>OY728147.1:2124438241-2129438241 GCA_963277665.1 Viscum album | reverse complement strand
TCCTTAATGCTAGAGAATCCAACAGGATCACACTCGATGATTTTTCACTGGTTCCCGCAGTGTGAGATTACTCTAGGATAAAATAGAATTGGCTGGGATCTCCTAGACACGTCGTTCAGGCCTTAAGACATCATATTTCATATGGAATGGTTATCTGCAGTCCATTCTTAGATATACTATATTAGGATCAATGTGAGGTGTTTCTACACGGATCAGACCAGGTTTACCTTCACCGATGAGAAGGGATCCTTTTCACCACATCATGGACATACTCGAAGAAGGTTGTAGAAAATCACTCATCAGTTATCTTTGATTACCCTCAGAGCAGTTGATGTGGAGATTCCAAAATATCATGTATTGTTGGACCAGTACACAGATGTTTTCCCTGATGATGTACCAGGTCAACACCCTCACAGGGAGGTAGAATTTTACATTGACATGTACCCCAGGACTCCATCGATTTATACTTCAGCTTATCAGATGGCTCCCTCATATCTTCATGAGCTACATGTATAGCATGAGGTCTTGTAGGGTAATAGATTCATTCATCCCAATGTTTCTCACCCAGCAGCCCCGATTCAGTTCTCCCAGAAAGCAGATGGTATCTTTCGGCATTGTGTTGAATACCAGCACCTGAACCAGGTGACCGTGAAGAACATATACCCACATACAAAGATTGAAGACCTCTTTGATCATCTAAAGAGAGCATGGTGGTTCTTGAAGAGATACATTAGATCAGGCTATTTCCAGCACAGAGTTCGAGACGATGATGTGCAGAAGACGACCTTCATATGTAGATACACCTACTACTAGTTCATCCTTAGGCCATTCGGTGTAACAAATTCTCCAGAAGTGTTCATGGGACTCATGAACATGTGCTTTACGCCATACTTAGATTGCTTTGGCGTAGTCCTCATCGTCGATATTCTGATCTACTCGACTACAGAGGAGGAGCATGCGTATCACTTGCTGGAAGTACTGGACATACTCCGAGAGCACCAACATTAAGTTAAGATCTCAAAGTGCCAGTTCTGGATACGAGAGGTTCACTTTCTTGGATATGTCATATTAGAGGCTATATTTGCAGTGGATCTAATGTAGATTGAGGCTGTACTTTCTTGGGAGCCACCCAGGAGTGTGACAGAGGTATGTAGTATCTTGGGATTGGTTGTTTATTATTGGAGGATCACGATAGACATTTACAGAGTTGTATCACTGCTATCAGCCATTATGAAGAAGGGGAAACCCTTTGTGTGGTCGGAAAGATGCCAGAAGACCTTTCAAGAGCTAAGGCAGAGGCTGATTAGAGCCCCCATCTTGAGGCTTCTAGATGAAGGTTTAGGGTACGTAGTCTACTACGACACATTAGGGAAGAAACTCAGATGTGTCCTAATTCAAGATCGACTAGTGATCACATATGGTTATCGATAGATAAGATAACATGAGATGAACTACCAGACTAATTGCCAAGAGATATCAGCAGTGGTATTCACCGTGAAGATGTGGTGACACTATCTGATGGACAAACATTTTATCATGTACTCTGATGACAACAGTCTCAGGTATATCTTCTCTCATAAGGACCTGAACCAGAGATAGTGATGTTGTCTTGAGTTCCTCTATGACTCTGACATCAAGATAGTTTATACTCCTGGGAAGGGGAAAGTGGTTGTAGTTTCACTCCGTAGGAGATCTGGTATAAAACTATTAGGTGAGGCAACATGGCAATTGGTTGCATTAACAAAAATACTTTTGGGATAGAGATGGAGTATCCGTTTTTCAGTTTTTTATAGTCACACTCCCACTCCTTCTACATGTCAGGGAGGCACAGTGTGAAGATTCTAACAGTGAGACCCAACATGCAGAGATATCCATAAGGTAGGCACCTGAGGGATTATCTGATGGTGGGGAGTGTGTCATCCTCTTCAGGGGACGTACCATAGTACCATTGTCACTTCAGAAGTTTTTGTTGAGGGATTTCAACACATCCCCTCTAGTAGTATATCCAGGAATGGTGAATAAGTACCAGGACCTACAGCGATTGCACTAGTGGATGGGAATGATGAAGGTAGTTGCAAAATTTGTCTCTCGGTTCCTAACTTGTCAGTAAGTGGAGGCAGAGGATCAGGAACCTGTAGGCTTGGTTCAGCCTTTAGAATTCCTAGAGTAGATGTCATATGGGATATCCATGGATTTTGTGACCATAATTCCATGTATATGCAATGGTCATGACTCAATATGGGTAATTATCGACCGACTCACCATGTCATCCCACTTCCTACCAATCAGAGAGCGGGGATCAATAGAGGGCTTGTGACACCTTTATGTGCATTATATTGTACAGTTACAAGGATTTAGATTGACGATTGTCTCTGATCGTGACACATGTTTTACTACCTGACTATGGAAGGGGTTACATGATGATTTTGGGACCCAACTTCATTTGAGCACCACCTTCCATACTTAGACGGATGGCCAAACATAGCAGACTATTCAAACCCTTGTGGAAATGCTACGTGTTTGTGTCCTTGACTACGGTCGCAACTGGGAGTATCACTTTCCATTGGTGGAGTTTTCATACAACAAAAGCTATCACTAAACCATTGGGATTCCACATTTGGAGGCATTTTACGGGAAACATGGTAGATCACATTTGTGCTAGACTGACCCAGATGAGTCAACACTAGTGGGACTAGAGATGGTACAAGCTACCACGGAATAGGTGTAGATCATCCAGGAGTGGATGAAGACAGCACAACGTAGAAAAAGTTGTATGATGAAAAGAGATGGAGACCTCTAGTGTTTGAGGATGGTGACCACGTGATTCTACGGGTCTCATCTCTACAAGCTCTACGGAGATTTGTCCAATACAAAAAGACATATAATAGATTCATCAAATGTTTTCAGGTCCTCAACATAGTTGGTGAGGTGGCTTACACCTTATCTCTTCAACCTCAGTTGCACAGGGTGAATGATGTCTTTCATGTATCCTAACTGAGGAGATACGTGGATGACCCTTCCCAAATATTTGACCTTGGCGAGTTAGACATCGATGATGAGGATACGTTTATAGAGGTTCTAGTAGAGATTGAGGACCGACAAAAAATTCTTTTTCTTGAAAAGTCAATACATATGGTGTGCATTCGCTGGCAGCATGAGAACCTCCAAGAGTGCACATGAGAGTAGGATCCCCATATGCATGTTCAGAACCCCCCCTTCCATTAATTATGATTTGTAGATTACTGGGACATAAAGACCTGAGGTGGGGAGAATGTAATGCCCTAGAATTTCAATGTAATTTTTTTATTAAATGGGAATTTTAAGAGTCCACAAAAATTGACAGCGCTTAATTTCGAGGCCCAGAGTGCCCGATAACAATTTATGATGTTTTGTGTGGGTACATTCAGTAAACATACGAGAGAACTTTTATAACTTTTAGACATGTTCTTTGAATTGAAATATTTGGGCCCCATTGAACTAACATAGATATTTTTCACTTAAGAAGACATTCACCTCGATGATAGTTGGTTGAGGGTGGAAGGTATTTTTTTGGGTTTTTCATTGGTATAACAAAAATAAAATAAATGCATGTTTTATTTTATTTTTATCGGTTATAACCACCCAAGTGGCTATTAGAGATGGGTACCACAACACCATAACATCCAATTAGAGGTTTTTGTGGTGGGGCCTACCAGAACCTACCCTCCCACAATAGGTTACGATGTGGGGACCAACCAGGCTAAACCGCCTAATAAAGGTGGGAGAGGAAAACCTCTCAACTCCCTTCATTAATGAGGGAGAGCCTCTCCAGCCCCTCCTTTAATGGTGTTATCCCTCCCTTTATTTTAATTGTTCCAACATAATTAATTAATTAAGTGGAGACAACATAATTAATTCACCCAATTAAAATTATAAACCCATCAAACTAAATAATAGATAATATATTATTTGGAGGGGCTACCTATACTATTGTTGAAGAATGTTTGGCAACAGATGATTAGTGCTCTTGGGAGAAAACTATCCAATGAAGAACTAGTCTCCCCAACAAAGAACTAGTTTCTCCAATGAAGAATGAAGAACACATTATTTAAACGAATAATTCCATAAAAGAGTGTCTTCAACTTCTTCCTCAGAAGCCCCTTCCAGAAGCATCTGACGTGGGATGTCTCTGATGACCGACCCTCCCTCCTCATCAGCATCAATGAATTGACGCACGATCTTGGGATTGAATGTGTGAGGAAGATGGGAAAATAAACCACAACTCTGCCTTCTTCTCCACAACTCTATCAATGAACAACAAACAACGGAAGGGATTTTATTTGAATATGATATAACCCCTTGATTCTTTACGTCTAAAACAATGATCACAGATCAACTTTAAACTAGTTGATCCGCGTTTGTTTTTCCTTTTGGGTTGTGAATATTTTGTTAATGAGAGATTATGAGAATTGTTGTTTTTAAGATGTCTTCAATGCTTGCTGTTGTGCATCATTCTTGTGAACCAATTACTATCACCATAAACGATGATGGTCTAGAAAAAACCAAAGTTGTCCGACCCCTATACATATCTCCTTTGTGTTGTTCTTAGAAATGGAGGAAAGCGATGTCAAAGGCGATGAAGGCAATGAAGGCAACACCCGCGCAACCTGTGGCCTCCATGACCTGCTCTGCCCTAACCGGACGTGCCCCTCCTTAGCACTGGCCGAGCTGGCATCAGCGTTCCCCGCGCACCCCAGGCCGCTACTGGTCGTACTAGCCAGCCGGCCTCCGTGCCACCCGCGCGCCCCGCGGCTCCGTCGTCCGCGTGCCCTGTAGGTCCCCGGTCGAGCACGCCTCCCAGCCCTGGCTGCACCACCATAGCCATGGGCTGATCCGTTCCCTCACAGAGTCCCCCATGCCAAACCTCCATTGAACTGACCTGTGGTCTATCTGCAGTCTCGCGACTGGTCTGTGATCTTGCATCCAGCTGGGCTGGGTCTAGTGGGCCGGGCTGAACCTAACAGGCATGACCCCCTAACGGGATGGGCCGGACCCAACAGGCCAGGCCAGGTAGACCGAGACCGGGTCTACCCAGACTGGGTCGGGCCAGGTTTTTTCGACAGGGTCACACCACGCCCGGGACCAGTATGACTCTTTACATTCTTTGGCCATATCTTTTTCCCCAAGCATCTGTTTGACGAATCATCAGTGACCCTGGTAATATTGGAGAATTACGGTCCGTATTAGTATATCCCCAATAGTGTTTTTGGTATAGATGAGATAATTTCAGGTTGGATCATGCACAAATCAAACTGGGCCCCTGGGACTAAAAGGCTAATAACTCGTAGGACGATCATCTAATTTATACGTCGTCTATTGCGTTGATACCTCTATGGAATGTTGGACCATTCAGATAATTTTTCATGGGACTTCGTGACAGATAGAGTATTAACCTATATCTTGTAGAGATGATACTTACAAGGACAAGCATATAGAGTGCAGAGACCTAGTAGCTAGCTAAGACATGACGACTGTTGACCTATTGACTCAAAGTGACTCAACTAGCTTAGTGGGGAAAAACTGGTTGTGGTGGTAGACACACAGTGGAGGAGTTCCAGGTTGTGGCAGCAGACCCATGATACTCTACAGGATAAATACCTCAGAGGCTATTAGGGGGTGCGCCTGGTTGTTGCGGCATACCAATGGTGGGGAGATCCTTGGTGAGGCAGCAGACCCACTGTACTCAACAAGAGAAGTATCATAGAAGTCAAAGGTTAGTGGGAAATGCCTTGGTGTCATGGCATTACCACTATTCTCAATATAAGAGGATTTATCTCACAGCCCTGGTTTTGATAATTTCAATGAAATCATGGTTGAGCTGTGTCTGTAACTTTTTGGGTTTCCTCATGATTGAGATGGATTCATTGATTACTTAGGTATATGTATACGCATATACGTAAATGAGGTTATCTGTTGATTTCAAACATTGTGGATTAGGCTTGTTGGATTTTGTGAGGCCTTGATGGTTTCAGGGTCCCTACTAAGTATCTTAATACTCACCCATTCATGGTCTATTCCTGCACCTCGTTGTGTAGGATGAAGACGATGGACATCGCGGAATGTGGCTGAGAGTACCAGAATTGAATGGTACCCAAATGTGGAACTTATTTCGTGTCGGTACATGGAGGAGACAGACAGACATGGAGTGCTTAGGAGAATATCTATACCTTCCCTTCATGTATGAACCCTAGAGAATGACTCAGTGCCTGTCTTTCAAATTTTCCCAGTTGTACTTGTACATTCAGCATCATTTACCTTCCAGTTGGACTTTTATTCGGGCCCATTTTAACATATTGTACTCACATTTTCTTTATTCAGTTTACTTGTGATCGTATCTTCTGTTTGTATTTACAGGTTATAAAGGCAATGCTTTCCCAGTTTTAGGGAATTGTGCCTTTGGTGATAGTCACCGGCTCCTGGCCCATGAACGGCGGGCATGGGGTAGTCACGGCATGGGCCCCATGTGATGGTTCGTGACATTATTATCATTATTTAATTATAATGCCATATTAACAAAATTTCCATAATGATTAATGAAATATTGAAACATTAATCATGCATAGTTATGACTAATCATCTATATTATTATAGCATAGTTCATTTTTTTCAACTGTAAATAATGGTTTGCTTTAGAATTATACGTTATTTATATCAATTATATTAATTTCAAGAAATTTTGGTTTGGATATTATGTATTAATTCCCACATTTCCTATTTACATCTATCCAATGATATTTGGTGATTAATTACCTAATAGGAAAAGTGGGCATTAGTACATCATATCCAAACCAAAAATTTAACGAAATATTCATTCTCTCCTGACAATTTATGTTCATGTCAGAAGAGAATAAATATTGTCAAATATGTATTTGAAGAGAATAAATATTTAAAATAAACTTATAATTCATGAATATAGTTATTTTACATGTTGATTTTGGCTGAATGTAAGAGAAATTATTTCAATCATCTTTCATTGAAGAATATCTTGATAAAATACACCCACCTTATTTTATAGGTGGTTTTTATAGAACATTTAAATTATAATGTATGGAAATTATATGTTACAATTTCATTTAATTTTTTTATGTGTTCCTCTTTCATTGTGCTTATCATTCAAATATTTCAACGTTTTATGGGACACATTATTATAAAAAAATGTGTTTCCAATGTTTATATATTTAATTATTAAATAATTAACATCATGTCAATATTATTGATATTATTTTACATATTTTTTCTAATGTTATAAATATAAAATAAGGTACATATAATCAATTTTTAATTTCAACAAATACTTTTTAGTGAAACATTTCAAATAAATTTTATACAGAATATATTATAAATGAAAAAATGTTATATTCATAACATAAATTGTGATAATGAGTCTTCCAATACTATGAATGTTAACTAATTTATAGATTCCACTAAAAAATTAAATATCTATGTCCATTCTATTGAGATTTTTAGTATTGAAAGTGTTATTTTATATTAAATGATATTTTTATACCAATGTGATTACATATTTGTTAAGATGATTTTTCTCAAAGGGATTTATGATTAGTGTGTTTTTTCCATTATATTGTACATGTGCTCAAATACAAATTTTGTCCTAGATATTAACTCAATATCTCTTTATATCTTTTAATTTTGTTACCCTTGTAGTTATAGGAATTCTAGTTATAGCATAACATAGGGTGGCTATGATAACACATGGAAGTATCGTCACATGTTATTGTGGGGTGTACCAGAAAGCACTAAGTAGAAACATAATTGAATAATTGGGTAATTAAAATTTTGGAAGTCAACAATATGGTTAATCCAAAAAAAAATTATTTATAATGAATTTTATGAAAATTATTCACTTAGTCATTTAAATGTGATTTAACTACATTCTTAAGGTTTTAAAGAATTTGTTTGATAAAAATATATGTACTATTTTCATGTAAATTTTTTTGTGTCATCAGATCAATGAGGATGAATTGGGGTTTCATGATTTTAAATGGAATGTTGTTTTCTTTCTTTTTATTTCCCTTAATGTGAATTTATTCTCAACCAATGTTTTTAAAATTCCACTCAAATTGATAATGATATAATAATGGAATGGATGGGTTTAACACTATAATTGTGAATAATTTTCTTAAAAAGTAGTCACTGTTAACATAAATTGTTTCATATTTTAGAAAAATGTATTTTTAGTAGAATTTACCACATGTAACGAATTATTTTAGTTTGTATGTTTTTTCTTAATTAAATAAATCTCTAAACATAAAATATCCATGAATTAAATTTATATTACCATACAATAGGATATGTAATTTTTATTGATAGGTTGATATATATATGATAAAATATATATTGAAAATGTATTTCTCTTAATCATACTATAATATAATTGTATTTAATATACTATATTTATTATTTGAGGGTTTGTAAAATTGATTGAGGGGTTCCATAAAAAATGGATTTTATAGAGTAGGTAAATGTTATTATTTCATAATAGAATATGTTGATTAAAATATATTAAATATGTTAATAGGTTTATACATTAGGGAAATAATATCCTCCATTTGTTGGATTTTGGTGTTAATATGTGTTTTTTATATTGATGGGGAAATAGAAATGGATTTTTATTTTGTATTGAAAAATGAGATGTATTTGAAATATATATGTGAAGGGAGGTTCCCTCATATATACTTTTAAAAAAAATATTAAAATATAATAATTTCAGTTTCATATTAAAGTGGTTAAAAAATTTAATATCATCTATCATAAGAAGGACATGGTCACAATACTACCATACATTATAATTTGTATATATCAGGATATCATTTCAAACATTATCCACTAGATTTACACGTTAGATAAAAAATTTTAACCTTAAATGTTGGAATACAATTTTAAATATTAAATGTATATAATTTTTTTAGAATATATTTGTTTTTTCCATCATGTCTAGATAAATTATCAGTTTAGTCTATAAATTTTTTTAGAGTTTGTCTGAAAAGGTCTCTGGGTGTCATATTTCTAATTGGGAAGTAGATTGATTTGTAATCCTAACACTGTGGGTATATAGTTAATGTTTGTTGTTTATGGCTTATGTGGGAACCCCTTTAAACCATGTATTTATGAGTGACATAATACATGAATTGGGTTCAACCCATAAGAATTATAATTGTGACATATGAAAAATCTATCATGGGAACCATGATAATATGTGAAACAAAAAATAATATTGTGTTATTTTTAAAATATAATTATTGTATTTTTTATAGAGCATGTGGATTTCATGCGATAAATTTTGGTTTTATGGTATAAACATGTTATCTCCCAAATTTTATCTAAAAATATTTCGGGTTGATTTTTCCCGCATATGGTCATTCATACTATCCAATTTTGGAGGAACACAACCAGATATGAAGGATATTCCAACCATCTTCCCTTCCTATATATATCCATGGGTACTGGTGGTTGCGTTTCAAATATCAGCGGTTTTCTATTCTCATACCTCATTATATTATTATCATTATTCTATATATGATCTACTATTGTGTTGTATTTCTAGTTTTTTAGTGTTTTGAGACATCGATTGATGATCCCTAGATCTGATGTTTGTTGATTAGTTTTTTCCTTCTACGGTTGTCAGTTAGAGGTTGTACCATATTCTCTTATAGGTTTACTATTTTATTGGAATGCTTCATTGAGGTAGGGGATACATTATCTGAAATATGTACATACTTGGAGTTTGTGTATCAAGGTTTTTTATTCAAATGGAATGATATTATGTGTTAGCATAACAATGAAATTAAATTGGTGTAACATATTTTGGTAGGCCTGGGGATATATCACATGCATTATTGCTTCATTGGATGTTGTTTAGGATCTTTTGTACTCAATTTTCTATTACTGAAAATAAATACTTTTAGGATACATGTTTTTATATCATATTATGTGTACTGAGACATTATCAATAATTTTAGGGGATTTAACCCTTACTGAAATTCTAATAAATGTATAATTTTTTAAATTATTCGGTTTCCCATGGAAATTTTATTTTCTAAAATCACAGTAGATAAAAAATTATTTAATGGGTTGATATATATCCAATAAATTGTGTATCAACATACTTTGTTATGATGGGAAAGGTAGCATTATTATGGTCGATTTATTTTTAATGGCTTTTGATTGATATCTGAGATGACTGATAGGGATCCGTGATGCGTGTAGATTTGATGATATGGTTTGATGGTATGGATATGATGGGAGAATATAGGGGGCAGTGGTTGTGATGTTTTGTGGTGATGTGTGGAAGTCGTTTTATGTAGATGTGCATGTTTTTCTTGTTTTTTGAGATAGTTTCACTAGTTTATTGTAAAAATTATGGTTGATATGAGATTGGTGAGTTGGTATATGCTTTGGTTATTTCAATTTCCAAGTTAGACTTAATATAATATGCTATTAGATAATGGAATATCATTGGGGTGGAAAATAATGTCTTCCAAATTGAATAACTAGAATAAATGTTAAATGTACAGAATATATCATGTGAATATAAAAAATTATTAATGGGGATTAGTGGAAAATTATTAATAAAGTAAATCTTAATAATTTTATATGAATTCACATATGTGAATATTTTTTAGTTAATGTGTTGTGTGTTGAATATTTTGGTGGGAAGATCTATGATAATAAATGTGTGGTGTGATAGTAGTTTTGTAGTGTTCACAACTGATAAATATATGTACCCATAAGTTTTATATTCTACAAAATCAATAAATAAGATTTTATGGTATATTTATATATTAAAATACATGTTTTACTAACATAAAGACACATAGGGGATTAGGGTTGTGAGTTTTTTCACCAATATCTATGTTAGTGGGTATATATAGGGTGAGATATAGGTCATCCTCATAATTAATTATGCTGTGTTATTATATGATTCATTAGGGTTTATTCCCAGTGATGTTCCATGTGTTTTTAGTTGTGAAATTGTAATGACTCGTGTTATTGATCCATGATAGATTTCTATGTGGAATTTCGATATTGGCATTTAGTAGAGTGGTTTTTGTTTGGACAATGTTATAGAATGTAATTCTGAATGTTTAAAAACATATATGTATTTTTTTACTTGGGTAATGGACCATGGAGTCCCTCGAGTGCTTTATTTAGTTTCATGAGTGTTAGTCCGGAAAAATTTATTTTTATCGTTATTTAGTAATTGTACACATTTTTTATGAAACAATACATCCCATAAAATAAAATAGTGTATCTCTTTCATGTTTGAAGAGACACCCCACATCGGCTGCACATAGACTAACAAAACTATGCACCAATGCAACTTGTGTATTTTACCATAGGTAGTACCTATTATCTATTCATCACATGGGTATGGTAACAATGCATCACTACAATAAGATGTTTGGTTTCATGGAATTTTTATCTGCATGGTTGGTTGAAGGTATAGAAAACCCATGCATCTAGAACATTTGAAATATTTTTTACTGTGAAATGAAAGAAATTCCCTCAATTAGTTTTAAAACCCTTCTTCACCTTTTATCCTCCTATAGCCCCATGATCTCCTCTCCCATGTGCAGTTTGTTCCTCTAATCACTGATAAGATTTTTCATATCTCCTATATCTAATTTCCAAATCAGATGTCTCCATCCTATATGTATTCTAATTAGTAAAATCTTGATCCCACTAAATTCTTTGAATTGATCTTCATTCCAACTAGTGAACTAGTTTTGTCAGATCTCATTTTCAATATTTCATGGAAGAAAATTTTTCTTTGATTTCATTAAAACTGAATACATAAATTATCTATATTGGATGATTAGAGATTCTAAAATTCAAGGTATCTGCTATATGAAAATTTGATTATATTTCATTAATTTTAAAAATGACATTGTTTTGTATCCCATCTGTCTTTTTTTCTCAACACAATAATTTTTTAATTAATCAAAATTGATATATGCACCTTCATTTGGACTGATTGAGAATTGTTTCATAAATTGAGGTTGTCAACCCCAATTAATGTCACATTGTGTTTGTGTCAATTTTTTTTTCTATTTATAAATAGTTGAATCATCTTATATAAACATGATCTAGGTGATTGATTTTGAATAATAATTGAATTCCTAGTAGAAGGGAATATCTTGATGATAATGGAACCTCAGAATTCCATGTTTTACATTTATGTTTCTTTACAATGTTTGTGGTTCATCTAAATTTATTCATTTGATAAATTGAATTACTACACATGAGCGTGATTTATAATTGTGAGAAATTAATTGTTAATTTACAATGTCGTGTTTTTATAATATAATCACTCAAATGATCTACACTATCATCATAATTAAAAAGGGATTATTATTGTTTTGTTTGATTCATTCCTTATTCCATGAGTCATTCCTCTATAATTTGATTTCATGGTTTTTTATATCTAATTATTGAGACATTTACGTTATTGATGATACAATATTAATTACCATCATTATACATAATTCAATAACAGGAAAAGATCCTTCTACGAGTTTTTCCTATTAAATGAATGGGAATTGCCATGTCAGTATTTTCCCAGTTATACCATGATACAATTTTGGATCACAATTGTGACATATTAAATGAATTTAAATGCTTTATAGTTTCAATGTAATGTTATTAATTCAATATTTTATTCCATATGGGTTTTTTCATTTCATAAATATCACGTTTTATATTGAATAGAATGTTCACAATGTCTTCCTTTAACTAACCATATCGATTTTTTAATAGTTTGGGAATTTTTTTTGGTTTATGAACATGCCTCTTATTATAATTAAACAGTCATGGATTATATGAATTTTTTAGGTGTGATACCCTTAGTTTTGATTGTGCATAATATAAGAAAATAATGGTAGTTATTTCATCATTTGTTATGTTTTTAACTTAATTAATCGTTGATATATGCTGCATTATGATGGTAAGGGTTTTGATCTGAATATTAGTATCATTCTATAATACATTAGGTGTTGATCATGATATATCACAAAATTGAAACTATGTGGATAATGGGAATGGCACACCTCATTCATTGTGACTGTTTACATGACAATGCACTAATTGCTATTAGAGTGTTGACATGAAAGCAAAATCATAATATAATGTTATAGGAATGACCTATCAAACTCATTATGATAACTATGACACATACAATTTTTTAATTATCTTATATGCTCATTCAGAAAGTTTTTGGACGATTTAGTTACACCCCCATCCAGTTAGCCCCTAGTATTCTAGTCAAATGGCCCATAACATATGAAAGTACCTAGATCATTTAGGCTCATAAAATATATAACTAGAATATATATATATATATATATAATATTACTATATACATATGATTATAGTATCAACACTCATTCTAGACATGAACTGAATATGGTAAAGTCATTCATGTGTCCTATTGGAACCTTATACAATTAGGTTTTATTTAACTATGATATAATTTTGAACTATTCATATTAGCGACACATTGTGTTACATTATATTAATGGGGTGGATTCAGTTGTATACACCATGGGTGGTAACCAATAGGGATTTATATCTCAAACCACGATTAAGATGCATTTTAATAGGGGAAATCGAGTATATATCACATTCTCAATACTATGAAAATTGACTGTGTTTTGTATCTTGTACCTATGAGTTAGGAGAATAAGTGTAACACCCTAGGTAAATAAAGAATATGGAATTTTTATATTTATCCATATTTGTGAATAAAATATTATTATTACTTTAAATGGGACGCTATGCTCGATGGCGTACCCAACACGCAACAACGAGTTTCTTGGGAATCTTACGTTTTACTCTAATAATAATATAATATTATTTGAAGTGGTAGTTAAAGAATAGCCGCTATAATGGAGGGAATTAATAGAACTAACTACAAAATGATTATATATGTTTTTCAAATATTTTTACTCTTTACAGTAAATGTTAGAGGATTAATATTGAGAATTAATCTTATTTTAAGCGTAAACATTCTATTATTCTTTAAAAAGTCGATTAACCACCATTTGAGGGCGAACGTCTTTTAAATCCACCTTTTGACAATTTTATGTGTTATATTTTACAAAATAAAATTCTTATTTAGAATCGGTACATAAAAATATTCTTTGTGTAAATATTTGGTATCTTTCCGATAAAGTTCATTTTTAATGAATAGTGAAAACTGTTGTATTTTAATTCAAAACCCCTTTTTAATCTAATTTATTTATATGACTAGATTATCTTTTTAATATTTTTTTAAAGTAAAATTAGAATATATTTTTACCATTTAATACAATATTGGTCATTGTAATTAATTTCACTTTGAAATTGGACTTAAACTAGTGTCAATCTTTTGATACTAATTGTTTCATAAATACACGATATTTGCTCTGGCAGCAGGAATTAATTATTAAATTAATTAATTTAACTTATATTTTTTTAATTTTGTAAAATAGACATCATTTTTGAATTCTGAATATCAAATATTTCTTAGGGAGATGTTTTGGTATTTTTCTGAGAAACTTCAATTTTTGATTAATAGTGAAACCACTAAGTGGTACTTAAAAAACAGATTCTTCGTTTAAATGAAATTTTACCACCACTATGTTGTGAATTTAAAAAATCCGACATACATGGTTGTCATTAAGAAGTAAAATGTGGTTCAATGGGATTAAAATATTTTTTGATGAATAGTAACTTTTAAGTTTTTAATCGCGATTAGAGGTAATTAGTGTAGTTTATGGTAAAAATAATGTTTTAATAATATGATATGAGCTTTACACATGTCCTAACCTTATTTTATGTGTCATGGCCGACCAAGACAATACATGGGTCAACGTGGGGACCCCATGGAGCCACTTTGGAAGGAAAATAACATTAATATTTTTTTATTTAATGTAAAAGAAAAAATGACACAAACATGAGTTGTTTTACTATAACAATTTATAAATGGGGTTATAAAAATCACATGTTTGACTATAAATAGTAATTTTAAATCTAAAAATATTTCCTACATCATAGAATTTTTTTATAATTTTTAGACATTAAATAAATTAAATTATTTATGACATCATGATGATGCCACGATTACCTCATTATTTAACGATTTAAATAAAATGAAAATATAATGTAACATATAAGACCTAAACTTGTCAAAAACCAATTTTATGGGTATATTTCGAACCCTTATCACCTTATCCTCGAATTATATCAATGTGTGACCTTTTAAATTCAAAAAGCATTTTAAAATAAATTAACATTTCTTTACATTCCAAGAGTGCCCCTCCTATCCTCTTATAAAAGGCCCCCACCTCGACCACCATACACAAACCTCTCAAGCCTTTGGCTCGGCCAACCCCTTCCCATTTCATCTCTACACATCCCTCTCTTCGTCATGGAAGCCTCACATTGGGCATAATCTTTTCCAAGGAAGCCTTTGAGCTTAAATAAAAGAGTGTTACCCGTTTTAAAGGTAGTGCATTCTCTTGTGTTCTTATGTTTTATTTTGTTTCTCCAACCCCATAACTCCTTTTATTCTTTTCTTTTGTAACAAAACGTGTATATTTAATATACTAGGATGTTTTTATGTGAAGTATTAGATCTACACTTACACACACCTTCGTCTAATGTTCAAAGAATGTACTATTTCTATGGTTGACGATTTTCTGCCTCACGAAACGATGATTGTTCAATATTTTTTTAACACATCTAAAGGTGGCCATTATGATTTCACTGTATTTTATAGATGATATATATGGTATTTATGTTTACTATATGCTTCTGTATTTTATATTTAAAACATACTTTTATTCTTATCATGTTGTCCAAATGCGATAATTTCATATGAGGAAGTGTGGACTACTGCCCCCTCAAGTGATATGACTCGTACATGAAATACATGGAATGTTTAAAGAATGAAATTAATTAATATATGTGACCTATATAACATATATATTATACTGGAATTATAATATATTTATATATATATATATATCATTTATTTGTAATTCCATTAATATGACAAAAAAATTGAAAGTAGTGTCCATGCTTACGTATGGCCTACCGTCTCCATGAACAGTGCTTTTTGTTTTTTATCTCCAAATTATATGGAATTGGATAAAATTAATATGTACTCAATATATATTATATTTTAATCCTTAATACTATTCTGGAAATTATTTACTTAAAACTACATGGGAAATCATTTTTCAAACAAGTTCATTTTTGACTCATGTACCAAACATTGGAAAAACGTCTGATATGAACTAACATTATTAAACAATTATTATAAAATTATAATATGTGATATGAACTGAATAATAATAATTAAATGAGGTCCTTAGGAAATTATAAATTGTCCAATTTTTATTATTCAGGAATATAAAGTAACGAACAAGACAGGTCGGACTTGAGTTAAGAGATCTGACTCATCTCTTTCTTTTTATGTACATTCTTTTACGTCATTCCTTTTATGCTCATATTTCTCATGATTGGGATGTTCTTTTATATAACTATTACTTTTATTTTTATGTTCATATGATGATAGACCCTATTCTCTCTCATCAATCCATTTTGGATGTTTTGAGTGGCGCCATTAGGCTGCCAAATTTTCATAAGAGATCTAACCTCTCTCTTTCTTTCTGAGTACTCTCCTTTATGTCACTTCTTTTAAGATCCTATTTGTTATGTTGGGGGAGGTTCTTTTATATTCCTATTTCTGTAAACTTTATGTTAATATGATTAGTGACCCTATTCAATCTCATCAATCCATTTTTGTAAGTTTTATGTGGCATCATTAGGCTGCCGAGTTTTCGTAAGGGATTTTTCATCTCACTTTTATTCCCGAGAGATTTATGCTACATTTTCCACAATTTCATTTGAGTGGTGTATGTACTGCCCATTATTTTACACATTGTGTAATATACTTTCATTTATGATTATTTACATCAATTTTGTTTTATCCTTCTTTCACGTGGTGTATGTTTCAAAAGATACCCATGTCGGTAAGGGAACCTTTCACCCTCCTATTTTTAAGAGACTTATTTTGTTATGTCTTTTAATTCACATAATATTATGTTGGGATATGTTCTTCTATATCCTTAATGATTTATATTTTATTTCTATGTAATGAGATACCCTTTTTATCTCTCATCAACTCATTTTCTGAATTTTGTAGTGACACCGTTATGCTGTCAAATTTTTGCAAGTGAACTTCTTAACCCATTTTTGATTATTTGGGATAAGCTTGTACTCCTTGAATATGTCGTTCTATGAATATGTGTGAATAACCTCTGATTGTTTTGCACTTAATATCCACATATATTTTGTGTATTAGTTTTTCACACATAGTTATGTAATTGATTTATCCTTAATCCAAGGATACCGTCTTTGTAAGGGACTTTGTCTCAATCTCCATTCATTGCAGCATATTTTGTTTTATACACAACCTTTTTTTATACGGTTTACAAACCCCTTTGAATTTTACATTTATCCAAAAGTAATCTTTTTATATGAAGTGTTTTATTAAACAAAAAAAGGGAATTTTTTTGTCGTACATTTGCGGCGACAATGAATTCTCCGTCACTGTGACCATTATTTACGTTTCGGCTTCCTCTACATGCCATACATTTTTTGAAAGAAGAATAAATACCCTGTTTTACTTTTCTTTTATTTTGGTATTTAAAATTGTTTTCATAATGTTTCTATTATATCAATGTGTTGTATTGATATATTGTGATTGAAATGTGGAAATGTTCTGTTCCCTTTTTGTATGTTTTATGTGATACGATTATGTTATGGTTCATGGCCATTATTATGAAGATAGGTGGTTCCATGATAAACTAAGGGCGGGTGAGCTTGATATAGCTCTCCAATGCATTGGGTAACGTGAAGGGGTTAAACGTTAAGGTTTATCCGAAGATATTTACAGAATATACTGTGATGGGTATTCCAAACATAACCAAGAGGGTTACTCCATGCGTAATAATGTTATGAATTCCTCAAGATACCTTTATGTATTATGATTTATATGATTTATTCATGATTTTATGAGGTATGTTAATGTTCCTATGTTTTATGGGTAAAGTATGATTTCATTCTTATGTATACATGTACTCATGTTTATTTTCCATATTTTTATATCCCTTACTGAGTTTTTTATGCTCATCCCAAGTGTTTGAAATGTTTTTCACAGGTCAAGGGAAAGGTACATGATTTGATGATAGTGTCAAGGAAGTGTCAAGAAATAATCCATGTTTTATTTTAAATATTTTTCCATTGATGGGGAAAAATGAATAATATCTTTTATGTAACCACTTTGATTAAATATGGAATGTAATTCATGATTTATGATCTAATTCTCTAAAACTCTAAACCTTGAATGATCCTCAATGTGAATTATTCATTTCATTCAATATTAAGTATGGTTTATGTCTGGGGCCTTATAGTTGGTATCAGAGGTCAGTTTAGACAAATTTAGGGATTAGGAGTTTTTGTTAGACACATGAATAGTCCCTATATCTATTATTTCAGTTAAATCCTTGTTTTATAACTTTTTTCGGGTCAAGTAAAGTCGGTTACGAATGGAAGGAGAAGGATCTCAAACGACATTCCTATCTCTTCCTGATGATATTCTTGCAATAATTATTGAAAAGTCATGTTCTGATGATTGTGAAACTTTTTCTAGCATACAAATCACTTACAAGACGTTGTTGAGATATCAAACACCTCCACTATACCCCGTTATCATCGTGGATCATGGGTTGTATTTAGACAAATACTATTTTCACAATATTCTGATATTTTCCAGAAAGGTAAATATTAACAATGTATTTACAAATATTTTACCTCATCACAATAATTTGAAGCATATTATGATTTTAAAAATGGTTTTGAGGAAGGATACCCTTGAGCAACCTATTTATACTTTATTTTAAAATATAGTCTCCCAGCACATACATATGGTATTTTAAAAGGACCAATAATAGAAAGTTTCAACTAAAATTCCGTCCGACTATTTTATAGAAATAATGTTTTAAAAGATGTTTTGGAATTATATGTCATACATGATTATTTTCCAAAACTATTTTTCTGTGAACACCCATATGACCCATGTTGTACAAGGTGTATTTAGATGGAGGAAGCAAATGATTTTGAAGGAACTCTAAATAATTTTTATAATGCATGGGACTTCTACCTACATGATCAAGATGACGATGAAACCGAGTGGACACCATTATCAAGGTATGATGTCATTCATTTTGGGAATCAATTTATTTTATCATATGGTCCTGAAATAAGAATTCAAGAATTAAGATGTTGAGATCATAAAACATTTGGATGAAAATGATAGGTATAAGGAAACTATTGAGATTAAAACATGTTAGGGTTATTTTGGGAGTTTTATAAAAAGGACAACATGCAGACTGTGTGACAACCTGTCGCGTCAGACAAAGCTGCGGGAATCAAACCCATATCCAAAATGCAACTGGTATTTATCACCTACCACTAGACTAAGTGAAGTCCCGGGTTAGTTTGACCGATTCTTTTTAGTTAGATTATTTTATGAATTAATAGTAAGTTGATTTTTGGTTATCTATGGAAATTTATAAACCTATCATGGAGGATATGTGATTAGGTTAATTAATTTTCAATATTAGACTTTAAGAGCAGATGATCTTGTTTTGAGATAAATGTTACGATTTAACTTGGGAGACAATGTGATTAATCCTTAAAATATTTGGGTTTCAATCTTAGTTTTGTTTAAATTGAAGAATTTTATGGACAAATTGTTTATCGAATGGTCCTCGTTGAACTTTTTTGTTATGTTGGACAAATTTTGGAGATTAAGAATAGATTTTCTTTTTATAAAGGGTTATCCTTTTCTGGATTATCTGATCTTGTACTTACATTTTTTGTTTTGGTTTTGGTTAAAGTCTAAAGTCATGGTATGTATATTGTACTCTTTTCTGGATTAGTTGATTCTCTAGAAGTTGATTATAGAACTCTTAATGTGAACAAGTCTTCCTAAATACTCATCTTTTGGAGAAAATATGAGTTCGTGTAAGAAATATAATAAAAGTCAAAATTCAACATGATAAGTGATTATGTTTCCTTATGAATAAATTCCTCAATAAAAAGAAACATAAAAAAAATGTTGTCTATTAACTTTTCAAACTGGGGAATCGAATACCGTTTAACCCATCACAAGTTTGTGATTTTCTTGTGGTTGACTTTCTCCAAAACATGTTTTCTATCACTCTCCATCAGAACATGACCCTATGTTTTCTCCTCCATGTCCATATTTTCCTATATGGAATCCTAGTATGGGTTAACATGGGTGACCTCTGTACTTCTATTTCCTTATTTTAAAGTGACATTTTTACCGACTCTTGTTCTGATGTGGGACTTTCAAAGATGTTTCCAAACCCAATTTTGAAATTGCGAGGGTGCAATTTCTAAAAGGGGGGAAGGATGTAACACCTCAGGGAAATAAAGAATATGACATTTTTATATTTATCCATACTTGTGAATAGAATAGTAATATTACTTTAAAGGGGACTCTATGCTCGATGGCGTACCCAATACGCAACAATGAGTTTCTTGGGAATCTTACGTTGCACTCTAATAATAAAATAATATTATTTTAAATGGTAGTTAATGCATAGACGTTGTAATGGCATGAATGAACAGAACTAACTACAGAATGATTATATATGTTTGTCGAATATTTTTACTCTTTAAAGTAAATGTTAGAGGATTAAAAATGTGAATGAATCCAATTTTAAGTGTAAACATTCTAATATTAATTAAAAGGTCGATTAACCGCCTTTTGATGGAGAACCTCTTTTAAATCCACATTTTGACAATTTTATGTGTTATATTTGGAAAAATAAAATTCTTATTTAGAATCGGGACATCAAAATATAATTTGTGTATATTTTTGGTATGTTTCCGATAATGTTCATTTTTTAATGAATAGTGAAAAATGTTGTATTTTAATTCAAAACCACTTTTTAATCTAATTTATTTATATTATTAGATTACCTTTTGAATTGTTTTTAAATTAAAATTAGAATACATTTTTACCATTTAATCCAATAGTGGTCATTGATATTAATTTCACTTTGAAATTGGACTTAAACTAGTGTCAATCTTTGGATACTTATTATTTCATAAAAACACGCTATTTGCTTTGACAGTGGGAATTAATTATTGAATTTATTAATGTAACTTATATGGTTTCAATTATGTAATATAGACATCATTTTTGAATTCAGAATATCAAATATAGCATAGGGTGAAGTGTTGGTATTTTTCTAAAAAACATCAAATTTTGATGAATAGTGAAACCGCTATGTGGTACTTAAAAAACTGATTTTTTGTTTAAATGAAATTTTACCACCTCTGTGTTTTGAATTTAAAAAATCCAACATACATGGTTTTCATTAATATGTAAAAATTGGTTCAATGGGATTAAATTTTTTATTTGGTGAATAGTAACTTTTAAGTTTTTAATCGCGATTAGAGGTAATTAGTTTAGTTTAAAGTAAAAATAATGTTTTAATAATATGAGATTAGCTTGAAACATGTCCTAACCGTATTTTATTTGTCATGGCCAACCCAGAAAATCCATGGGTCAACTTGGGGACCCCATGGAGCCACTTTTGATGGAAAATGACCTTAATATTTTTTTATTTAATGTAAAAGTAAAAATGACACAAACATGAGTTATTTTACTATAAAAAATTTTAAATGTGGTTATACAAGTCATATTTTTGACTATAAATATATATTGGAAATATAGAAATATTTCATAAATCATAGTATTTTTTTATAATTTTTAGACATTAAATAAATTAAATTACTTATGACATCATGATGATGCATCGATTACCTCATTATTTAACGATTTAAATAAAATGAAAAGATAATGTAAAATCTAAGACCTAAACTTGTAAGAAACGTATTTTATGGGTACATTTAGAACCCTTATCACCTAATCCTCTAATTATTTCAATGTGGTACCTTTTAAATCTGAAGCTCATTTTAAAATAAAGTAACATTTCTTTACTTTCCAAGAGTTCCCCTCCTCTACTCTTATAAAAGGCCCCCACCTCTACCACCTTACACACACCTATAAAGACTTTGGCTCGGCCAAAACCTTTCCATTTCATCTCTCCACATCCCTCTATTCATCATTGATGCCTCACTTTGGGCTGAATCCTTTCCAAGGAAGCCTTTGAGCTTAAATCAAATAGAGTTACCCGTTTTAAAGGTAGTGTTTTCTCTTGTGTTCTTATGTTTTATTTTGTCTCTCCAACCCCCTAAACTCTTTTTATTCGTTTTTTTGTAACAACACCAGTATATTAAATATACTAGTATGTTGTTATGTGAATTATTCGAGTTACACTTACACACACCTTCGTCTAATGGATAAAGAACATACTGTTTCTGTGGTGAGCGATTTTCTGCCTCACGACACGATGATTGTTCAATATTCTTTTAAAACCATTAAAGGTGGCCATTATGATGTCACTGTATTTTATATATGATATATATGGTATTTATAATTACAATATGCTTCTCTATTTTATATTTAAAACATACCTTTATTCTTTTCATGTTGTACAAATGTGATAATTTCATATGAGAAAGTGTGGACTACAGCTCCATCAAGTGATGTGACTCGTACATGCAATACATGGAATGTATAAAGAATGAAATTAATAAACATATGTGACCTATATAAAATATATTTTAAACTTGAATTATAATATATTTATATATCATTTATTTTTAATTATATTAATATGACAAAAAAATGAATGTAAGGTTCATGCGTACGTACGACCTACCGTCTCCATGAACGGTGCTTTTCGTTTTTTATCTCCAAATGATATGGGATAGTATAAAATGAATATTTACTAGATATATATGATATTTTAATCATTAATACTATTCTCTAAATTATTTACATATAACTACATGGGCAATGATTTTTCAAACAAGTTCATTTTTGACTAATGTACCAAACATCGACAAAAACGTCTGATATGAACTAACATTATTAAACAATTATTATAACATAATAATGTGTGATATGAACTGAATAATAATCTTTAATGGAGGTCCTTAGGAAATTATAAATTGACCAAAGTTTATTATTCAGGAATATAAAGAAAATAACAAGACAAGTCAGACTTGAGGTAAGGGATCATACTCCTCTCTTTCTTTTTAAGTACACTCTGTTAAGTCATTCCTTTTAAGCCCATATTTCTTGTGATTGGAAAGTTCTTTTATATTAATAATACTGTAATATTTATTTTCATATGTTGAGAGACCCTATTTTTTCTCATCAATCCATTTTGGTTGTTTTGAGTGGCGCCGTTAGGCTGCCGAATTTTCATAAGAGAACTAACCTCTCTCTTTATTTTTAAGTACTCTCCATTATGTCACTTATTTTAAGCTCCTATTTGTTATGTTGGGGGATGTTCTTTTATATTCATATAGATATAGACTTTATTTTAATATGATTAGAGACCCTATTTTACCTCATCAATCCATTTTTTCTGTTTTAAGTGGCATCGTTAAGCTGCCGAGTTTTCGTAATGGTTGTTTCATCTCACTTTTATTTCCGTGATATTTATGCTACATTTGCCTCAATTTATTTTCAGTGGTCTATGTACTGCCCATTATTTTACTCATTGTATAATATACTTTCATTTATGAGTATTTACATCAATGTTGTATTTTCCTTCTTTCATGGGGTGTATGTTTCGAAAGATACCCATGTCGGTAAGGGAACCTTTCACCCTCCTCTTTTAAAAGACTTCATTTGTTATGTCATTTAATTCACATAATATTATGTTGGGATATGTTATTCTATATCGTTATTGATTTAAATTTTATGTCCACGTGATGAGATACCCTTTTTATCTCTCATCAACTCATTTTCTGAATATTATAGTGACGCCTTTAGGCTGTCATATTTTTTCAAGGGAACTTCTTAACCCAATTTTGATTCTTTGGGATAACCTTGTACTCCTTGAATATGTCATTATATGAGTATTTTTGAATAACCTCTTATTGTTTTACACTTAATTTCCACTTATATTTGGTGTATTAGTTTCTCACAAATAATTATGTAATTTATTTATCTTTAATCCAAGGATACCATCTTTGTAAGGGACTTCGTCTCAATCTCCATTCATTGAGGCATATTTTGTTTTATACACAACCTTATTTTATACGGTGTATAAAACCCTTTCACTGTTACATTTATCCTAAATGAATCTTTTTTATACGAAGCGTTTTACTAAATGACAAAAGGGAATGTTTTTGTTGTACGTATGCAGTGACAACGACTTCTCCAACGCCATGACCATTATTTGAGTTTAGACTTTCTCTATAAGCCATACATTTTTTTAAAAGAAAAATAAATACCCTATTTTACTTTTCTTTTATTTTGGTATTTAAAATGGTTTTCATAATGTTTTTATTATATCAATGTGTTGTATTGATATCTTGTGATTGAAATGTGAAAATGTTATGTTCCCTTTATGTATGTTATATGTGATATGATTATGTTTTAGTTCTTGAGAATTATTATGAAGACGGGTGGTTTCGTGATAAACTAAGGGTGGGAGAGGCCGATATAGCTCTCCAATTCATTGGGTAATGCGAAGTGGTTAAACGTTAAGGTTTCTCCAAAGTGATTTTGGGAATATACTGTGATGGGTATTCCAAACGTAACCAAGAGGGTTAGTCCCTACGTAAGAATGTTATGAATGCCTCAAGTTACCATTATGTATTATGATTTCTATGATTTATTCATGATTTAATGAGGTATGTTATAGTGCTTATGTTTTATGGGTAAAGTATGATTTCATTCTTATGTATACATGTACTCTTGTTTCCTTTCCATATTTTTATATCCCTAACTGATCTATTTATGCTCATCCCAAGTTTTTGAAATGTTTTTCACAGGTTAAGGGAAAGGTACATGATATGATGATAGTGTCAAGGATGTGTCAAGAATGAATCCATGTTTTATTTTAAATATGTTTCCGTTGATGTGGAAAAATGAGTACTATCTTATATGTAACCACTTTGTTTAAATGTGGAATGTAAATCATGATTTATGATCTAATTCTCTAAAACTATAAACCTGAAAAGATCCTCAATGTGAATTAATCATTTAATTAAATATTAAGTATGGTTTAAGGATGGGGCCTTATAATTAGTCTAAGATATAGATCATCATTCTCATGGATTTATCCCTTGGGGATTTTATTATATTCTTTTATCTCATAATATTATCTATAAATGCCAATTTTATGTCTATTTTTTAGATTATGTATCATTATATGAACTTGAATGAATTTCCATTATATTATTAGTGTATATATTTTATATTCAGTTTATGTTATTTTTATCCTTCTCTCTATTTCATTTATTTCTACCTCCACTATTATTGATTATCCATTATATGATATATTGTGTTTTATAATCTGATAGTAATCATATAGTCACCCCTATATCGCCTCCATAGACCCTTGTTGTGATTTGATAGCCCCTAGAATAAGAGGAGGCACGTTTGTGTCCTTGAGACACACGATTTTGGCTACCATCTTAGTGTCACAACGTGTTTAGAAGTGAAAAATGGTATTACTGTATTCCTTTATTAATTTCTATTTATACTATTGTTTAGAAAATATGAGACAAGTAGAATTTTAGTGGTTTGTGAATTTTTTTGTTTGGGATTTTTCTCTCCATCCATGGGGAAATGTCAAGTGGCTTGGTATGGGACTGTTGGTCATGTTTATTTCCATTATAGATGATTATAATTTAACATTGAGTGAATAGTGTATTTTTACACTTCTTATTTATATATGATATATATGGTATTTTTCCCATGGTCCTATATGGAAATGAAGTAGTATTATAACATCAAAAATAGGAAAATAGTAATTTATATGTCATGCATATGCCATGATATGTACTCCCATTTCATTTATTTCACATTGATTTCGATTTTGTGCTATGAATTCGATGCCATTATATATTTTTTATTATAATTCATATTTTGTTCGCTAATTCGTATTTTTTGTATATAATTTGTTCTGTACCTATTTATGTATTTATATAGGATGCCTTCTTATATAACATTATATGATGATTTTTTATCATGTTTTCCTTATATATTTAGAATATATTCCTTATAAGTCATTTTATTATACTTATTATTATGATTCCAATGTTTACTACATATGAAAACAGGCTAAGTTATTATTTTAATATTTAAATGATTTCATTTTATTGATATAATTGGTTTCCAATCAAACATGAGACAATTTTTTGTGGTATTTAGTATGGGTGATTTATAATTATTTAAAGGTAACAGATGTAATAGAACCATTTTAGAGGTGATATATATATAATTTGTTTCTATGATGTAATATATTATAATTTCAACATTCTATAGTGAATTTCTTTTTATTTATGTGACCCAAATTAAATATAGTAATGTTTATGGGCACATTATGGATTGGAAGATGGACTCCGACATTATAGAAACATTATATATGAGCATAAAATATTTAGAAAAGGTTAAAAATGTAATGGCTATTTAATATTAATTTTAAATGAATTCGTTAATTATTAGATGATAAAATAGTCTCATGAATGTCATTTGGGGATTATTTCTTATGATATGACCCCTACAGGTTTATTGAATTATTAATAATTAAGAAATTTCTAATGGGTTTCATTCTTTTAAACCCTTGTTTTCTTATCGAGACTATCATAGCTCTGTTTATCACTTTAAAAGAATTTAATTTTAAATTATTACAATATTTTTGGTTTTATAAAATTGAAATTATTTTAAAATTGAATGTGAATAAATTAGATGTTTTTTACATTTGAACCTGAAGTGGTATACTTGCATTGAACCCTCATTAATGGTTATATTATTCTTCTCCACAGGTATCCTCGAAATGAATAAATGTTTTTAGCCCGTTTTCATTCTTATTTTTTTCTTAAAGGAAAAGTGTAGGGACTAATGTAAATTTTTTGTCTTACCTAATGATAGGGATGACCCTTTTTCTTTTGTGATGGGATAGCCTGTGGTTTTTATCATACATAGTGATTTTTCCCTTGTTAGTTTTTTTGTTATCATTCGTTTGATAAAATTTTATTGATGTAGTCCATAGTATGTCTCTTACATATTAAATGACACCCTTGTACATATGTTATATCGTGTTATCCTTGACCCTTGTCTGGGGAATCAACATCGAGTAACGATTATCTTCGACGTGATATAAATTTCATGGGCATGACTATTGATTAGGCCACACATGTGACCCGTTTTTATTCCATAGTGGTGGATGACTTTATATGTCATCATCTAGGTTAATGGTAATATAGGGAAATAAAAATCTATGTAAAATATCTTATTCATACCATCTGATAGTTTGATTCATATGGTGGACCACCTATTTACAATATCAAGATGTATCTTCTTGTTATTGAATCTGCCGAGAAGTGTGAATTCCTAAAAGTTGTGTACATGGAGAGACTAAATGGTGGTAAAATTGGGTTGTGTTAGGTGGAATAATTTAGCCTAGAAGAGGCGACTATGTCCATTTGTCATCTTTATTAGAGATACCATAGAATTTAAAAGAATCATTTTCTTCCCCACACATAGGATGAATTTCAATCCGGATCTGCTATTTGGAAAGGTAAGCCAGTTTTAATTTTGTTTTCATACCAAATTCTTTTAGAAGTCCACTTATGGTGAATATGATATATCACAATTATAAGCAGCTGAACTATCTCTAAATTAGATGATTATTACCCTCCTAACACAAGTATTGTTTAATAATTTCAATAATAATATATTCTATTACAATTATAACAAACAAATCCAATGAAGACCTTGGGAAATGGTAGATTTTTCATTAATTATCATGAGTCTTGTGATATGGAACCATGTCGATGATTTAATGGAAACAGAATATTTAAATTGTTAAATATGTGTGAATATGTTGGATATTTCATTAGTAGTAGGGGGTCTTAAATGGTATATTTTTTTAAATCATATAATTCCTTTGGTAGTGAAGGAATAAAAATTTATTTTATGATTGTGTTTCTATAGGTAATGGTGGTATTATTTAAAGGGGAGTTGACCAGTAGTGGTTTGACTAATATTATTCATAATCGTCAAACCCATGTTAGTGAACTATTTTTAAGAGATTAATATGTGATATACATTGATTCACTCTTTGATGTAGTAAGATATACTTTTTCAAACTCTACAATGATGATTTAAAATATTTTTCTCTTGATATATATTGTATTTCATAGTTTCATGTTGGATGTGTGGTTTTATTCAAGGAATGATTAGTTTGGAGTTTTATATTGTTTTCCCATATAGGATTTCTTTAGACTGACTCTTGGACACTAGTCAAATACTTTTAATTTAACAAAAGACATATTTTGTTATGGGATCATAAAATGATATAATGTGGATGTATTGGTCTTGTACTAACCTCTATTTTTTAATCATGCAGTAAAAAACACCATTAATGAGTCCTATGGACACTTCTAAAATTAATTTGAAGTTATCCTAGACATATTCTAATACTTGTAGTTGATGAATAATAGGTGAAGATTTAATAGGATGGATATGAGTTACAACCTTGCTAATACAAAGGTGTGATATATTAATGTTTAAGTGATGGTTTTACATTTAACACCACCAAAAGTTATGTGTGATATTTACTTAATGTTCCATGGTAAATGTGGGAATTCTTAGAATAAGGTGTTGTAGTTTATTTTGTTTTATATATTACATCTATGTCAGGTGTATTAGAAATCCTCATAAATTGGTGGCTTGAATCATTACAGTTCTTTTTCAGAGAATACAGTCAATAAGAACCATTTTAAATCATGACACACTGATAATGAGTGTGTGGTTTCATTATTAGCATTGTCTTTAAGAAAATAATTAATGAGGAATTTTTATTAGGTCAATCGAGAATACACTATTTCATAATTATGAGGTTTTTATTATTATCACTAATGTAATTAGTAATTCCAGTTAATGAAATCATGCTTACATCATCACTAGACCTCTTAGAGACATTCTTTTAATGACATTATGATAGTTGATGTTTCGTATCTTGTAAATAAAAAATTTATAATTTAAGGGAATATATTAGTGAGAACCATTAGATAAACAATAAAAATGATGAAAACATGATCATGTATCTAGAAAAAATGGCTCAGGTAAGTGGGGTTCAACATTTTAATAGGAAATGAAGTTTCAGTTATGGTTTGTCTATACATAATCATCATATGATTATGAAATCCATAAAGATGAATTGGATATTTGAAAATGCACCAAGAACATATGAATGAAAATTTAAGAACCATGTAGTTCATCTGATATTTTTTTGTTTCCAATGGCTTCTTAGGAATGATAAGTTCAATGATTGATAGGTTATAACATCCACTATTTTTGAGAAAATTTATTATTTCATGGGAAATATGAATTTTGGCATTAAATGGATGTTCGATTCATTGAAAATAAATTTATTAAATAGTTATAAGGGTCTAATCATATCAATATGTTTTTATATTTATATAATGGATTGTAGGTCCAATCGAGGATGTTTTGGACTTTTAGGATTGACTTCCACCAAAAATATCATCATTCGGTGGTTTTGTGATGTTTTATAGATTATTTTTTGAAACTATGTGTCCCCTAGAGGATAATCATGAGGTCAATGTAGATATAACGAATCTCCCCACATGGAATGACCACATTTGTCCCAAACCGTGTGCATATTAATCATGTGTAGAGCCACATAAGGAGTACATATTAACTATTCATCTCACATTTGGCTCAAGATTTTGGTAGCCATGTTGGAAAACCATGAAAGATAGGTTTCGATGGTAGTGAGATCCATACAGTTTCCATAGTGTATTTGCAAACTGTATAACCCATTTATTGGGGTGAAATGAATAAAATGATATTAAACAGTTTTTAATGTGATTTTAATTATTTTTCTCCTCCCTAGTACATGTGATTTCTTTTCCAATGCATAGTCTATACCTCATCCTCAATCGTATTGTCTTGGGTAGATCTCCCCTTTAAGAAGCTGGAATTAAACATTTTCAGTCTCTTGGAATATGCATCACTATAATCTAAATACCTATTCAACCATTTCAAGGATCTTAATTACATATATAGTGCAACATAGATTTGGGTTTGTTTTACCTAATTTCAAGGTGGATGTATTTTACATCAATATACTCTAAACCAGACCAAATCAATCTGTGATATTGGATGACTAGATTGTCCAAACTATAAGTTAGGTGGGATATGGAATTATCTAATGTGTTTTGACTTTATATAAATAGAATCATTACACTGTATTCCTACCATTACTAATAATTTTCATTTAAAAGGATTTATTCAATATATATTTGTATACACACCCTATTTCACTCTCAGTGAAAGTTTTCATATAAATTGATGATGTCAACCTCGATTAAGGACACCTCATTTGTGTGCCATCATAAATATTCGTTTTATAACTAAATTAATTGTATACATATACATCCTTATCACCTTTTCCATGGATTAATAATTTAATTTTACAATATAGGGAATCAATAAATGATAATAGAACCTCGTAATTTCATCTTGGTCCTTTATAAAAAAATTTCACCATATTGGTGGTTTGTGTAATGTTCGTCTAGTGATATATTTGATTATTATTCTTGAGTGGAATTCATAATTATGACAAATGAATTTTTGATAAAAAAAATTCATTGTTTATAATAAATCAACTCAAATGAGGTGCAATGTCATTATAATTGAAAAGTTATGAGTAGTGGTTTATAATGTTATTTTCCTTATTATTGTGGTCCTTTTAATATATTTTGATTTCATGGTTTGGTATATTTTATTTTTGATAAATTTCATTAACATAGGTTATAAAATGAGTTTCCCCATATTTGTAACTGACTAATGATTCAAACTAATTATAAATGCTTGTCCTAATAAATGTAAGGAATTTCACATGTTGGTATGATCCAGTTAGATCATGGTAACGTCAATGTACCTCTAATATATTTTTACAAGATTTTACATGTTTTTATATAATCAATAATGTGTGATTTATTGAGTTTTTTTTATTAATGGTAGTTTTATTTATAGAATTAGATTGTATTATATTTATTAACATTTTTATTTGGTCCTACAATCCTTGAACATATTAAAATTTGTAATCAAACTGTTATTGAATCAGATGGTACAACCAGGCCACCTGTTTCAAAAAAATAAGTTCGAGTAATAAGAATTTTTATATGTGTGATTCCCTTAGATATAATTGTTATTATTAGATGAAAATAATGGGATGTATTTCACCATGGATTATATATTAATACCTTGATATATGTTCTGTAATGATTGTAATGGTTCTATTGAGAATGGTTATATCACTCTCCCTTACATCAGGTGTTGATCATTACATCTTGAGCCATCCTTACTATGTGGATGGTGGGAATGACATACCTCTTCCCTTGTTATTGTTGTCATATTGTCACACACACTAATGTTGAATTGTAGACATGATGGAAAAATCATAATCCAATGTAAAGGGTACAATTTCTCACACTCACTATAATAAGTATAGAATGTACCCTTTCACATGATATTTTACTGTCTTTCAGACTAGTTATGGATAACTGCGTTACGCAACATTCCATCCACCCACTTCCTTTCCTTGTATATGGAAAATTATGTATAAATGCACTTTTTTCATAATGGTGGATGTATTATATATAAATAAGGAGAAAATATTATTGCAATATACCTATGGTTACAATTTAAAAGTTATTCTGCAGATATGATGAAGTCAGTGGAACTTTTAATCTGTCATATTGGAACCAAATCTGACTAGTGTTTATATATTTATTCACAACTTTTTATTTATGCATATTTACTACACCCTGAATAAATTTACTATAATAGAATGAAATTATTTATAGTAACCATTGGAGTTATCAAATTGTGATTAATATATCACATCATACTCAGGCTTCCATTTCATTATGGTACCTAATTATATATCATGTATACAAGTTCATTGATTGTTTCTTATGTTATTTTTCTTGTATCTATGTGTCGGTAGAATTGGACTGAGTTGTAGTCCAGGATTATTATGGATTTCTAATTTTGTCATTTTCTTATATTTCAATATTTTTTACTATAAATTACTACTTCGTTATTTAGGTATATTTTTATTGTTTTTGTATCATCATCAGGACATGGATGTATTTGTTGTTTATTGGAATATTTCATCATTTATATTAAATTATATTATTATTCCACATCTCGTTCGTTCATTTATTATTGGTTCCACTATTTTTTTGTAATTTAATATTTGTTATACAAATTTGATAATCTGATAAGGTGTTTATATTCTCCTCGTTATCACCTCCTTATACCATTTTTAATAGTCTGTAACCTCATCTATAGAGGGAGGAATTCTTGAGGACATGTGACCAACAACTTCACATATCGTCTTAGTTTTCAGTCAGGTCATAATGTATATAATTTATTTATATAATCATTTTATGTGACATGGCATAAAATGGGCTCCATGCATGGTATATATAGGATACAAGGATTACATCCTTCACATTAAAATACCATAGCAACATAAATATTTCTTGAGATATGGAGTGTGGAAAAATATCTCATTATTGGAGATGTATTGTTATGAATCATAATAATAAAACTAATATCAAGACTATGGTTGGGTGGTGTTGGTATGGATGCATAATGATACACAAAATAAATGGATTGTATGTTATGTTATGTGTGTGGAAGGTATTAGAGAATAGGATATTCAATATTAGGTCCCCAGAGTAATCAATTAGAGGGAAGGATCTAAGGGGGAACATTATATTATTATTTCAAACATATTCCACTATATTAGATTTATGATTGTGTGAGAAAGACATTGTAAATATATATTTTATTATATGACACAATTAGGTGATTGCTGGTTCTCTCAATCATTCACTACTTAATTAATAGGCACCTTCCACATGTGCATATTTGAACATGGGTACGATCCTATTGAATATATATATATATATATATATATATATTTGAAAACCGAATATATATAATATATTATTTAGTAACCAAAATGACATTAGGGAATGTTATGGACATTACTAGATTTGGTTATGGTGATTCTACATAGTTTCACTCCTAATACTTGTATTCAATAATGTCTTTAGATATTTTTTTTCTATTGTCATACATTATTAATTAAATGTGGGATAAATTTTATTATTATATATATACACAATTGTGTTATATGGTTATTTTCATAACCTAATCCAAAATTACATATAAAGGATAATTCCTCCCATATTTTATATATTTTTATACGCTTATAGTTGTCACCATCTTAGGGCCTACTGGAAGCTAGGCATGAGAAGTCATTCTCTCGCTATCATCATAGTAGTATTAATGTTGTGATGAGATTATGATATAGTTGTATAAACGTGATGATGGTGGATGAATATTATTGATTTAAGATTTAGGAATGATTATGATTTAATGGTTGTTTTTGGTAAATGTAGCTAATTTATCTTGTTTGTGTCCTAAGATATAGAAAATGGATTTGATATTGGATTTTGGGGGACCCTATAATATATTTCAAAGACACTGAGATTATCAAATATCCTTGTGATGTTGTCATATTTCCCTTGTAGTGAAATATGATATGTACATTACTCATTATTGATTGTTCTCATTAATGAACGACCTAAATATATAATTCCAAACTTATAAATTTTTTTATGAAAATTTATTTGATAAATTAATATTCAATAAAGATGAGTGTGTTGCCCATGCATATATTGAATGGTTAATAATATTAATCACTGACTAGCTGACACAAATGAGATTCATCCGACTAATCCTTCAGATAATCAAAATGATGATGTGATAGTGGATGATGAGGTGTAGCTGAGGGATTTCATTTAATTGATCAATAGTTCTTTGGCATGTATTAATAGTGATTTGTTTTTCTGGAGATGGAAAACTAGGTAGATTAGATGAATATCCGTATTTTTCGTAGATTCAATTGAGATCTCTATTCCATTTGATTATACTATATTTTGGGGAACATTATTTTAGTGATGGAATAAATTTTTATATATTTTATTTAAGAAAATGTGTTGTGGCCATATTTTTGAAGGCTTTTCCTTCAATTTTTTAATGATCTTAATGATTAAATACACGACGAGATAGTTTATATCCCTTAATTATGGGTTCTAATGTGTGTGGGAACATGGGATAATGGTCAACGACCTCATTCATATTGGTCACAATGTTTTCCTATGTTAATAGTCTAGATCTTGATTTTTAGAGTAGGTTTTACACCAAATCATTTGGCATGTGGTCAATTAATTTATGATCCATATGAATATAATGGTACATAAAATTTTATAGGTTCATGAAAGGATGCTTCCACTTAGAGAAGGTCATAATATGTGTGGGTAAAAAGGAATCGTGTTGTTTATATCTTCTGTAAGTGGGGTTTGAATTTTCAAGAAGTGAGTGTTTGGACCATTTGCCAACCGATGATTGTAGATATATTATCATTCTTATGAGATATGTGGATTCTGGGAGCCTCCACGGCGTGTCTTATATTCATGTTTTCTTGTGGTGGTCAGGCCCCCAACGTGGCCCAATTTCTTGCCACACAGGGAAATAAAAATCATTTTTTATTAGGTCCATTTAATTAAGTAAAAGTTGTTTCTTAAAATGAAATTTCAATAATAGATTCCATTGAAAAAGGATCATTAGTATAGTGAATATATTATTGTCTTAGGTAATTCTATTAATATTCCCCATACAAAGAGAACTAGTCCAGAGAGTTATCTTGGAACCTATAACCATAGAGGTTGAGTAGAGTGGAATTTTATGATTCAAAAATTAGAGGTTATAATTATAGTACAAAAAGGATATTTAAATGATATTATCATTTTTATCATCTACTCATTTTTAGAGAATTGTTTTGTTAAGAAGTTTAATATTCCTTGCCATTATTTTTCATCCCATTACTAGTGAAAAATATAATTTCATGAGGAAAGTGACTTAATGTTTGAGGATGAATATATTTTTTGGAATATATATAATTTGGGTATAGATGTGAAAAATTCATTCTCGGGTTTTCCTAGAGTTTATACAAAACTAGTGTTGTTTTGGGTATTATCATCATTTTATGCTATTTTTTATATCATCAAGAGAAATAAACGATGTGTAGTGTGTTTACATATTGTGTATTAGGTTTTATTTAATTTAATTATTCAGAAAGCATGTGAGTTCATTAAAATCAATGTGACATTTTTTATGAAATTTAATAAGTTATATAAATGTTCTATGAATGGGTAAAATAGGTTAATATTTTACGATGAGAAAATATTATAGGTCATATAATGGTAAAAATATATATTTAATGTGGGGTGAAAGGGATTCTTTGTGTGTTTAGTTATCTTCGATAACACAAAACTAAAATTTATTACACACAATTTAATCCTGGTGGGATTTGTTATTAGTGTTTTGTATGTGTTTATATTCATTCATCAGATTGTATCCATATTCCATTTCAACCTTTATGATCTCCCAGAAAATATTAATGTTATACATTTTTTATGAATCATTTTGTTTTTTGATTGATAATTTTTATTGTCAATGGGAATGTATAGGGGTGAGTAATTATTATTGTTCTTAATCACCATTGATAGATGAAGTTCCATTTCATTGAATTTATATATTCATTAATATATCATATTGAATATTAATTTTTTTAATAAGTTATCAGATCATTTCTTGGAGGATAATCGTTACAACCATTATGGTGCGACATTTGAGTTTCATGATCTATGGGTTGTTCATACTTCACATAAATTTTTTCATCTTATGTAACTATTTATTTCAGTATTTTCATTATTTCTAGTTTTACTATAGTCTTTGTTATTCTATTTCCTATTAGTGGATCTTATTAAAGGTGGATATGACTTGAGATTGAGGTTTGTGGTTCCATATGAATACTCATTATGATGAACTACATTTATATGGATCTAATCAACATTTTTTTTATAAATAAAATATCATAATTGATTGAATGATTGTGGTTGCTGAAATATTATAGTTCTAATATATGGGTTTACCCATAACATTGAGACTGATAATGGATATTTATAAAGCATTGTGAAGTATATTTTTAAAATAACTTAGAAAGAAATGTTTTGATGTAATTTTTTAGAAAATTTATCACATAGGATTACTTATGTAATTAGGTGGAATACTTGACATATCATTACAATCCATGTGTTATCGTGGGGTTCACTCAAAGGGTATTCCCATATTCCATCAGAAAGAATTTATGTGGAATTAATGTTGATATTTTTGCGGGATTATCTCATTGGGTTTTATTATGTTCCATAGTTTTTTATATAAGTAAATTATTTTTTCCTAGTTATTTAGTAATGAACATGTAGTATGGTTACCTAACCATTAGTTATACATTAAATTATACAACATGTGATGGTATAATGTACTATTTTATCATGTACTACCATGGTTTGAGATGATAAGTGATAAATTCTATTATTTTATTATATAACTACGTGATTTATATGAAATTCATCAAAACTATTTTTAAATTTTTATTTTTCAAATTTTCAAATAGGGAAATTCAATTTTTTATTGCTTTTGAAATAAAGAAAATTATATTTTATATCATAAATCTATTTATTTAAGGAGGGTCGATTTAAAATTATTGTTCATATACTTTTTATTGAGAAACCTAGTGAGATCATACTATAAATGTTATCTCACACCCTATTCATGAAATTTTATGATACATAGACATTACTATATCAATAAATATAGGGAACCGAAAGGTTCTCAACTGTGGAATTGTGGTTTTCTATCTGTTTTGTCTGGATATAGGATTTTAAAATACATGGAGTTTCCCATCCTATTATATAAATTCATTAGTTTCCCTTTTACTATTCATCAGAGGAAGAACATGTACTTTTTCATAATATGACTACTTTTGAATTTTGTTATTTTTATTTTCTCTTTATTATAATAGAAAATTTTATTTATTCCAATTGGATAACTCTATTATATATATTTATATATCTGTGTGTGGGTGAGAAATGTGATTTCTTTATGTAGGTATAAATTATTCCTTATAATTATTGTTGATTTGTAGGTGGTAGTATCTATATCATGGTGATCGATATTTCCTATTTGGTATGTGGAAATTTATTCCAGGTAATAGTTTTAGAGGGTATATAGGTAGTTTTCATTAGAGATTGTAATAAGAGATTGTTTTACATAAAGAGACCATATATTTGGATGTTTGGAACACTAGAGATAGGATGGATTGGATTTTAGAGGTATTATTTTCTTAGATTCATTACCGAACTTATTGGGAAGATATCCAGGTTAACATCGATTGTTGGGATGTGTATATAATATTTTTTTTGAACATGATATCCATGTTTTTTGTTTTTGGGTTTGATCTAAGATTTTTTTTGTTTTAACCATTTTTCTATTATGGTGGTAAATATAAACCATATATGGTATTTAAAATGTTTTATTTTATATGATGTAGTAGATTACTCTCAAGGGTATACTCTTAAAGATCAAAATCCTATTGACATTATCATAGATGATGTTTTTTATTTCAACCCGATTTTATCGCATGCCCCAAATGCAGTGGTTGAGGTATATACTAAAAATGAAGGAGATATGGATCCATGAAAAGAATTCATATGTGATATTCCACCATCTATCAATTGTAAAAATTATTTTTAATAAATATATAATTGGCTGATTGATATTTATTGTATCTTATAAATTTTTCTTAAAAATGATTGTTTGAAGATAATATTTGTAGTGTTTGGACATGAGGGTCCTAATATGTTATAGAGGGATTCCATGCTACAACTAGAATGAAATAGTGGATTGGACGGATGTTTTTCATGAATATATTAATTTAGTAGTTTAATATAGTTTTTGATGGTGGAAAATAAATTTTTTTTGGTTAACACGTTACACAAGGGAGAGTATTCGGTGTTCACAGACACCAATAGTTATATTTACCATCATGGTTCTTCTCCAAAGGAGGTATAGAATGACTAGAATAAGGATAAAAAGTACCTCTATAGTATGATATTTAAAATCACACTATTTATATTTATGATAATGATTTCCACCTATGTGAAAATAGATGATATTATAATGATGCAATAGATTTATATTAAAGTAAATGTATATTTTTATGAAACTTCTATTCTACCCAGTTGAAGATTCAGTATTGTATAAGGGGGAAGACAATGTAGAGTGATAACCACATGAGTGGTGGATATGGATTTCAGTAGTATTCCTTATCTACACCCACAATTAGATATTTTATTGTGTCTATGAGTTGTAATGAGTTTTGGAAGGTTGAGAAAACCGGAATTTATTGTACATTACCTATGAAAATGATTACTAGTTGTGGGAAATTTGGCCATATCTAGAATCTATGTATGGATCTTCCTATGAATAAATATTACCTGAGATTATTTTCATTAAAGTAAAATATAGAATAATAAGACATTTTAAAGGCCTTGTGGATCTATCAAGAAACCTTAGTAATGACGAACCTTCTCGTAGTAGTTCAATTTCTATAAGAGGCAGATAAAAAACCACTGATAATGAGAAGTATCGTATTTATTGAATAATTAATAGTTATATCTTTATTTGGTATTAGTACTTTCTATTTATTTATATCAATCCCTTTTTTTATATTGTTAAACATCCAATGGGGTCCATTTCCACTATTATTGAGATAACATAAAAATTAAAATAATGATTGAGAATGGGTTTTGGTGACCTTCTTGTTCACTAGTGATGATTTATTTGGAGTTAGTATTTTATTTACTCATTATTTACTGAAATAAATGTGACATCATCTTAGGTATGTATTGGGTTTTCTCTCATTATTCTATGGTATATTTTCATCATCCAGTTTTTTAATTTCACGCATCCAATGATTTATCAAGGTTGTATCAGGATGAGATGGATTTTAGGACAAGTAATGAAGTACATTCATTCCAATATCTATTGAGTCTCTTTTTTTAATTTCAAATTCATCTAGATTAAAATTCATTCATTGTTGATCTTAAAACTGTTATGTAGAAAATTACACATGTTTTATAGGGATATTTTAATGGGGTTCCACCAATATTTGATGTAATGTTTAGAATTTAAATCATTTTAAGTACGCACATGATTATCATGCTTCCATATTATATTGTAGAAATAGACATGATAGTGAAATTTATTTTTTTCGATGATATGATGTAAAATGGATTTTCTTTTCTCCCGATACATTATCCACAGGAAACCGTTGGGCCCTTTTCCCAAAATGAAGATGGATTACTCAAGTTGTGAACTGTAACACCCCGAGCTTCCACGATACGCTTCCCATTCAATAATGCAATAGCTTGCATTGTACGCAACTTCGAGTTCTAAAACACCGCGACTAATCAAAGTAGCCATTATGAATAGTAATAACCACTTTTTAAAATTATAGAAATTTTATATTTCAAAATGGACTTCATTTTTTGGATTAGGAATATCAAAATTAGCCTATGTTGAATTTTTGGTATATTTCTGAGAACTTCTATTTTTATGAATAGTGAAAAATACTTAAAAACAACTTTTTTAATCAAAATAATTTATAGTGATAAATTATACTATTTAGTGGTTTTAAATTATAATTAGAATATATTTTTACCATTTTATCCAATGGTGGTCATTAGAATTAATTTAACATTGAAATTGGACATAAACAATTGCCAATCTTTTGATATAAATTGTTTCGTAAAAACACGCTATTTGTTGTGACAGCGGGAATTGATTATAAAATTAATTAATTCAACTTATATGTTTCGAATTTTGTAAAATAAACATCATTTTTGAATTCGGAATATCAATTATAGCTTAGGGTGAAATTTTGGCCTTGTTCTGAAAAACTTCAATTTTTGATGAATAGTGAAACCACTAAGTGGTAGTTAAATAACTGATTTTTCGTTTAAATAAAATATTACCACTTATGTGATTTGATTATCCAAAATCCGACATACATGGTTGTCATTAAGAAGTAAAATGTGGTTCAATGAGATCAAAATAATTTTTTTGGTGAATAGTAACTTTTAAGTTCTTAATCGCGATTAGAGGTAATTAGTGTAGTTTAAGGTAAAAATAATGTTTTAATAATATGAGATGAGCTTGACACTTGTCTTACTCCTATTGGATGAGTCATGGCCGACCAAGACAACCCATGGGTAAACTTGGGGACCCCATTGAGCCACTTTGGTTGGAAAATGACATTAATATATATTTATTTAATGTTAAAATTAAATTGACACAAACATGAGTTATTTTACTAAAACAGTTCTTATGTGGGGTTACACAAGTCCAAACTTTGACTATAAATATTAATTAAAAAGATAAAAAGATTTCCTACATCATAGTATTTTTTTATAATTTTTAGACATTAAATAAATTAAATTATTTATGACATCATTATGATGCAGCGATGACCTCATTATTTAACGATTTAAATAAAATGAGAAGATAATGCAAAATCCAAGGCTTATACTTGTCCAAAGCCTATTGGATGAGGAGATTTCGAAACCTTATCACCTTAGCCTCGAATTATATAAGTGTGGGACCTTTAGAATCCGAAAATCATTGTGAAATAATGTAACATTTCAATCTTTCCAAAAGTGCCCCTCCTCTCCACTTATAAAAGGCCCCCACCTCTCCCACATCATTGACACTTTCAAGCCTTTTAGCTCGGCCAAACACTGCCCCAATACTCTCCAAACTTCCCCCTATTACTCCTAGAAGCCTCACTTTGGGCAGAAATCTTCTCAAGGAAGCCTTTGGCTCAAATCAAAAAGAGTTACCCGATTTTGAGGTAATGTCTTCTCTAATGTTGTTTTGTTTTATTTTTCTTCTCCAACCCCCTAAACTCTTTTTATTAATTTCTTTTGTAACAACACCAGTATCCTCAATATACTAGGATGTTGTTATAAGAATTATTCGAGGTACACTTACACGCACCTACATCTAATGGTTAAAGAACATACGGTTTCTGTGGATGGCAAATTTCTGCCTCACGAAACGATGATTGTTCAACACTCATATAACACCTTCAAAGGTGGCCATTAAGATGTCACTATTTTTATATATGATATATAATATGTTTATGTTTTACTTATGCTTCTGTATTTATCATTTATGGCATACTTTATGATTTCCATTATGGGTAAAACGCGATAATTTCATTTTAGGAAGTGCGGACTACCGCCCCCTCAAAGTGATTTGAATCGTTAATGCCATATGTGGGATGTATAAAGGATGCAGTAAATGTTATTATACACTATATTATAGCGGAATTATATTATAAATTTATATCATTATAATTTAGTTCCATAAAATATGAAATTGAAATGAAAGTAGCGTTCATGCGTACGTACGGCTTACCGTCTCCATGAACGATGCATTTCATTTCTTACCTCTAAATGTTACGTAATATTATAAATGAATGTATATACTGGATATATAAGATATATATGACATCTAAATCATGAATATAATTCTGGATATAATGGATATTCTACCACATGAACAACTTGTAATTATAAGAGGTTTATTGTTGACTCAAGTACCAGAGATCGACAAAACGACCGTTATTAACTTAAATAATTACATAATGTTCATAACATTGTAATAAGTGATATAAAAAGGATAATGAAATTGAAAATGGTTCTTAATAAGTTAGATATTAACTCTAGTTTATTATTCAGGAGGTTAAAGAATGGTTGAGTCAAGTCGGACACAAGGTAAGGGAACTTCTTAACCCAATTTCCATTCTTTGGGTTAATCTCCTACTTTCAAATTAAGTCATGATATTATTATGTCCTATCTTGTATTTTTACTTTCTTCATGTGTACCTATAGTGAATACACATAATAGATCTATATTATTTTAAAAATGATCTTTTTAAGGACTTCGTCTCAATCCCCTTTCATTGAGGTATATTTGGTTTTATACACGACTTTCTTTTATACGGTGTATAAACCCCTTTGAATTTTACATTTATTCAAAAGGAATCTTTTTTTATACGAAGAATTTTTCTAAACGACAAAAGGGAATGTTTTTCTTTCCGTACTTATGCGGCGACAACGACTTCTCTGCCGTCGTGACCATTATTTGAGTTTCGGCTTCATCTACAAGCCATCATTTTTTTTAATGAAAAATAAATACAAAGTTTTAACTTTCTTTTATTTTGGTATTGAAAATGGTTTTGAAAGCGTTTTTATTATATCAATGTGTTGTATTTATATCTTGTGATTGAAATGTGGAAATTTTATGTTTCCTTTATGCATGTTTTATGTGATACGATTATGTTATGGTTTATGATATATTTAAACCTATTCATATGAGGAATGCATTGGACTTAATAAGTGACGGGTGGAGCCCACTACAGCTCCTCGATGCATCGGCAGGTCTCATGAGACAAACTACTGTCTTGGCACGAGGCCTTGACAAAATCTTATTTGTGGTCGTGGCACGAGGCCTTGACTACGTGGTTATGATAGTCTGGCATTATGCATTCCATCATTATGAAAGTGGTTATTGATATTTCATGTGATTATTCGACCAGTAGAATATCCATATGAAAAAGTAAATGGAATTATCTCATTTTACTTTTTCCATATTATATTGAAGTTCGAGTTTAAAAGGCATTTGTTTTAGTTATACATTGCCTTAAATGTTAATGTTTATTTATGAAAGCTTCTTCTATATTGTTAACCTTACTGAGCATCTGAGCTCACCCCTTCCAATGTTTTAATATTTTCCAGGATGTGAAGAAGTATTTTAGGAATGACCTGCAGGGATAGTCCGAAGAGGATAGAAGTGTGGACTATGGAGACTATGTTATTATAGTTTTTCATTTTGTGATATAATGTAAAATTTATGAATGTATCTAGTGTTTCCAAGGCTACTAAACTAATCGGTCTTTCGAGACTTGATCATTTGTGATCATGCCAATGTTACGAAGTAATGCACCGGCTCTGGGTAGCTGGGGTCTGGGCGTTACATGAACAAACAATATGGTGTTAAATTGGGAAATAGTTCAGAGTTCGTATCATTTTATTCAGGTTGATAATAAATATGGTCATTAAAAGGGGTAAAAGTAGTTTTCCAAATATGGTCATCAGCCAGGTTATCACCAGCTACGAGTACATGATTCTAATATTTCATTGATTGAATTCATATTCACATCTTAAAATTAAAAATATCATGTTGTTTAATTCATTCTTAATAATTATAAATAATCATTTGTGGATTTTATTAATAGTATATTCCACGTGTTTGTATTAACTTTCAAGGTAGTTTTTGTTGGTGAATTTGTTTTACTTTAGATTTGTGCATGACCATTGTCATCATTTTAGATTGGTTCTAGACAACCTAAATAATCAAAATTTATAATGAAATAATTTAAAATGATATGATATAATATTTGATGTTATTTAATAGGAGAATTTTAAATTACAGATTTCATTGAAATTTGATTATAAGAACGTGAATTATATTTTTTGGGGGAAGAAGGACAAGATTTCATTGAGTTTATGAAATTTCATCATATTTAAATATATTATTGATCGTTCATCATTTACTTATGAAAGTAGCCATGAACATAAATTATTTTTACTAGGAATTGGGTGAAATTTAAATGTTATGAAATGCTTCAACATTCATTATCTGAGTTGAAATTATATCTATCAATATCTATTATTAGGATCATACATGAACCTAGTATGGGGTATATAGTTTTTTTTATGGTTCAATAGTTGGTTTTGTGAAAATATATTGTTATCATGTTATTATTTTTGTGTTTTATAAGAATCTACCACCTGATAATAATTACCCCACTCATGATTTAGATCTTTTTACGGATATTAATGACTTTAAATGTTGGGTTTACATTCAGTTTGGGAGATGTTCATTATCATTTACAACCATTAATTATTTAGGAATATAATTTATTTAAATGTATATATTCTTATAAAGATAATATTAGTGAAATACCTTAAATTCTTTAAAGATGACATTGACTACACCCAGTAGATGTTTATTTTTCGGTAGGCATTTTCTACAAGAACATATAATCATCGTCTATTTTGTAATTTAAAGTAGAGTGTATTATTATGGATCACTTATATAAGATTGAACTAGACTCTGTTGGATCGATATATAGATGTATATGTATATTATATGGAAAAATACAAGAGGGGGTGAATTGTAGGATTAAAAACATTATGTTTTAAACACTTAAGAAATTAGTTTAAATGATCTTAAACAAATAAAATTCACAACAGATACAATTAACCACAATTTTCTTGGATATAATGGTATAATTAGATGTAATAATATAGAAAGTCTAAATTAATTGTATTCAAATGAATACAATAATCAGAGTAATACAATAGTGAAAGATTTGACCATTAAGTGTATAGAATCTATCGATTCAATAAGTTACAGTACAATCGTAATTGAAACAATTACAAATGATTATGAAATAAAGAAAGGAGACGAAATAATTACCATTCTAATACAATCAGCAGAAGAAATGTAAAATTATTACAATTCTTTTATCCCAAAGAGAATGGTATTCTTTCACCTATGATAATAGGTTTTCTTCCCACCACCTTGGTATGCCCTTAATACAATGATCGGTACATTTGTCTTGATATCCGCACAATACCTCGATATGAAGATCGTTATGTATGTCTTTCTATCCCCACAAGCCGTCAATATGATGATTGGTACATCTGTCTTGCTATCCCCACAAGCCCTCTATTTTGCATGTAATCATCACCTCTATCTTTCAAACACCTGAAAGCCCTCAATACGAAGTTCGATAGGTCTATCTGCTAATCCTTAGCATCTCTCAATCATTACCACTTGATCGGCCACACAAAGAAAAACAATGCACTTATTGAAATACCAAAACTAAGAACGAGCCATTCACATTTTGTAATTTCAAGGATTTCGCATGAAGCACAAGAGAAGTCACAACGTCTCTCTCTAGAATTTGATAGAAGCATAGAACGATCTGTCACAGTAATTCAAAGATATAGATCATCTTCAAATTACCTCCAATTTAGAGGTCATAGGTTCTAATGATCACAATTCCCCCAACGGTCATATTTCTCTGGAAAACTTGGAGGAACATGACACCTAGCATTATAAGAGTCACATTGAAGTAGAAAACACAACATTGTTTTGATTAGATTATAATTCCAGGACATCATTTTGGTTAAAACAAAAGTTATATAAATATGATAAACATGAGTACGATTTACATGTTTATTATGATTGACATAATCATTAAAATTGACAGTGTTAGTACGATTGACAGGGTCAGTACGATTCACAGACTAATTACTATTGACTAATTCTGTATGAGTGACAGAGTCAGTACGAATGACAGAGTCAGTACGATTGACCGAGTCAGCATGATTGACAGAGTCAGTATGATTAACAGAGTCAGTATGATTGACATACTTAATACGATAATCATACTCAATACGATAAACATGGTCAGAGTAGATTTTTTATTTCCAAAATAAGGCATTAAATTCAAAAGAGAACTTTTGACTCAACAGACTCTATAAATGATTTTTTTTCTATTGTTTTGACAAAGGTTTTTTTATCATCATCTAATTTTATCATATATTAAAATTTCATTTTTAGGATTATGTATTTAAATGTATTCAATAAACTTTTTTCGAGGTGGATACCCTTTCATCCTGGAAAAAAAATTTATATAGTATAATTAAAATTTCAGATCATGTTATCATCCTAGCATCTATGAGGCATTATGTTTTTTCATTGTCATGGATTTTTATGGGTCGTTCTTTCAGTAATGATGGACATGCACAATGACAAGAAACAATGATTCTAGTGTTCATTCATGAACCATAAATTTTTTGATTAGGTGTCCCGATGTTAGACAATGTTATAGGTAAAGGAAAAATATGAGAAAGTATTGGTTTCTCTAGACCCATATAGTATGTTTTTGGAATTAAGATGTGGTATCCATGGCCATTGATTTTGATTTCTATGAAATCATTGGCGGTGGATGGTTGTCTGGGTGGTGAATGATCAATTGATAAATTAAAATCCTATTATTCTGACCAAGGATGAAAAAAATGATAATGATATGGGTGAGCTATATGTGGAGGAGAACATGAGGTTACATGTGAATATTTCTATGTTTATTTTAGATAGTGATACCTAATTTAAATTAATTTAATATTGGAGAATCCAAGAGGTGAAAGGGAATGAATTCTAGTTGAGTACAACTATTCAACTAAATAAATATTGTCATAGATCATGTTACATTTTGTTTATTGATAATATCATATATTCAATTGATATAGAATTTTTGGATCATGTGATTTTTTTGGACTAATAGATATTGTCTATAATAATAGTTTGTATTCATCGATCAGAACGGCTACTATTAAGGGTTGTATGATATTTTATGTGGATCACTATATTATTTTAAAGAGGAGGCCAAATCCTCTCTAGTGGGGATGTGTCATGGTCAAGAATCATTGGTGATCAATCATGATATACATCAGTTTTTGGTTACTATTCAAATTTTTAAAGTAAATATAATGCATATAAGGGACATTGATAATTTTATTTTTTTTCATTAGTCACTAGGATTTCATGAATTTATATCCATAGTTGGGTCACTATCACCTTTGAATTGTTTAAATATTTTATTCATGTTATTTTGTATAGATTGAGGTTAGTTAAAATCTTAGGAAGTTTTCATATCAATTGAAATTTCATGATTAGTTGACATTCATTTGTTATTTTTTCTACATATCATTGATCAGGAAATACTATCCTGACACCATTAATGTTTTGAGTTGGGAATAATCATAGTTCTACATAAAAAAATTCTATAGAGATTCTACTATATAACATTGAATCTTTTGGAAATTCCAAGAATAAAAATTATATTTCATTGGAAAAGGTGTAATGTTACAACTGATCATAATCTCATAATACTTGTAAGCACAAGTAGACATGGGGGAGCAGTGGAATCACATATTTTACTAACATCATTATTCTGAATGTCTACACAATGATGGATATAATTTTGGTGGTATGTTGGAAGCATCCGATTATTAAAATCCAAAACATATTTTCTATTTTAACATTTCCATATATATTTTGGTGCATGATGTGACACATATAGATGGAGATCATTTCAGTGGTAAAATGAAATTGTTTCTGGGGATGTGTTTTTTTAGATAATGTAGACCAGATATAATTTTGATAAAGGATTCATGGTATTCTCCTAGTTTTTGGAAAACGATGATGTTGTTTTTGGGCCTTATGAGCTTAATCATGGATTTTATATATCTGTAACTGAAACTAATGAAATTTAATGTGATTTAATGTGGGTTATTGGTAATAGAGTAAACATTGTAAATAGATACATGGTGTCATAATCATAAACATTGTGCAACATGTTTACATTCCTCATAATGAGTTATGAGATTATTCCATGAATTGTACAAGGATTGAATATTTCACTCCATCACAATATTACACGACGTGTAGTGTTAATAATTTTGATCTAATCGTGAGGCATGAGGTTTTCTTCATATTTGGTTTTCTTAGAAAACACAACATCAAAATGGAATACATGACATGTAATCCTTATGGTTTTTGATTGTTTCAATATAATAAAGTTATTATTTTTGTATTCTATTACATTTATCATCCCTATTAGTGTAGAAGCTATCCCATGTGATTTTTGAGACCTATAATTATTTTGAATCATTTTATTTAGTGACTTATCATTATCAAAATTTCAGTGCATTTCATCAAGTGAGTAAGAATTTCATTTCTTCAATTACTTTAGTCAAGAAAAAATCATTGAAATTAATTTTTATATATTATTATCTATTATGATGATTCTTATTTTTTTACATCTAGTTTAGTCATGATATACTCTATTTAATTTTAATTCTTGAGTTAGTTGTGTTACAACATATGAGTGTCTCATGGTATGTGGTTTATCTTCTTCATCAATAGCATGTATTCTTGTAGAATTGATTATGAGTGTATGATTAGTAATTATAGAGAAAGCCTTATCATCTTATATTATATCATGTTTCTAGATACTATTGTTGGTGTGTGAAACTATATATTGATGTAGGTGGTTCAATATCTATGATATGTTGGTTTACAACATTTATATTGTTTTGAAAATTAGCTTTATAATGGAAATTTAATGATTTATTATTTTATTTTTATGTGACTAAACATGTTATTAATAATAGCGAGGTTTCCACTTTTTTTTCCAAGGATAATAATTTTTTCAATATATTGTGAAATAGATTTTAGACTTGAGTATAAATCATTTTTTGGATCATATATGTTGGAAAATAGAGAAGAAATGTAGCATTTGGTACAAATGTGTATAGATTAACATAAGACCATAATCAATTTATTATTATTGGGTTCACTCATGGGGGATTCCACAATTCAATAGTCTCATAGTTTTCTAGAATTTATGTTGACATTGTAGGGGGATTCACTAATGGGGTGTTTCTCTTCACTACAGTATATTGTTCTATTAACTTGATTGGGTAAATGTTATTGATTTTTTTATGAGTATTCTTCTAGACTAAACATATTAAACATGGTATTGTGTTCACTAGTGATATTTCATTGTACCACATTAGCGTGTACTACCACGAATTTTTATTTATTTGTACATTACTTTTTTAGATGTTATGAATCCATTATTTATCTGAAATTATTTGAAACAATTTTATTTTCCTACTCTAGAAATTTAGAAAATAGAATAAATTCATATTCATCCATGATTTTGATATAAATGACAAAATATAAATAATTCTTTTTTATTTAATGATGATAATGTTTAGATTTTTTTTATAATGTCCTTTTAAGAATCATATAGGTGGGGTCCAATTGAGACTTTTATATCACGCCTTGGGAATCCATTTGGATGTTTATAGACATTTTTATGTAATTACACTCAAGTAAATCAATAGTTTCATAGTGAGGTGGTGTGGATTTCATTCATCTACATTTGGGTAGATGGTGGGGAAATGGGCGCGGTTTCCTATGCTATCACATGGACTGGATTCTTTTTAATTTAGATTTCCATTTATGTGGGACATGTACATTGTTATATACAGATGGATTTTTAGATGTATCATTTCATATGTGAACATATATTTGGTAATATACTTATTTAATACACTATTTCACTATATTATATATTTCTATATATATATATATAATGTTGTTTCTTCAAGTTTTTCGAAGTGTTTTCATTTAGTTCGTGTTGATGCTTATGGGTCGGTCCCCAGCCAGTATGGATATGAAACACCCATATGGTATGTGAAAATTTAGGTTGAACAATATTTTTCGAGGGTATAAATATTGGGTTTATCACAAAGAGACTCACATTTCATTGTTGATCCTGCTCTAGATTGATTATTTATAGTAGAAGTCGAGTGTCTTATAGTGTCGTTGATGTTATCAATTAATTTTTGATGATATGCTAATATTTTTATGTATATCGGGCGTGTTGATGTTTAATGAGGAAATACTAGAATGTGTGTGAGATTATTTTATTATTGATAGGACCATATAATGTTATACTCGTGTATTCTCCATGCATAGTGATCAAATAAATTTTGAGGGTGTTTTCTTTTCCTAGTTTGGATAGCAAGTGAGGTGTGATCATCGGGGATACTGTTTATAAAATAGGTGGAATTAATGTGGAGGTTATTTTTTTAATTTTTTTATTTTTTTTTTGGAAAATTTCCATATGCTTATGGATTTTTTCATTTATTCATTCTTAGATAAGGTTTTGGGGTACCACTACAACACAGTTTCTAGTTTTTTACATAATTGGAATCTACAACATCTAATATTTTGATGTACACCTATTAAAAGATCACATGTAATTGTGTGAGATGAACCTATAAATGGATTTTAAAATTTATAGGGTACTCATTCAATCTATCGTGTCTCCATGTATTTCTATATGGTTTATTTCAATATAGGATTATGATGGATCAAGGTTGTGTGTAAACAACTAGTGATTGAATAATGTGGATATCATGAAAAATTTACATATTCATATTAATAATGGACCTTTTTACTGGTTGGGATGATCCAATTTATTTTCATTGTTTGACATGCATTGTGAGTCTCACAATATATGGAATAATGATTAGGATTTCCTGATGACTAACATCATGTGTAGTTTTTAGACCACATCGACGAGGCTATTTCATTAGGTGTCATGAACAATATAAGTATATTGATAGGATTAAAGAAATACATGTTCATTAAATATAAAGACATTTTAAGAAATATGGTGATTTATAATATCATGATTTACTCACAGAAAAAAGAAGATAATGTTTTTCATCTAAGTGAAATTTATTCCATCCTTCAACAAAACAACATTCATAGAATTCTATCGATGTGTATGTTATGGATGAATTTGTGGTGTTCAGTTGGATATTTAGGGTCTCATCATGGTATGGAATTGGACCCATCCATTGAAAATGTAGATTTTTTCTGGATATCCTAGAAGTGTGGGAAAATTGATAATCGTTTTTCTGTATTTTCCTTTTATTATCAGTACTTTGGATCCATAATAAAATATTTTTTAAAAAATGGATGATAATTCCAAGTAAATGGTATTTTCAGAATTGATAATTTATAGTAATGGTTTTGTTAACTGAAGGGGATATTTCTCATTTCCATTGTTTATCAGTTTCATGGGAAGGGTGTGTCGTCTAAAGAATTCTATTATGATTCTGAGTAAGGATTGGGTTGTATGTTTATAAAAAAGTTCATATTTAACACGTATAGGTCTAGGATTTTTTTAGTTAACGATGATATGAACCTAGTACAAGTATTAGATTCTCTATTGTTTTGTTTACATTACCTCAACAGTTAGAATTTTTTTCGTTTTCAAAGACTACGGGAGATTCAAATACATTTTATCTTTGGGGGATTAAATATATTCTAGTAGTTCTATAGTATGGGACTCTTGCATTATGATTCTGATATGTTTTCATCCGGTAAATGATGATTGTTTTAAATACTTTTTTGTGATGAATAACCATATGTGATGTGGACTAAATGTATTTTGATCTATGATTTTTTTTTTTGAGAATCATAAAGTAAAAATTCTTGTTATTATAGAGAGTAGTGGTCAGGGATGTATTTGTCAAATGATTTTTTTCATTCCTAATGCAAGAGGTAATTGAGACTCTAATGGGATACATAGAAAATGAGATGATCTATGATAATGTTGTCTATAGAAATTATAACGATGTATAATAGATGGTTGATTAGAACTAGATGTTTTCTCTGTAGAAAATGATGTTACCTGGTTTATTAATGGGGGAGTAATCCATGTGTTTCATAGGTCGGCATTGGTTGAACATCCATGTGTTACAATGATTTATAATTTCTTGATAGGATATAATTCATAGTCATCTATCAAAATGCCCATGTTATTGTTTGTGGAGTGGTGTAACATTATTTAGTGTTATAAGGGATATAATGTGTCCATAGATGTTTTTTAGTCCTTATATGTTATAACACTGAAAAGGGATGGATAATCAAAGGATTTGATCACTGATTTACAATGAGAAAAGGGAGGATATAAAATATAATGTGTGATAAAATATTTAATTAAAAACTAGTCTACATTCTTTGAAATATGTGTGTTGAGTAGTATTAATGTAATATTGATATTGTATTAGGATTATGTAGTTATGATTCATGGGGTAAATGGTATAATTTTCTGGAATAAAGATCCTCGTTTTTTCTAATGGTTTTAGGGGTATTGTATCATGATTTTTAATCATGCAAATCTTTTAGCACTACATTCCACCCTCAGATAAATGTGAAGATAATTTGAAAAATCCATACAACTGAGGATATGTTGTGACTAAATAAAATGGAACTTTTTGATTTTCTTAAATAAATCAAACAATTTTTGAGTATTCGTACAACAATAATTCTCACTTCTCCATTAGTATGACACTATTTGTGGAATATTTTTGATGGTTGTGTCATTCTCCATTATGATGATGGATGTTTTGTAGGAAATATTTATTGATCTTTATGTAATTTAATGATTGACTATGAACATATTGTTTTTTGAGATAGGATGACAGAATCATTGGATTATTATAAAGAATATGTAGATTTTAGTTAGAGGCCCTTGGGTTTTAACGTTGTATTATGTTCATTCTTGAGTGTATGCCCTCAATATCAGAAGCTAATGTTTGGTATGGGTGGGGTAATATTTATCCCTAGTTCCTTTTACATTTTGATGTGATTAGGACTTTTGGTCTGGTAGTAAATTGATTAGAATCACCACTATGACTGGATGGGGTCCACATCATCATTCACATAAATCAGGATCATGGGTATATTCATAATAAGTCACACATTAGTGAATGTCGATAAATGGATATCTATATTAATGTGATCATGGGGTTGTATCAGTAAGATATACAGTAACTCATAGATAAGATCATACATTGAATAACCATCACCTGAGTTTATGTGTTATGGAATCATTCTATCTTACAAGGGATTAATTCGAAGTTAAATATGATGATGTCTTCCAATTATACAATGTTTCTCTATGATTCTCCATTATTTGTTCATCTTGGAATATGTAATGCATTAACCATTTTTTTAAGTGAGGGTAAATTTTTTTTGATGTTTAAAATGTGATAAATATTATATCATGAGAAAGAGTGAAATAAATCATTCTTATTAAATAAACATTATACTACATCAGAAATAAAATTTTTTCGGTTAGTCTTCAATACCCAATGTTGATAATATATCTTTATGGATGATGGAATTCCTTGATTTAAATTATTGGTTAAGTGAAATTGTTTGATAGGCCATTGGTCAGTTTTGTTCATATATAGGTTGGGAAGGACATGTAGATGGTAGGGATTAATAAATGTGGATAGTATTGGTGTTAGCATATGTAGTGTTGTTCGTTGTGGGGTGGTGATGTGGTTGTGCAAATTGTTTTATGATAATTTTAGATCAGTGTTTTTTTCTTGTGATTTTGTTTGATGAGTTATGATGTAAATGAGAGGATTCTCATAGGGTGTATTTTAATACCCCATTATTTTTACTCATATTAGTCTCTATGTATTGATTTAAATAATCATTTTAAAGCTATAAATTGAATAATTTTGTGTCCCCTTATCCTCTTTTTTAGTTTTGGAATTCTTAAAAATTTGGTGGAGATCATGGAGGGTTTAAAAGAGTTAAAGTTGTAGTTGGGTAGTGTCATGATTTTATCATTATAAAGGTTGAATTTAGAACATATGTGTTTGGTTAGAAATTTTTTTTGATAAAAGTTTATATATTTTATTCATATAGAGAGAACCATGTAAAATTTATTATGTTCAGAAGTTTCTAAATTATAAAATATTTTAATTTTCCCTAATAGTCCATGTTTATCATGGGGACATCAAATGTATTGGTTTTTATGGACAGATATGGTTTTGTAGAATATTTTTAATGAAGTTCATTCCTTTTAGGAAATAAATATGGTATTACGTCATTAATTGGGATGATTAAATATTTTTTATAACACCTTTTCAAAAAAATTAACTATATGTGACCATTTAATATCTCAAGCTTTGGTGAAACTTTAGTGACATTTAATTATAATCTATAAATCATCCAATGTTTTGATTCTAGAGGTATGGTGTTGGTGTTTTTGAAATGGGTGTTATGCCCTTCACCCATTATCAGAGTAATTATCTCATTATCTTTTTGGTCATCCATTTTAGCACTGATGTTTTGGTTTACTGGTGAGATCGAATGTCTTTTTATGGTAACTTTTTATGTAGGCTTATATGTTGGTTCCTAGTGCATTTATTATACGTCATTTATTTATTATCCTCTTATTACTGTGAATCACTAAAGTAAATCTTATGGAAGGTATGAATTAATTATTTTCATATATTTATGTCCCATTTATGGATCTTACATTTTTTCATTCCATTAGAATGAAATTTTTGGTTGTGATAATAATGATAATTAATTAGAATAACAGAATTGATATAAGTGGGGGAAATAACAAATGAATTATTACTTTTTATATGTTGTTGATTGTGTGGTTCATGATTTTTTTCAATTAAGAAAAAATACTATTTGGAACTATATTTTGGTTGTAGATAATATGATTGGATATCCTAGTTGTGTCTTTGTATGATCAAAACATGTATAAATTGATAAATAACATATATTTTTCAATAAATTGGTTTCCCATGGATATACAGTATGTGTTGTAATAGCCATTGTAAATAAATATTGAATTTAATGAAATACCTTGTATAAAATATGGAATATGATATGTTTTTATTATATGTGTGGTTTATTTGTATTGTTTAATTTTGTCTCCTAGGATGTTGAGCAGTAGTAGATGTGACTAGCTCGGATGTGTGATATGGGGGGATGTGATGATGAGGTATGAAGTGAGGTGGTGGTGTTGTTTGGTGGTGTTGTTTAGTTGTGGTGTGTGATGGAAGTGAAATGTGTTGTTATTGTGCATATAATTTTCATATGGTGTGATTTAGTGATGGATATTGATTAGATATAGGCCAGTTAACACACTATGTTGTTGTGATTCATTCCAGGTTATCCACAATATTTTTTTTATATGGTTAATGAATATGAATGAGCTAGATACTAATATATATAAAATGGATTCAATTAATACAATGTTTATAAAATGTGACAATGTTATGTGATGTAAATGGAATAGTCCTTAGAGTTAGTAGAAATGTGTTAATTAATAAATGGTGAAACATATAATTGAAACATGAAATGTCTGAGATTATCTGGTGGATTTATGGTGTGATTAATATTGTGGTGCTAGAGGATGTGAAGTTTTAAATGTGGTGTAATAGTAGTGTTATTTTGTGTTCTACTGTTCTATTTGTGAACCCATAGGCTGCGTATTGTGTTCATAAATATAACATGTATTTTTTGTTACATTCATATACACACATGTAGAGTGGGGAAACGATACAAGTGATATGAGTTTATAGGTTCTGAATATTTTTCCAAACATCTAGGGTAAGCGGTGATACATATGGATGGATACACCAATTTATCTACTCTACCTTAAATTATTTTTTTCTATGGTCTCATCGAGCATGATATGTAGTGATAGATCATTATTATTATGAGAAATATTTTTCTATTAATAATGTTCCATAAAATCATTTTTATATCCTTAATGATATAACTATTGATGATTTACTAATAAGTGACTTAGAATGTGTTAATACTCCTATGAAATAAAATACTAGGGGTAATATCACATTCATCCTTCATGATAAAAATTCTATTAATACATTACATTGGGTATTTATTTTCAATGTTTTGACCAATTTTTCATTTGATGTAGCCTTTTTTTAATTGGTTAGAATCCATCTGAGCACACCTATAATTCAACACATATTAATGGACCTCATTAGAGATAAATAAAATAATGTAGATGTGATAGACCTAGTGATCATTTATTAACAATTATTTTATCAAGAACATATTATTACATAAATATGATTCTTCTCAACATGGGTAATGCCAAAAAAACTGAACACATAAGGGATGATAATGATCATTCTTCCACAAATAATTTATTAAAAACATATGACATTATTCATTTATTATAATGTTTAAAATAATAATTAATAGCATAAAAATTGATATCATTCATTATGTAAATTTTAATAGTGAATGAGATCATATTGGAAGACCCGTACATATATATTTTTTAAAAATATTCATTCAAATGAGAAATTGGACATCACTTATGAGTTAGGAATCAAATATGTGTGACTTAGTCCACTTATCATTATGTCCCGATGTTTTTAGTAAAACCATGACATGGTAAATTAACACTCATTATAATCAATATTAGAAAATCTTTATCCTCTTTGAATTGAAAAACACTCTCAATGGAAGGTAGATTCTCACAGGTGAATGCTGTTATTGTTTTAATTTTTTTAATTTATGGTCATTAAATTTATTGATATCGTAATAAATAAAATCACAAAATATATCAACAAACCATTATATATTGGAGTCATCCATCAAAAAATTAGTATCAATTATTCTTAGGAACCACTCTATCATCTAATATACTATGAAGGGCTTTTCATGGAATTTTTTTATATATGATCAATCTTATTAAGAATTTTTTCCTGTCGATGTTCACCAATGTGTTTTCTGTGGTACATGCTTCTCTAATTTGAATAATATTTAGTTGGATCTTCATTTTGATTCAATAATTTGTAGAATCCCCCATATAACCTACTTTCAAGGGACTATTTTCAAACATTTCAGCACATTCACTCAAAATGGCCAACATCGGTTAAACTATTAATTTCAATTAAGATTTCATTACAAGTCTGCATATTATTATCATCTTTAATTCTCCTAACAAAAAAAATGAAAAAAATGTGGTGATCAAGTGGAAATTAATTTATTTCAAATACATACATCCAAGTGAAATTGAATACTTTTATTCAAATAAATATTCATTACTTCAGATGAATTTTTTTAACCAAAATATAAAGGGATTCTCTCTAACATATATTTAAATAGTGATTTAGTACATAAGAATTCAAACATTTTGGAAAGGATATTTTGTTTAAAATAAATTCTCCCATCCATATTTACCCTTACTTGCATAGTGATTTACTCCAATTTACACACTAATTTTATAATCGATCATTTTTTAAAAAATTTAATTTTTAGGCGTTCAATATATTCTATAGATGGATATATTTGATTATAATTTTGATGATATGTTACTATATCTTCCTTATAAACAATAATTGAAAAACAATTCACGATTTCGTTCCCATGAACATATAGTATGTTGTAGAATATATGTTTACTAATTAATCTCCATTTTTCCTAGAAATTATTGAATTTCATAAAAGTGGGTTTTTTCATAAGAATACAATTTGATATGCATGGTTTGAAAGAGGTTGTTTTATGATAATATAGACTTATATACAATGTATAATATTTCAAAAATCATATATGATGTTAAAAATTTTAATTTTCTTCAAAATTGTTATTTTGAGATTTTTATATAATATCATACCATGCGTAGGAACATTGGAATTATTTATAATTATCGTACTCATTTTATATGATTTTAATTCATGTGGATATGGCCATTTTTAATTTGAAAAAAGTTAATATAGATGGATCTTAATGTGGAAATCCATTTCCATCTATATATGGTTAAATTTTTAGAAATCACAATTTAAATTCATTGTCAAGCTTATATAGTCAATTTAGTAGGATTACATATGTTGACGCTGAAATAAAACTTATAATATATTTGAATAAAGTGTTAAAACAAACTTTATAGTTATATTTAATGATCGATTGTGAATCCATCGTTATTGAGAAAGAAATAAAAAAATGGAAGTACTCATATCTCGTAGAAGTCGACTCCCACATTGATCAATTACATGGATTCTATTTTTTCCAATAATTAAATCACCAATCTTGAATGTCACATTGAAATCTATTTGGCAGAATTGATTACAAATAACTCGATAAATTCTCATGTGTTGACCATATCAGTGTCTTACATGTTTATCATTTCAATATCATGAAAATGGATTAGTATAATAATATTTATTTTAGAAATCTATATTTTTTTTGAAAATTATTATTATTATTATTTGGATTAAACTCATTATATAAACACCTACCTTTAATAAATGATGATATTTGTAGTTAAAACATAGTTTTCTTCTGATGAGATGTGATGTGATGATACCTGATGCTAAAATGGGATGCAAGAACCTGATAGGTTAGGTTAGGTAGGGATATGTCAGGACACACATAAAATATGTATTCCATGTGTAGTGTTTTGTATATAATAAATTATAGAATATGATGTTCATTTTGGCATGAGAGAGAGGTAAATCAGTGGGGAATTAGTTGTAGGGTAGCCCCAATTGTATGAATTTAGTTATATGATATTGTATTAGGTGTGTGATTTGTTGATAGAGCCATAATATTTATATTATTGGAGATTTAACATTTTAATGTTATTTTATGTACATATATTTTTTCATTTGTCCACTAACATGTCTATTTTAAATTTTCTCTTGAGACTGTGGGTATGATCATACATAACATTCTTGTATTAACATGCATCATATATAAATTATTTTCCTTGCTTCATGGAGGAAATTGGGGTAGATATGGAAATTTCTTTCATGGGATTTGGATCTATTTTATGATTAAATATATAGTTCTATTCTTTATTACATAATTTGGATACATTTATTTTATTGGTTTAGATATTTCATTCCATGTTGAGTGGATTTTGTTTTATTTTATTTTATATGATGGCATCTTTTGGGGAATTATTATCATCTCTCATTACCCTATATTATTTTTAAAGTGTAATTACTCTTATATTTGATATTATTCTACACCATTGGTGATTTTCAAATCCATGGTATAACATCCTGAGATTTTATGAAGTTATTTTTGTAATTTTTTTGATATCATACATTACTTGTAAAAATAAATCTATATGAACCATGTAATATTATCATTAAAAAATTATAATTTTAATGTGGACATTAAAATTAGTATAAATGGATTTAATAAACTACATTATAATAGATATATATATATATATGTGAATGTATTGACAACCTACTAAATATATATTTATTGTTAAATTTCTAATAAATAATTTCACAATTAATAGTAATTTCATTTATTTAACAATAAAAGCTATTTTTAAAAATATTATTATGTTTTTATGAATATATCATATAAAATAAATATATTTTATTAAAACATTGTTTTAATATAACATTTTCATATTATAAAGCATGATATAAATTTATACTTATATATATTGATATTATTCTATATTTATTTTCAATGAATAGTTTAATCAATTTATTTTTAATCATAAATATATTTTAATTTAATTTATTTATATAGAGTTAAAAAAATTTATTAGATATTATATATAATCAATTAATTTTTTTAAATCATAATCTAATTATATTCAATGGAATCTATTTTATTATTGGATTTCCTATAAAAATGTTGTGCAATAAAAAAGGAATTTTATAAAAAAAAATGGTTTTCATCACTTTGTAAACATATATTTGAAAATTAATTAACAATAAATATATGAATGGAATATGATAAAATAGATTTCATACAATGAATCTTGGGGTAATATTTTTTTTATAGGTCACTTTTATTTTTGGATAATATAAACAGTTACCATCTTAATATATATCATCTTCCTAAGGTATAAATATGTTAATCTAGGATAAAATTACAAGATAGGGATATAATAATTCACATTTATTTTGGGTTTTTTACTTATATTAATTTTCAGCAATATAAAGAATTAATGTGAAATCGTTATAAAATTTGGAGATTATTATTTCAAAATTAATACATATAATTTAGAAATTCAATTTATATAATTTTAAAAGGTTATATTTAAATTAAACATAATAAAAATGATAGAAATATTTACGAAAATACAATTTTTGTATTAAAACTTATTTTACAGACATTACATTCAATGAATGAAAAATTATGTGATTCATAAAATTTGATTCGAATATAAAATATAAAAAAATTATAATATACATTAAGAAATATTTAAATAATTTAATAAGATAAAAACATTGTCTAAAAGGATCAAAAAAACAAATATTTTTTACTCAAAATTGTTTTATATTCATTAAATATAATTAAATAATTATTAGATGAGTTAATATTCATATATAGTCTGTATATAAAATTTGAATATCATTTTATTAATGATCAATATATGATTCAATAAAATATTCAGACATTCCTTTTTTCATATAATTTATCATTATGTACTTAATTTAAATTATAAAAATGATTATTAAATATTTAATTGAAAATAATAAATATAATTGGATTATGGAGAAGATTAATTTTTATATTACATTATGAGATTATTCATATTCACACCTTCAAATAAGATGTCAACGGTATACATGTTTTAATCTATCAAGTCTCATTTAGACTCTGAGTTTCATGTATTGAATGTTAGCGGATATTATAAATTATTTTGAAATTGTGGTCATATAGAATTACAAAATTGTTATAGTTTCATTTGTTCCATCAGATATTATATTTTTATAATTATAAGATACAACATAAAAATAATATTCCACTCCCAATGAAAATATTTTCTATTTCTTCCATAGAATTATAATATATCTTCCACTAATAACTAATTTGTTAACAGATTAGAAAATTCTCCTAGAAGTCTTCTCCCATTCTCTTATATAATTAAAACAACAAAAGACAATAACCCATTAAAACTAATATATTATTCAATATAATTGTCCAATAATGACTGGTGTTTTTAAAAAAATCTATGTCATCTTATATTTTTTCTACAAAAATAAATCAAAAACATCATCTAATAAACATGTAATAAAAAATAATCTGATCTGACCCCACCATCATGATTTAGAACATGATGTAGTTTTACATGCAATTAAACTAGTAATGATAACTAATGTTTTAATAAAAATACACACTTATCCCATAAGAAATAATTTTTATTTTCAATATCGCATTTTAAATAATAATCTACACAATTTCATTGAATAAAACATTTTAAAATTATTGAGGGTATATCACTACTCGATTAATATAATTTTATTATAGAAGTTTACATAGAATTTATAGTATATATATTATATTAAAAATATTCAATGAGATATCAAGATATTTCATTAATAATTTTAATAATTTGTAATATTTATTTTTGTTACCTACAAATTGATAGACAATTAATAATATATTTATTCAAATTCATGTCTCCAATAGAACGAATATGATTTGGATTCATGTAACTATCAAGTTATTCAACGAACCCAATAAAAATCTATTATCAATAAATTTACTCAATATGAAATCTTCAAATTAATTCCACATGTATTATATTTAAAGTCACCTACTATAACCATCCTTATGAACCTATTGATTATATAGCAATTCATTAATATCTAAGAATTGTTTTCTTATAGACCCATAATTCACTTAAATTTTAAATGTTCAACGAATTCCAATAATAAGTTCTTATATGATTAATATTATTTTCCATAATATATAGATAATTCACATGGTCACCCTAGTGCATGAAAAAAATCATTTAACATTTTGATAATGACTATGTTAGTAGAAAAAATGAAATAAAAATAAAAATATATTTGATATAATTACAAAAAAAATTATATACCTAAATACTAGTTGAAATAATCCAACATGGGGAATTATTTTGAATATTAACAATCTTAAAAAACAATTAATTCAATTTCAATGAAAAATAATCAAAAAAATCCTTCAGATTTTTTATACATTTAATATTTCTCTTATTTCCAATATAGTAAAATTATTCTTTTCCATTCATATTAAAATTAAAAATTTGATATTCTATGTTTGTATAGATAGAAATAATGTGGGATTCTATAAACATTTCCTAATAATTTGACATTGTTATCATGTCATCATAAATGTAATTTCAATTGAAACCCTTCTGGATAAACAATTCATATATAATCAGTTTTTTATTCATGTTAGGTAATTTAATGTATCTCCTAAAGGAGAAAAATTAATAATACATGAATATATGTTTGTACCATTCTATATAATGGTTTCTACATAAATTTACATCTTTAAGAGAACCTGCATGTACTACATCAACAAGACTTATATGAGGATAACTTTCAAATAATTGAAATATATTATTAAATGAAAAATGAAATATAATATTTGTTACATTGTTACAGAAAACAATTCTATAATGTATATGATTTTTTGTATTAAATTCCACTAGCCTAAGTTAATTTTCTATGAAAATAATATTACATATCTCCATTTTTTTAAAATGAAATACTACTAAATATTTAACACTCACATATCCTTACATAAAAATTAATAATAATAATAATTTTTTATTAATATATATAATGAATTAAATTAATAATTACATTATTAAAGAAAATATCATAAATAATATTTAATAAAATACTATCCAAAAACTACATTACCAACAACTATCTGACCATCCTTTCCTCAATAAATCTCATGAATAATGCATAAATAAAACAATTTATATGTATTAAAAATTAATACATGAATAAATTCCATAATATTAAACATTTTAAAACCCAAAATATCAATATTTCTAGTGTATTTTGAAATTCTGTACATTTTATTAATAATGTAAACAAGAATGAGAGCATCTTTGCTTGAAACATCATTAGCATGATTGAGCTTAAAAATTCATTTGACCAAAATGGGAAATACATAAGAAAGGGAGATCCATAATACCCAGTAAGAAAATAATAATTCAATATAAATAAATAAATGATACATGTTAGACAAGGTATATCAATGAGGCATAATAGAACATGAATATTATGTCTTGATATAGCATGATAATCATTCCATGGGAATTGTGGCAACATATTAAAAAATGCATCACTGGTAAAGGATAATCTACCAGGACTTCGTGGAAGACTAATTCCCATAAATTAATAATGTAAAACCTTGTTCCAACATGTCATATAATGGGAATAAATGTTTCCCAATGGATTATAGCTCTATATAATATCGGTCACACCTGTCAAATTTATTTCATTCTAATTCTTATGTGTGTAAGAGAAATTATAAAAAATAGTTTCATTCATTATTTATGTTTTTTAAAAATCAAGGAGAGTTGAATTAAAAAATTTAATTCTTTAATAAAAGTGTATAAATTCAGAAAATTGTACACTATTGATAAAAAATTTCTATGACATTCACTACCTAAATTTTTTGGTGTGGAAATCGTGGTGAAAACTCTTCGGTATAACAACCTCAAATAAAAATTCATGAAATATCTTGATGTGGGAAAATATTAATATAATCATTTAAACGTTATTTATATATTAATAGGTATATGTGAGGAATTTTATATTCATTTAGAATTAGAAAAATTGGCATTTGTTAATAAATAAACATAAAAAAATGGAAATAAAAGGGTGAAAATGAAATTTATGCATGGTAACAGACATACATGGGTTGGAATGATGAGATAAACATTTTATCATATAATTAATAACTTTTAATTTATTTATGATGATATGTTCTTGAAAAAATACCCCATCATTAGTAATTTAAAATAAAATAGACTAACTAGATAATGAAGCATGGATAAAGATAAGAAACGAAAGAACCAACTCATGAGTTCATGACTAACATAGCATGAAAGGGGTATTATTGAGATATTGGTCCACCTTGGGAGTATTTAATGGAATTTGAGTTGATAAATGATGTTATTGAGGGATTTTTATGGAACATAAGGTCGAGAACGGGTTGATTTATATACGAAATTGAATCATTTTTTTAATAGTTTGGTTTTTGACTCTACAAAAGAAAATATTCCAAACCACAACCCACCCAATGATTTTTTCATATCATTTTAAAATAGTGGGGAGATTTTTATTATTTTTTATGAAAATGGATTAAAATATTTACAAAATTTCGTTTATTATGTGGAGGTGAATTAGGCATTCAAATAAATGAATTAAAAACACTAGAATATATTAAATGTTCATGAGGATACATAATGGATTAATAAAATTTATCATGTAAACACAAAATCATTATATATTAATGGTGAAGCATATTTTGGACATTTTATACCCTTTATATTATTTAGTACATACTTTTTGGGTAATTATTATGTCATAAGTACACCATATATTAACATAGTATTTAATTTTTTTTCCAAAAATTTAAATGCCACAAAAAATTATTAAATATTCACCAATAGATAATTTTAATGTTTTTATTACAAAAATAATATCCAAATTATATAAATAATTTTTTAAATATATTCACATTAATTTTTAAAACAAATTTAGTCAATTCGTGAAAAAATGAATTGTTTTTTAAACAATTAGTTTTCAACCACTCTAAATACTACTTTTAACATCATATAAATTATATAACAATTTAAAACTTATAACCCTTATTTAATAATTAAAAATTAATTTCATACTATTTATAACAATTATTGATTAATTCATAATTAATAAATTATTTAATGTAATGTGAATATTATTCAAAAATTCAACATGTGTTTGATTGAATGAAAATAAAAAACATTTATAAAAATAACAAAAATTGAAAAATAACTAATTATTATATATATAATATAAATATTCATATTATTATGATCTTGATTAATAATAATTTATTACACTCTTGTAATCATTAACTGAAAGGCGTGTGATGGTGGTACTTTTATGGGGTCGTTCGGAAAACATGGTTTTGTGTGTGCTCTCTATAAGCATGAAAATCTCTAATAATTGTTTAAACATATGATTAAAATATTGGATCTCATATTTGGAATGGAATATGGTAAATTCAAATTATGATATCCCCCTTAGTAGATCCAATTAATGGTCTTCATATTGTATAATCCTACTGTATGATGAAATCACAACCATTATGTATGTAAATTAGATTTCTTAAAGAAAAATATTTATATTAATCATCTGATGACTATTTAGTAACAATATTAACAATAGAAATATTAGTAATAGTCTTCAATTAATAAAATACAACCATTGGAGTTAATTCCGTTTCTATAACCATGTTAAATAATACAATTTTTAATTAAAATAAAAGGGGAAACATTATATATAACCGTTCTAGTTCTATAAATCATCCAACTATGAGAATGATTTCTATCTATATTTTTATTTCCCATCATCTGTTAAAATAGATAAGCGAAATTCTATGTCATCACTTTTTACGGTTCCCATATTTCTTCCCCAAAAATTATGGTTTCTCCATAGAACAATGATAAGATGCATTGTATAATTTATTAAACCATTTTATCTATGGTGTAATATCTTTTACAGATCCAATTACACCAAATCCTAGTTGAGTACATGTGAGGGATCAGTTGTGAATATATTTTAGAGTTATACCTAGAATTCACCATGTACTCCTGATAGGTTATGAGGGAGTCCATTTTGATAGGCCAATGCTCAAATGCGATCAAGGTTCTCAAACTTGCTGTTTTACCAAGGAATAAGAATTCCCTAATTGAAAAAATATCATCACATTACTCCAAGGAAATATGTGGAGGAATTTCATGTCTCTGAAATCATTCTCTAGTTCTCATTGATGATTTTCAGTATAACTCTTTATTCGAATCCTAGTATCCTTGATGCGAGGATGAATGGTCTTATCAATTTGCTCCATTTACTCAACCATTTCAGGATCTATCTGATTTCATTCCCCAAAATCACCCTAGCATGCAGGTGTTATTCACATCATAATATAATGTTCATCATAAGGATCCATTTCTCTACTCATGTGGAAATTGTTGTTGTATGATAAGATGACAAAACAATAATGTCAATCCCATAATCTGTAAATGTCCATTGAGTATGCTCTCAACATGTACTCAAATGTTCAGACAGTTCATTTAGATTTTCCATCAGTTTAAGGGTGATAGTTTATGATTCTATTAAATATATTACATACAACATAGTGCAGACTCCTCTCGAATATAAAGGAAAATCATTGATCTCGATCAGGTACAATCAATTTTTGTACATGAAGAAGCACTACAAATTTTTTTGTTGTATATCCATGCTAGTTTATGTTGTGATAATTATTATCATATCATAATTAATTGTACAATCATTGTATGATGATCCAATGAAACCCATCTAACATTATCCACAACCAATGGATTTAGAATATTTTTGGAAATATCTATAGTGAGTTTTTCCAATAACTATGTTGGTATGTGTAATGGCTTCATCATAACCTTTTACTTTCTTTCATGTTCCCTTGATGACATACAAGGCTTCATACTGTATATTCATTAATATAATTCTTCAAAATTTCCCTTCAATACTGCTCTATAAGATATCGATAAATATTTTCTCTTACAATGTGGAATTAGAAGGTTTAACTATGTGAATCATTTAACAAATCATTATTTAAAAAGGATTTGATGGCACACATTGTCTTGACCCATATCTCACAACACCATCATCATTAAGTTTTATCTCTCAATATTTCTATTTATATATAACATCATATTTTTCCTGAGTTCCTACATGAACATATTAAGAATAATTTAACCTATACAGAAGTGATGGTTGAGTAATAATTTGAGAAAAGATTTATGATGTTCCATGAATTATGATTACCTTGATAATATTTTCTAATATAAGAATATCAGATCCCTCTAATTTATCATTAATGAAAAAATTCATGAATTATTTCTTCTTAGGTTATCTTCCACATTATTATCTTTATTTTGATGGTGGTGGATTGCTAAATCATAGACATTGATTAGATCTAACCATATTCATTATTGTAATTTAATCTTTTTTGGTGTGAAAATATTCATCCGAATTTTTTGATCCTTATATAGTTTACACTTTGCAGAAATGAGATAATTCCACACACTATTTAAAGGTTAAATAATTGTAGCAATATCTACATCACGTTTTTGGTATTTCTATTCCAGAACATTCATCTGTCTTTATGCATTGAAAATTATTTTTTCATATTTCATCATTACAAAACTGAGACCCTTATTTGGGTCATTGATTAAAATAATGAATATATCTCCACATGTGGGTAGTGTTAGCACAAGAGCTATGATAATACCCTTTTTCAACAAACATAACTTTTTTTAAAAGAATATTTTGAGGAAAATTCGACACCTTTCATAATTAGTTTGGTGATTGGGTTTGACAATCATGAGAAATTTCTCACGACTCAACTGTGACACCAAACTATCCAATGAAAACTGTAGATATATGTCATAGATGTTGGCCATGAAAATATTTAAATTACAACTTTCTTCTAAGGGTCTGTAGATATCACACATATAGTGATGATATTTTCCATGAAAATGAATTCTTATAACTAGAACACATATTTGATGCACATGGAATAAATATTTACCATTCGCAATGTTTTTAGCACAGTATTAAAATTCTCCCATAATACTCTTTAATAGTGTAATATAATATAATTTCTTAGATAAGGAGAACCTTAAATTAACTATGTAATCTATAATGAAAATATTGATCAATTACATGAATATTGTTGTAGAATTAGTGAGTATGAATGAAATTTATATTAATTGATAGTTCATGTACCTTATAAGAAACATATTCTAAGGGATATCCTCTTTCTTCAACCATACATAGAAATATCCCAATAGTATATCCACCATAGAAAATTATTTTTCATCATGTAGCTCATATAACATGCTATAAATCTATGTCATAGTATACATGTTCTTTTAATTGTTCTTTTTGAGCTCATGATATGAAATTCAATAGTACATTTTCCCATCATTCATATGGAAAAATAGGTCTGGTGAAACATAAGATGACACACATTAGCATATGAATCATTAATCAAGGTTTACCTGAATTTTTTTATTTAGATTCTTAGGTTCCATAACAACCATTATTTATAGATTCTTGAATAATGGTAATTTCCCTAATTATATTATCAATTTTAAATTACTCATCATGTCTTGGAGAAATATTGATTATTCCTCGAGAAACAGATCATCATATTCTCCCAGATTGTGCATGTCATCAAGGTTGATTATCTCTATACAATTGATCATTTTACCAGGAGTTTATTTCATAGGGAAATAATATTCCTTCATGAGATTATGGTAAAAATCAATATTTATCATTCTCCTATCATTTGAAAAGAATATGAGGATGATTCATGATATTGAGAGTGATATCCTTCACATTGAAATTTATGTTGGCTCTATATAGGAAAATAAAATACTTTCATTTAATTGCATAAAATTCGACTAAGTAGTGTATGAAGTAGTTTTGTTTATAATTTTTCCACAATATTTGACAAGGGAGATGTTATATACATGTGATGAAAAAATTTGAACATTTTTTTATTGACAACCCTACTTCGATGATTATATGGGGTGTTTGAATACTTATACTAATCATTAAAGACATGAAAAAATGTGTTGAATTAGGATAAAAAATTATGTTCTCATATCAAGAATGAATAATTATATTGCCTATGACAACATCATTTTCTTCCTTGAATTTGGTGGTAGTAATGAGAAAATCTCTATATTTCTATATTGCAAGATGTTTGTTTTATCCAAACATTTGTGGCTATGTTTATTTTATTCTAGTGACAAAGTTATTTAAATGTGTAGAAATGACCAAAATGCTTATGGGTGATAATATAATTACTTACATCCATCGGATTAGTTAGGTTATCCAATAAAAAATCAGTAGTTATGAGCCCTTTTTTCAATAGATAAATCATTTCCTTCTCCGCTTCAGAAAATTTATTGGGTGCTTTTTTGAATCATTGGGAGGTGGGATGTTAATATTTCTATTAATTTATTTATCTATCTATTGGAAAACCATAATTGATCTCCACTTTCTTCTTCATTTACCCCAGAGAATTATGAGATTGAACTTACATCATTTCAAAATGGAGGGAATATCAGACAATTTCTTCATATATATCAATGTCAATAATAGCTGGTTGGACTATCAAGATGTCTATCAATAGGATATAATATTTAACTAATTACATATGTTGGGAACCATTAAAAATAAACAACAAAACTTCATAATTAAAGGGGGGTATATTTAAACACACACCATAAGATGACCACACCCAGTCATTATATAATGATAAATAACTACACGGAACAATTTATCGATCAAGTCAACATGAAATTCTATAAAATAATAAATCTAAATTAATACAATATACATTCCCACAATAAAAACTAACTCATATTTTCTAGGATTAATATATATACATATATAATTAACAATTTGTAACCAATTGATTAATTTGTATTTAACACAACCTTCATGTATTACATCAAAAAAATTATTATAGGAAAATATAATTTTATACATGGATCAAATTTCTATAGAAATGAAATAATACCGACACATTTATCAATAATTTGTTCTAGGATCACATCATAATGTATCCACCCATTCCAATCATATATTTAATTTTTAAATATGTGAAGGTTGTATGATGACCTCACCATACAATGTAAATTTTGATAAAAGTATAAATTTGAATTCATAATTTACAACAACATGATATAAAAATTATTTAATAATTTATATTATCGTAATGTAATATTTTTTTAAATCACCCACCCACATCTACTAATAATTATGATAGATAAATTATATTTAAAATCAGTTAGTGAAATGGAATTTCCTATTTCAAGGTGAATCTTATATCAAGTATCTATAATTCATTCCCGACCACTAACAATGTCCATATAATTAGTGGCTAATTCAACAGAAAATTAATAAAATGTAACAATGAATACTATAAATTAATATTTCATCTTTAGACATCTTATCAATCTTATGAAATATACACGCCCCTATTCTGATGAAATTAATGTTGGATCCCCTGTCGTAAATGGACATTGTGTCCTCTATCTGACATGATGGTGTATCGACCTACTATAGAATTCATATTATATCCTCAGAAAATATATTAATATATATTAACAATATCCCAATTATAATGTCTTTAAGGTGATCAATCTAAAAATGATAATAAAAAATTATCGTAGGGACCATGTGAATATGTTATCATATTGTCCCAATTTTTTTTATAAATATTACCACATATTTCTATATTAAAAATTGAATTTTTTTTAAAAACACCATAATAAAAATTATGGTCATATTATCCAAATGACAAATTTAAAAAAACCATCTAACATTCATATAAAATATGGACAAATATTATAGGGTCTATCTATGTTAATATTATGCAAAATTTCATTTACTAAATGATCTGAAGATGAAATTAAATTTCACTAATTGTCAATATTAAATTTTCCCTACACAGAAAATATAACACACCAGACTAATAAGATATATTTACTGAAATAATAAAAAAATTCAAAATATTAATCTTCCAAAAATATATACATGTTATGAAGAAGAATTATTATATTTTTAAAAAAACCATTAAATTTCCCTGGACACCAACATGAAACAAATGTTAACTCATGAATAGAGATTAATTATATAATCATGTACATTTTAATAAAAAAATTAGATTCCCATAAAAATAATTTGTGTATTTTCCTTTTTAAAAATGTAAATACTTTATTCTCTTCAATACTATTAATCATCCACTATACGTGACACCTAGAATCATTAGATTAATTTGATAAATCTAATTATATGTTAGATATTAGTTTCATCTCCTTAAATATAGTATCGATATATAGTGGGAAGCATGCAAAGAATGATACAGTTTACATATTTAAGGTTTTGTAAATCATTTAAAACAACTAAACAATATTAAATCAACCCTCATTATATATGATTTTAGAGTGATAAGAATTCAATTTTCTACTAAATTGAACCTATTTACAAACTATATTCATTTCAAAATACAATTTACATCATGAGTTAATATGATTATTTTGAATTTATATTTTAAAAATACAAATACTGGTTAATTGTTTACGTCATATAGTTATCCCATGTGTGCTTTACAGTATTAGGATCATAGTGTTGGGTAACCTCCAAACACTTGGTCAACGATTAGGTGACCATAAAATATCATAATCTAAAAAACAATATATTAAAATAGGGAAACTAATGGTAGAAATATCAACATATAAATAAAATTATAACATAAATAACCATTGAATTTGATGGAAAGCCATAAATGTAATCCTCATCCCCCTAAATATTTCTTTGTTAATTCATATCATTAAAATGATGTAATTAATTATACATCAATTAAAATATAAAAATACACAAAATGTATCTAAACATAATTGAAATGTATTATAATTTTACATATTTCACAAAAAAAAATTATAATTTTTTTTTAAAATGTTAACATCAAAATATTTTACCTCACACACTACAACAATTATAGATTTCATTGAGGAGAAACACTGAATGTTAATGAAATTGTACATATTATTAAAATATTATTATATACTAAAATAGGTATCAACTAGCCATTGAAAAATCTTATAGGATTATTTATTAGTAAATTATAAATTTATAAAGTTAACACATATATAAAAAAGTAATTCATTGTTGAAAAAATAATTGGATGTTAGAATATAATAAATATGTAAATATAGAAAATCATTTTATGAGAAAATAATTTTGGCACAATAATACATTATACGATAATAAATTAATCAAATATGTTTTAACGAATGTTTTTATTGAAATATAAATTATTTATTAAATTATGTGTATTAAATTAATATTAAACACATTCATGAAAAGTTATTATAAAAAATAATATTTTACTATTACAAACAATATTGTTATAAAAATTAATTTTTTGAAAATAATTGTGAAATTAATTTCATATGTTTTCATAATAATATTTTGATGAATGTAATTTTTTAATATTAATTTTATAAATAAATCAGTATTAATTTGTTTTAATTCTCAGAGAAGATAAATTTATGTTGAATATTAAAAAATAGTGGTTTATATTAAAAAATGTGATTATGTTTTTAGAAATATAAAACTCCAAAATAATTTAAACTCTGTTATGAGATTTATATTTTTATGGTAATATATTTAATAATCTATGTTATATCATTATAATATGTTTCATATGGATTATTCATTTAATTTTTCAAAATATTTTAAAATATTCTAGGTGGGGAACACATCTTCATCATAATGTATGCACAATTAATTTAAAAACAAAATATTCCTCTTATATGAATGGAATTTAGAATAATAGATTATTTCTTTTGAGTCAAAATGGTTTATATTATATAATTTGTTAAAAATAATTTTTTACCATATTGAATTAAAAAAAATTAATGTTTTTACCAAGGTTATAGTACAAATGGTTTTACCTTGGGGTTATAAAAATTAGGGTTTAAAATGAATTAAAATTGATCAAAAAATAATTAATTGAAATATTAATAGCATTTATAATATTTTATAGGAATTACCCATTTTTGAGGATTTTGGAATAAGAAAATAATTCATACACATTTCACTTTTCATAAATTTCAAGCACAGAACTCAACAGACTTATAAAAGGTCACCCCTCTTCTCTCATTGTCACACTTCCAACAAAATCAATTTTAATGGAAATTAAAGGCAAAAATATCATCCTTCAATTCCAAATTGAATTCTAGAAGACTTATTTTTTTCTAAATAATTCATAATAACCCTTTAAGTGAAAACAAATTTAATTCATTGGAATGAGACCACATCCCTTACTGAGTGTTTTATTTTATTTATTTCACAACCTCAATTAGTTATTATGAGAATGTGAATATAATCTTATAATTTTCACTTCTAGAGACTAATATGATATTATTTTAATGACTTAAAAAAATAAAAATTCCCAATTTCATCTAATGACTTACAAAATATTCATTTGTGTGTACAGATGAATACTGCATCCCGAAAAAATGTTCTGAATTTTCTCTTGAAAACCTACAATGAATATATGTAATGATGGATTAAATTTTTATAATTTTTTTATTTTATATTTATAAACATTTATTTTATTTTATTTCACATAACTTTTATATTTCATTCTGTGGTAATATGATAACTTATAACATTTGTACGGCTGGCTACCACCTCCCGATGGGATGTGATTTGTTCACTGATAATTTATAATGTAATATAACTGGGATTATATTAAATATATTATATATACTACATAAAAGTTTTTAGGAAATGTTAATATATCATTTATGATTATATTATTATATCTGCCATGAAAATTGAAAAAATGATAATGTATATGATCGACCTACAATCTCCATAAACTATGTATTTCAAAATCAAAATATACCATTTATGGAATACATTAAGTGTGTATATATATATATATATTTAAAATATAATATATCAATACCATATTTAGAATTATGATAATGAAATAAATGAGATCAATAGAAAATAATTGAACATAAAATATAAAAACATACATGAAAAAAAGATTATATTGCACAAAATGTGACTTTTAGATGGAATTTTTAATAAATGGGAAATAAAGGGTCATAAATATATAATCTATCACATGGTATATATATTTATGTTTCTATAATAGATGTGTAACTATTAAATATTTATTATACAATGGTTTAGAATATGGGAGGAGGATGTTGATACTTAAGGTAATGGATTTTTTCTCACATTACATTTCTGTGAGATATGTTTCACATTAACCACATGTTTCATATATTTTTTTTATATAATGCTGATGAATTTAGTTTTTTTTAATTTTATTCTAAATTATTTCTATATAAAATTTTATTTTAGGATCTTTCAATCGTGGGGTTTTTTATTTAAATGTTACAAATATAGAAATGTATATTTCTTTAATTTGTTTCCTTTGGGACATATGTAATGTTATGCCCCATTCATATTTTAAGAGGTGTACATATATCCAATTTTTAGTCTTGTATCCAAAACATATATATTAATTATTTTTATAGTTGTTATTTTTTTATCCATTAAATTATAATTTGATGAAAATATTATAAATGTGTTAAGAGTTTGATGTTATGATCTCTTTTTTCAACATGTTATTTATGATTACGTATTCTAGGATCAAATCATAGGATAAATTACTCAATATATACATTAATTTTTCTAAACAATGGTTATTTCCTGAGAATAAATTTTTTCCATTCATTTTCTTCTCCTTATTTACAAATTATTATAATATATATTTTTTAATGAAAACCCAAAATATATAAATTTTTGGATGAAATCAGCTTTTTCTTATATTTATATGTTTTCAAAATTGTTACAAAAAATATTTTAAAGTTATTACTGGATTATTTAATGTAATTTTTTTCAATGATTACATTTATAAAAGAAACATAAAATTAATATTCATATTTGTTTCAATAAATGGCATATTTATATTTTGAAAAAAAATGTTAATGGACATATTATATAATCATGTAATAAATTTCATATTTTCATGTATAGAAAACCGAATTATGAGTAATTAATAATTTTTAAATTAAATTTTCAAAAAATATATTATAATATTATTTTATTTTTTAAAAAAAAATTATTGATATTGAATGAATATTTTCATAAATGAATGTTTTAATGTATTTTAAATCATCATCATATGTTTCAAATGTTATTTTCAATAAATTAAAATTTTAAATTGTTTCTTGTTTAAAAAAAATAAAAAGTGTTAAAGGGATTTTCATCATAAAAAGTTTTAAATGATTTTTAAATATTCATTTTTATATTTCAATTTTTATTTTAAAAGAAAATTCTCTTAAATTTATATTTTTGAATTTTATTTCCAAATTCGAATTTATAATTTATTCATGAAATAGTTTGTAAAATTATTTATTATTTATTTAAATTACTGGTATTTTATTTAATGAAACTAGAATTTATGTAATTATTTTTTGAATTTCAATTTAAAATAAATAAATTAAATTTGATTTCATCTATAAATATTCTATTTGAATTTTCATTAAATATCCTTATACATCTAATAGTACATCAATTCTTGTTTCTTAATCAAAATCGGGGACATGATCCAATGAAATCATCTTCATTATTTTTATATATTTTTTATTGTTATTATTATGAGATGTTTATGTTACATGTTTCCGTCTGTGATTATTTTAGAATGATTTAATTTTGTGAAGCTGATTACCATTCCACATGTTATGATCTGATGAATGTTTTATGATCTTATAAAAAATTATTTGTGGATTATATGATAGGTGGGTCCTATGTATCCCTGCAAAAAAATTTCTGAAGAGTTATAACTCATGCTTAAATAATATATTTGTGAACCTGATTCCATGTTCCAAATTTTGTTTGTTAAAAAGGTTACATATTAAAAAATATAGGCTCGAACCTGATGACAAGTTCACATAGAAATGCATGGAACATATTATATATCCATAGTATTATAGATGGAATAATTTATCATTTCCACAAAGTCATGTGTGAACCATGTTACATGTATGTTTTTTATATGGTGGATTAATTTTTGGTCCTTACATTAATTAGTGGTCCAATTTCAATTTATATATATTGAAAATGTAATAAAATTATCTATATTCCATAAATCTATGTCTTCTGAAAATTTTATGGTCACATGGATCATGTTATTTTAGTCAATTATGATTCATTCCTTATTTAATTCTCATCATTATTTTATGACATAATTTATTGGCATTTTATATGATATTTATGTGTTTTTAATGTGATTTCCATTTTATATACCATTTATATTCGTATTATGTTTACATATTTCTCTTGTTTACCATTTCTAGGCATCTGAGTTGAACATTTGTTTTTTATCATTTTATAAGTTACGGGGAAAGTGTTTCATTATTTTATATATATGATGATTACAAAAGGAGATGATCAATATGGGTGTTGTTAAATATCAATATCAAAATAAGATAAATGTTTAACCAGTCTACAAAATAATTAAAATTTTATGATCCATAATAATGGGTTATAATATTGTAATGAATGTTCATCAGAATGATGTAACATATTTTATTCATATATTGGGGTCTCTACTATTGGTATTAGAGAAAATGTTTAGTTAACTGTCACGACTCGCCTTCACCAAAAGGAGGGAAGGGTTAGCAGATTGCCATTCCCTTCCTTCTTTATTTTAAAGGAGAGATAATGACCCCTGAGACCCACCTTCAATAGATCCCGGAGTGGAGACTAGCACCAAGGGTATAGAAATTTCTCACAAATGGAAGGCATTTCCACTTTTTGTTTTATAAGATCGAGAAATAAGATGATGAAACTCATCAACACCAGGGTAAAAGAAAAGTAAAGCCAGAAGTAATCCATTCCCACATGCATGTTCCAAAAGTAAAGCAACAAAGTACAAAATGTGACTACAAAGGTAAGTACCAAAGACGAAAAGCAACAATTGCAACTACCCAAAAGGTCTGAGCTAGTATGGTCCTGCGTGATCCCCAATGTCCTCCTGGAAACCTGAATGCAGTTTTATATACGTAGGGTGAGCATACAAGTACACTCAGTAGGGAAAACCAAAGACTCTCGTGCACAAGTGGGGGAACCTACTAAAGTCTCGTGAGAAAAAGGAGTAATCCAAACACCTATCAAGGTAAACTATCCACCCTAGTCCTCACCAAGGCACACACCCCAAATAACGCAAGTAATGTAATATATATAATCAGAGCACATCGATGTTTGGGTACCCCGCGCCACTTTCCCACTGGTTATTGAGACATCCTATGCATCGAACCAATCCCTCCATTCTCACTGCAGTCCCACTGCCACACCCGCCCGCACACACCTGGGCCACAACCACCACATGCAGTCCCACTTCCTAATCCCACCCGCAAACACCTAGGCCACAACTATCACATGTAACCACCGTTGCAAACACCTAGTCCAGAACAAAAACCACCACTCCTGAAGACACATGGGCCTCATCCCGAATACACATGGGAAACTGCCTGCCGTACACACCTGGCCAACCCCCACACTACCCCGCCCGAAGGTTCTTGGGATAATAATGGACCTCAGGCCATCACACCCTGCCTGATGATACTTGGGCTATCCAGGAAAGGGAGAAGAAAAGGAGCTAATAACCAGCCACTAAGAATAGTGTTGGGAATACACCCACCCCCATGAAATGGGGGTGTTCGGAACTAAGTGCTCAACTTGGGTGGGGCACGAATAAGAAACACAAAACTACAAGTATAGATATAAGTAACAAGAAATCACCCAAATCATTGGTTTTTCAAACCAGCCTACAGAACACAACACCACTGCATCCAAGTCACAAGTCATGATTCTCGCCAACAAAACCCATCTGTCCCATTCTTGTTTCAAGTTATGCGAAAATGTTTAATTAAGTTTAAGCACTAATGGGAATATAGTAAGAATAGGCAAAAGTCCAGGAAAGTAAACAGTAAAGCATCAACCATAAAGTTCACAACCGGTTCTCATCAACAGAGGATCCCACCCCAATTTCACAACCACAAACAGACCATTTAAAACATCAGCAGGGGTTCATTAGTGCACAAACAACGACCACCAACGTCCTAGATTTTCAGAAACGCGTAATCCAGCACAAATCAGAAAGATTATTTTTATATAAACAACATCAACGATCCCCCCCCCTCATTCCTTATAGGATTTGTTCATTATCGTTATTTAGGTCTGGTTTATCCAATTCTACAGAAACAAAAACACGCCCACCCCGCATGATACACAAAAGAGAGAGACAAAGGAGAAATTCCATCCTTGTTGATAGATGATCGATGCTTAGGCCGGGCACGGAACATTACATATAACAATGCTATAAGGCCCCAGCCTTAAACCTTACTTAATCTTGAGTTATTACAAGATTACACGTTGAGGATCTTTTCAGGTTTATTGTTTTTGAGAATTAGATCATAGAACTTTCATTAAATTCCACATATAAACAAAGTGGTTACATAAATATAGTATTCTTCCACCCCATCAATGGAAACATATTTAAAATAAAACATGGATTCTTTCTTGACACATCCTTGACACTATCATCATATCATGTACCTTTCCCTTGACCTGTGAAAAACATTTTGAAAAAAAAACTTGGGATGAGCATAAAAATCTCAGTAAGGGATATAAAAATATATGGAAAGGAAACATGGGGACATATATACATAAGAATGAAATCATACTTTACCCATAAAACATAATCACTTTAACATACCTCAACAAATCATGAATAAATCATAGAAATCATAATACATAAAGGTAACATGAGTCATTCATAACATTCTTACATAGGGAGTAACCCTCTTGGTTACGTTTGGAATACCCATCACAGTATATTCCCTAAATCTCTTCGGAGAAACCTTAACGTTTCACTCATTCGCATTACCCAATGCATTGGAGAGCTATATCGGGCCCACCCGCCCTAAGTTTATCACGGAACCACCCGTCTTCATAATAATTCCCAAGAACCTCAACATAATTGTATCACATAAAACATATATAAAGGAAACATAACATTCCCACCTTTCAATCACTAGATATCAATACAACACATTGATATAAAAACATTATGAAAACCATTTTCAATACCAAAATAAAAGAAAAGTAAAACATGGTATTTATTTTTCTTTTTAAAAAAATTTATGTCTTGTAGAGGAAGCCAAAACTCAAATAATGGTCACGGCGGCGGAAAAGTCGTTGTCGCCACATATGTACAAAAAAAACATTCCCTTTTGTCATTTAGTAAACGCTTCATATAAAAAAGATTCTTTTTGAATAAACATAAAAGTAAAAGGGTTTTATACACCGTATAAAAGAAGGTTGTGTATAAAACAAAATATGCCTCAATGAAAGGATATTGAGACGAAGTCTCATACCTGAGGTCCGACTTGACTCGGTCATTCTTTAATCTCCTGAATAATAAATTTGAGTTAATTTATACTTGTTTAAGAACAATTTTCAAGTTCATTATTCTTTTTATATCACTTATTTCCATGTCATTAACACTATGTAATTATTTAAGTTAATAACGGTCATTTTAATGATCATTGGTACTTGAGTCAAAAATAAGCCCTTTATAATTACAAGTTGTTCATGTATCCATTATATCCAGAATGGTATTCATGATGTAGATATCATATATGACATATATATCCAGTACATGTATGCATTTATAATATTACATAATCATTTAGAGGTACAAAATGAAATGCACCGTTCATGGAAACGGTATGTCATATGTACGCATGAACGCTACTTTCATTTATATTTCGTATTTTATAGAATTGAATCATAATGATATAAAGGTATATTATAATTCCAGTGTAATATCATATATAATATCATAACTCCATCCTTTATACGTCCCACATATGGTATTTAACGAATCAAATCTCCTTGAGGGGGCGGTAGTCCGCACTTCCTTAAATGAAGATATTGTGTTTACCCATAATGGGAACCATAAAGGTATGCCCAAAATGAAAAATACAGAAGCTTAAGGAAAACATAAACATATTATATATCATATATAAATATAGTTTCATCTTAATGGCCACCTTTGAAGGTGTTAAAATAATTTTGAACTATCATCGTTTCGGGAGGCATAAATTCACCGTCCACGGAAACAGTATGTCCTGTAACCATTAGATGTAGGTGTGTGTACGTGTAGCTCTAATACTTCTTATAAAAACATCCTAGTATATTGGAGATACTATATTTGTTACAAAAGAAATGAATAAAAAGAGTTTACGGGGTTGGAGAAGCAAAATAAATAAAACGGACTCAAGTGAAGACATTACCTTAAAATCGGGTAACTCCCTTTAGTTTGAGCTTAAAGGCTTCCTTGGGAAGACTTCTTCCCAGAGTGAGGCTTCAAGGAGTAAGAGATGGATGTGTAGAGACAAAATGGGCAGGGGTTGGCCGATCCAAAGGCTTTGGTAGTGTGGGTATGGAGGTAGTGGTGGGGGCCTTTTCTAAGAGGAGAGGAGGGGCACACTTGGAAAGTAAAAAAATGTTACGTTATTTTCAAATGAGTTTCGGATTTTAAAGGTCCCACATTGATATAATTCGAGTATAAGGTGATAAGGGTTCTAAATATACCCACCCAATAGGTTTTTGACATGTTTATCTATTAGATTTTATATTATCATTCCATTTTATTTAAATCGTCAAATAATGAGGTCATCGCTGCATCATTATGATGTCATAAATAATTTAATTTATTCAAAGTCTAAAAATTATAAAAAAAATACTATGATGTAGAAAATATTTTTAGATTTACAATTAATATTTATAGTCTAAAATTTAATCTATGTAGACAAAATTAAAAATGTTTTAATCCGGTGATACATTCTTGTTATATTTACTTTTTAAAAAAAATAAAAAGATAACAAGTCACTTTCCAAAAAGGTGATTTCATGGGGTCCCCAAGTTTGGCACAAGACATCCCATGGTCAGACATGAGACAACCAGTAGAATTAGGACACATGTTGGTGTCATTTTTTTATTATTACGATATTATTTTATTATTCTTAACTACCCGATTACTCATTAATCAAGATAAGTAAAGATAATTACCGTCGTTACTATTCATAATGTCCAAAAACAAAAGAGTATTGATTACATAATTTGGACATTCTGATTCCAAATATTTAATAAATTTTACCAAATTCCAAAAACAGAAATTTCAATAATATATTTAAAAATAATTCCCGTTGTCAAAACAAATAGCGGGTTTTTTTGAAATAATATCTATGAAAAGTTTGGCATTAGTTTATTCCCAATTCCAAAGAGAAATTAATCCTAATGACCACAATTGGATTAAATGTTAAAAATATATTCTAATTTAACTTTAAAACAAATTCAAAAGATAATCTAATAATATTAATAAATTAGATTGAAAAGCAGTTTTGATGTAAAATGCAGTATTATTCACTATTCATTAAAAAATGAACATTGTCAGAAAATACCAAAAATTCACAGAAAGTAAATTTTGATGTCCCAATCATAAAGAATAAGTTTATGATGACAAAAATAGATTATAAAATTGTCAAAAGATAGATTTAAAAATTGTTTTCCATCAAAAGTCTGTAAAACAATCTTTTAAAAAATATTAGTGTATTACATGCCTAAGATTGGATTTATTTTCATTTTAAGCCTCTAAAACACTATCTAATTCATTAATAGACATAGATAAAAATATATATTATTCATTACATACTTGGTATGTTACATCCTTCCCCCTTTTATAAAATTGCGTCCCCATAATTTATTTACTTATCGAATAAATGGGGGTACTTATCCCTCATTGCATTTTTAGATTCCCATGTTGCCTCTTCCATCATGTGGTTTTTCCACAAAACCATTACCTGATTAATCACCTTATTTTGTAAAAATTGCTCCTTGTGGTCTAGAATCTGGACCAGTTGTTCCTCATAATATAGGTTCTCTTCCAGGTGAACTACCTCTGGACTCAAAACATGAGATGGATCTGGCATATACTTTCTCAACATCGAAACGTGAAAAGCATTGTGTACCTGAGATAAACTCGGAGGTAAAGCCACCCGAAATGCAACTGATCCAACTATCATAATAATTTTATATGGTCCAATGATCCTTGGACTTAGCTTTCCTTTCTTACAAAATCACATCACACTTTTCCATGGTAAGACTTTGATAAAAACAAGACCACCTACCTCAAAAGAGAGATCCTTCCTTCGGTTGTCCGCATAACTCTTCTACCTACTCTGAGATGTTCTCATGTGTTTCTGTATCAGCTGATCTTTTTCAGCCAACTCTTATACCAATTCTGGTCCCATCAACTTCCATTCACCCACTTTATCCCAGAAAGCTGGAGTTCAACACCGCTTCCCATATGATTCCTGAAATGGTGCCATCTTTATACTAGTATGAAAACTGTTATTATATGAAAATTCAACCAAAAAAAGATGTTGCTCCAAACATCCCTGATAATCCATCGAACAAGCTCGTAGAATATCCTCCAAGTTCTGAATTGTTCATTCCGACTGCCCATCTGATTGAGGATGAAAAGCTGTACTAAAATTTAATTCAGTACCCAACGACTTCTGAAGGCCTTTCCAAAAGTTATAAGTGAACCTGGGATCACGGTCAGATACAATGGAGAGGGGAACTCCTTGTAACCTGACTATCTCTTTAAGATAAAAATAGGAAAGTTGATCTAGGTAAAAAGTATCTCGTATAGCAAGGAAATGAGCAGATTTTGACAAGCGATCAACAATAACCCAGATTGCATTATTTCCTCGAGTTGTCGTCGGTAATCCCACAACAAAATCCATTGATATATTCTCCCATTTCCACTCTGGCACTGGTAAAGGCTGAAGCATCCCTTTCGGTAACTGCCCCTCGGAATTAACCTGCTGACATGTCAAACACTTCACAGTAAAATCAACAATATCTCTTTTCATTCCATCCCACTAGTAATACTCCTGCAAATCTCTGTACATCTTAGTACAGCTAGGATGAACTGAAAATAGAGAACTATGAGTTTCACAAAACAACTCTATCTTCAAATGTGAATCCCAAGGGACACACAATCTCTTCCTAAATCTCAAAACACAATCATTATCAATGATGAATTCATGAAACTTACCTTTCTAAACTAGCTTTACCTTTTTCTGCAACTCACTGTCTTGCTTTTGTGCTTGCTTGATTCTATCTGATAGAGATGATCTCACTGATACCTGAAACAAAACAGAATAACTTTCTGTACCAACAACTTCTATGACAAAGTTCATCAAATCCTTAACCAAAGGATAATGTTCCAAATGAAACAATGCAAATAAAGCATTACTTTTTCGACTCAAAGCATCATCCACTTTATTTTCTTTTTCCGGATGGTAATGAATTGTACAATCATAATCCTTGATTAATTCCAGCCATCTTCTCTGTCTCATGTTAAATTCATTCTGATTGAATATATACTTTAAAATTATTTGATCGGTATGTATTTCACACTTTACTCCATACAAATGATTCCTCCAAATTTTTAAAGAAAAAACAACAGCAGCAAATTCCAAATCATGTGTAGGTTAATTTACCTCATGAGTTTTCAACTGACGAGATGCATAAGAAATTACCTGATCATTCTGCATATGGACACATCCAAGTCTCCTCAACGAAGCATCACTGTATATAACAAACTCACCATTCCTAGAAGGAAGTGCCAAAACTGGAGCATTCACCAATCTTCTTTTCAACTCCTGAAAACAATCATCACATTCTTTTGTCCAAATAAACTTAACACCCTTCCGAGTTAGCTTAGTCATTTGACTAGATAACCGTGAAATATTTTCAAAAAACCTTCAGTAGTAACCTGCTAAACCAAGAAAACTATGGATCTCAGTTATATTTGTGGGTCTTGGCCATTCTTCAATAACATTTGTTTTAGCAGGATCAACAGTTATGCCATTTATTGAAACAATGTGACCAAGGAAGGATATTTGTTGCAACCAAAACTCACACTTGTTGAATTTCCCATGCAATTTATTTTCTTTCAAGGTTCACAAAATAACCCTTAAATGAATTTCATGCTCCTCTTTACTTTTATAAAACACCAAAATATCATCAATAAAACAACCACCATTTATCACCTGATTCAACTGATCCATCAATGTAGTAACCTACTCAATTCTGATTCCGACCATCTCTGGTTGCTGATTCAAAAGGTCATTATACTCAATATTCCTTCCTTGAAAAGACGCTTTGTTTCCTCTATTTAAAACCAATCTTATCACAGAAATATCATAGGCAAAGCAACATGGTAATCTTCAAATGCTATATCATTTCAATTTGACCATAAAAAAATATTTTTGGGTAATCATTTAATAGAATTCTAACTCCTAAAGTTATCTAAACCGACCTATGATACCAACTATAAGGCCCCAGCCTTAAACCTTACTTAATCTTGAGTTATTACAAGATTACACATTGAGGATCTTTTCGGGTTTAGAGTTTTAGAGAATTAGATCATAGAAATTGCTTTACATTCCACATATAAACAAAGTGGTTACATAAAGATAGTATTCTTCTTTCCCATCAATGGAAACATATTTAAAATAAAACACGGATTCTTTCTTGACACTTCATTGACACTATCATCATATCATGTTCCTTTCCCTTGACTTGTGAAAAACATTTTAAAAAAACTTGGGATGAGTATAAAAATCTCAGTAAGGGATATAAACATATATGGAAAGGAAACATGGGTACATATATACATAAAAATGAAATCATACATTACCCTTAAAACATAAGCACTTTAACATACCTCATAAATTCAAGAATAAATCATAGAAATCATGATACATAAAGATAACTTGAGGCATTCATAACATTCTTACGTAGGGAGTAACCCTCTTGGTTACGTTTGTATACCCATCACAGTATATTCCCTAATCTCATCAGAGAAACCTTAACGATTCACACCTTCGCGTTACCCAATGCATTGGAGAGCTATATCAGGATCACCCGCCCTTAGTTTATCACAGAACCACCCATCTTCATAATAACTCCCAAGAACCTCAACATAATCGTATCACATAAAACATGCATAAAGGAAACATAAAATTACCACCTTTCAATCACAAGATATCAATACAACACATTGATATAAAAACATTATGAAAACCATTTTCAATAACAAAATAAAAGAAAAGTAAATCATCCTATTTAATTTTCTTTTAAAAAAAGATATGTCTTATAGAGGAAGCCGAAACTCAAATAATGGTCACGATGGCGGAGAAGTCTTTGTAACGGCATACGTACGACAAAAACATTCCCTTTTGACGTTTAGTAAACTCTTCGTATAAAAAAGAATCCTTTTGAATAAACATAAAAGTCAAAGAGGTTTATACACCGTATAAAAGAAGGTTGTGTATAAAACAAAATATGCCTCAATGAAAGGAGATTGAGACGAAGTGCCATTCCTCAGGTCCGACTTCACTCGGTCGTTCTTTAATTTCTTGAATAATAAACTTGAGTTAATTTCTACTTGTTTAAGAACATTTTTCAAGTTCATTATTCCTTTTATATCACTTATTTCCAGGTCATGAACACTATGTAATTATTTAAGTTAATAACGGTCGTTTTAACGTTCATTGGTACTTGAGTCAAAAATAAGCCCTTTATAATTACATGTTGTTCATGTATCCATTATATCCAGAATGGTATTCATGATGTTGATATCATATATGTCATATATATCCATTACATTCATGCATTTATAATATTACTTAATCATTTAGAGGTATGAAATGAAATGCACCGTTCATGGAGATGGTAAGCCGTACGTACGCATGAACGCTACTTTCATTTATATTTCGTATTTTATAGAATTGAATCATAATGATATAAAGGTATATTATAATTACAGTGTAATATCATATATAATATCATAACTCCATCCTTTATACATCCCACATATGGTATTTAAAGAATCAAATCACTTTGAGGGGAGGGTAGTCCGCACTTCCTTAAATGAAGATATCGCGTTTACCCATAATGGGATCCATAAAGGTATGCCAAAAATGAAAAATAAAGAAGCTTAATGAAAACATAAACATATTATATATCATATATAAATATAGTTTCATCTTAATGGCCACTATTGAAGGTGTTAAAAGAATGTTGAACAATCATCGTTTCGGGAGGCATAAATTCACCATCCACGGAAACAGTATGTCATTTAACCATTAGATGTAGGTGTGTGTAAGTGTATCTAGAATACTTATTATAACAAAATTCTAGTATATTTATGATATTGGAGTTGTTACAATATAAAGAAATAAAAAGATTTTATGGGGTTGGAGAAGCAAAATAAAACAAAAGGACTCAAGTGAAGACATTACCTTAAAATCGGGTAACTCCCTTTGGTTTGAGCTCAAAGGATTCTTTGAGAAGACGTCTGCCCAATTTGAGGCTTCAAGAAGTAATAGAGGGATGTGTAGAGACAAAATTGGCAGGGGTCGGCCAAGCCAAACTCTTTGGGAGTGTGGGTAAGGAGGTAGAGGTGGGGTCCTTTTATAAGAGGATAGGAGGGGAACTCTTGGAAAGTAAAGAAATGTTACTTTATTTTCAAATGGGTTTCGGATTTTAAAGGACCCACATTGATATAATTTGAGGCTGAGGTGATAAGGGTTCGAAATATACCCACCCAATAGGTTTTGGACATGTGTAGGTCTTAGATTTTACATTATCTTTCCATTTTATTTAAATCGTCAAATAATGAGGTCATCACTGCATCATTATGATGTCAAAAATAATTTACTTCATTTAATGTCTAAAAATTATATAAAAACTACTATGTTGTATGAAATCTTTTTAGATTTCAAATTAATAATTATAGTTTAAAATATCATATATGTAGACAAAATAAAAAAAATTTAATTAGGTGATACATTCTTGTTATATTTAGTTTCTTTCAAAAAAAATAAAAAGATAACAAGTAACTTTCCACTAAAGTGATTCCATGGGGTCCCCAAGTTTTGCAAAAGACCTCCCTTGGTCGGCCATGAGGCAAACAGTAGAATTGGGACACATGTTGGTGTCATTTTTTTATTATTATGATATTATTTTATTATCCTTAACTACCCGATTACTCATTAATCCAGATAAATAAAGATAATTACCGTCGTTACTATTCATAATGTCCAAAAACAAAAGAGTATTGATTACATAATTTGGACCTTCTGATTCCAAATATTTAATCCATTTTAAGAAATTAAAAACACAGAAATTGCAATAATTGATTTAAATATAATTCCCGTTGTGAAAACAAATAGTGGGTTTTTTTAAACAATATATATGAAAAGTTTGGCATTAGTTTATGCCCAATTCCGAAGTGAAATTAATACTAATTTCCACCATTGGATTAAATGGTAAAAATATATTCTAATTTAACTTTAAAAAAACTCAAAAGATAATCTAATCATATAAATAAATTATATTAAAATGCAGTTTTGATGTAAAATGCAGTATTTTTCACTATTCATTAAAAAATGAACATTGTCAGAAAAATACCAAAAACTCACACAAAGTAAATTTTGATGTCCCAATAATAAATAATAAGTTTATTTTGACAAAAATAGCTTATAAAATTGTCAAAAGATATATTTAAAAATGGTTTCCCATCAAAAGGCAGTAAAACAGCCTTTAAAAAAATATTAGTGTATTCCATGCTTAAGGTTGGATTTATTTTCATTTTAAGCCTTTAAAACACTATATAATTCATTAATAGACATAGATAAAAATATATATTATTAATTACTTACTTGGGATGTTACAGATACGGCACACCCGATGCACCAGAAGCTATTCGTGAAAAGCCGTGATCGAGGAAAGAAGAACCCACGAATAACCCTTAGTTTATAAGAGTCGCGGACAGTTGAGATGAGAATGCAAAACCGCGTAAAACATGGGGGTCGTGGGTTAACCACCCAGCTGGGCAGTAACACACGGAGGTTTCTCGGGATTTTTAGGAATTAATTATGGGATTTAAATGGTTTTAAAAGGAGTAAAAGAATTAATTTACGTCCAAACTTACGTTGCGGGAGCAGAAATGTTAGGTACTGGAATAAGAACAAAAGAATCGGTGATTGGACACGGTGTCACCCTCACGGTGCCACCGTCACGGTGTCCCCATCATGGCACCACCTTCATGGTGCCACCATCACAGTGTCACCCTCATGGTGCCACCGTCACAGTGTCAACTTCACGGTTCCACTGTTTGGGTGGAGCCTCACATTTGGAAAAGTAATGGCCAGGAGGGTCCGGGCCATTACATTAGATACCTCTTCAATGATTCTCTTACACGATAATCAAAACAAACCAAGAAGGAAAGAGAGGGTCTGAACAACCACCTCGAAATATACCTATTAAAAGTGAACACATGCTAACCAAAAACTCTTCTCTGTCAAGAACCAACCAACATACCATGCCAAACTGCCCAGGCATGTGGGTTGGGGAGCTCCTCCCCCCATGTCATGATATTATCTACCTTGGGCGGCACTGACTCGCCCGCACAGGTTTAATCGCATCCACCTTAATGTGTCTTTATTAGGGTTCGGGTTCTCTCCTCCCTCATTGCTAGGGCTTTTCACACATAATCAGAGGAAAGGAAACCAGTACATTTCATATCCAAAAGACAAAACGTTCTACCACAATAGGTATAAAAAAGAACAAAACATAATACAACTCAATGTAATGTGTACGCATCTGTGCTTCCCTCTCCCACATACTCTCCTCAAGCCCACCATGTCTCCACAACATGTGAACCAAGGGAATGGTTCACCCACAAAGCACCTTCTCCTTGCGATCCTCAATAATCATTGGTCTCTCCACAAAGGTCACGTTGTCCTCGATGTCCAACTCACCCCAATCAAGGACGTGTGAATTTTCATGTAGATACCGATGGAGCTAGGACTCATGAAAGACATCATGTATCCTCAGTAGTGGCAGTGGCAACGCTAGATGATAAGCCACTTCGTCGACCCGCTGCACCACTTCGAAGGGTCCGATGAACATGGGAGAAAGCTTACTCCCCTTGTCGAACCTCTTCTACCCACGCTGAGGGGAGACCTTCAAGAACATGTGGTATCCAACCTCAAACTCCAAGGGCCTCCTCCTGGTATCAGCATACGACTTCCGTCGGTCCTGGGCCACCATCATCCTTCCCCGTATGAGCTGAACCTTCTCTGTCGTGTTATGCACCACCTCCGGGCCAAGGATGCCTGCCTCTCCTACTTCGGCCCAACACATAGGTGAACAGAATGGACTCCCGTACAAAGCTTAAAACGGCTCCATACCAATGGTATAGTGGTATCTTTTATTGTAGGCGAACTCTACTAGGGGAAAGTGTCGCACCCATGTTCCTCCTGAGTCCAGAACACATGCCCGCAGCATATCATCCAAGGTCTGGATGGTGCGCTATGTTTGTCCATCAGTCTGGGGATGGAAAGCAGTGCTAAGGCACAAATGGGTGCCAAAAGCATGCTGCAATCCTCTACAGACTCGCGAGGTAAACCTTGCATCCCTATCAGAGACTATAGACCTCGTAACTCCATGCATCCACACCACCTCATCCACATATCTTTGTGCCAAGGTATCCAATGCACTCGACTCCCTGATTGCCAGAAAGTGATCCGATTTTGTAAACCTTTCCACCACCACCCAGATGGCGTCGTATCCCCCTTGGAAATTGGGTATTCCCGTGACCAAATACATCAAGATGTCGTCCCACTTCCACTCGGGGGACATCTAGACACTGCAGTAGGAAGCCTGGAAGTCGGTGTTCAGCCTTCACATGCTGACACACTAAGCACTTGGCCACAAACTCTGCCACTGGTCGCTTCACTCCGGGCCACCAAAACTGTTCTTTCAGTCCCTGGTACATCTTGGAATCTCCTGGGTGTACCCCCAGGGGTGAGTTGTGGAACTCACTGAGAACCTTTCCACGCATCACTTCTGGAACAAACAACCTTTTCTAGAAAAGCATCTGCTTTTGACAATCCTCTGCCCATCCTTCCGAAGAATTGCACTGGTCAACCTGGTCACGCATCACATCACACTCTGGGTCTCCCCACTGAGACTCCTCCAATTGTCGAAAGAGAGATGAATGCACTATCATCTGATATAGACAACCTCTACCGATATCTATCATCTCATCCAGGTGTAAGGAAGCCAACTCCTCCATTGCCTTCCAGGCATCCGCCGACTCTCGGACCGCATCCTTCTGCGTCCTCCTGCTCAAGGAATCTTCCACCACATTGACCATGACCTCAGTATAAGATATCTCTAAGTCCTAATCCTGGTGGAACGCCACCCATGTCCACTGTAGCAAGTTTAAGTCCCGCTGGGAGAAGATATACGTCAAGCTTTTGTGATCTGTGATGACCACAAAGCGTTCCCCGATGAGGTAGTTCCACGATAACTTTAGCGCAAAAAACGACTGTTGCACGCTCCAGGTCGTGGGTGGCATAATTACACTCATGGGGGCGTAGCTTCCTAGACCCATAAGAGATCACCCCTTGTCGCTACATCAACACACATCCCAGACCCTGTCCTGAAGCATCACAGAACACCTCATAGGCCACCCCTTCCTCTGGTAATCTCAGCACTGGGGCACTAACCATATTCTCTTTCAGATAGATGAAGGATGACTCGCACTGCTCACTCCACCCAAAAGCCTGGTCCTTCTTGGTACGGGTTGTCAAAGGGGATGCTACTCGGGAGAAGTTGGGTACGAACCTATGATAGTAACCTGACAGTCCAAGGAAACTACAGACCTCTGCCACATTCTTGCGTGCTTCCCATGAAACAACCGCCTCAACTTTGTATGGTTCCACCGCTACCCCCTACTCAGACACCACATGCCTGAGGAAGTTCAATTCTCGTGTCCAGAACATGCATTTCAATAACTTTCCATAGAGATGATGATGTCGTAGGACCTCCAAAACTTTCCTCAGGTGCTCTACATGGTCCACTTCTGACCTTCAATAGATCCGGATTTCTTCGATGAACACAACCACGAACTGATCCATGTACTCCCAGAAGATGTAGTTCATAAGCCCCATGAACACAGACGGGAATTCGTAACACTGAAGGGCATGACTATGAACTCGAAGTGTCCTTATATCTATCTGAACGCCGTCTTCACGATGTCTCCCTTCTTCAATCTCAGCTGGTGGTACCCAGACCGCAGGTCGATCTTCTAGAACCATCCTGCCCCTTTCAGTTGGTCGAAAAGAATGTCTATCCTCGGAAGAGGGTAGCGATTCTTGATCATCACCTGATTCAGCCTCATGTAGTCTATGCACAACCTGATACCACCATCTTAATTCTTTGATAACAAGACTGGAGGACCCCATGGTGACGCACTCAGGCGAACATAACCCCTCTTCATCAGATCGTCAATCTAGATCCGCAACTCCCGTAGCTCTGAAGGTGCCATCCGGTAAGGATCCATAGAGATCGGTCAAGCACCGGGCTGCAGGTCTATTCCAAACTCGATACCACACCGAAGGGGTAGAGTCATCACCTCCTCAGGGAAGACATCCATAAACTCACGGACGATCTCTGACACTTCCACCATTTCAACATCTACTGATTCCAGTGTCAGCTCGGCCAACAAGGAGAGGAGGGGTTCCTCTCGCATGTTTCCCTGCTTACTGATCCACTTGCTGGTGAAGGTAACATGCCAGCCATCCATGCCTGAGAACACAACCCTTCATCGAAAACAGTTGATGATGGAACACACAGAAAATAGCTAGTCGATGCCTAGGATGACAACGTATGGCTGAATCTGTAGCAGTAGAGGATCCCTAACCGACTGATGTGGCCCTATCATCAGTCTACATCCTCGAAAAACAAACAACAAGTTGGTCTGACCTCCAACTGGTGTGCTCAACACTAGGGGAACTAGAAGTCTCTCCGCATCTAAACCCAAGGAACGGGCTAGACTGGGTTCAACAAAGGAGTGAGAAGCTCCGGTATCGAACAATGTAGAAGCAAGAGTGCTAAATAGACGGATCATACCTCGAAAAACCTCTGGACCTGCTAGAACTGCTGCCTCTATGGCGTGCAACTGTCCACACCCAGCTCCTCTATCCCTCGGCTGCCAGCCACCTCCCCGACCACGCCCCGGTCAAGGTCCATGAGGTGCACCCTGAGGTCGACCTCCTCCCCCTACGTCTTCCCTCGAAGGAGCGGGAGCTCATTGTCCTAGTTGATGCTGGAAAGGTCTGGCTGGAAGCTGCTGCTGGGGAGGGTGGTGGGGCTTTCCACCACCTCCGTACTGCACCTGGTCCGGGAACTGACTCCGGAGATGTACTGGGCTCCCACAGATGAAGCATTGCGGTCCTGGGCCCGAAGTAAAGGGGCGAGGACCAGGGGATCGAAACTGAAACTACTGCGGCCTGCTCCCTACGGGTCAGAACCTAGAGGGTCCTGATACTGGAGGCCTTGTGCTGACGACCTTCCCCATTGATGGTCCCAGCTGGATCCAATCTCGGGTGACATCTCCTAGAGAATTCATTCTCTTCACCACTTCGGCCTTCTTCTGAATATCCAAGTATGTCGGCAGGGTAAAGGGGGTAACAGCGTACTGGAGGGAGGGTCGGAGCGCCTCTTCCAAATGTCTCGCCTGAGACACCTCGTCAGGAAAGAGGTCCGTATAATAACATAGGAGGTCCTTGAACTTGATCCCTAGCACCCTCATGGACATACTCTTCTATTGGAGGGAGAGTAGCTCCTGTCTCTTTCCCGCCTTCATCGTCAAAAAGAGGAATTCTGCCTGGAACTCCCTCTCGAAATCCGCCCAAGTGACCCCAGCCTCTCTCCTCTCCCCCAGGTAAAGCTTCCACCACTGACGCGCCACTCCCCGCATCTGGCTTACAGCTAGAGGAACCCAGTACTCGCTCGGGGCCCGAATTTGTCCGAAAGCTAAAACTAGCTCCTCTATCCAGCCTTTCGTCTTTATGTCGGAGGTTCTACCCTCATTCTTCTCAAGGGCTTGTCGCTGGAAGGCCCGAAGAGTCTTCTACCACTGGTTTTCCACTTCCTCTCGATCAGCTCTCTACCAATCAGCCAAAATAGTCTCTAGGGCCTCGATCGCCTGTACCACTCGTGGTCGCCTTCCAGGTTCCACAGCTGCAAGGTAAACAAGGAATGCCTAAGCCCAAGTAGTGCAGAATAACAACTTCAATACTTCTTAAAATTTTAATTTATTCTTAATTCCCAAGACATCCCAGAAACACATGAACACAAGTCATTATGATGCATGTACCTTTCCTAGGGTCTCTACCCTGCAATCAGTGTGGCCTCACTTGGTCGTTCGGTAAGTCCAAAGTCCTTACATCGGATCACGGGGGGGGGGGGGGGGGGGGCTAAAATTCACGTGTCCTAGCTGGTCATCCCTGGTTTAATTCACGTGCCAAGGTCACCCAACATTGTTGCCTTACCATCCCATGCAATCCTAACTATTCCTAACTCTAGACTCCATCCTATCTCACAACCTTCGCTCTGATACCATTCTGTCAGGACCCGCGTTCACCAAAAGGAGGGAAGGGTTAGCAGATTTCCAGGACCTTCCTTAATTAAGTTGAAGGAGAGATAATAACCCCTGAGACCCACCTTCAATAGAACACGGAGTGGAGACTAGCACCAAGGGTATAGAAATTTCTCACAAATGGAAGGAATTACCCCTTTTTGTTTTATAAGATTGAGAAATAAGATGATGAAACTCATCAACACCAGGGTAATAGAAAAGTAAAGCCAAAAGTAAACCATTCCCACATGCATGTTACAAAAGTAAAGCCACAATGTACAAAAGGTGACTATAATGGTAAGTACCAAAGAAGAAAAGCAACAACTGCAATTTCCCAAAAGGTCTGAGCTAGTATGGTACTGCGTGATCCCCGAAGTCCTCCTGGAAACCAGAAAGTATTTTTATATACGTAGGGTGAGAATACATGTACACTCTGTAGGGAAAACCAAAGACTCTGGTGCACAAGTGGGGGAACGTACTAAAGTCTCGTGAGAAAAAGGAGTAAACCAAACACCTATCAAGGTAAAATATCCACACAGGCCTCACTAAGGCACACTCCCCAAATAACACAAGTAAAGTATTACATATAATCAGATCACATCGATGTTTGGGTACCCTGCGCCACATTCCCACGGGATATTGAGACATCCTACGCATCGAACCAATCCCAGCAATCTCACTGCAGTCCCACTGCCACACCCGCCAGCACACATCTGGGCCACAACCACTATACGCAGTCCCACTGCCGAATCCTGCCCGCAAACACCTAATCCACAACTATCACATGTAACCACGCCTGCAAACAGCTAGGCCAGAACAACCACAACCACTCCCAAAGACACCTAGGCCTCATCCTGAAGACACTTGGGAAACCGCCTGCAGCACACACCTGGCCAACCACAACACTACCCCGACCAAAAGATCTTGGGCTAATAATGGACCTCACGCCATCAATGCTTTCCCGAAGATACTTGGGCTATCCGGGAAAGGGAGCAGAAAAGGAGCTAATAACCAGCCAATAAGAATACTGTTGGGAAAGACACCCTCCCCCATGAAATGGGGGTGTTCGGCCCTAAGTGCTCATCATGGGTGGGGCACGGATAAGAAACACAAAACTACAAGTATAGATATATGTAACAAGCACTCACCCAATGAATAGGTTTTTCTAACCAGCCTACAGAACACAACACCACTGCGTCCAAGTCACAAGTCACGACTCTCGCCAACAAAACACATCCGTCCCATTCTTGTTACAAGATTAGTGAAAATGTTTAATTAAGATTAAGCACTACTGGCCAACTAGTAAGCATAGGCACAAGTTCAGGAAAGTAAAAAGTCAAGCATCAACCATAACGCCAACACCCGGTTCTCAAAAATAGAGGATCCCACCCCAATTTCATTACAATCGAGAGCATAAAAAGAACTGGGGATCCCATCCCCTCCCACATCTCCAGAAACTGGCCCGTGAAAGAAAAAAACCAAACCACTATCACCAACACTAAGCAGGGCCTTGCCGGTATTTTCATATTTAAAAGATTTTACACACTCCATGATTCCAATTCTGTGTGTTTTAACTGGGGGTTATCAGATAAGGATTGATCATGGGGCTTTCAATACACTTAGCTGGGTGTACGTGATTAACCAGTATCCTTTTTAACAACAGGAGTTCACAACCACAAACAATCCATTTAAAACATCAGCAGGGGTTCATTAGTGCACAAACAACGACCACCAACAGCCTTAATTTTCAGAAACGCGTAAGCCATCACAACTCAGAAAGATGATTCTAATATAAAAAAAATCAGCAATCACAGCCCCCCCCCATCATTCCTTATATGATTCATTCATTATCTTTATTTAGGTCTGTTTTATCCAATTCTATAGAAACGAAAATACGACCACCCTGCATGATACACAAGAGATAGAGATGATGGTGAAATTCCATACTTGTTGATAGATGATCGACGCTTAGGTCGGGTGAAGAACGTTACAGATAATGATGTGTCGTGCCCGATGCACCAGAAGCTGTTCGTGAAAAGCCGCGATTGAGGAAAGAAGAAACCACGGCTAACCCTTATTTTATAAGAGCCGCAGACGGTTGAGGTGAGAATGTGAAACCACGTAAGGCGCGGGGGTCGTGGGTTGACCACGCGGCTGGGCAGTTACACATGGAGGTCTCTCGGGATTTTTAGGAATTAATTATGGCCTTTAAATGGTTTTAAAAAGAGTAAAATAATTAATTTACGTCCAAACATACGTTGCAGGAGCGGAAAAGTCAGGTACTAGAAGAACAAAAAAAGGCTCGGCGAGGGGACACGGTGTCACCCTCAAGGTGCCACCGTCACGGTGCCACCCTCACGGTGCCACTGTCACGGTGTCCCCCTCACGGTGCCACCATCACGGTGTCCCCCTCACGGTGCCACCTTCATGGTTCCACCATCATGGTGTCACCTTCACGGTGCCACTATTTTGGTGGAGCCTCACTTTTGGAAAAGTATTGACTAGGAGGGTCCAGGCCATTACATTAACATTGAATCATTGATGAGAAAGAAATAGTTATAAGACTACAGATATTTAAAAGGATATGTTTGTAAAATGTCTATGGATAACAATATATATGATTAGATGTATAGAAAATTGACATAGAATGTAGGAAATAGATTGGGTGATTAGATTCCACAAAATTAAGTCCAATTATGGATGATAAAATTGGATGTGGATCAAGAATATATTAAAAAAAGGTAATAACTTCGCGATTGAATATTTATATAGAATATATCGTTACCTATATCATAACAATTGGCCTTTACACGCACATAGTATGACACTCCTAAGAGATTTATTTGGTAAATTCACAATCTATTTACAATCCATCGTTAATGGTTTCAATAATGAATATGAATGAATTATGATAGGTGTATGATGTCGTATATTGAAATGAATGTGTGATGATTAAGACGCAATATAATTGATATTTCATGACTTTTTCATTTAACATAAGGATTATTGTTTATAAAACAAGGATTTATAGTTTAGTTATGTGGATTGGAGATAAAAGAACCATAATAATTCATAATTAAACCGATATTGAAATTATTATTCTTCTATGAAACCAAATTTTATAGGAGATGGAATATAATACCTTATTTTCGTGATCACATAAATATCTCTTAATATAATTCTTGTTTATATCTAAAAAGAGATAATTACAGAACAAAATTCTATTATTTACTTAATAATGAAAAACCATAACATTTTTTTTTGGTTTACTTATCTACTTGTCTATATGAAATGGATAAAAATCACTGAAAATATATTCTCTAATCACTAATGATTATTACATGAAAAAGTTATTTCGGTAATGTATTATTTCCAAGAAGATGATGATCAATGGATGTACATGTAATTTAAATGATAGAATAGTTGGAAATTGAATCCATATAATGGTATACGATGAATAGGATATTTTTTCTAATTATTTTCTTTATATTATACAAAAAATATTGGAGCAGAAATTTTTCTTTCTCAAAGAGAGGGATGGTGAATCTATTGGTAACTAAAATAATAACTTATAATAATTAATCTTTATAAATCTAGTATAATAACCAGTTTAGAAATAAAAATTTATCGATTATTCATTGTCTTAAGAAAAATTCATTAAAAAATTGCCAATAAGAGACTTTATCAACTATGATTATGACATTAGATGTTCACTAATGGTATAAATAAAAATTAGTTATTACATTCATTCACATTATTTTAAAATGAAATGGATTATCAATCCACAAGATTAATTACATAACTCACAGGGTGGGAAAACTTTTTGACACCTACATACAATAAAATTTTGAATAATTAGTAATATGAAATGTATAATTAGATAATAGGGTGTTAAATGTGTGGGAATCCAAACCATAATGAAAATGATTGTAGAGTTGATTCGATGTTTCATATCAATGAAATGAATGGAGTTAGAGGTCAATATAGTGAACATTAATCACTCTAATGTTTAAAATGAAAATCAATTCCAAAGTCCAAGAGAAATATTGTATGAGAAAACAAAAATATTTATGAATATAATGTAAAATGAAAATGATTATAAAATTAAATTGTATTAAGTGAAACAATAAAATTACTGTTCAATTATAATCCACTCCATATTATACAATTTAAAATTGGATTTTGTATTAATGATACCTATGAATCTATTATTTTTAACACTTTGAATAAATTTTATTTTATTATAATCCTCTGTATTGATTATGAAACAATGAAATAAAATTTTATATTCAATTTCTAAAATGATGAATCCATGCATTCCTTTAAAAAAATTCATATTATATAGGATAAAACATAAGGAATAAAAGCATGAAATGAATATTGGTGGGTTATATTTTTTCATGTATTATTAACATAAGTGTTATGTTTACCATAAATGTATAATGATTTTATAGTTTATTAAATGTCCAAATTCATTGACACCAATGTTTATGTAAAACATGATGGGATATTTTCAAGATTAGTGATTTTTTGAGAGACTATTATGAAATATATTACTTGTTTTTTATAACATTTGGTTAAATAATTTTTAGAGGTGGAATTCCCAAACAATTTTTTGAGATATTATTAATGGTACTGGTAACATTTAATTTTTACCTTATCATAGATATTGAGGTAATTATTGGCATTATTATATTACTAGATGATGTTAGGGAACTTCATTACTATCAAAAAAAATTATATAGATCCAATTCCCAAAATTTATAGTAAATAAGTTGTAATGATTCGTAAAATAACTACATCAATTCTTAGTTAGTAGGATCCAGGTTCTGATTGATTTTTTTGTGATTTCATAACAACTGACTTGATGTAGAGTTTTTTGTACACTATGTATCATCCTTAGATAGATGTTCAATCTAAGAGAAAAATTAAAAACCATAATAATTTTCTATAATATTTTTTACTATATATCAAAAACCGATGGGATAAAAAATCATCTAGTTAAATATTCAAACCACAATAAAATTCACTATAGTATATTGGTATATCCATTTGATTACCATAATGTAATTTACTATATGAATCTAAATTAATTTAATAGAGATTTATGAATAAATATTTTTGAGTTCAGGTAGATAATAAAATGAAAGTGAATGTTAGAACCAATCATCAATAAATAAGGTAAATAAAATGTTTAAAATATGATATGATGACAGTGATGAACACATTCAAAAACATGTTACAAGTGATAGTTTTTTTCTATTTTTTATCCATGGAAGTATGGATGGAATTATTGTTATAATTACATCAATTAAATTTAATATTTTTATTTTTTATTTGTTAATATAATATCACATGGTGCTTAAAATGAATCCCTCTTTATTTCATGATGCATTCAATGTGTCTCTCAACTAAGTGTACATGCATGATAAGTCACATGTTATAAAAATTGATGTCTGACTACTATAACCTAGTCATTCATATTAGGGGAAACCGGTTTAGATTCTATATCATATATATATAATTATATAAAACAAGAATAATTTCATTGTCAATTATTTTTGGTGATACCACAATCTTTCTGATGTTATGTGGGAACCTAATGATTAAATAGGGAAAATGTATCCATAGTTGTTAACACCAATTTGAAAATTTTAAATAAAAATTTACATTTTAATTGTATAAATTGTGAAACAAAATTTCATGCCATTTATTTAATAAGAATATATAATTTTTATATTTTTTGTTTCATAAAATATTGATTTTTTATTTCATTATGTAGTTGATTGATTTTTACTAGTTCCCAAAATTCTATTAAATTTTATTTAATATAGAAGTTATCTAAAATATGATAGAATGAATTATATGAATTGGGTTACCAATATTATGAATATTTATGATTTAATCATGTATATAAAATCATTTTTATTTGGACCAAATTTTTTGAAATAAAAATAAAACCAATATAATAATTGAGTAAAAACTTCTATAATAAAAAAAATTCATTGAAAATGTTTTACTACAATAAATTGAGAAATTTAATTTTGGGGAATTACTTTATTGAAATTGGTATATTATATATTAAATATAATTTTTAACATTAACACTATTTGTTTCTTATACAACATAAAAAAAATAAATAAATTTTATGTACAAAAGAAACATTTTATTAAAATGACATTTTCTTTAAAATTAAACACATATATTAATATAAGTTTTATCTAATTTTCAAGAATATATTTTAAAAAATGAGTGAAGTTATTTAATTTATAATGATAAAAAATATTTTCAGATGATGTTTTTAGAATTTTTTGAGAGGAACTATTTTTTGTACAATAGTGAAATATATTGGATAATTATGGAATTTTTTTGGTTTATAAATTTTTTTAAAAAATTATTATGTTATTTTATGTCAAATTAGAAAAATAATATATATATATATATATATCTTATTTATGTCCTTGAAATAAATTAAATATTTAAATAATATATTAAAGCATTTAAAACATTTTATCATTTCTCTCATTGGTAAACCGCTTTTTTATCTTGTCATTATGATTAATTTTAAAACGAATATCATCCAAATTAGTAATTGTAATTTAGAAAAATGATATCCATATTTGATGCCATCATAATTTTTACTATATAAAATCATTAAATTAAATTTTTAGCTTAATTATTTGTAAAAATAAAAAAATAAATTTTCCAAGGATGAGGTAAAAATTGTTTTACAAGGGGTTGAACAAAAATTATATGGTTAAAAATAACAAAAAAATTCAACATCGTAACAGCCCCATATTATAAAGTGTAAATTGATAAAATAATACGACTCATGTAAACAAGATGCACCTTTCTCTTTAGGAGCCTACCTGATTAGAACTCCATAGTTAACTGTTCATGGACTGGAGTAGTGTTCAGCATGGGTGACCTTATGGGATGTTTCTCAGGGTGTGTGTGAGTGAGGAAAACCACACTGGAAAGGACATGTGTTGCCCTGTGTGGACTTTAATTAGTCAAATGACCCATTCGGGTATGTGGGTGGGCCCTAGGGTGGGTACCACATGTCTGTGGGGCAAGAAACCCTTGGTACATTGTGGGATAGGACCCGACAACCATTTTAAGGTGGGGTGTATGTTCTTTCATAGGGAACCAGTTGTTTCATTTGATATTAGAGGAGGAACCCAGTCTTACGAGTAGTGCACTACATTGGTTGAGTTATATGGCCCACAATGAGGACTGTGTTCTCTAAAGGGTGGTAATTGTAACAGCCCAAATGATAAAAGGTTAATTGACTAATTGATATAAAGAATTTCAACATGATTTATCTTCCTTTTTAGAGCCCAACTGATTATAACTCCACAGTTAAACGTGATTGGACTAAAGTTGTGATCCGGATGGTGAACTTTAGGAAAGTTTCCCAGGGTGCATGTGAGTGAAGAAAAAGTGCACTAGAAAAGACATGTGGTTGCCTGTGAGGACTGTCATTAGTTAGATGAGCTATTTGGGCATGTGTGTGGCCTCTAGGGTAGGGACCACGTGTCTCTTGTGAAACTGGTGGTACCTAGTAGGACAGGTCCCAATGATAATGTTATGGTGGTGTGTCTGTGGTGTCATCGGGACATAGTTGTTACATTAATATTCAAACACAAACATTGTGTTGCATCTGGTTTCTAATTTATATTTTTCTATCTTATAATTTTATCCACTTCTATTTATTATTATTATTTAGTTTTATATATTTGAAATGTAGGCAGATCCTGGCTGGGGTTTATCTTTGATAAATGAGCATATCGGCCTTGATTGTATTCAGCATGCCTCATCAGAAGTCGTGCGGCCTTGCCTAGTTCACAATGCGTCCTCTCTCATGGTCCTCACACGATTTCCTGATGTTCAACTGATGAAATAGAATGACATAATATTCAAGAAATAAAATTAATGGAGTGAGAAATATAAAATAAAACATAAAAAGGGTGATAAAAATTTAAATGAATTGGTTTAATGGTAATAATATTATTATTATTTTAGAATATTATTAATATTTATATTATTAGTGTTTGGAATAAAGATTTCTTAAAACTATCATTATTAATATTGTTATAATTTTATAAATTCATTATTTTTATAATTGTTATTAAAAAAACTTTCATTTCCATTAATGGTATTAAAATTATCACCATATGTTATTATTATTATCATCATTAGTTATTATCATTTGGATTTTTAAAATTTTAATTAATAATATTATCATTATAATTCTCCTTGAGGGTATAATATTTATTAAGTTATTATTATTATTATTATTATTTTAGTTTATTATTATAATTAGTGTTATTGTTACTTTTTTTATTTTTATTCTTAATAATTTCGATATATTCTTATTTTTAGTTTTTTTCGTATATTTTTTTCCTCCAACGGTTGCGCAAACCCCCATTGTCCTTTTTGTGAAAATCCCCCCCCCCCCCCCGCACCCCCCTACCTGTCACCCATACCCCCTCCCAAACCAGACTTCGACCTTTCACCCCTACTTCCAGTCTAGTCGGCTTGCGCCGCTACCCGAACTCCATGCGTGCCTCCCAAATCTGCTGGCCATCTATCCGGCGGCAACATCTCGCCCTGCACCTGTCCTGGCGCGCTTCTCCTACCACCTGACCTCCCCCACTCCCCCTACCAAGGCCAGCCATGTCACACAGTTGCAACACTAACATTTGTCGCTCTCATCACATCAGCCACCGCAACCTCCCTCTGGTTGTTCCCACCAGCACATATCCTCCTTCTCTTCCATGTTCGATGTGAATCCATGCTATTTGAGGATGTTTGAATTAATTATTTTCCCATACCAATGCTCCCCGTGTGGGCACGATCCCTCCTGGTAATCCCTTCCATAAATATTAGGTTTTTAGTTTGGGTTTTTAGAGTGGTTGAGGTATAATATTGATAACCTTGATTTGGTCCATGGTTAAAGGATTTTTTAATGTTGTCTAAGGTGCGCTTGGTGTGCGACTGTAGATTCACATTGAAAATATGGAAATTCTGCGTCAATGGTTGGATGTTCCATGCCATTGCATCTATAGGTAATTTAAATAGTTTCTTAATTAAATTATAATGTGTTCTAATGATAAATTGTGTGGTGCAAGGTTTATTTTGGACATTCTTCGATATTCTTATTTGATGAATTTTTTTATGTAAATTCCAATATATTTTATTCAATTTGTGTTGTTGAAATCTTTAAACGTTTTTAGATAATTTTTTAAGGTGTGAAAATTGTGTTTTAAAAAATTCTTGAGGTGCGGAGGTGATTAAATTGATTTTTCCAAAATAAGGTAAACTATTTTGACATGTAAATTTTTTTATGAACCTTGAGTATGTTCTAGTGGTGTGAATACATTTTTGGAAGGGTTGGGATGTGCAATTGATTTTAAAATGGTTCTGGAATATTAAAATTTTGTGTTTTAATGTGAGGCATTATGGTATGAACGTGTGATGTTTTATAAACTAAAAAAATGATTATTAAAGTGGAGTTTGAGATGTGAAAAATGGTTGGGAAGGTTATTGGGGTTGTTTGGTAGGTGGTAAATTCATCTTCAAGGACAATGTGGTGTCTATATATTAAATGGGGATATCCAATTGAAAATGATTCATTTTTGTGTGTTTCCTTGTCTTGTACACATGAAAATAAATTGCAAACTTTTTGAATAATGGATTTTTTTTTATTGTTACCTTGAGTATTTGGTTTAAAAGTCAAATATTTATATGGTATAAAGTGGTTTTTGGTTTACTGTATTCTTGGGTTATCTTGAAATTATTTAAAAAAATATTTTCAAGATTTATTAATTTATTGAGATGGTATGAAATTTGTATTTTTGGAAAAGTTGAACATGCATATGTATTTAATGCTTTATGATTATATAAAATGATACATGTTTTTGGTGTATACACACTTTTCATCGGTTGGTGGTATTTTATAAATAGTTCAATTGGTTCAGTTAATAGTGTGATTGGTGCGAATCTGGTTTTAAGGTCAATTTATTAAGCATGCGGTTTGAAATGAATCTCATATTTTTAATTTGGGTGTGTTTATTTATGTCGGCCCTTGTTGTGTTATTTAAATAATACATTCTATGTTGGGCAAATTATTTATGTTCTTCTTTGGGTGACTCAAAATGGGGATTTGAGAAATGATTAGGCAATGAAAAATATATTTTCCAAAGGTACTGTGGAGTGTGTGTGTTTTTGAAATGTTTTTTGGTATGGAAGTGGGTCTTCTGTTTGTAATGTCATGTTTGGAATTTGATATGAGAATTAAATATAATATGTGATTTTGAAACATGATTGAGAATAAGGGAAAACCTCAGGTATCTTGGTGGGAGGACTAGAACTAGTGCTCTAGTGATCCAGAGTGGTATCATCCCTATTTCACATAGCTGGATTGACAATTGGAACACTAACTAAACATATGAATGAGAAAGGTTCATGGTTTATAATCCACATTTAATTAGGGTCGTTGTTTCAATGCCATGTTTTCACAAGATCGTGGTTTCTAAGGCACATTTCATTGAGACACTATTATCAAGGTTCCCACTCGAGATAGATAACCCTAAGTGGATTTACCCACATTGCACTAATATTCCTGGCATGGTTCCTTCTATTGAAATACAGAGGACCACTTGAGTATGTTCATGATTTTTTTTATAAATTTCATCTTATATTTTTAAAGAATTATTTTTGAAATTGTATTTCATTCAGGTTTTTTTTATTCTCAGTCTTTAAATGTTTTCCTTTAAAGTGTTATAATATCATGGTTCTAAATGAGCTTTTGAAATTATCTTTTTTGATAATGTGATGTGGAACCTTGTATTTGGTGGTATTTTACTGGGATATTTGTTCTCACCCTACATACACCTTTGGGTGTTTGTAGACCTTATTCTTTTTTTATTACAGGTTGAGGCATCTTGCTTAGTGATGGTGGGACTGGTTGCTGATGGTCCTCACATGGAGGTTGGTATTGGAGTCTTAGTTCTCATTCATTGTTGTTGAAAACAATGAGGGTTTTAGTTTATTTTTAGACAACAACCATTTTTTATAGTTTAATGGAATGTTTGGTTGTCTGTTTTCAGTTTCAATTTTATTTTCTAGTTAGTTTTTCTGCTATCTTTGATATCTGGTAAATCGTTCGTATGTAATGTTTCGATACCCATGCACTTTTGTCGACCTGTGGGGATTGGGAACGCCCTTCGGGCCTTGTTGCGGATTCGGTCATGTGCTGGGTCAAATGGTGAACTGGTCTACATCATGATAAAATTGTATTAGTGGAGGTGTGTCCTATGAGGTTATGTTATTTTTGGATAGAGTTAGGGTAGAATAATTTTAAGGGTCTCAAAAATTGACGTTCTGGCTATGAGTAAGGTGCCTGGCCAGCACATCTCATGGAAGGACTTGAGCTAACAGAGTATTGTGAGTTTTGTGTACATTTTTGGTCCATGTGGTAAATTTTGATTATGGTAAGTGAAAAATGAGTAGGGTCAGTGGTCCCAGTTAGTTCGAAAGGTTTGTAAATCCATGTGGTGCTAGGGTATTCATCCAATAATACCCTCTGTGGAAGCAGCGTGATTGGCATATGGTCACTAACCCTATGTCCCAGTCTCTCACTGATACTTGTTCCAACATACGTAATTCATCGTCTCTTTGTGATTCATTAATGGAAATATTGTTTTTATGTAAAAAAGATTTGGTCTTGAAAAAATGTTTTTAAATTAAGCACGATAAAAATAAAATGACGTTTAAGGTGTGAGAAGTGTGGGTTGAATGTTAGGTTTTGAAAAATGAAAAAATCCAGTTTTGATTCATGGTGTTCTCATGGGTAACCACATGCATGATTGTATATAGAATGTGAAATGGTTAATGGAACTACTGGATGAGTGCCTAGATAGATAAAAGGAGGGTGATGTTGTGGCAAGGGAACATGCATGTGTGAGGCCCAAAAGAAAACATTGGTGTTTGTGCTACCCACCGGCTTTTTTATTTTCAATATGTTTGGAAATTTTTTTTGGTGTTTTAATAGCTGTTGATTGTGTGATGTGTCCTTCGATTTTGGTAAGTGTTGAATGAGAAGAATTTCAATTCAATAATCCTTTTGGAATGATTTCTGTCTTGATTTTGAACCCTGCTTTGTATGTTGGTGCGAAAGCATGTGGTTAGTGAATTCATTTGAAAAGTGCATCGGGGAGCCCTTGTAGTGGTTCCCCCTACATGTTTATTGTTCACGTGTGGCATTCCTTGGTCATTAGACCAGTTTGATTGGGTAAATGGTTATAAATACCAAGGTACACATAGGATGTCTAACCACCCCTCATTTAATTAATATGTTCATTAATTACCCCTAATTAATGATCCAGTAGTTGAAAATGGGATTGATCTATTTCATTCATCATTTGGATTTCGTAATTGTTGAAAACTGGAGTGTGTGGATGATTGGTTGAAGAACTATGGTGAAGCAATGATGCTCCAACTATCCAAGGAAGAATAGAATCTTGAATGGCGGCCTTTGATTAAATGATACATGATAAAAGAACTCTGGTGGATTAAACAAACATATATTCTCCCTCCACTTCCACAACATCACCCAACAGTTCTCAATTTCGGGGGTTATTTTTTTAAAAAAAATGTGAAATTTAAATTGTTGTACTACTTTCTATTATTATATTTCTAATGCGGAGGGCATGGTGAGAATGAAGAAGGCTCAAACACTTCTTCAATCTTATTTTGTCTTGTTTCTTTGGGGGTGACCGAACAACATCGCATCAATGAAAACCCAAGAGCCATGAATTGATGGAAGAATATCAAGAGGCCCATGGGAACATTCTGAATGGAAAACGAACCACCAGGGATCAACCATTAGACTATAAAAAATTTTTCAACGCGGTGACACTGGTGATAGGTACCTGCGGGTGAAGGCATTTGCCCAAATCGGCCAGCCGTAGTGGTAGATGGTTGTGCGCCATCCCGCACCACAGATTGAACATGGTCGACAGTGGTTCAAGCTCTGGGCCAGCTATACACTGTTATGCACCACAGGGAAGGGTGTCGCGGCTTCGATGTCGTGACGAACGGGACCCGTGGCATGTGGGTCCTACTGACAGTGAGGAGGCAGCATGTGGTGTTGCTATTTGCAGAACTAAATGGCTGAAAAGACATTCGGGAAGGGGGTGTGACACCCCACCCATGGGTCACATAGAAGTTGGACTGTTATAGCCATCGGGCAGGGCTTCCCAGTGTGCCATGCCCATCCAAGGTGGGACGGGCCGTTCTGTTTCCCATAAGGCTGAGCCTGCTACCCCTCCCACTCGGTCCAACCTAGACGGTTTGTACTAGGACAGGTCAAACATAGGTCGGACCCATACCGGTCTGGACCAGGACCAGGTCAGTCCAAACCTAGACCCTCTTTGATCCAAATATGTTTAAAAGGATAGTATCTCACAAACCATACGTCCATTTGATGAACCTTCAATGAAGCTGGAATCTTGGAATGGGAAATCTATTTTCAGATACTCCACGTAATTTTTAGATAACATTGGAGTATAGCAGGTTTGGATTGAACCCAAATCCAATAGACCCCTCAGTAATATATTTATTTTAACATAGATACGGGTCGTCCGATGGATGCACCGTGTGTTGTGTTAGAACCTTTATGAAATGACGATTCATTAGGTTACATTTTTGTGGGACTTAATTCTGGTTGAAATATGAACGATGGAATGTGGAGTCAAATATAATGTTATCAAGCATATTATGTGTGGTAATCAAGTGGTTGGAATGGGAACGAAGAATGAATAGAGATCCTATGTGGATATACACTGAGAGATCCTATTTGGATCATCACCTAGAGATCCATCATGGATCACCACCTAGATATCATATAGGGATCTGCACTTATTGATCATGCATGGATCCACACCTAGCAATCCTATGTGGATCAACAGCAGATCCCATTGAGAGAATAAGATGATATATCATTACAAATAATCATATGTAAAATTGTACATATGATATATCTAGTTTGAGATTATTCTTTTTAAATTTTCATTGTGATTGATATCGTTCTTTGAGGATTTAATCTCTAGAATATTGAGATACCTTTGGGCGTCTCGAGCCCCCTACCAGAAATTTTTATACTCACCCCTACACAGGATTCACCCAAACCTTGTTTTGACTTGTGTAGACGATGAGAATCTTGGATGAGACAATAGGGAGCCAAGACCAAGCAGTACATAGAGGTGACTGGTTGACTCGGAGAGCTATAGAGACAATTTATACCTTCCCTTCAGGTAGGATACTTGGTGAGTAATCCCAGGAGCTGTTTTCCTATTGTTTTTGTATCTCTATTAGTTGGGATATTATTACGGTCATCATACATTCAGTAAAAATATTTACTATTACAGACCAACTACGTGGTTTGAATATTGTCATGTTTTTGGTATGTGTGTTTGTAGTTTTTAAGGAAATGGATTCCTCTTTTAGTGATATTCTTTTCCGAGGATATATTCCAATACCTGTCCCATGGAAGGTGGGCTTTAGGTAGTCATGGAACTGGAAATGGTGGGCGTGTCCTGACAATGTGGTATCTGAGGAGTCGGTTTTACCAAAGAACTATGACCCTAAAAATTCCACTGAAGAAATAGTGTTATGTTTTTTTATTGTGGCTTTATGTTCGGGGAGTCTAGTGTTGGTACGATAGATGACATATCTATACACCAACACAATGAATTCTGGTTTCTGACATTGTTCAAGAAAACATCGATTGCATGCGTTTTCAAAATGTTTTAAATTTGATATCTTTTGAGACAGGTCGTTAGTTATAACATTTTTTTCATGGCACACCCGTTTCTTTTCAGAATGTCACTTCATAGACTCCCAGCTAGGATTCCATAGAGAGTACATTTTTACGACCCACTGAGCGATGAGGCTTTGGTGAGGGGCCCTCTTATTGTGTTGGAAGCTACATGTTTTGTACAAGCAGCTCCACTACATAGAGGGAAACATTTTCCACCAGCCCCACTGTAAGACCGTGCACACTGAATGAGCATGATGCTTGAGATCCAGAGATAGAGGCCTTGAAGTTTTCAAGGCGAGATAGATCCCCATGCAGCTGATGACAGGATGGTGTCTATGGCATGAGTTTTTTGATTATTTGTGAAACCTGCAGATTAGATGTAGATCCTAGCTTCTAGTCTATTCTCGGCTACATCAAGGATCTGGTGGAGTTTGATTCTATAGATGCTTGAGGAGGTGACACTCTCCTGTTTGGAAATTGAGACCCTCTTTAGGGATGAGTCTGTACCATCGACTTTACACTATGTGTGTATCCATGAGCAGCTTAACTTACAAAAGGGAATCCTATCATTGGACCAATACTCAAAGAGATTCACTAACATCTCAAAAATCTCCACAGACATAGTACGGCACCCATACTTCTAGACCCAGACCATTGAGCACGGTCTCCAGTGGGAGATCTGAGCATCAACGATGTAAATCAATATCCTGATGTTGGCTGCAGTGCTTGAGCATTCATTATTACTAGAGAGATTCTTAGCTGAGCACGCATCGACGGTGAGAGACACCATAGTATGACCAGTTGTTGTGTTTTTTGTAGTAGGCATTTTGTTGATGAAGTAGAGGTCCATGTGGTCCAGAACATCTGGTGGAAAACTCCAGGATGCAATGTCGGAGGATTAGTGATTTTAGAATAGACGAGGTCTCTTAAGGATTAAATCCAATTACACCTATGATGGACTAGAACACATGACTCACGATTATTTAACTCCCTCCATAGACAATCAACTGAAGACCAATGGACCTATGAGGCAGAGACTGATGTTCTAGCGAGGGGGTTTGCAGGGCGACATACGTGGAAGAGGAGCAGGTCATGCAGTAGGTGGGGGAGGATGGTTTGAGGTTCTACCACCACCACTCCAAGGTGATCCTCCTCAAACACATGGTGTAGGTGTTCAGGGGCGAGCTCATCATCTGGTGCTAGAGGCCTATGACCATAGTGCTCTAGATACGATTAGTGGATTGATCTTTGTCTATACCACCATTTTTGTACTTACTACATAAATAGTATCCAATCACTCTTTTATTTCCACAACACGTGTTCAAATCATGTAGATTCAGATCGAGCCATTGGATCGATCTTTACGATTAGAGAGTCTTACAGGATATTATTAGATGATTACACACTAGTGCTGATAGTTTGATATCACTCTAGGAGGTGAGAGATTCATTTTTGATATCATAGTAGCAACATCGTGGCCATACGACATCATCTTTAGTATGGAATGGCTATCCCCAATACATGATCAGATCAACAATTTTATGTACAATGTGTGTAGTGTCTGTGAGGATGAGACCATGTTTTTTTTCACTAGTTATTTGGGAACCTTTGAAGCACATTATCAAATTACTCAAAGGAGGTTGCTGCCAATCACCCATCAGTTGGATGGCCATACCATCAGAGTAATTTATGTGAGTAGTCCAAGTTATCCTATTATGGTGGACCAGTATGATGATCTCATTCTTGATGATGTTCCGGGACTAACTACTATAAAGAGGTAGCCTTATACCTCATCCTATACCACAATATTACATTGATATATACACCATCTTATCGGATCGACAACGTGGATCTTCGTGAGTTGTAGGTAATGTCGGAAGGCTTGTAGAAGAAGATGTTAATAAAGACCAATAATTCTCAATGGGAATCCCCAATTTTGTTCTCCATGATGGTAGAATGAAGTATGAGACTTTTCGTGGACTATTGAAACCTCAATCAGGTGACCATGAAGAACTTGTATCCACTCCAGAGGATATATGGTCTATTTAGCCAGCTTAAAGGAGCTCGATGGTATTTGATAATAGACTTTAGATCTAGATATCCTCATAAGAGGGTACGAGATGAGGACATAATGAAGACAACCTACATATGTTGGTATAGACACATTGAGTTCATAGTGATACCCTTTTGCATAACCAATGCTCTGACAGTGTTCATAGGCCTCAAGAAAAAGATCATTCATTATTACCTAGATCACTTCTTGATGGTCTTCATTGAAGACATATTGATATATTCAGAATTAGAAGAAGACCATTCCACACACTTACTTGTAGTTATGGATACAGTCCGAGAGAACCATCTTTATGAAAATCTCTCGAAGTGTCATTTATGGATACAAGAATTTCACTACCTGGGGCATGTTATCTTAGAGGGTGGAGTTCCATTTGATCTAGTGATGAAAGAGGAAGTGATGGGTTGTGATCCACCCAAATGTGTGACTTATGTGTATAGTTTCAACGTATTGGATGGGCACTACCAGAGATTTGTACCTTAATTTTACACTATTGAAAAACCCTTATCATCATTGAACAATAAGGGGCATCCCTATATGTGTATAAGGAGATTCCTTCTATGATTTCAGGAGGTGAGGTATAGGCTGACGAGTGCCACCACCTTGAGGATACTAGAAGAGTGAGTTGAGTATGTATTCTACTAAGACACATCAGAGACCAAAGTAGGTTATGTCCTGATGCAGGAGTGGGCAGTGATCTTCTATGGATAATGGAAGTTATTATATAACTAGAACAATTAAACTACACATAACCTTGACTTTGTAGGAATGGTCATTTCGATTATGATGTGGCGACACTACTTTATTGGTGAACGGTTTACTGTTTACCCTAATAATAAGAGTCTCTTGAATATATTCTCACAAAATGACCTAAAACTGAGACAACAAAAATTTTGAGAATTCCTTTAGGACAATGACTTTGAAATAGTGTACACATCAAGGATGTGGAACGTAGTAACAAATTCACTCTATAACAGGTTTTGTGTATAGATGTAGAGTGAGACGATGAAGCAGTTTGTCACGTTGTGGATATCCTTCGTGGATAGAGATGGATCAAATTACCTCCAATAAATGATAGTTACTCCCCCACACCATTAGCGTTCTTGGGAGGCACAACATGGGGATGAAGACTACGAGGCCCAATGTGATAAAATATACTTAGGATAGTCTCTTAGAAGATTTTCTGAATTTGGGTAGCACATCATTATCTTCATAGGTAGAACTATGGTACCAGTGATGCTACTAGAGTATGTGTTGAGGGAGTTCAACACATCCCCATTATTGGTACATCTTGGAGTGTCGATGATGTTCCAGGACCTCTGGCGTCAATACTGGTTGCCAGGGATAAAGAATGCACTGGAAGAGTTTGTATCAAGATGCCCCAAATGACAAAATTTGAAGGGTGAGCATCAGTTTCTATCAGTCTTAGTGCATCCACTTGAGGTATGAGAATGAACATGGGATTGTATTTTCATGGAATTCGTGACAGTGATACCACATACATCTATTGGCCATGAAAACATCTTGGTGATCACTGTGCGAATCACCATGTTATCACAATTCCTACCCATCTTATAGAATCAATCTATAGGGGGATTCAAATACCTCTACGTGAAAGAGATTGTACGAATTCACAAGTTTCCATTGAGGATCCTCTCAGATCATGATGCACGTTTTACATCCCTCTTTTGGAAGGGGTTGTAGGAGGCATTCAAGACTCATCTATGATTCAATACCACCTTTCACTCTCAGAAATATGGTCAGATGGAGAGGACCATACAGACATTCTAGGACATGTTCAATGCCTTTGTCCTCGATTTTTTCTACAGTTTAGAGGAGCACATTCCACTGTTGGAGGTCCCTTACAACATTATTTATCACTCCACTATAGGAATGGGTCCATTTGAGGTCCTATACGAGTGACCATACAGATCAATTCTATGTGGGATAAACCCAGCAGAGTCAGAACTTATGGGTCTAGAGATGGTACGTGCTACCACAATGAAGGTGATTATTATCCAGGAGTGTATGCAGACCGCACAGATATGGAAAAAGTCTTATGGAGATAGGATACAGAGACACATTGATTTTGAGAAGGGGTACCATGACTTCTTATAAGTCTGACCTCAATCAGGAATACAACAGTTTGGCCAGTGCATCAAGCTATCTCTGAGGTTCATTGGAAAATTCCATATCCACAGTAGAGTATGCGTGGTGGCATACCATCTGGCTTCTCTACCACAGAGGCACTGGGTGCATAATTTTTTCCATGTTTCATAGCTGAGGAGGTACGCACAAGATCAATCAAACGTTATTAACTTGGTAGATCTGGACACCAATGATGGAAAGACATTTTCAGAGTTCTTAGAGGAGATTGGGTATCGAATGGAGTGCTACCTTAGTGGAAAATTGATTCCTCAGGTGAATGTTTGTCGCAACACATGAATCTCCAGGAGAGAACATGGGATATGGGGCTCATATGTGTGCTCAGTACCTCCATTTGATCCCCTTGTTTTGTTGTAGCTTTCTGGGTCAAAAATATCTAAGTGGGTGAGAAAGTAAAGATGTGTAAATTAAATATTTTTTATCTTTTTGGGATTACTACAGGACAATAAATATTTATGGAACGTGATTCCAAAAGATGGTGTTCTCAGAATGGAATTTTGAAACATTTCTATGGTTTTTTCTGTAAACCTGCGAGCAGGAATTTAAAACAGTTGAACATGTGCTTGGAATAAAAACTGAAGGGCACCATTGAAATTACACACCCGTGATTATCATAAGTATGGAAAAATTTTGACCATTATATGTCAGGTGAAAATGTCAGTTTTTTAAAAAATTTAGTAGAATAATACAAAAATGTAAAATTGTTAATATAAAATTCCTATAACTACTAGATAGGTAATGGTAGGAACCACATAGGTGTTCAGTCATTTAATAAAAATATTAAATGCCCAGTTACACATATGATGTGTAATGACTCTACATTTATTTAATAGGTTCAATAATAACCCCCAATTATTGAGCCATTAATTGAAATGAATTTTGATCACTTCAATTCATCCTTTCGATTTTATATACTATAGAAAGTGTTGAGGGTAGAGGATTGGTGGATGAACTCTGATGAAGAATTGTCACTCATCACTTCCAAAAAAGAACAGAATATTGAACAATGGACATTGAGGAAACTATTATGGATCGATGAATATCAGTGGCTTCAACGAACATAGATTCTCCTTCTACCACCGCAACATCAGCCAATAGATATTGAGGTAGGGTATTTGGTTGTTTAAATTAAAAATTGTATATTTTGGTAATGATTCCCATGATTATATTACTAATGCGGAGTGCATAGGATAGTCGACCAAGGCCTGTAGCCTCTTCCATTCTTGGTTTTTTCGTGTATCTTTGTGGGTGACCGAGAAACGACACGAAAAGGACATATTGGGAGCCACGAAGTGATGTCAGCATCTTGGGAGGCATGTGGGTGTGTTCCGATGGGAAAACAGACCACCAAAGTTCACCAGGTGGCCCTCAAACGTTTCATTGAAGGGGACCCAATGCAGAGGTGGTTATGTTGAGCTTGTAGCCCAGCTGGTTAAGGCCAGGCCAAGATGGGTCAACCCAAAAAAGGTCGAGATTCACTAAGATGGGGCGTTTCAGGTCAGTTTGACGCAGTCAGACTGGACCATGACCGTCTTCAGCCAGGATATGCTTAAAAGGGGTGTATCTCATAAACTAGATCTCTACCCAGAGAACCTTTTGTTGCACTTGAATCATTGGAACATGACGATCCTTTTAAGTTACTCCACCTTAGATTTGGAGAATGTAAGAGTATGAATGGGTTGGGTCAAACCCAAATCCAACCAGGCTCTTGACAGTAAAATGCCTATAACTCACAGACTGGGCATCCGATTGATGTTGTATCTGTTTCATTGGAACCATTTTGACACAACATTTTATTGGGTTACTTCTTCCTGGGTCTTAGTGCGTGATGAATTACAAACAAGTGGTTAGGGAGACTAACCGTATAGAATCAAGAATATTATGTGCAAGAATCCAGTGGCTAGCTGATATGAGAAGAATGAATAGAGATCCTATGTGGATCTGCATGGAACGATCCATTGTAGGTCAACACGTGGTGATCATTTGTGGATCAACACCAAGTTATTTTGTGTGGATCAGCACCGAGTGATCCTATATGGATCATAACCGACCGATCCTGTGTGTATGAGAACCTAGGGATCCTATGTGGATCAGCACATTGTGATCATGTGTGGATCCACTATAGATACCATTGATAGAATAAAATTATCTAGCCTTATAGGAAATCATCTGCCCTTCTATATTTATGTTATACATGGTTTGATATGAGACATTCTCTTTGGGATTTGTGATTGAGAACATGATTTAAGGGTTTCATTTGTCAAAGTATGAGATACCTTATGGTGTCTCGGAGTCCCAACTGGGTATTGATATTATTACCCACGGATCGGCTTTGCCGTCACCTTGTTGTGTCATGTGCAGACGACGAGTAGCATGTCCGCGACTTTAGATATAGAAGACCAAGAAGTACACGATGGTGACTGGTTTGATGCATATAGTTGTGGAGATGATCTATTCCTACCCTTATGGTAGGATCCTTGGAGATTAATATCTGGAACTATTATTCTATTGTACATGTTATTCATTCAGTTGGGATTGTATTCCATACCCTTTACATTAACTACACACATTTATTATTATAGTACAACTATGTGGTTTACATCTTGTCATATTCTTGGTCTGTGTGTTTGTATGATCAAAGGAATCTCCTTCCCATTATAGAAATACACCTTTAAGGTGCTAGTCACCAAACCCTAGCCTATAGAAGATGGAATTGTGGTTTCCATGGCCCATACCCCAATAGAAGGGTCGTTACACCATTGGTTGACCACATATATTTATTATAAAAAAATACAAGTGTGTATGTAACCTCACTTATAAAAGGACACCGAATATCCTATTTATATAAATATTCAAAATCATAGTTTATTGTCCATGATGTGACCATGTAAATTCCATATATAACTCTTAATATCATATATTAATCTTTTAACAATAACAACTAATAATAACATTTTAATAGGAAATGAATTTGATCGAAGAAGTGGTAACATTCCTAAATGTGTATTTTATATTATTTTGTTCTCCACCTACCTCCATTCTTATTATAAAACGATGATATAATATAAAATGTATATACCATATATTTTTAAATTATTATGTTATTTTAATACCCTTATCCCTTCATATTATCAATCAAATGTTAATTAAATCACCATTCATGTGTTTGTTAGACTACCGCAACCTGAAAAAACGATATTCTCTTTTCCATCATGACCTGAAATTATATATTTAAAAAATGATTAATGGATTATATATTTTATTGGTAATATTTTAATAATTATTAATATATTTTTTCTCATTTTATAAAAACATTCAATTTTACGGGAATATGGTAATCTCGCTCTCCTATATGATGGAATTCCACCTTAGAAAATGAGGTGATTAATTAACTATTTATATAGAAGGTAATAAAGATGGATTAAATGAAAATATAATATATATATATATGAGTTAAAAAATTTATATAATGATAATATATAATTTTACTTTCATTATATAAGTATCTTGAGAAAATGGAAATAGAATTCATGTATACATATTGATTAATTTATCATTAAACTGTGTATTTCATTTTCAATCACCAACAATTATGGAATAATACAAATTCATGTATACTAATTATATATGACATTGATATCATTTTAATTTGTATTTAAATTATTTTACAATGATCTATTTATGATTTGAAAAAATATTAAATAAAAACATACACAAAAAAGTTGTTATTTTTTGATATGTGACTTTAACACAGAATTTTTATCAAACAGTTAAAAAGAGGTAAAAATAAATTTATATGGTATTATATATTTAAATATTGTATAAAAATATATTTATAAAAACATATATTTAATATAGATGGAAATTTAATGTCTGTGTGAGATTTTCTATGGGAAAGATGTAATATTAACCATGTGTTTATTTTATTTGTTGTATATAATATCAATGAAAATATTTCAAAATTTTATAAAAAAATTATGAGGATTTACATTTCCATTTTATGATATATTTTCCATGGGGTTTATGGATTATATGATACAATGCTCTATGTTATATTTCCATTTTTTTTTGTTCATTACTAATTTGTTGTGTTACGAACCTAACATCGATTATAAGGTTTATATACACCCCGAATGAAAAGTTATATCATTTATATTTTTATATTAATTATATTTTATTGTAGTTTTATTTTATTTATTGATGGGTTTTACAATTAATATTTTACCAAAGTGGTATGGGTTCGATGGGATTAGTTCATTGTTCACCATGATTTTTTAGGTTTATGTTTTGGATGATGGATTATTATGTAATATCTCTTATGAATCTTGTGGATTTTCTAATACTAGGGTTATGTGATATGAATATATTTTCTCAATTTAGTGTCCTCTATTTCTGTAATCATTATCCAAAAAGATATGATTTAATGAATACAATCATTATCACACTATTTTGTCAAAAACCTATTTTTTCTTCGACATCCTTGTTTACTAAAATAGATAACAAATAAATTTTAATTTGAGATTATTAATGTAATATTCAATATTTATAGGGTTTGTAACACATTATTAAATGGAATATTCAAGTCACATTCAATGAAAGGATAGTTTTAATTTTAAAGAAAATATGAATTGAATCTATATTATTATATGTAAAATTTTTCTGTTAATCATTACCACTCTATGTTTTATCGACTCCTTTATACGATTTAGTTGTTATTTTCAAATAAATGGATTTAAAATATTTTAATTTTTAATTTTTTCGAATATTGTAAAGGATATATTAATCATGAATTTTTTTAAACTATTTTGAAAGACACACTCATATATTTGTAAGTGTATTTAATAAATTGGAATGTTTTTAATGAAGTATAGATATATATATACACAGAATGATTTTCAATAATACAAAAAGATTTGAAAATTTTGATTGATGATGAATATATTTAAAATATTAATATAAATGAGTACCTAGTATCTAAAGGAATGACACCATTATGATAAACAACCATGTTTTTGTATAATATAATTAATATTCATCTATATAAGGTAATATATATATATGAGATGTCTGGGAATGTACAAATTCAACCTGAAATGATGTAGGTTACTATACTTAATCTCTAATAAAATTTTATCAATAAATATATCCTCATAAAAATGAATCACTAAGATCATAAATGATTTTAAAAATCCAAAATTTATCCATGTATTCTACAATATGTTAAAATGAATATAAATAACTCGGGACCAGTTGATATAATATCATTCCAACTTACTATGTATAAAAAATTATTATTTGAATTCAAAATTATAATTAAAATGGATTAATATCATGTAAATTTAGTTTGAGAATATTATATTGTATATTTTCATTTCATATAGATAATATATATATAATTAATTATATGTTATAATAAAAAGTATACAGTGATACTAAAATGCATGAAATTATCATTTCTAGAATTTATTTTGGATAAATGATATATTATAAAAATAATAATTCAATATAATAATTTCTCTTAGATTTAAAATGTTCATATTGATCATTAAAAAAATAAGCTTGGAGAAAATATAATGAATTTTTCACATAAATTCATCACTGAAATGATGTGTTAATTGAATTATTACGAAAAACTAGCATGGATTAAATCATTTTAAATGAACAGTAGTTGTTTTTTAAAATCATAATATTATCTTATGTCATTTGTATTTATTTTCATAAAAAACATACTTACATTTTTTAATAATTTATTAATCCAGACTAACTAATTTTATAATGTGTGTTATTGGTATTCATAATCAACATAAAAATTCACCCAATAAAATGAAAACCCATTAATCTTCAATGAAATATAAAAAAATTTATTCTAAGAATTATTCATTTTTAAATAATTTTAATTTAGAACAAATGTAAATGAGTTCCCCCTTATTTTATACTTCTAAATAACTATATTATTTATATAATAAACTGAGTAGTTGACTATGATTTCAAATATATATAACTTGTATCAAAAAATATTCTATCCTAAATAATTGATAGTAAATTTAAATGATTTACCATTCTTAGTGAGAAATCTAAAACCTCAAATCCTTGAAAAAAAATTTAATTAATCATTTATGGTCAAATACAATAAAATATAATATTAATGATTTTCAATAAATATATGTATAATATATTATATTAGAATACACCATAGAACAATTGTAGTTAAATTTACCTTGAATATATAATGAATAAATGAATAATATATCACAACAATATTTATTTAACCATAAATAAAACCTCATGTCAATAAGTAATCAGCTGGATGATATAAAAAACAATTACATGTGTTAATATATAATATCTGTTTCATTTTTAATATTTTTCTAAATTAATTATATACTATTCTATATATCATAATCACAGGTACACTTTTATAAAAAATAATATAATATTACATAGAAATAACATTTTGTACTCTGAAATTAAAAAGAAAATTATAAACCATTAACAAATCAATTTTTATTAAATTTCTACCAATATATATTAATAATTAAATATTTCATAAATCTAATACATATAACTATACAAAAATCATTAAAATATATTCATATTTAGTACATATTCAATAATATTATTTTAAAAAATAATTAATGACCATCATATCATAAAGTTTTATTCGGTGTTCAAATTTAATTTAAACTGTGAATAAAAATTCTATAAACATATATAAGAATATATATATATAATTTCAATTCATTTAATAATTTATGTATTAAATTCAATATCATTATATATTGTTTATGAAATATATATCTAATTTTACACATATAAATCATAATCTATCACAAGGTGTTTAAATATTAATCATTTGATAATTGAAATACAATTTCCCAACTATCCAAAAAATTAGATCATTTAATAGAATAATATCAAAAACCTCATCAGTTGTTATCCCTCACGGAACAATAGTTAAGAGTTTGAAAACAACCAATGAATCAAGAAAACTAATTTAACATGATTAAAACCCTATACATAAGGTTATATGAACACAAATGAGTGTCAATAACTTATTATGTGAATTGTTGTATAAGGGTTCGGATGAAAACCCCAAAAAACCCATTGATTAATTATTTATCAAATCCTAATATATGAAATAAATACCCTAAAAATAATTTAACAGTAAAATTTACCATATGAAATATAAAGAGATGTGACTGTGATCATCTACATTAATATCCAATAACTTATAATTTGGGATTTGAAATTGAAATGTGAATTTTCAACATCAGAGGTGTCAAACACTGATTCAACACATAAAATATGATATTATGTGTTAGAGTGGCCCCAAATTGATGTTTTGAGATGCAGTTATATTTTTGGATGGTATAATAGTTTTTTAGGTGACCCTTAAGTTCATTGTACCTTGTTTCTGTTGTTTGGTAATTTTTTTTGAAATGGTGAATGTTATAGTGTGGGTTTTTTCGGGGAATTAGTGAGGCACCTTGATACTAAAATAGTTTTATGTTAATTTTAACAAATAATGATTATAGTTAATGGTTAATGCATGATTGAGGGTTAAAATTATGAGTATGTACATAATCTTTATATGATAGTGGATATCTATTATATGGTTAACATTTTTCAAAAAATTAATACATTCTGTGAGCCATGTTTTTTATGGGTTCTCTATAGTGTTTCATGGATGGTACAGAGTCTAAAAACAATGTTTTATTGTTTTTGCCACCTAAAATTTAATAAATGGTGTAGATGAAAAAATTAACTCTCTTGAATTTACTTCCAATCATCTAGTTCCTACCCTATATGATACACAGGGAAAATAGGTTGTTGTGTCCCATTTAACCTTTCCAAACCACATGATTTGGGTAGTGTTCATGGTTATTATTTTTAATTTTGGCATCTTATTCATTTCTAGTTACCTATAATCATCTAACTTCTTCAAATTATATAATTTATGACTTCTCTAATATTTATTTTTTTATAAATTCCACTTCATCATACTGCAGTCAAATATTTACCTTGGAAAAATCTATTGTCTTGCATAGAAGGGATCCATATACAACATCTCAATGTTATTGCGTAGAATTTAATTATGTTATTATTTAAATGTAATGATTCATAGTTTTATGTTAAGGATTTAATTTTAATTAATTATTATAAATATATCCATGAATAGGTATTTTCATAATAATGGTTTTAGGATTTTTTGTGTAGCACTCAAATAAGACGAATATAATTTTGAAAATGTGATACTAACCGATGATTTTTCTGGCATTATTCAAATTTTGAATATTATGGACATATTTAATGTAATTATTTATTATTAAATAATTCATCTTTTGACCTTATGTTTTATCATGGTTCATGGAGGGAATCCTAAATGAATTCTAAAGAGTCTGATGAGGCTTGTATGGGCCATGTTTATGATGGTATCCTTTAGATATATCATCAAATGATTCCTTAATCATGTAATCCATCTATTATATTAACCATTATTCATGAAAACTGAATTACATCTATATTTTATATGTTATTTAAATCCAATGAGTATAATATTAGATTCCTCTATTTATCTAAATATGTATGGTCTTAACAATTATTTATTATTCCTTCATTGAGTCGGGTGAGAATTATTCATTTTGAAAAAACCAAAATTATGGTCACCTATGGGCTATGTAGTTTCGTGGAAATGGTAATGTGATGTCAGAAATGGGTAATCTGAGTGGTTTGTGTCATTAAACAAACTATCCTTATTGTTTTACATGATTTATTGGATAAGGGATTCTTGGTAGTACACGAAATTACATGTTTTAATTTTTTGGGTGGTTGAATTGGAATGGATTAATGTGTTAATCATTTTTGATATCCAAATTGGGTGTTGAACGTATTTTTACTATCTCTATTTGTTTTTGGATTGTATTTTGGTTTAATTTGTAGAACAATATATTTGAATCTAATTTTGTATTAATGTAATATATTTTACTCTATGGGATTTTTAAAATGTGTTTTGAGTGGATATCAATTTTTGATTTAAAATGAGTGAATCTTTCTAATATTTATAAAAATTAATTGATGTCTACATTAATTATTTTTTTGTGGAAAACATTATAGATTAATGAAATTAATGTTTAATAAGGGAAAAAGTATTTCAATAGAGACCATGATATGCTATAAAATCACGATTAATATTCTATCATTTTCTAAATAAAACATTAATAGATATTAGATGTGTAAAAATGGATTGAAAATTTAATACATGTGTGGATTTAGGGACCCATTTGGACCTTGGTAAATTATAATGTTCTATAATGGAATTTTATTCTTTTACATATTTTGAATTTTCAATATTTTTACTATTATTATTTTTAAAATGAATATGTTCTTCAGTGTTGTACATGACGTTCCACATTTATATAGGCTATATGTCTTAAAAAATGATCCAAATATAATGTTTGGAGTGTTGGAAATGATGTTACATGTATATGGTTATATATATATATATATCATTATGACCACAGATTCTATTTATGGAGATGTATAAAAAATTCCATTCCAATGGGTTAGTTTATTGGACATAGTGCACGTTGTCGATAGTGAAGATTTTGTACATGGTTTTTGTGATGGACTGAGGTTCTCAAAATTGTTGACAATGAAATTAATTTTTTTTATAATATTGAAGAACTATATTGGTATTAATTTTAGTATTATATTAGATTGATATACTATTTTAATGTTTTCTTCTTTTTTATTTAGTTATATTAAAAATATCCCCTAATTTTTTTTTAAGTATATAGTATTGTTTATGACTCCTGAGAATGATTATTTTTATTGATATTAGGTTTTCATGGTTGTCACTCTAGAACCCATAGTTAAATAGGTTAATCATTATATGGTTTTCTGGACATGTATAAACTTTTCTACAAATACTAGTCACCCCAGTACTTATTAATATACACTATTTCTCTAACTAGTATTTTCATTAGACATAGTTTTTTGTCGTCTACTAAGTTATACTCACCCCTATATTGTTCCACCGTTATACAAGGGTGATAAATATAATTTATTATTTTTTATATAATTAAAGGTTTGGGTTTAGGTATATGATAATTTTGACATGATTTTGATGGATTGTCCTAATGGTATTATAAGACTGGATGATGATTGTCATTGTGATTTAGTGTTTCTCCTTTTCCATTTATTTTGTTTTATTAAATTAGGTTTGGTAATTAGTCCAGCGGGGGTCATATGTATGAATGTTGTGAATTTCTAGACTGTACTACATTTCAATAATTTTAAATCCATGTATCTTTTTATATATTCTATTTCATGTTATTTTGATATATTGATATATATATATATATATATATATTCATAAAAAATACAATGATTTGTTAGACTCTTGGTTATTAATATAATTGTTCCATACTATGATATGAGATTATATTATCCACAAATAAATACTATAAGAACCGTATTATACTCCTAATGAATAATAATAATAGGGTTAAAAATGAGGCATTGTGGTTAAAATATTCCATAATTATATATTGTGATCTAGGATGTATAATTACAATGTTTTATCACATTTTTTACATTAATGTTACTATAATATTTTAGGTTTATTACAATGATAATATAAGAATCTGTCAGAGTCTCTGCTGGATATCAAAATTGCTATACATGAATAGTTATTCTGATAGGAATCCCATGTTTTCATGATTCATATTGTTGTTCTTATTTACCATGTTATAAATATATTCATATTTTACTCTGCTAATTATTAAATCCATTCATACTTGATTACTTATGATATATTTATAGTTATTGTATTTTTATCATGAAGAATATGATTATGTATTGAATCCTGGAATAGAGATGCAAGACAAATCAAAAAAATCATGTCAAGATTATAGGATCTTATGTTATAGGACTGTTAGTGTGTGATTTTAATATAGATATAGCCTCAATTGATCAAAGTGTAATAAATTAATATTGTGATATTGTTTTTATATTTGTACATGATTGGATTATACATAGTGGGATCCTACATGGGTATGGTTGTCATTTTTGTTGTAATCTATGTGGATCTACATATATATTCATGTTGATTAGAAAACTATGGCTATCCATAGGCATAGTAGGTGTTTTTAACTTGGAGGGTCATCATGTTATATGTGTATGATCATTAAAAGGTTGGGTTTTGTTGTTATTTTTCAACCATTTTTGTTCTCTAGTCCTCCACTGAGTGGTTAGATGTGAATATTCTAGAAGCGGATGGTTTCACAAGTTTAGGGTGGTACATTTTGTATGGAACATATTTTTCATTGACACCATAGATATTGGATTTTTGATGAGTCTTTATCATGTGACATTGGGATTGGAGAATGTGTTAAAAATATTGATTTGTGGCCATGAAAGAGTTAGCATGGACATTGGATGATGTCCCTATGATTATTTAAGAATAACTGATTGGTGTTCTTAGTTGGGAGAGCATATTTTCCTTCTTTATGTTATTCCAATTTAGGAAGTTAGTTCTATTTTCATTCAATGGTGACTCATTTGAATGGTTAGCAATATTTTGTGTTTAATTGTGTAAATGTGGCATGACTAGATGTTTTGGTACTTTTGTAAATGTTTCATGATGGTTTTAACATCAAATAGATTTAATAAATATTATATACATTATTTTAGGGGGATCATATTTGTGATATTTATTTATCCCGATAGTTAGTTTCTAGAGGGGAAAACTCATTAAGGTCCATAGATCATGTTATAGTTATGCAGGAAAGATGTTCACAGGAATTAGAATAATGTCCTAGATAAAAAAAGGTATTTAGTGTAATTTAGTTTTATATTTACATGTTATATTTTACGATATGAAACATGGTGACCCACCATGTCATTTAGCATGTGTATTTCATGATTTAAAATAATATTTCTATAAGATTGTGACAATTTATTGAGTTTCCTCAGGCTATATTATATGTAATATTTTTTTTAATAAATTTCATTTCTATTTCACATTTTGGGGATTTTGTTTGATAATTTACAATTTTGGAAGGAAATGTGCAAGTGGATAGTTGGTATTGTAATTGATGAAATTGAGAACACCTGACCAACTAACCTTGGGAACCATTGTAGAAGGGATTCACAAATCTGAAACACAATTCAACAAATGGTGCACCCCAAAATAGGTAAACAATGCCCCCTTGAAGAGGGACACTATTAAGGAGCACTGTTAGCGAAAACCATGTGACCTTCCTAGAATACTTTGTGTGTAGAATTTATTAAGCCATGAAGAATATATTAATTCCAAAAACAAATTATATTTACCAATGTTTGACCCCTACAATCCCAAAGATGATTTATTTCAAATCCAAATCCTATAATAGGTATTACCATGCCATACAACCTCCGTTCATGGAAATTTGAATCATTGTTTATAGATATGAACCAACTTGGGTATGTGGATTCTTCTCTAATTGATTACCCTCATACCTTATGTTATTATAAAATTATTATTGTTGGGTTTTGTTATATTTTTTATCTTGATATTGGCTTGTCATATCTAGATATAGAATTAAGGGAAATTATTTTTAAATAGTCGATTTGGGATTTTGATCTAGAATTTGTTCAGTATTGAGTTATTGATAGATCATATTCAAATTTTGGATTATAAATTTGTGATAATTCATTACTATTATTGAGGTAATTAGCCTATAATAGAATTACCAATGTCTATGTTAAAATTAAGTGTGTGGTATTGTTGAATTTCAATTAAAATTTTTCAAAAGGATTCATGGTATAATAAATTAATTTGAATTATTAATTAACTGAATTTAATTTAAAAATCAGGGATATTAGTATTTTATATTATTAATAGATAATTATCGAATAAATTATTACATATTGTTATTGAATTAAATAATTTATTTTTGAACTAATAATAGGATATTGAAATTTAGGTTTTGGGAAAACTATGTTATGATTTATTTATCATAATATTGAATTTTGAGTGGGAACAATTAATTCAAGAAATAATTGTCAATATATAATTCATTTAGATAGGAAAATTTATTTTTGAATTAATTGGGTCAATAAACTATTTTCATGGGCTTAATTAATTGATGAAAAAAATAGTTGAGTAATATGATTCTTTTTTGATGAAATAAATAATGGGTTTGCTTGGATTACTAATTGATGAATTAATTAATGGTGTAATATGATTATTTTAATGATGAAATAAATAATGATATTTATGGGATTAATTAATTATTCCATTAATAAAAGAAGTTATTGGATTATTTAATCGATGAATCAAATAATTATATTGATGATACTAATTAATCTATTAATTAATTAATTGGATTAATGTGATTATTTAATTGATAATTTATATAATGGGATAAATAGCGTGACATAACAGAATTATATAGTGGGTTTTTATTAGAAAATTAATATATGGGATAGTAGGTGATTAATTAATTCTAAATTTTTTAATGGAAATTTACACGGTAAATTAATTAGAAAATTAGTTGAAGGGATTCAATATGATCAATTAATTGTGAATTTATTATATAATTTGACATGGAATATTAATTAAAAATTAATTTAATGAATTGAATGTGGATTTTTAATTGTTTATTAATTAATTGAATTTGAAATGGAAAATTATTTGCAGATTTAATTTTATTGGTTGATTGTGATTAGTTATTAATAGAATTAATTAGTGGATTTTATTTGGATTAATTAATTGTTTTATTAACTGATTGATTTAATGATATGATATTTACATTATATTAATTAATTATTGAATTAAATAAAGTGGATTGATCTATTAATGGTATTTAATGAGTTATATTAATTAATTGGTGAATTTGTTATTGTGGAATTGTTGTTTTTTCAAAGTAGATGAGTTATATTAATTAATTAATGAATTAATTAATAGTGATTTATTGTGATGATATTGAATTAATTGGATTAATTAATTAATGAAACATTTAATATGGTTATGTGGGATATATAAAGGAGGGAATTGTAAAAATTATGAAGTATATTAATTATGGGACAATGAGATTTGTGAATAGAATAATTAAATTTAAAATTAGTTATGAAATTTAAAGATAATTGATTTGAGAAAATTAATTTTATAATTTGTTAAAAGATGCAGAGATTTTTTATTTCCACTCATAATTGAGGAATTAATTTTATGATATTGACTATGTGGATATTGATTTAGTTATTGATTAAATAATTAATGTGATTGTCAAAAGTAGTTTATTCATAAATAAATAAATTTTAAATATGTGATAAATAATTATTTAATTTTTGATGATATTTATATTATTAGTTTATTGATGAATTTACTAATAATATTAAATTTATTACTTAATTGTTTATTTAATGATGAAATTTGATGTGATCAATTAATTATCAAGTTACATATTTTTATTAATTTTTATTCAATTATTGAATTGACTTAAAAATTTATGTGATTAGATAATTATTGAATTAGTAACTATTATTAAAGATATTTGTTAATATTTTTATTAACTAATTAAATTTATGTGATTATTTAATTTTCTAATTAACTAATAAATTCATATGAATACCTAATTTTTAATTAATTAGTTTATTTTATTTTATTTCTTTGTTATCAAAATAACTAATGGAGTTGATGTGATTACTCAATTTATGAATTAATTAATGAGATTATGAATGGTGATGAAGGATTTAATATGTTATTGATTATGAAATGGGGTGTGGACATGGACATATTCTCCAAGTACCCCTGGGATCATTAACGTTGAGTTCTATACACATGAAATTCATCAAAATTTTATGGTATAGGGGTTGAGGCTACAAACACACATGATTAGTGGGATATGTATTAGTGCTCTAAATAAACTTGATGTGTGATTTATGGGTTTCTTCAAAAAATACTAACCTGGCCCAAAAAATGAAAATCTACTTCCAAAACAGCGGAATTCGACTGTTATTACAAATATACATACAATGCAATCAAGTGAAATGTATAAATAAATCTAATTAATTTAAATAATTTTTAATTTTATGATATACAAAAATTTACCCACCAACATGGTTTGATAAATTTCTTGAGACAAATTTCTCAAGGATAACATGGGGTTTTCTTTGGTAAATAATGTATTCTTGAATAAAATTAAAATTTTCTCTTCACTACTTTTATTTTATTCCTCATACAAATGTATTTATACTTAATGAATATATTTTTTATAGAAGATTTTGGAGATGGCCTAATATGTTTTACAGACACCATATATAAGATTACTAATCAGTACGTGAATGAACATTGTGTTTTATGGATAGTAAAATAGAAAAAGGACACGTGTTAGGTTATTGATTTGTGAGGGAACATGGATGAGGGATCCCAACATGGTTTGGGACCCATGTTTTAGTTGTCGGTGTCTTTACTATTGGGATTCACATTTTTTACATTTCATGCAATTTAGCATGAAATATAATTTATTCATATTACTCATTTTATTTCTAGTTTTGGTCATCATGTGATAAAAAATTACACTAGTTATGTAAAATCATTACTTTTATAATTTAATTATAACAGGTGGTGTATTAATATAAAACGAAAAAATAGTATATAGTCTCCCCATGACTGATATTAGACCCTAAATTCTAGTAACAAGGCTAAACATTATAAAGAGGCATTCCTAAGGTCTTGTGGTGAACCATCTCATGGCCCGTGGTTGTGGAACTTGTGATGGGACATTAGAATGCTATATTAGAGGAACATTTATTTCCATTTATTATTTTTTTGTATTACTATTTGTGAATGTTAAACATTTGACTGTTAAGAGTTGTACCATGGAAATGATCTTGCGTATTGTTGTAGGTAACTAATGAATGGGGTAGCACCCATGGTCCCAAGGTGCAATTTTCGTTATTGTTATTTTTTTCAATTGAATATTATTTAACCTTGGATGACAATTTTTTTGTATGATGTGATTGTTTCCTATAAGATTTTATTTTAATTCACTAATGGACGAATATCACAAAAATATTTTACTTTCAATACATCATTCTAGCCACTAAGGATTTTTTTGTAACATGCCTCATTTTAAGCAAACATGTAAAACATGTTTTCATTATGTTTTTGAACAGGAACTATTATTCATTTCTTGTGAAAATGAAATTAAATTATTTCAAATGTGAATTAAGATTTTTTTAATTATAAAAATGTGAATAAATGTATTTCTATAGAAAATATTGAATAATGAAAATCTGTTTACCATTTTTATCTATTTCAAAGGTGTAGGATGGTAAATTCTAGAGTTAGTGCCTCAGCTTTAATCGTGTGTTGTGAAAAAGGAGGAAACACAAGAATGGTTTTATGTAAATTTCACTTGTCAACTGATTTAATCTTGTGAATTGAGAATCCATTGTATTCTATTTTTCCATTTTTTTATTTGGTTTGGTTAGTAATAATTCCCATCTTGATATCCCATTATTAGGTTGTAAAAGATTAGATTTTTTTCTATCATTGTGATGAGATGTTGATGTATAATCTATCACCACACATTTGGTAGACTAAGGTGTTTATTTAGTGGGAGGTAAAATCCGTGATGAACGATTTATTTTGGTTACGTTCTATGATTACTTCATTGTGTTATTTTAATTTTTGAAGCTCAAATCTCATAAATTAAAATCGACATGAATACGTTGAGAAATATATGGCTTTACACCTTTCTCCCAAAATGACTTTTGTATGGATATGGTACGAAAAAAAAGAAGATATTTTTTTTAATTATAGGAGGAGATATACAGTGGGTGGTACACTGTCGATGGAATACATATGTGGTTATCAAAATAGAATTTCGGTTGATGAATACCACGTGTTATGTGTTTCTTATCAAATCAGTAATAACAAATATCCTATGATGGGGAGTGATGCGTGATTAGTATGTGCATCGTGAAAGACCAAGTGTAAGAAGGAGTGGGATCAAAGTTAAAATGAATAACCAGTAATGTGGATGAATAAATTACTTCATTAAATTCCAAGAAGTCCTTATAGTTGTTGAATGTATGTACTGTGAATGTGGTTTATGATAGAACTGCAATGTTCCAAAACAATATGGTGTTCTTATGGTTTTGGGTAAGATTGAATTGGGATTTTTTTTGAAATGCTGTTGAATTTGAGCTAGAGATAGATGCATCCATTGAAGAGAATCTGAAATGTGTGTTGGATCATATTAGGAAACGTGTTTTGGGTAAAGGAATGTTTCTAATTAATTTATTATGAAATCATGGCTATGTTTACGAGGAAACATTAAAATTTTAAAAATAAAATAGATTTCAATTAAAAAATCATTTAGTCTTGGAATCTTCAGGATGCTCTGGAATGTAGCTCCAGGATGAGCCATTATATGGTGGGGAGATTGAAAGATTCAGACCCTTTTAGAGGTTTTATCGGTATCATATATGTATATTTTTTATTTTTTCTGATGATTACATATCATTTGTGTATTAAAGTGGGGAGTTTTTGGGTTAAAATTTAATTACTATGTAAGGGAATGAGAATGTTCATTGTTGGCGCATCGTCTAAAGACCATGCGGCCTAGACGAGGTAACCAAAAAACAAAAATGAGGGGATTCACATGACTGGGGCAAAATTTGGAAAAACATATTCCCAAATATGAGATATTGTTCACCCCTTATAAGTTGTGCATAGTTTAGGAACTTGGTTTTTGAAAATCATGTACATCTACCAAAAAAACATACACTAATAATTTTATTTCATAGACCCCCTATTTTAACGCATTTTCAATCCCAAATTACCCTAAACTAATATCACTCAAAACCAGAGCCTCTTTCAGGGATTCTAAGGGCAATCGACCACAATTCTCACCATTTTATGCCCAGATAAAAGATATTCCCCTACTGAGATATGTGGTTTCATCCCTGATTAATTTTAAATATCCCTACAATTATTTTTACATTGGATTAATGGGATTTTTTCCTATTACATGTTGGATAATGTTATAGATATGACGAATCTAGATTTATTATTTTTATATATATTACTATAATTAAAATATATAGTTTCTAATATTCTTGTCATTATGGTTATTGATCTAGATTGGGTTCATCATTAAATTATTGATTGACCTGATTCAAATTTGGGATACACTGTTAGCGTGCATTCAAAACTATTCTTGTGTTTGTGGTCTATAATTCCAATCCAAAAGAATAAAATGAAAACATGAGTATGTATTTTTATATTTTCTATATGAAAATAAAAATAAAGATTCTTGAAAAAATTAATTACATTTGTAATTTATCTAATTGAATGAAAATTTAAAATTGGGTATATTATGATCATAAATTTTTAATAATAATTTATGGAATTAATTATATGATATTGGTTTAAAATAGATAAATTTTTTGTTGATATATTTATGATGAAAAAATTTTGATTTTGGTATAATTATTTGATGTATTATTTATCATAATATTTTATTTTTATTTGGAAAAAATTAATTTATTATTTAATTTAGGATATAGAAATGATTGAGATTGAATAATTAATAGTGGAATTAATTCAGAGTTATTGTATTGATTAACTTGGGATTTAATTAATGATGAATTTATTAATCAATTTGATTGATTATTTAAGTTTCAAATCAAATAATGTGTTTTTATGGGATTTGTTAGTTAAATAATTATTGGAGTAATATTATTTTATTAATTGATGAATTAAATAATGGGATTAGTGAGATTAAATAATAGATAAAATAATTAATGGAGTAATTTCATTTTTTATATGATGAATTAAATAATGGGATTAATGGAATCAATTATTTGATGAATTATTTAAAGTTTGTAATATTATTATTTTATTTTTGAATTAAATAATGGCAATAATGGGATTAATTAATTTAATTATTTAATCTAATTAATATTGAAAATTAAATGGAAACTTATTTTAAGGGAGTGAATGAGATTAAATAATTTTGAATTAAATAATAGAACATGACAATGAATATTAATAAGAAAATTAATTTAAGAGATTGAATGTGATTACTTAATTGTGAATTATTTAATTGAATTTGACACAAAATACTAATTGTAAAATTAATTGAAGGTATTGAATGTGATTAATTAATTTCAAATTTATCAATTTAATTTGATGTCGAACATTAATTAGAAAATTAATTAATTTGGTTGAATGTGATTTATACATTTTTTTCAATACCAAATGAAAATGATTTGGTTTATTTAATTGTTGAATTTATTAGTTGATGAAATGTAGTGATTTTTTAGTATGATTAATTAATTGGTTAATTAACTAATAGGGATTGATTGATTAATGTCATTTAAAGAGAAGGATTAATTATTAATTGAATTAGATAATGAGAAATTGGTGTGTTGCTGTAATTAAATGAGCTAGATTAATTAATTTTTTAATTAATTAATGGTAATTTTTGCAACCGTTTAATTGAATTAATTAAAATAAATAATTGGTCAATTAATTAAGTTTTATTTATTCGAATATTGAATTGATAGAAATAAACAATTATTTTTTTAATTAATAATGGGTTAATGGGAATTGTGAATTTGAAACATAATTTTTCAAAAAATTATGAGATATGGATATAGATCATTTGATATAATAAATAGATGAATAAATTATGAGATATTGATAATGTTAATTTAAATTGTTATTTCTTTAATTAGTTATATTTTATTGAGTTTTTGGATATTTATTTATTAATTGATGAGTTAATTTTGGGGTTAGACACACTTCGTTAATTGTGTAATTAATTAATGAGTCTTATTTGATAATTTTCATGAAATAGTAATGACATTTTTTTTATTGTTTATTATTGATTTAACTAATAGAATTGTTGGGAATAATTAATTAATGAAATTTATGTGATTAATTAGTTATAAAATTAATTATTTATACTGATGTGACTAGTTAATTGTTGAATTAACATGTGAAATTGTCATGATGGATTAATTGTGGAATTATTTGATGTTAATTGTGTTATTTTTTTAAATTTTTTAATTAATTAAAATAATTTATGATATTATTAAATTGTTGATTTTAAAAAATGGAATTATTCTGAATTTTTAATTGAAAAAGTAATTATTCGTATTGATATGATATGATTGATTATTTAATTAATTAATGGATTAGATGATAGTAATTAATTGTTCCATTAATAAATTAAATTATGGACTATTGCAGTTGAATTCATATGTGATTCATTGTGAAATGGGTTGTGGGAAATGGAATGGTGGTCTAAATACCCATAGAATCTAGGACATTGCATTCTAAACCCATGGAATGCATGAAAATTAAATGGTATAGAGACTGATTCTTCAGCTAACCACGATGAGAAGAAAAATGTGTTGACCCCTCCGACGAATGATTCCAAAAAATGGGAGAGAGATAATTCCCCCTTAGTGCAGCCTCCAGTAGGCACCACATTGTTGACTAGCACCAAGGGTGGAAAAACATCACAAGTTGAAAGACTTTACCAATTATATGGAAACAAGATTGGGATATAATATAGATCATACACAATAATAACAGGAGAATTATAAATAAGTAAATCCAAAAATCATCCCTCAATACATATGTAAATATAAAAAGTTATAGAAAAATTAAAGGCTCAAAAGAAATTTCAAAAGTATTGATAAACAAGTTACACAACAACTGTCAAAAGTACCGATTTACTAACACCTATCATGGTACACATTATCATCCTAGAAACCAGAATATGATTTTATATACGTATTTTGAGAATACCAGTATAATCAATATCAATACCAAACTCTCTCTTTCACATGTGAAATAAGTATACAAATGACCTTGTGAGAAAATAGGAGAACCAAATTGCACCTATAAATGTATACAAACCATTTGAACAACACAAATGCATGTTCACCATGTAATGACACTCATGTAATATGATTTAGAGAAAATCACATTAATGATAGTGCACCTGTATGAATTTCCTAAAATATATCCACTCTCACACCAGAACAGAAAACATTATAGTGCCCCAAAACCTTCTGAACATTCAAAAACACATCTCTCCACCAAACTCATGGGGCCCAAAACACATTTGACCCACACACACCTTCTCCTCAAAACACGTCCCTCCAACACACAAAAAGGCCTCAGAACACATATCACCCACATACACATTGGAAATAACATTAAAACCCACCCCAAAGACACATGTGAAACAACATCCCCAAAGATAATAAACATGTCTAGGATAACCCATCTCATCATCTAATGAACTGACATACTTCTAGGAATCATAGACTATGAAATACATACCTATCATAAAAGAGGGATCTTGGAAATGTAGGTTTCCATACATTTATCAACCCTCTATTATGTTGGGAAAGACACATCATGTGTGGATATGTTGGTGATCAGTATATAGTCAATAACTATAGTGGGGTGCATGCAGAAATCACAATAATTTAATGTGTATACATATATATAGGGGAAAACCCCCATCACAATATATTGTTTTACAACCAAACATCAAATTCAAATCAAAATCAATTTAAATTCTACCTCAAAATAAATTTATAAAAATATTAAAATGTAATTTTAATTGATAAAGATCCTAAAATGTGGAATCACATTTACTATTCAACTAACACCCAATCTATTCATTATTTAGTGTCAAACACCTTTTATCACAAAACCCAACATTATATTCCATTAACAAAATTAATTTTGTTAACTGAACAAACCATGAAATCCAATCATTATTAAACAATTATTTATTTATTTATTTTATCACTACTCGGGCATCTAGCACAACATAACCTAATTTTAAAACAACCAAAATATGATGTCACATTCACACTAAGAAATCACACCCAAACAACCATAAGATCTTCATACAATAATCATGAACAGACATACATTACCCTCATATCCCAACAAAGAGCACCAAACAAACCATCATCCCAACAAGCCCCCACCACACAAAATGTACCACGCAAAGATTGATATGTGGGTTTATAAAGTATATTTTATCACATTTGACTTTTATTCATTAGGGAGTTATGAAATCACAAAAAACATGGGAAACCAATTCAATAGATATGTATAAGAAATAAACTAATTTCCCTTTTATGGTGACATGAAAAACAAATAAGGGTTCTACCACACAAGTCAAAATTGGGAAAAACCCAACCAAAGTCAACAATTTTTACTAGGGAATTTAGCCCATACAATCCAACACATAACAATTAAAATTAAACTATAACTACATGTAAAAAATCACATTACCTTAAAATCTCATCAAAAGATATTTATTTACATTTAATTAATCCTGCATGAGCATATATCATTGGTATACAAATGAATCCCCTCCAGTATGATGTTTAATAAGGATAAACAATGAAAATCCTAACTAAAAAAAGAATTCAACCATGTTGGGAAATGCATGGTGAAGACGAAAACACCTATAAACCACAAAATCACCTTGAGAATCTTTGGATCAACCTACAACGCCTCCCAAGACCATGAAGAGAAACCAAAAAAACACCCTAAATTAGAGGAACATTATTTTAGTGGATCCTCGGGACAGGATCAGAAGATAAATTGGGATAATGAGAGGAGAACTCACTATAGATCGACCACTGATCATTAATGAAAACCCTCTGGGATCATTAGATTAATGTTTGAGGAAATTAGATTTAAGAAAGTCTCGGGGAGCCTAGTGTTCTCCCAAAATGAGACAAAAATGATTTCATGGCTAAATGAGTAAAATCTCGAACAATTTTTTAAAACTACAGTGTATTGGTGTATGACATGATGTTTAATACATAATCATGTTGTGTAATACTCAGGGTCCAGTTTCTGTCTAAAAAATCATTGACCCTTTATTTTATAGTATTTTTTATTCCATTATATATTATATACATGAAATCCATTACACACATGATGTAAAATTTTTACCCATCATGAAACCTCATCTGAAATTCTGTGAAATCATCTATAAAATATAGTGATTCACTTAAAAGATCTGCAATCTCCATGATTCTGGTCTTTATCAAATGATCATATCTAGACTCCCACTAAGAATCATACAAAAAAATCCAATAACAAAAACTAGAAATGTTTTGGACTAGGACATCCCATACCATTACATAAGTTAAATCTAAAATAATTCCCTCATTTTGAAATGAAAAACCAGGATTATATGAAAAGTGTTCAAAAAAAGCATCGGGTGAGTTACCTGCCAAGGAACTCATAATACATCAAATGTGACCACGATGTAAATATGACATCACAAACTTCCAAAAATCCATTGTACACACATTTCACCACCACCACATGTTTCTCTGTCTAATAGAAACACACTCCCACATAACCACCGTAAAACCATCTCTACTTCCATGCATTAAAAACCAAAATCCTCTATAACCAATGCACTGTATCATCCCAAAAAATAAGAGTTTTATAATTCCATCTTCAATGTAATTATATTATCCACATTGTGTGAAAATAACTATCCCGGTATGATTTAATAACATCTTAGTTAATGAGTCTCGATTTGGAATGTTGTCCAATAATATTCAAATGTTATTAATTTATTACATTCAACTATACACAAATCATAACTATTGAAAACAAATAATCTCAAAAAGGACCAAAATATTACATCACAAAGAAAAACATATCAAATGAAAAATCAAAACAACATTACATAATGGGCACACCTCTGCATATCTCACAAAAACAACACTCCTTCGAGCCACCATGAGTCAACAACATAAGAACCATGAAAATATTTCATCTACGTAACACATTATCCTAATGATGGTGGATCTCTACATGTTTATCCACTAACATTGTGTCTTCCTTGATATCTGTCACTTCCCAATCAAGGATTTGTCAGTCATCAGGATGATGCTGAAAAGCTGTGAGACGTGGAAGAAAATGTGGAACCACCCCAACCATGATGGCAATACAAACCAATATTACACATAAGAAACACTCCTCAACTATTCAAATGGAACATGTAACACGGTAGAATGATTACTCCCTCTACCAAACCTCTTATTACCATGTCGAGGGGAATCCATTATGAACATGTGATATCCAACATTAATCATTAAGGGCATCCTACTAATATTTTTATAATAATTTTAATAGTCCTAGGATTATTTCATCCTATCATGAATGAATTTCATGCTCATTGTCAGGCTCTAAACCGTATTAGGACGAAGAAGTGTTATCTCCCAAACCATCATACAGTACAATAAAAAATGACAAAGTATTTTATAAAAAGCATCAAACATAGCTATTCCAATGGAAAAGTGACAACTATTAATATATGGAATCTCTACCAATTGCATGTGTTGGGAATATATCTTAAAATTTCAATGATACACACCAAAAACATATCCCTCAATGTCTAGATATCTCTTATGTAATTATATACAAATGAAAGTGGAATGTTGTGATGGGGTGTAACTGAATTCCAAAAGAATGAAGTAGTACCCTCAAGTATCTTATTGTAAATTTTATTGTACAACATAATAAAATGGACCTTGAAACTATATAAAACCTAAAAAATTCTTCCATGTACCTCTTATCCAATGAATCCATGGTGGTCAAATCATTGGTCACTATGAAGTGGCTCGATTTTATCAATGGATTCACAACTACCCAGATAGTAGCACAACCTCCCTATAATCTGGGTAATCTTATAATGAAATCCAACAATATTTATCCCATTTCTACACTAGATCATCAAAAGGCTGAAATAAACCTTTATGAACTTGATTCACGTCCATTAAAAGTTAAAAAAACAAGGACCATTATCAAATACTACATTTATTTCCATTTCATACAAGGCCACAAAAACTATGTCATCAAGACACAATACTTCATTGAGATTCTTATGAGTACCTCCAAAGGTGATCTATGAATTTTCAAATGTAACAAATCACCCATTACCACTGGAAGAATAATATTATCATGGAATACAATCAAATTCTGACCATTATCTAGCCATCCATATGGTGTGTTTCCATATCCAAACAATCATACATAACCTCTTCCCTAGAGTGTCCCCACTAAGACTCCCCCACCATCTAAAAAATATATAAGTTCACATTAATATTAAATAGACAACCTCTACTCCCATCTAGTCATACATCTATGTTCAATGATGTCAACATTTCCATTACTCTCTATGAATCCTCATACTCCAAATATTTTCTATTTTGAATTTCTTGTCATTGAATCAGACACAACTTTGAACATTACAATGGTTTATAAGATTTGGAAATAGTAATCTTGAATAAAATACAAACACCTATATTTTTACAAGATTGAATCAAACTGGTAAAAGATATACCTCAAGCTGATGTGATTCATTAAAACCAAAAATAAATTTCTAGTCAGGTAATGTCGCCAAAAATTTATTGAAAGTTATAATGAATATAGCTCTAGAAAATGGGAAATATAGTTACACTCTTGAGTACATTACAGAATATACGCATAAGAGATCAATTTATGTTTCTACAAAACTACATATCATAAGCCCATATAAGAATCATCTCAAAACTCTGCAAAAAACACACCCTTCTCACATAGATGATGCTCTGACTGACATCCAATTTAAGTAACTGAACACTACTTGGCACTGATCACTACATAAAAAATCGTGTTCCTTCCTAGTTAGAGTTATCCTCAAAGTGATTAATCGATATAAATTAGGTAAAATACATTGAAAATTGAATGTGAGATGATGAAAAATAAGATCCTATGCCACATTCTTGGTTGATTCCCAAGAAACTATTACATCATCCATGTGTGATTCTAATGTCACAACCATATGAGACCCCACATGAATGAGGACATGAACTTATGATGTCTAAATAATAAACATGGTTAAATTTCTATATAAATGGTGGTGTCAATGAACATTCGTACAAATTTTGAGATACCCAACTTTCCCTTCCCTAGACATCTAGTTGATCAAGATACCATCGATGAATATGGAGAAAAATGGATTCTGGAACTCAAAAAAAAAATTCATTGTCCCCATGAACATGAATGCAACATACATAACACCACATTCCACGACTCCAAACCCAATGAGCATTCACCTTCTTCTGAAGGTATTAAATAGGACATTTACTTTCTTCTCCTCCACCTGGTGATATCGAGACCATATATCAAAATTACAAAACAAACACTCCCCTATTAGCTAAATGAAAATATTTACCATCCTGAAAGATTATAGAGTCATTTTATCATCATTTGATTCGACCACACGAAGCCGATAAATAACATCAAAAAACCATTCACCATATTCCAAAAAACAATGGGGCACCCATTGGTGAAACACCCAGGCTATTGAAACTCTTATTCATTAGATAAATGAATTCATATTGTATAATTTTATTATGATCATTTAAATAAATGAATTCATATTTTATCAAAACACCAATATCTGAATCCCAAACTCAACATAATGTCCAGGTGGTAGTATCACCCCCTCCAGAGGTAAAACATATAGAAAGTCCATAATGACCCTAGGAATCTCTACTGTCCCATTGTCCACCAATTCCACTAACAACTAAGCTAATAAGGAAAGAAGAGTCTCTACATGATGATTATCCACCATAGAACTCCTCCCACTAAGGAAAATCATATGTTGGATATCCAAATCCAAACAAATGACAATAACCCAAAATATGTATATAAGATAAAAAATATAATACAACCCATATATTTTGATAATAACTTATATGGATACATTTGTATTATAGAAGGACCCCATGAAACTGATGTGGCAATGTCATTAGTGTACATTGCCAACAAACATCAATAAGAGGGTCTAGTTTCTGAATGCAGTAGTGAACATCATGGGTATTGGAAACCTCACTATGTCTAGTTCATGAGAATGTTCTTGAGTTGATGCAACAAATGAGTGAAAATATCAAGAATCAAACAAGGAACAAACAAGGTTACTAAAAAAACTGATTGTACCTCTATATATCTCTACCCCAATGGAAAAACATCCTCCATTGTATGCAGTAGACCATTCCCATATCTTATCCCAATCCATTGATGAGAAATTCCATTACAATGATCACTACACATTCCATAATCATGAGGAACATCCTGAAGTTGGAATCTATATAATCCATGTAGCCTTGGTGGAGAAAAAGTCATCTTTCCATACTTCTGAAAAGAACTCACTTGATTTTCCTTGCACATGATACCCACTAAAAAACCATACTTCCATAAAAACCATGATGGATCCTTTCCCTTGAAAATATTCATTGCAATTGAATCTCTACGATCAACACAGATGTTTTAGGAACCTATAGACAACATGGATAATTATAAGGAGTAACTGCATAGTAGATAGAAGGATATCGTTCCTCGTCAGAAAATATTGCATGAGACTCCTAATATAGAAATAGATCTACTAGAAAAATAAAGAAGGTCATATAACATAATTTCCAGATCTCTCATTAACATGCCCCCAATTAACTACAATGAAGATATTTCCTCTTTTCATCCATGGTGGTCGATAATAGAATCTTAACAAAGAACTCATTCTAGAAGTTGGACTAAAAAACATTATACACATTATGCCCTCATAAATACATCTTCCACCTCTGATGTGAAGCTCCTTGAATCTGGATATCATCCCAAGGGACCCCATACTCTATCAGGGTCTATATCAAACTAAATGTGATCTCAAGATCCTACTGAAAGTTCTCAGTATCCATGTATTATGTACTGCCCTCATTCATCCCCAAATCCTCCCATGGGAAAATAAAAAACATCCACTTTCAATTATCACCCCCTAAACCTTATTAAACATATGGTAATCAATCATATCAAACTGCATAACTCTATTTCCAAAGCAACACATGGACACTGAATTGGGAGCATTTTTTAAAGGAAACTAATGAACCTATAAATCCCAATATTATATAATTTTATTATGATCATTTAAATAAATGAATTCATATTTTATCAACTCCAATATTCCATAGAAATACCAATTGAAACAAAATACACATTTCATTATTATGCATGATCTAATCCTATATATCTACACTGCATGTATTTTAATCTCACATGGATGTTCAATAATCCCAATGCTTATGTACAAGATCATATGGGCCCCTAAATTTCTATGTCTTAGCCAGTCTTACTAAACTATGTCACCCACCAATTTCAATTATCATTCTCACTGTGACTTAATCGAAAATCCATGTACTCTATCAACCCTCACCTCCGATACAATTATGTAATTACTCGATCCATCCAAATATAATACAACGAGGGGAGATAAAAAAATGACTTCTCAGACCCACCACTCACATTCACCTAGTTGTTGAACATCACTACGGCTGTAAAAAAATCATATGATGGGAGGAATTACCCTTTATATGATAACAAGTTTGAAGGATAATATGAATCATCCACAAAATTTCCATGATATATATATATATATTTATAAGGGTACACAAAAATAATATCACAATGAATGTGTAAATAAAACAGATACATAAACAATAATGTCTCCAATGTAAATACCTAATGTAAAGCTAATTTATCAACACAAAAAAATTCCTAAAGAAATATATAGTAACACCCATCACAGTCTATTTAATCCTCCTATAATCCATAGAAAAATATTTCTATATGTAGGGAGAGAGTATAGTTATACTTAGAAAGAAATCATAATATCTCATGAGCATGTGAAATGAGCATAATAATCCCCACATAGAAAAACAACACAACCAAATGGTTCCTATCAGTTATGATAACCATACCAACCTCATCTAAGAACACTCACAAGGTAACCCAAGAAATTTAATATAATATAAAGTAATTCACATAGATGATAGTGTACCCCACACCACATCCCAACTGATTAGACCATATGATTCCCTAATGAAAAAATTCCTGGCACTCCTACCCTGTATGAACATACCAAAATTCATCTAACACACACACACCAAGGAATTAAAAAATATAACCCTCACACACAAAAACCATACAACACATCTCGATCACACGTATATCGACATTACAACAAATATCGTATGCTCAAACCTCAGCCTCAAAACACATCAAATATCAGCCTAAAAACTTCTTGGATAGAATGCAACATATCACCTTAAGAAATACTAAGACATCAAAATAAAAAACATCTGGAATAATCCTGATACACCACACCACAACTCATCTACAGAACACCAAGGAAACCACTTCTAATCTTCTAATTCAGTTACATGAAATTTTCCATCACATCCTATGACATACCTACCTCACATGGGAGAGAGATTAGGGTAGAGTGGGTGGTCATCTAACCATCCTACCACATTTATGTTGGGAATGATACCACCAATATTTTTTTTATAGGTTTTTGGAGAAAACTTCTCAAAATTGGTTGGGTGAATGTGGAATTCACTAGAATATAAAATGTATACATATATATAGGAAGAAACGTATAATCCCAACCAAAGTCTTTACTTACAGGAAACCAACATAAATTACAATCAATTTTGGTGCTAAATAAAAATGCATTTATTAGTAGATAAAATATTATTTTCAAAAGATGTAGAGGCTAGACAAGTGACTTCACATTTCTTCTCTGTTTAACACCAATTGATTTCATTACATAGAATCAAACATATTTTATCACAAAACCAATAAATATATTCTATTAACCACTTTCATTCAATTAGAAATCCAAACTCTTCCATTCATATAGTATTACACATTAATTAATTTTTTCTATCATTACCCAAGCATCTAGCATGGTAAATACAAATTTCAAAATCAAAAAACATATTATCGCCTTTAAGTACCAAAAGAAAAATAAAATAGTATCAAAACTCAATAAGACTAGAATAGATAAAAAATACGCTCTTTAAAACAAAATCATGGAAAAAATTGGCATTCACATTATCCCCAACCTCACTCATCACTACACATCAAGATCAATTGTAGGTATACAATGCTCTTTTTATCACATTCCACTTTCATTCTTTGTGGTGTTATCAAACAAACAATAATAATGTACAAAATTTTTTATTATAAAAGTAAATATAATAAAAAATATTTCATTTAGGCTGATATCAAAAGAAACACAAAAAATAAGGTTTCCACAAAACATGTGAAACACTATGAATAAAACCACCAAAAATTGTATTATTCTGCATATAATTTGGACCATACAATCCCTAACATCACAATAACTATAATTCTAAAAAAACATGAGAACAAACCCCTTTACCATTAAATTTAAAATTACAAAATATATTTTTCATCAATTGATCCATCACCACCAAATATCTTATGTACATGAAAGGGAAATCCTCCTACACAATACACAATAATGAGAAACGAAGGATGTCCTATATCGTAGAAGTATTCAAACATGTTGAGAACCCTATGGTGGAGAGGAAACAACATGTAATACATAACCACACAACGAGGAACGACTGATCAACTAACATTGCGTCCCAATACTAGAAAACGCAACCAAGAACATACCTCAAACCAATAAGACACCACCACATATGATATTGGGATAAGAACAATGGAAGACAAGGGATAATGCCAAGAGAACTCACTATAGATCATACATGTGCCACTATCAAATCACAACAAGGATCAAAAAATCAAATAAGTATGAAAATTTCTTGAATAACTCCTCATGGTGCCTAGTGTTTTTAAAAATTAGAGGAAAAATAATGATCTTATGAATAAATAAATGTTGTTTTGGATATTATTTTTTTAACATGAAATGAATTGGGGTATTACATGATGAGTAATGCCCTATCATATCGTGTAATACATGGGGTTCGGTTACTAATGAATAATGAATTGCAACTTAATTTTGTTACATATTTATAACAACTGGTATATTAAACTGCATGAAACCCTTCTTCACGTCATGTAAAACGGTTACACATCATTAAACATCCCTAGACATGTCGTGATAATAGATTTTACATTATGTATATATTTACCCAAAATGAAATCTCCGTAATTAAATCCTTTTACAGATGGACATCTAGACACTCTCTCATATCCACCTTCAAATCCTTGAAACGAAAATAAAATTGAAATTTAATGGACTATGATAGCTTTGACCTTAACAGAAAAAGAATGATTCTCATATTAACGTAAATTTTTTGGAAATTTTAAAATGATATAAAAACTAACATGTCACTAGAATATAAGATCTATGCCAAATAGAGTTGAATTTAACTATTTTTCCAATTAGTAATGTCGTGAATTGAAATGAAATGGATAATGAAATATTAAATTTTTATATTAATTGTTAACATATAATGTGAAGTGGTTCATAACCTATCAAAATATAATTATTTTATTGAGACATGTGTGTCCACGAAAAAATACGATTTTATGATGTTAAATATTTGAAATTTGAATAATTGTAAATTTATTTATTTATTAATAATATTTTATTCCTTATGAAAATGAATACATTGTTATTAAAATCATATTTTTAGACATCATTTGTGGGGGCATACTCTGTTTTATTAAACCCATACATAAGCATCCTGATAAGAACCCTCATACACTTTTTTTGGAATGAAAAATAGTAACATCACATGTGTTAGGAGGATGAGTTGGGTTGTAAAATGGATGAGGGTACCATACATTTCATGTGACCCATGTGGGTGTTTTCTATGACTTTACTTTTTGTTTTTCATTTGGGAAATTATAATGTACATATTCATGACATATATGTCGTCTATATTTGACATTTTGTTCACAATTTGGTTATAATTTGATACAATATAATTGGGGTAATCATATATGTTTTCTATTATTTGTTTATTATTTCTTCTCATTTATTACCACTATAAAAAAATTGTGTTTTTTCTCTATGACTAATATTAAACCCTTGATGAAATATGGTTACTTCTTGTATGCAAGGAAGAGAGACTAAGGTTATACAGTAAATCAGATCAACTCAGAGGTGTATGGCACTTGAGAAATGATGTTACAAATACATAGATAAAGGAGAAGAGAAGTTATACATTAGTGGGATGAGAACTACTTGGAGTGTGATGTGAATCTTGTGGGTATGGGGATTTTTTACATTGAGATTATTTTACTTGTCTATATACAGAGTGATGACACTAGAAATAGATGAAAGTATCATGGTATTCATCAAAATAGTAATAACATATTCTCAGTCTATAGATAGAAATGTAGAATATATAGGCATCATCATATGTACTATTGGAAATAATAGATTATCCTCCATATAAAATAAATGTCAATTCATTATTAATTATGGTCCTCTTAATAGATTTCTCTCTTGGATCTATGTCAGTGGAGTGGTTTTGTGGAATGTAAACCACCTGACATATAAAAATATGGTCCTTGAGGTGTATTGAATTTCATTGGATTACTAGGATAACATTCATTATGAAATAGAATGATAATTTATTGATGCCTCAATTTTTTACATCATTTTGTGTTACATGGAAATTTTCAATTAATGTGTTAGAACTTGTTGGGATATAGTTCATGGTAGTGGGTGTTTTTTATGTGAGGTAATAGAAAAATACACTTAAATTTTGGAGTTACTCATCTTTTATGGATGTTAGACATTCATGAAAATTTTTTTGGTGGTGTATAATATATGTTTTGGACAATTATTTATTTCCATGTGATTCAAATAAGGAAATTAATAGATGTGTTTGTGAATTACATATGGAATTTCAATAGGATATATGTTTTTGTTGATGATCAAAATGGATCTCATAATCTGAATCGATTTTATTTTGAAAATATATTTGAGGTGTCGCTGTATCAGGCATGTTAGTAGTGTGTTGGTGGAAAAATATTGATTCCATATAGCGATGGATATCTATGGGAGCTTTTTCAAGGTTTGGGTAACAGAAATTATTGAGATTGATTATATTGCCATCAAATTACTATTTGTTTATATGTGACCTAATTAGGTGGAGTTGCGACAGACCAACTATTAGTGATGAGCATTTTCAAAACATTCCGAACTATGATAGTATTTATGGTTAATGTATGATGTGTGAGAACAAAATTGTGACATAACTCATTTTTTATATTTATAAATGATTTTTTTGTTTAAAAACATAATGAAGACTATTGATGAAAAATATTATTAAATGTTCTTGAATGGATAGAGCACATGTTTCCACTTCAATAGTTTATGGATGTTGTGAAAGTGCTCCCCTGATGATTTGAATTTTCATTGATGTTGGGGGTGATAAATATAGGAAACTACACAATCTCTATATTGAAAATGATAGTTCAATTTTTAAGGATTTTATATATATTAAATTACATGAATACATGGATAATATATTGATGTTGAGGCTTATATTATGGGAACCATAACATCAACATGTGATTGGGTTAAAAATTTGTTTTTTTATTGGTTATATAGACATAGATAATCATCTTTTTGTTATAAATATTTTAGGATGATTAATTTTATATGTTTTTAGGATACCTATGTTAATTTATATAGAAGATAATCCTTTTTATTGTTATGTTATTCATAAAATAAATTTGGGTAATGGATATAAATAGTGATTGACATTGGATGACGCTACATATAGATACCCATAAACACATATAAGGGATAAAAAGAATTTTAGAGAGGAGGTTGTTAGTTCCCACATCCATACAAGATGTAAATTCTAGACCAATTTTGGATTTTGTTACAAGATGAGTAAAAATATTAATCATTAACCATAATAGTAATTATGTGGTTGGAATTCATCAAAATAGATTTATTAAGAGGTTGAATGATTCATTTAAGGAATGTCTAGTGACGTGGTGAGACATAAGAGATTTGGGTCATTTATTGAGTGTGTTGTATTTATATGGAAACTAGGTATGGGTTGAGGTGAATATTTCCAGAAAAAACATTTGACACCTTTAATATCATGGTGTGTCAAATTCAATTTCCATTTTTATCGTTTACCAATAATGGTTTGAATAAAAGTTTAGTTAAAAAAATTTATTACAAATGAAATAAATTATGTGTAGTGTATATCCTATGAAATTTTAAATTTTATTAGAAATAATTTCTTCTTCGTAGAACTGAGGACAAATTCATGTTGCATAGTTACAAATTGGTTCAAATACCATGCAGTCGCACCGCACAGGATGTGTTGGTGTGAAATAATGTCAGGTTCATTCAAAGTGCACTATTTGGTTAATTGTAATGATTATCATATGTTTATTAAATAAAGTAAATTTTTAAAATACAGCATTTTGTTTTTCGGATGTCAATATTATTCAATGAACATTATATATTTGTAGACCAATGTTCTCCTAACTACTTTTTCGTCCTTCAATGTCTGAATTTAGGGTGTCATTTTGTAGATTTTTTTTATTCATTTGAGTTTTTATCCTCTATTATAATCCAATTATATTCCAGTTTAAAACAATATAATTTTTTATATCATTAAGTTAGGATCTATGAGATATTCAAGAAGATCATGGTTGAATCATTCATTTATCAAGTGGAATTTTGATGGCCTATAAATTGATGATCTAATAGTGAATTATAACATGTTTTCATATAATTATGTAATGGTATATGTTATTAGATATTTTTTATATATTTCCTTTTAAAAATTAATTTTATTTTCAAATTGATATGTTGTTTCCAGTTATTAATTTCTCTAGAAATGGATTCATGATTCTGTCATGGACCACCATGAGTTGGTCTAGGGATTTTCATTAAGATATTTTTTACTAGTGTTTTTTATGAAACTATGCCAGTTTGGGGATTGATTGATTTATTTAATGATAATTTTAATAGTTAATATTTTTTTAATTTTTACCCTATCATAAGCTCTGGGGTGGTTTATATAATGTTATTTGAATAATTAAGAGATTATATTTCTTAGACAATCATTTCCTAGGACTATAGGAATTGGAATATTCATGGAAATATTCATTGATGTGGAAGATATTCCATGATCATTAAATTGAGGCAGGATAATTAATATACTAGTTTATGTTTTTGGTACATTATATTCCATGAGCAATTTTTGGTTACTTTATTACAATAAGTGTATTTGGGATTATTATTAGTACCTTATACCTTCCACTGAACTTTGTAGATATATGATTGTTTCTAAAAAAATAATATTGCCAGTCATGGGGTGAAATATTTCATCGAAATTGTATTGTGGGGTTCTAATAGGATATGGTCAGTGGGTTATGAGAATAACCATGTTTTAACAATTTATTGAAATGATTTAATGGTCATGGGTGACGTTGTAGGACTTGGGAATGAATGTTAAAATTTACTTCAATTAATGAATTGTAATATTTTGATTTGATAAGATTTTATGATTTGATAATGAGTATTTGAAATGATTTTAACTATGTTCATTAGATTTTTATTTCATTACTTGTTTAAATTCCCAAAATAAATTAGTTTTAAGGGAGTTTTTCTAAAGTGAAATCTTGACCTCTATGTAATTTTGAAAAGGGGTTTTCCAAGAACAATAAATATAGATTGAAAAGGAGTGTTTATCTAATAATTTACATGGAAATTGAATGATTTCACTTTTAAATGTATTTTCATTGAATGGATGTCTGGACTTTTATTAATGTATAAGAGGGGACCCTTGTTTAAAGGGAGCACTAAAAATTATTTTAATGGGATTGTATGATTCCTTTAATTTATTATGTAAATTTGAAGGATATTGACATATGTACAATTCAATCAATAGTAACAAACATGTTCAATTTTAAATGATATCATTTTAAAATGTTTTTTTAATTAATTTTCTATATGTTTTTAATCTTTAAAATATTCATAATTTTTATTTTCTGAAAAATTGTGGTTATGATATTTTGAAATGATTGTATACAAACATGGTTCATGATGATTGAAAACTCACACTACTTATAAGGTTTAGATAACTTCAAACATCTATATATTCACATGGTTCATGATTTATAAATTGAAGCTCCAAATCAATGAATGGGGATGTCTGATAAAACATTCAATTCCTATGTGTGATATGGTTTGACATGATATACTATATCAGTACAACGTTCCCCCTATTAAGTCATGTTGGTCGACTATAATCCCAATCATGGTTGATGTTGTTGTCAATACATTGTTCAAATGAAGACTAAAACACAAGTAACTAGTTATTCAGGTACATTTTATATCTTCCTTGTATTGATTTATTAATTCTTCAAAAATATAATTGATAAATGAAAAGAACAATATTAATTTATTAAATGTATGTACATACATTTTATGAATATGGTGGTTAGATAATATTAATTTAGGTTGGGTTGGGTTATAAATATTATTATAACTAGTGGAACAATATGTTAATCCTTAATGTGATATTATGACATTTGTTTTGATTTTTTATGTAGTTATAAACCCCACTATTTATCCTCAAACATTATTTGTATAATTGGTACTTGATATTTACATCACTTATGGTGGTTTATTTAGTTATAATTCAATTATTAATTAGTGTTCATATTATATATGTATATAATATGATCCAAAATTTCCAATGAAATCATTATTTTTTGGATGAGATCCATGTTGAATTTTTTATGACTAACATGGATTAATTGGTAGGAATAATAAGATAGGATGAGGCTTGCATCAGAGTTGTTGTGGAACCCCTATTTTTTCATTCTGGCATATTATTTAAATGGAATAGTGGATGGTTAGATTATTTTATTATATAGATAATTTTTATTTTTAAAAATTATTTTCTTTTATATCCATGTTTCATTTTATAGATTATGTTTTCAATTTGATTGGTTTTTTTGGGAATTTTTATTTATCCATTGTCATGATCCAAATCAGGCCGCAAACAAATGTTGCACCAAATTTAGCCTATAGAATGGCCCGAAGGGTGTTCCCTATCCCAACAAGTTGGAAGAAGTTCTTGGGTATCATAGATATTTTTTTGGGAATGATTTACCCATGTATGCATAAATAAAACATAAAAAACAATCAATAAAGAAGATATGAAAATTCATTCCAAACAAGAATTAAAAAAATAATGAACTGGATACACAGGTTAAATAATAGAAAAAGAGGTCTACATACACATAAAAGTAGAAGAAAAACATCCCTAAGGATGACAAACATAAAGTATTCATCACCCAAAGGTCGTCTCCATAACACCACACCATGGATGAGACCTAACAACCCGAACTACCATCACTCAAGGCCATTAAATTAACTATGTCAAAAAAGATGTAGTCTACAAACATACTAGGGGTGTATTTATTTTGTGAGACTAAGACCAATAGGTTTACACAAAGAGATTTCATAGTTCAAGCAATACAAAATAAATGTAATTCCTGTTTTGATATCCATGATGTGGTGGAAATAATTCCGTAAGAATTAATGTTTTAAATGAAAAGAGTTTTCAGAGTGAATTGCCCATGGGTGACCACATTTCATTAAAACATGTAAGATGCATTATTTTACATCCAAAACCCGCATATTCAAAATATAAATATATATGATTCAATGAGCTCCAATCATGGGAACACCCCTAAGAAAAAATTAGTCTCGATCACCATGCACCTCATACCTCGGTGTAAAGTAAATGTTAGAAAATACATTATCATGCACGAGACACTAGTATCCAATATACACATAACCTTGTGGTATCCAAAAATATTAAAAATAGTTTTTTAGTTTTTTTTTTCTAATTTTCTCATTGAATCAAGGATAAATCCACTCCGGTTCACTAGCGTACTAGTACATTTCTGCCTTCCCAGATAACCAGGCTTCCCCCTTTGTTCTCAAACCATTTAAATATTTTATTATAATCCATTAGTGAATGAAAAATCATTTCTGGTCATAATAAACTCAAAACAGTACCTACACATGCCCTTTACAACTTACATCTCTCAATAAAACAATTATAAATTTAATAATATAACTTCCAAAAATATACAAATTTTTTTCACACATAATCCATATAAAAGCTCCTCATTGAACACTATTTAAATACCCATAATCACCAAAACAGAATTTTCAGCACTAAATTAATTTTTTATAGATCCATTACAAAAGTTATTATGTAACCCCAACTGGAATAACATATAATAGGCATTTTAAACACCCAACGTATCACAAAATTAGTGCATAAAAATGAATTTCACAACAAACTTCACAAAAACCAAATTTCACAGTAAGGATAATGAATGAAAAAATTTGTGAAAATTAGAAGTTAATAAAATATAACTAATCTAGAAATTCATGCACATGGAATACCAATCCACAAGTGTTAAAACCCTTGAATCATTGTGCAAATGTTCAACCACACCACTATTTCACCACAAGATACATGGATCATGACTAAAACCACAATATTAAACCATGAAATAAAATATTAATCCCTAGGTTTGAATCCCCAATTTCTCAACATTAGGAAAATCATGAAGAAATCCATGAAACACTATTAAAATGGAAGAAACAGTAAGGAAATTGGGGGAAGAAGGAAGGAGACCCAATTAATTGAGGGATCTTGAATAAATCACACCAAATACACTAGTAGCAGAATTAAAAAATAGAAAACAATTCAAGTGTGGTTTGAATAAGGCTAATAAGTTCATGTGAGAAAGGAAATGGGGGGAAAAGAGTAAAAACATTAAAAATTAATGATGGAAACAAGATACCTCATTAAATCATGATGATTTGAAAATTCCTAATTAGTTATTCACTTATTCTCAATGCATCTTAGCTTGATATAGGGGGGAAATAATATGTGCATGTGTCTAGGGTTAGTTTATTCAGGTGACCGTTTGTATTATAGAACAAACATTAAAATTGAATTTGATATTAAATAATTTCTATTATGAAACTTATGAAATGGGCCTCTAGGAAAGCCCAATTCCTTAAATTGAAACCAAAATCCACCATGATTATGGATTATTAAAGGCTAAAAATTATTTTCTTGGTGTTAATAGGTCATCAGTGGCCATTTTTTATGTAGAATGGATGCACAATATTAAAAAATGTAATATTTATTAAGGAATCAAAATTGGTTTTTAAATCTGGAAATGGGATCACTGTTTGGCCCAAAATAAGAAAAACTCAGCCTATCCTCAAGATATGAACTTTATACCCCCACAACAATGAATCAATGGGAAATAAATGAAATTTAACTTTAAAATAAGACATGGATGTGACATGAGATATATATTTTTTATAAAAAACATTATTCAATATGTCAATAAGATTATAATGAGGTCATAGTGAGTACATGTAAGCAGGTAGAATGACTCTTTCATCACATGTTTGTTAGAGAATTATTGGGGAAATTGATAACCCTATGAAAATAATATTAATTTTATAATATAGTGGATTTAGTACATTTTAAAATTATTAATTTATGATACTTTTAAATTCATGTTTTGTTGTGTATTATATAAAAATGTTTTTCATAATCCATTTGTTCATTTAAAAGTTTACAGATAAACATGAATGGGGAATAATATTTTATTTGTAAAATGATGAATCAATGTCTTAATTGAGAATTGTTTAACTTTATTAATACTTTTTTAACCCACTTGTTTTATTTATGCTTGCGGTGTAATCAAAAATAATTTTATAGAAAATCTCAAATTCATTTTTCTAAAATTAATTATTTTTGATATTTTAAAAATAATATACTATTGATTCATCATATTATTATGTAATTCATAATTTACCTTTTTTTTATTAGTATTGATATTTTATAGTATTAATTTATTAAAATATATTTTCGAGAATCCTCCCCAGCATAAAAAAATCACATCCATATATTTTGTGATCTTAATTAATTCTATTTATTTTTGGATTTACTATACAAATAATAATAAAAAATATAAATGTTATATTCTCTAACAACTGGTGGAAAATGAATACATTATTCCACAGCTAAGGTATCAAATGAACTATTAATTGGTGGATTACATTGAGGTTAAAATGAGTCAATTTCTTGTTTTCATTCAAAATGTGTATGTGTGTCATTCCATGTAATTTATGTTATTATTTATATCTTTATTTAGTTCTGTATGTACCTTTTTTTTCGTAACACTTTTTCTCACCATTTTTTAATATGTCTTAGTAAATCATTTCATTTATTTTCAAATATAATTATAGAATTATTATACCGAATTTTATTAGTTGTATAAATAATCAAATATTATTGAGAAAATATTATAATGTTGATATATAGAATAATAATTAAACAAGGATATAATAAATAAGTAATTAAGAACTATTATAATACAACATAATAATTTTATGGTTTAAATATATTTTTATCGTAGTATATTTCATATTAGGATCTCTAAACTAATAATAACAATTTATTTAAGTAAAATTTATTTTTTCATAAATATTTATTGAAATATATGATGAATATTCTCTATGAGTTTTATATTAGGTGTTTGGTTATGCCATAAAAAGTTAACTTACTATAAACAATGATAATGGAAATAAACTTTTGTTGTATTATTATCCCTTTTTCATTTTTTATACATCATATATTCTATTATGTAATCATGAAATCTATTTGATTATTAGGAAAATGTAAACTCACCAATTTTCCAAAAATTTATTATGTTTTAATATATATATGTGGATTTTATGTTGTTTCATAATAATTTCTTATAATATTCACCAAAAAAATTTCAACATAAAATTATCTAAAAACATTAAAAATTTATCTTTTTAACATAAAATATCATAATACACACCGTGTAATCAAAATGTCTAATGTGTTTGTAAGAGTTAATTGATATTAAATAAAAAATAAATTATTAAAACATTATTAACATCTTATTACTACTCTCCAAACTCTGATTCTTCGATTCATTACTACATAGAAAATATTAATGTTATACATTATAGAAAATATTGATCTACAAATCCAAAGATAAGAATAATCATAACATGAATCACAAGTGATTAAAGTAATAACATGTTATTATGAATCATGATAATGATATTGATTCAGTACCTAAGTAATATGATTTTATAATAAAAATAAATCTCAATAATTTTTAAATAATATTAAATAGTGGATCATAAAAAAAATTGGGATCACGACCACGAAAACATAACAATGTGTGAGGGGTTACAACATGTAAAATAGACTATGTTTCCAAAAAGAAGAAAAAACTAGATAGATATATAATTATGTTATAAAACACTACAGTAGTATATGTAAATATTATAACATGGGTGATAATTTTTTTTCTGAATTAATAAGAGATGGATTGTTTGAGAATTCCATTTTAAGGGATATAATGAAATTTATGTATATTTTTTCATCTTCAATTAGTAATAATTTATGGATAAGAAGTATTTATTGTTGGTATATGAGTAATGAAACATAAATTAAAAATTATTACAAAATTACTTATTATTTTTATATCATATTACCAACCACTCCATAACAATAAATATTGTTTTATTTTAATCATACCAAGAAAACTAGTTTTTGGAAAATACGTTTTTGGAGTTATTTTGTTTCACATAATAATCCTTATTTTTTATGGGATGTTAGGTATATATATACTAATTTTATATCATAGAGGGGTTGCAATTTTTTAAAATATAATTCATCAATTTCTAATTGATATACATATTAAATGAATTGGACAATCAATATTATTATTATTGAGTAAAATAAATGTTATTTTTTTAATGGAATAATAACCTCCATTATATAGGTTTTTTAGGATATCTATATACATTTACCATGATTTACCACTTTACATAACATTTTATGTTATAGTTTGATTATTTTTTACCCCAGTTACATATATTCATGAAAAAAAAATATTAAATTTAACCTAATTATAACATGATTAATCATAATATGGTACTTAATATATTTAATTAATAACTATATATGATAAACTAAAAGATGAAAATATAAATATATAATGAATTAAATATTTTTTAATGTGTCATATTAATATATTTAGAAGAGATAATATTGAGCTAATTTATACATAATATGGTTTTCCAGATTATTTATTACATCATAATAATATAAATGAAAATTTTTTAAATTTCAAAAAAGGAAATTTTTTTGTTAAATTTTTGTTATTTATTTTTATAACAAATTAAAATATATGTTTAGTGTAAAATATATAATTTTTACCAAATTTTGATATATAAGTATCTAAATAAATTATAATATTTTAATAACCCTCTTATTTTCCCTTGAATATAATTTTGGTATTAAGAATGGAACATTATCTTTTTATTATTCTAATTTCATCATGACCACATTAATGATTTAGTATCCATATAGACATTAATTTGTTTTATTCCACAAAAAAACATCATTAAAAATACAAAACAATGCATTAAAAGTTAATTCTATTAAACTAATTATATAAAACTATTGTATTATAAAAATATTTTTACATGTGTAATGAATTTTATATAAAAGTAATAATTTATGTATTGGAAAATATTAAAATTTATATAAGGATTTACTTTTTGGGGAAAAAATTACAACTATTTATAAATATAGTTTTTTTCAACTACAAATTAATTAAGGAAAATTGATGAAAAAAATATTTATTTCTTAGTTTTAAATTGTTCATAACAAATATATTATCCTAAAATATTCGAATAAGTTTTTATAGAAATGACATTACACATCCTATTTTTAAAAGGAAAAATTTATAATTTTTTTCCAATTCATGTAGTTTTTTTAAATTAAAATGTATTATAATAATGTTCATGAATATAATTATTTATTAATTTAATTATCATATATAAAAATTAATAATATAAAACCAATTTATATTTTAGTAACTTCTAAATTGATTACTTTTATCGATGAATGAATAGTGAAATTGAAATGTAATATAATTCTACCTAAATTTAAAGAGATTCCTTTTACTAAATCTTCAGTCACAAATAATTGTCCACTGATTTAAAAAATAAATCTTCTATACTCTTTCCTAAATTTTTTATGAATTTATATAGTTTTAATCCTTATTTTATTAAAATTATCTACATATTTATATCACGACAATGTGGTTAAATTCAAATAAGTGTTCATTGAATTCAAAAACATATTATGAATCAACATGTTCCCAGGAATAAATTCAAATAATCTAATTTTTACATATAAAAAAGATCAAATACATATAGCATTTTTCATTTCCATCTACATCAATTATTCATCGTGATCAGTCATACATATCTTCTGTATAAATATAATCAATCAATCATAACTCATGAATATTTATTGTATAAAATATATTGATATACAAAATTATTCTTCATTATCTAATAAAAATTAACCTCGATGATGTATAATATGATCCAATTAGAACCTTATCTCATCAAAAACCACACAAAATTGAATCTTGGTATTTTATTTCCCCAATTCAACTGTCTCACCCATTGATAAAATTTCACCTCAAAATTCTATTTGTATGTCATCTATGAATGATTACCTTTATATATTTTTTAATCAACTATTATATTATTATATTTCATCCACTCATAATATATATAAAATTGATATCGACTAATTTTAACCCATGTATTATCATTACCCCTACATTTTCATATTTACATGAAAATAATGTACGAGTATTTTTATATATTTTAACATCCGATAATTTGTATCAGGAATATATATTATTTATTACATTTCTAAAAAATCATAAAAATACAAGAACACTCCACAAATCATTCTAACCAATAATTTTATCATATTCCAATTATACATAATTTATTCACTATTGATATTCCCCATGTTTTTTATTATATAGTAAATTTTCATACACCCTAAATTTTTATTATAATTGATCATATTTAATATAATAAATTATGGTAAATAAGAAATTAATTTTACATGCCAATATTATTATCTCATTACCCCATATAAATTGACATAATCTTTCTCATAATATATAATATTAATTAATCTTACCAAACAATATGTTTCCCACAAAATGTATAAGAATAAGTAATTTAAATTAACCTGAATAATATATAATACTCAACCCACTATGATAATATTTTTTTAACGACCACTTAGTCATAAATAATAATTTAATATTTTATTAATGATCCTAAATATATTCCAAACTAAATTAACCACAGAACCCATATACGGTTGTTATGTTACACATTCTTGTCCATTAATATCTTAAAACAACTAGTTATCTTATATATTAAATAATCTATATATTATAATCACTTTTTCCTTATCGAAAATATTTCAATTCAAAATTATAAAATGAAACACAATCAATTACATTTAATTACACATCTATTTGAGTTAATACAATAAAAATATGAATCAACATATAAAGGTAGCAGGAATATTAAATGAATTTTTTTTAATTTAAATATATATATAAAGATATTTATTAAAAATAACATTCATTCAGAAAGTGAAATAGTTTCAAAATATTTCAAGATAATCTTCTTCCCTTTTTTACCATTACATTAAGGAAAGATAAATAAATTTCAATAATTTTCACATCTATAAAGATTTCCAACAAACTTTCTCCCGAATTATGAAGATATCATTTTCAGTTTATATGATGGTAAAATAACCATGTTTATAAATCTGTGATTTAACTTTATAAAAAATAATTCATCCTATATAAATATAAAGTGTTCATCACGGTGAAGAAAAAATATAAAAAAAGATTTCGTAATAAAAAAATTATTTTCTGTAGAAAACATTGATATATTCTTGACTTTTTATCCCATTTTCATAATTTACAATTTACATCTGTATTATCATTATGTTATTTAAAACTATAATATAATATATTCCCTTATAGGTATACATTCTATTATACTACTGTGATTAATAATCAACAATCAATATCTCAAATAGTGATATGATTGAATAATGGATATAGACACTACAAGTATTTTATATTTTTATGATAAAAATTATCAATATATATATTCACCTACATCCATCATATCCATGATTATTTATTATTTTACTATGTAATATATTTATTGTGAACATAATATTGAGATTAATGTTCCATTAAAAACCATATATTCAATTATTAATATTTCAATTATAATATATAAAAAATATAAATGTTACCTTTTATTTACAAACCATGATAAGGTGTACAAATCTATTATACTAGACTATATAATTTGGTTTCATTTTAGGTAATAGTAAATATCATTTATATATAAAATATATTTTAATTTATACATATGTTTTTATGGAGTTTATTTGAAAATATTTTCTCTAATAATGTAAATATAATTTAATTTTGAAATATTTTATATTTTACTTGTTTAGTAATTTTTTATAATTAATGAATTTCAAGATTGTTAATTATTCATAATTATTTGAAATTAATTATAGAAGGAAAAAACATAATTGTTTTAGATGATATAAATAATTATATTTTATTTGTGAATATTAAATATGTATACCCATTGATAGATGATTCTAAAGAACTCTTGTATCAATCTTGAATTTTTTTCCACCATACGAAACAACTTATAGAATTTAGTTATAATTATTTTAAAGATGTCATATATTTGATATTAGTATATAGATGTTATTCAACATGTAACATGGATTTATAATTATAAAACATTTATTTATTATTAATGTTATAGGGTGACAACTCTATATTTTTTTAACCATTTATCAATTTCTTATATTTTCCATGTATATGTTTATATAATATTAAAATTACTATTATATATTCATTATTATGTATTATTTGCAATATTATACATAATATATCATATTTACTATCTAAAATGAGTTTAAATTAATATATTTTAATTATATATATGTGTATATAATTCATATATTTAATCATAAAATTTGTTAATCTGATTGGTAACGTATTCAATATTTAATCACTATTAATTTTTTATTACTATTCTCAAGGAAGACACCTATATTTTAATATTGTAAACATGAATGGTGGGATTTCAAGTTGACATTGTTAGTCTTATTAAACATAAATGGATCTTCTTTTATATTATAATCAATATTCAAAAACAATTGAAACACTATATATATAATCAATTTCATGCTTTCAATATACAGAACCAATATATATGGTTTATAAATAAGAACATTCAAGAAAAATTATCCATATTATATATTATTTACACCAAAACATGTATTATAGAAAACCAGGAGAAAATATATTAGTAAAATAATCACTTTATATATAATGTATTTTATTTATTATGAAATTTATATAAAAATTAATGTATTTTTTCTTGAAAATGTTAAAAAAATGAAGATATTTTCCTTCAAAAATTAATTGATGAATGTTTTAAATAATAAATTATTTTGTAAGATTATTAAATACACTAATTATGTCACTATGTAATGTCAACAGACAATGAGATCACAACATTGAAATTTATTAATCTATATATTTTCAAACCTTACTAAATAGAATACATAAATCATGGGATTGTGTTTATGATATTTTTGTTGTGGTCATACCACATGTTTTTTCTCAATATAGATAATTATGGATCTTATTTTTTCAATGTTGTAAAATATTAATGTAAAGAGTAAACCTATTTATTATATTTATATTCAATTTTCAAAAATAAGTATTCTGATGGATGATTTACCAATAGTCATACCCCATGCGGGGATATGATAACATTAAAAAGTTTTTCTAAAACTTGGTTGATTCATTTATGGAAGATATGTGGAAGATTGTTATATTTTTTCATATTTTTGGGGATGTTGATAAGTTTTGTTCCTGATCCCTATTACTATTTATAATATTTATTTAATTTATATAGAATTACTATTGGTGTATCTTATTATCAATTTTTTTTATTATAATTCTTAATTTTTCTTATATAGTTTTGTTATGAACACAAATTCCTTTTTATGGAAATATTGTGAAATAAAATCTGGGATACCTTTATAATTAAATTATTCATCATATAAATGGATATTCATAGACATCATAATTGATCTATAATTTTAAATCACCAATTCTACAAAGAATCAAATATTTAAATATATGAAATTATCATCTAAAAGTCATTTTCATTATAAGTAACTTTTCTATTGTGGTTAATGAAAATATTAAATTGGAATCTAATTCATTAATGATTACATTATGATGTGCTAGATATGTAAAATATAAATCCAAAAAAATAAATTATATATGATTGATAATATAGAAATTATTTGAATTAATACCTAATGTGATGAACTATTATCAAATGTGTTGTTGACCATAATATTTTGTCTTTTTCTAATATAATGGACTTTTAATGAGGAAATCACTGGAAAATATAAAAAATATATTTCTATTTGTACCGATTTCAAATAATATATCATATGTAAACAATAATATTATATTACATTTGTTAATGTTGGTTAAAATGTTATTTTTTTTATAATCTTTGCAATATCATTGACAATCAATTATAAAATTTTATGTACCACAACATCAATAAGTACTGGGAAAATGGGAATACGTTTTTCCCTGAAATTTTTTTCTATTATATTTTATTCTATATCATAAATATGATATCTATTTAAGAATTATTTATATAATATATAATTTTAAAAAAATTTCCAATGGTTTGAATCATTTTCCTTTTCATTTTTGTATAACACTTGTTAACCAAATGATGATTAATTTTCCTATATATTTTATAAATAGTATAATTAACATTATATCCCTGAATATTTATGAAAAAAACATTATAAACCTCTATAATATCATTATATATATTTATTTACATTCATGGTTTTATACTATGTTATGTTATGAAATGATGAATAATCATATATTTACGTGATTTGTGGGTTTAGTTAAATAAAAAATGAAGCATTTTATAAAATGTTATGTATAATGTGATTATTTTTAATTTTTTTATATTCATTGAAGAGGATAATATAATTTATTTGTTAATGTTATGTTTTTTGAACATTAAAACATTACATATAATAACTTTTCCTCGTAAAATACACTAGGTTATAATTTATGTTATGGATGTGTTGTTATAGATCCAAATATTATAAAAAATGTATATTCGTTAAATTTTTTTTCAATAGTAAAATAATTATAGAGATTCATGAAATTAGTATAAATTATAACACCATGTAATTTATCAGTTTGACAAAAAAAATTGGGTGGAAGACACTTAACCATAAATGAAAACGAAAAATATGATTATGTTAATTTAATAATTTTTTATTTTATAATTGACAATTTTAGGGTAGAGATGAGACAACATATAAGAATGTTCATATTTTTTAGGTCAATGTATAATTTTTTCATTGATATAATTAATTAAATTACGAGATAAATATTCAATATTCAATATATGGATATAAGAGTTCCATAATTCAATATTGAGTTCGATTCAAATAATGATTCATGGATAATTTAATTGGGATTTTATATAAATTCATATTAATAAATTTTGTTAATGATTCATGAGTTTATATTTCATTATATATGTAATTATTTGGAAGATGATATAATTTTCTTGTTTTTGAAGACTATGAAATTGGTAACCCTTTAATGTATTAGATGGTTATATATTAAATTGGTTTTTTAGGGAATTAATATTAATATGTATAATAATGTTAAATAGAAAATCACACTCTATGTTCAAGTGGACATTTTTCAGGTTTTTGAAGGCCCCCCATCAGTATTCAGTGTTATTATATTATAGATTCATATATTTATTATGAAAATTTATTACATGGGTAAATTTAATTTTTTATTAAAACATGATTTAAAAGTGGTGAAAATATTATCTATAATTAGGTAATAAATATTTACATATATGTTGATCATTATTTTTATCCCATAATCATTAAATTATATTCAATATTTCATTTATACAATAAATTTTGATACGTATAATTCAAATTCATTCATAAGTGACTTAAATAATATATAAAATATTGTCTACAAAGGGCCCTGAATGAAAAAAATAAATGATAATTCAACTAATACACTTATTTTTGATTAATTTTAAGTGTAATATTTATGAATAACTTATTTCGATAAAAATTATTGTTAAATTTTGTTATTTTAATACACCATGTGAATGTAATTATCTAAAATCATTGTATATACCTCTATGAAACTATCAGTTGTAATAAAATACAATGTGAAGAAATTTATAATTTATTTATTTAGTTAATGATATTCCTAGTGTTCTATATTAATATGTTTATATTTAGGATAATTTATGGAAAATTAATTCATCTTAATTAATATTGAGAATATTTATTGATTGATTTAGAATATAGTTAATGATAGTAATCTTCCATCTATTGTTCATTATATTATTATTTATATCTTCTCTAAACCTTATTAATATTAAAATAGTATAATAATATGATTTTAATTATTTATTAATATATAAATATTCACATTGAACCAACCCCTACAACAAAATATCATTTCTAACATCTTATATCTTCACTGATATTGAAAAAAATAATGTGTGTGGACATTCAATTATTCACTGACATGATTAATTAATGAAGAGAAATATAAATAAAATATTTATTGGTGTATACATTTTTAAAGATTCCTATTATGCTTTTGACATGAGGAGTATAAATTTCTATAATATATTGTGTCATGGAAGACGTGAAATATGAGGAATTTATTATGTTAGTGTAGTGTTTGATACATTTATATGTTTTTTCAATGATCAGACGTAATGGTTTGGACATATTAAATTGTTTTATATGTTATATATATATATATATATATATAATTTATATTTAATAAAACAATAGATTATACGTTATTATTAAGAAATTATATCTTTCCATCATGATATATTGATAAACCCACCTTTTTGTCTCTTATATTACATAAATGTATACTTTCATTTTGTGGTAAAACAATATTATAAATAATATATATTTATATTCATAATAGCTATGAAATAATATAAATATTTTTAGCATGAATTTATTTTTAATAGTAATAAATATATGAATTACAGATACATAAAATATAAAATTCAATGACAATCCATGATATATACACCTCTATACACATAATATAAATATATAGTTTAATGAAAAATGTTAATTATCACCATAGAATCGCCCACCTTGTTTTGACATAATTTTTCATTTTTTATTTCATTTTTTGGTTGTATATGATGAGGAATATTAAGGAAATCAAATTTACAATTTTAATATATTTAATGTAAATATTATTCAATGAATTGTACATTAAATGTTTTTCTATTCACATCATGGTGGATGTATTTTGTATTATATTTGAGGTTATTTGATTAAAATATTCTCTTCACCCTAAAATTATTTAAACCATACTAGATATGATAAACAATTGCAGTCTTCTGTATTATTATTTTTTATTCCATTCACATGATGATAATATTTTTGTCTTATATTTGGTTACAAAATTTCCCTATTAAATTGTTTTATTCTAAAAATAAAAATTAAATTTTTAGCTAATGAATATATTTTGATTGAGGATAATGTGATGACATTATATGAGTATCTCCTAGTGGAAAAATGGTTGTGGACTAAGATTTAATTTCCCTTCAAAATGGATAATTTTACATAATGAATTGTTTTCAATATATTATTCTACCTAATAAATAATCATAAAAAAATTTATGTTCAATTTTTTATGAACATAAAAGTACTATAATAAATTTTCTATGGATGTAGTATAAATAGGTGTTTAGGAATTTTTTTTCTGAAAATTAACATTTTGATATGAATTTTTTTGGATCATTAATTAATAATTAATGGTTTAGAGTTGTTATGTGTTTTTATATATTTAATTATAATATCTTTAAATATGATTTATTTTTTAATGTCTGAAATTCACAAGGCCCCTTATAGCATTTCAATTAAATTGAAATGTGACAAAACATCCCCTACCATTTCAACAGATCGATTACATGGAATGGGTGATCAGGTTGGTTGTATTCATTATAAAGAAAAAGAGAATATAGTTGGTATGGGGTTCATTTCAGCTAATATTAAGGAAAATTACGCCCCGCCCATTTTTTTCATTCATTTAACTCCATATAAAATAGAACCCCCATCAAATCCTTATTTCAAAATTCACTCATATCTATCTGGACTTCAACCACTATATCTAGATATAGTCTTCTTCAAGTTTGGTGGAACTATGGGACTCAATGATATCCCAATTTTTTTCAAAATAATCATTCCATGGTATTTTTTCTTATTAAATTTGATTTCACTTATCTATATAATGAATAAATTTTTAGATGGTTCTACATATTATATTAATTTAGTACAGTGGATTTTTATATATAGATACAAAATGAATTTATTGTCAGTAATTATTATGAATACATTAACTAATGAATAACATAGTATTAAAAAATGAATACAGGTAATTATTAGCTATTTATAATTATGTAATTAATATCATATGATTACACTATTAAAGAATAATTAATTTAGTATTAATTAGTGTACAACTCATGATTATGGAATTTTTACATAAGTATTTAGTGATGAAATACTTCTGAGTATGTAATGATTAAGTAATAATTACGCAATGACTAAAGATTAATTTTGTATTGAATGAAAAATTAATGGATACCTAATGAATATGTAATGATTATCTATTTAATTTTTATTGATTGAATATTGCTTATATAATGATTAACTCTTTATTTTTTAATTTTTGGAAAATTATTATCTAATTATTAAAGAATAATTATTTAATCATTATAGAATGATTAAGGGGATATTGAAAAATTATTAAGGGATGATTAAGGAATGACAAAAGTATTAATAATGAATTATTATTGAATAATTTAAAAATGCATAAACAATTTTTAACTAATTATTATTAAATTAATAACTAATGGTTAATTATTTATTACGATTATCATTTAAGATATAAAAGTACATTTTAATATTTTGGTAGCATAATAATTATATTGATAAATATGATACTATATGAGGATATGGCTCTAGAATAGATGTACATGGGAGTAAAAACTAAAACATTGTGGTCATAGCCTGACTCACTGTAACTATGTACATGAATACATGCCTTACTGGACACCCTGTTTGACATTCCTAAGGGATTGGTTTTAGATGATTTTTTTAATATATAAAAAACAAAAATATATTTAGTATTATTAGAATTTTTGTTAAGAAACATTAAATATATATTTTAGAATATAATAATATGTTAGATAATTTTTCTATTATATATATTATTTGATAAAACCTAATCATCAATAGTACATAGAGATTTTTTTTGATAACGATGTAATAAAAACAGAAAACAGAAAAAAAAAATATTTATCATTGATAAAAGGAAAATTTTGATCATATAATGGGAAATGGATCAGGAAAATACATTAAATAAAACAATTGTTTTTTAAAAAATATGAGAAATACCTATAAATATTTCGAAACTACTTTTTTATGATGATATGACTCTAACATCATAATTGAGTTAAAATCTAGTTATTTTTAATGGGGAGAAAAATAACATATAATAAATGAATATATGTAACATATGAATTTTTAAAAAATAATTTTATCTAATGAAACATAATATGAAATCTATTTTATTTAATAAGAAGGGTGAATGATTTTGAAAATTGAAAATTTAAGAACATCCCATTGGAATATGTTGTTAATCTAACCACAGAAAATATGCATCATTTACCTCACATATTATGTTAGACTCATCTCATCCAAACTCAGATGTATTGAATAATTTCAAGGTATATATTTCCTATTGAAAATAACTTCCATATCATTTAATGTGTTTTACATCAAAATTTCAATTAATATGATGTTTATATTGATTTTTTCATTGATATAATAACTAATTTGATGTTTTGTCTCCATTTTACATAGATTTCTACAATATTATATGATGTAGTTTCTAATTATATTTTCAAAAAGAATCAATATTATATAATTTTAGGATAGAAAAAAATATGTTCCCATGTATCAATATCATAATTATTATATAATCAACTCACATTGTCAGTATTATTTTCACTATCAAAATAATAATTAATGATTAATATGAAGAAATAGATTCATTGTTTCATATATATACTACAATAGGGAGGTTATTCAAACCATGAATGTAAATTCTTATTAAAAACAACCAAAAAAATTATTATGTCATCAAATCCAATAACCCTAATAGGGATTCACGATAGAATTCATGCATAAATCTGAGACATTATTAAGAAATTTTTTTATTAGTTATATGAATTTCTTTTTCCCAACTACACTGTGGCATGGAACATTCAACTTGATTACTGTGGAGAATTTGGGCCATGTATTAAATTCACTTTCCATGATGTCATATGGTCCCATTATAGAGTTATATATTGAATTTTCTATTTTACAACAATAACAACCAATTGTACATATAAATGGACTTACAAGAATTGTTAATGATCGCCCACACCCTAATATTGAGGCCCATCCCTATAATGTGGATGATTACAACCCAGAAAAAATGTCAGATATATATATATATAAATTCAACCTCCGTGGAGGATTTTCAAAATGATCGAATAAATTAGGATGGGATAGTTGATGATGAAGTAGTAACACAAGTCACTAACGTTGATTCTAGAAATGCAGTAGTTTTAAATCATCTTCTACCAATAATAATTCATCCACTAATTATTTCCTTTTATTTGGAAGAAATGAAATATTTTCCTGAATTGTACTAAAATGTTCTCACAACAACGACTGATTTTCTAGTACATTTAGTGGATAGGTTTAGTTATTTGGATGAAAAATTAAATATTGGAACGGAGTTTCCACGAAAAGAGGCATTGAAATATGTATAAAAAATTTACATTCATAGAAACTATATATGTTTATTTCATGATGATATCATTGATAAATACATCATACATTGTAAAATGTATGGGATGAATATGGATTCTTTTTAATGGTGATTTTATACATTTCATTTGGAGGATGGATAATTTCCATGATTAAGGCAACTCATACATGAATTCATCCAATACTGGACCAAGTTTAGACCTCATTGGATGATGAATTTGTGCCATCCATTATCATCTAGATGATCATGACCAATAATTATATTCCTTTATCCCTGGTGAAATAAGGGATATGAAAATCATTTGGTTAAATTATTTCCTATAATTGTGTATATATTGGGAAATATAAAAATATTTTGATGGTGTATGGTGATTAGGATGACTCTTATTGGGTGTTTCCATAATTACAAGCCATAATGAGAAACAACAACCATGTTTTAATCCATATTCAAATTAATGAACATGTCTATCATGGTAACTAATATGATCCATTTCATGTTCAATTTCTTCGGATGTTCTAAGAATTCATCTTTTTTATGCATCGTTATTTAGAAAACAATTCATACATATTGATTGTACATTTAAATAAATAAAATACAAAGGTGTATTTTTTTATTTTAGCATCCCTAGATAGAAACCATTAACTTATTCTAATTTACTTTTCCATTATAGAGAAGGAACAATATTATTTATGGAGTTGGTTTTGGCCTATATCATCAACAATTTAATGCAAATTTGGTTTGTTTTTTTGATATTGGAACAGTACCTGATAATAAATGAGGCAATAAGTGTGGATCCTAATATATGGATACAGAAAAATTCACATTACAAGTACAAAATAAGTTACATATCTATAATATTTAGAAAAAAAAATCTATAATTAACTTATGAATATGGAAATAAAGAGTATTTATGTGAATTTTCATCATTATTTCTTACAATATTATCGTAATGATAAAAACAGTTTATGTGAATTATGATCACTTCATTGTAGTATATCAACCAAATAAATTCAGGTTTGAAGGGAATGTCAAAAAAATCATGTTTAATCATGATGTTGATGATTATATACTGCAGATTTGGAAAAAATGGACATTTTGCATATGACATGGGGAGGAGGTACAAACACATGGCCATATGTTTTTGAAGTGCATATATAGTGTCTTCCAAGGGTTTCCCAACTTACCTCTAACATAACTAGTTTAAGAGAAATTATATTATCCTATGAATTAATTCATGAATACAAAAAATATATCCTCTTATAAGACTAAATCGGGGATATGGTACTAGAGGAATATTCAAATGGTGGTAGAAATGAACATTGATGAAACATCTGGTTATCATGTCATTCTTTTCCAGTAAGAACACTATCGATTTGATGTTCAAGAGAATTCTGACCACAACACAATTAGTATAGGTGTAAAATTTGTGGTATTATTGGAAGTGAGGAAATGTAAATGTGAAATAATCAAGACCTTATAGTTTCCAGGTAATCACACCATTACAACATGTGACTCTGTTATAATATCATTGGATGAATATGTGGATTCACTGTACCAGATGGACACCATTGCCAACTGTTATTCTGCACCATGGATTCCTATTGGTGAGTTTTTATATTTATATTTCCCTGGGACCATCCAATAAGGATACCTGACATCAACAAGTTGCATAAATTATGGATAATAATGTATTGTAATTAGAAAAATATGATGTGTAGTCCCCAAGAATAATTTAAATCATTGATATTCTCCATATTTCAACAAGAAGGAGACAACCAGAAATGACTCTATAACATTGGTTGATATTTTTAAAACTTTCATCCAAAATGATGTACTCTCTCTAATGTGATAATCTCATTTTTTATAAAATGTGGTAATAATATATGATCTTTATTTTATATAAATCTCTTGTATCTTTGAACACTTTTATTATTAAATGATAATAATCATAAAATATTCACATTAAAATCAATATGAAAATTTCATTTTAGGTGACATTATTTCATAATCAATATGTTCATTAATAATCGAAAAATAAGTCAACTGATATAGTATTCACGGAACATGTCATCATGTTGGAAATAATACATAAATTATAAACCAAATCATATTAAATTATTCTAGAAAACAATAATGTTTTATATTGATTATGCACTATTGACTTATATATGTTTATACATATAGATGAATGATATTATACTACACATGGGGAAAGCAACACATTTTTCCTATGAGGTGATAGATGGTCATCTGGTAATACAGGTTAGGGTTTGTTGTGCGAACCATCACATTTATATAATTCCTCCACCCTCTATTATACCATACCTGCAAGGTGATGGATTCTATGATATTGTGGTATCTGATTTTACATTTGATGATAATCACATTCATTCTTCCATCTCAGATAGTTTATATAAGATCCACATACATTATACATGTGTGTGGGAGAGATGATAATCACATTTCAGGATGTGTAATTCCTTCTCAATCATCCTATCTATGGGGAATCAATTATTAGACCCACCCTTATACTAGCATAATCGTGTTCATAGAATTCTTGGTGTCGAATTTTTTCGCCAATTAAGATACTATAGTTGTTGGGTCTATATCTATGGGATAGATTGAGAAATACATTTCACATTTACCTGGTGATGCTGAAGAGAAGCCCATCATGGGCCATTCCCATGATTATATATTACAGATCATTAGAGGGACCATTTGCATTGATCAATTGTGTAAGTATTTTCACATTATGTATTTGGTCTATGATATGACTTTTATCAGTATTTGACATACATCGAGAAATATACACCCCAATATTACACATACATATATTTATGCATAGCATGTCACATAGTCTGGACATATATCGGGGAATACATCATCCTTATTTAGATATGAGTATGGGAGAGCATTCCATCACTCCTCCTTGATTGTTCCGGAAATCCACTAACTATATAGGTGATGTATCATAATCCATGTGGATAATATTATGATCAATAATTTTTATTGGTTTATGATGCTAGTAGGAGTAATTTAATTTAATTTATTATTATTTATGTCATTAAATGTTATATTTTATGGTGTATTCTAAAACATAACTCCTCAGTATTCCTACACACCATTTTGGTGCATACTATCTCATGTTGGTCTCCAACTAGATGAGTTATGTGTATACAATATATCAATAATTATATTTTTTTAATAATGTCATCAATTATTATTTTCCATCAATGAAGCATTTTTTATAAATTTCACATGTTATTTTAGATTCCATTGATTTCCAAATGGAATTTATTGGACCAGTTTCCTATGAATGGTGCTTCTAGAATTAATGATTCTAGGGTTGTGGTTCCACTTATTAAAATTCATATTATTGGTTGGAACCATCCTGATATAGACATGCACTAATTATTGATTATTTATCCCATTCCATTTTCATCGATATAGACATGGAAAAATAATGTCTTTAAGCTAACAAGGAGGCATGGTGAGGTCATGAAAAAAATACATGTTGATTATCACAACCCCTAAACATGTCTTGTAGTGCTTTATATCCATGTTGTACTTATAATGTGATTTCATCTTTTAGAAATTGTTGATTATGATCTATTATATAGACTGATGTCTATACTGTATCATACTCGACAAAACATAGTGATTCTTGATATATTATATATATAAATATCCATTTCTTATTTATGTGTTTAATAAATAAATTTGAATCTTTTTACATTATACTCATGTAGAATAACATATCTACATGAATTAATAGAGGATGAGGGGGTCCCCTGGATGACAGAAATCTATGATTCAATGATTGGGATGATCCCAGTTTATCATTTTTTTCATGACCAAATCCCTGATCATCAACCACATATAGTTGAGGTTGATATTGAGGTACCTCATCCTGTAGTTACTGATTCTAAGGATCCATGAAAACGGTATAAAATACCATGTCGTGTTGAATGTGGTACCTAACTTCTTCCATAGGATGAATTTTCCACTCTAGTAGTCAAGGATCACCTGACAATGCATGTGTATCAGAAGACATGGGAAGCATATTTCATGAATGGGAATCCACAATATTCTTTACCTTGTGTTAATTGATCCCTCATAAAATATACGATTCCCATGTGATAATGGTTTAACCATCTATAAAACTAATTGTAGAAGGATCTAATTAGTAAGAAGACACACATTTGACACATCCTCCCACTATGACACATAGAGATCATGAAAAAGATGATGTTTTGGTTCTCAAGGAATTTCCCTCTCTAGGCCATACGATACAACCCCAACAAAGTACTTGATGATCTTGATATATGTATACTATTCGCACATCACCATGTGGGATGGATCCTCTCCATATAAATTGATTTTACTCAATTATGTATGCATGTAATTTTTTTTCAATGAAGAAATAATTTTTACTATCAACCATTTTTTCATGTTCAGCCATAATTTCACTTTTTATTTTTTGAGTTACTATTTATATTTTACAAGCATTAATTTCAACTACATCAAACAGCGGAAAACTTATTAAATTTATAGTAGGAATCATTAAAATCATATTAAATATAAAATATAAAAAAATAAAAATAAAATATCAATCATATCCATAATATACAAAAGGATGATGATAAAAGAAACAAATTATAAATATATTAAATAATTAAAATGAAATTATTGTAGAAAAATATTAAAAATTATATTTGAATTGTTTAAAATAATACTAAAATTTATTTTGAACAAAACATCGATTATTTTTTAACATTAAAGAGTCAATCTAACACTGGATGTTGAACCCCGTTAAATGAATAATTTATATTTGAGTCCCAAATTTTACTGGAATATTGTTATTCTATTTTATTGACATTAATACAATATATAAAAAGTAAGTAATATAAAATTATTATGTTATTCAATATAATAAAAAAATATTTCAATAATAGAACAACAAGAATATAATGAATTTAAAAAAATTGATTATAATTCATATATTTAAAAAGAATTATAATATTATAGTTATTTAATATTTTAAAAAGGAAGTATATAAATAAATTGAATGAGGAATAAACACAATAAGTGATTTATAAAAATATAGATAAGAAAAAAATGATTATTGTTTTTTGATTAAAAAAATAATGAAACATCAGAAAACATACTCGAAAATATTTCATAATTGAAAATAATGTAATTATAAATATATTTACTAAAATAAAATTTTCATTTCCCATAATATATTTCCTTAATAAATGACATTTAAACATTAAAATATTACTGAAATAATTCTAAACCATATGAAATAAACAATATATATATATATAATATAAACATTTATATCAACAAATATGTATACATTTATAAATAATTGAATTTTATATTTGATTTATTTGAAAAGGTAGCATTCCCTCTAACAGATTTTGACAAAACCAAAAGGTGGAAGGCTAAATACCACCATTCTATCATAGAAAAGAATTTATTTAAATTACTCATATGATAGATAAAATAAAAAAACATAAAAGAACTAAATAAATGAGGGTGTTTTTTAATAATATTTTTATGTGATAAGTGTGTGTTGTTTGATTGATCATAATGTTTCATTGAGTGAAAACAAACATATAAATTATAGTATACTAAAATATCATTGAATATAAGTATTTATATATAATATTAGATGAAAAAAATATTTACCACAATATACATTATGTTTTATAGTCAATAATTATGTTGATCATCGATAATTTTATTAAAAAGTGGTTGCAAAGAAGGCCCGAGGAACATGGCTATGGGGTCGAAAATGGTGATGTCATATGGATTTTCAAATACATAACTTATTTTAAATTTATTTTTATTTTAATTTCCATTAATGCTTTGTTTTGGGGGTTTCCAATGGTTTTTTGGAAAATACGTGAGTTTTCGTGAAGTGGGCCAAACCGTGAGCCCAAATTCCAGATTTAAAAATAAATTTCGGTTCTTTTATAACTTATTCATTTTTTAATATTTTTCACTCCTGCAAACTCCTAAATGTCCTCACCTGATATATTAACACTACAATTAAAATATGGAGCCTTTGGAAATCCATAACCATGGTTTAGTTGGGTTTTTATTTAAGGGATTGGGCCTGCCCGGAAGCCCATATCCAGTTTTAGAAATTAATTTTATTTATTTAATAACTTATTCAATTTTAATTATATTTCGGTTATTCCAAGCCTCATATTCTTCCTTTACACCCAGCCTCTCCCCCAGCCTCTTTAACCCCCTCTTTGGAGCTCTTAGGATCGAGATTTAGGGACGAACATCTTAGGGATTCTAAAATCGGGTAGATTTGATGAGGTATGTTCATTCAATCATAACTCTCTCAATTCATACTCTTTTCCCTCCATTCAAATTCCTAAATTACCTAATACTTATTACGAGAACATCCCCTGAGTTTTGGCCGTTTTCAATTTCATATACTATTATTTTGGGGAGATTCATTCTAGATTTCTCAAGTAAGTTTGTCCATTTCTTTTCCCCTTTCAAATTGATTAGGGTTTATTCTATTTTTTTTAGTTTTTCCTCCCTTTTTATTGAAGTGAAAAATTACCAGTGGGTAGGGGTTCGAACCTAAGGTTTAAACATGGGTTTTATTGGTCCAATTTTCAATTTTTAGGTTTGATCTACCCTTCTTGAGGTGTGGCGGTGGTGCGTTTGTGTTTTCGCACAAAGGATTCAATGGTTTCATTTGATTTGGTAGGTGATTACAATGTTGATGAAATATTTGTGTATTAGCATGCTGTATTTATCATATTTTAAGATTTATATAATTTTATTATTGCTGCAAAAATTGGTTCTAATGATGTTTCTATTGCAATTGAATTTAAAATGCCAATTTGGTGTGAGATTGGGGGTTTTCCAAAGAAGTGTTTTGTTTGTTTATTTGGGGATGCCCTATAAATACTTAGTTATTTTTACTGATCTGTAATAAAGCATAAAATACTGTTTATAATGTTTATCCCCTTTGGTAATTGCGGCAAACAAATGGGTCTTAATTGTGTTTGTAAAGAAAGTGAAGTTTTGGATCCACTTTTGTGTGAAAATGAAGGTTTTACAAAGATAACACTTCTTGCTTAACATGGGGATGCCACAAATTGATTTGTTGTTTTAATTGATATTTATTGGGCTGCCTTTACTGTTTTGGTAACTTACAAGTGTGAACATCGTGTACAAGTGGGTTTCTTAAGGGGTTTTGTGTGCAAAACTACACGAGATTTTGAGAAATTGATTTATTCAAATTCAAAGAGTTTGTTGTGTGTTTTAAGTGGTATAAAATGAGGTAGCTAATGTATTATCTGTATGTGACCAGTAGTAGTGTTTTACATTAAAATGGATATGTGTTAAATCCTGAAATTTTTTGAGCACAAAGGGGGAAGCCCGGGTACCTAGGTGGGGTGGGTTTGTACTAGTACGGCTAGTGGACCGGATGGGTTTTGTCCCTGTTTCACTTAGCATTTGGATAACGACAACTCTAACTAAACTATGTGGATGATGATTGGGTTCCACTAGGTTATGGGTATGTTCCCTACTAGTGGCTCGTGCACGAGAAAGGATTTTACTATGGTTGCATTACACTGACGTACGAGTTACATGGGGCCTGAGAATATCTAGTGCCTAGTGGTGTTCCTTGTTTTGTTGCTCAGTGGATTTGTGGTATTTGCCCTTGTATTTGGGTGTCTTTGGAATTATAATTCAGTATATAATATTCCTATTTAAATGTGTTAACATTCTGAATGTTTTATCTTGAAAAATGTTTTCAATTTAAGGTTTCATTTTGTGGAATTTGTCACCGCCTTTAATTGCATATTAAAACTGCTTGCTTTTTCACCTTGTATTGCATGCACCTTGGAATCATAGGGTGGTATCCTATTGGGCTTATGCTCACACCCTACTTACACCCCTTGGGTGTAAGTAGACCTTTTTTTTTGACCCAGGTAAATGAACGGATAAGGGTGATGGCGGTTCAGGGTGTTAGTCCTCATCCTTGGGGCGGAGTAGTGGAGACGACTTGGGGGTGATGACCCCTTGTCATGTGGAGTCCATGGGGCTGTTTTGTTTCTGTTCCATTGTGTCTTTGGACCTTTTGTATTGACTCTAAACCTATGTATTCAATTCTGGTTTTTGTTTAAACATCGTTTGGTATAAATTTTTCAGATTCAGTTTATTGATTGTTTTTAATGGTTTATGCCTTCATATTTGGGTAAATCATTCCCAAGCCTAAATAAATGATACCTGGGCACTTGTGCCAGCCCGTGGGGATAGGGAACACCCTTCGGGTCATGTCACGGGCTGGGTTTGGTGCCGGTTTGGGCGGCGACCAGATTCGGTTCCTGACAAAATGGTATCAGAGGAGGTTCATGTTAACTCTTTGGGTCATGTTATTTCGGGAAGATTCAGGATATCATGGAGTTAGGATTGTAGGGACTTGGTATTATAGTTATGGGTAGTGTGCCTGATCACCACACCTCATGACATGATTCAAGTTTCCTAGGGAAGTCAGGATTTATCTAAGTCCTTTGGTTTTCTTGTTTTAATGATGTTTAGGGGAAATGAAAAGAGAGTTGGTTTAATGGTCTTAGTAAGCTCGAAGGGCCTGGCAAGCCATGTGGATCTGGGGATATTCCCTAGAACACTCTCTGTGACAGTGAAGTGATTGGAATATGGCCGCCAACCATATGTCCAAGTCACCCACTGAAACTAGTTTCCTCTCGCATTGTCTTGGGTTCTTTAATTTTGAAATCTTGGAACTTTGGTTTTAAACTGACATGGTTTTAAGAATTGTAATGTTTTTGTGAAATGATTTTCAAATAAATATGGAATGTTTTGATTTATGAAATGGTGGAACTGAATTTTCATAATTGGTTTGAAATGGAAAATAGTATTCTTACACCTCTTTTGAAAGCTGAAACCATATTGAAGTTGGTTTTCAAAAGTGTTTCCAATATAGTTTTATAAACGATTAAAGGGTGTTTTAATGGGATGAGATGTCTTGAAATTGATGTGAATAACTTGAAAGTGAGATCTTTTTTAAATGTTTGTGTCCTTCTGAAAAGTTTTGTAAGATGTGAATTGGTATTTTGATCTCATTTTTAGCAGTTTTGAGAAAAAGGTTGGGTTGGTTGAGCATTTGGTTTTTGAAAAGTAGAAGGAATTTTTGTTTTACCCTTTGGTATTTCCATGAGTGACCACATGTATGGGGTTATATGGGATGATGGATGGTTGATGGCATGACTGGATGAGTGCTGGAATGGTTATGAGGAGGGTTCTCGGTGTGACACAAAAACATGCATGTGTGAGGCCCATGGGGTACCATTGGTGGATACGCTTACTGAAAAACCGTTTGTTTTCAAAGAAATAGTTTAAAAAAAACATGATGTATTGATGAATAGTTTGGTATAGTTTGTATTATGGTTTTTTTGATAATGTTGATGTTGTGGGATGTTTTGAGTCCAAGAACCCCTCCTGTTTGAACTGTGTTTTGGGATTGTGTTTGGTCGGTGAGCTGTGTTGTAGGGACGATTAGTGGTATCTTTTAAAAAAATGTTTTGGGATGACTTTGTGGTGGTTCCATTCATGTGTTTGGATCTGGATTGTGGTATATCGTGACCAATAGACCATCTTGGTTGGGTCTTTTGGTTCAATCATTAGATAAGGTACACCCCATTAATGGTTAGTGCACAACTAAATTGAAACCCGGATTGTTTTTCCTTTTGAAGACCCTCCAGTTGATCAATATAAGGATCATTTTTTCTTCAGATTTTTAGATTGAGTCTACACACTTTCATTTCTTTGATTTTTAGATCCTCTTGTAACGGGAGAGTTCTCATGGAAGGTTGACAGAGACCTTAGTTTCTTATCTTTCCTGATACGTCGAAGGTGGATGTGTTCTAGGGTTGTAAGTGTGGATGAGTGCCTCGATGGTGTCTAAGAGGACCTTTGGGTTCTTCAAAGTTTATTTGATGCATTAATTCATGTTAAACCACCGGTGTGGGAAATATGCTCACGATAGGATATTGTGGCCAGTTTCTAGAATTGTGTTTTGTTTGCGTATGTCGTATAAAGTCCCTCTCCATTAATTGTTTATATCAGTCACAATGGTCATGTTCGGTGATGCCTTATGATGTCATGTGCTCGATTGACCATAGAGGTGAATGTCGTGAAATACTATGAGAGTCCCTGTTATGTCGGGAGAATTTCACCCTTGGAAAAACTTCAAAATATTCAATTTTAGACGAAGGTGAGTGTTGGTGTTCTTTACTTCTATTGTTTCTCACCTAAAGAAACAAGGTGTGATGTGTGTGTATCTTCTTAGCCCTTGTTTCAGTGAAATATCGGGATTGGGTAAAGTGAGTTTGGAATGTGTTATGTCTAGAAAACTTATCTGGGATTGCATTGTAGTTGTTGGTTTCGTTGAAAGATGAATTATCGTTCATGGGGTTTCTAAAGCCTAACTGCGAGGCCGAAGATGCTTCAATCATTTGAGCTCAGCCATAGGTCTCGGAGAGAAGCTGGCTCGTAGTCAGGGGAAATCACCGGGTCATTTAAACCCTTGTACAAATTCATTTCCTTAGTATGAAATTTAGGAAGATTTTAATCCAATGGTGTTATAATAATTCTTCTGTTTTCCATGTTCGGTGGAAATATGTGGAGGGTCGTGTGCCCATGTCATCACCCAATGTTATTCCCTCCCCCTTTTGGTTTCCACTGAGTCTTTAGAGAAAGGTTTGAAGTTTCTCTACACTATTTGTGAACACAGTTTTCACTTGGATAATAGTGACCATGCCCCAGAAAACCATGCGGAAAGAAGGATCCCAACTATTAGTGTATGGCTTCCCAAACCGTGAAAACTAACCATGTGGTCGCCCCAACTCTTTAAATTTTGGGGTCTTTCTTTACCGGCCAGTGCTGGTTGGTTAAGATGATTGGTTCTTATGGTGGGGAGACCCACTATGAGTCTTATATAATTTCTTTTGTAAATTTCTGATGGAATTATATCCTTTGTACCGGTGAGTCCATTTAGGCCTCCCCCTGTTAGTCTCTTGATTATGTCTCAAAAAAAAATATTGGTTGTCCCTTATGGTGGGGAGCGTAATTGTGTCCCCCCATACCAGTAACTTAGATTTTTCCATGGTCTTGGCTTGGTGTAGATAGTCTCGTTCAGATCTATCTAGCTACCAACATCATTCTTGAGTAAACATTGGGACTGGAGAGCACCCAATGATTTAGTTAAAGTACGGTAAGTGTAACCTTGTTCAAAGTTGTTGTTCGTTTGGGTGAATTTCTTAAGTATTGTTCAGATTGTGTTTGAGTAGTTTTTATTTGGGATAAAGCCTGAATGTTCATGATGGTTTTAGGAAAGTGGTGTAAGTTTGATTTGTGAGAGTATTCTTTCCTTCATTGATCACTGGAGGTGTTTTGGCCTTTGGGGAAGAAACCTGGCAAGGGAGTACTTCTTGGTTTCTCAGTTGGGTTTGGTTGTTGATTTGGTCTTGCTGTGACTTTCTGGGGCAGAAAGTTTTAATGGTGGGGAGAATTGTCACATACATAGCTTATTTTAAATTTATTTTTATTTTAATTTCCATTAATTCTTTGTTTTGGGGGTTTCCAATGGTTTTATGGAAAATATGTGAGTTTTCGTGAAGTGGGCCAAACTGTGAGCCCAAATTCCAGATTTAAAAATAAATTTCGGTTCTTTTATAACTTATTCATTTTTTAATATTTTTCACTCATTCAAACTTATAAATGTCCTCCCCTGATATATTAACACTAAAATTAAAATAAGTAGCCTTTGGAAATCCATAACCATGGTTTAGTTGGGTTTTTATTTAAGGGATTGGGCCTGCCCGGAAGCCCATATCCTGTTTTAAAAATTAATTTTATTTATTTAATAACGTATTCAATTTTAATTATTTTTCGGTTATTCCAAGACTCATATTCGGCCATTACAACCAGAATCTCCCCCAGCCTCTTTACCCCCCTCTTTGGAGCTCTTAGGATCGAGATTTAGGGACGAACATATTAGGGTTTCTAAAATCGGGCAGATTTGATGAGGTATGTTCATTCAATTATAACTCTCTCAATTCATACTCTTTTTCCTCCATTCCAATTCCTAAATGACCTAATACTTCTTCTGAGAACATCCCCTGAGTTTTGGCCGTTTGCAATTTCAGATACTAGTGTTTTGGGGAGATTCATTCTAGATTTCTCAAGTAAGTTTGTCCATTTCTTTTCCCCTTTCAAATTGATTAGGGTTTATTCTATTTTTTTTTAGTTTTTCCTCCCTTTTTATTGAATTAAAAAATGACCAGTGGGTAGGGGTTCGAACCTAAGGTTTAAACATGGGTTTTATTGGCCCAATTTTCTATTTTTAGGTTTGATCTACCCTTCTTGAGGTGTGGCGGTGGTGCGTTTGTGTTTTCGCACAAAGGATTCAATGGTTTCATTTGATTTGGTAGGTGATTCCAATGTTGATGAAATCATTGTGTATTATCATGCTGTATTTATCATATTTTAAGATTTATATAATTTTATTATTTCTGCAAAAATTGGTTCTAATGATGTTTCTATTGCAATTGAATTTAAAATGCCAATTTAGTGTGAGATTGGGGGTTTTCCAAAGAAGTGTTTTGTTTGTTTTTTTGGGGATGCCCTATAAATACTTAGTTATTATTACTGATCTATAATAAAGAATAAAATACTGTTTATAATGTTTATCCCCTTTGATAATTGCGGCAAACAAATGGGTTTTAATTGTGTTTGTAAAGAAAGTGATGTTTTGGATCCACTTTTGTGTGAAAATGAAGGTTTTACAAAGATAACACTTCTTGTTTAACATGGGGATGCCCAAAAATTGATTTTTTGTTTTAATTGATATTTATTGGGCTGCCTTTACTGTTTTGGTAACTTACAAGTGTGAACATCGTGTACAAGTGGGTTTCTTAAGGGGTTTTGTGTGCAAAATTACACGAGATTTTGAGAAATTGATTTATTCAAATTCAAAGAGTTTGTTGTGTGTTTTAAGTGGTATAAAATGAGGTAGCTAATTTATTATCTGTATGTGACCAGTAGTAGTGTTTTACATTAAAATGGATATGTGTTAAATCCTGAAATTGTTTGAGCACAAAGGGGGAAGCCCGGGTACCTAGGTGGGGCGGGTTTATACTAGTACGGCTAGTGGACCGGATGGGTTTTGTCCCTGTTTCACTTAGAATTTGGATAACGAAAACTCTAACTAAACTATGTGGATGATGATTGGGGACCACTAGGTTATGGGAATGTTCCCTACTAGTGGCTCGTGCACGAGAAAGGATTTTACTATGGTTGCATTACACTGAGGTACGAGGTACATGGGGCCTGAGACTATCTAGTGCCTAGTGGTGTTCCCGGTTTTGTTGCTCAGTGGATTTGTGGTATTTGCCCTTGTATTTGGGTGTCTTTGGAATTATATTTCAGTATATAATATTCCTATTTAAATTTGTTAACATTCTTAATGTTTTATCTTGAAAAATGTTTTCAATTTAAAGTTTCATTTCGTGGAATTTGTCACCGCCTTTAATTGCATATTAAAACTGCTTGCTTTTTCACCTTGTATTGCATGCACCTTGGAATCATAGGGTGGTATCCTATTGGGCTTAGTCTCACACCCTACTTACACCCCTTGGGTGTAAGTAGACCTTTTTTTTGACCCAGGTAAATGAAAGGATAAGGGTGATGGCGGTTTATGGTGTTAGTCCTCATCCTTGGGGCGGAGTAGTGGAGACGACTTGGGGGTGATGACCCCTTGTCATGTGGAGTCCATGGGGCTATTTTGTTTCTATTCCATTGTGTATTTGGACCTTTTGTATTGACTCTAAACCTATGTATTCAATTCTGGTTTTTGTTTAAACATCGTTTGGTATAAAGTTTTCAGATTCAGTTTATTGATTGTTTTTAATGGTTTATGCCTTCATATTTGGGTAAATCGTTCCCAAACCTAAATAAATGATACCCGGGCACTTGTGCCAGCCCGTGGGGATAGGGAACGCCCTTCGGGTCATGTCACGGGCTGGGTTTGGTGCCGGTTTGGGCGGCGACCAGATTCAGTTCGTGACAAAATGGTATCAGAGGAGGTTCATGTTAACTCTTTGGGTCATGTTATTTCGGGAAGATTCGGGATATCATGGAGTTAGGATTGTAGGGACTTGGTATTATAGTTATGGGTAGTGTGCCTGATCACCACACCTCATGAAATGATTCATGTTTCCTATAGAAGTCAGGATTTATCTAAGTCCTTTGGTTTTCTTGTTTTAATGATGTTTAGGGGAAATGAAAAGAGAGTTGGGTTAATGGTCTCAGTAAGCTCGCAGGGCCTGGCAAGCCATGTGGAGCTGGGGATATTCCCTAGAACACACTCTGTGATAGTGAAGTGATTGGAATATGGCCGCCAACCATATGTCCAAGTCACCCACTGAAACTAGTTTCCTCTCGCATTGTCTTGGGTTCTTTAATTTTGAAATCTTGGAACTTTGGTTTTAAACTGACATGGTTTTAAGAATTGTAAAGTTTTTGTGAAATGATTTTCAAATAAATATGGAATGTTTTGATTTATGAAATGGTGGAACTGAATTTTCAGAATTGGTTTGAAATGGAAAATAGTATACTTACACCTCTTTTGAAAGCCGAATCCATATTGAAGTTGGTTTTCAAAAGTGTTTCCAATATAGTTTTCTAAACGATTAAAGGGTGTTTTAATGGGATGAGATGTTTTGAAATTGATGTGAATAAATTGAAAGTGAGATCTTTTTTAAATGTTTGTGTCCTTATGAAAAGTTTTTTAAGATTTGAATTGGTATTTTGATCTCATTTTTAGCAGTTTTGAGAAAAAGGTTGGGTTGGTTGAGCATTTGGTTTTTGAAAAGTGGAAGGAATTTTTGTTTTACCCTTTGGTATTTCCATGAGTGACCACATGCATGGGGTTATATGGGATGATGGATGGTTGATGGCATGACTGGATGAGTGCTGGGATGGTTATGAGGAGGGTGCTCGGTGTGACACAAAAACATGCATGTGTGAGGCCCATGGGGTTCCATTGGTGGATACGCTTACTGAAAAACCGTTTGTTTTCAAAGAAATAGTTTTAAAGAAAAACATGATGTATTGATGAATAGTTTTGTATAGTTTGTATTATGGTTTTTTTGATAATGTTGATGTTGTGGGATGTTTTGAGTCCAAGAACCCCTCCTGTTTGAACTGTGTTTTGGGATTGTGTTTGGTCGGTGAGCTGTGTTGTAGGGACGATTAGTGGTCTCTTTTAAAAAAAATGTTTTGGGATGACTTTGTGGTGGTTCCGTTCATGTGTTTGGATCTGGATTGTGGTATATCGTGACCAATAGACCATCTTGGTTGGTTCCTTTGGTTCAATCATTAGATAAGGTACACCCCATTAATGGTTAGTGCACAACTAAATTGAAACCCGGATTGTTTTTCCTTTTGAAGACCCTCCAGTTGATCAATATAAGAAACATTTTTTCTTCAGATTTTTAGATTGAGTCTACACCCTTTCATTTCTTTGATTTTTAGATCCTCTTGTAATGGGAGAGTGCTCATGGAAGGTTTACAGAGACCTTAGTTTCTTATGTTTCCTGATACGTCGAAGGTGGATGTGTTCTAGGGTTGTAAGTGTGGATGAGTGCCTCGATGGTGTCTAAGAGGACCTTTGGGTTCTTCAAAGTTTCTTTGATGCATTAATTCATGTCAAACCACCAGTGTGGGAAATATGGTCACGATAGGATATTGTGGCCAGTTTCTAGAATTGTTTTTTGTTTGGGTATGTCGTATAAGGTCCCTCTCCATGACTTGTTTATATCAGTCACAATGGTCATGTTCAGTGATGCCTTATGATGTCATGTGCTCGATTGACCATAGAGGTGAATGTCGTGAAATACTATGAGAGTCCCTGTTATGTCGGGAGAATGTATCCCTTGGAAAAACATGAAAATATTCAATTTTAGACGAAGGTGAGTGTTGGTGTTCTTTACTTCTATTGTTTCTCACCTAAAGAAACAAGGTGTGATGTGTGTGTATCTTCTTAGCCCTTGTTTCAGTGAAATATCGGGATTGGGTAAAGTGAGTTTGGAATGTGTTATGTCTAGAAAACTTATCTAGGATTGCGTTGTAGTTGTTGGTTTCATTTAAATAAGAATTATTGTTCATGGGGTTTCCAAAGCCTAACTGTGAGGCCGAAGATGCTTCAATCATTTGAGCTCAGCCATAGGTCTCGGAGAGAAGCTGGCTCGTAGTCAGGGGAAATCACAGGGTCATTTAAACCCTTGTACAAAGTCATTTCCTTAGTATGAAATTTAGGAAGATTTTAAACCAATGGTGTTATAATAATTCTTCTATTGTCCATGTTCGGTGGAAATATGTGGAGGGTCGTGTGCCCATGTCATCACCCAATGTTATTCCCTCCCCCTTTTGGTTTCCACTGAGTCTTTAGAGAAAGGTTTGAAGTTTCTCTACACTGTTTGTGAACACAGTTTTCACTTGGATAACAGTGACCATGCCCCAGAAAACCATGCGGAAAGAAGGATCCCAACTATTAGTGTATGGCTTCCCAAACCGTGCAAACTAACCATGTGGTCGCCCCAACTCTTTAAATTTTGTGGTCTTTCTTTACCGGCCAGTGCTGGTTGGTTAAGATGATTGGTTCTTATGGTGGGGAGACCCACTATGAGTCTTATATAATTTCTTTTTTAAATTTCTGATGGAATTATATCCTTTGTACCGGTGAGTCCATTTAGGCCTCCCCCTGTTAGTCTCTTGATTATGTCTCAAAAAAAATATTTGTTGTCTCTTATGGTGGGGAGCGTAATTGTGTCCCCCCGTACCAGTAACTTAGATTTTTCCATGGTCTTGGCTTGGTGTAGATAGTCTCGTTCATATCTATCTAGCTACCAACATCATTCTTGAGTAAACATTGGGACTGGAGAGCACCCAATGGTTTAGTTAAAGTACGGTAAGTGTAACCTTGTTCAAAGTTGTTGTTCGTTTGGGTGAATTTCTTGAGTATTGTTCAGATTGTGTTTGAGTAGTTTTTATTTGGGATAAAGCCTAAATGTTCATGATGGTTTTAGGAAAGTGGTGTAAGTTTGATTTGTGAGAGTATTCTTTCCTTCATTGATCACTGGAGGTGTTTTTTCCTTTGGGGAAGAAACCTGGAAAGGGAGTACTTCTTGGTTTCTCAGTTGGGTTTGGTTGTTGATTTGGTCTTGCTGTGACTTTTCGGGGCAGAAAGTTTTAATGGTGGGGAGAATTGTCACATACATAGCTTATTTTAAATTTTTTTTATTTTAATTTCCATTAATGCTTTGTTTTGGGGGTTTCCAATGGTTTTATGGAAAATAGGTGAGTTTTCGTGAAGTGGGCCAAACCGTGAGCCCAAATTCCAGATTTAAAACGAAATTTCGGTTCTTTTATAACTTATTCATTTTTTAATATTTTTCACTCATTAAAACTCCTAAATGTCCTCCCCTGATATATTAACAGTAAAATTAAAATATGGAGCCTTTGGAAATCCATAACCATGGTTTAGTTGGGTTTTTATTTAAGGGATTGGGCCTACCCGGAAGCCCATATCCTGTTATAAAAATTAATATTATTTATTTAATAAAATATTCAATTTTAATTATTTTTCGGTTATTCCAAGCCTCATATTCGGCCATTACAACCAGCCTCTCCCCCAGCCTCTTTACCCCCCTCTTTGGAGCTATTAGGATCGAGATTTAGGGACGAACATATTAGGGTTTCTAAAATCGGGCAGATTTGATGAGGTATGTTCATTCAATCATAACTCTCTCAATTCATACTCTTTTCCCTCCATTACAATTCCTAAATGACCTAATACTTCTTCTGAGAACATCCCCTGAGTTTTGGCCGTTTGAAATTTCAGATACTAGTGTTTTGGGGAGATTCATTCTAGATTTCTCAAGTAAGTTTGTCCATTTCTTTTCCCCTTTCAAATTGATCAGGGTTTATTCTATTTTTCTTAGTTTTTCCTCCCTTTTTATTGAAGTGAAAAATGACCAGTGGGTAGGGGTTCGAACCGAAGGTTTAAACATGGGTTTTATTGGCCCAATTTTCTATTTTTAGGTTTGATCTACCCTTCTTGAGGTGTGGCGGTGGTGCGTTTGTGTTTTCGCACAAAGGATTCAATGGTTTCATTTGATTTGGTAGGTGATTCCAATGTTGATGCAATATTTGTGTATTATCATGATGTATTTATCATATTTTAAGATTTGTATAATTTTATTATTGCTGCAAAAATTGGTTCTAATGATGTTTCTATTGCAATTGAATTTAAAATGCCAATTTGGTGTGAGATTGGGGGTTTTCCAAAGAAGTGTTTTGTTTGTTTATTTGGGGATGCCCTATAAATACTTAGTTATTTTTACTGATCTATAATAAAGCATAAAATACTGTTTATAATGTTTATCCCCTTTGGTAATTGCGGCAAACAAATGGGTTTTAATTGTGTTTGTAAAGAAAGTGATGTTTTGGTTCCACTTTTGTGTGAAAATGAAGGTTTTACAAAGATAACACTTCTTGTTTAACATGGGGATGCCCGAAAACTGATTTGTTGTTTTAATTGATATTTATTGGGCTGCATTTACTGTTTTGGTAACTTACAAGTGTGAACATCGTGTACAAGTGGGCTTCTTAAGGGGTTTTGTGTGCAAAACTACAGGAGATTTTGAGAAATTGATTTATTCAAATTCAAAGAGTTTGTTGTGTGTTTTAAGTGGTATAAAATGAGGTAGCTAATGTATTATCTGTATGTGACCAGTAGTAGTGTTTTACATTAAAATGGATATGTGTTAAATCCTGAAATTGTTTGAGCACAAAGGGGGAAGCCCGGGTACCTAGGTGGGGCGGGTTTGTACTAGTACGGCTAGTGGACCGGATGGGTTTTGTCCCTGTTTCACTTAGCATTTGGATAACGACAACTCTAACTAAACTATGTGGATGATGATTGGGGACCACTAGGTTATGGGTATGTTCCCTACTAGTGGCTCGTGCACGAGAAAGGATTTTACTATGGTTGCATTACACTGAGGTACGAGGTACATGGGGCCTGAGACTATCTAGTTCCTAGTGGTGTTCCCGGTTTTGTTGCTCAGTGTATTTGTGGTATTTGCCCTTGTATTTGGGTGTCTTTGGAATTATAATTCAGAATATAATATTCCTATTTAAATGTCTTAACATTCTGAAAGTTTTATCTTGAAAAATGTTTTCAATTTAAAGTTTCATTTCGTGGAATTTGTCACCGCCTTTAATTGCATATTAAAACTGCTTGCTTTTTCACCTTGTATTGCATGCACCATGGAATCATAGGGTGGTATCCTATTGGGCATAGTCTCACACCCTACTTACACCCCTTGGGTGTCAGTAGACCTTTTTTTTGACCCGGTTAAATGAAAGGATAAGGGTGATGGCGGTTCAGGGTGTTAGTCTTCATCCTTGGGGCGGAGTAGTGGAGACGACTTGGGGGTGATGACCCCTTGTCATGTGGAGTCCATGGGGCTGTTTTGTTTCTGTTCCATTGTGTCTTTGGACCTTTTGTATTGACTCTAAACCTATGTATTCAATTCTGGTTTTTGTTTAAACATCGTTTGGTATAAATCTTTCAGATTCAGTTTATTGATTGTTTTTAATGGTTTATGCCTTCATATTTGGGTAAATCGTTCCCAAACCTAAATAAATGATACCCGGTCACTTGCGCCAGCCCGTGGGGATAGGGAACGCCCTTAGGGTCATGCCACGGGCTGGGTTTGGTGCCGGTTTGGGCGGCGACCAGATTTAGTTCGTGACAAAATGGTATCAGAGGAGGTTCATGTTAACTCTTTGGGTCATGTTATTTCGGGAAGATTCAGGATATCATGGAGTTAGGATTGTAGGGACTTGGTATTATAGTTATGGGTAGTGTGCCTGATCACCACACCTCATGACATGATTCATGTTTCCTAGGGAAGTCAGGATTTATCTAAGTCCTTTGGTTTTCTTGTTTTAATGATGTTTAGGGGAAATGAAAAGAGAGTTGGGTTAATGGTCTCAGTAAGCTCGCAGGGCCTGGCAAGCCATGTGGAGCTGAGGATATTCCCTAGAACACTCTCTATGACAGTGAAGTGATTGGAATATGGCCGCCAACCATATGTCCAAGTCACCGACTGAAACTAGTTTCCTATCGCATTGTCTTGGGTTCTTTAATTTTGAAATCTTGGAACTTTGGTTTTAAACTGACATGGTTTTAAGAATTGTAAAGTTTTTGTGAAATGATTTTCAAATAAATATGGAATGTTTTGATTTATGAAATGGTAGAACTGAATTTTCAGAATTGGTTTGAAATGGAAAATAGTATGCTTACACCTCTTTTGAAAGCCGAAACCATATTGAAGTTGGTTTTCAAAAGTGTTTCCAATATAGTTTCTAAACGATTAAAGGGTGTTTTAATGGGATGATATGTTTTGAAATTGATGTGAATAACTTGAAAGTGATATATTTTTTAAATGTTTGTGTCCTTATGAAAAGTTTTGTAAGATGTGAATTGGTATTTTGATCTCATTCTTAGCAGTTTTGAGAAAAAGGTTGGGTTGGTTGAGCATTTGGTTTTTGAAAAGTGGAAGGAATTTTTGTTTTACCCTTTGGTATTTCCATGAGTGACCACATGCATGGGGTTATATGGGATGATGGATGGTTGATGGCATGACTGGATGAGTGCTGGGATGGTTATGAGGGGGGTGCTCGGTGTGACACAAAAACATGCATGTGTGAGGCCCATGGGGTACCATTGGTGGATACGCTTACTGAAAACCCGTTTGTTTTCAAAGAAATAGTTTTAAAGAAAAACATGATGTATTGATGAATAGTTTGGTATAGTTTGTATTATGGTTTTTTTTGATAATGTTGATGTTGTGGGATGTTTTAAGTCCAAGAACCCCTCCTGTTTGAACTGTGTTTTGGGATTGTGTTTGGTCGGTGAGCTGTGTTGTAGGGACGATTAGTGGTCTCTTTAAAAAAAATGTTTTGGGATGACTTTGTGGTGGTTCCGTTCATGTGTTTGGATCTGGATTGTGGTATATCGTGACCAATAGACCATCTTGGTTGGGTCCTTTGGTTCAATCATTAGATAAGGTACACCCCATTAATGGTTAGTGCAAAACTAAATTGAAACCCGGATTGTTTTTCCTTTTGAAGACCCTCCAGTTGATCAATATAAGGAACATTTTTTCTTCAGATTTTTAGATTGAGTCTACACCCTTTCATTTCTTTGTTTTTTAGATCCTCTTGTAACGGGAGAGTGCTCATGGAAGGTTGACAGAGACCTTAGTTTCTTATGTTTCCTGATACGTCGAAGGTGGATGTGTTCTAGGGTTGTAAGTGTGGATGAGTGCCTCGATGGTGTCTAAGAGGACCTTTGGGTTCTTCAAAGTTTCTTTGATGCATTAATTCATGTTAAACCACCGGTGTGGGAAATATGGTCACGATAGGAAATTGTGGCCAGTTTCTAGAATTGTGTTTTGTTTGGGTATGTCGTATAAGGTCCCTCTCCATGAATTGTTTATATCAGTCACGATGGTCATGTTCGGTGATGCCTTATGATGTCATGTGCTCGATTGACCATAGAGGTGAATGTCGTGAAATACTATGAGAGTCCATGTTATGTCGGGAGAATTTCTCCCTTGGAAAAACTTCAAAATATTCAATTTTAGACGATGGTGAGTGTTGGTGTTCTTTACTTCTATTGTTTCTCACCTAAAGAAACAAGGTGTGATGTGTGTGTATCTTCTTAGCCCTTGTTTCAATGAAATATCGGGATTGGGTAAAGTGAGTCTGGAATGTGTTATGTCTAGAAAACTTATCTGGGATTGCGTTGTAGTTGTTGGTTTCATTTAAAGAAGAATTATTGTTCATGGGGTTTCCAAAGCCTAACTGCGAGGCCGAAGATGCTTCAATAATTTGAGCTCAGCCATAGGTCTCGGAGAGAAGCTGGCTCGTAGTCAGGGGAAATCACAGGGTCATTTAAACCCTTGTACAAAGACATTTCCTTAGTATGAAATTTAGGAAGATTTTAAACCTATGGTGTTATAATAATTCTTCTGTTGTCCATGTTCGGTGTAAATATGTGGAGGGTCGTGTGCCCATGTCATCAACCAATGTTATTCCCTCCCCCTTTTGGTTTCCACTGAGTCTTTAGAGAAAGGTTTGAAGTTTCTCTACACTGTTTGTGAACACAGTTTTCACTTGGATAATAGTGACCATGCCCCAGAAAACCATGCGGAAAGAAGGATCCCAACTATTAGTGTATGGCTTCCCAAACCGTGAAAACTAACCATGTGGTCGCCCCAACTCTTTAAATTTTGGGGTCTTTCTTTACCGGCCAGTGCTGGTTGGTTAAGATGATTGGTTCTTATGGTGGGGAGACCCACTATGAGTCTTATATAATTTATTTTGTAAATTTCTGATGGAATTATATCCTTTGTACCGGTGAGTCCATTTAGGCCTCCCCCTGTTAGTCTCTTGATTATGTCTCAAAAAAAATATTGGTTGTCTCTTATGGTGGGTAGCGTAATTGTGTCCCCCCATACCAGTAACTTAGATTTTTCCATGGTATTGGATTGGTGTAGATAGTCTCGTTCATATCTATCTAGCTACCAACATCATTCTTGAGTAAACATTGGGACTGGAGAGCACCCAATGGTTTAGTTAAAGTACGGTAAGTGTAACCTTGTTCAAAGTTGTTGTTTGTTTGGGTGAATTTCTTGAGTATTGTTCAGATTGTGTTTGAGTATTTTTTATTTGGGATAAAGCCTGAATGTTCATGATGGTTTTAGGAAAGTGGTTTAAGTTTGATTTGTGAGAGTATTCTTTCCTCCATTGATCACTGGAGGTGTTTTGGCCTTTGGGGAAGAAACCTGGCAAGGGAGTACTTCTTGGTTTCTCAGTTGGGTTTGGTTGTTGATTTGGTCTTGCTGTGACTTTTCGGGGCAGAAAGTTTTAATGGTGGGTAGAATTGTCACATACATAGCTTATTTTAAATTTATTTTTATTTAAATTTCCATTAATGCTTTGTTTTGGGGGTTTCCAATGGTTTTATGAAAAATAGGTGAGTTTTCGTGAAGTGGGCCAAACCGTGAGCCCAAATTCCAGATTTAAAAATAAATTTCGGTTCTTTTATAACTTATTCATTTTTTAATATTTTTCACTCATTCAAACTCCTAAATGTCCTCCCCGGATATATTAACACTACAATTAAAATATGTATCCTTTGGAAATCCATAACCATGGTTTAGTTGGGTTTTTATTTAAGGGATTGGGCCTGCCCGGAAGCCCATATCCTGTTTTAAAAATTAATTTTATTTATTTAATAACTTATTCAATTGTAATTATTTTTCGGTTATTCCAAGCCTCATATTCGTCCATTACAACCAGCCGCTCCCCCAGCCTCTTTACCCCCCTCTTTGGAGCTCTTAGGATCGAGATTTAGGGACGAACATATTAGGGTTTCTAAAATCGAGCAGATTTGATGAGGTATGTTCATTCAATCATAACTCTCTCAATTAATTCTCTTTCCCCTCCATTCTAATTCCTAAATGACCTAATACTTCTTCTGAGAACATACCTTGAGCTTTGGCCGTTTTTAATTTCAGATACTAGTGTTTTGGGGAGATTCATTCTAGATTTCTCAAGTAAGTTTGTCCATTTCTTTTCCCCTTTCAAATTGATTAGGGTTTATTCTATTTTTTTTAGTTTTTCCTCCCTTTTTATTGAAGTGAAAAATGACCAGTGGGTAGGGGTTCGAACCTATGGTTTAAACATGGGTTTTATTGGCCCAATTTTCTATTTTTAGGTTTGATATACCCTTCTTGAGGTGTGGCAGTGGTGCGTTTGTGTTTTCGCACAAAGGATTCAATGGTTTCATTTGATTTGGTAGGTGATTCCAATGTTGATGAAATCTTTGTGTATTAGCATGCTGTATTTATCATATTTTAAGATTTATATAATTTTATTATTGCTGCAAAAATTGGTTCTAATGATGTTTCTATTGCAATTGAATTTAAAATGCCAATTTGGTGTGAGATTGGGGGTTTTCCAAAGAAGTGTTTTGTTTGTTTATTTGGGGATGCCCTATAAATACTTAGTTATTTTTACTGATATGTAATAAAGCATAAAATACTTTTTATAATGTTTATCCCCTTTGGTAATTGCGGCAAACAAATGGGTTTTAATTGTGTTTGTAAAGAAAGTGAAGTTTTGGTTCCACTTTTGTGTGAAAATGAAGGTTTTACAAAGATAACACTGCTTGTTTAACATGGGGATGCCCGAAAAGTGATTTGTTGTTTTAATTGATATTTATTGGGCTGCCTTTACTGTTTCGGTAACTTACAAGTGTGAACATCGTGTACAAGTGGGTTTCTTAAGGGGTTTTGTGTGCAAAACTACATGAGATTTTGAGAAATTGATTTATTCAAATTCAAAGAGTTTGTTGTGTGTTTTAAGTGGTATAAAATGTTGTAGCTAATGTATTATCTGTATGTGACCAGTAGTAGTGTTTTACATTAAAAAGGATATGTGTTAAATCCGGAAATTGTTTGAGCACAAAGGGGGAAGCCCGGGTACCTAGGTGGGGCGGGTTTGTACTAGTACGGCTAGTGGACCGGATGGGTTTTGTCCCTGTTTCACTTAGCATTTGGATAATGACAACCCTAACTAAACTATGTGGATGATGATTGGGGACCACTAGGTTATGGGTATGTTCCCTACTAGTGGCTTGTGCACGAGAAATGATTTTACTATGGTTGCATTACACTGAGGTACGAGGTACATGGGGCCTGAGACTCTCGAGTGCCTAGTGGTGTTCCCGGTTTTGTTGCTCAGTGGATTTGTGGTATTTGCCCTTGTATTTGGGTGTCTTTGGAATTATAATTCAGTATATAATATTCCTATTTAAATGTGTTAACATTCTGAAAGTTTTATCTTGAATAATGTTTTCAATTTAAAGTTTCATTTCGTGGAATTTGTCACCGCCTTTAATTGCATATTAAAACTACTTGCTTTTTCACCTTGTATTGCATGCACCTTGGAATCATAGGGTGGTATCCTATTGGGCTTAGGCTCACACCCTACTTACACCCTTTGGGTGTAAGTAGACCTTTTTTTTGACCCATGTAAATGAAAGGATAAGGGTGATGGCGGTTCAGGGTGTTAGTCCTCATCCTTGGGGCGGAGTAGTGGAGACGACTTGGGGGTGATGACCCCTTGTCATGTGGAGTCCGTGGGGCTGTTTTGTTTCTGTTACATTGTGTCTTTGGACCTTTTGTATTGACTCTAAACCTATGTATTCAATTCTGGTTTTTGTTTAAACATCGTTTGGTATAAATTTTTCAGATTCAGTTTATTGATTGTTTTTAATGGTTTATGCCTTCATATTTGGGTAAATCGTTCCCAAAACTAAATAAATGATACCCGGGCACTTGCGCCAGCCCGTGGGGATAGGGAACGCCCTTCGGGTCATGCCACGGGCTGGGTTTGGTGCCGGTTTGGGCGGCGACCAGATTCGGTTTGTGACAAAATGGTATCAGAGGAGGTTCATGTTAACTCTTTGGGTCATGTTATTTCGGGAAGATTCAGGATATCATGGAGTTAGGATTGTAGGGACTTGGAATTATAGTTATGGGTAGTGTGCCTAATCACCACACCTCATGACATGATTCATGTTTCCTAGGGAAGTCAGGATTTATCTAAGTCCTTTGGTTTTCATGTTTTAATGATGTTTAGGGGAAATGAAAAGAGAGTTGGGTTAATGGTCTCAGTAAGCTCGCAGGGCCTGAAAAGCCATGTGGAGCTGGGGATATTCCCTAGAACACTCTCTGTGACAATGAATTGATTGGAATATGGCCGCCAACCATAAGTTCAAGTCACCCACTGAAACTAGTTTCCTCTCGCATTGTCTTGGGTTCTTTAATTTTGAAATCTTGGAACTTTGGTTTTAAACTGACATGGTTTTAAGAATTGTAAAGTTTTTGTGAAATGATTTTCAAATAAATATGGAATGTTTTGATTTATTAAATGGTGGAACTGAATTTTCAGAATTGTTTTGAAATGGAAAATAGTATGCTTACACCTCTTTTGAAAGCCGAAATCATATTGAAGTTGGTTTTCAAAAGTGTTTCCAATATAGTTTTCTAAATGATTAAAGGGTGTTTTAATGGGATGAGATGTTTTGAAATTGATGTGAATAACTTGAAAGTGAGATCTTTTTTAATTGTTTGTGTCCTTATGAAATGTTTTGTAAGATGTGAATTGGTATTTTGATCTCATTTTTAGCAGTTTTGAGAAAAAGGTTGGGTTGGTTGAGCATTTGGTTTTTGAAAAGTGGAAGGAATTTTTGTTTTACCCTTTGGTATTTCCATGAGTGACCACATGCATGGGGTTATATGGGTTGATGGATGGTTGATTGCATGACTGGATGAGTTCTGGGATGGTTATGAGGAGGGTGCTCGGTGTGACACAAAAACATGCATGTGTGAGGCCCATGGGGTACCATTGGTGGATACGCTTACTGAAAAACCGTTTGTTTTCAAAGAAATAGTTTTAAAGAAAAACATGATGTATTGATGAATAGTTTGGTATAGTTTGTATTATGGTTTTTTTTATAATGTTTATGTTGTGGGATGTTTTAAGTCCAAGAACCCCTCTTGTTTGAACTGTGTTTTGGGATTGTGTTTGGTCGGTGAGCTGTGTTGTAGGGACGATTAGTGGTCTCTTTTAAAAAAAATGTTTTGGGATGACTTTGTGGTGGTTCTGTTCATGTGTCTGGATCTGGATTGTGGTATATCGTGACCAATAGACCATCTTGGTTGTGTCCTTTGGTTCAATCATTAGATAAGGTACACCCCATTAATGGTTAGTGCAAAACTAAATTGAAACCCAGATTGTTTTTCCTTTTGAAGACCCTCCAGTTGATCAATATAAGGAACATTTTTTCTTCAGATTTTTAGATTGAGTCTACACCCTTTCATTTCTTTGATTTTTAGATCCTCTTGTAACGGGAGAGTGCTCATGGAAGGTTGACAGAGACCTTAGTTTCTTATGTTTCCTGATACGTCGAAGGTGGATGTGTTCTAGGGTTGTAAGTGTGGATGAGTGCCTCGATGGTGTCTAAGAGGACCTTTGGGTTCTTCAAAGTTTCTTTGATGCATTAATTCATGTTAAACCACCGGTGTGGGAAATATGGTCACGATAGGATATTGTGGCCAGTTTCTAGAATTGTGTTTTGTTTGGGTATGTCGTATAAGGTCCCTCTCCATGAATTGTTTATATCAGTCACGATGGTCATGTTCGGTGATGCCTTATGATGTCATGTACTCGATTGACCATAGAGGTGAATGTCGTGAAATACTATGAGAGTCCCTGTTATGTCGGGAGAATGTATCCCTTGGAAAAACTTCAAAATATTCAATTTTAGACGAAGGTGAGTGTTGGTGTTCTTTACTTCTATTGTTTCTCACCTAAAGAAACAAGGTGTGATGTGTGTGTATCTTCTTAGCCCTTGTTTCAGTGAAATATCGGGATTGGGTAAAGTGAGTTTGGAATGTGTTATGTCTAGAAAACATATCTGGGATTGCGTTGTAGTTGTTGGTTTCATTGAAAGATGAATTATTGTTCATGGGGTTTCCATAGCCTAACTGCGAGGCCGAAGATGCTTCAATCATTTGAGCTCAGCCATAGGTCTCGGAGAGAAGCTGGCTCGTAGTCAGGGGAAATAACAGGGTCATTTAAACCCTTGTACAAAGACATTTCCTTAGTATGAAATTTAGGAAGATTTTAATCCTATGGTGTTATAATAATTCTTCTGTTGTCCATGTTCGGTGGAAATATGTGGAGGGTCGTGTGCCCATGTCATCACCCAATGTTATTCCCTCCCCCTTTTGGTTTCCACTGAGTCTTTAGAGAAAGGTTTGAAGTTTCTCTACACTGTTTGTGAACACCGTTTTCACATGGATAATAGTGACCATGCCCCAGAAAACCATGCGGAATGAAGGATCCCAACTATTAGTGTATGGCTTCCCAAACTGTGAAAACTAACCATGTGGTCGCCCCAACTCTTTAAATTTTGGGGTCTTTCTTTACCGGCCAGTGCTGGTTGGTTAAGATGATTGGTTCTTATGGTGGGGAGACCCACTATGAGTCTTATATAATTTATTTTGTAAATTTCTGATGGAATTATATACTTTTTACCGGTGAGTCCATTTAGGCCTCCCCCTGTTAGTCTCTTGATTATGTCTCAAAAAAAATATTGGTTGTCTCTTATGGTGGGGAGCGTAATTGTGTCCCCCCGTACTAGTAACTTAGATTTTTCCATGGTCTTAGCTTGGTGTAGATAGTCTCGTTCATATCTATCTAGCTACCAACATCATTCTTGAGTAAACATTGGGACTGGAGACCACCCAATGGTTTAGTTAAAGTACGGTAAGTGTAACCTTGTTCAAAGTTGTTGTTCGTTTGGGTGAATTTCTTGAGTATTGTTCAGATTGTGTTTGAGTATTTTTTATTTGGGATAAAGCCTGAATGTTCATGATGGTTTTAGGAAAGTGGTGTAAGTTTGATTTTTGAGAGTATTCTTTCCTTCATTGATCACTGGAGGTGTTTTGGTCTTTGGGGAAGAAACCTGGCAAGGGAGTACTTCTTGGTTTCTCAGTTGGGTTTGGTTGTTGATTTGGTCTTGCTGTGACTTTTCGGGGCAGAAAGTTTTAATGGTGGGGAGAATTGTCACATACATAGCTTATTTTATATTTATTTTTATTTTAATTTCCATTAATTCTTTGTTTTGGGGGTTTCCAATGGTTTTATGGAAAATAGGTGAGTTTTTGTGAAGTGGGCCAAACCGTGAGCCCAAATTCCAGATTTAAAAATAAATTTCGGTTCTTTTATAACTTATTCATTTTTTAATATTTTTCACTCATTCAAACTCCTAAATGTCCTCCCCTGATATATTAACACTAAAATTAAAATATGTAGCCTTTGGAAATCCATAACCATGGTTTAGTTGGGTTTTTATTTAAGGGATTGGGCCTGCCCGGAAGCCCATATCCTGTTTTAAAAATTAATTTTATTTATTTAATAACCTATTCAATGTTAATTATTTTTCGGTTATTCCAGGCCTCATATTCGACCATTACAACCAGCCGCTCCCCCAGCCTCTTTACCCCCCTCTTTGGAGCTCTTAGGATCGAGATTTAGGGACGAACATATTAGGGTTTCTAAAATCGGGAAGATTTGATGAGGTATGTTCATTCAATCATAACTCTCTCAATTCATACTCTTTTCCCTCCATTCCAATTCCTAAATGACCTAATACTTCTTCTGAGAACATCCCATGAGTTTTGGCCGTTTTCAATTTCAGATACTAGTGTTTTGGGGAGATTCATTCTAGATTTCTCAAGTAAGTTTGTCCATTTCTTTTCCCCTTTCAAATTGATTAGGGTTTATTCTTTTTTTTAGTTTTTCCTCCCTTTCTATTGAAGTTAAAAATGACCAGTGGGTAGGGGTTCGAACCTAAGGTTTAAACATGGGTTTTATTGGCCCAATTTTCTATTTTTATGTTTGATCTACCCTTCTTGAGGTGTGGCGGTGGTGCGTTTGTGTTTTCGCACAAAGGATTCAATGGTTTCATTTGATTTGGTAGGTGATTCCAATGTTGATGAAATCTTTGTGTATTATCATGCTGTATTTATCATATTTTAAGATTTATATAATTTTATTATTTCTGCAAAAATTGGTTCTAATGATGTTTCTATTGCAATTGAATTTAAAATGCCAATTTGGTGTGAGATTGGGGGTTTTCCAAAGAAGTGTTTTGTTTGTTTATTTGGGGATGCCCTATAAATACTTAGTTATTTTTACTGATCTGTAATAAAGAATAAAATACTGTTTATAATGTTTATCCCCTTTGGTAATTGCGGCAAACAAATGGGTTTTAATTGTGTTTGTAAAGAAAGTGAAGTTTTGGTTCCACTTTTGTGTGAAAATGAAGGTTTTACAAAGATAACACTTCTTGTTTAACATGGGGATGCTCGAAAATTGATTTTTTGTTTTAATTGATATTTATTGGGCTGCCTTTACTGTTTTGGTAACTTACAAGTGTGAACATCGTGTACAAGTGGGTTTCTTAAGGGGTTTTGTGTGCATAACTACACGAGATTTTGAGAAATTGATTTATTCAAATTCAAAGAGTTTGTTGTGTGTTTTAAGTGGTATAAAATGAGGTAGCTAATGTATTATCTGTATGTGACCAGTAGTAGTTTTTTACATTAAAATGGATATGTGTTAAATCCTGAAATTGTTTGAGCACAAAGGGGGAAGCCCAGGTACCTAGGTGGGGTGGGTTTGTACTAGTACGGCTAGTGGACCGGATGGGTTTTGTCCTTGTTTCACTTAGCATTTGGATAACAACAAATATAACTAAACTATATGGATAATGATTGGGGACCACTTGGTTATGGGTATGTTCCCTACTAGTGGCTCGTGCACGAGAAAGGATTTTACTATGGTTGCATTACACTGAGGTACGAGGTACATGGGGCCTGAGACTATCTAGTGCCTAGTGGTGTTCCCGGTTATGTTGATCAGTGGATTTTTGGTATTTTCCCTTGTATTTGGGTGTCTTTGGAATTATAATTCAGTATTTAATATTCCTATTTAAATTTGTTAACATTCTGAAAGTTTTATCTTGAAAAATGTTTTCAATTTAAAGTTTCATTTCGTGGAATTTGTCACCGCCTTTAATTGTATATTAAAACTGCTTGCTTTTTCACCTTGTATTGCATGCACCTTGGAATCATAGGGTGGTATCCTATTGGGCTTAGGCTCACACCCTACTTACACCCCTTGGTTGTAAGTAGACATTTTTTTTGACCCAGGTAAATGAAAGGATAAGGGTGATGGCGATTCAGGGTGTTAGTCCACATCCTTGGGGCGGAGTAGTGGAGACGACTTGGGGGTGATGACCCCTTGTCATGTGGAGTCCATGGGGCTGTTTGGTTTCTGTTCCATTGTGTCTTTGGACCTTTTGTATTGACTCTAAACCTATGTATTCAATTCTGGTTTTTGTTTAAACATCGTTTGGTATAAATTTTTCAGATTCAGTTTATTGATTGTTTTTAATGGTTTATGCCTTCATATTTGGGTAAATCATTCCCAAACCTAAATAAATGATACCCGGGCACTTGTGCCAGCCCGTGGGGATAGGGAACACCCTTTGGGTCATGTCACGGGCTGGGTTTGGTGCCGGTTTGGGCGGCGACCAGATTCGGTTCGTGACAAAATGGTATCAGAGGAGGTTCATGTTAACTCTTTAGGTCATGTTATTTCGAGAAGATTCAGGATATCATGGAGTTAGGATTGTAGGGACTTGGTATTATAGCATTGGGTAGTGTTCCTGATCACCACACCTCATGAAATGATTCACGTTTCCTAGGGAAGTCAGGATTTATCTAAGTCCTTTGGTTTTCTTGTTTTAATGATGGTTAGGGGAAATGAAAAGAGAGTTGGGTTAATGGTCTCAGTAAGCTCGTAGGGCCTGGCAAGCCATGTGGAGCTGAGGATTTTCCCTAGAACACTCTCTGTGACAGTGAAGTGATTGGAATATGGCCGCCAACCATATGTCCAAGTCACCCACTGAAACTAGTTTCCTCTCGCATTGTCTTGGGTTCTTTTATTTTGAAATCTTGGAACTTTGGTTTTAAACTGACTTGGTTTTAAGAATTGTAAAGTTTTTGTGAAATGATTTTCAAATAAATATGGAATGTTTTGATTTATGAAATGGTGGAACTGAATTTTCAGAATTGGTTTTAAATGGAAAATAGTAAGCTTACACTTCTTTTGAAAGCCGAAACCATATTGAAGTTGGTTTTCAAAAGTGTTTCCAATATAGTTTTCTAAACGATTAAAGGGTGTTTTAATGGGATGAGATGTTTTGAAATTGATGTGAATAACTTGAAAGTGAGATCTTTTTTAAATGTTTGTGTCCTTATGAAAAGTTTTGTAAGATGTGAATTGGTATTTTTATCTCATTTTTAGCAGTTTTGAGAAAAAGGTTGGGTTGGTTGAGCATTTTGTTTTTGAAAAGTGGAAGGAATTTTTGTTTTACCCTTTGGTATTTCCATGAGTGACCACATGCATGGGGTTATATGGGATGGTGGATGGTTGATGGCATGACTGGATGAGTGCTGGGATGGTTATGAGGAGGGTGCTCGGTGTGACACAAAAAATGCATGTGTGAGGCCCATGGGGTACCATTGGTGGATACGCATACTGAAAAACCGTTTGTTTTCAAAGAAATAGTTTTAAAGAAAAACATGATGTATTGATGAATAGTTTGGTATAGTTTGTATTATGGTTTTTTTGATAATGTTGATGTTGTGGGATGTTTTGAGTCCATGAACCCCTCCTGTTTGAACTGTGTTTTGGGATTGTGTTTGGTCAGTGAGCTGTGTTGTAGGGATGATTAGTGGTCTCATTTAAAAAAAAAATTGGGATGACTTTTTGGTGGTTCCATTCATGTGTTTGGATCTGGATTGTGGTATATCGTGACCAATAGACCATCTTGGTTGGGTCCTTTGGTTCAATCATTAGATAAGGTACACCCCATTAATGGTTAGTGCACAACTAAATTGAAACCCGGATTGTTTTTCCTTTTGAAGACCCTCCAGTTGATCAATATAAGGAACATTTTTTCTTCAGATTTTTAGATTGAGTCTACACCCTTTCATTTCTTTGATTATTAGATCCTCTTGTAATGGGAGAGTGCTCATGGAAGGTTGAAAGAGACCTTAGTTTCTTATGTTTCCTGATACGTCGAAGGTGGATGTGTTCTAGGGTTGTAAGTGTGGATGAGTGCCTCGATGGTGTCTAAGAGGACCTTTGGGTTCTTCAAAGTTTCTTTGATGCATTAATTCATGTTAAACCACTAGTGTGGGAAATATGGTCATGATAGGATATTGTGGCCAGTTTCTAGAATTGTGTTTTGTTTGGGTATGTCGTATAAGGTCCCTCTCCATGAATTGTTTATATCAGTCACAATGGTCATGTTCGGTGATGCCTTATGATGTCATGTGCTCGATTGACCATAGAGGTGAATGTCGTGAAATACTATGAGAGTCTCTGTTATGTCGGGAGAATGTCTCCCTTGGAAAAACTTAAAAATATTCAATTTTAGACGAAGGTGAGTGTTGGTGTTCTTTACTTCTATTGTTTCTCACCTAAAAAAACAAGGTGTGATGTGTGTGTATCTTCTTAGCCCTTGTTTCAGTGAAATATCGGGATTGGGTAAAGTGAGTTTGGAATGTGTTATGTCTAGAAAACTTATCTGGGATTGCGTTGTAGTTGTTGGTTTCATTGAAAGAAGAATTATCGTTCATGGGGTTTCCAAAGCCTAACTGCGAGGCCGAAGATGCTTCAATCATTTGAGCTTAGCCATAGGTCTCAGAGAGAAGCTGGCTCATAGTCAGGGGAAATCACAGGGTCATTTAAACCCTTGTACAAAGTCATTTCCTTAGTATGAAATTTAGGAAGATTTTAAACCTATGGTGTTATAATAATTCTTATGTTGTCCATGTTCGGTGGAAATATGTGGAGGGTCGTGTGCCCATGTCATCACCCAATGTTATTCCCTTCCCCTTTTGGTTTCCACTGAGTCTTTAGAGAAAGGTTTGAAGTTTCTCTACACTGTTTGTGAACACAGTTTTCACTTGGATAATAGTGACCATGCCCCAGAAAACCACGCGGAAAGAAGGATCCCAACTATTAGTGTATGGCTTCCCAAACCGTGCAAACTAACCATGTGGTCGCCCCAACTCTTTAAATTTTGGGGTCTTTCTTTACCGGCCAGTGCTGGTTAGTTAAGATGATTGGTTCTTATGGTGGGGAGATCCACTATGAGTCTTATATAATTTCTTTTGTAAATTTCTGATGGAATTATATCCTTTGTACCGGTGAGTCCATTTAGGCCTCCCCCTGTTAGTCTCTTGATTATGTCTCAAAAAAAAATATTGGTTGTCTCGTATGGTGGGGAGCGTAATTGTGTCCCCCCGTACCAGTAACTTAGATTTTTCCATGGTCTTGGCTCGGTTTAGATAGTCTCGTTCAGATCTATCTAGCTACCATCATCATTCTTGAGTAAACATTGGGACTGGAGAGCACCCAATGGTTTAGTTAAAGTACGGTAAGTGTAACCTTGTTCAAAGTTGTTGTTCGTTTGGGTGAATTTTTTGAGTATTGTTCAGATTGTGTTTGAGTAGTTTTTATTTGGGATAAATCATGAATGTACATGACGGTTTTAGGAAAGTGGTGTATGTTTGATTTGTGAGAGTATTCTTTCCTTCATTGATCACTGGAGGTGTTTTGGCCTTTGGGGAAGAAACCTGGCAGGGGAGTACTTCTTGGTTTCTCAGTTGGGTTTGGTTGTTGATTTGGTCTTGCTGTGACTTTCCGGGGCAGAAAGTTTTCATGGTGGGGAGAATTGTCACATAAATAGCTTCTTTTAAATTTATTTTTATTTTAATTTCCATTAATGCTTTGTTTTGGGGGTTTCCAGCGGTTTTATGGAAAATAGGTGAGTTTTCGTGAAGTGGGCCAAACCGTGAGCCCAAATTCCAGATTTAAAAATAAATTTCGGTTCTTTTATAACTTATTAATTTTTTAATATTTTTCACTCATTCAAACTGCTAAATGTCCTCCCCTGATATATTAACACTACAATTAAAATATGGAGCCTTTGGAAATCCATAACCATGGTTTAGTTGGGTTTTTATTTAAGGGATTGGGTCTGCCCAGAAGCCCATATCCTGTTTTAAAAATTAATTTTATTTATTTAATAAATTATTAAATTTTAATTATTTTTCGGTTATTCCAAGCCTCATATTCGTCCATTAAAACCAGCCTCTCCCCCAGCCTCTTTACCCCCCTCTTTGGAGCTCTTAGGATCGAGATTTAGGGACGAACATATTAGGGTTTCTAAAATCGGGAAGATTTGATGAGGTATGTTCATTCAATCATAACTCTCTCAATTTATACTCTTTTCCCTCCATTCCAATTCCAAAATTACCTAATACTTCTTCTTAGAACATGACCTGAGTTTTGGCCGTTTTTAAATTTAGATACTAGTGTTTTGGGGAGATTCATTCTAGATTTCTCAAGTAAGTTTGTCCATTTCTTTTCCCCTTTCAAATTGATTAGGGTTTATTCTATTTTTTTTAGTTTTTCTTCCATTTTTATTGAAGTGAAAAATGAACAGTGGGTAGGGGTTCGAACCTAAGGTTTAAACATGGGTTTTATTGGCCCAATTTTCTATTTTTAGGTTTGATCTACCCTTCTTGAGGTGTGGCGGTGGTGTGTTTGTGTTTTCGCACAAAGGATTCAATGGTTTCATTTGATTTGGTAGGTGATTCCAATGTTGATGCAATCTTTGTGTATTATCATGCTGTATTTATCATATTTTAAGATTTATATAATTTTATTATTTCTGCAAAAATTGGTTCTAATGATGTTTCTATTGCAATTGAATTTAAAATGCCAATTTGGTGTGAGATTGGGGGTTTTCCAATGAAGTGTTTTGTTTGTTTATTTGGGGATGCCCTATATATACTTAGTTATTTTTACTGATCTGTAATAAAGAATAAAATACTGTTTATAATGTTTATCCCCTTTGGTAATTGCGGCATACAAATGGGTTTTAATTGTGTTTGTAAAGAAAGTAAAGTTTTGGTTCCACTTTTGTGTGAAAATGAAGGTTTTACAAAGATAACACTTCTTGTTTAACATGGGGATGCCCGAAAATTGATTTGTTGTTTTAATTGATATTTATTGGGCTGCATTTACTGTTTTGGTAACTTACAAGTGTGAACATCGTGTACAAGTGGGTTTCTTAAGGGGTTTTGTGTGCAAAACTACACGAGATTTTGAGAAATTGATTTATTCAAATTCAAAAAGTTTGTTGTGTGTTTTAAGTGGTATAAAATGAGGTAGCTAAGGTATTATATGTATGTGACCATTAGTAGTGTTTTACATTAAAATGGATATGTGTTAAATCCTGAAATTGTTTGAGCACAAAGGGGGAAGCCCGGGTACCTAGGTGGGGCGGGTTTGTACTACTACGGCTAGTGGACCGGATGGGTTTTGTCCCTGTTTCACTTAGCATTTGGATAACGACAACTCTAACTAAAATATGTGGATTATTATTGGGAACCAATAGGTTATGGGTATGTTCCCTACTAGTGTCTCATGCACGAGAAAGGATTTTACTATGGTTGCATTACACTGAGGTACGAGGTACATGGGGCATGAGACTATCTAGTGCCTAGTGGTGTTCCCGGTTTTGTTGCTCAGTGGATTTGTGGTATTTGCCCTTGTATTTGGGTGTCTTTGGAATTATAATTCAGTATATAATATTCCTATTTAAATGTGTTAACATTCTGAAAGTTTTATCTTGATTTTTTTTTTCAATTTAATGTTTCATTTCGTGGAATTTGTCACCGCCTTTATTTGCATATTAAAACTGCTTGCTTTTTCACCTTGTATTGCATGCACCTTGGAATCATAGGGTGGTATACTATTGGGCTTAGGCTCACACCCTACTTACACCCCTTGGGTGTAAGTAGACCTTTTTTTTGACCCAGGTAAATGAAAGGATAAGGGTGATGGCAGTTCAGGGTGTTAGTCCTCATCCTTGGGGCGGAGTAGTGGAGACGACTTGGGGGTGATGACCCCTTGTCATGTGGTGTCCATGGGGCTGTTTTGTTTCTGTTCCATTGTGTCTTTGGACCTTTTGTATTCACTCTAGACCTATGTATTCAATTCTGGTTTTTGTTTAAACATCGTTTGGTATAATTTTTTCAGATTCAGTTTATTGATTGTTTTTAATGGTTTATGCCTTCATATTTGGGTAAATCGTTCCCAAACCTAAATAAATGATACCCGGGCACTTGTGCCAGCCTGTGGGGATAGGGAACGCCCTTCGGGTCATGTCACAGGCTGGGTTTGGTGCCGGTTTGGGCGGCGACCAGATTCGGTTCGTGACATGGCATCCCCTCAGATAATGTTCTTCCCTACTGTAGTCAAGCTATGACGATCATGTATGAAGAGACTCTCCATTCAATGAATGTCGTAGGAGGCCAAACTGTCTGCCTCCTTGTTTCCCTCCTGTAAGGTGTGGGATATGTTGATGTTGTTGTCATGAAGATCATGTCATTTCCATATTGTGAATTCAATAGACCACGAGGTGTCACCCAGAACCTTGAGTGAATTATAAATTATTATAGAATCTATTTTATCATCCGCAAGGATGATCCCCCTCTTCTGGAAAATCGGGAGGCCCATGAGCATGGTGTTTGCCTCTACAATAAGCGATGAGTCGTTTCCCAATCGGATGGAGAGGGACAGTATGACCGAACCTTTTGAGTCGCGGATCATCCCTCCACCGCACATGAGCACCGCGACACGGGACCCTTTAATGTTAAGGTTGAGGCCAAGTAGAGGGGGTTTCCACCTGACCCACCTTCAAGATGAGTTACTATCAATGGAAGCATTGTCATGTGGGTAGTGCAAGATTTGTTGCATAGTTTTCAATAATTCTATTGATGTATTCAATTTTATTGATATCTGGAACTCTTATCAAATTATTTTCATTAGAAAAAAATCATAATTATGTTTTATAACAAATTATATTTTCAATTAATGTACACCACTAGTGATAAGGTGCTTGTAATATATATATATATATATATTTATATATAATATTATGGTATGATATAAAAATAACCATTTTATCATATCCATGAGATATTAATATATTATGAAACTATAGGGAAATATAAAATAATTATATTATATTACAATTCTTAGTAACCTTTTCATAAATTGTTTTTATGTTAATCAACATTCATGTTCAATGATGATTATTCATTCATTTATTTTATATATTTACAGAAATATTCATGTTTGAAAATATTTTTGGTCATTATCCTCATGTTTTAACACAATATTTGGTTAGTGTTTTATTGTATACCATTTTTTCCCTCTCTCATTGAAGAAGATGATATATGAAACCAATAAATTGATAATAATAATGCATTATTCAAATTATTCTTTTAAAAATACCAATATAAAATATAATTTCTTTATACCTAGAAATCACTGAAGTGGATAAATAATATAAAATTAAACGTAAATAAAACAAATGAGATTGAATTATCATTTCTGAATTCACAATATCTGTGATGTTAATTGAGGATCATCTAGGCTAATTAGTTTACAAAACTTTTGCATATTCCATTTATAATTATTAAAAAAAACATTATACCAATTATACATTGATACAATTTTATATGATACAATTACTATTAAAACGATGTGGAGAAAATAAAATATATTAGAAATTACTATATAATATCATCTAACATGCACACCGAGTTGAAAAACAAATACAATAATATATATAAATTATTATTTAATGGTATTTCATCCCATGATTCATAGGGAAAAATAATTATTATGGAAATATCAATGTTTTTATTCTCATTTGAATCAATTAAATGATTTCTCATTTTTTATAATAATATTAATGACATTTTTAAATTTTTATATAATATTACACATAACACGTCAAATTGTTGTAAAATTATTAAATCATTACAAAAAGCATAGGAAATGTATAATAATGATATAAATCCCAAATCATCACATTGAACTGAATATGATATCCAACATATGAATAAATGAAAATAATGACAAGAATATATAAAATACAACATTCTTCTTATATTATTCATTATTTCAAATAATAGTTTACCATAAATATATCCACATATAATTTATGAGAATACAAATAAATCTTTGTTGTTCAATCTAAAATACATTATATTTTATATTCACAAGAAATAATGAAATGTTAATAAATATCTATATAAATTATATAATATATGCATGTTATTCAACATTACCATACCCCACATAACATAATAAAATTTCAAAAACTTGGTAATTATATAATAAATGAATAATAGGATAGGTTGATCATCTTTAAATTGTCAAAACTACAAATATTGAAATATGGTTGAACAGTATGAAAATAAATGGTGCTCAATACTACAAGTATCATATTTTGAAAATTTTTTTGTAAATATATCATATGAAATAATATAAAACCTCAATGGTATTAAACCATGTTAACAAATATATGGGAATAAATTGACCTAATATTGGAATGAAAATTAGAAAACTAAAAATAATTTAATATGTTTGATGAATATACCAAACCCCTACTTTGTGAGAAGTTACACACATCATAAGAATCCTAAAAATTATTACACTTACATTCCTTATACTAGCACAAATTATGCATTAGATAACATAATATTCATTCATATTGAAGCTTCATATCATCAGTGATGAAATATAATTAAATGAATAATAGCATATACTAACACCCTATGATGGATATAGGGATACTATTATCATTGATGTAAGGACTGGATGATTTGTATCTTATGAACCACATGTTTTTTGGATACATATGATCGTAAAAACAATATATATTTTTATTTAAACAGTAATTTTATAAATATATATATTGATTTGATTTTTAATAAAAATTCATTAATATATATGACATAAAATATATTTATATTGTATATAATATTATGTTTATTATATCAATTATTGAAAATGTAATTGCATTATATTTTATAATGTTCATATTTTTTATAGTGGACTCTAAAAATAATTGAATATGTGTAGAGAAGAATATATAAATAAATAAATAAATAAATTACAATCAACGCATAATGAATCACATTTGATAACCATAATGGTTTTTTACATTTATTATTTATAATTTTTTATCAATATAGTGTATATATATATATATATTTTAATATTATACTACAAATCACAAAGGTGATAATTTTCGAAACAATTCATAAAACAAAAAATTTATTATGAAATTCAAATTCAGAATGATTCTATGGATCAACTTGTGAAAAAGGAATATATAAGATAAATTCCCTAAAAATATGTAGCATTATTGTAAAATAAATATTATTTGTTAAAAGATCATCATATTATATACTATGGGAGAACTTAAAATCTTCCAAAAGAAATGATAACATGAATTTTTTTTGATCACATATTAATAATATAATTTTATTTTTTGTAATTGTATACTATAAATAATATGTTATCACACCTCAATATATTGAAAATAATGAAGAATAAAATTGTCAATGGATTTATTCTTCAAGAAGACACAATGAAAAAAAACTAATACATAGATTACATGTGATAATCAATATGAGCATGTTTTTTCATCCATAAGAAAAAGTGAAAAAATGTTGTAATTGATCGATCTAATATAGTACAATTGGAACATGGATATATAAATAGATTTTTTGTCATTCCATTTCCCATCGATTAGTCAGATGATGATGGAATTTACTTATTGGAAAAAAATATTAGTGAATAAAAAGATGAATGGTTATGTGAACTAATTAAAATATTTAATTTTAACTTAGTGATATAATGAATACATTTAGATATCTATGGTATGTTTCAATCATAAATTGATATTTTTTAAGATAAAACCATTGTAAATATGGTATCAAAAATAATTCACTAAAAATAATGATCATTGATTTCTCAAAAAATGTAATTAATATGTAATAATATTTATTGTCCGATAATTTATTATATAATCCTAGATATTTAAACATGTAACTAATTATTAGTATATGTCAATATCAATCTAACCGAAAAACTAACCATTATAATTTATGAGTTAGTATTTGGAAATACAACTCAGGATGAAGGGATTGATAGATCTTTTGTCTTCAGCCCCAACAATTAAGTAAATTTCAAAACAATATATCATAGAGAAAAGAAATAATATATTCTATAATGGAGGCCATAAAGTAGTTTGTAGAGGAAGTAAGATAGGAACTAATGATACATATAATAGATTCATTCCATAATATTTTATGAGGACATGTGATTTAAATAAAATAATATATAACGTTCTCCTAAATGTGCATACCATAAACATTTATCTATATTACCCAAAATACATCCACATGACCACCAATAATGAAAATTGTTATATACTAATTTTTTGGTTAGATTTCATTAAAATGGTTATAATAAACTTATAATAACTCACTAATAAATAAAATATTATTTAAATAGTTAAACTAAATAATTGATTAATTTTATGTGATTCTTAATAAAACTCATGTATCTCTAATTTACAATAAAATTTACCCATTATACAAAAAAGAAATAGTATTTTGAAATAACTTATATGATATTGGAACTTTCTATTTTAGTTATAAAGTAAAAAATCATTCCATCTTCTCCCATAATGATTTATATTATGGGATAAAAATATTTTACTTTGATACCCACCATCATTCATTGATAAAATTAAAAATTCAATAATTAAATCCATCATTTCCATTAAAAATAATTTTTCATTGAAAATTATGTGATCAATTATATGTTTAACAATTATCATATTCATTAAAATTTCTTATATAACATGCTTTTTATTTTTGAATACTCTTCCTTATATATAGGGTATTCCAAATGGGTTATTTATAACTATATGTATTGATTGAGATGTTATTAATGTTGAATATAATGAAATATATTGATATGTTTCCCTATATATCTGTTTCTACATGAGACATAATGTGACATCATAGATAGATATTAATCAACACAATAATGACAAACACAATATATTTTCATCCTATCATTTATAAAGTGATATTATTGATATCATTGAATTTTCCATAAATAAATATTATCTTTCTCTTTCACATCCAATGATTGAATATGAGAAAATACATTGAAAATTAAAAAAATAAAATATCAAATAACACATGGTATAAATTTATGAATTCATATCCATTATAATTTATTTCACTAAAATATAGTATATTAATAATTTAGATGATTCAAATGACTATGAAAAATTATATACACTTTTTAATTATTCTCCATGATATGGAATATTGGTAAGTCACTAGTAAATTCTATAAAAAATATTCTATGTAATATATTAAATTAACATGAATTTTTCTCTAAAAAATAATATATATTGTTTCTATTTCACTAAATTTATTTTAATTTCATGATGTAATTTTTCAGTTGTCACCAGTTGTATATACTTATTTAGGGGTATTAATTCAAGAACTTTCTACTGATTATTATGAATATTTGTTTAATATTAAAATGTATATTTCATCACTAAATATAATTAGTGGTTATAATATATATTTAATAAATAAATTAATTGAGTATTAAAATATCATTTCCATTGCATCACAAAATATCATTCAAAAAATTTATTAATCCATAGACATATCAACAATCAAATTTATTTCAAGAGAATACATCGTGAAATTCTCATGAAATATATAATAATCCCAAATTTAAAATTGTCTTGGAAAAATAAAATATAAATTAACATATATAATTTAATAATGACTCTTCAAAGTTATCAAAACTAAATTAATGTTTTCGAATTTAAATCCATAAACAATTGGTATATGATATTCTATCTTATAATAGTTTTGGATGTGTGATCCTAATTTCTACTATATCTTGAAATTGATGTTTCTCTTATTTCAAAAGAATCATAATACACATTATTTATTAATTTTTATAAAATCAGTTATTTCATAAAATATTCATATATATCCAGCACATATAAGTTGTCTTTTACAATTCATATGTACTAGTTTGGAAATTTTCAATTTGTAAATTTCATTTAATATGGTCAAATAGTTATATAATTCTTAATAATACATAAATAAAGTCTATGTAAAATGTCATTTTAATGATATTAATTTATGTATATGATTCCTATTTTTCTTTGAAATATAATTTACATATTCACATTACTATATGAGGTTCAGTTATATTAGAATAAAACTATTATATTTATAATTATACGTAGAAAATTATATATAATTAAAAATCACGATGAAAACATATACATAATTAAAATAATTTATTGACCAAATATTTTAATGTAATTTGGAAAATAAGGAATGAATATTTGTACTAAAATTATATTATTACTCAAAGTATATATCCAAAATATGAGTACATGATTATGGATGGAAAAAAGGAAAAAAATTTATTCCACTAACCAATAGCGGTGACCAATAAACTATATATAGATTATAAAAAAATTATGTGAAATAATTTCGTAGAGTTCAAGTGATTTGGTGTAGTTGAAACTGCTTTCAATTGATTATTAAGAGGAATAGACAATGGGGTTTTAAATGTGATGTTTATAGACTTTTTCATATGTTCAAAGACATGTGTTAATGTTGATGAACATTGTTTAGAAAAATGTTTTCGATTCAAGTAATATAATTGGAAAATGTTTGTACGAGTCATTGATTAATTTTTGGTGAATGGGTGGAGTTTTAATGTTTTTTTGTATTATCGGTTTATATTGATTTTTAGAAGATTGGAATTGTATATATAGTTTGAAAAACATTTCAATGGTCTTTATAAAATTTTTGACCTATCTCCTGGCCAGCTGAGGGAAAGAAGCACACTACAACGCAATGGGTGACTAAACGTAACCCCAAATCCATCTAGAATAAGCATGCCATAACTGGAGTAGTTCACTTGGAAAAACCTATGAGAGGAAGAGAAGCGGTGGATAACCAACGTGAGGGAATACACAATGAAAGAAGAGGGCATAGGAGTGTTCCTGCAAGAACCGGTAAGAGATGATACTTGATGTGGGGTAAGAGAACATATTGGGCCATTTTGGTACATCATATAGTATAATAGAGAATCATAATGGGGATCGTTTTGATGTGGGATTAAAATTTTTAACGCAGCTGTCACGACCCATCCTCGTGACCCATTATGTGACTACCCCAAGCCCACCTTCCATTGCCAGGGCCTGGAGACTAGCACCGAAGGTGTAAAAGCCGTTAAAAAAAGAAGGAATTGCATGTGTGAAAGTAAAAAAACACAACAGAGTACGCAACAAAATTATACACTACGTAGAAACTATATACAAAAGTAAGTGTGGAAATTAAATGGAACCGAAAATACAATCCCCAATGTAAGTACATTACAACTGACAATCTAGAACAACAGCAGTAAAGTAAAGCAGCAACCGATGAGTCCTCCCCTGGAAATCCAACCTGATGGGTGGGTACAGATGGCCTCCTCAGCACCCTGGTCCGTCCGTCTACTCCGTGTACTTCTCTCTAAGTGGTCTACCTCTGGGTACCGTACAGCTCCACAAGTCTCCACCTCGATCAGTGGTGTCCGTCGTCTGCATCCAACACAATGTATTGCGGGCATAGACTGTGCAGGGGTAAGTATACGATACTTTTTAGGGACACTGAGACCCCTGAAGGTTTCCTAAAATCCACGAAGGATAACCACAGAAGGAAGATACAATCACAAAGAATCAACTGACTCTAGTTAGTTATATTCCGATACATATACCTAAGTTATCAATCTCAGTTTGGCTCCATTCTCGAGGCCAAGCACAACCTAGTCCCCACAGGAAAAAATTCAATCACATTGATGATAATGATTGAAAGTCAAGACTAATATCACACATGTATAAATCATTCTTATAAAGATAGATATTATTAGATGTAATCACTGATTCGTCTAAGCTGTCGGACCCACGTAGGATACTAGTACAGATGTCTTCGCCGTCAAACCCATAGTGGATTCTAGTACAGTTTTCATTGCTTCCGAACCCATAGATAATTCTTGTATAGTTTTTATCGATGTCGAACCCATAGAGGATTCAAGTACAGTTGTCGTCAAAGTCGAACCCACGAAGGATTCTAGTACAGTTTTCATTGGTGTCGAACCCACAGAGGATTCTAGTACAATCAACATTGTAGTCGCAGCTAGCTATAGGGTTCCCACACACATCAAGATCAATTCCAGGAGGGTCTGCTCCTCGAGCCAAGGGATAAATACATAAACTTTCATGAATTCTAGAGTTGATGTATCCTGATGTTTTGTCTCATCAAATGAAACCCAACACGACAGACAGCACGTCAATCGGATGCCCGGTATGAGAGTTATTGGCTTTTCTGTTCCAGGGGCCTGATTGGAAATACACTCATTCCAAACCCGGCCATTTTCCAAGGTTGTACAAAAATCACTTAGAGTACCAAAAAAGTACCGCCTAGTCGTATGTGTCCCAGTTCCGTAGACGATGATTCAATAGGTCGTGCGGTCATAATGTTATTCACATTTAAGTGAAACAAGCCAGGCCCATCAAGCCCAGCGGGCTGGCGGGTCATCCCATCCTCGCTCGGTGGGTGCGACCTAGATAAGGGGTTGGACCAGACTATTAATGCATTTCCTGGCCCGGTCAGGCATAGTCCAGCCCGTGGCAGGTGGCCCGGCCCGCGCAAGAGCACGACCTTTCCCTGCTGGGCGCGGCCCGGCCTGGCTCGCCGCGGCTTGGCCCGGTTGGCCGATCGATGCTGGGGGACGTGGGCCCCTGATTTCCTGAACTGTCATTACCGAGTGGTGCCTCCCTCCCATCTGGTTGGCCGGTCTTCTCGATGCATTGGCTCGTGCGGGCCGCTCTGCTCCCGCAGGACACTTGTGGGTGACACGACCTTCTCCAACCCGACCATCCGACGAGCTGACCGGTTCACCCGCCGAATCATCCCGCGGAGTGCGGGCCGCTGTCCTCCGTAGTGCGATGCCATGGGGCACCATGGTTCTACCATCCCTATCGGCTACTACCAGACGATTCTTCTTCAGCTGAGCGGCCCGCAGATGCGAGCTATAGATCCTCTCCACGCAGCCAGCATACAAATGCCGCTTTCTCCGGTCGCCGCCACCCCTTCCATCACTGTCGCCATAAAAAAAGACCAAGAATCAATGGAGGGTCATCGGGCCATGTTCATTCAGCATCCACCCTCCACGTTATGCGGTATCATATGGTTGACTATAAAATGTTGCTTCAACGAAGAATGAATAACAATTTCATTCAACTAAAATTAAATCAAACCCCCTACCTCGATTTCATGAGCGGAGCACATCAACGAGTCGTGGAAGACAAGGGTTGAGGAGTTCGGGCATCGCGAAAGAAGGAAGTCTATTCTGTTAATGTCGGTGTGTGCTCAATGATGAAGCGTCGTTGGTGACTTCACATTCTTCGTCGGAGATATTTTTTTCAAGAGAAGAATAGTGTTCTTCTATTTCTCAAGAGCTCTCCCAAAATTCTCTCAACACAACATGTGCCAAACTAAAATAATAGCTAAGGCTATTATTTTATTCAAACATGAATTTTTAAAATTCAAACACTTTCATTAATTAATTCTATGGTTCAATTGATTAATCAAAAGTGTTGGAAAAAATTAATTGGAAAGAGGGAGGTGAAGATATAACATTAATTAAGGGGAGAGTTGTCAAATTAATTAAGGGGGAATTAATGGGTAGTTTAAGGTAGTTGAATATTTAGGGGTTCATGTGGGCACCACTTCACATTATCCTCTCATGGGAGGTTATATGGGTGTAGGTCCCACCTATAACTTCTCCTTGTAGGATATAACTAAGACCATTAAATAAAATTGTGTACTAAAATTTTATTTATTTTCTTCTAAATCTCCAAAAATTAACTCTCAACCCTCATAAAACACAACTATGATAAAGGTCCCCATAAGTGAATACTGGTGCTGCGAGTTCATTGGTGTCCTCAGATTTCAATTCCAAGCACCAGTTCAAAAGATAAAAAAACGCAAACGTACGTTTACTAAAAGTACTCGAACAATATTTCATAAATGTATTCCAGGCACACCGGGCCTCGAAATAATGTGAAGTTAGAAACCGCAGACTCGTAAAATTCCAAAATATTTAAGAAAAAAATATCCATGGAATTTACGGGGCTTTACTTCCCCGTAATGCTACAACACACACTAGGGAAACAAATGGGGGTACTGAGCTCGCATCTGAGCCTCCCTCTTCCAAGTGCTCTCCTGGAGGTTCTCGTGCAACCAGCGAATGCACACCATAGGAATCGATCGTCCACGTAGGAACTGCTCATGTCAATCTTCGATTTCTATCAGGGCCTCCGTGAATGTATCATCATCATCGATGTACAGATCCCTGTGGTCAATGATGTGGGATGAGTCGTGCATGTATCTACCCAGCTGAAATACGTGGAAGATGTCATGCACCTGGTGCAACTAAGGTGGAAGGGACATGCAGTAATCCACCTCGCCTACTCTACTATGGATCTGGAAAGGCCCGATGAAGCACGGAGATAACATGCCACCCCAACCAAATCTTTATAGACCTCGTCGACGTGAGACCCGTTAGATGATGTGGTCACAGTACTTGAACTACAATGGTCTTTATCTCCAATCAGAATATGACTTCTATATGCTATATTCAGTCTTCATTCGCTCATGTATGATCTTCGCCTTCTCCATCATAGCCTGAACCATCTCCGGTCCTACCAGTGCTCACTCCATAGAGTCAGTCCAATATAGAGGTGATATGCAAGGTCAGTTGTATAGTGACTCGTATGGTACCATCCCGATGGTGGAGTGGTAGTTATTGTTGTAAGAAAACTCTATCATGGGTAAATTATCCTCCCAACTGTGACCAAAGTCATTGACAAATGCACAGAGCATGTCCTTGAGAGTCTGAATGGTCCTCTCTATTTGGCAGTCTGTCTGAGGAAGGAAGGCAGTGCTCAAATGTTGTTGTGTCCCTACAGAATCTTGTAACCCCTTACATAGTTGGGATGTGAAACGACCATCATGATCGGAAATGATAGATGATGGCACACCATGAGGCCGTAATATCTCTTGACTGTAGAGGCCTCCCAAAATCTCTACTAAGCCCTGCTATCTATTAAGTTGGATGTGGGACAACATGGTGAGTCGGTCTACGATCACCCAGATATAGTTGTGTACGTGGAAGCCACGTCACATAATTCATGGATATCTCGTCCAAATTCCAGTCTCGGACCTCTAAGGGATATACCAAGCCTACTGGAACCTAGTGCTACACCTTCACATGCTGACAAGTTAGGCATCGTGAAATGAACTCTACAACCACTTTCTTCATACTCGGCCACCAATACTGTCGTTTGAGGTCATGATATATCTTCTCCACTCATGGATGTACTTCTAGATGGGATGTGTGGAACTCCATCAGCACCACCTCCTGTAGTGAAATTGGTACCATGGTACATCCCCTGAAGAGGATGACATTCTCCCCTCCTTTAGAAAATCCATCAAGGTCATGTCCTGAGAATATCTGAGCATGTCATGTCTCATAGTAAGAATCCCCACACTGTGCCTCCCTGACTTGCTGATGAAATAGAGGAGTGATTGTGAGAGATAGAAGAAAGGCTGCTCCATCTCTATACAGAAAGGATATCTGCAACACGGCTAGCTGATCTATCACCTCTCCTAGCAGCTGAATGTTTGATCTCTTGCTGAGAGTATCATCTACAACATTTCCCTCCCCACGAGTGTATGAAATATCAAATTCATAGTCCTGGAGGAACTCGATCCATCGCCACTTTCTCAGGATCAGGTCCTTCTATGAGAAGATGTACATGTGACTCTAGTGGTAAGAATAGACTGTAAAGCGCTCGCCCATCATATAGTGCCGCCACATCTTCATGGAGAAAACCACTACTACTAAATACAGTTCATGAGTAGTGTAGTTATGCTCAGGCTATCTCAACTGTCGTTAATTATAGTAAACTACGAACCCAACACCCTCCTCCAGTAGCCTCAAGATGGGCGCACTGATCAATCTCTATCTTAGGTACTGAAATATTTTTTGACATTTTTCTTACCGCATGAAGGGTTTTCCCTTCTTCCTAAAAGATGAATGTGGTGGTGCAACTTTAAATAAGTATGGAACAAATATCCTATAGTACCCAGCAAGACCGAGGAAAATCTACACCTACGTCACAATCCTAGGTGGATCCCAAGCAAGTAATTCCTCAATCATTGATGGATCCACTGCCACTCCAGCCTCTGAGATGACGTGTCCCAATAAGTGAACCTCTCAAATCCAGAACTGGTACTTCGAGATCTTAAAATAAAGATGGTGCTCTAGGAGTCTATCTAGTACAAACTGAAAATGGTAGGTGTGCTCCTCCTCTTTAGTCGAGTAAATAATTATGTTGTTGATGAAGACTACGACAAATCGATAGTGATAAGGCTGGAGGATCTTGTTCACGAGACTCATGAACACTGTTGGAGCATTGGCTATGCCGAAGGGAATAACCAAGAACTTGTAGTGGCCATACCGACACCTGAAGGTTGTCTTCTACACATCCTCATCTCGAACTCTAAGCTGGTGATAGCCTGACCCGATGATTATCATTAACAACCATCGTGCCATCTTGAGCTGATCAAAAAGGTTCTCAATCCTTGGGAGTGGATATTGTTCTTCACGGTCACCTGATTCAAGAAACGGTATTCGACACACAATCGCAAACTCTCATCCACCATCTTGGAAAAAAAATTGGTGAATCCCATGGTGAAACACTAGGTTGGGTAAATCCCTTTCATTGTAAGTCCTCCAGTCATACACACAGCTCACGAAGCTCCGTGTGAGCCATCCGATATGCTGGAGTAGATATTAGTGTTCTTTCGGGGTACGGATCAATGGTGAAGTCTACCTCTCTGTGAGGAGGTAGTCCTAGAACGTCTTCCGGAAAAACACCTGCATACTGATCCACCAAAATAGGAAAACTTTGACTCCACACATCAACTACTCCAAGTATGAGACTAGACAACTAATTTTTGATCGGATTCCCTATCCTTTGCAAAAGTCCATCCTATGCTGCAAAGACTCCCTTCTCTCTAGTGGAGGTGAAACTGCTCCCATCTGTGCGGATACACCGCACCTTGCGCCTAATGCAGTCAATCTGACCATGGACTGTAGACAACCATTACATAGACATGATGATGTCGTAAGGCCTCGACACCACAACAAGAATATCCCAACCGAATATCTCACCTCCTAGAGTAAGATCACACTGCTGGCACCAGTGTGTAATCATCGAGTCTACTTTCGTAGGAGTCTCTAGCTGTAAGGTTCAAGCCAAAGGCTCCGTCGGAATCTCCGAGCTCTGATAAAAGGTAGCAGAAATAAAAGAATTACTAGTATCATTGTCTATAAGCACTAAAAAATGGTTGGAGTAGACACAGATAGTACCTCGAATCATCTCAGGTGTGCCTTGGTCATAGGTCTCAACTCCCTGGTGCTGAGACCGCCTCGGTCCTCCAGCTCCCTATGGTCGGGCTCCTGGTGAGGGTGGTGGTAGGGCCACAAAATGTCGTCCACCACCTGCTGTTAGACAAGATCCTCTACTGCGTCTGCCTGCTCCCTATGTACCGCCATGGTCTAACTTCTACCTCTTCCTAAGATGTCCATGTATTGTCATATTCTCATCATTATGGCTGGTCAGGCAGTCATGAGCCATGTGGCAATGCCCGCCGCATGCATAGCACTGCCTGCTCTGTTTCGGGTACGCCGCAAAACCAAACATGTATCCTGAGGTTGACACCTGATGGCCTGGTCATCTTGGACCTCTAAAACATCTATCTACTGCTAGATACCGAAGTCTCTACTACATATCGCACTATGGTCAGTCTCGGTACTGGATACTGCTTAGCGAGGAAGCTCTCCACTAGAATAGCTCACTCTGACACCCTCGTATGTGTCGGAATGCTGTGGGGAATTGTCAAAGACATGATATCATTCCTCAGTCCCTACTCGAAGGTCCAAGCCCTAATGAACATGTCTAGTTCCATGTCTAGGGAGTAGCGTGAGAGGTTAGTCTCACTGAGTAATGAGCTACTGTCATACTGCCCTACTACAGATGAAGTAACTCATGAATCTGCACTGCACATAAGGTGGTGGGAACTAACTCCGAGCGGAAGAGACTCTCATTTTCTGTCCAATGTAGAGATGCCTCATCATGCACCTAGAACATCAAGCTCCACCATTTTCCTATTTTTGTGTACAAGAGACTCGCATCTAGGATCACCATATGATCAGTTGGTGTCTCCACTAATCAGAAAACTTTGATGACAGTCTCTTGCCAATCCTCGACTACCTGTGAGTCTGTCCCTCCATGGAACTTGGGCGACCTCAATCACTAAAAATCATGCAACACACTCAGGTTTAGTGCACTCTCAGCAGCTGGGGCTGGTGGTATCGGTGGCTCAGTAGGTAGTGTTACCGCTAGCGCCTCTGTTGTGATGGGGTCCTTCCCTGAGGCATCATCACTCGGTGGGCTTCCATCTCGTACATAACTCGGAACCCTAGATGGCTGCCTTCTTAGGGCCATACTGAAAATAAACAGGTGTTCCATGATCTAACAATATACCTGGTGAGCTGATACAATGTCATCACAACGAAATATTTTGAATCACACATGCAATCATTGTTTTCAGGAACTGAGTCGGAAATCATAGGTTATGGTCCTGTTGTATGGATACGTCGATCGTCGCACCAACACTGGACTCCCTAGACTGAAAACCACACTCAATACTCCTAAAAATATTTCTTCATAGAAAATAATAATGATCAGAGTCTTATGTTTTGTGGTAGAACTGACTCCTTTGATACCAATTTGTCAGGACCCGTCCTCGGGGCCCCTATCATGACAACTCCAAGCCCTCCTACAATAGGCTATGGGATGGAGACTAGCACCAAAGGCATAAATCCCGATATAAAGGGGAGTCATTTCCTTTCTGAAAGTAAAAAAAACACAAAAGAGTATGAAACATAAGAAAAACAAAAAGTAAAAAATGTATACAAAAGTAACTGCTGAACGGAAAAGGGGCCGGAAATTCAAGCCCAATAGTAAGTAATGTAAAACTGAAAAGCTATAACAACTATAGTAAAGTAAAGAAGAAACCACTCAGTTGTCCTCTGGGAATCCCACCTGAAGGTTGGGTACATATTGCCTCTCCAGCACCCCGGTCCATCTGTCTGCTCCGTGTACGTCTGGCCAAGTGGTCTACCTCCAGGTATCGTCTAGGTCCAAAAATCTCCACCTCGATCAGTGATGTCAGTTGTCTCCATCCAACACAATTTAGTGTGGACATATCCCATGAAAGGGTAAGTATATGATACTCAGTAGGGAACCTGAGACCCTTGAAGGTTTCCCAGAATCCACGAAGGAAACCACAAATGAAATATACAATCACGAAGTATTAACCAACTCTACTTAGGTATATTCCTATAAAAATACCTAAGTTATCAATCTTATTTTGACTCCACTCTCGAGCCCATACATAACCTAGTCTACACAATGAAGAAGTCAATCACATCGATGATAATGATTGAAAGTCAAGAATTAAATCACACATGTATACATATTTCATACTAAGATAGAGATGATTTGTTGTAATCACGGATTCGTCTAAGCTGTCGGAACCACGTAGGATACTTTTACAGAAGTCTTCACAGTCAAACCCACGGAGGATTCTAGTATAGTTGTCATCACTACCAAACCCACGACGGATTATAGTAAAGTTGTCGTCATAGCTGAACCCACGGAGGATTCTAGTAGAGTTTTCGTCGCTACTGAACCCACAAAGGATTCCAGTACAGTTTTTATCGCTGTCGAACCCATTGAGATTTCCAGTACAGTCGTCATTGTAGTCGCATCCAGCTCTAGGGTTCATGCACACAACACACTAGATTATAGAAGGGTCCGCTACTCAATCCAAGGGGTCGTACATAAACTATCACAAAGTACAGATATGATGTATATCGATGATCCGGCTTGCCAATAGAAACCCAACACAACAGACGGCACGTCAATTGGATGCTCGGTCTGACAGTTATTGGCTTTTCCGTTCGAGGGGACCGGTTGGAAATAAGATGTTTCCAAACCCAGCCATTTTCCAATGATTTACAAAACCCAAATAGAGTACTTCAAAAGGACCACCTCTTCGAAATATTCCTAGTGCCGTAGACAGTAAATGGATCAGACATGCGGTCTTAACGTTATTCCCATTTAAGTGAAATGGGCCGGCCCTTCAAGCCCAGTGGGCTGGCGGGTAAGCTCATCCTGGATCGGTGGGTCCAACCAAGCTAAGGGGTCGGCCCAACCTATTCATACGCAGCCTAGACCGGTGGGGAAAAATGCATCCCATGGCAGGTGGCCGGGCCCACGAAAGGGCGTAGCCTGGCATGGCTAGCCGAGGCCCGGCCCGGCTGGCCGAGTGGCTCGGCTCCGGTTGCCAAGAGATTCGGGGGGACATGGCCCCCTGGTTTCTCGAACTGGTGGTGTCGAGCGATGCCACCCTCTTGTTCGACCTGCCGAAGCCAACCGGTCATCCCGGTGTAGGTGGCCCGTGCGGGTGTCACTACCTTCACCAACCTGACCGGCTGACGAGTCGGCTGGTTCCTCCACCGACGCGGCCCGAGGAGCACGGGATGTGGTCCTCCACAGCATGACACCGTGGGGCACCGCGGTTCCACCAGCGCGGCTGGCTACGGTTGGCCTGTTCTTCTTCGACTATGGGGCCTGCGGATGTGGGCTGTGGTTCCTCTCCCCACGATCAGCCTACGTCCGCCACTTTCTCTAGTTTCTTCCCCCCTTCCATAACCATCACCAACTAAAAAGAACACGAATCAATGGAGGGTCGTCAAGACGTGTTTGTTCGGCCCATGCCCTCCACGTTAGGTGGTATCATATGGCCGAAAATAAAACATGGTTGTAACGAAGAATGAAGAAAATTATCATTTAATTAAAATTGAAGCAATCCACCTACCTCGATTTCAAGAGTCGACCACGTCAATGAGTCACCGAAGACAAGCGTTGTGGAGGTCGGGTGTCATAGAAGAAGGACGTCGATTCTATTGACGTTAGAATGTGCTTAAAGACGTAGTGTTGTTGGTGACTTTGCGTTCTTAATTGGAGATATTCTTCATTGAAAGAAGAAATATTTTCTTCTATTTCTCAATAGCTCTCCCAAAATTCTCTCAACACAACAAAATCCAATCTAAAATAATAGCTAAGGCTATTTTTTTATTCACACATGAATTTTCAAAATTCATACAATTTAATTAATTAAATTTAGGGTTTAATTCATTAATCAAAAGTGTTGGAAAATATTAATGGGAGAGATGGAGGTGAAGAGATCATATTCATTTAGGGGAGAGTTTTCAAATTAATTAAGGGTGAATTAATGGAGAGTTTACGAGAGTTGAAAATTTGGGGGTTCGTGTGGGAACCAACTCACATTATCGTCTCATGGGAGGTTATGTTGGTGTGGGTCCCACATATAACTTCCCCATGTAAGATATAACTAACAACTTTAAATAATATTTGAGTACTATGATTTTATTTATTTTATTCTAAATCCCTATATATTAACTTTCCACCAACATTAAACACAACTATGGAAAAGGTCCCCTTAACCGAATATTGGCTCTGCGAGTTCATCGGTGTCATTGAATTTCAATTCTGAGCACCGGTTCAAAAGATATAAAAACTCACACGTATGTTTACTGAACGTATCTGAAAAAAACATCAGAAATTGATTCCTGGCACACCAGGCCTCAGAATCAAGTTTCGTCAAAAACCACAGAGTTTTAATATTCCAATGTATATAAGAAAAAACATTCCTTGAAATCTCCATGTCTTTAGAGTAGGATAAATACAATCCATTGTATTTTTTCTTGTAAAGTGCCATTGCCATATGATCATGTCACTTTTTTATCAATTGTGTGATCAACTCAATATTATCTTATATTTTTCTAATCTCCTACTGAGTTTTTCTTCTACCTCAAGCTTACATGAAGAATTATATTCTTTTGATGATCCATGACACGTCATCCTAATCTTGAAATATGTCTTCTAGCCTCATTTTAGGATCCAGATTCTCTGAATATTGTCGAAATGTATTATGAATTTTTTTACATTATATAATCGTTGAATAGAATAAGTTTTCATGATTATGGAATATTATATTATGATTCTGGTTTATTAAAAATAATGAGATCGATCTGATTTTCATATATTGATTATATTACATCATGTATCTATTTTGGATATAGAATGAAGTACCCTGAGTGTGTCTCTCACAACTTTTTCCTCTCAGATTTAGTTTTTTCAAATAATACATGAAGGTCATGATTAGAAAACATGTTTTTTCCGCACTTGTTTTATATTGGGATGAACTTGTTAAATAAATCAATTTGGGAAGAATTATATCCAAACATAAATTTCCCCTATTTTGTGTGTGTCACCAAGATCGTTTTATTGTATAATAGTAGTATTATCACTATTTCATGTAGAATTTATGAAACAGTTACTAGTGTACACATACCTGCAATTTGTGAAGAATATATTTGTTCATTTATAGTCTACACCCATATAGGTTTTCATATATCTGGCTTGAAAGAAAGAAGTTTACATGAACCAAAGATGTGTAATTTCACAAAGGCATGTGAGAAGAACATATATGTTTTGATGTCATTGTGAATAATTTTTTTGAGAAGGACATTTTTCTCAAATTAGACATACTAATGTGTGAATAAACAAAGTTTTTATAATGAATAAAAATGTAGTTTTTTTAAGGAAATATTTAATTTTTTTGTAAAATTTGGATTTTGTGTTTGAATAGTTATTGATAATAGAGTAATTGATAAATACGATGTTAAGTTATTATGTCTATTCATTTTATTGTGCACACCAACTAAAAGGTTACTATAATAACACATGAGGCATTGTATTTGTTCACATATATTTTTTAATAAAATGAGAAGGCCACCGTGTATTATAATTACATGAATTCTGTAGGATGAAGTGTATTTTAATGTGATATATTCAATGTATATTCTACCTCTAGTGTTTGGGACTGATGTTTGGAATATTTAATATTAATGATTCAAAAAAATTGGTGTATTAGATTTTCCAGTGCTTACTGAGGATAAGACTTCTACATGAAAAAATAATTCAATCATAAGAATATTTTTACAAAGATAGAATAATATATTTAGGGATCAGAACTATCAGTACGAGAATAGAGTCATTGTAAATGTACATTAATTGAACACAAGACGGTTGGATGTAGAAATCTCATGGATGATTATTAAGGGATCATCTTATTTGTGGATAAGATACTCTATGATGTTGGACCTTGTCACTGGGGGGTCCAACCAGTTGTCGGAGAGGATTGAGGGAATGTGAGTGGGGGTCTAACATGTCAAACATTTTGGGGGTCCAACCAGCTAAGGTAGAAGCGTTTAATTATTGCGGGGTATTAGCAGAATCATTTGAAGGATCAATTACTGGGGTGTATAATCAAATTCTACTTTCACATTTCTAATATAAAAAATATATAGTGGATAATATTTTTGGGGGGTCTAATAAACATGGAATGGATGTTGGTCTCAGTACCTAACCTTGTAAAAATATTGTCTGTTTTGTTTCATTTACATTATTCATTTGTTGGATGACCTGACCATTACAACATGTGATGAAGGATATAATTAAAATGTTAAAAATAATTTCCTAAAAATTTGTCACTCTTTAATTACCCCCCCATCTTAGTTTGACTGCACAATCCATGTACACATCAGTTGGTATTAGAGGGAAGGACCCCTCTATTTGGATCTACACTACTTCTCAATGTTTTTTATATCCCATGTACATGAAATGAAGGTTTTAGATGTATTAATAATCATTAGATATGGTGATGTAAATCCTATCTCTACATATAATAATATAAAATTGGATGTTTCAATAATATCATTGAATAATACCTAAAAAAATTAAAAGATGATGAATAAGAATTCTATGATAAATGAAAATCATATAGTATCTAGAGACACTCTGGTGATAAAATTTTTAGTTAAATATATAGATGAATCAAGTAAAATATAAGATATGGATATGATTAAAACCACAATAAAAAAGGAAATGATGAGACTTCCCAATGAAGTTTTCATATGTATGTCCATGGTTTACGAGGAAAAATGTGATGAAAAACTACAAATAGAAGAAGAGGTAGATGTTATGGAAGAAGAATTGACTAAATGTTTTGGAATTGCCAACTCTCTCACAAGACTACTGATATCAAAATAAGAAACAACATATGTATGAAATGTTTTATATTATAGAGTTGTTGAAGAATTAGAAATTTTGATAATGATATTTTTGTAATTGTTTATATTGAATTTATTCACACTGCTGGAAATCAGACTTTTCCCAACACATGTATACCAACGGTTCAAAGAACCGTTGGTATAGATTATCATTACCAACAGTTTTCTTAAACTATTGTTAAAGTTATGTAACAAGTGAGTTATCCCAATGGTTTGACGAAACCATTGGAAAATATGGGTATAAAATCTCTTTTCCCAACGATTTGATGAAACTGTTGGGAAAAATTGGGAAAAATGAGTTTTCCCAACAGTTTCATCAAACCGTTGGGAACGATTGAGTTCTACAATAATTTTTTAAAAAGAGTTGGAAAAAATATGCCCCATATTCTCCAAAACCATGTAGTAGCCTCCCCACAATTCCAGAACCATTCTAATACTCTCCAGAAGTGATTCCTTCGTAGAAGCACTTGAGAAGCCCCACCTCTTCCATCGGATCAGCTGCTGCCATGTTAGACTCATTCAATATTTTATCAAGTATATAGTTCCACATATTATCAAGCATATCCTTCTATTCCCATGGATTTCATTATTCAGAATTTTTAGGGTTCTTGATAAATTTTATGATTCACTACTCAACGAATTGTGTACTCAAATAACTACATCAGTGTATTTCCAATTAATGTTTTCATTACACATTTACATTTATAAGGGCATGGTGTCTCTTTATTGTGTTATAATTTTAATGATTAATTGTTTTTTAATCTTAATGCTTCAAATCTTACAGATTCATTTATATGAACTCAAAATGAATTTTTTGTAAAATTTATTGATATTATTTCATGAAAATCACCCCTTTCATTAAGATCATGTCAAACATGAAGATCGTGTTCATCTTAATTTTAGTTCACGATGTGTATTACATATCAAGTATGTATCATGTTTCTATAAAAATCTGTATATATATATATAAAATGAAACACCATTCACTTATCCTTTTTACAATAGAACATATGGAGTATATTCTTGAACTTTGCAAAATAGTATTTGATCCCTAATTAGTACTTCTTCCTTCTTCATGAAACTAATTCACAAAATGTAAAATTTGCAATATTATTGAATATTATTTTTCTAATGTAACCATTATTCATTCTGCCTTCAACATCATACATGTGTTATTCAATGACCTTTTTGAAAAACAATGTCCATTTTCACTGATTTGGGGTTCCCCAAAATGCTTGGGAAAATCATAAATATTCATGTAGTGAATCATGTTTCTCATATGGATCCATGGATACAAGTTCATCTCAAAAATCTTGATAGCGTGGTTCAAATATCATGAGGACCATGAGATTATTATTATTCACACAAATAATGTTGTTTTCTACAACTATGTGTTTTCTTTTTCACTTTTGATTTGGCCGAAAGGGGAGCTTTGTCCTCCTTAATCATTGTTGTGGGTGGTCATTTAGGATGTAAGATAGTATGACTTCATTTTACATGATATATCCAATATTATTATTGACTTATGTTCAATTTTATTATCTTTAACAAGTGATGTTGTTTAATAAGTAGTTATTAATGGTTGTAATAACGATGATATGGTATAAGCGTTTATATGGTGTGTATAATGGTTTAAATGGTGTGTATAACGGTTGAAATATGGTATTTGTGAACTTGAGTCATTAATTTATGCCTCCATTCTCACTAGCATGTAATAAATTGAATGATTTAAACCTATCCTCACATGATTTCTTACCTTATATAGTGTCCAACATATGGAATATGTGATTTTGAATTCATCAGTTAACCAGGATCATATATTCCATTTCCTCCAAGATGACTGTACTAATATAACCTTATGGTCAATTAAATATGGTTCTCATTATACGTTGTATATTATTTGTCCTTATTGGACAATACTCACTTTAATGAGGGTGGGGTGCTTTTCACAACCCTTGCTGGCATGTGTAGACATCCATAAAAATGTAAGATATGTCACAAGTTTAATTCAGAAATGTTGTTATCATTGATATACTTTATTATTAATTTTAAATTTTAAAATAAATGTTTTTGTCTATACTTAATGAAATTAAATCTTCTTACAAGCCAATAACAACCTATTTTTGTAGAAGCCTAAAATTTATTCACCCATGGGGTGCGCTTGACTTGGGGAAGTAATTGGGTAATGAATATTATGGCCATAGAGGTGTAAATAATGAGTTATCGAATATGAGTGAATGATTTGGGATGCCTATTACAAATTATGGGACCTAAGGCATGTGCCTCTTATAGACCTAATTAGAATGAATATAAATAAATTTTAATTTAATTTATGAGTACTTGTCCTTTGAATTATTTTAATAGTTCACTATATAAACTCAAAACATCTTCCTTTATCATTTACTTATATTTATTTTCTATTAAAGTTCAATCCTATTGAATTTTTTATGACAAAATTACTTATATGAATTCTTTTTACAGAATGGACAGATGTTGGATGTATAAAACCGATCAGATCTCAAGAGATTTTCAAACCAATTTGGAGAGCTTTATAGATTTTACATTTCACAATGCTTCAGATAGTGGTTGCATACACTGGCCATGTTCAAATTGTGTTGGTAGTCCTTGGTTGAGCCATGAAGAAGTTAGATAACACATAACCAAAAATGGTTTTCAAGAAAACTACTTTGTGTGGTATCACAATGGGGAGAGAATGAAATCTCAAATTGGTGACGATCAAAATGAAAGGACTGGAATGGATAATTTGTTAGATGTTCGGTTTTCATTTATTTATCGTCATGAAAAAGAAAGGATTTAGACTTAAGAAGACTTCAATATGAGGACAGCTGATGCTTCTACTGAAAATTTTGATATTGATATGGTGAAAAAATTGAATTATGATTCCACAACTCCAGTATATCGACAATGCGATAAAAAGAAAAAGCTGGAAATTTTAATATGATTGTTTCATGGGGAAACTATGTATGGTATTTCTAATACAACAATCGATTATATTCTTATCCTCTTGAAAGAATTACTTCCAGATGATGCAGATATTTCCTCAATCCACTGTATGTCATGGAGGTTAGTTGAGGAACATGGATTTATGAGAAAAAAAATTCTTACTTTCCCAAAATATTGTAGTTTATTCTCGGAAGAAACCGCTGAACTAAATGATTGTATAAAATGTGGCACATACCGCTAGAAGTCAAAATCTAATGGAACACCATCCCACGTTCCACAAAAAGTAATGTGGAACATTCTATTGATCCCCAGACTTCAGAATCTTTTTTTTTTCAGATAACATATCAATAAAAACGAGATGACATAATATAGAGAGAAAGAAGGCTAATGCTGAGTTGGTTCATCCTGCAGATGGATTTTCATGCGAGATATTTGATACCTAACATCTTTATTTTGCAACTGAAGTGCATAATATTAGGCTGGGTCTTTCATGCGACAGTTTTAATCCTTTTGGGTAGATTCTTACTTCACACAGCACATTTCCAATTTTTATAAACATTTATAATCTTCCCCCATGGTTGTGTATGAAAAACCATTCACATTCTTGAGTATACTAATATCTTGTCCTTCTTATCCTAACATTGATATTGATTTATACATGAATCCTTTAATAAAAGATTTGAATCTTCTTTGGGATGTGGGTGTGCGCACATACGATGCATGTTCGAAAGACATATTTCAGATGCATGTTGCGCTTATGTGGATGATCAATGGTTTTCCAGCTTATGCAATGTTTTCTGGATGGAGCACGAAGGGAAAACTATCATGCCCAGTTTGTATGATGAATACACAATCCAAAAGACCGGAACATCTCTATAGTTTTATTTTTATTGGACATCAACGATTCTTGCCAAATGATCATCCATATAAAATGAATCGTCAATGATTTGATAATAAAATAGAGACCGATGCTCCACCTCAGCGTATGTCTGTAACTAATGTCTTTAATGAATTTAAAGATTTCACTTTTTCATTCGATAAGGGTCAAATGAAATCTGGAAAGAAAAATAATGTTTCCATTGAAACCTATTACAATTAAAATAAAAGGAGTATCTTTTTTGATTTTCCTTATTGGTCAACCAATTTGTTACGTCATTGCTTAGATGTAATTTATATTGAAAAGAATATAAGTGAAATGTTGCTTTCAGTTTTTCTAAATGTCAAGGGGAAGACAAAAGATGATTTTTGATCTCGGTGTGACTTGGTGGATTGCGGTTTCATACCAGAATTGTATTATGTGTGTATTAGTGAAAATACATGGCAACTTCCATGTGATTCTTATGTGATGAAACCTATGAAAAAAAACTATTTATGGATGTATTAGTGACTATTACAGTCCATGATGGCTATTCAAGAAACATGTCTAAATGGGTCAATAGAAGAGAGTTGAAGCTAAAATCATTGAAGACACATGATTATCACGTTCTACTGCATGAGTTGCTTCCACTAGAAATTCGTCAACTTTTATTCAATAATGTAAGGGTGACTGTTATTAGGTTGTTCTATTTGTTTATAGATCTCTGTGCTATGAATTTTTCCATGTATTTCTTGTAAGAAATTTTGAAAAATTCCCCATTAATATTGTGTGAGTTGGAAAAAATATTTCCTCTATCATTTTTCACATCCATGTTGCATCTGATTGTCCTTATTCCCACTGAAATACTTCTTGGAGGACCAGTTTCTTTTAGTTGGTTGTATCCAACTGAATGAAATATGTACACATTAAAGTATTATGTCTGAAACATGAATCATCCTAAAGGTTCTATCGTGAACGGTTACTTGGCTCCAGAATGTATGGGTTTCTGCTAGATGTATTTGTCAGACATTACTACAAGAATGAAAAGACAAATGAGAAATGAAGAAGAACAGTATGATCAAATTGAACCATGTTTTCCATCAATGTCTCAAATAAGAGGAATTCCTTGATCATATACATGGAAGACATCAAGCCATGAAGAGAGGGAGATGGCACATCGCACAGTTTTGGTCAACTGTGATTTGTTCAATGGCTATATTAGGTAACAAAATTGAATATGTATATCTCACTTATATATTGGTTAAAAAATTCATATTTTTTATCTATAGAGAACATAAAACAATGATAAAAAGGAATCATCATTCATTATCTTTGGGAAGGAGAGAGAATTTTCAAAGCAATTATTTTTCAGCTTAGTTAAAATTAAAGGAAAAAATATTACAGTTTAAAATAATTATATCAATATTTAATTAAGTTTAGTAGTCTTTTATATTACAAGTATTGAGTTATTCTGTGGATTCTGTCTCTAAGGAAATACGATCATTGGATTTTGGTCCTAATACCATGGTTCATGACTATAAATAAAATGTTATTAACGGGTAAAATTTATTGTCACTAAACGAGAACAGAACATGAGAACACATCATGATGGTGTTATGGTTACTGCAACAACAGATTGTTATGCCAGTGCATCAGATAATAGACTGCGATTTTAAAATGTGGGTTATTATGGAGTCATTGAGAAAATAATAATATTGGATTATTACTCTCATGGACGAGTCACAATGATGAAATTCCATTGGTTTGATTAGATGACGATACATGGAACATTTATTAATGAACGTGGATTTCGAGTAATTAATATGACTCACACTCTTTCTACCGAAGAAAAATATGTATTTGAATTAATGGAAAAAAAGGTTTTTTGTGTCAAAGACCAACATCGACCTGAATTTGGTTTCCTATTTGAAGTAATTCCAAGACATATTTTTGATGATGGTGATGATGGAATTTGAACTGTCCCTAGTGCCATTAGAACCAATCCATTTATTTATTTTTGATGAATCCAATAGCTCAATTGTCATATTTGATTGTGAACATGAAGTTGTGGTTAAAAATATATAGAATAATTCATCCATGTTCTCAATTCTTTTGGTTTACCTCGAGTTGGGTTTTTAAGGTTGGTAATATTCAAATTGATTTAGGATTGATCACATGTATGTTTTAGCTGACTTGACCATTATGTGAGTTTTCAATGTTTATTGGTTGCAGTTTTATTTGAATTGCATTTTCTACTTTGGAATTGAACTGAATTCAAACATAGTCAAACAATATTTCTAACATGGTGATCATTACAACTTGTATGACTTATAAAATCCATTCAAGCTCTTATAAAACAATTTATAGATAAATTACAAATGAATCATCTTATTCCCTCATATATTTAGTTTTTTGGGATACACATTAGTTTCCTTTTTTCAATTAATTACATATTTGTTTTCAAAAGAATGAAATGCACCCTTTTGAATAGAGACGAAGGAAAAAAATGATGGAGAACAATCGGAGAACGGTGGAGTTGGGAATTCAACCATTAGTTCCTATAGTGAGTACTTTATTTATAATATATATATTTAAAGAATATATAATGTCATGTGATTAATTTGTTTGTAAACATTTTTGTAGTATCCGCCTATACGTCGACAGTTATTCGACGAGGTGCCTAGTACTGGTCCTAGTTCTCAGGCCAGTGGTATGAGGAGGGTTCGTACCAAAGGTGGACGAGAAGCTACATGTACCCGACTAAACACTGCCCCTCCCACTGACATGTCATCCTTAACATATTCTAATCCCGATGTGTCATTATGGACACAAGGGATATTTAGACCTCCCATGATTTCTACACCTTTTGCATCTTCTGGCCCATCATTTAAACATTCCATGATGATACCCACTCCCCAGTCAAAATCTGGTCTTACAGCTTTCCCATATTCTTTTCCTTATACATCTGTCTCTCTGAGATTCTATATTCTTTTGTCTTTTACTCCTGTTCCACCATAGGGTGTTCGATCAGTTTCTGTGGATCCAGCGGTGCTCAGCAATCATACTGGTGCAAGTATATTTATAGAACCCTAACAAATTTTTATAGCAATATTTATTTTCATTATACCATGTTTTGATAAAATATTTGTTTTTATTTCATGAAAGTTACATCTACTAACATGAGGATGTGGGCGGGGTCGTACATGCATGCGTTCGGTGTGGAACCACCGCACATAGGTTATGGTGGATTACAAAGAAGACAACCGAATGATTGAGAAAACAAGACAGCAATGTCGGATTTTTTTGTCAATGCATTCCAAATACCCCGACATAATTCCCTTCATCCCCCTATGGTGGAAAAATTTTCCACATGAGGTTAAGGATAGAGCATGGGTAGAGATATGGGTAAAAAAATATGTTGTATTTAATGCCATGAATTATTTTGGTGTTTATATTAATTAATATTTTGATGTCAGCTTCGATTTAATTTTCCTGATGGTGAGGGTGTACGATCCGAACATCTAAATGATTTAGGCGAGCATTGGAGAGCCGTCAAGCATGAGTTGTATATTGGCTGGTGTTCTAGAGTTTGTACTCAGTTAGAGGTTGTACCAGTCGTGGATGATTGTCCTATAGAGAAGTATCATCAAATGATTACTTATTGGACGAGTACCCAATTTAAGGTATGAAATAAATTTGAGGTATTTAAATAATAACATTCATTTTTTCGTTAATATTATCCTTTGAATTATCTAATTTTATTTAGGAATCATCTTGAAAAAAATAAAAAAAAAATTTGAAGCAAAAAAATACCTCAACACCCTAGGACGTACTTCGATGTCGGGTCATGAGAGGAAGCAGGTATGCTGATTGTTTATAAGTATTCTTTATGACTTAAATTTTAATTTGTTTTCTAAATTATTTAACTATTTTCTAATGTTTTCATATAACTATAGTTTTCAATGTCATTGTTGAGGAAAATACATAATATTGAAGGACGTGTGCCTCGAGAAAAATTGTTTTGCTTGAGTAGACGGAAAAAGGATGGATGTGCCATCAAGGAAGCGACTCAGCAGTAGATTGAAAATTTTAATTTGTTGATTTTATATTTTAATATATATTTTTAAACTTAATAATATATTTATATTTGTAAAAGGCTGCTTTAGAGGCCCTGGATGCCCAAGAACTGGATAATTTTGTTCCAACTGATCACTTACATCAGGTGTTGGGAGAGGATCGTCCTGGAAGAGTATGCTTCCGACCTATGATAGCCCCAGTGATGTATTGTCCATCCTCAGGTACGAGTTGTAGTGCCACCGAGTAGCAGCAAGTTAGGGAATATGCAGAACAGGCTGAGAAAAGGGCCACAGAGACGGTAGGACAGTCTTCTAGGGAAAACAATGCATTTATGAAATTTGTTGATGTTCTACATCCAACACTTCTAGCAAAGGCCAGCCAAGAATTTGGTGAATATATTTCATAGATACGTTCTATATATAGTGCACTAGGTGGAATTTCTAGTGGTGTTCAGGATGATGTCTAGCATGGTGATGATGACGGCGAGGAGTCTGATGTGGAAGTGGAGGGAGAGGAGAAGGGTGAGGCTAATGGCGAGGGCGAGGAGGAGGGAACTGAGGAGGGCGAGGACGATGATGGGGATGAGGATGAGGGTGATGATGATGGTTATGATGGTGATGGTGATGTGGGACAAATTGATCCGTTACATTTTTGACTAATATTACCGAGATTTGATGCTTAATCTATTCTAGTTGTTGGTTTTATATAGACCTGTATTATATTATTAGAGTTGAGTTAATTTTATATATTTTCTATTTTATGGATGTTGTTGTATTTTAGTGTTTGTGTGTTTTGGAACTTCCTGGATAGCCCCCCTCCTTCTTAGACCCTGGACAACCCCCCACCATCCTCCTTGGACCATGAACAACCCCCAAGATAACCCCCTGGATAGCCCCCACCCCACCCCCCCTGGACACCCTTCAGATATCCCCCCACCCTCCTCCCTAAACCCTAGACATCCCCACAGATAGCCCCCAGACATCCCCCCGGACAGCCCCCCGGTCAGCCCCTCCACCCTCATCTTTGGTCCCCGGACTGCCCCCCGAACACCCAACAGACAGCCCCTCGGACAGCCCCCCTTGGACAGCCCCCCCACCCTCCTTGATTTCATTTACTACTAGAAAATATATAATATATATTTTATTTATTTTCATCATTATAATCAATGTAAATCACATTTATACATTTAATCGATATCAACGATTCTTGGTATGTTATAAAAGGGATGTATTCATTGGGCATGGAATTGTTAGCTCTAAAATGTTTCAAATAGTGTATTTGAATAATTTGAATAACCAACTAAAATAATTTATCACAACAATCCATGGGTCATATGTGATGTGTACGAGCCAACCCAGGCTCAATCCGAGGCGCGGTGTGGACGACACCAATCATAGTGTCTCTCTTTTGTTTAAAATGGACTCCATTTTAAGTGAAAACAACGACTAGCATACAGAACACCAAACAAACAGATTCTGATTGTGTCGATACTTTATAACAATGATCCATGGGTCAGATGTGACGTGTACGAGTCAACCATACCTTAGTCCCAGGCACGGTGTGGCCGACACCATTCATATTGTCTCTCTTTTGTTTAAAATGGACATCATTTTAATGGAAAACAACAACTAACATATGAAAAACTGACCAAACACATTTTAAATTTGTTGATGATTTAGGATAACTATCCATGGGTCATATGTGAGGTGTAAGAGTCAACCCCACCTCAATATGATGCACGGTGTGGCCTGGATGACTCTAAGTGTCTCTCTTTTGTTTAAAATGGACAACATTTTACGTACATAGAGAAATTTGACCAAACAGATTTTGATTGTGTTGATATTATAGAACAAAGATCCATGGGTCATATGTGATGTGTACAAATCAACCCCGCATAAATATGAGAAGAAGTGTGGCATTCACTACTCAAAGTGTCAGTCTTTTGTTTCAAAAGGATATCATTTTAAGTGAAAACATCAGCTAGAATACGGAAAAACGACCAAACGCATTAATATTGTGTTGATACATTAGAAAAATGATTCATGGGTCATTTGAGATGTGCACGAGTCAACGACATCTAAATCCAAGAAGCGGTGTGGCCGGTACCACTCTAATTGTGTCTCTTTTGATTAAAATGGACAATATTATAAGTGAAAAGAACAACTGGAATACAGAAATCCGACAAAACGCATTCGGATTCCATTGATAATTTATCACAACAATCCATGGGTCATATGTAATGTGAATGAGCCAACCCAGGCTTAATCTGAGTCACGGTGTGGCTGGGATCACTCTAAGTGTCTCTCTTTTGTTTAAAATGGACAACATTTTAAGTACATACAGAACACCAAACAAATGCATTTGGTTTCCATTGAAACATTAAGATAATGATACATGGGTCATATGAGACGTGTACGAGTAAACCTAACCTCGATCCGAGTCGCGGTGTGGATGACACCACTCAATGTGTCTCTCTTTTGTTTAAAATGGACTACATTTTATGTTAAAACCACAACTATCATATTCAAAACCGACCAAACGGATTCTGATTGTGTCGATACTTTTTCACTACGATCCATGGGTCATATGAGACATTTAAGAGTCAACCCCACCTCAATCCAAGGAGTGGTGTGGCTGACACCATTCATAGTGTCTCTCTTTTGATTAAAATATACATCATTTTAAGTGAAAACAACAACTTACATACGAAAAACTGGCCAAACACATTCAAAATGTGTAGATTCTTTAGGAGAACGACCAATGGTTCATATGTGATGTGTATGTGTCAACCCCGCCTCAATCTGAATCACAGTGTGGCTGGGATCACTCTAAGTGCATATCTTTTGTTTAAAATGGACAACATTTTAAGTACATATCAAAAACTGACCAAACAGATTCTGATTATGTTGATAGTTTAGAACAACGATCCATGGGTCATATGTGCCGTGTAAGAATCAAACCCGCCTCAATATAAGACACGGTGTGGCCGAAACCACTCAAAGTTTCTGTCTTTTGTTTCAAAGGGACATCATTTTAAGTGAAATCATTAACTGGCATATATAAAACAAACCTAACGCATTCAGATTGTGTTGAAACATTAGGAAAATTATCCATGGATCATCTGAGATGTGTACGAGTCAACCACGTCTAAATCTGAGACATGGTGTGGCTGGTAAAACACTAATTGTGTCTCTTTTGTTTAAAATGGGAAGGATTATAAGTGAAAAGAACATCTGGTATATGAAAAACCCACCAAACGCATTTGGACTCTATTTATAATTTATCAAAATGATCCATGGGTCATATGTGACGTGTATAATCTAACCCGGGCTGAATCTGAGTTGTGGTGTGGTCGGGATCACTCTAAGTGTCTCTCTTTTTATTAAAATGGTCAACATTTTAAGTAGATATGGAAACCTGACCAAACGGATTCTGATTGTTTTGATACTTTAGAACAATGATCCATGGGTCATATGTGATGTGTACGAATCAACCCCACCTCAATCTGAGACCTCGTGTGGCAAGCACCACTCAATGTTTCTGTCTTTTGTTTCAAAAGGACATCATTTTATGTTAAAACATCAATTGACATATGGAAAACCGACCAAGAACATTTGGATTGTGTTGATACATTAGGACAATGATCCAGGGGTCTTTTGAGATGTGTACGAGTCAACCCTATCAAAATATGAGATGTGGTGTGGCCGATACCACTCTAAATGTGTCTCTTTTGTTTAAAATGGGCAGGATTATAAGTGAAAAGAACAACTAGCATACGAAAAGCTGAGCAAATGCATTCAGAATATGTTGAAATTTAAGGACAATGTTCCATGGGTCAAAATTTATTTGTGAAAGTCAACTATGCCTTAATCCAAGTTGTGTTGTGGCTGGGATCACCAAATGTGTCTCACATAAGTTTAAAATGGACAACTTTTTAATTACATACGGAAAACTAACCAAAAGGATTCTGATTGTGTTGATATTTTAGCACAACGATCCATGGGAAATTTTGGATGTGTATGATTCAACCCCACCTCAATCTGAGGTGCGGTGTGGACGGCACCACTCAAAGTGTCTCTCTTTTATTTAAAAATCACTTCATTTTAAGTGATAACATCAATTGGCATATGGAAAACCGACCAAATGATTTCAGAATATGTTGATAATTTAAGACAAGGATCCAGGGGTCATTTGTGACGTGTAAGAGTTAACCTCGCCTCAATTTGAGTCATGGGGTGGTTGGTATCACTCCAGGTGTATGTATTTTTCTTAAAATGGACATCATTTCTAGTAAAAACATATGGTATCTGAAAAACCAATCATATTATGAATTTAATTCCAGATTCTGTTGAAACATTAGGACAACGATCCATGGGTCATATTTGATGTGTACGAGTCAATCATGCCTCAATCCGAGTCACAGTGTGGCCGATATCACCCTAAGTGTCTCTCTTTTGTTTAAAATGGACTACATTTTAAGAACATACCGGAAACCGAACAAACGGATTCTGATTGTGTTGATACTTTAGAACAATGATCCATGGGTAATATATAACGTGCATGAGTCAACCCGACCTCAATCCAAGGCATGGTGTGGGAGGCTCCACTTAGAGTGTCCATCTTTATTTTAATATGGACTTCATTTTAAGTGAAAACAACAACTGACATACCGAAAACCAACCAAACGCATTTGGATTCTGTTGAACCTTTAGGGAAATGATCCATGGGTCATTTGTGACATGTAAGACTCAACCCCACCTCAATCTGAGGTGCAGTGTGGCTGGCACCATTCGAAGTGTCTCACTTTTGTTTGAAATGAATAACATTTTAAGTTAAAAGTACAACTTACAAATGTAAATCTGACCAAACGCATTCAAATTGTGTTTATGCTTTAGTAAAATGATTTTTGGGTCATTTTTGAAGTGTACGAGTCAACCCAGCCTCAATCTGAGTCGCAGAGTGGCCGAAAACACTCGATGTGTATCTCTATAGATTAAAATAGACTTCATTTTAATTGAAAAAAAACAACTGACATACGGAAAACTGACCAAACTCATTCAGATTATATTGAAACTGTAGGAAAACGTTCCATGAGTCATTTGTGACATGTACAAGTCAACTCTGCCTCAATACGAGGCTAGGTGTGGCCGGCACCACTCAAAGTGTCTCAGGTTTATTTGAAAGAGACATCATTTTAAATGAAACCAACAACTAACATACAGAAAACCGACTAAAGGCATTCATATTCAGTTGAAACTTTAGGAAAACAATCCATATGTTATATTTGACATGTACGTGTCTACCCAGACTCAATCCGAGGCGTGGAGTGGCCGACACCACTCAATGTTTCTCTCTATAGTATAAAATGTACTTCATTTTAATTGAAAACAACAAATGACATACATTAAACTGACCAAACGCATTCAGATTCTGTTGAAACAATATTAAAACGATCCATGGGTAATATGTGACATGTACGAGTCAACCTCACATCAATTTGAGTCGCAGTGGGTCTGGGATCACTCTATGTGTCTCTCTTTTGGTTAAAATGGACAACATTTTAAGCACATACAGAAAACCGAACAAACAGATTATGATTGTGTTTAAACATTAGAATAACGATCCATGGGTAATATATGACATGTAAAAGTCAACCCCAACACAATCCGAGGCACGGTGGGGCCAGAACCACTCAATGTGTCTCTCTTTAGTTTAAAATGGACTTCATTTTAAGTGAAAACGACAACTGACATATGGAAAACTGACCAAATTCATTCGGATTCTGTTGAACCATTAGAACAACAATCCATTGGTCACTTGTGACGTGTATGAGTCAACATCACCTTAATCTGAGGCATAGTGTGGCAAGAACCACTCAAATTGTCTTTCTTTCGTTTAAAATAGACTTCATTTTAAGTGAAGACAATAAATTTCATACGAAAAAACGACCAAATGCATTCTGATTCTATTTAAACATTAGGAAAAAAATCCTTGGATCATATGTGACGTGTAAAATTCAACCCCGCCTCAATCTGAGGCCTGTTTTGGGAGGCACCACTCAAAGTTCTCATTTTTTTGAAATGAACATCATTTTAAGTGAAAACAATAACTGCCTTATGGAAAACTGACCAATTGCTTTCAAAATATGATGATACATAAGGAAAACTATCCATGGGTCATATGTAATGTGTAAGAGTCCACCCTGCCTCAATTCGAGCCATGATGTTTCCATAATCACTCCATGTGTATGTATTTTGTCTAAAATGGACATCATTTTTAGTAAAAAGAACTATTTTACGAAAATACAAACACACGTATTCAGATTCTGTTGATACTTGTTCAGTTTTTTGTGTAATTTATTGATAATTGATAATTAAATTATGTATGTATTTAATTATGAATTGAATTCTGGATTGCACATACAATTTTCATCTAAATTTTAAATTTAATTCTAAATCAATTATGTATGATTATAATTACATTATGAATATTTATTTAATTCTGGATGTGTATAGTTCAAAAATTAATTTTATGGTAAATTTGTATGAATTTGGTCTCTATATGTATGCATTAGTTGTTATTTCAGGTAGTAGAATGGAATGGAGGCTGCTGTGCAAAATTAGGGCTACTGTGCAAATTTCAGGCTACTGTGCAATTTGCACAGCATAGCCTATGCCAACGGTTTGAAACCGTTGGCATACTCTAGGGAACTTTTTACCAATGGCTCAAAGAGAACCATTGGAAAAATCATTTCCCAATGGTTTAGAACCATTTGGGAAGACTAAATTTTTATTAGCTTTACCAACAGTTTGGTGTAAACTGTTGGTAAAACATATGCCAACAGTTTGACCAAACTATAGGCATAGGTTAATTTTACTAACATATACCAACAGTTATTTGTAATCCATTGGAATAGGTTTTCTCAATAGCTTACATCCCCACGGTTTGCAGAACTGTTGGTATATGTTATACCAACAGTTCTCCAGCCTTTCCCAAAGGTTCTGAACCGTTGGGGAAATCCCCATTTCTTGTAGTGTCATGCACTTGAATAGATTCATAATGTAACTATGATTGTCTGAGATACATTATTGACTATTGAATAAAAATGAATAATGGAGATCAACTATTTTTTATTAAAGGAAATTTAGATGCATGATGATCAGAAATATTCACTCAACTTAAAATTTATAGAACATGAAATGAATATGATAAATATAGAAGATACACAAGTTGTTACTTCCTATGTTCGTAAGAAAAGAATCATTTCCAAGGATTCATTTGATAAGAGTCCTATTTTTGAAAGGACTCAAAATACATCCATGAATATAATTATATTATCTAATGATAAATTTATGGTTGTATCATTGAATATGTTAACCCATTGTCCTAAAAAATGTGTGTGTACTAAAGTTGTCATGAAGACTAGTATATATTTGACATATAAATATGGACAAACATGCTTGAAGAAAAATAAATAGTAATTTTGAAAATCATCAATGATCGATTTGAATAAGTGAAAAAATTCTTCTTCACCAGTGAAAGGATAGTAGAATAAATGTGCTACCCAAAAGAAAAAAATTCAATGTCAATAAATATGTGTTTCAGAAGAATAAATCAATATTTTTCTACTGTTTGTGCAATTGAATGTTTGAGAATTTGGAAATTAATTGTTGTAACACTATGTTATTAGATAAAAATTTGAGAATGTTTTTGTTTAGGTGGAGTAAATATAATTTTTTATTAAACCTTTAAAATATAAGTTCAATTCACTGATGGAGAATATGTTTATCAAAAATATATAAGATTACCATGATTTTTTTTTTGATTATTGCCGCAAAAGTTGTAGTTGTTATGATGGGTGATGTTAAACCCTAATCAATAACAATTCATTTGATGATGAGAATTGAATACCATAACATAAAATAAAGATGGTAATAGATGAAGATGATATGATAGAAATGGGTTGTGAATTGATGAATAATACATTTAAACAAACAACTCCAATGATGTTTGTGAATAATAATGTGATGAGTGTCTCACAAAAGAATATATGTTCAATTTGTAGTATAAAATATTTGTACATGGACCATTTTTAGTTGAACATGTACATTAATAGTAATCGAATAAAAATGGAATAAATGAAAGAATCATTCCATAATAAAAATAACATGATAGATTTGGTGAATGAAAATACTGGTGAAGACTATAAAATGATTTATAATTGTTTTGACATGTGTAATTATAGTGTTTTGTGTGATAGGTGCGACATTTCAGGACATTCAGGTAAAAATTATTTGACATTGTTATCTAGTTAAGAATAATTATTAAAGAACAATGTTGAAGAGATAAATAATTCAAATGTTTGGATGAAGAAGTCTACACAAAATGTAAGGACTGAGCATGTTATTTAATAGTTTATGATCATATTTAAAGAACATTCAGAATACGAATGAATGATGGAGAAATAATTGTGAAAGGAAATTGAATTACATGAAAATAAGAATAATCTTTTTTCATCTAGAAATACAATTTGATTGAAAAGAAACCCTCATCCCTGTTTCTCTAACTAAGAATCATTGAATATCCATCTTATTCTATAATATATTATATTACTTTCCTATGTAGGGAATTTTAGGTTTTGAATATATTTTGTGGATGAATTAAATTTATAAAAGCATTGAGTATATCAATGATAGAAATATGTTCATCATGGAAGAAAATTAAAATTCTCTTGTATTTGTTTCTTGATAACAATCAATCTTGATTAAGAATTTAATGAGTGCATCCCATGAGGGGGATCACATTAGATCAACCACCAGTTAAATATATATCAATTGATATACTATGAGTATTAGTAGACTTGGTGAAGTATGAAACTGAAAATTTTAAAATAAAAATGTTTTTTATGTGAAGAATTCCAACATTGTTGAATGATGGATAAAAAATTAATTTCATGAAATTTTGTTCACCATTTTTTTTAAAAGTTAGTGTCTAATTACCTGAAAATGAAATAAAAAATACATTATTGAAATTGAATGTCTCTACTCTATTTGTTGTGTTGTATTAAGATATTTTTTGAAAAACAATTGAATAACCCTTGATTAGAGGATTCGGTGTTTGTTGACACGCGGTGGATGTTTAATAATATCATTGGTTTTATATTTGATCAATAATTATTATACAAATATAATTTCTCACATATAATTAGAGATTATTGATTTTATTTGACTACTAAACTATTAATGATTTTTTCATTTTCAGTAGTAATTCATAAAAAATGTTCAAGAACGAAACATGGTATTCTTAGAAGTTCAATTTTAAAAATGATAGTTTTTCTCAAATATATATATTTGTTTATTTCCGTAAGGGGGATGATATTGCATTGATTTTGAAGATTATGTGGGTATTTAAAACAAATCCAATGGGTGAGTGTGAAGAGGTCATTTGATTTAGTGAATTTTAAATTCATGTCAATTTCAAAATAATATAAAAAGAAAATTTTGTTTTAAATGTGATTATTGCCGAGCTGGTATTACGATCAATGGAATGTGAACATGATGATGCAAATTATTTACAATAATGTATGATATTTGAGTATGATACATGAAATTTTTTTTATGAAGGCATGAAGAATGGATGGATAATGGGTCGAGTTTTGGATTGTTATGATTTCACTCTATGGAGATTTTCAGTTGGTTTGATTATTATATATATTTTATAAATCTTTTTAATGGTCTTTATATATATTACGGACCTTGTTGCACCATATATAGGAATACATCACAACACATTGTAGTGGGATACCAAGCATTACCTCAAAACCAGCTAGCATAGGCATGCCATAGCCAATTTGTGCACATGGGAACACCGACGAGAAGTAAAACAAATGACAAGAATTTCCATGTAGTGCAGAATAATAGATGAGTTCGGAGTAAGAGTTCACCCAAAACAACTGATAGGGGCTGGTACTATAGGAGGGGGAAAGAACAAATAGATTTGCAGTTTCCGCATCATACATTATAAAGGATTGTCACAAATGTGATGAGTTTCAATGTGGGATTTGAATTTTATAAACATAATACGTATGGGAAATTTTATATGATAGATGAAATGTCATGGTTGTGTAATAATATAACTATATTATAATCCATTTTATGAAATCAATCTTGTTTTGGGGATTCCAAATATTTTATCAAGGTTTTCTTATAACTCTATTTCACCTGAATATTTTAATTAATTTGATGATCTATGCTACATCATTTTAAGATTGAACTATTATTTTTGAGATCAATAGTGGATCCTGATGATCCAAATATAATCTTAATTTTTTATTCAATTTTTTTTCATTGTATAATGATGAACAAAATATGGGTTTATAATATGTATTAGATTAAAATTTTCAAGTTATTGATATTCATAATCACATATCTGTGGCAGTTTTCTTTATTCTTGTATATTATGTGATGTTGATTATTTGTTCTAAATACCCAGATCAAGATCATTTTCATGTAGAGTATATCTTCTATCTTAGAGATGTGTTTTTTTGAGAAATATGTCTCATGAGTGTCTCAATTGGGAAGTTTGACACAAACATTTTGTTTTCGTGGAGAATATTTAAAGGTCATGTGTAGAAAACTATTTCATCACACAATTTTTTACAGTTCAATGAACTATTTGGTTGATTCCATTGTGAATGTATGATATCCTTACATACATTTCTCTTAGTTGGGGCATAGAATCAATAACTCACACAAGTTTAACAGTATTATCCTTATAGTTGCATGAAAAAATTGTGTAATATTAAACAATGTACACATACACATCTCATGAAGACTATATTTGTGCATTAATACTGTACACCCATTCGAGATTTCATGCATGGGGTTTGTGAAAAAGAATTTTGATTGACTATGTAGGAAGTGTACTTGTTGAAATGAAGTGTAATTGCAAACAGGGATGTGATAAGTACACGCATGGTTTGATTCATTTGCGAATACAAAGTTTGAGAAAGAAGGTTTTCTTGATTGAGAGATAATGATATTTTCATGAACAATGTGTGAAAATAGAATAAAAATTCAGTGAATGTTGTGTCGGTATACATTTTGTGTCGAAATTGGAATTTGTGAGTTCATATTCATTAAATATAAATAATGAATTAAAGTATCACTACATGTATTCTCTGTTTTTATGGTTGAGTGTAACCCTAAATACATGTTGCAATAATAAAAATTGAGGCAGTGTATTAGTTCACATTTGATATTGTATAAAATCAGAAGTTCATGTTGTATTTTAATTAAATCAATGAAATTTTAAGAAATTCATGATAAATATTAATTGTGTATTCAAAATTTAGTTTTTTAGACCAATGTTGGGAAACTAACTATTAGTGATTCAGATAAACTTGTGTATCCTAGTTTTTACTACATAGTGATGTTGAGTCTTATACAAAAGGACGAATTATTTCTTAAAAATCATTGTACTGAGAAAACAGGTTATTTTTAGTGATCAGAATTATCTGATGAATAAAAGTATCAGTGTATTGGTACTAGAATGGTACATGATCCACCTTGATCTAGAATGATCCTGGAGGAAGATCAAGTGACCCTCAGTTCAGTGGATCAGAACATCTATGTATTTTAATTTTATGACTGGGGGGGTTTAAACAATTATTAAAGAGGGTCAATGGAAACTTATAGGGGATATAACCATTTCAAGTATTATGGGGTTTAACCAACTAAGGCAGAAGAGTTTGGTTACTAGGGGATATAAATGTAATCAAAAAAGAGGTTCGATTACTCACGGGTATAACCAGTTGATTCCTGAACCATTGTAATTGATGAAATGAGTACAATTGATAATCCATGTTGTGTGGTATAACCAAAATGGAAATGATATGGGTATATGTATTGAACAATGTAAAAATATTGTGTGAAGTGATTCAGTTACATTATGTATAACATGTATTATGTACTCATCTTAATAGGTGATAGAGGTTTGAAATAAAGGTGAAAATAATTTTGTAAAAATTTATCACACTATATTCACCACCACTATGTGTGATAGTATGATCCAGGGACCCATAAAATTTTAGATAATATAAAACTACATAAACTATTAATAAAACCATACATTCATTTGAATAAATAATTTATCAGTAATGATTAATACCGAATAGAAACTTGGTTAAAAAATGGGATACATTAATGACATAATATAAATAGATATAAATAAAATTACAAAAAAGGTCAATTATATTTCAAGATGATAACATCTATTATTAAATAATATCAATGAGTATTTACATCTGACCTCTCATGATGCCTTATATATTTCATTTATAGTATCTAAAATAATATAAAATTTAGGTCCAAAATGATGAATATATAGGTTTTGTTATAAAATATATATTATTTCATTAATTATCAAATACATATTTATGATTAATATACTGAAATTAGATTAAAATAAACATTTATAATAAATTATTTATAATTCCATAAAATTTTATTTATCCTAATTTTTATATTGAAAACAATATTCATTAAATATTTCGAAAATTTTAAATATTTAAATATTAATTGACAACATTTTTTATGATTCTATATTTTTACACTGAAAAAACCATCATCAAAAAGATATTTATTTATAAACTTCAATGAGTACAATTGATTAATAATGTAATTAGAAAAATCATTATTCGTAGATGAATAAATAATATCTAAAATAAATCTATTTGAATTGTTCTTTTTTAAATATATATTTTATATCCATTAATATTACAATTTTTTTTGAAATCTATAATGTCTCCCAAATTAGTATATATTAATGTATATTTAATCGTTGTATGGGGTGACATTGTTTTAAAATTGTTAATCATTATCAAGATTTCGTGGTTTAAATGATTTATCAATATTTATAATTTTCCACTCACTAATTCATTACATTATATCATCTTCCAAATTAACATGTTGATAGTATATCACACCTAAACATTAATAAATGTAACATAATTTATACATGTATCATATATTTTGATATTTTTATTATATTATCTACACTAACTTCCAGGGGGTTTTAATGAAATTTTTTAATAAAGTCATTTGTATATATTTTTCTATTGTGAGATGTATCAATTTTTTTTGGTATTGTAAATATTTTCTATTAAAAAAATAATATTATTTATTAATTTTATCAATTATGTTACACATGTATATTTATAATGAGAAAAAAAATCCAAACTCTATTTATGTATCAAACATAACTAATGTGTAGTATTGTTTACTAATTTAGTTGTGACATTTGGATAGCACATTTTTTATTTAAATTATGACTGTAACAATATTCTTTCAAATTTATTCTGAACATTTATATCCTCAAGAATAAAAATAAAACTATATGAATATTTAAAATTTTATTTATACTAATAGTATTATTGAATGAATCAAATTTTTTGTGATTGGATTAATTCACCATTACTATAAAGGCATTACATGTGGTAAAATATTATCCACGAATGAATAATTACATCTAGGATAGATTATTGGAATACATTGTTGAAAGTCATTTTTTGTCACAGAGTCTAAAGGAATGTAAATGGAAATGAATTAGCACAAATTGATTCATCCTTTGAAGAAAATATCAAAAATCGACAAAGGGATGAACAGGGAAAATATTGCCTATAGGTCGCACAAGTTCCCTCATAGTCGTGCAAGTCCACTTGCGCGACACATGATGGTCGGGAAAGTGACTTGCGTGACCTATGTGATAACCGCCCGGGGCCTTCTCCTGCCTGTAAACAGACCCTGTGGGTCCCCCATTTGAAAGAGGGTTTTTTTACAGAAACTCAGCTTTGAGCTCCCAGCGCCCTAGTCTCTTCTCAAAGCTTCCGAAGCACTTCTAAGGTAATTTCTTACCTAGAACAGATGATCTAAAGAGGGGGAGGAAGGCCTATGTGTTGAAACTCATCAACACTTGTGCGCCTGAGTGGCCAGCCCTTAAGGGAAAAGGCCACACTTGCACTCCGCATTACTCCTTCAATAGAAATTGTGCGCCCCTCTTCCGGAAGAACCTCAAGATGATTCCAAAGGCTTTATCCAAGAGTCGCTCAGGTATTACCCAGCTAGTTAACCGTCACACAAGTACCCGTGTGTCACGCAGGTATACCTGCGCGACCGGGACTTTCACTCCCACACAATACCTACGCGCCTTCCAGGACTTGCGCGCCCCTACCTTTTTGGGTGCCCTTCTTGCCAATTTCACCCCTCTTAAGCCATTCCACCTATCCTATTCAAGATTAATTCTTCAAGACACTCTTCAAACCCATTTATGGCATGATTTCTTGATTTTTTATTCATTATCTGAAAGGAAATTTGTGGAATATATTTCAAAACGTAGTGATTTAAACATCTTTATGTCACTAAAAAATTGAGATTTCATTCATTCAACCTCATCCTTTAAGATGAGAGAACCCCTTAACATGGGCCTCCTTTTCATGAATAATCCCCAGTCATAATTCTCAAATATGGGCATCCTCTTTAATAGTAATCCCCAACCATAATTCTCTTAACTTGGGCCTCCTTTTCATAAGTAAGCCCCAGTCTCAAATATGGGCATCCTCTTCAGGAGTAAGCCCTAAGTCCCTTAATTTTTCAAATCTCTTAACCTGGGCCACCTTTTCAGGAGTAAGCCCCAGTCTTATTTTCTCTTAACCAGCCCTAATTTACCTTTGATCCGGGATTCCTTTTCAGGAGTAAAACCTAATCATAAGTCCTATCCTAATTTGGGCCTCCTTTTCAGGAGTAGGCCCCAAGTTAGCGTCTTCAAAATCTATATGAAGCACATATACTGTTATGGACCCTATTACTTGATTTCATCCCTAAATTAAATCCTAACCTTCAATTATCTGGGTAGTCATACATACATAATCCCCACATTATTTCTTAAGATTTCATCTTTCATGGAATAATTGTCTAATTTATTTTACCAGTACCTCTTGTTTCTCACGCCGAGCATTAATCACCTAAGCTTAGAGTGTAAAGGTAATTATGAAATCCTTCTTTGAGCTATCAATCATAAACATCATACTCCCTTACTCGAACAACGTGGGTTCTGATTCCTTTTATAAAAAAAGGATATGTAGGTAGCCCATCTGCGGGTTCAATCCCAACTCTGAAATAATTCATGTCCTTCTGAATGAAAATAGACTTCAAGTGCCCCATTGAGTGGCTTTAAAACAATAATGATCATCATAAGAACCAAGAGACTTTTACGTATCAAAGGATACCATTGACTAAGAATATCTAACAAATTCAGATGATTCTTTATCAGTGAAGAACCTCGAATATGTATAAAAGATTCTCTAAATTCCCTACATATCGATCATTGATTGTCAGATCTAAAGGAAAACTCATTTTATATTTGGTAGTGTAATAAGGATTCACGAACATAACTTATATCAATAAAGAGAGTCCCAGAGTAGACAATAATTCCCCGCAAAAAGGTGCGATGAGTCCGACATCCCATCCTCTCGGCCAATGAAAATTCCCAAGCCTCAGCATTCCATAATCTAATGAGCAACTACCTCTTAAAATTAGGTCCGAATAGATGTGTAATCATTGGATGTTTCCGGTTCTACGAACAAACCCGTTAGAAACCGATTGGAATGTTTGAACCTCCCATCAAAGGAGGACATCCCCAAAATCTGAGGGAAACAAAAATGGTGAACCCAATGTGAATCCATAACCATGTTAAAATGTGGTTTTACATATTTTTTAGGCCCCTATTTAAACCTCAATAAGAGGACCAACAAAAACAATCATTGACATAAGTTCTCATCCAAAAGATGTAGTGGCTGAATTTATCTTGATTACGTCTGTTATATCAAACATGCACTTTTTTCCAATATCATCTGCATTTATAGAATGGCTTCTCTCATGTTCACACCTTTGAATATTGCTGCTGCAAATTCCACTACTACTACACATTCGGGATCGTCGTATGCTCTAATGATGATATCACCTATTCAGAGTCTTCAATGCTAGGTATCAAACGCACTGGTTAAGGAGTACCGTCAACACGGTACCATCCCATCTATGGATGCTACCCAACAAGCTCTCCATGTAAACAACTCACATCAGTCGTCCGGACAACGATGACCAGTGATCAAGAAGTAGGAGGTGCTAACTACCGTCTCCAACCGTTTTGGGTCGTTATCCCCAGAACACAATCAGCATTCGCTCCCTTATTTTCGGGAGGTGAATAAGTAGGTCCCTCAGGGCCTTAATTAAAATAGATAGGAGTCCTTCCTGAGGGCTCCCACCAACAATCGCCGCCTGAATTGTGTGGCAGTGCGCCCTCAACATGATGAGGGTACTGACTCCAGGAGTTCGGCTCAGGTTCCTCGAACCCGAGCAGGCAAGATGAATCCCTAGAGGCGAAGTCTGGTTAACAGTGAGCATGTTCTCATCTCTACCATCTCCAGAGAAGTCCACCAAACTAACTTGGTGGCAATCAATGAGCAGGCACACACACCTACCCGTTTTAATTCCGCTATCCAGCAGACTCGTCTGGCAGCATCACACCAATCCCACAAGGCAATTCCGGCGGAGTACTATAGGCAAGAACATACACCTATTTAAACATCATCAGCTAGTAAGCAGGCTCGTCTGACTACATATGATGGATCGCATCAACTACGTTCGACGAAGTGTAATCAGCAGGGACATACACCTAGTTGTACTAATCAAGCCTACCAACAGCCTCACTTGGTAGCATTAAGAGAAGTTAGTCAGAATGCCCCGAAAACAAATAGTAGAAAGACTCAATTCTCTGCCCCCACACTTTAATATTGTCAGGATTCACTGACAGGAAAAGGAGGACAGAAGCAGGCACATACACCTACTCCAAGCCCGGAATGGATGTATATTCTGATTCCGGAAGCTGAAGTCACCAAGCATATTCTATCAATGGTGAAAGAGCAGAAGAAATTCTCTGCTTACATTCTAGATGCCTGCCAGGATATTATAACAACTTCAACGACATCTCAGGGAAAGACACATAAATCTATCCCTATCAGTGGAGTGACACATAAAAAATTAAATTCGGAACAGACACACACATCTGTTCCAGTCCACGAGGGTTGTGGGGCATACTCCCCCTTATAATACGTACAACCAATTCCGACACATACACCTGATTTGAGTGGAGATCACCATCCTAACCTGGCCATCTTTTCTGATCAAGCATATACACCTGCTCAGAGAATCCACATTCGTCAACATGTGGTTTCCAAGGTGAGTAAGAAGACATCTAATAATAAGACCCACCCAACACAGTTAGGAGACCAAGAGCCAATCTATAACAAGGCCTTGCTCGATGCTGGAGTTCTTGAATCCCTCAGACAATTATGTGTTGAAATTCAATATTCTACTCCCTCATTTCCAAATAGTGGGAACAATAATTCTGAAGGTCTTCAACAGACACATCCTCATTAAGGCTTTCTTCATGACAATTTGTTCGATCTCGAAGTTTCATCTTCAGATGAGAACCACATGAACCCTCTGTGTGGTCAGAAGACCAAGGAGCAAGAGATCTCATCTTTTGATGTAACCCATTATGGTGGTCCTCCCCATGATGATGAATTTTGCTACAAATGTCCTCTCTGAAGTAGTGATGCACATTGCACGGAAAATGCTCTAGTGGACAATGTAGTGTCGAGAAATCCCTATTATCTTGAGGCACTTGAAAATGTGAAACCAGTCATGTCTGAAGCTTCATCCCTAGCAGGTGAAATACTTTCGCAATCAAAAGATAGCCCAGGGTGTAGGTCATTCTCCAAACCACCCCTAAGTCATGAATCATCTAGTATGATCAATGATTTCTCTACCAATCCTATTGATTCCAATGAAGCAACAAGGAAACACCATCTCTGGTCAAATCATGTTGAAGAATAATCATCATATGATAAAGAGGAAATGCTGAACATGAGAAAACAACAGGCGAAAGGTGATGTGCCAGTCATGTTTTGGTCTCTGGATGACTCTCAGTATGACATTCCAGAAATGTTGATGGAAGATGAAATTCATGATATTCGTCTCAACATATGGAAAAATATTTTTCAGTTGAAAAAGAAGGTATTATCTTATGATGAATATGAAAATCATCTTAAGATAATAGAAGGGTTACAACGCCAGATTGATTTGTCATCTCTATCAGTCTCTTGATATCCGAAGGGTGAAAAGAACCAGAGAGACCTTCAACGTTCATGCATTGGCGCATTAAGAAGATTGCGTCAGTTAATTGCCAATTCCCAATCTGGTATTCATGTCAGAGGATGGGGTGTTCATGGAGCACTTCATTTCATGGTGCTCTCCAGTCAGCAAAGCCCGTCGAAAATGGTATCATGCAATTTTATTTCCCATGGCCGACCACATTCAATGGGGTTTGTTTTTAATCAAAATCATTCCCAAGAACAAGATTCAACTAGTTCCTCTCAAAATCAATAATACAGTGAACAATTTGTTGATTTACTCTTTCATCAAGAAAATTTGAATATTGAACATGCCTCTCGTTTGGGGCAAGCACGTCACCAAGTGACAAAAGTGTCCGAAATCATCCAACTTTCTTTCGAATTGGGTGATAAAAGTGGATACAGGTTAATGCATCCAGCTAATTCCCAGACTAAGGTTCACAAGATCAAGAGTGCTTTTAAGAAAGTCTCAGACATAGCATGTCAAGAGCCACCCTGGCTCGCCAGACTAGGGACTCTTTTAAACCAACCCTCGGAATCAACAAATAATATTCGAGGAGTTGAGAAGGAACATCCCCAGTCCATTGGACTGGGGACTTTTTCAAATCATCAATCCCCTCCTCAGAGAAAGTCAGTTATTCTCGATTGGGGAAGAACCCTCAAGAGGAAATATGATCCAAATTATCAGGATATTCCTTCAAAATTATAGTTCTTCAAGAAGTTCCTGAGGGATCGATTCAACAAAAGGCAATGTCTCATCAAAGACATTGAAGAAGACAATATCACAGAAATGGTGATAAAAGGGATGCGATGAGTTATGCATCAATCAATGTCATCAATGCCATTATTGCTGATCCACCAGATGAGGCTCACTCAGGGGACTCAGATAAAGAGGTTCCTGTTCAAGAAGATGTACGCACCGACACAAATGAAGAAGGTGTGCATACACAAAGTCAATGGATTACTCAGAACCTATGTAATCCTTCGAGTAACCCACTTCCCCCTCTTCGAAAAGGATCCAACAAAGGGATGGGAATGAACCAGGTTACATATCCTTACTATGGAGAAGGTCAATCGCTCTCACTAGAGAAAAGGTTTGAACAACAGGAGGAAGAAATGAAGGAATTAAGAAGGTTGAATGCAGAACTTCTTGAGAGTAGTATTATTCTTAATCATGATGGAGTCAGTCATACAATGGAATTTGTTTCAGCTACTGAGATGGATCAAGAATATCCTCCTCTATCAGTACACCCTCACAGGTCTAATCCTACGGGTCATGTGCAACAAAATTTGGCTGTGCTACCATCAGTTGCAGCACCAATCGCCACATCTGTCCAAGCTCCAGTCATTGCACCTACCCATGTCCATGTTCAACCTGATTTTTCTCAAAAGTTAATAACTACTATTGAGTCATTAACATCTCGGTTAGAAACTATGGAAGGGAAACATGGGCAAGTTCAACCAGAAAATAAAGTTTATCCTGAATGGGTAGATTCAATCTCTCATCCATCTAGTTTTGGGAACCCTATATTCCCGATTTTCAATGGATCAGGTGATCCTCAATAGCATTTGATGCATTACGTGTCTTGTTGCGATCCTATGATGGAAACTCCAGAGCAGGAAGAAGAAGTGAAACTCAGATACTTCGTGCGAACCTTGCAAGGACCTTCTTTTGTCTGGTATACAAGCTTGAAATCCCAGTAAATTTCCGGATGAGTGGATCTTTTCCAAAAATTCGCCGTTCAGTTCATCTCAACATTGCTAAAGACAACAGTTTTCGATCATAAAAACTATATGCAAAGGGAGAATGAAAGGGTCTCTGATTTCATTGCTCGATGGAAGGGATTAACATATTCCTTGTGTTCAGCACTCCCTCAAGAAGAATTGTTGCCAATCTGTTTGGCAAATCTATGTAAAGAATTATGCACGCCGTTAATCCCTGTGAAATACACAGGAAGGTTTCAAGACCTTACTTCAATCGCTCAGCAGATTGAAGATTCCCTTATACAGGCTAAGGCTAAATCTCGTGTAATTCCATCAGCTCCAAGAAGGATAATGGGTAAAGCAGAAAATGCTACAATTATGCTTAAACAAGCATGTGTACTAGTTTAAACCTCAAAACATTCATCTTCTCAAAGGTCTCCAGCTTCAGAGAACCAAAAACAAAGGATGTTTCTTCCATACGATCAAAGAGATCAAAGACAAAAACAATTTGAGGATCTGAGGAGAAAAACATACTCTTCCCGAAATGAACATGTTCCTGGTTATTTTATTTCGGCACTGTAATACAATTTGTTTCAGTTTCCAATTCCCAAGAGGCCAAACAAGACACTAGATGAAGACCATCCCAATTATTTCCCTTTTCGCCAAATTTTCGGGAATCCCATCCAATAGTGTTTTGTCTTCAATGACCTCTTGCAAAAGATGGTCGACTCAGGACAAGTCAAAATGAAAGGTTCTTCAGCTCAGGTAGCATGTCTTACTGCTATAGTTCCTGAGGAGAAAGGTGAATGGAAATAAGTGAAATGAAAAAATGCTCATAATTATGATGATTGGATGGTCATAAAGACAATCAATTGAACTCATGCTATTTTGCGAACATAATTAAAGAAACCAATTGTGTCTTCTACCATGAATGTTGCGGAAAAACCCTCTTCGTCAGAGGGAAAATCCTCAAAAAAACTACATGATTCAAAAAAAGAAAAAGAATCAGAAGAAGATGAGTATCTTTCAAAGCCTAAGTTGTCATTGACTTTGGTGGACTTCATGCCATGTACAACAAATCCACGGGCGCCTCCCCACCAAACGGCATAGCCTAAATAGTCTAATCAGGCAGAGTCTTCATCAGACGAAGAGTTAATCATGGGTTCTGTTAATATGATTCAATTAACAAATCCATATTCCAGTCACATTTTTTATTTCAATGAGACTGAATTCCTTGAATCAAATTGGGGAATCAGTGGATGTTCCAGGGGATTAGGATATAGGGCATGACGTGGATCTTTCATAAGCCACTATTCCAATTCTACCCCTTCTAGAACTGTCTATGCAGAAGAAACTCGTGGTAGATCCCTTCAGCAAGCTCAGTAAGAACAAGGAAGTTCTTCTAACAATAGAAAATTCAGTCCGGGCACAGTTATTTTTGAAGACCGGTTTAAGGTTCCATCTTCTTCCTCTCAGCATGTAAATGGATCTAATCGGTCTAATCTTCCAAAACAAGAATATTTCCAACTCCTATCACGATACAATATGAATCAACTTCCATAGCATCTGCTACCAAGATACCTACTAAACAACATATTCCTATTGGGAAACATAGACCTCTAGATCAAAAATATGATATATTGAAACACTTGGCCCATGTACCAGCCAATTTATCAATTCTGGATGCTCTGAATCTGTCAAAAGATCTTCGGGAAGCACTCATCGAGGCTTTTTCAAGTCCTCAGGAGTTTGAAACTGATATTTTTGCAGTTGAAGTCTATCACATAGAGAATAATCCTGTAGAATGCCATGCAATAATATCTTTTACTGATGAAGATGAAGATGATTTTGTGCATGGACATATTAGACCATTGTACTTGTCTTGAAAGGTCAATGGTGTAGACGTCCAAAGAACATTCATTGACAATGGTTCATGAGTCAACCTCATACCCATTCGTAAACATCGTCGATTGGGCTTCACAGAATCTGATTTATCTCCTTCTTCCATGATGTTACAAGGATATGAGAAAAATGAACAAGAACCACTGGGTGAAGTTACACTCAGAACTCAGTTTGGAGATCTTGTATCCAATTAAGATTTCATGGTTTTTGATCAAGACTCATCCTTTAACATCTTTCATGGAAGACCCTGGCTACATCACCATGTGGCTATCCATTCATCATACCATCAATGTCTTAAATATTGTTTCAATGGATAGGTAGGGACATTGTATGGTGATAAGGCCTCGTTCAAGACATGTGAGTCTCAATACATTGAGGCAGAATTATATCACATGAAGGGAAGGGAGAAATCCACAATGAAGGATATTACCAAAGATAATTCTCCATATGATTTGGTGAGAATTCTAGTAAATCCATTTACACATGTGAGTACAGATTATGTGTTGCCTATCAGTAAAATTGACAAGATATACCTAAATCAAAATACTCTTTTGGAAATATCCATAATGTAAATTATGGCAATCGAGCCAGAAAACATGGGAGAAATTGGTAATCTACCAAGTAGTGATGAAAGCACAAATGGGGACGTCTTCATTTCATCTTCTAAAATCCAACAAGTCTATGCTTTTCCAATTAGGACAGAAGAAGTTATAGCAACATTGGAGGTGAACAATGATATCGATTCTCAATCCATCATCTCTTTTTTATTACCCAAAGATGACCCTTCATCATCAATCGGGTCGGAAATGGAAGCTTCTTCTTCAAGATATGAAAATTTTGACATCTCATCATATCCTGAAAATTATACTTTATCATCTATTATTCAAGTAGAAATGGAAGAAATAATAAATAATGAATAAGAAGAGGAAAACCTCAGAGATGCTCCTCCATCATTTTAAAAGGGTATCTCTACCACTATGGATGAACTCAGAAAAATAAATATGGGTACAAAAGAAGATACACACCCCACATTAATCAGTTTGGCCATGACTCTTGAAGAGAAAGATATGTATATTTCTTTTCTAAAGAAAAATAGAGATATATTTTCCTGGAACTATAAAGAAATGCCTAGGCATGATCCTGATGTTTCTACTCATCATTTGGGTTTACCAGAAGAACATCGAGGATTTAAGCAAGCTGTGAGAAGAACACAACCAAATTATGCTTTAAAAATTGAAGCTGAAGTGGATAAGATTATCAATTCTAACTTCGTCACAGATGTTAAATATCCCAAATTGTTGGTTAATATTGTCCCTATAAAGAAGTAGAATGGAAAAATTAGAGTTTGCATCGATTTCAGAGATCTTAATCGGCATTGTCCTAAGGATGATTTACCAGTTCTAATTACAGAACATTTAATTGATCCAACAACTGGATATGAAGCACTTTCCTTCATGGATGGATATTCCGGATATAATCGGATCTGAATGGCCCTAGAAGACGAGGAATCTACAGCCTTCAGAGCCCCTCAGGGTGTGTTTTTCTACCGGGTAATGCCTTTTGTCTTAAAGAATGCAGGTGAATCTTATCAGCGTGCCATGCATCGTATCATCAAACCCTTCGTACAGAAGTTTGTTTAATGCTATGTAGAAGATTTGGTAGTTAAATCCAAACAACGTTCTAATCAATTGAATGATTTAGAAGTCATATTCCACAATCTTCGACAACATAATTTGAAGATGAACCCCTTAAAATGTGCTTTGGAGTAATCTCTGGAAAATTTCTCTGCTTTTTTGTATGACATCATGGTGTTGAAGTCGATCCTAAGAAGACCAAGTCAATCCTTGGTATGTCACCTCCTCAAAATTTGAAATAATTAAGAGTACTTCAAGGACACTTAGCCTATATTTGGTGTTTCAACACCAACTTAGCAGGAAAACGTTTACCCTTTAATAATTTGATGAAGAAGGGAGTCACTTACTAGTGGACTGAAGAATGTCAAGAAGCATTAAATATTCTCAAGAAATACCTCTTGAGTCCACCAGTAATCATTCCACCATTTGAAGGAAGCCCACATATCCTCTATGTGATAGCTCTAGAGGGATCATTGGGTTCCTTTCATGCTCAAAAGATTGATGCTGGGAATGATAGCAGCCTCTACTATCTCATTCGAACCATGCTTGAAGGAGAAACCTGGTATTCCAGTATTGAGAAGTGCTTCTTGACATTAATCTTTGCAGTTCAGAAGTTAATACACTACCTGCAACATCACGAGGTCCAATTGGTATCTTGCAATAACCCACTCAAATTTATCCTTAGTCGTCCAATTCTTATAGGACATCTGGAAAGGTGGGTAGTTATTTTGCAACAATTCAACATTCAGTATGTGTCTCAAAAGGTGATAAAGGTCCAAGCTCTAGCTGATTCCCTGGCTGAACGCCTTTCAGTGGAAGACACATCTTCAGATATTGAACTCCCTGATGAGTAAGTATTCACTATTCAAGAAAGTCCTCAGGCATGTTAAATGAATTTTGATGGTGCTTCCAGTAGTCCAACAGGGAGGTAAATGAAAAATTCTAAATTCAACAATGTTGGCTTAGGAATTTTCTCATTTCTCCAAGAAAATGCATTGTTACCTTATTCATTCTTATTGTGGGAATGTGGTACCAATAATGAAGAATAATACCTAGGTATAATCGTAGGCTTGGAATTATCACTTCAAGCACAAGTGAATCACATAAAGGTGAAAGGTGATTCAGACCGGGTAATCAAACAAGTCAATGGGGATTATGCCATCAGAAAAGAAGAAATAATCCCTTTGTATGATTACATCAGAGAGTTAATGGAGGAACTCCATTTGTAACCGACATTTTCTTTTGTCCCAAGATCAGAAAATGCTCAAGCTGATGCACTAGCTAATATAGCCACAGCTCTGGCAGATCCAAATCGGGACGAGACAACCATCAGTATTGCCTACCATCATGCAATTTCACCTTATGTTCGAATCAGAACATATGAAACTAATGAAATTTGTCTCATTCCTGAACCTTATGGTCATACTACAGGATGTATGTCACCTATCAGGGAATACCTTCAAAATAGAACACTTCCACCTGATAGAAGTGAGAAAGAACAAATCCAGCAAGGTATGGTCAATTTAACTCTTTATGATAGCCCAGGTCACCTAGAGAAAATTATCAACAAACATGGTTTTGATGGTGTTCTCTTAAGATTCATTGATGGTTAAGAGACAATGGCTATCATGAAAGTAGTGCATGCAGGAGTCTGTAGTGCCCGCCTGTCTGGACATAGACTGTTTGATTAGATTCAAAGGATTGGATACTTTTGGCCTTCAATGATAAGAGAGTGTGTCGATTTAACAAAGAAGTATCATTCATGCCAAGTACATGGCAACCTCATTCATCAACCTCCAAAGTTGCTTCATACAGATAAATACTCATGGTCATTTTCCACATGGGTAATGGATGTGGTGGGACCTTACCCTTCGGCTACGGCCAAGCAGTTTAAGTACATTCTAACTGCTACTGTCATCTTGTCCAAATGGGTAGAGGCAATACCTCTCATGTAATTCAGTTCTAAATGCATTGTTAGCTTCATCAAGTTTAACATCATTACTAGATTTGGTGTTCCTCATACCATATTGACAGACAATGGCACCAACTTCTGTTCATCCGAAGTGAAGAAGTTGTATCAAAAATACAACATCAAATCCAACCATTCATCTCGGTATCATGCAGTGGCCAACGGCTAGATAGAATCCTTTAACAAGACATTTTAAAATATACTGCAAAACATGGTGAATAATGATAAGAGGTCATGGCTTGATAAAATCTTTCATGCTTTTTGGGCTTATCAGACTACCACCCGCACTGCAACTCGGTCAACTCCATATTCATTGGTATATGGAATGGAATCCGTCTTTCAAATTGATGTTTAACTACCCTCGCTCAGAGTTTCCATTTGTGATTAATCATCTACAGATGAACAATCTCAAAAGTGATTGAATGAATTGGAATAGTTAGATGAGAAAAGATTGTGCACATTTCACCACTTGGATGTCTATCAGAATCGAATAGCACGAGCTTTTAACAAAAAAGTTCATCTTCGTTCATTCACTCAGGGATAATTGGTATTAGTTCTCAGAACTCCAATGATACCAGGAAAGAAACCTCCCAATCTTGAGCCAAAATGGGAAGGACCTTATTCAATGCATAGGGTCTACTCCAATGGAGCTTATTCATCAATCTCGATGGATGGATAACTCATCACTACTCCAACCAATGCCATATTTTTTAAGAAGTATTTTGTGTAAACACAAACCCTCCTTCTTCCTTGCTATATGACATTAAATTATACAGCAATGGTCCATACAAATGACCATAATCTATTTGTATTAATTTCGTCCCACACGACGTTAAAATATGGAAAAAATTTAATAATTTTTCCTCACTACATGACATTAAACTACAATGTCCCACATTATTCCTTGATATATGACGTTAAACTATACAGAAACGGTCCATACATATGAACTTAAACTATTTGTATTAATTTCGTCCCACACGATGTTAAACTATGGAAAATAATTCCCTAATTTTTCCTCACAGCATTAAATTAAACTGAAAAGTCCCTCTTTCGTCCTTGCTATATGATGTTAAACTATACAGCAACGGTCCATACATACGACCTTAAACTATTTGAATTAATTTCGTACCACACGACGTTAAACTATGGAAAAAAATTCCCTAATTTGTTTTCACTACATGATATTAAACTGCAATGTCCCTCTTTTGTCCTTGCTATATGACATTAAACTATACGGAAATGGTGCATACATATGACCTTAAACTATTTGTATTACTTTCGTCCCACACAACGTTAAACTGTGAAAAAGTTCCCTAAATGTTCCAGTATGACCTTAAACAGAAACTAGGTCCTGTATGACCTTAAACTACATCAATAGTCCAGTATGACCTTAAACTGCATCATCAACGGTCCATGCATATGACCCTAAACTATTTTCTAGTCCCTTACGTCCAGCAAAATGTTAAACTGTGATGTCCTAACTACATGACGCTAAACTGTATAGATGTAACTTACCTCTGGAAAGACGTTAAAATACATAATCATCAAAGGTCCTATATGACCTTAAACTACACTTTTGTCCAGCATGACATTAAACTGCACCATCCACGGTCCATGCATATGACCTTAAACTATTCGCACATTCGTCCCACATGACACTAAACTGTGGAAAAAAACCCCCATTGCGTCCAACAAGACGTTAAATGGTGTACTCTTTTGTCCTCACTACATGACATTGAACTGCACAGTCCCCCTTTCGTCCAACATGACGTTAAACTATATTTTCCCCATCGTCCTAACTACATGACACTAAACTGTATAGAAAGTCTGTGATACGTCCTACATGACATTAAACTGTACTTTGACCCTGCTACATGACACTAAATTGTGTATCACCAATAGTCCTAACTGCAAGACTTCAAACTGCATAGTCCCTTTATATGTCCTACATGACATTAAACTATGAATCGTTAAGGTTGTTGTTACCTCTTGTTTCTCACACAGAGTATGACTCACGTGTGCTTAGAGAAAACCTCAACCATAACACTCTCTCTGGGCCGTTAACCATGTGTATGTCCCAAAAACATAATTTTTAGGTCATTGTACCCAAGAAGAACATGATCATTAATTAATTTGTTAATTGAACTACATGGACTTTGATCCTTGCCTTCTAGGCTGGGTATGTAGGAAACCTCCCAAGGTTCAAGCCCAAAACCAATCTCTTCACGTCAGTTCATCTCCATATCATATGATGTAAATTCGTGAAACCACCCTTAGAATCAATATCTTTACATTGATTCACATTCGTCCTTGCTATACGACGTTAAACTATACAACACTTTTGTCCAATATGACAATAAAATAAAGTATTCTTTGATACCCTCACCTGGGAGGGAAATATTATTTACATTGATTTTTCAGTCATGTTTCATTTAAATGACTATGTGCATACATGGAAACACCCAAACCATTTATCTTGGGTTAAACCATCATTTTACTAAAGTCCCATTTCACACTTCACTTGTACAAACCAAATTTGTACAATGGGTATTTCTAGAACTATGTGGGATTGATTCCCATCCTTATGGGATACGTAGGAACGTTCGAGTGTCCCTCGAATCCAGACCCAATTCTTTGGGCCTAACCCCAAATTCCACTTTCAGTCCCTTGGCTGATAAGTCCCCATGAAATCACACACTATGTATTTCTTACAATGGTCCAAGATATATGACAATAAACTTAGATCCCAAATCCATTTGTCCAACACGACGTTAAACTGTAATTTATGAACTACGTGTGAGATTGATTCCCATCCCAACGGGATACGTAGTGAAGTCCAAGATTTCAATTCAGGACCAAGCCACAACATGATTATGGTAAGAATTGATATGTGTATCTCTGTATACATTGAACAATACCCATCATTATGTGTCATAATCCTAACCTTAAATATTTTCAGATCATCATAAACCCTTTTCATGACTTCTAGGTCACAAAAAATGTCAAACTTATGAGAATTATTTTCCTTACCATGCAGCACGTGCCCATGGGCGGCCTTGCATAAACAGTCTACATAACAGACTTGTTAGCCAACAGATACTATTATCTGACTATGTAGCCAATTCCCTTAGGTGGCCCTGCATAATTCAACCCCCTAACGGGTTTGTCGGATAGTGGTAACTTCATTCTTGGTAAGAATTCCTATTTTTTTCCTTATTTGTCTTAAATGACATTATGTAAGGATATGCAATAACAACTATCCTTAACATATTTGTCCCATATCCTTTTTCATGATCTGAATGTATTCAAGTCTATGGTTTATATTCTCCTTCCCTACGTTTGGGTCAGACCTTCGTAGAGGTAATATTCATCCAGTTCATCGATAATCTTGTTTGGAAATATATTCTCTATGTTCAAGTACCTCTTTCCATAGAGCATACTCTATAATTTGGATGATTTGAATCTCCATAAACATTCACTGGATTTTAGCACTAGGAAAGTAAATTTCTGAGAGCTCCTTTGCCTAACTATGCAGCACATGCCCATAGGCGGCCTTGCATAAACAGTCTACATAATAGACTTGTTAGCCAAAAGATACTATTTATTTAACTATGCAGCCAATGCCCTTAGGTGGCCCTGCATAATTCAACCCCCTAATGGGTTTTTTAAATAATGGTAACCACATTCATGGAAACTACTCATTCTAATGCTGTTTTGCTCTTTTTCATGTCATTCCTCATATTCAAATATTCTAAAGTCATAGCTTACATATTTTCCCTCATACATGAGTATGGTAATATGTTTTTAGATAAATTTTCAAGGAATTGAGTCAATTCTAATTCATTCGGTCAAAGCTATTTTGACCTTAGACATTAGCCTTTTTATGTACAACATGCATGACATTAAAATGCCCACAAAAGACAAAGGAACACTAAATAAGAGTCAAATTTCCAACTCACTAAATATACATTTTTGTATGATTTAGGTAATATTGAGAAATTAAATGGTTTAAGTTTGTAGGGTTATTTACATAAATCCTAGTAAAAATCAAACTATGCTTTTTAGGCCCATTGTCTTATGTAAAATTTAAAGAATATAGCAAAATAATGCAGGTATGAATGATTGAAGATGAATTTGTTCTACATTGATGCACAAGAGTTAGAAGGCCATCTATAGGCTGGAGTCTCTTCTATTTTTATAGAATTACAAGAGGCTTTCAACATAAGTCTTTAATTGATGAATTACATCCCGAGCATCATCAGCAGCTACTTGAAGCTCGTGAAATCGACCATCTTCACCCGTTTTAGCCTGATGGAATGCTTTTTTGGCATCCGCAATGGTCTTCATACCATTCGTTTGAACTCAATCCAGTGAATTATTGAGTTGGTCAAGTTCCCCAGTAACATCATCTAACTGTTGCTGAAGGTTCATCTTCTGGACGACTTTTTCTTTGATCTTATGCTTCAACTCTTTAATCCTGGTAGCATAGTCAACCTCTTCTCGGGATACAAGAGCCTCAAATTTGCCAATGTTGACTGATAGTTTCACCCTGGTAAGCTCTTCGTGACATTGTTTCTCCTACTCTCTCATGAAGATGACTTGCTTCACCGCGGTATGGATTTCTTGATATCCAAAACCAAAAAGACCTAGCATGAATAATTGGGACGACAATTGAGGGATCTTCGATGATAGCTCTTCTAAAGGCACCTCGGATATGATTTTCTATATATTATTACATTCCTTACGTCGTGAAAAGATGAGCACTTTATGCACCTCTAGGTCTGATTCAACATCATCATCATAGGGGGGCATGTAATCTAGGATTAATGCACTTAAGGAAGTGCCATGTTATACTTATTCCCCCCTCACCCTAGTTGCTTCACCTTCTACTGCTGTTTGGATAGAGGCTGAGGCCTCACCTCCAGATCTAGCCACTGCAGTTGATGGACCTACATGATTAATTGAAAGATTTGGTTAGCTTCAATGTATAACAAAATAATCGATTGTCTTGAAAATTATGTACAATCACAAATATTGTTATCCCTTACCCAACGGTGCATCAGAAACCTGAGAAGACTCCTCTCCTTTTTTCCAAGTCTCAAAAGGATCTTCAAGATGGGTCTCAGGAGGGTTTAATGGGTTTAGCTCTACTTGAGCTATTGTTTCTGCAATGGTAGGGTTGATATCAATGTCCACATCCTTTTCAGGCATTGGCAGTTCAGCAGTTTCTATGGATGAAACTGCATATCATTTTCAGTCATGATTAGAAGTGTAAATTATAAGAAAATTTACTAGGCGAAGGATAACACTCACGCCCAAGGTCTTCTAAATCACATGACAACATATCATGATCATAAAATTCTTCGAAAGACATTCCATGATTCATCATTTAATCCAATGATATTTCAGAATCCGGGTTAGTCTCACAAGTGGGAGCATTTGATGTGTCTTCTTGACGACTTACATCTTGCAACCCCTGACCCTGGACAACATCTTTGGGTAAAATCACTACATTCGTTTCATCAGTTTCAATAGTTTCCAGAAGCTCTATTGCAGGAGTTAAAGCAGAAGTATCACAGAATGGATGTCAGTCAGTGTTTCGTTCTACATTTTTATGAAGCATTGTTGACTTACCAGAGACAGGTTCTTCTCTTCTTGCAATGAATACAGGAGGATACTAGGAAGAGATGCTAGATCTTCCCAAAGAGAAGCCAAGTTAGCTTGGATCTGTGATTTTTCCACTACACGCTCTGTGGTCTTTGAAGGAGGTTCAGTCCTTTCCCTTAGGGGGGAAATTGAATAAGCCCTTGCAATCCCCAGAAATATGAGTAATCATGTGGTCATGGGTATAAATTCATTATTACCCGAAGGACTTACCACTGCTAATGAATTGTTTACATGTGGACTTCCTCCTTTGCTGCCTTTGATTCTTTAGTTTTTTGGGAGTATCAGTTGTCTCCATTATTGGCACCTGGATTGGCGAAAAGAAGGATATGTCCAACGCCTCATTCATGGCCTACTGTCCTGAAGATATCTCGCCTAGTTCGCGAGGAGAATCAGCAGTATCCCCGATGACAGTACCACCATGGCTATACTGTGGAAAAGGAACCCCAGTTCCATTCTTTTCAAGCTTCAATATGAATAAAATAACTTCCTTAAGTAACAATGCTTCGACTAAAATCAAGTTGCAAAGCAAATAAGGAACGAAAACTTACATCTTCAAGAGCCACATAATCATGCCACTCCTTATCTCAAAAACTACCAGCCCCCTCAGTGGCGCCATGATCATTCATTTCCTTCACCCACCTGGTGACAGGAACAGACTCATCAGTGGAATATATGAGCATTTCTAGCTCTCTGATGTAAGCCCGCACTTCATTGGGGTTGTCCTCGTTTTGAAGATTTGTAGAAGCCATAAGATTCATAATTCCATGAAGTTGTAGACCCTCACACAAATCCAGCCAGGCGGTCTCAGTACCACAGTATAAACTCTGCCATAGCTGGACAACATCTGGTCTTAGATATGGGGGCTGCAAGCAAGGTCCTACTATTTTTGACTTCAATTTCATCCCTGCTCCTGCAACTACAGATAGAGAATAAGAAAGTAAGACTTATTTCTTTATAAAGTAGCAGTGATTAAATTAATACAATGAAGTAACTCACCAGGAGTTTATGGAGTGGGTCTTTAAATTCTGGCTAGAGGATTATATCGGGCATGAAACCGATTTTCCACTGTTGTGCCTCATCATCTCCTTCATGGGAATCTGGTGAGTCCGTTCTAGAGGAGGAGATTGTCGAATCAACATCAGGTGGGGATGAATCACCATCATGAGGAAGGGTTTCTTTCTCTACAGTCATCTTCCTTTTCCCCACCTGATAAAGTGGGTGATTAAAAATCCCTTTGGGGTATGATTCTATCCAGTCTTCGGCATAATATGTAGCCATATTTTGTGCCACTTTTTCAACTGGTAGATCAAATACTACCCCAGTCTTATCCCTTGACATCAACAGACATAGTTACCGAGCAACCATCAGATGTTTCTCTAACCTGACATGTTCTGGAGGAGATACAACAATCTGTTACAGACATTTGAATTGACATACAGGTCTATATGGAGCATAGGGCTTGCATAGGATTTCTCCATCAATCCTGGAAACTAGCACACCATCCCTGTAAGCTAGCATGTATGACCTCAAATCCAAATGGGATGTTCCATCATCAAAAAACCACCCGGCTTGCGGACATCCATGGTGAAAGAATTTGAATTCCTTAAACATTCCCAGCATCACTTTCATGGCATAGGCATTAACATCTAATTGAGAAACTTCATAGAATGCTTGCACTGACGTCATAAAAGAACTTCCAGGAAATTGTAATCCATTCTGTACATTTTAAGTCTTGAAGTGAGTGGCGATCCATCCCCATAAAACTTGGAATGGTCCCAGTATTCTTAATGGAGAATTACCCATGAAGATATGAAGTAAACTCTTGTGAATCTTTTCTAAAATGGGGGTATCCAACCCAACCATTTTTCCCTCATCCAAATATGCCGCAATGACGAAGGTTCCCGACCTGACGCCTCCCTTAGAATCCCTGATTGGCAAGAGATAAACACTGAGCCAGATTTCCAAGAAGCCCTCCATACTATTCTTATTTGGGATTCATTGATTCACCTCATATCCCCACTTCTCGAACTCTCCTGCTTCTAGAGTTGGCCATAATTTGCCAAGTGCTCCCCTCTTCTCAGGTTTTGGGAAGGTGGTAGGACGTTTGGGCCTCTTATATTTGGATTTCTTTTTCTTGGATCCTTTTTAATTTGGCTCCTTCTCCTTTGGCTCCCTCTCTTTCTTCTCAATAAGAAATATATTCATCCATTCCTATGGATGAATATCCTTTCTAGAAAGAGTTAATGAGGTATCTGAACTCTTGAGCCTGTGGAAGATCTTAAATAATTCTTGAGCTAAAGCAGGAGTTTTATCTGAATCATTCCAAGTCACCTTGGGAGGAATGAATTCATCATACATATCGCCCAAAATTGGAGCCCCTGTGATCTTGTGGAAATCCCACAGACTGATGCCTACTTCTCTATGAGTCCGATGGAACGAATTAGTTGCTGGGCACCAGTGGCTGAGTATCTCCGGCATGAATTTATCATGTCTGTAAACATATGTTTTCCCAACCCAGACAGCTTCGTATATCGCAAATCCTTTCAGATCTTTGACAAACTCTGCACAAGTTTATTGCACCCATTATTCCCACATCCAAGTTGTCTTCACACCACCCTCAGGATGGAAGTCCCAACTTTTCTTCCAGCCTTTGGATTGATCTATCTGAGCATTTGTGAAGATTGAAGAATGACAATGTGGTTGCAGCTCAGGTGCATGATCATTCAGATCTGGTATAAAAGGGCTATGATGCATCATGTGGGCCGTCGCAACTGTTCCAACATATATAAATACTCCTCCACCTGAGATATTTTCTGAAGCAAAGTTGGTGTAGTTCTGAAACCACGCAAATTGAAGATAGTTCTTTTCTTCTGCAATGGTGACTTCTCGCAGATGACCATAGCTATATAAAGGCAGATAAGTTCTCTATGGGAAGTCACAATGATATTTCTTCAGATACATAGCCAAATCCAGAAGAGTGATATCTTTGACAGTATAATAATCATGGCCAATGATGTTCATCATATCATATATCTTCTTGCTAGCCAGTACATCAACTATTCCTAGTCTAAGAGCCATTGATTCTACACAAGAGTTGAATATATTAACTCTCAAATGGATTTATTTTTCATAATCTTTGTGAAGAAATTCGAAAAAATGGCTAAGGAATTAAGGCGCGCATGTATGGACATGTCGCGCAAGAGTTAAATGTGTCGTGCAAGTTTTTGTCGCGCATCTGTCACCGCGCAAGTCCTATTACCTTGACAGTAGAACGGCGGCGAGGAAACAACCAAAAGAAGAGACTTTCATGGAGAAGATGACTTGAACGGCGAGAGATCTAGAATTTGGAATCAGATGCTATGTGCAGCTAATGACAGTGTATTTATAGGCCATGCGACCTATCTGCGCGCCTACACCCAGTGCGCTCCAGCCCTGCGCGACTCGAACTTGCGCGCTATGTGTTACGCACTAAACACTTGCGCGCCCCCTTTCCTTTGGATGTCTTCTTTTTCCTAAGACTCACATCTTCATTTCATTCAGATCCAACTCTGAGGGGGGACTTTTGTTGACGCTCATTTTTGTCACAGAGTCCAATGGAATGTAAAGGGAAATGACTTAGCACAAATTGATTCATCCTTTGAAGAAAATATCAAAAATCGACAAAGGGATGAACAAGGAGAACAATTCCCATAGGTCGCACATGTTCCCTCATAGTTGCGGAAGTCTACTTGCGCGATGCATGATGTTTGCGCAAGTGAATTGCGTGACCTACGTGATAACTACCCGGGGTCATCTCCTGCCTATAAATAGACCCTGTGGTCCTCCCATTTGAAAGAGGATTTTTTTTCTTCAGAAACTCAGATTTGAGCTCCCGGTTCCCTAGTCTCTTCTAAAATCTTATGAAACACTTCTAAGGTAATTTCAAACCTAGAATGGAAGATCTAAAGAGGGGGAGGAAAGCCCAAGTTTTGAAACTCATCAACACTTGTGCGCCTGAGTGGCCAGCCCTTTAGGGAAAAGGCCACACATGCGCGCCGCCTTACTCCTTCAATAGAACTTGTGCGCCCCTCATCCTGAAGAACCTCAAGAGGATTATAAAGGCTTTAACCAAGAGTCACCCGAGTATTACCCTGCTGGTAAACTGTCGCGCAAGTACCCATGTGTCGCGCACGTATACCTGCATGACAAGGACTTGCACGCCCACGCAGTACCTGCGCGCCTTCCAGGACTTGCGCGCCCCTGCCTTTTTCGGTGCCCTTCTTGCCCATTTCACCCCTCTTAAGACATTCCACCTCACATATTCATGATTCAATCTTCAAGACACCCTTCAAATCCATTTATGACATGATTTCTTGATTTGGATTCCTTATCTGAAAGGAACTATGTGGAATATCTCTCAAAACCTAGTGATTTACACATATTTATGTCACTAAAAAATAGAGATATCATTCATTCAACCTCATCTTTTAAGATGAGAGAACCCATTAACTTGGGCCTCCTTTTTAGGAATAAGCCTCAGTTATAATTCTAAAATCTGGGCATCCTCCTTAGGAGTAAGCCCCAAACATAATTCTCTTAACATGTGCCCCCTTTTCAAGAGTAAGCCCCAGTCTCAAATATGGGCATCCTCTTTATTATTAAGCCATAAGTCCCTTAATTATTTAAATCTCTTAACCTGTGCCTATTTTTTAGGAGTAATCCCCATTTAATATTTCTCTTAACGAGTCCTAATTTACCTTTGATCTGGGATTCATTTTCAGGAGTAAACCCCAATAATAAGTCCTCTCCTAATTTGGGACTCCTTTTCAAGAGTAATCCCCAAGTTAGAGTAATCAAAATCTCCATGAAGCATATATACCTATATGGACCCTGTTCCTAGATTTCGTCCCTAAAGTAAATCATAACCTTTATTTTTCTGGGTAGTCATACATACATAAGCCCCACTTTATTTCTTATGATTTCGTCTTTCATGGCACAATTGTATAATTTTTTTTTACCAATACCTCTTGGTTCTCACATCGAGCATGACTCACGTGAGCTTAGAGTGTAAAAGTAATTATGAAATCCTTCTTTGAGCCATCAATCATAAACATCATACACCCTTACTCGAACTACGTGGGTTCTGATTCCTTTTATAAACAAAGGATACGTAGGTAGCCCATCTGTGGGTTTGATCCCAACTCTGAAATAATTCACGTCCTTCTGAATGACAACAAACTCCAAGTGTCCCACTGAGTGGATTTAAAAGTGTTGTGTCCTGGGCCCAGGATTGTTGGGCCCCCGCCAGGATTGTTTGAAGTGTTTTTGAATGATAGGCACAAGGTTGCCAAGAAAATGGCCCAAGAACGAATCAAGAAGTGGACTGAATTTCAGTCCACCGGCCAACCGGTGTGATAGCACCGGCCAGCCGGTGGACCTGGCAGAGGCATTGCCCACTGCCAGGTTCCACCGGTCAGCCGATGGCTCTGTCACCGGCCAGCCGGTGGAAACCTGATGCAACAGTGATGGCTACTGCCTCACCACCGGCCAGCTGGTGGCTCTGGCACCGGTCAGCCGGTGCTGCCTGGGCAGAACGCCTTCTCAACATCCAAGGCACCGGCCAGCCGGTGGCCCTGCACCGGCCAGCCGGTAGCCCAGTCAAACTAGCCGTTGGCTTTGACCAGTCAACACCCATTTGGCCTCCAACGGCTCCGAGGCCCTTTACAACGGCTCCAAAGACTCCCCAAGGGTTCCTTGCCTATAAATAAAGGCCAAGGAAGCCCCGGACACCAACCAGATCATATACAAAGCCACCGTACACATTTTCCATCTTTGGCGTACCTCCGGCGGACTTCCTCAAAGGAACCCTCTTTGCTCCAACAACTTCCACATCCAAGGAGCTCCATCAAAGAAGCTTGGAAGCGGCCTTCAACATCTCCAATCAATCAAAGGCGCCCAAGGCTTCTCCCATTACGGTTTTTCTTGTTTATCTATTTTAAGCTTTTTTGTTTTTATTCAAACATTCAATTCCAAAAATTGGTATCAGAGGGTGGTTGGTCTCGGGACCGGTGTGGGTTTGGGGGGGGGATGTTGTGTCCTGGGCGCAGGATTGTTGGGCCACTACCAGGATTGTTGGCGCATGTTCCCCGGTAACCAATCCCACATCGGTTGTGGAGGGAGATTGGTGGGTGCTTGAAATTCCCGTGCCTACCTTCCCCTCAGCAACGCGTTTTAAAGCCGTGAGGCCTGGGATAGCAACTGGGCCAGAGCGGACAATATTGCTGGGCCGAGGGATCCGATCCATCAAAAAGTAGTATGGTCATCATAAGGACCAAGATAAGTTTATGTATTAAAGGATACCATTGACTAAGAATCTCTAACAAATACAGATGATTATTTATCAGTGAAAAACCTTGAATACATATAACAGATTCTATAAATTTCCTACATATCGATCCTTGATTGAAAAATCTAAAGGAAAACTCATTTTATATTTGGTAATGTAATAAGGATTCACGAACATAACTTAAATCTATAAAGAGAGTCCCAGAGTAGACAATAATTCCCCTCAAAATGGTGTGATGAGTCTGACCTCCCATCTTCTCGTCCAATGAAAATTCCTAAGCCTCATCAGTCCATAAACTAATGAGAACCTACCTTTGGAAAGTAGGTCCGAATGGATGTGGAATCCTTGGATGTTTCCGGTTCTACAAAAAACCCCTTTAGAAACAGATCGGAATGTCTGAACCTCCCATCAAAGGAGGTCATCCTAGAAATCCGAGGGAAACATACATAACATTAGAATATAATATAATTATGGTCTATAATTTAATATAAGTTACACACAAATTCTTTTTTTATGATTATCCGTGATAATTATTTGAATAGAGGTCCAATTATTTAGAGAAGATAATAATTAACTACTTCTAGTTATCCTAAAATGAATGTTTTGTTAGATAATTTTTTGTGTATAAAAATAATAATATTCAATGAATTCATGAATACAAATTTCAATGAAATTTCATAGATTGTTTTAATAATATTCATCTATATAGGAACACCACAATAAATTATTTATTTCATATAGAATAAACAATATTTTGCATTAATAACCTATGAAATGTTCCATATAAAATTTAAATATGATATGTTATTCAACTTGAAATTATATACTAATTACAAATTATCTCCAAATTTATCAACAAATATGATTTTATTAAAGAACAAATTATTTTAATGGATAGGTATAATTACACAACCATATACCACAATATATGACAACATCATTATGCAAAACAAGATACCTATGACCACCATGGATTTTTTTTTGTTAAATTCATGAACCATATATTTAATTTTATATTCCCTACATGTTAAATTATATATCATTAACCTATTGAATAAATAATTATATTTTCATTCCTAACAGTATATTTTCTACCACATAATTCTCAAATGTAATATGATATTAATTCATCTAATTTATGAATATTATATGTATTATTGTACATATTGTGAAATAATAATCACATTTAATTATTCCATTAATTTTTCATTTTTATGATTTTTATAAGGTTATAATTTTTTTTGATGTATTTAATCCCATACAATATAAAACTCTAAACTCATAAAAAACAATATAAAATTGAATGAACCATGATTTCCTTTTTTAAAACACCTAAAACATGACATGTTATATTAAAATAAAATATAATTAAAAAACCTGATAAAATATTTCAAATATTTTATAAAAATTCATAAATGATTGCATTCGAATCAATGTAAGGATATTATTTGAAAAAAAATTATTTTATATACATGGAAAGACACTAACTCCCAGAATATAAATATATCGATAAAGAGTTCATTTTTCATATGTTCTTATAATAAATTGTTATTTAACATTAATAAAGAAATTATTATGAAAATAAATTCCTCAATAAATAGAATTTTATTTTCATAATCACTACAAAATTTATTAAATACACTCTTACAATAAAATAGATCTTTCAATATTAAATGTTCATTAATTTATTTGTTAATATTGGTGTCTAATAATTTGTTAGATGGCTAGAGGATGTATCTCGATTAATGTCAAGGATTTATAACTCTATATTCTAATATTAATTAACCTGATTACCTATATTTTGTGGATTGTATTTTTTGATGGAATATAAGTTATTTTATGTGCATTATGGGTCTTGAGAATAGAAAATTATTTTTTAGAAGAGCCAAAGTCACGCATAGAAAAATAGAATACTTATCATATGTCTCACGTGGAATTGAAATTTTCATAATTTCTATATTATAAATTTTATATGGTATATAATAAATATTCAATATCATTTTATAAAGTATCTCCATAGTGTTTTATTTTTTAAAGTAAATATATTTTTATCCTTGAATAGAATAATTTATTTTGGTTTGTATTAATTACATGGAAATTATCATACATGAACTCAATTTGATATATTACATCAATTAAAATAGAATTAATTAATTTTGACATTCAAAACTGTTTTCTAGATTCTTTATTTGATTATATATTTTCATGTCATTATTTCATGAAAGAAAATATATATTTATTAAATAAGAGATATGAAATAATAATAATATATATTAATGAGTGTGAGATGTGATGTAAAATTTATATAATCTCATTTATATAAATAATTGTCATATTTATATAAAAATCGATTCTATTTTAAATATAGATTATAATTAAATCATATCCCTATTGTTCCGTTTTTGTTATGACATATTCACATCAACATTTGAATGTGGATTTGAAATGGATTTTAATGGTACCATGTTGCATTAATTGTGAATGAATAATTTTTTCTATTTTCATTATTATCAAAATATCCTAAAATTTATATTTTAATTTGATAAAATTATTACCTAATTTCCAATTGAAATCTCCAAAATCAAAATCTGTTCGGAAACTAAATTTTTATTCAAATTAAATACATTGAATAAAAATCATTTTTTCCACACATAAACATATTTAAACTAAAATATAAATATATCATTCCTTTCATAGATCACAAAGATTCCAATGAAAATTTATCCTTAGTAATAATTGATATTTCAAATTCTATCCTCATGAATGGAAGAAGGATTTATATATATAATGATTAATCTTAAAAAGACAAATCTATCAGAATACATTAGAACATTATATATTCATTATATTCAATAAAAAAATTATATATTTCTATTAAATCACCAAATAATTATAATGATATTTTTAATTGGGTGATCATATCTAAAATAACATGATATTTGTGATTGAATTAACTAATAAGGAATATTTTAAAGATTAAGATCAAAATTATCATCATCATCCATTAATTTACATTATTAATGAAAAATATACAACCCATCATCAAATATTCTGTTATGTATTACAAAATTATCATATTATCAAAACAAAATATCAATATATCTATACATAGGGAATCAATTTTTGAAATTGTATATTGACCATTGATTTGGAAATATTAGATCAATATATTTAAATTTAATACTCGATTATCAATTCAAATGATGTCATTTCTTATGTTCACTCAAGAGACACTATTCATTTGTATATTTCTAAAAAGTATATTTCGTCCGATTGAAATTCATATCCATGTAAAATAATTCAATATCCCTTTAATGAATCTTTATTTTTTATTCATGATATAAACTTCTTAAACTAAGATTTTATCATCCTAAATAGTATATTCAATGATTTTTTAAATTACATGAGAATATTAATTATTTATCTTTTTGATAAAATAATATTTATATTTACAATAGAGAAATTTAGTCACAAATTATTATTTCAATATTTATATCAACAAATCATATTGGAATTTAGGATTATATATAACATGGTTTATCCTTATAATCATTGATTTATCTTCATAATCATAATCTTTAGATGGATCTATCTAATATTCCCAACATGTAATAAAATATTTATGGAACGTTTTTCTTTATTTCGCTAGAAAATATAATTATTTTCTAGAAAAAATTCATTTATGATGTTAATAATATATCAATTATATTTATAAATACAAATCTCTCTTAATATTTTGGATGTGCAGTTGGGATAAATAAAATTTTATAAATGAGTGAAAATTTTCCTATATATTTTATCACATTCTAGAATAATTAATTTAAATATTAATAATGAAATATACTTCAGTACTATATTCATCACATGTTACATAACATTTTATATATTATGTTCTATGATTCATAATAAATACTGGTAACCAATTTATAATGAATTCATGATGTCTGAATTTTAGTATCTATACTATATATTTATATTAGATGTAATTATCACGAACCCCTCCCCACAAAGTGTACCCCTCTTAGGCTGGAAATGTGAGAAGAGAGATAATGACCCCCCCCCCCCCCGAGTCCTGCCTCTAGTAGGCCCTAGGTTGGCGACTAGCACAAAGGGTATACTAACACACAAATGGGAGGCATTACACTCTAAGAAAAAACATGTGGAAGAGAGAGATAATATAGACATCAACCAACTCCAACTCAGAACTGAATTATAAATGTAAACCCAATTGCACATATGTAATGTAATGAAAAATTACTACAACCTAAAAGGGGAAAAACTAAAAGTACCCAAAATAATATAAAACAGCTGCAACCACAAGCCCGAACTGCTCTTGCATCCCCAAGCTCACTGAAACCGGTTTGATCTCCAACCTGCTCCAAGTAACCTTGAAAATAGTATATATATACGTAGAGTGATTATAATAGTATACTTAATAGGATCCTCCGTGAACACTCTCGTACAAAGCTAAAGAAATAATGATAAATACCAATGAACAAAAAGTGAAACCAACTCAACACCTAAACAGGCATACTATGTTCCCAACCACACCATGGCTACTCTCACCAAGTAACGCATACAAGAATATATCATATAGTAAAGAATATAAAGTGTACCCCACTACTACTTCTCTACTGGTTTTCCGCATTGCCCCAATGACATACGTCTTCTGCATCTCTTTCCAAAGGATAGCCCGCAGGCACCTGGGCTAAGATCCACAATCTGCACCACGTGCACCACAATGGCTTGCCCACAGACACATGGGGGAAGAACCAAACCATCCTCACAACCAAAAGTAACAGGAAGTTTCCAGGAGCCACCAAAGCTCGCATTACGTTTATCACACGTGAGGTGTTATACCTAAATCCATTACAGCACATACAACTAATAAGGATCCTCAAGCCATTACAGCCTTTACACATTACACCTATAGTAGTCCATAAGATAATATATACAGAATATAAGTTTGTGAATAACCACAAGCCATTACAGCCCTCTACACACATATATGGTGAAAACTAAGCATTGTGCCTAATGACACTACTGTCTAACAAGATAAGAGAGTGGGGTCAAATGGGGTAGCCATCCATTCGTCCTCCTAATGGAATGTTGGGGAAAACACCCCCTAATGGATCAGATTCCCTGGGGTGCCAGTTTTCCTTACTCAAAGGGTGGTGTAGTTAATAGAAACACAAAACGTACAAAATATATTATAACTCACAACCAAACTATGGGAATAACCTGGTATTAGACACAACTATAGCTAATGCCTCTCAGACTCCGGTCTGCCACTTCTATGACTAGGTATCCTATAAGAAGACAACCATTTAAGGGCTTTATAAGATTACTTCATTCTATTTTTATCAATTACATTTTATGTTAATTAATTCATTAAGAACTAATTAACCATGAACAATTCCACATTAAATTCCATTAACACCACATCCAAATATTCCACTGTCCCTTCAAAATTTCTCAACCTCATCATTCAGTTTCAATAAACTCCAACCCCAAGGGATGACCTCATTTATTTAAACATTCATTACAGAATTACTTTCCCATATTCCCAGGCAATTTAGAAAAGTTTCCTATGCTAATAAACACAAGGGGGCTCAACACGGTGAGTAGATGTACTACCCATCGAGTATTTTCCACCTATAGAAAGAGTGCATACCCATTCTCCCTTGAGTGGATAAACACAGATAGAACATGGAATACCCCACGTGTCTTTGCCTCTTTCGGAAGAAGGGTAAGCAAGACCAGCTGCCTTGAGCAGTGGGGAAAAGTTAAGCAGATAAACAGCCAAAGAATCAAAAAGATTCCAACAATCAAATCCAACCCATTCCATCATCCCTAGTGTCCTATGAGACACCCACATGCATAAACTGATGCATCTCTCCATTCTAGGTGTCATCTGCTGCCACAACCAAATGGCCTCTATGCCTCCAAATATCACAACACGCCTGTAGGTCACATCACAACACAAGAAGTAGGAAATCAAACATAACATCAATTGATCTATGGAACATTCAAAAAACAATAGGTTAACTCAGAACCCTTCAAATAATTATCAACAATCAAACTCTTTAAACCATGTTGAATTAACAGATTTAATTCATTGGATCCAAAATCAAGAACCTAACAAGTAAGCTATCACAAAAGATTATACATGATTACTATGCCAATTTGATTGAAATAAAACAACAACATGAATGAGATTCGTTCAAATTCTTATTTATCATTAGCCAAACAAATATCAATTAGTCCCAGTTTACGTTCGTTACCAATTTCCACCATGAAGAACCACTAAGCAAGGCAATCATAAATATCACACTATCTATCAAACCATGAGGGCATAACATACAATCTATATGATTTAATTACCTGGTTCAAAGTATTTTATTAGGTTAATCCCATTTTCATCTAGTGGGATTCAACATACTATCAATACGGTTGCACTTAAAAGAATGAGAAGCAATGAATCCCCTACTTCCAAGGTTTTTTATGAAAACCATGATGGTCGAATAACGCTCTAGAAACCCAGGTCGATTATCTAAATACCAGCCTTATATCTCTCCTCTTAGGATGATCAGGACAAAATATCATCATGTTTGACATCCACACACTTAGATCTACCCATAACGGGCGTATATGTATGAAACCGAGAGAATAGGAGGAGTTAATCTAAGTAAATCTTTGAAACCAAACAAGAACGATCACATACCTCAAGAAACTTGCTTAGATTCGCCAGGAGAAGCCTTAGGATCGCCTCCAAAATACTTGGGAGAGGTTATCCAACCTTAAAGGAAGGGTAAGCCTATGTTATGGCTTCTTAGGAGCTTAGAAAATCCATTTAGAGGAAAAACGAGTTAGATCCACACTTTTAGGATCTAGATTTAAGTGCCTGCATGGTCATTCCACACGGTATCACAAATCGTACAATAACCGTGCATTAGATTTGGCATCATCAAACACTCCTCCCACGGTTAGGCCACAAAATTAGTCAAACCATGCGCTAACCGTGCGATAGCCACTTCCTCCAACACGGACATCACACGGTTTGGCCGCACGTTTTGGAAAAACAGTGTGCAGCCCGTGCGAAAGCTACTGCACTTTAGTCTTCCTTAAAATTCCACCCAAACACACCCCCAAGTCACCTTGACCTTCTATAAAACCTCTAACACCACATTTTCACAATGTAATGGACTGGAGAGGTCCATGACATTACATCAAATTCCTCTCAAAACATTCTCGTCCTCGAAAATCCAAAACCCACATATAGTGAAAATGAAATAGGGTCTGAACAACCACCCATTGAGATACCTCTGAAAAGATAGAAATCCACAAAAGCAATAATGGGAGCCATCACATACACATGAATGTTTCATAACCAAAAATGTTACTACTATTCATTAAGAGAGTCATACATCAAACAACTATGGGTACTGGACACACATCTGTGACTCACGTTCCCAGGTACTCTCCTCCAAGCCACCGTGTCGCGACAAGACACGAACTAAGGTGATAGAACGCATGCACAACACATTATCTTGGTGGTATTGGATCTCCATACGTATATCCTCAAAGGTTTCATCATCATCAACATCGATCTCTCCCCAATCGATGATGTGAGAGTCGACGTGAATATAACGACGAAGCTGTGATACATGGAAAACATCATGTATCTGAATCATCTGAGGGGTAACTGATACTCGATATGCCACATCTCCAACATGATCTAATACCTCGAAATGTCCAAAAAATTTGGGAGAAATCTTACTTCCATGACCAATCCTTCGCTGCCCATGACGGGGAGTCACCTTCTGAAACACATGATCCCCAACATTAAACTCTAAGGCCTCCTTCATTGATCAGAATATGATTTCGGACAAACTTGTGCTGTCTTTTTCTTCTCACGAAACACCTAAACCATCTCTGTTATATTTTTCACTAGTTCGTGTCCGAGAATTGCTAACTCTCCGACCTTAGTCCATCACAACGGAGAACGGAAAGGCCGATCATACAAGGCTTCAAATGATTCCATGCCAATGGTGGAGTGAAAACTATTATTGTAAGCGAACTCCACCAAGGGTAAGTCCATTATCCATGAGCCTCCAAAATCCAGAACACAAGAGGATAATATGACTTCAATAGAATAAATGGTTCGCTCTGTTTGACCATCTGTTTGAGGAAGAAAAGCAGTTCTAAGGCATAGTTGAGAACCGAAAGCATGTTGGAGACCTCTCCACACCCTGTAGGTAACACGAGAATATCGACAAAAAATGATCATCCTAGGGACTCAATGATGTCTCACCACCTACTCTAGATACTGCCTCGACAAAACATCCACTATGCTTGACTCATTTATTACTATAAAGTGGGCAGATTTTGTTAAATGATCAACTACCACCCAAATAGAATCATGTCCTCCTGGAGCTCGAGGTAAACTAGTAATGAGGTCAATTAAGATGTCCCCCCACTTCCCCTGAGGACTCTCTAATGTCTGGAGACGACCACCAAGAACATGATATTCGGCCTTCACCTTCTGGCAGACTAAACCTCGAGACACAAAATCTGCAACTGCATGCTTCAGCCCAGGCCACCAAAATTCGCTCCACAAGGATCAGTAAATCCTTGTCACACCAGGATGTAATTCTAAAGGTGAACTATTAAACTCTCTGAGGACTGTATCACACATCATAAATGGGACAAATGGTCTTCCATGATAAAACACTCGGTGTTTTTTATCATCAGTCCAACCATCAGAGGCCTCATCACAATCAACTCAGTCTCTCCATACATCCAACTATAGATCTCTCAAATCGGACTCTTCCACATTATGCATTAGGGATGTTTGTACCATAATCTGAAAAAGGTAGCCTCTACCCCCACTTCTCCCATATCAAGATGTATTCCTAGCAGTTCATCCATTAATCTCCAAGAGTCACTAGATTTAAGCACAATATCACTACGTAATTTTCAGCTCTGTGCATCAGCTACAACATTCCCCTTTACAGGTGTATATTATATTTCGATGTCTTATTCCTGTAATAACTCCATCCAACGATGTTGTCATAATTTTATGTCAGGATGGGAGAAGACATACCTCAAACTCTTATGATCGGTGAAAACCACGAAGATCTCACCAATGAGGTAATGTCTCTACAACTTCAGAGCAAACACCACGGCTTCCAACTCAATATCGTGGGTGGAATAGGTGAATTCATGGGGGCGTAATTCTCATGACCCATAATAAACATATGAACTTTACTTCATGAGAACACAACCTAACCCCAGATGTGTAGCATCACAGAACACATCAAACTGAACTCTTTCAGCTGGAAGACAAAGTACTAGAGCACCTACTAACTTCACCTTCAGATACTCAAAATCTGCCTGGCACTGATCAGTCCATATGAATGCCAGATCCTTCCTGGTTAGAGTTGTCATAAGAGTTGGAACTCATGAGAAATTGGCTACGAACCTCATATAGTAGCCTGCGAGACCGTGGAAAATTTTCTTCTCTGAAACTGTCTTGGGGGATTCCCAAGACACATGTACTTTTATTTTCGATGGATCCATAGCTACTCCCTATTGGGACACAATAATGCGAGAGAAACGGACATCTCGATCCCAAAACTCACACTTCAAAAACTTCCCGAATAGCTGATGTTGGCTAAGAACCACCAAAACGGCTCGTAGATGCTCTACATGCTCTTCTTCAGATGTGGAGTTCACATGGATGTCATCGATGAAAACTACCACAAACTTGTCCAAGAACTCATGGAACACATCATTCATAAATCCCATGAATACTTCATGAGCATTCGTCATGCCAAACGACATTACAGTGAACTCATAGTGACCATGATGACAACAGAAAGCAGTCTTTAGAATATCCTCATCCTTCACACGCATCTGATGATATCCTGACCACAAGTCGATCTTTGAGAACCAACATGCAACCTTTAGTTGATTGAATAAGTCATTAATACGTTTAAAAGGATAGAGACTCTTTATTGTCCCTTTGTTCAAGTGACGATAATCAATCTACAACTGCAAACGGTCATCGACTTTCTTCACAAACAAAACTGGTGCACCCCATGGTGACACACTTGGCCGAACAAAAATTCACTACAACAGACCATCAAGCTGTATATGTATCTCTCTCAACTCAGAAAGGGCATAATATATAGAGAAAAAGAGATATGATATGCTCCTAGCTATAGCTCGATCCCAAATTTGATCTCTCATTGAGGGGGTAAGGCTACAATATCTTCTGGAAAGACATCTGTGTACTCCTCTACTACCCGAGGAAACTCCAACAGCTGATCCTCTGAAGAACTTAACATCATCTTAGCCATCATGGACGATAAGGATGATACCTGCCTATGAACCATCTGAGGATCTTGCCCACCAAAAAACATTACATGATCTCCATCTACACCAATGAAAATGATCTTCTTCCGGAATTAATCCACGATAGCCTTCACCGAATACAACCAATCCATGTTGAGAATGACATCATATGGTTTTATTCGTAAACATAGGAAATCTCCCCAGGAGAGGTGTTTCCCTAACACTAGCTCAAAGTCTCTGAATACTTCAAACAAGTCAGCTCGACCTCCAACTGGCGTAGACAATGCCAAGGGAACTGGAAGCTTCTCTACCTCATGTCCGAAAGCAAGGAAAAGTGTAGGTGATATGAAGGAGTGTGTCACTCCTGAATCAAAAAAGGCATTCACAAAGGTAGAAAAAAATAAAAGGGTACCTCAAACAACATTTGCCTCATCTGGTGCTGGCAACGCTAGAGCATGAAGCTGACCACGACCTCATCCATGACCTCTCTGACCCTGATGATGACAACCCCCACAGATGTGCTCTTCTCTCTGAGGATGGGGATAATCATGGGGCTATCCTCTTGCCTCCCCATCTACCATCTGGTGATCTACAGCTGGAGCAATTGGCTGCTGTTTCCTCAGCTAGAACTGCCCCAACGGAGGAACATAAAGCATAACACCTGGTGCACGATGAAGACTCTGAATGGTCAGGCACACTTTCTTCTGATGGACATGACCACCACAAGAAAAAAAAGACCATGATCCCTTAGCATAGGCCTAATAGTTTTTGCATCTGGAGAAGGGAGATGTGAAGGGCTGGGACCTACCCCCGGCTAAATGAAAACTCTTCTTAGCAACCATTACCCTCACCATCACCTCAAGATATGTCTTCAGCATAAATTGAGTGAACTGGAACTGGATCTCTAGACGCAAATCCTCCTTGAAATGCATCGCCATGGACTCCTCATCTGGTAACAGATCCAAAGAATATCATAAAAGGTTTCTCAAACTGATCCAAACCTCTCGAAGAGTAGAGCTCCCCTGTCGAAGGGTATGAAGCTCTTGGCGATTGGAAGCCTTCACATTCGAGGAAAGGAACTCATCTCTAAACTTTTCTCAGAACTCCTCCCATGATATCACTGAGACCTCACGATCCCTAGAGAATAAGAATGAACACTGCCTTACTGCTCCACGCAGCATCATCACAGCTAAAGAAAACTAGTGATCCTTCCGAGCACAGATCGAACTGAAGCCTATCTTGACCTCCTCCGACCAGTCTTCCGTTAATGCATTTGAATTGGATCCCTCGTACATCTACAGACTCTGGTGCTGAAACTCTTGTAGTGTCTTCTTCCAAGTGTCTTCATCGTCAACCTCTACCCAATGGAGATCTTCTAGAACAGCCTGGTGAAAAATTTCTGCCCAAACATGATGAGGACGTCGACCTGGAGCCATACCTATTAAATTACAAACCTTTAGATCTCCTAAACCTAGAATATGGAAGACTCATCATTAATTAATTTATTATTTTCTTTCATTCATTTTAGGATAACTTATCCCATGGTCTTTACTTTCTTACAAACGAACAATGATGAATGATGCATGATATTTTCCTAGGTCTCTACCCAACAGCTACTATCACCTTGTTTAGTAGCCATTGTAAACATAAAGGTATGTAAATCATATCATAGGGGCCCTAAATGCCTATGTCTCAGCTAGTATCCATTGTTTACCTCACTTGATATATATGAATGACACCGTTTACCTAACTACCCATGCAACCTCACATGTGCCTAACTCCAAACTCTATCATATCCCTCAACCAGAGCTATAATACCACTCTGTCAGGACCCCCTACCCACATAGTCTACCCCTCTTGGGCCAGCAATGTGAGTTGGGAGATAATTTCCCCCGAGTCCCTCCTCTAGTAGGCCTCAGGATGATATCTAGCACTGAGGGTATAGTAACACACAAATGGGAGGCATTACCCTCTAAGAGAACACATGCGGAAGAGAGAGATATGATAGAAACCAACCAAATCCATCTCAGAAATGAAGTATACATGAAATCAAAAGTGAATATATGTAATTTCACGCAAAAGTACTTCAACCAAATGGGGTAAAACGACAAGTACCCAAGCGAAAGTAAAACAACTACAACCAAAAGCCCAAACAACTCTAGAAACCCCAAGCTAGTAGAAAATAGCATGATCTCCATCCTACTCCAAGTAAACTGAAAAAGAGTTTATATATATGTAGGGTGAGTATAAATGTATACTCAGTAGGATCCTCCCAGAAGCCTCTCATGTAAAGGTAATGAAACAATGATATAGCGTAGTGAAAAAAAATTGAAACCTACTCATCACCTATATAGGTATACTAAGTTCTAAACCTCAGCATGTCTACTCTCCCCAAGTAACTCATACAAGAATATATCATATAGTAATGAATATCAAGGGTACCCTACTACTACTTCCCCACAAGTTTTCTGCTTTTCCCCAATGACATACGTTCTATGCATCTCTCTCCAAAGGCTTGCCCGTAGTCACCTCGGCTATGCTCCACAATTTGCACCATACACACCAAAAAAGGCTTGCCCTCAGACACCTGGGTGAAGCACCACACCATCCCCACAACCAAAAGTAACCAGGTAGATTCCGGGATCCCGCCCATCTTGCATAACATGTATCATATATCGAGCATTATACCTCAAGCTGTTACAACCCATACACCAAGGATCCTCAAGCATTCAAAGCCTATAAACGTTACACCTATAGTAGTCCATAGGATACTATATCCAGAATATATGTGTGTGAATAACCACAAGCCAATACAGCCCTCTACAAACTTATATGGGGAAAACTAACTATTGTGCCTAATGGAACTAGAATCTACCAAGTGAAGAGAGTGGGATCAGAGGGGGTATTTTTCCATTCATCCTCCCACCGGAATGTTAGGGAAAACACCCCCCCCCCCGGGTTCAGAATCCTCGGGGTGCCAGTTTCCCTTACTGATAGGGTGGAGTAGCTTATAGAAACACAAAATGAGTAGGATATATTATAACTCCCATCCACACTATGGGCATAACCTAGTCTTAGACACAACTGCAGCTAACGTCTCTCGGACTCAAGGATGGCAATTTTAAGACTAGGTATCCTATAATAACACAAACATTTAAGGGATTTATTAGATTACTTCAGTCACTTTTAATCAATTCCACTTTACGTTTATTAATTCTTCAAACATTAAATAACCATAAAAAATGCCACATCAAATTCCATTAACACCACATCCAAAAATTTCACTGTCCCATAAAAAGTTATCAACCTCATAATTAAGTTTCAACAAACTCCATCCCCATGGGTTAACATCATTTATTAAAACATACACTATAAAATTACATTCCAATATTCCCAGGAATTCTTGAAAGGAATCATAGGCTACTAAACACAAGGGGGCTCAACACGGTGAGTAGATGTACTACCCATCAAGTCTTTACAGCCTATAGCAAGAGCGTAGACCCATTCTACCTTGAGAGGCTAAACACTGAAAGCACATGGAATATCATGTGTGTCTTTGCCAATTTTGGAATAAGGGTGAGCAAGACCAGCTACCTTGATAAGTGGGGAAAATTATAGTAGATAAACAACAAAAAAATCAACATGCATCCAACAATCACATCCAACCCCTTCCATCATCCCTGATGTCCTCCCCGACACCCACATGCATAAACTGATTCATCTCTCCACTCTAGGCATCATATTCTACCATAACCAAAGGGTCTCTATTCCTCCACATATCACAACACCCCTCCAGGGTCACATCACAACACAAGAAGTCGAAATTAAAACATCACATCAATTAGAACATGGCCATTTCAACAAATAAGAGAGTAACTCAGAACCCTTCATGGAATTATCAATAATCAAACTCTTTAAACCATCTTTAATTAAAAAATTTAATCTCTTGGCTCCATGATCGAGAAACTAACCAGTAAGATATCATAAAAGATTATACATGATTGCTATACTAATTTGATTAATATCAAATTACAACAGGAACCAGATTCGTTCACATGCATCGTTATCTTAATCCAAACAAATATCAATTTGTCCCAGTTTATGTTCATTACCAATTTACACCATGAAAAAACACTATGCAAGGAAAGCATTGATATCACAATATCATTCAAAAAAGTGTGCAATAACATACAATCGATATCATTTCATAATCTAGATCATAAAATATATTTATGCTAATTCCGATTTCATCCACCGGGATTCAACATGCTATCAATACGGTTGCAGATAAAAGAAAGAGAAGAAATGAATCCCTACTTCCATGGTTTTTGAAGAAAACCACGACGGTCGATGAATGCTCAATAAACCCTAGTCGATTCTACAAAAAACCTGCCCTAGATCTCTCCTACTATAATGATCAAGACCAGTTCTCATTATTTTTGAAATCCACACAATTAGATGTTCCCATAACTGGTGTAGATATATGAAACCAAGAGAAAGGAGGAGTAGATTGAAGTAGATCTAAGAAAACGAACAAGAACGATCAAATAACTCAAGAAACCAGCTTCGATTCGCCAGGATAAGCCTTCAAATCGCCTCCAAAATGGTTGGGGGAGGTTCTCCTAACTTCGTGGAAGGGTAATCCCATGTTATGTCCACATAGGAGCTTAAACGAACTATTTAGAGGAAAAAAGAGTTAGATCCCCAATTTTAGGATCTTGATTTATGTGCATGCACGGTTAGTCCACACGGGTTGAAAAACTGTGCTCTAATTGTGCGTTAGCTTCTGTCTCATCAAACACTCCTCAAACGGTTAGGCCACATGGTTTGAAAAACCATGCGCTGACTGTGTGTTAGCCACTGCCTCAAACACCAACCTCACATGGTATGGCCGCATGGTTTGGAAAAACCGTGCGTATCCCGTGCGAAACCTACTGACCTTTAGTATTCCATAAAAGTCCACCCAAACACACCCTATGTCACCTAGATATTCTTGAACACCTCTAACACCTGATTTTTAAAATTTTATGTATTGGAGAGGTCTGTACCATTAAAGTAATCATTAACGGGATATTGTTTAGGGAATAGTGTCATAAATAAAAAAATTCTTTTAGCAGTCAACAATAACACTTGAATAGTTACAAATTCATTATGTTATATAATTCCTCCTAGTGATTCAAAATATTCATTTTTTTTATTGAAATATGTCAAAAAAAATTCCATGAATATTCTATAGAAATATATAATGACACATAATGTTATTGAATTCATTAAAATAAATTTGATCAGTAGAAAACATTCTACTTTTTTTAGTCATCAATGAATATTTTCAAGGCCCCTCCACATAAATAATACAACTCTAGAGACATCAATGATATGTGGTAAAAATTTATGCATGAATCTTACCGCTAAAATGACCATGGTTAGAGTTAAAAATTTTGGGTTTTTATTACACAAAAAAAATATAATAATTAAACCAAAAATGAATATTAAGAATAACATTTAAGAAAAAACATCAAAAAATGTATTCTCATATAAAAATTAATGAAATTTCAAATATATGCCTGAATCATTAGATATAATGAATAACTTGTAGATTATACATCATTGAAAAAAAAATCTCTATCACGACCAAGAAACCGAAAAAAATTATAAACAATTTAATGATATTGTAATACCTACAATATAATTAGAACATATAAAATAATATATATATATATAGTTTCATTTTAATGTGTATGATCTATATAATCATAATAGGAGGACCATTATGAAAACACAAGGAATGAAAAACAAATCCAAATGAACAATATTTCGTTATTAATCATCGCTTGAAAATGTATAATATATTACTAGTGTTACAATGTCTATCTTAAAAGGATCCATATAAGTTTAATTATATAATTCCAAAAATAAGGTTAAAAACATTCCATAAATTACCTAATTGTTTTACAATCATCCCAATTGTTTAATATCTGATTATTATATCTAAAAATGAATACTATTTGAATTCAATTATGAAAAATATATATATAATCCACTATGTAAATTCAATCATCTAATAATCAATAAATAATTCACCTATAGTATCCAATCATCTCAGCAAAAGAATCCACATCTCTAAAAATGAACAATTTAATTTTAGGAAACAAATTCAACATGTATATGATGTACTATACCTCATGAAATAACAACCCATTAAAAACATATCAATAATAATAATTACTATGTTATATATATATAACTATGTGTAAAACATGAACAATTTATTATATACACAATCACACATTTATATGGAAAGGATAACAACCATTTATACAAGAAATAATACTACATGGTGTAGTGATTGTTTAAGGAATGCGTTGTTATCCAATAGTTCACCATCAATATGCATCTTTGGTATAGCACACTTCTATATTGAAATATGTGTTAGTTTCAAAATATTTATTAGTGGCGTAGTTTATCAGTAAAAATATACTATATATATATATATATTTATTTATATATATCTAAATGACAACATTGAATATTGTCTTACCAGAATTTCAACTGAAACTATCATCATAAGGGAATCTAACTTCCACATATATGATATAGATATCCTATAATAAAATATGAATTGAAAATTATGTTCAGGAAAATCATTCATAAAAAAATACATAATTAAATTAATTATTTATGTATCAATTAATTAAGGTTATTTCATTTTAACATTTTATTAATTATCAATTGATAACCCTTCCCTCCATGCAAAAACCAACAAATTTACATATCCTAATGATTTATCGTCATTCAACAATTCATCAATCCACTATCCCGGTGGGATAAAATTATTTAAATATATTAACATTCAATTTGTACATTTACTCTTAGTGTCTCTAGAATTTATAATTTATTAGATGCATAATCTGTGAACAACCATCATCATCTTGTAATGTGGAATACAATGTATGAAAAAATAAACCACAATTCATATAATACATGTTAATTAAATAGATAATATTCCAATATTTCAACATAACAAAAAAATAAAATTATAATTCCCCCATAATCATTATTCATAGAGTCATCCTAAACACTAAATTTTATTTTATAATACATGATTTTTACATTGTGAAAAAACATATCCCTCCCCAACCCTCTCTCATAAAACAATCCACCATTCTCTGAAAACAATAATAATCATTATATATATGGCATCTAAAGAAATAAGATATAATTAAATGAAAACTAAAAATAGTTTTATGGTAATATTAATCCAAATTACCCAGGTATAAAACCTTTAAAATATATTTATCAAACTAAAAAATTATTATTATCCTCAAATAAATGATTCACATATCACAATTTAAAACCATAAAAATCCAATAGATTCATATATGAAAAGATATAAAAATTTTAATCATTCCATTATGTGTGTGTTCAAAATATATCAAACTATTTGGGACACAATATTCATTTAAGATATCCTCAAGAAATAATTTGATTTCCCTCTAATCATAATAATGAAAATTTTAAAATTAAACGTACAACATTAATTCCATAAAATATAAATTTTTTTTTCTCGGTTCTATAACCAATTTATAACAATAAGAACATGTAAAACCATATAATAAACATTAGTATAAAATTACCTAAAAAATATGATATCAACTATTATCATTTTACAATCCCATGTTATTTCCAAAACCAAAATGAAAATGATTTATATATTATACTTTATTAATCATTATGGTTTATTAAATAATTACTCAAAGATATAAATAAAGATATTAATTATTATTGATGATGAAAAAGGAAAAAAACTAATCCACTAGGTCAATTTATATGGTCAATATTAACCACACATGAAATTATTATCAAGGATCCACCACTACTAGATGGAGAAAACCATTGAATATTGATCGTTAAGTGGGATGCAAAATAAAAATTCAAGAAAAAATGATCAAATATCATCTCAAAATAGTTGTAACTATGACCAGGAACATTTGATAAATGTATTATAATAATTATGTAGAATATAGATTGTACCATGAACAGTGAATGGTTGATTCTACAAGTACTGGGGGATTGATCATCAAAGTGTTGACCACAAAATTAAATAGAATGAAGGACCTATGGAAACAAATAGAAAATTTATCCATTATAGCCATAGAATTAATGATTTTTTAATCACACAATATTTTAAAATAAAGTATTTGGTAAATGTATTAATGATCAAGGAGGGCTGGATATATAAATTCATATATGTTAGAAAACACAAAACTAAATTCAATAATACAAATTTAAATGAACAAATATTCCCATTTTGAAACAATTTAGACCAGGGGAAGTATATTTTCATTATATAGTATTCTCTAACAAAAAAATTGTTTCCAAAATTCCCTATATTATTTTATATGTAAATAGTAGTGTCATCCCGAATTGTAATCCACCAGAACATGTTTCACCCAAATAGGATCTATTTATACCAGAAAACCTAATAATATAAACATAGTGTGTCATTATAATATTTTTTATTGGTAAGAATCCAAGGGATGAAACATATTTGTTTTCTCATTTAAGGTGTTTCTATGATGTTTGTTGTATATATGAAGATACCATTGAAAAAATCCTCCAAAAATGATTGGAAATTCATTTCTTTTTACATAATTCACTAGGTACAACACAGACACCTAATAAGTTCCCAAAAAGAAAAAATATTGGGTGTAGTGACCCCTATAAATGATATAGAAACACAAAAAAAAACATGAAATTTATTCAATCAAACCTCTTGTGACAACCGAGCCTGTGGAAAACACAAAGGATTGTTCACAGATCTCCACCAATTTCATTATATATCCCCAATTTATTATCATCGATAATAATGTAAATCAAAAATTGAAAAAGGAAAAAGATTAATTGTTATATACAAAAATACTATGAGATAAGTCCCATGAATCTCATAATCATTCTTTATAATCCACATCACATGGTGGAATAAGTATAAAATATATTCAAAAATGAAAACTAACTAAAAATTAAAATATCATGGGAGACATGTGTAATGAGAAAGAAAACATAGAAACAATGCATCAAAGAATAGAAATCAAAAATAATATTCCAAATAACGGTTATCACTACAAGAAAATAAACACAAAATAAGAATATAGAGTCAAGCAACTAAGGATAGTGTTTTTGTAATGAATCATGATTCCATGTGATAATATCCATTCCAATATTCCCCTAAAATACTTAATCTATAAGAATAATACACCCATGAAACACTTTACCATTGTGGTCATAAATATCTATATTGAACTCCTCAATGATCCCAATATCAAAAAATTTATGTCATTACAATTGATTTTATTATATTTTTCAATTATTATTGGTAATGCAATGAAAAATGGAGGATATAATGTATTTAGATCATGAACTAGAAAGTTTTATCTTTTATACTCTGTTTCAAATATGGGATAACAACCTAAAATTATTAAACCCTGGGATAGATATTATGTCCCTAACTATAAAAACACTTCAAATGATTGTGATCCATCATTTAACAATACATGATCTCCAATGTCGAACTGCTAAGTTACCATCCTATTATTGGAAAATGTAATTTTTTTTATTATGTTGTACCTTAATCTTATATATACTATAATGAAACATGTATAATTTTATTATACTTGTTAAGACCATGTAATTTTTTACTCATCATCCCAGTCCAAAAAGTTAATGAAAGGCATGGGTATCCATATGTGGATTCAATTGGTGTGATTTCAATGTTGCAGTATATGATATTATTCTATATGGAATCAAACAATGGTATGGCACTAAGGCACAAACATCTAAAATAATGAAACAAAATAACAATAATTCTTTCAGATTCCTGATTGTCCATTTTTTTACGGATAAACAATGGTATAAATTATATACTAAGGAACCACAAGGTTACCAGAGAACATTGAATACCAATCAACAACATGGAGGTATGGAAATGATGAAGGCTGACTATTATAATCTATAAGACACTATGGAGAATAAATTTTCTCCAAAAACTACATTATTATGATATCATTTATAGATTTTGACTCATGTATCAGTATTTTTTTTGATGAGATTGTCAAATAGTAAAATATCATCCATTTTGAGTCAAATAATATGTGATATTGAGGTATTATATTGATATTTTACATTTATATTTCATATAATGTTGGAATAGAAACATCCAAAATCTATGAAAAATCACTTTGAACACATTTTTCTACACTGCGAAACAATAAGGCTTCGCATCAAAATAGAATCAATACAATAGAAGTCTATACACCTTGCCCCAAAAAATGACCTCTCAAATTATAGTATATTCCTATCAATATAATATTTAATTAAATTATTTAATTAAGATACATATGGATAATCATAATCAACATTATCTAAGTATGAAATATCATCGCTATGAAAAACACTGATTGACATTTAAAACAACCAATAGTTGTATAACTAATGGTATATACATATATTTAATTATCTACCAATACATACCCCTCCAATTACCAATACATCAATTAACCTATAAATGACTTCATTTTCATTTTTAAAGCCGTACTCATCCATAAACATCTCTCATATCACGATGAATCATAAAGTACTCTTCCATTGTTCTATTTGATTCTTCCAATTCACTAAAATCACTACTGCATAAATTCTTATAGAGCATCTAAGACAAAAAATTATCCTTTACTAATTTATAATAAATATCCACATCCTAATACTATTTTAATTTCACCCACCATAATCTTCACATGTTCTAGCTATTCATGGATAATACATTACATATTCTCTTGAGATTACTATAAAATATAATTTTTTTATAAATATTGTATTGATTTCACAACATAAATGAAATAATATAAGTTACATTACAGTATAATGGGTGTAATAGTTATCCTTGTGGTTAATATAATATAGAGATATTTTAGAAACAATAAGTCAAACTGTTATCAATACATTTCCAAATAAAAATTCAATGAATCAATGAAAAAATAAAAATTAATTACTAATTATAAAAAATTATGAACTCTAAATAGAATAACATATCCATAAGGTACTCAAAATAATCATTGATAAATAAAAATAAAATTATTTTTATATCATCTCAACATAATATTATTGTTGGAGCCACAATTGAATACACGTTTGGTAAAAAAACTCCTATAATAGCATAGAATTTCATTGGAACTCCACAACTCAACAATTTTCGTTTGGGTTAACATTGAAATGATTTAATTAATCATTGATGTATCAATAACTACTCCACTAAATGACATGGAATTCACCATGAAATCATCTTGAAAACCCCATTGCACACCACCAGATGGGTTTTTTAAAAATTCATTTTTAATGAATAATTATTTAATGATATGTTATCTCATTTTCCATATAATTATTTCCAATATATTTGTTATCTCAATTTTTATATAATTATTTATTGATATTGTTTTGGATAATAATACATTTTTTCAAATAAAATTATTATAAAATTATTTTTTCATGGAGAGAACATACTTTCCTACATAATATTTATAGATAGATATTAGTTTTTCTGTCTCTTAGTAAAATTAATTTTTCACATGTGATGTGTTTAAATAAAAAGGCATCATAATTTTTTAGGGTTTAATAAAATACATCATTTAGAAATAATAATTCATAGTGTTCTGATTTATGAAAATTGGAATTTAGGAATTTAAAATATAGTTTTTAAGTGATATCATTTTTAGAATTCAAACTGGTTGAATAGAGAATGATAAAGAAAAGGGTGATGGAAGTGGTTTACAGTCATTATAACCTCTCATTAATTTACGTATACATTATTCCATTATATTTCATCCCTATTCTTGAAGCCAATTTATATTCCCACATTTGATAAACTTTAGGATTTAATTTAGAATTTATTTATTTTAAATTTTTATTAAATTCATTGGAAACTGAATATGAAAGTTTCGATTAATTTTCATATATTAATGAGATAATTTTATCCATTGTTGGTCATCCCATGTTTTACATGTTAATATTACCTAAAAAATGTTAAAGGGTCCAATTTGGTAGTGGTTAGAGTCCATTATATGTATAAATGAAACAAAAGAACATTAATTGAAAATCATTATGGAATAATTTGTCAAATTTATTTTTCATGATTTTCATAGGATACTGAATAAAATTGTACATTATTTACTATATAACAGTTACTTACATTCATTATATTATTTTGGTTAATTTTTTGGGTTGTCATTACAGTATAAAAATCTATCATAAGATAAATCATTTAATTCAAATTATTTTAAATATTATCTTTTGTCAGATCATTTATTAGTCGTTTCATCACATGAATATGAAAAATATTTTGGATTATGGAAACAATATATAATGAAAAATGAATATGTAAAATGGATTCTATGAGAAATTACTATTGAAATAGTCCATAGGGATGGTATGGTTTCACATTTGAAGTATAGGGGATTCAATCCAAGTCCATGAATCCAGAGTATAACATCAAGTGAAAATATTATTTCTTAATGGACTTTTCATAAGGGACCATATATTATAGTGGGTATCTTGGAAAGAAGGAGCTACATAAGAATTTGTCGTTTTAGGATAAATATATGGCCTATGGTATATGTGTTCTTCTTGGATATGTTAAAAAAATTTATAGATACTTAACATATAAAAATATGGATTCAAATCATCCATAATGAAATAACCTCTTGTAAGCACTAATGAACCCGACATTGAATTTAATAATATTTTAAATCATCAAGTATATTTCTACCATTTGAAATTATATATTTTAATCCTCATATTATTTAATGTTTTCATTATGTTGTATTAGTTAATGAAAAAAAATTACATGTTTTTATTTATATTCCTTTAAATGTATATATCTAGTGATTTTTAAAAAAAATTATGTTTCATGTGTGGTATAACATAATTAATTTTATTTGTATACAATTAGAATTTAGGAAATTTTTATATTTATAATATCTATGAATCCAATTTCTTTATAATATTGTTTTAATAATGAAATGATGAAATTTGAATCCAAACAATTTTTGTGATTATCTTTGTGTTCTGATTAATGATGTTTATAGTGTTTCTTTTAAACCATGATCTTACCCACAATATCCCTATTTTTATCTATTTTGAGTGATTTAATACATGATTATATTATATACCCTCCAAGAGATAGAAATTGGGGCATATGCTGGTTTCTTCAGTTTTTTGTGATAACTTTTGGGTACTCCTTGACTTTTTAATGACTCGTGAGTGGGAAATGATGTTTTTTTCATTAGTTGTAGATTCAATAATAGAATGCACCTATTCCTAGTTGTCCAGATCCATTACCTTATTTTATTACATTGGTATATAAAAAGGAATAATCATCCCAAATTACCATGTAGTTTAGTTTCTTTGGAAGCAAGATACATTTATTAGTTCAACATTACAATTTGAAAAGAAAAAAAAAATAAATCTTCTATTCGGAAAATCCACCACTCTATGATTATCCCGTCAATTCAATCATAATATACCTATTAGTGTCCTTTAGAAAATGAATTATATTAAAAGGTGAGATCATATCCTCAGTAAGGGTATGAAATACTACATAAGAAATCATAGCACATAATAATTAGTCATGGTGAATAATTCAAAACACATGCCTCTACAAATAATAATCTTCAACATATTATGGAAGGAGTATGAGCTGACTAAATAATGATATAATAAAACCTAATCATTTGTATTGTTCTAGTTGATTATCCTCATGAACTATCAATTTATAGCTTCATAATTAGAGAAATTAATATGACACAATTTCTGAAATATACCCTCAAGGCCTCGGCCAAGACATCTAAAAATGATTTAGGTCTCAGCCAAAACCATATCTAAAAATTGGTTGGGCCTAAACAAATTCCATATTTATTTTTCGCAAAAGACCTACTAATTTCAAGGGGTGATATTTAAGGATATAAATATAAAATAATAATTTCAATGCATTCCTCATATGAATTTATATAAGAATAAACAACATATAATTTCATAATTAATCTAACTTAGGAATGATAAATAACATTCCCTGAAAATTAAGCATAAACACTAACCCTTCAGAGTAAATTGGTGAATGATTTTATGCTAAAACAACCACATAAAATCTATTCAAAATTTTTATTAAATATGGAATATGATATCATAAAATTTTAATCACATTAATACATAAGAATCAACAAGAGTATTGAAACAGATAAAGATACTATTATAAAATCAAAAAGTAATTGTTGAGATAAATAATATTATATTTAGAAAAAAAGAGTTCTTTTGAAAAAAAAAATTGTATTAAACCATAAGTGATTTAGTATTTATTTTATTAATATAATAAGTGATTTTAAAAAAATACTTATTTTTAAAAATAGGTAATATAATTACCTAGATAATAGGTATGAGTTTTGGAAATTCCCATGAATCAGTTATGAATTATAGAAAAAATTTTCTAAAAAATCCTTTTAAAACATGTAATTACTCATAAATGAAGGTAGGAGTCTGGTAGGTACACATATATAGAATTTTCACCGATAATGTATGAAGAGTATATATAAATGAATAATAATTTTTTGAGGTATGTATGTAATAAAAGTAACCAGAAAAAATGGACATTTTGGTTGAAACCCCATACCACTATGTAGTTAATCGAATCTTAACACCTAAAACTAATAATAATAAAATTATACATTGAATACTAGAAAATTAATTATATTCATGATATTATACATCAATGTTGAATATTCATACACCACATGTATGTAATGTTAGTGAATAATGAATGTCTCACTAAACTGGAAGAGAGATGAGGAAACCCTTACCATAAGTATGAATGTGTTCCACTCTTGAAAATAATGTCATGTAATATGAAATAAGAATAACTAATAACATAAATCATATATTACCGTAATTTTTTTTTATTTTAGCATAATTTTGTATGTTCATTTATTTCATTATTGGTAAGTTATAATATTGTATTCCATCGTTTCAGGGTTTTTGTATCCATTGTTTTCATGATTGGTTTATTTTTAAATGAGTATTGATGTTGATGTGGATAGGATTTAATTCTATAGAAACTACATTATATATAATTTATAGACATATACAAGTGTTAATGGTTATATATAGAATTTTTTACCTCGTATGAGGAATAATTACTGGATGAAATGACAATCACTTTTATTATTTAATGGTATTTGGTTTATTATGAACTAGTTTTGTAATATTAAATAAAAATATGCACAAATGATGGTTCATGATTATTATATTTGATATAATTAAAATATTATAGTTTATATAAAGCATAAAAATGGTTTCATACCCTCTAATAAAGTTTAATGTGAATAAAAAAACATCGTCATCCGTGGAGGTTGTATGTTTCAACGTCACAGACTACGATTTCATTTATAAGAGAGAGAAAGAGAGATAGAAGATTGATAATGATTATTACATTGAAATGGTATAATTTATATTTATAAATGCTAATGGATTTATAATTATCAATTGGATAGAGGAGGTTGTGAGATTATTATAAAAGAAGGTAAATAGAAATTAATCTAATTGGAAAAGATAGATGTTTTACCTCTTGAAATAACCTCCTTGAGAACCTTCTAATATGAAGTGGTTTTGGTCTTTTGGAATGTACAAGAGCTCTTTGAAGTGGTGTGTGACTCGGTAAGGATACTTGGGAATAATATTATGGAGATTAATGTCACATGGTACTGAAGAAAAGTTTGGATTTAAGGAGGTATTTATAAGGGAGGAGAAGAGGGGTTTTACATTATTTTAATAATTATTTTAATATTTTTTCACAATAAAATAAATAGACTAGGTTCATGTAATTAAAAATGTAATGAGAGAATGTGAGTTTGAACCAAGTGTGATTGCATAATTCATGATTTCAAAAATAGTGTATTTAACTTATCATATTGATATACAGAATTTTATCGATTTTTTCTATTCAAAAAAAATTCTAAAATATCAGAAAAATCCAAAAAATTCAACCAAAACATTTATCAACATGTTTAATTCCTAAATTTTCTCCATTTTTTTAAAATAATTTTTTTTTGGATTAATTTTAATTTTTTAAAAAATCATACATTATTAAAAAATTTAAAAATTTAAAACTATAACTCATTTTATATAAACTTGAAAAATTAATCATGTTTCCATTATCGAAAGTCCTTAATAAAATAAAATAATAAAATTATTTAATATTCATGTGGGTCATATTATTATTCATATTACAATTCATAAGGGTATGTTACAATTCACATAAATCATGTTGGTTCTATTATACTCAAATAACATACTATTCGCAACTCAAGATGACAATTTTTCAAAATTCAAAACATTATTGTGGAGAAGTTATATTTGACCGCTATTTTATAATAACGTTTAGTTTATTAAGATCATAGTGTTTCATTCATTAATTATTTATTTTCATAACCATGTGGTGTTACATTGTCCACTCCTTACAAAAATATCGTCCTTGAAATTCACATAATGTTTCCTCACAAAATGATTTGGGTAGGTCATCACCACAAGCTACTTAGGCTCCCATTATACCACTTAAATTTTCTGATTTATCCAAGGTATCCTTACCTATCGTGTTGTCTTGTTCCTCAACAGATGTTCTGTAATGTCCAGAATCTGGATAGGCTCTTCACAATTCAATAATCAAGTGTCCAATTCTACAAATTCATAAGTGAGGGAATCCATTGGTAATGGAATATACATTCTTAGTAAGGAATCATGGGACACATTGTGTACTTAAGACATGCTATGCGTCATTTCAAAATGACATGCAATAGCTCCATTTCATTCTAGAATTTCTGAAGGGCCTATTTACATAGTTCACATTTTCCCTTTCATAACAAATCATATAACACCCTTAAATGGAGATACATTTAAGAAAACGTTATCTCCCACTTGAAATATAAAACCATTCCATAGATTATCAAAATTATGTTTTTTTCTACATTGAGCTTCTATGATATGGAGATGATTTTTTTAACATTTTCCCTCAACAAGCTCTAGGCCCACAAGATTCCTTTCACCAGCATCATAAAAGATGTTTATGTACATCACATCTTCACATAAAATGATTCATATGGTGGAATTGGAATTATTGAATATAACCTATTATTTTAGGAAAAATCTACTTAAGGAAAATATTGATCCCACATACCTTGAAAATTATGTGATGATGATCTGAACATTTCTTCTAATTTTTGGATCATCCCATTCGATTTATTGTACATTTTATGGGGATTAGAAATCAATCTATATGTAGTGGGAAGAATGATATAAATATATTTGCATAATATCAATGCAAATCGTGGTTTAGGATAAGTCCTAATTGATAGAGGTTCACCATTATTTCTTACATTTTCATTAATATAGTTTTTTTCATAGTGCTCTAGTGGAAAATCCTCCCTTATATAGAAGAAATGTGATGATTTTCTAAGTTGATACATAATTTCACATATTTCATCATTATTTCTTGTAGTTTTGAGTAATACTATGAATAATTCAATGGTGATGTCATCTCATGTCAATTTTAGAATATGTAGAGGATGCATTACTCCTATGTGATTTTGTTATTAATCCTTCACTTGTTGACATACTAGACATATTGATACATAATCAACAATTTTCCATTTTTTTTGTCCCACAAAAAATGTCCTTTCATATCTATATACATTTTAGAGAAATAATGGTGTATAAAGATATTTTATCTATGAGAATCATCCAATAAATCCCATTTCATCTCGAGTAGAGTGGGAACACATATCCTCTTCCCAAATTTTAGAATTTCATATCCACACAATATGTCAACTAACCTCTCATATTTCACAAGATTAATTTTTTTTATGATTCATATCATCAGAATATGAATCCATTATGATTTTCAATATTTATAGATTGTAAACCATTTTAAAAAATTTATTATGAATCACCTTCAATGATAATTACCAAAAACCATCCTAAGTAGATCCATTTACAAAGGATCCTTGACAAACATCATTTTTTGAGAACTCCATGATCCATCTGGCACAAAGCATTACCTACTTTGTCTTCCAGTCCTATAGGGGAGTGTATCTAATAATCATAATCATTGGGTAGTTATAGCCATTACCTTCTCCTCATGCTGATATAATTCAGTGAGAAGATCTATTTTAGAATCTTATAATCTCTATATATCTCACATTTTCCCCATAGAGAAATTTTATATATATCATCTAAGAATGGACTATCGTTTCTAGCTCATTATCATGTGTTGAATAGTTTTTTTCTTTAATTATTCACTGTCATTATGTGTTGTGAATAACTCTATAAGTCAAAATATGGACACAACCAAGTTGTTTCATTGATGCATCACTATAGATCACAAACCCCCATTCCCCGATGGTAGAGTAAGAATCGAAACATTTATCTAATCTCATATTTAATTCATTTAAGTAGTCCTCACATTTTTTTTTTCAGAAGAACATAATCCCTTTATGTGTAAACTTGGCCATTGGTTTGGGTAAACGAGAAATGTTCTAAATAAAATGATGATAATGATATGCTAATCCAATAAAACATTATACCATAATTATTTTCATTGGAGTAAGTCAATCATTTTTCTTTGTAACATAAAAAAATATTTCATACTAAGATACAATGTGAACATGTATATAAACTTATTGGATCCAAAATTCACACATTCTAAACTTCCCATGTAATTCATTTCCTCTAAGAGTTTTCAGAATAGCACTTAGGTGATTTTCATGATCCTAATATCCTTTGGAGTATTCAAAGTTATTTCTTATAAAAACAACTTCATATTAATCATTATATTTAGTGAAAACTATATTCATTTAATCCATGAATACATTGGGTTCATTATTCAGTCAAAAAATCATTTTTAGTAAAGTTGTAATGCCCATACATAGTTAAAAATGTTGTCATTGTAATATCCTCCTTCATCACATGAAACTGATGAAAAGAAGATCGAAGATCAATCTTGGAAATGTATTGGTCTCCCTGTTTTTGATCATAAAATTTATAAATTCGAGGTAGGGGATACTTGTTCATTATTGTCATACCATTGATCTCCCTATAGTCAATGTACAACCTAATTAATCAATTTTTATTTTTAACACAAATAAATGGGCTCCCCATGGAGAATCACTAGGGAGGATAAATCCATTATCACTTAATTCATCTATTTTTTCTCTGAATTCCACTAATTCCTATGTAGCCTCAATATAAGGGGTCTTTGATTTGGCCCTTGAATAAATAATTGACCCAATGGAAAAATAATTTTCTTTATCTAGTGGATGTCTAGGAATGTCCTCTTGAAACACATCAACATATTCATGCACAACTAGCACGTCCACTATTTGAACATTTCTTTCCTCACCTAATGTTATTGAATTCCATTCTCCATAATAATTTAATTCAGTAGAGAAATAGGGGGTTTATATAGATGAGGATCAGATAGGGATGTTTATGCAATATTTATTAGGGATTCCTTATCATCATAATTAATTGTATCCTCCTTCTTGCAACAAATTTTCCCATAATGGTTTGCAATAAAATCCATAACGATTGTTAAATCAATGTCAATAGTTTGTATGATATTAAAATAAGAAGATAAAGCATTTTTATATACGATAATGGGGACATCCAAAAACAATTTTGTTGCAATGACACTTCCCTTAATAATTTTGACAGAAAACTTTGTTACTAAATCAAATTGAAAATATCTAACACTGATGGAAAACTAGAATGATATGAAAGTATTTGAAGATACCGAATCATATAATGCAATGTCTAATAGTGAGTATATTATTGAAATACCTTCCACCACATCATTATGAACATCAATAGAAGCATTTTTTATTGCATAAGATTTTCCCTGATCCCTTTGAATTTATTGATGCATATTTCGTTGATGTTTTGGAAAATCATTAGAATAGTGTACCGTATCCCAAAAATTACAGTGTTGAAAAATAATGTAGTCGTTATTCCCCATGAAAACACTATCATGATGGAAATTCATTCAACACTTATAGCACACTGCTTTTATATTTTAGTTTTCTCTTGGGTGTTTCCTTCAATATTTATATCTTTTTCGAATGTCAACTCTTCCCTTCTTCCTCATTTCCTTATTAATGTTTCTAGAGTATTAAAAAACCCTTCTATTCTCTTGAATTCATTAATAATCACAAGACATAGTGATTTCATTATCATTCTTAATATCAAATAAGACTACATCTTCATATGATGAGAAACTATAGGAGACTAGAGAACTTCATAGGAATAGTTTTAAACCATAAAAGAAATGTCCAATATTTCTCCTTGGATTACAAATGTTGTCCACAAAATGACTTTAAAACCTTGTGATTTTATCTTCACACATTGAAATACTCTCATCTTCTTTTTTCCTCAGATTCAAAAAATAAATGTCTCTATATTCTCGTTGTTCATAAGGGAATTATTTTTTTAATAAGATATCCCTTAAATCCGTCCATTCCATTTCTTTTACTTATTACTCTTCCATTGTGTTATGAAATAAAAACCACTTTTGTTCATCATATCTTGATAAGCGATAACCACCCATGACAAACCTATCTCTTTCATTCCACCCCATGGTGAGAAATATCTTATATAATGAAATTATCCTCTACTCTGCTACAAATGGTATTGTAGTACAATTAAATGGTGGAGGTTGTTGTTTCATAATTTTTTCATGTTTATCTCTTCCACATTGTGGATCTAGATTCTCAATACGGGTAAGGTTATTAATTATAACCTAAGTCATCTATCCCTGTATAGTTATAAGTTTATCATCACCCATATCAACAATATTGAAAAAATTATTATCTTTCATAAGAGGGAAATCCCTACATGAGACATTCATGTTCATTCTCTTTTCATTTCGTCCACTAGGAACCATTTTTAATAATCACATACACTATATTACATTATGAATCATTATGTACTAACTCATCTTAGAGAATAATATGTACCAAAAATTGAAATTTTATGCCTATATTGTCCCATAATCATAATCATTGTTTCATTGAGGAGATATTTAAATTAAATCCTTCATAATGTATTCTAATGAAAATATAAATTATTATATAAAAATCCCCTAGGATTGTCAAACCATTTTCATAGTAAGTCCCATTTTTGTTTACTAGGATACTGTAGATCTGGCCCAAAACTCTGTGTCGTAGTTGTCACTCGTATGTACATTTTTTCCAGAACCACATCCACATGTAGTATCGAGTTGGGGTTGTATTTTTTAAATATACACAGAATATGTTCCTTACAAAAATTCCAAGATGTTCCAGAATGTTTATACTCAATGAATATCATGGGGGTTGGTTCTCTAATCAATATTTTCTAAATATATTTTCAATGTTTTCAACAAAACATTCTATGATTTCAACTATAGGTACATGTCCCTAGTGCCCAGATATGGTGGCTTAATTTATTAAATTTTCATATAAACAGGGAATATATATCCTTAAAGACAATGTAGTTTACTACTTTTATAAACAGGATACATGTAGATGTTCAACATTACAACTTGCAATGAAAATTAGATAAAATAACCATATGGAAAATCCACCAACATAAGATTGTCCCAGAATGTAAGTCATAATATACCTCTAATTATCTATGGAAAAATGAAACATAAGAACATGTGATATCAAATTAACAGTAAGAGTTAGAAATAAATAGAAGATATCATAACACATTATCATAAGGCATGATTAATAATTCAGAACACATGCCTCTAAAATTAATAAACATCATCACATTATGAAAGGAATATGAGTTGATAAAATATTTCCATATTAAAACATAAAAACGGGTATTCAGCTATTCGAATACACTAATGATGTATTAATTTATGGCTTCATAAATAGGGTAATTCATAATTTGGACATTCTGAAATATTTCAGCGAGGTCTCCATCATGAAATCTATAAATTATTAATGCCTTTTCTATAACCATATATAAAAAATGGCAAGGCCTCGACTGAACCCATAATCATTTTTCTCATGAGGCATACTGAGGTTAATAGTGGTTCATTGTGTTTAGGTGAATAATATTTGGGATTTAGATTATTCATAAGATAACACATTATTAAAATTTTTGACACAACACATTGGGATCATGACTAAAGTTTTAGTTCTCTTATTTAATTATGTATTTTTATTATATAATACAGATAGTGAATTATGTTATGCACTATACTCAATTATTTAGATTTTGTATTTTTTGACTCCCTGCGTATTCTTGATAAAATTTATCTCATCTTATTTATATGATTTCCTTATTAAATTTATTATACTTGTTAATAACTGTATTTTGGGGTTATTAATTTCATAACGTGTAAGTATATCATATTGAATATGACCACTAGTTTTCTAATAAGATTCCAATTATAATTTTATGTTCATATGATTAGATAATATAAATTATTAATCATTGACTCATTTTGTGGCAATATACATCTTAGGATTATTGGATACTTCATTCCGGTATGTAACAATTTGGAATGGGATATCAACACAGTGGTGGCCTTGGTTTAACATGATATATTTTCCATTGAGTCAACAGTTTTATCAGGAGGAAACTTGATGTGGATGAAGGGAATGAGTTTAAATTAATATTAAAACATTTATTATAAACAATGGGTTATGTATCATCCATTTTATTATATTTTATATAAATAATATTCTATATAGTGTTTTATAGATTATATGTAATGGATTGACATAGGTATGTATGAAATCATCCATGAAACATAATTTTTTTATGATTTCATGTGATTTAAGGTATTTTTACCATCATGTATAACATAAGAAGCACTATATAATTCTATATAACATAAAATATATTGCAATTGTGTTTTTTTGACTCACATGCTTATTCATATTAATATTTATTTTCTATGTAAATTATATACAATGAATTTCGGATGATACATATCTTTTCTAATAGAATATTTGAAATCTGATTAGGTTTTCTTGGAATAAGGTGGTATTCATTGGTTTTCTTGAATAGAAATAAACATTTACAAAATATGAAATATATTTTTATATGGGATTGCATTTAATTAAAAATGTTCACATGGAGAAAGATTTAATATCTATCAAATATGACATCACAATACATATAATAAAAAATTATTATAGATAACAAAAATTTTCTTTTAATGTGATATATAATATATATTATAAAATACTAATTTGGTGATCATTTTGAAGAAGTGTGGAAATTGAGAATATATTCGGTTCCATGGATGTATTCCACTAATATGATATCTTAAACCTATTAAATACATTTATTAGATACATGTTTGTAATCTAATAATTATGAGTATGAAAATAATTTGATATCATGGTATTGGGATCTTAGTTCTAGAATATTATATATTCTATAATTTGAATGCATTGTAATATATTTGTTTAATGGAATTATATAGGTTATGGTGGAAGAACTGAAATATATATAATTCATATTTTGTTGAAAGTTGTTTTATATTTACATATTTATCACATATAAATTATAAAAATATTCATTGATGTTGTCCCACATATAGAGGTATGTGTACTATAAATTATTTATTTATTTATTTATTTATTTATTTAATTATAATATAGAGTTATTTCAAGAAAAGGAACTGAGACGACATTTGATTCTAAGGCCGAGTGTTCCTAGAAAATTTCATAGAAATATTTTTAGTTTTTAATAATGTGTGTGAGTGGATTTTCCAAAAAAGTTGAATAATTGTTAAATATGTGTATAGAACAGAAATATAAATCTTGTTTTCAGTTCATAATTGGTGGCTTACAGTAGGAATGACTAAGGCATAGTTGGTGTGGTGTTTTGATGGAAAATCCTGAAAGGGGTGATAACATCATTAATAATTCAATTAAAATATTATTTTGACACAGTGTTGGGTTTTCTTGTAATATTACAATTACAAGAATTCTGGGATAAAAATTAACCATAGAATTTATCTGAGATATAGAGACTTTTCTATCTTCAATGAACACAACAATACCATGGATCAATGATCAACGATGCACTTGGATTCATTGGAACTTCAATGATGATGATGACGAAAAAATGGTTCCTTCTCACCTTATTCAAAACAAGGAAGGTCATTGTTCTTTGATTTTCATTCCCTATTTCAAGAATTACAGATGATTGTAAATCAACCAACTAATACTTTGACCTGCAGATCAATTGATCTTAAGAGATGTGATTAATTATGTTAAATCACTGGGGTGTATTGTTTTCTATACGTATTCCTTGGTTCGTTGTTATAATAGATACATATTGTGGATGATACAAAAGAAGGCATATGAGAATTCCTCGTGGAATTATTTTTTTCTTTTTTTGAAATCATTCTTGGTATTATTTTAGGTTTGACCCTCATGGTCACAAATCAATTTTCATGGAGTATTAGAATTAGATTGGTCTCCTGAAGTGATGGAAATTTGAATTAGAGCATATATTAGTGTAGAACGAAAACCTAAGATCTCGAAAGAGTATTTGTTAAGAATAATAGAGCAGCGGATCATGATTTCTGGCCCATAGAGGATGAAGTTTTGGATGTTGGTGCAGGTTGCAAAAACTAGTGGAGCATGATGGCTTATAGTCGTGTGGTGCACCAACTCCATGTGGGAGGTGGCATGGTCATGGGGTAGGGTCCTGCGTTGGTGGAAATACCATGACAATGAGAAGCTTTTGGGGGTGCACACATGGAACTTGAGGACATGGATAGATGATTATGCAGAATGTGGTGCAACAACATGGGCACAAGATGTGTATGCGGCCAAGGCAGACCATGTGGGTGGATGATCCAACCGACGTGAATGAAGGCTAAACTAATAGAACCGAGAAATGCTAGACATCCTAGAGGTTTCATCGATCCATACTCGAAAAAATGGTCTAATACTTAATTGTTCGGGTTGATCGAAAAATGTAAACTCAACTGGTGGGTTTGGTTGGACGATGGGTATGACTAGGTATAGTGTGTCAGATTAGACCCGGAATGGTCCCAGGTTAGATATTTTTAGTAAAATAATCATATCATTCAAATGGAGATTTTTTTTGTTGTTCCTTTAGTGGATTTTTTTCCCTTTCAATGAGATTATCCATAAGAGAAAAATATTGGGACATAGATCGGACATATTACCAGTGCATGGGTCATTTACATGGGATGTACCCACGTATAAGGGGCACAATGTTTTTGAGTAATACTCAATATGAACCCTATTTTTTTACATGAATTTAATCCCTCTCTGAACATATATTGGTATATTTTTATTATAGTATGTTACCTTTGTCACTTCACTGACGTTTTTTTGGTATTGTTTACAAATCATAATGACTGATATACCTTTATTAGAAATTATATGATAGACTTTTGTTAATCCATCATGTGGATGGGGGTGGATCATATTTCCATTATTTGTTCCCAAGGTAGAGTCTTCAGTTTCGACACGAACTACTTCACAATTCATTAATTCCCTACCTAGATGTTTAATATAGATTTGGTTTTTGGAATCACCTAATGTCCATGGATGTGATCCTAATATGATATGTCATATCTCTATTTAGATATATCAATATATCTCCCACATGATGGTTTCAGAAAATTGTAATTCTCAGACACACACCATCTGTGATATCAAACTCAGTATTGACTTATCCCAAATAAATGTATTATAGAATCTTCATAAAGAATTCATTGTGTCGGTATAAAGTGGTTATGACTCACCCTTGACATGTGATATAGTTTGAGTATATCTGGTCATTCCTGTAATATATTCTACTCATATAATGGTTTAGAGATGACTTTACATTTTCATTAGGGTTTTTTTGGGTTTGAGGTTTCTTACTATGTATTGTTACACTCAGCACGACATGGATTTTCCAGCATATGTAATGTCATGTGTAGACAAGTGCTAGTTTGACCCATTATCGGGTAGAAAATGACAAGATGGATTCTTGTGAGATCAGACATAATCTTTTGTTCTTATATGTTTAGATACTATCCATAGCACCATGAGATCAGGTTGGATCATGCATCGTTTTCCATGGATGAGTTTTAGGAACTTGGTTATATACATTTTTATTGGTTGTCATGTATTCTAGCCTAGTTTTATTTTCAACACTATCACACTTTTACTCTGGTTGTGGGTTATATAGGTTTGCATGCACTGTTTAGTCGGTGATTCTACATTTTATCATTTTCGGTCTTGGTGATGTGTGACTAAATACATGTACTAATAATATTACTCCCATTTTAGTGATATGAATAATGGTTGATAGTCACCAGCCCCTATCTTATAGGAGGAATTAATGGGGATTCATTGCATGGGCCCACTAGTATGGGTCATGATATGATGGAATACTCGTCATTTACTAACAAATAAAATGGATATCTATTTGGATGTTGGGATGAAAATATATAAATATATTATATTTCATCTATTATTACAAAATAAAAACTATGTCATTTTAGATTGATGGTGATAACATGAAATTTAAATACAAGTTACTATTGTTGAATTTTTTAAATAACACATTTCACCCACCAAAATATTTTTTTACTATATAATAGAACATGTTTTATTAGTGTTAGATAATTAGTGGTCAATATCATGTATGTGTAAAATAATTTATCACCATGAACTACTTAAGAACATCTTTTTTTAATTCATTGATTCTTCATATATATATACATATATATTCCCTCAAATTATAATTTTATTATTCCATACATCCCTATAACATATGATTGTGTTCAAATCATTAAAAACTAATAGGGGAATGATTTAATTTTTTACAATATATATCCAAGATAATTATAATTATGACAATCCATTAATGATGTAATGGTGGTAGGATTCATCAATATGATTTTGTTTTAATATTACAATACACTACTACATCTATAAACACCACTGAATCTCCATTTTATTTAAAAACTATATTAAATTTCTCATAAATGAAGTCTCATGATACAAAAAAAACAACAATAAATTTTTTTGAATAGATTTATTGAAATTATTATCGCTTTTCATTGTAGAAAACATGTTCTCATCATTAAAATGAATTAAATATCTTACTATGTGAAACTAGAACCAATGTTATCACATAATGGATTCATATTTTTGGAATAATTGGGGATAAATAGATGATACAAATTAAATATATATATATAAATATAAACCTTTTATGTTTTGATGTCCTAGTAATGAAATTTTCACTCTTATACTTAAGAGTGAGATGAATTTAGATTTTTCATCTAAGGAAATAAGAAACATTAAAAAAAATTCAATTTTCTCATATAAAATAGAAACATCTTTCTTAAACAGCCATTATTAATTATGAATGTAAAGGATAATTTATGGTATGAATCATCAATCAGAACATTGATTAAATTTATCAAAGAAATATTGAAAAACCGTAACCCTCAAATATAATATTTTGATAATATTGAATAGGGATGTTATGTCATCTCGAAATGATTGATCGATTATATTGTGGTTAACTAAACATTCAAATTATGGATTCATACATGGGGTGAGCAACATTGAAACTACATAGAGCTTTAGAAAAATAAAATTATGTTGTGATAAATCCTCCACACGCTCAATGTAGTAGTCGAAGATTTCATATAAAATATTTGTAAAGGGGAAATGAAAATGATTTTAATTATTTCTATTGGTTTTTTAACAATTATTCTTCAATTCAGGAACGCGGACTATCAAATGGATAGATACCTATAAAATAATACAAATAATTGTGGATTTACATTATTATTGTTATATGTTATTTATTATTTATTATTCCTAATATCTCTACTACTACGATGAAGAACATAACTCATCTATTTTAATTAATGAATTTCTTCATGATATATATTTCAATCTATAATATTAATTAAATATAAATAAATTTAATTGAATTTTTTAGTTGTACATAAATTTTTAATATAGATTATTTTTTAAATACTCCCAAAATTTATATCTATTATATTATTATGCATGTATTAAATGAAATATAATATTAAATTTTACCATTTTCTGGATCAATTTATGAAAAAATAAATAGTATGTTATAAAAAATATCTTTAATGAATTCCAATGAGAATCTTATTCATGATAAAATATTTTGTTGCCACTGTAGACTTAATCATTTTACTTCTCTATGCGATGAGTTATTAGAAAACATTTCATTTATTATTATAAATAAATAAAAAACCAATCAAACCCCACCAATGTATCCTATGATAAATACTAACCACATTATAAGAACCAAAATTAACATGATTGATAAATTATCTACAAAAAAATTATGTACCCTCAAAAATTTCTTTCAAACAACATGAATTTCTATCAATAAATCCAAAACCAAACCTAATGATGGAATTAAGGAAAAATGATAAATATTACAGGAACATTCAACCACAAAATCCTCATCAATCACGAACATTAATTTAAAAATAAATTATTATAGCTATGTAAATAAAAAAGACATATTGGAAATCTATTTGGAATAAATACAAAAAAAGTTGGAAATTAGCATCATAAATAATATATAATTAGAAAAGTAATATTTTTGTAGAATAACAATATATGTTAATGTATATTAAAATATAACTATTATTTATAAAATGAGAAAAATTATAAAAAATTTCATAATGGGGAATCATAATTTCTGAAATATGTTAAGGATAAAAAATAATACCTGAAAAGATTTTTAAATCATACGATATTTGTCCCACTACCTATTATATTATGTATAACACATAAAATAATATTTATGAAAAGGATATTAAAATAATAATTGTCAACCTATATATGAAAATTAGATTAAAATTCTACTATTGGGGGAATAAAAATAGATTACTAAATAAACTATTTCATATAATGATTGAGGCACTATAGTAAGAAAAAACGAGTTATAGAGCTTGGACAATGGTGGAATGTGTATTAACATATTAATACTCTACAAAAATAAAATAAAATAAATATGAAATTAACTCTTTAATATACTATTGAAACCAAGTACATATTTAACACATTGGATTACATTGGATATTTGAGGACTTTTAATACACAGATTAACATTTTCCATTAAGTATTCATCAACAAAAACACAACAGAATTTTATTCAATAAAATATATTATTAGAATATATATTATGAACTATAATCCTCTGATACAATATAGTTTTAGTTGGACCATGATTATATAATAATACTATTATGTTAACAAAGTTAATGGGTGGAATCAAAATATTAATCACCTAAAATCTATTAAGATGATTAGGAGTCAGGCAAGCCTGCACATATGAAAATCAAATAAAAAATCATAATGTTCATGAGATGACATCTATGAGACTCTCTAAAAAGAAATGTATAAACCTCACCAAAATAATCAGCATGAATGAGACTAGAACAATACATAGTTAACACAATGGACCTATTAGAGGTGACCTCAAAGATTTACCTTTTTAAAAGAGTATCTACCACCTGATTAGAATCATGGTTACCATTTGTGACATAAAGGGATATCGATTATAGAAGACTAAGGTAGTCAGTATGGACATGTTGAATCTTCCATGCCACATTCCTGCAATGAACATTCATAATTTAAACTACAACAGATGATTCTGAATCAATCCATAAATCATGCCATCCAAAATGAACACCATTCCTAATGGCTTTAATCATAGATCATTGCTCTGCATCAATAAAAAATCCAATCCTAATATAATAGTGAATTAATCCATTCACAAGCCCTCGAATGGTACATATTATACCATGACATCTAGAGGGTCCTGGAGGACCAGAAGCAGCCTCATACACATTAACCATCATCCACCATGGGAGGTGAGGTGTCCAACAAATATATTTATCCCTTAATGGATAATTCATCTTACTTTTAACAGTAAGAGTCTTCAATATAAAATGTAAGAAACATCATTCTTCATAGAACCTGTTTGAATGGTAGATGAAATCCAGATAACATGATGCATAAACAATGCACCAACATGAAATGGGGTTTGAATGTTATTGATGATATGGTTGTTTTGTGAATGACATATGAATTATAGAATAGTAGCTACCACAACCAAAAGAAGAGCATGGACATACTAACATCGATCACCCAGGAAAAAGGACTATAATAGTCCATTGACAGATCCATAGGAGAAGCTTCATTGGAAGATGAATATAAGACTATAACCTTTATGCACACATGCATGAAAAAAATTTGAATAATGTTTTCATCTACAACAAAGAATAAAATTTATTTTGCAGCTAACTGCATTCCAGAATGTTACAACATGACCAGCAGCAGAAGCCTTTGTTTCTATATTATCAAGATAAAAAGAGATCGATATGGGGAGAAACACATAAACCATTTTGGATGATGTGGTGAATCTCCAAAAATGGATTTCATCCATTTCTTTCTGGTGAAGATGCAATTCAGGTTCATAGACCAAACTTGTACATCTAAGTCTTTGAAATAGTATCTAGTGGCTTCTATGAATATATGACTAGGAAGAATTCCATAATGTTATGAATCCTCATAAAACACTCCAATAGTTTTATGTTTTAGAGATATTGGAATGGTAATCTCATCATTGATTTTACTGGATAACAAAGTGGTGGTCCAACAATTCTAAGATGATTGTTTACACACTAACCATTTCGATTAATCCCATAGATCATAATAAGCATGCTTTAAGGCCGTCTAGGTAGAGGAACTGATGTAATTAACATTCCCATGATAAAATTTCTCAACACATTTAGATTTCATATAATCCATAGAGGAAAAATATTTGATAAAGGATTTCATTTGAAATTTGTAATTAGTGTTATTGAAAATCCTGATATCTTTAATTCCCAACCCATCCATTTGGGCTGGTTTGATTCATTCATTCTAAGAAACTGTGACAAATTTCTTCTCATGAATTTAGGTAGTCCATAGGAGGTTTTCAATTCTACCACTTAAATCATTAATCAGTGTTCTGAGCCACCTGTTCATAGAAAAAGAGTAAGGCACATTGATGTAATGTCTATGTTGAGCTAACATATTTTACCTTCCAAAGAAAAATTTGTCCCTTTACATATTTCCAATATATTGGTGATTTTCCTGGAAATATTTTCCAAGTGTCCCATTTTTAAACTTACCATGAAAAGTGGTACAACAATGTATGTAAATAGGGGTAATCCTATTTTAGCACCAATATTCATAGATTTTATGCTTTGCTTTGATATGAAAATTCAATCACCAAAAACCACAAATTCTTTTCCCCAATTAACTACTTGTCCTATAATCACTTCATAGTGTGAGAATGTTCCTTTAATATATGATATGGTATATTTGTTTTCTCTTAAAAAGTGAAATATTTCATTATCATAAAATAATTGTGAGGTTTAACACAAATCCCTCACAATAATCATCTTGTGATACCTTCCAAAATTAACAAGATCAGTGAGGAACCAATATAAATAATCTTCTACAACAGAAAATGCATACTAGAGAGAGGGTCACACTGCCTGACCCCTCTTAGACATTGAAAAAAAATCTTCTATGACATCCATTTACAAGAATAGACAGCATATCACTAGTGAATTAGGATGTAATTAGAACAATAAACCTCTTTGAGAAACCATGCATTTTGAGAATAGTGAAAACAAAATTCCATTTGATGGTATCAAAATCATTAGAAATATCAATATTCATGTCCATGATTCCATATTTAACCATTCCTGTCCTAGCATTCACACTCTCAGAGGTAGTGAGAAGACATTGTTGTATATTTCATCCTAGAACAAAACTAAACTGATTACTAGAGATAAGTCCATAAGACCTCTCATTCAATCGTTGAGTCATGATTTTAGTAATGACCTTTGGTATAGAGATACAAATAGAAATAGGTCTGAAATCATTAATGTCAAGAGAATTATCATTTTTATGGTATAAGGAAATAATGATAGAATGCCACCGAGCAAGAATATATGGGAATCTAGAAAAATCAGTCATAACATTTTTGACATCAATATGTACAATGTCCCAGTAAAACATGAATAATTTATTTGATAAGCCATCTAAACATGCTACACTATCTATATTCAAGGATAATATGGTACTATCTGTCTTATTTACATTAGGTATATCAACAAGTATACAATTCATATCATCATCAATGGAAGGGACAATGCATGGAATAATTTGTCAAAAAGTTCATTTCTTGTATCTGAATAAAACATATCAATGTAATCTATCACAATATCAAAAATGATATTCTCTAAATCAAAAATATTACCATCAATGATAAGGGAATTTACACTAATATTGTCCTTTTTTCTATATATATTCAATATAAAAATCCTAAATTTATGTCCCCTTTATTTCTTATCCAAATGTTGAATTAGATATCAAACAATTTTTCATTAAGGGCCAATACATCTTCCAGATTTTAAGAAGCCTGTAATTATTATAGAGAAGTAAATCGTTGATAAATATTAGTATCTAGATATCTTGAAAATACATTTTTGGCCACTCTAATTTCACTATCAAGGGACGAGAATCATTTATTACTATTTTACATTAGCTTTTCTTAACGTATTTTAGTTTACAACATAATATATGAGATTTAGTCCCCAAATAAACACTTTTCTAGGAAAAAAAATCTCTCTAAAACCAGAGATAAAAATACAAAAAGTATTATTAAACTAGTATAGAAGGTGGGATTGACTTGTTTTATTGATATAGACATCACAATTTAGGGGACTGTAATCATGAATTAATCTTGGTAGAGTTCTCTGAGACACATCAATAATCCCATTCCTATAAGCTACAAGTACAATGAACATGTCCGGTTTACATTCTCATCTTCTGTTATTAGTATACGTAATCCACTTATAGTCAGAACCAAAAATGGGAACCTATGAAAAAACCACATTTATCAATGAAATATAAGATATCGAAGGCAGAATAATGTAACTTGTTATCACCAGTTTTTTCATAAGGCCTTATGACAGTATTAAAAGCACCATGGAGAACACAATTGTAAGTCATACTTTCAGAAATATCAATTGAACATCACCACAACACTCATATTCTTGTATAATGATTAAAGTCATAGAAAAAAGATACAAAGAGGGAGAGGCATTTCAAATGAATCAAGAAATTGTTATTTATTATAAATCAGTCAGAGTAGAATAAACTGTAAAACGTTTATGTTAAGACCCCACAATGAGTTAGAAATTCTAGTAAATTGATTTTTCACAAACAAATAATAACCCATAGAATCCCATTTAAAAGATATTCCATTATAAAATTTCATTCTTGGATATTAAATAACAACTAGTTATGGAATGTGGTTCATAATAAAATTTTCAGGGGATCTGACCATTGGATTATTCCCAATCCCTTGAGAGTTCGACAAGAGAATTTTGAATTTTTACAGCTATGCCCCATTCTAGCCCCTCATTAATGTGTTTTACGTCTTTATCAGAGGATATAATTCTAATAAGAATAGGAATAACTTAAATATGATCATTAGATGTAGGACCAGTATCCTCTGCAATAGTGTTTAGAAGGGAAAATTTGTATGTAGAATCAATATGAGAAGACAAATGGTTAAGAGGTAGTTTTCTTTTTATAGTCTTTTCAATTTAGAACTACCGGTAGACCCATGGATTAGAAAGGGAAAAAAATAGATCAGGACCATGATCACGATCTGTAACAGGGCCTACACCATGATCTTTATTATGATCATCAATAGGATGATCAGGATATACCCTAGAATCTACACAAAAAACTTCAATAGCATCGGTCATAGTTTTATCAGAAGTATTATTTGGGTCAACAGGATTCATAATAGGTGATGAAACCGGGTTTTTAATAGAAAAATGAACTGGGTATACTTCTTAAATTTTCCTCACTAACCTTTCCATCAAAACATACCCATTGGAAGTTATCAAAACACGATTCACTGATCAATCTAGTAGATGAACACCAACATGGCCAGAGATAGGTTCTTGAGAATTATCATCATTCCCAGAAATGATTTCGTCACTATTAGAAGCATCATCATCGAGGTATTCATGTAAAAATATCATCCATCACCCATAATATCACCTTTAACATAGGCTCAATGTGGATCATTAGGATCATCCTTAATAGTAGTGGGATCAAAACCAAGAATGTAGGCCATTACCATGCTCCCGCTACTCCTATAGTTTTCCTCATCATGTTCTCGAACCGTACCAATATGTGATATATTATTTATGTTGATCATTGGGAAAATATGACCAAATAAATGATATTTAATGCAGAACATAGTCTTTCTCTCAGAGATTACATGATAATTGATATTTTCATGTTGAGTAGTTGATACCACTTCCTCAACTATGGAATCAGACATATAAACCATTATGATTATTCTCACATAATGTCCAAAGGTTGGATTATCTATGTATTTATCAAGATTAATGGGATTACCAATAGACATGGCAATTTCCTAGAGGATTTGAGGATGCCTGTATATACAATTCAGATTGCAATCTCATATCCAGATTTGTGAAAATGTGTTTTTAATGGTGTTAGGGAAGAAATTATGGTCCCATTCATGAATTCTGAGGAAATCTGATATTAGGGGGACCAAGCATTGTCTCCAGGTTCCTCGTGTGAACTCATCAGAATGAAATAATAAATTATAAAAACCAAATATCATCACTACCATCTTCTATTCAGAAAAAACAAAAATTTCAGCAATCCTCTCAGTGAGCTAGTTGAACATCAAGGGAAACACTACATTAGGGATCACTACCTGAGTGATAATTATATACATGCGGAGATTAATCCTTTCATCAACTATAATCTAATTTGTAAGGAATTGTCTAATAGGTCCTTTTCATATAATTCATCTATAGGTCGCATACTCACAATCATGAAATGATATGTGGACTTTACATTTAACTACATTTTCATAGCTTTTATTTGATCCAATTTTATTCACCAATAACATCATATGTGATTTTTGTGAGGAGACTTAAATGTTTCTTGTGACCAACAAAATCAAAACCCACATCCCGACGATTATATTTCCTTCCTAATCTGTCAATGGGATTAGACTCACCAGATTTAGTGTTTGCACACACATCACCTCCAAACTCTACCATTATCCCATTATCACCACAATTATATCACATGAAGTTTCATAAAAAAATTAAAAAATTAATCATTAATATACACATAGAATTGAAATTTTTGGTAACAAGTCCATACCAACATTATACAATCCATGAAATTTAATCACGTCAATCTATAACACATCAAAAAACAAAATTATTTTCTCTCATGTTTGTATGAAGAATATATTTTTTATAATGAAATTATGAGAGTAAGATAAATATAGTGATAACAAATAACAAGGTTAAGAGCCTATGAAAAAAAATATACATTATAGATAGTCATATTGATATGGTAAAATTCAAATTTTCTGATTTATTTGAAAAACAAAATCTCTGAGTAATAATTTCACGTTTCCGAAATTTTTTGAATTTATATATAACCGTATTATGATAATAGTGGATTCATAAATTATTATAATTATAAAAAAAAATTGAATAAAATTCCAAAAAATCATTATAATCAAAATATAATGGTTTTTTCATAATATTCAAATACTAATGTCAAAAAACACATCTAGAATCAAACAACTAAAAACCATTCACTATAAAATAGTTATTTTGAATTATACAGGATGGGAAATATCTAAAATTAAGAGAATAATTATATTATATGTGTAAACTAAATAATATTATCTCATACTAATAAGTCAAAAGTATAAGGGACAAATTTATTTCATCTATTAAGTATAAATAGATGAATTATAAAAATTTATTGATTTTTTTAATCATATACCATATTTTAGAGGAATAATTATTTTTTTCCACATAAATTTCTTTAAATAAAATAAGAAAAACAATTGAATAATATATAAAAAAGAAAAATTATATGTGTGGGATAAATTTAGTTTAACATTGTTTATTAATAAGAAGAAATGTATTTATGTTACTATTAATGAAAATTTCCCCATTTCATTAATTGTACATTACGTTGAGATATTTTATAATATGAATATTAATTGATTAATTATTGAATTTAATTTATATATCCAATAATATATTTTAATTTATTATTATGATCATAAAATATTAACATATCTATCAGTAAAAATTATCAAAAAATGAGTGGTTATCATTATATAATACATACAATACTTTCTGATGTTGATTGGTAATATTTTTTTTAAATTAAATCATGATTCAAATAATGTGATATTAAAAGATGCCACTATTTTTACATATTCATTTAGTAAATATTTATCAATACAAGATTTTTATTTGATATAACATATAGAAAAATATATAGAACATAGTTTTAGAGAATATTAATTCTTGCGATAAAAATAAAATTTTAATGTACATGGAATTTTATAAAATGAAATTTTTTATTGAACAATTAATGATATGAATAATAAAAAAAATTATTTATGAAACAATTTTTAACAATTATTGATAATATATTTTGAATGGCGGTTTTATAGATGAATAATATATGATTTCATAATTTATTTGGCATAATTATCAATATTTAATTGGATTAATATAAAAAATTTATTGGATCATGGCCATAAAAATTACATAATCATTTAAAATTATAATTTTTTTGAAATTATTCCATATCATGAACTATTTTAGATTTACAGTATTAGAGGATTGGTTCAAAAATCATACTTAAACCCCCCCTATTATATAATGTGAACACCATTACTCAGAAACTGTTTTTACCACAACATAATACTACTCTAATAAAGCGTTATTTCTTTTCTTTCAAATATTCAATACATTAAACATGCCATATTATTTATTTTCATGTGTATCCTTAAACCTTATAAAAAATTATATAAATTCTTGGATGAAAAAAATGTTTATTATTGAACAAAAAATGAAATAAAATATGCATGTTAGACCATTTGTATACAATTAGATAATAAATATATTTTCCTATTATATATTAATGTTTGTGGAATTTATTTCATATTCAAAATTTTTTATAAAAAACATTATAGATTACTATTATAGAAAAATAGTAAAAATTTGTGTATAAAAAATATCATGCGACTCCTGGATAGAAATTTTCCTAAAATTATCAATTTTAACAAAATAGGGGGTTATCATTTCATCATAATAAATGTTGTTTTGAATAAATATTGAAATCAATAATTTCTTGAAAATCTCATAAGACTAGTTAGAAGTGTCATTTAGGTTCCTTGTAATGTCATCATCTTATTTTCCCCATAGAATTATAAAAATATAAATAATACAATGGTCTCCATACTACATAATTATCTATAATAAGTAATTATTAATAAATATATTTTAGATATATAATGTTACCCTTACATCATATCTTGAGTTATAATGGAGATAAACTAATCATTCCATTGTATAAAATGAGACACAACACATCATACATAGATCTATAATGGGTATTAATACATTGCAAATGATTTATAGGATCAACCATTATCATAAAGAATTTCCAAAAGTCATATCCATAATAAATTATTTTAATCAAGATAATCATCACCATAAATCCAATGAAATGTCTTTTGAAGGCATATTAAAAAAATTATACCAAAAAACATTAAATTTTTCAAATATATTTTCAATACATATCAACTAGAATATGTACAACGGGGTTTTACATAATAAAATATTTTATGTTAATAATGGATGAAAATTTTCAAATAATGTTTGAGGATGAAAAAAAAATATTTTCATCATATAAATTAATGTAGAACATTATATTTTTATTATTAAAATTATGTCGAAACAATCCATTAAATGACCCATTTGGAATAACCATGAATGGTAATTGAAAGTGAACTACATTATTGTTTATAATTATATAAAATCCATATAAATATATCCATTAAAAAATCATAGAAAATAATGAAATTTACTATAAATGATGAAATGAGATATTTAAATTATGATTTTAGAAAGAGTTCCCCTTAACTTGTCCACAATATGATACATGTGTTCTTTATCATCCAGTTTATTGGATGGCCTATAATGTACAACACCTATAAACTTCCTCAGTTTCTTTTATAATCAAATTAATAACACAATATAGTTTTGATGATTGTAGGAAAGATATTTGTTATTAGATGAAAAATAAAAAATATTGTTGACGTTTTATGAAATGAGATAAAGTGGTTCCTTTTTATAGGACACATGCAAATCACACATTGAATTTATTAAAATATTATATTAATATAAAAATAACTGTATGTAATAATAACTCTAAATTATATAAATATTACATTAATTTTATTATTAATCTACATTGTCTCACAAAATAAATTATATTAAGGTGTGGACCATATATTTACACTTATCATATTGATTTTTTATTTTAGTAACTCATTTATAAATTATATGTAAAAATTTATTACCTTAATGAATATAATCTAGTTACATTAAAATGAAATAAATAGCCCACCAATAGAACATGAATAATTTTATAGAAAATATTTCATTGACATAATTTTAATTTCAAAAACGGTTATTTATGTATAAGTATATTACAAAAATCATTACAAAATATAAATTTATATCTTAATCATTAATTATTTGAAATTTGAAGATAATTTCAAGGTTTTAGTTTTGGATATATAACTAATAAATAATATGTAACCAAACCAGGATATATAATGTGGGCACTATATGTCGATAACAATTGTTCGTACATGAACATGAATGACCTTATTACCATTCAATGAGTTAATGGAAATGAATAAATTTGAAATATTATGTTTTTATAATGATAAATATTTTATTAATTTAAAAAATATAGAATTTGTATCACTTATGTTAATATACCAACTCCTTATAAAATTTACATCAATGATTACTAAAAAAGGTATCACATCATTGTGGGAGTCGGTAGTCTAATGTACACATGAGTGATGAAATTGAATCCCCTATGAAAAAGAGATTTAAAACATATATATGATATAATAACAACATATGTATAATATTATTATTAATATCTTATATATACATTATATCCCTCATAATGACCAAACATGGGAGTTGTGTAAGGAAAAAGTGTCACATCAGTTCATGAGGATTTAATCCAACATACACACAAGTGAGGTTTTCACTTCCCATTTGAAGGATGTGGAAAATGATATAAGTCATTACCATTACATCATATCATATCATTATATTATTGATATTTTTATCTTCATATAATCATAAATTCATAAGACATTATATTGCTGGATGAATAAATATATCAGAAACACATAGTAATGAATTTTACCTCATATCGAACAACCTCTTATGGGATACACTTAAATTATTACTATAATATATTAATTGAATATTGATACTTGAATGATATTATAGTTGTTTGTTTTTGATTTTAGAAGTAATTGACTATAAAATAAACTTTTTATGGTGTGATGATGAGAGAAATGGTGGTGGCCTTTTATAAGATAGATGATGGGGGAACTTGTAATTATGGACATAAAAATTGTCCACCAACATATTTTACTTGATAATAGAGTTTAAAATTTACCATTAATGAGAAATAGTCATTATGAGTTAAATATATTGAAATAAAATAAGATTTTGTGAAAAAAAATCTGATTTCGTTAACACATATCATTTTAGTGTAACCCGCTCAAGATCCCATTTTTAACCTAACCATGATAATTAATTTTTCATGTTTTCACTATTGATTATGCTAAAACAAATGAACACATTATTAGACAATATAAATTTTTTTTTCCAAATATGGAATCTATTTGAACAATTTAACATAGATAAGTGAATAAATTAATATTAAAAGAATACCCATTTATGTAATTAATATATTGTTTTTCGGGAAGTGTTTTTTCAAGAAAAATATGATTTTATATTACATCCATGAATAATAATAATAATCATATAATTAATATATATTAATATATATTTATATATTATAATGAAACATCATCTACAATAATCTTCATTAGTTATTATATTAATTAGTTAACAATGATATACATTTTCACATTTAAATACTATTTATAAAAACTAGTTTATAAACCAAAAAAATCAAATATGAAAATCCCATCTAATGTTGATGGAAATCAATTATGATAATTATATATAAATATCTTAATTTTCGTGTTATTTTAAAATATTTTAAAAACCAAAGTTTACATTTAAATTATTTAATTTATTGATAATAAATTCTATTTTTACCAAAATATCTTTTTTACCTAATAAATGATAAATTTAAATATTAAAAAATCCAAATTTTCACCATATTTATATTTTAAAATACTAATTTTATAAATTATAAATATATTTTTAAATTTAAAATTCCTAAGAATTTCAATTACTATTTTATGTAAACTAATATGTTAAAAGAGTTTAATTCATTTATTTTATTCTTGTTAAATGCATTATTTAATATTTTTTTAATATGACTATATTAATAAAAATTGAAATTTATTAAGATATAATTAACGAGGATTTAAAATAGTTCCCACCATTTTATGTTTCTTCCTTACAACTTTATTCATTTTTTTGACAAAGAGTAATATCTTCCCCTTATAGAATATTCAAATTCCGATGTATCCTATACTTCTATATGGTCATTCTATAAACACATAACATGGTGAATCAACATATTATGTAACACATTATATCTACATTCATGAATCTGAATGTTTTTAAGAAAAGTTTTCCCTAAACTCAACTACACTATATATCATATCTTCAGATGAATATAACATATATTTTTTAACATGAGGACAATAAATATGCTGTATAAATTTGTTAAAACGGTGGTATACACTATCTATAGAGATATAATAAAAAATTATCTGGGATTTCATTTGACCTGGTAACCTATTGACTTATCATTTCGTAATTAGAAATATTCACAACACATTAAAATTAAAAAACATTAAGAAATACATTATCCCCTAGTTAAAAATAAAGATGTTTTCTCTTGTTATCTATATATGATGCATTTCATATCTAATCCATCCTCATATGTTTCTGAATGCATTGATCCTTATCATCCATTTCCTTTAAAAAATATTGTCCCATCAAATTTTATCCATATAGTTCACCTGTAATAGAATTTTTGTTTCACTTATTTCTATAAATTATATAAAATGACACCATATATATATTTGAAGTAAATATATAATAATATTAAAAAAACCAATAAAATTGGAATATACGAACATCACTAGTAATCCATTGAACAATAATAAAGCATATCCTCAATGGTATGAATTTATTTGTCACATATTCCATCAGATTGAGGATGAACATATGTACTAAATTTAATTCTGTACCAATCAACATCTGATTTACTTACAATCCATAGATCCTATTGTAATAAATTTTAGAGGGGGATTAAATTTAACCAGAATGTATCAGATATTTGTCGTTTATAATGATGAACCGTGTAAATATTATCGATAATTTGGTGGAAATTTAATGATTTATTTAATTCATGGACATATACCAAATTTAAATTATTACCTATATTTGTATTTGGTATTTCTACCATAAAATCCGTAGATATATTTTAACATTTCCACATCACCACTACAAATTGTTAATGCATTCACTTTTGTAATAATAACTATTTTTAACGTGTTGAAAATTCAAACACTTCATGGTAATGTTAAATATATATTTTTTCAGTTTATCCCCCCAATTATTCTCCCAAGGTTTTCTTTATAATTTAGTGATTACCATATTTACATAAAACACATAAATATATGTTTTAATCAATAAAATCAGTCAATAAATTTGTAATCGATGAAACATTTTATAATTATTCAAACAATGACACAACATCTTCATATATAAAAATATATAGAAACATACACTTTGTAAGGTATTCTATCTTTTCCTACAATTATTGATATTCCTTTTGATATTACATAATTTTTTTTGGAAAGTTAGGATACATTGAAATTTTAAAAATTAGAGGATCTCCCTTCATCCAAAAATTATATTCCATATTCGTTAAATCATAAACTGAACTGAAATTTTTCAAATTTAATAGTGTCAATGAATAATAATGAATTTTAATCAAATATTTATCAATAATGTTTTCAAATCTTGTAAAGTAATAAATCATTTAATCATAATATTTGATCTATTATATCATTATTATAATTGTTATGACTATTTGTTTTTGAATGAATATATATTTCATCAATTTTATGATCAATATATATTTCACATATTTCAACATATAGATCATTCCATAATATTTTTTAATGAAATAACCATAATAGTTAATTCTAAAACACGTGTAAGATTATTTAACTCGTGAGGTTTTTCCAGACATGGAAAAAATTAACTAACTGAACATTATATGTTTGGAAAAATACATTCTATTTAAACAAAGAATCATTAAATATGGTTAATTAATTTTTTTTGGAATATTGGAAATAAACTATATAATTCACCAATAATCATTTTAGTTTATGAAAACTATAATTACGGTCTTTTTGTAAATTAATTTAACACTTTTTTGAATTAACATATCCAATGGTCATCATAACCAAACAATGTTTCTAGTGAACCTACTATATTGAAAAACAAATCTAGTAAAACTAAAAAATTATTGTATTTTTCTGAATTAGACATTACACAAACGAATATTTTAGAATGGTAAATATTTATTCCGTTATTTGTAACATTATATTAATGGATGGAAATTATTTCCAAATAAAATCCATAGATAATAAAATTCACATTTAAATTATTATACATTGAGTATTACAAAACAATCCTTTTATTTTTTTCATGATTCATAAATTATTTTAAATTAAAAAAAATTGATCCATAAAAAATATAATACATGCTAATATTGACATGAAATAATTAATTTCCAATGTTCACTAAATATAGTAGGTTCACTAGAAAACATAAATAACATAATTAATAAATCATAAATACCATATGTATTGTCAAATCAAGACATTATAGTTTCATAATCCTTCAACATTAGTTAATTGATCATATTCCTCAAGTCAAATGTTGAAATATTTGATCAACATAGATCTGGTGAATCAATTCACTATATAAACATCACTAATTTGAATAATCACCTTCTCTTAAAGATAACGATCTATGTAAATTTCAATTCCATCTGTATTAATTTTAACACAATATTTTATATAACAAAAGGCTTGAAGTCATTTAATAGTATTATCTTTTATTCTAAACCTATTAATGTATGATAAAATAAAATTGAATTTGTTCTCAAAATGCAAGTTGATAACAATACAATTTTCTGCATGGACCATCCCACTGATAACAAAATGAAGAATCTTATATATCATTTTTTATATTGTACATATCAATCATATGTATTAATAATAAATTATAAATTATGTTCATGAGATAATATTCATTAATACTATGAATAATTATCATAAATGGATGTAGGTGAATATCCATAGTCATTAGGGGTATTGGAATAATTTTAAAAACACAAGTGACATACATGTCACCATTTCATTTGACATACCAACAAAAAACATTTTATTATAATAAAATGTTTAAAAATCATTTTCATCATATAATCTTAATTTATCTCTTTTGATAGAAACATATAATAGGTATTCGAATAACTTGAATCCTTATGCATGTATAATACATCACCATTGTGTGTATATTAAAAACCCAATTCTTTGATTCTTAGAGATTATTTTCCTTAAATTCATGGGCCTTTTGAAAAATCCTTCTACATTGGTAAAAAATCTATAAATTCATAATATTTTCTTCCATGTGAATTTTACTAAACATAAAACAATAGGTTAAATTCATTCTCATAAAAATATATATTTTTGTATTTATTTAATCACCATCAATCCAAATATATTCTTACCTTAATCATCATTAGGAACCTAAATGAAAAACCCCATAGTTTATTTTTCAGAATATGAAAGAAAATTTTCTTAAATTTTAAATTATTTTGATAAAAAAATATCATTAGTGACATGGTTTCAACCATAATAAAAATAAATTAATATTACTATAAATCTCTAAAATACAATCGGGTACATACATAAATTTTTGTTTAAAAATGTCTTCATACATCAAAGAAATATTCATATTTTTTCCTCAATACAAGGATTTTTTTCCATCTTGACTGTAACAACCATAATGAAACATTATTATGTGAGAACATCCTTAAATATTTCCTAATAAAGAGAATATGGTCCATTGTTCTTTATACAATTATAAACAAAAATCCACCATTTATAAACATCAACAATGTGATGATAAATGGAAAGTGTAACATTTTGATCACATGAATAGCCCATTAATTCAAGTATTTTCTGCCGAAAATTGATAAAAACAATGATTACCTAGAGTTAGATGATCCTTTGAAGGATATGTGATGTTAAATCTTGGGATTAACCCATATATATATGTTCCCTCATGATAGATCATGTTACACTCTTTGTCACATCCTTATCATTATTTAAATGTAATTTTTATATTCAATTACAGGAAAAAATTCCCCAGAGGTTACCCTTTGGACCCCATTAATATGTATGAATTTATAGAGGTATTGAGTATATAGAACCGGGGGCATGGTTTGTGTGAATAGTTTAATAAACCATGGATAAAACCATGCCAAAATGCCCATCTCATTATTTTTTCACGTTTTTCATTCCATGATTAACCAAACAAACACTTATCTTCCACCATTCGACACTTGTATCCATATAAATCTCTCAAGATCCCTAAATATTCCTTAGAACCAAATATTTATGAGTATCTTGATGGTGTAACTTCCTTATTCTAACAAGTAAGTGTGTCTCTCATTGATTTATTTATTTTAATTATTGATTCTTCCAACTTTCATAATGTTCTAAATATATTGTAGCTAGAGATTCATAAATAGAGATTTATTTTTTGTATCATGGTCCAATAATGTTTTTTTTGGTTTATTTTCACGCACTTATGGTGTGGTGGTGGGGCGGTTGATGTTTTACACAATGATATGGAGTTTTTTTACATAAAAGGTTGGGTTTTCAAGGGACAAACATTATTTTAGGAATTTTTATTGGTTGTTTAACATATTTGAAATGTTATATATTCTATGAGTGTGCTGTTAAAATCATCTTTGGAAAGTTTTATTAAGCATTTAATATTACTAATTAATTTTTGAAAGATTTTTTTTTTCATAATTTTTCAATGTTTTATCATCTTGGATTATTTTATGATCCGTGAAAATGATTAATTAAATGGTTGTAGGGTTATCAAATCAGGTATCATATGGTATTCATGTGCATTTGACCTTGAAAGAGGGACTTTGAATTGATTTGGTGCGTAAAACCATGTTTTTCTAATTGATGTCGTTTTATGAAAAGTATGAATGGTTTATTGAGTTACACAAATGGTGTAAAGGAATGTTGGGTCCTTTTTGGGGAGTCTATGTTACAAAAATAGAGTATATATGTGAAAATGGTATTCTTTAACATGTGGAAAATTATTGAGCACAATAAGGGAGTCTCGAGTATCAATGAGGGTGGACTAGGACTAGTATTCAAATGATCCAGAGTTGTATCATACTTATTTCACATAGGATTTTAGATGATGAAAACACTAACTAAAAATTTATGATATTGGGGGCCACTAATCCAATGGGTTTTTCCCTCATAGTGGATCGTTCATTGTAAAGATATAGTGTATGTATAATTTTTCACTATGATATGTTGTAACGAGGGCCCACAACTAGTTACTGCCTATGGGTATTATTTTTATTAATGATCATCAAATATAATGTACATATCATTGAAATATGGTGTGATTGGATTGAAAATTCGATAAAATGGATATTTTTATTATATATGTTCAATTATTAACAATTATTCCTTTAAAATATGTTTATTTAATGTTACATTGATTTAATAATTTGACTAACATTTCTTGTTTATATAACATGAAATTTTTTATAGTTCTAAAAAGTATATCACATAGAATATTTTTCAGTGTAATCCTATTGGTCTTAAGATATCACCCTATATACACATTTGTGTGTAAGTGGACTCTTTTATGTATGAAATATGTAAGGGAAATGTACTTGGAAACAACGGTTTAGGTTTTCAGCGTTAATCCTTAATGAGGTGTTGTGGAGAAGTATTGGGGATGATGACCCCATGTTGGTTGTTGGTAATTGAGTTTTATTTTCAGGTTCATTTGAGTTCTGTGCCAATTGGGTTTTCCCCAAAACATTGCATTTCAATTATTAATTTCATTTAATTCTTGGTTGGAATTAATTATCAGATTCAATTTATTTATTTTTCCTTGTTCTTTAATGCTTATAAACTAAGCTAAATCATTCCCATTACATTATTCATGATAACGGGGCAATCATGCTAGCCCATGGGGATAGGGAACACCCTTAATCACTAACCATGAATTGGGTCGGGTGATAGTTTTGATGCAACCAGATCCGGTTCATGATAAGATTGTATCAGTGTAAATTAATCACTATGTGTACTATTATTTAGGATAAGACCATTCAGACAGTATCTATGTCATTCAGGACTCATATTTTTACTTTCTAGTAGGGTTCATGGCTAGTAACTGTTGTTATAGACCTCAGGATTCCATGGGATGTCAAGATTATTTGTTTGACTTCTCATCTGTGTGGGACGTGTGGGCAACATACTGCACGTCAACATTGAGTGGAAGTGAATAAGTTGTTTATTTCATTATTTTGGTGATATTTATTTATATATAATTTTTTTTGTACCTATATTTTTTCAGATATTTTGTAATGATTTTTTCTTTTGTGAATGTAACTTATTTTTTCAACATGCCTCCTTGAAGTCTTCCTTTGAACCAATGGGAGGAAGTCAATGAGTTTTCCACCACACCGCTCAAACAATGTTAGTAGAAGCTATTGTTTGACATATATAGTCTCTCAAGTAGAAATTTGGTCCGTGTACATTTCTATACTGAGCCAATGTGTCCAGTTCGAATAAAGATAAATCCAATGATTTCTTGGAGAATTATCCCCAAAAATATTGAAGTAACTCAGAACCTATAGAAGAAGAGTAATATCCCAAGAATATAAGTATTATGTTTGAGTTACTAGAAACAATTGATTTGGTTATTGTAATGACCCAATGATTCATTAATGGAAAATCCCACTTCATCCAGTTAAATGTCTCTTTATGAAAAATGTTTTTATAAGATGTCAACTTCTTTGGTTTTATGATAAGAATTGTGACCATTGTTAATATAGCCGTTGAAAACTGATCACATATTTAGTATAAATATAAGGATTTAACGAACCCAATTTTACTCAGACAAAGGAAGTGATGGACTCCTCCAGTAGAATTGCCCCATACGAAGCCAATTTGTCAGAGCTCGGAAAAGAGGTGGCGTCTTTGGGCTTCTCCCTTGGCCAAGCCCAAGCTGAGCTTCATTATGTCATGCTCGAACGTGACCGTCTATGTGAAAAGTGGAAGTTGATTGAAATTACCTCTCGAGCGATGTTATCCGAGCCACCCCAAGAGTCTATCACCATCGCACACCTTACCCTTGGGCCTTATGCAGCTGTTTTAAGGGGTTATGTAACAAATAAGTAGTATTATGTTCATGTACATTATTTTTTTGTATATAATAATGAATATAATTTCAGATCATTTTTGATACATTGTAAATAGTTTTTAAAGTACAAAAGGTGTTTTTAGTTATAATTTAATTAAGAATTATATTTTATTAAATTAATGTATTTTTTAATTGAATAATATTTTAATAAAATAATAATAATATTATTAAATTAATTTTTATTAAATATAAATTTTCTTATAATTTTATGAATGCAATTAAAATTTTTATTAAGGTTTGAAAGCCATTTCTGTCAAAACCCTTGAATTTTCAATAAATGTCGGTTTTTATTTTAAAAGTGAAAATTCACATATTTTGAAAATTAATTAGATAAAATAAATGTTATTTTTGGAATCAGGATGATGAAATTATCCAACATTGAGTTTTTCATAATTTTCTAAAACAGTCAAATTTTTGGCTAAAAATTAAATACCGTTTAAATATATAATGTGTTTTATGACATAATAATGACCCAATGTTGATGCAATAAAGTACAATAATCCTTATGTTCGGCCAATATATATATTATCATTAAAATAATGTAATTTCGGGTTGGTTTGACTTACTTTTCAAAGAATTAATGGACCCCTGAAGACATATTCAACATTTTCCTGTTTAAATTAATTTTCATGGGAGTGTGACTCACCTCCACATAAGAATCCTTATTATTTTAAGAATATCGGACTTGGGCATTATAAAATATTTTTTTTCCTCTTCCCTTTTCCATAAATCATGGGAAAAAACCATGGGATGGTTTTTGTTTTGGATTAATTTAATGTAAGGGGACCCAAACCTAAATAATAAAGAATTCCCTCACCATTCCTATATAAAACCACCCAAGCTCCCACTTCCTCCTCACTAAAATCCCTTTTAGTTAGTAAAAACTCTTCCCTACTTTCTCTAGAATCCTCCAAAGCCACCCCAAGATCCCAAGAAGCCTCTCACAAGCCTCCCTCTAGCCTTTGGAAGCACACTTCCAAGTATGGGTTTTTTCTTCCTATCTCATTTTGGCCAATTTTCTTTAAGTTGTATATCCCATTTAATTTCAATTATGAATGTTTGTGTTTGGTTTCTCACCTCCCCCATACTTCCCTCTTATTGTTTTAATTATGGGAGACCCCTTTCACTCTCATTAAATGCCTCCCTTGTACACCCGTTACTATGCTGAAATTCCAAAAGGAACTTCTCCCTCCTCTTTTACATTCAAGCAATACATTTGTATCATGAATCTAAATTCCATTAAAATTGTTGGGACAAGTATCTATTTGACCTCCTTACTATCAATTACATGTAAATATTATGAGGAACCCCTTTATCTCTCATCAACCGTTTTTATGAATTCTTATGCCACGCCATTACGCTGCCGAAATCGCACCGAATTTTTAAGTCAATGTCATTGTGTATTGAATACCATGCCCATTTATCCATCAACTGTACTCACCTTTATGCACATTTACTTATTGATTGTAAAGTTTCATGTATTAATTCCATATTCCATTATCGTGGAATAAATTATTATGTTTTATGAATCCATGTTTTATGATCCATGTGGCACACTTATGAATGAAATGAAATGTTTAAGAAGGGTGCGCCCTTATAGCACTCCAATGCATTGGGTAAAGTATAGTATCATGATACGTCATGTGAAATGAGTGTTGACTCATGCTAATTCAAGAGAAATGATGTTTTACTCATGCTTCATGTGCAATGAGGGTTTACTCATTCATTATGTGCAATGAGCCTTGGATCATGCTAAATCAATGTTAAGTGTTGTTGCCAAATTTCCATGTTATGATTATCTTGCTTTATCATGCCTTTATGTTCATGTTTCTTGTATGCTCTATTGATATGCCTATTGTCTAATATTTATTGTACTCCTCGTGTTATTCCAGGTGTACTCCCTTATTGGGCTTTATAGCTCACCCTTTTCTTATGCATGTCCTCAGGTTATCCCATTCAATGCTAAGTACGAGGGAATGTAGTGGTCATATAAAGGATTTTTTCAAAAAAGATGTTGTATTTTATGTTTTAAGTTTTTATGTAATGATACTAATCCACAAAGACACTAAACCTCTCGATCTTCTTTGTTGAATCGAGTGATGTTTTATATAATAAATCATGTTTAAGTTGTAATAAAAATCATGTTTTTCATAGTTGGTATAAGAGGATAGGTTTAGTTATTTTTGGGATTAGGAAACCCCTAGTAAAGACATAGATACAAGTCTAAGTATAACAAAAACATACCTAAGTTTTGGTAAATACTATGTAAGTGGTTTATCATACAAATACATCCCTGTCTTGATACGATCTGGTAGAGGCGGCTCTGGAACAGATGTATCCTAGGGGTAATACCCGAAAACACCGCTTTGAGCTAGACTCGTACGAGAATTGGTGCACGACAACGGGCCTTGCTTCACTCTTGGTTACGACACTCCCGGGGGATATGTTTTGATAATTTTACAATCTTAGTATGAAACCTCAATAAGATAAAAATTCCCCTATGAATATATGTTAGAAAGTAGGTCATGAAAAGCTTAGATTGAAGCCTATAGACTCACGAGTTAAGGGAATAATAGTTTATTTTTGTGTCATCAACTTTTGTCTTTGGATTACCCTTTATGTGTTACCCCTAACTTTCTTTTTATTCCATCCAATGGCCAGTAATAGGAGGACTCAGGCTAACAACCATTGTGAAGATCAGTGTGATGATTGTACTAATGAGATTCCCAATCCAATGGGAGCGGGAATCGCGAACTTTGTCACACTTCCCTCTCAGCTAACTCAAGTTTTGAATAGAAACACGGGTCAATAGGAACGTTCAATCCCCCCACGATCGCTGAACAATGGATCAAATCCATTGAAAAGATCTTCTCCATCCTTCAATGTTCTGAACAAGAGAATGTTCTCCTGGCTGCTTATCGTATGGAAGGTGAGGACTAATCGATGGTGGACATTGATCAAAAATACGAAGCTTCAGGAGGAGATCGAGGATTTTTCTTTACCCCTGAATGCAAGGTTGACCGCTTATTTGGAGGGCTGAAGACTAGAATGCGAAAAGCATTAGCGATCCGTGACTTCGACTGCTATGAGGAAATTGTCCGATGTGCCCTCAAGGATGAAATAGTGATCGGGGAATCACAGGGGTATCATGGGGACAAGAATCGTAAGGTGGACTTCAATGCTGGTGGTCCAATGGATAAATCCAATGGTGCTAAGAAGATCCAGCACCACACTTTCCAAAAGTGCGGAAAGAAGCACCCTAGAAATTTCCTTAAGGGGACGAGAAAATTTTCAGGTGTGGAAGGGAAGGGCACCTAGCTATAAACTGTCGGCAAGAAGGACCCACTGTTGCGTCAGAGGAGAGGAATGCTCCGTTCGAACCTCAACCCATTGTTCAATTCTATAAATGCAATGAACCGGGTCAGTTTACAAATCAGTGCCATATTCCAAGGTTTTTCAGAGGCAACCAACAACCTCCAAGACAGCAAGGAAGAGCTTTTTCCATCACTTCTGCCGAAGTGAACCCCAAAAACAAAGTGGTGACAGGTACGCAAGTTAAAAATTCAAGAAAAGGGAATGAATTTTCTGATTTAGGTTCTATGCATTCTTTTATATCTCGAATGTTTAGTAGAACAATCCCACTACCACCACAAATCATGGATATAAAGATGTCGGTGAGTACGGAAAATGGGGAAATCATTGCATCCCATGAATATAAGTCGTCCCATGATATAATCGGTGGATTTAATTTCCTGGTGAACCTCGTCATACTCCCTCTGGTGGAATTTGATGCAATTATTGGCATGGATTTTCTTGCCTTATATAGAGCCAACATAAATTGTCGGGAGAGGGAAATCACACTCCATATGGAGAATTGACCCCCGATTCTTTACAAGTGTCAGAAGGAAGATGAATCTCCTTTAGCTCCATCATCTCAAGCATGGATATTACTTCCCTATGAGAATGCGTATCGGGCTCAGATGATTGAGTCCAAAGAAGAAACTATCCTTGAAGAAATGCTTATTGTGAGGGAATTCGCGGAAGTGTTTCCTGAGGAACAGCCTGGTCTTCCTCCTAGAAGAGATGTTGAGTACTCAATTGAACTTATACCTAGGAAATTACCAATATCCAAGACTCCATATAGAATGGCTTTTGTTGAGCTTGAAGAGCTGATGAAACAACTACAGGAGAATCTGGATAAAGGGTTTATATGCACAAGTGCTTCACCATGGGGTGCACCAGTCCTCTTCGTAAAGAAGAAGGATGGGTCAATACGGCTCTTCATCGATTATCAAGAACATTACAAAATCACGATAAAGAATAAGTATCCTCTCCCAAGAATCGATGACTTGCTTGATCAGCTTCTTGGAGCAGAATACTTTTCCAAGGTGGACTTGCGGTCGGGATATTATCAAGTAAGGGTGATGAAGGAAGATGTCCCCAAGACTGCTTTTCATACAAGATACGGCCACTATGAATTCATAGTAATACCTTTCGGACTCTCCAATGCTCCAGCAATATTCATGGACTTGATGAATAGAGTTTTTAGAGATTACCTTGACAAATTTTTGGTAGTCTTTATAGATGATATTCTAATATACTCTAAAACCAAGGAGGATCATGAGGAGCATTTAAAAACTGTACTAAAGACTCTGCGCAAGGAGAATCTCTTTGAAAAGTACAACAAGTGTGAGTTCTGGTGGAAGGAGGTCTCATTATTGGGACATATCATCACAAGCAATGGGATATCTGTGGACCCCTCCAAAATAGATGCAATTGAGGGACGGCCAAGGCCAACATCGGTAACAGATATCTGTAGCATATTGGGATTATCTGGATATTATCGGCGATTTATGAGGAATTTCACACAATTTTCCAACCCTCTTACCAAAGTAACTCGAAAGGGAGTAAAGTTTTATTACTGCGATGAATGCAAATAATGCATCAAGGAGTTGAAATGGAGGCTTATCACTACACCCATTCTTACTTTACCCACAAGTGGGGAGATTTTTGTGGTTTTCAGTGATGCTTTGATGAAGGGCATAGGATGTGTGCTGATGCAGAATGATAAAGTGATATCCTATGCCTCAAGGATATTGAAAATCCATGAGCGAAACTATCAAACACATGATCTGGAGTTGGCGGTGGTGATATTTTCCTTGAAAATCCGGCGGCATTATCTCTATGGAGAGAAATGTGTGATATATACTGACCCCAAGAGTCTTAAATATATATTCACACAGAAAGAGCTTAATATGCGCTAGAGAAGATGGATAGAGTTCATCAAGGATTATGATTGTTCAATACATTACCACCCTAGGAAAGCGAACATGGTGGAAGATTCCCTAAGTAGAAAGGATCCAAAGATTCTATCAATGATGAGAATTGAGAAGGATACAATTTTATTAGACATGATGAAGATGCATGTGGGAATCATAAATTAGGGAACATCATCAATCCATTCACAAATGATTTCTCAACCATATCTTTTGGAAAGGTTAAAGGATGATCAAATGGATGATCTAGAAATTCAAGAAAAAGTGGAAGCTATCAAAAAGGGAAAATTCTCGGAGTTTAATGTTTATGAGGAAGGAATTGTGCGGTTTGGGAAAAAACTATGTGTTTCATAAAGTCCGGAGCTGAAGAAGGAGCTTTTGGATGATGCACATAGTTCAAATTTATCTATTCACCTTGGGAGCACATGGATGTATTGTGATCTCTAAGAAAACTTTTTGTGGGATAATATGAACAAGGAGATCGCCAAATATACATCAAAGTGCCTGGTGTGTAAGAAAGTTGAAGGCAGAGATATAGAAGTCAAAGGGGATGATGCAATCATTTCTAATACCAGAATGGAAATGGGAAAACATCACCATGGACTTTGTCACCGGGCTTCCATGGACATCCAAAGGAAATAATGCAATCTGGGTTGTTGTGGGTCGTCTTACAAAGACTGGACACTTCATTTCTATTCGAGGGGATTTTTCATTGGATCAACTGGCACAGATATATATCAGGGAAGTGGCAAGGTTGCATGGAGTCCTACTATCTAATGTGTCTGACTGAGATCTAAGATTCACCTTTATGTTTTGGAAGATTCTTCAATATGCTCTGAATATTTACCTAAACTTCAGTATGGCCTATCATCCTCAAACTGAGGGCCAATCCGAGCGGACTATCCTAATAGTTGAGGATATGTAGAGAGTGTGATCAATGTACTTTAAAGGAGGATGACATCAACATCTTCCTCTGGCTGAGTTCTCTTATAATAACAGTTTCCACTCGAGCATCCAAATGGCACCATATGAAGCCCTTTATGGGAAAAGGTGCAGAACACTGGCATGTTGGGATGAGGTCGGCGAACGTAAGCTGCTTGGACTAGATATGGTTGATGAAGTGGTGGAGAAGGTGAAAACCATTCAGCAGCATATCAAGGCAGCCCAGAGTCGACAGAAGAGTTAGGCAGATAATCGTCGACGAGACCTTGAGTTAAAGTTGGAGACATGGGGTTCTTATGCATATCTCTGTGGAATCAGTTCATGAGGTTTGGAATGAAAGGGAAGTTAAGTCCAAGGTACATCGGCAACTTCGAGATTCTTGATCGTGTTGGGGTTGTGGCTTATCGACTAGCAATTACACCTACTATGGCCGAGGTGAATGATGTCTTTCATGAATCCCTCTTATGGAAGTACATACCAGACCCTTCACATGTAGTCTCTTTAGAGGTGGTACAATTGGAAGATGATCTTTCTTATGAGGATCAACCATTGAAGATCATAGATCATAGAGAAAAAGTTCTACAAAATAAGACAATGCCCCTCGTCAAGGTGTTGTGGAGAAACAACAAGTTTTAAGAAGCGTCTTGGGAATCGAAGGATATGATGAAGCTAAGATACCCACATTTTTTTGGTGTGGGAAAGGAAAATTTCGTGGGCGAAATTTCTTAAGGGGGGAATATTGTAATGACCCAAAGTTTCATTAATGGAAAATCCCTCTTGATCTTGTTAAATGTCTCTTTATGAAAAACTTTTTTATAAGATGTCAACTTCTTTGGTTTTATGTTATGAATTTTGACCGTTGTTAATATAGTCGTTGAACAGTGATCACATGATTAGTATAAATATAAGTCTTTAATGAACCCAATTTTACTCAGACAAAGGAAGCGATGACCTCATCCAATAGAATTGCCCCATATGAAGCCCATTTTTCGGAGCCTGGAAAAGAGGTGGCGTCATTGGGCTTTGCCCTTGACCAATCCCAATCTGAGCTTCATTATGTCAAGGTCGAACGTGACCATCTACTATAAAAGTGGAAGTTGATTGAAATTACCACTCGAGTGATGTTATCTGAGCCACCCCATGGGTCTGTCACCATTGCCCACCTTACCCTTAGGTATTATGTGAATGTTTTAAGGGGTTATGTAACAAATAAGTAGTACTATGTTCATGTACAATATTGTTTTTGTATATAATACTGAATATAATTTCTATTCCTTTTAGATACATTATAAATAGTTTTTCAAGTTCAAATGGTGTTTTTAGTTATTATTTAATTAAGAATTATATTTTATTAAATTAAGGGATTTTTGAATTAAATAATATTTTAATAAAATAATAATAATATTATTAAATTAATTTTTATTAAATATAAATTATCTTATAATTTTATGATTGCAATTAAAATTTTTATTAAGGTTTGAAAGCCATTTCTGTCAAAACTCTTAAATTTTCGATAAATGTCAGTTTTTATTTTAAAAGTTAAAATTCACATATTTATAAAATTATTTATATAAAATAAATGTTATTTTTGGAATCAGGATGTCGAAATTATCCAATGGTGAATTTTTCATAATTTTCAAAGACAATCAATTTTTTTTGTAAAAATTAAATACCGTTTAAATATATAATGTGTTTTATGACATCATAATGACCCAACGGTGATGTAATAAAATACCATAATCCTTATGTTCAGACAATATATGTTTAATCATTAAAATAATGTGATTTTGGGTTTTTTTGACTTACTTTTCAAAGCATTAATGGTCCCCTCACGACATATTCAACACTTTTCCTTTTTAAATTAATTTCCTTGGGAGTGTGACTCACCTCCACATAATCAACCTTATTATTTTAAGAAGTTCGGACTTGGGTAGTATAAAATATTGTTTTCCTATTCCCTTTTCCGAAAACAATGGGCAAAAACCATGGTATGGTTTGTGCTTTGGATTAATTTCATGTTAGGGGACCCAAACCAAAATTATAAAGAATTCCCTCACCTTTCCTATATAAACCCACCCAATCTCCGACTTCCTCCTCACTAAAATGCCTTGGATTCCATCCAACATCTGCCCTACTCTCTCTAGAATCCTCACAAGGTTCCCCAAGCTCCCAATAAGCCTCTCACAAGCCTCTCTCTAGCCTTTGGAAGCACACTTCCAAGTAAGGGTTTTTTCTTCTTTTCTCATTTTTGTCAATTTTCTTTAAGTTGTATTTCCCATTTAATTTAAATTATTAATGTTTGTGTATGGTTTTGGACCTCCCACATACTTCCCTCTTATTTATTTAATTATGGGAGACCCCTTTCTCTCTCATTAAATGCCACCCATGTACACCCATTAATATGCCGAAATTCCGAAAGGAACTTCTCTCTCCTCTTTTACATTCAAGAAATACATTTGTATCATGAATCTAAATTCCATTAAAATTGTTCGTACATGTATCTATTTGAACTCCTTACTATCCATTATATGTAAATATGATTATTAAACCCTTTCTATCTCATCAACCTTTTTTATGAATTCTTATGTCACGCCATTACGCTGCCGAAATCGCACCGATTTTCTAAGCCAATGTCATTGTCTAGTGAATACCATGCCAATTTCTCCATCAAGGGTATTCACCTTTATGAACATTTACATATTGATTTTATTGTTTCATGTATTAATACCACATTCCTTTATCATGGAATAAATGATTATGTTTTATGAATCCATAATTTTTGATCCATGTGACACACTTATGCATGAAATGAAATGTTTAAGAAGGGTGTGCCTTTATAGCGCTCCAATGCATTGGGTAAAGTATAGTATCATGATTTGTCATGTGAAATGAGTTTTAACTCATGATAATTCATGTGCAACCAGGGTTTACTCGTGCTTCATGTGGAATGAGGGTTTACTCATGCTTTATGTTCAATGAGCCTTAGCTCATGCTAAATCCATGTTAAGTGTTGTTGCCACATTTCCATGTTATGATTATCATGCTTTATCATGCCTTTATGTTCATGTTTCCTTTATGCTCTATTGATATTCCTACTGTCTAACATGTATTTTACTCCTCATGTTATTCCATGTGTACTCCCTTACTGGGCTTTATAGCTCACCCTTTTCTTATGAATGTCCTTAGGTTATCCCTTGCAATTTTAAGAAAGAGGTAATGTAGTGGTCATGTAAAGTATGTTTTCATTAAAGATGTTGTATTTCATGTTTTATGTTTTTATGTAATGATCCTAAGCCCCAAAGACAATAATCCTCTTGATCTTCTTTGTTGTATCAAGTGATATTTTATGTAATAAATCATGATTAAGTTGTAATAAAAAGCAGTGTTGTCATAGTTATGGTGACATGTGCCTCATTTGACTAATTGGGTCACATTAGAAAGTCATGGGAATCATTTCGTGAAACATATAAGAAAAATGATTTGAGATGGATGGATTAAAATACAATATTCAATGAGCTGTATTTCCCCAAGCTCATGTCCTATTCTAGATCCATGGAGTTCATTGATCTTTAACAAGGTCATTGGTCAGTGATGAGATATGCTAATTGATTTTCTATGCTAGTGAAGCATGCACCTATGGTTGTTTTTAAATATTCCCTAAATTATCATACGTTTGAGAAGGGGTTTCACAAGAACATTTTACTCGTAGGTCTTCTTATTCATGGTGGGAACATATAATGTGGTGACTGATCATGCTTTTATAGTCTATATTGATTACAAAGTAATATTTAGGTTTTTTGGAGTGTTGTTCGATATAGGAAGTGATACCTCATCTGAGACGAAAATGAACTGATAGGATTAGGGGATGAAGGGAGGTGGTACTTCATTCGTTCATCCTAGCCAGTTCTCATCTATAGATTTTGATGTGAGGTCATTCATGATTCATCAGCATGGGAGGCCATGAAACATTCACCCTTCATTTACATATCCTAAAAATACTTGTTATTAGTGTGGTTTTATGGTTCACATGTAGTTCTTTTTCAAGTTGGCATGTCCACTCAAGAGTGGGGAATGATTTGTGGTTTCTAGGGGAGTGCTAGTTCTATCAGATCCATCAGGGATGTGGGGATATCTGTTTAGTTGACATGGTGTTAGGTTTGCGTCATCTTCTGGGAAGATCCATTTTAGGTAAAATCCATGGGTAAGTATCTGTTCTTCAATTGAGGAAAATAATCTTCATGTAGTGGATCATGAACTAGCAGGATGAGATATAGGGCCCTTGACAGTTCAGGGTACCATTTTGATTTCATATTTTTTAGCTGATATTCTCATTGAAAAGGGTTATACTATTTTTATTATCTCTACCAGTATAGGAAACCTACTGAATCTTCCAACTAACATTCTGTCTTTTTCAATGGAGTTGGTGAAATGGTTGGGTATGTACAAGGATCAAGGTCTCAGGTTTCCATTGTGTGCGCATTCCATGTCAGGTGATTGAGATGAAGTGGGACCTCCTGGTCTTCGATAAGGAATATGTGTTTGTTACCCATGGAATGTATTGGAGATTTCATTTCCATTCTTGTGTTTATTGTTTCAAGTGGTGGGTGAGATTCATGGAATCATGATGTGAGTCCTCGGGTTTTTCTAGGGGAATAAGATTGTTGGTCAGGTCGTGCGAGACTGCCACTCCAAGAGTTAGTTAATTATTTCATCAATTTACTGTTACAAATGATACAAGAAAATAGTCATCTCTTGTGTGTGGAATGCCTCTTGTAGTGGATGAGTTCTAGAAGGTGTTTCCATATGATATGTTAAGCTTTTCCTTAGAGCGGTATGTGGAGATCTCAACTAATATGGGGTCAGGAACACAACTGATATCTCTTCTCTCAATCACATATCCCTCACTAAGTTGAGAGATTTAAAGATACTTCATGATTATTTGGAATCCAAATGATTAATTCTCCTAACCATCTTTCATTGGGATTCTCCTTTTCTTATGGAAAATAATTCCAATGGATCCCTCCGGTTGTGCAATGATTACAATAAAATGAATAAAGTAACCAACAAGAACAAGTATTCATAACTCTGAATAAATTACATGACAAAAAATGTGTAATGGTAAAATTGAATTTATAATATTTACATGTGGTTGGGATACCACAAAGATAGGGATAATTATGCATATATCTCAAAGATAGCTTTATAATGTATGTACGACCACATTGAGTATCTGGTCGTGCCCTTCGGATTTTCCAATGCTCTAGTGGCCTTTATGGTACTCTTGAATATGGTGTTCCACTAGTACATAAAGTCATTAATTGTGGTATTCCTGGATTACATTCTATTTTACTCTTGATATGAGTAAGTTATTGAGCATCATTTTTGGATTGTGTTTTTCAATCTTCGGGATCATTGCCCTTATTAAATGTTGTCCATCTAAAACCTCTAGATTTGGGAAGTGATGTTACTAGGACATTTAATGATGAATCATGGGGTTTTAATTTCCCCTAATAATATTAGTGAGGATATTTTATGGGAAATGGTGAACAATGTTTTTGAGATTAATAGTTTCCTCTTTCGAGTAGGTTATTATAGACAGTTCTTTCAAGATATATGTCTGTTTTCTTCTCCCATGACTATGTGCTATCAAAAACGCTAAATTATGTATTGGGGCCGAGAATGTTATCCATCTTTTAAGGTTTTAATGTGTTGATTTAAAATCGCCCCCATGTTGATCTTACCTGAATCTTGAAAGGGCTATGTTTTGTATTTCAACACTTAATGTATGGGTCTCTTGTGTGTGCTTCTGTAAGGTGATTACATGGTGGAGTAGGTGTCACACCGTCTCTAACCACATGAAAATAATATCCCAATCCACATTGTGTACATATTACTGGTTATTCTGGATTTGATTACAAGACATCATTACCTATTATGGATGATTTTTTTGGTCTAATCTGATCATAAGAACCTATCATACATTTTCTCGCATGAGGATCCTAACCTCATGTATTTCTATTGGATCGAGTACTTTTATGTGTAAAATATTCACATCCTAAATACACCGAGAATGGGTAATGTGGTGTTATATTCAGGGAGTATATTTTTACCAATGCATGCTTTGAGGAATTCCAATAATGATTGGGAACTTAAACGTCTCCTTTCTCATATGTTTGTTGAAGTAAATTATCATAGTGTATTTTTGTTCGTGGAAAGAGTATAGAGACTCGTTATCATTTAGAGTTAATTCTGGGGAGAAGTTATGTGATGAGCTATGTCATTGGTCGATACAATTTCATCATGGTGGACATACACCTTCTTATTGTTCTTCGTCTCATGAGGGGATCCTGTGCATTATGGGCCATTAAGTGGTGTCATTTTGTATGTTGAAGGTGGGGATGAAGTAGAGAGACCAATATCAATGGGTCCTTTATCCTGGAGAATCCAAATTTTACTATGATGTTTGTCGACAGTTCTAGTGGCCATGTATGTGGTGATATATCAATGATTTTGTATTGGGGTGTTTTACTTGTCAATAGTTGGGAGCAGTGCATCAAAGACACTCTAGTTTGTTCATTTATCACTCATTCCAACCTGAATGTCATATGAGGCCAACATGAACTTCATCATTGGAAAATATCATACAACATTGGGTAAGAATGAAATATGGGTATTGATTGATCATCTGATATAATCGTCATACATTATTTCAATTAGAGATATTGCCAAAGTGAATGAGTTGGGATGTTTTTTTATTTAGTACTTGGTAAGGCTTCATGGTGTTCCATCAGCAGTTATCTCTGATAGAGACCTCTACTTGACCTATTAGTTTTTGGAAGTACATTAGGAGGATTTTGGGTGTTAGATTAAAATTAGAATCACATACTATCCACCAAAGGATGGTCAGACATACTGTGTAAATAAGACTCTGGAAAACATGATTTGTGAATGTGTCTTAGACTTCCGTGGTTCATTGGATATCCATTTTGGATTGGTCATTTTTTCTTAAAATAATAGTTATCAATAATTTATTCGAATGAATCATTTTGATGCACTCAATTTTCAGCCTTGTCGGTCCCCTATGTGTTTGGATGAGGTAGGTGATGCCTCATTTTTTTGGGTCAAGCCTTGTGAAAAAATAAATTATTGAACATCATATTGACTAGGTAGTTGTTATTGATATAATACTGTCACAACAAATACTATTACTGACTAGTGGTGGCATGACCTATAATTTTGGTTCTATGATAAGTTTTTCTTGAATGTGGCCCCTCGTTTTGGTAATCGACATTTGGGTAAGTAGGGAAAGAAAATGCCATGATATTTCAGACCATTTGAGATCAGTGAGCGCATTGGAATGGTGTCAAATAAATGTGATTTCACTCTTAGTTGACATATATTAGAAACATATTTCATGTATCCTAGTTGAAGATGTACAGTCCATATCCACCTCTTGTGCTGAATTGGGAATAGTTGTAGATAGAGCATGATTTATTAGTGTTTGAGTGGCCATTGTGAAAAGATGATACCCAAGGGATGGTGATTCAGGTAAATTCTATTACACTGTTATTGTTACTATGGTATCATGGTATTATTTTTCATTAGACATGGATTAGAGGTTGTGGGTGGATGAAGATTACCCAATCTTATCTTATGATGATGCTTCTTATTGTCTTTAATGGGAGGAATATTTTCATAGTTGGGGGAATTGTCACATCTATTTCCTTCTATTAATTATTTTTTTACCTTTTATTTATGTCCTAAAATTATCCCATATGTTTCCCTTAGTCCTCAATGAATATGGATGAATTTAGACATGTTTTTAGTGGAAATTACTAGGGGAATGAGTTGTGTGCTTAGTTTCCTAGACCATGCAAGAAAATTGTGCCCAACTATCCATTCCATTAAAAATAATTTATTTTTACAACTTTACCATTATGATAATAAACCTAAATCTCAAATTTCACCCCCCATTCCTACCCTACAATCCATAGAATTATCACAATCTACCATAATCTCCCTTGGTACTGAATGTTTTTAGGTTTTTGTGGTGGAACATTAAAATTATTTCAAGTAAGTGAGTCTCTCATTAATTTAGGTTGATTTTGACTCCCTTGTGGTGCATTGGTGGTGCATTTGAGGATTCAAACATGTATTTGTGGTATTTGACATATACGGTTTGTGTTTCCGTGGAAAAAATATGGTCCTAGGGGGATGGGTCGTGACATGTTGAATTGGATATTTAAAACTAATTACTATTTTTATTGAAATGAATTGGAATTTTTGTTTTGAAATGGTTCAATTGAATGGTTATGATTAAAATAACTGTTTTATTGAAATGGTTGAAATAGATGATTTTGGATTTTCTTTTTTAATAATGTTTGTTTGTGTTCATCTGAATTTATATAGAATAAGGGTGATAATTTTCCCCCATAATTATTGGGATGGATAATGGTCCAGGATTTCCCCATTCAAAATAGTTCATTATGTGACGACATAGTGAATTGATGACTCACCACTCATGAGTATTGGGAGGTCAATGTTACATTAATGGGTTGACATGTGGATATATGTAATGGAATTGTTTTTCCAAACTAGATCATATTAAATGGGTTTAAATTACATTTTGGTCTATTTCATTGGAAAATGTATTTTGATGGAAACAGGTTTTGTTATGGAAGTTGTTTTATATTTTTTTTATAATCATTTTAATGTGTTTTATATAAATTTATTTATATAAATGTGAAAATATATTTTTCCATAGTGGTAGGATTAGGGAATTCATTTGGGGAAAGCCTACATAGTTTCATTATGCATCCATGATTATTCACACTGATTCCTTTGCAGACTTCCTTTACTAGGACACATGAAAAGGTAAATTATCACACTTATTTATGGGTGTGTAGTAATAGTCTATCTATTCTGTGAAGATTGTTTAATAAGAACATTGTATTATGGAATTTTGTCATTGGTGTTTTTTTATTTGGTTGTCTTCTACAGTGTCCATTTATATTATACTCTTTAACTATAGAATTCTATTTTAGTTTGGTTTTGATAAAAATTGTATTAATTTCAGTTTGAAAATTTTAATCATGTACCCAGATGTAGTATTTTGTTTGGAATGTTTATATATTTATATCCAGGTAGATAGGAATATCATTCCCCTTATGTTAATTAATACCTTGACATTTATATACAGTCATTGATGGCTTGGGGATGTCCAATATGTCCATGTAGTGTCCTTATGCCATCTCATGATATTGAGTAGGGGTGGGACATTACAATTGTCTGCTATCGAAAGGAATCACATTTTAAATAATAAATATAAAGAGATATAATTTGACATTATGAACTCCCAATGACATTAAATATATTTTATATGATATTGATCTGTTAATCATTTGTCGCATTCCTGAGGTTCCAATGACTCCAATAGGATGTTTTCCTCAATAATGATCCAAATTTTCCATGACACAATAGGGTTGACCAAATTTATTTTTAAAAAATATAATACAACAATTTATATATTACATACACTAATCCATCACTATGAAAAAATTAATCATTTTCATCTCCAACAACTATTGAATGCTGGTTTGAATGGATATTTTATATTGGTTCATTTATAATAAAACATCATTTTCTATTCTACTAGAAACGATTCTGAAAAAAAAATGTTTTAGATGAACCATCATAGAAATAATAAATAGATATATCATTTTAACATAACTATAATGTATACTAAGGTATTTTTATTCTTTTAACATTATCATAAACTATAATTCTATATAAACATTCTCTATAGTTAAAACCTTAATGAAATGGAAATAAAAATTACATACACTATTTAATATAGACATAGATTTACCTTCTTTTGTGTAAATGATTATATCATATTTAGGTTTTAGATAATTAGATCATAACTATATTATAAGATAACTAAATTTTAAAATGTTCCCACTTCTACTAATTATCCATTTTTCCACAATGTATAACATTTAAAAGAAAAATATATTTACTTTCCTGAAAAATATACATGAAAGTCACAATTACTTTCCATTATACAAAAAAACATTAACGTATATGTAAAACTATTTCATATAAGGGACAGAAAAAATGCACTATAAGGAACATAAAAGTAAAAACAAAATAATCTCCTTAGACACTTTTTAAATCATATGATCATAAAAAATTTCTATTCAAATTTTAACCAAATGAAAGTGTATTTATTGAATTTTTTATTCATATTTTATATGATATAATAGATTAAAATGTATAAATGTTTGGGATTATATATATACATGAGAATTCAATAAAAATACTATTTTAAATTAAAAATATTACCCAAAATGGTATAATTAATGAATTAATGAAATGATACTATTATTAGATTTTGATGTCATTAATTTCCATGAAAACATATATGAAAGCATAGAAATTTTATGTTGGATTAATTGGACATCATCATCATAAAATGATTAAATAAAACATACTACATTAGAAACTATTCTATCGAAATAGAAAAAACTTGTTGAAAATTATCATTTCCAAATGCAATGATGTAGTATAATTTTGATTAAATGACCCATCATCAGCAATTTATTGCTCAACCCATCATATCCTGACTTAAAATAGTGTGGAACCAATCGTATCATCAGTTATAATTTTTATGATCTATATTTTAAAATATATCAGGTTAACACATTATTAAAAACACGTTCTATGACCATATCATGAATAAATTTTTGAAAACCATCACATTTTCATTATATGATCATTGAAAACTTTTTCAATACCATTTGTAATACAATTTAAAATATGGAATTATACTTCCATTTTTGAAACTCATTTTAAAATATAAATCACATAGGTCGAGTGAATAATGTTTTCTCATTATAAAAAACATGAAAACTTATTTTTAAAATATATTATAAAACAAAATATATTGTCGTGGAAAATAATTTTTTTAATACAATAAAATGAAATAGTACTATTTGATTTTATAATGCTATTAAAAACATTTCATAAATGTATTCAATTTGAAAATCATTAAATGAAATTAAAAAATTTCCTAAAATGGCCATTAAAAATTATTTTTTTCTATTTATATAATTTAAAAAAACAATATAATAAAAATGTACTTGGATTGAAATGATTTTAAATGGGAACCTTATAATGTGATTATTAATACATAACTACTTAAAAATTTCTAAAATGTGATGTTACTTGATTATATCCCTCTTATACATACAACCTATTCTTGTTTACACCGAAGGAATTAATTTGTTGGTATTATTCTAAAAATGAGAAATATGGAATTTGATTATGGATTTTAGGATGCTTTTTGTTTGTATAATCCAAACCATAAGTCTTAATAAATTTTATTGAATGACAATAAGTGGATCCCTTTAATAAAATAGGGTAGGGGAGCTGATATTATATACAAAAATATTAAATTTTTCTCATTTATATGTAAAAATGGGTTAAAATTGAATACATTTAGCTCTAATTTGAGAGTGATTCTAAATCACAATATCCAATATATTTTTAAAATATTTAAATATTTTTTTATTTATCATTTTATATTACCAATTGTTATACATATTGACTATTATAGTGATATCAATTTTTTAACATTGAAGGGGTTTATATAGATACTATTAAATAGAAAAAAACCTATAAATAGAGAATAAATTATGTTAGTAACCATATTCATTTCATATTTTTAAAATAAATTTTTATGGATAATTTTTAATTATTTTATAAATAATAACATATTAAAAATACTATTATCATTTTTTGAAATATTACTTTTCACTGAAAATGATTAAATAAAACAGATTAGAGTTATTATATTTATTCACCAAACCATAATATTTTATAGTGGTCCATGAAATAATGGTATTGATTAATTATTTGAAATTAAATTGCATTTAATATTTATAATAAAATATTTTCATTTCTAACTGACTGATTAATTAATGCATATTTATTGTGTAAGATTTTATGTGGATTATTTTTCAATTAAAATTCTAAAATAGATTACAATGATAAAAAACATATATCATTGAATTTATTTTTAATAATGAACATAGCCATTATTTATCACTATTTTAATAAAAATTAATTTTATAAAAGCATGAGTGTGACGTTTTTGGAATTATCATCAATTAAATGTAGTAAAGGTTAAATCATGTTTAAATGGAATAAAATTTCATATATTATATAATTTAATTTTTTTGGATGATATATAATATAAAAAAACTATTCTTGTGTTAGTTTTATATTATAGTCCTTGTAATTTTATATTTGACATTAATTTCTGATCATAATATTTACTATGGTAAAATAAATTACTTTTGATACTATTAATTCATGATAAAAATAAAAAAAGTTAATTTGTAAAAAAAATAATGTACTCTTGATTCTAATTACTCAATATATTTTTATGAAATCAACATGAAATTTGATCAATATTTGAATTTTAAATTATAAGGGAAAAATCAGGAAAAATAATTTCTCATGAAATGTACTTTTTTAGTGTAAAATATTTTATACTAAATTACAATTTAAAAATAATTTTTAAAAAAATATATTAATTATTTAAAATATAATTAAACTTATAACTTTTTAAAACTAATAAAATATGTAGTTAACCATTATAAATAATGGGAAATAAAATAAAATTTTGAATAAAAATAAATATATTTTAGTCTACATTAAATAAATTACAATAACATTCCCAAGAATTAAACATAAAATAATTTTTAAATGACGAATAAATAAATGATATTAATTTTCAAAAAAAAATTAATAAAATATTTTGAAATATTTAAATTTAAAAAAACAATATCATAAATAGATTATTAAACATATTTCATTTAAAAAATTTAAATTTTAGTAATAGATATATATATATATATAGGTATTGAATTAAAATAAATATTGCAATTATTCATTCTACCGTTTAATGGGTGGTTATGAACTTTTAATTATTATTCATGAAATAAAACAATTAATGATCATATGAGAACTAATAAATTAATAAAATTGATATATGGACAAAAATCATACCATATTGGGAGTTGTAAAATTATTCCTTAATAAAAAAATATCAATAAATTTAACACCTTATATATTTAATTTAAAAATCATGTGATTTTATATTTTTCAATGGTGTTTCCATTACTCCATATTTCATATATTAATACATTGAATGAGTTTACAATAATTTTTATTATAATTTAAAAATGTGAAATCCAATATCATAGGAATTAATGAAACTACATTTCATACTATAATAAACTAGATCTTCTTTTAAGGTATGGATCTTGATTTTGTGTGTTTTTTTATAAAAAGGATAGGTCAAGAAATTTTATAAGTATATGTCATGTATATTAGAGTAGACATTCTATACAAAATTAACGAGTACAATTGTGTCTTTTGTGTGTAACACCCATGTCATGGTCATGTGAGCCTGTCCGTATAACTACTAATGTCATGGGACGGTTGAGGAAAATACATGGATTATTCATTAACAGTAAACACCATGTACTTTTATTTATTTTTTTAATCTAACCCAGGTCACGTCTGATCCCTAGTTTCATCTTATTCTAGCCTTCTTTTCTCTAGGTGGGACTGAGACCAATGAATCTTCTCCCAGCCACCGCTTCTCAATCCAAGGATTGATTTGACTCTAGTTGGTGCATTGGAATTACCATGGTTAGTCCTTCCTTCATCATGAATCTCAATTCATGATAACCCTCTCTCTCTCTTGAGTTATCGAAGGATGATTGTTTTTTACCTTTTTGTAGATCTACGTCTTTTTAGGCCGATGCATGAACTGACATTCAAGGGTGTTATTCATACAATGTTGAGGTAGGTGGTTTTCTAAATTTCATTTTTGTATTTGTGTTTTATATGCCGATGTTTTGATTATCCAAGTTCATGGTATTTTTGGTTAAGTAAATTGAACCCTATTTTATCTACAAAAGACTTATTGGTGTATTAAGGGTTTTTTGATATTATATTATGTTGAATTTAATGTTTATTGAAAGACCATAGGGGGAATTGACGGAAAGTGATTCCTAAGAGTGTATTTTCATTTTATTGAATTATTTTTCCAAGGGGGATTAGAATGTGTATCCTATCTAAAGGGTAAATGTAAATATTGAATGTTTGAGACATGTTTTCAAAGACAAAGCATAATAATATATTATAACCCACTAGACGTTCTTATGAGATACATGTTTCTGATACATGATTAAATAATAAACATTAAATTACAATGAATGTATATGGAAACTATGGGATTTTGTTACATTTTTGTACTTATAGTTTCATGGTTGCATTTCAATTATTATCTATTACTTTCTCAATGAATGATAGATATAGATCTTGTGGTGGTTGAATATTGGGATTAGACTCCAACCCTGTTTGGGTTGTGATTTTAGAAGAAAATAGAGAATATGGTTCCATGTATAGACAATTGAATCATCCATTAATCATCAGATACTTGATTACTATGGATCTAGAGAGCATGGGAACAAGCTGAGGCTTGTAATGCTTCTAGAGATTATTGATTTTATTTGTTACATTAGTTTAGTATTGTATTTCCATTGTTTTTTCATGTTTTGTAGTTTTACTAGACATATGTGATATGAATCAGTTATATATTTACTATGTTGTTTATTTATATTCATTCATCCATTTTTATGTGTTATACGACATTATGGATTCTGCTACTATTTATTTTTGTTATTACATTATGCATACTCTTCCATCATGGGAACATTTTCCCCGCTATCAAACCTAATTCCCTCACAACTAGTTTTCAACCTCTGAAATGCAAGGAAATGTTCTCGATTCCATGTGACCAACAAAGTATAGGGCACCTTTATGCATCACTCAGAACCAAGATGATACAAATGGTATCAAAGGAGGTTATTTTATTCATTTTCTTCTGGTTTGGAGCCTATATATATGGATATAAAATAATTGGTAGTTGGTAATATTTTTTTCCTAATAGTATCTAACTTGTGTACAGGGGAAAGAAAATTTACCTTGATTATCGAGAATAAAATTATTTTTTTTCAATTGTTACTGTTGATTTGATTTCATTGTTGGGTGATTCACATGATTTATAATGTTATGATATATATCATTGAGGTTATGTTTCTTTTTTAGCTCTATGATATGAGTTTATTCCATCTCATGCATCAAATATGCACTCACTAGATATCACATGTTTTATATTTTTTCATTCCCTATAGGGTGCATTACTGATTTCATGATATTTTAAATGATGTTGTTCTAGATATGAATATTGTTTTGATAGATTACATGATCTAATAACTAGTATTATAATATTTTATTGGAAAATTTAATTATTCATTTGAATGGATGCCAAACATTTGTCCTTGAAGTGTCATGGGCCCTCTTAGATCGGAATGTGTAGGAAAATGTTGAACTTTAACTAAATCCATCGATGATATGACCTAAATATGATCGAATATTTGATATTCGGAGAGTATGGGCCCTCTATGATCAAAATGTTTCTCATTAATGCTAGTTTTGGTTTTTTTATGAGATTCCAGAGTTGTTTTTTAGGGCTAATGTCTGGAAAACCCCAAAATACATGGTGTGTGATGATGTATACAAGCCATGTACCCTTATTTCTGGGAATAAAATGTTTATTTAAGAACACGATGTGTATTTTGTATACACGACATGTAGATAATCACTGTTCGATAGTATGTGTGAGTAGAGGAATGGGAATGAGTATCCTTTTCTTGGATACATCATGTATGAAATGAACATGTCATGTATCTGGTTATCATGTGACCAACCATGTGGGAAAAGTCATGAGATAAAAATATTTTATTTAACAAGTCATTTAAAATAAGTATACGCTATGTTTTGTGATTCGTGTGTCTAGATGTGTGACCAATGACACAAGTTAGTGAAATACTTCAATTACATGTCGTGTCATGCATATGAACGCCTTATAGTTTTATTCTAAAAGAACCGTGTAGTTATAGCCATTTTGAAGTACTTGGTCAGGAGGGAACATTCAAGTACATGTCTTGTATCAAATAGAACATTATTTTTATATGGATGTTACATGACCAGGTCTGGAAGAGGAACATGTCATTTAAAAAGCCTATGGGAACATAGTGTCTATGAGTTATACACCCCATGTACCACTATTTTGTAAAACATGATTGTTTTCTTCTCCTACTTCTTTCTTTTGATTCGAAGAATAAGTCCTTAAAAATCATAATATTATGTGTGTGCTTGACCATGTTGAGTCAGGACACTGAGACATCCTCTGGTAATACGCCATGTTTTGGGTGATGATCAGGCACATGAATCAGTTGACCAAGGACTACCAGAAGATCCTCCCATCGTTTTATTCATGGCACTAGGAATCATTACATATTCATGTGTTGATGCACAGTTTTGAGAAGGATTAATGAGGATGATGAATACATTCCAGTGAGAACCTTATTTCACTCTATCTATGGTAGTGTTGACACGAGATTTTCAGCATCAGTATTCTGCCACATTCTCAGGGGATAGAGGACCTTAGGCTGTAGAGTCGTGGTTAGAAGCCATGTTGTATATCTTCGAGCATCATAAGATGCCACTAGAGTGGAGGGTGAAGCACGTTATGTACATGATATGTGATTCCTCCACGAATTGGGCATATGTGATATCACAGGAGTTACACATCTTAGTTATGTATTGGGATGAGTTATAGTGTATGATTCATGATTAATTCTACTTTAAGAACTTGAGGGATGACTGAACCCGATAGTTCATGTGTTTGGAGAAGTGTACACTCTCAGACAGAGAGTATTCTTCTATATTCACTGATCTATAGTTCATTACACCCATTATGTGGGGTGATGAGTTATTTATACTGAGGATGTTTGAGGGTGGCCTTATGCATCACATCTGATCCTATGTTATCATCTTCATGATGACACCCATATCTTCTATACTCTAATAAGCATTGACCACAATGAACAACCTGTGGGATTCTGGAGCACTAGTCCATGGAGGATCAACATCCATAATGGTACCCTTCTGACTGATAGGAGGAAGCACCCTAGTGATTCTATGCATAATGGTCCGAGTATTTGAGATTATTCATTATGTAACTCGGTGGTGTGTTACTTGTGTGGAAAGGGTGGAAATACGAATCATTAGTGATCGAGAGGCCAATTTGAGTGACGATATTATAAAAATATGTGACATCATTAGTGTTTATGAAACTCTCTATTTATAATAGATAGTGAGGGTGGATCTTTTTTGACTCCTTATACCAGATTAAGACCACCATTCCCATATCAGACGTTGGGTTGGAGTTCATCAGGACGATCTAGCTGAGGTGGAGGACATGTATGTTCTGGTTAGACACAAGTTTTCTGATAGCCACATGGTGGATTGTCTCATGGATACCAGATTTCTTCTCAGGGCCACAACGCAGGTTAGCATTTTGTGTTGGAGAATATTCAGTGGGAGTAGGATAACATAACCTATATGGTTAGAGGTACTATTTTGGTTTCATCAGTTTAATAATCTTATCTTATCAATACAAGTGATTTCCATTGCTTTATATTTTTTACTACAGTTGGGATCCGTGTGAATTTGTATATTTACATCAGCTGATATCGTGATATTGGACACTCTGTTGGAGATTTGAATGGCTACGGTATGTCAGTGCAATGAGAACCCTATTTATGTTGGTTGGTTTCACTTATTATGGGACCTTTATGTTTTATATTTGAATATTTATAAAGTGATTCTCGGAATGGGATGGTTATTTTCCTTCAAGGATGTTTCTTATTGATATCATTTCCAGGTGAGTACCACATCACCAGAGTGTAGAATTTTTCCACATATGGTTGAATGTGATATCTAGGCTTATATTGTTGGAACCGTGCATCATGGGTTGAGAGCTGTTATAGCCTCGATTTCTAGTCTGTATCTGGATGACCACGAGACTTCATAGATAAACATTACTGTAGTGGTCGATCGGTTCATGGATATCTTCCCTGATGAATTTATATGGTTTCCTCTGGTGCGAGAGGCTGAATTTTCCATAGAACATGTTCTTGGGGAAGCACTAGTGTCAATTCCTCCTTATAGGGTGGCTAAAATAGAGTTTCACAAACTGAAGACGTAGTTAGAGGAGTTACAGGAACATGGTTTTATCTGAGCCAGTACTTCTACATGGGGTTCACATATCATCTTTGTGAAGAATAAGGATGGTGTCGTCAGACTATTCTTGTATTATCAGATGATGAACATGGTAACAATCAAGAACTGATATCCCTTTCCAATGATTGATGATCTATTTGATGAGATTCGAGAAAACCGAGTGTCCTATAATATTTAATTGAGATATAGTTATCCTTAGTTACACATTAGACAATTAGATATACCTCATAAATCCTTTTAGAGTAGGTATGTTCTATACGATTATGTGTTTATATCGTTCAGTCTCACCAATTCACCTACAGTTTTATGGAACCAATAAACTGAGTGTTCCATCCATTAATTGACACAATTTTTGTGGATTTGAACGATGATATCATGGTGTAATCTCACACTTGACTTGACCATGCCATCGATCTTGAGATTTTTTTGAGTGAACTGAGAGAGCCTCAGCATTATGCTAATCTCTCAAGATGCTACTTTTGGATGGACCAAATTCACTTTTTTGGTCTTGTTTTCTCAGTGATAAAAGTTCTAGTAGACATAGTGAATGTGAGATCAGTAGTGTATTGGGAGAATAAGAAGAACATCATTTAGGTATAAAGTTATCTAGAGTTGTCTTGTTATAACATATATTTTATACAGGACATTACACTCTTAGAAGCACCACTGACAGGACGAAATAAGAAGGGTTTGTTGTAATCAGCATCAAATTTTTGTGGGTTATCCTTTAACAAGATGAATGGAAGGATGACATTACCACTAATTCTTGTTTTTTCAGATCCGGAAAAGAGTTACACTGTTTAATATGATGAATAAGGTATCGGGCTTGGAGTGGTTCTTATGTTGGGTAGGAAGGAGTCAGTGCGTATAGGTCTCAACATTTGAGGCCACATGAGAAGAATTACCTAAAGCACAATCTTGAGTTGGCTTCAGTTGTTCATGAAATGTGTTGTTGAAGACATTACAATTTGGGAGGTCATTATAAGTTATACAATGACCAAAAATGTCACATGTATATCAGTACTCATCATCACCAGAATTTTAGACTGAAAAGGTGGGTTGCTTTTCTTTTATTAATTTGACATTGTGCATGCCTTCATTCTTGGGTAAGTCAACTCAGTGGATGATTCATTGGGAAGGAAGACCCATATAAAGGTAGTTTAGGAGTCCATCTGAGAGTGGTAGCATATGCATCTCTTCTCTGAGATGTAGTTGGAGGTCCTTGATAGATAGGGGACGAAATTTCTTTATTCTGTAGTTGTTTCAACTACTCTATTTGATATAATTTGAAGGAGGTAGCTACCATATTCTTAAGGCCTAGTCTAATAAGAGGGGGTGTCAGGAGATGAATCTACTCCTGGGTAGAAAATAGGCAAGGATGTGGTATTTATATTTCATTAGTGTGTATGGGTGATAGTGGACAAATGTGAGGAGTTGTTGTTTTATTTTCATTCTTCAACATGAGAAGTCCATCGGGTTTTACCAAGATGTATCAAGATCCAAATTTTCGTTATTGGTTGCCAGGTATGAAGATATATGTTTATGGTTTTTTTATGAGGTGATCCACTTGTCAGTTAGTAATAGTTTTAAACCAGTATCCAATCAGGAATCTACGATAGTTACACATTCCTGGGTGGAAGTAGAATGATGTTGTGATGGATTTTGTGACCTGGTTACTGATCTCACCTTGAGGGATTGATGTAGTTTGGGTTTTCATTGAAAAAATCACAGTGGTTGCAAACTTTTTATGATTCTGATAGTCCATCAGTTGTAACGAACATGGTGGTTTCTACATCTGATAGATTATATAGTTTCATGGGGTTTATACTCTCTTTTGTATCAAACATATACGACGTATTTACTTCTTGTTTATAGCAAAGGCTATAGAATGCTTTTTGTGCACATGTTCTTTTGAGTATATCTTACCATCCCCAAATAGATGTCCTATCAGAGTGCATGATTCTTATGCTGGAATACATTCATCGAGCATGATTCCACGATTTTGAAAGTTCATGGGAGGAGAATATAAGTCTATTGGTGTTTCCAAAAATAATAGTTTTCAGAAGATGATTCAAATGGCACCTTATGAAACCATGAATATTATGTTAGGTCGATCAACCCTATATTAGATGGAGGTTGGAGGGGTAGCTATAAAGGGACCTCATCTTGTCCAAGAGACCATAGAGAGGGAGGAGTTGATTCAAAATAGGATAGATACAGTACAATCATGACAAAAGTCTTATGTTTACTGATGCATATTACCTATAGGGTTTGTGGTTAGAGATGAGGATTTACTTCGTGTCACACCGATCTTGGAACACAGGTGGATTAGGAGACAAGGAAATCATTCACCTAGATATGTTGGAACGTTTGAGTTTTTGGGGAGAGTCAGGCCAGTTTTCTATCGGTTGTAGTTATCTCAGAGGTACTAGGATATGCATGACATATTCCATGATTCTCAACAATGACTTTACATCCCAATCTCGTATTATGTTTTTCAAACCGAGTAGGTAAAAATGGAGGTGGACGCATAATTTGTAGAATATACTATCTATATTTTTTAATGCAAAATGGAGGTTCTCCATGTTTGGTCTATCACTGTGGAACATGTATTATGGCATCACGATTGAGTGTCGGATGAGACATAGGAGAGGGAAACTGATGGGTGATCACAATTGTCGAATCTATTCAAGGATTCTTCTTCATCATCTTATTAGAAAAATTTAGGGATGATTTTATTTAAGGGGGATCTTTGTCAGAATCCAGATCTAATATTATGTATGGTTCATGACTTCTGATGTTTCATGAAAAATTGGATGTTTTTAAAATTTTATAAGTACGCGCCATGTATATAAGAGTACACAGTATTTACCCATCTACCGAGTACATTTGTGTCATTTCCATGTAATAGCTAGGATGTGTTATTTTGGGTGATGTGGAAGAACACTAATATCGGGGGCCGGTTGAGGAAAATACATTGCATGTTCATTAACAGTTCACACCATGAACTTTTATTTTTATTTTTTTAATTGGGATGAGGTCCCATCTAATCCTCAGTTTCATCTTCATCTGGCCTTGTTTTGTGCCGGAGAAACCAATATTGACGCATCTTCTATGATCCAACATTTCACCATCCATGGTTTGATTTGGTCTTTGGTGGGTGCATTGGTATCCCTCCGGTGATTCCTTTCTTCTTCTTGAATTTCACTTCCTTATTTCTCCTCTCAATCATGTTATTCAATGTAGAAAATAATTTGCCTTTATATTAATCTAAATCATTCTAGTATGATTCAAGGGAGGATGATCGAGATTTTTATTCATTTAATGTTGATGTTGGTGGTTTATTTCCTTTCGTTGTCAATCGTGGTGGTTTATACACCAATGTGTTGATTACCGACATTCAGAGTATTTTAGTTTAAGAAAATTGTTGCCTATTTTATCTGACATATATAGTTGTTGGATTAAGGGATTTTTGATGAGATATAATGTGTAATTTCATGTTTAAGGAACAACACCATCAGTTTGTTTCCTTGTTTGAATTTTTTGAGATGTTTTTTCATTGTTTTTTATTTGGGAACCCTTGTTTCCTTACCTCCATGATAAGATGGAAGTGACTGTAATTTGTTTCTTGTTAAATGATTCTGATATGAATTGGAACTGAATATCCATGTGATTGTTGAGATCACATTAATATACATGATATCATATATGCCTGATTGAATTTCATATGTCTATGAGAACCTGGTAATGTTATACAACATGGGGAATTGACGTTGAGTGTTTCCTCAGAGCATCTTCTACATTTCACACTATAAGACAACATGGTTGATTGACTATGAGTGCTCCCTCAAAGAGTCTATAGTTTACATTACAGGACCACATGAGGAATTGATTTTGAGTGTTTCTGTAACGATTCTATAGATCTTCTGGAATGGTCATTGGTGTAATTGATGGTGAGAGAATCCATAGAATTTCATTGCATTTTATAGCATTATTTGGCCAGAGGGGTTAATCTATGTGAGCATTCCATATGGTTAATGTAAATATTGAATTTATGTGACCTGTATTCCAAGACAAAGCATTGACATAGATTTGGACCAATTAGGAGTATTCTAAGATACATGTTAGTGATACATTATTAAATTTTTAATGTTAATTGATAATGAATGTAAATAGAAACTTTGGGATGTGGTCACTTTTTTTTAAACTTAGATTCATTTTTTCACTTCAATTATTACATACTTTATATACTCACTAATCGTTAGGCACATATCAAGTGGTGGATGCCTATTGGGAGTCGTCTCACACCAAGTTTGGTACATGATTTTGGATCCAAATAGATTTTATAGTTGAATGTATAGAGAAGAGAAAGATCCATTCGTCATTTGGTACCAGATTGATGTGGAGGTGGAGAGCATGGGACCAATATAAGGCTTGCGATGCTTTTGAATTTTGTTGGTTTTTTATTTGATTTGTATTTAATTTCCATACTTGTAATGTGTTTTTCTTTTTTCTGGATTTATGTTACATTTATATATTATATATGTTTTTATGTTGTTTATTTACTTTCAGTATTTTGTTTTTTAACAGCTTTATTGTATTTTGGGTTCTGATGCTATTTCATTATTATTCTGATGTACATTCTCTACAAATGAGTCATTGTTTTCCCACTATCACAACTACGACCCTTATAGCTATTCAAAATCCTATTGCATTCGGGGAAATGCGGTTGAGGCCATGTGAGAAAACCTGTTACAGGGAACCTTTGGGAATGACCTGGAACCTGTACGTTACATATACCATGTAACTCATAATATATATTTTAACATGGATAAATACATTGTTTTACTATGAATACAGATTGATATCATTGATGAATTCTATTTACAGATCATGGACATTATAATAGTAATGTATAAGCTGGCTGACAATCTTACTATATAAAACACTATATAAATGGATGAGTGTTTATATGAATGTACCATTATTAATTGAATTCTAGGAGTGATATTACTTATGATGGATATAGACTCACTAATATACAATATCATGTAAATTTTATTTATTATCTTATGTAGCATCAAATAATATTCATAACAATACTGAAAGTCTACAAGATGCGTTTTTCATCTATGTGTTGGATGATAAACACATATTATGAATTTTAAGTGAGAAGTTATTTAAATTGTTTCCCATTTATATGTATTTACAATAAACTTAATTAATTATTAAGAAAAAAATAAATTAGTTGTCATTTTTTCCCCTAATATGATATAAGTGATTTTATAAAATCTATACATAACAATTAAAAAATTTATTTCAAATTCAAATATTTCATTAAAAAAAAATAAACAATTACTTTGAGATGAAATATATAATATAGAGTAGAAATTAATAAAAAATGCATATATTTTTTTCATATCACATATGTTCGTGTAATATTTATTTTTGGAATGTCTCCTATACCTGATAGAATCAAAAAGAAATCTCTGCAATCAATAATACATTGTTGGACTCTCTGCATTTGAGCTACATCGTGTCTCACATGTCACGACACTAGGGTTCCACCTCTGACCTCGTCCCCACCTCTCCTCCGCTCCTCTGGTGGCCCATTGCTCGGATTCATCTTTTCGTCTCGTTGTTAGTGTGCTTCGACGAGTAGGGCTTCCTAATTCTACATGATGTTGTTTCTGTGGTTATGGTGATGGGTGTTGTTGTTCCCCATTCCTTATCCACTGTGGTACTGCACTGATGGATGTGTGATTGTGGAGAGCTACAGGGTTTTCATGTTTACTGTTTTGGTTGAGCCGGTCTAATGAAGTGATTTGTAATTATTTTGGGGTGAAATCACACTGGATTCATGCCGGTGGAACATGGGTCTACGGTGAGTCTCTTGGTTCGAGGTTGGGCTGCGGTTATCTGCGGAGTAGGGTGCGACGTCCGGAAAACCTAGACTTTTTCATTACGATTTCTTCATCGCCCTTTGTGGATATTCTCTTTGGGTTAATATAATATCGCTCGAGGGTTTGGGAAAACTCTAACTGGAGTCGGCCGTTGGGTTTGAGGATTTGGGAGGGTGTTGACGGTTGCACCAGTGGGTGTTTGAGGAGAATGGTTATGTGGGTTTTCCGGCTTTTTTTATGTTTGTGTCCCCTGCTTTAGGGTACCTCAGTCTTCTCTTGATGATTTGGCTCCAGATGTGTAGGTTTGTATGTATGAATGCTTGAATGGTTGTGATGCCTAGAACAATTTTTGTGGTGAAGTGGTAAAATGGTGATGTTGTGAAGTGGTAAAGCGCTGATGTAATGAAGTGTTGTATGTTTTATCACTTTTTCCTCAAAAGTGTTTCCATAATAAAAATCAATTTTTAGTCAGAATGTATCATGTAAATTTAGTTTCTATATATGTTAATTGTCAAGGAGTAGACGAAATATTTATTTTTAGGAATGTAGATTTTAATAATAGAGACGATGATATTATAAATGAATAAAATCAAAAAAAAATTATTCCTGTTAAAATAATTAGTTAGTACTTAAATTACCATGTAAATAATGTAATCGACTTAATAATAAAAAGATATAAAGTGAAAAAATGAAATTTTCAACATTCCACCACAAGACTAATTATCTTGTGGATATCTCCAAGAAGGAAGGGAATGATATTCATATGATTCTTGTAAAATCATATATATATTAGTGGTGATATTGTGTAAAATCGATTTATATATACAATATTATAAGATTTATTTATATGATCATCTATATGATAGATTATTTAAATAAAATGCCTCATTCTATTATAGTTAAGTAAATAATACTAAAAGGTAATTATGATGATATTATATTAAATACATAATGTATGATTTTAGAATTGTTTTTTTATTAAAATATGTTGTAAATTATTTTATAATCATTTAACTTTTACATAATTCCAATTTAAAACTAAATAATAACTCATGAAATGATAATACATATAAATAAATTATATCATTTATGTCAATTTTTTCTCTTTAAATCAATATTTATGTATACCCCAAGTCAACATTACTCAAAATGTGAAAATTAAATTTTTATGACTTATATAATTCCATTTTGTGTAGATGAAATTATTTGAGTAGTAGTGAACAACCCATTCACTATTAATAGTTAGTGCATGTGTAATATTTCTATGAACTATCTAGACAGTCATTTGGTGGACATTGAATCCATCTAATTGTGTCACAATGTATCCAAACATATCAACCCCTACATTAAATGGATAATTATATCATATATAAATGTAATAGTATTCTATTCACAAATGTATTAAAATTCATTGAACATATAAATTAAATATAGTATGTGGGGAAATTATTTTTTTTGGTATGTAATTACATTCATTTCATCTATTTTTTACTAATCATATATTATAAAAAATATAAGTTGTATAAATAATGGATGTTATCTAGTCATATAATCTATTAGAGGTTGTTATTAATGTTTTTTCCAATATCATAATTAATATATTGGAATCATAAATCCAAGAGAGTATACTTCTCTACTAATAAAAAATATTACCGTAGTGTGATACCATAGATGATATTTTGATATATCCTATGAACTATAGTAATATTTTAGTATAGGATATAATAATAAAAATATAATGTGATATCTCATTACATACATATCATTGCTAATGGTAAATAAATTATTGTTATTATGATCTGATTTATGGCGGTAAATAATTTAATTCCATCCCAGAAATATTGAACATAGCCCCAGGGGATTTTTTTTTTTAAAAAAATATTATTTATTGGATCAATAATCCCATATTTATATATTAATTTTTGAAATCCTATACTAATTTTTTTTATAATTTCTAATTTCTATAGAGGATGATCATATTTTTAGAATTATTAATAAAAATAAAAAACGAAGTGGTACTATAAGAATTATTATTTTTATGTATATTGGATTTGTTAATTTTTCAATGGGAATTTATTTTTTGAGATACTAGATTTAATTACATTTTGATTTTATTCAAATCAGAATAAAAATTAATTACACAACTAATGTTAATTTGATGATGGATTGATCATGACATGAGGTTTAATCACTATGAATATTTTATATGCAAGCCCTTGATGTAATGAAATTCAAAATGTGTGGCGAAAGTAACTCATTTTAAAAAATCAGGTATATTAAATTTGAAATATATTCATTTTATTCATCCATACTAATTACGATATATAATAATATGTAATTTTTAATATAAAAAACTAAATTGATTATTTATATATTAAAAAATATTATTAAATAATAGTTTTAATTACAATACCTTATGATAAGAATAATATTAATGGAATAAAATTGAAAATGTAATGAATTGAGATTTTTCCCATAAATAAATATGGTTATAATCACATGAAACAGTAAAAAAACAAATATATGTATTTGTAATGTATCTATAAGATTAAATGGTGTAAATCCTATTAATTGAATTATAAAATATAATTATATTACAATATACCCATATATATAAGAAAAAAGAAATATAATAAGGTTAAATAATTATATTCAATCAATATATCTAAGAAACTAATAAAATTAAATTTCATTCATAAAACTTATTTTATACATTTGATATTTTTTATTATTTTATTTATTTATTATTAACACAACTTTTTTATGAATAGATGATATTTTAAAAAATTGAGAACCTATAAAAAACTGTTTTTATATTGTATGATAAATTATATTATAAAAGGTAATTTACAATTTTTATGATATAAATTCAAATAATTAACATAAATTATGAATATATCAAGTTTATATAAATTTATGATAATTATAATATTTTTATAAAATAATTGATTTTTATCTAAATAGGGAAAAATATTGTTTTATGAAAATCATTTCTTAACTAACCTATAATAATGGAAACCATTTCTATTTGACAGAATATATTTATTTTATTTAATAAAAATTAATATAAAATATATTTTTTATTTCAAATTATTATTTCCAGATATTATATGTGAAGGAAACTATATTCCCTAACATATTGGACACACAGCACTGATCTAAAAACAACAGAAAATTATTATTTAAATGTGATCATCATATGAAATTAAAATAATGAGAGGGTATTATTAGATGTATTTTTTAAAAAAAATTAAATATTGTAATTATTAAAAATTCATAGAATTAATCTTGGTAAACAATAAATAATTTTTTAATATTGTAAATTTGTTAATCAATGTTATATTTTCATCAAAAAAATTCTTTTGATTATTTTTTTATAACATTACATAATTAAAGGGTTTTTATAAACATAATTGAACTTTATTAAATCGAATTAATTTATTGAAATTCTATTATCCAAATATGTTTGATAATTTTTTTAATTTGTTGAGGTGTTTTATTATTCAGTGAATAATTCAATATAGTTATTTAATTAAAAAGTTAATTTTTTAATTAATATATGTTATAAAATCCATTTATGGACGTGTTTTCAAAATTTCATAGCTAATATTTTTTATATTATTACAAATATAGTATATCAAATTAATTATATACAAGTATTTAATATAATAACATTTTATAATTAAAACAGAATTTTATTGAAATATAATTTTAATCACATATTGGTGGTTTAATTGATATCTAAATAATCCACATCAGTATGTAAAATATTGATAATTTTAAAAAATATTCCTAGTAGTGATTTAAAAAAATTAAATTTTCCCATATTATTTGTATTCAGTATGAATAATAACCTTGGTAATTATTGTCACCACTATAAATGCTAAATTATTTAAATAATGTTGACTGTAATATGATTAATACATTATATTGAACGTAATACATAAATTATTGTTTTATTAGTCCATTTTATCCAAACTATTTCATTATTTTGTTATATACACCATTTTCCAAATTGATATGATTATTAATGGTATAATATTATATTAAAATAATAGTAAAAATGTGACATTCATATGTTTAATAAATATAATATTATTTATATGTGTAAAAAATAGTATATTTTATTCTACAATTAATCATTCAAAATTTTTCTATCGTAAATTAAACATTTTATTTTATGATATATTTTTATTTAGGAAATAATTACATTAAATGCGTATTTAACATTTATGCAATAAATATAAAATTAAATGAAAATTAAACAATATTGTATTTAGAATACTAAATGTTATATAAAATGAAATATTTAATTTTATCCATGAATTTTAGAGAAAAATATAATATATTATGTATCTATTAAACTTTTTTACTAGATTGTGAATGTTTTATAAAATTTATTAATTTCAATGTAAATGAATATTTCATAAATTCACATTTTTTTTATTTAATGATAATACCAATATATTATATGATGTTAAATTAGGAAAATATTATAATTGGACAAGAAATTTTATTTTGATTTATAATATAATCCATGTTCCATTTATGGTACTTCTTCTATTTATAGTATATATATTGATAGTCAAAAGAAAAATCATATTATTTTAATAGTAAATGTGAAATAGCTTTATAGTTGGTTAAATGAAAATGATAGGATATAAAATTCTATACAAAATAGATAAAAATTAATTCTATTAGATTATTTAGACTAATACTCATTTTATATATTAATATTTATAGATTGGATCTATTTTTAATTGAAATGAAATTTATATTATTTATGAATTTTAATAAATTCAATGAGTTCCCCTCCACGATCTTATAGAAGGAAACCCCTTCCTCTAATATATTTAGAAATAAAAAAAAAATTTATGAACCAATATCTCTAGAAATAAATTCCTAAAATCTACACACACATTATAGAGGCCATAATATTGAAATAATACAAAAATTATATTTTATTATGTTCAATATAACATAGGTTTTCCAATGTGGTGGAATAGATTTTAATACATTGTTTCATTTTATTTTTTCCACCAAAATTAAAATATTATCCATTAATGATGATATAAAAACATATTTATTTTGAATATACTATTATCTTTTTTTATTAGTTGGACAACTTGTTTCCATCTCCAATAACAATCATATTGGAAGAGAATCCATCGTACATGTGAACAATTGAATATATAATCCAGAATTTATTTAATTTTTTTTACATCAATGTATCCAAATATTTCATATAATTTTATATTTAATACATATAAAACATAATAATTTAATTTTTATCATTACTAATATATATTTATACACATATTTTATTACATATTGAATCGTGGAAAAATTTTTTTAACTATTGTGAACAAGTGGACTATCACCTCCCCGAAGAGATGTGATATGGTTTCCATCATCAAATCATTTCAAATAAATATATCTATATATTTTTATGAAAGTTGATATATTATATATATTATATTATTATATTTAAATAATTATAAAATAATTGTTAACATCATTCGTTAATTATCATTGAAAATGTGAAACATTAAAAATTTGAAACTATGGCATATTTTCTCAATGATTCTAACATATTAAAATTTTCAATACCATTTTTAATTATTGGTAATAAAATAATAATTTTTATATAAAAATGATGATTATTTCATTATTATTATTCTAGATGATTTTGGGGTAATGAAAACATTATAATAGTAATCTTTCAAAATACATATTTACATGTCATCAAAATATCCTCAAATCCACTAACATGAATAGATATGATTAAATATGTCTATATGAGATGGTAGTAAGGAAAATTAAATGAATAATGACCGTGAAAAACATTCAAATAAAAGTAAATAATTATGATGTTTTATTAATTATGTTGTTATAGAATACATATGATGAGTCAAACTCGTAGTGAGGGACATTATTTTGAAATAATCTTTTAATGTTTCATTTTCAACACATTTTCATCAATATTCATACATCATAAAATAAATTTTGGCTATATTTATATGGATTTTTATAATTTAGAGAATAATTATTATGTATAAATGTACTTTCATTTATATTTTAAAATTAGAATCCTTTTTCATATTTTATATGGATATTTATAACATAAATAAAAAAGGTCTATATTATATTAATATATAAGGTTCCATTGACTACCACCCCACTTTATAACTATTATTTTATGTTTATATTTATTTATAATACTTAATTTTTTCTACAATGAAATACATACATTCAATTTCTTTATATATTTCATTATTAAAAAACGGTTTTTAGTAATGGTTTTTTTTCTAATATTGATTCAAAGAAAAAATTAAAAGTGTTTTCAAATATTTTATAATGAAAATTGATCATATAAAATGTTTTTTATTGACGTTGTACAAAAATAATAATATATGAGATGTGAGTGTTCCCAATATAACCTATATAATGGGCTGATCCCCATTATAAATATTTGGTGGGCTTGAATATCCCATACAATGTCTGATCCCAATGATAGAACATTCATGTAAATGGTAAAGGGAATGAATTAACCTATTTTCCCCATGTATAAGAATAAGATAATAAATTAACCTAATTATATCATTTATAGATTTGAGGGTAATTTAAACTGATTCTATGATGGTTATCCCAAGTGTAACATTGATTATTATTTTTTATGTAACTGTAATGGTTTACAAATTATTATCTTGATGGATAATTAATGTATAAATTTGATAGGTTTTCTTATTATATCCTGATTATTATTCAAATTTATCCATGTAGATTTTACTAATAGTAATAAGTATATGAATCAAATTCCCAACATTCCCAACATGTATTATATTGTAATGATATTAGTTTTAATTGTTTTATTTGAGAAAAAATGATTATTGGATTTTAATCCGAATATGATTTTATACATCTTCTAAAATAAAATAATCCTAAAGGAAAAATATTCATGGGTTTTAATGTTTCATATATGAAAATATTTTTTAATTCATTTTATGCCCAGTGATAACATTATATTCCTCATCAACCGTTATAAAATATTATTCATAAGCATTTTATGATGATTATGGATACTAATGAGGTCAGGGTGAAAATTTTTAATATTATTCATGAAAACAATAATTTTTTTTAAATAGTATTTTTTTATTAAAATTGATTATGAGAGAAAATTTAAACTTTGTATAATATATTTTTGTATTATAATAATTACTATCATGTATAAAAATATATTCATAATTTCCTTTAATGTTATAATTTGAATTAACATTTTATGTCATCGAAATATATAATTATTTTGGAATAATCTTTATAATTGGTATTAGTGTAGTCACAAAAAAACTAATTGTTAGGATATAATTTTTCTTGAAGATTAATGACCTCTATAACAAAAAACATTATTTTTTATGGATAATTTCGTTCATTCTAAATAAAATGTATTAACCGAATATAGAATGACATAATTAATGATATATTAATTATGCTCCTCCAAATAATTTCATCTATTTTGATTTTATTGATATTCAAAAACTAGGTGATTTTAGTTTATGTATACTCATTGATATGAAAGGAACCAATGTAATAATGGATATGAAGTAAAATTTGTTTGTAATATTAATTAAAAAATTAAATCAAATTGTTTTTAGGAAAATTATTTTTAAAATTCTTAACTTATATAATATTTTATGATTTACAGTAAAACCCTATGAAATTTTCTGAACACATAAAATAAAAATTTGAATAATAATATAAATTAGTACACATGATAATTGTAATAGAACTAAAAATATGAAACAAATTATTTTATATTAATTCTGGATGAAGAACCAATGTAGTGTTTTTAATATAACCCGATTGTATATTTTATGTGGTAATGGGGGGAATAATTCAATAATTATACAAGAAAAAATAAACTATTCTGTTAATTCCTTGATATATAATAATTTTAATCCTATGTAATAAGTAGAGTATTTTTTAATGAGAGGAATGTGGGAATTATAATATTCAAAATCATATTAGTTAAGTGATATAGAAATAATAGAATGTTTTTTAATATAAATGTCTAAAAATTTCTAATTATTTTATTGTAACATATTTGGAATATAATAATTCTCTATTAAAGGAATGAATTAAATATTATCCCGTGTATTGATATAATTAAATCATATGACATGGTTCATAATATTTTATAGAAATGATTTATTATGAATGTATCTGGAAGAAAATGGTTAATGGTTAATGTTACATAATTAACGTATCTACCTATTTATATTAAAGAAAATTGATGATGTTCTTTATTTATGTTAAATAATTATTTCAATGGAATAAACACTCATTTTTTTGTATTATGTCATCAAACAAAAATGGGACGACTTTAATTAGTTTTGGTAGATGTTTGTTGTTTATTAAACCCATATGTGGACCTTAATAAATCGTTAATCAAGGAAGGACACTCATTTATTTATGTGGTAAAATTAACAATGTTATTGATGAATATATGGATTCTTATTATCTTTTATTATAAAGTATATTCATTAGAATAATAAATATAATTTTTGGATCAATATATCTAATATATATATACTTATAATTTTAGTAAAAGGAAACCATATAGTTCTAGATAAAACATTTCACATTGGGATGGCCTATAAGACATGATACCATAATTCAATGTATGAAATTGTGTAGGTCCTCGGATAATCCTATGTGAATATCTAGTTTGTATGGAATAATATTTTTAAATAAAATCTTTGAAATATAATGGTTATTTTTATTTCATGGGAAGTTTTTTTTGTATAAACGACCATTGAACGAAAATATATCTTTTTAATTAAGTGATTACTGGTATATCATTACAAGATTACTAATTTATGATCCTTTTATGATTAATATAAATAATGCATTAATTTATTTTATTTTTTGAATAATTGAATAAATACCCTTATAAATATAATGTTATATTTTCTCACAATATGTGGATTTAGGTCATTCTTGTATATTATTAAAATATCTTGAAATATAAAATTTGGTCCAAAACAGTAAAAGTTATTGATATTTTAAGAGAAAAATATTTTATTTTTATTGGAATTATACGAGATAAATTCATTAAGTTATTTTTTCATCAATATTAATCATGAATATATTGATATTTGGTTAATAATTATTTATATAATATTTTTTTGGAATTTGGGAAACACTATTTATTTTGGGAGATTTCTATATTGTTTCCTTATATAAATATTTAGTAATTTTTTTTATTATGATAACTTATATAAAAAAAATCCTAATGCATAATAATGATATGAATATATATTTATTATTTTTATGATTATATGATATAATAAATGTTTGTTTTAGTGGATTTGGAGAACATTCACATGAAATAAATTATATTTTAAACCAAAGATTCAATTTGTGTATAAGTTGATTAAATAATTGAACTGTAAATTTAAATTAAATATAATATCTTTTTTTCTTTAATATTTTTACTAATATAAATGTCTATAACTAATAAAATGATCATAAAAAAAATACATTTACCTTCATTTTTGAAAAATTGATTTCCTTCGAAATCATCATTAGTTTATGATTTGGTGGTTGTTAACATTATATTGAACATTATACTATAACACTATATCTGTAAATGATAATTATTTTTCCCCTCCATATCGATATTTAAAATTCCTTTACATTTTTCCTACTTCAAACCCATGTTATATTTAAATATATATGGGCTCTGCATATCCCTTTCCCATTTATAATAAAAAATTATTATTATCAAATAATATGAAGTAGGTTTCTAAAAAATAATTTTAAAATTAGAATACCTTAACAATAGGATATTCAAATCGTTATGATGTAAATTTCATAAGTTCAGAGAATTTAATTTCTTGATAGTTTAGAAAAAAACGATTTGTTTGAAAAATTGTATGACATGCAACAAAAATCTAAATCAAATAATTACATATTTTAATTTTAAAAACACCATCATAAACTAGTTTTTTAATTTTTTAGTATAAAAAGGAATAATTAAATATTTATATATTTATATACTTCCAAAAAATAATAATAAATTGATTAATTCAAAGCTAATAATCAATAAATTATTATTTGAGTCAATCTATTAATGATAAATATGACTTATTTTCTATAGCGAGAAAATATTAGTGTTAGATGATAGAATTTTTATAAAATTTATTTTACTAACGATCCTATTATTTGAATTACAAATATTTTTATTGTATGAAGGTTAAATTTTTTGGGATTATCATAAATTTTTTTGTTTCAATTGAATATTGAAGAAATAAATTTTTTTATAGAATACTTTTTTTATTTCATATAATATAGAATGCAAAATTATATTTTATATTTTAAAATACAATAATAACTTAATTTTGGAGAACAATAGTCCAAATATTTCTTGAAATTAATTTTATAATAGAAATTTTTATTGAAATATTTTATAATTCAAAAAGAAATTTCTTAAAAAACTATTTAACATATATTATTCCATTTATAAATTACAATTACTTTCTCCCACTTTATTTTTTATTTTTTAAAAAATTAACTCAGTATTTTTAATTTAAGTGATTTATTTACTAAAATTGATTCCAAGTACCTACGGAAATTATTGATAGTAATTTTATTAAACATTTTTAACACATTAATGGATAAAATAGTTAAATAATTTTAAAAATAATATTAAAAGCACTATAAATTAACAATAAATCATCTATACATTTCATTGGTAGATTACATTTTATCCATACTCTTCTAATATTCTATTATATCCCTTATTATATTAAAATTTCTATTATAAATACCATTAAAACAATTTATGTATTGAAAATCCATAACATTCACTCTCAATCTTATAATAATTATTTTTTTCAATTAATAGAGATAAATTCCAGATATATTTTGATATAATTAATAATTTAAATTATAAATGACTTTATTTCATCACTGTAAATTATTTACATGTATAATTAATGAAATAATAAATGAAATATAATATGAATGAATTAATGTGATAGAAGATAAATATGTATATATATATATATGTATGTTTCTCATTAATGATGGATTCAATGTTTTGAATTGAATTTAATTTTCACCCTGATGAAATTAATTATAAATAAAATAATTAGTGGTAAAATATAAATTAATGATTTTTAATGAATATTTTGTTAATTGATAAAAATTCTAAAAAATATTATCTTCAACCAAGATTACATGATATGGTCAATAATATCATTGATAACACAATTTCTGGGTTGTTTTTTATTTTCTATAACATTCATTACACATAATGAATAAAAACCACATTGAATTGGAAAATAAGAAACAAGTTATAGAATGATTGAAGAAATTATATGCATAATAATATGACATAATGTGATAAAAAATTTATTGGATGATTTTTATTTATATTATTCATATATTTGAATCAAATAACTTTTTAGTATTTACTAACTAATAATTAATTTGTATTAATTTAAGATATTATGAATATATATGTGTTCTTATCAGCACTATTATAAAAGATAACATATTATTATCAATTCATTTCACATCAAAAATTATTATTTCATCCCAACACTCCAATAATAATTAAATAAAAATATACCCCAAATTTTATAGACCGTATTGATGATATAATACCTTCAATGCATATATTAAAGTATAACGAAAATGATGTTTTACCAAGAGGAGTTAGAGTTCTTATCCAATAATTTGGTTTTATACATTATCCCACATAATTCAAATTTTCAATTTTTTTGATATAATAACATCTGAATCTCATATAAACTAATATGTAATTATTTTAGTTTAATACCATTATTAAATCCCCAAAATCTATCAAATTGTATCAAAATACATTAATCACATGAATGGGGAAGAAACCTCCTTGTTAACTGATGTTGTTCGTATTCCACCACCAAAACCAATGAAGAGTTATAATGATATATTTAATAAAAGAATATATTTTATATTTATGAAATATTTATTATTCATTAATAATAACATTAATTGAATATTATATCATTTTAATTCATTAATAAATGATAATATCATTCATGAAAATGTATGGACTGACACCTCTATGAAGCCATGCGATATCTTTCACAAATTAACATAGATTATATATTTCAGTATAATTAAATTAATAATGTTTTATATATAATTTTGTGACTATTAGATAATAATTAAAAAAATAAATATTTCAATTCTATATTGATCATTAAAAATGCACATGTTATAGATGTGTATGTATTTCCTTCCATCACAAATATTATAAGATAGAAAATTTTTCTTACCTTATTTTTTGGTTTTCTCTGTTAGTATAATTATTTATCAAAATGATAATTATTTCATTTACTTAATTTTGGAGATTGTGGGGGTAATTCTGTATTTTTCCAATATAAAATTATATAACATATATTGAATATATAATCTCAATAAAATTAAAATATCTAAAATGACTTTAATTCTTTGTCTCCCTTTACATTTAGAATATATTTTTCAAAATTAATTTTTTCATGTGTTTTATATATAATATTTTATCCAAAATATAAAAAATTAACTTTTTAAAATATGAAGACAAAGACATATCCCACCACTGAAACAATATTTTATGTTTTTCTTCCTCCATAAGAAATATTGTTTTCATCGATGAAACCCTCAATTTATTTTCTTTTGGATATTTTCTGTAAGAAAAATGGGTTGTAAAATATTATTATTTTGATATCTTAATTTTATTTTTATAAATGTTTATAAATTTTTTTAAAATTGATTATGATGAATAGTTAAAGTATAATTTTTAAATAATCATAATGTTTATGTATATGAGAAATGATGGTGCCTTATAAAATATATATATACATGGATAATCCCCCTTATATCCCATAGGTGAGACTGTTATAACTTATATGGGGGGTTGGACCAATTATAAGTATAAAATTCGTTTGGTATTGTGATGGATCTAAATGAATATTTTTCTAATTAAAGTCAATTGGAGTGATGTGATAATTTTTTCATTTATAACTATGGTTGTTATTTCAATGGTATCACGTATGTTCACAAAACATATATAAATATTTTTTTACATTTGTAACTATGATGGTTAATCCATGTATAATCATTATTGTTATTTTAAGGTCAACTATAATGGTTACTCCACGTAATCTTGTGGTGGTTGTTATATGTTTATCCGTGAGAGTGGAAACATATTTAAGACGGGTACTAAAATTATAGACTAAGATTATTGCATTCTTTATATATGATTAATATGTGTTGAAATAAATCATATTGAGAAAAAAATATTCATGCAATTTTTGAATAGAAATTATTTCGTTAATCCTCTATGTGATTATTTAGAAAAATGTACGTGTTTAATATTTTTTCATTTTTTTACTAGAATAAGGGATTAATTTCTTCTTATGCCCACTGCTATTCATTTTTTTCTTACAAAATTTTTAATCATTTTTGTCACATAGATTTGATTATTATTGTGAACCATAATAAGGTAAACAAGAAAAATTGGGAATATTTTTCCTATAAAGAATAATTGTTCCTTTTAAATGTTTTTTTTGTGAAAAAATAGGCAGTGTAAAATAGTTTAAATATTGTAATGCAGGTTCGTTACGTGAGATATTTGGAATAAATTTTAAAAACCTATAATATTAATTATATTTTGGAATGGAATATTTTTAATTATTGAATTAATTTTAATAAATATGTAATTTTTTATTTTTTTTCTTATAGTAACCCAAAAGTGAAATTTAATAACATAATTATTATTTAAAAAAATCAATATATTAAATTTGTGCTTAATAATTATTTTATATCAAATAAATATAATATAATTAATTTTAATATTAAAATTACTACATATAGTTTATATAATATGGAAGACATTTTAATGAAAAATGATTAAGTTATTTTTTTTAATTTTCGTTTGATATGTAAAAGATTATGTTTTTTAATATAATATATTTTTAAAAAAAATTTAATTTTAAATAAAAGAAATAATAATTAAATTAAATATTTAATGTTATTAAAAATTTATATATTTTATAGAACCCTCATCTAATGGTAAATATATGTTATATAAAAATCATGACACATAATTAAAAAACATTAGTAAAAAACAATCCAATAAACCAGATAAATATTATGATTTATAAGTAAATTTTACCCTATATGAACTTTTAATTAGTATAAATAGATCCCTAATTCAAAATAATAACATTGAAATTTTTTTATTAATTGTCTGCATATATTTTTAATAACAAAATAATATACCTAATTAATCATTGGATAAAAGAAATAACTGTTAAAATTATCCATATAATGTGTATCTAGTTATACTAAAAAACAGTCAATACATTGGAAAAAAATTAATATAATTTAATTTAGTTTTAAAATTATTACAATCCTTCTCCCAAAATGCTCAAATTTTATTAATCATTTCCATTCATACAGTATAATATTTCTTTATATATAAGAGTACATCATCCTCAAATATAAAATGGGGTCGCTTACACCATTTCAATACACCAATAACATTAAAAAAATCTTTATTCAATACCAAAATATCATACCCATTTTTTCATTTACATTTCTATAATTCCACTTTTCACCAATTGGTATACAAGGTACCTCAAATATAATGAAAACATAATGTGAAATTTCATGGTCTCACATCTTCATTAATGTGATTATATAATATTATAGTAATGGTACATCCTTTATTTTTTTCTCTGAAATTCACTATAATAATAAATATTCATATTTAGTTAGTGTGATTGTATTTATGAATTCATGAAGCAACGCTTTATGGTTTTCATTAAAACAATATTGTATGTCCATAGTGATGGAATTAGAGAATAATAATGATGTTTTAAATTTATTTATGATTTTTAAATTATTACATAATATCAAGATAAACCATCACATTTTTTAGTAATAGAAATAAAAATTGTTTATTGTGTGGAATACTTCTCCACGAAGAATAACATTAATGATTTTATAATAGTTGTTAACTAATTTCCAAAAAATCATCATATAATGTTCACACAAAGAATGCCTAAAATAATTATATTATAATTATGTTATATTGGTAATACTTCAATATAAACATCTGCTTATCCATTCTTGAAAACAAAGAGAAATCTAGTTCATGTTTGTGTCTATTAAACCACACACATTGATATGTCTTCGAATTAGTATCATTTAGGAGTATGAAAACTTTAATTTCAATATAATAAGAAATAACATGAAAAAAAATTTCTAGAACAAATATAATAATATTTAACTTCTTATATATTAAAATAAATTTTTTTTTCTGAAAAACATATAAAAATGTTTGTAATTGATTTTAGCAACTATGAATAAGATTATAGTTCTCATGAAATGAAATATAAACATTATAAATTATTATAATTAGAACAGATAAATAATTTTTTATGAAAATATAATGATCAAATTTCGATGATGAATGAAGACCACCATCAGTCATATATACCGGTTATAAATATCAAAATTTATTAACACTTAACATGGAAAAATAAGAAAAAACTATGTAATTGTAATATAGTTATTTATTAAAAAATATTATAATATATAATTAATTGTCTTAATAATGATAAATAATGCAATATAAACGTATTTATGTTATTTTTACATTTTTTAATGGGATATTATATAATTTTTAGACTTAAGGTAATCATTTTTTCATTAATTAAAATTCTGTTCTGAGTTATAATAGTTGACCGATAACTCCATAATTCAATGTAAAATTCATTTTCATTAGAATTTATTAAATTTTATTTTCACATTAATATCTATATGTTTTCCATTATTTGGTCGGATTTCCATTCAATTGGCTAATTATATCAATTGATTCAATATTCATTATTGGTTTTTGATCTCAAATTCGAATTCAAGGAATACACTCAAAATTAATTATAATCATTTCATATATATATAGTTATTAATTACCAATGAATGTACATTTTTTAATATTATTTAGAATAGTTGGATTTAAAGTGAAATATCATATTAATTATTTGTATTTTTATTGAATCAATTGATAAATATTTTTTAAGTGTCATATTGTCTCATATATGTCCACATCAAGACATGTTTAAAATTAATATCCTGATTGATTACTTATGGTTTAAATTATATTACATTTCTATTTTTTTCAAATTTTTTTAATATTACCATATGAATTATGTTTTTAACATATTCATGCTCTATTGGGTATTTTATTCTAATCATATTAAACATGTACCATGTTTCTAAAAAATATTCCATTGTATAGGAATTTAATAACATTTTTAACCAAATTGATATTCATTTATTTTATATACTTAAAATTAATGATAAATTTTGAAATAAATCATGATTAAATAAACTATATTTTTAAAAAAATATGAATTTAAATATTCAAATTTATTTTAATTCAATATATTACAAATTATTATGGTTTTTTATTGAATCAAATATCTTCACTATTTTATAATCACCATATTTGTTTAATTTATTCCATGATTGAGTTTTTCTAAAAGTAAATGACTTTATAATTTATTACAAATTTATATCCAGGGAAATAATGTTCAGGTCATCTTATTTTGAAAGTATGTATTTACTATTTTCATAAAATTATTATTTTTAATGAATAATAAAAATTACATTTGATTCATTTTCCTTCCACTTCTATATTTTAAATTTCCCGTAATTTTATCTTTTACTAAGTGGATGTATGAATAAAAATATCACTATTGATAGTTTTATTATAATTACATCATTTGAAAAGAAATATTATCAATCTATATTAATTATGAGAAATTTCAACTATGTAACTTATATATGATCAAATTTTTTTCTATAGTTTCAATATTGACAATTTATTCATCTAGTCCACTTTTTATTTTGATAACATTTTAAATTTAACCTGTTTAACTTATCAATTATTCTTCTAATGTTTAAAATTTCTTTGTATATTCAAAATAATTTTTCGATGACATATGACATTTTCATGTCTTTAATATTGATGAATATTTTAAAAATTAATATTTTTCAACTTTTTTTACTTATAATAATTAAAATCGTTTTGTTTCATTAATAGTAAGTTATTAATAACTCATTTGAAATGAAATGTTTCCATAGTTATTTCACATCCAAATTTTTATAATTTTTATCATTTAATGGATTCATAAATTATCCCTCTTAAAAATATGTTTTCAAAATGTTATTATGCTTAAATACTCATTAATGGTTATTTGAATGGAATTCCCACAGCATAATTTAGGAAACATGTAAAAAACATTTTATTTATTTTTCATTATTTTTAATTCTTTAATTTTTCCAATAATTATCTCCCTTGATTTCATGTATTTTATTACAATACATTTGTTATTATATTATAAATAAAACTGAAAAATTATTTTATATGTTATGATTTTTAATATTTATATTGATGGAATTATTAAGTTAACCATTATTTTTATGGTTATTTAGTATTTGTTTTTTGTTTATTTTTTGTTGCACAGAAATTTAAGGATAAGGATATATTGGATCCTATATCACCCCATAATTCATTTGTATAATTTAATATCCCATGAGATATCGATGAGATGAATTAATGGGTTTGATACCATAGGTATGATCATGATGGGTTTGTTTAAATATTTAGACAATGTCATAAAGTTTAGATTCTAATAGTTGTAGGAATAGTGAATTTTATCTCTGATGCTTTTGATTTTATATGGATGTTCAAAATATTCATTATTATCAATGTTTTCCAAATTCATATGTTTTTTATCATGATTTTTAAATTTTACGTGAAGACATTATATAATATTAAATTAAAATACATCAGGTAAATTTTCTATTTATATTTATTACATGGTCTAAAACCATGCTCCCAAATATTCAGATTATGTTTATTTGTTTTTTGTCATTAAAAACATTGTATAGTTCCTTAATTTTCCTTTCATAATATATTCTTCTCCATCATTTATATTATTATCAATGATAGTATTATATTCTTCTTCAATGATACATATGTAATCAAATAATTTTCCTTTTTTTGTGAACTAAAACTTATATATATATTTTTCTACGAATAAAAAACATAGATCACCCATTATTATTTTGAAATTTGAATGTTTATTACGAGCGTTATGTCATATGATGTATCTAAAAATTGTTTTCTTGGATCATAGTCATGTAGAAAATTTCACATGTGTTTAGATATAGTATTTAAACATTGATAGTCTCAAATATATGATCTCTTTAATAAATTGGGTTATTTAGTTATTTATATGATTTAATTATTATATCATGATATTGGTAATATTTAAGTTATGATTTTATGTGATTCTACATTTGTTATTATAGTATGTAGTAGTTATTTATTTGAATTAGTTTACTTATATTGGGGATTAGTTTAGAGATCATTATTGAAAATCATAGACCATAGTTTATGTTTATTATTTTATCCAAAAATAGTCATCAATTCATTACTACATGTTATTAACTATAGATATATAGACTTATAGAATCAAAAAGAAGATATAGCTATGGAAATTATAGATCATGGGGTTATCAGAGCAAAAATGTTGAGATTATCATTGACTTAACAACAACCTGATGCATGATTAGTGGGCCTAAAACTATATACCCATTTTTAGAATCATAAGGGATAAGAATTGGTTGAACATATGTGCATTAACAACAATAATTAATGCCCAGTTTCATAGTGAGTTTAAGAGATAATTTTGTAAAATATATAATAATGTCAAAAAGGTAACCAATGTTACCTTAATATTTATATTATTTTATTAAAAATAAGTATATCCCTATATGATAATGTGAAAGTATTATTCGATTTATGGATGGTTACCTTTTATGATAATTATAACAAAAATTCATTAATAATATTTAGTCACCTGTATGAAAACTTTTTATTTTTATGATAGATATATCTATAAGGTAATATGATATAAATTGGTGTGATGGAAAATAAATTTAATACCCCAAATATCAAACCATTTTGATAGGATTTGGAATTTTAAATATGGTGACAATGAAAAACCAACAACTATAAAACATGGTTAAATTTTGTATCATTGTTGTGATATTGAGAGCCTTAATAAGGAGAATGACATAAAGAGATTAAAATCATGTTAATAACGGTGTTTAATGTAAGGATATTCATCAACCTATATGTCGAAAAATTTGGAATTAGTCATCATTAGATTTTATTACTGGGGCTGAAAAATGATTTTCATGTAGTAAAGTATTCCATATAGAATAAAACTATAGAGGGAAAATGATATGGTAAATTAACAAGTTTAAAAAAGAAAAAAGTCAACTTAGGAAATGCATTGTTTAAATTTTTTTATAATTCCATCAACATTGAAGAAAATCCAATATTATAGGTATTTCGATTGATGGTATATATCTAAAAAATTACAAACCCTAGAAAGAAGGGAGAACCTATTCAATGACTACCAGTATAGATGATAATGTTAATTATGTTACGCTTACCCTAATCCTTATATAAGAGGATTTATCACAAATTTTTAACACTATTGAAACTATGATTATTTATAATAACATGTTGTCACAATCATTAGTTTTTTTATTTTACAAACAAAAATTAAATATTAAATATTTTTATGTTTTTGGAATTAATATATTTTCAAAAAATATTATTATTTATGGAATAATTTCCTTCATTTTTTATTTATAATGTTTCTCATCAATTCAATTCCACAAATATTACTATATTATGAAAAAAATGTAAAAATCAATATTAATTTTTATCATCTGTTAATTCAATTACTACTAAGAATTATCTATGAAGAAAACTAAATCCATCACATAAGCCACAAAATCTAGTTATAAAAACAATTTCCTTTATTTTTTAGTGAAATTAATAATTTCATAGAAATAATTATTATTAAATAAATAATATCATGAATATTGTCAATATTTTAAGAATATTATATTTTAATTAATGTAAATTATAATGAATTTTATATGAAATAATTTATTTTGAGGGGATAATATCTAATGACTTGCAGTTTTCTACATAAATGTATATATTGTTCTATTGTTTTTTCCACAAGAAACAATGATCCCAAAAATAATATATATATATATATATATATATATATTGTAATATAACTACAATATTTGAAGGCATAAATGGTGGTAACATATAAATGAAATTTATATAACTGTGTATATAAATATATTAAAAAAATACACTTCCCATTAAACATAGAAAATAATTACAACAACTATGAAACTAATAAAATATTATTTTCCATAAAATGATTTTTTTCATACATTAATATTTTAATAATTAATGTATTTATTATTAAAAACAAATTTAAAAGAATATTTAATATAGAAAAAAAATACTCCACATAAAAAATTACTTTAGTGATATTTTATGAATTTATATAGTATAAAAATTTATAAAGTTATTGATTAGTTTTTTTAAATAAATTATGATATTATTAATATTTATATAGTCCTAGATAGTTTTAGATGAATTATTATATTTTTATAATATTATAATCTATTTAGGTGAAGAGTGAAATCTAATAATTTTTAAAAAAACCATTTCTTTTATATCTGAAAAAATTATAAATCTTTTCATAAATTTTTTAACTAATGTTATATATTTTTTATATTATTTAATTTTATTTAAAAACATATTTACTTTTTATAAATTATATGAATTTTTTTGGGAAATTTTATTTTATATATATTATTTGTAACATACTATTAAATATGTTCAGGTAATCCTCAACCCTTATTTAAATCAATATTCTAATGATGTTTTTCAAGTGTTGTTTTAGGTGACATTTGGATAATTTTTTAATTTAATGTTTCATTCAAGGTTGGTGTCCTGTTAGGAAAAATTTTGTTATTTTTCATAACAAATTTTGCACTGTGTGATGTTTCTTTATTGGGGTACAATGTTTTTCCAAACTGTGTCACCAGACCACACAACCTATAAAACAATGTAAGGGTTTTGATTATTGAAACATATATTTAAAAATTATGTTCCAAACAAGTGGATATAATTATCATTTTATAGTAGGGGATCACATTTAGGGTGCATGATTATTCTAAAATTTTGTCCCTACTTATAAAACCATGTTTTTAGGTTTTTATTGTCATGAAATTTTATATGAAAACTTGGAAAACAATTTTAATACCCAAGATCCCTCAATTAGACCAGAACATGATTTCCTTGACTTTCGAGGCTCTATGTATGTGGTTACAGATCCTCAAATTCCAACTCAAGTCGAATTCAGTCATAGTTGATAATGTTAATTCTCTTCTAGGTAAGTGGATCACCACTTCAAATTTTTATTCTGATCTCACCTTCATCACAATATGAGTTTTTTGAATCATCCCATTTTTGATGGAAATAATCTCTCTTTTATTGGATTTTGATTCAATTTTTGATTTATTATTCATCAATTATTTTATTCTTCGTTGGTAGATGCCATTATAGGAATCTATTATTAATCGTTGATTTAGGGTAGGTGGCTATGGTTGAGAATTTCTATATAATAGAATGAATGATTCTATTAATTTGTTTCTAATATATATTAATTTATTTTTATACCTAATGTTTTCTATGATTTAAAATTTAATTTTTCAATGGCCTTAATTTTGGTAGAAACCCATAAATCTCATGGAATTGGTAGTATGGTTTATATTTTGAAAATGATGTTATTTATGATATTATGTGGAATTTAATTTTAGATAATTTATTTAATATAAATGATTATGAAATATGATTGGTATTGTATTTAAATTTAATAAAATTATGAAATCCCATGTTTTTGTTTGATTATTTTGTTGCAATACTGAAATTGAAAATGGAAAATTCAACTATAATATATGATTTATTTTATATGGGATTATTTGTCCATTCAAAAATTATTTTATTTCGAAGATGTTATCCTTTTCAGATAGAGGGTCTTTCAGGATATTAATGTTTGGATTTTGATCAGAAATCAATGGATTGATGGTGAAATGTAAAATAATAAACTAGTTCAATGTGGTTATCCCTAATTAGAAATTGATGAATCATATTCACCCAGATCATGAGTGATGTGTCCTCACATATTTATCCATGATTACTAATTTGATATGTCTGAGGACCCTATAGATGGATACTACCATCATTCATAGATAATTACTATGGGTTTTATTGGTTATGATTTTATTTTATATATTTCAGTCATTAAAAAACTATTTTACTCATGCTAGGTTATTTATACAAATTATATTATATAAAATTTCTATACAATTCATGTCTGAAATGTTTTCCTTCCATTGAAATTAATTCATAGATATATTTAATCATGAATATGATTTTACATTAATTGTATAATTTTATTAATATTCAATGAATAATTTGGGTTATTATTAGGGAATAAATTATTGAATACATTGTAAGACCATATTGGGATTTATAGATTATACCATTCCACTTCATTCTAAATGTGTCAAATTTCATAGGATATACCTAATTAATGGGAATTACCCACTTGAATTTTTTCTATGTTCATTATCAATTGTGTTTTTAGTGCTAGAGGGCTAGTGGATAAATTTTACACATGTTTATCAGGGTATTTTTTGAGTTTTATCTTTTTATAGGTAGATTACATTAACGTGTTACTAATTTTTAATTTTTATACATTTATGGTTCCTGTTATATTCTACTAATTAATTTTTCTGCATAATAAATTCTTATTTTTATCCTATACTATTTTGTAGAAAATTCATTACAGCTTTTATCTGGTAATATTAAGGGTTATATTATCCATCTTATGGATATTATGAATTCCCTTTATTCCAAAAATAATAAGTTAATCTATCTATGTACATAGGAGTATGATATGGTGTAGAAAAAATCGTTATTAAAACCATAAATTAAATATTTTTCCTTGAAGTTAGTATGTAGTTTCGATGACTTCTCTTTATATAAAAGGTTATTATGAGTGCATGTAAGACAATATCTCATTATAAAAAGAATTAAATTTATATAATGTATTAGTAAATACACATGAGTAATAATTTCATTAAATTATTTTCTATATCAATATTTATATTTTTTAGATTGAAATACCAAGAATAATGTCATTACTCTTGTGATTTATAGTTTTTATACCATTTTTGAGTTCTCAGTTTTTATAATAATTTGAATTATTCATTGTGTTTTCATTGATTTTGTGTGACATAATATATATCTAAGAAGATTCAAGAATATGTTCCAGTATGAATTTCCATTTTTGAGATAATGCGAAAATAATCAGATGAACTAGAATATTCCTGAGATTATTAGGCACGATCTGAAGGATTTGGGATAGAAACTGATATCCATTGACATATGGTATCTAGATGCCAATGATCAATGGTATGAATCATGGAATCATCCTTAAGAGTTCATTCATTGGTAGCCACCATCATTGAATAGAAATAATGATCCTTAAGAAGATGTTTATTTTTGAATTATTATATAACATATATATTATTTCTTCAGAATAAATAAATCTATACTGGTGATATTATCATCCATCTTCCTAGAGGTTTCTTGTGGTTAATAGTTGTAGTTTATGGTAATGGAGATGAATCTACATGATATAGAGTAAGAGGATATTGGATTCTATTCCGATAATCTGTTCTACATAGAATACATAGTTCATGCTATTGAAATATATATTTTAAATCTTCATCATGATGATAGGATCAGGATTGAGTTTGGTAACTACATCGGTGAGATTTTTTAGTTTTCCCTCGAGATTATATCAAATGTGATGATAAGAATTAAATGGATTATGTTTCTGATTCACTCACATAGTAAGACACTAGTATTCTTATTTATGTTATCTACTTATGAAGAATAGTTATATTCAGAATTATTTGTTAAACATTACCTAGATGGTATATTATGGTATATATGTGTTCTATTTTACCCATGTGGATGTTCAATGAGTTACTATAAGGTATTCATGAAGTGTGATAATTATACTGGATGTCCTTGATAGTCAGAATCCACTAAATCTCTTATTGTTCTTATATGAGACCCATTGACATTATCTATGTGTGTAATGGATGAGAATACGAACAGGTTTTCAGTGATGGACCAAAAATCTAAATTTTGTATTGATAAAAAAAACACATTTAAAAACTTATTTATATCATTTAGTCATAATGAACTAGGAGAAAAATATAAAACTAAATTAATGGTGGTGAAATCAGATCATTGTTGATTTTTTTTCCAAACACAATTATCTAGAATGATGCTTCCTCACACACTATAATTGTCTCCCGAGTAATCTAATACATTTTTAGTAACTTCGAGTGAAAACCTATGTATAACATAAACATTACTAAGAAAATTAATTTATATTGTTGCATCTCAGACATTTATATCAAATCATATTATTAAATCTGAATATATATATATATATATTTTCTATGTGATGTATCTAATTTTTTCCCTTTTATCAAAGAGAGAGTAGTGTCTCTGTTGTCATAATTGTGTCTTCTAATTATCAGTGGTCTTGCGTAACTAGAATTCTTTATTTCTCAACATGAAACATAATTAATTTATTTTGTTTCTATATATTGTATAAATAAATGTAATGATCTAATTGACTATTTTCATATATATGTATCAATTAATATTCCCAACGGCCTGAACCATATCCTTCAGGGTGAATGGGATACGAGTTTGAGTATAGATATATGTTGTTATCCAGATTTGGTGATAGTTATATCAATATTTAAATTTTATATATAGAAATAATATTTTAGTGATTATATACCTACAGTTTCGATATAGTTTCTGGTCATTTTTCCTTATGATTGTTCGTGACTTTCACAAGTATTGGTGTCATTGTTTTTTTAAATATTCAGTTCCTAGTAGTCATTTGGTATCTATACCCTCCAATAGTGTGGTAAACAATGAAGTCAATGTCTTGATTACTCAGTTTGATGATATCATGGAAATATTCATTAATTTTTTTATTATGTCTCCATGGGACAAACTGAATCATTTATTAATGAATGCTGATGAACACTTTTCATTTATTTTTATTATCAGTAACCAAAATGATTTATGATAAAAAACACATAATTGTTTCTAAAGAACAAAGATATATTACAGTAATTGAAATTGGGGATGGAGGTCTGAATGATTGATCTTCGATATGGATACCAAAATTTGAGAATAATATAATTTAACAATCGTAAAATATCCTTCCATAGAATGTATGTTTAATAGGAGTATCATGTCATGAAATTTTATAGAACCAATGCTCTTGTTTATTTTGTGACTTTATTGAACATGACCTTCTATGAGTATATGTATAAATTCATTGTAGTTTTTTATGAAATCATTGTTTAATCGTTCTTTGAGAATGATCATTTAATTCATGTAATAGATTTATTGGGATTTTTGATAACTCACCGACTCTATTCAATTTTATGGAAATATTACTTCAGGATTTATGAGGTGAATTTCGTCTAACATATTATCTCTGATCATAGAATCTTAGTTGACCCTCATAAGGTAAAAGAAGTTATGAAATTGATACATCCATTAAATGACTTCAATATTCTATGATTATTTTGTAAATGTTGTTTATATCATGGTTTTGTAAAATGTTTCTCAATGTTGTCTTATCTGGTGACCACACTACTTGGGAAGGGCCTAAATTTCAATTGTGATGCAAAAAATAAAAGTTATATTTCTGAGGATAAATGTCTTTTGACTTTTATTATATTGTTGACACTTCTATAATATGGTTAGGCTATGTTGTCTTCTTGTACACATCACGATCAAATTTGCGATGTGTACTTATTTTGTATGATCATGATGTATCATATGGTCATCTATAGGTTTGACCACATGAGAATTAATATCTAACCCATGAAATTGAACTAACAACCATGATGCATTCTGGTATGATATGGTGGAATTACATTTTTATAAATTATGACAATGTATTCTAACAAAAAATTAATATGTTATATCATTTCCATGAAATATTTCATTATATTCTATTAGAATCGCCTACATAGTAGAGAATGAGAATGTCTTTATTTATATTTTATGAAAGGATGTTCAAATCCATTCCATTAAAGAGCCCTATGATGTGAATTTTTTTATGGATATTTTATCATTTCATTTAGGATTCATATAAGATAAGGGTGATGTTTTCATGGAAATTCTTTATTTTTTCTCCACTATTTATGATCTAATTCTCTTTACGTAGTATGTTTGTGGAAAATTCTATATAATTAATGACTTTATATAGGGTTGGGAGACTATTGTGGACGAATTTATCTCTACTTAGGTTTTATATTATTTTCAATTTCATTTTTTTGACATTAACTTTTATTAATGTTCTAATGGTGAATTTCCATGATTCCAAATGTGATATGAAACTACGAACCATAATGATGATTTCTATTATCATGTGATGATTCTCATAGCTAGGTGTTTGATGATAAATGGATGAATTTGTTTCATATTGGTATACATTCTAATACGTAAATGATGATATCTAGATTTCTTAAATATTTCATCAGGAACATCCCTTATATACATTGAAGAAGGTTTAGATATCTACAAAAATTATTGTTTGGACTCAATGTACCACCCAAAAGAAGAAATTCATATGGGCTGTGATCAATTGGATGAATAAATATTATAACATAATAGACATGCATGATACAACAATAGTTGAGGATTTAGGATGAATCTATGTGAAAGAGATTTTTTATTTCTTAAATGATCAATATTCTATAGTCTCTGATAGATATAAATGAATTATATACTATTTTATTTATGTCCTTCAAGAGGTGATATAGTATTTTGGTTTACTGAGTATGGAATACCATCAATTGATTGGAGGATAGATAGAGAGAGAATTATAAATTCATGATGATATTATAAGTTCTTTTATTTAATAAATTGGTGTTTGTTGGGATTACCATTTTGGAATGGTTGAGTTTTATATTAATAATATTTACAATTCGTTGATTAGGGATTCACCATATATGGCCTTCCAGAGTATTTCATGTAAATCCTCAATTTTTTGGTTGTAGATTTGTGAAATATCAATGGGTGGGCTGACCCTAGTCCATGAAATGAAAAAATATCAATTTTATTGATCATATAATATTGATGTCATATAGCCAATGAAAATATTTTCATGACCATTATAGATGAATTTTGGATTTTATTATTGTTAAATAGTTTATTTCGATTCTTTCACCATTCATAGGTCATCGATTTTTGTAGAGTAATGGGAGTCATAATCTTATTATTTAATGCCTTTTTAGTTTGTTGATAATGTGGGGAAACTACATTCCACTTATCGCTTCCACCAATTATATTTCTTAAACATGATGTTTTACATGTATCATAGTTTCATACGTTTTTATAACCAAAAAAATGTCTTTATCTTCAATGATAATGATGTTGAGCCAGATTAATCTATTAATAAGAATCTAGCTATAATTTTTCATTTTGATCAAATGGTTCTTCATGAGAGGAAGATATATTTCTTCTGTGTACTATAGAAACACAGTATTGATTCTCATGACACCTAAGAGTGTGGGGAACTAATGAAATATGATTGTAATCAACTCAATGCTATTTTAACTTATGGAATCGTTTTTATGGGATATAAAAATCTTATGGAAGAGATGTCGTAACATATTGTTACATGTTTTCATGTATTCATCGACCAATTTTTTAATCTTTCTTGGTTTATACTGAATACCATATTATTTGAGGTTAAATTTTGCTAATTTTGGAAGCACACATGTTCTACAATGGTTGGAACATGGATATGTGAAACTATGTGGGTTTTCAAACAAAAAATGGATTCCATTAAACAACTACTAATGGATTGATGGTGAAAACACTACAGAAAACATTTTTCATCATGAATATAGTTGAGGGAATGTTGATGAGAAATGTTTTTCATATAACTAGGGACTTGTGCACAAATGTTTATATGTTATAAATTATTAGTGATTTTGGAGAACCTATAGTTATAAATTAATTTACATTGGAGAAGTGAACATTCTATTTCTTTTATTTAATTATGTTTCTAAGTAGGACATACAACTGTTTTCTCATGTCATGTGACTTATATAAATGATTATATATAAAATATTATTTAATACATGATTAGAATTCATTGAATCCATTTATATAAAAATAATTTTTTGTTTCAAATATTCAAATGTTATATTATTTCATCCATAGTTGTATTTGAATTGAATTTATAAATTGGTTTGTTATGAAGGAATCAATTACAAAAACATGGTTATACCCTAACAAAAATTCTAGGTCACACCGTAAAATTTCCTTCCGGAATATGTAATATGTCTTTACCATATCCATGTAATAGGTATGGGAAACATGGAAGTAATGGAAGTTCTTGACCATTTATGCGTGGTGTGATGGAGGGGACTAGTGTATATATGATCCAATAATTTCTCTTTGGATGATTGAGTTATATATATATATTTATGATTACATTAATGATATACTACTTTTTAATTTTTATATTTTTTTGATTGTTGAATAATTATCATATTTGAGTTTAATATATTGAATTGTAATGTCTATCTCAAAATTATTTGTGGAGAATTTATTCAAACTTTAATCATGTATAATGAATAATTGTAGTCGCTAACCTATACGAATCGAGAAATCCATTCAGACTATATTTGTGGTGTCATGTGTATCTAGGTATTAGGGTATCCTGGCTATTTTGTTGAATTGTCTATTTGAACTAGAAAATAAATATTAATCATTTGAAAAATAAATGAAATTTATTTTAAATTTATAAATATGGTAAAAAATATTTCATATTGGAAAGAATATTTATATACATGTCGATTATATTACCATGGATAAATGTATGTCACACTCATAAAATGGTGATATTTTTGAAATATTAATAAATTTAAAAATATTATATTTTATAAATGTAATGAAAAAAATTTTAAGAAAAAAATGTTATGTTTTGAAATATATAAAAATGAATTAATGGACATTTAATTTTAATCAATGATAAATATGTCTAAAATTATTATTTTTGATTTAAATTAAAATTATAAAAAAATATGTTAATTGAAGACATTATATATTATATAAAATTTATTTTCGTTATATTTAAATATTGATTTATATTAATTTGATCGCTTATTAACATTCAACATATTAATATTTAGAAATAAAGATCTGATTATTTTTTTTAAATAATAGACATGGTTATTATTTAATGTTGTGAATGAAATGTTCATATGTATAATCATAAGTGGACTGAATTTTTCAATAAAATAATCACCATTATAGAAAATTGAAGAAATTTATATTATCAAATTTCATACTTATATTTCATACAATCATCCCTCTCATGTCTCATCAAAATTTCATATCATTCCATTATTACCCCATCAAAACAATTCGTTTCCCTCGAAAAAACCCTCTTCCTCAATATTAAATGTGAGATTACATCAAACATTTTAACAATCCAATCATATTTACATATTTTCCAACAAAATTAAAATAATAAAATATCATTAATTTCCTTTACGCTCTATATTTCCTCTATTATAGAATAATTATCCACATACCCTCAAATGTAAGGCCTTCATCAAAATTATGATTATGGTTCAACATAGGTATCATATCTTATTTGATGTTTCATTCATATTCATTCTTCTATAAACCAAACAATAACTATCATAATATAGTAATCATATATTATTTATTTAAAAAAACTTATTTTACTAATAATCAAATTATTATTTATTATCTTTCGTATTTTTAGATAAATAATAATAGTGATTAGTTTGTATGAATGGATGACCAAATCAAATAATAAAAACATTTAATATTTCAATAATACCTCCATTGGATTTCCATAATGATCGAATTGGGGAAATATGATATATATAATGTATTATTTATACATAAATGATCACTTAACATCCATATTCACCATTATAATTCTACGAGTACGATAAAAACAAATCGTGTGTTCTATAAACTAAAACAAACATCAGGAATAATTTATTTCTTTTCCATTTATATATTCATTATTAATAAGATACTAGAATATATATACCCACAATACTTATATTTATATGTTATCTATGTTATTCTTTAACAATGCTATTTTTACTGTAATGACCACAACCCTACTAGCTTGGAGTTGATGTCGTACATAATTGCATTGATACTAGTAGAAATATAACACCTCACAAAGAACCAAATAGTATAGTATATTTTGATAACTAGTTACAAAAAAATGATTCACATTATAACATTAAAGGGAAATATTTATCGAAACCTCGTTTAAAACACCCATATAATAAAAAATCGTCCCTATGAGTCATTCTTAATATACATCTTCCCATATAACAAAAAAAATATAAAAGTGTGAGGCTTATTCTAATTAAGGTATTAAAATGATTAAAAATATAATATGATTGATAAGGCAAGTTGAATAACAAATACACATTCCATTAAAACATAACATTGAACATAATATAGAATGAAGAAAAGATGTTCCAAATAATGCCATATAAATAATAATGTTAGAATAAAACATAAAATTGAATTTAAACTAGTAAAATTATCACATTTATTGTTAATTAGTAAGATCATAATGAGTTAATCCATAAATATGGCATAAAAAATATATTCAGCACATCATCGAAGACAACTGAAAATATATGTTCATGTAGTCATCCAAATCCTTTTATATTTTCATTATGAGATTAAAGGATGAATATAGGTCATTTTGTAGGCCCCTGTAATCAATAAAAACATCCAATGAATTCCACGTCTATATGGGGTGAATCATAATCATTGTATACAAAACATTTCCCAAACCGAAAACATAATCTCTATCGATTTGGTGTCATATTATGAATGCTATCAAGATAGAACATCCCCAATCAAAATGATCAAAAATAAATTTATAATATATATTATATGATATCATAAAAATTAAATATCAATTAATAATAAGATTAAACTGATGGTGTTTAAATATATGAATATACTATAATAAAATAATTGTCTAATTCTTGAGTGAAATATATATTCTACTTTGGAGTGAAGTGTTTTTTTTTAAAATTGATTTATATTTTTCAAAAAATCAGATAATAAACATGTATATCATAAAGAAGGTAATGGGGGTACAATGATAATATATTTAAGGAAAAAAGTATTTTCAAATTAATTGAAAACATGAAATAATATAATTTTATATACTATATAAATGATCCACTCTAGTTCTCTTTAAGGGAAAATTCTTTGGATTCATTATTATAGAAAAATGAATCATTTTTTTAAAAATACAAAAATTGATGAGGATAGTTATTCATGAAAGAATTAGTGATCTTATAAAAATAATTATGTCTTAAAACCTAATTTTTAGTGCACATGAAAATGGGTAAGAAAATTAGGATGTTAACATTAATGAGGATTCCTTATAGGATGAATTGAGAATGTAACCATATAAAATATTTATTTTTCCACTAAATAAGTATGAAATTATATTTATTAAAGTTATTGTAATATATAAATATAATATATAATAATTATAAAAAAATTAAATAAACTGACTTAAAGAGGGAGAATGCGTAACCAAAATGAAGAATGGATGTTCAGGGATGATCCCTTAACGAATTTTATGAACTCAACCAATATCTACCAAAAAATAATGATAATAAATAATAAACGTTGAATAACATGAATATAATATTTATACATGTTATTATACATCAATTGGAAATGTTGCACCCATACCATGATTTTATATTATTTATTATTAATTTCACAACATTAGATCATTTGGTTGATGATTGGGTTCATTGTCTGAAAATTTACTTTTTAATTTAATGCTTTTGTTGTGCTATAATCCCTATTAATTGTTATTATAAATTTTATATAGATTAAATGATATGGTAGGGAGTTTGTGACCATTATAGTATTGCTAAATTGTGTTTAAATCATCCATGGATATTTGGGTGGACTCTCATAGTTCTAGGGGTTTCATTTATGGGTTTTTAGGAAAATTATTCAAGTCACAATGTTCGAACATGGGTTTCCCAAATTGGGAAACATAAAACTGAAAGTGTGTAGAATTTTTCTATATTTATTTTCCCAGATTGTAGACAGTTTAAAATAAAGTAAAATAACACTCCATTTAATATTATACCCAAAATATTTTTTATTTTAAAACACCAACAATTTTGATTCTTTCTCCCATATGGATCCCTACTAGTTGGGTAATGACCATAGGGAACCACCGCTTCATTATACTTCATCTTTGGCTATTTTTTTTGGATATTTAATTCCATGGTTAGTGATTTTTCATGATCTATTAATCAAATATACCCCATTAATCTTCTCCCATTCCCCTAATTTGTTTCATGGATTTAATTTGACTGGGATACCTCTTAGATGATCCCTAGGTCTTGGGTATGATTTTTATTTTTTCATTCAAGGATGCTAGGTAGTTCATCTGGTCTATTGGGATTCGTTATTACTTAACATAAAATATCTTTGTGTTCTCACATCATTGATGTAGGTGTTTCCATAAATTTACATTTTGGAACAATCTGTTTGTTCATAAATTTCAATTGAATCATTAAAATTTTGTAATATTGCAGATGATGTGTCAGTATAAATCAGATGGGTGTTTTAATTATTTAATATTTTTTAGAATTTTTTTCAAGGGATTTAATAAATCTAAAAATATATATATGAACTCCATGTGTTTGATAATAGTAAAATATTTCTTTTAAAATTAATATTGGAATTCATAGAGTGATTTTGGAATTTGGTTATTTTTTTGGAAATTTATGATTTTGATATAAGACTTTTGTGTGAGTTTTGATTATTTTATTGATTAGTTCACATGTGTGACGTGGATCATATAATATTAAATTAATGTGTTTTCATAAAATAAATTTATTATTTATTTTTATGATTTAAATACAAGAAGGGTTTCCAGGGAGTTTTGAATATCTATGGAATCAAAGAGTTCTAACATGGATAAGAATTAAAATGGAAATTGAATTTATAAATAATTTTTTCCAGAAACATTTTATTTACAAGATTTTTATCATTTAATATACCTTCCTCTTTTTACTGAAATTTTTCCTTTAATAAAAATGTTGTTTGGATTCTTCATTTTAATTTAATTGTGATTTCAAAGATGTTATCTATGAATTGGACCTTTTTTCATTTTGTGTAGTGGCTCGATTTCTTAAATGACACAATTTACTATTGGAATGCATTATGTGTGTTGTGTGGTTCATATTGGATTTGGAATGGATTTGAAAATGAATATAATTGTGTTGAAAATTAACATCCCCGATTGGTAGTTTTTGATGTTGTGTATTATGGTTTTTGAACACATGTGATGTATATGCCTTGTTGTAATCAATTTTTTTAGATAATGTATTTTTAGATATTATGATGTGAATGATTGGTTGGAAGTTGTGTATGGATTTATAGGAGATGGGAACCACTATTGTGGGTTATATAAAGATAGCATCCTATTATAGTTGGATTTAGACATTGGGCTATGCAAGCATAGTGGTAGTGGTTTCAGTTTAGTCAGACGTGTGTACACCTCCCCATTAACCATGTATAATTATCTTGGTATTCCAAGTAATTATCAAGAGGGGTGAGTGATGGTCACATTTTGACACTATTTAAATGTGTTCGTACCTCGAAGATGTGTAGAGTCTAGGTGGGACATTCCACTTGTGAGGATAGTTTAAAACACCCAGTTGGACAATAAAATGGAGCAACAACATATGATTGCAGGTGAGTAAAAGCTCTGTATATCCAGGGATTGATTTTAGATATGTTTATGAAAATCCCATTTTTTGTTATTTTATGTATTTGTTTCTATTTTATTTAAGGCGTTTTACTATTTAAAATTATTATTTATCTTCATCATAGATTGGTTTGGTATTGTTTGAATTTTGGATTGTGATTTTGTTCTTAACATGATAAATGATTTTGGAAATGGTGATTTGGTGTTTGTTTTTTTGTAAAATGAAATATGTTTTGGTTTATTAAAATGATAGAAACCTGTTTTTTTGTATATTAAAATATATTATTTTATAAATAGGTTGGGAAAGGAAATTTATTGAACCTATGGTGGTTTCCTACTAATCTGTTAAGCTGACACCATATTTGTTCTATTTGGTGACAGTAGGCCCAAGTTGTTTTGTATGTGTAGGTATATTGTTTGGTTTCTCATAGAGTAGGTTGTTATTGTGGACAGTGTTAACCATGAGTTCTCATGTTAATTGGCTTGTCTTGAGTTTTCTTCAGTTTGTTCTTTGTATCCATTTAGTGGTTCAGTGGTATTTTGTATTCAGATTTAGATTTGAATTTATTGAAATTTTGTTCTTATATTTTATTACAGGTTTATTTTTTATATGATATTTGTTTATTTTCGCGAAAATCATTCTCATAATATGTACATTTTTTATCAACATCAATTTCCAGCTTTTGGTGATCAGGGGTTTCCTTCATGCCACATCTCTGACCATGGGATATATCAGGATAGACAACAACTCATCTGCATTCGCAAAAAAATTGTATCATAGCATGTGTTTTCTTATTTGGCGTTTTAGGAATTGGGAGATTATGACTATCAGTAATTGAGAGGTAGGTGCATGAATGAATTTATGAAGCCTTTATCATTTTTATAGTCAAGTTTTCATTGATATTATTCAATTTGTGTCTTTTTCCGATATTATGGATTGAGTAATGACAATGGAGGTGATTTGATGTCATGTTGTGATCACTAATTGAATAGAGACCCATGTGGTGTCTATGTTCATAGTTCAACGTCCTGATATGTTTTTTTAGTTTTTACTTAGGGAATGGCCCACTGACCATATTTCTATGTTCAAAATTTTTACTATTTCCTTGACCAAGTTGTTCTTAAGAGTTGTTATTGGGTTTGATTTTGGTCATTACATGTTGGTTTTGAAGTGGAATTTTTTTTAATCAATGGGTTCTAAAACGAAAAATTATTTTCGATCGTGATATTTTCTATAAAATAATATTTTTATTTTTATTTTTATTTCAAAAAATGAATTTTGAAATTTGGATAGTGGTATAGAAAAAGGGGGTTTTCAAATTGAAACGAGACCAGTGGTTTTGAATAGTGGATTATATGTTTTATTTCCAATACTAGGAATAAGGTATTTTTGTTTTGAACAAGTTCTTTTCCTAGTTTGAGATTGTGTTTTTTTATTTGGTATTTGTATTTTGATATTGTTGGGAATATGCTCCCAAAAAAATACCTCATGTTTTTAGTTGTTATAATCTAGTTTTTATTTATTCTTCATTGTTTCCATTCATTTATGGTGATCATGGCCATTAAGATCTAGTGGAATTGAATAACGATGTTAAAAGTGTGTATTGATTGCTTGTAACTACCAATGTGGTGAGGGTTTGAGAAATCATAGAGTTGTTTGAAATATATTCATTAGATCAATGGAATGTGATCGAACTAAAATAATTGTAATATGGGATAACAAGGAATGTTTTTATGACCACATTCATCCAATAATTAATACCTAAAGAGATGAATGAATAGTAACTGTAAGTGCTCATATGTATTCATCATGCCTAATGGATAGTGAAGTCCCATGTAAATAATTTCCAGGAGTTGGTTTATTTATTTTTGTAAATTGTGTCATAGTATCTACTAAAATCCTATCGTTTTATCTTGTGTATTCATGTATATATCAAATAAAGAGACCTATCATATAATAATATTAATTTCATTATGTCCGTAGATGATTAGATCCCAGATGAGTTGGCCTCTGTAGACTATGTTGTCAAGGTGTCTCTTGATGCTCATGGATGTTCACCATCTTAAGAGAGGTGTCTGTTAGAGGAAATTTTATTGAGGGGTCCTCTTTAATGGTAATGAATCCTCATTCTTCGAACTATCCACTCATGTGTATTCAATGTGGTCGGTTTTGTTATTTTTCTATATCTTATCTCAATCCTCTGAGGGTATTCCCTCAATGCGGTCATTTAGGTCATATGGGGATGTTTTGTATGAAGTGTTTCTTAATGAATAAGTAATGATCCGAGGATATTAGTGCTTTAATGTGAGACAATGGTTCATTCAATCATCATGCATCTAACCAAATTCTTCATAGTTAATATTTTGTATAGTCAGTAGATCTACAAGTGTGAATGGAACCTTATACTAGTTTTTGTCTTCAGTGTAGAAGTGGATACAGTTTATGTTTTGGGTTTTGTTCCTTTCAAATTTGGAGTTTATCCATTGTTTATAAGAGGTTCGATGTTTTTTTTCTTGTATAACCATTATGTACCTTGTATGTGAATCTTTAAATGGTTACCAATCATGAATTGTTTCCTAGTTTTCATTTGTTCTCAATTTGTATATTTTTTTCTTCTGTAAAGGTTGATTTTTAGTTTGGGTTGCATTTATTTTTTATTTTTTATCTGTTTTTACCATTGGTGTGGGTTGTTTCTAGTTATCATTTGATGTTCATTATTTTTTGGAATATGGTGTTATTTTATAATGTTTTTTATTTCGGTTGTTTATATTTTATTGTGAAGTGGATGTTTATGGTCTTAGAAGCATGTTGTTCACTATTTTCTCATGGTTAGGTGAACTACGTAGCTTCTCCTAGGTGACCATGAAGCTCATGGTTTGGGGTCCCATGTTCCATGAATAAACTCTTAAATGTTTGGAAGACTATTATAAAAGAGTCTAGTATTGTTCTGGAAGTATAAAGAGGCATATCACATGGTTTTTTATGGTTTTGGAAACTTTGTGGTCAACCCATGCATGATTTCCCTCTTCTCTAGTAGGGTGCGCACAATTTATGTATGTTTTGTGAATCAGTACCCCAAAACGATGATTCATTCCACAATTATTAAAAATATTAATTTCACATTTTCAACTAAATATTTTTAACCCTATTTTGTATTTTATTTATATTGAGGGATCTTTATTTTGGTGAGGTGTTCTTTCTTTATACTAGTCTGATGTAGAACCATGGTTTTATTCACATTAATATGGTGGGGATATCCATAAGTTGTTCTCCCATTGATAGTTGTGATAAATAATATATTATATTTTTTTAGGGAGTATATTTTATAGTTAGTGTTCATGATGATTTTTAAGGATTCTTTTGAATTCTGTCATGTTCGGGAATGCTTTCTGTTTACTGTTCGTCTAGGTGAAATACCCTGGATAGAAAATATTTTTGTTAGGGAGAATTTTCAAAATTAGACAATGATTTTCATTTAATTATATTAATTCATAAATGATTTATATTTTTTATGTCGATATGGTTGGGTTGCTGAAAATATTCTATCGATTTTATTTCATTCGGTGTTCACCATTCCTTATTCAAAGTTATTGTGAAAGGTATTGGGATAATGTTTCTTGTTGGGTAGTTTTTGACACCCCCAGTGTCACTAAATTGTTTTTAAGTAGTTAAAGGATATTTTTTTGGACCATACATGGGTTTATGGTGTAATGTGATAGTTTTTTCATAACAATTAATGTCACTCGGTTTGAGAATGTGTTTCCTAAACCATGAATTTTAAATGTGCTATTTTGAAAATTGATTCCATATTCATTCACTTGATTTTCAAATGGTTTACAAAACCATGCACAACATCATGAATCCCATTAAAAAATAAAAAAATTATTTTAAAAATCCAATATATTTTATTACAAATCTCATTTTAATCTCTACCCATTAGGGATTGAACAATGGAAAACCTTTTTTACCCTTCATATTGGTCCACTTTCATTGTGATTTCTCAATAATGATTAGTGGTTCTATCTGGTTTATCCATATAATTTTCTTCATTACTCTTATTTTCATCCCCCCAAACATTTAATTTCTCAATATTATATTTGATAACTACTTTTCGAACCCTATAGGGATCAGGATTATGTTTCATTGTATTTTTTAATCTTTGGGTGTGCAGTTTGTTCATTGGGATCAGTTCATCCTTCCCTTGGAGTATCGCAACATTTAAATGTTTTTGAGGAATTTGTATCCATAAATATATTTTATGATAAGTTATGATTATTCTTTATCATTAATTTATTGTGTAATAATTTTATAATCCTCTCCATGGTTTGTTAGTATGAGTTATTTGGGTGTCTGCTTGAGGTAAAATTCATGCATTTTGGTTTTCCAAAGTATTTCATTAATTTTCCTATAAATAGGAATTCTAAGTGTTTGATTTAATGCAAATTGGTCATTATAAAATAATATATGTAATTTTATGGTTTATTTGCATGGTTATTTTTTTTAGAGAAGTATGATTTTAAATTGTGCCTCGTTTAGGTGATGGGGTGATTTTAATTATTTGTGCACGTGTATAAATTGTTGTGTTTAGTGTTAATGAATTAGGGTATCATTGAAATAGATTTTTTGTAATTTATTTTCCTAAAATTAATATTTGAATAGTTTATTTGATGTTGGTACATCCATGGGAACATTAGTTCCTCACAAGTATTATAATTCTAATGAAGATGGAAAAAATAAAAGAACTTTCCCTCAAAACTTTATTGTACAAAACGTTTCTAATTTCTTCCATATTTCTCATTTTCTTGAAATGTTCCCTTAAAATAATAATTGTGATGTTATTATTCATGAAAAATAATTATTTATTTCATATTTTTTCATTAAATTTAGGATTTTATTATATTTTATGAAGTGAATCATTTTCTAAAATGACATATGGCCCATTAGACACTTTAATGTGTTTTGTGGGTCTCATTGTTGTTTTATTGCAATGGTTTTTAAAATAAATTCATTTTTAGTGGAAACTAATATCCCAAATTGAAATTTTGTGATGTTTTGAAAATAGTTTATGGACCACATATGAGCTATTATCCTAGTTGTAATCACTGAACTTTTTGGAAAATGTCTGAAAATAATGTATGCCATGACGGAATAAATGGCACATGTGTGTAGATAAATGTGATATGGGATTCTATATGGTGGGATCACTATCGATAATATCATCTCATTGGTGGGTTAATTTATATACTAGGAATGAATAGTGTCCATGGATTCAGTTGGGACACGCATGTGAGGACCTCCCTTTTCACAATGTAACATTACCATGGAATTCCTCGACGTCAATGTGATGGTTGCGTGAAAGATTCATGTTAAACCTAATTAGGATGGTTGTTACACCCAGAATTTTTAGAGGCATGGTGGGAAATTCCACATTCCAGTGTGGTTGATTGCATATAGTTTGTTAGAGTCTATGGATATCCACTTTATGCCACTAGGTGAGTCCAAACAGAGTAAGTCCAAGGATTTTTATAGAAATATTTATAAAATTCTCACAGTATACTATATATATATATATATATCAATTTTTATATTCATTTTTACTAGTTTTCTTATTTATAATATGTATTAATATTAATCATAACTGGGTATTGATTTATCGTTTTTTATTGGATTTTTAAATTATTACACCATATTGGAAATTGAGGTTTGGTGTGTATTTTTTTCGAAAGAGAAATATGTATTTCATTATTAAAATGATAAAAATTTATTATTATAAATTTATTTTAAACTACTGTTTGTGGTCTATTTTATGATCTTAAATGTGTTAATTATATGGTGGTTTTATAATGAGCTATTAATCTCACACCCATCATGTATAATTCGTTGTTAGTAGACATGATCTATTTTGTATGGGCAAGTTTCAATTTTAGTTTCTCAAGGAGGAGGTTGGAAATTTGGATATTATTGAACATAATGAAATGTAGATATTTGGATGTCATTTATATGGATTATCTTTTTCATTGTAGACTTATGGTTATTTAGTAGTACATTTTATCTACATTAATATATTTATTTATTAACATTGAATTATTGGATTCATCAACATTTTCATTTTTTTAATTAATGCAAGTTTATTTAGTGAAAAATAATTCCCATTGTGAATAATCTAATGCCTAGCACAATTTTAAAGTAGATGGGAATTGGTAAATACATTAATGCCATGTATCGACCCAGTTCAAATGATGGGTATGATGGAATCTAGGATGGGTTCATGGCAGGAAGTATACCTAAAACACATAGAATAAATAATGGTGATTACGTCATATATCATAAAAATAATAGTGATATGAGGAAACCATTTAATTATGTCTGGAAGAGTATTTCACTTCTACATATAGCGATAGAAAACGAAATTAAGATCATTAATAATTTTATTCTATAAGTTATTAAAATTTAAGTGAATTAATAAAATTTTATTTAGTACACTTTTTGTCTTTTTGTTAATTTATTGGATATAATTTCATCATTTAGAAGTGTTTCTTTCCACTAATTTCATTATTGGATCAATTATATGCATGTATGAAAGGTCATGTGAAATGGTCATAGTTATATAGAATTAATTTTTTTATTAATTAATATATATAATATATAGTGGTCTTATATATTTTTTTTTCAGAAATTCAGATGATTCATTAGATAAAATATTAATAATACGGTCTGGATTATTTTGAATCTTTTTTTGATCATCATGAACTAGATTTCTTTTATTAATGTAAATCATGTATATATACATTATTTTGAACAATAAATATGTTTAAATATGAATATAATTTTTTTTCAAAAATAAAGATTCTTTCATGTCTATCCATGAAGGGGTAAATGTAAAATAAAAACTCGTTATCCACAAACGTGGTAAATCAACATCTGACAGATAATGTTTTCATTTTTAAACTAATAATAGGAAAATTAAAGATTTGATGGTGGATATAATGTTATCATAATAAAATTATAATTTATATAAAATATTGTATTTCACGTGCATATTTGGTTAATAGAGGGAATGATAGAATAATAAATGAAGAGAAATATGATCAAAAATAAAAGAACGAAATGGAATTTAACATCATGAGTTCCACTCCATGGGAACCTCAAAATAAAACATTGAGATGGTATTTTGGAAATACATTAATGACTAAAACAATAGGGAAGGGATTGGGAGTTTTATTGAGATGAATATGAGAAATATTCACGGATTTTGTAGTGTGAGGATATTAGGTGGCGAGACGTAGTATTTATAAGGGAAGAGATATGTATTTTTTGAAAACATAATTCACATGTTTATTTTATTATACCAAGAAAATTAATAATGATGATTGTTGTGACTAAATATTGTAACTAATGAATCTGTTTTTTAATTAACGAGTTCTTTAATAACTCATACCTCATTCATGACTCAATAATTCTTATATTTCCCAGAACTATTAAATATAAAAAATTACTATGTTTCTAAAATTAACAAAACTTCAACTATTTTAGAAAAATCTGGAAAATTCAACCTAACCATTTTTTGATAAGTAGAATTAATAAATAACCTCCATTTTAGTGTAATTTATTTTAGTAGGTTAAATATAATTATGATATAGATTCATCATTCACTAAAAAAATGAAATTTTATAATTATAAGCGACTTTTTGATACATTTTAAAATTAATTAAGTTTTCATAAAATTATATTATAATCATAAGAATGAAGATTAGATATATTAAAATAATATTTTACAAACAAAATATAAATTTAATTATTATATTATTTATAAAATTTTAAATAGACATTAACATTTCACAAACTTTAACTAATTATGTAAACATTTTTAATACATTTACAGTCTTATACCATGATATAATTTTATTATAATATCACTTACGAGATTGCTAAATTTTATTTATAATATCATAGGTGAATCAATTTATAATCACAAATAGACTTTTAATATAATGAAATTGAACATTCCATAAATATCATTATCTTAAGTACTCATTGGAAAATATATATTTACAAAAAATACTAATATTTTACCCTAAGATGATTTTTAAAATCAAGAGTTTTAACATGACCTTTATTATTTTGAGTAGAAATTAAAAAAATTTCAAAATGTATATTTAAAACATGTATACTATTAAAACGATGAAAAAGTACCTTTCAAAAAATAAAGTCTTTTTCGTACAATTTGATTTAATCATACCATATTACAATATAATCATTTAGATGAATGTCAAAACATTTGATTAAATATATAAATTTCATAATTTTGTGAGTATTGTTCATTCAATCCAATATAATGTTTCTATTATAATGGTCATCTTAATTTAGTTATATTTAATTATTTATTATAGTTCGTATAATTTTGTTGTTCTTTGAATATTATTGTATCAGGGAAATTATATTTAATGGGAGATATATCAAAAAAAATTAGTGAATTACATAATGATTTCCTAAAAAATAGTATATACTCATAATTTTGAATTTTTCATCGAAAATAAATGTTTTTCACTTTATAATTCCATTAGGTAAAACCCACATTAGATACATGGTACATAAAATATCCTCTAAAAATGTGAGAAATTGAAATTCTATAGTCACCAAAAAACGATGATTTCAGGTCAAAAATCATTATTTGAATGTGATTACATCGACATAGAAGAGGTATCTATCTATCATGTTATATTACATTGAGGTAAAAATAATGTCCATTAGAATGTTCACCATCACAAAACCAAAAATTTGTGATCACTTAAAATACCATTTATTACATAGAAATAAATGTAATCTAATACCAGTTTTTCATAAAAACCATTTTTAATAAAGTTAAGCGATATATCTAATTTTCATATAAGTACCTATAAAAATAAACATGCATGGTTACATTCTATTTCATAATCATAATCTCATCCTTTAGATGTGATTCGATCTACTCTCACTTCATCCTTTCAACAAGGAAATGAATGTTATGGATGAATTTTTTATACCTGAAGAACCATTGCTGAATCATTCAGACCTTATATTATTCCTTTTTCTTTAAAAAAGCATACAGAATATAATAATTTATTAATTTGTAATTAATGATGAAAAAACATCCAATGTTTTACGTGGTCCATTCAATGAGTAACTATAATTATGTGTAGTCTGAAACATGTTTGCCCACATTCAATTAAAAAAATATACATAAGGTGTCTAAAATCAAAAAATTAGTGATAAATAATTTCCAATGTTTAAATTGATACATTACATTGTTATCTAATCCTAAAGAACAACATAATAATTCATTTCCACATTCAATTAAATAAATATAGATACATGGTTTATAAATTTCTAGAATCAATATATAATATGTTTTCACGTATAATTTATCTCTTAATACATTATTCAACATATATGAATACCATGATCACATTAAATACATTATGAAAACATGCATTCTTCCAAAAATATAATGAAAATGTACTCTAGTAAAATCCATATATATCTCATGATTCATATAATAAGAATATCATAAAATAAATCTTAAATCCCTAATTATAAATATATTATTTATTCAACATCGACTATATTAATAGTATAACATTGACATTGATTCCTTATATCTTTCTTATATTTATTTCCATCACCCATAGGGCATTCATTTGCACAGTGCCCCATATCCTTATAGTTGAATCATTGAAAATTATAAACATCTTACATTCACTTACACTCATGGTCCATGTTCTATTCTATACACAATTGTAAAACACTCCCTTTTGTTATGGTATGTATCGTGGTGTTTCATCCAAAAATTATAAAATGCAGAGAAATCATTGTTTCCATTTTTTCCATTATCCCTCTCTTGGCCATACACTCTATTATTATATTTCCTTCCATTAAATTCATATTAATTTTAGTATTCTTTATCTGTCATGATTTCACATGAGACTATATCCACATATGATGAGAATGTTTGGTAAATTAATATCCTCTATAGAATTTTTTTCATTCCTTTAATGAAACAATCAATCATTCTCCATGTATTATATATGTAGACCGTCATATTCTTTTATAAAATTGTAACTTTGTGTTCATACATAGAAATTTTTTCATCTTCTTTTTATCTCATACTCAAGAATTTTATCTACATATAATCTCATTGTTCTCTTTGAAAATATGTGTCCAAGAAATGTTCCATAAAATCTTATCATTACAAATTTTCAATTTCCTCTTCATGTATAATTTTATGAATTAAATACCACTATTGATATGTATCTCTAGAGAGACGATAAAAATCCATCATACCATTCTCCATTTTAATACTTAAAAATGTATGAAATATCTTCTATAAAAAACATATACATTACTCAGATAAAATGGGGTTTCTACACAAATTGAATTATGAATGTTGTTCTTAAATTAAGTGGTATGAAATTATTACACAAAATTGAGGATTTGGATTCAATATGTGAGTAATGATATTGTTAATGGCCTGTGTAAATTTGTACAATATATTTATAATTTTTTCAAAAATATATATAGCTCCATCTCCAACAACATTATCATCAATAAGATGGAAATACATATATGTAATATGTGTATTGATATTATTTCAATTCAATCAAAGATGTTTGATTTCTAAAATATGATGGATAATAAATCAGGCTATGACTATAATTCTTAATTTTGAACTAAAAAACACATAACACAAATTAGATGTTTATACATAGCTAATCTCAAAATTATAATAATGGGTTATATAGGTACATGATTAAATATAAATAAATTATAATGGGTATTAAATAAAAGGTAAATTATGCCAACCATATCACCAAGGATTGTAATAAAAGGTGATGAGTAAGGCCCTTGTCGTTTATTAGATATTTTGAGTGAGGCCCGACAATTTTTTTTGGATTTGTTACACCTAGGTACATCTGTTCCAAAACCACTTCCTCTTGTAGTATCTAGAATATATATATTGCTAGGAATTCCCAAAAAATATATGACATAACATAATTATATTATTTTGTTCTATTATTATCCTCAATGTATATGATATGGTTATGTTTCATAATATTGTTTTCTTGTTCCAATTTCATTGTTTTATACTAAACGTTTTATGACACAAACTCCAAAGACGATTCCCCCGGTAGCCTATATCTAGTTCCATACATAATTATATTAGTAATATGATCATGAGATCACATCCCAATGTACAAAATAGTATAATATATTCAGAAAACTAAATTACAACATATTTTTTAAAACACTATGTGAATGAAAAATCGACATAGCTTTTTTATTTGAAACATCCATTAATAAAAAGTCCATTTGTGGAAGTATTTTATGATATACATATTGGTATACTAGGGAAATATAAAACATAATATATATGTGATCTATGATTCCTATGAAGGATATGAAATAATGATAATGATAATATAAAAAATAAGGAAATGTAAAAAACTAAAACACATTCCACTAAAATGTATATGTGAACATAATATGGTAGAATATTGTTTTGTCAAAATGATTCCATATACATAATCAAAACATCGTAAAAAATAACCATTAAAGTTACATTATTACAATATTAAAATTTATTATTAATTACTATTATCAAAATATGGGAATATATAATGTTGAATATAATTAACATACTAACAAGGCCTTGACCATGACATTTGAATATAAATGGTTGTGTACTCAACCAAATAAAAATATGTTTCGTCTCGTCAGACCTAATACTGTATAGAGTAGCTATAACATACCCTAAAAGTAACTTACAAAGAAAAATAAATTCCTCATATGATTGGGGTAAACATTAATAACATATACATAACATTCACCAATATGTTACCATAAACACTAACAATTCTGAGTAATATGATATGTGATATCAATATAGAAAATTCATAGTCAAAATGTTCATAATCAATTTAAAAAACATATTAGTTCATATCAAAACAAATAAATCCAAATTAATCATGTGATTCACCATAGTGTTTTAGAAATAGATGAAAATAATCAAATAACATCATTGAATAATTATTGAGGGTAAAACAATTTTTTTAACACTTCAATGAAGAGTTCATTTTAAAAATAATTTTTTATTTTACAGAGAATCAAATTATATACATATATTTCCTAGAAATGAAAACATAGGGAAAAAGAAAATATATTTGAAGAAAAAATTATTTCCAATTTATGTGAAAATAGATAAAAAGATAATTTTGGATACATTATAAATGACCCACTATAATGAGGTTTAATGGAAAATAAAAAAATTGTCTTTAATCTATAAAATGTATTATTAATATATAAAAAACTAATGAAAAATGATTTTATTATTATAAAATGGGTTATTAAATAAAAATTATTGTTTCTTTGTAATGTATTATGGGGATCACATGAAAATGTTTATGAAAGAGTGATGTTCCCTTCAGTAAGTCTTGCTTATCAGGAATAATTGAGAAATGATCATTATAAAATAATGTATTTCGCATCGTATAAGGAATAATTATTTGGATACATTATTTTGGAACATATATAATGAATTTATAATTTTAATTGTATAATAAATAGGATTTACATTGGGTTAAAGATATATAATGCATAACACTAATAAAAAATTCGATGTTCGGGGATAATCCATTACATATTTTCAAATAGTCCAACTGTATTCCACATAAAATATATGATCATGCAGTTAAAAACATATTACCATGAAGATACATATATTCATGATATTATACATCATATTTTAGTATAAATAAACCATACACTATAAATAATTATTAATAAGACATATCTCATAGAAATAATGGTGACATGATAAACCCATTCAATGTGTATGAAAGAGTTATGCATTAACACATAATGATTATGATAATTAAATTGTATTAATAAATAATTTAACTTAGAAACAATTTTAAATTTATTATATTTAGTTTAAATTTATCAACCATCCTTATATTATTTTTGAAGAGTTATAATATTCAATTTCGTCTTTCGGATTTCTGTGTGTCCACTGTTTTCATGATATTTTCACTTGTATTCAAGTTTGAAAGATCAGATGAAATGGTAATAGTAATCCTGAAATGAAATAATATTTTATTAAAAAAATTAAATAATAAATAATTTTATTATATATAATTTATTTCCATATATGAGGATAAAACGTTATATATAAATTGGTCTTAATAGTATAGATTACATGGGAATTTCTTCAATCATTATGTACTATTTTTGTATAATTAAATATTATCCTATTTATATACTAGTTAATGAATAGTAATTATGTTCAAATATACAAATTAAAATTTTTTAATCCATAAAAATTATTTCATGAAAATCCTCGAAGGCATAATTGAAAAATAAAAACTTATCATCCACGATGGTTGTAAATCAGAACATCATGAACAATTATTTGTTTATTAGAATAAAAAGTGGGAGGGAAAATAAGTTATGGTGGATATACAATTGAAAAAATAATGTTACAGGATGTATAATATATTTGTTTTATAATAACCTTTTATGTTCAGGAGTATGAAAAGGATGATAAAAGTAATTAAATTGAATTGAAATATAAATAACTTAAGAAAAATTTTACCTCTTGATTTCCTCGCCATAAAGACCTCTATAATGATCATTAGAATAATATTTCAATGAGATTAGAAAGAACAGTCCATGTGAGATAGGTTTTGGATAGGTATTTTTTGATAATTGGAATGTTCTAAGGCTTTTTGGGCATGAGTAGTATTGGTGGTGAGAGGTGGTTTTTATTGTGGATGAGAGTGTCTGTATTGATTATTTAATTCATTTTATTATTATTATTTATCAAAAATACAAATAAAAATGATTATTATGACTAAATACAGTATAATAATGCATGTGAGTTCAAACCAATGTCTGATTATCTCATTGATTAATAATACTTTTCTGAATAATTAATGTATTTGTCTAGAATGATAAATAATAAATTCCTTTTCACTATTCATGAAAATTGAGCTATTTAAACCAAATAAAAAAAATTGAATATGTTTATTTAATTTTTTACCTCGTAAATGGACTCCATTTTATAAAAATATTTTTCAAAATATGTGAAATTTATTATTTAAATAAAATCATGATTTACTAGAAAATACATATTTTAAAATTATACTATATTAAATGAAACTTTCAAAAATTAATTATGATCTCATAATGTTATCATATAATCAAAATAGAACTAAATATTAATTAAATGATCTATATTTAAAAAAAAATAACATTCTTTTCAATTGTTTTAATAACAATAAAATTTTAAATTATCATTTAATTCTCATCGAAATAAAAATAATTAATTTATCATTTTTAATATATACTTATTCCCTGATATAAATATTTAAAATTTCATTTTTAGATACCAAAATTTTATTAATAAATTAAATGTAAAATCAAATTGATTCCATAAAAACATTTAATTTGTCAAAATTCAATGTTTTATAAAAACTATATTTTCCAATATTCTATCGAAAATAATTAATTTTGAAAAAAAAATCATTTTATATTAATTATGAAATTTCACATTAAAAAATGTTGTTTACATTTTTTAATAGAATCTATAATAGTCTGAAAACATAATATCAATATAAGTGTTACATTAGAAAGATGTAAAACTGCATTTATAAAGATATAGTCTTGTATTCATAAAATATGTTTATTCCTGACTTATTCTTATAATATATTTTGTGAGAATGTAAATTTTTTTATTATATTTATAAATTTAATGATTTTATTATTACTTATCATTCAAAACAATTTATGGGAAACAAAATAATGGGTTTTTTAAAATAATTATTTCAAATTATATATCATTAATATTAAAATATTGGTTTGGTGTGAAACCTATGTTATAAGTGAAATAATATTTAAAGAGAGCAGTATCATAAAATCATTGTGTTTCTTAATTTCAAAATAAAATCTTTTATTCCCATATTCACCAATCATGTTATTGTGTGTTCATGTTTGGGTTGGATTGACAACCTACCTGAAAAAATCTATGAAATTTTATCATTAATGATATTGAAAATATGAAATAATGTATAATACTAAATTTTATTATATAAATTTATTATCGTATGGATGGATTCATCAATAACTAACACCTTAATTAAGTTAAAAACTTTTACGAGTTAAAAATTACCAAAAACTGTTTATTGTCAATTTCATATTGTTGGATAAAAAAAATTACAGTGGAAATGAAATATAAAAATAATATATATTTATTATAAACAAAATATAGTAGAAATAATAATCATTATTGACTTATATTGGAATAATAACGAAAAAAAACAGTACTCCTCTAAAACTACTTTAAAAAACCAAAATTCTAAACTCTTAATGAATGATAATATGAAATAAATATCTAAGAATCATATAGATTATTGTTATATTTTAAAAAATATGTATAGTGTTTGGTGTTATCATGTCTATGGATTATTATATAATTATGGTTATATTGTATTTTTAAGGACATTATAACTTATTTTACTTATTGGGGAAACAATGTAATGGTTTTTTGTAACCCATTATAAATTCCAATATTATAATGGTTATTAGTGAACCCAATATTTCTATGTTGATTTATTTTATATTGTGATTGTATAATATTTTATTTACAGTATAAATTAATTGGATTTAGAATTAATTCATATTATCTCTATTCCCCATTATGATTACATCTGAAATCACGATGTCAATAAGGTTTTATATGTCTCGTTATCAAATTTAGTAAAAAAAATTTATAAAGATACTCATATTCACAATGATGTGGTATTATGAGAACATAATTAATATCAATTCAATTATATATGAAATTCATGAGGATTTAATATCTATATCATGTTAGCTATTTTAATGGAATTCGATTTCACATATAATGTTTTCATTACATATTCCTTATATTGAATATGAATCATCTAATATATGTTTACACTGTAAACCATATTTAATATTGGATGGTTTATTTACTACACAATTTTAATTATGTATATTGATATCATATTATTATATAATTTATAATTATGTTTATCATTTTAATTCAATTTGGGTTTTTATTTAAAATTTTAAAATTTTGAAAATGTTTTTTCTCAACATATCTTTATTGATACATGTGTTAATTTCTAAAACAAATTTTATATTAATATGGTGAATATACTATAGATGAATATTTTTTAAAATTAAAAATTATATTTTCCTTCATATTTTCAAAACCATATTATTTCATATATTCTAATTCCTTATGAATTATAATTATTCATGCAACAAGGTGTTGAATGTGACTGTATTTCCTTCCTCGGATCATAATTACCAATCCTTGTCTATAGTACTCCACAATTGATATTTTCTAACATTTGATAATATTTTTATGTATTGAGCCTATTATTCATTGAAATAATATCTACCAATAATGATTTCTTAGATAATAATTTTATTGAATCAATAAAATGATTTATTTTTCAAAAATTAACATTACATTTAATAGATTTTTCTACCATATCAACATTTTTAGAAACATCCATTGTGGAATTTTCACTTGTGAATACTCAAAATTATTTAATCAATTATGATCATTTTATTCCCCAAATATAATTTTAATGATATGTTTTACATACAATTTTTAGGTTCTGTATTAGTGACTTGATAATTTTAAAATATTTAATGGTGTTTATATCATTTCAAAATTATATTATTTATCTTCCACTCAAAATTATATTTTTATAATATTTATTTCATTATCCAAAATAATTTAAAAAATATTATTTCCAATATTAATAATTTCATAGTATTTTATTAAAATATTTTTAAAAAATTTATTTCCCTTTCATGTATTTATTATTAAAAATATATTTTAATGTAAAGTATTTAAATATACGCACACATCCACTTATTAAAAACATGCATGTTTTCTTGTATATCCATTAGTAATGAATCATTTCTAAAGAAAATGTTTTCAATATACAATAACTCCTCATTGTTGTAAACATGTATCATTTAAAGGATAATTTATTCACACCTCCCTATAATAATGTTTTAGAAAATAATTATTCTTCCCTTATAGAAAATTTTCTGGCCAATGTAATTCACAAATTATATTTTATGAAAAATGTTAAGAATAATTTTTCAAAACCTTTTCTATTTCAAAGTATTATAATCTCCATGGTTTATCAAGAATTTAGTATTTTTTACCACCCTTCATTGGTTATTACGTAATGAATGCAATATTTAAATGTGATTGTCAAATCTATATAAAATATCATTATCTTATTATTTAATATTTTAGAAACCCATACATGTTTAGATTGATATTTAAGAGATCATGATGTCTGATTAAATTTTGGAAAAATAGGTGTTGATTATGATGGGTGGAAGGATATGTCCATAAATAATGATTATTATAGGATTATATATCATGATATAGTTTGTAATGGACATAATAGGGTATTTCAAATAGGTGTTGTAATGACATGATTTTTTTTAGAATGAAAAAAGGGATATTTCACCAATATATGTCAATAATTTATTTATTAAAAATGGGTTTTAAAAAATATAGTGTTGTTCCATATTTTAATTTTAATCAATAAATATAAAATTCCACAGCTATTTATCTCATTATTTCCATTTTAATGGATGCATTTCATTTCCATGAAATAGTGAATTTAACTATTTATTTAATATTTTTAATTTATTTTACACTTTAATAAAATTATAACATGTTTTATTATTGAGGAATTTGTTTACAAACATAAAATATTTTTTATGGTGGTATAATGATATTCCTCAGATCATATGCTATTCTATCATTATTTGTAATCATCTTTATATAGTGGTATTTTAATTTGATATATATGCCTTCTTCTTATTGAACATCATGATTTCAATTTAATACCCTATGAAAATATTTATTCATATAGTGAATTTTCACTAACTCCTCTATTAATTTTTCATTCCCCATCAAATTAATATGATTATGATCGGTGAGGTATCATAAAATGTTATTAAAAGATACTGTTTACATATAAATATTAAAAAATATTAATATAATATGACTATATAGATAGTGTAATATACAGTAATCTTTTAGGACATTGAGGTTTTTGAATAATTTTTAATGTTGTAATTTAATTTTCAATATTAATGAATTTATTATGATATTATAATCATGGGTTTAATTAGTTGGTATTAGAGTAGGTTTTATTTTTTTGGATATTATTAGATATTCATCTATTATAAGATTGAATATTATTAGTAAAACCACTATATATGCAGTTATATATTGTATAATACCCTAAAATTAAGTATTTTCTTGAGTATATAGCAATCCATAGAAATTCATCCCTATACAGATGTTTGAAATAGTCTTATCATTATTGAATATTAAACAAGAGTCAATAAAAATGAAATGGGATGTTTGTTCATTGTCTCAATCATCGAACCAATGCATAACATGTGGAAAAAATAATACACACATGGTTTGAATACAATTGGAGATATGGGTAAATTGAAAACATATTTATACAACAGACTTTAATGCATTTAGCTCCAAAAGATATTCACTTATAATTTTTTAGAACTGAATGATAACAAAACATAATTTAACTAATGTTAATATAAGAATTATTATATTGGAAAAAATGGAAAATAGGATAAAATGATTATGTATAGAGAACAATAATATTTATTGATAACTTCATTATATGATATTCATAATTACTCCGTTTAATTTATTTTATGATATTTTTTTAATATTTTTATGATTTTTTGTTCCTTTAACATTATTTGTGATTATCATACTTGGAATCATGATCATTTTTTAATATATCTAGGTATTACTCATTTCCATCATCATATAAATGATTTAATACATTATCATTTTTCATTTCAATTAACAATAATGTGTGTTTCCCCTGGAATTATAATTCCATTCCAATAGTTTTCATAGTCTATCCTAGATACCCTAATACCTTGATACCTAGTCTGGAACCAACATGGCCTTAATATAATTCACTATACCAATAGGTTTGTTACTAGTACTCGACATCATAAAATATAACATATGGAAGAAATTTTCCAAAAAAATTGGAATGTAAATATAAAAATATATATGTTCAAAAATCCTCAAGGATTTATTTCTATTAACCTTGATGGTATATAAAACACAACACATTAGATCATAAATATAGTCATAAGTATATTAAAATAACAAAATAATTCCTAATAGTTACAAAAAAACACATCAAAACTAGATAAGAACATCTACTGCCTCAGAGAAAATCATACCATTTACTTGAACATAGATGATGAATATCTAAAAATTCCTCACAAAAGAGGCAGGGTGTGAGGTAAAATCCACATAGGGTCTCACCATGGGTAACATAGTAATATTCCATATTCATAACCTAAATCATGAGATATATCATTAAAAAATTTGCATGGATGTAAAATATCAAAATAAAATAAATTATTTTCAATTCAAATTATAAACATATTTCAAACATTGTATGAGGTATTTATTTTAAAATATATATATATAAATAAAAAGGAAGTACTAATCCAATTTTAAAAGAGACTTCATATATATATAATTAATCCCAATAATAAAATATGTCATATACTATGCAGGAAACTAGTTTCTAGTAATTGGATATTTATTCTCTCATATCATGCATCCCAAAAATGTGTACACATGTACCTGAGGATCATGCCCAAATGGACTCATCAATACCTCATTAAAAATAAGATCCACCATACTAGTTTTTTATTAGAGCTATCATATTAAATCGATTTTCATGGTATTACAATTATTTAATGATTATCTGAAATAACCATCTTACTATCTAGTCTCAAATGAGATGAAATAATAAATCAGTAATGTAAATATTTTTTAAAGTCATTTTAAATTTCAATTTTCACACTTAAAATATAAATATTCCAATTTCATTTAAGAAACAAAATTTTTTTTTACCATCAATTCATTCCACAAAAAAATAAAACCAATCATACGTTCATATCATATCATTTTAAATCATTTTTTTTATAAAAAATTAATTTATATCCTTTAACAAATTTCAATCAATTTCTAATCGCATCAAAAATTTGGATTCCATTTGAAATTGGGGGTTTTCTTAAATAATCATGACATAATAAATTTCATTTCAAATTTTCATCAAATTTTGTTTTCATGTTTGAATTATATTTTATTTAAATAAATAAATAAATTTTAATTTCCAATAAATAAGCTAATACTAATTAGAATCAACTAACATTAATAAATATATCAAAAATCAACAAACACTCTGGGGTTTTACAATGATGAATGATGAGAACATGAATCCATAAATAAAAACGAGATTATATATTTATGAAATTTGGTTTTAAATCAATAAAAATGATTAATCACAATCTAAGGAGTAAACGAAGAGACACCATGAGTCATTGAAGGATAGATGATTAAAATTTATAAGAGTGGTTTACTGAAATATGTTTTGATTTCTTCTACCAAGTAAGGGGTTTTAATGTGACAAAAGGGTATCATAATATCACCACCTAGACCTTAGAAATCATTATAAGATGTGTTGGGGTCCAGCGAGAAACAATAATTTATTTTGATAAATTTTAAAATAATTTTCAGATATTAAAATCTATGTTCTCATAGATATATGGTAAAGACCACACAACTTTAGAAATATTATTCCCATATACCATAGTGAACAATTCCTAATTAGTGGTTTCATGGTGTTTAAGCCCTGTCCAGACTATGAAAACCCCCACATGTGAAGGATTCATTGATTACACATAGTGGGTGCACAATTCTTGAAAACCATTCATCAACCATTCAAAATAGATAATATATACAAAATTTCAAAATTTCAAAAAAATAATCCACCAGTTACCCACCAAAACCAAAAATAAAAATATGGAGGTCAAAGGATTAACTAAAAATCAATAATAGGATAGTATAACCTACTAACCATAAAAAAAAATCTATCCATATCAATCATATCCCGAAGTATCCATATTAAAAATTTGAGGACACTAATCTCACATCAATCTGAATATATCTATTATCTCATGGGTATATAGACCTTTCTTCCACATAAATAAGAAAAAATGAGACCACATACCATGAAGTACCTTGGTTTTAAAGTAAAATTCCAACCCGAACTCTTAGTACTATATAAATAAGCCTCAACATCAAGATACTTGTATGTCAAATCATGTGATTGATCAGAGAGATGAAATTATGTCTTTGATACATGGAGCACATTATGTATCAATATAAAATATGGTTAATTATCGAATAGGTAAGAAACTATTTTCACCATCAAAACAACCTCAAAAGGACATATAATTCAAGGAGAAAATTTACCTTTCCCCAAATCCATTTGATGACCAAAATGTATTTAAACAATCAAGAACACATGGTCACCTACTAAAAACTATAACTATTAAAGATGGTGATCAACATAATATTTATATTGGATCGGTATTGAAAATATAATTTAATTAATAATCTGAATTTATTTATCGTATCCAGGACAAATCTTATTCTATTTATGGACCATTTGAAAATCTTAAACAAACACAACAAATAATTAAATGTTAACCAGTACAATTCCATTAAATGATCTAATTATGACCATGGGCTGAAAAATATTTTCATAGGAAAACTCAATGAGTCTCAAATGGTCATCCCATGACCCACCAATATTGAGGATGTTGGATTGGATAATATTAGAGTTAATTTGTATAATGATATTGGATAGCCATTTGTCTACATATGGCATGTCAAACTCAAATGAACCTATGATCCTAGTGACTCATGAATGATAATCCCATAGTGAGAATTACATTGGGTGTCTCTACCAATGACTACAGAATATGGATCAATTAAAAGACAATCTATATCACAGATTTATTTCACATCTCAATAACATTGATTTTATGAAGAATTGGAATAATGTGATATTAGTTTGTCATCTAATAGATCCCAACCCATATTTCAATCATCAATCACTGGTTATATTGAAAACCAACCAAAAATACATATAAATCTTATCACACTTCCTTGTCAACGCTAGATGTGGTTGATGAAAACCTGAATGATTTTCCATCATATTCATGACCTATTAAAAGTTATTTTAGTGAAAAATATTTTTAATGATTTCTCATATCATACCTAGAATCCAAAATTATATATATAGGTCATAAAATAGCATAATGGATATTTTTTCACTTTTGACGGGGAATTGTGTAAATATTACATAACATATTTCCTCTTTGAAAAAGGCACAACATATAAATTCTAGAAACAAATAACACCCTATGTGGAGAATGACCACTCAAAACGATGTCCCCATCTGATAATTAGTTCTTAGTACCAAATAAATAAAAATTCAGATTTTTTTCTAATGAATCATTTTATAAAATCATTGGACAACTGAACATATGATAAAGTGCCATGGACCTTATTTTCATAACTCTTATATGAAAGAGTAAAAAATGATCTATTAGGATCCACTATTTTGATTATTAATTCATACCATGACTCCAATGTTTCCTTCTTAATATTAACAATGACATTCCTGTTACCCATGAAATATTATATTTCTAAATCATATTATTTCATGTACTCAACAAAATAACTAGGGTTTATATTTCAATAATTTTTATAAAATGTATAACTTAATGACTTTTGGTTCGAATAAATGGTAATCCTTTTTCTTAAATTTTAATGCCACCAAAATTTATGAGATTCAACCATGGATAATGATCATGGCCGTGGTTTTGATAATTATTCATTAATGGCCTAATCTCCAGAAAGACATAAGCATCAACATGATCCTCCTGTGTAACAATAATTCAAAAACCTAGACCTGAAGCATTACATAATACCACATAGCCTTTCCCAGCATCTGGACAAGTCTACACTTGTGTATATTTCAAAGGATGTTTCATGTCAATGATAAAAGTATAAAATTAGTCATCCATAGAAAACATCATTCCCTTCCTTGTGAGTTCAATTATTATAGAATCAATATTCTCGAAATACATCCTCATCCAGGGATTATATCCAACTAAACTGAATAATCATCAAATGGGTAAAACATTTCATTGTTTTTCCAAATTAATAACATATATCACATTATCAGGATCTACATTAATACCATGTTACAAGACCTCATTTAAAAATAATATAAATAAAAAAATCTTGAAATCAAATTATGATATCATTGAATTAATTATGTGGTATCTAAAAAATACAAATAACTAATCTCAAATGAAACACATGATCCTCCACATACATAGTGTAAACAAGGACGTAATCCACCAAGAAAACCTCAAATGTATAATGATTCTCATGAGAGATCATTTTTATAAGATATATAATTATTAAATGATCATTGGATAGTCCAAGTGGAAGGAAAATGTATTATTAATATCCATACTTACTTCGAAAAGATGTTTTTTGAATGTAATGTTCCTTAATTCTTCACTGGTTGTGATCTGACTAAAGATCAATCTTCTAAAACCAATTTTTTCCATTCAACTGGTCAATAATAGCATCAATCCTTGGAGTCTGGAGTTGTAGTGGATTTGTCGAATTCTGAGGCGGTACTTGCATGGGAGCCACCAAGGAGTGTAATAGAGGTACGAAGCTTCCTGGGGTTGGCTGGTTACTACCATAGGTTTCTGCAAGACTTTTCCAGAGTTGTAGCACCACTTCCTGCTTTGACAAAGAAGGGGAAACCCTTTGTGTGGTCAGAGAGATGCTAGTAGTGCTTTCAGGAGCTAAGGAAATGGTTACTAGAACCTCCATCTTGAGGATTCCAGAGGAGTGTGTAGGGAATGTAGTTTACTATGACGCATCAGGGACCAGTCTTGGGTGTGTCCTGATGTAGGAGCGATCAGTGATCGCGTATGGTTATCAGCAACTGAGAAAACATGAGCAGAACTATGCTACCCATGACATGGAGTTAGCAGCACTAGTCTTCTCCATAAATATGTGGTGTAACTATCTGATGGGAAAACGTTTTACTGTATACTCATATCACAAGAGTCCCAGTTATATGTTCTCTTAGAGAGACCTGAATGTGAGACAACAACGTTGGCTTGAGTTCCTTAAATACTTTGAATTTGAGATAGTATATACTCATAGGAAGGGGAATGTTGTTGCAGATGCGCCCAACAAGAGATCTGGTATACAGCTGCTTGGAGAGGCGATAGAGAACCTAGCTGCTTTACAAATTGCATATGTGAACTGGTATGGAGCATCATTCATTCAGTCTCTTATAGTCACTCATCAACTTCATCAGTGAGTTAGGGAGGCACACCATGGAGATGCTGACTTCAACACATGACATGCTCATATATCCACAGGGCAGGATCCTGATGGATTTTCTGAAGGTGGTGAGCACATCATCCTCTTCAGATGACGTACCTTGGTACTAGTAGCACTTCAGGAGGATTTGTTGAGGGAGTTCCACCCTTCCCCTATAGCGGTACATCCAGGAGTGGCGAAGATGTACCAGGACCTTCGGTGACAACACTAGTGTCCAGGTATAATGAAGGAAGTAGCAGTGTTTGTCTCTTGATGCCTCACTTGTTAGCAAGTGAAGGCAGAGCACTAGGTACCAACATGTTTGACCTATCCTTTAGTGGTCTAATAGTTTATGTTTGATGGGATATCCATGGACTTTGTGATGTTTCTTCCATGTACATCCAGGGGGCACAACTCGATTTGGGTGATCATCAAACGACTCACCATGTTGACCCACTTCCTACCGAGAAGAGAGTAGGGTTTAGATAATTGAATGGGATGCCACTATGTGCGGGAGATTGTGCATTTACATCGTATAACATTGACAATTATCTCCGACCGTGACACACAGTTTACTTCCCGACTATGGAAGGGATTGTAGGAGGCTTTTGGGATGCATCTTTTTCTGAGCACCGCCTTCTATCATCAAACAGATGGTCAGACAGAGTGGACCCTTCAGACCCTCGAGTACATGCTACATGCTTCTTTCTTCTACTTCATTCGCAGTTGGAAGGATCACATTTTTTGGTGGAGTTTTCATACAACAACATCCATCACACCACCATTAGGACGACACATTTTGAGGCCTTTTATTGTCAACATTGCAGATCACCACTATGCTAGACAGACCCTAGGGAGTCAGTACTAATGGGACCAGAGATGGTACATGCTACCACAGAGAAGGTACAGATCATCCACAAGTGGATGAAGACTACACATAGAAGGAATAAGTCATATGACGATAGGAGAGATAGACCTCTGGTGTTTGAGGATGGCAACCATGCCTTTCTATGGGTCTCACCCCGATGAGGTTTATAGATATTTGGACGAGGCAAAAATTTATAATCAAGAATCATAAAACCTTTTCAGGCCCTCAGAAGATTTAGCGAGGTGTCCTACCGCTTATCTCTTCCTCCGCAGTCGCTCCGGGTGCACAACATCTTCGACGTATCTCAATTGAGGAGATACGTGCATGACCCTTCTCACATCATCAATCATGGGGAGTTGGACGTTGACCATGTGGTAAATTTTATGGAGGATCCAATGGAGATTGAGGATCAAACATTGCAGGTCCTTCATTGATGGTCGATACCTCTGGTGCATGTACGTTGGATGCACATGAACCTCCAAGAGAGAACATGGGAGTGGGAGGCTCAAATGCGTGCTCAGTACCCCCATTTGTTCCCTTTTTTTGAGTTATAGCATATGGGGACGTAATGTCCTAAGGTGGGGAATGTAATGACCAGGAATTTCAATGGAATTTTTTTTCATAAATACATGCAAACATTATGAGTTCTCGAAAACTGATAGCACGTGATTCCGAGTCTTGGTTTTCCCAGAATCAATTTCCGAAGTCTTGTTTGGTTACGTTCAGTAAACGTACGAGCATTATTTTATAACCATTGAACTGGTGCTCGAAATTGAAATCTGGGGGCACCATTGAACTCACGTCGCTGTTATTTTCATCAGGAGACTTTCACATGCATGGTAGTGAGCCGAGTTTAAATGATATATTTTTAGTTTTAATGGAAAATAATAAAATAAAGTGTGTGTCACATTATTTTATTTGAGCTTCCAAGTGGGTGTTGGGTTGTTAAAACCTATTTTTGGAATTTGGAGGTGGTGCCACCACACCTTAACCTCACATGAAATGTTATTTTTGTGGGGCTTACCCGAACTCAACTACCCTTGTGAGGATAAATGAGGAGGGAATGACCTGAGCTCTTAGCCCCTTGAAACTCCACATTAATGTGGAGAAAAATCTCAAGGTCAAATTAATATAGGGGAACCTCTTCGAATCACCTCTACTTAATTTGTGAAATAATTTCACATTAACTAAGGGGAGCCTCCCTAATTAAATTTTCAATTTGAATAATTTTCAGTCAATTTAATATTAGATTACAATATATTATTTTGTTGGAATAATCACTTTTGTGGAGCTTGGAGAGAGGAGAACTTTTGGGAAAAGAAGTTCTCCAACACAGAACGCCCCTCCCAACAAAGAACGAAGAACAAAGAAAGTTGATCCTTCTTTGACTTCTTCCTCGAAGCGTCACCCATCATGAGACATCTTTGACGACCATCTTCTACGACTCCATCAATGAACGATGAATGACGTATCAGGTAGGGGGATTATGTTCACATGAGTTCATTGTTCTTCCCTCCTTTTTGGATAATGATGGTTGTTGGGATTTTTTCATATGAAATTTTTGCTATCACCATAAACATGGATGATACGGGCCAACCTAAGATGGCCCGACAACCTCCGTCGATTTCCTTATTATGGCAGTCTTTGGTATGGTGACGTAACAACGACGAGGCAAAGAAGGTGGTGAGGACAAAAGAATCTGCTTCCCGCGGACTTTGTAACCCACACTGACCTTCTGCGCTCCCAGGCTGAACCCCACCGAATCGTGTCGGCCCTGCCCGACCCGCCATCCCCATACCGGCCTAACTTCGGCTTCCAGAAAATCCTGCACGGCCTGCCCACAGCCTCCCGTGAGCCCCGCCGGCCTGCCCACGGCCCGCCACGCCCTTCCCGGGTGCCCGCCGGCCTCCCAGCCTCCTGATCTGGCATGCGGCATCTGCTGGCCAATCCGGCTCAGCCTTCTGGCCCGAGTTTCCTGAGTCGTTCCACGCACATTACTGGCCGAACCGGCCCCAACCTCCGGACCGAACCACATATGCACAGACCTTCGGGCCGAACCACCCTCGTAGGCCGCTAGCCCGGGCCCATCCAATCGGGCGAACCTAACAGACTGGTGAGCCGCATGGGTCAGGCCAGATCCAATAGGTCTGACCAGATCAACCCAGATAGGGTCGGCCTAGAATAAGATGGGCTGAGTCAGTCTTACCAGGTCGGACCAGACTCGGGCCCACTACCGACATTTACTTTCATTTGTCCATATCTTTGGCACCCGACAACCGTTTGATGAACTGTCAGTAGCACTGGTATTCATGGAGTGTGGCTGTTCAATTAAGTTTACCCCTTTGTAGTTTGTGGTAAAATTGGGTCACGTTCAGGTTGGATTGTGAAAAAATCAAAACAGGCCTCTAGAACTAAAAGTATAATAACATCAAAGACTGGGCGTCCAATTGACGCGTCGTCTATTGCGTTGAGACCCCTATGACGAGATGAACCTCTGAGATACTTCTTCGTGGGACATTATTGTTTTTGACGTATAGACTACTGTCTTGAGAAGAAGACCCTCCCAGAATCAATCAGGATTTGTGGAATCCTTGTGGCTGGCTGTGCTCTTATGACAATTCATGGATCGTGTGTGGGTCCGACAACTCTGACTAATGTTCCTTGATCTTCAATTTGTCTGACTGCTCTGATTATGGTTCCTAGATCATGTGTGGGTCTGATAGCTCAACCTTCAGTTCCTGGATCTGGTGTGGGTTGAACAGAATAGCTAGTCCTAGATCCTGTGTGGGTCTGACAACTCCGACTACTTTTCTTGGATCCTATGTGGGTCTGATAGTTCTAAATGCGAGTCTTGGATCCTCTGTGGGTTCGACAGCTTAGAATACTGTTTCTAGAGACTATGTGGGTCTGACGGTTCTAACTGGTGGTCCTGGATCCTATCTGTGTCCGACAACATAGATGATTTAGTGGCTATATCTGATCATCTCTTTCTATATAAGTTATATAACTATGTGAGTTGAGTCAGGGACTTCTGTGTTTTCCACATTCAAGAGATGTGTTACTTGATAACATATGTATATTTAGGGAATATTCATATGTAATGGTAATCCATTTATTTCATACATTATAGTATATCTTTGTTGTATTTTGTGAGACCGTGAGTGTCTTGGTGTCCCAAATTAGTATCGTTATACTAACCTCAGCATAGTCTATGCCTGCACCATGTTGTGTTGGATTTAGATGACAGACAACACTGACCGAAGCTGAGTGTACGAGGATCGGACGGTACCCAAAGGTGGACCTCACAACAAGTCAGTCCCTGGAAGAGATTGATAGGCGTGGAGTGTAGAGGAGGCTATCTATACCTACCCTTCAGGTATGATCCGTGGTGGATGATCCATGAGATACTTTCACCTTTCATCCATTTTTTCCATTTTCAGTTGTTCTTTTACTTTACAGTTGGGCTTGTATTTCTAGAACCTATACTTTTTAGCGCTCTCTTGTTATACAACTTTTCTTGGATTTTTTTTATTTAGTAGTGTACTATGTTGTGTATGTTTTCATTTATAAAGACAATGGATTCCCAGTTTATTGATTTACGCCTTTGGTGCTAGTCTCTAGCCCATGTCCTATAGAAGGTGGGCTTGGGGTAGTCACGACACCGGCCCCGTGGGAAGGGTCATGACATTATGATATATTAATATGTAAAAATACTAGTTAGTGAATATTAATTAGATTATATTATATATATTATAGTATTTTTCAACCATAAAATTGTTTTTTTGATCATTAAGGATGGATAATTTGATGAACTAAACTTCGTCATCCATGAATGTTTTTATTGGAACCTCACTAAGGATAATTTCATTTATAAAATAAAAGTGAGATAATAATAATAATGATTATTTTTCTTCCATTAACATGATATCATTATAGTATATAGATGTCACTATATTTATAATGGACATTTGGATAGACGATGTGAGGATAAGATAACAATAGGAATGAACATGAAAATAAAATGAATGAAATAAAATGTGAATAACCTCTTGAGTCCACATCCTTGAGAATATCTTAAAGGGAAGGGATATTGGTCATTTGGAAAGACCAAGATATTCTTGTATGTGGGTTGTGTCTTGGGAAGGGTATTTGGGAAGAACATTGAAGAGTTTCAAGGTTTATATAAGTGTATAATAGAGGGAGAGATGGTGGGGTTTTATAGTGGAGGAGAGGAGTGAGATTTTAATATTTCATTCATTATTTTATTAATTCCCTCCAGACAACCAATAGTGTAGTTTCATGTGACCCCTAAAAGTAAAAAGCGTATTTGAGTTCAACCATGTGGCCTTACATTACTCATTATATAATAAATAGTGATATTAACTAATATTTTGTATATATGGTATTTTATAATATTTCACTATTAATGAATAATTATGTAATTTCAAATGAATCCAAAAAATTCACACTCACCATTTCTCGGCTTTTAGAATTCAAAAATTAGCTCCAATTTTTAAAAATATTTTTCAATATATTTTTATCATTATTTTTATATAAAATCATAATTTATTCAAAAATTAATTCAAAACTATAACTCATTTTATAACTCCATGAGAAATTAATTTAGGTACCATAAAATTACCTTATAACCATTAGAAAATTATTTATGAAATTGCGATTAATTTTTTTGAGAATACATTTCAATTTTTAATTAGAAAATTAATCTTAAAATTGTAATTTAAATATTTAATGAGGAAAATCATGTTTGTTCTCTTAAGTCTAGAAATGATCTGAGTTCATTTGTAATGATAAAATATGATTTTTATAAAATCAATTATTCTTGTAATATATATTTTTTTGCACTTGAAAACTGGTTAGAATTCGAAAATATCATGTTAATCAGGTTTGATTACCAGGATAAAATTTTTGAAGGACCCTTTTATAACCTGTAAATCCCAATAAAATAAAGAAGTATTCGAGATTGTAAAAATATATATGACATTAAAACCGAAATTATGTAAATAAAATAATAATAAATAAGAATTTAATAAAGGTATGTAGATAATAATAGTATCTTGAATGAATATATATGTTTGGGTAGAAATCTCATACCACATTTATATTTTTCGATTTGTATGCCCCAAAATTAATAATATTCAAATGATATATTTAATACCATGAAAAAAATTATATTAATGACATGTTACATCATTGAAAATTATACATACACCATACACAAGTATTAGTTGTGAATACCAAAAATCTCACAAAAATGGAAGTGAGATGATGGAAACACTTACCGTAAGTCCAAATATGTTCCGCTCTTGGTCTTAAGGATATGGAATATAAAATTATACTTATTAATAACATAATTAAGCACTTATCTGAAATATATTTTTTTATCATAATTTTATTATGTTTATTAGGTCCTTATAGAAAAGTTATATGATTTAATTTCATCGTTCAATATTTTTCTTTTCCTTAGTTTTTACGATCAATATATTTGTATATGAGTACGAATGTTCATGTGGAATGGATGTAAAACTAAAAAATTTAAATTACATATTATTTATAAGTATACATTAGTGTTAATGGTAATTTATATCATTTGGTTACATGTAAATATGATTAATCATAATAGTAAATATTAATGACCTTCACATATATTATTTTATGGGTATTTTAATTATTGGGAATTGGTTTGGTCATATAGTATATTAATATGTAAATATAAATTTTATTGAATTTTAAATAGGCTATAATAAATAGATTATAGTCTTCTTTTAAAAAAATTGATTCATAACCATTAATGAATCTGAAATTGAATAACAAAACATTCTCAACCACAAAGGGTGTGAATTGGAACCTCACATATGATAATTGTGTTTATAAAATAAAAGAGAGAGAGTAAGAATATTTATGATGGTTCATCCATTAACATGATATAATTATTGTATATAGATGATAATATTGTTATCATGGTCATTGGGAATGATTATGTGAGGGCAATATAACAATATATAGGGAAATGAAATGAAAATGATGAAAATAAAATGTTAATTTACCTCTTGAATTCAACTCCTTGAGAATCTCTTATAGAGAAAGTTTGTTTGTGTTTTAGAAATATAAAGAGCTTCTTGTACATGGGTGACTCATTAGGGAATGGTATTTTTGTATATCTTTTACGTGTTCCAAGTCTTGGAGGAGTGAGGAGAAGAGGGTGTAATGGGGGGTATATAGTGGAGGAGAGTAGTGAATTATGAATATATTATTAATGTTATTATTCATTACCTCAAGAAAAAAATAGTGATATTTAATGTGACACATAATAGTAATAAGTTCACTTGAGTTTGAAAAATGTGCCCATACATCAGTCATGGTGTGTTAAATAGCGCATTTAACTGATAATTTGAATATATAGGGTTTTATCATAAGTCACTATGCATAAAAAATTCAGAAATATCATAAATATCCAAAAAAATGACCCTAATCATTTATAAAAATGTATAATTCAAATATGAACTCCATTTTTGAAAATTAATTTTCTAAATATTTTTAATTTTGATTTTAAATTAAATCATAATTTATTTTAAAAAATAACTTTAAAACTATAACTCGTTTTATAACACCTTGAGAAATTAATCAGGGTCTCATTAAATTATATTATTAACCCAAGAAAATAAAGTAACAATTTATAATTAAATATTATGAAAATAAACATCGATTTTAAATTTTTAAATTAAATAAGAAAATGTAATTTAAATATTTATATCATACAAAAATAAAAATATTTAAATTATGGTCATTTTTTCAAATTTATGATGTCTATATTTTATATATACATTCTTTGATGAAGTATATAATTATTATACAACGTACAATATGTTACTATTCATTACTTTTTATAAGTGTATGTTATTATTCATAAGGATATGTTACTATTCCCCAAACAAATTATGTTTGTTTTATGAGAATATATATATCTTACTGAACACAACCTCATATGCTGGTTTTTCGAAATTCAAATCACAATGTCAAAAAATAATTTATACTTATGTAGGATAAAACAATGAAGCGTGTTTTAGAGACTCAGTTATTCATGAATTATACATTAAATAAATTTTAAAATTCTTTGGGTGTTCCATTATCCCCTCCATATAAAAATTTCATCCATGATATTTGAAATTGAACATCAAAAGTTAAGGGTTGATACTTGAAAATTACCTTTTGGTAAACCCAGATAAAAAATATGTTTAAAATATCATATTAATAGGAAGAAAATTAAATTCATCAATTATTACAAAATAATTCCTTCTAATTGGAAAACATGGTCATGGAAGAATAATCAAACCATTATATTGTGACATTAATCTCTAGAACCCCATACAATGATCAATATTAAAAATTTCTTACATTCTTAAAATTCTAAAATATAATGATTCAAATAATTATAATGAAGGAATATAAATATGAATTTTGAACATATCATTAACCCTTAATCAACAAGAAGAATCTATAAGATTCACATTATAAAAATGCGAATAACTTTATAATGTATCCTCGTAAAATATGGTAATGACATGAATTATCATAAAAACATATTTGAAACATGACTTCTTTTGTATTACTTATGTATAATACATTTTATTTAATATATTCCTAAAATCCAAAAAGTTCTCTAAACTCCATCGATGATACCATATAACACTTCTAAACATGTCAATAACCAGTTCCAAGGTAGTCATTATTTATCAAAATCAATCATTTATTCATCATTATTTAATCATTAGATATATATTATGGGTTTTCACTCCATAAATCACATATTATTTCTAAAAAATTATAACATTCTACTAAATCACTTTTCTTTTGTACCATCAATTATACCACCTCGAATCCTTAATGAAAGATTACATCTGTAAAATCCTTATATATCTCCTAATTCATAAACTATTACATTACTGACAAAATATTGTAATGGTATGATTCATCAGTTTGAATATTAATAATTCTACTTCATTTTTGGTAGCATCAAAACATTATCATTATCCTAGGTCATCATTTAGGGTATATTTAATTGATACATCAGACATTAATTTGCATAGTGTCTCACCCCATTTCAGTTGGTGCATTGCATAGAATAAAATTCTTCTATTGTCTTACAATTATGAGAATGGATGCCTTTTTCTCAATACATGCAATAAAGTCATTTTCCTCTCATGAATACACCAAGGAGTTTCTTTCTATAAGTATCAAGTGTGGTAAAACCCTTCATTACCTTATCCATTTATCCCTGTATTTCTCTACTATCCTCCTATTATTTTTCTTCCATTCAAAGACATGTGACTCAAATAAGTATTTACATTACTTGTATCAAATGATATTATTTTCCCATATGATGAGGGTACTTTGGAGGCAGTTTTCCATTGATAATATGGCTTAATAAAATAAGATATATGATTGTTCTTTCTCTGCATCATGTGCATTTCTGAATTTCGCATTCCTACTACTATGAAACATTTAATGGCAATTCCATTTTATATATTAGCTCATAAAATTATGAATTATCTATATCTCAAAACATGGTTTAACTCATAACATAAATTTATGCATCATAAATATTATAACCATATACTTTGATTACTTTGGGGCCATAAATCAAGCATAATTTTTTCCAATAAGATTATAAATTTTCCAAAACATATCCCCTGGGAGTGTCTATCCATGACTAAAACAAGGCCCGTTGATGTTTAGCAGTTCTCATCAAATTCTAGTTGAAAGTGGTGTCTTAATATTTTTCCCAAGATACATATATTCCAGAGCCACCTCTACTTGTTTGTATCTAGATAAGGATTCATTTTTAAGATAAACAACATAATATATTCCTTACTAAAATTTTAGGATGACCTTGTATTCTTATCGTCAATGTTAATATAACTATTATGTTCAGTAATATTGTTTTCCTATTACTAGTTTCCATGATTTCTAATAAACATCAATGATACCAACTATCACTCCCGAACCTAGTAGCCCAGAGTTAGTGATTTATTTTAATACGTTGGAATAATTACAAAAAATCATATCCTGAAGAACTGAGTAGTTTAATAGTATTGGAAAAATAGATACCTACATATGTTCAACATTAAAACATAAAGGAAATAATAAACATAAATTTTTTATTGATAAAATCCACAACTCAATGTTTTTTCTTATAGGTCATTCATAATAAAATTATTCATGTCCTGGTAAAATGATACATAACAAAGGGGTGAACTAAAACACCCAGTATGGGTAAACAATAAAATAGAAGATATCATACCATAAACATTAGACATGTAGAATAATTACAAAAATACTACTTTAACAAAACTCTAAACACATTAAAAACATATTACTTTAACAAAACCGTAAACACTTTATAGCAGAAATAAGAGATGAAAAATAATTACATAATCATGGGTATTCTACAAGTTGAATAACCACATGAATCATCAATATGTTTTTCATTATTATGGAATGCATATTGTTGTACATCATAACCATAATGTCAAGGCCTCGTTCCAATACAATAAATAATTATTTTGTAAAGGCCTTATGCCAAGATCATAGTTTGTCTCATTAGACCTACCGATGCATCGAGGACATATATTGGGACCAATGTGATAATTACAATGTCCAATACATTTCTATTATGAATGGAGATAATAATAAAAAACATACATATTCATATTGAACCTAACATATGAAATGTAAATTAATTTCCCCAATAAATAATCATAAACACTACCCATTCAAAGTAAAATGGTGAATGGTTTCAAGATATAACCTATACATTAAAACTAATCATAAAAAATTAAATAAAAAAATTTGGATGATATTATAGGAGATAAATATAAATGATGTAAAATATTCGATAATTATGTTGGCATAGATGAAGATACATTTAAATTAGACCATTGAAAAATCATTGAGGGAAATATTCCTTCAACATTCAAAAGTGTCCCATGCCAACATTAAAAACTCAAATAATAACCCCTAAAAATATTATGATAATAATGAATATATTGATATGATATAACAAAGGGATTTACAAACACCACACCAAATGAATAAGTGGTGAACGAGGCATATATCTCATAAATGATAATGTAAGATGAGAGAAACCCTTTTTTACTTTTAAAAGACTAGTTCTCTTTAAAAATCATTTCTATTTTTCATTAAATCTTATCATAATCGTTAATATCACATAAAATAAAATAATAAAAAAAATAAACTATATTTTAGTCATAAATTAAGTCCCTAAGAAGTGAAATCATGTAAAAGTATTTCTTAAGATTCTTTAGAAATAAAACTTTTCAGAGCACTTTAAGGAAATTATTATAGATAATTTTAATGTGGAGAGGCATGTTTGTTCTCTTAAATCCAGAATAGATCCAAGAACGTTTTTTATGATATAATTTCTTCTTTTATAAAAATAATTTTGGCTTAAAATAGATTCTCTTGTATACTTGAAAATGTTTAAGAATTTAAAAATATCCCTTGAATCAGGTTTTTTTATCGAGATAATAAATTTTAATGATCATTTTAAAACATAAAAATATACATAAAATGAAGAAGGATTATGGATGGTAATAATATATAATAGATTAAAACATTATTTATGTAGATTATATAATAATAAATAATAATTTAATTAAGGTATGTTGATAATAAGAGTAAGTCAAATGAAAATTGAGGTTCAGGTAGAAATCTCATACCACATTGTAATCAATCTATTCGTATGCCCCAAAATTAATAATATTAAAATGATACATTAAACACCATTAAATTTTTTTATTAACGATATGTCACATCAAATTGTAGTATACATACACCATAAACCTGAATAAATAGTGAATATATAAAATCTCAAAAAATGCATCTGATATGAAGAAACCATTATAATAAGTCCAAATATGATTTTCTCTTGAACATAAGCACTTGAAATATAAAATTATTCACATTAATAACCGAATTAATAATATATTTTTAATTTATTTAGTTTTTTATAATTTTTTTATTTTCATTATGTATTTATTGATATGTTATAAGATTGAATTCTGTCATTCTAGATTATTCATTTCCTTGGTTTTCTTGATTGGAATTTTTGAATATGAGTATGAATGTTCACTTGGAATGGATTTATATCTAAAAAATTGAAATTAAATATTATTTATGAACATAATGAAGTTTTAGTCGTAATTTATATAATTTGGATACATTGAATGATGATGAATTGATAGGTGAAATATTGGTGACATTCACATAGATTATTTTTGAGGTATTTTGATTATTAGCAACTTGTTTGATCATATGATTTAATAATTTTTAAGTATACTGGTTAAAGTAGATTAAAATGGATATAATACATATATTATAGTTTGGTTCAACCTTAAAAACGCTTTCATGACCAGTTATGATGGAGAAAGTGATGAATGAAAATTCATCGTGAACATAGGTTGTAAATGGGAACCTCACATACAATAATTTCGTTTATAAAATAAATGATAAAGAGTAAGAATATTGATAATGGTTATTTAATTAACATGATATAAATGAAGTATACAGATTAATATAGAGTTATTATGGTCATTTTTGCAAAGGAGGTGAGGAAATGATACGAATAGAATGGAACTTGAAATGAAAATGAAAGAAATAAAACCTGAATTTACCTCTTAAAACCACATCCTTTAGAATCTCTTAATGTGAAAGTGTTTTGATCTTTTTAGAAGACCAAGATATTTTTGGACATGGGGAGTTACTAGGTAAGGGTATTATAGAAGAATATTGGGGAGCTTCAATGCTTATAAGTGTAATTAGATGAGGGACTGATGGGGGTTTTATGTTCTAGGAGTGGAGGGAATTTTGATTATTTAATCCATTAATTTATTAATTCCCCCAATAGAACCAGTAGTATTGTTTAATGTGACCCATAATTGTAATATTAGAATGTGAGCTAGAACCAATTGTCATTACATTACTCATTATGTCAAAAATAGTTCTTTTAACTGATAATTTGTATATATGGTTTTTTACTCGATTTCTCTATTAATTCAAAATTTAGTAATTTCAGAAAATCACAAAAGTTTACCATGAACATAAAATGATAAGTGGAATCATAAAATGAAAAACAATTTATAAAAATAAATTTATTAATATTTTTTATTAAATATTAAAATTAAATCATAATTTATTCAATAAAACAACTTTGGAACTATAACTAATTTTGTAACACGTTGAGAAATTAATCAGGGTCGCAAAAAACAATCTTATAACCATAAGATAAAAATTAAAAAATTATTATTACATTTAATGAAAATTAATTTCCATTTTAATTATTAAATTAATAGGAAAATTTTAATTTAAATATTTATGTCGTACATAAATACTATTACTAATACTATGATTTTTTCCACATTTTAGAGGTCTAAAGTTTTTTATATATTCATGGGTTATGTTACTTTTTTTATAAAATTATAGATTCATTACTATTCATAATGGTATGTTATTATTCATAAGGGTATGATACTATTAATAATATTATGTCACTATTATCCAATAAAATATGTTTTCCTCAGAAGACACTAAATATTTTATTAAACGTAACTTTGTATGTCAGTTTTAAGAATTCAAATCACAATGATATAAAATCTATGTTTACTTGGATAGATTATAAGAAAGTTATTTTTGATATAGATTCTCTATTTGATGCATTCTAAATTAAATATATTTTTAAATTCAAGGGGTTTTATAGTATATATCTTTTTAATGGTTTGGACAAACTATTAAACTCATGTTGCATATCACAATTGAGATAATATATTATAAACCTGAATGATGAGGTAAACAAATTGTAATGGGAAAATAATAATTCCATTCTAAATAAGAGAATAATATTAGAACATCGTTCATATATCTAATTTCATAATTATTGTGTAAATGATAAAATTACTGATTTAAGGACTTTTTTTAAAAAAAATTATGGGATACAAATAGAATATCATAAGATTTTATTGATTCTTTTTATTGTTATTATTTTTTTAGCCTATTTATCATGGCTGCATCCACTATCATTGATTTATAAAAATTAGATGGATGAATTAAAAAATTAAGGGAGATTTATTGAAATGAATGAGTCCTATATGTATGATTACTTTTTTATAGTATTATGTTAAATTTGAAAAGATTTATTTTCAAATTTCATGTGATAATAAAAAACTGGTTTATATAAATATTTGTTTCACATGTTATCCATTAAATTCCATCAACCCCTTAATAAGTATTGTATATGGTGGAAAATTAAAATTCTCCATGATTTGGTAGTCCTTAAAATAATTTGTGTTGAATAAAAATATTAATAATTGCTTTCATAGGATAATTATATCTTAATTGATATATTATATTATAATTGATGTTGGATTTTATATTGTGTATTGAAGATTGAAAAAAATAAGTAAATGAACAGATGATGAAATAAATTTTTTTATTGATATTTTTTTAATTGACAGATATAATAGATATAAACATGATATGGTTAATGTGTAGGGTTTTCTTCTAATAATGATTAGTAAGTGATGTATTGGTCAAAATGAAATATGATAACATTACATATGTTATCTAATATGTTGATCATGAAAGTGTTAATAAGTTAACATAAATAAACATATAATTGTTTTGAACCAGAATTCTCCACAAAATAAAATAACCCAAATAGAATTATATTTAGATATAATAGAAAATAAACATCCAATTTAATGGGAATAATTCATGGAATCTAGTGGGATACATTTTATATTATTCATTCTCATAGACATGACAACTACATGGATGAAAGTGGTGTCTCAAATCAAATAAGAAATAGTTATTATATAGATAATAAAATTTTAAACTATTCAAAATTATTTGAACTATATTCATTTTTCTGTTGAAATGTACAATGAAAATAAATAATTTTCAATTTAAAAATAAAATACAAAAATAATAATTAATGATAAATAGTTTAGTTACACAATTAAATAAATTTTAAATAAACATTAATGTAAATGTGTAAATTTTTAAAATAAATGTAGATCATAAAAATTTAAATATCCTCATACATCAAATAAAAAAATAAAAAGTCCAAAAATTAGATTAAATTATTATTTTCAGTCATATTATATAAAAAATTATAGGAAAATATATCAATATATAATTAAATATTTCATTTTAAATATAAATAATATATTAAAATTATGTAAAAATAATATTTTTAAAGGAGTCATATAAAAAATTATTCCCTATAAATATCCATGGGGATATGAAATGATTTTGAACATCAAAATAATTGAAAAATCTTTATAATCTTTTTATGAATTTCTCAGTGTTGAGAATAAAAGCCAACGATTTGGTGAAATAAATAATATATGTTTTAAAAACGTAATTATAGTCTTCATGAAATTCCATTTAAAACAATTCTGTGATGAATAATTATTAAATTAGTAATGATATTAAAATGATTAATTAATTGTTAAATTAATTAATGGAATTGTTATGATTAAATATCTATTGAATTTGTAATGGAATTAATGTGGATAATTTTTTGTTGAATAATTAAATTGTAAATTAATGTTAAATGGGATATACTATATGGATTAATAAATTTTGACATGGTCTTTAAATTTAACAAATTATGGAATAGGGACAAGCTCATTCAATTGTGTGAGGTATGAATGGTAACATTAGGATTCAAGTATGAATTAATGAATTGTTACATGGTCGTTATATTTTTTGAATTAATGAATGGTAACACGATAATTATTATGTTAATTGAATCAGTGAGTTTAAATAATGTAATTATGATAAATGATAATCTTTGTTATTAGTTCAATATCTGGCACGAGCCGATGCATGTATTGAGAGTATGGGTGTACTTGGGAACATGATTGTTTAGTTGGTAAAATATATAATAATAGATATTTTTATAATATCATACATATATAATTGTAATTATTTTCATTGATACAATGAATAAAAAAATATTTTTTTTTTATTTTTTTTATATTCCATTGGTTACTCGTTACTGAGTTATACTCACAACCTACTTGGGATGCATTATTGGTACCTGAATATATTTCATGGTTTTATGATAGGATAATCCCAATGGCCATACACAAGATAGTGGGTTTGGGGTGTAGAATAAATGATGGAAAAATAAATGGTTTAGGATCTACTGGAGAGTTGTTTGTGTCATTACTTATGATTTTTGGAATTTAAACTTGACATGTATATTTTCATGGAATATCTGATGTTTAGTTTTGATATTTTTTTCCAATTTTATTCATCTTGTGATATTGGAACACATTTTTTTACTTATATATGTCTTTTTATAATTCTCTTCTCAGGTATTAATTTGGAAATATGATATAATTTGTCTATGAAATATATTATTCCCTCACTAATAGTCGACATCCTCTAAAGAACTGGTATACACACCTAACGCATTGTACTAAACAGTCTTAAGGCATTAGTTTGTGGAACCTGGGTTTGGATGTAACAAATAATATGAGAATGGTTATAGTATTAGTTAGTAAAATTTTTATACCACTATAAAGGATCTTAAATAGAAAATGATAAAAATAAACGATATTGTAAGTTATTTTATTTTGAATTTTTATAGTTGAGAGACAAATCTTATATTTAGAACTTATATCATTTTGTGTTGTATCTAATATCCATTTTAATATATTATATCATTAAAAAGAGAATTTATTTATGTTACACAATTATAAAATGTAATGTTTTTGTTTCATGAGTATTATGTTTCAAATGGTTAATATTAATATGTGACAGATTGGAATGTTTAATTATTATTTTCATAAAAATAATATTTATTATCATTACATGGACTGATTATTTTTCATTATGTTATTCAAAGTCCATATTTTAGTTAAACATCTAGGATTATGTTTATAAATAATTTTTACTATTAATTAATTTATTTCAATTTTTTGTATGTTTATTTATATTTTCATCCCATAAGCTATTAATTGATTGATTCTTACTTAACATTTATAGACTTTTGAAGGGTTTACATTACAATCTATTTTTTTCAGATTTTATACATGTGATGTTCTGGTACAATAAATTACATGATCATTGTCTAATAAACCCTTTAATATTATTCTCTTCTGGTTTTTCAGGTCATTTATTATGTAATAGAACAATTTTTCTATTCATTGATACTCAATTTTTTTGACAATTTTTTAATTGAAATCAAAACATCATTTCACTCTTCAGTAAAGAAATATATTTTAATCTAAAACCCATATTTTCTAAAAAGGGGTTTAAAATATATTTAACAATAAAAAATGATACATTAAATAATATTTACAATTTTTCATTAATATATTTTTAAAGTAATATTCTTTTATCTTTCTGGAGATGGAACTTTTCTAAAATTATAACATACAAAAGGTGTGTTCATTTTTACCTCACCTGACATGTACATATTTTACCTCCATCATTTCATTGAGAAATATTATATGTTATTAATAAAAAAATTGAATAATTAATTTTAATAATGAATTTCAATTAAAATTTTTGACAAAAAATACAAAATAAAAATTATATTTAATTAAGAATATTATTAATGTTTATTTTGATTGAATTTATTTTGATAAATGATAGAAAACCATTATTTTCACACCACCTGAGATATTTTTTATTGATTTAAAACTTTTTATTCATCTCGATGGTTTATAAATGATTAATCCAAGCATGGGATTGATATTCACTTATTTATTTAAACAATTATTTCTATTGAAATATTCAATTTTCTATTATTATTGAACATTGATGTTCCCTTAATTAGACCTATCTTTTATCATTTATAAATTTATTTCCGAAACCATATATAAAATTCCATTTGGTGTTTACATAGAATATTATTTGGTTATATTTGTGAATTATTAATAAAATGGAATGCTTTATTAAAAACAGATATTTGATATGACTTGTAGTTTATTTGATATAATAAATGCTTGGGAAATGATTGTCATGTGTTGGGGACCATTTATCACAAAATTTATGGGTTGTGGATTGGATAATGAAATCCTCATGATGAATTGTTAGTATTGTGGGAATGACTTTGATTGAGTAACCCCATATTGTTTGTTTCCAAGTAGAGCATATGGGTTTCTACACCATGTATTAGTCATTCATAGGAAAGGTATTTTAATTATGTGTTTTTATGCTCCCCATAGAAGATGTACAATAATTATAAATTTCCTTAATTATGATTATGTTATAATTTATCCCGGATATTTTTAATCAATATGTCAGCGGTTGAATTTAAATTATTGTTTATTGATTAATTGTAATTTTATTTCAGTTTCTTATTGTTCCCTATTTTCTATACACTTACTTCTTAGTTTATTGATAAAATGGAATTTTTCTTCTATTATCACATTGACATATTGGGTATTCTCCTTAATTCATTATCCCTTACATAGTATATTCCCCTTACTGATAATTTAAGGTCACCCTAATTATGTTTCTGTTCCCTAGGAATCCATTAAGTAATCTATGTATGATATGCAATAACATACAATATGGAACAATTTTATTTCCAAATTCAAAAAATTATTTGGTAATTGGATTCTCATTTACAATAAAAGACAAATTTATTTATTGATTTTTTTAACAATATTAAATATTTTGTTATATCAATATTTTATTATTCATTTACAATTATTTGGGAGTTGTTTGTTTGATCTAATTGATTTATTTTTTATAAATATATATATATATATATATTTAAAATTATATAATTAATTTCAAATGAAACCTCCCCATTAACTCAATAATATTTTTATGAATCCACTCAAATTTTCAATGAGCTATGAACCTTTTTTAATATATTTACAATAATCATTTTTTATTTATAAATCTACTCAATTTTTTGGAGTGATATATTGCTATTTTTTTTGAATATTTCTGGATTTTATTTTCTATATTTCAAAATAGATGTAGTTTATTTATTTTTCTTGACTATTTAATAAAATTCACCGAGTTAGATATATTCCCATAATTTTTTAAAATTAAGAATTATCTATGAATCCATATGGAGATCCGCCATCATCCCCTATTATAATCATACCATTTAATGATCTCATGTGGACATGATCAGTGATATCCGTTAATATTGATATGTTCTAGTGCAAAAAATATTGATGTAGATCCAAAATAGCTTAACTAGAGAAGATTAAATGTTTTTCAATATGTGGATGGGGGTCTTTATGAATCCCTTATATCCATAAACATTTTCATGGTGATCAATTCATCCATCATCATCACGGAAGACAACAAAATGAACCAAATTGTTGACTCCTTTTGAGTCTAGATGATTCAAATCCTCTACTAATACAACGTATTCATAACTAGGGATAAATATTATAATATTATTCATCACCATTAATCCAATAATGGTTTCAAAGGATGTTTAATGTAAGAATGAAAATGTATATATACCATATAATCACCACAATTGTTAAATAATATTCCATTCATGAAGCGTTTTTATCCTAAATTCAATTTATTAAAATTTTAATTTATTTTCATTTCTATTAAATTTTTAGATTATTAAGTAGTACTCTTTATGTGAATCATTTTAATTTATTTTTATATATCAATTTTAAATAAATTTATATTAATATATTTCATAAATAATAAAAAATTATATTTCAACTCCATTCATTTAATCACATATTTTTATTCCATTGATTTTATAGAAATATCATCAATCATTCACTCTTTTGACATATATTATTTATTACTAGTTAATGTTAATAATTATCTAATAACATGTATTAAATAATTTTTTAAAAAACATATCATTCATTAATGTGGTATTTTTAGATAAATTTTTATCCAAACTCACATGTATTCGTATTTAAATATGAAAAAATTCATATGAAAAAATTGATGATAGAATTCCAATAATTGTTTTCCCAATAAATATATTCAGTAAACACATCATATGTTTTGTTTCCTCTTTTATTATTATTGTTATTATTAATGTTATATGCATTTATATTCAATGAATTTATTATTTGATTATTATATGTTTATAATTTCTATGGAATTATATATAAAATTTATATATTACAATGTTGTCCCACATACACTAAAAATCATATTTTAAATTATATGTTAACAAAAGATAAAGTAACATTGGAATTAAACACCATTATCAATGATCACTCGTTAGGTAATCTCATATTTTGTGGGAAAAAAGTAATAAATCATGCACCATTAATATCAATACAAATTATGTTATATGAAAGATTGATACAACCACACCTTTTAGGTTTTCCAACAACATTTGATGGAAAAATTATTAATTTTATAGAACATTTATATTTTCTAATACGGTGATATTATGATCCCTATTATCACATCATTACACAATGAAATAAATTCATAGGTAAATTCATTTATTATGGTAAACATATGAGATAATTATATTACCCTAATTATGCTCAATATGACACTAAGAATCAAACCTATATGCTACTATACATTAACTTCAATGGTGATTTCATATTTTCTTTGACCATGTCTCACATAATCGATAATCTATGGCTAATACATGGAACATTTACAACATTTAATCACACAATACACTATTAAAGGTCCCCCTCACTGAATCATACCAAAATATCCTATGGCTCAACACAGTAGTTTTTAAAATTGATTTCCATTATTATTTTCCAAAAAAACTATGACATGGATCATTAGGTGATGAAAACAATAAATGATAGTATTAGCATTCTAGATAGTATGGAATGGATTTTATATTATAAATAATTATTAACTATAATATAAATTTATCATAATCTAATAACATTACTAATTGTGGAACCATTCCATGATATTTTATTCTTACAAATCACATTCCAAAATAAATCACATATATACCATTTTTTGAAAATTTTGGTGCCACAAACCAATTTTTTAAATTTTACTATATGACTGCCAATTTTCTCATTCCATGAATGAATTATATATATATATATATCATTAATAAAATGATCAATTATATCATTAATTTTATAGCACAATAAATAGTAATAATATAATTATAATTAATTATCATAATTATTTTACATATTAAGATCATTAAAAAATATACTAAGGAGTGAAATAATGTCAGAACCACGACCAAAATAATGGTAATGAACAAACACATACATTTAAAAATGTTATCAGAACATTTACCATCAGTAACAAGTTAATAAATTTAAAATTTAAAAAAAAATTGTTATATCAGAAGAGGAACTCATCATGAGATTTACCAATCCCCCAAATGGACAAATTAAATGAAAAATTGTGATGCTTAACTAGTATTATCTATGAAGTGAATATGACACTCAAAATGGGATTTTTTTTATTTATTATCAATATCATTGGATGAAAAACGAAATCAACCACAAATCCTTCATGTTAAGGGAATTTAAAATTGTTTGTAAATATGATAAGTGTTTATTATTAACTGTTTATGTGCTAAAATGATGGTTTTTATGAAAAAAACCAATATCTACAAATATATATTGGAATATTAGATTTTATGTAACATAGAAATAAATTATCCAAGCTTATCATAAATGTAAAATATCCAATTCCCATCAATGAAATCAACAGAATAATGATGCCACAAAAAATACAATGCTGACTAAAGAATGCCACCTCCTTCGAAAAAGTACCTTACGTGGAACCCAAGAAAGAAATTAAAGAGTGAGGTGGAGGATAAAATAACATAAATTTTATTCATGCTTCCATTCATGTTAGATAATATAGAGATTTCACATGTGAATTATTGCATACATTCAATAAATTAATTCATTCGACACATTATTTGTTCATGAATTAGATTCGAGCCTTGGATGAATTTAATAGTTGATTCAAACATGTATTTGAGGATGAGTGTAGGAATTATCTACCTTCTCTTGAAATATTCAGATGTCTTGATTAAGATATTCATTTATATTAATCCTTAAATATATCAAGACTCTTTTACCTGAGCTTCAAAAAAGCAATGATATAGATACCATTAATGAGAGAAAAATTAATATTCAGAAATAAAATATCTATTTACCAACACTTTTGGAGCAATGATAGAGGTATAAATTTTTAACAACTAAAGTAGCACTGATAGAAACATCTAAATTAGTTTTAAAACGTTAATATTGATTAAGTTAAATTATATTAGCACTTCTTTAGTGCTGAAAAAGCACTATCTTAATCAATGTTAAAGAAGCACTAATAAATGTACATAATAATATAAAAAACAAAGTAGTAAATATTATATAATTTTATATTTATTTATTATAATTTCTTAATTATTTATTATTGGAATAAATAACTATAATATTATAAATATTTTTTAATAGAAAATAATCTTATATATATATATATATTATTATTATTAATATTAATATTATCTAAATGTACGTTTAAAAATATTTTTAATATTTTTAATTGTTATTATAAATATATTTATTTCATTATATATATATTAAATATAAATAAAAGCAATAATATAAATATTTTAATTATTTTAAATATTTGAATATATAATGTTGAAAAAAAAATTAAAAATTAAAATTATTTTTTAATTATTTAAATATATAAATTAATTTTAATAATTTTATATGTAATTTTTTAAATAATAAAAATTATATATTAATATATATATATATATATTATGGTGTAATTCATTTGTTACCATCTAATTATAATTTAATATAAATAATAAGGATGGGGTGGCTTGCGAGATTCTCTCTCTACGGAAATGTTGTCTAGGGATTTATGGAGATGGCCTCAGTCGACTACTTCAACCCCGCTGATGTGATTGTTGGCCCCCTAAAGAAGGCAGATTGAGGCGCTTGTTTAAAGTTCCCTCAATCACACGCGGGTTCAGATTTGGGTATAGTTTCTCAGATTAATGCATTATAGGTAAGAGGCTCTGACCGATTTTTTTTCGGACTCTCGATGATGTGAGTCTGCTTCTAATGATCGCATTTCGAGAAATGGTGTGCTTGTGGTTGTCGAAAATAACCCTAAAATTATTTCATGATTTAATTGATTCCTGTATTTTTTTAATTATTGTCCAGATAAGCTCGATGCAACATTCGTTGAAGGTTGATGATATGAGGAAACGTCTCCAAGAGGTCTGGGGAATTTGTGACTGGCAGATGGTTTCAATTGGTATGAACTTCTATCATTATACTTTTTTCTCAACTTATCTGAAAATGAGGACTTGGAGTCCTGGTTTTGGGAACCTCAAACCAGCGATTCTCATGTTTCAGAACTAGGATCCCCGGTTCAATCCATTTAAAGCCAAAAATACAACAGCTCAATCTTGGATCTATATCCAAGAATTGAGTTGGGTATTCTGGCATCTGAGTATCCATTGGGATGTTGCATTAGCATCAGGTACTCCTAATAAATTTGATATAGAGATTGTATCAGTTCGGTATGGACACATTGCTCAAATTCTAGTTGAGTTTGACATGAAATTACCCTTTTTGAGACTAATCTGTTGATTGCGGGTGATTTTATGTTTGAGTTTCAGATTGAGTTTGAACATGTTCCTATTTTCTGAAATAATTGATCAACTATAGGACATGTTAAAGAAAACTATAATAAAGGACTATGATGTTCCAAATGTATAAGGTGTGACCACCTTGCTGAAAGCGTTAAATTCATAGTTCGTTGCATTCATGCTCCATCAATTATTTCGATGGAGGGGACCCATGATGGATGGAAGGGTGTCTCTAATGATTCAACTTTTCCTTTATATACCACTTATGGTGTGAAGGTGTTATCATCTTCCACCATTAAGGTAGATTTGGTAAATATTAATTCATATCCTTCTAGGAATGGGGGATTTGCCTCTTTTGTGGATGCTGTAGCTAGAAAGAAACTAACTGAAAATCAGCATTGCATGGTTGTGTTGTCTAATCCTTTGGGTGATGGCGCGATCATTGTTTCTAGACTGCATACAACTGATCTTGGAGAACCATCTAAATGGGGTTATATTTGTTCTTTCATTTTTGATAGTGATCAAGAGTTGGATCATGCTATGTTGATAGAGGAGAAATTATTTTCTAAAGGTATGTTGGGTATTTGGCCTTATGGTGGGAGAGGAACTATTGTTACTGATTTTTCTGATCATTCTACTGCACAAATGGGTGCGCAAGGTTATAATGTCATGCATGCTCTTCTTCTCATGCTAATAGTCACACAGTAGGGGCCATACAGACCTCTAATTTTCCTTCCACTAGAATCATAATAGATATTGCATCATCTGGGTATACGTGGGATGTGAATGTTGGCAAAACCTTTCATAATAATATAGAAACATCTCTTGAGGACCCTACTGGGAATGTTAATGTTTATTCATGTGAACCTGCTAACTTTTTATAATCATCCCTTGAGATATCTCTTATGTTGGAATCTTCCATGCCCTCTTCTGATGCCAAGGCCATTCATGCCTTGGTTGATGGTGTTTCATCACTTGATCTCCAGGTGACTTTGGATGAATATGCAATCAAAAGGCAGTAACTTCTAAAGATGGTGTTGTGGCATTGACTACTAACACAACTGCTACAGACATCTTTTTTATGTCGGACTCAAAGAATTCTCCTGTTTTTTATCTCCTCTATATGGAGATCCGGGAATGGAAATATATGGTCAAAGAATGTCTTATTTATGATTCCCCTTCTTTCGTTGCACAATATTGTATTAAGTATGTTGGACAGACCTGCACTAAGGAGCATCTGGAAGATGCTACTAAAGGAACTACTGGAAATGTTCATGATGTAATCCATGTTGACACTTTGAATAGTCTAGTATATGGCCATCATGATGATCTTGACATTGATGTTGGAGGAGCGGATGATCAAGATGATGCATTAAAGATTTTGAATCAATTGAAACGAGGTAGGAATACAAGAGGACGTGTTGGTCATCATGGAAGGGGCAGGAGAGGAGGCAGGAGTAAAGGTTGATTATGTTTTGGATTTCGTTGGATTTCATTGCATGTACCCTGAATCTTTATCCTTCTTGTTTTCTTTCACTTTATTTTAATAATATTTTCTCGATTAGGGAATCACCTCCATGATTGTACTGTTATGGTATATATATATATGTCTAATTATATATATATAATAGGTATATATAATTATAGATATATATACAGAAAAATTTCATATATTCATTTTATAAATAATTTATCAAAAATGTCACGGTCATTTAAACAAACAAATATAATTATATATTTTTTTTAAAAAAATTGATACTTAATGTTTCAAAATTGATAAAATAAAAAAGTATTAATTTAGTACATACATATTTATTTTTATATTTATTTATAATTACTTATTTTTAAATATATTATTCTCATTATAAAAAAACCAAATATTTATTGCAAGCTTGTAAATAATGTGTAAAATTTAATAATTAAAAATAAATTATATCAATAATATAAATAAAATGGATATTATTTGTCAAAATAATTATAAATAATTAAAAAAATATTAATGTCTGTTAACATAATTCGAAAAACATTTTGAAAATTAAAAAAAACATTTTAATAAATATATATAAATAAATAATATAAAATGACTATATTAACAAACAAATAATCAATTAGAAATATAAAAAACATGATTATAATAAATTTCAATAATAATTAAAATAAATAAATATATTTTTACACGTATATTTAATTATTAAATATTTCATGTATTATTGAAATTATTAAATGAATACTAAATTTTGAATAAATTAGAAAAGTATTAGGAGTATATGTTTATATATATATATATATAACATCTCTTTAATTAAGTATATATTTGTTTCTGTGAGACGTATAAATAAATTTATTAAACATATATTTTTGGTAAAATAAATGTATCACACATTAATATATGATTAATATAAAAATAAAATTACATTCAGTTATGTTAATTTCTCGATGCAATTAGTTAGTGTTTTTAAATAATTAGAATTTTCAATTATAATCCCTTCGTCCCTAAATATTACTTATTTAGTATTTAAGAAAAAATATTTTGTATACTATTAAATCATATTTAGATATATTATACATTCATATGTATTTATATATAATTTTTTTAATATATTTATATATTAAATCTATTAATGAATAATTATTTATACAACATATTAAAAATGAGTAAGAAAATAATTTTTTAAATTATGAATTTTTTTAATTTTTTCATATTTATAATTATTATATATTATTATTAGGTTTTATATTATATATTTATATATTAATCTTATTCATTTTGTAAATAATTTTTACATTAATTTTTTTTATATAATTTTTTAATTTTTCACATTTTTCTATAATAATAACAATTTATTGATTTATATAAATATGTAGTATTTAATAATATTAAATAATATATATATATATATTAAATTTAATCATTTTTATCAGTAATTATATAATTACAAATTTTTTCAATATTTTTATTAATTTAATCGTTTAATTTTTTTTACATTTAAAATTTTTATTCATTTTACATTTCTATATATTTAATATGTACTATTGTGTTATATTAAATATATATAAATATATTCGTTTTATTAATTTATAGCAATTATTATTCAGTTAATTAAATTGTTATTTATTTTAATTTCCCATTTTTTAATTTGTATTTCATTTTTTGTATCATTTAATTGGAACATTTAGCAACACTAAAAATGTTATAATCATGTTTTTTATTCTTAATGGTAAAAATAAATCCCTAATAATGGGTAACCTTTATTAGTAACAAAATAATGATACAATAAATAATTTCTTTTTTCAGTTCTATAAAAAATTTTGATAAAGGGTTCCCTTTATCAATGATCATTCTAATTCTGAAAAAGGCAACCGCTATTATTGGATTGTTTTGGAGCGGTGGTTGACTCTTAAGACTCATTAATTAATGATATTAAATGACATGTAAAATATAATGATAATAAATAAATCTAAGATATTGTATATGAGATTGGATTGATATAAAATACATAAAAGAATATATTTTTACCCCACAACATATGTGTTAATGTAGGAATATTGAGACAATTATCAATAAATACATTGATAAATTTTCAAAAGTACACGCCATTAATGAGTAATCTTGAAATGAATATGAAAAATACCGATAATTTCCTTGATTATGATAAATATTACCATTACTGTGTAATATATAGTAACTATAAAATGTAGTGATTAATATTACAAGAGTCACACAAATTTAAAAATTTAGATGATAACCCATGTTTAATGTCTCTATTTTCTTTCATACACATCCAATCCTCCTCATCTTCATTTCTACCAAATTGTTGGCACTAAAAAGACTTCATAGGTTTTATTTTTCAAAAAATTATGCAATTAAAGGTAATAAGAGGGAAATAAGGAAGTTATTTATTTATGTATTGGATGAACCAATTTGTTTTAAAGTTATTTAGAGGAGAGGAGAGTGGGTGGCCTTTTATTAATGAAATGAGTCTCACACTTGACAATTTTTAAAATAAAAATGATTCCTTGTGCTTTTAACATTCCCAAAGGATTAAATATGGACCACTATTATTCATATAATATATAAATTCCATATATTTTATCCAGTGTGTTATTCATATTTATTTTTTTGTAAATTTTAACCCTTATCATTTTAGTTTAACCCCATGTAAATATAATTTTACTTTTAGAATGATAATTTTTTTTAATATTTTTAGTATTAAATCTAGAAAAATAGTTTGATTTCCTTCATATATAATATAAATTATCATTAATCAAAATATTCAATCTTCTTTGGATATATTTTTTCAATTAATTTGAATAATTTAATTTTGAATTAATCTCATATAGGTGTTGAGAAATCATGATTTCAAAGAGGATATTTTTGAATGATTAAAATAAAATTATACCAAAATTCAACATTAAAGTGATTCCAATAACATGAATTAAATGAATATATATATATATATATTAAAAATAATTATAATAATTATGTAAATCAGTTATTTATTTTTAAAAGTATTAATATAATTGGAAATTCACAAATAGAAATATATATCAACTAATATTCATCAAAAAATTTATCATCTCATAAAATAATAAAGAATTAACAAAATATAACTTTTTTTTGATTATTTAAATAATTAACTATTTTTTCCAAATCAATTTTTAATTGTGTAATAAGTAAGTATTAAAATAGTAATATAGATGTCTCTAAAAAATAATTAATGAAACATATAATTTTAATCATAAAGTTGGATTTATTATTACCTTTGTCATAGAAAACACATTAGATTAGTGATAATTTTTTAAATGAATGTATAATACATAAATTATATTAAAATTATTTACATTTTTTTATCATAATAATTATTATGATATAATTTTTTATAGTATTTCATATAAAGTAATGCTTATCCTTATTTAGATAATCGTTATGTTCATTTATAATTAATTGGCCCCCAAAAAATCCATTTTATATACCTTTTTATATAGTATATTTTAATAAATTATTAAATATTATTAATTCTACCCATTAAAATGGAAAATTCATAATTATCATTTTAAATAAATATTTTGAGTTTATTCAATCATTAATTTATAATCACTTTTTAACATAACACAGTTCTAAAATTACTATTTATATAAAAAATAAATTATAGTGTTGTGCAGAAGATAATATATTATACAATTTTTTTAAAAATTATCCTTAAATACTTATCGTGAAATATTATACTCCCAATAAAATAAATTTATTCATCGAAATTTATTAAATTGGTAGAAATTACTATAATTCATAAATATTACTACATTAACAGTTTCCCACATAATATCTTTTATGAATTGTGTTGACAAAAAAATTTGACGAAGTTGGTGGTCTTGTTTCGTAAAACATTGATTGTGTGATCTAGAATCTCCACTAGTTGTTCCTAAATTTAACGATCAATCTCTATTAGTTATACTTATAATTTTGTTACATATTATTGTTCATGTTGGTACATCCTAAACAAAGATATATCAAACAAATCATGAATATAAGATAAGATCAATGTAAATGACGAATGATAATATACTGACACAATATGATAATTTATTTTGAATGGAACTATTTCATAATGGAGTAGTTTTTCCATATTTATACCATATAAATATTAGTAAAAACTCACTCTCACCAACTTCACAATTTTTATATCAAATAAAATTATTATAATTACATTTTTGTTTTCTTATGGTGTCCAAAATATTTTTTATTGTATGAAGTCTTCATTGAAATTTTATCAACATGTAAAGATCTAAGTAGTTATATTTCATCAACATCATCCATTAATGATTGTATTCCACAATTATTTCCAAACAACACATCATAAGGATCCATATTAATTCTTTAGTTGAAATTTTTATTTTTAAATATACAAAAAGTGGAATGTGTTGATTCGAGCCTACAACTACTCGTTCCTTCAAATCCCAATCACTGAACACGAAGTAATCAAACATGTCAACGGAAGGCCTCCAATGAGAAAAATGAGCAACCAGGGTCAAATCTAGGTAACTCTATACCATAGAGAATTAGATGGAAGAAATCGATAGTTGAGGGACCTCATAATGAATATCCAGATCTTTCAGGCTTAATGAAATCGATGGTAAGTCCGGAAGGTAATTAGGGTTTGAAAATGGAATAAAAGACGCCTGCGTCGCTAGGGGCAGTAGAGACAAATCATCTTCCCCCCTCCCTCCACCAAAAAAGGTGGTAAATCCATCAACGAGCATCAGCTATAGTCTATCACTGGGAATACGGTGGAGCTCTCACACCATATTCGAAAATTTCCTCAATATTATATATATAATAAGTAGAAAAAAACATATTTAAATATAAAATATAATTAGAATAAAAAATACATGATTTTACATGAGAAATGTTATATATATACCACATAAATGAAGAGATTGCGAAATAAACCCTTACCTTGAACTTTTCCTTGGTTGGGGGTAGGTTAACCTCCTATATAATGGTGAATTTTTTTTATTAAATTATAAATGAATCATGTACATTCATAAGATATCATATATGATCTTTTAATATTTCTTTGTTAATAATATATTAGAATTATCGTTGTTTCGGGTGTTAACTAACTCTTTTTATTTTATATGTTTTGTTACGTAAGACATGTTTGTAATGGATAGTTTGTATCTTATTCATATCCATAATGATATCAATTCCTTAAACATTATTTTTAAATCATCAAATGATAATTAGACTTGAATGGATATGTTGGAGAATGAATCTCACTGTGTTCGTGGAGACGGTAGTCCATATGTACACACGAGCGACAATATCATTCTTTTGATATTAAAATAATATATAATTGGATGGTATATCATATATACAGAATCATTATCATGTTATATTTTTTATTTACATTAATTACAAATCATTATTATACCCATCCAAATATTATTATATTGAATAACAATTACACAACGACGTGGAGACAGTAAGTCGTACGTACGCATGTATGGTGACATGTCATTCAAAGGATGGATAAAATACTGAATATGGTTGTACCATTATTGTAATAATATTACAGTATATAGGAGATACTGTATTCATTATTTTAGAATGAGAATAAAAATGAAATAAGTAGTTGAAGAAGAAATGAATTTGAAAAAGGGTGGTGAAAACATCACCTCTTTTTCGGGTTCTTCTTTTTGATTTGATCAAAAGGGCTCCATAAGATGGATTTATAATCAAAATATGGCCTATATGTTGTAGTGAGTAATGTTGAGAGAGTATTTGGGCAAGGGTTGGACGAACCAAAATTCTTTGAATGTGTGAATTAGTGAGAAGGGGGAGTTCCCTTTTATAAGAGGGGTGAGGGGTACCTTTTGAAAAGCTAGAAATATTAATTTATAATAAATTAATTTTAGGTTTCTAATGGCTCCAAGGTAGATAATTTAAATTATAAGGTGGGGATGGGTCTAAAACCACTCAACCAATAAAATTTAGAATGGTTTGGGTTACTATATTAACCTTATCCTTAAGTATTATCTCTAAGTTAATTAGTTTCACTTTTACAATGTCTCTTTGTATTTTTATATTATATGGTTATTAAACATACAATATACCTCCAAGTGACCCCAAAGTGGTCAATTAATGATGCACCTATCATTATATATGTTTTTTTGGCCGAACCGTAGATTTATAGGAAATGAATATCAATTAATAATATAATATTTGTTTTAAAAACTCTTTTATGTCAATTTTGACACTATTTGGAAAATTGATTTTTTTGAAAATCACAACAGAATGATTACTTTCAACAAAGTTAATTAAATCAATCCTAACATTTCATATTAACCTAGAAAATTATTGTAATTCATTAAAATTCTCAAATTATATTTCTTTGGGTATTTATAATATCAATTATTTTAATTTTTCAATATTATGTTAATTACTACATCATTATTGTGTCATAAAAAAATTAAATTATTTAATGTATTAAAATTATAAACAAATTATCATTATGTAGGAAAAAATTGTAGATTTCTAAAGAATATTTACAATGGAATTTTTCTTTTGTATAAACCTATATTAAAAATGTTTTATTAAATATACTTTTATGTTAACTCCTTTAACTCCTCTTTGAATTAAATAATAATAAATGTCCTAATCTAATCTAAGTTGACCTAAATGATAATATTTTATTCCTAAGGTTGTTTATGGTCGATATATATTTGTACAATATAATTTGGACATGTGATTGGGTAATATTAATATCATTTTTACCCTTAATTACCCTATTTACTTTTAATCGTAAATAAAAGAAAAAAATTACTATTCACCAAAAATTATTTTCATCTCATTGAACCACATTTTACTACTTGATATTAACCGTGTCTCTCAGATTTTCGAAATTCCACTCACAGAAGTGGTAAAATTATGTTTTATGAAAAATTCAGTTTTTTAACTACCACATAGTGGTTTCACTATTCATAAAAAATTGATGTTTTTCAGAACAATGCCAAAATTTCACCCTAAGCTATAATTGATATTCTGAATTAAAAAATGTTGTCTATTTTACAAAATTCCAAAAATATATAGTGCATTATTTAATTTTATAATTAATTCCCACTGTCACAACAAATAGCGTGTTTTTAAGAAACATTATATATCAACAAATTTACAATTGTTTATGTCCAATTTGAAAGTAAATTATTTCTAATGAACAACATTGGATAAAATGGTAAAAATATTTTCTAATTATACTTGTAACATCTCAGGTAAATAATGAATAAAGAATTTTCATATTTATTAATATTTACTAATTAAATATTAATTTTATTTTAAAGGGGTTGCTATGTTCGATAGCGTACCCGATACGCAACGATGCGTTTCTTTGAAACATACGTAGCACACTAGAAATAAAATAATATTATTTTAAATGTTAGTTAACGAGTAGCCGTTGTACTGGCGAGAATGGATAGAAATAACTAAAATATGATTATATATGTTTTTAAATGTTTATACATTTACCCAATAAAATATAAAGGCTTAAAATATGGAAAGAGTTCAATTTTAGGGAAAATATACTCTAATTTTCACTAAAGGTTCACTTATCACCATTTAATGGTGAACCGTCATTAAATATAGTTTTGATCACTCTTATACTTTATTTTGGACCAAATATAACTCTTCTTTAGAATCGGGACATCAAATTTTACTTTGTGTAAATTTTTGGTACCTTTCTGATAAAGTTCATTTTTTTATGAATAGTGTAAAATGTTGTGTTTTAATTCAAAACCACTTTTTAATATAATTTATTTATATGATTATATTATCTTTTTATTTGGTTTAAAAGTGAAATTAGAAAAAAAAATTACCATTAAATCCAATAGTGGTCGTTGGAATCAATTTCACTTTGAAATCAGACTTAAACTAGTGTCAATCTTTTGATACTTGTTGTTTCATAAAAACACGCTATTTGCTCTGACAGCAGGAATTAATTATTAAATTAATTAATGTGACTTCTATGTTTTGAATTTTTTAATATAGACTTCATTTTTGAATTCGTAATATCAAATATAGCTTAGGGTGAATTTTTGGTAATTTTCTGAAAAACTTCAATTTTTGATGAATAGTGAAACCACTAAGTGGTACTTATAAAGACTGATTTTCCGTTTAAATGAAATTTTTCCATAATTGTGTTTTGAATTTCAAAAATCCGACATACATGGTTGTCATTAAGAAGTAAAATGTGGTTCAATGAGATTATAATAATTTTTTGGTGAATAGTAACTTATTAAGTTTTTAATCGCGATTAGAGGTAATTAGTGTAGTTTAAGGTAACAATGGTATTATAAGAATGCGAAAACACCATGACACTTGTCCTACACATATTGGGTGAGTCATGGCCGACCAAGACAATCCATGGGCCAACTTGGGGACCCCATGGAGCCACTTTAGTTGGAAAATGACATTAATATATTTTTATTTAATGTTAAAGTGAAAATGACACTAACATAAATTGTTTTACTAAAATAATTTTTGAGTGGGGTTATACGAGTCCAAATTTTGATTATAAATATTCATTGGAAATGAAAAAATATTTCCTACATCATAGTATTTTTTTTATAATTTTTAGACATTAAATAAATTAAATTATATATGACATAATAATGATGCAGCAATGACATCATTATTTGACGATTTAAATAAAATGGAAAGATAATGAAAAATCTAAACCCTAAACATTTCCAAAACCAATTGGATGAGTGGATTTATAACCCTTATCACCTTATCCACGAATTCTACAAATTTGGGACCTTTTGAAACCGAAACACATTTTCAAATAAAGTAATATTTCTTTACTTTCCAAAAGTGCCCCTCCTCTACTCTTATAAAAGGCCCCCACCTCTACCTCATTTCACACACTTCACAAGCCTTTGGCTCGGCCAACCCCTTCCCAATTACTCTCTCCACATCCCTCTCCTAATCCTAGAGGATTCCCTTTGGGCAGAATCCTTTCAAAGGAAGCCTTTAGGCTCATATCAAAAGGGAGTTACACTTTTAAAGGTAATTCATTCTCTCTTGTTTATTTGTTTTATTTTGCTTCTCCAACCCTCTAAACTCTTTTTATTTACTTCTTTTGTAAAAAAACCAGTATCTTCAATATATTAGGATGTTTTTATAATATTTATTTGAGCTACAGTCTCACACAACCACATCAAATGGTTAAAGAACATACGGTTTCCGTGGATGGCGAAATTCTGCCTCCCGAAACGATGATTGTTCAATACTCATTTAACACCTTCAAGGGTGGACATTATGATGTCACTATTTTTATATATGATATATAATATGTTTATGTTTTCTTTAAGATTATGTATTTTTCATTTTTGGAATACCTTTATGGTTTCCATTATGGGTAAACACGATATCTTCATTTAAGGAAGTGCGGACTACCGCCCCCTCAAAGTGATGTGATTCGTTAATGCCATATGTGGGACATGTAAAGGATGGATTTAAAGTTATTATATATAATTTTATACTGGAATTATAATATACCTCTATATCATTATTATTTCTTTCCATTAAAGTATGAGATAGAAATGAAAATAGCGTTCATGCGTACGTACGGCTTACCGTCTCCATGAACGGTGCATTTCATTTCTTATCCCCAAATGTAATGTACTATTAAAATTACATGTATATAATGTATATATATAATTAATGATATATCTAAATGATGAATATAATTCTGGAATTAAAATATACATACCTCTCATTATGTTTTAATTCCACTAATATGACAAAGAAATGGAAGTAGCGTTCATGCGTACGTACGGCTTACCGTCTCCCTGAACGGTGCATTTCATTTCTTACCTCTAAATGATTATGTAATATTATAAATACATGTATATGCTGGATATATATGATACATATTATATCCAAATCGAGAATTTCATTCTTGATATAAAGATCTTTTGACCACATGAACAACATGTAATTGTAAGAAGTCAACTTTCGACTTAAGAACCAAATATTGACAAAACAAACATTATTAACTTAAATGGTTACATAATTTTTATTACATTGAAATAAGTGATATAAAAAGAATAATTAACTTTAAAAAGGTTCTTAATCAAGTATAAATTAACTCAAGTTTATTATTCAGGATGTTAAAGAACGATCGAGTCAAGTCGGACCCAAGGTAAGGGACTTCGTCTCAATCTCCTTTCATTGAGGCATATTTCGTTTTATACACAACTTTATTTTATACGGTGTATAAACTCCTTTGACTTTTACTTTTATACAAAAGGAATCTTTTTCTACGAAGCGTTTTACTAAACGACAAAAAGGAATGTTTTTTTTAACGTACGCGGTGACAACGACCTTTTCCGCCGCCGCGAGTATTATTTGGTCTCTGGCTTTCTCAACAATCCGTAATGTTTTTAGAATAAAATAAATACCATATACTCTATTATGTATTTTTGTATTGAAAATGGTTTTGATAAAGGATTCTATTATGTCAATATATTTATGTTATATTATGATTGAAATGTGGAAATGTTATCATTCCTTTATATTGGTTTTATGTTTTATGATTTTATATTGGTACTTGGACATTTTAACGGGTGGTTACGTTATAAACCATATGACGGGTGGTTCCGTGAATACCAGGACGGGTGGTTACGTTATAACCTCCAATGCATTGGGTATGGAAGTCCTCCGTATGGATATTACATTAAGTATGTATGGAAAATGGCCGTATGGATATTCCATTAAGTGATAAGTGTGGAAGTCGACCGTATGGTTATTCCACTTAAGTATGTTTATGTCCAAAGTTACCTTTATATATGTTATGTGTTCTTTATATGGGTTTTATGGTTATCCTTTGGTTACAAAAAGTTATGTAATGTTACTTTATTATGTGAATAGTTTTTACTACTTCATGAAGGTGAAGGTATTACTTTGATAGAGTATATATGGTTTACTTGATGTCTGAAAAACTAACAGTTTTCAATCTTTCGGTATCCCTTACTGAACTTTTTATACTCACCCCAAGTTTTTCGAAATGTTTTTCACAAGACATAAAGTGGAATAATGTCAAGGATGGGATCAAGGGAATGTCATGCTATATAAAACATGGAACTAGACACGTTTCTTTTTAAGAGTTATTTTTATTATGGAAACCTAGTAGAAGTGACTACTTTGTAATATTTTGAGATGTAATAGTTATATTCTAATTCTCTAAAACTCTAAACCTGAAATGATCCTCAACGTGAATTATTCATTTAATTCAATATTAAGTACGGTTTAAGGCTGGGGCCTTATAGTTGGTATCAGAGGTCGGTTTAGAGAACTTTAGGAGTTAGAAAAGTTTTAAATTATAATATGATTGAAATGATATAGCATTTATGGATTACCATGTTGCTTCGCCTAAGATATTTTTGTGTTCAGAATGGTTTTCCGCAGAGGAAACAAAACAGCTATGTTGGGACGACATCAGGACGAAGATGACCTTCCAAATCAGCAACCTGAGATGGTCGGAATCGGAACTGAACAGTTTGTTACAGTGATGTCACAGTTGACTCAGGCTATAAATGGCGGTGGTATCCATGCACGAGATGAGCCAGATCAACCGCAGAGGAACATGTCAGTGGTGGAACATTTCATGAGGCAACATCCCCCATCATTCAGAGGATCATCTGACCCTGTGCAAGCTGAAGGGTGGATTAAAGCACTGGAGAAGATTTTTTATGTCATGGGGTGTTCAGAACATCAAAATGTTAGTCTTGTTGTTTACCGTTTTGAAGGTGAAGCTGATCAGTGGTGGTCGATGGTGAAAAATATAAGGAATAGTGATGAGATTGAGGATCTTCACTGGGACAAATTCAAAGGTATGTTTCTTGAGAAATATTTTCCTAAGTTGGTTCATCTTAGGATGGAAAAACAGTTCCTATAATTGAGGCAGGAGGATGATTCAGTTGCTACTTATGAAGAAAAGTTCACTCAATTGGCAAGGTATGATCCAAACGTCATACGAGATCTTGATAGTAAAATAATCCGTTTTTACTCAGGGTTAAAGCCAATGTATCGAAGGGATTTAGCTTCTCGTGAGTTAAAAAGTTATGAAAAACTTGTTCGATGTGCCGAGAAGGTAGAAATGGAGTTTGCCGATGATCCGGTGTTCTATGAAAAACAACAGAATAAGAGGTCTAGTTGGCAGGAAAAGGGGAAGAATTCATCAAAGAAGCAAGGAGGAAAGAGAACCAAATATCCATCATGTGAGAAGTGTGGTAAAATGCATCCTGGAGAATGTTTATCCAAGTCTGGTAAGTGCTTTCGGTGTGGTAAGTCTGGTCATATTGCTCGTAACTGTAAGGAATATGATAAAGAAGGAAATGAAAAGCCAACGGTATGATGTTTTAAGTGTAATGAAATGGGTCATTATGCAAACGAGTGTATAATGAAGAACTCAACTGGGGGAATGCAGCCAGACTACAAGAAGATAGGGGTGGAGAAATCCTTTGCAACAACTTCAGCAGATGTTGGGCCATCGAATGAAGTGGTATCAGCTCCATGGAGCTCAGTATTTCTCGAAGTTTGACTTGAGGTCGGGGTACCATCAGTTGAAAGTAAAAGAAGCAGACGTTCCGAAGACTGCGTTCCGTAATAGATATGGCCATTATGAATTTGTAGTTATGCCTTTTGGGTTAACCAATGCACCTGCTGTATTCATGGACCTTATGAATAAAATTTTCCATGAGTTCTTGGATAAGTTTGTGTTTGTGTTTTGAGGTTTGGGAAGAGATTGTGTGTGTCTTTTGATTCACAGTTGAAGAGAGAGTTGTTATGTGAAGCTCATAGTTCTTCGTTTTCAGTTCATCCTGGCAGTACTAAGATATACAGAGATCTGCGGGAGTATTACTGGTGGGATGGAATGAAAAGAGATATTGCTGATTTTGCTGTGAAGTGTTTGACATGTCAACAGGTTAAAGCAGAGCGGCAGTTACCGAAAGAGATGCTTCATCCTTTACCAGTGCCAGAGTGGAAATGGGAAAACATATCCATGGACTTTGTTGTTGGATTACCGAAGACATCTCGAGGTAATAATGCAATCTGGGTTATTGTTGATCGCTTGACCAAATCTGCTCATTTCCTTGCTATACGAGATACTTTCTCTCTTGATCAACTTTCCCGTTTGTATATTAAAGAGATAGTCAGGTTACATGGAGTTCCTCTCTCCATTGTATCTGATCGTGATACTAGGTTCACATCTAACTTTTGGAAAGGCCTTCAGAAGTCGTTGGGTACTGAATTAAATTTTAGTACAGCTTTTCAACCTCAATCAGATGGGCAGTCAGAACGAACAATTCAGACTTTGGAGGATATGCTACGAGCTTGTTCTATGGATTATCAGGGAAGTTGGGACCATCATCTTTCTTTGGTTGAATTTTCATATAATAACAGTTTCCATTCCAGTATACAGATGGCACCATTTGAGGCATTATAAGGGAAGCGGTGTCGAACTCCAGCATTTTGGAATGAAGTGGGTGAAAGGAAGCTGATGGGACCAAAATTGGTAGAAGAGATGGAAGAAAAAGATCAGTTGATTCAGAAGCACATGAGAACAGCTCAGAGCAGGCAGAAGAGTTATGCGGATAACCGAAGGAAGGATCTATCTTTCGAGGTAGGTGATCATGTTTTTCTCAAGGTTTCTCCTTGGAAAAGTGTGATGAGATTTGGTAAGAAAGGAAAGCTGAGTCCAAGGTTTATTGGACCATATGAAATTCTTGAGAGAGTTGGATCATTTGCATACCGGGTGGCTTTACCTCCGAGTTTATCTCAGGTACACAATGTTTTTCACGTTTCGATGCTGAGAAAGTATATGCCAGATCCATTTCATGTTTTGAGTCCAGATGTAGTTTAGCTGGAAGAGAACCTATCTTATGAGGAACAACCGGTCCAGATTGTTGACCACAGGGAGCAAGTGTTACGGAATAAGGTGATTCATCCGGTAAAGGTTTTGTGGAAAAACAATGTGATTTAAGAGGCAACGTGGGAATCTGAAAATGCTATGAGGGATAAATACCCCCACTTATTTTGATAAGTGAATAAAATTGCGAGGACACAATTCCCAAAAGGGGGGAAGGATGTAACATCCCAGGTAAATAAAGAATAATGAATTTTCATATTTATTAATATTTATGAATTAAATATTAATTTTATTTTAAAGGGGTTTCTATGTTCGATAGTGTACCCGATACGCAACGATGTGTTTCTTTGAAACTTACGTAGCACACTAGTAATAAAATAATATTATTTTAAATTTTAGTTAACGAGTAGTCGTTGTACTGGCGGTAATGGATAGAAATAACTAAAATATGATTATATATGTTTTTAAATGTTTATACATTTACCCAATAAAAGATAAAGACTTAAAATACGGAAAGAGTTCAATTTTAGGGCATATATACTCTAATTTTCACTAAAGGTTCACTTATCACCTTATAATGGTGAAACGTCATTAAATATAGTTTTGATCACTCTTATACATTATTTTGGACCAAATATAACTATTCTTTAGAATCGGGACATCAAATTTTACTTTGTGTAAATTTTTGGTACCTTTCTGATAAAGTTCATTTTTTTATGAATAGTGTAAAATGTTGTGTTTTAATTCAAAACCTCTTTTTAATCTAATTTATTTATATGATTAGATTATATTTTTATTTGGTTTTAAAGTAAAATTAGAAAATATTTTTACCATTAAATCCAATAGTGGTCGTTGGAATCAATTTCACATTGAAATCGGACTTAAACTAGTGTCAATCTTTTGATACTTGTTGTTTCATAAAAACACGCTATTTGCTCTGACAACGGGAATTAATTATTAAATTAATTAATGTGACTTATATGTTTTGAATTTTTTAAAATAGACTTCATTTTTGAATTCATAATTTCAAATATAGCTTAGGGTGAATTTTTGGTAATTTTCTGAAAAACTTCAATTTTTGATGAATAGTGAAACCACTTAGTGGTACTTATAAAGACTGATTTTCCGTTTAAATGAAATTTTGCCATCATTCTGTTTTGAATTTCAAAAATCCGACATACATGGTTGTAATTAAGAAGTAAAATGTGGTTCAATGAGATTATAATATTTTTTTGGTGAATAGTAACTTATTAAGTTTTTAATCGCGATTTGAGTTAATTAGTGTAGTTTAAGGTAAAAATGGTATTATAAGAATGTGAAAACACCATGACACTTGTCCTACACCTATTGGGTGAGTCATGGCCGACCAAGACAAGCCATGGGCCAACTTGGGGACCACATGGAGCCACTTTACATGGAAAATGACATTAATATATTTTTATTTAATGTTAAAGTGAAAATGACAATAACATAAATTGTTTTACTAAAATAATTTTTGAGTGGGGTTATACAAGTCCAAATTTTGATTATAAATAGTCATTGGAAAGATAAAAATATTTCCTACATCATAGTATTTTTTTATAATTTTTAGACATTATATAAATTAAATTATATATGACATAATAATGATGCAGCGATGACATCATTATTTGACGATTTAAATAAAATGGAAAGATAATGAAAAATCTAAAACCTACACATGTCCAAAACCAATTGGATGAGTGGATTTAGAACCCTTATCACCTTATCCACGAATTATACCAATGTGGGACCTTTTGAAACCGAAACACATTTTCAAATAAAGTAAAATTTCTTTACTTTCCAAAAGTGCCCCTCATATCCTCTTATAAAAGGACCCCACCTCTACCTCATTTCAACACTTCTCAAGCCTTTGGCTCGGCCAACCCCTGCCCAATTACTCTCTCCACATCCCTCTCCTCATCCTAGAGGATTCCCTTTGGGCAGAATCCTTTCAAAGGAAGCCTTTAGGCTCAAATCAAAAGGGAGTTACACTTTTAAAGGTAATTCATTCTCTCTTGTTCATTTGTTTTATTTTGCTTCTCAAACCCTCTAAACTCTTTTTATTTACTTCTTTTGTAACAACAACTGTATCTTCAATATAACAGGATGTTGTTATAATATTTATTTTAGCTACACTCTCACACAGCTACATCAAATGGTTAATGAACATACGGTTTCCTTGGATGGCGAAATTCTGCCTCCCGAAACGAGGATTGTTCAATACTCATGTAACACCTTCAAGGGTGGCCATTATGATGTCACTATTTTTATATATGATATATAATATGTTTATGTTTTCTTTAAGATTCTGTATTTTTCATTTTTGGAATACCTTTATGGTTTCCATTATGGGTAAACACGATATCTTCGTTTAAGGAAGAGCGGACTACCGCCCCCTCAAAGTGATGTGATTCATTAATGCCATATGTGGGACATGTAAAGGATGGATTTAAAGTTATTATATATAATGTTATACTGGAATTATAATATACCTATATATCATTATTATTTCTTTCCATTAAAGTATGATATATAAATGAAAGTAGCGTTCATGCGTACGTACGGCTTACCGTCTCCATGAACGGTGCATTTCATTTCTTATCCCCAAATGTAATGTATTATTAAAATTACATGTATATAATGTATATATATAATTAATGATATATCTAAATTATGAATATAATTCTGGAATTAAAATATACATACCTCTCATTAAGTTTTAATTCCACTAATATGACAAAGAAATGGAAGTAGCGTTCATGCGTACGTACGGCTTACCGTCTCCATGAACGGTGCATTTCATTTCTTACCTCTAAATGATTATGTAATATTATAAATACATGTATATGCTGGATATATATGATACATATTATATCCAAATCAGGAATTTCATTCTGGATATAAAGAACTTTTGACCACATGAACAACATGTAATTGTTAGAAGTCAACTTTCGACTTAAGAACCAAATATTGACAAAACAAACATTATTAACTTAAATTGTTACATAATGTTTATAACATTTCAATAAGTGATATAAAAAGAATAATGAACTTTAAAAAGGTTCTTAATCAAGTATAAATAAACTCAAGTTTATTATTCAGGACGTTAAATAACGATCGAGTAAAGTCGGACCCAAGGTAAGGGACTTCGTCTCAATCTCCTTTCATTGAGGCATATTTCGTTTTATACACAACTTTCTTTTATACGGTGTATAAACTCCTTTGACTTTTACTTTTATACAAAAGGAATCTTTTTCTACGAAGCATTTTACTAAACGACAAAAAGGAATTTTTTTTAACGTACGCGGTGAGAACGACCTTTTCCGCCGCCGCGAGTATTATTTGGTCTTTGGCTTTCTTAACAAGCCGTAATGTTTTTATAATAATAGAAATACCATATACTCTTTTATGTATTTTGGTATTGAAAATGGTTTTGATAAAGGATTCTATTATGTCAATAAATTTATGTTATATTATGATTGAAATGTGGAAATGTTATCATTCCTTTATATTGGGTTTATGTTTTATGATTTTATATTGGTACATGGACATTTTAACGGGTGGTTACGTTATAAACCATATGATGGGTGGTGCCGTGAATACCAGGACGGGTGGTTACGTTATAACCTCCAATGCATTGGGTATGGAAGTCGGTCGTATGGCTATTCCATTAAGTATGTATGGAAATTGGCCGTATGGCTATTCCATTAAGTGATAAGTGTGGAAGTCGACCATATGGTTATTCCACTTAAGTATGTTTATGTCCCAAGTTACCTTTATATATGTTATGTGTTCTTTATATGGGTTTTATGGTTATCCTTTGGTTACAAAAAGGTATGTAATGACACTTTATTCTGTGAAGAGTTTTTACTACTTCATTAAGGTGAAGGTATTACTTTGATAGAGTATATATGGTTTACTTGATGTTTGAAAAACTAACAGTTTTCATTCTTTCGGTATCCCTTACTGAGCTTTTTATGCTCACCCCATGTTTTTCGAAATTTTTTTCACAGGACTTAAAGTGGAATAAGGTCAAGGATGGGATCAAGGGAATGTCATGCTATATAAAACATGGAACTAGACACGTTTTTTTTTAAGAGTTTTTTTTATTATGGAAACCTAGTAGAAGTGACTACTTTGTAATCTTTTGAGATGTAATAGTTATATTCTAATTCTCTAAAAATCTAAACCTGAAATGATCCTCAACGTGAATTATTCATTTAATTCAATATTAAGTACGGTTTAAGGCTGGGGCCTTATAATACTTTAAAACTACTCAATAGTATAATTTTTCACTATAAATTATTTTTATTAAAAAATTTGTTTTTAAGTATTTATCACTACTCATAAAAATTGGAGGTTCTAAGAAAAATACCAAAAACTCAACATAGGATATTTTCGATTTTCCGAATCAAAAAATGAAGTTCATTTTGAAATATGAAATATATATAATTTCAAAATGTATGTATTACTATTCATAACGGATAGTTTGATTGGTTGTGGTGTGTTAGAACTCGATGTTGCGTACAACACACACTATCACATTATTCAAAGAGAAGCGTAATGTAGAAACTTGTGGTGTTACATAGAATTCAACAAAAAAATCACTCCATTCAATATTAGAATGGATATTTTTATAACAAATTATGATATTTTTTCACTATATTGTGATATTACCTATATAATTCAATAATGAATATGGTTTTCTATAACCATGGTAGTTTTGGTACATCCTTTAGTTTGTACTATTTTTAATTGAACTTCATATTAACTATTTCATGGGATAAAATTATCCATGACTGTGAAATTATCCTTTAAAAAACAAAATTATTTCACTCTTCATACAATTTTTATATTTTCATGGATTGTAGTACAACATTTAAAATCTACTCATTCATCAACTAGATTTTAGAGTAGATAAGAATATTATATATAATGACTAATTAATATAGAAAGAGTTAATATATAAATCATTTATAAATTATTTCAATGAAGATATATAGTTTATTATTTGGTCTAGATAACATTAATTCTAACTCATAGTTCCCATAACATATACATAAAATATTTTTGTGGATATCATCCTACCTCACCATTACATGATTATATCCAATCCAAATATCCACCATAGATAAGTACTTGTCAAGAAGTATCTGATCATATAAGTCATAAATTCTTGGTAAATAATAATTCTTTTTTATTGTGATCTTGTTAAAATAATAATAATCAATGTAGAAGCACAATGAACCATCTATTTTGACGATAAAGAGGAATGCTTCACAATACGATGATGGCCATGGCCACATAAACCCTTAATCATGATTTTTATCTAGTTTCATCATTATTTCTTCATGTTTAATATTGACCATTGTGTATAAAGTATTTGATATTGTTTTAAGTATAGGTGTTTGTTCAAATATGAACTCAACCTCACTTATTTGAGGATGTCAGTTAAATTTCATTGTAATAACATCAATATATTTCTTCATAATTAGAATGTCTTCAATGAAATCCAATAAATATTTCATAATCATTTGAAAAAGTTTAAAATTATCATAAGTAAATAATATGAATTATTTACATGATGATATCAAATATTATTAATCTTCTTACTCGGAATTATTTAGTATTAGAGGTAAATTTATTATATAAAGTGTAATTTACCTATCTCAACAATATATGTTGGATATATGAAAGGAAATCTAATAAATTACAAGAATAACATTATATATCAGTAAACTGTGTTTTTAATTTTTTTTAGAATCCCATCCAAATGTTTTTTATTGGGGATTAATTGTATATATGGGATATAAAAATATCCCCATTTTCCCTTTACAGTGATAAATCTATTCCAATTGTGTTATTTGGGGTTATATTATTAATATTTAAAATGAATGATAAGAAAGAATATATAGATAAATAATCTGATAGTGATTTCACTATCATTTAATGAAAACCTTTTGTAACAATCACTTTTTAGCTTTTGGGACCCATTATATCCATTTTGATAGTATAACATCAAACATCACCTCCTCATAATGGATTTTGTTTTTCTGTATTTTAAAATATATATATATATATATATTAAAGTGATATGATTCACATAGTTTCCATTGAAACCTTTATGTTTATTCATTTGATAATCGGATACGTGTTGAATATACAATATCATTATTTTATCTCATTAATGGATTTCTTCAATCCAAAATCCCAATATAGGTTCCCCTATTTCATTCACCTATATAATTTCATTTTCACTTCAAAATATTTCATGGATTTTTCTCCACACACTATTGATAATAATTATGTAATTAATTCATTCCACTATGATTATTACTCATCACCCCACCGGAAATAAACTCCTTGGTCTTTTTCATATCACATGTCCAAATAGACCCTTTATAATAATTGATCTTCTTTTATACATTGGAGGAGTATTAGACAGGTATTTATTGTCTATCAATGACTTAAATGTCTAATTCCATTATCAATGCATCAATTTCCTAACAAAATTTTAACAACATTAAATTTTTGTGAAAGGATTAATCTACATGTGTATTATGAATGTGCATTGATTATTTCATTATATTTCCTAATGGATTTTTCCACTTAAAATAATATTATGGAATTCAAACATCATTTTAAATAAAAGAGCTTATGGAATGTATTTATTTGAAAAATATATTCCAAAATTTATTTTACTACATCACTTTATTATCCTCATCTGGAAATCCATATTTATAAATGGAGACTATTGATAATATTGCCATTACATGTGGTAAAACTATCCCAAAATTATTTTACACTATTAATTGTATAGTAGAGATGATCTTATTAACAGATTTAATAATTTTTTTAGATATAGAGGGATCTATGGATCCACTATAATCCAATGTCGATTGTAACATAATTGCCTATATTTGTCCATTATCAATTTAAAGATATTCGGATTTTAAAAATGATCCATGTTTATGTTTAAAAAATGATTTTTTATAATGTAATATATATAATTTCCATATCCTTCTCCCATATATTTTGGAATGTTATTTGGGTAGTGAAAAAATTGGTCGTCATGAAGGTTGTTGACATGGTTCTACATATTTCCCACCACTAACTGAAATATTTAGCTAAAACTAGGGATGATTATTTATAAACAATCAATCACATAAAAAAAATAACAAACACTAGTGGGATAAATTTTATTTTGAATATATTACAAAAACTCTGAATTTATAGGTCTAAGTATGTGTTATACATGGTCTATTTAACAAGAAAAATGTTATACTAATTTATCCAAAAAATAATTGATTGTAAATATATTGAAAAAATAACATAAAATATCCCCATATTATCAATCTAGATGTGACACATTGAAACATTTCCATTCATTAGGCATTGAATTTCTCTAGATTACTAGGACATGTTCATAATTTTTAACACTAGGTACGAATATTCTAGTTTAAAATCAACATATTGTATCTAAATTTCTATTTATTTTCTTCAAAACCACATTGAGAATAATTTTCAAAATTTTATTATTTTTTATTATGCATTTTCTACACCCCATATTATCCCATATAGGTTTCTAATCAAAATATCAAAAATAAATAATGGTTTAGATGATAAAAACTACGAAAACCCATATAGAAAATATTATTCAGTTATTTATTTACTAAATAATAATAAAAATAATACAATCCCAAAATCTAATAAGACGTGTTTAACAGTTAAATTATTCACATATAATGACATTATTGTATCTAAATAAATGTAGATAAACTATAAATCTTGAACCATACCATAAAAATTCATTTCTCTTCTAAAACATTATGTGATATCTTATGAATTTTCTAAATATAGGGGTTATAAAAAAATTATATTATGGTAATAATAATTAATTTGAATAATGTAAATCAATACAGTGAACCATGATTTATATCAATGAATAACAATATTGGTTTGATTTTCAAAAAAAACATAGAATCATGGTAATTGATAATAACATGGCTATGGAATAAGAATGAGAAAACCTCATAAATGGTAAAAAAAGAAAAAAAATGTATAAATACCAACACAACAACACATGGTGGAAAGAGTTACAAAATATATTATCTTAACCACATAATCCAATAAATAATGTTTTATTAGACAAAACAATTACATAATGAATTAGGGAGATAAATATATCTACAACCACTAATGAAATTCATATAATTTACATGTTTATATGATCCATAATTATCATGAAACATAAGAAAAACAATCATTAGAATCATTATAATAAATAATATAAAATTGTTTTCGGGATAAATTTTACGATATTTTTTGGCAGAATAACGACGGTAATAATGGGTTTATGGGTGTTTTCAATTAGAGTGAATAGTGTTACTCATAACATGGTAATAATAATATTGTATGTTGTATTTGAAAAAAATTTCCTAAACTTAATAATTTTAAATAAATGGAAATATTTGTTATGGATGATCATAATTATACTAGACAAGGAAATGATCCATTACATTGATAAGGAACAACTAAAATCATGTTAAGTGATTCATAATATCATTATAAAATATTGTGATGGATTTTAAAATTGAATATAATAGGAGATTCACTCTCTATGGGGGTAAATTGATGATGTATGTGAGGTGTGGTGGGTTTTTATAAGAAATTTATGGGTAATTCATAATTAATTTCTAAAAATTTGTTTTGGGATATATATGATAAATGAATTCAAAAAATCCATGAAATATTTATATCCAATTTTTTTTTCTATAATGGTTTTCATTTTATAACCTATATAACGATATGAAATAATATCCTTAAATTCAAAACTGTTGTTGAGGTATAGGATTGTAAAATTTTCAAATAATTTATTTTATAATCATGATATAAAATAATGGTTATGGAGGATTCATAGATGTTTTGTAAAATTATTTCAATTATATAAAAACACATTATTTAAAATAGGAATATTTTTATGTGGACACTCATTATAGTATTTAAAAAAATAAATTTTATCTTTTTTGATTTCACAATTCGTACAATCTGATTAAACCATATTAAAATTTTAACGAATCACTTTAATATGTTAAAATATTTTGAGATAATCATAGTTTGATATTTTTGAACTGATGATAAAAAAATAATTCTTCTATTAACATTAATTTAAACATTTAAATCCAAAATCTATATTTATATAAAAGTACTATCATTTGAAAATAATTTATTTAAACCCTTATAAAACATAAATTTAGCAAAATTAAATTATATTATAATTTATAGTCGATAAATAATTTTTTATTATATTAATTTATTTAAATATCAAATCATTATAAATATAATGAAATTATAAAAAAAGTGATATCGTAATTGAAATTATATATGCCTCAAATATATTATATGTGTTATTGCATTAAATTATAATTTTTATCAAAATTATTATTTAATTATTATAAATTACAAAACAATAGCATGATATATATTAATATATATTTAGTAGTAAAATAAATTAATAACTTAAAATGAAATATTTGAAGCATGACATGCGGTATAATAAATGATTTCATGAAGTAAACCCTACTTTACCACCAAAATCATTGATAATATGTGATCTGAAATACAAAATAAACATGTTGACAAGGGATCTATGACCTCTTTCATTTTAAAAGAATCTGAATTAAATTTAGATTTGGAATATGATTATGAGTGATAATAAAAAGGATGGTTGATATCATAGATGTAATCGATCAATGGGTTAGTACTTTCTATCGTACGTCCATGGTATGTGTCCTAAGGGTATTGACATCAATCTATTAATCTAATTCGATTGATATATGTTTTTAATTAGGATGTGACCCATGACTGCTAGTATATATCAAAGCATATAAGTAAACATTATAAGACAATCCAAAACCAATATATTGTCAAAAAAATAAGTGTAAAAAATGTGGAATAGACTACCACACCTCGATGGACCTAGTTTATTAAAGTACACAACATTATCATTCACTAAATTCCATGGAATCATCGGTGGAATACTCAAGACGAATTTAGTAAAAAAATTATTCATTGCATTCCATGTGATTAAATTATATTCGGATAATTCAGATCATAATAAAATTATTTATAGAACCAGTTTTGATGAAGTAGGCCTCAAATAAATCTATATTATTAGACATTAACCCAGCATGAACGGAGGAAGTATGGTTTTAGAATAATGATGTATTTCTGGCCTTCTATGTATATGAAAAAAATTATATAGAAGATAAAAATATATTGAATAAATATACTCTAAATATAAAATCTATTATGGTGGTCATACGGTTCTCTACATGACTATACCTTTTTATAATCATGGAATAAAAACCCCATATGAACCACCATATCCAATATATACAAGAACTATGAACAAAAAAATGATGATTGGTTTCTATATCTCCCATACATACATTAAAATCAAATGGGAAATGTGACCTATATCCCTTCATATTAAAATTTTTGGGCAATTGATTTATCCCGATAATCTAGATGATAGGTTATGTTGTAGGGTGAATGATACTTATTGTAAATTTGAGAAGTCATGCAGGTGTTTTGAAATCTCTGTTACAGTTAATCATATAAGATTCCATAATATTAAAATTTATATTCTTGTTAAAATTAATTTTGTTTTTTCCTTATCTATGTATCTATAAAAAATTATAATATTATATTAATTAAAGGTTTCACATACAATATGCTTGGTCCACTAGGATAGATGATAATATATGGAGAGTAGTGTTCTGTATTGTGGGAGGAATATGATTTCATTGAGGGGAATATCAAGCTAATGAGTTTTTTCAAAAGTAAGGGAATGATTTCATATAAATCATCCTTCTTAAATTTAAAATTTGCCCATTTAAATATTTCATATTAGATTATTAGGCACAATATAGAATTTAATAATTTTATTCATTATCTTTCGTGGAATTGAACTTTCTTGAAAATAGAGTGGTCTTTTGAAGTCAAAATATTCTAAGTGAACATGGTCCGAATGGAATCATTAAAGACATTAATATAATTTATTCCATGACCTCCCATGTACTTCGATTTAATACAACCCTTACATGATTCCATTTTGTGTTTCCATTTAGAAATAGTCATTATTTATATTAATTTGATAATTATGACATGGATTTTATTAATGAATATTCTACGCCACTTTAAAAGAGAGAGTATATACAATATTATACATGAACACATAGATGAACAAGAAAACCATTTTTGTTTGAAATTTTTCTTTTCCCATCCATTTCGTCACCACATTGGGATTACCAAAGCATGTTTCTCTAACATCTATAATTTTTTCATTACCCAATATAATGTGGACACCAATTCACGTAAAAGGAAAAGATACCCTTTTGAATTCACAATTTCAATAAAAACTATTTTTAATTTTCATTTAACACCCATTACTAATGTAAATAAAGTATTTTCTCTATCATATAGTTCTCAACCACCTCTCTATATTGATCAAATACAAAAATAATGGTCGATATTTTTTTAAATCATTCCTAATAAGAATAGTGAAATCAACATTAAAATTGATAGAGGTTTTTGAAATACATCTTCCAACTATGGGTTGTTTTTAAATTCAATCATTGATCATATCAATAAAAAATTATAATAATATAGTCATCATATAAAGTAATAAAAACGGATAACATGGGGTCACCCTTCCTTACTCCCAAGGTGCATTGGATGAATCATATGGGTTAAAAATTCATAATAATGGAGAGTATCAATGAAATAAGAATGGTTGTGATCTTAATTTTAAACAAAGGGGTCATAAGTTATGTCAACATGATAATACCATTTACCTATGAATGATATTAATAAAAAATTAATTCTATTATAACATTGAAACATTTCCCTTCATTAATGATGTTAATTACATATGGGTAAAGAATGAGATGATGTAACTTTCCTTTCGAGAGTCAAAATACATTATTTGGTCCTTTAAGTGAATAACCTTCATCTTCTTAAATAAATATATTATCCCATTATTTATTAATTAATCATATAATATTAATGGTTTAGGAAAATACAACTTATTTTTTCCCTTTGAACTCTATGATATATTGTTTTTATAGTGTATAATGATATAGGTCATGTACCTCTCTATTTTAGTATTTTTAAAATGTATTTATTAAAAAAAAATACATATATTTCACATGTGATCAATTTATAATTGATATATAATCAATGGTAATATTTAAAAAATTTATTCTGAATTTAATAGTATGTACGGTATAATAATATAAAATTAGGAATTAAGTGCATGATCTTTCCATAATTTCATTTCATAGTAAGGAATATCATTAATATAATGAATTTCAATATTAAATATTTGGATCATTGCTTTGAAGTCAACATTGTATCTCCATGGGAATTTCCTAAACACACAAGATAAAGTCATTTGTGAAGTAACAAAATCATGGAAAATGAAAACTGTATATAATATACTCATGAGATATAATTGGGAGGGTCATATATGAATGGACCTCGAGCTCTACTCCCCTACAGACACTTGTTAGCACCCATAATTAGAACATAATAAAACACACCAATAGTACCAACCAATTCCTTCTCAATGAGCTGCCATCTAATCAATCAAATGGACGATGTCAAGGAAATCAATATTAAGAACTATTAAATCTAATTATAATCAACATCATCTACCAAAAGTGGTAATGAAGGATAATGAATCCCAAAAAATTTCCTCTTACCCATAGTTGTATCAGTCAATATAACATTTTAAATGATATTAATTTTATGTTTGAATGAATCTAGAAAATTGGATTATATAAATGAGTGTTGAGGAATTATATAAAATATAGCAATTTCTATAGATAATGGTGGAAAAATTATAACTCTCATTATAGTGTGACCCACATCAATATACATCTAAAAATCATATGTGGCATAATGTTTTTTCACTAATGAGGATAATGGAATATTGATATCAATGATTCTAATATATTTGAAATGGACATTAGATATGAATATTCATAACTAAATCATATTGTAGATAGATCCTATCTAAATATCCTCAAATTTATATAATGTCCATAAGAACTGTAGTTCATCACAATGGTATGGGTAAATTTTGAGTGGGTCTCACAATTCCACAGTATTATTAAGAAAATGTATAACAACATATCCTTGGAGTTGTTGTAGGAATAATATGTTTCTAATAACTATCCCCAATACTCTTATGAATATTTTGAAACTTATTATTATTCACAACCATGTTATTTTATTTTTTTCTTAACTTGTTTACTAGGAAATAAACTCTTACTGACCATATCTATCTGTATAATCATTTAGTGGACAACCTTCCTATCAAAATTAACATAATGTATTATATTAAAAACTGATTAGAATTCGGGTTTCAAAATATGAATTTATTTATTAACAATTTTATTATCATTTATAAAAAATTACGGAGAAAATAAAAATGTTACTCCACAAAAAATTGGTGTAATCTAACACTGTAATCGTAAATTTTTTAGATATATAAGAACTATAGATAAATTATAAAATTATTATTCCATATAAACTATTGAATGATGAGGGTACAAAAGCCTCTCCAATCCAAGATCAAATTTCATTATTAATGAACCCCAGAATCGCATATTATTAACATGGAAAATCATTGATAAATGTTAATTAAATCACCATGATATCTTCTAGTATCCCAGGGCATCAAAGTCCAAATAAATTATATCCATGTATTCCCCTAACGTATACAATTAGTTTTGAAAAATTGTTAACATAGTATTTTTTATTGAGCTGATGGACCAATACATTTCTATTCTCGAAATGTTATGTTACACAAAAAAAATCCTTAATGGTTGAAGTGAATTATATTCCATGGGTTCAATGACCAAAGCATATTTTCTAATAAATTGATATAAAGAGGAGGATTCTGTTGTGGTTCAATATCTACTGCATGATCATATGGAACCACTTGATTATGTCTTATATGCATGAATCTATTTACACAAAAAACAGTATAAAATGGAACAACTAAAAGAAAAAAACATATTAAACTCATTATAACATATGAATAAACATATATTTTTATTAAATCACAAAACATAAGAAACACAACATATCATCCCATAGTGGAATGGGTTATTCCACCAGAGTTATCATGTAACATAAATAACCAAGCATGCTGTTCCAAAATGTTATATCACATTTGTATTATAATATAATGAATAACAAAAATTTTATAAAATATAATCAAAACAAGACCTATGTAAACCATATAAAAGTATCTTCACTACACCATAGAAACCCCTTATTAGACTCAATATCTACAAGAGCTGGTGAAAAGTTCCACATAAACTAATTCTAACCAAATAATTGGACTTTTACAACATTACATGATATATTTAGGAAAAAAATTAAAATATTAAAAACAATAAATATTCCATGAAAATAGTTATAAAAGATTTCATAGATTAAAAAATATGATGGCATAAAAAAATTAAAAATTATTGAAATTTCTATGAAAATAAAATCATATAAATAAACCTACTTCATGTAATATTTGGGAAACCTCACAACTTCTCTCTATAAAAAATATTGATAGATATAGAATAAACAATTGGACCTAACTAAAAATCATGATCCAATATTACAAGATAAAAAACTAAATAGTACCCTCCATGGATATCAATATGATGTGAGTTTAAAATTTATAGTTTTATCCTACTTAGGTGTCATATAAAAAGTATAAAAAAATAACAACACTATTCATAGTTGAAAATAAAATATTTCATGATAAAAATTTTTATGTCTATAAAATTTGTGTTAAAATATTTCACCTATTATAATGATATAAACTAATGAAAGGTGAAAACGTTACAAATATTTTTTTAAATAAAAAATTTAAAATTATTGAATCATTGATCATATCATTTAAAATAAAATTTATTATAATTTAAGCTCAATAAATATTTCCAAAAAGATAAATGTGGTTGGGGACGATAAATAACATTAAACCCTGTAAAATGAAGACCAAAATGTAATGTAAAAATTATATATACTAATATGGATTAGATATGTCATGAAAAAATAATTGAAACCCATGTGACGTTATATTTTTTTCCCAAAATAAATGGATCTATAATAATAAAATTGAGGAATAACCTATAATATATACCCTATATGTAATAAAGAGATAAGTCCCAATACTAATCCATATAACAAGGAATAAAAGGACCCCATGTGTTGAATTTATAAAACTATTTAAAAGAGGTTATAAAATATCATATTACAATTACAACCAACTATTTTCAAAATGAAATATCAATTTAAAAAGCATTTCAAAAACCACCAAATGCATGTGAAAATGTCATATATTAAAATCACATCATACATATACATGAAAAAAAGAAATAATAATTCCATTTTCTATGAAGAAAGTTTTTTATTTAATTAATAACCTCATGAGGTCAAAAATTAATAAGATCGAGGGGGTCCACAGACATCAAACACAATCCGCATTGTAACCACATAGGGATCATCACAAAAAAAGAAAACTAAATCCACAAAAATATGGGTGGATGAAAAAATATGTATTCCAACAACAAATAGTAATGGTTCTATAAGAAATGACATCTTTTTAGAATACATATAGACACATACCTTATAGATATCATGTCAAACACAACAAAAACATATAAACCCTCCACCTAGATATGAACGATTGTATATTATATAATAAAAATTTATTGATTCAATAAATAATAGATACCATTAAAAAAATAAATCGTAGAAAAAATTCCAATTCCAAGAAGAATGGATGATCTAAACATAAAATTAGGATATTTGATAAGAATATTAAAAATACAATTAGGATATCTACCATAATGTTAATCTGTTTAGATAAAGTATAGGAAGGTACAGTTTTCCTCTCTATATATCCATTATGTTTTCATAGATATAATATGGATTTAAAGGTTGTTTTTTATAGTTAAAAATCAGGTCACTATAAATAAATTCAAAAACAATAAAATTAAATTCTCCCCACATATATTGGATTTATGGTATGTCATTCCATTAACTTATATCAATGGTAGACGTAACAATATAACATACCGACCCATTTTTGGAGGAGGAGGTACATGTTTTACTACCCATTCCTCAAAGAGTGAACCCTACAATAGAACTCAATAATAATTTTATAGGATTCCTTTTAAAATTAACCTAATTTTAATGAACCGTGACCCATTTATGTAAATTCAAAAAAAAAATATATATTATCTCCATGTTTCAAAAAAAACCCTTAAAAAAATCAAAAATCAACAAAAGGAAAAAAATGTGATATATGTACCTGAATGTCACATCGTGATGTTACTAAAGTAGGAATATATGGTGATTAAATTATTATTTTTTATATAGATACATGTGATCACACCCTGAGGAATAAAATTATTTAATAGTATGATATAAATAATTATATTTATTAACATTTTACTCTATCTTAAGACATATAATCCCATATTGTATTTATTTTTTTGAAATTATTATTCACTCTAATGTATCATATCATTCAAATCATTTTAAACATCCGAGAATCTCATGGAATTAATGAAATTAAGTCAGTGAGAAAAGAATCTGTATAAATAAATAATAATATTCAAACCTAGTGAATAACTAATATGGAATGAAAAATATGGAAGGATGAAATAATGATCATAGAATTCTTTATAACTGGTTGGATGTTAATAAAACGTTTATATGGAAAATATAACTATCTAATAATCTCATGTACATCAAAAAATTTTATCATTATAATGGAATGAATAATGTGCGAAATCCTAATCAAGAGACTTGATTCATTATACCAGCACATCAATCATTGATGGATAATATATATACCAAATAAAAAAACTATTTTTCTTATGTATCTCAAAAATTCATCAAGAATCGATTTAATAAAGGAAAAACACATCACATAAAATTGTAACAGAATTAATCATTATAATACACACCAAAATATAACTACTATGTTTTAATGATAAAAACATTTCTACATCTGATATAAAAGACTAATGAATTGCAATAATTTTAATAGTCAATATGATCATAAACCACAAAAACACATAGCTGTATAATATAATTTGTGAATAACCATTTTATTGTATGATATTCAAAATAGAATATAGAAATATTTGGATGTAATTGTTATTTTTCATTAGAAGATATTATGTTCAATTTCGCATTCCAATTTCAGGCGACATATTAAAATTAAATTTGATTCTATGATATAAGTTAAAAAAATAAATTTTTTAATGATAAATGAAAATTTTAATGTATTATTAAATAAAAAAATTATTCATGATGTAGGTAAAACCTATTAAACTAGATTACATCAAATGAAAGGATCAGTTCACAGAATCACTAAAAAATTTCTGGATAAAAAATAATATAAATATACCCCCATAAAAAATTTATAAAATGTATAAAATGTGTAAATTTTAGTTTAATTACTCCTTTGAGGTTAATAATAACTATATTTTAATATTTTAATGAATATAAATTAATTTATGATAATTATTTTAGAATATAGTTGAAAATAAAGTTAGTATTTAACTAAAATATTCTTGTATATAATTTTCTAAATTGTAATACGAAAATGTTTTAAGAATATAAATACAAGAAATAATTATTTTATATGAAATATTCTTTTTTTAGTGTATATTTATCATATAATTCCTTCAAAATTACCTCAAACATAATCAATGCCAAATTATGATTGGAGTGTGAAAGCAAACCTTTCAATTTAAAGAACTATCAAACAAAACACACACAAATGAATATACCAAAATTGAAACATTAAATACAATGAATAAATTGTAATAAAAATATATTATTTCTTAATTATAGTATTAAATAAATAGAAATGATAATATTGTTCTAATATGATATTATATAATGGAATTTCAAATGAGGAAACAATAATTATATGATAGTTTTGTATTTCACCATAATTGTTATTAAAATATTATATTATTAATTTTTTTTATTAAAATATTGTTAAAAAAATTGAAAATAGTTATAATATCAAAAATTATTCAGTTATAACATTTTTTTTAATAATTCATACTTTTCAAAAAATAAATTTAGCAATAAAAATTGAATATTTTATTTTATTTTCAGAATGGTACATTTTTTTCTTTCATCATTATCACTCTTCATTCATTTTTTTAATATCATTATTGATATAAACAACATATAATTATTATATAAATATTAGTAGTAACTAATTGATGGTGTACACCAAAATAAGCCACTTCATGTTGTGGATGTAGTAGTCTACACATATTCATGGGATAGGTTACTATTTTTTTAATTGGTGGTAAGGATAAAAGAAAAATATATAATGTAATTGTAGACTAATAATTATTACATAATTATACCATGTAAAAATAATATCCATTATATAAACTAATACATGAATATCCATTATAAAAACTAAAATACATCACTTCAAGAGGTGTTAGTTCTTACATATGCCCAAACGATACATTGATTTCCCATTTTTGGGAGATGCATATGAATAAAAAATAAATAATAAAAATAATAACATAAAAATATTTGTGATGTTATTTTTTATTAAATATTATTGATCAGAACTATTTTATAGAGTTATATGAGTAAAGAAACAGAAAACTCTTGGTTTAGAGGTATACATTTTCCTTGGACATCCTTCCTTGGCTTAGACTACAATCCTTTTATTATTTTCGTAAGAGATAAAAAATATTGATTATGGGTGTGTTTTTATGGAAGATATATGATAAGGTTTTTGATGAGGTATATGTGTTACGAATTGTTAGATATAGTGGATAGGTTGTACCATTTTTAGGGAAATAATGTAAACACATTTAAAATTTCAATATATTAAACTATATAAATATATTAATCAAGACATATTGTACCAAAATGAAACATATATGACTAACTGATGATATTTAGTTAATATATAACAATAAAATAGTATATATTCTTATTTATTTAGAAATTTTTCACATGAATCAAAGATTTATCCCAAGTAAACAAGTTTTCACCCAAACCATTTTAATAATTTTTTTTCCAATTTTTCATTATGACCAAAAACTATTTTTAACATGTAACCTAATATTAATATTTTTAGATAAAAATAAGAAATAAATCTCTAATGAATCATAACAAAGAGTTTATAGATAATAATATGAAAATATGTTTAGAAAACATAGTGAAATCCTTTTTTATTATAATTTATTAATTTGAACAAATAAATGATGTGTTAGAAAATAATGTAAATTTGTTATTAGAAATTAAGTAACTATGTTATGTTAAATAAAATTATAATTTTTTTTATTTCAATCCACTAAAATTATGATGGAAACCATTTAATTACACTATTATGATAAAATATTTAAAAATTTGTTTTCTAAAGGCAAAAACAGTATATATATTTCTATAATGCTAATAATTTATTTATTTTATAAAAATTAAATTCTCTATGTAATACATTAGTTCAAAAATATATATATTTTATATAATTTTTTTATATTTTTATTTATTTATTAAATTATAATAATGTCATAATGTAATTTTTTTTGAAAAATTACTATAAAAAATCACAAAAAATATCTTTTTGGAATAATATAAAAAATAACCATATTATATTTTTTAAAATATTAATTATATAATTAAATAAGAATCATCAAATATTATTTAATTCAATTTTAGAAATTACTCTTATGTTCTTTTCAGAAATATTTTTAGTAAATAATTATTTTTAAATAATAAATATGTTATATATAAAAATTTAACAAAATATATTACAAATTTATTAATAAATTTAGAAAATATAAATATTTTATACATTTATTTAATTTCTTATAATTTTTTGTATACCTTAAACTTAATTGAACGTTTAAATAGTTAATTTTCTAGTAGATTGATATTCTTTATTTTATTGATTTTTTATAATACCACACATTAAATAAATTACACGGTCGATAGTTTTTTCTCAATATTAATGTTTTCAATATTTTAATGAACCGTTATTGAAAACACAAATCATAAAAATGTATAATATAATGTCCCTTTATAACATAAAGTGAGAGATTCATAGGATACAAAATATAAAGCAAAATATAATTTTTGGTTAGGTTAAAATTACTAGGATGTGAAAATGTAGACATAGAGGATAATGTATATTGTTTATTAAATAATATAGTGTGATATGAAACATGATAATTATATTGTTAGTGACCTGGTAGAGATAAATTTGTAGGTGATAATAAAGTCCATCAATTCTTTTGAAATATTTATATAATGTTTTGTTTTTTAATTTAAGATAAATTAACTATAGTTCAGTGATTAATATACTTTCCTGATGTTGAACACAAAAAAAAATATACTTAAATGAAATATTCTTATAATAAAATTTCTATAATTGGATATATTTTTATATATCAACCTTTTATTTTTTTATAAATTACTAAGAGTAATTTTTCATTCTTGATGCAGAAAAATAATTCACTTTTTTATGATAAGATCTATAAATGCTATATTTGTTATATAAATTTTGTGAATATATATTTAGATCTTGTGAAGATATTATATGTTATGAATAATAATTATTCTGAACACGTATGAATGTAATTCAAAAACCATTAATAACAACACCCAAAAAAATTCAAAAATAATGTTAATGCCAAATAATATTAATACTTTTTTTAAATAGATTTTTATTTCATGACCAACTAATTCCATAATACCAAAAAATAATTAAACCCCATAAATTAATAATATTTAAAATGAAAAATTTGGAATAAAAACAAGTTATGGAACTTAAAAATAGTTTTTTGATCTTAATTGAAATCAGTCGATATATATTTAAAAGATTTCAACTATGTGTTTTTATTGTAATATGATTCCTTATACAATTATAATATAATAAAATATTTATAGAAGATATAGAATGCATTGGAGATCATTGTACCAATTAAACAATAGATAATAATGAAATTTTGATCAAATAATGATATATCATAGTTAATATAATTTCAACATCATACTCTGTATTTAAATAATCATTTCGTACTTCCAAATTCATTTTTAATGATAAATTCACATGATTATATGAAAATTCATTCGCATAGTTCCCCATCACTTTATTGTAAAATCAAAATAAATTTTTATTACTATATTTTTCCTCAAGAATACATATATGATTTTCAAGCTATATCATAATTAAACAAACACATAATCCCTTAAATAATGTAACATGGTGTTTATTTCCATAATAATAACATGGCTAAAATTCCACTCTTCCCATTTTCCATTATTTAACAATTTTTCTCTATAATTTTATATTTCATTCCATATTTCTCTTCTTTCTTTATGTGAATATACTTCATTGAATAATTTTTTCTATTCCTCAAGTTAAAATTGTAAAACATCATCATATAGTGAATTTGATAATGAATGTAACACCATTTGATGTCTCGACAATATTCTATAATTGAAACAATAAATATAACTATATAGGTAATGTTTTTAGTTTGTAGTATGCCTTTATAAAAAGGTATCATTTGATTAATTCATTGAATAAAATTTCTATATCCTTTATCCCATAATTAAAGTGTATAAACAAAAATAAACATGTATCAAAGGAAGAATCTATTTTACAATTAATATGTCCTTAAAAGTTTCCTCTTCCATATCCTGTATTCTATATTCCATCTTTGTATTTTTAGTATATTTATACCATTGGTTATTATTTTCACAATATAATTTTTTTAAAAAATATATGGTTATGTGTCTATAAATTTTAAGAGGGAAAAATATTTTCAAGTGACTCTATAAATTTTTCATCCAAAAATGGATAATTAATAATGTTAAATGGTATTAGATTATGTGGTTTATAGTATTGAAAAACCACAAAATCATACAGTAAATAATTTTTTTTTCTCCATGTATCTGTGATTATTACTCATTTCATTCACTGATATAGTTTTAATAGATATATATAAAACACTAGTATGATATAATTTATTAATAGGAGTACATTTTGTAGATCAATGGTTTGATATGTATCAGAAATTCATCTGGTAAGAGAAATTTATAAATAAAGAAATTTACATGATTACCTAATATTATTTTGAATTAAAATTTATAATTCTAAATACATTGATAGACACACATAAATAAAAAATTTATGCATAGATATTATGTGAATCATAAGAATATAATCACATAGAAATTTTTTAACATTTTAAAAAATAATTTTAGATCATTATTAATTTTTTCACTGAACATGTGAATCAACCATATCATATCACCCAAAAGTGTATATAATGATCTGTAGTATGTTTCCCATCCATCATGAAATAGTGATTTTTATGATGTAAAACTATTAAACACATTTACAATGGATTCACATAGGGTCACATATCTCTTATCTTGATCGAATGATACTATTTATAAATGCATAAAATTTCATGAAAACTAATAACTATTTAGTAAAATTTCCTTAGATTTTCCATTATGTAGAAATATAGAAAGAATATATGAAAATGTAATGTTTTCTAATTTAAATATTGTAATTTATAGATCCCAATTATTCTACTATAATCCTATGATTCTAATATTAAATAACAAGTAATACCACTACATAATTATTATATATGAGATGTTAATGTTTATAAAATTCACAATGAACATGTGTGTCTAATATTAGTCAACATTTAAATAGTTTTTTTTCATGCATATCATGATGAAAAGTGTAACCCACAATCCATTAGATGGGCTCCCAATAGGTCATCATGCTATAAAAATCCTACTATATAGCTTATGAGGTCCCACTAGAAATATTGCAGCAAGTCATTTTGCAGCCAATGTCTCATTGAACACTTTGTTATTCCTACTCTGGGGAAGATATAAATAAAAAAATGGGTTATAATTTTACATGTTTTCGCATATATTTTATATAAAAAATATAATATATTTATCTAAAATAGATCACTTTGAGTCTATATTTGATGTTGCAACTATATGTCGTTAATAAAATATCCTTTTATCGATTCGGTAGATAATTAAATGCATGATGAACTTAAATATATTAAAATTTTATTTTATTCATTATGAATGAAATAATTTATATATGTTGAATATATTTTTTCATGATGATAGGGTGAGACATTCTTCGAATTTTATTAAATTTTTGGGGTTTTTAAGATGTTAAATTGTTTTAGTAAAAAATAATTATCCACCATTGAAATTGAACATTATATGGGTACAGGATCATACATTTTTTCCCAGAATACTTATATATGAGAGATTGATGATTTTTCTAATTATATTTTAAATATATTTTTTAGTGGAGGAAGAATCAATATTTTAATGACAACTCCTTTTCCTCATGTAGAACTCTCATGGAAGAATAACCGTTATTGAAAAGTATTTCTATAATGATTATCCTGAGATATTCATCTTACTGATACTAATTATGAATATTTGATGCATTGATATATTTTTTAGGGATCAAAGATCATATTTTACACATAAAGAGTCAATATATAATTGGGGATGAACAAACTATCTGTTATTTTTGAAACAATGTTTATGGTGAATTTGATTTTATTTATTTGGAATTCCTCAAAATAGAGTCCATCAGAAGATTACATATATAATTATATTATAGAAGGAAATTAATTACATAATTTTCTCTGGAGAATCAATTCTAAACATTATATCTATGAATCACAGTCAATTTTTGGAACCCTTGACAAGTTAAAATCTTCTATATGGGATCATAATCTGTTCGTTCATTGATTAATGATGAAATATAGAGATGCTGATCAACAATTTTGAGGTAGGACGTTCCAAAAAAATGGGCTCACATATACAATTGATTCCATTATGTGATTCTTGTGTTGGATGACTTTTTTTAATTAGAGTGATTTCTTCAGTTTGGGTGTCCATGATACCCATATAAAAATACATTTTGAATGATTATTTATAGTGTTTTTTTCATGACTTATGTTAATTAGCATGAGGTTATATGATGATATTATGTTTCTCATAATGCTACGATATTCCTATTTTTGTACACTACATTATTGTCTATTATCATATATTTTTTTATAATGTTTTATAGTATAATATTAAGATTAACATTGTTGTATAATTAACTCTTTTAGATATAGTGTTCACTCTGTCTGATGATATCAATGGTAGAAAAATGTATAGTGTAGAAGTATAAAAGCATTGTTTTCTAAATAATATTCAATGTATAAAGGATTTCATGGATTATTATAGATATTGATTCCTTGTATATTCCATATCTAATGCTCCCATGATTAATGGAGGTTGTGGATTTAAATGACTCCATCCATCTTAATGTTATTGAACCATTTCAAGGACTCGTGACCAACAGTCACACCTGGAGAAAATGATGGTATGGTTTCTTCTTTTGGTATACATGGAAATTCTATAAAATCCTATTATGTGAATTTATTTTTAATTTTTTATCATTACTGATAATTTTAACTATTGATTTCAATTTTTTTATATTTGAACACATTTGATGGAAGGGAATTCAAGGTCTTAATATATTTATCACTCACTCACAAAACAATAATTTTGATTCATGTCCAGACATCATTTATTGGGATCCATGAAAATGCATCATTACATTGGAAGATGGTTAAGCTGGGTGTCAAGGATCATGGTGACATATGAGCACAAACATTAGAGGATACATTCGTTTATTTAATTACTATTTGATTTTTATATAATTATTTAAAAGTTATATAATAATATATTTGATTACATATTAGTATAATTGGTATTACATCTACATGTTTTCATGCTTACTCAAGTTTGTTTAATTTATTATATTTGGTATTATTATTATTATATCAATAAAATGTTAATAAGGGTATAATCAGAATTCATATAGACTAATACCATCACTTCTATTCCATAACATTTTTTTATATTGTGTCACTAAAGAGGTCATATACCGATTCTAGATAAACCTGGTGGTTCATAAATAATCATAAAAATTAGTTTTAGAAAATATTTTTTCTTCATTTATTTTGTTTTAATCTAGGAAATAATGAAAATGATATATCTTTGTGGGATATGTGTAGGTATATTTCAACATATTAATCCATATCAAGTGTAAAAGAATTTTGAGATAATGTATATGATAATTTTCACAGTGGTTTATGAAATTTTTGGTGTATTCATGAATTATGAGGAGGGAAAAAATTAAATTTCTATATATAAACCTATTTCAGTGTAGCATATATGAAATTTAGTTATTTTAATTCCTTTATGGAATATTTTTTATTTACAATTATACAATATATTGTGTGATATATATATATTTAGTTTTTTGTGATATATCTCTACTGGAATTATTTTTAAGTATCTAAAGTTTTAATAATTTTCTATTTATGTCATTTTGACTAACAATAATGAATGGAGTCCTTGGATAATTATTGCATGTTTATTCCTAGGATTATTAGTATACTCTTAGGGAAACAAATGAGTTATATCATTGACTTATTAGGATCAATCATAAATATCCAAAATGTTTTCCAACATAATATCAATTATTTAATATTTTAGGATTCATTGGACCACTATATGATGTGGTTTGGAGTAATACCATTTGAAATGTTGTCATTATTCCACTCTTTATTCTCTAGGTGGGTGGACAAGTGATTTTGAAACTTATTTATTCAGTTATAGAAGAAATATTCAATATAATATTGGATTCCTTATAAATCATAATTTTAAGGGTATAGGGGTATATAGGTTCATGATTGAATACACTAGAGAATATAACCTCTAAAAACTACATGTCCTTCAGGGTAATAGATAACTATAAGAAGGTGAATATGTGAATGAAATAATTAATGGTCGATTAATCTTTTATCTATGGAAGACTAAATCGTGAAGGTTTTTTTTCCATTCTTCAGTGATTCACCGAGTGATTGTGGTTAATCAAGGGACATTATGAAAAACATCAAGGAATCACATGGATGACATTCATGAACATGTTATATATAAAATTCACTACCAATATGATGAATATAAAAGGGAATAAGAGTTCCTAGATTTATAATATGGGATAGTAATAGTATCATTAGTGTAAAATTATTTCATAGAGAATAACTATATATCTATCGTCGTGAATATAAAAAAATTATAAAAGTTTGGAAATAAATGATACGGATATTTTCTATCATGTTATCTAACCTCTTGTAATATTACCTAGAAATGTACTCAGAGGATCTGCATTATTTTATAACCATCAATAATGTTCTAGAAAATGAGTGAGAAATGTTTTTATTCTACCGTTATTTATATAGGATGGCTGACCTACTATGTCTATAGTGATAATATAAACATATAGATGTATGTTGAAGATGGGTGAATATCATGTGATTAGATATATGAAGGTAAAGGGAAGTGCGATTTTGTTATACCCATTAGTAGGTGTTCCTCATTACAACCCACGTATAATTTTAAGGATTTTTCACATCTTCTAAAAAACACCATTTAAAATGTGTCGTTATTTCTATCATAAGGTTAATATCAATTTGTTTTTTATATGTATTTCAGTATGAGGATCGGTTGTTGTATAGGTGGACTATAATCGATGAAGCAATGAGTTTTTTGGTAACTTCATTAGTAGATTGAGATGATGAAAACTCAAACTAGTCAGGTATCTTAAGTAAATAATCAAAGAACATATGAACTATAATGTTTTTGTTGGAGAGTAATCTCTATCAGATGTTGGTGAGGACTATCGGCTATATTATTTATGGTTTTGATCAACAAAACATTATTTACCCCTTTAGATAATGTAAATTAAATTTATTTATTCAAAAATTTAATGTATATATATATATACATTACATAACTATCATGTTTAATTCTTTGTAACAATCATCAATAAACCATTTAGAATAAAGATTGAACATATTTTGTGTTTCCTAGAGTGTCCTATAATCATATATTAGTTATGTACATCTACGAAAATTTGTGATATAAGAGATGATAAGATTCAATTGGACCCTATTTATCATAATGATTATTATCATATATCAACACATTGATTTATAATAGGTAAATGTATCATTTTCATCCATGAAGGGATAGTTGTTTAAGGTCAATATAGAATTTGATCTTAGATATGGATGAGACAGCCAATAAATTATTTTTATAGGGATAACCATTACAAATATTTTTTCCTTGAATCATTTATTATGATAAATGGAATCCACCTCATCATTTTGTCTAGTTTTGCATCTCAATAACGATGTGTTTCAATATGATCTCAATGGAAATCACTGTGAAAGATGAGTTGAAAAATAAGTAGGGATATTTTTGTGTTATTAACATATTTTGAGAAGCCTTATTGCACTGATGTAGCTAAATTGGAAGACATTAAATTGAATATTGATGACTTGGATATTAATTGATTATTGAGGTCATTAATTTTATTGTGGGGTTCACCTGTCATATTGACTATAAAATATTGTTTTGGTATTTGAATATATATATATATTAATAGAATATAAAATGGGTAATTTTATTTAATTTATATCCTTTTCGTAATACTGATGATAATTTGGATCTATTATAGTAATATTTGTGTTTATATAATATTTACAATAAATTAAGATATTAAAATATTTGGTTTATGGACGTGTCAATCATGAATATTGTGTTCATAATAATTAAAGGGATAAAAAATAACTTGTTGAAACCATTTGTATTTTTTAATTAACTTACAATATTCATGTAACTATTGAAAAAATCATCAAAATATATCTATAATTATTCATAATATAGTTTACTAATGATATACACATGTTCTGACCAACCCTGATGTTTCATAAAAAGGCATATTGATATAGTCTTGAGTTATCATTTAAAACATCTACATTATGGGAATCATTCCTAATATTACAAATCTATTCGGGATTGTAGTTATTAGGGAATGCAGTTTTTGTGACATATATAAAGAATGTGAATCTTGTAATGTCTGGAAGACATCCCAATCCCATGTTATTTATTATATGAATTATTCGTTTAATTAGATATTTCCCATGTTTAATCACAGACATCTTATGACTGTCATCACCACCAACTATATTGATGATGATTGGAGTAATGTTCTATTGGCATGTCTAATGTGATGATGTGATTCATGTTACAAATAGTATGATGTATATCAATATGATATTGATAATACAATATCAAGTGATTTGTTTTCACTTTACTATGTTGTATCATGTGTTAGTTTGGGACCAATACTAATTCATCTGAAGTATGTATTAGTTTATGGTCACATCCACTTAGACTTAATGAGAGACAAAACAATACCAATGTGAATGATAGAGTAATTATGATCAATGTATGATCAATTAGGGAAAATATAATCATGTTAAAAAAATTTATATACATTGACCATATGTAACATCAAACTATATTGAAAAAGTGGGATCTGATCATGAGGAAGAGGAACTTCATAGATTATTAATATATATTTTTGCATGTATTTCGCAATTGTTAATATAAAACATGATATGTATTATATGATTCATAATAAATTAATTAATTATGATAATTGTGAATGGTCCCTAGAGGAATAGAAAATTTTCAGGATCATTTTGTATGACAAGTGGAAGAATTATTTTTAGGATCCATGAATAATGTAATCCATTATAGTGGTGGTAACATCATATATCGTAGATCAAAAAATATCATGATAGGACACCGACCATTAGTGTTATGTGATACATGAACAATTATATAGAGGTGACTCAATACATATGTGGTCCTTATATATCATTAATATGATCATTGTTCATGTGAGAGTTCTAGTCCCTTCATTCAAAATGGATAAGCCAATGAGATTAATCCACATCTCATGGTTGATGGTATACCAATTGGAGGATATATTTTTGCAGGTCTCTAGGTGGTCGTCGATATTTTTTATGATTAATTGGATCATTGTAGGATTATTTTCAAGAATCATTATATGTAAGATGATAAAAGATGAGAAACATGGTCCTAGTTTTAATTTCAATCCACATACAATATCTATATATAATATGGAATATATATTTATGGAGATGAATATGAGGATATTTTAGAACCTATAAAGATATATAACATTCATGGTGACTACTTATTGGCTGAAAAATGCTTTTCACTTCATATGGATTCATGAGAATCACCGAATATATGATCTTTGAATATGGTATCATGTTTAGATTGTACAAAAACCTATATTTAACATGATAATAATTTATAATATAAACTAAAATTTTAGATTATTGATATATAAGGTCTTTTAGACGTCTATAGGGGCTCGTTTTAGATTTATTTTAATGTACCATTCCCAAAAAGAAATAATTATGCCAATATGATTAATATAGTGGATAATATGCTTCATGATTATTCCCTAGAATTCTAAATTACTTGTGAAAACCACAAATAAGGGATTTATTCCTCAAACACGAAATTTTAATTATATTGATTTCAGTTGTCACCAAATTTGGATCATTATGAGAGGATCTCTATTTGAGAAATATATTTTAATGATATCAGGGGTGTGGAATTTCTAATTAATTGTTTGGATGAATATACCAGTAAGAGTGTAAAGATAATTCAAAAGTGGATGATCACTATATTGAGATGAAAAAACATATTCTTAAATCACGAGGTGGGAAATACTTTTTAGTTTCCATGATCGGGACTTTATAAGTGTGTCTAGTTATTTAGTTCACTAATATTCGAGGAACAAAGGGAAATACCTATCACACTATGATGATCCATTAATTATAAATGGTGTGTTTGGGATATTTTTATATAATCTATATATTTTATTACATTATAATGTTTTTTGGATCGTGTTTTATGAGAAACATAACTTGAGGTACTGGCCTAATCTTTTGAAAATCATCAATTATTGTGTAGTATTGTTATATCCTAACATATCAAATGATGAAAACTGAAAATGAGTAATATAACATAGATATAATGTTAATAGGTGGAATATATCACCCTAGACTTTATTACATGTCATTATGGATGGATCTTGGAGGAGGAAAAATAATGGGAATCTGTTATTTACCATGTCTGGAATGTGACTTCTGAGATGATTCGCTGAAGAAAACTCATGATAATGAGAATATTTGTAGTAGAGAATATAAAAAAAATTATTTCTAGGAATCATATATTATTGGTTCTCAAATTATACATTCCATATTTATTATAATCATAAAAGGGATCTAATGTGTTAGATTTTTGGTGAAATTATTCTAGGATTCAAATATGGAGTTGTTATGTAATGGGTTTCTTGTGTGGTTGGTTAAAAACATCCAGCATCCAACATGTTGAATCCATCACCCTATTGGTAGTGTCCCACCAACATTACAATGGAAAACGAAAAAATCATTTAATTCTACCAAACAATCATGTAAACTAGAATCTAGTTAGTAACCAATTTTTTATAGGGCATGTTTCATGTGTTGACATATTTTTTATTATAAATATTTTTTTCTGGTATTATGGATTTTAATTATTTCCTTATATGATATTTATTAACGTGATATTCTCTATAATATTTTTAAAAAAATTTAAATATTTTTTCACATATTATTACGTAAGGCAATTATGTGTTTATTTTCTCCATGGTGTAATTTTTCCCATTTTGTAAATTTGTTATTACTCGCATGCATTTTATTTTTTAGATATTAATGTAGGTGATAGTGAAAGCTATGTGAATGTATACTCGTTATAGGTGGACTGTTCATGATGTAATATTAGAAATATGGTGTTAAACTACGTGGAATAAGAGAATGAATGACATGTGGCCAAGATGGAACTCCATTCCATGAGGATACTAAGGAACAAACCAATAGATTATTCCTTATGGATATTGATTATCAAACCCACATGAATCCTTTTTAATTCCATGTGACTTGTCATCAACCTCGATTTATTTTACTTTTCACTTAAAAAAATACCCTTAATGTTATACGATCATGTGACAAATATATTACATATAAGGGTTTTGGAGGCTGGGTTAGTACATGACCACATGGAAAATAATGTATATTTGTAATTATGGAATTATAATTTATTTTTGAAAAGTAATACCCATGAATTACAATTTAAAAAATCAAAAGGATGAATTGTTCATATCCTACAAGTTAATATCTAACAACTATAAAGGAATTTTGACGAGTGTGTAGAATTCAATTATAGGGATCCATGATGTGTTGGTGTCCCCTATAAGATAATTGTGTTACAAATCATTGATAATGTATTAGTGCCTATATTTATCTCAAAGTGTTGTAATGATTAATTTTTTATTTAAATAAAGGATCATAAACATGGGACTGATATAATGCACTGAGATCCCTTTTTACAAGTTTCCATGAATATTATATTGGTTATATAGTTTCCACATATTTACTGTCATTGTTATATTTTATTAAATTTTTCTATATTATAATTTCCTAGAACCATTGTTCTATGGGTAGTTTATCTCTATCAGCAAACATTTATCCTTGCCTCTAGTGAGTTGCCTTTTGATTTTAGGTAATAAAAAATGTAATCATATGTCACTATGACATATGATAGATTTTTATGGTGTGTGAATTACAATCCTCAACCAATTTATCCCAAATATAGTTATTACATTGTTTCATTGTAAATATATTCATGTTATCACATTCTAAAGAAATTTAATATATTATTATTTATGTAAATTTAGATATATTATGGAATATAATATAATATTTTATAACATATATTATTAGATAATTTTAATCACCATTTCTGATCCTTATGTAAAAAAAGTTGATAGATTATAGATTTATTTATAATAGGAAAAAATAAAATTGTTTATCAATGATTTATAGTAGTGAGATTCATATTGTAGATGAAATATTAGAATATAAATGGATTGAATAATATTAAAAGTTTATTTGATGATAAAAAATTCAATGTAAATAATTACATGATATTTATGATTATCTGTGAATAATAAATCTATTTAAATAATAAAATTGGACATCCTAAATATCTCATCAAGGAATCATGTGAATAAATTATACAAAAATTGATATAGAACCGTCTAATAAACTAAATTGTTTTTTCTAGTGAAGACTAGTGATGAATTGAGGGGCTATAAAATTCTATTCTGCACATATCACATAACATATATAATTTATTCTTGAAATACATAAATAACATATCTTGATCAACATTCTCCAATAATAAATTGATATATTTTTTGGAAGAAATCTAAAATTTAACCTCTTAATTTGCATTGTGAAACTGATAATTATATATGAAAATTAATTAGGTTGTGGTATCATATTATTATTATATTAATAAAACACATGATTAATCAAAATAAATTAACATTGTGGTTAATATATTTTTGAGATCATAGAAAATTTTCATGGGAAAAATACCCATGATGTATTTAAATACATTATTTAAAATTTGTGCTTTTGAGAATATTTAGAACATAATTTTTAACATTATATTTCCATGGAAATATGAAAATAGATAATTAATGAAATGAGTAAACATGATGATTTCAAAATACATGATGTCGTGTGTATTGAAATAAATATTATTTCACACATTTCATAAAATGATTTACATTCTAAAAATTAAAATTAATTAACAGTTTTATAAATATATGTACATATTCAGTAATGAAAAAATATTATTCAATATTTTGATAAAAAAAATATAGAAATATTTATTAGAAAATATAAAAAATAATTTAAATGTTTATTTAACATTTATAAAATTATTATCAGTGTTCAATAAGACTATTATTTTAATTTTTATTATATTGAGAGATGAAAATATGTGGAAATCATATAATTTATATATTCAACAATAGTGGTACAATTTTAATGTTGTGAATGGTGGATTGATAATATATTTTCCCAATGATAATTTCTAAAATTAAACAATCCATATTTAGATGACACTGTGAATTAAATACTAATGGATTAACTATATATTTATCAAAAAAATAAAAGGTTATAAATTATTTAAATCATTGAATACCATGATTAATGATTCATTTGTGATTGATATTAAAATTCTAATTATATTACCCAAATTAATGAGGTTTTATGCATAATAAAACCTATATTATTGTAGTTTAATGGAAAAAAATTAACCATATTATATGTCTTCCTTTATTCATATGTTCTTTTAACCTCACTATTTATATGTTTATATTACATATAATTATATTATGGAATCGTATGAAAAATTATATTTTTATATTTGAACCACTAATGAAATTTTATAACCCATTAATTAATAATTCATTATTATCATTTTCATTTAAATGTGGTGACAGTTTCATTATTCATAAATATTTCGAATCGTTAGTTTTCATGATTAAATATATCAAACGTGAAAATTACATCTATAATCATAATAGTTATATAATTATTATATATAATAATCATATACATATTTATATTGATTTATGAAATGTAGACAAAAATACTAATTCAGATTACGTTTGGGAGGCCATTGTCGACTTGAATGCATGAGTTTCATTATCATTTTCATAAATGGAGGAAGGGTAAGAAGGTATGTTATTAAAAATTTTTAATGAATCAGAAATATTAAATATATGACAAATAAAAATATTATATTACTCATAAAAAACATCCATTAATGGTAGTTTTATAAAATTAAATGCACCCATTTCCGATTTTTCATTCCACACATAAGCACAAATGATGGTTTTGTTTTCCATTAGATTGAAAAATGGGTTGAAAAAAGAATGAACCATAAATAAAACATATTAGTATATGGTATATAAAAAATATATTATATTATATATATTAGAGGGGTGAATATCTATTTTTATAATTCACTATTGGAAAAGACATTAATCCTTGAAATGATGGTATACTGAGAACACCAGGATTTATTTATAGTCAAATTGTAAATTTGAAAATTATTTATATAGGGATTGAATGATATAAAATTATCTTAATGTGACCTGAATAGAGTAAATCTAGTGTTCTTTTAAAATTTAGGGAGAGCACTTACATGGAATTACTAGAATATTTAAATTTTTTAGTATTTTAATCAAGATGTCTGGTTAACAATGAATCAATATTTAATATGATATTATATTCTATCAAAATATGACCATATTATATTTTTTAAACATATATAAATTTAATTTGGAACATTAGGTCTTATATTAAAATCTAGTTAACCAATTTTTACTGTAACAGTCACAACCCATCCCAAAGGATCCTAGTCCATGACAGCCTCAATCCTCCCACCAATATAAATGGTTATGGATTGTAGTGTCTATAAAAAATACCAGTCACATTGTGGGACTCACTATATTTTTCATATACAGACACACACATCATGAAGCCAATAAAATAATTTTTTTTAAAAAGGATAATAAATACCAGAATACATCTAAATACAACTGTCATAATACACCAACATGTATTAAAATAAAAAAGGTCTAAATAAATTCCAAGTATAAAGATTCTAAAAAATAGAATAGGAAAATAAATATGGGGGAAATGTTTATTATAACATTCAAAAAACACAATGTTAATTCCAGCTTAGTAAGCCTTACCTAGTATAAGTATATCTTAGACTTGGTAAAAAGGGAAATCATCATCATAATTTGTGAAATTTTCTAGAAAATACCATTAAGGGGTGAGTATAACCATACGCAATAACACATTTTAAAATAAAAAAGGATTTTAAAAAATAATTTAATTAATCTCTCTGTATGTTTATTTCTATAGAAGAAATAACGATTAAATCTATATATAATTGACAATGACGCATAGACTCAAGGTAAAACTACAACAATAATTACATTATATGGATCATGATCAATGGTTACACATGTCACATTTCAAGGAGAACATAGTCCCTGACATAGAAAGTATTTATAGAGGACATCTAAGATTTAATTTTCATTAGATATATCCTTAATAAGTATATAATAAAATAATGAATGAAAATGCACATAAAATTGGATCAAACCCTTGATTATGGGTTGTATGAACAACAAAATCTGGGATAACCCACTATATATGAGATCAACAATGACAAAGTGTTTTTCACAATGATACCAAGAAATCCACCAATGTAAATATGATGATTGACGATATTTGCCTAATAAATGTTGAATGATTCCAAAAACATTATTAAAAAAGTTTCATTGAATGGTTTAATATACGATGTGTATGAATTGATTCAATATTAACCAGCATTGAAATGATTGTGGGTATTCATTCTAAAGAATAATGTCTAAAATGAATATAACATGGGCTATAAACCCTCTCGATGGATGTACATTGTGTATACTACTAGTACAGAGTTTATACCTTTAGCACTAGATCATTATTGTGTATCAATTCCCATTCCGGAGTCTGTTTCCATTTCAATGTCATTGTACATAGTGTGTCCAAGCCTTTCAAATCATGTCCATTTCTATGTTCATTTATTAACCCATGTACACTAGTCCTTGTCATGTCCATATTGGATTACATGGATTGTCTCAGCATATGTAAACCGAGTTGATTCCATCTACACTATAAGGTACATGCTATGTTTCTAGGTTGAGTCACATGTCTTGTTGTACGGTTTATAAAATGTGTTATAACTAAATTTATATTAGAATCCCAATCAGCACCATAGGGGTCCAACAATCCATTTTATTAAAGATTGAATTCTAAATTTTATATGATGTTATAGAATCATAGATCATTCTAACTCATTTTTTCACTCCTCTGGACATTGATCTGGAAATGCATCATGTCTAGAAGGGTGTATCATTTTCAGATGACCATTTTCTTCACCGTTCACTAAAAAATCCCCTTAAATGCTTGGGAAACCCACAATATAATGCCATTCAATAACTAAACACGATAATCTCAAAAATAAAACCCAAAATTCAAATCTATCAACTACCACTATCATGTCACACAATTCCTATGTCATACCGATAGTGGATCTGAAATATTAATCCATTTCACCAAATAAAGGGTTCTCAATGGTTAATTTGTCCATATTTTTGTCGAACAACCATCCAAATGGAACATATATGTTCATCACGTGAAGCAAATATGTATAAATACATGAAAACACAAAAACTAGGAACAAACCATAGCCTTGTTTAGTTATATTTTACTGGTTTGAATTATAATGGTTAATCAAAATAAATGATTAACTATGACAATAAACCATAAAGCTGAATCCCATAGAAATAATATGATAGAACAATGAATTAATCAATTGGGAAATAGATTTATTTTCACCATAGAAATAAAAATATGGAAATAATATAAATAATTCAATATCTTAAAACAATTTGGATCAAATTTTAATAAAGAATGATTTTGAGGCATTATTAATGTAGATATCCTCCATATCCTTCTCAAACCAATTGATTTTCCATGAGCCAGTATGTTGTCTCCAATGGATGATAATACAATAATCTACAATTTATTCTCATAATTTTATTTCATATAAGGATAAACCTCTATATCATCCACGATAATATTTATATATAAATTATATTAATTTTTAGTAGATATATTAAATAAATTAGTTATTATAATAAAATCATTTATATATCCTCCCTTGATCACTCCCATCCAGAACTCCTCACAATGTCCAAGGATATGTCACACCTATGGTAAAATTCAAGATCTCAAAAACTATGAAATTATTTTTCTTATCTAATACTTCATTTTTAATTAATCAACAATTTCATAAAAACATCATGAATTTTCATATAATATATAAAATATATATCAAATATTAATTTATGGAACATTGGGCCTTTGAATCTATTTTTGATTGTATGCCTAAATCACAAATTATTACAAAAAAAATTTCAAAACAAATGAATGATTATATACGTCATTATATCCTATCCACCATTTGGATTTAATTATATTTAATACCATGAAAAGTCTACGCAATTACATGTGTGTACTGCTCACGAATATTGGTCTCCCACTCCATGTTTCACTATTTACAAATCCTATAATACCACCAGACATGCACTGAAAGAATCGATAACCCCTTAATAATCTACTCCCATCGATCTTCAATATCAATCAGTTACTCAACAATGGTAGCACTATACTTGATTTCCAGCTCCTACAATCAATAAAAATTGTAGAATCATGCATGTACAACCTTTTTTCTGACACATGGAATATGTTCTGTAGCTGGTCTAATATCATAGGTAGAGTTTTGTGGTATACCACCTTTCAGACTATATATAGAATTTTGAAAGGAAAAATTATTCTCGAATTATCTTTATACCCTAAACGAACATATGTACTCCTTGTTGTTGTGAAAAATATCGAAAAACATGGTCTACATACTCATACTCAAATTTCCTCTTTCATCAGGCCAAATAAGACACTTTTTGGCTATTCATTGCCCTGATCCCCTAATGGATAATCATCACCATCTCAATAATAGCTCACAACCACATCAAGACAATAACTGCAAACTCTCAGAGGACAATCCAGAATAGTGGTGAGTAACATGGAATTCTATACTAGGCCCCAAATAAAACCATACTGATGGTGGAATGTAATATGTTGTTGTAAAAAATATCCAGTGAATTTTGGGTGATCCACCCTTCTACAATAAAATTCTTTCATTCATGACTACAAAATGTACTCCATGACTTGAATGGTAATCTCTTCCTATTTGTTAGTATATGGGTTAAATCCATGCTCAAATGCATTTAATCCTCCAAATACCTTTAAAATATATATCATGGTTTATATTTTATGTGGTAATCATGGATATAAATGACCATTTTATTCATTCCATAAAGTCATAAAATAATCAAGTCATGTAGGAATCCCAATATATATACTCATATATTATCTTGGATAAATAGAAATGGGCATGACATGGGAAATTGTTCCATGATCAATTAGATTCCATCTTTTAACCAGGAATTACATGGTAAACACATTATGATATACATTATTGTACCATCCCTAATGAACTATGGATCATTAGTGGGTTATGTTACACATGCTGTAACATATTTCAAAACATTAACATGATAACAAGTAAAACATCAAGGGAGAAACTATGAACCTCCCTCATTCATCATTGGACACCAAAAATGACATTTAAAGATATGGTAAAGCTAATAAATCCTAGGATATACCTCCATTTATATTTAATTAAATTATATTATAACGAACTCCCACAAAATTATTTATTCAGTCATGTTTCCTCTGAATAGAATAACATGATCCCCATCTTTATAAAATACATCAGGATCATGTCTAGTGGATATCTCAGTATATAGGGTCTCATAATTGGTATCCATAAGAATTTATTCAATAAAATTTAATACAATATGAGTCATAAAAATTATCAAATGGAGTTATTCTACATCACACCCATTCAAAATTAATAACTTCAATAATGAAAATATATATGAGGAATTTCTCAAAAAAATGTTAAATATATATTATGTAGAGATCATCAACTACAATTCTCCCCTTCCTTGTAGTATAAAAATTCCTGATGTGAAAATCATTAACAATCGCCACCTAGAAATACATATGGTATAATATAACATGATCTATAATAAATAATCACCCACAAATACATCAGAGAACCACCAATAATTGTTCCTGATGCATCACAAAATAGTATGTACATAAAACCAACCAATGGAAATATCAATATGAGAGAATTCATATATCTCAATCTCAATTAGTGAATAAATTATAGAACCTATATGTTAAATTGAGTGTCTTAATATTTTGTTTTAATTTTTTCCAAGGGATATGATATCATAGATATGTAAGGGATGACGCTCTAATAATATCCTATAAATCTGAGGATTCTCTACACCTCAATCTCAATCCTGGGTGGAACCCATGATTACACTTCCAAGACCATGTAGGGTCTAATTCTACTTTTTTGTTGAAATTAGATGTCTCGTAAGGTGGAGCTCATGAATCTTGAACTTTCACATTGAGATCATCCCATAATTCTAGTTCATTCATAGTGTCTCCTGGACCATCCAAAAATGTCCTCCATGAAACTCCTCAAATTCAGAGTACACTAGGATATCACCAATCAATACTACCATGATATTGTCTACTAAATTCTTAAATATTTAGTTCATGAGTACCATGAATATTACTAGAACATTAATCGTCCAAATGGGAATCACCGTGAACTCTTATTTAATATTGAGACATGTAAATGATTAATTTTTTATATATGATAACCTAATCAAAATTGATGATATCCTGATTAGAGGTCAATCTGTGAGAACCATTGTGTTCCTCTAAAATTATCAAATAGAACATCGATCATCAATAGTTTATGATCATTATTTATTATCATTATTCATATGAGAAAATAGTTTATAAATAACCTCAATATGACGTCGACCTTCATGGTGAGAAAAAAATGGGTCTTTTATTGGTGATAAATAATGTAAAATAAATCCCTTCTTCACTAAATATTCCAATGGAACCCTCATTTCAAGATTATCTATAGGATCCAACTGATAAGATCACACAAATACTAGAGTTTTCATCTAGGATATATAAATTGAAATTTCACTATATAGGAAGGTAGGAATTCCTATAGCATCCTTAAGAAAGACGTAGACATACTACACCAACACTGTAGGGATTTAAGAAATCACATAATTCAATAAGCAAAGTATTGTAATATCCATTAGATTATTAATCCATAGAACCCTACTATACATGATTCCATCGTACCCAGCTTTGGATTCCTATTTACCCACAATAGAAAACCTAGTCACATGACTACAGATACACCGAATTATCCACATTAACAAATATATTTAATCCTGAGCTATAGATTACAAGTACATATATAAAATTAAATCATAAGGTCTAATTTATAATATAATTAGATAAAAAAATTCAACATCCACCTCTTTGAACATGTTCAAACTATCAGAACATGTTTTTGACCATTGACTCGCAACTATTTGGAGTCTCCATCTACAAAATCCAAGCCATGTACCAAATGAAATTCTATATGTCACATAATAGAAAAGTTTTACTAAAATTTTTACTAACCAATTTGTCTTTTATTACGATATATACTTTACATAAAACATAGATAACCACATGTATAGTTCCTAAAGGTTATAGTTAATAAGTGTCAACCTCCTATACCTGCTCTCACTCCTGTCCCCCGACTCCATGAGCCTAGGATGACCCGCCTAGTTCTGTTGATGGTATGAAATAAAAATTTCTATCTCCACCTGCTAATATCCTAACTCTTCTTACATGTTATCCATCATGTAGTCCTATCAGATCATATCCCTGCCTTTGGTAAGGTGGGGCGTCCTCTTTATCCCTCTCTATCAACCATATAGTGGGTTACATAACTCCATCAAAAAATCCTATTTCATTATATGTGTATAACCACCTCATCTTGGGATACATAGACACTTCCTATGAACCCATTATAAAATATCCTCTTTCATGTTATCGTCTCCTAAAACATATCACCCATCCAGATACCTGATACTATTTTCAACATTCTATATTTGAAATCTCTACCCCTATGTTCCTACTAATGGTTACAACTATCTTCATCTGCTGATCCAAAAAACAATTGAATATAAAATATTGATCTAGATCCCAATACAATATAGGAATTGATAGTGGTATAATAAAAATTCATATATATCAAAAAATTCTTCCATCGATGGTCTAGGTCCTAATGAATTGGTCACAACCCATATCCATCGTGTACCTCGAGAGGTTGATAAACATCAATAATTACCCTGTCCCCATCATACTACTATGCTAATGTTTAAGAATATACTATATGCATAAAAGACTCAAATTAGATGGTTGAAATTACAATATAAAAATGATATAGAAATTTGACAATGCAAGTGTCACATCATCATATGACTTGGTCATTAAATTTCACCATTTTTCATTTATAAAAAATTAAGATAAACAGTAACAGAAAAAAAATTATGATATAGAAATGTGATGAAAATATGGATAGATCACGTCACCAATTTATGGATGCAATGACCCTCTTATGGGTCAGGATCACTATAGATCCTCATTGGTCACTATCGCAAAAATGAGTGTTTTCTGATTATCATGTGCACCAAATCTAATGGTACAACAAGTATCATAAACATCTCCAAAGGTCGTCGAATAAATAGTGAACCACCACAATGAAAAAACTCAAGAAAAGGTCACTATATAGATAATTCAACACTATGGGGATCAAAAAGTTGATCATGAAGTTGAATCTTGTCCGAAATATGTTGTTGAGACATTCTGAAATCAAAAATAATTTTCATGATTAATGATTAAATAATATAATATGACTCAATAATATAATTGAAAAAAATCAATCATATATGATGCATATACAAATGTATTCCGTGCATATAACTTCCACATATACTATGAATAAATGGATGTTATTAGGGTTTTGGTGTATGTATATGGCAGTCATAACAGCATCACTTGTATCGATGGCATGAAATATGAACTCAAATCACATAACAATATTTCCACATACCAATCACATTGAATCTGGTTCAAATGTAGAATATTCTTATCTAATACTACTATGGAATGACCTTCCCTAATTGGGAATATTTTGTGACTAACCCAAGATCACATCCAATAGGCCAGGTGTTACCAACTAGTGCTAACTACATATATCACTCACACGAGAATCCATGACATAATGTAATTATATATACACACACACACACACGTATCTATGAGGAAACAATGCTGAAATGTTATCAAAACGACATACCATGCATGATTACATATAAATATGAAAAAAAATATTAATATAGTACAATATTGAAAAAGTGGATACTTTATATCCCTCCACGAGGAAGATAAAACTAATTCCAACATAAAATTATAGAAGTGGACTGTTATCAATTTTACCAGGGGAACATAACTCTGTTAGTCTATCGTTCTAAGGTCCTCTTAATCCAGATCCCTCTAAAACTCCATAAAAATGTCAATCATTAAGATAAAATATGTCACATGTAGAAAATTCCCATGTGGGGTGAGTATAACAATAACCATGGGGATACCCCATAATCACCAAGCATATAACAACAAGAATAATAGTCATCTCATCACATGTATATGTCTATAAAACATATAATAATAATATAAATATATAGATAAAAATCATAGTCTCAATGTAAATTAGAAACCTAAATGAAAGTATAGATATCATTATTGAATGATCCACATAGAACACATACAATAGAACACACTCCACGTGTTTGATCGTAATGAATTGTTCCATTTAAGATGTACTACTCATTTGGTGCAACCATGATCTTTATACAATGTATTTTTTTAAGGGAATAATAAATTGATGAGTATCACACCTATTTTATTTGTGGTATACTAGAAGATCAATATTTATTAACAAAATATGTAGAGTATTGGAACTTGGTTATTGTCGATCAAGATAAGAAAAAGAACTCCCACCCCAGAACAAAATGATGATTGAGTGTCCCAGTCGGTGACTCATGAAATGATTTCAATAAAACATCCATAAGCATCCCATTGAAGGGATAATTATCTTATTTGATGGACTCAATTCAATAAAAACCCTCTGATATTCGATCAAGGGTATACACCCTAATGAAAAATATCGATTATGAACTAAAAAAGGGCTTAAGACTATCTTAATGGGCATACTGTGTGTTTACTTCTAGTACATGGTGATTCCTTTTAATAATTGGTCCTCTACATTTATCGTGGCGTATACATAGTCTATGTCTACGAATATGTTATATAAAATGAGTTGTCTGAGCCTATTTACTATTTACCATGTCCATGAATACAACATTTTATACGTATATGTGGCTTGGATACTTCATTGTCGGAGAATGCAGCATGTCCGAGCATGTGTACACTTATCCAAGTCTATATAATTACTAGATAGATTCACATTATGTTTGATAGTGGTCACACAACATATGGTTTCTATAATTACCTTTTTAATCCATGCACTACACTGGGGGACCTAGAAATCATGTAATAAGGGATTACATGTTGTTTTTGATTATATATCCCAAACCCACAAATTTAGATCACATGTCTTCTTCAACACCCTCAATAATCTATTCGGCCATGCATATCACCGTGAATGGTGGATCTGGTCCAGGAGAACCTTTCCATTATGGCTTAAAATAAACTGACCATCGAAATGCCTATAAAACCTAACCATATGTTAATTAAAGTATTTCAAATATTAATCATTATTAAGAAACATTGAATTGATATTGATCCAATTCCACCACTATCAACCCATCATCCCATGACATTGCAATGATAGATCTACAAAATAAAACCATTTCATAAAATAATTTGTGAAAAATATTTTATTTCTCAATATTGTTGTTGGAACATTGGTCAAATGAAACACTGATAATGACTTAATAAAAAATGGTGATATAGTTCCCTAAAATTATGAAAATGAGAAATGAAAATAGAACATGTTTTTTTGGTCTCAATATATTATCATTATAATGGAGAACAATCATCCAATCAAAAATAATCAATTATCCCAATAATACCCATCGATTAATCACACACCCACAATATGACAAATCCGAAAATCAATATTTTGGTCAATAGATTCGTGATCATCACAGAAATTACCCATGTTAAATTAATCTAAATAAATCATCATTATAAATTTATTTGGATCAATCATTGTTATGGAATTATTTCTTTCAATTATCATTGGAGAGATGCTCGAGATCCATCAAGAATGGATCAACGATCCATGATCTTTTTACTGATCACCATGAATGTTTCCATATTACACACCAATGGATTATCATTATTTACATTTTCATGTTCCATGCCTAGTATGTCCATACTAATATAATTTTTTATAATGTAAATTTCATTGGGAAACTTAATTAAGTTAATTAATTTTTAAAAATAACTCATTTAGATGTTGTCCCACGACTAGACCCATAATGAATGTTTTACATACAAAACGGTTATGTAATGATTAGTTTAAACCAATCCCTCTAGATATTTTTTATATGAGAATCCATTTAAATTATATTAAAATTTTTTATAGAAAACTATGATTTCATGAAATAAATTAGGTTTTTATATTGGGTAAATTAATTATAGGAATATTAGGTCTCGCAATATCACAATGTCTCTTTTCCAAACTCCATAAGTAATCCATACAAAAATCAAAAAACAATTCTTGTGAAAATCAGAGTCATTAGATTCTCCCCACATTGTGGATTTACATAATAAAATGATGAAATAAAATTATTCACATTTTTATGTGGTTAATTACTAAGCATTTTGTTCTATCACTCCTATGTGATCACGTAATGATTCTCATTCTACCACTAGACACGCTCCATGAGAATCGATCTCCCATGAAGTATCGTCTACTTATAATCCTCAATATCTATCAGGTGCTCATCTATGGTTTCCTAATACTTATTGTTCATCTGTGTAGTAAATAACATGTGACACATCATGAATATACATCAATAGTTTTGGAATGTTTAAGATAGTGTGTACTAATTCTATTTACTGTAGTAGAGTTATGTTGTATGCCTCCTGACTAAATATGTGTAGTATTCATAAATGGTAAAATTAATATATAAGATATATTTCTACCCCCTAAAAACCTAGATAATCAAGGTTTAGGTGAGACAAAGAAGAAAACATGTTCTACCACCTCAGAATCCAAAGGCCTATATTATCAGTCTATATATGAATTCAAAAGACTTTGTGCAGTCCACATGTACTCTTGGTTGTTTTTCATCTTCTCTGTAATGGCTAGAACTATTTCTAGCCCCATATGGTTAGAATCTCCCATGACATTCCTATATAGTAGTGATAGTTATGGTTCCCTATAAATGGAAATGATTTTTAAAATACTATTGGTGGAATTTTACGTGTTGTTATTCACAATAATTACCACAGTTTGTTGATGGTCCCACAAATAGAAAAACTATAACATAAAAGAAAATGACATTTCCTCTAAGACCTGAAGGGTATGCTCAGTGTGGCAGACAATATAGGGGTGAAAATCCATTTTAAAATGTATAATTGTCCCAAAAAATCTTAAAATCCAAAAGATAACTACCTTTTTTATGACATTAAACCAGTAAAAAACAATTACTGATTGAACACTATGGATTCAAACAATCCCCTAAAAGTAGTGGCATTCAAATATCATTACTAAAATATAAACATGGATAAGTATAATGTGTAACAACATGATGAGTCTATCTATGATCAACTGGGATGAATATTGTCCCCATGAAATATGTGATAACCCCGTTAAGGGGTATATGGATACCTTAATCCATTTTAACTCTTCCACCTAATTAGATTTATTTTAACCTCTTGGAACCTAGATCTTATCCATCCTGGTAGAAATATAGAAAATTAAGAGAAAAATTATTCGAATCAATTTATTATCTATTAAAAAAATACTATATTCAATGGTTTAACACCCCAAGCTTTCACGATACACCTCTCTTTCAATAATGCAATAGCTTGCATTTTACGCAAGTTCGAGTTCTAACACACCGCGACTAATCAAAGTAGCCGTTATGAATTGTAATACCCACTTTTTAAAATTATAGAAATTTTATATTTCAAAATGGAATTTATTTTTGTATTCCTAATATTTAAATTAGCCTATGTTGAATTTTTTGTAATTTTCTGAGAACTTCCAAATTTTTATGAATAGTGAAAAATACTTAAAAACAACTTTTTTAATCAAAATAACTTATACTGATAAATTATACTATTTAGAGGTTTTAAAGTATAATTAGAATATATTTTTACCATTTTATCCAATGGTGGTCATTATAATTGATTTAACATTGAAATTGGACATAAACAATTGCTAATCTTTTGATATAAATTATTTCTTAAAAACACGCTATTTGTTGTGACAGCGGGAATTAATTATAAAATTAATTAATGCAACTTATATGTTTGGAATTTAATAAAATAGAATCATTTTTGAATTCTGAATATCAATTATAGCTTAGGGTAAAATTTTGGCATTGTTCTGAAAAACATCAATTTTTGATGAATAGTGAAACCACTAAGTGGTAGTTAAATAACTGATTTTTCATTTAAATAAAATATTACCACTTCTGTGATTTGATTTTATAAAATCTGACATACATGGTTGTCAATAAGAAGTAAAATGTTGTTCAATGAGATTAAAATATTTTTTTGGTGAATAGTAACTTTTAAGTTCTTAATCGCGGTTAGAGGTAATTAGTGTAGTTTAAGGTAAAAATAATGTTTTAATAATATGAGATGAGCTTGACACATGTCCTACCCTCCTTGGATGTGCCATGTAAGACAAATAAAATCCATGGGTCAACATGGGGACCCCATGGAGCCACATTAGTTTGAAAATGACATAAATATCTTTTATTTAATGTTAAAGTAAAAAATGACACAAACATGAAATGTTTTACTAAAAAAAATTTTCACATGGGGTTATACAAGTCATATATTTGACTATAAATAGTCATTGGAAAGATAAAAAGATTTACTACATCATAGTATTTTTTTTATAATTTTTAGACATTAAATATATTAAATTATTTATGACAACATGATGATGCAGTGATGACCTCATTATTTAACGATTTAAATAAAATGAGAAGATAATGAAAAATCCAATTCTTACACTTGTCCAAAGCCTATTGGATGAGAATATTTCGAACATTTATCACCTTATCCTTGAATTATATAAGTGTGGGACCTCTAAAATCCGAAACTCATTTTATAATAAAGTGACTTTTCTTTACTTTCCATGAGTGCCCCTCCTCTCCACTTATAAAAGGCCCCCACCTCTACCACCTCATTCACACTTTCAAGCCATTTGTCTCGTCCAACCTCTGCCCAAATACTCTCCCAACTTCCCTACCTTACTCATAGAGGCATCACATTGGGCAGAATACTTCCCAAGGAAGCCTTTGGATCAAATCAAAAGGGTTACCCGATTTAAAGGTAATTACTTCTCTTATGTTATTTTGTTTTATTTTTCTTATCCAACCCCATAAACTATTTTTATTAATTTCTTTTGTAACAAAACCAGTATCCTCAATATACTAGGATGTTATTATAAGAAGGATTCGAGATACACTTACACACACCTACATCTAATGGTTAAAGAACATACAGTTTCTGTGGATGACGAATTTCTGCCTCACGAAATGATGATTGTTCAACACTCATATAACACCTTCAAAGGTGGCCATTAAGATGTCACTATATTTATATATGATATATAATATGTTTATGTTTTACTTATGCTTCTTTATTTCTCATTTATGGCATAATTTATGATTTCCATTATGGGTAAACGCGATAATTTCATTTTAGGAAGTGCGGACTACCGCCCCCTCAAAGTGATTTGAATCGTTAATGCCATATGTGGGATGTATAAAGGATGGAGTAAATGGTATTATACACTATATTATACTGGAATTATATTATAAATTTATATCATTATTATTTCAATCCATTAAATACGAAATAGAAATGAAAGTAGCGTTAATGCGTACGTACGGCTTACTGTCTCCATGAACGGTGCATTTCATTTCTTACCTCTAAATGTTAGGTAATATTATAAATGAATGTATTTACTCTATATATATGATATATATGATACCTACATCATCAATATAATTCTGGATATAATGGATATTTCACCACATGAACAACTTGTAATTATAATAAGTTTATTTTTGACTCAAGTACCTAAGATCGACAAAACGACCGTTATTAACTTAAATAATTACAGAATGTTCATATCATTGTAATAAGTGATATAAAAAGGATAATTAAATTGAAAATGGTTCTTAATAAGGTAAATATTAACTCTAGTTTTTTATTCATGAGGTTAAAGAACGGTTGAGTCAATTTAGACACGAGGTAAGGGAACTTCTTAACCCAATTTCTATTCTTTGGGTTAATCTCCTACTTTCAAATTATGTCATGATATTATTATATACTATCTTGTATTTTTACATTATTTATGTCTACTTATAGTGAATACACATTATTGATGTACTTTATTTAAAAAAATAATCTTTTTAAGGACTTCGTCTCAATCCCCTTTCATTGAGGCATATTTGGTTTTATACACAACTTTCGTTTATACGGTGTATAAACCCCTTTGAATTTTATGTTTATTCAAAAGGAATCTTTTTTTATACGAAACGTTTTGCTAAACGACAAAAAGGAATGTTTTTCGTTCCGTACTTATGCGGCGACAACGACTTCTCCGCCGCCGTGACCATTATTTGAGTTTCGGCTTACTCTACAAGCCATCATTTTTTTAATGAAAAATAAATACAATGTTTTAACATTATATTATTTTAGTATTGAAAATGGTTTTGAAAGCGTTTTTATTTTATCAATGTGTTGTATTGATATCTTGTGATTGAAATGTGGAAATGTTATGTTTCTTTTATGCATGTTTTATGTGATACGATTATGTTATGGTTTATGATATGTTTAAACCTATTCATATGACGAATGTATTGGACTTAATAAGTGACGGGTGGATCCCGCTATAGCTCCTCGATGCATCGGTAGGTCTCATTAGACAACTAGACGTGGAACTGGCCTAGGCCCATTACCAATTTGATTTATGGTTTTTGCCTAGGCCTTAATCATTTTAGACGTCTTGGCCAAGGCCTTGACAAAATGTTTCAGAATGTCTGGCATTATACATTCCCTCATTATGAAAGTGGTTATTGATATTGCATGTGATTATTCGACTAGTAGAATATCCATGTGAGTTAGTAAATGGAATTATTTAATTTTATTTTTGCCATATTATGTTGAAGTTCAAGTTTAAAAAGGATTTTGTTTTAGTTATACATTGCCTTAAATGTTAATGTTTATTTATGAAAGCTTCCTCAATATTGTTATCCTTACTGAGCATCTGAGCTCACCCCTTTCAATGTTTTAATATTTTCCAGGATGTGAAGAAGTATTTTATGAATGACCTGTAGGGATTGTCATAAGAGGATATGAGTGTGGACTATGGGGACTTTTTTATTGTAGTTTTTCACTTTATGATGTAATGTAACGTTTACGGATGTATCTAGTGTTTCCAAGGCTATTAAACTATTCGGTCTTTCAAGACTTGATCTTTTGTGATCATGCCAATGTTACGAAGTAATGCACTGACACTGGGTAGCTGGGGTCGGGGCGTTACAGTTGGTATCAGAGGAAGTTTAGTACAAACCTTGGAAGCTAGATTTAGACAAACACTGATTAGATCACGTAGACCGAAGATAGACTTTGAGGATTAGTATAGAAGAACTTCCTAGAATTTTGGTATTGTAGATATGTTGTGAGTTTTCCGAGCAATACATCCCTGTCTGGATACGAGCAGGTAGAGGCGGCTCTGGCACAGATGTACCTAGGGGTAAAACCCTAAAACACCGCTTTGAGCTAGACTCGAACGGGAACTGGTGCACGACAACGGGCCTTGCTGCACTGTTGGTTACGACACTCCTGGGGGATATGCTTAGGATAATTCTCATTTTATTTACAAACCACTATGAAGGGTTATGATTATATACTTCCTCAAAGAAAACATTTTTATGGATTATATCCATAAATAGTTCAATTTATGATAAGTATCTTACAAGTATGGAATTATGTATTTTGATTCATAAACTAATATAGTTTATTCCATTGTTTAGAAAAGGCGCCTAGTGGAAGGAATGGAAACCGTATCAATCCACGCACTCCGTGTAGGGATTTCCCTCCTGCTCAAGATAATTATTGTGGAGCTGGAGATACAACTGGTGCTGATCAACTTATTACCATACTGGGACAACTCACTCGGGTTATTAATAAAAACCTTACTCGTATGGAGCACCCTGATCCGCAACGTGGAGGATCAATGTTAGACCGCTTCATGAGGCAACAACCGCCAACATTTAATTGGGGTACAAATCCATTAGTAGCTGAGCAATGGATAAACACCTTAGAGAAGATATTCCACGCCTTGGGGAGTAGCGAAAGGGATAAGGTTATCATGGCAGTTTACCACCTCACTGGAGATGCCGATCAGTGGTGGTCGCTGATTCAAAACACAAAGGAAGATGATGACGTATCGAATATGGAATGGAGGGTGTTCAAAGAGATTTTCCAAGAAAAATAATATCCTCGTGACCATCGAGCAGATATGGAAAGGCAATTTTTGAGTCTGAGAAAAAAGGTGGATGAGAATGTCGCAAAGTATGAGGCCGACTTTACAAGGTTAGCGAGGCATGCTGCAGATTATATACGTATCCCAAGAAGTAAGATCGATCGTTTCTTTGATGGGTTAAAATTTTTTCTCCGTCGAGCCTTAGTCTCACAATCTTTCTCGTCGTACGAAGACATTGTCTCATGTGCTATCAAGACAGAAAAGGAATTCTCTAAGTCTTATGACAACAAAGTAAAGCAAGAGAAGAAGAGAACGGTGGAACAAGAGACAGATAAAGGGAAAAAGGGAAAGAAGGATTTTACATTATGTGATAATTGTGGGAAGAATCACCCTGGTACATGCCTAAAAAAGAATGGGAGTTTGTTATAAATGTGCGGAAAAAGGTCACCAGGCGCGTGATTGCAAGGGAAAGAAAGAGGCTATAAATGTTGAATGCTATAATTGTAGTGAAATGGGGCATTATTCAAATGAATGTCCTAAGCGTTAGGGAAACATACCTCAGAAAAGGCCAAGGGATCATGGACAAGTTTATGTTGTTACTACAGATGAAGTTGAATAATTATTGTATTTGTGTTTTTGGAATCAAGAACTAGATTATGGTTATAAGAATAATGTGATATATATAAGGATTGTACTGCAGTACATGTTGTTTTCATTATGGTTTTAATATGATGAAGGTAATCATATTTTTTTATGTGACAAAAAGTGAAACTTTACATTGTTTAGGTAATCTAATGTTACAATTGATTTTGGAATTTAAGGACCCTTTAGAGAAAGTCTGGACGGAGGTATTTTGGATAACTATAAAGGTTGGAATGGATTAAGTTGATCTTTGGATTGTATTGTTTAAGGTTAAAACATTTCTGAAGATTATTTTTGGAATATTATAATACTGTATTTTTAGTAAAAGGACAACCTGCAGGGAGGGGCATAACCCGTTGCGTCGGACAAAGCTGCAGGAATCGAACCCACAACCATAGTGCGACAGGCCTTTATTTCCTACCACTAGCCTACAGGAAGTCCCTGGTTATTACAAAATAATTTTACTAATCTAAATGGTATGTGTTAACATTTGTAACCTTATACAATTAGGATAAGTATAATATTTTTGTGTTCTATTATCTTTTTGAGTGAAAGATGAGTTGAAGGTTGAAACTCTAGTTGTCAAGCATACACATATATACTTATCTCTTATTCAATGAATAAATTAATTCTTAAACTTTATTAAAGTTATATTAAAACAAAAATTGTGTTATCTTAATACCTTATGTCTTGTTGAACTGATGATATTTTAAATCAACATAGATTGAAGGCTTTGAGGCCCTCAATTTGACAGTTGATTGTGATTGATGACCTCACTCACTCCCTACAAATATTTACGTTTTTCCTCCAATTAAATGTCTCTAATTTCCACCAATGTTCTTTTAATCGAGATCCTAATTTGGTGGTGACTCTTTCATTTCCCTTTCCCTCTTATTAAGGCTAAATTTTATTAATGTTATTTCCGATGTGGGTTTTCCACAAATGTATTTTCTATTTTCACCCTTTTATTTTCAAAGAAAATTTTCAAATTGCGAGGATGCAATTTATTGAAGGAGGGGAGAATGTAACTCCCCGAGCTTTCACGATACACCTCTCTTTCAATAATGCAATAGCTTGCATTTTATGCAAGTTCGAGTTCTAACACACTGCGACTAATAAAAGTAGCCGTTATGAATAGTAATACCCACTTTTTAAAATTCTAGAAATTTTATATTTCAAAATTGAATTCATTTTTGTATTCCTAATATTTAAATTAGCCTATGTTGAATTTTTTGTAATTTTCTGAGAACTTCCAAATTTTTATGAATAGTGAAAAATACTTAAAAACATCTTTTTTATTAAAAATAATTTATAGTGATAAATTATAATATTTAGTGGATTTAAAGTATAATTAGAATATATTTTTACCATTTTATCTAATGGTGGTCATTAGAATTAATTTAACATTGAAATTGGACATAAACAATTGCCAATCTTTGGATATAAATTATTTCTTAAAAACACGATATTTGTTGTGACAGCGGGAATTAATTATAAAATTAATTAATGCAACTTACATGTTTGGAATTTCATAAAATAGACATCATTTTTGAATTTGGAATATCAATTAAAGCTTAGGGTGAAATTTTGGCATTGTTCTGAAAAACATCAATTTTTGATGAATAGTAAAACCACTAAGTGGTAGTTAAATAACTGATTTTTCGTTTAAATGAAATATTACCACATCTGTGATTTGATTTTCAAATATCCGACATAAATGGTTTTCAATAAGAAGTAAAATGTGGTTCAATGAGATTAAAATATTTTTTTGGTGAATAGTAATTTTTAAGTTATTAATCGCGATTAGAGGTAATTAGTGTAAGTTTAAGGTAAAAATAATGTTTTAATAATATGAGATGAGCTTGAAACATGTCCTACCCTCATTGGATGTTCCATGGACGACCAAGAAAATCCATGGGTCAACTTGGGGACCCCATGGAGCCACTTTAGTTGGAAAATGACATAAATACCTTTTATTTTATGTTAAAGTAAAAAATGACACAAACATGAAATTTTTTACTAAAACAATTTTTACATGGGGTTATACAAGTCATATATTTTACTATAAATAGTCATTTAAAATATAAAAATATTTCCTACATCATAGTATTTTTTTTATAATTTTTAGACATTAAATAAATTAAATTATTTATGACATCATGATGATGTAGTGATGACCTCATTATTTAACGATTTAAATAAAATGAGAAGATAATGCAAAATACAAGGCATACACTTTTCCAAAGCCTATTGGATGAGTATATTTTTAACCCTTATCACCTTATACTCTAATTATATAAGTCTGGGACCTCTAAAATCCGAATCTCATTTTATAATAAAGTGACTTTTCATTACTTTCCAAGAGTGCCCCTCCTCTCCACTTATAAAAGGCCCCCACCTCTACCACCTCATTCACACTTTCAAGCCATTTGGATCGGCCAACCTCTGCCCAAATACTCTCCCAAATTCCCTACCTTACTCCTAGAAGCATCACTTTGGGCAGAATACTTCCCAAGGAAGCCTTTGGCTCAAATCAAAAGAGTTACCCGATTTAAAGGTAATGTCTTCTATTATGTTATTTTGTTTTATTTTTCATATCCAACCCCATAAACTCTTTTTATTCATTTCTTTTGTAACAAAAAAAGTATCCTAAATATACTATGATTTTGTTATAAGAAGGATTCGAGCTACACTTACACACACCTACATCTAATGGTTAAATATTATACGGTTTCTGTGGATGGCGAATTTATGCCTCACGAAACGATGATTGTTCAACACTCATATAACACCTTCAAATGTGGACATTAAGATGTCACTATATTTTTATATGATATATAATATGTTTATTTTTTACTTATGCTTCTGTATTTCTCATTTATGGCATACTTTATGATTTCCATTATGGGTAAACGCGATAATTTCATTTTAGGAAGTGCGGACTACCGCCCCCTCAAAGTGATTTGAATCGTTAATGCCATATGTGGGATGTATAAAGGATGGAGTAAATGTTATTATACACTATATTATACTAGAATTATATTATAAATTTATATCATTATTATTTAATTCCATTAAATATGAAATAGAAATGAAAGTAGCGTTCATGCGTACGTACGGCTTACCGTCTCCATGAACGGTGCATTTCATTTCTTATCTCTAAATGTTACGTAATATTATAAATGAATGTATATACTGTATATATATGATTCCTACATCATGAATATTATTCTGGATATAATGGATATTTCACCACATGAACAACTTGTAATTATAAGAAGTTTATTTTTGACTCAAGTACCTAAGATCGACAAAACGACCGTTATTAACTTAAATAATTACAGAATGTTCATATCATTGTAATAAGTGATATAAAAAGGATAATGAAATTGAAAATGGTTCTTAATAAGGTATATATTTACTCTAGTTTATTATTCAGGAGGTTAATGAATGGTTGAGTCATGTCAGACACGAGGTAAGGGAACTTCTTAACCCAATTTCTATTCTTTGGGTTAATCTACTACTTTCAAATTATGTCATGATATTATTCTGTCCTATCTTTTATTTTTACATTATTTATGTGTACTTATATTGAATACACATTATAGATGTACTTTATTTAAAAAAATGATCTTTTTAAGGACTTCGTCTCAATCCCCTTTCATTGAGGCATATTTGGTTTTATACACAACTTTCTTTTATACGGTGTATAAACCCCTTTGACTTTTAGGTTTATTCAAAATGAATCCTTTTTTATACGAAGCGTTTTGCTAAAAGAAAAAAGGGAATGTTTTTCTTTCCATACATATGCGGCGAAAATGACTTCTCCGCCACCGTGACCATTATTTGAGTTTCGTCTTCCTCTACAAGCCATCATTTTTTTAATGAAAAATAAATACAAAGTTTTAACTTTAATTTATTTTGGTATTGAAAATGGTTCTGAAAGCGTTTTTATTTTATCAATGTGTTGTATTTATATCTTGTGATTGAAATGTGGAAATGTTATGTTTCCTTTATGCATGTTTTATGTGATACGATTATGTTATGGTTTATGATATGTTTAAACCTATTCATATGAGAAATGTATTGGACTTAATAAGTGATAGGTGGAGCCTGCTATAGCTCCTCGATGCATCGGTAGGTCTCATGAGACAACTAGACGTGGAATTGGCCAAGGCCCTTTCCCAATTTGATTTATGGTTTTGGCCAAGGCCTTAATCATTTTAGACGTCTTGGCCGAGGCCTTGACAAAATGTTTCAGAATGTCTGGCATTATACATTCCCTCATTATGAAAGTGGTTATTGATATTGCATGTGATTATTCGACTAGTAGAATATCCATGTGAGTAATTAAATGGTATTATTTAATTTTTTCATTCCATATTATGCTGATGTTCATGTTTAAAAAGGCTTTTGTTTTAGTTATACATTGCCATAAATGTTAATGTTTATTTATGAAATCTTCCGCAATATTGTTATCCTTACTGAGCATCTGAGCTCACCCCTTTCAATGTTTTAATATTTTCCAGGATGTGAAGAAGTATTTTATGAATGACCTGCAGGGATTGTCATAAGAGGATATGAGTGTGGACTATGGAGACTTTGATATTGTATTTTTTCACTTTTTGATGTAATGTAACATTTATGAATGTATATATTGTTTCCAAGGCTACTAAACTATTCGGTCTTTCGAGACTTGATCTTTTGTGATCATGCCAATGTTATGAAGTAATGCACAGACTCTGGGTAGCTGGGGTCGGGGCGTTACAAATGGTCCTGATATATCTTTTTCACAATTGAATATACCATTAACGGAGATATATGTAATAATCACATATCCTCCTCTAACTAAATATATATTATTAATGTGTGTCCTATGAAATAAATTACTTGATGTAAACTTGTATATTTATAATTAAGATCATTTCTTATTTATATATGAGTACATAGGGTATCGTAGTCGGTATCCCCATGTTGTGCCTCCATACCTCATTATAAAATAGGAGGAGTGACAACCATTAATAGGAGGAAATATGCTCCATCAACATACAGAAAGGGAAACTACATCCCATCCCACCACTATTCCTCCTAAAATAGAATCTTTAAATAAGATATATTTATTATATAATCTATCACCATGATCTTCTTACCATTAGAATATATAATCTTGAAATAATTATTTTGGGGGAACATAAGGCATTTCCTCAATATGATGTAATTATAATTCTTGAGATAATATATAATTCAAGGCCATGTCGTCAGAATAGATTATTAACCTCTCACCTATAGGAGAATATCACTAAATATTTAGTAGGATGAATAAAATTTGTAACTAGATATTATGTGACATAGTTTTTCTCATGTTTATATTAATATATGTGAACCATAAACAATCACTACCAGAATCTACATCAAAACACAACTGAGATTCTTTCCCGATTCATCACTAAAAACTACATTCTTGACACCAAGTTCTAGAAACCATATTATGGGAGAACTTTTCAATCTCAACCTCAACTCCTGGAAAGCCAACTCTAATCTCTCCATCAACAAGAATGGATTTCCATAATAGAGTTCTACCTGAATATAGAATGGGAACATCATGATGTTTTTATAATTATGGTTTAATATGAATGTTTCCACAACCATTCTCAAATGTCTAATGTTCTCCTCCTCAGATGATGTGTATACATGGATTTCTTCGATGAATAATACCTTGAATGACATTGAGCAAGGCTAAAATACCTGATTCATGAGCCCCATGATAATTATTAGGAGTTCATCAGGCCAATGAGAATCACTAAGTAATCGTATTTAATATAGTTTTATATAAATTCTATAATTTGTATATCCTTGTCCTCAACTCGTTAATAGCGATTCCCTGATTAAAAATCAATTATAGTGAACAATTTTATCCATTTAAAAAATTCAATGAGGTCATTTATTTGATGCATTGGATATTGTTTCATTTCGATAACCTATTATAGGAGACAATTTTAAAAATATAACCACATGATCTCATCTGCCTATATAGTGAATAATATAGGGGATTCCCATGATGTAAAATTTGGTTAAACAAATTCATTCCTCATATATTCCAACCAATTCACCCTAAAATGTTGATGATCTCGAATATCAATATGATATGATATCATAGATATATGGGACATCTTCGTGTTTTTAAAAATGCAATATTATATGTATCAATGTTGTTGTATTCCAAGAATTTATTTAAGAAATATATCCTCATAATCCACCACTATTGAATGGAATTGAAATATAAAAACATCCAATGCATGAAGGTTCATGATGTCCTTCTCGAGAGTAATTTGAAGAACCATCATATTCATGAATCCATCCTATAGAGGTTATGTTTCCTTTTTTACCCACAATGGAAGTCCTAGTCTTATCACCACATAGCCATGACATCATATACATAAAACAAATTATCTATAACGTTTTGTAGATAACTATTACAAATCAAAGATGAAATCATATGTCCTCGTTAATTCAAAAAATATATAAAAAACGATTATGTATCATGTTACACTTTCAATATATGTTTTTGTTCACTATGTCATATCTAGATAGAATTTTCAAGCACACAGACTATGCCATGGTACTAACTGTAATCTATATATGTCAATACATATAAATTAATTACTAATCATTCATTATATTAATGTTAAAGAGAATGTGAAACAAGAAGAATATTTTACATTGAACCATGCTTTGATCCTATAGGTTATAATAATTAGAATCCAACTATTTTCATCATCCTTATACCCTAGCTCTCTCATATTGTTCTGCACCTCATTTGGTGGTGGTGGTAACATGTTATAATATATACTATTCCCATATAATCTCTTATATCATCTACAATGTCCTCCATTCAATGGACCTATCTATTACAACTGTTTACTCTACCTATTTTTTCAATCCACTATCTTATTATCATCTATATAGAAGGACATACAATCTCTTTCAATATGTACACTATCAACACAAGAGTGGAACAAAATCTCAATTGAATAACTAGACCCATCATATGATCATTAAAAAATATCCCACTATCACGAGATTGTCTCATCAAAGAAACACTAAAAAACCAATGAATTATCAAGTACAACATAATTGGTAAGAATTAATAGAGTTATACAAAAATTTTGATTCGTGTCCAGACATAATTTATTGGTATCCATGAAAATGCATCATTACAATGGAAGATGGTTGAGCTGGGTGTCAAGGATCATGGTGACATATGAGCACAAACATTAGAGGATACATTCGTTTATTTAATTACTATGTGATTTTTATATAATTATTTATAATTTATATAATAATATATTTCATTACATATTAGTTTAATTGGTATTGCATCTATATGTTTTCATGCTTACTCAAGTTTGTTTAATTTATTATATTTTGTATTATTATTATTATATCAATAAAATGTTAATAAGGGTATAATCATAATTCATATAGACAAATACCATCACTTTTATTCCATAATTTTTTTATATTGTGTCACTAAAGAGGGCATATACCTATTCTAGATAAACCTAGTGGTTTATAAGTAATCATAAAAATTTGTTTTAGAAAATATTTTTTCATCATTTATTTTCTTTTAATCTAGAAAATAATAAAAATGATATATCTTTCTGGGATCTATGTAGGTATATTTCAACGTATTAATCCATATCAAGTGTAAAAGAATTTTGAGATAATGTATATGATAATTTTCAGAGTGGTTTATGAAATGTTTGGAGTATTCATGAATTATGAGGAGGGAAAAAATTAAATTTCTATATATAAACCTATTTCTGTGTAGCATATATGAAATTTAGTTATTTTAATACCTTTATGGAATATTTTTTATTTATAATTATACAATATATTGTGTGATATATATATATATATATATTTAGTTATTTGTGATATATCTCTACTAGAAACATTATTAAGTAACTAACATTTTCATAATTTTCTATTTATGTTATTTTGACTAACAATAATGAATGGAGTCCTTGGATAATTATTGCATGTTTATTTCTAGGATTATTGTTAGACTCTTAGGGAAACAAATGAGTTATATCATAGACTTATTAGGATCAATCGTAAATATAAAAAAAAATTTCCATCATAATATCAATTATTTAATATTTTAGGATTCATTGGACCACTATATGATGTGGTTTGGAGTACTCCCATTTAATATGATTTCATTATTCCACTCCTTATTATCTAGGTGGGTGGACAAGTGATTTTAAAACTTATTTATTCAGTGATATAAGAAATATTCAATATAATATTGGATTCCTTATAAATCATAATTGTAAGGGTATAGGGGTGTATAGGTTCATGATCGAATACACTAGCGATTATAACCTCTACAAACTATATGGCATTCATGGTAATAGATAACTATAATAAGGTGTATATTCGAATGAAATAATTAATGGTCGATTAATATTATATCTGTGGAAGACTGAATGGTGAAGGTTTTATTTTCCATTCTTCAGGGATTCACCGAGTGATTGTGGTTAATCAAGGGACATTATGAAAAAAATCAAGGACTCACATGGATGACATTCATGAACCTGTTATATATAAAATTCACTACCAATATGATGAATCTAAAAGGGAATAAGAGTTCTTGGATTTATAATATGGGATAGTAATATTATCATTACTGTAAAATTATTTCACAGAGAATAACTATATATTTATCCTCATGAATATAAAAAATTTATAAAATATTGGTAATAAATGATAAGGATTTTATACATCATGTTATCTCACATCTTGTAATATTATCTAGAAATGTACCCAAAGGTTCTGCATAATTTTATAACCATCAATAATGTTCTAAAAAATGAGTGAGAAATGTTTTTATTCTACCGTTATTTATATAGGATAGCTCACCTACTGTGTCTATTGTGAAAATATAAACATATACACGTACGTTGAAGATGGGTCAATATCATGTGATTAGTTGTATGAAGGTTAAGGGAAGTGTGATTTTGTTATTCCCATTTGTAGGTGTTCCTCATTACAACCCATGTATAATTTTAAGGATTTTTCACATCTTCTAAAAAACACCATTTAAAATGTTTCATTATTTCTATCATAGGGGTAATATCAATTTGTTTTTTATATGTATTTCAGTATGAGGATCAGTTTTTGTGTAAGCGGACTACAATCGATGAAGCATTGAGTTTTTTGGTAACATCATTAGTAGATTGAGATGATGAAAACTAAAACTAGTCAGGTATATTAAGTAAATAATCAAACAACTTAAGAACTATAATGTTTTTTTGGAGAGTGATCTCCATCAGATGTTGGTGAGGAATATCAGCTATCTTATTTATGGTTTTGATCAACACAACATTATTTATCCCTTTAGATAATGTAAATTAAATTTATTCATTCAAATATTCAATATATATATATATATGCATTACATACCTATCATGTTTAATTATTTGTTACATTCATCAATAAACCATTTAGAATGAATATTGACCATATTTTGTGTTTCCTAGAGTGTCCTATAATCATATATTAGTTATGGACATCTACGATAATTTGTGATATAAGAGATGATAAGATTCAATTGGACCCTATGTATCATAATTATTATTTTCATATATCAACACATTGATTTATAATAGAGAAATGTATCATTTTCATCCATGAAGGGATACTTGTTTAAGGTTAATATATAATTTGATCTTATATATGGATGAGATGGCCAATAAATTATTTTTATAGGGATAAACATTACAAATATTTTATCTTTGAATCATTTATTATGATAAATGGTATCCACCTCATCATTTTTTCTAGTAGTGCATCTCAATAAGGATGTGTTTCAATATGAGTTCAATGGAAATCACTATGAAAGATGAGTTGAAAATTAAATAGGGATATTTTTGTGTTATTAACGTATTTTGAGAAGCCTTATTTCACTGAATTAGCTAAATTGGAGGACATTAAATTGAATCTTGATGACTTGGATATTAATTTATTATTGAGGTCATTCATTTTATTGTGGGGTTCCCCTATCATATTGACTATAAAATATGGTTTTGGTATTTTAATATATATATATATATATAAATATAATATAAAATGGGTAATTTTATTTAAAGTATATCATTTTTGTAATACTGATGATAATTTGGATCTATTATAGTAATATTTGTGTTTATATAATATTTACAATCAATTAGGATATTAAAATATATGGTTTATGGACGTGTCAATCATGAATATTGTGTCCATAAGAAAGAAAGGGATACAAAATAACTTGTTGAAACCATTTGTATTGTTTATTTCACTTACAATATTCATGTCACTATTGAAAAAATCATCAAAATATATCTATAATTATTTATAATATAGTTTACTAATGATATACACATGTTCTGACCAACCCTGATGTTTCATAAAAATACATATAGATATAGTCTTGAGTTATCATTGAAAACATCTAAATTATGGGAATCATTCCTAATCTTACAAATCGATTCGGGAGTGTAGTTAATGGGGAATGCTGTTTTTGTGACATATATATTAAATGAAATAAATAATTTGAATCTAGTAATTTCTGGAAAACATCCCAAAACCATGTTATTTATAATATGAATTCTTCGTTTAATTAGATATTTCCCATGTTTAATCAAGGACATCTTCTGACTTTCATCACCACTGACTATATTGATGATGATTGGATTAATGTTATATTGGCATGTCTAAGGTGATGATGTAATTCAAGTTATAAATAGTATGATGTATATCAATATGATATTGATAATCCAATATCAAGTGATTTGTTTTCACTTTACTGTGATGTATCATGTGTTAGTTTGGGACGAATACTAATTAATCAGAATTAGGTATTAGTTTATGGTCACATCCACTTAGACTTAATGAGAGACTAAACACTACCAATGTGAATGATAGAGTAATTATGATCAATGTATTCTCAATTAGGGAAAATATAATCCTGTTAAAAAAATTAATATACTTTGACTATATGTAACATCACACTATATTGAAAAAGTTGGATCTGATCATGAGGAAGAGGAACTTCATAGATTATTAATATATTATTTTGGATGTATTTCTCATTTGTTAATATAAAACATGATATGTATTATATGATTCATAATAAATTAATTAATTATGATAATTGTGAATGGTTCCTAGAGTAATAGAAAATTTTCATGATCGTTTTGTATGACTTGTGGATGAATTCTTTATAGGATCCATGAATAATGTAATCTATTATAGTGGTGGTAACATCATATATCGTAGATCAAAACATATCATGATAGGGAATCGACCATTAGTGTTATGTGATACATGAACAATTATATAGAGGTGACTCAATACATATGTGGTCTTTATATATCACTAATATGATCATTGTTCATCTGAGAGTTCTAGTCCCTTCATTTAAAATGGACAAGCCAATGGGATTCGTCCACATCTCATGGTTGGTGGTATACCAATTGGAGAAAATATTTTTGCTGGTCTCTAGGAGGTCATTGATCTTTTTTATGATTAATTAGATCATTGTAGGATTATTTTCATGAATCATTACATGTAAGATGATAAAAAGATGAGAAACATGGTCCTAGTTTTAATTTCAATCCACATAGAATATCTATATATAATATTGAATATATATTTATGGAGAGGAATATGAGGATATTTTGGAACCTATAATGATATATAACATTCATGGTGACTATTTATTGGCTGAAAAATGCTTTTCACTTCATATGGATTCATGAGAATCGACTAATATATGATCTTCGAATATGGTATCATGTTTAGATTGTACAAAAACCTAGATTTAACATGATAATAATTTATAATATAAACTAAAATATTAGATTATTGATATATAAGGTCTTTTAGACGTCTATAGGGGCTCATTTTAGATTTATTATAATGTACCATTCCCAAAAAGAAAGAATTATGCCAATATGATTAATATATTGGCTAATATGCTTCATGATTATTCCCTAGACTTATACATTCCTTGTGAAAAACACAAATAAGGGATTTATTCCTCAAAACCAAAATTTTAATTAAATTGATTTCAATTATCACCAAATTTGGCTCATTATGAGAGGATTTCTATTTGAGAAATACATTTTAATGATGTCAAGGATGTGGTATTTCTGATTAATTGTTTTGATGATTATACCATTAAAAGTGTAATGATAATTCAAAAGTGGATGATCACTATATTCAGATGAAAAAACATATTCTAAAATCACGAGGTGGGAATTACTTTTTAGTTCCCATGATCGGGACATTATAAGTGTGTCTAGTTATTTAGTTCACTAATATTCGAGGAACAAAGGGAAATACCTATCACACTATGATGAACCATTAATTATAAACGGGATGTTTGGGATAGTTTTATATTATCTATATATTTTATTACATTATAATGTTTTTTGGATCATGTTTTATGAGAAACATAACTTGAGATACTGGCCTAATCCCTTGAAAATCATCATTTATTGTGTAGTATAGTTATATCCTAACATATCATATGATGAACACTCAATATGAGTAATATAACATAGATATAATGTTAATAGGTGGAAGATATCACCCCTAGTATTTATTACATGTCATTATGGATGGATCTTAGAGGAGGAAAAATAATGGGAATCTGTTATTTACCATGTATGGAATGAGTCTTCTGAGATGATTCGCTGAAGAAAACTCATGATAATGAGAATATTTGTAGTAGATAATATGTAAAAAAAATTATTTATAGGAATCATATATTATTGGTTCTCAAATTATACATTCCATACTGATTCTAATCATTAAAGGGATCTAATGTGTTAGATTTTGGGTGAAATTATTCTAGTATTCAAATATGGAGTAGTTATGTTAAGGGTTTCTTGTGTGGTTGGTTAAAAACCTCCACCATCCAACATGTTGAATCCATCACCCTATTGGTAGTGTCTCACCTAAATTACAATGGAAAATGAAAAAGTCATTTAATTCTACCAAACAATCATGTAAACTAGAATCTAGTTAGTAACCAATTTTTTATAGGTTATGTCACATGGGTTGACATATTTTTTTTACTATAAATATTTTTTTCTGGTATTATGGATTTTCATTATTTCCTTATATGATATTTATTAACGTGATATTTTCTATAATATTTTTATTACTTTTTAAATTTTTTCACATATTATTTTGTAATGCTACTATGTGTTTACTTTCTCCATGGTGTAATTTTTCCCATTTTGTAAATTTGTTATTACTCGCATGCATTTTATTTTTTAGATATTGATGTATGTGATAATGCTATGTGAATGACTACTCGTTATAGGTGGATTGTTCATGATGTACTATTAGAAATATGGTGGAAAACTACGAAGTATAAGAGAATGAATGACATGTGGAAAAGATGGAACTCAATTCCATGAGGATACTAAGGAACTAAACAGTACATTATTCCTTATGGATATCGAGTATCAAACCCACATGAATTCTTTTTAATTCCACGTGACTTGTCATCAACCTTGATTTATTTTACTTTTCACTTAAAAAATACCCTTAATGTTATATCATCATGTGAGAAATATATTACATATAGGGGTTTTGGTGGCTGGGTTAGTACATGACCACTTGGAAAATAATTTATATTTGTAATGATGGAACTATAATTTATTTTTGAAAAGTAATACCAATGAATTACAATTTCACAAATCAAAAGGATGAATTGTTGATATCCTATAATTTAATATCTAACATCTATAATGGAATTTCAATGAGTGTGTAGAATTCAATTATAGGGATCCATGATGTGTTGGGGTCCACTATAAGATAATTGTGTTATAAATCATTGAGAATGTAGTAGTGCCTATATTTACCTCAAAGTGTTGTAATGTTTAATTTTTTATTTAAATAAATGATCATAAACATGGGACTGATATGATGCACTGAGATCCCATTTTACAAGTTTCCATGAATATTATATTGTTTATATAGTTTCCACATATTTACTGTCATTCTTAAATTTTATTAAATTTTTCTATATTATAATTTCCTAGAACCATTGTTCTATGGGTAGTTTATCTCCATCAGCAAACATTTATCCTTGACTCTAGTGACTTGCCTTTTGATTTTAGGTAATAAAAAAATGTAATCATGTGTCACTATGACATATGATAGGTTTTTACGGTGTGGGAATTACAATCCTCGACCAATTTATCCCAAATATAGTTATTACATTGTTTCATTATAACTATATCCATGTGATCACATTCTAAAGAAATTTAATATATTATTATTTATTAAAATGTAGATATAGTATGGAATATAATATAATATTTTATAACATATATTATTAGAGAGAATGTTATTAGATAATTTTAATCACCATTTCAGATCCTTATGAAAAAAAAGTTCATAGTTTATAGATTTATTTATAATGGGAAAAAATAAATTTTTTTATCAAAGATTTATAGTAGTGAGATTCATACAGTAGATGAAATATTAGAATATAAATGGATTGAATAATATTAAAAGTTTATTTGATGATAAACAATTCAATATAAATAATCACATTATATTTATGATTATCTGTGAATAATAAATCTATTTAAATAAAAACATTGGACATCCTAAATATATAATCAATGAATCATGTGAATAAATTATACAAAAAGTGATATAGAACCATCTAATAAACCAACTTATTTTTTCTAGTGAATACTAGGGATGAATTGAGGGGCTATAAAATTCTATTCTGCACATATCACATAACATATATAATTTATTCTTGAAATAAATAAATAATATATCTTGATCAACATTCTCCAATAATAAATTGATATATGTTTTGGAAGAAATCTAAAATTTAATCTCTTAATTTACTTTGTGAAACAGATAATTATATATAAGAATTAATTAGGTTGTGGTATCATATTATTATTATAATAATAAATCATATGATTAATCAAAATCAATTAACTTTGTGGTTAATATATTTTAGAGATCACAGAAAAATTTCCTGGGAAAAATACCCATGATGTATTTAAATACATTATTTAAAATTTGTGCTTTTGAGAATATTTAGAAAATAATTTTTAACATTATATTTCCATGGAAATATGAAAATAGATAATTAATGAAATGAGTAAACATGAAGTTGCCAAAATATATCATATCGTGTGTATTGAAATAAATATTATTTCACACATTTCATAAAAGGATTTACATTCTAAAAATTAAAATTAATTAACAGTTTTACAAATATATTTACATATTGAGTAATGAAAAAATATTATTCAATATTTTGATAAAAAAATCTTGAAATATTTATTAGAAAATATAAAAAATAATTGGAATGTTTATTTAACATTTATAAAATTATTATCAGTGTTCCATAAGATTATTATTTTAATTTTTATTATATTGAGAGATGAAAATATGTGGAAATCATATAATTTATATATTCAACAATGGTGGTACAATTTTAATAATGTGAATGGTGGATTGATAATATATTTTCCCCATGATAATGTCTAAAATTAAATAATCCATATTTAGATGACACTGTGAATTAAATACTAATGGATTAAATAAATATTCAACAAAAAAATAAAAGGTTATAAATTATTTAAATCATTGAATACCATGATTAATGATTTATTTGTGATTGATATTAAAATTATAATTATATTACCCAAATTAATGATATTTTATGCATAATAAAACCTATATTATTGTAGTTTAAAGGAAAAAAGTAACAATATTTTATGTCTTCCTTTATTCATATGTTCTTTTAACCTCACTATTTATATTTTTATATTACATATAATTATATTATGGAATCATATGAAAAATTATATTTTTATATATGAACCACTAATGAAATTTTATAACCCATTAATTAATAATTCATTATTATTATTTTCATTTAAATGTGGTGACTGTTTCATTCTTCATAAATATTTCGAATCGTAAGTTTTCATGCTTAAATATATCAAACGTGAAAATTACATCTATAATGATAATAGTTATATAATTATTATATATATTTATCATATACATTTTTATATTGATTTATGAAATGTAGACAAAATTACTGATTCAGATTATGTTTGGGAGGCCATTGTCGACTTGAATGCATGGGTTGCATTATCATTTTCATAAATTGTGGAAGGGTAAGAAGGTATGTTATTTAAATTTTTAATTGAATCATAAATATTAAATATATGACAAATATAAATATTATATCACTCATCAAAAAAATCCATTAATGATAGTTTTATAAAATTAAATGAACCCATTTTCGATTTTTCATTCCACACATAAGAAAAAATGATGGTTTTGTTTTCTATTAGATTGAAAATGGGTTGAAAAAATAATGAACCATAAATAAAACATATTAGTATATGGTATATAAAAAATATATTATATTATATATATTAGAGGGGTTTATATCTATTTTTATAAATCACTATTTTAAAAGACATTAATCCTTGAAATGATTGTATACTAAGAACACCGGGATTTATTTATAGTGAAATTATAAATTTGAAAATTATTTATATATGGATTTGATGATATAAAATTTTCTTAATGTGACCTGAATAGAGCAAATCTAGTGCTCTTTTAAAATGTAGGGAGAGCACATACATGGAATTACTAGAATATTTAAATTTGTTAGTGTCTTAATCAAGTTGGATGGTTAACAATGAATCAATATTTAATAAGATATTATATTCTGTCAAAATATGACCATATTTTTTTTAAACATATATACATTTTATTTGGTACATTATGTCTTATATTAGAATCTAGTTAACCAATTTTAACAGTAACAGTCACAACCCATCCCAAAGGATCCCATTCCATGACTTCCTCAATCCTCCCACCAATATAAAAGGTTATGAATTATAGTGTCTATAAAAAATATCAGTCACATTGTGGGACTCACCATATTTTACATATACAAACAAACACATCATAAAGCCCATAAAATAAAAATATTCTAAAAAAGGATAAAAAATGTCGAAATACATCTAAATCCAACTGTCAGAATACACCAACATGTATTGAAATAAATAACGTCTAAATAATTTCCAAGTATAAAGATTCTAAAAAATAGAACAGGAAAATAAATATGGGGACAATGTTTATTTTAACATTCAAAAAACACCATGTTAATTCCATCTCAACAATCTCTACCTAGTACAAGTATATCTTAGACATGGTAAAAAGGGAAATCATCATCATAATTTGATAAATTTTCTAGAAAATAACATTAAGGGGTGAGTATAACCATACCCAATAACAAATTTTAAAATCATAAAGGATTTTACAAAATAATTTAATTCAGATCTCTACATGTTTATTTCTACAGAACTAATAACGATATCATCTATATATAATTTACAATGATGCATAGACTCAAGGTACAACTACAACAATAATTACATTATATGGATCAGGATCAATGGTTACACATTTCACATTTCAAGGAGAACATAGTCCCTGACATAAAAAGAATTTATAGAGGACATCTAAGATTTACTTCTCATTAGATATATCCTTAATAATTATATGATACAATAATGAATGAAAATGCACATAAAAGTGGATCAAACCCTTTTCTATGGGTTGTATGAACAAAAAAATATCGGATAACCCACTATATATGAGATCAACAATGACAAAGTGTTTTTCACAATGATACCAAGAAATCTACCTTTGTAAATATGACGATAAAAGATATTTCCCTAAAAATGTTGAATGATTCCAAAAACACTATTAAAAAATTATTATTGAATGGTTTAATATACGATGTGTATGAATCAATTCAATATTAACCCTCATTGAATTGATTGTGGGTATTCACCCTAAATAATAATGTCCAAAATGAATATAACATGGGTTATAAACCCTCCCGATGGATGTACATTGTGTATACTACTAGTACACAATTTATACCTTTAGCACTAGATCATTACCACGTATCAATTCCCATTCTGGAGTCTGTTTCCATTTCAATTTCAATGTACACAGTGTGTCCGAGCCTTTCAAATCCTGACCATTTCTATGTTCATTTATTATCCCATGTACACTAGTCCTTGTCAATTTCATATTGGATTACATGGATTGTCTCAACATATGAACACCGAGTTGATTCCATCTACACTATAAGGTACATGCTACGTTTATAGATTGAGTCACATGTCTTGTTGTATGGTTCATAAAATTTGTTATAACTAAATCTATATTAGAAACCCTAGCAGCACCATAGGGGTCTAACAATCCATTTTTTCGAAGACTGAATTATAAATTTTATATGATGTTATAGAATCATAGATCATTCTAACACATTTTTTCACTCCTCTAGTCATTTATCTAGAAATTCATCATGTCTATAAGGGTAGATCATTTTCAGATGACCATTTTCTTTACCGTTCACTAAAAAAATCCCCTTAAATGCATGGGAAACCCACAATATCATGCCATTCATAACTAAACACTACAATATCAAAAATAATACCCAAAATTCAAATCTATCAACTACCACTATCATGTCACACAATTCCTATGTCATACCGATAGTGGATCTTAAATATTAATCCATTTCACCAAAGAAAGGGTTCTCAATGGTTAATGTGTCCATATTTTTGTCGAGCAACCATCCAAATGGAACATATATGTTCATCATGTGAACAAAATTTGTATAAATACATGAAAACACAAAACTAGGAACAAACCATAGCCTTGTTTAGTTATATTTGAATGGTTTGAATTATAATGGTTAATCAATATAAATGATTAACTATGCCAATAATCCATAAAGGTGAATCCCATAGAAAAAATATGATAGATCCATGAATCAATCCATTGGGAAATAGATTTATTTTCACCATAGAAATAAAAATATGGAAATAATATAAATAATTCAATATCATAAAACAATTTGGATCAAATTTTAATAAAGAATGATTTTGAGGCATTGTTAATGTAGATATCCTCCATATCTTTATCAGACGAATTGATGTTCCATGAGATGGTCTGTTGTCTCCAATGGATGATAATCCAATAATCTACAATTGATTCTCATAATTTGATTTCTTATTAGGATAGACCTCTATATCATCCATGAAAATATTTATAAATAAATTATATTAATTTTTAGAAGATATATTAAATAAATTAGTTATTATAATAAAATAATTTATATATCCTCCCTTGATCACTCCCATCCTGAACTCCTCACAATGTCCAAGGATATGTAACACCTATGGTAAAACAGAAGATCTAAAAAACTATGACATTATTTGTCTTATATAATACATAATTTTGAATTAATGTACAATTTCATAAAAACATCATGAATTTTCATATAATATATAAAATATATATCAAATATTAATTTATGGAACATTAGGCCTTTGAATCTATTGTCGTTTGTTTTCCTAGATGACAAATTATTACATAAAATATTTCAAAACAAATGAATGATTATATGCATCATTATATCCTACCCACCATTGGGATTTAATTCTATTTAATCCCATGAAAAGTCTACACAATTATATGTGGGTACTACTCATGAATATTGGTCTCCCACTCCATGTTTCACTCTTTACAATTCCTATAACACCACCATACATGAACTAAAAGAATCGATCACCCCTTAATAATCTACTCCCATTGATCTTCAATATAAATTAGGTACTCAACAATGGTAGCACTATACTTGATGTCCAGCTCCCGCAATCAATAAAAATTGTAGAATCACGCATGTACAACCTTTTTTCTGACACATGGAATATGTTTTGTAGCTGGTCTAATATCATAGGTAGAGTTATGTGGTATACCACCTTTCAGACTATATATAGAATTTTGAAAGGAAAAATTATTCTTGAAGTATCTTTATACCCTAAATGAACATATGTACTATTTGTTGTTGTGAAAGATATTGAAAAACATGGTCTATATACTCATACTCAAATTTCCTCTTTCATTAGGCCAAATAAGACTCTTTTTTGCTATTCATTGCACTGATCCCCTAATGGATAATCATCATCATCTCAATAATAGATCACAGCCACATCAAGACAATAGCTGCAAACTCTCAGAGGTCAATCCAGAATAGTGTTGAGTATCATGGTGTTCTATACAAGGCCACAAATAAAACCATACTGATGGTGGAATGTAAGTTGTTGTTATAAATAATATCCACTGAATTTTGGGTGATCCACCCTTCTATAGTAAATTTCCTTCATGCATGACTACAAAATGTACTCCATGACTTGAATGGTAATCTCTGTATATTTGCTAGTTTATGGGTTAAATCCATGCTCAAATGCATTTAATCCTCCAAATACCCTTAAAATATATTTCATGGTGTATATTTTATGTGGTAATCATGGATATAAATGACCATTTTATTCAATCCATAATGTCATAAAATCATCAAGTCATGTAGGAATCCCAATATATATACCCATATATTATCATGGATAAATAGGAATGGGAATGACATGGGTACCTGTTCCATGATCAATTAGATTCCATCTTTTAACCTGTAATTACATGGTAAACACATTATGATATACATTATTGTCCCATACCTAATGAGCTATGGATCCTTATTGGGTTATGTTACACATGCTGGAACATATTTCAAAACATTAACATGATAACAAGTGAGACATCAAGGGAGAAAATGTGAACCTCCGTCATTCATCCTTGGATACCGAAAATGACATGTAATGATATGGTAAAGCTAACAAACCCTAGGATATACCTCCATTTATATTTAATTAAATTATATCATCACCACCTCCCACAAAATTATTTATTCAGTCATGTTACCTCTGAATATAATAACATGATCCCCATCTTTATAAAATACATTAGGATCACGTCTAGTGGATATCTCAGTATATACGGTCTCACAATTGGTATCCTTAAGAATTTATTCAATAACCTTTAATACAATATGAGTCATAAAAATGATCAAATCGAGTTATTCTACTCCACACCCATTCAAAATTAATAACATCAATAATGAAAATATATGTGAGGAATTTCTCAAAAAAAATGTGAAATGTATATTATGTGGAGATCATCAACTACAATGCTCCCCCTCCTGGTAGTATAAAAATTCCTGATGTGAAAATCATTAACAATCACCACCCACAAATACATATGGTATAATATAACATGATCTATAATAAATAACCACCCACAAATAAATCAGATAACCACGAATAATTGTTCCTGATGCATCACAATAGAGTATGTACTTAAAACCAACCATTGGAAATATCAATATGAGAGAATTCATAAATATCAAACTCATTTAGTGAATGAATTATAAAACCTATATGTTAAATGGAATGTCTTAAAATTTTGGTTTAATTTTTTCCAAGGGAGGTGATATCATAGATATGTAAGGGATGAATCTCTAATAATATCATACAAATCTGAGGATGCTCTACACCTCAATCTCAATCTTGGGTGGCACCCATGATTACACTTCCAAGACCATGTAGGGTCTAATTATACTTTTCTTTTGAAATTAGATGTCTCGTAATGTGGACCTCATGAATCTTGAACTCGAACATTGAGAACATCCCATAATTCTAGTTCATTCAGAGTGTCTCCTAGACCATCCAAAAATGTCCTGCATGAAACTCCTCAAATTTAGAGTACACTAGGATATCACCAATCAATACTACCTTGATATTGTCTACTAAATTATTAAATATTTAGTTCATGAGTACCATGAAAATTTCTAGAACATTAATCGTCCAAATGGGAATCACCGTGAAATCTTATTTAATATTGATCCATGTAAATGATTAATTTTTTATATATGATAACATAATCAAAATTGATGATATCCTAATTAGAGGTCAATCTATGAGAACCATTGTGTCCCTATAAAATTATCAAAGAGAACATCGATCATCAATAGTTGATGATCAATATTTATTATCATTATTCATATGAGAAAATAGTTTATAGATAACCTAAATATGACGTCAACCTTCATGGTGAGAAAAAATGGGTCTTCCATTGGTGAGAAATGATGTAAAATAAATCCCTTCTTCACTAAATATTCCAATGGAACCCTCATTTCAAGATTATCTATAAGATCCAAGTGATAAGATCACAAAAATACTAGGGTTTTCATCTAGGATATATAAATTGAAATTTCAATATATAGGAAAGTAGGAATTCCTATAGCATCCTTAAGAAAGACGTTGACATACTACACCAACACTGTAGGGATCTAAGAAATCACATAATTCAATACACAAATTATTGTAATATACATTAGATTTGTAATCCATAGAACCCTACTATACATGATTCCATCATACCCAGCTTTGGACTCCTATTAACCCACAATAAAAAACCTAGTCACATCACTACAGATACACCGAATTATCCACATTAACAAATATATTTTATCCTGATCTATAGATTACAAGTACATATATAAAATGAAATCATAAGGCCTAATTTATAATAGAATTAAATAAAAAATTAAACATCCACCTCTTTGAACATGTTCACACTATCAGCACATGTTTTTGACCATTGACTCGCAACTATTTGGAGTCTCCATCTACAAAATCCAAGCCATGTACCAAATGAAATTCTATATGTCACATAATAGAAAACTGTTACTAAAATATTTACTAAACAATTTGTATTTTTTTATAATATATGATTTACATAAAACATAGATAACCACATGTATAGTTCCCAAAGACTCTAGTTAATATGTGTCAACCTTCTATACATGCTCTCACTCATGTCCCCCAACTCCATGAGCCTAGGATGACCCACCTAGTTCTGGTGATGTAATGAAATAATAATTTCTACCTCCACCAGCTAATATCCAAACTCTTCTTCCATGTTATCCATCATGTAGTCCTATCAGATCATATCCCTACTTCTAGTAAGGTAGGGCGTCCTCTTTCTCCCTCTCTATCAACCATACAGTGGGTTACATAACTCCTTCAAAATAACATATTTCATTATATGTGTAGAACCACCTCACCTTGGGATACTTAGACCCTTCCTATGAACCCATTATAATATACCCTCTATAATTTTATCGTCTCCTAAAAAATCTCACCCATCTAGATACCTGATACTATTTTCAACATTCTATATTGGAAATCTCTACCCATATGTTCCTTCTAATGGTAACAACTATCTTCATCTGCTGATCCAAAAAACAATTGAATATAAAATATTGATCTAGAACCCAATAAAATATAAGAATTGATAAAGGTATAATAAAAATTCATATATATCAAAAAATTCTTCCATAGATGGTCTAGGTCCTAATGAATTGATCACAACCCATATCCATCGTGTAACTCGAGAGGTTGATAAACATCAATAATTACCATGTCACTGTCATACTACTATGCTAATGTTTAGGAATATACTATATGCATAAAAGACTCAAATTATATGGTTGGAATTACAATATAAAAACGATATAGATATTTGACCATGCAAGTGTCACATCATCGTATGACTTGGTCACTAAACCATGACATTTTTCTTTTAGAGAAAATTAAGATAAACATTAAAAGAAAAAAATCTAAAATAGAAATGTGATGAAAATATGGATAGATCACGTCACCAATTTATGGATGCAATCACCCTCGTATGGGTCAGGCTCACTATAGATCCTGATTGGTCACTATCGATAAAATGAGTGTTTTCGGATTATCATGTGCACCAAATCTAATGGTGCAACATGTATCATATACTTCTCCAGAGGTGGTCGAATAAATGGTGAACCACCACAATGAAACACCTCTAGAAAAGGTCAATATATAGATAATTCAACACTATGGGGATCAAAAAGTTGATCATGAAGTTGAATCTTGTCCGAAATATTTTGTTAAGACATTTTGAAATAGATACTAATTTGCATGATTCATGATTAAATATTGTAATATTACTCAATAATATAATTGAAAAAAAATCAATCATATATGATGTATACAAATGTATTCCGTGCATATAATTCCCACATATACTATGAATAAATGAATGTGATTAGGGTTTTGGTGTATATATATGTCAGTCATAACACCATCACTGGTATCGATGGCCTCAAATATGAACTCAAATCACATAAAACTATTTCCACATACCAATCACATTGAATCTGGTTCAAATATAGAATATTCTTATCTAAGACAACTATTTCATGAACTGCCCTAATTGGGGATATTTTGTGACTAACCCATGATCATGTCCAATAGGCCAGGTGTTACCAACTAGTGCTAAGTATGTATATCACTCACACAAGAATCCATGACATAATGTAATTGTATACACACACACATCTCTATGAAGAAACAATGCTTAAATGTTATAAAAATGACATACCATGCATGATTACATATAAATATGAAATAATATATATTAAAATAGTACAATATTGAAAAAGTGGACACTTTATATCCCACCACAAGGAATATAAAATTAATTCCAACATAAAATTATAGAAGTGGGTTGTCATCAATTTTACCAATGGAACATAAGTCGGTTAGTCTACCGTTCTAAGGTCCTCCTAATCCAGATCCCTCTAAAACTCCATCAAATTGTCAATCATACAGTTAAAATATGTCACATGTAGAAAATTCCCATGTGGGTGAGTATAACAATAACCATGGGGATACCCCATAATCACCAAGCATATAACAACAAGAATAATAGTCTTCTCATCACATGTATATGTATATAAAACATATAATAATAATATAAATATATAAATAAAAATCATAGTCTCAATGTAAATTAAAAACCTAAATGAAAGTATAGATATCATTATTGAATGATCCGCACAGAACACATACAATAGAACACACTCCACATGTTTGATGTTAATGAATTGTTCCATTTAAGATGTACTACTCATTTGCTGTAACCATGATCTTTATACATTGTATTTTTTTAAGAGAATGATAAATTAATGAGTATCACACCAATTTTCTTTCTGGTATACCAAAAGATAAATCTTTATTAACAAAATATGTAGAGTATTGGAACTTGGTTAGTGTCGATCAAGACAAGAAAAATAACTCCCCCCAGAATAAAATGATGATTGAGTATCCCAGTCGGTGACTCATGATATGATTTAGATAAAACTTCCATAAGCGTCCCATAGAAGGGATAATCATCCTTTTTTGATGGACTCAATTCAATAAAAAAACTCAGATATTCGATCAAGGGTATACACCCTAATGAAAAATATTGATGATGAACTAAACAAGGGATTAAGACTATCATAATGGGCATACTGGGTGTTTACTTCTAGTACATGGTGATTCCATTTAATAATTGGTCCTCTACAATTATCATGGAGTATACCTAGTCTATGTCTACGTATATGTTATATAAAATGAGTTGTCTGAGCCTCTTTACTATTGACCATGTCCATGAATACAACATTTTATACATACATGTGGCTTGGATACTTCATTGTCAGAGTATGCAGCATGTCCGAGCAAGTGTACACTTATCCAAGTCCATATAACTACTAGATAGATTCACATTATGTTTGATAGTGGTCACACAACATATGGTTTCTATAATTACCTTTTTAATCCATGCACTACACTGGGGGACCTAGAAATCATGTAATAAGGGATTACATGTTGTTTTTGATTATATATCACAAACCCACAAATTTAGATCACATGTCTTCTTCAACACCCTCATCAATCGATTCGGCCATGCATATCACCATGAATGGTGGATCTGGTCTAGGATACCCTTTCCATTGTGGCTTAAAATAAGCTGACCACCAAAATTCCTAGAAAATCTAACTATATGATAATTAAACTATTTCGAATATTAATCATTAATAAGAAACCTTGAATTGATATTGATCCAATTCCACCAGTATCAACCCATCATCCCATGACATTTCAATGATAGATCTACAAAATAAAACCATTTAATCAAAGAACTTGTGAAAAATATTTTATTTCTCAATATTTTTGTTGGACCATTGGTCAAATGAAACACTGATTATGACTTAATTAAAAATGGTGATATAGTTCCAAAAAATTATGAAAATGAGAAATGAAAATAGAACATGTTTTTTGGCCTCAATATATTATCATTATAATGGAGAAAAAATATCCAAACAAAAATAATAAATTATCCCAATAATACCCATCGATTAATCACACACCCACAAATGACCAATCAAAAAATCAATATGTTGGTCAACAGATTCGTGATCATCAAAGAAATTACCCATGTTAAATTAATCTAAATAAATCATCATTATAAATTGTTTTGGATCAATCATTGGTATGTAATGGTTTCTTTCAATTATCATTGGATAGATGCTCGAGCTCCATCAAGAATGGATCAACGATCCATGGTCTTTTTACTGATCACCATCGAATGTTTCTATCTTACACTCCAATGGATTATCATTATTGATATTTTCATGTTTCACGCCTAGTATATCCAAACTAATATAATTTTTTTTAATGTAAATTTTTTTAGGAAACATAATTAAGTTAATTAATTTTTAAAAATAACTCATTTAGATGTTGTCCCATGACTAGACACATAATGAATGTTTTACATAAAAAATGGTCATTTCATGATTAGTTTAATCCAATCCCTCTAGATATTTTTTATATGATAATCCATTTAAATTATATTAAATATTTTATAGAAAACTATGATTTCTTGAAATAAATCCGGTTTTTATATTGGGTAAATTAATTATAGGAATAGTGGGTCTCGTAATATCACAATGTCTCTTTTCTAAACTCCATAAATAATCCATACAAAATTCAAAAAATAATTCTTTTGAAAATCATATTCATTAGATTCTCCCCACATTGTGGATTTCCATTATAAATTTATGAAATAAAATTATTCACATTGTTATGTGGTTAATTACTAATCATTTTGTTCTCTCAATCCTATGTGATCGCGTAATGATTCTCATGCTAAAACTAGACACGCTCCATAAGAATCGATCTCCCTTGAAGTATCATCTACTTATAATCCTCAATATCTATCGGGTGCTCATCTATGGTTTCCTAATACTTAATTTTCATCTATGTAGTAAATAACATGTGACACATCATGAATATACATCAATAGTTGTGGAATGTTGAAGATAGTGTGTACTAATTATATATACTGTAGTAGAGTTATGTTGTATGCCTCCTGACCAAATATGTGTAGTATTCATAAAATGGAAAATTAATATATAAGATATATTTCTACCCCCTAAAAATCTAGATAATTCAGGTTTAGGTGAGACAAAGAAGAACACATGTTCTACTTCTTCACTATCCAAAGGCCTATATTATCAGTCTGTATATGAATTCAATAGACTTTGTGCAGTCTCCATGTACTCTTGGTTGATTTTGAGCTTCTCTGTAATGGCTAGCACAATCTCTAGCCCCATATGTTTAGAATCTCCCATGCTATTACTATATAGTAGTGATAATTATGGTTCCCTATAAATGGAAATGATTTTTAAAATACTATTGTTGGAATTTTACGTGTTGTTATTCACAATAATTACCACAGTTTGTTGATGGTCCCACAAATAGAAAAACAATAACATAAATGAAAATAACATTTCCTCTAAGACCTGAAGGGGATGCTCAGTGTGGCAGACAATATAGGGGTGAAAATCCATTTTAAAATGTATAATTGTCCCAAAACCTCCTAAAATCCAAAATATAACTACATTTTTTATGACATAAAATCAGTAAAAAAAAATTACTGATTGAACACTATGGATTCAAACAATCACCTAAAAGTAGTGGCCTTCAAATATCATAACTAAAATATAAACATGGATAGGTACAATGTGTAACAACATGATGAGTCAATCTATCATCAACTGGGATGAATATTGTCCCCATGAAATATGTGATAACCCCGTTAAGGGTTATATGGATACCTTATTCCATTTTAACTCTTCCACCTAATTAAATTTATTTTAACCTGTTGGAACCTATCTCTTATCCATCCCAGTAGAAATATAAGGAATTAAGAGAAAAATTCTTCGAATCACTTTATTATCTATTAAAAAATACTAGATTCAATGGTCCTGATATATATTTTTCACAATTGAATATACCATTAATGGAGATATATGAAATAATCACATATCCTCGTCTAACTAAATATCTATTATTAATGTGTGTCCTATGAAATAAATTACATGATGCAAACTTGTATATTTATAATTAAGATCATTTCTTATTGATATATGAGTACATAGGGTATCGTAGTCGGTATCCCCATGTTGTGCCTCCATACATAATTATAAAATAGGCGGAGTGACAACCATTAATAGGAGGAAATATGCTCCATCAACATTCACAAAGGGAAACTACATCCCATCCTACCACTAGTCCTCCTAAAATAGAATATTTAAATAAGATATATTTATGATATAATCTATCACCATGTTCCTCTTCCCATTAGAAAATATAATCTTGAAATAATTATTTTTGGGGAACATAAGTCATTTCCTCAATATGATGTAATTAGAATTCTTGATATAATATATAATTCAAGACCATGTCTTCAGAATAAATGATTAACCTCTCACCTATTGGGAAATATCACTAAATATTTAGTAGGATGAATAAAATTTGTTACTAGATATTCTGTGACATAGTTCTTCTCATGTTTATATTAACTTATGTAAACCATAGGCAATCACTACCAGAATCTACATCAAAACACAATTGGGATTCTTTCCCGATTCATCACTAATAACTAAATACTCGACACCAAGTTCTAGAAACCATATTAAGGGATAACTTTTCAGTCTCAACATCAACTCTTGAAAATCCAACTATAATCTCTCCATAAACAAGAATGGATTTCCAAAATAGTGTTCTACCTGAATATAGAATGGGAACATCATGATGTTTTTATAATGATGGTTTAATATGAATGTTTCCACAACCATTCTCAAATGACTAATGTTCTCCTCCTCAGATGATGTGTATACATGGATTTCATCGATGAAGAATACCTTGAATGACACTGAGAAAGGCCAAAATACCTGATTCATGAGCCCCATGATAATTATTTGGACTTCATCAGGCCAATGGGAATCACTAAGTAATCGTATTTAATATAGTTTTATATAAATTCTATCATTTTTATATCCTTGTCTTGAACTTGTAAATAGTGATTCCATGATCAAAAATCAATTTTAGTGAACCATTTTACCCCTTTAAAAAATTCAATGAGGTCATTTATTTGATGCATTAGATATTGTTTCATTTCGACAACCTATTATAGGAGACAATTTTAAAACTATAACCACATGATCTCATCTGCCTATATAGTGAATAATATAGGGGATTCCTATGATGTAAAATTTGGATAAAAAAATTCATTCCTCATATATTCCAACCAATTCACCCTAAAATTTTGATGATCTATAAGATCTATATGACATGATATCATAGATATATGGGACATCTTTGAGTTTTTATAAATGCATTATTATATGCATCAATATTGTTGTATGCCAAGAATTTATTTATGAAATATATTCTCATAATCCACCACTATTTTAGGGAACTTAAATATAAAAATATCCAATGCATGAAGGTTCATGATGTCCTTCTGGAGAGTAATTTGAAGAACCATCATATTCATGAATCCATCATATAGAGATTATGTTTCCTTTTTACCCACAATGGATGTTCTAGTCTCATCACCACATATCCATGACATCATATACATAAAAAATTTATCTAGAATGTTTTGTAGTTAAATATTACAAATCAAAGATGAAATCATATGTCCTAATTAATTCAAAAAATATATGAAAAACGATTATGTGTCATGTTACACTTTCAATAAATGTTTTTGTTCACTAGGTCATATCTAGATAGAATTTTCAAGCACACAGACTATTCCATGGGACTAACTGTAATCTATATATCTCAATAAATATAAATTAATTACTAATCATTCATTCTATTAGAGTTTAAGAGAATTTGAAAGAAGAAGAATATTTTACATTGAACCATGCTTTTATCCTATAGGTTATAATAATTGGACTCCAACTATTATCATCATCCTTATACCCTAGCTCTCTCAGATTGGTCTGCACCCTATTTGGTGGTGGTGGTTACATGTTATAATATATATTATTCACATATTCACTCTTATATAATCTACAATTTCCTCTATCCAATGGACCTATCTATTACAACTGTTTACTCTACCTATTTTTCCAATCCACTATCTATTTATCATCTATATGGACAGACATACAATCTCGTCCAATATGTACACTATCAACACAAGAGTGGCAAAAAATATCAATTTAATAACTAGACCCATCATATGATCATTAAAAAATACCCCACTATCACGTGACTGTCTCATCAAAGAAAAACTCAAAAACCAATGAATTATCAAGTACAACATAATTGGTAAGAATTAATAGAGGTGTAATTCTATCTTAGATGTATCTATATAATCCACTCAATAGTTTCCAAACTAGAAAAAAATAATCACATATCATATCCATATAGTACAAGATGAGGATATTGAACCTCAATGAATTATCGACCAAAATTTTACTATCATGATGATTATGAAGAATATCTTTCATGCTTACAATAATCAATGTGTATTATGATAATTTAACTCTGATTCGGATCTCAATCTCTAAACATTATAGATTCTCATTTCTATATGACATGGTCACCAAACCCCACCACAATACCTTGGACCAATGGAGGCCTATTACTAGAAAAATCGTATGATATGTAAGATACCTGTTCATATTGAAAACATGTGTCAATTCATCACGAAATTACAAAGACATCTTTGTGTTAGTGTCACCTTAAAACCTATAGCATCATTATCATTAAAACTCAGGATGTGAACATATCATGTTGAACTCATCCTATGGTAATTTTTTTACCACAAATAGATGACACGTTGTTGCATAAAATGCATAACATCTATAGGTAACACCTATTGAAAATATCCATGTATTGATTTCTTTACACTACTAGGATCATTCTCGTGGTCTGGAAGCCATATTAAAGACAGAAAAAATCACAAAGGTGTCCTAAAATAGACAAGAAAGTTCATTGCAAATGGGTATATTTGAAAAGATGAATCATCGAGTAAATACACTACACAACCATTTCCTTTATTTTTAATGTACTTCTATTTATCCCAAATAGAATTTCCTCAGATACAGAGTCAAAATGTATGTGATCAAGGTACATTATTATAGATATGTCTGCTACCAGACCATAACTATAGTCTATGGCCTAAAATCCAAACATGAGTCATGTAACACTGTTTTCCCAAACTAATATCACATTCACGAGTCCTTTCAGAGAACTATATGATCTAATATCACACTATAATAATTTTTCCCAATTGGTAATGTAACATGACTACCCCACCCCTTCTTCAAATAGGTTAAGAGCTTATGATTAGTGAATATTTAAATTATCATGCATGTGGGAGGCCTTAGACTAATGTACCAATACCCATGCAGAGATATAAAAGAACAAGAATCCATGAAATTTAAAACAACTAAAAAACCAAGAATATAAACATCTATATCCTACAATTAAATTATGTCATGGAATACTAGAAATGAATAACATTCCCAAATACAATATCACCCTAAAGAGCATAAAAATTACAAAATAAATGTAAATATTGTGTTTTCTCTCTATGTGACCACCATAACACTCCACCGTCATTGTGAATCCCTATGATCTACCTCATGGTCCCTCTAGGAATCCTAAAAATATATATATTCTTTACATAATACATGATTCATGGGGGGAATTCCTAGATGTAGTGAGTATATCAATAACAAGAAGGACACCTCGAAATCTATAGGTATAAAAAACAAGAATAACAATCGTCTCATAATAGGTATATGTCTAAATTACATATAACATTATTAAAAAGATATACATGTAAAATAATCATAGTCTAAATGTAACATTACAACTGTATTTCCATTCTAGGGACCATGATTGAATTTTCCTCATAACTCCCATCTAGTACACAATGCTCCAAGTTTCATCCATTAATGACTACATCCATTTGATATGTATTGATCATTGGGTCTTTCCATAAGCTATATACACCAGATTTATAAAGAGAATGATGCACATATGAGGATCACTAACATATCTATGGGTTATACCAATAATACAATATAGAATAACACACTATGTAGATTATGATCATATGTATATTGTTGTTCATGATGATACCATGAACACCACCAAGGACATATGATGAAGGATTATCACACACTGGGACTCATAGAATGAATCCATCAACTCTATCCAGGATTCATACTACTGGGCTCATTGTCCGATGTGTGTGGCTAATTTTCTTAGTAACACACCAAGAATTTATTTAGGGTATTCACATTTAAATAAAATCATGATAATGTGAAAAAGGGATCTATGACTTCTTGAATTTGGTACGCAGCTTTTATTAGAAGAACACAGTGTGTCACTTTGGCATCAGATCTTCACTATCAATCATAGCCCACTGTCGGGACTGTGGTTGATTATGTGTTATAGTCATTGTCCGATGTGTATGACTAATTTTCTTAGTAACACACCAATAATTTATTTATGGTATTCACATTTAAAAAAACACATGATAATGTGAAAAAGGGATCTATGACTTCTTGAATTTGGTACACAACTTTTATTAGAAGAACACAGTGTGTCACTTTGGCATCAGATCTTCACTATCAATCATAGTCCACTGTCGTAACTGTGGTTGATTATGTGTTATAGTTCATGGAATGATACAGTCTATATAAACTTTACCACATTCATGTAGATGGATTTTTAGTGAACACATGGAAAGGATAAGACCATGTTAGAGTAAAACATGTGTCTTTGTTTTTTTAATTATATACATGTTTTTATGACCCCTGAGATACATAATAATCTTTTAGATCGAGTCACATGAGATGTGTTATGGGTCACATAATGTGTGATATAAATAGTTTGGCTTGAAACCATAAGACCACACCATGGGTCCTACAACTTTCTTAGCCAAATATCGCATGACATGTTATAATAATTTTTTATAGAATCTTAAATCCTGATCAATTGTATTTATCAACTAATCTAATAATCAATCAATCTAGTCATATAATTGGTAAGGTTGGGTCTGCACTGTATTACCCTATCTTTCACTGCTCACCCGAAACTAGAGGCCAAAACACTTGGAAATACTCACATTCTGTTCATTCCATTATTTAATGTTGGAATCATGACTGGGAAACCCCAAATTAATATTAAAATATTATGTCTACCATTATCTCTAGATAAAATAATCAAATAGAACATTGATTTATAATATCAAACCATTTCACTATGAAATAGATAACAATAGTTGATATTTGGTTATTTTGGTTGAACCACTAGTCAAATTAAATAATCGTCATGATCTATTGATGAAAAAAATAAGAAATCCAAATAATGGAAAAATGGAATTATACTTAACTATATTCAATTATCCTAGATCTATTTTAATTAAAATGACATATAAAGGTCAAAACAAAAAAACAGTTGATTCTACTAATAATCTGTACTTAGAAATCTCACACTCGCAAAATAAAGGATACATGAATCAATCCATTAGTTAATTAGTTAATGTTCATTATAGAAATAATAAATGGGGAGTGCATGAAAATAATACAATATCTGTCCTCAATAAGGACCAATAATAAGAGAAGAATGATTCTATTCAATTATCATTGGTGTGACATTAATCTCCAACTCACACAGATATATTATTCATGATTTTGTTACCAAGATCCGATGAGGGAAACCATAATTCACACAAACATATTCTTATTGGTTTCTATTTTATGTGCCAATACCATCAAATTTTATGTAAAATATATTGTATAGGGATTATGTTATGTTTAGAAAATTAATCAAATATTTTTTTAGAAAAAATAATTCATTTAAACATCTGCCCACTACTCTAGTAATCCAAATCATCAAATACTATCCATGATTATGAATATCATAGGTTAAATTAATTCTCATAAAAAATAAAAACACTATTTAAAATGAATACTTAAAAAAATATGATTTTTTACTAGGTCCTTAAAGAATATGAGTTGTATACAATTTGATTTCCAACTGCTAAAATAATTTTTTTATTGAGGCTCATGGTCTTCCATTATCAGTTAATCATAAATGCCCTATTATGAACAAAGACCATCATAAATATTACATTTACGATGGAATGAAAGGATATATTTCTGATTTTACCATGAAATGTGACATTTCAATAAGTTAATTAAGAGTTGATAATTCTACAGGTAATTCTTCATCCTCTACAAATATTATTATGGAAATGGTAAAATATATACATGGAATTCATGTTGTGACTTACAAAGAATTTTATTAATGTTACTGCAATTTTGGATATTATTGATCATCTAAATAAATCTATATAATTCTTTTCTATACATGATTTAATGTTTGTAGATAATATTTCATGACTCTAACATAATGGTATTTACTGTTTATATGGAGTTCATATCAATGTTCTTCTTGATCATGATCGAAGGATCACATCATGATTTATCATTTCGCTTATTTTCATTCTCAATATTATAGATAGAAAAATTGAATGATTCATACATTGGAGGTTATTCTTTGATCATCTTTGACAAACAACCTGGGAAGTTGGAATCATCATATTTAATTAGTTGTTTTTTTCTAATTATAATATTTTTCATTAAAGAATAAAAATGGAAGCATTTAAGGGATTATATGGATATTTTTTTTATAATCCATCAACTTGGGATGAATTATATGAATGGAAGTTGGTGAGAACTTAGTTATTAATGGAGGTAAGTGAATGTTAACAGATAATCCAGCACCACATTTGGATGGATAATATATCCAAATAATTTATGATGATAATCAGATAAAAGACCATTATTTCATGGTCAATGATCATATTTTTATCAAAATATATCAATGGATAATTTTTAAGAGTAGTGTAAAGAATGGTAATCTTGTTCCATGGTTTATTGGACCTTTTTAAATGATAGAGAATGTTGGACTATTTTTTTGAGTGTCTTATCTCCTACGTTCATTTTAGGTACACAATTATTTCCATGTTTTTATGATGAGAAAATATATTCTAGATTCATCTCATTTTAATAACACATGTGGATAAGTTAGAAGATTAATATTCGTATAAAGAAAATCATGTTTGTATTCTTGATCATAGAGATCACATATTGCGAAATAAAGAAAAAAATTGGGTTACATTATTGTTAAGAAACTACATGGTTATAGAAGAATCATTAGAATCTACAAATTCTATGATGTATAAGATCTATCACTTTTTTAATATTTAAATAAAAATTTTGAGTATGTAATTTCTAGAAGACAAGGAAAATATAAATACCCAAGAAAATAAAGTACACTTTTTTTATTCACGAATTAAATTGGTAAATTCATTATAAATTTATAACGAAATAAGTGGTATTTATAGATATTATGTATTCTATAAAAGTAGAAAATTATGCCTCCTTATGTAATTATAAATAAAATTAATGTAACTTATTATTGAAAGTATGACATACTTATATCATCTAATAAGTTAATAAATGTTTTGAAATTGGTAAATTATGTATTTCTATTTTTTTTGGAAAATAAATTTTTATTTATAAACTTATAAATAATTTATTTCATTAAAATATTAATTTAATAAAATAGATAAAAAATTAATTGTTAATTGAATATTTACTATATGGGAATTTAATGTTACATTTCTGATTTTTTCAAAGTGTTATAAAATATATTATGGTATTGAAATAATTATTTTTTACTAAATTATTATTTTAATTAAAAAAATTACGTCTCATATTTATAATATTATAACCTTAAAATAGTGTTAATATTTTAATTCAACAAGTGTATAAATAGTTAGGATGAATTTTTTTATACAATATTATTGAATTTTTTGTTAATAGTTTAATATGGTATTTTATAGTATTTAACAAATTCATTAATTATTGTGTCATAGATGATTTTAGGACAATGAAAACCATATATTTATATCTATAATTAGTTATTTTAATACAGTTATTGATAATTCTAAATCTATTTAAATTTTTATCTAAATTATTAATGTAATGAATAAAATAATAAAAATAGGTTTCACCACCATTATAAATACCACCCCTATCCACAAATTCTCCAAAATAATAGCATTAAATAATGTTTAATTTAAATCCAATTACATTAACAATATACAAGTCATGTACATGACCTTCTAGTATACCAAAATTTCCAAATTCAGGTGCTTTGATAAGGTTCTAAAGGAAGAAAATTCATGATCTAAAATCCTCATTAATTTCATTTTATTATAGTTTTATTTTTTATTATTTTATTATTTTCTATTAAAATGTTGATATCTAGGTGACATGAAATATCTAATATCTTATTTTTACTATAATATTATAATGTTTATGGAAGAAATAATAATCAATTTTTTTTCTCATGTCCCTGTTATTATGAAAATTAGAATAACATTATGATGTGTTGATTTACAACTATTGTATATGATATATTTTTATAATCTTTTACCACAATCAATGATTGTGATAAAACCATTATTACGGTAAATAATATTTTATAGAAAAATTTATATGATGTATAAATTTTTAGACGCGATATATAATCATGATATTCCATAAAATGATATAAGTTAATCAGTGTCATAAAAACCACCAAAATAAATTAAATCAATTTCATTGATGTTTTATTAAATGAATCATCCTAAAATTTGAAAAAATAGTGTTATTGTATCATTTAAATATTTGGAGAAATATTATTACCATTTCATTCCACTTCTCTGGTATTCTTCCATTCAATAGAAAAATGCATAACAATACAATATTGGAGACCATAAAAACACACCTAAAACTATGTAAACATCAATATAAGTAAATGAGGAAAAATTTATTATAATAATATCATATATGGTTTTATATAAATTATTATCGTTTATTAATATGTTAATAACATTATTTAAACCATTATATAGATGTTTCAGTTATGTTTAAAGTAACATTAAACCAAGGTGATAAAATATTCCTTAAAATTTATCAATTGAATGTATTTTTTAAAAAATATATAAAGAATGATTTTAGGAATAATGTAATTTTCTAATGATCTGGATCATGTCAATTATTTTTGAAAAATTCTGGGTCCTATAACTCCTTCTAATGGATTGGGAATTGTTTTGAATATGGATGACTGTATGGTTTCTCCATGTGTAACCATGATGGTAACACAATAATGTAGTCATGATGGTTACATTGTAAGGTAGTAATGAGGGTTATAATGTAAGGTATACATGAGAGTAAAAATCTCATGGTATTCTAAATGCTTACAATATTATGTAATTAATTTCCCTTGTTACAGAAATCGTTATTTATTTTTTATATGTTTTATAGTTGTCTCTTGTTGTCACAATATATCTATGTGTTGTGTAATGGGTAACAAGTATGTACTTGCTAATATGATTTCAAATGTTCTTATGTATTTATAGACTTATGGGTTCTCTCTTTCTTTTTATGTCCATTCTTGATATTTTTCACCAATCTAATGTTTTAAAAAAATTCATACATTTTAAGGATGGGTAAAACAGAAGAAAAATAAATGATGAATGTTGTGACGAATTCATGTTATATAAAAATGAATTTTATTATGGAAGAAGTTTAAATTTTTATAGAATATGTTTTTATGTTGTATTTTCATGTATATGTTATTACATAATTCTCTATAATGATATTCTGAAATGATCATTGGGAATTTAATAAGTTTATTCGTGTTGAATTAACTACATTATGTAATATTTAATGTCATGTATTTATACAATAACCAGCGCCTCTATGAAATACTAATATGTTCCAACATGTATCACCTAGTTTACCATATAATTTTATCTAATCTAGAAATTGTATGTCTATATTCCACATGATATATTACAGTATATAATTATAAAACATGTAAAATAGAGGTTTTTCTAAATAGTTGAATTAAATGACACAAAAAAGATAAATGACCTCAAAACATTAGATATATATTATTAATAATGATATAATATACAAAAATATGTTAAAGAAATTATTTTACCTTTGGAAGTCAAAAGCCTAACAATTATTAATTTTAAAAATTTAAATTTTCAATGGAATTCATTTTTATATTATTTTTTCATATTAATGAATAATGGTTGAAAATTAAATAAATATTATTTTTAAAAATATAAGTATATTTTTATTTCATGACATCATATTTCAATTAGTATGAAATATATTATTTTTTAATAGGAATTGATTATTATCAATGGAAGATAAGTTTTGTTTAAATTAAAATATTTAGTTTTTATATTTTTTATACATAATAAAGATGATTTAAAATTATTTTTTTAACATAAATATAAAATAATAGATGAACCAGATTCATAGTGTTTTTTTCATAAAACATATATATTAAATATAATATATATATATTTACATTAATTATAAAATTAATTTAATATAAAATTATTTCGATATATTATTTTATCTAATTGTTTTCATAGTAAACGTTAATAATAGAATGAATTATAGTCCCACTATTAAATTTATTTTCAAGAATAAAAAATTTTGTTTCCCAAAAAGTATTTCATATAAAAATTATATATTGTTTAAAAAATATTAAATATTGTAATACACTTATTGAATAATGCTAATTTACATCGTTATGAGCATTTTTATTATTATTATAATTTCAAAACCCAAAAAAATAATATTTTTTAAAATTTAATGTAAAATTGGAAATTTTATTATTCTATGTAGGTAAAATGACCCAAATCAATTTATGTCATTATTATTAATTATTAATAAAAAAATATTTAATTGGATGGTAAATGTTACGTTCACTAGGATAAATACTCTGAGAGGGGAGTGTATTAGGGTATGAAAAATTAAAACAATTTCCCCTTTTGATGTAGTTTTTTGAAAGAATTATCACCTCTTTGTCCTTTTAGTTGAAGAGTATGAATGAACCATAAAACACACACAAGAGAGATAAATTTTACATGGTTCACCCTCACAAGGCAATGTGCTTGGGGCATACACCAGAGTAGTTCTGATGTAAAAAATCCACTATAAGAACACTTCTGTTTACAAGATCAAAGTGGACTCAATGTCCCTCCTAGATTAAAAAATCACAGTTTGAGAACTCACTGCTCTCTCAACTAATGTGAGCTCACTCCTTCTTCATAAGATTCACTCAGTTCTAATTGACCTGTAGGACTCTTCATTATCATTAATTAAATAACCCTTCACTGTTTGTAGATTCTCTATTGAAGTCCAAAATACATCAACATATAAATACCCCTTTTCCCCTGACCACTGGGAAACAACCATTAGGAAAATACCTTCTCAAAGCACCCTACCTTGTGAAGCTCCCAATTTTTCGAAGCTCAAACAAGACATTGTGATGTCCCTACCTCTTTAATTCATGAAGCAGACGGCCACTACGAACCACCTTTGCTATTTAAGAGAAAACATATTTTCTTATAAAACATTGGACTTCACATTTGGGGGTCAAGGTATATTTATAGGCGATTCAACAGACCATTGAACCTTTTGTGTGATGATAGCACCATGTTAGCTCAAATCAAGAATCGTGGATATTTCTTAAAAAATTATCTCTCTATCGTAAAGCACAATGGTAATTTTAATATCACGGAGAACATCGTAATTACGGATCGTTCCATCAATTCCTTTATGATTCCACTATAAAACATCGATGAAATTCTCTTTACCTCCATGTATTCCTTTTTTTTCATGTTTTATTGTCAACAGAGACTGTCAACAACATTTATGGAACTCGAAAATTCAACATTGAAACCTAAATTGTCAACAAACACAACCGACCCAAAATAATGCAATGTTACCTTCATGGATTTTTCCCAACAATATCACCCTTTGGGTTTGATGACAATTCATCTCAGAATGATTTTCTGCACTTTTCTACCTCATTGAGTCCCCTTCCATCATCTAACAACCTTCATCTCTTGCGATTCAGAGAGCGACTAAGGATTCTCTAACCACATAATATAATCCCACATATGGAATGATCTGCCTGAGAAATAAGAATATTATGAATATCTTATCAATTAATCACTTCCATACTGATACCATTGGTTGATTTCATATTGATACCAACTTCTAATAACTAGAAACCTTCTAACACTATTACAATGATGCTCTTTAGGTTTTATATTGATCTATCGCTTTCTTGATATCTTTTTTTTTGATCAATCACTTCTAGAATCATCATATTTAAAACTCTTACACTATCTCATTGTCCTCCTCCAATCTCATTTTTCTCCCCCTATCTCGCAGCTTCACCTGTGAGCTTCTCCATGTGTATTTGACCAAGATATTTTCTCCCTTATATAGACACAATTTCCCCCCCTTTAGGAGACAATGTTTCTCAACAAATATTTCTACTTTATTATGAAATACACAAACCATCATGATAGAAAGAACATCATGATTTAGATATCCCACGATCCGCTGAACTGACCCAATCTTCATTTTTATATCACAAAACTCCTGCATGTATTTTCCATTATACATCAGCCCAAAATCCACAGTTCCTTTGATATACCGGTTTATTCTGTTTTCCACAAGTATGTGGATTTCCATGGGATTACTATCATAAAGCGCTTCTTGGAAGGTGGTGAAAACAATATCAAGAATACTCTATATCAGGTACTGCAAAATCTCAATAATATACAATTATTATGTGATATTAACTACCACGACATTATCATCTTTTGATAATTTCATTCGTGTCGCAAAATGAGTCTACAGCTCCATGGGATTTGTCATACCAAATCTTCCCAAAAACTCTGTGGCATATTTTTATTGATAAATGAATGTGCCATTCCATTATCGTGACACTTGTAAACCAAAAAATTTTGGCATAAAATTCATAGACATATTTATATCATGTTTCAAAAATTATGATAACTATCTATAATGTGCTTCATCTGATCTTCCAAATATTATGTCATCAAAATAAAACAACACCATCATCCAATGAATACTATTTTTGTTTAATATAGAGATTGTAATCATCTACACCATGCTCGAATCCAGTATTCATTAAATACATATCATTCCTTGAGTAGCATGCTCTTGGTGCTTGTTTCTTCCTATATAATGCCTTATTCAGTAGAAAATTCATGATCTCATCCTTATGAATATGAAAACCATCTGGCTGCAAGATATACACTTCTTCCCCCAAAATCTCATTCATGAATGAAGATTTTACATCCATCTAGAACAAATTGAACTTCTATTTCACTACGATGGATATTAATAATCTAATTGTCTTAATTCTGGTAACCTAGGAAATTGTCTCATCAATATATATTACCTCTGTCTAGAAGAATTCATTGCACACTAGTCATTTTTTTCAAATCATTGGTCCATGTTCATTCATTTTGTTCCAATAGACCATTTAGTCTTGTTGTAATTCTTATTAGCTGACCTCAAAAGAATATACCACATCTTATTCTTCCCAATATGATATATCTCTTCATTCATAACCTGACCAGAGTTTTAATCTTCACCTTCATCAAGAGAACATTTTGGCCTTAACCAAGATATAAAAGATTGATGCAATAATGATTTCATTCTTCTTTTCTGAACTGGAGCTGGCTGATCACCAAAGTTATTATGCCTACGAATTTCATCTCATCTCCTTGGATTCTATGTAGATACTGATTTTTATTCTCCATGCTCATCCTCATTATCTTCTTCTGAATCATCACCATCCACTTCTTCTCAACTTCTGTTTCTTTACAGATCATCCCTTTCATCCAGAAAATTTTCACTAGGATGTTGAATTCTCTATTCATTCTCCACTATATTAAAATCATTACTCTCAATTAATTTCCCCATATTTTTTTAGTCACATGTATGAATTGGTTTTTCCTTATTATCCAAGGAATACCACTTAATCTCCATGTGACTCCAATTTCCTATGTTTTTTCTTATTGAGAATGAAGAACATACGTCCAATGATTCAAAAGTATTTCACCATTGTTGTCTTTAAATACCACATCTTATATGGTGTGATTCATTCAATCGGAAAAAACACAGCCCTTTTAGAAATGTAGTCTGATGTGAACAATGCTTCTTTCTAAAACTTCTCTGGTCAGACTTTTTCTAGAAGAATAATTTTGGACATGTTATTGATGATATAATTTAACCTCCCAAACCCTCCATTTTGTTGGTGAGTTCATGAAAAATAAACATGATGACTTATCCCATGTTTTTCAAGATATATTCTTACACCTGACTTTTTGTGAATTTGAAAAAAAAAATAGTTTGAACCTTTCGAATTATTTTTCCTCGCATCATATCGCACTCCACATGGTACTATTTTAAAAAATTGAACACATCAGACATATGTGAAATCTCAAATACCCATTCCATTCTATAATAGTAATCAATGAAAATAATGTAGTACCAATTTTCGACAACATCTCTATGTGTGATTATCCCACAATAATCAGCATGCACAAATTTGAGCACTAATGGTGACTTCATTTCCTTTTACTTATACATATTTCCAATGAGATTAATTTTTTGGAATGAATGTATTGTGTGAGTACATTAACATGATAGATTTATGAGGTCTATTGTTTCATCACACATTACCAGATATTCATGGTATGTTTGGAATAGATGACCATGTTGATTAGGCCAGAACTTTTTTTCTTCCTCTCTAGATAGAATGAAAAAATATTCTTCTCAAAATACATTGTAAAGAATTCTATTTGTAATTAATCTCTATAGAACCACTTGCAAAATCTTCATTTGACGATACACATTTTTTAGTAACCCTATTGAATTTTTTAAGTCACATAGATTTAGGACGCTGTGAAAATTGACACTAAGGCCTTATAATACAAAGACATCAGCACATCTCATATCTTTTCCTTAAACCTAGCCTATCCAAAGCGAAGAATCATAATGCCATCATCATTTTTGAACAAGAAAACTCACTATTTTTCATATGTTATTCTTGAAACATGATCCTTATTACTGTCATGTAAGATATGCAACTACTGTCAATGTTTTACACACCAGAATGATCTAATGATTTAAGAGAAATTGATTCCACCACAACCTTATAATAATTTTTCTTCTGGGACAATTATTTTTCCTTAAAACACATCATATATTGAGACTTCTTATCATTATCATAGTATAATGTACTGGATTCATCTTCAAAAGATAGAAATCTATTTTTCATTTACAACAGACCTATTGTTTCATGGATATACTTCTTGCGAACATATTGATTCTGCTTTGGAACATTGATATGCATGATAGATATACATTATATAGCCATCTGCCCAAATCCTCTACATTGAAAATAGTGTCCTTTAAAATTTTTTCTAGAGAACTATTCTCTATTCTAGCGGCCACATCCATTTTTGTGTCCTTATATATCCCTTGGCTATGGAACATGCATACTGTGAATGTCAATTATTTCATCATAAAATAACAATTGATATATATTGTAGTCTGTCATGTCACATCGGGACTACTATTTTCCCCATGGGTTCTCTAAATATAATGATTCTTCTTTGTTCCCAAATCATCCTTTAATCTTGGAATGGGTGCTTCTGGTCTGACATTTATTTTCACTGTGTTTTTTTCTGATCAAGAACCACATTATCCTTATCATCTGAACATAATATATGTTTCATTTCTAGTGAACCTATATGATCCACTTTTACCTTCTCGTTTTTATTAGTGATCTTCTTTCATGTTGTCCTAGTTGGATTCTAGAGTCTTTATTTATCCTTAACCTTTTTCTGCAAACGGACAGCTTCTTCTTCTTGATCTTAAATACGATTTTATGATCATTCCTAGTGTTATGCATGAAATTGATCTCACTTTTCTATTATTTAACCATGAGTTTATATCCATCATCCTTTTCTGAGCTCTCTAGCCATGAATAATTAAGGTTTTCAATCACATTTATCATTAAGACTTATATTCTTCCTATTGTTGCATGTTGAGTTTGGAATCAATTACCACATTGTTTGATTTATTTATTCTTTCTCTCTAGACATCCATCTCTTCAATATTTTCTTCTAATTCATCTTCCATATCAGATCATCCATCAATTTCATCTTCTTCTTGATTAGTGTCAGTTTCTTCCTTCTTCAGAGTGATACTGACAAAAACCACTATAACATTCTCTCCTAGATCTATGTAGTTATTTATCTTTTCATCCTATAAAACCTCAAAATCATATGAACTACCAAATTGAAGTGAGATAATATATTATTTCATAAATAAATTACTCTTTAATTGTCTGTTTCCTTTTATATAGGCATATGTCTACTTTTTAGGAATTTAAATTTTATCCTCCCCATTTTCTTGAAGCTTATTTGAGCACATTTCAGCAAGGTGACCAACATTTCGACATATAAAGTATGCAATAGGAAGTATCCCTTTGAACATTTATTTTCCTCTTTGATGATTCAAGGAAATTATTAAAATCACCTCATATGTAAATTTTTCAAACTGAGAATCTTCTTTGGTGGGATTCTTCATGAGATGCATATCCACTTCTTTGGATATATCCTTTTTCACAATATCGTTATCATTAATTCTCATTTCATATGAAACAAGGGTGTTGTTCAGCAAATCCAATGTCATCTCTTTCGGGTCATTAACTTAAAAAATTGAAACATTTGGATTGAACAAAGGTGGAATATTCCTTAATATTCTCTTCACAATCTTTATGTATTCAATAAATTTTCCAAGACCATTCTTGTATTCCACTACCACATTTACCCTGTCAAATTATGAATCTAAATACTCATTCATGTTCATTATATGATCCTCATATTTTTTACACAACACTAACAAAATTTCCTCATATAGGATCAAAATATGATATTGATGCTCAATATACAAGAGGTGGGGTTAATTGTATACTTTTAAAATTCATTTGGATCCTTTAATGTAGGATGAAACTTTTTATTTTTTAGCAAAGTTAAACAAGGTAAATTCACAAGACCTCTTAGTTATACAAACATGCTAGATACTAGAAATATGGATCTGGAAATGACACTTATGAAAATTTATCAAGGAGAAAGATTCTAGATTAATGCGTATAGAATCTTATTAATCGTAGAACACAAGTACAAGAAACTATAAGATAGTTGTACTTTCCTTATTAATCCAAATGAAGAAGGAAACAAACTTGAACCAATACAATTAACAAGTATTAAATATTTTAACTCAAATATTAGGGTATCCATCAACATTGGATTACGGTCCCTTGATTTATACATTCAAGAATGTCGGTCTTACCCATACGAGGGCAAGCCCTCAACAGGAATATCAGAGTCTACCATGCAATCCATGAAGGCCCTCAAAAATCAAGGTAGTTAGCACCTCTATCATACTTATCAAGGAAGTCCTCATAATTTAAGGTAGTCAACACCTCATTCTTATTATCAACAGAAGCCTTCAGTGTAAATAGAAATAGTCGGAGTAGTACGAAGCATTATGAAAAATATGGTAAGTACGTAGAAAACATGAGAGTCTCCATATCATGAAATCACATCAGAAACATGTAATCATATGAGATGTAGAATGTCTTGAGCCCGTTCAAATGTTCTTTTATTTATAGGAACAATTCCACTGGTCAACATCCTCCTCCTACAGTCATATTTTTCCTTGAATTTCAGAGGAACCTATACATGTGTCACTCAAACAATGGTTAGTTAATAAAAAAATAAATGATATAATTTTTTAACTATAACAATTAAAATTAAAATATAGTTTCTATATAAAATTTATTTTTAAATGTATTAGGAAAAATAATGTTTAGAGTCTATATTGCATGGATATTCAGATTCTATTTTCCATAGAATTTTGACTCTGAATTCTATAGACTACGGAGTCTAAATTCTGAGGAATTCATAGTTTGAATTCTAAGAAATTCGGAGTCTGAATTATGAGGATTTCAGAGTCTGAATTATTATTAATTCAGAGTGTAATTTATAAATATTTCGGTGTCTCAATTATAAGGAATTCGGAGTCCAAATTCTAGGGAATTCTGAACCATAATTCTAGGGAATTCTGATCCTGAATTTTAAAGAATTCAATGTCTGAATTCTAAGGAATTCATAGTCTGAATTCTAAGGAATTCATAGTCTGAATTCTATGGAATTCAGGGTCGGAATTCTATGGAATTATGAGTCTGAATTCGAATGAATTCAGAGTCTGAATTCCAAGGAATTCAGAGTCTGACTTTGATGGAATTCAGAGTCTAAATTATAAGGAAATCCGAGTTTAAATTCTATGGAATTCAGAGCCCCAATTGTAGTGAATTTGGTGTCTGAATTGAAAATAATTTGGAATATGAATTTGGAATCTAAAATGGAATACACTATATCTAAGTAATTATAGAATTCCATGATTTTAGTTGTGAAAAAAAAATTCACATAGGAATAGAAATATATACATTTAGAGGAACTAAAATATCGATAATGAAAAACAATGGTAAGGATAAATTTCCTTGGGGAATGGAAATTTTATATATGAAAGAAAATTTGAGAGGAAAATAGATTTTCAATGAGATTGAGTTTTTGGGATTTTAAAAACATAGAGGAATGTATATGTCATAATGAAACCATATTGACACAATAATCTCCCCCTTCATTGAAAGCACAAAAAACCTTATGAAAAACAATATAAAGACATTTAATTTTTTAAAATTGTAAAAAAAATAGTATCTCCCACTTCTCATGGATCATAGATAATATGACCAAATCCCCTTTATGTTTTGAAAACACTAAAGATCATATTATTGATTTCAGGAAATAGATTTTACATTTTCATGCATACAAAAATATTCATGATAAATACTCCCCCTTCGTTGAACACCCCTTATTTAAAGAAATTTCTTCTTTACATAGTATTCTTTTTGAAATTCCTTTCTCCACCATTGTAATTTCCCAAAAGGAATAAAGGGAGTAAAAATGGAAATATGGTACCTGATATATTTTTACTAACACACAAAAAATATTAAGTGTAGAAAAAATTTAATTAACATTAGATGGATTTTTACATAAAGAAAATCCATAAAAAGATTGGATTTAGAATGAAATTATCCATCCTTTTAATTCTTCACCAACTTCTTCACAATAGAATTCATCTTCTTGAGTTCTATGTGATCATCTTCCATGAACATGAGTAGTTGTTCTTGATCATCACTTTTGTTTTCTAAGGCATTGATTTTTTTCTTCCTAAGCTTTATGCATGTCAGCATGAAATTTTAAGGATTATTCTTGTTTATAATGTTTTTTCTCAAGCTCGATTCTATGACCCCTTTACCTCTTCCAACTCCAAGTAACTGAATATAATTTCCATTTCAGTTCATTCAATTTGTGCTACCGAGTAGTTTATTACAGGGATAACATTAATTCAAAATACTTTTTGAGATCTTTGAACTTAGCATATTTAGTTTCCAATGCATCCTTAACATTATCTTGAAACGCATTGAGATTTCTCATCTCTTCAGCAGTTTTCCTGGACCAGCTAGTCATCTTCTTGTAAGATATTTTATGGGATTCATAATTAATGATTTATTTTTTGAAATCGGATATATGTTTGACACAGTAATCCATCACCATGGATATTGAATCATTTTTTTATTTATGGAATTCATAAGAATTTGGATTCTTGAATATATGCATGGTAATAAAGGAGTATTACCAACCAGCTTTTTAAAAAACTAAACAACAATTTCATGGACAAGAGAAGATGATTCTAAATTCGAATGCCTTAATAATGAGGATTCATTCTCAGGAACATCAGATTTCTTCTCTGATGAAGCACTGGAAAAATAATTAGTAACTAAAGACATGGTAGGAGTATCAACCATAAATTTATTATAATTATATTATTTTGAAATTATCTGATCATATTTATTTGATTCATACATGTTATATAATAGCTCAACAATATTATCATCATAAAAGAAAATTTTCTCAACTACTTCCTGAGGTTCTCCTTGATGAATTATATCATGTTTACTACTTTATTCCCTGAATTTTATATTTACTTCTTCGATATCCCTGTCATCCTTTCTAGTTGTAGCAAGCTTAGAAGATTCGGCTTCATATGATCGAATGGACAACTTCTGGGAAGGACATTCCTTCTCATGATAATCATCAACTTGTCATATCATGTCATCAATCTCACCAATTCCTTCTTCATTACTTTTTCCACATCATGTTCTAATTTTTCGTCTACATTCTCTTCCACTTCTATTTATAATACATCATATTCTTCTTCTTCTTGATTTGGTTCTATAATCACAAACTTCTTTCACGGAGTCTCTGTAATTAATTATTTGAAAAACGATTCTGGTACCAAAATATTATCGGAGGCTTTCTCATCATCTTTAATAATATATTGAATGAATTCAGAATTAGAATTTTTTTTCTTCTTCTATTTCTCTTGTCTCTTAAGATCTTCAGCAACGTTTTCCTTTTAGGATTTTTTCTCTACAGGGACCAAGCCAATCTTAGGCTCCCATTTTTTTTATCCCTTATCCATTTTTCAAATACCTCATCAGGATATGATTTTTTCTTCATTGACTTCAATGGTGCAAATTTAATTTCCATGGCAAGAGAAAAATTTGATAACTCTTGATTTTCCTTCACTTTCCTCTTCCTTCAACCATTCTTGGAGGATCTAGATACAACATGCTATATTGATAAAGCATAAACTTCTACATTTGATAAATCATAAAACTCTTCGAAGTCAGCAGAAAAATTAAATTCTCAATCTTCTTAGAGTTTCATCACTTATCAACATTACCCTGAAATTTATGGACATCGAATTGTAAAAAAATTTCAATGATTCTAATCAAGAAACAATGACCTTTAATAGAATTTCGGATTCAAGATAATTTGAGACATCAAATTTCCATTCATTATATTCTCAATCATAATAAAAATATACTTAACCAGATTCAGCTTCGAGAGGTTCACTAATAAATCCAAAACATATATATCATTTTTTTAGAGTATCATTATCTCCATTCCTCGGAATGAAAAGGCCATGAAACCAATGATCAAAAATCTTGAAATTTGAATAATGATGATGAGTTTTTGGAGTTTTGACTCCAAAAAAACCAATGCACTATAAGGACTTTTAATTTTCAAAGCATCCAGTTACATCAGGTAACATATGCGAACAAAATTAAGATTATACTTCGTAAGGTATTCCAATCATACTAGCTACCTTATATTAAGAAAGAGAGTAAGACATAACATAACACTTTAATGAAAATTTCTCTTTTCCTCCATGATTTAAAAAATATATAGATTCATAGAACTCTACATGAATCTCTAAAATCACCAGATCCTCTACCTTGGGTTTAGATACAGCTATACTCTCCCATTTATTTTACTTGATATTCATTCAGATGATTGAATCATACTTACTAAAGATGTCTGAGATTACCATCCTTTCACGGTAAATCTGAGATTTAGATATTTCCATTATGATTGTAAATTATTTATGAGGAGAGGCTTCTATAGACGTTTGGATCTAATGGGGACATGAGAAATTTGAAATGGTTTTAATTAGGAAGAGAAGTACGTCAACACACAATAGATTGGGGTTTGATGTGGGACAGCCATTGGGGGTCCTTTATATTGAAAATTGATGCGACGGTTCTGCGTCTTTGACTGATCCAACTTTTGAAATCTTCATGAGATGATATGACAATTAAGATGATAGCCGAGAAATGATTTTGATAGATTCCAATCCTTTAATGTTTTTATGAAAATCATTCATAATTAATGAAAAAATAATCCAGTAATATTAAATCAAAAAGAAATTACTAAAAAGTAAAAGAATATTGCGAGAATTTAGAAAAAATATCATACCATTCAAAATGCTAGGATGATTATTCGTAAGGAGGAAAAATAAATTTCAAATAACGTTAGATTCTGAATTTTTTATTATAAAAAATTTTAGACAATGAAAAATTTGACAACGATAATTTTGATAACAAAAATTTTGACTAATAAATTTTTTTACTATAAAAATTATTGACTATGATAATATTTATTATGAAAATTAGGATTTTGATGATTTATTAATAAGAATAGTTTTGACTAACTCAAAATTTGACTAGTAAGAAATAGTTTTTCCCATATAAAAAATATTGTCTTACTGTAAAGAGATACGTTTCAACAAGAAGTTAATACGGAATATTACCTTATGGTAATCATTCCAAATGTCTGTATAATGTGTTCAAAAAAATCAGATGGTAACGATTTTTTAAAAATATTAAAAAGTTGAAATTGTGTTTCAATAAGTTGATGAATGAAATATCATTTTTTTGTTTGATTCCTAATAATGTGATGCCTAATATCTATGTGTTTTTCATGAGAGTGATGTTCAAGGTTTTTATTTAAGATAATGGTATTATTATAATCACATAATATTTGTGTTTTGTTAAAACTCATACCATAGTCTATGAGTGTTTTTTGTATCCACTAAACATGAGCACAACAACTTTTAGATACTACATATTTACCTTCAGCAGTAGAAAGTGCACTGAGTTTTTCTTTTAATATGACAAAAAAACTAATGAATCTTCTACGAAATGAAAAGTTCCAGGTGTACTTTTCATATCAATTCTACATCCACCAATGTCTGTATCCAAATTTTTTTTAAAAAAATTCATTTCCATATTTATAAATGAGTCTGAGATCCATGGTACCCTTTATGTAGTAAAAAATCCTTATCATTGATTTTAAATGATATTATTAGGAATGGACTTCTATCATGGAAATGACTAGTTGTCAAGTAATGTAGACTTCCTATCGTACATCTATATGAAGTTAGATCTACTGGTTTCCCAGCTTCAAAATGATAAAGTTAATTTGAGGTACTAATAGAAGTACTTATACTACTAGTGTTGTTGTATCCATATATATTAAGAATACCTTTAATATACTTATGTTGGGATATATATATTCCTTCTGGTTTTGGTGAAATTTTATAACCAAGGAGAACTGTTAACTCACCCATCACACTCATTTCAAACTCATATTTCATTTGATCCACAAATTAATTAGTTAAATATTGATAAGTTGAACCAAATATAATGTCATCAACATTCATTGGAACAATAAAAACATTTTTCTTATCTATCATTATAAAAATGGTTGGATCACTGTTTCCCTTAACATAATTTTTTTGAAGAAAAAATAATGTAGTTCTATCATACAATGCTCTAGAGGATTTTTTTAAAATCATATAATGATTTGGTATGTTTGAAAACATGTTCAAGATGTCTTGTATCATCAAAACACAGAGGTTGTTCACAAAAATCCTCTTGAACATAACCATTAAGGAAATCACACTTACCATCCAGTTGAAAATGTTTGAAATTAAAGAATGATGCAAAGGAAAGAAGATTAGGAATGGATTCAAGTCTATCTACTAGCGAATAGGTTTCTTCATAGTCTGTTACTTTTTGTTGATTGTAGCCTTTAGCAACCAATCTATCTTTATTTCATACTATGGTTTTATTTTCATCACACTTATTTCTAAAGACCCATTTTACACCAATAATAGTATTTTCGTTAGGTTTTTAAACCAAGGTCCAGACATTATTTCCTTCTAATTCATTTAGCTCATCTTTTATAACTTTTATCAAATAATCATCACCTAAAGTATCATCAATTACTTTTTTTGTAATTGGTAAAAAAGGCTATATGTTCTTCTTCATTTTTTAAGGAACATCTTTTCCATACAAGTCAATTTACATAACCAATGATACTATCACTATGATGATTCTTAATAAACAACTAATTTCAGTTTTGTAAAACTTTTTCATCAACGTATGGTAGGAGGTACTCCAATGAAAATGCTTCAGAAACGTTTTCTTGGACATTTTCTTCATCAGAATGATATTTTATCAAGGGTTGATAAGAATTTTTTTAAAACACATCTGAGGATGTAGGTTGATGTTGTTTAAAAAAAGGATCAGTTTCATCGAACTAAACATGTTTTGTTCCATCATCTGTACAAATATTATCATTGAAACCTCTATGAGCCTTAGAAGTTGTAGAGTAGCTTATGAAAATTCCTTCATCAGATTTTGGTGCAAATTTGTTTAGATTACCTTTAACAATATGAATGAATACCTTGCATCCAAAAACCATGAATTTGGAAAGTCTAGGATTTCTACCATTCCATAAATCATAAGTTGTTTTATTACAAAAAGGTATAATCAATACACGATTTATAGTATAGAAATCATTACATACAAGTTTAGCCCAAAAATGTCTGGCTAACAAATATTTAGTCAACATGGTTCTAGTTATATCTTGAAGAATTCAATTAATTATTTTAACAAAACCATTTTTATGAGGTGTTCTCGGTAATGAGAAGTAATGAGTAATGACTATTCTACTATAAAATGATTCAAAATAAGAATTTTGAAATTCTCCTCCATGATCACTATGAATAGTTATCACTGGTAGGTTTTTATAATTTTTTACTTGGGCTCTAAAACTTTTTAAATAAGAAAAATCATCAGATTTCATTTGCTAGAAAACGGACCCATGTAAATCTACTGTAATCATCAACTAAGACAAATACATAATATTTTCCTCCAATGTTTCTAGTTTGTGTTGGACCAAAAATATCCATATGAACACACTATAATGCATCAGTGGTTTAGACTTCACTGACTAATTTAAAAATTTAATCACATTACTTTCCATTTTGACAATGATCACAAAATTTTGAATAATCAAATATATGATCTGGTATGTCCTTACCCAGTCACATCATAGAGTGTTTTCATATGTTCCTAATTTTACAATGTCCTAAAATTCTATTTCATAAACAAGAATGATATTCCATTGCACAATAATAAGGTATATCTTGGGTCCTAATTTCATATAAGTTTAGTGTGTAAGAATTATTTTCCCTATGGGAATAAATAAATAAACACTTCCTCGGAATTGTGTACTAAACAATTTTCATTCCTAATGTTCAAAAGGTAACCTTCATTACATAATTTACATATGCTAATAGGGTTTTTCTTTATAACTTTTTCATAAAAAACATTTGAAATCAATTTTTTTCTAATAATAATAATGTTACATATACCAATAATTTATCCTTGGTCTTTATCTCTAAAGGTTACATTTCTTCCTTTCATCATGATAATATTTTCAAATTAGTTTTTGTTACTAGTCATATTCCAGGAACATCCACAATCCATGTACAATGTATTGATGTTGGTACATTCTTTATTTTCTTGAAACTAAGAGTGTTAGAATTTTGGAACCCATACATTCTTGGATCCAGAAAAATCAGTTAGAAATTTTTTAGGAATCCACATTTTCAATGAAAAATATGCTTTTTGAAAACCTAATGAATGAGTTTTGTTTATGGAACAATTTTTTTCCAATGCCCACCACATTGAAACTTAGTGCATAATTGAGCATTTTGAGGTACAAAAATAATTGTTACTGATAATCAGTTTTGAACTCGTTTAAGAAAAACTAGAATTATTCCATAGAGGCCAAATTTGGGAATAAATATTATCAATGTTTTCCTAACCTAAGTTAATGTTTTAAAAACACTTCATAAAGGAATATATTTATGACCTCAGCTTAATAACTATGTTTTTATCCTAAATGAAATTATTTTTAGCACTATAGTTAGAATCAAAAACATTTTTCTTATAAATAAATTGTAATTCTAGAATTTTCATTATCATGAATTTTCTTCACGTTAGAATTTAATTTCTCATCAAGATTAGAAAACCTAGAAGCTTATCCATAAGAGGGTAATGTATTAACTTCATCATAATAATATTCCTCATCCGAAAATTCATAATATTTTCTATCACTATAATTAGCGTTCAAGGATACATTGGTGATAGATTCAACATTGTGTACCTTAGCCAATAAACAATGATTTTCAAAAGGTATCTCATCTATAATACCAAGATTTATCTATCTAGAGGACTCATATGCTAAGGATTCATCAGAAGAGTCACCATGACTAGAACTCCAGGTGTCATTGGATTTGAAAACATTTGTAGATTTATCCTTTTAGTACTATTTTCTATTCCTATCAGAATGCTTTTCCTATCTATAATTTCTCTTAAGCATAGGACAATCTGGCCTTATATGCCCTACTCTTTTACATTCATAAAATGTGACTTCAGAGTATTTATTGTCTTTTTTTTATTTATTCATGTATCTAGATTGAATATTATTCTCTCCAGTAGTCATGTTCATCCTTTAGGGAAAAATTGGCAAAATCCTTTTTCTGATGATTCACTTCCACTAGATTCAGATTGAATACCAATCTACATAGATTTGTATATTGTAACACTCTCAAGAGTCCTAGATTTCATATGACTTGATGTAGTTATTAAATAAACTCTTCCATTTCCATTTTTATTCTTATTTAGATCATCGACTATTTTCATTCTTATCTCATGTTGATGAGGATTTCCAAAAATCTCATCACGATAAATCTCTGTGACTTTCCTATTATCATCAATAGTTTTTATATTTTATTCCCAGTATTAGGAAAGATATCTATAATCTTGTCCACATGTTCCTCATCATCTAAACCTTTTTCATCCACTAATTCTAAAATATTAACAATGGTCATTTATCACTGTTGAACCCCACAAACTAGTTCTCTATAAGGAAATAAAAATACATGATATTCTGCTATAAATATAGCTGATCTAGTTTTGATAACCTTTGAAGTTCCAAAATTGAGTTTCTTTAAGATTCCTCCAAATACAATTTAAATATTCACAAGATGATTTCTGGCTCTATATCTTCCTGGTCATGGAACACAACAATGTATTGCATACCTTGTAGTTTTGTTGATATTCTAACTTCTCTTGATTAGTATAAGTCTTAACTTCCTTATCAAGAATTTTGTAATATCTAGAAAGCATTACAAAGTTGTACACTCCAGTTTTAATGAAAAAAGTCATCATTTGATCTCTACAATACACATCATCATTCATATCAAATATAGATGGTCTTCTAGGATTAAAATTTTCAATCGATCCAAAATTAAATCCTACCATCTTAAATAAATTTTTTTCCACAGAATCATGTTATAAATAAAATTATGAAAACAAGGATAAAAATCTTAAGCAAGGTAAATATAGAATAATGAATACTGATAATAAAAACATACATGTGAATATAATTATTTCAGAGACCTTCTCTCATACCAATTGTTGGATTGAAATATGATGTAGATGCTCAATATACAAGAGGGGGTGAATTTTATACTTTAAAAATTCATTTTTAACCATTAATGTTGGATAAAAATTTCTATTTTTTAACAATGTTAAAAAAGGTAAAATCACAAGACATCTTAGTTCTAAAAAATTTCTATATTTCCAAAATATTATTTTCAAAATGAAAATTAAGAAATTTTTACATGGTATAAGATTCTACCTTAAATCATAGAAAATCTTATTTATAAGAATACACAAGTACAAGAATAAATAAGATAGTTATAAATTCCTTATTAATTAAAATTCAGTGGAAAAAAACATGAAACAATATTAGTATCAAGTATGAAATCTTTTATCCCAAAGATTAGGGTATCAAAAAACCTTGGCTAATGGTCCCTTGATTTATTCTTTCAGAAAATTTTGTCTTACCCACACTAGGGTAATCCCTCGATATGAATATTAGAGTCCATCTTGCTATCCCCCAAGCCCTCGAACATCAATGTTGTCGACACCTCTATCTACCTTATCATGGATTTCCTTGAACATTATGTTAGTCAGAACCTCTTACTTCTTATCCCCAAAATCCCTCAACTGTATACAGAAACAATTAGAGTTGCATGATTCAATCTAAAAAATATGTTCAGTATGAAAAAAAATGAGAGTCTCTTTATAGAAATCACTTCTGTAGCATTTAATCTCTGGATTTGTAGAACTTGTTGAGTTCATTCGAATGACCACATATTTTAGGAAAAATTCCAACGGTATTCTCCCTCAGCCAACGGTCATATTTTACCTTGAATTTTGGAGGGACTTGTATATGTGTCACTCAAACAATAGTTAGTTAGAAACAAAATACATGACATCATTTTATTACTATATAAAGAGTAAGTAAAATATAGGTTCTATATCAAATATATTTTTTGAAGTCTAATGAAAAATAATGTTCGGAGTCTATATTACATGGATATTAGAATTCTGTTTTCCAAGGAATTCAGTATCAGAATTATATAGAAATTAGAGTCTGAATTCTATGAAGATTAGTGTCTAAATTCTGAGGAATTCGAATAATGAATTCTATGGAAATCATAGTTTGAATTCTATGGAATTTAGTGTATAAATTCTATGGAATTAGGAGTATGAATTCTACAGAATTAGTAGTCTGAATTCTATGGAATTACGATCTTGAATAATATGGAATTTAGAGTCTACATTCTATGGAATTAAGATTCTAAATTCTAAGGAATGCAAATTCTGAATTCTAAGGAATTTGGAGTATGAATTCTAAGGAAATAGGAATATGAATTCTATTGAATTCAATGTTTGGATTCTATGGAATTCTGAGTGTGAATTTTATAGAATTCAGAGTAAGAATTTCAATGAACTCAGAATATGAATTCAGATCTTGAAAACAAAATACACTATATCTATGTACTTATAGAATTCCAAGGCTATAGTTGTGAAACACAATTTTTCACTTAGGAATAAAAATATTTATATTTATAAGAACTAAAATATGAAAAATGAACAACAAAGGTGAGGTTAAATTTATTTGGGGATGTAAAATTATCCTTATTATGGAAAATATGAGAGGAATAGAGATTTTCCTTGAAATATAGTGTTTGTGATTCTCGAAACATATATGAATGTGAAATTCATAAAGAAACATTATTGAATCAACACTTCCCTGACCATTGAATCTCCATGATACATTTTCAATAGCATTTCACGCATAGAATGTGATATTTTTCATGAAAACATCTATGTTTAGATATAATTTGATTAGGACCCCCTATATCATTGATCCCCTTGGAATACAAATTTAATTCAAATCGATTGGCATTTGATAAATCCCCACTTTTAATATCAGCAGTTATGCCCTGCATTTCTTCTGTGAACACAACCATTGCCAATGACCAGAAGTAGTGTTGCATTTGATTCTTCCATTGCTGAAAGTTGTTCCCATCATAGATAAGAATCCCTCTATGATTTTTGACCTCCATTTGAGATAGAAACACTAATATTAACATGTACCTCTTATACAATTTTTTTGAACTACTAGGCTAGATACCCTGAGAAGGGGGTTGAATCAAAATATGAAAATAAAAACAATTTCCCCATATGGTCTTGTTTTGTTGTTAGAAAAAACTCTCGTTTCACTCTCCTTTTTGTATTAGAGTATTAATGTACCTTAGATAACATACATGACACATCAATTTAACTGGGTTCACCCTCACTGGGCTACGTCCAAGGAGAATACAGTGGCCATGTGCTGATATACCAAATCAATAATAAGTGCACTGTTGTTTACACGTTCAAAGCGTACTCATTGTCCCTACTGGATTTCAACCAGTCAAAATTTTAGAACTCACTACTCTCTAAACATTAGTGAGGACACTGCTTATTCATAATATTGACTCAAAGTTTATAGTTGTGTAAGTATAATCATTATCATTAATGAATCCATCCTCCACTGTATGTAGATTCTCTATTGAAGTCCAAAATTCATCCACTCATGAATACCCCTTTTTCCCTGACCACTGGGCAACAAACCATTATAATATTCTTTGAAAATAACCTTACGTTGTGAAACTCCCAATTTATCAAATGACAAAAAATCCTTCACGATGTCCCCAATACTTCACGAAGAGCATGCCTTCACATAGCTCACTTCTTCATAGAGAACACGCCTTCATGAAGCTCAAGCGTATGTAGAGATTAGACCATTATAGAGCTCATTCCATCACAAATAAACATTATTTTTCAATCTCAATCACCCAGCCTGGTACAAAACATCTTCACGAAGCTAGTCTAGCCACCCCAAATCTCCTTCTTCCCTGAAGAAAATGGCCTCTACAAACCTCCTTCACGATTTGAGTGTAACATGTTTTTCTTTGAAAACACTATACTTCTCAAGAGGGGGTCGATGTCTATTTATAGGAAACTAAAATGACTATCGAACCTTCCGTGTGAAGTTAGCCCCACATCATCTCAAATCGCGATGCTCCGAAATTTCTTCTGAAATTCGTCTGATACCATGAAGCACCACATACATTTTCAGATTGAGAAGCTCATTGTTATCATGGATCGTTATTTCAATTCCTTTGTGTCATCACCTCAACGATTCACTACAACAATCTTCACCTCCATTGTTCCCAAAACTCATTGTAATCACGAATAATAACATCTACATTCTTCATGTCTTTGCGGAATCCACATCAAAAAACCCATCATCATGAAACTCATGATTTTTCAATATATTGATGATATCTTTATATAAATCAATCTTAACAAAACCCATGCAATTTCTTTAATTTTAAGAGCCATTCATTGAAATACATCTTGTATATGCTCTTTTTGTACGACATCCAGATCTTCCATTCCTTTTTCATGGTTCATTGTCAACATGGATTGTCAAAAACATCACAAGAACTCTACAATTCACCATGGATGTACACAATGACTACAAGCACAACCTAACCAAAAATGATGCCATGTTTCCATCAGGGATTTTATTCCAATCAGTAAAGTTAAATTGTTGAACATAAATAAGAAAAATATTAAAACAATTAATGGGTTTTAAAAAATGAGGGTATGAGGTGAATAATAAACAAAAAACCACCCCACAAATTCATTTCATTTTTAGTCCATATTATTTGAGAAGTATCCTTACATTATTAAAAATTTAATTTTTATATAAAAATTTACAATCCCTAATATCAATAAAGAGAAATAAACTCACCCACTTCCTGACTCACCATTCCATTGAATTTATTATTCATCAATTTCAAACATTACACTATTAAACTCATTACCTATTTCAAATTATATATTTTACAATTAGATATTATATGGAATTAATTTCAAAAGATAATTCTAATTAATATTTATGTCCCCAATGTGGTTATTATTAACTAATAATGTGTTATTCCTAATTATATTCATTCAAATGTATTTTTACTATAGTATTCTGATGATAATATTATATTTAAAAGTCATTAATGATATTATTTATTATGTATTATCATGATCATACAATATACCTCGTCGATTATGAATGTTGAAATCGCCATTTGGGGATGTGTGAGGATTATAACCCATCATGACATTAAATAAATTATTTATCATTTACCATGATTTATAATGAGTACAATATATATGATGAGGAAATATGATGATTATGAAATGAATTATATTCCTTATACATCATATTATACCTGCCTTAATAAATCCCCAATAAAATTTAATGATTTGAACTTATTAACATTTGTGTTGATTTAACCCCCTATATATATAATTTTATAACTATTAGGTCCATAATGATTTTGTGATTTCATATAATTATTATATATTATAATATAAATAATTTTTTATTTAAATATATATATATTAAATGATTTATATTTTTTATTTTTTAATAATATATTCCATTTTGATTTGTAAAAAAATAAAAAAGTCACCCTAGATACTTTTTTTCAAGCCGTATTCACGTTTTTCACATAATGAAAATTGAAAATAAATAATAATTTTAAAAAATTAGGACAATTTCATTAATTATATTGGAATTACAGACAAGAAAACCTATAACAATCATTATTACCCTCTTCATAAATATTTTATGAACCAAACCATTATTTTTCTTGACATGCGATATTGGAAATAACAAATAGTTTCTTCATATATTTGAAATATATTTTTACAAAATAATAATAAAATGAGAAGTATTACTATGGTTATATTATTATATAATTTATCAATATAGTTGTTTTAGTTAATAGGATACTATACCACAACCGAGTATTTATAAATACATGGTATGATTTTTTCAAGCATGTTTATCGCTTGGAAACATGTTTAACATTATGCACTGAATTTATTTTTAGTAGTGTTTGTTAATCCTAACTGATATTTTATATAATAAAATAAATTTATTCAATGTTAATTAATGTTCAAATTAAATCAATAACACATTCATTATGATTTAGGTTATATTATACTCACGTTGTATGGGGTCCTAATCTTCAAATTTGAATAAATATTGAAATATTTATATTATATCTGCTAAAAATGGATTATATGCATGATTTTATTTATTATTAACATAATATTGATCATGTTGTTGTTGCAAGTAATGTGGTATAAATGTTTCACACATATATTTTTTAACAGATATCAATTATTTTCAAAATGGATTTTATAAATAGGAATAAGAGTGGACACATTAAATTTTAATTTTTTTTAATTTCCCATGTTGTTTATATTGAAATTCATTAATATTTATTTTCTATGTTGGATATTTTATACAACTATAAAATTCAATAATATTTAAATTTATTTTTACTATAAACTAAATGAAAAATAATTTTCCATAAATATGCCTTTATTGTTATACAATAAAAACATTATTAGATAAATTTAATATTTAAATTGAACCAGTTATGAAAATATCAATAGTACATATAAAAATAATCAAACACAATATCACTGATGCCAATGAAGAAAAATAAAAAAAAATTGAAATTTAAGCATTACATTATATATATATATATATAATTAACTCAAACCAAATCAATCAATTGAAATATAATAATAATTCTATTTTTTTAGACTTTAATTATATTCTGTAAGAGAGAGTGTGTCATAATAAATATATATATTTTAAAACTAAATAATATAATAGTACATTTTTAAATTAAAAATAAAATATTGAAAAATAATATCGACATTCAATTATTCATTTTCAATGATGATATTTATGTTTTAATTTAAAATATGGTTCCAAAAAAATTATTTTATATAGAAAACATTTGATAAATATAAATGATAAATATCCCTTGCATCTAAATAATATATTTGTGTACTCATATTTCTTGTTTCCTCACTATTTTAAAATATATTCATTTATTCAATATATTTATATGTAATAAAAATAATATTTTTTTTATAAAACTAAAATAAATATATAATCATACATTGATGATTAATTCACTGGTAAATTTTTTTCACTTCACACAATACAAGGCGTGACCAGTAAGATAACATCTCCATCATATAAAAATTATCTAATTACATCTATTAAAAAATTAACATTTGTGGTTATTCAGTTAATTGAAGTAATATTTTTTGAAATATATGTTCAATACTATGCAAGAAAATGATGAATCCAAAACCAAATTAAATTATCATGAAATAAATCAATAATATATGGTGTTCTTCCTTTATCAATTATTTCACTCATTATTGGTGAAATAAGATAAGTTACCATAAATTACTATAATGTTTTCATATAATATTAAATAAAATGTTTATAATTATATATAATATAATTTTTTTAATGTTTTTTCAGTTCTTAATTAATTTTATTTATTGAATGTTATATGGTAATCAATATACATTATAAATACATGATTCATGGTAATGTTAATAAAATTATCTAATCACAAGCTCTATGATGTTACTTTTAATATTTTTCATTTTAATTAACAACTATAAATGATTTTATCTGTTGGATCCTCATAAAAATAAGGAAAAATTCATGATTGTGGTGATAATATTTGTAGTACACAAGAATTATTTTCTAAAGAAAATGATTAATGTATATATCAGGGTCTGTAATGTATTTTTTTACCGTTAATTTACTCATATATACAATTGAAAAATATATATTTATAACATAATATTTTTAAATGAAATTTAAAAGGAATATGAAATAATGATCGGAATATATTAATATCACATATACTTTTTCATGAGTCATGCGTATTGTATTTTTCAGTATAGGATAAAAATATTCATTCTACACTAAAAAATAATGTCCCCCTTTGTGCTCTTTGAACATCTCAAATTTTTCATATATTCTTTTAAAATATAATATTATTTATTTTGGAGACTGGTCACTGCGAAATCCTGGGAATCTAGGGATTGGCGTTGCATGAATAAATGATTGATATTTATTAATAATAATAAAAAGTACACACTAATGGTTTTCCAAAGAAAATGATGACTAAAACATAAACAGGTGCTTGGATTTAAAATTAGTGGGATGTATAATGATAAAGACAGAGCGATTTAGATGATTGATTATTCCCAAATTTGTGTGCATCAATTTTCTTCGGTGAATAATGAAGAATAAGAATTATTCCCATTTCGCGAGAAGATATGAGGATTGGACACATTGTTTGATGATGGTGAGGATTAGACATTTTTAAGGTTCATTTTCATGATGAATAGATTACCAACATGACGTTCGTTGGTGTTGGATCAAATGATGGTGAAGAATCTATGATTCTCGAAAACCCCAGAAAAAATAGCATGTAATTTGGGATTTCATAGTTTGTGGGGCCCGTATTAGGGTTTGTACGATGTTACAGATCGTATGACATGTTACCCATGTGATATTGTGTGTGACCCTCCCCAGTTGACTTAGTGTGTACTATTGAGAGTAAAAGGACACGAGAAGGAGTGAACATTCATAGAAATAGTATCTTCTGCCACACAGACATGGATTGGTGTACACGGACCATTACAAGGACACAACATGGGACAAAGAAAAAACTAGGATACACATGAATGATACCATGTGTCTCAACATGTACTTTTCATCCTTATACAATATATATATATATATATATATGCAGACAACGTTTCATTTGTGGATCTTCCACACTGGAATGACTTGGGATATTTGTACACAATGTGTAACAATTTGGACACACAATTTACTCCCTTTAAGAGTGATTGGGGATCTTCATTTCATTTGATTGGACTAATATAGTCTGATTGAATTCACTTGTCCCTTTTCCAATGATGGTACTATGCATAATTACATCAACAAAAAATCATTTTTATCCCCTCAAGAGGTTGATTATTTTATAGAGTTTTTATGTCCTTCCACGAGACTAGAGTATGATCCTCTATCATCCCTAGTTAGAGTATGTGGAATCTGTCTGGAATCTCTAAGCAGGGAATTAATCCTTCATCTTGTAGGCCACATCTGTAGGGTCTATTGAATCATTGGTATATGATCCCCAATATAAAGTTTTTTTCTTGATTGTCTTTATGGTGTCTACATGCGGATCAATTATTTTCCCCCTATCATTGAATCATATGCTTCATAAAGCAACACATTCAATTTGGGAGGGGAACAAATAAGTTGGACCTCTTTGTCGAGTGTGTCTGATGATATCATGGCTCGTGGAGTGAGATATCCTAGAATGAGTATAACTTTGTGAAGAAACTAATGGATATCAGTAATTTATTTCTACATAATGAAGTAGTTTCATTGCTGAGTATATTTGGGTTCTTCCTTTCTTTGGTTATTCAAAAATTGTCATATGTTTTATAATGCTAACTATACATGGTGCTTTACCTTTAGTGTTTTCGGGGTGTTCTACTGAATATTCTTATACACACCCCTACACAAGCATTCTCACATGTGTCAGTACTTGTGCTGACAATGGATTTTTATATGGTGTATTATGTGGATGTGGAGTATGTGGAGAATAAGTTGACATTGACAAAGTGAGGAGTTTACGAGGAGTATTCTTTTCATTTAGTCCTCACCCTTAGAGGATGTTGTACTCTTTTAACATTTGTTTGGTCTTTTATATAGCAATTTTTTCAATAATTTATTGTTCACTATTGTAGGATCATATATGTATACGTGCATTTCTTTATTTGTTTAAAATTAATCATTTTTGGTCTTCAATATGTGTTTATATGTACATTTACATTTACAAAATTCCTCCCATTAGTGGGATATGACTACTCATTATTGGTTTCAATCACCTAGATTTTTGGAGGGGTGGGTGGGTAGTCATGAGTCATACCTCGGCTGGTTGGTTCATGACTAATTGGTCTCAAATGGGGAAATGGTGGGTTCAAAATTATGACTTGATTCAGTGATATTGGGTTGGGGAAATAGTGTTATGCGTTTAAAGATTGTCTTTCAAGACACAAACTCTAGTGTTGGAGTTGAGGATGACATATCCATGTAGCAGGACTCTGTTAACCTATTCATAGACTAGCTACATGAGAACAATGGATGTAGGGAAAAACATGCAATCATCATGCTAGAATGGTTGTTTTTTGATTTCATTCTTAGGTCATATCCCTAGATATACATTATTGACCGTCAAACATCATGTTTTATTTCATTATGCCTTGAAATAGAAGGTGAGTCCAGATTCAACCACATGACCATGAGTATGATCTGCGTAGTGAGTAGGAATCATTACAATGCTTGTACTATGGATAGAACCTCTAGGTGATTTGTCGGTTATACAACCACCCATTGAGTAGAAGCTACCACCATAACTCCTAGATGAGTACTCACAAAAGATGATTTCATTTCATTAGTTTCCATGGAAATATCCTCCAAGGATTCAGGGTGATCTAGACCCCTATGTAGTTTAGTACTAGCTAGAGGTAATCATTCATGATTATCTCATTGTTAGGACACCTTTATACCATATGAAATTCCACATATATAATCATATTTAGGGATCTACCACGATATGGTGGAGCATGTTGAATTAGTAAATTGATGAGAAATATCTCATCTGTATAATATTATATCATATTATTATATAGGTGTTTTTTCCATCCACATTGAAATTGGTACACATAAATTATTTTCTGCATCTCCAATCAAAAATAATGACCATGGAGGTGTTTTCAATTTTTTTGGCTGATCTACCATTCTACTTCTTGGATATGTCATGAGAACAGTTTTTCAAGGCTCAGACCATCGATCTGGAGTTTCACCAGGATATCAGTGTGTCAGTGGTATCCCTTATCATTCCAACATATGTGGGGGTATATGAGCGACCCATGTTGGTATAATTGTTTCTAGTAGTGCATTCACTAGTAGAGGGAGCTAGAAGTGGTAACCTCGCAACTAAGACATTATCATTTGGTGTTCGATGAAAGTCACATGGATCCAAGAGGGAAAAATGCATCAGTTGGTTATCCCAATACTCAAGGTAAGCAGTGTAGGGATCTCAAGATGTCTTTAATAAGAAATTGGATATACAATGTTTCTCTTGAGATGGTCAGAGACATCTGGAATTAGAGTTATACACCCATCATGTTGTGGAGTAGGAGATAATCAGTGAATCACCGAGGTAGAGTTAATGTCAGGGGATGGGGGGTTTTAAATGTGGTGGAAATGGTTGAAGGGATGGAATTGTAGATGGAGGTGGTCGGATGATCAACAAATTTTTTCATGGACCACCCTTGGGTGGTCCATGATAGGCATATGGAGTAGGTGGGAAGGGATAAGGATAACTGCACGCTATAGAGGCCAATTACTCTAAGGCTCTAGAGATGATATTAGGTACGATCAGTTTCTTTTCAATGATAGATACAAAATTTATATACATATGAATTATTCATTATTTTATCACCATGAATCAAGTTTGAGACTCGAGTATTTTGTTTGAACTACAAACTCGACCGATATACTTGAGGTCCTATATTGTAGGGGACTCAATGATCAATAACTGGTGTTGACAGCGTGGTCTGACTATAAGAGGTGATAGTTTCAGTTGGTATTTCATAGTATCTACATCTAGGGATTACCACATCATTTGTCGAATGTACTAGTTATCCATAGTTATTATAATATTTTCTATTTTAGGTGTAGACTATGTTGTGTTTATAGTGATTGATCCATTTTTTATTTTTATTAGTAAAAATTAATTATTGATAGTGCATGATGAAATCATATAGATGATGGTGAAATTCATTACTAATCAATTGGATTACCTGACCCAAAGAACAGGGAATGTTATGAGTCCTTAGTTTCCTATAGTGGTGGTTGAGTATGATGATATCTTTCCTAATGATGTCACTAGCACACCTCCCTATTAAGACACATGATTCTACATTGATCTAAACCCTGAGACAAAACATATATATATTTCATGTTAACTGATGGCTCCTAAAGTGCTTTGTGAGATGAGGGAGAAATTATAGGACTGGTAGAGGAAGGGATTGGTTCGACATAGTTATTTACCCTAGAAAATGCTAGAGTTTTTCTCTAAGAAGGAAGACAAGAGATTGTGATTATTTGTGGATTAATGATGTTTTAACTATGTTAAAATAGAGAACATGTATAGACAACCAAGGACTAGTGACCTCTTTGATATGTTGATTGTTTCTCTGTGTTTTTTGATGATTGACCTCATATCAGGCTATCACCTTCTATGTGTACGAGGCAAGGTTATAACAAATATGAACATAATTTGGCAATAAAAACACTATAAATATATGGTGATTATACTTAGAATGATGAATACCCAATTTTTTTCATAGGAATCATGATCTAATTCATTCAACATTTCTTAGACCTATTTGTGTTAGTCTTCATTGATGATATCCTAGTGTATTTTTCATCTAAGTAGATTCATGAAAGACACATGAGAATGGTTTTTTATGCACCCAAAGATTACCAAAATGATGGTAATATATATAACATTCATTTTTGTATTTGAGAACTAAATTTCCTAGGACACATTCTCTCATAGGATAGAGTTTTAGTTGAACCATCCAAGGGTGATGTAGTACTTATCTCAAATCCCCATAAGGTTGCCACTATGGTGAGGAGTTTCATTGGATTTGTGGTGTACTATTATTGGATGTGTTCTATAGAAAAGTTAATATGTTATTGCATTTGGATCATGGTAGTTTGGACCAAATGAGTATAACTATGCAAACCATTACGTAGATTTAGTAGCCTTAGATTTCACATTGAGGGTGTGGCAACACTACCAGAGAGACGAGTTGATTATTTTGTACTACGACCACATTGGTCTCATTTATATATTATATTTGAAAAATCATAACATGATATAGAGGTTTTTGATAGAGTTCCTCCAATTCAATAATATTTATATTTTAAATTCTCATGTGAAGGGGAATGTGGTGGAGTATTCTACAAACATGAGATCTAGATCATAGTTTCTGAATGAGCCATAAGAGTAGTTTTTCTCATCAAAATTTTCTATTGTGGATGGATATGTATGATTTTTCATATAGTCGATGGTTTTATTCCCTCAATATTATAGAATTTTTTAGGGGCCCATCTTCGAGATTCCAACTGCGAGGCACTACATACTTTGAAATTCATAGGGCATGCTGCTGATGGATTTTCAAAAGGCTGGGAGTATATTGTTATTTTAAAATTACACATGATGGAATAAGTAATGTTGATAGAGGAGGTTATGATATAGTTTCATATATCTACTTTAGTGGTACATCTAGTTTTGGAATATATATAACATGTCCACTAATGTAATTTTTTTCTAGTGATGATGAAAGTAGTGGAATAGTTTTTTTCGTGATTTTATACATTTCATCAAGTGAAGGTTGAGAATCTGGTTCCCCCAGTTTTATAGAAACCACATTAAGTTCAAAAATGGAATTTATATCTAATATATATATATGATTCATGATATTGTTACCATGTATTTCTAGTTGGAATGATACCTTCTTTTTGATCTTTGACTGACTCACCATGTTGGCCCACATCCTAGCAATCCATGATCTGATTTTAGAAGATATCATGGGACACAAATATGTTCAAGAAAAAATTGGTATTCATGGAGTTGCATTGATGATTTCCTTTGATCGTGATCATCACATTACATTATGGTTGTGAAAGGTATTTCAAGAGGGATTTGGGAGACAATTACACTTTTTCATAGTGTTCCACCACCCAAAAAATTACAAGACTAAGATGACCATTGAGGTTTTGGAAGACATTATGTGAGATTGGATGTTTCACTTTTTTTATAGTTTGGTGGAATACATAACCTTGGTGGAGATTGTGTATAGAAACAACTCTCATTACCCTATTGGTATGGAATCATATGAGGAATTTTACAGGTGACCATATAGGTCACCACATTGTTGGGATGACATTTTCGATACATAACACGTAGGCTTGGAGTTTGGGATGGGAACTATAAAAATTTACATACTAACTAGGGACGGATGAAGACTGAATATAGATATTTGAATTATGCTACTGATATGCGATAAATGATTTTGGTGTTCGTGGATGTAGACAATGTTTTCTTTTGGGATTCACCTCAATTGTGATTATAAAGATAGGGCTAAAGGATGAATTTAAACATTGAGGTTCATTTTACCATTACAGTTACTACATTGATATGGTGATGTGGTGTAACTATTATCTCTAAATTCTTAATTATAAATAGTACAAGGTGTCTTATATGTGTCTTAAGTGAGGAGGTATGTGAATGACTCATCACATATTATTTAATGGGGAGACTTCGAAATCGAGGATGTTGTGACCATTGATTAGTAACCTATGGATATTGGGTATTGAAAGTAGAGGATCCTTATAGGATAATAGATTTTGTTGATGGGTGTCTGGTGGAATAACAAGAATATCTAGGAGAGTACATAAGAGAAGGAGGGTCATAACTGTTTTTGGTTTCCTCATCTTTTTAGCATCCATTATTTTGGATTGTCAGAAACCTAAAACACTATTGTGGGGAGTTTGTAATTTACCATTTATGATTTTTATGATTTTTAAATATTATATGGTTTATTGTCGAGACCATATGCCAAGAACATATGTGATTCTTATACCTAGTTTTCCAAAAATAAATTATTGAAATATATGTATTATATTAAATTTCATACATGCATCATTTTCTTAAAAATTAGGAAAAATAATTAAATAGGTTACCAAATTAGAAATATGGAGGAACTATTATGTTCATAATTTATTTTTTACCCTTGGAATAAATTAAAAATATCTAGAATTTATCCCTTTGATATAATTTACCACAACTGCAAAATTTAAAAAATCAGTTAACATAAGAATTTATTTATTTTTGTTAAGAATAGAAACCTACATCATCATTAAATATAAGGATATTTCCATTGTCTACGTGTTTTATGCTAAACCACACAGACCTAGAAACCATTGGAATATAGAAATCTTGGTGGATGGTGAAGGATAGGAATTATATCATCAATCATCACACCTGCAGAGTTGGTGGATCTCATCAATGATTGATATTAAACTCATCTACATTATAGATTGATCAAAACTCTAGGTAATAGGTTTTTTATTAAATTTCTTCCATAATATTGATTAATATGAAGAACGCAAATAATAATACCAACTTATTGATATGTGGATCATGTGTATTTATAGAATGGGTTTATTTTGAGGTGTATTTGTGAGTGTTGTTTATTTTTATAAACATACTGACTGAATATCTAGTCGAAAATAATCATGATTGGAATAAACATTGATCAATGAATTTTACAATCATCAGTTCATGTTCTTTTCTCTATTGATTAATTGTTCATCTTTTTCATTGTATGTTTGGCCCATATCTAAAATATTCCCAATTAATCGATCAATGCACACATGGTTAATTTTTCAATGATGTGATATCATAGATCATATATCCACATGGCATTTTAGAGGTGTAATGATCAAAATAGATTAATTCAGATGATAGATGATTATTTAGTTTTTGTTCGTAATTGTTTATTGAAAAATATGACGATTTAATCCAATTTATGAGCAGATCTGTTGAAGTGAAGTGTGGCCTATTGATTATGAGGCATAGATCATCACAGATAACCATTTTTTTGGGAAAAGTGGTCCCCATATCTATGACCAGAGGGTTTGGAATGAACAGTGGAAGAAACTAATATCGAATAAAATCCCACAGGGCATGATGTGTAATAAGGGATTACAGAGTGTGTGGAGACCCATGGTTTTGGCGTTGGTATTTGAACGATGTTAACGATCACATGAAATGTTACCCTAGTCACATAGAATGTGAACCTGTCAGGGTGAATCGACATTTAGTACATTAATTACATGGACACATATAAGAGTTAAAGGGAATAAAAATGATATGTATACCCACAAAAACAAGGCATGGAGTACATAGACATGTACACGAACATTGCTTCATGACAAAGACATGGGAATGCAACACAGGTAGGATACATTATGTCTCAACACACAATGTATATCCTTTAAAACATAGTCTATATAAAGACTACATGTTGTGTGAGGATATTCCTCATTGGTTGGACATGGGATATATGGAAACAACAACTAATCCATAGGAAACTCTGTGAAATCCCTCCACAAGTAGATGGGGATCATCATTTCCTTTAATAGGACTGGTATAGGATGAGTGAATTCAATTTTTTGTTTTCCCTAGAGGGTAATCTATGGAATTATATTCACATCAGTGAATTGTGACCCCATATAATGGCTAAGTCTTAGATAGAGTTTTGGAGTCCCTCGGCAAGACTAGAGTGTCATCCTCTATGTTCCCTGTTTGGATTTTTCCAAATTAGTTTGACCTCCATAATCATAGAATTAATGGTTCATATACTAGGAATCATCAGTATATTGTTTGTAATCTTTGGAATTCTATTCCACATACAATGATTTGAACTAGATTTAGTTTTTTGTGTCTCCTAGGGGTTCTGAGATTTACCCCCTACCAATGTATATTAATATTGTTATAATTTTATTAACTATTTGGGAATGTAGCCAATGAGGCACATCTTTTAATTGAGTTTCTATTATCATTAAATCACTATTGGAGTGATCACTAGAAAATAATAATTTCATTATTAAAATTATAGTGGCTGCAAATTGTTTATGACCTCTTCATGGTGTGGTGTCATTCTTTAGAATTTATTGGTTCTCCATGATTCTGTTATAATTTTATTTTTATATCTTTTATTGAGATGATTGCACATGGTTATTTGTTTTTAGTGTTATCATGGTGTCATAATGAGTAATATTATATTAACCCCTGCATGGGAATTCCCGTATGTGTCTTGTCTTATGTAGTCAAAATATTTTTTCCTAGTTTATTTGGAGGAAAAAGATCAGGAGGAGTGTATCCAGAGTATTACATTATATGTTGTTTAATGGAGTGGTTTTTATACATGGTACTCTCCCTTGTTGTAGGTTGGGCTCTATTATGTTTTGGATGGACTTGTTTTTTCCCTTTTCTGTTTTTAGTATGTTACTATTGGTCTCTATATTGGGATCATAAATGTATACATAGATTAATTACTTCTTTACATTTCATTTTTTTGTGGTCATAGATATGTGTGTGTATGTATAGGTGTATTATGAAAATAAATCCAATTCTTGGAATATTTTTACTTGATCATAGTCTCCAACTACATGCCAATTAGAGGTGGGATTTTGGTACTCACATGTCATACCTCAGCAATGTGATATCATGGTATATTTTCTCATCAATGGAATCCTATATATAATATTAAAATACTAAATTAGTGAATCATAATATATTAATAATGGTATTAATATGAATAACATATATAAATTAAATAATTTTCATGTTATATTTTCACCTATATAAAAATATTCATCAATTAGTTATTGGATGTGTATTATTATTTGGTAACTAATCCATCTTACATTTCTATCTTGGGGGAAGAAGATACATAGAATACAATTCTTGAATACTGAGGTCTCATTTTCCGAATATTTATAGGCATTTCCTATTCTTATAATAAATTATTCCATTTATAATATAATGAATGATGGGATACTTATTTGATTTCATAAGCTATCGAGATATCATAATTACCAATAATGTGAAAATATGATTAAGATTATTATTAATAAGAACTAAAAATATATAATCATATAATCAAATAAATAGATTTATTATTATCATCTATTCTAAAAAAATCTACTTCCAGGTCCAGATATATTGATTAGGATATTTATCAGTCGGATTTATTTTCCATTCCAAAAAATTGATATATCTTGAGAGGAATGATTTAAAAACATTCCATATCATATAATAAAAATATAATCATCTATTCCATACATATATAATTTAAACTATATCATATATCATACATTAACAAGTGAATATAAATTTTTAGTAAAATAATTTCATGATAAATAATATAATGTAAAAATTTCCACTGAAATTTTCTATCCATAAATGATGAAATCAATATTTTTTAAATATTTTTATATCAAAAAACGAAATAATGATTTTCCAAATGTTTTTTAGTAATATAACAATTATATTTTATTTTAATTAAGAACCCAAATAATAACATTGTCATAAAATTCAATTAATATTCTCTATTCTTGAGTAAGGGATACGAGTTTTTTGTAAACATGTGCATCAATGACTACAAATCAAAGAAGCCTTAAATCCCCGACTGAAAGTATATGGACCCTTTGAATAAGGATGAGAATGATCCTCACCAAACACATATATATTACCCCCACAAATAATCTCTTGGTCAATAATATTTTTGATAAATAATAATCCTGAAATCAGGTTAGTAAATAATTATTATATAAATATTCATATATAATAAGTAGGTTTAAATTTAATTTCAAAAAAAATCATCAAATAATAACTATAGAATACAAAACAACTATTCATAATTTTATATTTGGTTATCTAAAATGATAAAAATATTAATGAGATGTGGGTGAAATGACATAAACAATAGAAAAATTACAAAAAATATACAAAAATTGAAATATTATTTATATATTCATTTATAAAAAAAATTAAAGGAAAAAATTTATTTAATAATTAATATAATAAATTATTTTCATTTAATAATGAATAATATTAAAATAAAACAACCAAAATTTAAAAAAATATTAATAAAAAATTTCAAATATTTTTTATAATATGTGTTTTTAATAAAAATACATTTTCTAAATTTTGTGATATTTTGTTGAGTAAATAAGAAAAATTTATTTTCAACCTGTATTCTTTAGTAACCACTAATTGATTTTTTTCTAATATTCATTCATCAAAAACATTCAATACGAAACAAATTAGGTCTATGACATGCTAATTTATATTTTTAAATAATATTTCCAATGATGTTGGAATCTCACATAAATTAGAATCAACATTATTTCTTTCATCACCAAAATATAATATTTTCCTCATAAAAAAAGTTCACTATATATCTGATGAATAAATAGTAAAAAAAATTATTTTCACATGTCATCATGCTAATATGATCAGTTCAATAGTTTACTTTTTTAAAAATATCTATATCCATAAATAAATAAACATATTTGATGATGGTTTAAATGATAAATCATGTTACTTTAAACAATTGAAATAAATGTTTGTTATAATAAGACAATAATATGTATATATTTATTCATTAATAAGAACATTACATATGTATTTGTTTTATATCTAGAAATTGAAGAAATATAAATTTAATTTTGAGAAAAATAATCACTTACTATTCCGCAATTCACATAAATTTTGCTAATAATTTTTATTAATTTTACATCCATTAATGATATAGATGAACCATGAAATTAAATTTCAATATGGGTCTCCCACAATATAAAACAATGTTTCAAATAAATCTAGTCACTACATAATTGTATTAAAAACCATAAAAATTTTATTTTTCTCATTTAATATTCAAATATCATCTACATGAGGATATATTTGTTTTAATACAGTAATAGAAAATTTAATTAAGAGATGATAATGATATTTATTATTCATGACGTATATATATAAATATATTATATATTTACCTATCAAAAATATTACTGTCAATCCATCAATCCAGATTCCACTATAATGAACTCAATGATGGTGAGATGTTAGAAAATGAAGGTTCTCTATAGTAGAAATGTTTCATGTACAATACAATACCACATCTGTAGATTTATATATCTCAATAATGAAGGATCTAGGTCGATATCGATTATTAACATATCAAATAAATATTATCATATATTATTCAATAGTATACTTCAATCATATGTATATAAGTTCAGAAATTATTATTTCATAAAGAATTTGATCCATTAATTGAACCATGATATCATTTAATAGAATAAAATTCATTTCATGTTCACATATAATAGAAACAACATCATTCTCAAAAAATTTCAATGCATTCATATCAATAACATTGCAATAAATTGAATTGAACAAATGACACAGGAACATGATTGATAAGGTAAAATGTATTCGATATAATCCATGATATTAATATGGTATGAGTGAATGTTTCATGATGTGAAAATCAACATATTTCAATCCTATCAACATCAAACCGTTAAATGACACAAATTTTTTAACAATTAATGAATAACCCTAGGGATCATTAATACTAATGATAAATCGAAAAAAAAATTCTCAATCATTGATAGTATATAGGAATCCTAATAATGGAATGTATATCTTTCTTAGGATTTAGTGCTATCTTCATATACATTAAAATTTATTTTAATTAGTTTCATACCTTTAATGAAACATTTTTTTATTTATAATAATATATCACAATGTGCCAATTAAATTTTCATATATATATATATATCTCTCCACATAAAAAATCATATTTATAATTAACCTAAAGATATAACGATTCAGAAATCTCAATCAATATATATCATTTCATCAAAATATTCATGTCATTACATGATTGTTGTTTCTTTGTGAACATGAAATACTTTTTTAAGCATATCAAAACGCATATTGGTGAGGAAATACGTTAGATCATTATAAAATTATTATCAGTAAGTAAATTCCATTTTTGTCATATAAAAGGGTAAGATTATATAAAACTCTTGTTAAAAAATGAATTTTTTTCTTAGATAATGATTTTGATAATATTTTTTTTTTTCACAAATTGGATAAGCCTTATTCTACATAACTCCATATTAATACAATATATCAAATTCTGGGATGACATTTATAGTTATCTAATAATTTTATGAATATTATAATATTATATTTTATAATATTCAATAGACATAATACCATTATTTAATATATTGTTCATGTCATAAAATAATAGTTATAGTAAAACAAAAATACTATTTCAGAGGTGTTTTGTTCAATAAATCCTCAAACTCAATCCAATATATTATATAAAAATAAAAAAATTCATTATATATGAATTAAATTTATAATAACACTCGATATAAATTATGTTCACTAAAATTAAATTGATATGTTTTCATTCTATCTATGATGAATTGAAGTGTGGTATTTCGAAATATATTCATTAATATCTGGCATAATATAAAATTTTAATTCTATTATGATAAATCAGATAGAAAATAACATATTTCATATTATGATCACTAGTGTACCTCAAATATTACTTTATTTGTATCATTTTAAATTGATGATAAACTATTAAAACAAAAAATTATTGGTGGATTGAAATTATTTTTTTCAAGAGATTCTCTGATTTTTTGATTAATGTATAATGTGGTGTACCACTTTTTGGACACATTGAAATATCATTTGATTATAACCAATACATTAAAAATTATTTTAGGTAATAATTTATATTTTTGAAAAAAAATTATTTTCATTATAATATGATTCAAAATTATTAATAACATTAAAAAGTAAGTCTTTTAAGAGGAGCAGTGACCGAAAAACAATTATACCTCCAACTGTTTTCATCTATGTGATAATCAATGTATATAATTTTGACAAAACAAAAAATAAATTTGAACCTAGATACAATGGGTTTTTTAGAATCACAAAAAAAGTCCCAATTGTCGTTTCTTTCGATATTTATTCATCATTGATTCTATGAATAATATCATATTTTTTTAAATTATCACTTGAAAATCATCATCGTCAATATGTCAAGAATTCGTGTCTTTCTCATCATGATAAATAAAATTGTGTGAACTTAGAATAAAACTGTTAAAACATTATTTTTAATGACCCCATCAAACTAATGAGTCCCACCAAGCCAGTAATGATTGAAATATGATATTGACCACTCGATTATCAATTAATATACACCCATTATTATAGAATTTCATCTAGGTTAAAATGAATAATAAAACAGCACGAATTATCCTCTAAGAAGACTTATGTATGTGACAGATAATATAAATATTTATAAAAAATCATTGTTGTGTAGATAAAAATAAAAAATTAATACAAATAATTTCCTAAAATACTAATAAAACACATAATTATAATCATATGTACAAAAATATATACTTTCTTGCAACCATGATTTCTCAAAATCCCTTACAAAACCATGAGATACCAATATCAAGATCAAAATATAACCCTCACGAAACACACTAAAAACATTGCATATATGTTGGGTGATGATAGCTATATATTTAGTAGGTTCCTTCATGAAACCTATCATGTAAAATGGTATGAAATAATAATAAGTTATAGTAAACCATAGTGAAATTAAATCATCACCTAAACAAGTGCAATATGTTACCATCCTCCCCGTGAATATCTATCGAAATCTTTTATATTACTGAAATAATAATATTTGTTAATAATAAAAACGAGGGTAACCTAATTCCACTTCCTATATAGTTCACATATCATCCCTAACATTATATTTAATGATACATATCTCTCATAAAATATTCCTTCCAAATACATATAGTCTAAATTAAAAAATGTGAATTATTATACATCACATCGTCTCATCGTCAAATATCTTGGCACTATTTAGTAACCATGAATTTTCTATGATCTACTATAACCGATATAATGTGAATCATATATCAGTTATTAGATATCTACTCATCACATTGGATAGAGAAAGAAAGTTACCTCTAACCGTCAAAGCCAATACATACAATATCTATCATAATAAACTAGATAATATATATAGAATTATATTTTTCTGAAATAACTATATCCCATTACAATCCACTACAAACATATGTGGTAAACTAACTAGAATGAATTAAAATGTGTAATACTTCTAATATAAGAGAGTTTTTCCACATGGGGTAGTCCTAATTCCATTCTAATAACTATGATGTTGGTGAAGACGCCCTCCCATATTCTATTGAGTTTTAGTCTCCCTTGCGATGTTAATTGTGTATCATATGAAATTAAATAATGTAAATGATATAATATATCTCACAAATGCACTATTATCTTAATGTAGTAATATAATTAGTTGAAGCTAGAATAAAATAAAAAGTAGTCAACCAATACTAGGGTCTATATATCAAATAAAAGAATAATAATTTAATAATATTTACATTATACAACATTTATTATATTTTCATTTAATATCTAGTTATTTAATTTTTTATACAATACATAACATTATTTAGATTACAATTAAATAAAAATACATATTATTTCATTAACATCTTGGGGTAATCCAACCATAACATTGGTTATCAATATTAACACGAAAAATTTTATTCAACAATAAAACCACCATAGGGGACTCATCCATGTTTTTTTCATCATAATGTATTGTGAAATAGAATTCATATTATCAAGAGACACATCTTACAATAGATTAATAGATTTAATCGTAATCATATATAATTCATAAACACAAAATAGTGTAATCCCAACATAGAACTATTGCATAATCTTCAGTGATACCACCAATACCCACATCCAAATAACTATTCATCATTATATAAAATGCTTCAAATGCATCCATGAAATTAGGCCATCATGTAATATATCATTAACTATCCAAGGCTCAAAACACATCAGATATCATTATTCATCTATATATATCATCATAGAAGGGATAATAGAAAAATGGAAAATAGGGAATCATTGAAAAAAAGAACAATTCATTAATTATTTAACTGAATGTGGACTCTCATGAACCCCAAACCAAGGAATAAATCTATTATAAACAATGAAGACATTCATCACCATGATTCCAACAATTTCAATCAATCAGTATTTATTCAATATTAATTTATCCATTTAATTATAAATTGGTTATAACTATGTGAAACATGGTGAATCCTTTAGGAAAAATTATTAAATAAATAAATCATTCCAATTTAATAAAATATGGTTCACTAATTTATCACTGGAATGAAGGGCGAACTGATTTTATTGAAGATATTTTTATACTATGATTGTCCTAGAAGTGAATCATGTCTAATATTGAAATGGTTTTCTACACATATGTGTTTTATTATATTACATTCATAGAGCCAAACATATATTTTCATGGCTTTTTTCCTTTATTATTAATTCCTTATTATCTTCTATGATTTTTTCATGACTCCAAAATTTGATATTTTATAAACATGGAATGATTTTCAAAAGTTATGTTCATGGTCTAATATTCATATTTTTATTTTTTGTTTCAAATATCTTATTATTACTCTTACATAAAATATGAGCTCTCCATTTTATATGTTTCCTTTACCCAATGATATAAATTATTTTTAGGTAAGAAAAATAATGTGGATGATATTGTAGGTAGATGTTAATGATCCTTCACCAAATTAGTATTTTTTTGTTCAATGATTCCAAATGCATCAAACTAATACAATATTCTATATTTTTACTGTTTATTTTTATATGTATTACACAAAAAAAGAGGATGTAATGTTAATATACGTCAATAATGGGAGTTTATAGTTGGTATTAGTGTGAATCATTAGTAAAAATTTAGAAACTAGGATGTGAAAACATTAGTGAGATCTACAGATATATTTCTATGGTTATATCTTAGGATCTCTTAAGGATTTTTCTCTCTAGAGAAATAAATCCTATATTTTTTATGTTAATAGTTAATATACTAGGATTAAACATAAGATATAATTGATCTAAATATTATATGTAATATACATTACTTATGTGTTTTCAATCTATGATATGTTTTTCTAACAAATTAATTTTAGGTCTTATCTAAAAGCAAGATTAAGATAGAACATAGTTAACATTGATTGTATCAAATATTAAAAGTATGAGAATTATGAAAACTGATTTCCTATGATGAAATTTCAGAAATAGAATCATGTATTTTGTAGTATTGTAGTTTATATTGGTGAGTATTAAGATATTATAAACGACATTATAAATATATAAGATGTTCTAGAATTATTATTTTCACTAAAACTAAGAAACATTGTTGGATTTAGGTTTTTTTAACTTATCAAATTAATATTATTTTATAATATACTAGGTTTCTGGATCTTTAGAATTTTTTTTGTATATATATAGATGGTTGAGGTGTATATACTTCTGAATTCAAAGATTATGTTATATGAACCGTGAAATATATATGTGTTTTATGTATATGGTTTTATTTATGGATTTGAAAAGATATTTTAATATTTCTCCAAACATATAAAATGATTTTAGGGTAATACATTAAATATAGGGAACACATGATTAAGGGAAACATATACCTTAATATGTCCCTTATGTTGAGATAATAATGCTTCAATAGATATATATTTTAATAGAATAAATGAATTGGATTATGAAAGTTTCTTGAGAAGTAATTATTGATTTTTGGAAAAGATAGTTATGATATAATGTATGAATTATTATTTTTGGACTTTTTTAATATATAAAATAATTAATAAAATATGGAAACATGCATGTTTTTAATAAGGATACATTTTAATTTATGTTGTTACCATGACTAATGATAATACATGGTGAAGTTGATCACATGTTTGGAATGTGACCAATAAGAGATACGTTATGAAAAATTGGAGTAAATGTTAAGATGAGTTACTGAACCAATTTATAATGTTTTAGATTTTCATCATCGAGAATGATGGAATGGTTATCAATTTATCGAATGATTAAGTTAAACATCAAATAAAGATTGTAAGAATAATGTACAAAGTCACCATTGGAGGACATTTGAATATTAGATAAGTTCTTCTAACAATATTGTTGTCAGAATGATAGATGGAATCAATTATCATTCTATTTATGGATTGAATTATCTAATAGAACTTCAGAAATGAAAAATACCACTTCATTTGGTTGAATAAGAACTAAATGGAAAAAATTTCAATGCACAACTAATGATAATATTGTATCAAAAACATGTATGTATATGTTATCATGTAAATGATTCAACATAATTAAAAACGGATCTTGTTGTGAAATGGTGTCTTATTATCATCATTTTTAATTATATTAATGAACTCATTCATGATTCCTTAGTTTATTCTTTTTAAATTGTTATCCTTCTCTAGATCTCCCACTTTCTTATGATCAGTGATCTTTACCATTCTCATTTATCATTTATGATTTTACCCCATTCCCAAATCATCTCACATATTCTCCTACAATGATACATTGTTATGATTTACATTGGGTTACAATTAGTTTCTATCGGTTGCATGTTAAATGGTTTTTTTAGTACATCTATTTTTATATAGTTTTATTTGAAAAAATATGTATTAAATTCTTTACCCACCCCGATGTATTTGAAATGGGAAATTCATTTAAATGTGGGTAGAATGAAACACCACAATAATTTTATGATATATATTTTTGAATTTCAATTATTTCTTGTTTTTTAGGCTACACAGTGACAATTGAATGTTATACAACACCCTGAATTCTCTTGAGATATAAAAAACTCTATTCTTTTCTTGTGTTTCACATAATTTTGTGTATATTTTAGTTATTTATTTTCAATAAATTAACTGATTTCGTGAACAAAAAATATAATTACGTTAACTTAAAACCGATTAATTATAATGGTGGGCTTGAATAGTATTAACATTCTTCTGAAAAACTATTTATATATAGATAAGTTAGTATAAAAATAATAAAATCACTCTTGATGGATTTTATTAATATAATATAATTTTCATATATTATATTTTATGTTGAAAATAAATCTTATTTGTTTTCCAGACATGATATATGAAAAAGAAAACAATTTTTTGTAGAAACAATGAATTTTTTTAAATGTTGTTTTGCCTCTATCTGATGGAAGACCCATATTAATTCTCAATTTTGAGAATTTAATATATTTTAATTAATAAAATTAAATTTTTCTATTAAAGTTGTATATAAAAATTTACTTAGTATTATTTTTGATATTTTTCTTATAAGGATTAGGTTTTAATGAAAATTAAAAATTTAATAAATTTTATTTCAAAACAACTTTTTTTGTCAGAATAATTTTGGTGGATAAAACAAAATATTGGATGGATTAAAAGTACAATTATTCTATATTTTAATCAATTGATACGAAATTTTTCATTGTCATTAAATTTACCATGAATTTTGATGTGATAACATGTCAATCTTTTGCAATGTTTTAACATTTAAAAACAGATTTTTCATTATGACAAAGACAATAATTTTAAATTTATTTATTATAAATTTTAGTTTTGAATTTTTATAAATTTATTCAATATTTGTATTCATTAGGACAGAATTATGCCAGTATAATTCTTTTATTTTTTGAGAATTATGAATAGTAACATTATGAATTTTTGTTAATACGGTAGAACATTAAATCATGTAATTTAATGTAAATATAATATTATAAAATTAACTTATAACTATACCAAATAAGATTTAATATTTTCTTTTCTACCTAAAACATTATTGCGTAGAAATTATACCCTTTTAAGCTAGTTGCAATTGATTGGGACATTTAATATATTTTGATTAATGAAAATCTAAATATGTCTTACACAAATTTTAATAATGTTATCTAATTTAAAATAATTTTATAAGAAGCTAAATTATACTATAAATACTCATTTGAAATAAAAATTTTATTCCTTTATCATTATAATTGATTTTAATTTTTTAATAAATTAATAGTTAATATATTGTCTTATACAATGATGATGCAACAATTATTTAATCGGTTGAATGTCAATGAAATATTTCGTATTAAAATGATAATAAACATTGATGTATCAAAACACTTGAATAAATATTATTGGTATAGTATATCTTAGCCATAATAATCAAATGGTGGTGTTGTTGACCCTTTCGAGCCTTATAGAAGTGATTATCACAAATATATTATTTTATTAAAAGTGATGTTAAAGATGTATCATTGAGGATTTAATACCAACAACCTTTTTAATATGGGATTTTATAGGAGATATATAAGACTATAAGTATTTTTCTGAATTATTGAGTATATATCTTTATCACAATATTTGTCTTCTAATTTTCACACAGAAATAATTCTATAACAAAATTATAAAAATATAATACAATTATTATTTTATAACTATAAATATCAAATTAATGATAATAGAATACTAAAATATATACAATTTGGTACAAATAATATTTCAAAAAATTCACAACATACCTTCAATCCTTAAATATTTTTTAAAATAGTTGTTTTAAGAGTAACATCGAACCTTTATATTTTTAAAAATACATTAAATAAATAGTGTCAAATTTTTATTATTTATATTTTTTCAAAATTATGTATCGTTAATTTATTAAAAAAATTAATAACATATTTTGAAAAATATTTAATAATTATCTTTTACTCTTAAATGTTATATATTATTAATTTATGTTTTATTGACATCATATAAGAAAAATTTATATTATTTTAAAACTCAAAATTTTTTACCTTAGATAAAATTAATAGAGATTAATTAATGGTAAGTGAAATTATATTTTTTAAAATAACATAAAAACTGGTCTAAAATTTATTGGTTTATTATATTACAACCATATATCATATTATCTGAAAAATAATTACATTTTTGATGTTTTTGGAAGTAGTTTTATTATTTATAAATTAATATATTTAGAGTTTCCAAATATTCCCCTCACCTCAATTATAAAAGATAACCTAGTCCGTCTACTCTTTAATACAAAATGTGATGTCATGTTCTCCCATATAATGAATATTTCCCTTATAAACTACCCTACTCATTTTATAGGTCATTGTATTCTCAAAAGACCAACTCTTGTGCCTTTAATGTGAGATCTAGATAGAGGACATCAATGATGATCTTCTCTCCTCTAAATAATATTTAAATCTTCATTACTTTCAGTTCATCAGTTATTAACATTATAATGTCATAAAATATGTATGAAATATAAACTAATGCATTATTATAATTATGGAAGAACTATATTAAAAATTTAATCAGGCCAATGAAAAACAAAATCACAACGCAAATGTACAAATGACTTATTGTCACCATGACATGATGGCATTTTTTTTCTCTACAATCTTATATAGATGGGTATATTGATGGAAATAATAAATATATAGTATTTTTATAAAATTATAATGATCATATAAAAAAAATTTATACCGTCATCTTTCCTACTATTTCACAACTATGGAAGTGATATCGTTTCTCATTTGTATGTATGGCCTACCATCTTCATGAATCGATGTGATTCATTATACATTATATCAATAAAAAATTATTATATAATGTTATTTAATGAAAAAATATGATATATATTTTACTAATATAATTCTCGAAATGATATGACTATAATATAAGAAATTTAATAACAATATATTCAAAGAAACATGCGTACAAACATAATTCAATTAATAACTGATGGACTAGTAATAATTTTATTATAAAATCATTGATATATGACCAATATCAATAATATAAAAATTGAATATGTTTCTAGAATAAGTTAATAATATTTTTTAATAATTTATACAGGAGGTTTGTACCTATATAAAATAACCCCGACCTATGGTAAGGGATTATTTTGTCTCACTTTTATATCCATGGGACATAATCCATATACACGACCTAATACTTTAGTGTGGTGTTTCTAATGCCCATTGAATTTTTTATGAATCTTTTTATGAAGGTAATGATATTTAAATATGCATATAAATTTCATTATATAACGGGGAATACAATTCTTATGATTTTAAATTGATAATTGATAATTTTTCAATCTCATTATTATCATAGATTGATTAAACATAAGTATTTACTCGGGTATATTTATCATCCATATCCATGATTTAATTTTTTTTCATAATATTATTTTATGTACATTAATGGATATTTAAATTAAATTTTACCAATTTTTTACTTTTTACAACACATTTTTGGAAGGAATAATTCTTTTTTTATTTCAATAGTTATTACATTCACACTTAATGACAAACGTATGAGAAGAATATTTTATTTTAACTGATATAATGTGAATGTAATTTAACACTTTATTTCTTCATTATTTCTTTGATTATTTTTTTACAATCATTAAAGGTAATATTATACTAAAATTATTTCATTTTAAATTATGACTCGTTTTGTTAAGAGATAATGTTTTTGAAGGAGAAATTATATTTTCACAAGAATTAATTTTAAGTGTTCAATTAAAATTATTATCCATATAAGATGGAATAATTTAATAATTTAATATTTCAATTATGTTAAGATAATTATTCCTGTGGTCTGATTGTATTCGTGAGAGAATTTTATTTATGAAACACATTTATTTTTTTGGGATATATTTTGATGGAATGATGTTTATGAAACCCATTTTATTCGATGTGTATTCTATCATTAATGATTTTAGTTTTTCCTGAATTCATAAAAATTATATAATTATGGGATTGGTGGGAAAATATATCCCTTTAATTAATTAAATAATGATTTATATCACCTGAGATATGAATGATTTAAACAAAAAAATATTTTTTATTAATATATTTCTTTAATAACATGTATATCCAGTATAGTAATACATGGATGGAATGAAAAGTAATTATGGTTTATTAAATCTAGAATGAAATGAATGGTGGAATCAATTTAGAAAAAAGACAATGTCAATAATGACGGTCTTCGAAATGAGCCTTGGATGATATGGAAATAAATTCTGATGTTTATATGTTTTCTAAAATTACATATTTTAAGAATAACATATTTATTCACGGCACATGTTCTATTTTTTTTATTAACTACAACTATTTAATTCATAACTCAGCATTTAGATATTTGATATACAATGTATTATTTTCAATTGTAATATTAATATTTTTATATTCATATTATTATTTAATGTTTCATATTTTCCGTGTTTTCAATTACTAATCATTTCACATCACTTTTTCATATATTTTAAATTCCACATAATATGAATAAAAAATTTATTTAGGAAAATAATGGGTAATCTTGTTATGGAAGTCGTTGAAGATACTTCACCAAATTATATGTTTTCTTTCCAAGATTCCAAAATCGCTATACTAATATGATCTCTTCAGTGTTTTATGTAATTCATTATTTATTCAATGAAAAAAAATTAGGTATTGTAAGTACACATCATTCATGGATAGTTACAGTCAATAACAGAGAGAAGGTTTAGTCAACCAATGAAAACTAGTATGTGTAAACTTTAGTGATATCCCTAGAGATATTTGTAAAGAAATTTCTAAGGTTGTCGTATGGATAAGTCTATATAAGGGTTAAAATTCCTCATTTTTTTCTTAATAGTGAATAACCTAATATTAAACAGAAGATCTAATTGAATGAAATAATTTTTTTTAATTATCTTACTTAAATGTTTTTAATATTTGATATATATTTATAACACTTTTATTTATAGTTTTAGCCAACAATCAGAACTATTATGATCATAATTTGATTTTAATGTTTCAAGTGTAGAAATTATGGGAATTGTTAAAACTTATTTCCTATATAGAAATCTCATAAATAGGATCATGAAGGCTATACAATTATTGTTTCTTCTATAGAGTATAAAAATATTATAAAGAACATGTTATAAATTTGACATGTTCTAATGTTATAGTTTAAATTAAAGATAAGAATCCTTTATATATTAAGGTTTATGATCCTTTACACATTATTCATAATTTATAAAAGACTTAGTTTATAGATCCTATGTAATTGTTGAAGAATAATATTGGATGAAAGGGGTTAAAATGGTTCTAAATTGAAATATTATTCTATACAAACCATGACATATATATGTTTTTTTGGTATCTGTTTTACATAATTTTTTGGAACCGATTTGTTGAATAGTTCTAAGGACCTATAAAAGTGATTTTATTGAATGGTGTTATACTTAGACAACACATGATTACGGGAAATATAAATCTTAATCAGTCAAAATTTTTATATAATGATGTTTGGGTAAAGTTATGCTTCATTTAAATTGGTAAATAGGATGATACATGTTTCTTGATTATTATTATTGGATTTGATGACATGAAGTATGTAATATAATGGACTAAGTATATTTTTTTTTGTATTTATGTAATATATCCAACACGTTTATGAATAATGAAACCTTAATATTTTTAATAAGGATGTATGGTAATCCATGTTATTACCATGACCGAGGTTAATATATGATGAAGGTGATTACATATTTGGAATCGGACCAACAAGAGATACCTAATGTAATATGTTTGATAAATTTTAAGAAGTGTTAGTGAACCTATTTTAAATGTTTTAGATTTTCAGAATTCATAATGATTTTTAGGTAATCAATTTCTGCTATGTTTAAATTAAACAACATATGAAGTTTGTTATAATAAAGCATTATCTCACCATTCGTGGACTTATTGATATTTGAGATATTGTTCAAAAATTTATATTATCATAATAAAATATTGAATTACATATAACTATATTTAAAAAACTCATGTTCTGATAATGCTTCAAGAATTAAAAGTTCATCTTCATTACATTGAATATGAAGTGAAGAGGAATTTGTTCAAGGAAAACAAAGGGTGAGATTGTACCGAACATATGTATGTATTACATCTCATGAATTTTTTTTAACATTAGTATAAAGGTATAATGATGTAAATGGGTTCCTTATTTTCAACATTTCTTATTACATCAATTATATCATTCATACTTCTTTAGATTGTGATTTTTTATTGTTTTCATTATCTTGATCACCCACATTCTTGTGGTTAATTATTTGTATCAATCTCTATGATTATTTACTCTTTTTCTCTATTCAAAAATCATCAACTATGTTCTATTATATAGTGGAATTATTATTTATTACATTGGGTTGCTATTATTTTCCAACTATTCATTTTTAAGGGATGCCTTGGTCCTTTTTTATGCGGGATTCTATGAAAACAAATTAAATATTAAATCCATCAACAACCTAGATAAATTTCCTGGGAGGAATTCATTTTATTGGAGGAAAAATTTAACACAACAATATTTTTATGATGTGGTTTTTTAATTTCTTTGATGTCTTTTTTTGTACAATATACCATGATGGGGTTGCATTATATGCCACAAAAAATTCTCTTTCGATATATGAATCACTATTCTTGGAATTTTTTCACTTAATTTCATGTACCTTTGATAGAAATCATTTCATGAAAGACCATTATTTTGCGAACAACTAAATATTTAAATGTTTCCATATAACATATTTAATATAATGGAGGCTATATAGAATATTAACTTTCTTCTGAAAAACAAGTAAATTTAGATAAACGACCTGATAAAATAATAAAATTACTCATTATAGATTTTATTAAAATATTATATATGTAATATATTTAATATAATGATTAATATTAATTTTAAAATTTAGTAAAAATTATATAAGATCAGATTCAATTTTTTTGTAAAAAGAATTCATTTTGGAAAAACACTATTTTTCTCCCTTTTGATGGGGCACACCAATTTAATCTATTTTCTGAATGATTGAAGTACTATGTGTCATAAATAAAATTATTCCTTGGAAAAGGGATATAAAAAATTATGTTGGATTTTATGTTATTTTTCATATAAATTTTATGTTTTTAGTCATAGTTAAAATATACTAAATTTTAATTAAAAATAACTTATATCGTCAATATTTTTTTTTTGAAAAATTACATTATTTAATGGATTTAAAGTAAAATTATAATTTTTTTTTATCATTTGATATAATTTTATTCATTAGATTTAATTTTACCAGGATTTATGTTTTAATTTTTTTTAATATGTTACAAAAATTTTAGTTTTAAAAACACGTTATTCTTTCTGAAAAAAGGATTAATTTTAAATTATAAAATAAATTATTTATCATTAATTTTTAATTTTTTTTTCCATATATGGAATCTCTATGTCATAATAATGAATATAGATTTATTTTATTATTTTACATTATGAATAATATCTTCAGTAATTTTTATTAATATGTTAAAAAGGTAAATAAGGTAATTAATTGTAAAAATAATATTATATAATAAACATATTAATAGTACTAATATTATTGGATGAGTAATTTGAGACATTAAAAAATCTTTGGGATGAAACGGAACCCTTTGGTAACCACTTGTTTGACATTAGGACTTTTCATATATTTTATTTAAAGAAAAGTTATATATGTTGTACTCAAATTTTAAAAAAATTATAATGTTTTAAATTATGTTATAAAAATGATAAATTACAATATAAATAATAAGTTGAAACAAAAATTATACTCCTTTATCATGAAAATTTATTTTTATTTTTTATAAAATAAAAAATTTCCTTTAAGTCTTATAAAATGATGATATAAAAGTTATTTAATTGATGGAATATCAATAAGATAATTTTTATTAAATTGGTAATAACCATTAAAATACTAGAAACATTACAAAATATTATTGGTATTATATATATTGAGTATAATAATCCATGTTATTTTTTATTGAACATTTAGAGCCTTATAAAAGAGATTATGAAACTAATATTATTTTATTAAAAGTGATTTTAATGTTGAAACATTCATGTGTTAATACATATTACAATTTTAATATAATATTTTCTAGATTATATATTCAAATATATGTATTATTATTAACTATATTGGATTAGTATTATTTACAATATTATATTTTTATATTTTAGTCGACAAATAATTATATTAAATAATTACCTAATGCTGATATTATAATTTCATTATTCATTGGAAATATAAATGTTATATTTCTAAAAATATTATAATTAATATAATTTGTGGATAATAAATATATTCAACAATATTTCAATTTTCTCTTCACAACTTAGATATATAATAAAATAGTTGGTCCTTGCTTAAAATATTATATATATTTTTTTAAAAATACATTAAATAAATAATCTCAAAATGATTGATTTGTTATTTTTCCAAAATAATCTTATATTAAATTACATAAAAATAATAATTTTTAAAATATAATAATTATTTTTTACTCTAAAATATTATATATATTTAATTTATGTTATAATTGGAATCATATAAGTTATAATTACACTATATACATATTGATCCATTTGCTACCATAGTTAGAATTTAAAGAGAATAACTAATTGTAAATGAAATGATAAAGTTTAAATTAAATAAAAACATGTATAAAAATTATTTATTTACGATTTTACAAACTCATATAATATGATATTTAAAATAGTTACTTTTTGGGTCTTATTTGAAGAGTTTTGAGTGAGGAATAAATTAATATTTTTGGAGACATCAAAAGTACCCCGTAAATCAAATATAAAAGGCCACATACTCTATAAACAATCAAAATCACATAAATATTTCATTGATATACATCCCTTACCTATTTACAGTATAACCATACCGAGTAATGCATTAGAGGCCTTGGTTTTCTCAAAAGACCAACTGTAGTTCCTTTAGGATCAGATATAGAGGTAGAACATCGAAGTTGAGGTAATATCCTCTACAAATTTTTTAAAACATTAAACATCATATACATATACATCATGAGTTAATTAAATTATTATTTAATAACTAATGTTTCAGTTTTATAAATTAATGTTTTTATAATTATGGAACAACCATATTACACATTCTATTAATACAATAAATAATGAAATCACCACGGGAAAGAATGTATGACACTCTGTCTACATGTAGTGTGGTAATTTGTTTTCACAAAAAAAATTACCTGGATGGGTATAATGATGGAAATAATAAAAATATATGATTATTATAAATTTTTATGGGTTTTGGAAAAATATTTATATCATCAACTTCCATACCATTTCACAATAATGGAATTATACTGTTGCCCATCTGTACCTACGTCGTTCTGTCTCCACGAAATGATGTGATGCATTCTAGATGATATCCATAAAAAACAATTAGATAAATTTATTTAATGAAAAAAATTTGATATATATTATATTAATATCATTTTGGGAATGATATTACTATAATCAAACAAGAGAAACAACAACTTATCCGACAAAACATATATAATTTAATAATGTAGTAAATACTCTATGGGTGAGTAATAAAGATATTAACAAATGGGTAATAATATTATCACTTATGATATTAAAAAAAGTAAATATGATTATGTAATATTTCATTACATTTTTTAAACCGTTATACAGGAGGTTCATATATGTACCCAGACATAAGGTTAGGGATTATTTTCTCTCAATTTTTTTTATCTGGGACATATGCCTTATCAACAACATATTTCATTTGAGTGGTGTTTATGATTCCCATTAATGTTTTGATGATTATTTAATTAAAGGTTAGGATATTTAAAAATTCATATAACATTCTTCATATTATAATGCATAAAATTCTTTTGATTTATAATTGATAAGGGATAATTATACAATGCCATTATATTTCAAGATTAATTATATGTAAGTATTTTCTAGGATATATTTATTATCAATGTCTGTGTTTTATAAATATTTTTTCATATGTTTTTTTAATATTATTATATTGACACTTAAATTCAATTTTTAATATTTTTTAATATTTAATATATTCATTTTTGAAAAATGTATTAAAATAATGTAATATTATAACTGTAATAAAATAACTGTATTTTTACGCTTTCCTACAATTTTATTTAGTTGAAGCAACTGTTACATGTTAACATGATTACATTCAATGAAAATGGTTTCATTTAAAATTAAACTTCATTTTTAATAATGACCTTGTTTTAAATGATGAATAGATATTTTCCAAAAGATATAATTTCATGTGTTCTATCTAAATTATAATCCATATACGATGAAATTATTTAAAGGGAGTTTATTTCATGTATACTATATATATTATACCTATGTTTTGATTTTTTTATTATTAAATTATATTTGTGAGAAAAAAGTATATGAAATTTGTTTTGACGAAAGTATGTTTAAGAAACCCAATTTATTTGTTGGGTTATACTTTGGTGAATTATTTATGTTTTTGTATCACACAAATAAATGATTTCATTATGATATGGGTGGGACATATATATCCCTCCAATTCGTTGGATAAATAATTATATCACATTATAAATGATGTATTAGAATGACACATAAATCTAGTTCAATAATATTAGGCTACAATGACATGTCAATTTAGTTCTGTAATACAATGCTGGGATGATAAGTAAATCTTGATCAGTAATAAAGGGATGGAACTGAGGTTGAAATCAGTTTAGAAAAAGAATTATTCACAATGATTGTCTACGAAACGATCATTTTCTAATTTGGAAATAATTATCAATGCATGTTTTTCCCCAATTCCATGTTTTAATGAAATCTTTATTTTTTCTAGGCTTCTGTTCGATTATGATTTTTTCTATATGAACTATAATGATTTATTTAATGGCTCAAGAATTCTATATTTGTTATAGATGGTGAGAATTTGAAAATTTATGTTCATGTTTCTAAATTATTTTGTTTTTTTTGTTTAATATTTACGATGATTTACCTTACAAAGCATTTGAGATCACCATTTTATATGTTTTCTTTTCCCGTGGATATATATAATGGGTTTATTTTAGAAAAATAAATGTTAATATCCTTATAGGATATGGTGAAGAACCTTCACCAAATTATAGGGTTTTCTTCAATGTTTACAAATTATCTTAACTAATATGGTCCTTGGCCATTTTTTTGTGTAACACATTATGTATTATACAAAAAAATGATGTAATTTCAATGTATGTCATACATGGGTCTTAACATCACCCAATTAGGTACACTTAGTTCTCTTCATAATTGTGTCCATATCTCTACATGTATAATTTAAAATTAATCATATAAATAAATAAAAATTTATAATGTTACACCATTACTAGTTCTCCAATGTCTTTATATATTCCCAAAAATCATATATACTAAGACATATCTCTCCAAATGTAATATAACCTAATGAAACAAGTATGAATTATCACAATATACAACTCCTAAGTCACATCAAGTCATCATCCCCTTTAACATTACCATATATAAAAATAGTTTATTGTATCCACTAGATCCCTCCTAATTTCTGTCATACATCAAGCATTATACCACTCACCATAAAATCCTATACAGTGAGTATGGTATATCAATCCATCATAGATAATACATGTCATACAAATAATAATATTTTTTTAATTCATGTAATATATTTGTGTCATGTAAAAACCATACATTTTATCCTCCTCAGATATATATGTGAAATACCAAATGTGTGTACTAACACATAATACAACTAGAATAAAAGAAATCTGACAAATATGAATTTCATCCATCCATCCTTACCCCTGTGATTCTAGGTAATATGACCTCCCATTGTCCAATATATTTCATAAACCCTACCAACATGGTCTGTGTAGAATATGAAATCACAAAACATAAATGATATACCAAAAAAGTGTTCTAGTAATAATGCTTCTGAACATTAATTATAATATATTGGAATGTACAAGTGATGTGGTGGCTTCATACAGCGGTTCATTCCAACATTTATCTGATAGAAGATCCAGATATCATAAAATGAAATCTCATTCCAATAATTAGATAAATTAGTAGTTTCTCATACATATTAGGATTTAGTTTTCTTGAATATATTTATGATTTATTCACACCCCATTAATAAAAATATTGATGTTTAATTAGGAGATGTGATTTGAGGTGTGTCAGAGTATCCTACAATGGAATTGTCTAAGAAGTTGAATGAATGAAACCATCATTGTTATTCACCTTTTCCATTAAATTTAAGAATGAATCCTATAAGAATGAATGACCCCATGTGTTTGTTGCATTCAAAGGGGTATTTTCTTTCACCCTTTCAATATGTCGAATAAAATTTTTAACTTTAGACAACTCTGACATATTGGATGAATTTCTAGAATAAGCTTCTTCTTTACCCTCTCATATTACATGAATTATCTGAGTTTACAATAATATATATTTTTACTAATGAAACCATGAAGTATTCCCAAAATCCTTTTGATTTTGCTTACCCTTAATTATATGAGTCGATTATTGCAGACACATACACATTTCTATCACTCGTGGATGAAGGCTACAATCAAATTATAGGGAAAGTTATCTTTACTTAGGTACCATAGTATGCAACATCTTTTGTAAATGATTCACATGTTCTATCAATAGAGAGAAATCCTTGTCCATTGGGGTTGGCCATGAATAACCTGTACATTGTTATCAAAATGTTTATATTTATTCCAATTAAATACCATGTTATTAAATATATCACGGTTCCCTAATCGCTTCCTACTAAAAGCTACATGGTGACACTTTATGTCGAATAAAGTGAAAACATGATCTCTGTAATTTTGTATCCATAACAAGACAAATAATATGAAATTTTAAGAAGACAACAAGATGTCATTCATAAACAATTATTAAATGGATAGCATTATCAAGTGAAAAAATAATAATAATGTGAATAAAAAATAACTGAAATAAATATACACAAAAATTGATGCAGTCCATAAATCTTTTTAAAAGTCTATATTTACATCCAATTTGATTTTAATAACCAATATATAGGAAATATTAAAAAATATATTAGAATTATAGAGGATGAATTTTAGTCTAATAATTGTTATCCAGATATGAGCATTTGTTGTTTATTCAAAAAATGATTATACTGAAAATACCAATCTTGAATTCATACAATACCTGGTTTAAATGAGATTGATCCAATTACCATGAAATTTGATTCGTATACCCTAATGAAAAAATGACATGAAATGGACCCAACACCATGGGAATAAATTTCTAATAATGAAAAACACATATAAATGACATATTTAGAACTAAATCATTAGTTTTACAAGACATTTATCAAATGGGAACAACTAGTTGACAATTTATAGTGGGAACACATATTTTAAAACCATCATGGATTTACACACTATTAGAAATCCTGTTGTCGGTGTTACCTTTAATTATTATTCTCTATATAATAACAAATTTAACATGTACAAATATGATTTTTTGTTAGAATCCTAATAATTTTGTTTAGAAAAAATTTGAGACATCTATCTTCTTTTCATAGAATTTAATTGACCTGAATTTTTACTATGATTACACACATAATCTACTAAATAATATCTAGATGAATGAATCCCCTGCTTTATAGGTCAATGAGTATCTTCACTCTTCGATAATTATTTTTGAAAAACAATCTTAGATTTATGATATCATGTCACCCAAAATATATCAATACTAAATGGATCATCCACTGTAGTATGAACTAGATAGAACATCCCAGCTATCTAACTCCCCAAATCCCTTAACATTCCATGATTGTCACATCTACCACGATTATTTTTTGAGTTTTGGAATGATCTAAAGTGTCCTACTCAATACAATTCAAATAGGACGCCTAAATCTATACATCTATAGGTTAAGGTAAATAAATAACTATTCAATGAGATCCAATCACATCAAATGTGGCATCAAATCTATATTAGAGAGAAAGAACTGCCTCAACAGCATTAAACAAAGATCCAATGATACATTCCTTGTCAAATAACCATCTTTAGATGAGACATTCGAATCCATTTTATAACCACAAAAATGGTGGAATACTATTTGGAAAATAGAATAATTAGAACTACTAATTTATAATGACCTATTCAATGTATCAACAATAACAATTCCCAATCAGACACGCGATATTCAAATATGGAGTGTAGATATCCTTTATTAACAATATAAATTTATAATACATGCATTGTGTTATTTATTTTTGAAAACATTTCATGGTATGTCAATTAATTAATTACCCATTAATTATTATTATTATGATAATAGTTTAGTAAACATTTACGTGATTACTCTGAACTCTAAAAATAATGCATATATGTCAATAATTATAAAATAATAACATTAACATTTAAATTAAATATAGAACCAAACCCATGGGTTTTCATTTTTAATCATTATTAACATTCAATATTTCTACGTACTCATGGATAACATCATATTCTACAAAGATAATATAAAATAAAAATCATCTAGAAATATCATGAATTTGTTGAATGAATGAAGATCCACAAGAGACTTATTCTCATAACCCTTAATAGATTTTCAAAAAATAAAAAATTCTTTTTATAAATTATAATGGATTTTATTAGCTTCAAATCATTCCAACCAATCACAATCTATTAGTAACACACACATGTGCATCCCCATGAGTATATATATGTCAGGCTTTGACACATTCCATGACCATGGTAATTTCCATCAAGATCTCATCAATAGTCATAGATTAATATCACATATCATAAAATGTATCATTTAAATAGAAAATTATATAAGGATGAATATTAAAAACATAGTCAATAGGTAAAATTAGCACTGAAAACAAATAATTTAAACATTAAATAAAAATAATACCTCGCTACCCCCAAAACAAGGAATGCATGCCTTATAAATGTTGAGAACTCTTTATTTAATGATATTCTATATATAGAAAAAACATTCCATCATGAACTAACAAATTCATTATTGAGGGGTTCTGACTATGATAAACCGAAAAAATCACCAATAATGAGGTATTAAATTAGTTAAACATGTTTAATAGAATTTTTTCTCTTTCAAAATAATCATGATAAAAATCATATTATAATTCATTTAATAAATATTTTAATTTATTATCATTTAATAGAGAAATAATATAGTGTCATGAGTTCATAACTATTTTCTAAATATATATTGTCATTACTTTCTTTTTAATCTCTATAATGAAGTATAAATTTTCTCAAAAAATAATTCACATTGTAGAAAAAATAATAAATTGAATCATATAATACATGAATGAATGAAAACAATTTCACAAATAATTATAATATATTCTACAATTTGTAAAAATATGATGTTACACATAATGGAAATAATAAAGACATAGAATGTGAGTGGTGACTCATGATTTATCAAGGTAGAATTCAATTGTTAATTACAATTTAATAAGATTCAATTAAACTAAATCAATAGAAAGTGGGATGTAGATCTATATCTATGAGAAAATACCTGAAAATTGAGGGAAACAATGAAAAAAACATGAGTTATCTTGATGCTTAATTATAATTTTATTTGATTCCAATGTTATTAATATATAATGATTATTACTCTAAAAATTATTCATTTCTGTTTTGAAATAATAAAAGAAACTAATCTCATTTTAAAAACCCCAAATCTATTAAAAATGATGAAAATTAAATCCATTTGTATTTAATGTTATTTTTTAAAACCACTAAGAAAAAATTTACAACTTCAAATATATTTAACCTTTTTGAAAAAATATATGTGCTAACTGTATATGATATTATTTAAAAGTAAATTTTTATAGCTTAAATACATACCCATTATCAATTTTAATCATTTATGCCATATATGTCTAAATATTATATTTTATATTTCATTGAATAAGTTTATTCATGATTTAATTATTCATAAAAATAAATTCAATTATACAATTTATATCATTATCAATAATGACCCACCATTTCTTATATTTTTATGGTTTCATTTTAATATTTTAAGTCACATATATGATCCAATATAATTTTTTGATATATAATAAAGGATATATATAATTATTAAATTAATTCACTTTAACCAATTTATAAGTTAAAATCAGTTTCTATTGTATCTATATTAGATTCTAAATAATTAGATTTCAAAATATATTCCATTTTCTATTTTATATTATAATTGTAATGATTTTTGAAGGAATAACCTATATATTTTTTTCATAGTTAAATATTTTCAAAATAATTATATTTATATGTTTCAGGGTTAAATTAAGTTTTTACCTATATATTCATCATTTTAGGAATGGTTGATAATGATATATTTTATCATTAATCTCTAGAACACATATTCTAACTCCATAATTTTTTTCAATATTCTTTGAAAATGGTCACTATTAAAAAAAATTAATTTCTTTATCTAGGATATATAAAACATCAAATAATATTATTTTAAAAAGGAAATATTATTTCATATTTATAATGTTTTTTCTAACATGCCTTAATACTTTTATTTGTTTATGTGATTAAACATAGACATGTCATATACTAACAATATGATTTTTCTCAATTGGAATAATCATTTCACTTTCTATGGGAAGATTATTTACCTTTCTCCCATAAGGAGAAATAATACATCATTTACATTAACATTTTGATTCATATTTTATATATTACCCCAATTTATCATCCAATACAGTACTTATGTGAATAAACTATTTGTCATTTTTTTGATTGATTACAGTTCAACAATATGTCATAGATCAATTTGTTTGGAAAATGTTGGAGATATCCTTATATAATATACCTATATGGTGCAAATATTGTATTCTATATAGTATAAATTTAATGGTTTTTACATTTAATGTCCCACAATATCATTATAAATCAATTTGTATTACACATGTTTATAATATTTTTTATTGAGGTAATCAAAATAACCATCCATTTAAGATCTCAATTGATGTTGAGATGAATATAATTTGTAAACCATAGTATCATTTTGGTAGTATTATGACTTATTTTTTTGAACAAAAATTATTGGATAAATATTTATGGGCTTTTCTATCTCATAGCGAGGGACCAAGATGCTTCAGGCCTCTATGATGCCCTACCAGCAGCAATGGATGCTTCTTCGGTTCCACTACCATCGGAGGGAATGAGATGTCTCTTTGGGGGATATTGTTGTTCATTGGCCCCCCTTAACTAATCCTAAATATATTACTAACTTCCCTTCCATTTCTATCCTCCATAATGATCATAACTTGATTGAGGCATTACCAGTTCTACTAGTCACAACATTTGAATTTACAATCACTGCATCTCATCTCAGCCTGACTTGGGTAACACTATTCATGTATCCTCAACCATCATTGAACATGATTGAAATTATCATTTTTGGTTCATGGGGTTGGCAAGAAAGAGCTTCTATTAACCATATCGACCAAAATCCATTAATGAATCACTTAACATCAGAGAGTGATATGATTCAATCGTGGTCATGTGCTCATCATATTTTTTATTTATCTTTCTTCTTCTTATACAAATGGTCAGATGAATTCATCATGAATTGGGGACCCTCTTAATGCTCTTATCTGGGTTAGTATTCCCGAATATCCAATCCCATTCTAGTATCCCTCAATTTTCTAGATGATACATAATTTAGTTAGATGATTTATATTCACTAATAGTAGAACCAGGGCTATTTTCCACCCGATTTCTTCACAAATATGCATTGAAGGCGATGTTTCCAAACGACCAACAAAATTATTGTGGATTATATTGAGTAATGAATTTTGATATAGAAAACACATTGTCATTGATATAAGGGTTGAATTATATTCATTATACTACTTAATGGGGAACCAAAATGAATAGTGTATGTGTTGACTTGGAAAAAAAATATTAAAATGAAGGTGGAAGCGGGGCCAATTCCCAAAATAAATGATCTAGGGAATGGTCTCGTGAGGAGTTCGAAGGAACAGAATGTTAGAGAAATTTCACCTATTCTAGATCCCTTGGGTACCCCCCGACGTATCAGTTGAACATAATAGATAAAGGTGTTACTCTCATCAATAAAGAGGAAAGACATAATCCTAATCAAAATTTAGTGGACATATTCAATTGGATGTTAAATTACATGTCTAGTCATAATCTGTATGAGAAATTTTTTCTGGGGACAATGGTTACCGATGTAGTAGATCCTATTCATTTTGAGTATACTAAGACTCTTTCTTACGTGGACCATTCTTGATTTGGAACAAGACATTAGGTTGTGGAAAATAATATCAATAATTCTAAATTGTAGGAAGTACCAGGTGGATTGGGAATGTGGGTGAAGGGTGGGGGAAGAAAAATATTAGATTTATTTTTTCCTCAATTAATATTTGTAATTGTTTCGATGGTTTTTGATCTGAAACATTTTATTTGGATCCAAATGGGAATGGATGTTCTTCAGGGATAGAGTCATGTGGTGGGGAGAGTGATGGCTGACTATCAGAGGATAGTGCAAGGGGGGATCCAGTAGAGGGATTAAAAATCCATGGAATTATAAGGTACAATATACAAATATGGACCCATGTATCTACATTTTGAGCAAGGGGAAATATAGAAAGGATGCATGGACAACTCATACCTCATAAGACATGTGGAGAAAATATTAGCTAAAAATGAATGGAACATGTTAATGGATGTTGTTTCTTCTAAAAATGAACAAGTGAAGGGGGTCAACATGAAAATTGTGAGTGGAAGTGGAATGGTTGCTGGACCAAATTCATAGGATAAAGTTCCGGAAAAGATGGTTGATACGATCAATGAAAGGTCTTAGATCTAGTAAAACTTGATGGTTTTTTTCGTCAATAATTTCTCCTCTGAGGTTCATTGCAATGGAGGATAATGTGGGTGATATTTTAGTGTTAATAATGGCTAGCTCATAGAGGGATGTTGATGTTGAGACCATGGAAAATCCATCAAAATTTATATTTCACTCTGAGGAATATATGATATTGATTTTGGTGATCAGTAAAGATTTTAAAGATGATGAATAACAGTTTATTGAGGAACTTATTAAAGTGCACAAAAACAAGGAGCACCTCGGGGATTCTGATCCCTATGGGGGTGTATTCCCTAATATTCTGGTGGGGGGATGAATGGCTGACTACACCCCTTGAACCTGCTCTCTTCTCTTGGTAGATATGAGTGCCATTAGTCGATGTTGTTAGTTCTCCCCATATATGTGTGTAGAGGGATATAAAGACATGTGGTTATTTAAACACATATATTCTCGATATTGTATCATATGGACTACAAAATGTGTAATGTATATAGGCTGTGATTTCTTGGGGATCTTTACTCGGTGTATGGGATGAAATGGCTTGAGGTATAATACCCGACGTATGATACACATTATACAAACTATGGTGTCTCCCGAAAACTACCTGGTTACTTATGGGTGTGAGGATGTTGTGGTGCTTCACCCAGGTGTCTGCGGGCAAGCCTTTGTGGTGCACGTGGTGCAGATTATGGAGCTTAGCCCAGGTGTCTGTGGGTAAGCCTTTAGAGAGATATGCACATGACATATGCCAATGTTGAAAATAGGCAAACCATTGGGGAATTAGTAGTGGGGTACCCTTGATATTCATTACTATATGATATATTCTTGTATGCGTTACTAGGTGAGAGTAGCCATGGTGAGGTTGATAACTTATTATACATGTTTATGTGATGGGTTGGTTTCACTTTTTTTTACTAGGCTTTAGAATTATTTATTTACCATTCATGAGAGGATTCAGGGAGGATCCTACTGAGTATACTGTTATACTCACCCTACGTATATATAAACTATTTTTCAGGTTACATGGAGCAGTTTAGAGATCATGCTGGTTTCTACTAGCTTTGGGTTGCAAGAGCTGTTCGGGCTTGTGGTTGCAGCTGTTTTACATTCTTTGGGGTACTTTCATTTTCTCCCCTTTTTGGTTGTATAAATTTTTCATGAAATTACATATGTGCACTTGGGTTTACTTTTATACTTCTGTTATGAGTTGGACTGGTTGGATTCTATCTTATCTCTCTCTTGTGCATGTGTTCTCTTAGAGGTTAATGCCTCTCATTTGTGTGTTATTATACCCTCAGTGCTAGTCACCATCAATGGGCCTACAGGAGGGGTGACATGGGGGGTCATTATCTCCATTATCACATTACCGGCCCAGGATGGGTACACTTTCTGGGGAGGGGGTCATGACAGAGTGGTATCAGAGCTCTGTTTGAGGAATTGGATGGAGTTTGGAGTTAGGCACATGTGAGGTTGTATAGGTTAGTAGGGAAATGGTGTCATTCATGTTTAGTAAGTGAGGTAAAAACTGGAGACCGGCTGAGACATATGTGTTTAGGGCCCCCTGGGATCTGATATAAGAACATTTACGTTTTCAATGACTAAAATACAAGGTGATACTATTTTCATGGTAGAGACCTAGGAAATTATCATGCATCATTCTTCTTTATGACTATGTTTGAATGGGTATACCTTGGGATAGGTTACCTAAAATTAATGAAATAAAACAATAAATTAATTAATGTTGAGTCTTTCATATTCCAGTTTTAGGAAGTCTAATCGTTTTTTATTTTACAGGTATGGCTCTAGGTCGACGCCATCTCAGGATTGCACAAGAAATGTCCACCAGGTTGTTCCAACAAATCACTGCAGGTTAGTGGTTGATGATGTCAACACATGGAGGGAGAAACTTCGGGAGTTTCAGCAACAGAGTCTACTGAAAAACGAGTGCTCCATTTCAGATGCAGTCAAGGAAGACTGGTTATAGGAGGTTGAGATAGGCTTCAGTTCGATCCATGCTCGGAATAGCACTGGGTGTCCTTAGTTGTGACAATGCTACGTAGAGTAGCAAGGAAGTGGTGGTACCTGTTCCATGGGGATCATTAGTAGTCAGATATCACATGGGAGGAGTTCTGAGACGTGTTTAGAGTCGAGTTCCTTTACTCGACTGCAAAGGCATCCAGTCGCCAGGAGCTTCTTACCCTTCGATAGAGGATCTCTACTGTTCGATAGATTGGAATCAATTTCAGGAACATTTTATGATATGCTTCGAACTTGATAGAAGATGAGGAGGCCAAGGAGAGGCATTTCGAGGAGGCGTTGTGTCCAGTGATCCAGCGCCAGGTCACCCCATTTATGATGAAGTCATATCTTGAGGTGCTGGCAAGGGAAGAGGTTGTCAAGAAAACATAGTCTACGAGAGGATCGTCACGAGAGGGGGATCATCATGATCACTCACGAAGCAAGGTTTTGGTCCAGGTTTCCCGGTTTTCAGGGAAGAAGAGTTTACGTTCGGCCGGGGGTAGTTCCCAGCCCTTCACATCTCATTTCTCCAGAGACAGCAACTCTCAGGCCTATGCCAAGGGATCAGGTGATTGTTTTTCTTGCGGTGGTCGTGTCCATCAGCAGTGGGAGTGCCCGACCTTTCTGAGTGGTCATCGTGCACCAGGTGTTACGCTCCAGGTTCCTCCATTGAGGTATCAACAGCCAGTTACACCAGCTTTAGATCAATAGAGGGTAGATGGGGTAGGCAGAGGACAGCACCATGATGGTCCTCGTCCTTAGAGAGCAGAGTGCGGCCATGTTGATGGTCTTAAATAGGTACATAGAGGTCATTGAAGAGGTCATGGTCAGCTTTATACTCTATTGATTCTAGCACTAGACGAGTTAGATGTCATTCAATGTACCCTTTTCTTGTTTTCTACCTTGGTGTATGCCTTGTTTGATTCAGGAGTGACACACTCCTTCATATCACCTACCCTTGTCCATTCTTTGGGACATGAGGTAGAGTGGCTTCCTGTGGCCTTGCCATTGACTACGCAAGTTGGAGGTATAGCTGAATTTTTTGAAGTATGTAGAGACTGTGAGGTAGTGTTGGGGAAACACCACTCTTGGGGAGATTTCCTATGTTTACGAGTACAACCATATGATGTCATCATCAACATGGATTAGTTGTATTCTGTGCAGGATATCATGTATTACTTTAGGAAGAATGTTGTTTTCTTTTGTGAGGATGGGGAGAATGTGGTGTTTGTTGGTGAGAGAGATCCACTGATGGGTCATATGTGTGTATCATACTTATTGTCCATGATAGATGAGATTATGTTGAGTGCTTCATAGGTTCAGTAGTTGGTGTTTCCCTCGTTCATATAGGATTACCCTAATGTATTTCCAGAAGATATTGTAGACTTACCCCCTCGACGAGATACCACAATTTGGATCGAGCTATATCCAAGAGTGTTTCGTATCTCTATGTCTTCATATATGATGTCCCTTTATGAGTTACGAGCGCTACGTATACAGGTTGATGTTCTGTTGCAGTTCGGTTTTTTTGTCCAAGTCTTTCACCATGGGGTGCAACAGATTTGTTTGTGAAGAAGGCCGACGACAGTTGGCGGTTGTGTGTTGATTATAATCTCTTTTAAAAAGTGACAATAAATAATTGCTACCCTATTCCACGAATTATTGAATTATTCGATCAACTAAAAGGATCTAGTTGGTTATCAAATATTGACTTGTGGTCAGGATATCATCAGATTCAAGTGATGGATGAGGATATTCTGAAGACTGGTTTCTGTTGTCGTCATAGGCATTATGAGTTCGTTGTAATGCCATTTGGAGTGACGAATGCTCCAACGGTATTCATGGGACTGATGAATGATGTGTTCCGTGAGTTCCTATACATGTTTGTGGTAGTTTTCATCGATGACATCATTGTGTACTCTACATATGAAGAGGAGCATGCAGAGCATCTACGAGCCATTTTTGGAGTTCTTCGCCAACATAAACTATTCGGGATGTTGTCGAAGTGTGATTTTTGGGCTCTAGAAGTATGTTTATTGGGGCATGTTGTGTCCCAGTAGGGAGTAGCTGTGGATCCAACAAAGATAGAAGCAGTTTTGTCTTGGGAAACACCCAAGATGGTTTCAGAGGTTCAATGTTTCCTTGGTTTCACAGGCTACTACAGTAGGATTGTAGACAATTTCTCACAAGTTGAAACTCCTATGACATCTTTGACCAGGAAGGATCATGCATTCATATGGACTGATCAGTGACAGGCAGCTTTTGAGTATCTAAATGAGAAGTTAGTAAGTGCTCCTGTATTTTTTCTTCCAGCTGAAGGAGTTTAGTTTGATGTTTTCTACGATGCTTTACATCTAGTGTTAGGCTATGTTCTCATGTTGTAGAGGTCAGTTGTTTCTTATGGGTCTCAGCAGCTCTCCCCAACAAATGAATCTATTCCACCCACGATCTTGAGTTGGAATCTGTGGTGTTTGCTCTGAAGTTTTGGAGACATTACCTCATTGGTAGGCACTTCATGGTCTTCACCGATCATAAGAGTTTGAGGTATTTATTCTCCCAACATTACTTGAACATGTGACAGTGTTCATGGACGGAGTTATTAGAGGAATACAAGTTTTAAATATTGTATGCACCTGGAAAGGGGAATGTTGTAGCTAATATGCGGAGCCAAAAATCATGTAGTGATATTGTGCGTAAATCCGGTGACTCTTGGGGAATAATGGAAGAACAGTCACATTACATCTTGATATGGAAGATGCTGTGGTAGAGGATGCCATTTTCAGATGACGGTACTGTCATCCCTGATGCAGAATGTATAAGAGTTCCAATTGGGGGATCTAGATGTGGATGTATGGAGAATCCGAGTTGTTTGTTGTGAGGCCCCTGATTTTTGGAATGAAGATGAACAAAAACGCGTGTTGTATCATGGAAGGCCTTTCTTCCTTATGATGATCTGCAATACGGGCCTCAAAGATTTCCAGGGTTCACCTTTAGCAGTACATCATGGAGTTACAACGATGTACCGATCCTTGAGGATTCAGTTTTTGTGGCCATGGTTGAAGCATGTGGTCGTGGAGTTTGTGTCTCGATGTATAGACTGCCATAAGTTGAAGTCCAAACACCGTGTTCCTGGTGGTCTTCTGCAAGAATTAGTGTTTCCTCAGTGGATATGGGAGTACATCTCAATGGACTTCGTTACTGGTTTACCTCGAGATCTGGGAGTACATGATGTTTTTTGGGTGGTAGTGGATCGTTTAACAAATTCAGCACACTTTATAGCAATCATGGAGTCATGCTCAGTGGAAGTTTTGTCGAATCAATATCTAGAGGAGGTGGTGAGACATCATGGAGTACCTAGTATGATAATTTCTGATCGAGATTATTGTTTTACCTCCAGGGTGTGGAGAGGTCTCCAACATGCTTTCGGTTCACAACTATGCCTTAGCACTGTTTTTCATCCTCAAATGGATGGTCATACAGAGCGATCCATCCAGACCCTTGAAGACATGTTATGATCTTGTGTTCTAGATTTTAGAGGCTCATGGATAAGGAACCTACCCTTGGTGGAGTTCTCTTACAATAATAATTTCCACTCCACCATTGACATGGCGCCGTCTGAAGCCTTGTATGGCCGGCCTTGACATTCTCCGTTGTGCTGGACTGGGGTCAGAGAGTCAGCAATTCATGGACCACAACTAGTGAAAAATTCAATAGAGATGGTTCAGGTGATTCGTGAGCGAATGAAGACAGTGAAATATCATCAGAAATCATATTCTTCTAAAGAAGGAGACCCTTAGAGTTTAATGTTGGGGATCATGTGTTTTCTAAGGTGACTCCCCGTTATAGAAGCAAATAATTGGTCGTGGAAGTAAACTGTATGCCTGGTTTGGTGGTCCTTTAGATGTGTCAGCTCATGTTGGAGCTATGGCATATCGAGAACCACATCCCCCACTTATGAGTCAGATACATGATATTTTCCATGTATCACAGCTATATCATTATCTTCCCGAAGACTCTCACATCATCGATTGGGGAGAGATCGATGTTGAAGATGATGAAACCTTTGAGGAGAGACCTATGGAGATCCAAGACTGCAATGATAAGGTGTTCTGCAGACATTCTATCCCATTAGTTCGTGTCTTGTGGTGACACAGTGGCTTAGAGGAGAGTACCTGGGAATTTGAGTCATAGATGTGTGTCCAGTACCCAGAGTTGTTTGATGTCTGACTCTCATCATGTATAGTTGTAACATCAGTGGTTTTGAAACTTCCACCTATATGTGATTGTTTCCTTTGTTTCTTTTGTGGCTATCTCTATTTTTAGAGGTATCTCAAGGGTTGGTTGTTCAAAACCTATTTCATTTTCACTTTAGGTGGGTTTTGGATTCTCGAGCATGATAATGTTTTGAGAGGTATCTGATGTAATATCTCGGTCATCTCCAGGCTATTACATTGTAAAAATGTGGTGTTAGAGGTGTTCTGGATGGTCAGGGTGGCTTGGGGGTGAATATGGGTGGACTTTTAAGGAAGACTAAAGGGCAGTAGCTTTCTCATGGGCTGCGCACGGTTTGTCCAAACCGTGCAGCCAAACTGTAAGAGGTTGGTGATGGAGGCAGTGGCTAGCACATGGTTATCGCATGATATGTCTAACAGTGCGGCCTTACAATGGGAGGAGTGTTTGATGAGGTAGATAATAATGCATGGTTAGTGCACGGTTTTTCAAACCGTGCCGACTAACCATGAAGACACTGAAATCTAGATCCTAAAATTGTGGATATATTTTTTTTTCATATAAATGGTTGGTTTAAGATCCTAAGCAACATTAACTCAGGATTACCCTTCCTTGAGGGTAGGAGAACCTCTCCCAAGTGTTTTGGAGGAAATACGAAATCTTCTCCTGGAAAATGGAAGCCGATTTCTTGATGTATGTGATCATTCTTATTTGGTTTCATAGATCTACATAGATGTACTCCTCCTCTTCTCTTGGTTTCTTATATCTACCCCCGTTTTGGGTTGATCAAAGTATTTTGATGTCAAACATGAAGAGAATTGGTATTGATCTTCATAGTAGGAGAGATCTAAGGTGGGTTTTTGGAGAACCAACCCGGGTTTCTTGAGTGTTATTCGACCGTCATGGTTTTCATCAAAAACCATAGAAGTTGGGGATTCATTACTTCTATTTCTTTTACGTGCAACCATATTGATAGCATGTTGAATCCCTCTAGATGACAATGGAATTAACCTAATAAAATACTTTGAACTAGATAAATAAATTGTATCGATTGTATGTTATTGCCTCATTTTTTTCTAGATATTGTGATGTCTATGATTTCCTTACATAGTAGTTGTTCTTGGTGGAAATTGGTAAAAACATAAACCAAGACTAATTGATATTTGTTTGGTTAATGATAAAGAGGAATTTGAAAGAATCTGGTTCCTGTTGTAATTTTTTGTTAATCAAATTTCCATTCTACAAATGTATAATATTTTGTGATAGATTTTGGAACCAACTGATTAAATATGTTAACTCAAGATGGTTTAAAGACTGTAATTGTTGATAATTCCTTTATAGGTTCTGAGTAACCATATTATTCATTGAAAGGGCCATAGTCCAATTGATGTGATGTTTTATTTCTTGCTTCTTGTTCTATGATGTTACCCTGGAGGGGTGTCTTGATATGTGGAGGAATAGAGGCCTTTTGGTTATGGAATCAGATGACGCCTAGAGTGGTGAGATGCATCAGTTTAAGCTTGTGGGTGTCGGGGAGGATACCAGGGATGATGGAATTGGATGGTTGTGATTTTTTGATGCTTGTTTAACCATTGGTTGTTTATCTTCTCTACATTTCCCCACTTCTCAAGATAGTTGTTCTTGCTAACCCTTCATCCGAAAGAGGAGAAGACAGACAGGGTATGACATGTGGTATAAGTGTTTAGCCTCTCAAGGGATAATGGGTCTAAGATCTTTCTATAGGCAGAAAATAATCAATTGGTAGTACATCTACTCACCGTGTTGATCCCCCTTGTGTTTAGTAGCAAAGGATTATTTTCCAGAATGCCTGGGAATTCGGGAAATTAATTATGTAATGAATATTTGAATAAATGAATTTTACCCATGGGGTTGGAGTTTGTTGAAACCTAATGATAAGGTTGAAATATTTTGAAGGGACAATGGAATTTCTGGATGTGGTGTTAATGGAATTTAATGTGGAATTATTTATGGTTAATTAATGTATGAATAAATAATTAACCTACTGTGGAATTGATAAAATTTGAATGAAGTAATCTAATAAATCCCTTAAATGGTTATGTTCTTATAGGATACCTAGTCTTAGATGTGGAAGCCCGAAGTATGAGAGATGTTAGATACAGTTGTATCTAAGACTAGGTTATTCCCATAGTGTGGTTGTGAGTTATAATATATTCTATACTTTTTGTGTTTTTATACCCTACTCCACCCTGTCAGAAAGTGAAACAGTAACCCCAGGGATTGTGAGCCCTGGTGGGTGTTTTCCCCAACATTCTAGCAGGATGGGGAATGGCTGACTACCCCCTTTGACCCCATTCTCTTCTCTTAGTAGATACTAGTGCCATTATGCACAACGGTTAGTTTTCCCCATATATGTGTGTAGAGGGATGTAATGGCTTGTGTTTATTCACACACATATTTTCTGGATATAGTATCCTATAGACTATTATAGGTGTAACATGTATAGGTTGTGATGGATTGAGGATCCTTACTCAGTGTATGGGCTATAATGGATTAAGGTATATTACCTGACCTATGATACATGTTATGCAAGTTGTGGTGTCTCTCGAAAACTACATTGTTACTTTTGTTTTTGAGGATGGTGTGGTGCTGCGCCTAGGTGTCTGCGGGTAAGCCTTTTTGGTGAAAGTGGTGCAGATTATGGTGCTTAGCATAGGTATCTGCGGGCAAGCCTTTGGAGAGAGATGCACAGGACATATGTCATTGGGGAAAAGTGAAAAACCAGTGGGAAAGTAGTATTATGGTACCCTTTATATTATTTACTATATGATATATTCATTTATGCGTTACTTGGTGAGAGTAACCATGGTGAGTTTGGGAACATAGTATAACTGTTTAGGTGATGAGTTGGATTCACTTATTGTTCACTCGGCTTTATCATTATTTCATTACCTTTTCATGAGAGGCTTCAGGGAGGATCCTACGGAGTATACTGTTATAATCACCCTACATATATAAACACTATTTTTCAGGTTACTTAGAGTAGGATAGAGATCAAGATGGTTTCTACTAGCTTGGGGTTGCAGGAGATGTTCGGGTTTGTGGTTGTAGATGTTTTACTTTCTTTTGGGTACTTGCAGTTTTTCCCCTTTTTAGTTGTAGTACATTTTCATAAAATTACATGTGTGCACTTGGGTTTACTTTTTTTCATCAGTTCTGAGTATGAATTGGTTGGTGTATATATTATCTCTCTTTTCTGAAAGTGTTCTCTTAGAGGGAAATTCCTCCCATTTGTCTGTTACTATACCCTCGATGGTAGTCGCCAAACAGGGGCCAACTAGAGGCTGGACTCGAGGGTCATTATCTCCCATCTCACATTGCCAACCAAAGAGGGATACACTTTGTGGGGAGGGATTCGTGACACATATCTTACGATATAACACATATTTAAGATCATATATTATAATAATATAAAAAATGAATACCGACTATTGGTTTTCCACTGTATTTAATCTCATCCCAACATCATACACAATTAGGTATCAATATAAAAATGTTTGTCATATCGAAAACACCATGGTTAATCATCAAAATATACAAAACCTATATCATGTCATCACATTATCCAATATCACATCATCGCATAAAAAGAGTTTTTTTGGATCCACTATTTCCATAGTGATATGTATCATAGATTGAATACTATACCACATTCTATAACATCCAATACAGTTCGTATTTTATATCAATCAATGATATATGATACATTTTACACCTATCATAATAATTTTGATTCTATTTATGGAAATAAACATGTGTTGAATAACCCTAATATATTACAACCCACTTTGAAAATGTATGAGAAAATAAATCATGTGTGTAATGAAAAACTATAAATCCAAGACAAGACAAAAAATCCATATGGGGTTTTCATCTATCTATCCTAACCAATGGGATACTAGTGAAGGTGATCTCCTATAATCCACTAGATTTCAGCCACACTACCATCATGGAATGGGTAACATTCGAATGTAAAATCAATAGGATATAAGAGAAATCAAAACCATATATTTTGAATAACCATGTATGAGGATCCAATGAAACAATTTTCACCCATATTCAAGAACATGAATGATACAAAATCAATATCCCATAAGAAACATATGATTTTAGAAGATATAAACTATGTTTATTCTAATATGTAAATATCAATCATTATGTCAATTAATTAATTAATATTTAACAATCATAATTCATACTATATTTCCAAAACCATTTAATTGATGATCATGCAATGTATGAATAGTCGAACTGATTCCATAGTGTTAAAAGATAAACATTTAAATTTACTTTCTATCAATCTCCACCAACATGGGATAAAAATTTGTGATTTATTATTACTATTCCATTATTTTATACAATCAATGAAATCATTGTAATATTCAATCATGAAATAATACAATGATCATCCATTTGCCTAAATGTGTGGGGAAAGGAATGTAGATAAATATGAAACACTACAGACACATCCTTATCATATTTTTTCACAATAAAGAATCTATTTTATGTAAAAAAATGTTTAATACTATCATTAAATAATTCCAAATGTTCTTGTTCCATTCCTAACAAACAAATGCAAATCGTTAACAATATCTCTATCATATGTGTCAATTATTTCCATAACATGTATCCTCCATGTCCATATCTCCCTAACAATTCCAAGATAACATCTTATCACATATCATGGGTCTATTCTATAGAAAATAATATAAGTACAAATAATTCATTTTAAATATGGTAACATGGAATTAATAACATGGAATTTATCCTTCACCTAAAAGTGATATCTCACTATCCTCCTCAAAATGAAACCATGACTTATAAATAGGGGGATATATTAGTAAAATTCATTTTTCTATTTGAAATGATGAAGTTTACTCCAACTTGAATTAAATTATTCATTATTTATTATTTTTAATTACACAGATCCTATGAAATAACCTATAATAATCTATTAAATTATTTAAACATGCTTCTGAGAATTATCAATTATTGTAAAGAATTAGGAATCGATTTATCATTATAATACCATAAATTATTAATCCCAATATGATGTAATTAGATGTGAGTAAAATTTTCTAATTAACCTATCATGTGGAATATCTTATACCATTAATAAATTCATCATTTCATTAATTTTATTACGGTAAAATTTTAAGAAACAAATGATTTATTATATATAGAATTAAAATTAATTAATGATGAAATTAATTCAATTATTTATGATATAATAAAATGGATTAAACAATGTATATTTTATGGATTAAAATAAATAACAAGTATATGATTTGGATCCCATATTTAAATCATTCAATCTCAATGAAATAGAAGCGGAACACCAATGATGAACTATAAAAATATATCCGTTGATGAAACCGCGATCTCCTATGGACATATGGAGGAGAACATACTATAAAAAGACAAGTAAAACACCATTAGAATGATGGAAATAAAATTATATTACCTATAATGATTGAAAATGCTGAACTGATATCATAGTTGTATAACATATTAGAAAAATGATGAAGAACCATCATCAGGTCTCTATGCATTTATCTTTAAAAGTCATGGAAAGAATCCTACTGAAATGAGAACTTAATGCCTTATAAATTAACATCATCATACCCCACGTTTGGGGGAATGTATTGGTATTAATGTGGGGTATATAGAATTGAGGGTATTTATATGTAGAAAAATTATTTAATGGTCATGTTGGAACACCTCATCAAATTCCACAGACCACGTAAATAATGAATCCCTAAGAAGAGTAAATTAAATACCCCTAGTTAAACATATTTCCAAGATCAAAGGATTGGTCAATGTGTAAAATATTTTATGGTCAACTGATGGAATACAGAGCTGGAAGAATCATAGGGAATAGAAACAATTAATTTTGATGTTTCCTTAAAATCACTATGGAACAACCACCTCACACCACCCTACATTTCTCAACACTAGGGAAGTGGTTAAACTACATCCCACCACAATGGAACAACCATTTATAAAAAAATATGTATCCTTTGTTCATTATTTTAAACTCCATATGCCATATCTAGGTGAGTTTAATGTAGAAGACTACATTATGGTGCAACCAAATAACCATGAAATTACCTCATCTAAAATGGATGTGGAACCACCTTTTCCGTGTTTACATTCCATAATCCTTAAAACCACTTCAATGTTCATCTATAAACAATAACACCCAATAGGAAAATCCTTTTTATTATATGACCCAAAACAAATGAGTGTTGATATCTCTGCACTTTAAAATATAACTATCTTATTATTTCATACATTTATCGATATATAAAATTTTTTTTTAATATTTCGTATTGAAAAATAAAAAAAATTCAGAAGCATCCTCATAATCATCACTCATTTATTGTTGTATATTCCAAATTAAAATAATAATTATCAATAACAATCACGATGAAATGGAAACAATTATTATATTTCAAAAATAATTATATATTTTAAAATTTTAAAAACATTATATATTTTAAAAAATTAATAAATAATCTAATTAAAGACAACAGGTTGATAATTTATTTTATCTCTCATAATTTTTAATTGTAATTTATTAATAGAAATATAAACTATTTTAGTAAATTCATAAATATTTTCTAACTATATTTATCAATACAATGTATTTAAACTTGGTAATCAATTATGAATTAAAATCATTACTTCACAAGGATGAAACAAAACACAACTCAAATAATGATTAATCAATTAACTTGTGTTATATATAAGACTAATTCATAAAATAGTCACTTCCCAAAAACATAATTTCAAAAAAATAATTCTATATCTAAAAAATACCGTCGATATGAAAATAAATTGAACATCAAATAAAAATATCATTGATTTGAAAAATATTAGTAGTGGAATATATCATTGATTAAAAGAAAATAATAAAATAATAATCAGTTGAAACATTCCACAGTGACATGAAAAATAAGAAATTAAACAAAATAAAATAAAATAGATAACATATGTAGGAAAAATAATAGTCAAGAAAAAAAAGAAATAATCTCCTAATAAAGTGTTAGTGGATCCCAATAATAGCAGAATAATGTTGTAAATTTTTAATTGACAATGAAAGATATTCAAAGAAACCATATTGAAGAAAGATGTAATACAGTTTCTTATATTAGATAAACCAGATGATAGTCTTGATAAATAATATACCAAAAAAATTTTCACATGGAATTTCATTTTATTTTTGTTATCTTAATGTTAGTTATATAATTACTAGAATGGAAAAAATTTATTCACATTATTTATTATATTTCTAATTTATATTACAATATTTTCTACATTAAAATTATAATAAATGAAGAACATGGTGGATTAAAATGTTCAAAAGTGTTTTTTTTTCTATAGTGCGATATTGAAAAATTTCATTTTGTGGTTTATAAGATTTCTATATAGGGTGACCTATTATAAATAAAAATAGTGGCAATATTTTAAATTTTCAACATATTAAAAAATAAATAAAATCTAATATGTGACCATTAGGTAAAAAAGTAAATATATTATATGATATCTATGACATGTTCTCTATTTAACAATTCAATTAAAATTTTTTATATATAATTTTATATCAAATCCATTAGATTAACCCCATGGAAAAAAAATTTAAAATTATTATTCACAATTACTTTAGAAATATTAGCATAATATAATATCATTTATATATGGTCTAATTCAAAATGAATTTCCAAAATAATATAATTTCATATAATATTTCATTACCCTTTTTATATTTTAATAATTATTTTATTCTTACATAATTTAATAAAAAATAATTTTCATAATATATATAATTAATTTAATTTTTTAATATATTTATTAAATTTGAAAATAAAGACACCAAGACGATGTTTAATTTGAATATAATACTTTTATACATCATTAATATGACATATTTAACTATAAAATATTTAGGATTCATTAATTATTCAATATTTCGTTACTTTTATTCTTTTAGATATCATATATTTTATTTTTCTATTTGTTGAATAAGTAATCATTATATTATGTAATCATTTAAAGTAATTATTCAAGCACAGATATTGAAAAATATATTACAATGATGAATAAAATTACAAAATATTTCAATATAACAGTTAAAATTAAACATTAAATGTTTTATTATTATTGAACAAATTAGAGATATTTATTTCAAAAATGTGGATTTTTTTTTTGTAATTTGAAGTTCATCTTTAGATAAATATGGAACATGTTTCTATACATCCATAGAATGTGTGTAAATGAAAAAACTACATTTATCCAATAATATAATGAATTTTTCAGGGAAATTTTAAAATTATTTCTAGTGGTTTTAACCCGGTTTTACATGTTTTTCCATTACTAATCTAAAAATTTTAAATAAGGACAATGCTCGAAATGAAAAAAGGGTCATATTTACAAAAAACAACAAATTTATTTCTAATAAGAATACATTTAATCTAATTCAATTTAATGATGTATAAGAGAATAATTGATGAAAAAATTTAAAATTTCATGAAAAAATATTTCATACATATATTTGTATTTATGTACAAAAATGATCGTATTCAAAAATCATCAATATATATTATTCTATTATAATTGAATATATTATTTTAGTATAATTTAGTCATATATTTTTTTATGATATCATTTAATGAGTTATATTGATTCTTTAATAAAATAAAATTATAATTATACAAACATATATAATTTTTACTAATCTATTAAAAACTAATCATTTCCTAAAAGACCAAAATTGTCAACGTAAGATTATATTTATGTTATATAATTTATGGAAAAATATACATTTCATATGTTATTAATTTTATAGGTTTGGTTGGTTCATTAAAATTAGGTTTTGCATATAATGTAAGATATCAATGTAATTTATTTAATGTTATGTATATCGTAAAATCATTTGCATTTTTATTCATCCACAATTATAATAATTCCATATTAAAAACTAAATCTCTCTAATATAAAATATATTGATTCTTTTACCTTGTAGAATCCCTTAGTACCCACATAACATCCAAAATTTTAATATATTAAAAAAAAATTTGGTCATGTGTGTGGTCTTATTAGATAGAACATTATAAATATGATATATAATATCCAATAGTTATTCTTTAAAAGTACATAAGGCTCTAGTGATATGGCACATGTTGTTTTTACATGTGATGACTTGGTTTTTTCTTCATTTGGATTGATACATGTAATATATCATGATTATAATAGAGATCAGTGGAAGCATCAAGAAATAGGTTAGCATATAAATAAAATTAATAATTTAGAAGGGTATGATGATATTTCCTTTATATATGAATCTCATAAAACCCGCCAATTATTATATTCATAAGAATATATTTTCTGAATCATCATTATCTAAATCAAACTAATGATCAACAAAATAATATTTATTATCTACTATATTCTTCCATTATGTGTTTCCAAATGGATATTAACTTATCTATAATTTACATACTTATATTAGGTCCCAAAATATTTAATTCTAAGACATCATTCAAAAAAAAAATCTCATTATCTGATCAATATTTATACCTTTGTAAGGATCATCCAAAATGAATAATTGAAATCTATTGTTGTATTAACATTCAAAAAATCTATGGTGTTGATCAAAAACACATTGTAAATCCATTGAAAATGGTGTCATCATATCTTCAAGATAGTTAATAGTCCTCTCAGTGATAAAAATTAACAAAGGATGATTAATATTACTAAGAAAACTATATATCAAGATCCCAATAAAGTCATATCTTGAACATTGAAAAAATACTCATATCCCAATAAAAAATGATGGGGATTGCAACCCTATGAAATATAGCAACATTAATTAATGTAAATAAATAATATATAATAAAGAGAGATTTATATTTTAAAAGTAATAAAATATTATCATTTTATTTTGTGATTGACTATAACAAAAATAAAATTATTCATTAAAATTAAATTTTCCTCATCTCCAATAGAAAATATCACTTCGTATATCTAAATTTATTTGTACATAGATGAAGAATATATAAGGAAGAACTATAGGATACATCCAAAAAACATTTCTTTAATTATTTAATTGAAATTCCACATACATAATTCATAAACAATATGATTCCATTATTATCAGGATTTTACTATCCGGTATTCACCAACTTCAATAATTATACATCATCACTTAGTTCCTTCTTAGTTCTCTCATTGACGGATAATTGTCCATTCATCTCAGAAAAGAATTATATAGTCCATGTCCTCATTATTTAATTACATAAAATATACAATATTTAAATATCATATATCATACAATCATATTAATGGTAAAACTATCATTCTCCTTCTTACATATAATATCATTAACATTTTCCCCCATTCTTGTTTTTTAATTTATTGAGTACTTGAAATCACTGATCAACAAAAATGATATTATTTGGATCATATTTAAATAATTAATTAATAATGTATACATAGTTCTTATAGGAACAATATATATATCATTTCATTCAGTATAGATTTAATTCCTCCATATAGTAAATTAAAAAATTACCATTTCCCCCAATATTTCATAATTTTGGTAATTTTTAAAATTAATTTTCTTTTTCATAGTGTTATAAGATATCCCAATATCATTATGAATTAGGATACATCATAGTAGTTATTTAATACTTAAATACATATCACATGAACTTTTCTACTATAGGTTAGTTAACAATAAGTTCAATTGACAAATATTCATTTTAGTTATGTTAAATTATCATGAGATTCATTATACCTAATGAATCTAACAACAATACATGTAAATATCATTATGGGATTAGATAATAGTGAGAAATACCACATATAAAATTAGCAGTATAAATTAATCCCATGAAATCAGTTGATTCTAGTTTCTATATATAGTGAAGGCTATTCCTCAAAAAAAAAATATTTGAAGGATCTCTGGATATAGACTAACTTGGGATTAGATTATCCATGAATAAAACAATATGAATCAAGAATACACATATGATAATTTAAAATATAAAATATACCCCATTTTATATAATAATATCATCCATAATAAAACAAAAAATATAATCTTGTTTTTATATAATAACTCAATTAATTGAATTTATGAATATATCAAATAATTAGAATGTCTATATGGAATTATAATAAAACCATTGTTTTCATTCCACCTATGGAAATATATCATTACTATATATTCCTTCTTTAAAAATAATAGATAAAATCTAAAACAAATATTATGCATTGAAAAAAATTCAACTCGTCATATTTGATCAAAAGGTTTATCAGTATGAGCTAAATAGTAGTTGTTCTTAATATTTGTTTTTTTATGTCCTTTAAAATCAATGAAATGATATATTAACCCATATATATTCTTAATAATAAAAATATTTGCATGAAATAATATATAACCAGTCTAAATGAATCAATTATACAGAAATTTGATGGTGTTTTTTATTCAATTACTCAACCAAAACAATTAAAATTCTATATGGAGTCCATGAAATAGTTGTATCACCATGTATGTACAAAATTAAATGACTATACTCGATGATATTGATAATATTTTGAATTTTTTTTTTCTAACATCAACAATAAATCATACAATAGTAATATAAAAAATTATTCCTTTATAAAAAAACTATTAGATTCAAATATTTCACATGGATAGGTTGTGAAACCCAAATGACTTATGTAATATCCATTGATAATTTTAATTATTCATCACATGAAATACTATCCTATTTTTATTCTTAATGTCGATTTTCCATAATTTATAATTGATATGGGCTCTATACTATGTGAGCCAATCATTATGAAAAATTATTTAAAATTCATCTAGATGAAGTACAGGAGGCCTGTTTGGATGAAGATTAAAATAAATATTTATTTGAGAGGATCAATATACAGAAAATTAAATCATCATACATTTAATTGTATTGTATTCTTTCGCAACCCATATTTTTTTGGTGGAAATTTGATACCCTTAAAAAATTATTCATATATAAATTAATGGGAAATGCTGTTATAAAATTATGTGTTTTCACTTCTACAATCAATGATAACTATACAATTGACAACATCAGATAGAATCCTTACTCTACCTATAGTTGTTCTAATACAAATAACATTGTAATATATTGTAAAATGTTCCATTGTGTCTTGGGGAAATCAATTTTAAAATTCCCCATCTCTTTTTATTTGAATCACTTAGTACAGTGTATTATTTTCACTTATTAATATAATTATCCTAATGAATCATATCTCCTTACTTATAAAAAATCTTATTCCCTTAAATCACTTACCATTATGTTTCATTCAAAAACTTTTAAATTATGTAACGATATTATTCATTTATGAGTTCCCTTTTTCTTGGTGATCATGTTATTATTTCTTATACTAATTTAAAACAATGATATAAGTTATAGAAAATTAATTCTTAATATTAAGTTGACATATAACTATATAATAATATAATAAAAATATTCAATAATCAATGGTCATATTTATACTCATCCTAATATCATATAAAGACCAATTTATATTTATTTGAGAATTCTGTATATAGTCTAATGAATGATTATATAAAATTGTGATGTTATCCCACTTTTCTACATTGATAACATATTCAACTATCAATAATATTATTATATTCTGCCACATTTTTCTCTCTCTACATGTGGTATGATTTTATATAAAAATTCATCAATATATATTATCTCTTTTACAATTTCATTTTCAACATAATATTTATATATCTTTATCAATGAACACCCTTGATAAACACCACCTCTATAGAAATTCATTTCTAGAATAACTATTAATATTTCATTACATACGAATATCGATAATATTATTATAATAGATTTTATCAATTTTAAATTTACGAAGTTAATAATTGTCTCATTATTATAAGGCATGTTTTATCATCAGATGTAATCCAAACACTATGAATAATTATTTTTAACATTATGTTGTCTAAATGGGAATCATTAATCAAAGTAACCTGATTCATCAAATCTTGAAATGTTTTAATTTACTAATCTCTATGGCCAATTGTATTAGATTTACATATTGATCAATCTATACATTAACTATATGTGTTGATTCACATTCATAGTTGATTACATTATTTAATAATAGAAAATATTGAGATTGATTATAATTGTCATGAATATTTTTTCATAAAATTAAAATAAAATTTATAGTAAAATACCACAATTACACGAAGATAATATCATAATATAAAATTTATAATTGATTATTCACAATCCATAAACCACAAATTTGAGAAAAAAATCACTTATAGAATAAATGGAGATATTAAAATTCATTAACATTAGTAAGAATTATATTATATTTTATAGGAATATTAATGTTTATTTCACAACCTAAATGATATAAAATTCTAGTTTTCATACTTTACAAGATACATTAATTATTCCCATATTAAAATTAAAAGATAAAATATATGGCATAAGATTCATTTTCTGATATTTTGTATAATTCCTAAAATATACGTTCATAAAATGCGGAATGGAAATAACATAATTGAATATATAGGATTATTACAATGTGTTATGTATATTATTATCTATAATGAATAAATAATAAATAATAAATATGGTATGGAAACATCATGAATGAGACATGAAATTTTATCAATTAACTGAGCAGAAAATAAATTAATTGAAAATATATTTTTTGTAATCCCATAGATAAAATAACTAAATTATCAAAGAATGGATTTCATAATATTTGATTTCATGAGCTCATACATTGTGATATATTTACCAACAGTTTCCCTCTATAAGAAAATACATTCAATTGTTTATATATAAAAAATATAAATAATTTATTTCATGATACCTATTAGGAAATTACGAGTCTATATATATTCATTACACAATCATCCTACAATTTTAGATAAACTCCTCATTTATTGATTGAAAAATTTAATTCGATAAAATAAATCATTTTCAACAAAATTAAATTTTGAGAAATGAATGTGGAATATTATTATTTCAATTGTGAGTTGAATTGAATCCAAATTAAATCACTATATATAGGGTTTTTATTTATTTTAAAAAATAATAATATCCATGATTCAAATAGTATATAAATTTAAAGGACCTCAAATTTCTAATAAATAATTACCATAAAATTGTAATATATTCTAGATAATGTTAACAAACAATATTTATATAAGAAATAAAATTTAAAAATCAATTCAACAGGAATATATGTTTTGTACTAAAATTTCATCCCTACAAGGAAATAATATCGATGATTTACATGAAATAATATTAAATTAATATTTATTATTTTTAAAACCACTTAAACTAGGTATAATGATATAAAATATTTTTATTGGTAAGGGAAACATGCTAGTTAGTTAGGTTCGAATTAGTTAAAAACATCCATTTTTAAAAATTATTGTAAATAAATACATAATTGAAACATTCATAGATTAATATAAATATTCATATATATAATTTTTAAATTTAAGATAATAAGAAATAATCATGAAAAAAATTGTGTACATAAAATCCATTTTATAAATCAATTTAGTAAAATATCGACATTTAAGAAAAATATATCCATTCATAAATATTAATATGATTGGATTTTCATCTAATCATTGATTTAAATTATTCAATTGAAAAAAAAATTAATATTTTGAAAGAAAATTTTTCAAATTCAATAATATCAATTAAATATTAAAATATATTGAGTTCGTGATTTATAATATGATTCCTTCAATGAAAATTATTTCATTATCAGAAATGAGATTGTAAAATTAAAAATTAAAAATATGATAAGATTAAAAATGTAAAACATGAAAACAATATAATTTAATTGAATATAAAATTAAAAAAATAAACAAGTATTCATAATTAATATATCAAATTGATGGTATATAGAATGAATAAAAATAAATAAGTTCATAATACTGATTATTTCTCAATTGGGTGGAATTGATATGAAATCCCAGACCTCAAATTCGACATACCATGTGATTGATTTTAACAACATGTATAATAAATTATGATTTTGTGTAACTAAATACCATAACCACATTCTAATATGTTTATATATATATAAAGTATCATACATGATCCATTTATAACAATATATCACTCATTTGATAACAGTATTTTATTACTATCATTGTTTCACATGTGTATTGGATTTTTTTATTTGAGATTATTGGTCCAGTGGTTATGGACGTTATACATTGATAATTGTAACATAATTTATAAATTGTAATCATCATATTCATTTAATATGTATTCATTATATTTATATTATGTCTAAAAAAAATGGAATATATTGAAAAAATTAATTACAATGATCATGAAGATGGTAAATCCCACATATGTAGGAATTATGTTTCAAGATTTAATATTTTTAAAATAATTAATGGTCAAAAATAATTCAACATTATATAAAAACTATTATATAATATAAAATATATATATAATTATTTATTTATTCATAATTGTAAATTATAATATAAAAATTATATCACATTTCTTTATGGATGAGGTTGTTGACATGTCCAAAGATGTGACATTACAATTCTTCAAAATATGGGATGGAAATGAGGTTTTTATGATATTATAATTATATATGAAAATTTATTTCATAAATAATATATATATACCATATTTTCATATTTTTTATTTATACATGTCCTTTGGTGAATAAAATTAAGTACCATGCTATGTGAAGATGAAAATCGTTAAGTATACAAGAGTAGTGGTTTCACATTTCATAAGATTGAAGAGTAAAAAAAAATATTTTTTCATTGTAATAATAATATATCTTTATATTTTTGATACTTTAGATATAAAATTATGAGTGGAACAATATATTATTTTTTAGATAATGAATGAAATTTAAAAGACATTAAAAATGAAATTTCATATTCAATGAAAGAGATCATTTTGATATCCTTGTATGGGATGTGAAAACAATGTTTTAGGTTGAAAAAAATTTCCATAAATTTTTTTAATATCATTATTAAATTTTTTTGAGGGATTTCAAATTATTTACGGATTTAAGTGGTTTATATAAATGATATAATGTGTATTATTTTATATGTGAATGGAGTGAAAATATTTTATGTTATCCTTATATTATAATATAATAAAGTCAATATCTTGGGAATTGGCCTCCAAAATATTATATAATAGATGATGAGGGGTATATGTTATTAATATATTCATATAATAAAATTTGGTATCGTAATTATTTCATTTTAACCAATATCCTTTTAATTAACCCCATAGATGACCGTATTAAATCTTAACCACAATAATAACTTTTTAAATTTAACATGGTTGGTATTTTACAGATATGATAAATAATTTCTCCTAAATATTCACATGATGATATTTTTTGAAATTTTTATACCAAATTTTCTATTTAATGTTTTTATAATTATCCATAATACTAAAAAATATTATTATTTTTAGTAGTAGTAATGTTATTTTTAAATTTATCCATATTATTTGGTATTAAATTTATAAATACAAATATGTAGTCCTTGAATAATGCTTGAACACAAACCAGATATAATATTTTTTGAAAATATATTTATTAGAAATAAATAATAAATACATATTATTATAATTTTAAACTTTTTAAAATAAATAAATCTATTGTTATTTTAATTGAATAAATAATGTGTTTTGATGTACAATTAATTTTGGAAATTATTCAAAAACTTTAATTAAAAAATATTTTCAGGGATAAATCATATGAAAATAATTCATATAGTCCATTTAAACATAACATAAGATATTTTTACTCTCCTGATAAAATATTATAGAATTTAAATTTATGTGTCCGACAATTTCTATTTAATCATTACATAATGTAATATAATGGTAAATATATGTGAAAAACTAGACTAATTGTAAATAATATAAATAAATTGGTAGAAATTGTATAACTCATTTAATAAAATTTGATAAAAGAAATTTTATAGAAATAATAATTATTTTATCAATCATTTAACACATTCATAATTGTTTTACCAATGTAGAATTGGAAACAATTTACCATTATAACAATTTATAATGCAGATAATAATAATTATTTTATTATTTAAAAATGTTTACATCATGATTATAATTATATAATGTATTGTTCTAAAAATATATAGATAAATGCCGTTTATTAATTTTATGATAAAAAAACAACGATAAAAACATAATTTTTATATAAATTCATTTAGATATCAATAAATATCATATGCAATGTTAAGGTTTAATAGGAATTCTAATTTCAAAATTATATTATTTCTAAAATAACATGGATTATAATTTTTTTCTTAACTTGAAATATATATAGGATATTTTTTGTATAAATAAAAATAAATCATTTAAAAAAATGAATATTTTATTATTCATTAAAAAATAAATCATTTAAAATAATCCATTTTTTTTAGAAAACACATATTTTGAAATAATAACTGTAAATCCCCCAATAATATTTTTTATAACCAATTTCTACATTAATATATTTCTATAACTAACAAGTGATCACATCACAAATTATTTAATATTTGATTCATTTGGTAATCTAATTAAACAAATTATTCTAATATAAAAAATAAATTAAAATATAATTTATTTAAAGAACATATTTATTAACTATATATATTATATATTCATAACAATCACAATTCAATTAATGGACTTATTGGAGATAAAAAAATATAATGATGATCTTAGATACTTATTTATTGTCAGATATGAAAAATATATCATAAATTAATATATTAATAAATTAAAATGGTAAATAACTAAACATTGATAAATTTTTAACCATAACATGATTATCATGATTAGATAAGGCATAATTATTTAATAAAAAAAAATAGTAGTAGTAGCTTATTTTTTTATTCAAAAAGAAAATGACAAGGAAGGAAACATTCTCTCAAGGGGGCCGGAAATGATGGATCCCAAGAGAATCCCATAGCACAATAGATGCACATTTGGGAGGGAGGGAGATAAAAGAATGGTAAATAATAAGGGGCACTCCTGCCTAGCCAAGTGAGCAAGGGAGTCCGCCGCAAAGTTGGTCTCCCTCCAACTGTGATGAATAAGCTTCCCTCGCAAAGTTTCAATATTTCATATCCTAATGAAGTAACTGAGCTCCCAAGGAACCCCACCAGTCCCTTTTAAGATCTTCACAAGGAGTTCTGAGTCTGTCTCAATCTCGGACGCTGTCAACTTAACCCGTCTACACACCATTAGACCAGAAGCAAGAGCATGGACCTCCGCACTTAGAGAGTTTCCCGTGCCATAAAAAGTAGTAAGGCAATAGAAACTGAGCTTGAGGGATCACGCATTACTCCTCCCTCCTCATAATTCCCCCCATGCATGATCCATCAACGGTGAGCTTGAAGCCCGTAGCCGGCGTGCCCCATTTAACCCACTGGCCAGTCCCCTTTCTCGAAATACAAGGGCGGGTGAGCAGGTTACTAACCACAGTTGATGTCGAACATCCTTTGATCTGAGAAGAAAGCTCGAAAATGAGAGCTTTAAGGCTAGCCTGGAGGAACAAAAATGATCGTTTTTCTCCCATCTGAACCTAGTTGTGAGCCTCCCAATGCACCAAACACATAGCCACAATGATGATCGTTCTAACCATCCGCTCCTGGCCAATAGTCCTCGATCCAGAAAACCATAACTCCACGTATTCTTGTAAGGAATACTCTCTGTCATTTCTGCATGGATTATACGTGAACAAGGACCAAAGGTGGAGCGCCCAATGGATTTGGAAGAATAGATGCTTCGCTGATTTTGACGAGTGGCTAATGCAACAGGAGCATCTAGAGGCCAAAGCAATGCCCTGACGCTGGATGTTATCCTCTATAGGTAATGCCATGTTCCGGATTCTCCAGAGTATGATGTTCATTCTAATAGGAATTACATTGCACCAGGATACTAGGGCCCAAGCATTGGTTGTTCTACCGGGCTGTATGATACTCCTGAAGCCTTGCAAGGTAATCCTGCCTGAGCTGGTAGCCGTGAAGAAACACCTATCAGGTTCCTCACTCATGACAATATTTTTGAACACAGACATCTGATTAGAATTCAAAGAAGTACTGATCAAGTCGAACTCCTCGCATGCACTACTGAAGGTGATGTCCGGAAAAGGACGGTCAGAGTCCCCAAAGGATTCCCCCGACCAGTTGGTTTCCCAAAAAACCGATCCTCATGGATCTGATGATCCATCATTCATGGCCTGACAACGTCTCAATAAGAGAAAAGATGTGCCTTTCCAGCCTCGTGGAGCTGTAGAGGCCCCTTGTTTCAAACCCCGGGTAGCGCGCTTTGAAAAACATCAACCACAACAAATCCCTGGCGATAATTTCCCAAGAAAGTCGTGCCAGAAGGCTTTGAATGGTACCCTGGATATTGCGAAGACCAACTCCTCCTACCTCCACTGCTCTTGCAAGACGTTTCCAGGAGGCCCAGTGGAATCTTCCCTCCTTCTTGCCATCCCAAAGAATAGAGTTAAGAGTGATTTCCATTCCCTCCACAGTCCCCTTTGGGGGATGAATCATGGAGAAAACGTACATGGGAATGGACGTGAGAACACTGTTGATTAACGTTATCTGGACACCAATGGAAAGCAGCCTATTTTTCTAGTTATAGATTCTACCCAGAATGCGATCATGAATAGCAGAGAAGTGCACCTTCTTAATGTGACCACAAGAAATCAGCACCCCGAGATAAGAGATGGGAATCGGTCTCTTACAACAGCCCAGTAACCTTTGAATCTCCTTGGTCCTTGGGATCAGGCATTTTTTTATAATGAAGAAGTGGCTCTTGGTAGAGTTAACACTCTTCCCGCTCAGTCCGTCATAGGTGTATAAGGAATCCATGAGGGCATTTAACAACCTTTTCCTGCCATTGATAGATATTATAATGTCATCCACAAAAATTAGATGTGAAATTTTAACAATACTCCTTCTTCCTTGGAATGAAAGGATGAGGCATGAAACCATCCCGTGGTTCATGTTCTTTGATATTGCATCCTGGGCAAGAACAAACAGATATGGAGACATGGGGGCCCCTTTCCGTACACCAAGAACAGTCTTGAAGAAGCCAGAACCTTTTACCATAATGGAAATGGAGAGCCACGGTGAGGAATAGAATCTGAAGCAGATATCACAAAACTCCTCAATGAACCCAAACTTCCTCATGATCCAGATAATGAAGCTACATTCCATCATTTGGTAAGCCTTGTTTATGTCTATTTGGAAGATGACATTTGATCCAACAGATTTTCTATTAATTTTATGCACCATTTCCTTTGCGATGCCCACTGCCCCGTGGATACTCCTTCCCTTGATGAAACAGTGTGGCTCCAAGAAACCAGAAGAGGAACAATCATGTCGAGCCTTCTGACAAGAATGGAGGCCAATATTTTGTAAGCAATTTTGCAAAGGCAGATTGTCCTGTACGGACTAACGAGGGTGGGATTTTTGATATTCGGAATGAGCACCAGTCTGGAGGCCGAAATTCCCCGTATGAGAGGGCCACCGGTAAAGAAGTCCTGAATCGACTCCACAACATGATGGCCGACAATCTCTTAAGAAAAATTTAAAAGGCTGGCTGGGAAGCCATCAGGTCCATGTGCGCTGTCCTGAGGCATGCTCCTTTCTACGATATAGACCTCCTCGACCGAGGGGGTGTAGGAAAGATCTTTATTGTCCATATGATTAACCATATAGGGAATTCGACTGAAGTATTCCTCAGTGATTTGGCTCCCTCTCACGAAGGATGAAACATTCTACCCTGCAAGGATGTTTTCAAAGTAGTCCAGAGAAATCTTCCCCGTAGTGTTCATGTCCTAGTTATAGTCCCCATTATCCATTCTCATGTTCATCCTTGAGATTTTCCTCTCTCTAATGCAAGCGTGACAAAATGCACTATTTCTATCTCCTTCCTTTCTCCTTCTTACCTGCAACCTCTGTTTGAAATATTTCTCCAGAGATAAGAGTATCTCCTCCAAGATGTTCTTCATGTCACACAAGGAAACAAACTTATCCTCATCCCAAGTGTCCTGGAAAGAATCCTCCAATCAATCTAATTCTAATCTGAGACTATTGATACCCTGCGGGACATCGGGTTTGAACTCACCCAGCTTTACATGTCTAGTTTAAGACGCCTGATGCGGTTTACCATACCACCCCATGATCTAGAACTGGCATCCTTAATCCAAGACGCCCTGATAACGTTTAAAAAGGAGTCATACCAATGCCATGTAGTCGAATAGAAAAAAGGAGAGCCCGCGACCTCCTCCCTCCTGATATCAATCAGGAGCGGATTATGATCAGAGAGCACCCATTGGATATGGGTGACTGATGTCTTTGGAAAGAGTTCCAAACCATGAAGATTAGAGAGGCAGCGGTCCAACCTGAACCAAATATAGTCTGCATCCTTGCAGTTGTTGCACCAAGTGAACTTAGGGCCAGAGAACCCGAGGTCTAAAATCCCAGCACTCCTCATGAACTCATTTAAATTAGACATGCCACCAAATTGTATCCAATGCCCCCCTTTTTCTCAGAGACGTATGCGATGGAGTTGATGTCGCCACCCACGATCCAAGTAAGGGACCCCGTTCGCAGATTTTCCAGATGAAGCCAAAGCTTCCAACTCTTGGAAACCTTAGTGTCCGCATAAACAAAGGAGAACACCAAATCGTGGAGAGCTGTGGAAATCTTAGCGTTGATGCATTGTGAATAGAGACTCGGAATCTCTACGGTAGCTTGGCTCCTCCAGCCAATCCAGATATGGGAGTTCTCAGTGCCGCTATGAATGATGTTAGGAAAACCCATCATCCTAGTAAGATCAACACCTTTTCTATGTACATGTTTGGGTTCAAGAATCACTACAACATGAACTTGAAAACTACTGGCCTCAGAATCCATGAATGCACTTTTGGATTGAGTGCCTATGCCCCGTGCATTCCAGATGATAATGGGAATCATTAAGGTAGGTCCTTCCAGGCTCTAGGAGAGGAGGAAAAAGAGAATAGAGCAGGTGAAAAATGGCAAGAATCACTGGATTTAGATCGGGTGACAGGCCCTAAGATCCCTGCCTCGAGGAGCGTTGGCTTGGGAGAGAAGACCAATTTCTTTAAGGAATAAGAATCCTCCTCCAACTGGGCTTTCCCTTTTCCCTTAAAAATAACTTCAGAGAACAGATCCATGTATCCCTGAGGCGAGGAGGCCAAAAAACGCCATTTCGGGGAGAGACAGGATGCCTCTATCTCTCTCTCCAATCCATATCAGGGATAATCCCTCTTGGCCAGCCCCTCCGCAGCAAGAGTGAGGATACTCACCAGAGAAATCTAGAGATTCTCTGGTGTAAGCTGAGTTGAGATGCAGAACGGCGAAGACGGGGGAGAGAGATACCTAGGAGGACTCCCCAAAATATTCAGGAGGAAGCCAGGCTTGATCACTGTTCATTGATCCAGTAGGGGTGGGATCTCGGTAACAGGACAGGGTGACCAGACAATCAGATCAAGAGGCTCCGAAGAGGCTGACAACCGGGCCGACATGGCAGACCGCGCCCCCATGAAAACCTCTTCTAGCACGTCATACCCACCGGTAGGATTCAAATTTGAAATCGTAACGGGCCGAACCGGAGACCCCTCTTTCCTTCGACCGAGCGACGCCTGACCCAGACCCGCCTGTGGATCTTGTCGGGACGAGCTATAAGAATATTTCCTTCTCCTACAAGCAGAATCCCGGTGGCCATGAATACCACAAAGGACACAGAACTTAAAAGAATGGTGGTAGGTAACCCTTTGCCTCCAAGAAAACCTGTCGCTAGCTAGCAAAAGAACCTTGATGGGATGGTTTTTGGCCAGGTCGAGTTCAACACAGATGCGGGGATTGGCCGTCGACAAGAGTGACCAAGTCATGTCGTCCATGCATAGAAAGAAACCAAGAGAGTTCCCCAGAGACTACAAGATGGAGTGATTCTAGAAAGGGAGCGGAAGGCCTAGGAAGGAGAGCCAAACTGCATCCGAAGAGGACTCATGTCCAAAGTGACTGTCCCAGGACCATCGCGAAAGGGAGAAGCACCATGAACCACACCTTCGCTAGCTCTAGACCAAGCCCTCACAAAATCATGTCTAGAACTGATGTGAATGCTGAAGGCCACTCTAGAAAGCTCAGAGACCACCGGCGGGCAAAAGAGGCCCCAAGAGTTCACCACACCCCGAAAGAAGATCAACGAGAGTTTGCTGCGACCGAAGTGAACCAACAAAGAGAGTTCGGGAAGAGAAGCATCTACATGGAGCTCATGAGAGGAGAGATCCACCATCGGAAACCCATCCACCTGTCTGTGGGGTGGCATTCCACTTGGATCGGAGCCAAGCAGGGGCGGACTGGAAGGCTGGAAGCGGCCACCAATGAAGGAGGGCCACACAGAACAGCCTTGTAGGAAGCCTTATAAAAACCCTTGACCATGCCAGCCTCCCTTGGAAGCCGAGGACCAGGCACCGGTGCCAGAGCTGAAGCCGGAACAGGAGCGGGAGATGGAGTGGAAGCGGAGGCAGAAGTCATCTCCCTGATATATTAATATAAAATAGAAGATCACACATTCCATTATATGTGTCACTTGTGTAAAAAATGTATACAATGATAACAATAATTTTGTAATATCATGGATATTAATTAATTTATTACTATTTAATGAAATAACTAATATTAAATTTCATGATATTAATATCCATTCTACCATTACCAAAATGATCGTGTGGAAATATAGTTTAACTATTGGGTAAGAATACAGTGAAAAAAAATTAAAAAATGCTTGTTAACTGATTCATCTCATAATACTACCAACTCATCGAAGGGATATCGTTAACAAGGCCTCACAAATAACTATATTTAACCCACATTACTCATATATCTAATTTTTGATTTAATTTAGAAACAATAACAATTACAATAAAATATTGATTTTAAATGAAAATTACAAAATATCAATATTTCCATAGTAAATGAAATAAAATTCAATGTATTAGATTGTATGTAAAATTTATATACAAAATAAGAATTAATCATATCAATTATTAATTATAAGGATATTTAGTTGAATTATATTTTCAAATAATCACATGACATTGAATGTTTCATAGAATGTTTTATGAATAAATAATTAGTCATTAAAGTATAGTTCCATACATTACCAAATAAAACTAATCATATTACATAAAAATATATTGTAAGGATAATAAATTTATAATAAATCACTACTAGACTCTATGTAATATAATATGATGTTTTTATGAAATAAAGAACCATTAAATAATGAATCAAATCATTTTATGGAAAGTATAATGTTCATATTGAAATGAACAATTAAAATAAAATCATTTAAATAATATTTTTAAACCAATTTTCATTAAAAATATAATTTGAAACATGAAATTATTTCTTTAAATAAATGATTGTTTGTTATGGGTTAATGGTTTTTTTCATGTCTAGAATGTTAAAAATTACATTATAATTTTTATAAAATAATCAAAAATAACTATTTTCAGAAAATATCATTAGGATATATTTTATAAAATAATTAGAAATTTTATTATGGGTAAAAATGACCTTTAAATTTAATTTAGAAAAACTATTTATTAAATTTTTTATTACATTGATTTTGAAGAAAATCATTAATTGATGAAAGTGATAAATGAATTAAAATTTTATTAAAAAATTCTCAATCAATTGAGTAAAAATGAAATAAAATTTATCTATAATATGAAATATTAATGGATAAATATAGGACCCCATTATTACATGGTTTTATTTGAAAATTATAAAATTATTCCCTCTTATAGAAATTCAAATATAAATAATCAAGACTAAAATGTGATTGAAACAAACATCTCTTACCATTTTGGTATTTTTTTTAAGTCTAAACCCATAGAAAGGAACAAAATATAAGTATAAAATAAAAATACTTAGATAAAAATATTAATTACATAACATATTAATGGGTCATTATATTAATATCATAAAATAATATAGGTTTATAACAAGACTTATGTCACAAAATTCAATTTGTGATTAGAATCTCATACAATGATTTTTATGATCATGTGATAATTAATTTATTTGTATATTTTTTCTACAAAACGTAAAAAAAAATAAAAAATTTAAATAATTCATACTATAATATAATTTCATTTCACATATAATCTTATAATATGACAAATAGTTATTGTGTAATACAACCAAAAGGAATGAAATCGAGTTATCAAATTATTTACCACTTGGTCATTTTCAATTGAAATACTCTTTTATTTAATAATTATTAATAAGGAATAAAATTATATGATTTATTATGGATTCATAATATTACATGAAAAAAGAAAAGTATATATTCCAGATAAACTAAATTAGGTGCTTATCATTAAAAAGTTCTTCAATGTAAGGCATTGTTATACAACATCATACCTTACTTTTCCTTTAGGTTGAATGTTCATAAGCCTTATGTTTATTGGTTTTAAATATTTATCTAACATAAAGACAAATAATATTAATATAAATATATATAATATAATATATGAACTATTTAAAACATTTTTTCGATATCTCATTAATAATCATTCATGAAAAATATTCTTATGGGTGTCAACACGCTTTTTTCCTCAATCTTATTTTAACATAAAATTTATGTAGCATGATAATAAAATATAGATTAAAAATTAATATAATTATAATAATTTTGTAAATAATTTTTTTCATTATATATATATTGATAATAAATTTGTAAATTTTATCACTCTTAAGATATCACCTCCCTTCATGGAGACGTTAGGTCGTAGGAATGCCCGACCAACGATATTATTTCCTTAATGAGTGGAAGGGAATAAAATTATGAGATATACCAATTATTTAGAATCAATATCATGAAATATATGTCACTTATATTTATTATATTTCTCCATATTTCCTATACTATAAAAATTACGTGAAAAAAGAATCACATCGCTTCGTTAGGCTATAGTCCACTGTACACAAGAGAGACATTATCAAATTTTCACTAAAATGAAATTTATGAAGAAATATGAGATATAATATTTTCAAATGCATTATTATATAAAAAATATTTTATATTTATATATTCATAAAATACATCATTACATATAATAGAGAGGGGTGTTGATATAAAACACGGTATATCTATTCTTGAGGTGATAGTCTACCATACGCATAATTGAGGATATAAATTACCATTTAATGAAGGAAGAGTCAGATATAGGTTATCAAAATATCCCAATATCATATAATTATATGGAATATATTTTTTTATTATATTTTATCTAGCATTCTATATTTAATGGTCTAAAAATAATGATTAAAATGATTTACCTTCGGTAAAATGATGAAATTATCTTATAGAAACCTCAATTGGATATACATGTAATAATAAATTGTTTGTTATCTTTGGAAAATCAAAAACTATAAAATTTTAATAAATTTATTATTTTGATATTTTATAAGGGGTAGTACCATACAATGGTCTATATATTTGTGATGATGGGAGGGGATGAAGTGCCCTTTTTAATTTTGGAGGAGTTCATATTTTGTGAATAACAAAAACTAATCCAGAATGGGAATTCACCCTCACCAAAAATAACTAATAAAATTAAAAATAATTGTTTCTGGGGAAGTTAATTCAAATACACACAATAAATAAAAAGGAATTTTTTTAAACATGTTATTCATAATCTTCTATTTGTACTTACTTTTAATAGATTTGATTTCAGCACTTATTTTAGATTTTTTAGCTTCATAATTTACGATTTAAGAATAAAAAATGATACATATTACATAATATTTTGGGACTTTATTTAAATATTGAATACATGTAATAAAAAAAATATTTATCTGTTCAAAATAATTTATACCAGAACGCCAGATATCATGAGAAACCCATGTTTTTTCATCACATGTTGTAACAATGTTTATACTCTCTATGGGTCATTATATTTTATATAATTTAAAAATTATTTCATGGATTTATGTTTTTTCTGTTTTATAAAATAAAAATTATATTTGTAAAGTATTATAATTTTATAAATTTTAAATCAACTAGTTAAATATTATTTATTATAAAATTAAATTATTTTCAATTATTACATTACTGATTTAATTTGTAATTAAAAGTTAAATTACATTCAGGTAATTAGAATATATTAAATTATCATTAATATAAATTTCTATATTTAAAAATGATATTAATTGAACACAACATTGATTTGATATTTTGGATTTTTTTAAAATTTGAGTACAAAATATAAATTAAAAAGAAAGAAGCTGATATTTTTTTAAATATTTAAAATCTTATATATAAAACATTCATAAAAAAGTTTCCAAAATATTTTAAAAATGATCACAAAGAGATAAGGGTATAAATATGGTCATTAAATATAATTTAGACATATATTAGGGTAATTTTAACACTTATCGTTTTAGTTTAACCCCATAGTAAACTATTTTCAACTATAAACCTGGTGATTAATTTTAAATTATTCACTATTAATTATCACAAAGAATTACGTACAAAATATTATATAACATCATTTTATATAATTAAAAATATGGAATCTATTTTACCAAAATAATTTTATAGAATTTTAGAATTTAACTAAAATATAATCTCATATATGCATGGAATAATATGTTCTCGAATGTAAGTGTCTTCAAATGCGGAAATAGGTTTCTATCGAAAAAAATAATAATTTATTGTTAGCAACTCTGTGGAATTAATTATAATATAATTGATATAATATATATATATTATAGCTATATGAAATTCAATTGAAAATTATAAATGAAATTAAAATAAAAGGAGATATCAATAAAAAATATATTTTCACTACTCATCGATAAATAATTATTTCTATAAAAATATTAAAAATTTAAATTTAATATAATTTTACATGATGATTTCAAAAATATTTATATTTTTTAATATTAAATTTTATATAAGTGATTAGTATTAATTTTATTCAATGTGCGCAAATCCATACATAAACTCCTTTAAATAATTTAGTTTTTCATAATATTTTTTTATTTATTCAAATGAATCTAATTTTAATCTTATTCAACATTTATATATTTGATTTATTTGACACACGAATAGAAAATATAATTTTTATAATTTATTTTTTATTATATATATCTACCAATTTAATGGTTAATTTATAACGATGTTTTATTTTATTGTTCTATAAGAATCATGTTAGCGTGTATCAAAAACTATCACAAGGGTTGAATATAATTAAATGAAAAATATATATTATATTTTACTATAGTGTTAAATTCACTTAAAATGATTGAGTTTCATTTAATTATGATTAGAAAACAAAATATTTATATTTTAAAATATTTGTGTTTTACATTATACCAATAGTGAATAAATTTTATCCTTATAAATTTAAAATAACATTGGATTTGAAATTATTTTTAATTGAAAATTATTTTTTGAAAACATACATTGTAATAGTGGATAGAACAAAATTTCTCATAAATGGAAAATAGAAATAAAATATACATCATTAATAATAAAAAACTAGGATATATTATTTGGAGATCATAGGTGGGGCGTAAAGATATAGACATTGAAAAAAATGTTATTTTAAATAACTGATGGAGGGTATGACTGGAAATTTATAATCAGAATGTGAATGATAAATCAAATTTATTGAACTAGAAAAAAATTGGTATATGATTTTTGAAAAGTCTATTTAATCATAAAATATGAATGAAATTTGATAGTTTTATTGTTTCCCGGTCATTTTCATTCTGTTAATGTTTCATCTTCGACCTCGATAGGGAACAAAATGAAATAAAATTAAATGAAAAGTATGATTGCATCCATTAACTAATGTCAACCATAATCTCATATTTTAATGCAAATTTTTATTATTAAATATGATGTTCTATTTATAAATAAGTTAAATCAAATTCTAATAGATCACATGAATCCACAATTATATATATTATTAATTTTTGTAACATTAATGAATATTTTATTCCTTATTACTTTCAATAACATAAATAATATTTCAACATGATATGATTGAATTATTCCTTGAATAACATATTCTATACCATCTAAATGTCCAAAGAGAAATTTTTAAAATAAATGTCAAAAAATTATTTTTATTCATCTTTGATATCCACTACTAAAAATTCCAAATTATGTATATATTTTTTAAAACATTTGATTTCATATAGATATATCATTAAAAATAACTATTGGATGATTCAATATAACTATTGACTATCATAGGTGTCTATATGAAATATTTTGAAATTTATCATAAAGGTTCATAAGGAAATAATTTTAACCTAAGAATATTCCATGAAAGGATCGAACTAAGTGAATAGTAAGGAAAAAAACTCTATAAATCATAGTGATTTATCAGATATACTCTACAATATAAATTTTGGATGAGTACTCAATCATGTATATATGCCCAAAAAATGTCACCATGTAGTATCCAATCACTGATTTAATTATTGGAAAACAACATTATCACTTCATTACCTAAAATTTATTATGTAATCCTATACTTATAAATATCCTCAATTTCATTAATAAGGTTATGTTATCTCATCAATGTATTATTAAATCTAATTCAAAAAAATTATACTAAACATGGGTTGATTCCAACTATAAAGACAATGTACCTTGTATCATAGTACTTGTTTCTATAACATTTCATTTTTGATATATTGAATCAATAAAATCCTTGATGAATGAATAGTTAAGTAGCCCTGGGAAAAATATAAATAGATGATTCATATATTAAAAAAATTAGAACATTATATATTTTTTGGAATGAGATTATTCTATCTATGATATACATGAATATATTTCCTAGTATTTTAACATGATTCATGAGAATGATAATAATATTTTTGGAAGATCAAATTCCCAGTAAGTTGTTTTTCATTTTGTCCTATCATAAATAAATAAATTGTAATATTGGAATGCTACGTAAATTAACAGTCATTCAACATAACAATAACATTACTATATTGATTATATAAGGAAAAATGGATACATGACGGTATATATTGGATCGCAAGATCTATTAAATCAATATATTGATTACAAATTGCATACATGGATAATATGTATTTAATAAAATCATATATAATAATAAATTGATTCATTATAAAGGAAAATTAATAATAAGATAGTTCATAAACTAAGTCACCATGATTCTTTTATCCTCAAGTCGATGTTCCTAGAACATTTAATAGAGTTTTGCGTATAAACCAGAACCACATATAAATAGATCTAGCCAAATTATTCATCGCATTAGACTATATATGAATTTATAGACTAACTATATTTGTTTCCCACCCATATCTTCATTTCCAACACATTCATCAAATATAGAATGATCTATTTAATTCAGGAACAATTTACCCTATCAATGATTATATGTATCAAATAAATAATATTGATTGGTAGTATTACTTCATTAAGTAAAATAACATTATAAATAAGACATGATATGTAGAAATTATAAAAAATTTAATTAATATTTATATCCATGGTAAATTATATGAATATTTAAAGGAAATTTAATTTCAAATGGTCAAATTAATTTTAAAAATTTCATGGAATGTTAATGAATACAAAATTAATCATGACAATTTATTATAATACACTGCTTGGTAAAAATTATCATAACACATAAAAAAGTATAATGTTGATATTATTAATAGATATGTCTCCATTATTATATTTAAAATAAATTTATTTTATCATTGACAAATTGAAATGCTATAATACATATTTTAATTTTTTTAATGATATTAAACTATTAACATTGAAAATCATTTTAAAAAACTAGATATTTCCCAAATATTGTGAAATCAATATTCATTTAAAATATACTTTTATCATTTTAATGGATCTTTATGTTAACATTGTTGTCCAGATCATTGAATGGTTTCATTTATACCATGTACAACAACAAAATTTCCCTTCACGTTGTATAAGAAAATTTTAAAAGGCCTTATTTGGAAAAAACATGAATATTAAACTTATTCGTAAAAATTCTATTTATAGAAAAAATAAAAAATAAAAATAAAAAATAAAATAATTTAAGAGAATATTTTTATAAAAATTTATTTTGGAGTAAGATTGATTTTTAATTGAATTTTTAAAAAACATCATATTTTTGAATTAAATAGTTTGTAATTTTATTTTAGTATCAATGATAGTAGAATGGTAATATTAAGTGATTAATTGTTGAACAATCATAGTTGATGATAATTAATGTGCATTAACAAAAGACATTCAATTAATTCCATTCAATTGAAATTCATTTATATAAAAGTATTACAAAAATGAGATTGAAACATAAATATCATAACAAATTAGTATGTTTTTCCACATAAAAAATAAATGAATTTCAACAATTGGAAAATTATATACCATGAAAAAGAATATTTTAATGGTATAACATATCAATGGGGAATCATATACAAATTATTAAACTAGATAAGTTTTGTTATGTAACATAAGTCCCATGGAAGTCTATATGAGATTAGAAACTCTTAAAATTTTCATTAAATAGAAGTTGGAATTAAACGATGAATAATTTATTTGTATAAAATGATAATACACAAAAATATTAAAATAAAAAAAACTAATTACAAAAAAAAGTAATATAATAGAAAATTCAATGAATATATAATATATCCAAAGTAAAAGGAATTGATTTATTAAATTTTGGAACACTTGTAATTTTTCAGTCAAATCCCCATAAATATAATAATTCAACATCAAATATAAAATATAATGTTTCATGAATTATTCATGACAATATATTTTAATTGAAATTATAATCAACATAAAAAATGAAATTATGTGCATAACATTATAGTATGCCTCAATGAATTAAAATTGATATGATGTCACTTTCCTCTTGCTTTCTTTTGATTGAATATTCCTCAATAACCTATATATTTTCTAAAACAATTTTAATAAGTTATAAAATTAAAAAATTAAAATATATAATATCATATATGATTATTTTATAACATATTTTCATCTTTTTCTAATTATCATTCACTAATAGTAATGTTTTAGGTGTTTACTATCACATTTTCTCATAATTTTTTGAACATAAGTGTGATACTTCATGACCATAAGATATAGTTACAAAATTCATAGAATTATTTGAATGTTATCTGTATAATAATTTTTAATTATATAAATTTTTAAAATAATTATTAAAATTTTAACTTGGATAATAAATTACATTTCATCGTGGAGAAGATAAGTCGTATGTACGCACCAGCGACATTATAATTTCCTTACCAGTTTTAAGTATATGGATGTGGGAGAAATATTATTTTTAAAATTTAAATAAATTTTACATGTATCCCATGTATCCATCAAATTTATTCATTTTAGACATCATGAAATGGTAATATGAAACAAATCACATTACTTCATGAGGCGGTAGTATATCATACAGATGAGGAACATTATTGTATTTTAAACAATATATATATTAAGATGTTATATGTGATATTATTATTAAAAAACTATAATGTTTCATAAATATTATATAAATTTTTATTAATTAAATATTTATATATACCAATGATCATTGTTAATTGAAATCTCGTTACATCAGATCTTGAGCATGTATTCTCTCATAAACACTATCATCGATTTTGTTTCACATGGATGGAATTGGAGATTGTATATGTTTTTAAATAAATATAATAATATTTATGTATATGGGAGTTATTGGTTTCAGAAAATTATAATTTATAATAATAAATTGATTTTTTAAAAATAATAATTCCAATGAATGAACGTTGTTAAGATTATTAGCTTATCTAAAAGAAATGTCATAGAGATATTATCTTTAATACAATAAGGTTAGATAATTTATAATAAATAACGATCTAGAATTTTTATAAGTGTGTTTAAGAGACATTTTTATTTTTTATTTTATTCAAATTTCATGATAGGTATGTTGATGTCATTTTTTATTGTTCACATTTTTATTAAGAAATGTAAATTTTTAAATATCAAAACAAAATCAGTAATGGGAAGTCCCTATAATTCCATGTGACTATAAAATTGAAATATAATAAATATTAGGGATGATGTGGTCAATATACACATTTGAAAAAATAAATCACTTTTACTAAACATTTTATTACTTGGCCTTTATGATTACTCACATTTAATATTCTAGTTTTCAACATAGTAATTTTTTTTTATAACATGGTAATTTTTATGTTGAGTGAAATATTAAAAAAATCCTTCTGAGATAATTTTATCACACTACTATTAAATGCATATTTCAATTTACAAGTTAAAAATCCTATGTTTGTTTGAAATTAATTTTAACACACATTCATGTAACATGTAAAATAAATGTTTTAGCCATAACTATAATAATAATGTTTTTAATATATATGGTCAATATATTCTCTATTAATGACCAATTATATCATCAATTGAATACATTTTATATTTTTTAAAAATAATAAATAATATTAATGAATATTTAATTTTTATGAATTTAGAATCCTTATATAATTTCTTTATTATAAACACATTTATGTCAATTTAGATAATGATATTTTATTATTAAATAATAAATATATAATAAAATAATAAATTTAAATATATTCATTTTTATCCTTTATTATAAAATCTATATACCTAAATTATTCACAAAATATAGTTATTCCTTCGATTTAAATTAATTTCATTTTTTAAGAAACATTTATATTATTTTTATATTAATTAAACAATTAATTACTTGGTGTTTTGTAATGAGTTAAGAAAAATTTATAATTATTAATATTTATAACAAAATCACTCAAATTACAATTATTTCAATAATTATTAAAGGTCCATAAATACTAATTGATAATTTCATTTACATATTGTGAATAGAAAATTGAATTTTTTGTGCAAGTGGGTAAAAATTTTCCTTGTTCATTAACTAAAATATAATCTAGTTCACAATGATGGTTAAGAGTCATTGAAAACTAGGAATATGAACCGATGGAATAATGGAATAAATATTCTTATATAATATAATTTATATAAGTATTTTTTTCATTTAAAAAAAACATTAATGTTAAATACCATAGTAAACTCATTTTGATATAATCCATTAATATTATTTATTACTGTTTAATATAATAATTATTGTAAAAATTTGTTTGAACATGTTATATAAAATTTTATATACTCATTCAATAGATACAATCCAACTTAACAAATAAAATTCAATAATGTTTTATAATTTTATTTAAAAATAAACCAATACATTCAAATTGTGATCTATGATCAGTGCCTGGTTAACGATAGAGGATATCGATGTCAACCTAATGATGTTCACCTGCGATCGGATGTCGTGCCTTAGACCATCCTCCAACTTCTGCCCAAGGAAAAACTCATCGCCTCCTGGAATGGGCGTGAATCATTTTAGCTCACTAAAGTGAAATGAGTAATCCATAATAGAAGGATTACCCTTATCCAGAATCATAATGTCCCAGGCTCGATGGGCCATCATGGTCTCTAGGTAGAATTAATCGTAGATGATGGGACGAAACTCATCTCAAGTCATACTATACTAGTGTCTTGACTGTGAGATCACCTCACACAACATCAAGAATGTGTCCCAGAGTATATAAGTAGCGCGCTTCACTCTCTTCTCTAGAGGTAACTCCAGATGCTCGAAAATTGTCAGTGTGGCATGTATCCATGACTCTGCAGCCTAGGGTCCTCCATCCCCAGAAAAAGTAGGAGGATGCTACTGTTGGAAAACCTGTGTCATCTATGCCATCGATGGGGCAGGAGTCGGCACTCCCTGGAGGGTTTGCATCATCATAAAGAAATCGTCCCTAAATACCACATCGGTGCCTGTAACTAGTATAACTGTTGGTTCCAAGGCTGACAATATATGAGGATCTACAGGAGGTCACTGATCAGCCCTATTCGGTGTCTGATCACCATCTGGCAGCTGGTTTACAACCAGAGGATGTCTCAGTATCATAACTCTGAAAGGCTAAAGCACACCTTTGATCAGGATTATCAAAGATGGATAAAAAAACATTACTTGAGGGGGACATGAGAAAGAAACATTCATGTTTTACAAAACATGACTACATGACGGGTATAAATACTACACGGCGTAGTCTTCTAATTCATTCACTTGGGCATGTACCTCTGCCCTAACTGTTCGTGTAATTCCCAAACCACATAACATGTTGTCCCCACACATGGAGTGCACTTTAACTCTATTCCCTTGCCCGAGTATCCTTACACATCCAACCCACACGGTCCTCTTAATCCTAGACTACACGGCATATTGACTAAGGACACTGCATGTACTAGACAAGGATACAGCAACCCATGTTGTTAGTTACATGGACGACTACATGGTTCACTCTACACGTTGTGCTCCTTGAGAACACGACGTGTATTGAAAGGTTTTCTTCGACCAGGGTTTTTCATTACACGGTCGGGTACATAGGTTATATGGAACACCGTGTGAAAACAGGAAACGTCGTTTAAAGTCAAAGATTCATCAATCATTGTCGTTAGTCACATGGGTAGACACTCAGTCATTCCAACACGGTGTTTACATACCATAAATAGTGTGTTCCTGGAGATCTGTCACAACCTTGTGATTCTGCCCACACAGTCAGTGACATGATTTAAAAACAACACGGTGTGTATTAATAAAGTACATGCTGTGTACTCTGGGTTTCTCCAGGTAGTAGCTTAGAAACTACTCTAAAGCACAGAAAACACAGAAAACATGAGTCAAGGTGCGAAATTACGATCCGTGAGGGCCCATACTCCATGTGAATAAATGCTTGGTATCATATACAAGTTATAGCAAGGAAACCAGAAAATTATCCACCAATTTTTGGTCAATGTGGGCCCACAACACAACAAGAACCAATGTTTGGAATCCATCTATACAATGTACTGTACAAACAAATTCTCTATCAAACAACAGATATTATATCAAATAATATATCACATCAGCATGAATAATATACACAACATCTATCACAACAAAATTCAATCACTAATATATCCTATATGGAATTGTAAGAATGTATGGAATGTGATCTATAGAAAATTACTATATGATGAATGAGATGGCATACCCTCATCTAATCAGGTTTCAACAGAAATAGAACCTCAACAATATCAATAATAACCACACAACTCATGTGAGTCACTCAAGGTGAAATCAAATAAACTGTAAAAAATGAAAAACCTGCTAAAATTGAAATAAACGAGCTAGATTAGATTTTCCCTCTACACGAGTTAGCAACTCCTGGGCACAACTTATTACCAAGTACCATTTCTATCTTATCCCTGGATATAGGCTCCAAATAGTATGTCCAGAGAAAAAAATTCAACGGATACCACTTTTTAATGTCTCTGTTCCAAAAGCCACCTAGAGGCGCCCCGTACCTGGTCAGTCACATGGACTCAAGCGCATTTCCCCAAATGCCAGAAGCTACCGACTAGCATTGTGGTCCTTGGTTGTGATATTGGGGAAACTATGTCTTCATTGGTAGAGTACACAATGGAAATAAACAACACATACAATAGCAGAAGCAGTAAATAACCAATAATGGTAAATAGCGGAAGACAAAAACAATAAAAAACTGGAGCACACACATATATATGAAATGATGTAGGACACATATGTCTATGAATGAATACAAGAATCAAACAATGCTGAATACAATACAAAACAAAAGTGTAAAAGAAAAACAGATAAGAAACTCTTCAGCATCGCAAGCCTCAGCTTGGTCCCATGCTCTCCTGCTCCAATGCAAGTCATGTACCTGATGTAAAAGGGAGATGAATCACACCAATCATGGAGTGTGGAAAAAAAGTTTATTTACTATATTAAATTATAGTATAGTGGTTAACCTAGGTATTCTCTTGATGAGGAGTGCACACCAAATACTTTGTCACTTTTTATTTAGATAAAACGTTGGGTGTTTTTGAAAGAGTTTGGTTTTAAAATCAAAGAGGGAAACAAAAAAAAAGGAATAAAATGAGAAAAAGATTCAAGAAAAATATATAATTAATATTTATTTGAAAACTATTTTATGATATGGGTGATCGATTCGGGGTCGGTTTTATAATTGCAATGTTATCCTTGTTCCTTTTAATTAAATCCTCTTCTGCTATGGTAAATTTAATGAGGTTACATTTTTTCTTCAACTCACTTATTTGGTTAGATGGTTAAAAAAATTCTATTTTGGTATACACTTCTTCTGTTGTGTGATACAGTTGTAGTGAACACCCCCAATTATATAAGGTAATTCCCAATCGGGTATTGTTTATCTTAAATAATCTTGAATATTTCCCACCCCTCTCACACGTAATAGCAATCGCTAGGTACTCCACCACTAAGCCCTGATATGTATTCTATCTAATATAGACCAGAACCTAATGGAGGAGAAAATTTATCATTTTTCAAAGAAATAATAACAATATAATAGAAAATCAAGTATGATCGCATAAGATAATAAATTCTGTTATTAGATTTTGAAAACAACTTCGCAGAAGAGAGAGAGATTTTATTCAATCAAATGTACAAAATCAAAGCATTAAAAATATAAAACCTTCCCTCCCCCAATCACTTAATATGTTTACCCAACCATGTTATGGTCAATTGAGATAAAAGTGGAAGAATAAGTCATTATGGAACTTGAATAACAAAAGAGAGAATTGAAGAACTCAAAAATAAATCCTCCAGAATTTGTCTTCTAGAAGTTAGCTTTGGTTATGCCCTCTCTAGGACGAATTTGGAAGAGGTAACTTCTAATAGAATGTTGGTAATAGAGTTTTTCATCTACCCTAAAAATATTATATCCATTGGAGTCTTTTCAAGGATGTTATGGCCGCCTAAATGGAAGAGACTTTTCATGGCCTCCATACACTATTCCCCCAAACATTATTTGACCATTAAATTGGCGGCCTTAATGAATGAATTTATTTCTGATATTTTGTGGTAATATGATATTTCTTGTAAGCCTTATAACCCACCTATAACCACTGCATTTGGAGGATATTGGTCCATGATATACTTCCTGGAATAATTCATAGTCTATTCTGCTGGCCAGAATTTATATTCACATTGACCGAATTGCTTTGGCTTGTTAGAGTTCAAATTGGGTTTTTGACCTGAATACTTATATGTAGCCCATGAATCATAAAATCCTAAAAAAAGGAATCAGGTGAATTTGATTACCAATATAAGACTAATTCTTGAAATACAGAGGAAACATAAAACTGTTAATTGTCCAGAATTAATGAATTTTCACACTTATGCTCAAAAGTCACAAAAAATCTTGAAATGATGAAAATAAGATGAAATTTATTAATGGGAAGGGATTAAATCATTTAAAAACATATAATTAATTATGAAAATATTATCTCTGTCAATCCCCCCGCACTTATCACTTGGACTCCCGGACAAGTAAACATCGATATTAAATCAACACAAATTTAAAACACAAATCAATGAGATCTAACAATTTAGCACCAAGAAAAAAAATATCATGCCTCGTAAAAACTAACTAGCCTGAAAAATCAATGAAATTTTACACCATTCATCATTTCAGCAGAAAAATTTTCAATCATCAGAATCATGATTTTTCTTGAAAGCTTCAGATAGGAAGAACTTTTTTCTCTGTTGGATGCTCCAGAAAGGCCCAGCTTCTCATAAATGAAAGCTCCAGAAAAAGCACAACATTCAACTGAATGATTTGTTTTAGAAATAAGAACATCTCTTAAACATTTTATATTCCACCTAAAGCATCTCCAAATAAGTTATCACAACACAAGTCAACCTCCCCCCACACTTACGTTCAACTAGATTATGAAATTTCACTTCAAGAGCAGGGTGGATATGGAAAATTGGCTTGTAATGTGGATAACCTACATGTTGTTCATGGATTCTATGGGCTACAAGGATTAAATGTATAATGGGTTCCATTTTAAAAATGATTATCTTGAAAATGGAGCTTTAAAATCAAAGAAATGACTCTATTATTTAAAACACATGTACCTCAAACCCCCATGTTTCGATAGGAATAAATAAAATTATGGTTAAATCAAGAATGGTATGGTTCTCTCAAGAAGATAGGTAAAAGAAAAGTGTATGATAAATAGGTTTAGAAGACTCACAAGAATGTGATTTCAAATATAAGGACAATTATATGTTGCATGAGATTCAAAATTATGTGTACTTTTTATGAAATTCATAAATAATGGAACTTGAAACAAATACATTTTCAGCATTCATTTATGCTCAGTTTCATGGAATAAATTATTTCACTTGAGGAAATGGGTTTTAAATATTTCAATGAGATTCATTCTAGATCAATGTTTTTAGAAAAAAAAAGAAATTTTAAAAAGAAACACACATTTGACTAAAAAAGTTTTTTAATAAGAAAATAGAACAAAATTTAAAATCATAACTACAAAGGTTCCCTCCCCCATACTTAAATGATGAAATGTACTCAATGAATTAAATTTGATTAAACATGTAATATGATTTTAAATTGAATCAATGTAAGAATTAAAGTGTTAAAAAGAGGTACAACCTGATGGATTTATTGATAAACAGGTTGGAGGAGTGTTATCTCCTCCACTGGCTCTGATGGCATGGTCCCAAGGAATTTATTCAACTGATGCCCCATAATAGTGAATGAATTCTTCTCTTAATCCTTCATAATCTGCACAACACAAAAAGGATATACATGAGTAACTATAAATGTACCTTCCCATCTGGAATGATGTTTACCTAGAATCAGCTTGAGTCTTGAGTTGAATAACATCATTGTGTCTCCAGGATATATGTTTTTAGATTGGATCAGTTTGTCATGAGACACTCTTGTTATATCCTTGTAAATCCATGTGTTTTTAAAATCTTCCCTTAGAATCTCTTCCAGATCCTACAACAGTAATATTCATTCCTTCCAAGAGCTTTCAAGATCCAAATTTATCTTCATCACATCCCAGTATGCCTTATTTTCCAATTCCATTGGTAGGTGGCAGCTTTTCCTGTAACACCCGAGACTTTTATGTTATATAAATCATCAAAGGAATTTTTTTCTACACAACACTTGCTTGGCTTGCTTTACACGTAATCGCGACCTTCCTCGATAGCTTGCGTCGTACGCAATACCGAGTTTCACTAAACAACAATATGCTATTAAAACTAGCCGTTATGAATAGTAATAACCACTTTTTGAAATTTTATAAATTTTATTTTTCAAAATGGACTTCATTTTTGGACTCAGAATATCGAAATTATCCTAGGGTGAAATTTTGGTATTTTTCTGAAAACTTTCAATTTTTGATGAATAGTGAAACCACTAAGTGGTAGGTTAAAAACTGAATTTTGCATAAAACTTAATTTTACCGCTTCTGTGAATGGAATTTCGAAAATCCGAGAGACACGGTTAATATCAAGGACTAAAATGTGGTTCAATGAGATGAAAATAATTTTTTGGTGAATAGTAACTTTTTACTATTTTTACCGCGGTTAATAGTAAATAGGGTAACTAAGGGTAAATATGATATTAATATTACCCTAACACATGTCCTAATTCTTTTGGACAAGTGTAATTCGACCAAAAAAAAACTTAGGAATAAAATATGACCATTTAGGCCCACTTGGATTAGATTAGGACATTTATTATTAATTTATTTAAAGAAGGGTTAAAATAGTTAAAATCAAAGTTTAATAAGTAAATCATTTTTAATATAGGGTTATACATAAGATAAATTCGATTGTAAATATTCATTAGAAAGCTAAAAAGATTTCCTACATGATTGTATTTTATTTGTAATTTTTAGACATCAAATAATTTAATTTATTTATGACACAAAGATGATGCAGTAATTATCTTATTAATGAAATATTGACAAAATTGATAATATAAATACCAAAATAAATGTAATTTGAGACTTTTTATGAATTCCACTAATTTTCTAGGTTACTATGATATATTAGTATTGATTTAATCAACATGGTTCGAACATATAATTATGTTATGACTTTGACAAAAATCATATATCAAATAGTGTCAAAATTGACACAAAATAGTTTTTAAATCAAATATTATATTATTAATTGTTATTTTATTCCTAAAAATCTAAGGTTCGGCCAAATGACATAGATAAGGATATATATATTAATAATAAACAATTTGGGGTTCGTTTGGCATGTTATAGTAAGTGTATTAACCATATAGTGAAAGAAAACAAAAAGACACGGTAAAAGTTAAATTAATTAACTTAGAGTTAAATCTAATTGATAAGGTTAAAATAATACCCTAAACTTGTCTACATCTTATTGGTTGATAGGATTTCGACCCATCCCCACTTTAGCTTCGAAATAAGACCCTTTGGAACCATTATAAACCGATTTTGACTTTAATATAAAATAATATTTTGAGATATTCCTAAGGTGCCCCTCTCCTCCCTTATAAAAGGGCACCTCCTCCCCCTCCTCCTCACACCAATTTGAGAACTCAAGTTCGGCCAACCCCTGCCATTTTCCCTTCTCCACTTCCCTAGAATAATCCTAGAGGTCCTGGTCTTCTCCAAAGACCAATCTTAGTTCCTTAAGTGGAGGATTCAAAAAGGCGTTCCAAAGAAGAGGTAATATCCATTACCGATCTTTTCAATTTCATTCTTCTTCAACTTCTTCTTCTTTAGTTGTTTCATGATAAAGTAATAACATCAGTATTACTTACATACTGATATGTTATTATAAATATGAAACAACCCTAATTCACCTTCTATCCATCCTACGGAAAAATGAAATCACCGCGCGTGCGTACGTACGGAATACCGTCTCCACGCCGTGGTGTAATCTATTTTCCACCATCACCTTACAAGGATGGGTATAATGGTGTAATGAGTAACTATATATGATTATTATAAAGTAATATTGATACTGAAATAATATATATATATACTCCAATACAATTCCACGATCATAGGAACGATATCATCACTCGTGCGTACGTACGGAATACCGTCTCCACGATGTGATGCGACTCGTTCTACATGATCTTCATTTCATAATGATTGTATAAATGAATTGAATGAATGAATATGGTATATACTACACTAATACCATTCTGGAAATGAATTATCTATAACCTAAAGATAAGAATAAGAATTTATTCGACAAAACACGCATAAGAACAAAAAGTTATAAAGACCCGAGTAACAAGTAACAATGAAATATTACTAACAAGAAGCTAATAATATGACCATATATGATCTCATATCAATATGTATGATTCTGGAATAAGTCAATAACATTATTTAAACCATTATACAGGAGCTTCGGACACGAACAAAGTAAATCGGACCTAAGGTAAGGGAAATATCACAATCTCATTTTTATCCGAGATTGTTTATTCGTAAGTATTTACTGGGGTGTATTTTATCATCCACATCCATGTTCCCTCAATATGTAATATTGTTTCCATCCACTTGAAATAGTTTGAAATCCAATTTTACCCTTAGGTGAGTTTTTAGTAAAGAATATGAAAGGAATCTTTTGTCGTTTTTCCGTACGAGGTACTTTTTGACTTTTCCGACAAAAGTACGAAGAATGTTTTTTTAACTTATACGGCATGAATGGATTTTTAAAACATTACTTCAAAGAAGCTTCCTTTACAAGTTTTCAAGTTTATTTTTAGTCAACTACTTTTATTTTAAAGTTGTATGACATGTTATGAAATGAAAAATGTTTTTGAAGAAGAAAGGATATTTTCCTCAAGAATTCAATTCAAGTGTTTTATCAAAATTATTTTCCATCTAAGATAATAAAGGGTTCTGTTTCTATCCATATTTTTACATTGGTTTGACTATGTTGTGATGGAATTATGTTTATGAATTCCTTTATCATATATGAATTGATTTATGATGTCATGATGTTTCAAGAATTCCATTTTTGTTATATGTGTTATGCGATGATGTATGTTTTATGATTATGTGGCACACATAAGAAAGGATTCATTATAAGATGGGTGGGACCTATATCTCCCTCCAATGCATTGGGTAATGATTTTATATCTCATGAGATAGACATGGCTGGAACGGAAGGTTATTTCGGTTCAGTGATACAGGACTGAAACGAGGAGTGAACTCGGTTCAGAAAGGGACTTTGTCCACTAAGATAGTCTTGGCAATGAGTCATGACTAACAAGAAATGATTTTCCATGATTATGTGTGCATGCCACAAAGATTCAAGTTTTATGTTATGATTATGGGGATCTCATTTTCACTTCTATGATTTATTCCATGTTAAGATATTATGATCTCTTTTGCAGGTTTTGATTTTCATATAGATATGATATGATTTTTATTTCCTTTATTTGCCCTTGCTGAGCATTTGAGCTCACCCTTTTATGTTTTCTTTTCCCCAGGTCAGGAAGATGGATATTAAGTAGAATATGCTAAAAGGGACCCTAGATATGATGAAATAAATGGGAGACACTGTAGAAGATTTATGAACCAGTTGTTTATGTTTCCCCAGTTTCTAAAGACACTATACCTATACGGTCCTTTGTGGTTTTGTCATATGTTGTAATAAGAGTGCTTAAATTTTGAAGTATTAACAATGTATGTAAAGTGTGGGTCGTTATAGTTGGTATCAGAGGAAAGGTATAGTCAACCTTTGGAAACTAGGATGTGAAAGCCTTAGTAAGAACCCTAAGGATAAGTCTAAGCATAGAACACAATCTTAGTGTTTTAGAAATGGCCTTGAATAACCTAGGATAAGACCTTAAGCATGAAAATTTTATTCTTGAATTATGTGGTTTCCTATTATAATTAGTGTTGCTCACACTATTCTTCTTGGTTTTAGTCAATGGCTGGAACCCGAAGGAACCGTGTTAATGCGGAATGCGATGGGCAATGCAATGATTGTCCCCCTGAGCAACCAAACGATATGGGAGCTGGAATGCAAAATCTTGTAGCCATGCTCACACAACCTTCTCAAGCTATGAATCATGCAGGATTTCCAAACGAGCAAAGGAGGGAGAAACATTCTGTTGAATCCTTCATGAGGCAGCGTCCACCTTCTTTCAGCGGGTCTACTGATCCATTAGTTGCTGAACAATGGATTAGTACTACTGAAAAGATATTTTCAGTTCTTCAATGTTCTGAGCATGATAAAGTCATCCTAGCAGTGTATCGTTTGGAAGGAGATGTTGATCAATGGTGGAATCTTGTTAAGAATACGAGGCAAAGGGATGAAATTGAGTCTATGGAATGGGACGAGTTCAAGAACTTATTTTTCAATAAGTACTTCCCTCGTATTCTCCGAACAAAGATGGAGAAAGAGTTCCTTGAACTGAAGCAAAGGGATGATGAATCTGTTGGTACCTATGAAGCAAATTTTACAAGACTTGCAAGGTACGCTTCTGGTATTATTATCCAACCTGAGAGTAAGATCGATCGATTCTTTAGTGGCTTAAAACCAAGTCTTCGAAGGGCGTTAGCCATAAGGGACTTCAATAGCTACGAGGAAATCGTTCGATGTGCTCTCAAAGTCGAGATGGAGATTGGAGTAACCCATCAGTCACATGGGTTTGATAAGAAGAGGAAGATGGAATTCAAAGAAAAATCTAAAGAGCACACGGAAAAGAAGATGAACTTTCCCTTATGCTCAAAGTGTGGAAAGAAACATGGAGGGAGTTGTCTTAAAGGGACAAGTAAATGTTTTAAATGTGGAAAGGAAGGTCATCGGGCATTTGAATGCCGTGATAATGGGAAGAAGATGTCTAATGATGCAAACAAAGGAAGGGATACACAGAATGAACCTGCTACACTTCAATGATTCAAGTGCAAGGAGATGGGGCATTATGCCAATCAATGCCCAAATCCAAGGGTTGATGATGATGGTCGACGTCAACAAACTCTTAAGGCTAAAGACAAAGGAAAGTCACATGCAATATCTATCAGCGATGTGGAGTACGATAACGATGTGGTGAAAGGTACACTTACCATCCACTCTAAAGTAGCAAATGTTTTATTTGATTCTGGATCCACCCACTCTTTTATTTCTGAAAAATTTTCTAAGGGTATCACCGTATTACCTCAACAATTAGATGTTGAGTTAGCTGTGACAACACCTAATGGCACATCAATCGCATCAGAAGTTTATAATTCTTCTCCGATCGAAGTTTGTGGGAATGTGCTTCCTGCAAATCTTGTGATCCTTCCTTTAGTGGAATTTGATGTGATTCTTGGCATGGATTGGCTTTCTCTACATGGAGCTCATATCAATTGCCAAAGAAGGGAAGTCACATTTCATATTCCAGATCAACCTACGATCGTCTATCAATGCAAGGATGAACATAACCTTCCAGTGGAAATTTCTTCCATCTTATGGGTATTGATTCCACTAAATGAAGGTTATTTATCTCAAATGGTTGGTGAGAAACTCACGATTAAGAATATGCCCATTGTACGGGAGTTTGATGATGTCTTTCCGGAGGAATTGCCGGGTCTTCCACCAAATCGTGAAGTTGAGTTTTCAATAGAACTCGTACCGGGTGCTTTGCCTATTTCAAAGACACCTTATAGAATGGCCCCAATTGAGTTGCAGGAATTGAAGAAGCAACTCCAAGAGAATCTTGATAAGGGATTCATACGCCCTAGTGCGTCACCTTGGGGAGCACCTGTTCTATTTGTTAAGAAGAAAGATGGATCAATGAGACTCTGCATTGATTATAGAGAACTTAACTAGATCACTATCAAGAACAAATATCCTCTCCCACGCATTGATGACTTATTTGACCAACTACGCGGAGCTCAATACTTTTCCAAGATTGATCTTCGTTCAGGGTATCATCAATTAAGGGTCAAAAGGGAGGATATACCAAAGACGGCTTTCCGTACAAGGTATGGACACTATGAATTTATAGTGATGCCATTTGGTCTTACTAATGCCCCTGCTATCTTCATGGATCTAATGAATAGAGTCTTTAGAGACTATCTTGATCAATTTGTGGTAGTCTTTATATACGATATTCTTGTCTATTCAAAGAGCAAGGAAGAGCATGAAGATCACTTGAAAATTATATTGAAGACCCTGAGAAAAGAGAAGCTTTATGCCAAATTTACCAAGTGTGAATTTTGGCTTCAAAAAGTTGCATTTTTGGGTCATATAATCTCAAAAGAGGGGATATCTGTGGATCCAGCAAAAACAGAGGTTATCGAAAGATGGTCAAGACCAACAACAGTAACTGAGATCCGAAGTTTTCTTGGTTTGGCTGGATATTATCGACGTTTCGTAAAAGATTTTTCGCGATTATCTAATCCAATCACCAAGTTGACTCGGAAGGGAGTTAAGTTTGTCTGGACAGAGGAATGTGAAGAGAATTTCAAGGAGTTGAAAAGAAGGTTATCCAGTGCACCTGTGCTCACACTGCCTTGTAGTGGAGAAAGGTTTGTGATCTACAGTGATGCATCCAAGAAGGGATTGGGGTGTGTTCTTATGCAAAATGATATGGTGATAGCTTATGCCTCACGACAGTTGAAAATCCATGAGCAAAATTACCCAACACATGATTTGGAGTTGGCTGCGGTAATCTTTGCATTAAAGATTTGGAGGCATTACCTTTATGGTGAAAGGTGTGATATTTATACTGATCATAAAAGTTTAAAGTATATTTTCGCAAAAAAGGAGCTGAATATGCGCCAAAGAAGATGGTTGGAGCTGATTAAGGATTATGACTGCTCAATCCATTACCACCCTGGGAAAGCAAACAAGGTGGCAGATGCATTAAGTCGACAAGACCATGCTAGTTTATCCATGATGAGGATCACAAAAGATCCAATATTTATGGATTTACAAAGGATGGATCTTGGAATTATAATGGAAGGGGAAAAATCTTATCTTTCTCAAATGAATGTTCAACCATCTATACATGTGAAGATTAAAGAGGCACAGAAAGAAGATGTCGAGTTACAAAAGAAGGTGAGAAATGTTCCTGAATTCAACCTTGATTGTGATGGGATAATAAAGTTCAGGAATCGGGTTTGTGTTCCTCCCATCCCCGAATTAAAGAAAGATCTGCTGGATGAGGCTCATAGTTCTTCATTCTCTATTCATCCTGGAAGCACGAAGATGTATAGGGCCCTGAAAGAGTACTTCTGGTGGGATGGCATGAAAAGAGATGTTGCTGAATATGTCTCTCGATGCTTGGTTTGTCAACAAGTTAAAGCTGAGAGACAGAAGTCTAAGGGGATGTTACAACCATTACCCATACCCGAATGGAAATGGGAAAACATCACTATGGACTTTGTCACAGGACTTCCTAAAACATCCAAAGGCAATAATGCTATCTGGGTCATAGTTGATCGTCTTACAAAGTCTGCACACTTCATTGCTATTAGAGATGATTTCTCTCTAGATCAGCTTGCCAGGATATATGTAAAGGAAGTGGTAAGATTGCATGGAGTACCACTTTCTATTATATCTGATCGAGATCCGAGATTTACCTCGAAGTTTTGGCGAAGTCTTCAGCATACTCTGGATACAGAGTTGAGTTTCAGCACTGCTTATCATCCCCAGACAGACGGTCAGTCTGAGAGAACAATTCAAACCCTAGAAGATATGTTGAGAGCTTGCTCTATGGATTTCAAAGGAGGTTGGGATCAACACCTACCTTTGGTGGAATTTTCTTATAATAATAGCTTTCACTCCAGTATTCAGATGGCTCCTTATGAAGCTCTCTATGGAATGAAATGCAGGACTCCAACTTGCTGGGATGAAGTTGGGGAAAGAAAGCTATTAGGACCTGATCTCGTTGATGAAATGGCAGAAAAGGTCAGATCTATTCAACAACACATAAGAGCAGCTCAGAGTCGACAGAAAAGTTATGCCGACAACCGAAGAAAAGACCTAGAGTTTGAAGTGGGTGATAAAGTGTTCTTACGAATATCTCCCTGGAAGAGGGTTATGAGATTTGGGAAGAAGGGGAAGTTATGCCCTAGATATATCGGTCCTTTTGAAATAATGGATCGTGTTGGGAAGGTAGCTTACCGATTGGCGCTTCCACCGAATCTCTCTCAAGTTCACGATGTGTTCCATGTATCTCTCCTGAGAAAGTACATACCAGATCCTTCACATGTACTCAGCTCAGAAGTTGTACCGCTGGAGCAAGATCTTTCTTATGAAGAACAGCCGATAGAGATTCTGGATCGTAGCGAAAAAGTCCTACGAAACAAGACCACTCGCTTGGTGAAAGTTTTATGGAGAAACCACCAACTTGAAGAAGCTACATGGGAGCTTGAGGATATGATGAGGGAGAAGTATCCTCATTTGTTTGTTGCAAAGTGACGAATTTCGAGGGCGAAATTCTTTTTAAGGGGGGTAGAATGTAACACCCGAGACTTTTATGTTATATAAATCATCAAAGGAATTTTTTTCTACACAACACTTGCTTGGCTTGCTTTACACGCAATCGCGACCTTCCTCGATAGCTTGCGTCGTACGCAATACCGAGTTTCACTAAACAACAATATGCTATTAAAACTAGCCGTTATGAATAGTAATAACCACTTTTTGAAATTTTATAAATTTTATTTTTCAAAATGGACTTCATTTTTGGACTCAGAATATCGAAATTATCCTAGGGTGAAATTTTGGTATTTTTCTGAAAACTTTCAATTTTTGATGAATAGTGAAACCACTAAGTGGTAGGTTAAAAATTGAATTTTGCATAAAACTTAATTTTACCGCTTCTGTGAATGGAATTTCGAAAATCCGAGAGACACGGTTAATATCAAGGACTAAAATGTGGTTCAATGAGATGAAAATAATTTTTTGGTGAATAGTAACTTTTTACTATTTTTACCGCGGTTAATAGTAAATAGGGTAACTAAGGGTAAATATGATATTAATATTACCCTAACACATGTCCTAATTCTATTGGAAAAGTGTAATTCGACCAAAAACAAACTTAGGAATAAAATATGACCATTTAGGCCCACTTGGATTAGATTAGGACATTTATTATTAATTTATTTAAAGAAGGGTTAAAATAGTTAAAATCAAAGTTTAATAAGTAAATCATTTTTAATATAGGGTTATACAAAAGATAAATTCGATTTTAAATATTCATTAGAAAGCTAAAAAGATTTCCTACATGATGGTATTTTATTTGTAATTTTTAGACATCAAATAATTTAATTTATTTATGACACAAAGATGATGCAGTAATTATCTTATTAATGAAATATTGACAAAATTGATAATATAAATACCAAAATAAATGTAATTTGAGACTTTTTATGAATTCCACTAATTTTCTAGGTTACTATGATATATTAGTATTTATTTAATCAACATGGTTCGAACATATAATTCTGTTATGACTTTGACAAAAATCATATATCAAATAGTGTCAAAATTGACACAAAATAGTTCTTAAATCAAATATTATATTATTAATTGTTATTTTATTCCAAAAAATCTAAGGTTCGGCCAAATGACTTAGATAAGGATATATATATTAATAATAAACAATTTGGGGTTCGTTTGGCATGTTATAGTAACTGTATTAACCATATAGTGAAAGAAAACAAAAAGACACGGTAAAAGTTAAATTAATTAACTTAGAGTTAAATCTAATTGATAAGGTTAAAATAATACCCTAAACTTGTCTACATCTTATTGGTTGATAGGATTTCGACCCATCCCCACTTTAGCTTCGAAATAAGACCCTTTGGAACCATTATAAACCGATTTTGACTTTAATATAAAATAATATTTTGAGATATTCCTAAGGTGCCCCTCTCCTCCCTTATAAAAGGGCACCTCCTCCCCCTCCTCCTCACACCAATTTGAGCACTCAAGCTCGGCCAACCCCTGCCATTTTCCCTTCTCCACTTCCCTAGAATAATCCTAGAGGTCCTGGTCTTCTCCAAAGACCAATCATAGTTCCTTAAGTGGAGGATTCAAAAAGGCGTTCCAAAGAAGAGGTAATATCCATTACCGATCTTTTCAATTTCATTCTTCTTCAACTTCTTCTTCTTTAGTTGTTTCATGATAAAGTAATAACATCAGTATTACTTACATACTGATATGTTATTATAAATATGAAACAACCCTAATTCACCTTCTATCCATCCTACGGAAAAATGAAATCACCGCGCGTGCGTACGTACGGAATACCGTCTCCACGCCGTGGTGTAATCTATTTTCCACCATCACCTTACAAGGATGGGTATAATGGTGTAATGAGTAACTATATATGATTATTATAAAGTAATATTGATACTCAAATAATATATATATATACTCCAATACAATTCCACGATCATAGGAACGATATCATCACTCGTGCGTACGTACGGAATACCGTCTCCACGATGTGATGCGACTCGTTCTACATGATCTTCATTTCATAATGATTGTATAAATGAATTGAATGAATGAATATGGTATATACTACACTAATACCATTCTGGAAATGAATTATCTATAACCTAAAGATAAGAATAATAATTTATTCGACAAAACACGCATAAGAACAAAAAGTTATAAAGACCCGAGTAACAAGTAACAATGAAATATTACTAACAAGAAGCTAATAATATGACCATATATGATCTCATATCAATATGTATGATTCTGCAATAAGTCAATAACATTATTTAAACCATTATACAGGAGCTTCGGACACGAACAAAGTAAATCGGACCTAAGGTAAGGGAAATATCACAATCTCATTTTTATCCGAGATTGTTTATTCGTAAGTATTTACTAGGGTGTATTTTATCATCCACATCCATGTTCCCTCAATATGTAATATTGTTTCCATCCACTTGAAATAGTTTGAAATCCAATTTTACCCTTAGGTGAGTTTTTAGTAAAGAATATGAAAGGAATCTTTTGTCGTTTTTCCGTACGAGGTACTTTTTGACTTTTCCGACAAAAGTACGAAGAATGTTTTTTTAACTTATACGGCATGAATGGATTTTTAAAACATTACTTCAAAGAAGCTTCCTTTACAAGTTTTCAAGTTTATTTTTAATCAACTTCTTTTATTTTAAAGTTGTATGACATGTTATGAAAGGAAAAATGTTTTTGAAGAAGAAAGGATATTTTCCTCAAGAATTCAATTCAAGTGTTTTATCAAAATTATTTTCCATCCAAGATAATAAAGGGTTCTGTTTCTATCCATATTTTTACATTGGTTTGACTATGTTGTGATGGAATTATGTTTATGAATTCCTTTATCATATATGAATTGATTTATGATGTCATGATGTTTCAAGAATCCCATTTTTGTTATATGTGTTATGCGATGATGTATGTTTTATGATTATGTGGCACACATAAGAAAGGATTCATTATAAGATGGGTGGGACCTATATCTCCCTCCAATGCATTGGGTAATGATTTTATATCTCATGAGATAGACATGGCTGGAACGGAAGGTTATTTCGGTTCAGTGATACAGGACTGAAACGAGGAGTGAACTCGGTTCAGAAAGGGACTTTGTCCACTAAGATAGTCTTGGCAATGAGTCATGACTAACAAGAAATGATTTTCCATGATTATGTGTGCATGCCACAAAGATTCAAGTTTTATGTTATGATTATGGGGATCTCATTTTCACTTCTATGATTTATTCCATGTTAAGATATTATGATCTCTTTTGCAGGTTTTGATTTTCATAAAGATATGATATGATTTTTATTTCCTTTATTTGCCCTTGCTGAGCATTTGAGCTCACCCTTTTATGTTTTCTTTTCCCCAGGTCAGGAAGATGGATATTAAGTAGAATATGCTAAAAGGGACCCTAGATATGATGAAATAAATGGGAGACACTGTAGAAGATTTATGAACCAGTTGTTTATGTTTCCCCAGTTTCTAAAGACACTATACCTATACGGTCCTTTGTGGTTTTGTCATATGTTGTAATAAGAGTGCTTAAATTTTGAAGTATTAACAATGTATGTAAAGTGTGGGTCGTTATATTTCCCATAAATCAACCTATATAAACTCATTCCAATTGGGGGTTTGTAGGTTGTTTTGTAATCCCATAATATGTCTTCCATACTATGGATCCCATTAATCTTATTTGGATTAACAATATTTTCCATAATTCCTTTTATTTCCCTTATTTGACATGTCACCTTGTCCATTCGTCTATGTATTAATATGGAGTTGATGTTTTATTATGCAACCCAAATTTTTTCAACAATGCCTCAATTATCATATTTCAAAAGTAAGTCCCTTGATCACTAATGATTTCACTGGGCACTCCAAACTCACAAAATATGTTAGTCTGGACAGAATCATAAACCACTATAGCATCGAGAGTCCTGGTGGGTTTTGCTTCCACCGATTTGGAAACATAATCAACAGAAATCAAGAAATAATAATTTCCAAATGACATCCGGAAAGGCCCCATAAAATATATTCCCCAAACTTCAAATATTTCACAAAAATTAAGTGGTTGTTGGGGAATTTCTTTTCTATTTTAAATATTTCATGAAAACTGTCATTTTTCACACCTTTTACAAAATTCATGAGCATCTTTAAAAAGGGTGGTCTAATAAAGTCCAGATTCTAAAACCTTTCGTGCTATCCTTTGAGGTAAAAAGTGGCCTACACAAGATAATGTATGGAAAAACTCAAAGAAATATTTAATTTCACTTTCAAGAAAACATCTTCTTATTACTTTGTCATTGAAAATATGCTAAAGAAATAGATCATCCCAGATATAATATCTAGATTCTGATTTCATCTTTAGAATTTGGTGGGTATTTAAATGAGATGGGACATGAGATGTTACCAGATAATTTATCATATTGGCATACCAAAAAACTTCACTTTTGATGGTGTAGAGTTGTTATCCGGGAATCTCATCATTATGTGGGTTCTCGTTTGGAATTTCTCCTTCAACGATGTGGGGTAGTCGACTTAGATGATCAGACACCTGATTATCACTCCCCTTTTGATCATTAATTTCCAAATTGAACTCTTGTAAGAGTATTATCCATCTTAGTAGCCTTAGATTTGGATCTTCATTCTTCATTAATCATCGGATAGCTGCGTGATCAGAAAAAACAACAACATTAATACCAAGAAGATATAATCGAAATTTATCTTGTGCAAATAGAACTGCAAGGAACTCTATAAAAACTGTAAATTTCAATGAAATTTTTTTCTAAAATTCTTTGGGATTTTATGAGTTCATAGTTTCTGACGACACCTGATTTTGAGGCCCGGTGTGCCCGGAATCAATTTCCAATGTTTAGCTCAGGTACCATTAGTAAATGAATGAGTGGGTTTTTATATCTTTTGTACCGGTGCCCAGAATTGAAATCTGAGAGCACCGATGAACTCGCAGCACCAGTATTTGCATAAGAGGACCTTTAATGAAGATGTGTTTGCACGGGAGAAGATGTTAATTGTTTTGAATTAATTGATAGGTGAATAAAATTGTGGAATAATTTTATTATTATATCTTAAGTGATTATAACCTACAGGGGGAAGTTAGGGTGGGACCCCCTAACAACCTAACTACCCAAGTGAGGATAAATGTGAGGTGGGTCCCACACAAGCCCCAACCCTTCATATTTCCATAAATCTCATAAACTCCCCATTTAAAACTTGTTATCTCCCTTTAATTAGGTAATTATCCCTCTCTCCCTCTTTATTGCAGGCCAACTCACACATTAATTAATTAATTGAAACTCTTCAATAATTAATTATATTTTTTAATTTTTGTAAATTTGAATGCATTGCATGATTTAATAAAATAAGGGAAGCATTATTTTATTTTTGGATTTTCATGTTGATTTTAGATTTTTGGGAGAGAGATCGAGTTCTATTTGAATAACTTCATCCTCAATGAATAATGTCAAGTCTTCGATGAATAACTTTGACTCGGAAACCAATGTTTCTCTGTCCTCTTCTTCCTCCGCGACAAGGGGGGAGACATCGATGCGTGAGCTCACCAACGACATCACGGCTTTAAATCTTCTCTCTATGAAAAAAAGGGAGTTAACAAGTTTTAAAGGGGCAGTTTATGAGTGTTATAGAAATGTGAAGGGTTGGGTCTTGTGTTGGCCCCACCTCACATTTATCCTCACATGGGAAGTTAGGATGTTTTTAGGTCCCACCCTAACCTCCCCATTAAGGTTATAATCACTTAAGATATAATAATAAAATTGTTCCACAATTTTATTCACCTCTAAATTAATCCAAAAAAAATTAACTTATTCTCCTGTGAAAACGCATATTCGGTAAAGGTCCTCTCAATTAAATATTGGCTCCACGAGTTTATCGGTGCCCTCAGAATTCAATTCTAAGCACCGGTTCAAAAGATAGAAAAACACGCTTGTTTGTTTACTGATCGTACCTAAGAAAATCTTCGGAAATTGATTTCAGGCACATCGGGCCTCGGAATCAGGTGCAGTCAGAAACTATGTACTCGTAAAATACCAATGATTTTATGGAAAAAAATTCCTTGAAATTTATGGGTCTTTACAAACTCATTCTCATTGGTTGTGTAATTTATTTTTGTGTCATCCAAGGTCCTTGATGCATATGATATTACTGAAGGCTTTTTGTCAATTCTTTTTTATAGAGTTGCTCCCACTTTTTGGTTGGATGCATCACAAAGCGACTCAAAAGGGTAATCCCAGTTGGGTATTTTAATTATTTGAGGTGTGATCAACCTTTTCATTAGTTCATCAAATGACTTTATACATGCATAATCAATATTAAAGTCAGCTTATTTTAGTAGTAATCTTGAGAGAGGGAGACAAATCTTACTAAAATCATTGATGAACCTTCTGTAAAATACATCATTTCCTAAAAAGGATCAAACATGTTTTAAACAAGTTGGATATGGAAAGGAATTTATTACATCAAATTTCGATTTATAAACCTCTATCCCTTTTTGTGAAATTATATGCCCCAATAATATTCCATTTTCAACCATGAAATGAAATTTTTCAAAATTTATGACATGATTCTTTTGAATACATGTTTTCAAAACTTTTTCCAAATTTATTAAGAAATGATCAAATGAATTACCAAAAATGGTGAAATCATCAAGAAATAACTCCAAGATGTCCGCAATATGATCTGATAAAATACTCACCATTCACCATTGAAATGTTCCTAGGGTGTTGCATAGCCCAAAAGGAATTCTTTTTTAAGCGAATGAACCAAATGGAATGGTGATGGTTGTCTTCTCTTGGTCTTCTAGTGAGATAGGTTCTTAAAAGAATCATGAGGAACAATCTAAAAAACATTAATTGGTTTTCCAACTATCCTTTCTAGCATTTTATCGATGAATGGAATGTGGAAGTGGCCTTTTTGGGTAACATGGTTTAACTTCCTATAATATATACACACTTTCCAGCTATTTTTTACTCTCATGTGGATCAATTTATTTTTTTTATTTTTGAGAGTTGTTAGGCCAGTTTTCTTTGGAACTACATGAATAGGGATAACCCACTGAGAATCAAAGATTGGGTAAATGATGTCAGCTGCTATCAATTTCCCTATCTCCTTCTTGAAAACCTCCATGATTGTGGGATTGAGCCTTCTTTGAGGTTGTCTAACTGGTCAGGAATCACTTTTTAAAAATATACTATGAGAACAGGCCTTGGGATTGATTCCTTGTATATCACCTAAAATCCATCCTATAGCTTGGACATTTCTTTTGAGTATGTCAATTAGAGTTTCTTCTTGTGAATGGGATAGGTTATTTGCAATTATTACTGGAAATTTTTCTCCTTCCATTTGGTAATCATACTTCAAATCACATGGAAATGGATTAATTTCATGATATGGGGGTTGTTCAAGGGATGACATTGAATTATGGTTTCCTTTTCCTATGGCGAAATCTCTAGTATCATCTAATTTTCCTTTAATAGATCATCAAAAAAATCAGATTTTATCTCATCCTCTAACACGAGATTCATATTTTTAGGTTCTTGGGAATTGGAATTTTCAAATGAAGAATGTTCTCCTAATGATAAGAAGTCAAGAAGCATACCTGAATATGCAATTGGTTCTATACCGTCTTCAGGGGAGATCGCATGAAGTGAGTGATTACTGGATGGATGCTTCATTGCATCATGAATGTTGAAGTGTATTGTAATATCTCAAAGTTCCATTATGAGTGTTCCTTCATGGAAATTGATGATAGTCCTTTCTTTTTTAAGGAAGGGTCGACCCAGGATGATCAGAGAGGGGCCTGATGCCCTGTCTTATTCTATGGTAAGGACTTAAATGTCTGTTGGAATGATCAATCCACTTACTCCAACGAGTACATCATCCATAACTCCAGCTGGTAAAACAGTGGATCTTTTTGCTAATTGGACCACCACTCGAGTTGGTTTTAGTTCTTTGATCCAGAAGGATGAAAATACTGAATGAGGCTTAACATTTATTGAAGCTCCAAGATAACATAATGCATCAGTAAAATTTATAGAAACAATAGTGCACAGAATAGATAATGTCCCTGGATCTTGAAATTTTTGTGGTATCTTTGGTGTGATCAGTGATGAGACACTTCTTCCAAATCTGATTCTCTAATTTCCATCCAACTGCCTTCTTTTTGTGAACATCTAATTCAAATATTTTTCATAATTAGGGATTTGATTGATTGTATCTAGTAGTGGGATATTGATCTGAACTTTCTAAAAAGTTTCCTGGATTTATTTTTGAAGTATCCCTTCATCAACCTTCTATGACTCAACCAATGCAGAAGGGATGGTTCTTGGATATCCTTTCCCTCCCTTTGTTGTTTTTAATGGTGTTTCTGGCCTTTCCTTTCTAAACCCGATTCTTTCTCCTTTGTTGTTCTGGTCTACTTCTTTTGGATGGATGTGTTGTTTTTCATTATGTTTATTAGAATAATCATCCTCACATTGTTTCAGTGACATTAGCGCTTTTCCACTTCGTGCTGTAATGACACTCAATCATTTTTTGGGATTTGGAACTGTTTGTGCTGGGAGTTTTCCTAGACTTTTTCTTAAAATATCCATAAGGTTTTCAAATTAATTTTCTAAATTTTTCACTGTCTTCTTTAGATTTTCAAACTCCATTTATTAGTGGTTCTTATGAGAACTTGTTGAAGTTTTTTCATATGGTTTTTTCCGGTATGACTATTTATAGGGTTTTTGGAATGGTGGAGGATTCTGGTATTGTTGCTGCTGAAATATATGTTGATTTTGGCATTGATTCTGAAATGGAGGCATATCCTGGTTGTATCCAAGTCCATATCCTTGTTGGGGTTGACGTGGTTTATTTGAATAGATTTTCCTTTCTTGATAGGCAGGTGCACAATTTTCATTCCCCTGCACTTCTGGACATTGATCAGTGTAATGATAACTAGAAGTGCATAAACCACATACCTGATTCAGGCCTTGTTGTTCCTTCAGATTGTTCACAACAATTTGTCTCATCACACTAGTCATTTCCATATGTTTTTCTTCAATTAAGTGCGAGGATTAACCAGAATTTCTTACCTCATGGATTCTTCTAGTGCTCGTACCTCTAGTTTTGAATTGCTATGATTTTTGCGCAATATTCTAAATCAGGCCACTGTCATCTGCTGGTGACTTATCGATCAAGGCTCTTCCAGATGAGGTGTCTAGTAAATTGTGATCATTTTCGAGCAATAATTGGTATAAGAACAGATGAAATTGGTTATCTTCTATTTCTTGGTGTGGGCAGCTTGCACATAGTTTCTTGAAATGTTCCCAATATTCGTAGAGAGTCTCCCCAGCCGATTGATGCATGACATAAATTTATTTATTTATTGCTGTAATCCTATATGTATGGATGAATATATGCAATAAGATTCTTTTGAGATCTTCCCAATGATTTATCTCCCGTGGTTGGAGATTGTACATCCATTCTTTTGATACTCCCTCAAGTGAGAAAGGGAATTCCCTCCACATTGCATTCTCTTCTACGACTCCTCGGGGTTTGAAGCTGGAGAAAACGTAGGTGAACTCTTGGATGTGTTGATTTGGGTCTTCACCTGCAAGACCATGAAATTTTGGTATCACATGAATCATATTAATGCATTGTTCAAAATCATTTTCTATGTTATGGATAGTGAGTTGGTTATTTTGATTAGCAAATTGAGGTGGCAAAGATCACACAGAGTTTGATTGGGATTATCATCCTTTATTGTAGGTTCAGAGTGATCATTCGAAGTATCACATGAATCCTTGTGGTGTATTTCTTCAAACTCTCTTGGAAAATATTTTTTTCTCAATTGGGTTATTGTACGATCAATTTTGAGATCAAATTCTATTAAAGGGTTATTTAAACTATGGGTCATTAAAGAATGTTTTTTTAGTTTTTTGGGTTTTAGGTAACTTCCTTCCCTTCAAAGGTGAAAAGTTTAAGGCAAAACTATCTTGGAGTCTAGAAAAAAAATTATTTACTAAATTATAATATAGTATTGGGGTTAACCTATGTTGTCACTCGATGATGAGTGCACACAAATTAGTTTGTCACTTTTTATTTTGAGGAAATATTTGGGGTTTTTGAAATTGTTTGGTTTTAAAATAAATGAGGAAAAGGAAAAAAAAGAAGCAAATAAGAAAAATATTCAGGACAAATATAGAATTAAAGTGATTTAAAATCTATTTTAGGAGATGGGTGATCTAGTAATTATAGGTTTTATAATTGCAATGCTATCCTTATTCCGTTTAATTCAATCCACTTCTGCTAAGGTGATTTAAGTGAGATTCCATAGCTACATCAACATGCATCATTGGTTAAATGGTTTAAAAAAATTCTATTTTTGTATAAAATTATTCCCTTGTGTTATAGAGTTGTAGTGAGCACCCCTAATTATATAAGGCAATTTCGAATCGGGTATTGTTTATCCAAAATAATCATGAATATTCACCACACCTCCCACAATTACTAGCGATCGCTAGGTACTTCACCACTAAACCCTCATATTTATTCTATATAATATACACAAGAACCTAATATATGGAGAAAATTTATCATTTATCAAATAAATAATAACAATAGAATAGAAAATCAAATACGATTGCATAAGATAATAAATTCCGTTTTTAGAATTTGAAAACAACTTCGTAGAAGAGAGAGAGATTTTATTCAATCAAATTTCAGAACTCAAAGCATTATAAATATAAAACGTTCTCTCCCCCAATCAACTAATATGTCTACCCCACCATTTGAAGGTTAATTTATATGAAAGGGGAAGAAGAAGTCATTATGGAACATGAAGAACAAAAGAGAGAAATGAAGAACTCAAAAATAAATCCTCCGAAATCTGTCTGCCAGAAGTTCTCTTCAGTTCTGACCTCTCCTGGCCGAATGTGGTAGAGGTACCTTCTTATAGAATGTTGGAAATAGAGTTGGTAATATACGCTCAAAATATTAGAGCCATTGGATCCTTTTCAAAGATGTTATAGTCGCCTAAATGGAAGAAACTTTTCATGGCCGCAAAACACTATTACACCAACCCGTTTTTTGACCATTGAATTGGAGGCCTTAATTAATGAATTTATTTCTGATATTTTTTCATAATCTGGACCTTCTACTAAGATTTAGAACCCAGATGGAACCACTACATTTGGAGGCCGTTGGTCCATTATATACTTCTTTAAATATGTCATAGTCTATTCTACTGGCCAGAATAAATGTTCACATTGACCGAATTGTTTTTGCTTGTTGGATTTCGAATTATCTTTTGTTTATGAAGACATATATGTATACCACGAATCATGACATCCTAAAAAAAGTAATCAGGGGAATTGTGTTAACAATGTTGGAGTTATGCTCAAAATACATAGGAAACATAAAATTGTTAAATGTCCAGAATTAACCAATTTTCACACATAAGCTCAAAACTCACCAAAAATCATGAAATGATAAAAATAAGATGAAATTGATTAGTGGGAAGGGATTAAATCATTTAAAAACAGATAAATAATTATTCAAATATTATCTATGTCATGCGCTTTCCCTTTTCTATACCTACTACAATATAATCTATTTCGGCACAAAAGCATTACCCAAACAGGGTGTGAGACTAAATCCTAGTAGGCAACCACCCGAAGATCTATGCCTAACAGTCAGTGAGTATATGGAAGGTAATAATACAGTATGAAGTAAATAATAAGTAGTAAACATGATGATACACAGTAGTAAAAAATCCACAGATCAACAAGTAGCAGTGAGGAAAATAGCTAACCATAAAAAGGAATCACTCTAGGAAGTACTCACAGCCATCCCCACTGGCCCTATCCACGAAGTACCAACAACCCTCTGGGCAGTACACTCATCCTAACCCCTCTGGTTTCATCATGTAAATTTATAAGATACTTCGGGGATGCACGCTTAGTCAATTACCCTTATAGTCAAAGGTATATAGGGACTCTCTGAGAAATATAACACGGTCTATTCCCCTTATAGCCCCAAGGTCTAGAGACACTCTGAGGAAGCTCACTCGGCCAAATCCTCTTATAACCTCAGGTCTATCACAACCTCTATGAGGAAGCTCACTCAGTCAATTTCTTCTATATCCTAGAATGGTATAAGGAAATTAAAACACAACAATGAATCTCTAAGGAAGCTTGCTCGATCTATTCCCTTATAGTATATAAAGCTCAAGACTATCTGAGGAAACACACTCGGTATATCCTCCAGTGATCTATAATATCTGAGACTCTTTGGAATGCTCACTTGATATATCCCCTATAGTCTATAATTTCCAAGACTCTCCGAGGAAGCTCACTCGGTCTATCACCTTATAGTCTCTAGCACCGGGTTCTCTCGGCCCCATGCATTCAGTGCATAATAATGATATATGGCCAAATTAAACCTATAGAGTTACTTGGTTAACCAGTCTACAAGCATAACAAGCATATCAGGGAACAATAGTCTATCCAATGGTCACAAGAAATTGAAAAAAGGTATAACTACCAAAGGCTGAAGAAGTCCAAATGGTTGTAAACAGAACAAGTCATGGGAAAAACATTCAATAATAGCAACTATCATCATACATACCCAGATTACATTTATACAAGCATACAAGCAAGGAAGGAAAACAAACAAGGGTAAAACATTAAGCACGCAGTACCCCATTCAAGGTTATTGGTGGAATTTTCACATAAAACATTTGGACATTGAATGGAAAGGCACAAACCACCTACCTTGATTCTAGGATATCAATATACAAGAACCATGAGGATTGAATCTCTTTAGAACATCGTAGATATAATATAACTCACAAAATGTTCAACCCATAATAACATGGAAAAGATGAGGAATTGGAAAATGATGATCAAGAAAAAGGAAGATCTTACCACAACGGTTCCAACGCAATCTACGGTGGTCGATTCATAGAAAGAACGGTGGATCAGGGGCTCAGAGAAGATTCACAGTTGTATGAGATTCTCTCGGTCGAAGAAGCTGGAGAAAGAAGTGTTTTCTGGTGATTAGACATGACCCCATTCCATTTAATGAAAAAAAGAACATGATGTGTATTTTGGAGTACACAGTGTGTACTAGGCATTTCTGTACTCCACTTTAAGCAGCATCTATATCACCCCTACATGGCCGTGTGTTTGTCCCGGACTCGGCCAGCACACGACCTCTCGTATCATGGGAGTACACAGCATGTACTCATAAATTACACGGCGTATACTTCACAAATTTCCAGAAACACATCTTTTCTCAAAAACACTAGAAAAAAACAAGAAAACATACCTGGAAAGAAGGTCTGGGATATTACATGATCCATAATTATCAATTGTTAATGACTAATATTATTTTAAAACATGACAGGATGAAATAACATTTCAAAAAATCAAATATAATATTTGACACAATACTAGAAAATATCCTTATGAACCATGATATCTCCCTTATTTTTTCATTCATTTTTAAAATAAAAACCTGGTTAATTTTAATCTGGGGACACACATCCTCCTAAAAACCATTCCAATACCAAGATTTTTACTTTAGGTACCATGAAAAAAGATATTGTAGGTCGAAGACCATGGAGTCTCACAATCTCTTGGATGATCAAATATATGATATATTATACCATATATCTATCAATTGTTTTATATAAATTATATGATTTCATATTTCAATAAAAAATTATCACAAATCAAATGCAACCCATTATGATTTTGTGGAAAACATTTGATTTTTTTGGGAATTGTTATCCAAATTCAATACCTGAATAGGAAAATGTAGCATGAAACCATAATTTTTTTGGTTTTATTCATAAATTATTTTAAAAAATAGAAACCTTGAAACAAATATTTATAATTGGATTTCCTATACATGGAAACTAATATTGACATATCATGATTTGATACATCTTTTTTCCCTAGGGTGCACAAAGAATAAATTCTACTTTTTATTATCCATCAACACCTACTTCCTAAATATATCTACAATGTACATATAATGGAAGCTAAAACATCATTGGGATACTAATACTGCCCAATATAAGTCTAAACACCATATTAGATATTGTTGAATCATTTTAATTATTTTTCTATAAACTAGTTAAGAAGAAAGACAATTTATAATACGATCCTTCTACAATAAATAAAAGAAAACAAATCCACATACCACTTTTAATCAAAAGAATTATATATGAAAATAAACCAAAAAAATACCACTACTTACACGATACCATGTCGAATTGAATAATTAATTATATCCACAATGCATCATAAACCAAATTTGATTTCATAGGCCTGTATGATATATAAAAACCACAAGTCTATTGTTACCCCAATGAGAATTTCTATTAACTATTAATATCCCATTGGGTAAAACAATATTTCTATTTCTTATTACTGAAGCACAATCTAATCCACCACAAAAGAGATAGTTATATCATTCTATATTTTCATAAATAAAAACTGAAAATAGAATATCATGTTTTGGGTAGTTATTTTCATTTTGGAATAACTAGAAAGAGCCATATGCAACTACATATTTCGATCACATCAAAAAAATATCAAACATGTACCAGAAGGATTAAAAAAATTACCTCAATATATTTCTATAATAATCAATAATAATGATAAAAAAACCTATCCTTATATTCATTAATGTATTTTTGATAATTTTCATTCTATTGAATCATTACTTCTATATGGGATAAATATTGAATCAAATATTCTATCTTATTGAATTCGTAAGCAAACAACATGCAGTATCAAACCAATCTGAAGAATCTACATATGTTAAATAGACTAATGGGATGATTACAAAACATGAAATCCTATATCAATACAGGATACAATGAAAAAATTCTTTTAGATATCACATTCCCTTTAAATCTCACATTATTGATTAAAAACACACATTTGTAAACTTTACCATGCATGCAATTTTCATTAAAATATGAACGAAATATATAAAAATAGTAGATAAACTCATCCACTGACATGGAGTGCACCAAAATTTCATTCAGGAATACAACATCATATTATTCAATGAACCAATGAATTATTCTTTTCATCACATCCATAAACACTACAATATTGTTAGTGTGACTGATTAGAATAAATAGAAAAACAAAATCTCTATATTGGTTCCTAAATGATAATTTATGTATATTACATTCATGGAATCTCCACTGGTTACACCCTAAATGAAGGTCAATCATTGAAAACCAACATTCACCACTAATTTATTTTATGAGACAATCAATCCTCAGAATAATGTAATTATTTATAACAGTCACATGATCTAACAGTTGATTGTCCATCAAAAGTTTTAGACTCTAGTATTCCTTCATATAAAAGTGGATAATAGTATCCCCTAATGTCATTTTCGGAATAATTAATCACTTCTATTATGTGTCCTCCATGTGGAACATAATTTCCACAAACTCATATAGTTCTATTTGATATGACGAAATAGAAATGGGTATCATACCAAATATATGTTCCGTTGTAATCATGAACATTCTCAGTGATTGTAAACTATATAAAATATTTTAGAAACACATTGGGGAATGATTACAACACCACATGAAGCAGAATATATGAAAAAGGATCAGTATCATCAAACAACACCTCTCAAAATGGATGTAGATTACATCACATGTGAAACAATAGGACACATCCTTTTTGAACGACATTCCAGCTCATCCTGAAAACCATGATTGATCGTATCAGAAGACAGAAAGTAATCCAAAAAATAAATTTCAATATATATGTTCCTTAACAGTTATCTTTTATACAATTCCATATATTATGTTTTATGTAGTTTGGGTTTGGATTAGTGGTAACCACCCCACATTCCTACATGAAAAGGGTGGTTCAATACCCATTGGACGCAGGGTACTATAGTAGTACCATAGCGTATAGTAGCATTGGTCGTACTATAGCAATGACACACACTGTAGTAGCAGAAGTGCAATATAGTGGTGGCGGGTACATTGTGGTATTATAGTAGGAATGTACTGTAGTAGTAATATTCATAGAATGGGCCTTGGGCCAAAAAATTGGGGCTATGGGCCATGTAATGGGAAAAATGCCCACTGGGAATTTGGGCTATGTAGTGGGTCTCCCTCTACCAAGTTAAAGATGTCATTTCTTCTATTTAAAAATAAATGAGGATTTTCCCCAACCATTAAAAAAATGAATTAGGTTGAATATTTAAATATCATGAATTAAAAATCACTATATCAAATAATATTTTTCTCTCTACATCTGACACGAGTAACACCTAAAAACGTGTTCAATCCCCTTTTCCAATGTTGTAGAATGGTCCAATATGTATGTCATATGTTCTGAACATAAACTCAAAACATCATTTATTGTAGAAATAATTAATGTGTTCGAATCACTAGTAAAAGACAAAACTAACACCATATAAGATGAAATAAACATCATACCTCTAATGGTAATTTTCCCTTCTTCGAATGCAATTTCTGATAACACTACCAAATAATTCCTTCTATTCATAGCCAATGGAACATCCACATAATAATGAAGATTATACCAACTATCCTTGAAATAATTAGTCTGTACTTATGAACTATTGCGGATAGATAATCCTTCATAACCACATTGTAAGATGATTTTAAAAATTATTGTGATAAACTGATAATCTACAGCAACAAAAACACTTCGGAGTCTTTGTATAGTTTTTCGTGGAATCCCCACACCTTAAAATATAATTATAGAAAATATATTACCATAATTTAGAATCCTAAAGAAATGATCCTAAAGATAACTAACAACCAATACAGTTTCTTGTTTTTGGAAAAAAACACCATGGAAAATAATAGCACGAAGCATAGTTTCACCCGAAGTTATATTTAAATAAATGTCTACATCGACCAATGATAAAGTCAGACATTATTCCATGATGGTTTGAAGAATACTAAGAATAATCATAAATCAAATATCATTCATATATCCAATCTCAATATTCTAATCCAATAGGTACATGATAGTGAAAATCACTTCTTCCAGACTATCTATATCAACTAAATAGGTGGAGTAATCTAACATAGTACACTCGAATATCACTATGGTTTGAATATATAGGGTTATAATTACATTTATAAAATCTGGGTAATATATCACATTTCCATTTTTCATGAAAGTTGTTTCTGTAACATCATTATGCTATGTGGATATCATAATACATTCCCACTATCTATTTCACTATATCTTATTAATGTAAATTAAAAAATTGAACATATATTTCTCTAGAGTTTTCATGAAGTTGAATATCATATCCAACATCTCATTCTACTCTTTAGATTCCTTTGGTCCCTTTTAAACATAGAATAAGGGTGAATTATTCTAATTGAACTTAGTGCAATGATCCACCCCAAATCCACGGTTATTAATACCCACATGACATAGAGTCTGAATTTTTATAGGGAATAAATTCAATAAAATTTTGGTCCACTATAGTATTTCTAGAGGATCTGATCTCATAGCTTCCTCTCTCATATTTAAGAGATCAATTTTAAGTGGAATTTTCTATTAAGACCAATATTATAACCAATTAGGTTTACAAAATTTTCCATAATCACGTGGTGAAATTCATGAATTCTTGTGAATTCTGTGACACACAAAACAGTCATATATATAATGAATCCATATATTGTATGAAAAAAATATGAGAAAACTTTCTCATCTAAATAATACTCCCTTTAATTTCATTAAATTGTCCTCGTTCACCATGTCTCAAACATGGAAATAAATTTATGACAATCCATTATGATAAACCATTTCAGGATTCTATCTAATCTATCATCCAAACATGATGGAAAAAATTCCCATGATGCATTTTTGTTTCTCATTGATATAGAATAGCATCAAGGATCAATGTTATCACATTAGGGACAATTTATAACACAAAAAATCAGGTTCAAATAAACTAAAAACTAAAAGCATCACAAATAGTAATAACTTATCTTCATGGAATACAGAATCCAATCTATATTCAACAAGATAAAAAACATATACTAAATACTAAAAAAATACATAATTACTAAATAGGTCTCGATGTGACTTCTGGGGAACCACAAATCAGAAAACCAAACTACTCCAAATGTTACTAATACTAAAAATTAGAAACTACTTAATATCATAGGTATATCGATGATAAGTGTAACATTTATGTTTTTATCATACAATATCTCATTTTCAAACCAACACAGCGTCCAAGGTTATCATTTAAAAAAAATCCATAGTCATGAGTTTAAATCACATTTAAAAATTAGTGTTTTCGATTCGAATAGAATGAAGAATTAAAATTCTATTTCATACAAAAAAAGACAATACATTTCTCATAAAATTTATTCCCATTAAAAATATAGGTTAGAATCCAAGGACCAAAATTGGAAACCCAATAAGGGGATTAATCATTCATTATTAAAATCAATGATGGAAATATATTTTATGATGGTAAACACTACAATCCAGAAATAAAACACATGAAGAACAAGAAAAAACATATGAATTTTATTTATAATAATTTCCTAGACATATCAACTAGAAATTAATTCACATACTATGTTTGGACTCCCCTTCCCAGGTATGGTGTATCTCCATAATCAATAACAAAAAGTACTCTCTATGCTATCAAATCAAGTAGTGCATCCAACAAGGCCTCTACACAATTCCATGGCGTACCAGCACATTTAAATATAGTTGATAATAAACTTTTATTCTACCCTCATGATTACACCCATTAATCTCATGATAATATTAAACATTGAATGTAGAGAAGATCCCCTTTTTGGTTCAAACTAATAACCCTCTCTATCATGCTTTCCTTTCCCACACACCAAAACTACATATATGATTACCCTCTCTTCATATGATGCACCTTAGAGGACGTCATCTTACATCAAGAAATTTAAAACTTCTTACCTTGTCATCACATCAACCACATTTTATAAACACATTTCCAAACATTATAAAATACCCACATATTCATCACACCACAAAAAATTACGAACCATTTTTCAAAATCATAATAAGATTCCAATTGGGCCTTTCATTTCAAAATCTAATTCCATTTCAAAATATATTATCTAAGAAAATGTAAAACCAGAATAAAGTAGATAATGTTCCAAATGGTTCTTCACTTGACTATGAAATCAATCAAAAATTTAAGATGCGAAATGGGCCAAATTTTGTATAGAAATGTTGGAAATATTTGTTTATAAAAATAGGGATCAATGTTTCATTTTCAATCCATTTGAGGAAATAGTGTTCTAATTAAGGAATTTAAGAATGGGAAAATAGATATTGAATATACATGTTCAAGATAGATTCACTTTCATCAACAATCCATCAACATTTTTGATCACTTTCAAATTTTCTCCCTACATAAATACAGATGTTACCACATCAAATGGACCACTATAAATACTTCCATGATGTAAAAAATTCTCATTTAAAATTCACAATAACCATACATAATTTTTCCAAATACACCAATCCATGAAATGAGTCCCAAACCACACACTAATTTAAATTAATAATAAAAATAAAACAACCTTGTTAGCAAAATGTAAAAATGGTTAACTAGAATAAAATTATCAAATTATATTTTTTAAAAATGATTGACATTTATAAAGAAACTGATTATATATATAGGATGAAATATATAATTTATTTCAAAATAAATTCCAAAAAAATTTCCTACATTAAAAAACCTAAAAAATTCAAAAAAACACATCAAAACCATAAATCAAACAATTTGTAATTAAATAAAATTTCTCAACAATCACATTAAATGATTAATAAATGAAATCGGTGGAATCAACTACCTCCAAATTGTGTGGATGTAAAAAAACCATTTGAAATAAAATAACTAATCTCATTTGACAAGACATGCATCTTAGAACTAAAGAAAACCTAAACACACATCATCTCATGATTCTACAGTTCAGGTAATATAGAACCCATGAATCCACGATTTAAGGAGGATGATACAAAATAATCATCCAAAAATCCATGGGATAATTCCTTAGAATATAATGAAGTGTACCAAGGGATAAGTTGGTACCAATGGAAGGGGGTTTGTGAGCCCCTTCATCTGTGAAATGTTAACCAAATAAGAATAAATATGGAATACAATTAAACAAAATTATGTTATGAGTTTTATTTCATACTTTTTAATGAAATTAAAAACTCAAGTGGTTTAGAAACATGGTTTGACACACCATACACCAATCATGTTCACTATGTTGTAGATGAAGGTAAAAATACATGGTTTGGCACAACAGTTTGGGAATCTTTTCTCCAACCATGGTATTTGGATCTATCAAATTACAGAGTATCCCCACATAACTACCACACAGTATCTCTAACCTTGCGTAATCCATTTTCCATGTACCAGAAAAGAACCAAAATATAGATGGATTATCAATTACCATAAATGGTTTGGAAAAAACCATACGTATTCCACATAATGAAAACAATGAAAGATGATATTTTACTAAAAACTCACTCTTCCCTAGAAGGGCACACAATTTTCCCTCAAACTATCTGCACAAACGATGAACAAAACCAAAATACCCCAAAAAACCCTAAATCAAATATATTTTCATGGGGAAGTCAACTTAAAAGTCACCCAAAATAACCAAAATCATTAAAAGATCAATATAACAGAAAATAAATGTCAGGGAGTGACATTTCTCCCCACAAAAAAAAATAATTTCCATAAACAATCACCCTGGTGAACTAGAAGAAAAAATCATGAATTAAATGAAATGTAGTAAAAAAAATACATATATTTAGTGTGAACATTCACATAACAAGTCAAATGAAATAATTCTATATGAAATCTTCATAAGAAGTATAATAAGAAAATTTATGGTTCTCGACAATATAAGAACTGAACTAACATTGAACAACACTTGAAGAAGCTCAAAATGGTCCTTTGTGGGTCTTTACACTATTTGATTACCAACTAGAACAATATTGTGATTATTGTAACTACCAACCTTATCCAAAAACCCATCAATATGAGTTAAAACCCACCAAGTTAAAACATATAAATTATTGGACCAAAACACAATCCATTGTCAGTAAAACAAATTCTACAAAAAAGAACAACAGAATTACACTGCCGACCCAAAAAAGATTAATTATTCTAGATTTAAGATACCAACATTCTATTTAAATCAATGAGTATGTTATAGTAGTATGTAATACTACAACATGTAATCATATGTTGACTATGATCTGACATCAGAGACAAAGCCGAGATGGAAATCTCAAAACCTTTGAATATCGATTGTTTGTAGATATCCACTCAAGGGAATGCATATGTATACATGATATATAACGAATATAATTCCACTGATATATGATCTAACATCCCCCAAATGATAATTACTCTCGAAAATAGGATTCTTTTATAACTTATCCAGATTACCCAAAGGGCGACATCAATGGAATGACATTAGAGGATCATAACTGGATAGATTTGAAACCCTGAATTTGTTGCAAAGAAAGCACATAAGAAGGAGATCCAAAAAAATAATCTAGATTAAAAAAAGTTAAATCCTTACGAATATGTTGAATTGGAACTTCCATCTCCAAATATGGGAAGCCATTATAATAGTAAAGAGTTTCTACAATTCCAATTTCTATCGATTTTTCTCTATAGTCCAACTTTTTTATGAACTCCCCAAACACAAGATTTTTGAACTAAGATTCACCAAAAGAGACACCCAAATCCATGATCACTGAATGGATACATCATATGAAAATTAGAGTACTTATATAATCCTATAAATATATCTCTATATAGGAGGAAAACATTTCCTTAATGTGGTCAATATATTCCATCACCATCTATTGACTTTACAGAACACTCAAGGACTCATCAACTTTCTTTCCATCGTATCCTAAAGAATGACCCCTTATATGAAATTGGAATTAAAAACATCCAAATACTATCCAAGAATGAAATACAATTGGATGACATTCATCCACTAATCTAAAGTCAGACATTCAATGAAACCAAAAATAGTATGCACTTTCTCAAATTTGGGAGTTCCCAACAACCTAAAGACTACATGTACATCCCTAATCCACTCCATAGCTTCAATAATACCTCAATCATCATGGGATAATAAAGAGAAATGAAGTAGATCATAGAACTTCCACAAAAATATAATCCATTTTAGGGTATATAACTATTTATGACTCACTATAAAACACAGGGACATCTTTTTAAACAAACACTAAAAACAAAAATTCATTTAACACAATAATACATGATCAGTATTAACCTAAAAATCCACAATAAAAAAAATTCCAAGACAAATATACAAGATCTCAATCCAATCACCATAATATATATATATATTTATATATATATTTGAACCAAATATACCACTATAAATTTAAATCTACAGAGACCTAATGCCTCATTCCAAATACAGAAGTCCATTTTTCAAATCCAGCAAACACACCAACTACCAAATTGAAAACAAATCCAAACCCCAAAAACCATATTACATTAAACTAAATCATTCCATAATAACATTTCATTTCAGAATCTAGATACACTATCCAAATCCAAAAAAAACACACGACCCACACAAATCACATGAAATATGTGACCATGGATATGGAAAAACCTGGTCAAATTGTTTTGAGGACCATGAACGATGTAATAAACTATCATTAACAGTAACATGAGTTTTTCATCCAGCCCTAAATAGTTAACCACCCAATTTATGAATATCATGTTCAATGATTTGAAATTCATTGTAACTTTTATCCAAAATTTCTAATGGAAAAAACAATTTCTTACTCGTTGGATACACCAAGAAACCTTGGGATCAGAATGATCTCGGTTTATGAGAACATCCCACAACTACCTCTATATTAAAAAAATATCTAATATCCAATCTATTTGACACCCAAAATTAGAATGGTACCCCATCATATGAATTTTTCATGATCCAAACCAGGCTGTTATCCAACCCAGTACATGCCATTATTCATGACATGGCTCGAGATGCATTCTCAATCCTCCCAGGATAAATACTATCATTATAAATTAATGTTTTAATATAAGGAATTATTTCAAACAATAAAAAACCATGATCAATAAAATTATGGATGATATAATTATAACAATAAAAAAAAAACTAATTCAGAAACAACTAGGAAGAAAACATAGAAATTTAATAAAAAAAACTAAAGCCCAAAACGATGTTACTCTATCTCCATGTTTTCTCTTGAAATACAAAAATATCAAAACAACATAAAAGCAGCTCATGTCAAAAGATCTTATCGAGAGCATGTAGGGTGTGACCATACAAAAACTCCTTAGTAATCCACAATGTAGTAATTAAACTTCGTTCCCTAATATACTATATAAAACCTTGCGTGAAATACATTTAGATATTAGAGTTTAATCATTTAAATGAAACAACAAATCATACAAATTTGTAAAACAATACACAATGATTTTACCCTTGAACTATTTTCTACCATTAAAATCATGTTAATTAAACAAATAGTCAACGTTTAAACCATCTGAGGTGGTCAAGAATCTATTCTAAAAATAATGATGTGAATAAATGTGATGAAGGATACTAACTAGTCTAGTGAATAATGATGTGTAAATCTAATGGGTTCCATGCAATGTGTTATTAGAGGGGTTACCTTTTCATATCCTTTTCTATAATATTTTTGGATGTTATATTAGGTTCTGGAATTAGTATGTCCTTGGTTACATGTTCATGCATTGAAGGAGAAAACCCATGTGTTTGAAAATTCCCATGTACCCAGGGTGGGATTGATATTCTTGATGTTTGATTTGGATGCTGAATGTTAGTTCACATTGAACGACAAAAAATATTTGTGATATTATTGTTCCAAGATATTTTAATCATTTCCCATTATGGAATGAAATTTTTTACAGATTAATTTTTCTAGGAATTGAATATTTGTTTTTTATCTTTTATTTAAGTTCACTTAAAAAATATGTTTTTCAATGACAGGAAAATTTATATCATTATTTGTGTAGTATAAATTAAAAGGTTCCTAATGACATATATATACATGTATATTGATGAAATTTATGTTAAAAATAAATGAAATAAATGAATTTATATTGATAATAATGAATTGTGATTCTGTTTTACAAACATTTATATGTGACCCAGATGAGGGATGGTTGATGGTAATGATAGTGCCTAAGTTTTGACGATGTGGCCGAGTATCGTGAATGGGTTTTTATGTAATATTATGAATCAATATTACATTAATTTTTTAATTATTTTTTATGTTACATAATACAAGTGTTTGAAAAATTATAGATAATCATCCATGATGGGTCTTATTGATAGGATGATATGAGGACATGGCTGAATCTGTGCCCCATGTGGTGGGACCATAGGCTTTGATAGTTGTTGGTTAATAAGTGAAAGAGAATTTTTATAAGAAATCGTAACCCTTTAAAAAAATTAGAAAGAGAAACATGTTATGTTCTATTAAATATGTAAGACTTTAAATTGGACATCCAATTGTATCACGCTACATCATTCAATATATAGGGTTGAATGATGGCAGATTTTTTCTGGATTGAATACACCCAAAAATACATATTCATTTTAGAGACTCATTTGAATTACAGAGAAAATTTTAGAAATATATATTTTGTGTGGAACTAAAAAACCCTTGTCAGATAATCATACTCTAGATAAGTTACTATATAATATTTCATGCAATTTAATTCATGTTATTTTTTGAGAAAAAACATCACCCAGAGATTCTTTAGTAAGAGAAAGACACATCCTTTATGTGGTTTTCATAAGTGAGTGTGACAGTAATAGAATATTATAGTCCAATTATAGATTTGAAATTATTTTTCACATATATGGATGGATATGAGGGTACTAAAGTGACTCAATTAATATATATGAATAAATTTAAGATTAAGTCATAGGTAATCATCATTAGAGTAAAGATGTTCTGCAATGTGGTGAATACTGCTCTAATTTATATATTGAACCAGAAGGAGTATTCTAGTGGAATGAAAGAGGATTTTTATGAATGAAATTTATGTATATATTCTCAGAGTAGGAAGTATCAATATAATAATTTCAACTAGGTATATGGAAAAATGATTTTATTGGGAGAAGAATCAATTACTTTGAACTGTAACCCTTTACATTTCTACTAATGTGTTACGCCAAAAAATAGTATAATCTATATTCAATGTCCACCAGTAGTGTTTTGATCCTATATAATGATGGGACACATAATTTTTTATCACAAGAACCAAAAACATGTAGGTATAGAGGAAGCATGATGAATCAAAAAAAACTAGAAGAGGGTCATTTAAAAAATATTAGTTCATAAGATGGTGGTATTATAGATTTGGTGGTTGAGTCATTAGATGTGTTATGTAAGGGAAATATTTATCATATAATCTTAGTGGTGTAGCTTATGAGAATTAAACTGTATCAAATATCTATGGGGTATGACATTTTAATCAATATTACCATGCACTAGTGGATATGGAGGATGGACCATTGATAGTTAGAGGTACTGTCATTTTAGATTCAATTACTTCTAGTTATTTATTTGATTCAATATCCTCACAATATTTTATATCTTCAGAAAATATTAATGATTATTGTTTTATAGTATAATTTTTTAGTAGGGTACTTAATCATGACACAAAATTGGGAGTGTGGTCAAGTTAAATATGTTTATTTAATGGGTTTTATATCTATGTGAGAGTGTATTATTTTCATAGGGGTCTCTATCTACAAGATATATCAATTTTCGGCTTGTTCTTTTGTATCTAATGAATAGTATTGGTATATTCCCACATTGATTATTATTTTATGAGAGTGAATGTCATTTCTCCTCAAGGTATCAAATTTTTACATCTTAGAGAGTGTGATATCTGGGAGGGTCGTTTAGGATATGTTCATCAACAATTTTGGGGGGGGGGGGTTACACCAAGGTTTCAAGTATTCTTCTGGATGATGGGGGTGTAATTCACTATACATTTCAACATGTATTATACCTATTTTAGGATGTATTTCCTTTGGATATATAAAAAAACCCATGAATGGTATGTGGTGTTTACAATTGAGCTCATTCTACTATAAAAAACCAATTTCTATTCCACATTATCAAATGGAAGAAACACAAATTCATGAACATATGTCACTTATGGAAGAGTTTATTGATAATTTATTTATCCATCTTAGTGTGAAAACATTGTGTTTATCTATTATTTTTATAAGAAGCTCATGAGACCTTACATTTACATTGTCATTATTTAATGTTGAACCAGATGCTAATGAGGAACTATTATCCTCATTTTCATATCAACAATCACATTTACTAGTTGAGAGGAGATTGAATAATATTCATTATTGATATGATGTTGGGGTATCATCCATTTTGTTTTATTTGATATGATATTGCATAGAATAATTTTGGAAACATTTATGTAATATATGATGTCACATTTTTGGTGTTCAGTATGATAAACAATCCAATAGTGTTTATGACATAGATGAACCAATTTTTCCACATGGGCGTGGATCCTAGTGAGGTTATTATTGTGTATGGAATAATGTTATAAACTATGTATCATGAAGAACGTAACATACACATGAACATTGTCATGAGTACACTGAAAGATACTCATCTATAATTACAGTAATAGAATATTCAAATCTGGATCAGTATAGTATATTTCATAGGTTACATCATCTTTGATGATGGTATATTAGTTGAATTAGAGAAGGTGATAGTTTTAAGGTAGAATCACATTAATGATTTGATATATAAATCTCTCGAGGTTTTGAATTTTATTTTCACTATTTCATTTGGGGCCATCCCTCATAGAATCACAACATTTAAGCTTGACATAAAATGGGATAAATTTTTAATGGAGTCTAGAATGTGATAATTATTTAGATGATTTGAAGTAGCATTTGGCTCCAATAATTTTCATTATCCTACCTGATCCAAGTTAGGAATATTCAATTTTTAGATGAAAAAATAATTACATATGGATTATTGTTGATGAAGAGATATTCATTTGTGAAATATGGGACACAATAGTTGGGGCCACATAAATGGAATTAATATCTTCATTATCTCATTCTATTCATGGTGGGTTATTCCAAGATTTGTTAATAAAATTTTCATTTTGGAAGAATGTTTATTTTTTATAGAATAATGAAAAGTATGATGTATAAATCTTCCTAGATATATTTGAATATCTATTAGTAATAATTGGTGGAGATATTAACTAATTTTATTTGGTTATATCACAGACACCAAAAAATTGGAACAATGTGGAGAATACATTAAGATATAACACACATTTTCACACAGTTATGCAGTCCAGTTCTATGTGGAGGATGATGACTATAATAGAAGAGATGCATGTTTTATTTCTGGGTTGATATGAGTAGATGAAAATCATATGTGTTTTAGCGTAGTCGACACATTTGATTCAGATGATAGAAATAAAGTAAGAGAATATAGCTTTAAGGGATGCCTTGATGATGGGTAGTCACCTAGATATTAGACAATAGATATTGACGAGATCATCAATGCCTATAAATTTATTGTTATGTCTATTATAATGTGATAAGAGTTGATAAATGAGTTTCATTCCACAATGTTAGAGGAATATTTGATTATGACTAAATTGTAACAAGACATACATTGATATTAATTATGGATAGGAATGAAATGGGATATTGCACATTTTTTTAAATTATGCTACATCTATCAATAGTTGAAGGATATGCATCAATTACATGGTGGTTTACTACAATGTATTCCCATTATAGAATGGAAGTGGTATGACGTTACCATCATCATAATTGGAATATTTGGATGAAATCTTTGATGAATGATGTTGTATGAATGATTTTGTAACAATTGAAGATTTATTTCCATTGCATTCCTATATGGGATACTGTCATATGGTATCTTTTGTAGTACCTACACATTTATGAAATATTATGTTAAATGGTGTTCCATAGGCTATTTTTTCAGATCATGTTAAATACATTACATCACTGTTATTTCATGGTTTATATAAATAATTGGTTTCCCATCTATTAAAATGTACGGATTTCCACCTATATATTGAATAGAAATCAGAACACACTATATATTTATTTTTGGGTAAGAAATGAGTATGAGAGATAGACTTAGTAAGGTATTGGTAAATCACATGGATCCTATTGAGATCTCCAATATTAACTATTATACTAAAAATATTTAAATGTCACCATATGGGGAACTTTATAGGATGTCATGATGATCACCTACATGCTTGATGAATGCGGTTGAGTCTGAGGTATTTGGAGACATTTTTTTACTGTAGACATCAGACTAGTTCTCGCTAATATAATAACCTATATCTATGAATCATAGGATGAAGAAGTCATTTACTAACTAAGAATGATGACCCCTTGATATTTGAGTGTGTGGTCTTGTGTTTCTTCATGGTTTGATATCCTCGATTCCCCATTTGATTCAGAGGTAGTCATTGTGGACACATAGTTTTGTTGACCATTTGATGTTATAGAGAGGTTCATGATAGTGGATTATCTAAATTAACATCCACAAAAGAATAATATTTTTCATGATATTTTTCATCAATCAAATCTTGAAAATTGTCACCATAACACTTCTCATGTGATATAGGTTTATGATATTGTGCATAATGATCATACATCAATGAAAGGGAATTTTTTTTGGAAATGGATCATAATGAGGAACTATTTCTTGGAATGACTCTGATAATAGTATGGGCATTTTGGAAACATGAGGAGGTTGTAGAGGAATCATGGGGGAGGGGAGAATATATGACGGCTCGATGGCCTGACCATTTTACGTCAACATATATGATATGCAATCGATAAAAAAGTTTGGATTGGTTCTTATATGTTTGGAGGAATGTAATATCCTGCTCATTCTAAAGATACCTCATTATTATTTTATGGTACACATTAATCCATTTTTATTGATAAATTTTTTTTTTATTCGGTGATTTTTTAGATGATATTCTATCTATTTAGAATCCCAAGAATTTTGTATGGGTTTTCATAGGGTTTTGGAAAGTGGTGTAATTTTTTATAAGAAATGGTGTTCCCAATTTTGGAGATAAAGAATGTAGAAATAGTTATAACAATGTTATGGAAAGTTTTAGGTATACCTATACATACAATGAACCATAAAACACATGTAATTTTCATATTGGGTTCTCATTTTTCAATCACAGTTCCATATGGTAAAATCTATTTTCCCTAAGAGTTTGGTCAAAAAATTCAGGTAAACAGTTTGGAAAACCATGAACATTGTATTTTAAACCCCAATAATTTAATTAGAATTCCCAAAATTCATAGATTTCACCCAAATCACCCCAGACCAGTAATAAACATTTTGCATAAATTTTTTAAGCTCAAGGGTGGATTTCATTACTCCATAATCCACCTTTAGTTTGAATAGTTGATTTGGTGGAAATATTTAGCATCTATAATTTTATGTAACATATTATTTTTTGGATTTTATCACTAACATATCTCTTTTAAAATGAAGATGGGAGAATACTCCTCTGTTTTTTATGGTATAGATTTATTTTTTTATTGTAGGTTATTTTTTTATATTGCTATTTGTTGTTATTCCTAGATCTTCCATGTTATTGTAATTTAAATTTTAAACATGAAATTGGTGATTTTTTTATAATGTTTTTCAATAAACATAAGTTAGGTTATATAATTTTCAATTCTCACATTATTTATTTTACATCATTTTATGTAGTTTAAAAATTGAAATTTATATTTTTCGAAATGAAATGTATAGATGAATTAGTTAATTGGTTGTTTAATGGGATTATTAAATTCATTGAATAATGGGATTGGGAAATTTATGGTAATCCATTTTGTGTTCCAACATGATTTAAATGATGAGTTAATAATTATTCATGTATTATATGAATTTTAAAATTAGATTAATAATTAATTATAGAAGTGGTTGATATGTGGGTTGTGAATGATAAAAAGGGGATGTGATATTCGTGACCGAGTTATGGGATTCATATTGCTTCTATAAATACCCATGGGGTTCTAAAAATCTACCCAATGGAAAATGATATATATTTATTTCATGTGATATATATGTTATGGGACATAGAATGATGCTCCAAAAAACCACTGGGTACCAGACTATGACTTCAAGAACCATTTGTATGAATTTGAAATAGTAATTAAATGATTAATGAAGTCACATTATAGAATAAAAATTGGTATCTATTTATAGGATGTCACTAACTCAGAAACTATATGAAGAATATATTTCTGGTCTGTGTTTCAAGGTGAACTTGATGACCAATGTGATCAATTAATGAATAAATCAACATAATAATAGTTTAGTTTTCCATTTTTACATTATTCATCTTACAACAGAATATGTTGTTATATATTTCGTATGGTTTTGGAAGATGTTGTAGGTGGACAACTATGTTGTACACAAACCATACTCGAGCTACCTAATCTGTACCCAAATATACCTAATTTATCCATGATATAGTAAGGGAATGAGACCCAAGTTAAAGGATGGTTTGGGATACATGATGGAGAACGGATTTTGGAACCGCACATCATGTCACGTCCTACATGGGTATTTATTAGTGTTTCGTGATTTTAATTATATTTTATACATGAAAATTTAATTTCATGAGATATCAACTCTGTTGGATTATTATTTTTAAAAGTTTTCATATTATCATGTGATGTAGATTTAATTGATTGTGTTATTATCCATGTTATACATTATTATAACTTTTAAATTATTTATCAATGTACATGATTATGATACATTCATATAGAGGGTATAATACCCCCATGATATATATATTATACCAACACTACAAGTTAGTAACCTTTAGTATACACGGAGGCACTACTTAGTTCATTTATAAATCGGATCGAGTCAATGGTATAGGGAACACAGTTTCGGGAATTACAGATTATGTAATTTTTAATTTAAAGGTAGCGTTTTTAGTAAAATGTTTATCAATGATTAAAATGTTTTCTAATAAAATATCAAAAATATAATGTTCCTTTATTAATTATTATATTGTTTCCTTTCATAATCATATGGATGAATATGTTATCTTATGAAAGTATAAATGTTAATTTATTATCAAAACTATTCATTTTTAAGGGAAACAATAATTTATGATATCCTGATTTTTAATTGGACTATATGAATTCCTTATTTTATTGTATATTTCCCAAAATGTGTATTTTATTCTAAAACTATGATTTGAAATTATTTTCATGGAATTTAAGGAATAGTATGAAGACAGAAGAAATAATGTTTAATGTAATTTATATTTTTCATGAAATAAATATGTGGTTCATTATAATCAATCTGTTCTATGGAATAAAATGATACTGAGAGGATGATTATACATTTAAATACTTATATGTTTTTTCAAATGAGTTATTTACCTATTTTACAAATAAAAAAATACCTAATAAATCCTAAAAGTAATGGAATTTGAAATCCTTTATAAATATTAAAATTTAATATTTTTTAGGTAGAATCCTTATAATCATCATTATTTAACACTTCTTGAATCCTATTGGAGATCCCATACAATTTCAATGGGATTATTAAAGTTTGGTTAGTACAATTCCCCAAAATAATAACTTTGTATGTTTTATTTAAACTAATTTCACATAATATATCTCACATAACAATACCTAGAATTCATTAATATATAACATCAGTTGATGGTGTAACTAATTCATTTATAAGAAAAAATATTTTATGATATAATACACACACCATGAGAAACATATAGTACTTTAGGGTGTAATGATATAAATTAATTACTTATGAGAGCCCTTAACCTTAATAGTATAAATCGTGTACTAGCCCCCCGCTAAAATAGTTGATCACCAAAAGCACAATATGGATTAATAGTGATGGAGAGCTTCATAAACTCATTCATGACACCCCATATGTAATATGACATCGAGAAGGGGTGGGGATATTATAAATTATTTTTATACAATAACTTGATATTGGAAAACTATCATAGAATAATAAAATATAAACATAATAAAAATATAAAATATAATAGAATAAGATATATAAATTTTCTATAAAATATATTATGTGATATCACAATAGTAAGATAAAATAGACCACATATAGATGTTCAATAAGAAAAACTATATGAAATAACTGCATAAATTAATGATATTGGATATCCATATGGAATCTGTTGCAGTGCTACATCCATCCACCAGCTCCATACACATTATTAACATATTTAACATCCGTCATATTTTCATGATTCCCTAATTATGATGTCTTAACTACAATAAGATACATACATAGGGTGCTTGTATATATATACATTGATAAAAACACGAAATCTATAACATAGAATCCCATGTATATAAAACTATATTTTATAATGGATAATTAAAATTCAACACAATCATACTAGATCCATGCATCATCAAAATAGTCTTTTACCATTATTTAATGATACATGAACATACCATCAATTGAAACGTAATTTCATAATCTAACATCAAATCAATCTCCTAAATAAATTTAAAAAATCATCATGTTTTTAGGGTAATACACATTTGGAATTTTTGGATCAAATATAAGAAATACATTAAATGAATTTGGAATCCATTAATAATGGTTATAATCTCAACGATGATGGTAGAAACACATGAAACAAACATATAGATGATTTTATCACACAATTTATGATTTTACATATCATTAGATGAAACATAAATATGTGGATTAAAATATAATGTATATATACTGTTCCCCTAATGAAATGATCATAATTTTTAACCAATACAACACAAATCATTCACAAAAAAGTCATATAATCCACAAAATCCCTATAAATGTTTGGAAAAATATGTAAAATAGACCTATCTATATATACAGTGAAACATTTACTGAACCAAATATGTACAATGACACAGATTAGGTATAGTAGGGAAATTAAATATAGATAAGAATAAGAAATTAAAAAGGCTAAAAAATTTACATTTGTATGAAAATCCTAGAAAGTATAACATAGGAGATAAAAAAGAAAATGTCTCCCAACACCCATATACACTACTTGTATGGCTATTATTAATATTTCATTTCAATTGGATCATTAAAAAGAAAATCATTAAAAAAATTCAATAAAATACCCATGGTGGAAAAGACATCTTTCTTCATTCTTTTCCAAACCATAGATACCCAGAACCAATTCCAAATAATTTATTTTCGATCATAATATTTCAACATGTGTTTATAATTGCACCCCCCCATGAATATTAATGTGATGAGAATGTGATTATAATTTTTTTATTTTAATTTTAGTAATCATTATGGAAGAATCCCAAAATCAAATTAATGCTAATTTTACGAATTATTATGTAATTGTTCGGGGTGAAGATTAATTTTTCAAAGCTATAATATATCACATTAAATACATTGCACCAAAGAATAAAATGGAATAGTTGATAGATTTATAAAAATCCTATAAACAAGATGGATAACTCGGAATAATTTAATAAGATGACTTTGATCATTGATAAAGGTGTTATATAAATCCCATTGTCAATAAGTTATTAAAATCAAAGTGAATGAAATGTTTTATTTTTTTTTCATTGAGGATCATGGTATTTTATTATTCGTTTTTAAAAAACCCAAATTATAAAATCTATTTATTATTCATTTGAAACTAATCATGATAGTGGAGTGTTTGAAGAAATAAAAAGTATATGTTTCGAACATAAATAAATAATTATCTTCCAATGATTTTTTCATTATAAAATCCTGGAAGACAATTAAAAATCATGTTTTGATATAAATGAAAATATTCTTTAAAACTACTTTTTTTCCCAAAAAAATTATTTTATTCATTTTCCCTGAATTAATGTCCCTCTATCTCTTAGATACAAATTTAAGGTAATTATTTTAATTAAATATATGAAATAATATGTTCTTTTTTATGAATAGGTTTGTTCTTTATTATTTAAAAATAAAAAAAATAATATTTTACATACTAAAATGAAATCATATCTCTATAATGTGTGAGTTCACAATTATCTAGAACATGAAACATTAAAAAATACCTTCAGTTAGATACTATAAAATATCCAATATAAATGTATAATATATTTTTTTTATGTTTATCATATTAAAAATTTAAGGGTAGAACTAAATTATAAAATTATTAAACTATGATATAAAAATAAAAATAAATATAAACATGGCCAATAAATAACAGTGAAAATTAATATTTTACAATTATAGTCCACTCTAAGATTAGCATTCATACGATGTTTCTCTATATTTTTTGATTCAATAACTCTTGCCATAAGTCATGCATAATAGTGTTATGGTCCCATGGAATGTCTAGAAAATGTTTATGAATACATAATAATTTTTAAGTTGTTAACATCTTTCCCCACAAGATTATATCATTATTTTCAATGGTTTATATCAGGAGAACAATATAATTCATGTTAGGATCTATAACCAATTATATATAATTGATTACATGCCTTTGGTTATACGTGAACCAAAATGATTATTACACATAGAAAAAACAATGTATACGATGATATCATCTAGAATGATCTAAATAAATTGTCAGTATTGTTATAATCTCTATAAAATATACTGTTCTTATCAGTTAACAGAGTTATCTTCCCTAATTTCTCATTTCCCTAACCAAAGAGTAATTTGTATGAAAATTCAGTCTCCCACAGTGGACAATAGGGTCATGTATTCGTATCGTCATCAGATCCACACCTACCCTTTTGGGGAATAACATATTTTAGATTTTCTAAACTCCCAATTATTTTTAATAAATCTAATCCTTAAAATTATGGTTGTGCTTCCATCTTCCAAATTAGATGTTGGCGACATGAAAAGTCAAAAATACCATCAAACCATTACTTTTAAATTCATTTCCTGGATCATCTATTGTATACCAACAAAAGCAATTCATTGTGGTAATTCAATGGTCTGTTGATGTACATGAAAGGTCCATATAGAATATCTTCTAATTTCTGGGTCACCCTCTAAAATTATCAATTAGAATGTGGATGATAAATTATGATGTATTTAAATTGGGTACAAAACCCATTTTGTAGACCCATCCATAACTAAGATAAGAAAACTAAATTTTTATCTCATATGACTATCAATTGAGGAAAAATCATTATAAAATTACATTTGAATAATAAAAACCTATCCCATTTACAAAATATATCTCACAAAAAAAATATTGAACCACGAACATAAATAGAAAAATTATTATCTGAATTTTACTAAACACATTGAGGTTATTGGTAACCTCAACCTAATAACCATAATAAAATCATCCATCATTGACAGGGTAATTATTGGTTCTGAATAAAAATTTCAAAAAACATGATTCTTGATCATTATGCTATGGATGGTAAGGCATCAAATGAAAACCTAAAATATCCTTCACTATTCATATCCCAATAAAATATAAAATTGTTGTAGATCATCATAAAACAAGGATCCAAAAAATTTAAATTAGGAGGGTATATCATTTTATCATCCATCATGGAGTCTAAGAGTACTAATAAAATAGTTATATATATTAAAAAATCATCATTTTAGGACAACCTATGTCTAATCCAAGAACATCCTCATCATTACTCATTCTGAATCAGACTCTGAGATGGCAGTAACATATTCCACAAAATAATCCATTATTAATATATGTTGTCTTGTCCTAAATCCACAATAGTAATATGAATCCACTATCAACCCTACCATCAAACTATTTATAATACCTTCCTACAATGAAAATGGCTCTTTATAATTCAATTTATTTTTTGTTTTACTACTCAATGCATAATTAAGGAAATTTCTACTCTTCGATGAATAATATATCAAATAAAAAAAGTTCATTAGACCCTATACCAAATATATATACCTTATATTGAGGTATTTTTTGTGGAATAAGAATCATAAGATCATTTTTTTCTATATAAAAATAATCTATGTGAAGAGATAATTTCCCTATGATATATTGGCATCGAACAATTTTTCCAACTCTAGGTATTTATCAGGATAATTATCCCCTTCAAACCATAGATAATGAGACCCAAAAAAACTATTGCATTACACTTTATTAATGGTAATAATAATCCAATTCTATATTCAACAATTTTCATTCTTCTTGTAATATAGGGGATTGAAAAGAAATAAATTTGATTTGTCAACAACTATCTATTTATCTCTATGAAATCTTATTTACCCTGAGTTTTTGACTCAACCATCACCCCTTATTTTATTGTAATGTCAAAATAAAATCCAAATATGATTTTCCTAGTAAATAATATTAATAGTAACCCTAAAGATAAATAAATCATTTAATATCAAAATTTATCATATGATGAAACCAATACATCAAAATATCTACATTCTAAAAATCTAATAAAATTAATGCATCTAATCTTTAATGAATGTTTAAATACACATCTTCAATCTTGTTTCTACATATTGATTGCATGACATGTAGTCTATGTGCTGAAATTGTACACAATACATTCTTATGAATCCATGATTTCATAAATAGTGTTGTTAAATATATCAGGGCATTGTCTATGAATAAATGATGAAAGATTCATGATTTTGATGGAATGTCTATTTCATGGGGCTATAAACACCAATATATAGTTTTTATAACCTAATATAATGAAAATTAAAATTAAAATATATATTTAATACTAATCAATGTAATTTGAATATACATCATTCTTACCCATTGTGTATGATATCCTAAATGAACAACAACAAAGAAAATACACCGACTTATATTAAATGATCAAAAATATAATCTCTTTTAGGTAAATGATATCTATTATTCATTATTACATAATGTGAATTCATATAGTCCATATTGAAACATTGAGTACAATCTAAATTATTTTAAAACAACACAATATAACAACAATGAGATATTCTCGACCATCTTTGTCCCATAACTACCAATCCCACAACTGTCACCCTAAACCACATTAACTCTAGTGGTTTCTTAAAATATGTAGTATTCAATATCACTCGAGACATAGGTACAATATCATCCTTCAAATCAATTCTAATATATATTATAATACAAGAAAATACATCTTTGAAAACATACCCACAAAAATCCACCACTTGAGGGAAGATATATGTGTAAATTTGACAATATTCTATGATCCAGACCTCTAACTTTAAATATAATTTCTCTAACCCTACTCATGTGTAGTCCTATATAGCCTAATTTGAGATTCCAACAACAATTCAACATGATCATTTCTCCTCTATACATAAATTATGATTGACATCTATTGGAAAGGTATATATCAGATTAATTATTTTTCAATCAATATTTTCTAGATATCACATTAAAATTATCCATATCCATGTCCATTAAGGCCTGTAAATTTAGCAATCCTTTTAAAATTTTGGGAATGATTAAAATTTATGGAGATATAATATATTATTTCCCAATGTATTGTAAAAAGAAATAATCATAGAAGATAACATAACCATTTGTTGATGTCCATAAATAATGTATGGATATATAAATTAGTTTACCTCTCCCCCTATAAAATAATGCATTAGATATAGTCGAGGTAATCAAGAACATAACTCTCACATCATTTAGACCCACTACACTGATGAAAGATACATTATCCATATAATAATTTATTCCATAATTTATAGAATGACCATGTGTATTTAGTTCATTACATGAAAATGTCACCATATAATGTGGTGCATGAGTCTGATGCTCAGGAACCCTCATAACACATGAAGAGGAGATCAATGAATTTAAAAGTTCCTGAGTTTGGCGGCCCGACGCACCCTTCGGCCCGCCTCAGAAGCCGGGCGCGACTCGGCTGTCAGCCGAGTGGGGTGCGAAGGGGGCACAACCCCCTTTGATTCAGAAATTGTGCTCCCTAGTGGGGTCCTCTATAAAGAAGGGATGGGGGGTTACGACCCCCCAGTTTTCTAGAAAATCGGTCGGCCTTTATGGCCGGCTGGTTGAGCCACTACGGGACCCACAGGTGTCATGCCTCTTGGAGTGCCAGCGGCCGGCTTTGCCGGCCGCCCACTTCTTGACCGCCGCGGCCAAAAGCCACTACTCTTCCTCAAACGGCACCGCGCGATGGCGCCACACAACTCCGCCATGTCTCGCTCCTGTCGCGGTCCCTTTGGCCTCAACAGCGCGGCGCGACGGCGCCGCCCACCCCCGCAGTGGCCCACTCCGGTCGTGATCCTATTCATTCCCGCACGGTGCAATGGAACAGCGCTGCCTTCGCCACAATGATCAACAAAGATTTAACAATATATGTAGAGGACCATCGGCCATGTTTGTGTGGTCTGATCTCCTCCCATTATTACGATAACAAGCGGCCAAAAATTTAATCAACGAGGGTCAATAAATAATTCTTTGAACGAAGATAACCCCTACCTCGAAATAAGTTCACAGTTGTCAAGTGTCACAGACGATGGTGTCGTTCCCGTTGTTTTCGGTGTCTCCTCTCTTGTTTTGGAGGAAGTAGAGGATGAAGAAATCTGGCCTCCGAGTCGACGTTCCTCATCGGTGGGTTGGCGTTCTTCAAAAGAGAATAGAAATCTCTCCCAAATTCCCTCACACCACAAGAACTAACCAAAATATAATAAGACCACTCCTTATTTTATTATTTTTCCATGCATTCAAACATTAAAATTAAAACACTTAGTTAAATTGATTGAAGAGGTTTGAACAATTAATTTAGTTTGTGTTGTCACGAATTAAAGATGGAGAGTGTGGAGTTACCCAATTAATACATGGGGTTTAAGTGAATGTGATGGTTTGGGGCTCGTGCGGTCCCCACCTCACATTTTTCGTCACATGGGTAGTTAGGGTGCCAGTGGGTCCCACCATAAGGATAAAACCACCTAAGATAGGAATAAAATTTGTATCATATGTTTTATTCACTTATTTATTTAAATGGAATTTTGTAACAACTCCACCAGAGCAAACACATCTTCGGTAAAGGTCCACATAAGAAATAATCGGTGCTGCGGTTCCATCAGTACCCTCAGATTTCAATTCCGAGCACCGGTTCAAAAGATAAAAAAACTCGCTCGTTCATTCACTGAACGTACCCGAGCTAAACATCGGAAAATGATTCTGTGCAAAATGGGCCTCGGAATCATATGCCGTTAGAAACTACGTTCTCGTAAATCCCTAATAATTTAAGAAAAAATATTCCTCGAAATTTTTGGGCATTTACTTTACTCATACATCAGAGATTTACATCCCCATAAAGATACATCAAAAACTAGGGAAATAAAAGAGGGTATTGTGCACGCATCTGAGCCTCCCGCTCCCATGTACTGTCCTAGAGGTTCACATGCTGCAACCTGATGCACACTATAGGAATCAACAATCGTCGTATGACACACTCCTGTCGATCCTCGATATCCCCCATGACCTCCGCAAATGTCACCCCGTCATCTATGTCTAGATCCCTGTGGTCGATGATATGCATCGGGTCCAACACATATCTCCTCAGCTGAGATACGTGGAAGACATCGTGCACCCCGTGAAACTGAGGTGGAAGAGCCAGGTCATAAGCCACCTCACCTATCTTGATGAGAACCTGAAATGGCCCGACGAAGAATGGAGATAACTTGATGCCCCGAAAAAATCACTCTAATACACGTCGAGGTGAGACCCATAAAAAACGTGGTCACCATCCTCAAACTCCAGTGGTCCCGACCTTCTGTCAGCATAGAACTTCTATCAGCTCTAAGAAATCATCATCTTGTCCTAGATGATCTACACCTTCTCTCTCATAGCCTGGACCATCTCTGGTCCTACGAGTACTGAATCCCCAGGGTCTGTCCCGCACAGTGGTGATATGTAAGGTCTACCATACATTTCCTCGTATAGTGCCACCCTGATGGTGGAGGATTAGCTATTGTTGTACGCAAATTCCACTAAAGGGAGGTGATCCTCCCAACTGCGACCAAAGACGAGGACACATGCACGGAGCATGTCCTAGAGAGTCTGAATGGTTCTCTCCATCTGGCCATATGTCCGAGGGTGAAAGGTGTTGCTCATGTGTAGCTACATCCCAAATTCCTTCTACAACCCCTTACAATGCCAGTAAGTAAAGAGACTGTCTCAATCGGAGACGATAGATGATGGAACACCATGAAGCCGTACTATCTTGTGAACGTAGAGAGGTCTCATGCACTCCACTGATCCCTACTCTTTTATAGGTAGGAAGTGGGCCGACATGGTGAGTCGTTCGACAATCACCCAGATGGAGTCGTGTCCTCTGGATGTACGTGGATGTCCCATCACGAAATCCGTAGATATCTTTTCCCACATCAAATCCAGAACCTCTAAGGGCTATACCAAGCCTGCGGATACCTAGTGCCCCACCTTCACCTGGTAGAAGGTGAGACATCGTGAAACAAACTCTACCACAGATGGTCCCCTCATCTCCTTGGGTCTGGTCGTCCGCTCTGTGTACGACCCGCCTGATAGCCCACCTCTGGATACCGTCCAACTCCACAAGACTCAACCACGCTCAGCGTTGTCCGTCTTCTGCAACCAACACAACATCGTGTGGGCATAGACCATACAAGAGTGAGTATACGATAATCAGTAGGGACCCTGAGACCCCTGTAGGTCTCCCAGAATTCAAAAAGGATAAACAAAAAATTAAAGTTTCAAACACTAAGTATCAACCAACTCTACTTAGGTATATTCCCATACATATACCTAATTCATCAATGCAGTTTGGATCCAACTCACGATCCCATGTACAACCCAGTCCACACAGGAAAGCACAATGCAATCCACAAAGGAATGCAATTCAATCATATTGATGATATTGATTGGATGTCGTGACTCATCTCACACAGGTATACTACTCACGAAGAGGGGTGGAGATGATTAGATGTAACCTCTAAATCATCTCCGCTGTCGAACTCATGTAGGATCCAAGTACAGAAGTCGTCACGGCCGAACCAATGTAGGATCCATGTACAGTAACCATCACTGTCGAACTCATGTAGGATCCATGTACAGTCTTTATCGCTGCCGAACCCATGGAGGATCCAAGTATAGTCTTCCTCGCCACCGAACCCATGTAGGATCCATGTACAGTCATCGTCGTTATCACAGTCGCAGTGCGCTCTAGGTTTCCCACACACAGCATGCTCGATTCCGGGAGGGTCCGCTCCACGAGCCACAGGGTAGATACATCAACTGTCATGAAGTCCAGAGTTGATGTACCACAAAGTTTCGTCTCGTCAATAATTAATCAATGTGATAGACGATGCGTCAATCAGACTCCCAGTCTGAGAGATATTCGTTTTTCTGTCGTAGGGGCCTAGTTGGTTTCTATGCTAAAACCATCCCAACACTACTCCAGATGCATCCAAACCTCAAGTGGAGTAATCCAAAATAACAATATCATTAAGAGGAATACTACGTTATTGACGACATGTCATTCGGATGTCCAGACGTTATGTTATAATCATTTCCGCTCTAAGGGCCCAGTTGGTTTGGAGTTCGAACCAAAACATCTGTATACAAACTTCACCAAAACCTTGAGTGTAATATACTGAAAGGACTTTCCTAATCTAAGGATCCCTACACAACTAACGGTGTGTTGATCAGTGGACAGTAGCCCATCATATGGGCATTTGAATGAACTTGGTTTGAAAATATGGGGTCAAGGCCAGGTTCGACCCGGCCCAATACCCCTTGGGTCCGCCCAAACCAGGACGACCTGACCCGAGTCCGGGTCTGGCCTGATTGGGCATGGCACGACCCGAATGGCATGGCCTAGCCCGACTGGCATGGCCCGGCCCGACACTGGCGGTGCGGCCCAACCCGGCTCGGCCTGCGGCCCGGCTCGAAAGCTGGCCGCAGCTCGGCTATCGGCTGAGTGGGGATCGAAGGGGGCGCAACCCCCTTTGTTTCAAAAATGGAAGCACCCTATGGGGTCTGACATAAAAGGGGGTCAGGGGGTTATGACCCCCTGGTTTTCTGGAAAAATGACAGCCCTTTATGGCCGGCCGGTTGAGCCACCGTGGGACCAACATGGGTCCCGCCTGTTGGGGCGCCGGTGGCCGGCTTGGCCAACCGCCCCCTACTAGACCGCTGTGGCCAGAGGCCACATATCTTCCTCAACCGGTGCAGCATGATGGCATCATGCCCCTCCACCATGCCCCGCTCCGGCCGCTGTCCCTTTGGCCCCACCAGCACGACACGACGACACCATGCACCCCCGTCGCTGCCCACACCGGGCGTGGTTCTCTTCATTCTTGCATTGTTAAATAGCATTGCTCCACCTTTACAAAAATGACCAACCAAGATTTAACAAAAAAGGGGAGGAGGATCAGCCGTGTTTGTGTGGTCTGATCTCCTCCCGTTATGATGATAACAAGCGGCCAAAAATTTAATCAATGATGGTCGAAAAATAAAACTTTGAACGAATATAACCCCTACCTTGAAGGAAGTTCACGGTTGTCAAGCATCGCGAACAATGGAGTCGTTTCCATCATCGTCGTTGACTCCTCCCTTGTCGCAGAAGAAGTATAGGATGATGAAATTCGGCCGCCGAGTCGATGTTCTTCATCGGAGGGTTGTCATTATTCGTTGGAGGGTTGGCGTCCTTCAATAGATAATAGAGCTCTCTCCCAAATTCCACCACACGAGAAAAACTAAACAAAATAAGATGATGCATCTCCTTATTTTGTTATTTATCCATCCATTCAAAAATTAAAATTCAAACACATAGTTAAATTAATTGAAGTGGTTTAAACAATTAATTTAGTGTGTGTTGTCACGAATTAAAGTTGGAGAGTGAGGAGTTACGCAATTAATACATGGGGTTTAAGGGAATGCGAAGGGGTGGGCTCGTGTGGGCCCCACCTCACATTTATCCTCACATTGGTTGTTAGGGTGCCAGTGGGTGCCACCCTAACATACCCATGTAGGATAAAACCACCTAAGATAGGAATAAAATTTCTATCACAAATTTTATTCACATTTTTATTTAAACCACATTTTTAACAACTCCACCAATGAAAACGCATCTTCGGTAAAGGTCCACTTAAGAAATTACCGGCACGGTGGTTCCATTGGTGACCTCAGATTTCAATTCCGAGCATCGGTTCAAATGATAGAAAAACCGGCTCGTTCATTCACTGAACGTACCCGAGCTAAACTTTAGAAATTGATTTCGGGCACACAAGGCCTCGAAATCAGGTCCCATCAGAAACTGAGTACTCGTAAAATCCCAAAGAATTTAAGAAAAAAAATTCCTTGAAATTTACGGGTCCTTACAATCCCAAAACCATTAAATTAAATATGTTAGCTGATATTATAAATAATAATCCCAATGAAACATAATATTTACAATGAATGTTGATATATAGGAAGATGATCTTATAAATTAACAAGTAATTCTAGAGATAAAAAAAAATTTTACATTGAAAACACTAGTTCTTTTAAATATCATTGTATAAAACCAAAATTCAATAAATATTATATTTTTATAATAAAATAAGTTACTTTTTAACAATAATGTTTGCGAAAAATATAATATGATTCCCTTTAAAATTTTTTATGAATTTGAGAAATTATTTTGAATCGGGATTATATTTTAGGAAGAACATTTTAAGGATCATTTTAAAACATATAAAAACCCATAAATGAAGTTATGATTCTGATTGGAACCCATATATAGAATAGTAACACAAAATTATGAAGAGTAAATATGAATTAATTAAAATTAAATTGAGATAATTAGATAATAAATGTAATCGAATAACCATGGAGGTTCGGGTGGAAAAAAAGTACCTTAAGTCTGAATGTGTTCTACTCATGGGAAAAAGTTCTTGGAATATCAAATTGGACTTATTAATAAATTAATTCAAATTCTATTATAAATTCATTCCATTTATCATAATTTTATCATGTTAATATATTTCTTAATTTAAAATTTATAGGAATAAATTTTTTCTTTCTAAAGTGTCAAATTCATTGGGTTTCAAGACCGGTATATTTGTATATTAGTATGAATTTTCTTATGTAATGAATGTAATATTCTAGAATTGAATTTTTTTAATATCTAGATGTTTTTATGGTTATATATATAATTTTCTCACAAGGTATGAGAATGTATCATTTAATGATAGGAAAATATCATATAATATTAAGAGGTATTTGAATTATTATGAAGTGGTTTTTTCATATGAATTAATACTATGTACATTTATTGGATCCTAATTATAATGTAGGTTATAAAACATATATTATAGACTATTTAAACAATCAAAATTGTTTTCATGACCAATAATGACGGATAAATTGTGTAATAAAACATTGTTGTCCCCAAAGGTTGTAAAATGGGACCTCATAAAAGATGATTTCATTTATAAAAGAGATAGAGAGAGTAAGAATAATGAAAACATTTATTAAATTTACATGTTATATTTTTGATATATAGATTATTATAGAGTGATAAGGATCAATTGGATAGAGGTGGTTGGGAGAGAATATAAAAATAAGACAAATTGGAATGAAACTAAATGATAAATAAAGATGCTTTACCTCTTGAAATAACCTCCTTCAGAACCACCTTAAGGGAAAGGTTTTTTGTTTTCTGTCAACACCAATATCTCTTGGACATTGGGAGTGACTAGTGAAGGGTTTATGGGAAGAATAGTAATGAGATTAACGGATTTGGTGACTAAGGATAATAGGGGAATGATGGTGATATTTATGATGGAGGAGATGAGGGGTTAAACATTATTTTATTCATTATTTTAATATTTTTTCCCATGACAATTACTACATGTGGTTATATCGATCAAAATAGTAATGAGAGAATTTTATGTTGAAATAAGTTTTCTTACATTGTTAATGATTTCATTAATAGTGTGTTTAACTAATAATTTTTATATATGTTCTTTTTCTATATTTCACAATTCATCAACAATTCTTGAATGTGAGAAAAATCCCATAAAATCACCCTAACCATTTTTCGACATGTATAATTCATAAAAGAACACTATTTTTTTTAACATAAAATTAAATATGTTTCATTTAATTTTTAAACAAAAGCATACTTTATTTAAAAATATATGATTTTAAAAAAATAAATCATTTTATATCACCTTTAAAAATTAATGAAGATTTCATAGTAATATATCCTTAAGTAAATAAAAATATAATATTATTTACTATTCATAAAGTTCATATTACTATTCTAATGTGTATCTTACTATTCACCAAAAAAATATGTTTCTACTATCAGACTTCTAATAACATACACATCACAACTCTAGATGATGGTTCTTCAAAATTTAAAATAGAGTAGAGGCGATGTTATGTTTACGGATTAGTTTATAATAATGTGTTTTTTTATTGGGATATAGTGTTTCATGCATTATATATTAATTTTCACAACCATAAGTTATTACATTCTACCCTCTTTACAAAAATTTCTTCCTGAAAATTCACTAATTGTTACCACACAAAAAGATTGGTGTGGGACATCAAGATAAGCTCCTCAATATCCCCTGTAGGGTCATAAATTTTAGGATTTCTCAAAATAATAATTACTAGTCAATTCATATAATTCCACAACTTCAATTTTATATTTTCTAGATTGTGGATAGTCTCTTCATAGTATGAAAAGTCAGGTTCCAATTTTTTACCTTCAGATGTGACGACATGCATATGTTCTGGAATTTACTTTCTCAGCAATGTGACATGGAACACATATTGTACTTTAGAAATTATAGGAATAATATGAAAATAATATTAAACTACTCAAAATTTCTCTAGAATATCAAAATTGCTGATGTACTAGGGGCTCAGTTTCCATTTCTTACCAAATCATATAACACCCTTCCATTGAGATACATTAAAAAACCCCAATCTCCCACTTGAAATTCCCAATCCCTTTATTTATTATTATAATATTTTTCATCTACATTTATTTTCATTGATATGTACTTGAATAGTCATTATCTCTGATGATGATTATTCAACATGCTCTAGTCCCACAAGCTTCCTTCCACCAATTTCATCCCAACATGTTTGTGTATGAAATATCTTCCCGTACAATTAATCATATAGTGACACTTGAATACTTTAATGTAATTTATTATTGTATGAAAGCTCCTTTAATGTTAATTATTGATCCCACATACCTTTAATATCATGTAAACATGATCAAGACTTGGGTTTTATGGTTTTGATCATCCTCTATGACTTCCCATCAGTTTGAGGTTGACATGTAATACTCAATTGAATTTCGAACACAATGCATTATGAAGAATTTTCTATAATTTCAATGTAAATCATGTGTCACGATAAAATACAATTGAGAATGGTTCCCCCATGAATTTATCAACTTCATTGATACAGAGACATTCTAGGTGCTCCAATGGGAAATTCTCTATTATAGATAGGAATTGTGCAGATTTCGTAAGTCGATCCACAATTACCAATATTTCATCATTCATTCTCGGTGTTTTGTGTAATCCAAAAAAATCCATTTTATAGTAATCTAGTTTTTATATATGAATAGGCAGAGGTTTCTTGACTCCTCAAGGATGTTGTCATTCTGCCTTCACTTGTTGACAGACTAATCATCTTGATACATAATAATAAATTACCCACTTCATGTAGTCCCTCCATAAATGTTATTTAAAATATCTATACATTTATGTACTACCCAGGTCTATAATGAAATTTGAGCCCTGAAGAAATATCCAATAACTCCCTTTTCATCTCGGGTAGAAAGAGAACACAAAGCCTCTTCCCAATTTACTGAATTCCAACGTCACACATGAAGTCATCCAACTTCACATCAGTCTCAAAATTATTTTTTTTAAGATTGACATCATTAGATTATGAAGATTTTATTATTTCCAATAAATATGGTTTGGAAACAGTTTGAAATTGTATAAACTTTTCACCATCATTGTTGTATCCCAAATCAATATTAATAAGATCCATGTATAAAGGATCCTAATCATCCCACATTTTATTGTGAGCTCCCAGATCCTTATTACTCAATTCATTTGATACCTTGTTTTCCATTACTAGGTGGTAGTTAATGGAACAATCATATTCCTCGAGTAGATTGAACCATTTCATTTGCCTCACATTTAGGTCATTCGTTAATATGATATATATTACACTCTTTTGATTTGTATATAACTCAAATTTTTCCTATATATATAATGTATCCATAACATAGGGCATAGATTTTCACTTCTAACTCATGAGCCTTAGTAGTATAGAATTGTTCATTACTTTTTAACTACCTTGATACATTGAAAATAAATCTATCATTATTAATAAGGACACAACCATGTCAATTCATTGATGCATCACTGTAGATCACAAACCAATAATTCCCAAATGGTAGAGTTAGGGTCAGATAATTCACTAATATTATATTCAATTAATTGAAACTATCCTCACATTATTTTATCCATATGAATGTATCCCCTTTATATGTATCCTTGGTCATTGGGTTTTCCAAACATGCAATGTTTTGAATGAAACACTAATAATATTCAACTGACCTAATAAATCTACAATCCTAAATAATGTTTGTTTTATTATTCCATTCTGGAATAGCCATAGTATTTGTACATTCAACAGATAATGCATCCGAATAGATAATGTGGACAAGAATATAAAAAAATAGAATCCAAAATTTACACATTTTAAACATCCCATATAATTCATTTCATCAAAGAGTCTTCAGAATATCACAAATTTAATTTTCATGATCCTCGTATATTTTCGAGTACACTAAGTTATCATTAATAAATACCACCTGAAATCCATCAGGGTATTTGATGAAAAATATATTCATTAGATCCATGAAAATAAATGATGAATTAGTCTGTCCAAATGGAATTACTATAAACTCTAAATTCCCATACCTCATTTAAAATTCAATCTTTGGAATATCTACATTTCTCACACGTAACTGATGATATCCAAATCGACGAAAATCGAAAAAAATTGGGCTTCGTGAACTTGAACAAAAAAATCATCAATGTGTGGTAGGGGATAATTTTTCCTTACTATTATAGCATTGATCACTCTATAGTCAATTCAAAACCTAATAGATAAATCTTTCTTCTTAATGAAAAGTGTAACATCCCGTTTCTGAAAGCCACCCAGAGGTTCCCCGTACCGGGTTGGTCAAATAGCCTCAAGCACATTTTTCCCAAACACCAGAGACTGCAGACTAGAAATGATTTACTTGGGTGAGAAAGCGGTGAATCTATGCCATCATTGTAAGTGTAACACTGTGGATTTATAATAGATAACAATAACATAAGCAGAAATAACACCAAAGAAAAGTAATTAGTAGAAGACTTGATTTAATAACTGGAGAACACATATATAAATGATTCATGATACATATGTCTAGAAATGCATCCAATCTAACAATATTGTTGGAATACAATACTAAAAAAAGTACAAAAGAAAATAATGTTAACATCTCCACAACACCGAAAGCCTCAGTTTGGTCCCATGCTCCCTACTCTATAGTAATCAACTACCAGAAGTAGAAGGACTCTTTCCATTATGTAAACGTGTAATAATATAATCTTTTTGGGCCCAAAAGCATGAACCAAACATGGTGTGAGATGAATCCAAGTAGGAACCCACCCTATTATTTGTGAATAATAGTTATAAAATATATATGGAAGGAAATAAACAAAATAAAGCAGTAAAAAATGAAGTACACATTGTAACAGTCCAACAATTTCAATTGAATTAATTTTTAAATATCAAGAGCAACCAATCAAAAGCATGAAACCCTCCAGGATATACTCACATCCTGACCCTCTGGTTCAACCAATCAACCACAAGCATCTCATTGGGATGTACACACAATCTAACCCCTCTTGTTCTGCTTTTTGAATGACTCTCTGATGATGCACTTACCATCAATTCCCCATATGGTCTCGTATCAGTAACTAATAGAAACTCTGAGGAATCACAAAATGTCCAATTCCACATGTGGTCCGTATCGAGTAAGCTAAATACACTATAAGGGAGAAAAATGTCCACCCCCTAGAGTCTCACAATGTAACAGTAAATAGACACTCTGGAGAAGACCTCAATGTCTGTTCTCCCAATCGTCTACTATACCAAGTTCTCATGGCCTTGTGTATGTAAATCATCAAAAATGATACATGGTGGATACTGTTAACTTCAAAAACTACTTTGCAAAACAATACACAACATATAATAGTAGGTAAGATAATAATCACTCCATCCTAGAAATACTAGGCTTGGGAAACAAATTAGCCCAACAGGCATGGTATGCCTAATGGTCAAAACAAGAAAGCATTGTAAAAAACTCTATAACATTGAAAAATTAACCCTATTTATAAAAAAATCAACCACTATCCAAACAAATTGGGCACAAGGAGATATAATAGGGCTAAAATTCATAAACACTCAATACCAAGAACATGTGTATTGGGAACTTTTACACATATAACACAAGGAAAAATTAAAAAAAGGCAGAAACCACTTACCTTGGCATTGTCAGATCGATATATGTGAAAATCATTCCTTGAATCTCCCTAGAACACTGTAGATCTACAAATATGCTAAAATGTTCAACCGAGGATATCTCGTTAAATGGGAGATATCCGAAAAAGAAGTCCTAGAAGAAGTAATAACTCAATGATGTGATTCCAACGCTACCGACAGAGTTCGGATTGGAAAATGGATGGTGAGTCAGGGGCGCGAAGATGATCTGTGGCCGTATAGATTATCATGGTCATGATAAGTTGAGAAGAAGTGTGTTTTGTCTATTAGACGCGACATCATCCCGTTTAATGAAAAATAATATAGTAAATGGCATGTTCATTAAATGTAAATGGCATGTACTTTCCTTTTCCATCTAGACCATTCAACGACCTCTATGTAATCACACACGACCAAAAAGGGAAAATGAAAATTCCTCTTAAATGTTATAGGTGAACTATATAAAATCTGAAGAAAATATTTTTCAGAAAAAAATGATTTCCTACAAAAAGGGAATTTAATGTTAATATTTTCTAAAATCAAGTTATTAACTATCTTTTGTACCAAAGAGTAGAAAATGGTAAAAAAAATACATCATTATATAATGAAATAATATAGGATTTGGAAACTCATATATATTCATAAAATACAGATCTTATGATTTTATCAGAGGAATCATAAACATAAACAAATCTCAAAAGGCAATGGGATTAACTTAATAAACATGTATAACATTGAATCACGATATCATGAATTCCATGTAAACTAAATTAAATAAAATGAATCGTATAATATAATAAATTTATTGGGTTTTAATATTTTTCATTCAAAAAGGATGTATATTCATTTTGATATATACATTAGGTGAATAACAAACCATGACTCTCAAATTATGAAAATTGAGAAAAAACATTTTTAATAATTTGGTAACAATGAAACTATAATATCTAGGAATAAATATTCCACGAATGGGAATTTTAATACACGTAAATTTATGTACATTATATATGGAATACAATCACGGGTATTACATAAACCATACAAAAGTAAACAACGGCGAACATAGCTTGTATCTCACTAAAATTAAAAGTTCGATGAAAAACACTTACCTTGTGTCTCAACTTTATTTATAACCCTACAAGCATCCTATATAATCAATATATTTTTATTATACATATTTTAATGAAATTTGTTTATTTATAATACCATATATGTATTTATTATGACTTTAAAAGAAAAAATTAATATTTTCTAGGTTTTATATTTTTTAAATTTTTTTTAAGAGAATTAATAGTCCAGTCACTGAGACGATGTGCAATTATGAGGACCAAAGTGTCCAGAATGATCTATCAAATATTGTTATTTTTTTAAATAGTGTGTGTGAGTGGTTTTCCCAAAAATGTGGAATAAATTTTAAAAACCTTCCTAAATTAGAAATCCAAGGGTATCATTGAATTCATGATGGCGGGTTTTTCCCTAGGTCTCACTTAACAATAGTCAGCATGAGTCTCTAATGAGAAAAAAAATAATAGTAAATAGAATAAAATAATTTTTTTTCAATTCATTATAACTCATAAATTGTCACTCAGATTGTTAATCAGAGAATACCGTTGAGCTCATGAGGATGTGATTTCATCAAGATAGGTCTGACCATGACTGTTGTAGGTCGAGGGTAAATGATAATTTTGGGAGCTTGTTAAGGGATAATAAACTAAACATAATGATGTTTATTTTATTTTATTTTAATATTTCATAGTGTGACAACACTAAGATGCAGCGACCGATCAACAGGTTCTCCATTCATAAACGAGGTAGTGTGGTGATGCTGTTTCAAAGGGAAAAAATATCTATGAAAAAAAAACATGTTAAATGCTTTCCTCTATTAATAAGGTACATTTTCCTACATTTGAATTCACAAATCTATATATTTCTCTGGAACATTGGATTTTCACTAAGTAATTGGTGAGGAGTCTCTCTCATCGGCGTTGATGGATCAAATTTCAGGATTTGATAATGAAGCGATCAATCTATGAAAACTATAAGAATAAGGATCGAAGTGGGGATGTGACTTCAATCTAAATATGTAAGATATCATACTCAATGTATGGGACATTATTTTAAATTCATCTATTCCTCATCTTTAAATTCATATGATGATACAGAATCGATCATCAAACAGATAGATTCAAAAATCATGTGTATTATTATAGGATGGGTTTTACCTTCTGGGGTTTATTAAAGATTGATGATTGTTTGATTAATATCAGATTTTTTAAACATTTTATTTATCCTTATAACAAATTGGAATGATAACAAAATGAAATAACAGTCAAGGTTTGATCCTCATGTATCTTATTGTGCTTTTCTCCCACACGTTCTTTATGTTCATCCCTGGTCGATGAATGATTGATCATTTCTCAACTATTTCTGGGAAAAAAAATCTGTTTTATTGGATTTGAAATGGAAACGGAACAACATTGTTGTCATGACAATGGGGGTGATCAAATCAAGGTGGTTTGAGAGATATCATTCCATGAATGGCATTGCAACACGGTCAATCACAATGATTAATCTAACAACATATGATGAAGAATTCACCCTAGGGATCCCGGAACCTCATCTGGAACGAAGAACGAACAACCAGAGTGTGTTTGGTTTCCAATAGAATGTCTTTTCAGTGCTTCTATCAGCACTTTCAGCAGCCACGTGCCGTTGTGGTGGTGGTTTCATGCTCTGATGGCATGTTGCGACGAGAGAATAAGAAAACATGTTTCAGAAAATGAGGCATGTACGGAAACAGCGGTAGGCTGGTCCGGTCGCATGAAATAGATTGATGTTGTAGGTAGCTACATCTGGGTGGTTTAGTGGATATTGTGTATACCACTTCTATAGAAAAGTTGATCGGCCCGTTCCGGTAGGCTAGGATGGCCCTGCAGGCATGCCACTAGTTGGGCTATACTTATCTAGTCTGGGATGGTTAAATGGTTCTAGATGAATAGGTAGGTCAGTTCTATATGGGATTGCTTTGTCAGACCCCAGGCCACATCAGGTCTATCAAAATGGGTCAGACTAGACCTGAACCCAACCAATCCATTTTGACAAAAACACTCCGATCATACATACCAAAACTCTGATTAATTCATCATTTGTGGCATTTGGATACATAAGAAGATCTATTGTTATTTAATATGGCTTGTTGGGCAGTTTGAAATGAACATTATAGTTGTAGAGTATCACTCAGTTCTTCCATCGAGTGTTTAGTATCGAATTTCATGGAAATCTACTTTGAAAGACAAGATCCAGATAGAGTTGTAAATCATCTTTTATACTATAGTGATACTCTATCACCCTATTACGTGTTCATTGGGTATTGACATGACCTTTGAGTGCATGGTGTTAAGAAACCATTTAGTGGGACGTGTTGTGAGGTTCACGAAATTCCTCAGAATCCCTACTGTTATGATCCACATCATAGGGTTCGATGTATTTTATGTCATGTTCCTAGAGTACGGGGTAACACATATTGGGGTTTTAATATTATTTGGAATAACAATTCAATATTTCAGTAACATTGACAAGTTTTTTCTCTTTCGTAAGGGACTGAGTTTGGAGGACCTCTTATAAGAGTCCCAGATGACACATAGGATCTGCGAGTGGGTCTCATAGAATGAGCATGCCTTGAGAACAGTCATGGGAACTATGATTTGGTAGTGAAATCAATATTCTATATCATAGTTAGACTGGTCATTGTAGTGAAACATTATGACATATCAAGACTATATGTTCTATCAGATACATTGGATATCTGTGTGAAACATTTATATTGCATGAGGAGTGATATCTCACAGAATTGAGCATCATACGACAAGGACTATATAGTTGGAAGTGGATGAGATATCGTGTCTTAGAATCCTTTATGAGTATACCTATATTTTCATGTTAAATGGGTTGATTAGATATACCTATGTTGATCTAACTATTTATCCTTCATGGGTTTTAAATTATTTTTTTACATTGTGATTCGGGGTTCCCTACTGAGTATTTTATTACTCAACCCTACACAGGATTTTCCCACATGTTTCATTTTATGTACGGTTGGTCGACTCATTGATGGTGTTCCATGAAGTCCAGGACCACGTGGGGACTAGTGTGGTCATAAAAATCGAGGTGTGTTTTGGTGGCTTATAGACACATGTCCATGGTTATACCTTACAGTTTGATTAAATGGTGTTTTCTACAAATGAGATTCAATAATGTTGTTACAAACACTTTTGTTATGGGATCCTAATCATGCATGGTTGTACATTACTACTTTTCATTCAATCAAATTATTTTGTTGTGTTGTAGTGGTATTTATGCATTCATCCTTTGTTTTTTTATGTTCCAGCATCTATTTCTTTGAGTAAACTGTGTGTGTGTGTAGGATCCAAGTAAAGTACCTCCCATTTTTGGGTTACGAATACTTGGTTCTAGTAGCCAGACCTTAGCCTCTCTGGGGTGGGCATTGGGAAGTCATGAAATGGGCCCTATGTAATGGTTCATGTAAGAGTGGTATATGAAGATGTTGGTTCCACCTTAATAATCAAGAGTCAATTTTATTGGTTTGGGGAAGGTGTGTTTAGTGTTATAAGAACACCTCTTTGGCCAGGGAATCAAGTATTAGTGTTGCAGCCGATGTATCCATAAACCAGGACCCTGAATTCTATTTATTTACATGGTGTATGAGAATAATATGTGTAGGGTAAATTGAAGTTACAAGAATACTATATGAATGGGTTGTGTTTTTCATTTCCTTGTTGAGCTATCTCACGAGGTAAACATTATTGATCGATATACATCCTGTTTTGTTTCAATATGCATCCAGGTATATAGCCATCCAAGATTCCACTTCTTAATTATGAGGTTGATATATGTGGTGATAATATATTGGTGTAGGAATTTTAACTATAGGAAACACCTCTAGGTGGAGTATCAGTTGTACGACCACATGTAGAGTATCAGGTGGTACATGTAGCATCAAAAGATGATATGGGTGGGGTGAGGACAATTCTCGAGTTACAACGACAATGGACACTCATGATTTTAGCAGAGCCTGACTCTCAAGAACCTATGTATTGTCATGAGGTGGTGAATGAAAATTGAATCTTGTCAAAAAACCATTAAATCATATTTTGGTCATCGGGATTCCTCTACATAGCACAAAAAGGTGATAGGGTGGTTTCAATTACCCGATCTTACAAAGAGGACACTATTCCAAGGAAAAAGATTGAAAACCATTCTCACTGAATGGGATATTTACATAAAATATAAGGGATATTAATTCCCAAGATCCTATAGAGTTTCAGAATGATTAAATTTTTCTATTGTGAATTTACTGAGGTGTAACGACCTTTTCATGTACTCTATGAATGTGATTAAAACAATGATTCCAGGCCCAGAATATTATGTGAGGTGTGTTTTGGGGCATATGAACTAGTGATATTACTTTATTCACTCTATGTTTATGATATGTTTATAGATAAATCCTTTTTGGTTGAATTTCAGTTGACTTAGAATATACAGCCATTGGATACTAGTTGTGTTAATGGAGAACCAAAGACCTCTAAAGTAGAAAGTTGGTGTCATTCTAAGGGACACGGACCTGGGAGACAATCCGAGAGGAGGTCACATGATAGAGGATATATAACTCTAGGATCATAGGGTATGTCTAATATTCCTAGAGTTATTCAAAGTATTTCATGAGATGGATGCGAGAATCTAACTAGAGATTGTACTGCCTATCGGGGTGCTGATATGGAAGTGGTTTATGGGACACCAAGGTATAGAGGATTATAGGAATAGATAGTTATTCATGGTAGAATATGTGGAAGAGGATATGAGGGATAAGTAGGTGGTGGTTTACATTTTAACATGTTATTACCAAAACTCCAAAGTGGTCCATGCCATGCTCAGTGAGATGGAGGATACAGAAAAGGGGTAGTTGAATGTGGTAGAGGAATATGACCCTAGAGATCAAATAATGACTCGATTTATGTTGTTTTATACACTTATATACTATGTTAATTGGCCCATGATCTAATAATTGCTTCATGTGACAAATAATGTTCTAATAATAGATATTCCAGTTAAATTGATGATTTGATCTTTCTGTCTAGAGACACCATCAGGAGGAGAATCAATAATTACACATATACTGATAGTGTGATCTGAAACTAGTGGTGATATTTTTGGTCGGAACCACTTGGGTGTGGTGTTGATGACTAAAAACATCATTCTTGGTATCGATTGGCTGTAGACATCCCATGCCTTGATTGAATGTATTGTGTAAAATGATGTGGTATGTAACTAGAGATACATTTTGGTTTTACTTGTTCAGTGAAAATGGAATCCCATTCATCAATGCAGATACTTGTGCATTGGTGGATACAACCAATCACTTGTATGTTGACTGTCCTGACCCCCATTTTTGTGTATGTTATGATTCCTCATGATTCATAGTGGTGGCAGATAATAAGGACGTCTTCCTTGAGAATTTTCTAGGTTTACCTATCTATAAGTAGTTATACATATGCATTGTCCTACACTATGGGGTGGGCTCGATACTTATTCCAATATTTGGGAAGACTCCTAAAGTGCTCAATGAGTTGGGGGTGAAGGTGGGGGACATATAGAGGATTGGTTTAGTAAGACCCATTGATTTACACTAGTATTCCCTAGGTGATCATTGTAGATGACATCTTAGTGTACTTAACATCTTTGGGGGATTTTGGTACATATAAGTATGGTCTTGGAACCACATTGGGAGAACCATCTACATAAGGTGCACATGAAGTGTCTGTCATGGATTCAGAAGGTCCCTTTTTATAGGGCAAGGTATCTCAGAAGCTGTATTTGCAGTGAACCTAGTGATAAAGAGCATAGAAGAAGATTCTCCTAGTAAGATTCTGGAGGGAAATTACTAAGCATCCATCTGAGTGGTTGGCCATGTTGTGTTTATCCACTGTGGATGGGAATGGAGTAGATTATCTCGAGTCATTTTTAAACACATCCAATATTAAAATTTTCTTAGAGGAACAACATGGTGATACCAACTGTGATTCCTTACATACTACATTTTCTGTATGGGATACCGCTAATGGATATTTGAAAGATGGTAGAACATTGTTCTTTTCGAGGGATTCACAGTTGCAGACGTTGATTAATAAATTGGTGAAATGAATTTGGGTATGTGGGCGCATGTCAAGGCTGGAAATGGGGATACCGTAATGGGTTTAAGATGGGCATACATATTGAGATAAAATATTGAATCCATGTTTAAATAATTTTTATTTTGTTTTTCCACATCTTTTTTAGGGTACCTGAAAGGAAGTGGGATATGATATCGATGGACATCCGGACTGATTTAGCACATATATCCAACAGACATGATGCCATTAGAGTGATAGTTTCTTGATTCACCGAGTCATCCAACATCTTAACTACAAAGGAGTCGAATTTACTAGCGGTCCTGGGATTGCTCTACATGAATAAGTTGTTAGAAGATGATATGTGGGTCATCTAGGAGTGAATGATGTATGAGTACATCCAGTTGATGTCTTGGGTTGACATATGGTGGAGACCAATGGATTTTGACTAAGGAGTCCATGTATACCTTTGTGTCTCCCCAAAATAAGTTTGACAATGCTTTATCCTATATGAAACGTAATCTCTGAGGATAATATACACCTTTCATGAACCAAGTAGATATGTAAATACATCATACTACATGGCTCTACCCTGTAATGAGACTAGATATATAATGTCTTCTACATGTATCAACTGAGGAGATACATGCATAAACACATTTCACATGATACTATAAAGAGATCTTAACATCGACATTGGAGTGTTTTGGGTTAAATTCCCAATGAAGATAAAATATACTTCTTGGATGATCTTTTACCTGGGTGTCGGTTAAGAGGCTACATGAGAATATTAAGAGTAACACATGGGGGTGGGTGTCTCAGATTTGGGCTTGGTTCTCTCACCTTTTTTCTGATTAAACATTCTTTAAATTTTTGAGGATGTAAATCCATAAGGTGGGGAGAAGGAAACGAATTAGTTTTTTCTGGTTCGAATTTTTATAATATTATAATGAATAATACAAGACCGGGAGATATGATGGAAATCGATTAAATGGACCAAAATGCTCAGAATGGTCCATTGAATATTGCTCAGTTGTTAAATATCCAACATGATTGGTTTTACTGAATAGGATAATAACACTAAAATGGTTTCCGAAATTAGAATTTAGAAGGAACTACTAAGTTTAGTATATCAATTTTACCCTAGCCATGACTTAATTGTAGTTGGCGTAGGTCACTAGTGTGAAAACATAAAAATGAAATGACAATAAATTAATGTATTAAATAAATTTAATTTAATTTTTTAATCACTATAATTCATAAATAATAACTATGATTGGAAATATGAGATTACTGTTGATCTCGTGAGGTTGTGATTTCCCTCGGTATAGCCAAAATGTGATGGGCGATGGTTGAGGGTAGAAGTTAATTTTCAGACATTATTAATAGAGAATAAAATAAACTCAAAGAAGATTATTTTATATCTTTTTAACATTTCCAAGTGTTGGGAAACTGTGACATTACAATGAAGTAATTCACTCTTCTTCTATAAATGAGGCAGTTGGGCGATGTTGGTCTAATGTAAAATAGTAATGCTGAATCACGTTAACATGTTTCCTCCATTATTCGGGGACATGGTCCAACATTAGAATTCATAAGGCTAGATATTTATATGTTTCTCATGAGTTTCCCGAAGACATGGGGAATATTCTCTCTCGACAGAAAGGATCTATCAAAGCTCAAGATTCCATCATGCAGCGACGAATCGATCAACACGGGAAAAACAAGGATCGACATGGAAATGTGACTTCAATCTACATCATCTAGTGGTTCATCTCGAGATAGTGGTCATTATTTAAATTCCATTATTACCACATCTTTGAATTACAATGATGAACATGGATCAATCAATTCAAGGATAAGGTGTTTTGTTGTTAGATGGGTCTAACCATGAACTAATAATTGGGGAATTGTGATTGTATGATAAATTTATGGTTTGTTTTTAATTTTCTTGATCCATAAACAAGGATCAAATCAAGACCGGAATGTAAAAATAGATGAGGATTGATCCTCAGGTTTCTTATTCATCTATTCTCCCAAATCATCATAACATTATTCTTTGGTTGATGAATGATCGATCTTTTGACTACTGGTTTATGAAGAAATGATCTGGTAGATGGGATCCGGAAAAGAAATGACATGATAGATGTGTGACGAAAATTTATGTAAACATATAAATGTAGTGAGGGAGATATATTTTCATGAATGAAATTGCACCGTGGTGGTTGAAAATGAGGATTAAATACCGAGGTGATGAAGAGCATTACCTGGGGATCCTGAATCCTCTTCAAGATCAAATAACAGACCACTGAAGCATGTCTAGTGGCTCATAGATGGTCCCACTGGCCCATCAGTGGAGGCATCATGATGGTGTAGTAGAGGCGGTGGGATTTGGTGGTAGCCACCACGTTTGAGGAGTCAGAGTAGGAGGAGATGTAAAAGTGGCTCAATTTATGCGGTGTATACAGAAATAGGGGGCATCAGAGTAGGATGCATGGTATGGAGGGATGATGCGGGTTTCTACGTCATGGGTTCTTTGTTAGAAATGGATAGTGCGCAACATAACCTGCCCACGGCAGTGGGTGGGATGAAACACCAACCAAATCCAGTGTAGACAAGATTGGACCACTCCTTTGCACATAGTTGGTTAGGATGTTCGGCATGAGGTTGGGAACAGTTCCTAGGGTTGGGCCGATCTATACAATGGGCTGGTTAAGGCCCTCCCAATCGAGGTCGGGCTAAAGGGATGAGTTGGGTTCAGATGGTCTGGTTGGATTAGACCAGTCCTAAACCCAACTAACCCCATTTTAAAAAATATTCTTATCATTCCAACTGTGAGCCTTATTGAATAGCCATCTACGACATTGGGACACAAGAACTATGGATGTCCTTTTTTTAAATTAAATTTGAATATTATTAAGTAGTGGTTTTGGTGTGGATTCACCCCTTAGATCATCCCTCAAGGTTTATGTACTACATTTCATGCAAATACCCTCTTGATATGAGAACCAAATAGAGGTGTAAATCATCCATGTGAAAATAGTGATACTCTATCTCCCCAGATATTGTTTTTGGGGAATTTATATGACCTCCAATCATGTGTATTTAATCCTAAATGTATTGGGACGTATCGTAGGGTTCGTGTTATTTATTTGAATCCCCTATGTTATGAGCCACATCTTAGGGTTACTGGTATTCCCTATGAATCCCCAATGGAGCGGGGTCATATATATTTTCTTCTCGGTATTCTTAAAAATCCCATATTAGTATTTCAAGTCCCTTGACCTGAATTTTCACTTTGGGTGGGGCCAATGTTCAGTGGACATCTTGAATATGTCATGGATGACACCTAGGTTTAAGGAGTGGGACTCCAAGAATTATAATTCCTTTTTCATAATCCTATGACTTAGGATTTGGGTGCATATCAAGACTATTTGTCTCAGTGAGACAAGACATCTCAGAGATACATAGTGAAATATCGAGACACAATTTTCTCTTAGATAATTTTGGTAGACTTATTCATTGTGGTCACATTTAGATAGCTTGATGAGTGGGATCTCCCAGAATCGATCTTGTTTCAAGTGGAACAATATGGTTAGTAGTTGATGAGACATTGCATCTTGGAATCCATTATGATTATAATTGTATGTTCATGTTATATTTGATGATACCATATACTTATGTACAACTGACTATTTCTTCATAATTATTTTTCATTTTTGGCCTTTTACTTTATGGTCCGAGGTTCCCTATCAAGTATTGTTTTACTCACCCATGCATGGGACATTCCATCACTTGTCATGTATTGTGAAGATAGTGGACTATTTGATGGAGTTCCATGAAGACCAGGACCTGTTGCGGCCTAGTGTGATTAGACAGGATGATTTTTGCTTCAGGGTATTATAAACATATATCCAATTTTGTGCAATAAAGTAGGATCGAGTGAGGTTTTGATGACAATCATAAGTACTTTTGTTATAGACTTTTTTCGTGTCATTTAATTATGGATCTTATTTAATTGAATTATTTGGTTTCCTTCGTACTCACTTATTGGGTTTTATTGGTATGAATTTATTTTTCATTACTTAATGTTTATACATTTCAACATCTTGGCTGGGAGTTATATGCACGTGTACAATTTCATAGGTGAATGCCTCTCATTAGTGGGATATGGCTATGTGGTGCTAGTCATCAAGAATTGGACAATCAGTGGTGGGATTGGTGTAGTCAAACCCTAGGACCCATGGGATGGGTTGTGATATATATTTCTGACTTGTTAACAATATTCTTAAAATTATTCATTTTTGGTAAAATTCACCATAGTCTCTCATGTGTCTTAATTCATTACATATTTGGTCCTTGTAATTATATAATGATTCCAAAATGTAAAATATTATATAAATATTAGGTATATAAAATATATTTGTATTATAAATATCTATAGAATATTTTAGTATGAATGTTTATACACCTTTCATGGATATGGTATGTCGTACCTTCTCCTGAACATTGATTCCGTTTTTATTGACTTATTGAAAAAAGTATGTAAATGAAATACATATATGTATGTATGTATATATATATATCACTATTCCAAAAAAAAATTATCTACCATATATATCATATATGTTGATTAAACTCATCCTTAATAAATTTCATTGGGTGTGTGGATGAATTACATCTCTCTGAGGGGGCAGTAGTACACACTCCATCAAACAAGATTATTGTTTTAACAGAAAATGGAATGTAAATAGATGTTTGTGGTAAACAGAATAATTATTATTAAGTACATATTAATTATAATATATTTCATTTATAAATATATTTTCCAACATAATTACAACACTAGTTTATGGTGAAGGGGACACGAACAATCATCATTATGTGAAGCAATAGCATGTCAAACAGAGAAACATTTTGTTCAACATCAATTAGACGGATGTGTGTGTTAGTGAAGGTAAGACCCATTTAATAAAAAACTCATAGTATATGTAGGATACTTGTATTATTTTTACAATAAGGGAATAATGGTTTTGGAGGGGTGGATAAATAAAATAATGTTTCGGAGCTTGAGAGAAGATGTTACCTCTTAATCAATTATCTATTTTTTGATTATTCCAAAAGGATTCATTGATATTCTCTATTCCAATTTGGAGGCTTTAAGCAATAAGGGAGGATTTTTAGAAGCCTATATTGTAATATCATTGAAAAAATTAAAAGTATTTATAGGTTTGATGAATGGGTAGTGGTTGTGGACTTTTTTAGGGAAGGAAAAGGACTCACATGGAATTTTTAGATAAAAGTTATGTGTGCACATGTTTTTAACTAAAAAATTCATAATAGATAATCTAGACACAATGATATATGTTTTTTGGTATAAATATGTACATGAAATGGGTTTTTTACATGTATCATGTTCATTTGGGCACTTAATTTTAAGGTTTAGTCACATAATTAATCTTAATTTGTCTTTAATCATTGTAACTAATTTTAATCAGGATTACCGATCATTTTAGTCAAAAATTAACATGGTGTTATTTGAAAATTAATATTATAATGAATGAAATTTTGTGTGAATTATTTTATAAATTCAATTAACATACGTGGAAAATTTAAAATTAGCGATTATCTCGTTGACGGAAAGAAATAATGGGGTTTTAAAAGAGGTAAAAGTTAAAATGTTAATTATGTTTTTTATACAATTAAAAAGTAAAATTTAGTCTAATAAATTATATTGTATTATTATATTTAATATTTATCTAATTTCTCTATAAAAATTATAATATCATTATCATCAATAATTAACTTGAGAAAATTACATCTATTATTATAAATAGTTTTTTTCATTACTCATCAAAACATGATGTTCCTATGAAATTTCCCCAACATTATCCAAAAGATAATTTATATGTTATCAATAAAAAAATGATGTTTTTTTAATCTTATAAAATTTAAAAATGTGTCAAAAATTAAATTTGTTTTTATATGTTTTTCATTCTGATAAATGATATTATTAAACATATAAAGACATTTATAAATATTTTATGTTTCATTGTCAATATGATTTATCTATATATAATAATTGAAAAAAATATTTGATAAGTATTTATTTGTATTCTTATATAGATGTTTAATTTTTAGGTTATAATTATCACATTTAATAAATTATATATATTCAAATAAGTTTTCTAGAAACTTAGTGTTGCATGAATTTTACTCCAAGTTGATGTGGCATTGAGTGGGTGCCAATTAGGTATTGTTCTTGAAAGGAATGTTTGAAATAAGGTTTTAATATATATATATATATATATATAATAATTTCTAGTAACAAGTGAAATGAAATATATTTAAAATATAATATATTTTTAAAAAATATAATTCTCAAAATCTCAGGGGGTTACATTCTACACTCATTTAAATGAATTTCACATTCTAAATTCTTCTCGGTTATCAATGTTTTAATATATGAATTTTTCATAAATTGAAAACCACATTGTAAAAATGGATACTAATATTTCCCATAAAAAAGGTAAATTTGGTACCATAATGTGAACCCAATGTATCATATAATTATGATTCCACTCAGGATAATATAGATGGAAAGTGAAAATGTAGATATAGAAGAATAATCATTCCCTAATGTTGTGATGGATAGGGATAGGGAAAAATGTTATGAGAAATTTATCTATCATAAAGAATGAAAAACACAATTACATAAGGGACCTTATAATTCATAAAAAACATAGGTATAGGGAAACATTGTTGGTTTCAAAATATTTCATCCCAAAGTTAATGAATTTTCATTAAATTATAAACATTCATGATCTATACACAATGTCTCCATTTATTATATGTTGATATTACACCCATATTTAAATAAAAAAATAATGGTTTCTTTTTTCTTCTGATGTACTAACAAATCACAAGTTCAATGATATGAATACCATTTGTCATCAGTTATCATTAACACAATGTTTGTATAATATGATATTCAATTTGAATAAATCATCATTTATTAATAAAATACACAATCCTTCCATAACTGTTTAACAGTATAAACATTTTGAATGATGATAATATATAACATTAGAAAAAATTCACAAAATCCACGTAACATTACCGCCCCATATATCACAAGGTAGTACTTAGTTGTCCCATTCCATAATATGTGAATACCATCATTGTATATTACCTTGAAATATCGTACCACCCTTAACAACCATAAATAGTTTTTGAAAACATGCATGCTTCCTTAATCCACTGTTTTCTAGATAAATTATTTAAATCCATGATATTTTAAACATCATCCTTGATGACCTTGAAAACATTTCCAATGAATATTTATAGTGCAATCAGTACTACCCAATTTACATATTTATATCCTAAATTTCATTATCCAAACATCATTATATAAATTTCATGCCGGAATTAAGGGACACCATCCCTAATAAAAAATTTATGCATCCCATGAAATCACTTTTCTTTTTAACCATCACCATTCGACAAGTCCTTTCATATCCATAATGAATATTTATACTAAAAATACATATATATATTATTATTTATATAACATAATCATTGAATTCCAACAAATAATTTATGCCTTTTTCCTACATTATTCATTATACATTACTCTTGCTTCATTAACATATCTTCTAAAACTACATTATTATAATATGAAATATTAATCATGTATTAAGGTTCGTAAACCTCAATTGAATAATTATTCTTATGTTTATTGTAAAAAATAATAGAAGAACCTTACATTCCATTCAAATTTCAGTTGTAGTATCATTATCTTCAAAAGCATAACCAATAATCATACCCCATTCCTTATTCCCTTTATGATATTTCCACATGGGATATAGATTTTCATAATATAAATACCTTCCAAATTCTAAACAATCAATTTTAACCATATTTCTTAAAGTTCTCTCCATTGACCGAAACAAGGATGCATAGTGTGAGAATCATTTATTATAATGGAATACTTTATAATCAGGGAAAAAACATATAGGATGCCTAAAATATGGATTCTGATTATTTAATATTTTAAAATTTAGGTTTATACTATTTTACTCATAACCAAATTCAATTTAAATCCATCATGATTGTTTGTGATGATTTTGTGAATTTTTAATGTATATACCCTAGGTATTAGGAGGCGTAGTTAAGGGTTTGTTGTTATCATCTTTTGTTTTTTCTTGCTCTCTCTAGTTGCTTCAATGGCTGCGGATGGTTTGGTTTATATTTGTTGTTTGTACTACATGTTAGTCTTGATGTGAGTGACTGCTTGGTTCTTGTTTGGAACAATGAACTATGGGAGATAATTTTTGGATTTGGGTGTTGGTCTATGTGGCATTGTGTTGCTGGCGGGTGTGAAATTTATTCTTGGCTGAGACATGAGAATTCATATGTCCTCGCTTCTAGTATTTTGAGGTTGTTGATGGTGAGTTCTATTGCTATGGTTTGGATGCGAGGTGCGGAAGGAGATGATGGTTGTCAGACTATGTGGTTATTGGATTGGAAGCAGGGTGTTGGAGTTGTTTGGTGATAGAGAGAGGTGATGGTTGTTTGAAAACTAGGTGTTGGACCTCAGCTTTTGTTTGGATAGGATGTGATGTTGCTTATGTATGTGAGTTTAGTGATGGTGTTTTTGTTCTTCTGGTGGTGGATATCCTTGAAAAGGAGGTGATTTATGATGAAAAAACATGATGCGGGATGTTGGTTGCAAGCTGGCAGGGAGATGCTGGTGGGGATGGCTTTGTTTTCCTTCCCGTTCCGGGTTTGTGTGTCTTTTAGGTTGTTTGGGGACTCTAATGTTTTTTGGGGATCTTTAGGGTTTTTTGGTCTTGGTTGATTGAACTCGCCCCTCCTTTATCTTCTGTGGCTTTTCTGTTGCATCTACTTCTGTAATACATTGGGGGGGGGGGGGGAATAGACTGATCTCTGCATCTTCTTTTCCCCAAGGACTGTTAAACTAGGTGTGTATCAAGCCCCACATTAAAGTTACCAGATTACCCCAAATCAGGTTCAGAACATTTTGTCAATTTTATTACCCCAAGGAACATTTTTCACATCCCCTTGTTGTATCTAGGAAATGCTGCATTTCTAGGAAAAAATTCATTTTATCCTTTAACAAAACTCTGTTACATTTTCCTAATTGTTAATTCATCCTTATACTAATTCATAGATACATCCCTAGGAATGTCTTTTAAATAACCCTCAACATCTCATAAAGGTTATCTCATCCTAGTTTTTAAACGTTATCTATACCATTTATTTGATACCAACTATAGAGAACCACATTTTATGAATATTGAAATTACATAAATTTTGTGGAATAATTAATCATTATACAAACAAACAACCCTAGAGAGTGGTTGGTATTATGCCTTTGGAATCATGGAAAAATACACCCTAGTAAATATGTGATCTACATCATATCTGTTAGTACCCCCTCCCACCAAAGATGTCCCTTATGAGCTGGAAATGGGGAAAGTGAGATAATGACCCCCAACTCCCGCCTCCAGTAGGCCCTAGGGTGGAAACTAGCACCAAGGGTATGAGTTTTCAAAAATATTGGAGGAATTACTCTTTTTATTATTTAAGATCATGAAATTGGACAAGTAAACCACCAAATAGAAAAAGGTCAAGTGTATAGAAATAAACCCAAACCAATCCCACATGCATGTTTAAATAGTTCTGGAACAAGGTACAAGTACAAAGAATCTCAAAATGTACAATACCAAAAGAAAAAAGTACAGAAAACTGCAGCAACTCCAACTGTCCCGACTACAAGGGTCCCACACGGCCCTGGTAGTCCTTCTGGAAACCGGAAAGTAAACATAGGGTGAGCATACAAGTATACTCTGTAGGGAAACCTAAAGCCCTCATGCACAAGTTTGGAGACATCCTAATGTCCCGTGAGAACAACAGATGATACCAAAACCTAACAAATAATTTTATCCACCCAACCTCACCAGCAAAACTCACCGAAAACACAATCACAACAGGTAGTAGTATATAATAACAATTGTATTGGGTACCCACACCATTTTCCCCCACTAGGTAGCTGCTCTTCCTAACAGCGAACGTCCATACGCTACCAAACTCTTCCCGCCCGCACTCACCTGGGCCTCACAACCACGTAACCATCCCGCACACCTAAAGGCATCACAACCACATATACCGCTCACACAAACCTGGGCCTCATAACCATGTATCCCGCCCGCACACACCTGGGCCTCACAACCCCTTATCCCACCCACAGACACCTGGTCCTCATCCTGACAGTTCTTGGGAAAAAGTAAAACATGTCTGAAGAGTCTTGGGCTAAACCACCACAATCTAAACCTACCCGAAGATTCTTGGGTGTAATTCCGCCTCAAGCCATCACAGCCTATGGAAGAAGGAGCAGGAAGGAGCTAGTAGCTATGGGGAAAACACCCTCTCCCATGAAATGGGAGTGTCCGACACTAAGTGCTCAACATGGGTGGGGTGCTATAAAACCCAAAATACAGATATGTATATATATACCAAACACTTAGCCCAACCTACGGCTTCTAACAGAAAACTGACCACTTGCCTCGGCACTACTACTACAAAGAATGCATACAACAAACAAACCCCAACACCATTTAGGTTTTCAAGATTCAACAGAATCAGTTTATTAGTTCCTCAACTACTGGGTAACTATCCACAACTAACCACATCGATCATTCGTTAAAACATATCTCTGCCATCCACAAATCAAGTTAGTAAAACAAATGCAACACAAACAAGTCCCTTTTTATTAACCAACCAACCCCATGACCCACTATTTATTAAATCTTCCATTTTTATTTATTAATTAGAACCCATAGTTCGTTCACATTAAAACCCATCCCTGCAGCCCCGCTTCCAACAACCATAACCACAACCACAATGTACATCATCATCCCTTGAAACTATTTATCGCAGCCCCGCTTCCCATCACAGACCCACAACCAAGCCAGTCATATCCCCACTGCTCACTCGATCCACAACAACCCACAAAAACACCCCTTCACATAAATTAACCCCAACATCACCCACATGTTTATTATTTAAATTTAGTTTAACCGGGGTGATCACACAAGGGTTCTAGAATTTCATTTAATCATCCAACTTTACGTGATTAACCAATTTACACATTCCATGAAGTTTCCATCCATAAACGGTCTAGAAAGATTGGGCAGAATTTAATTGCACATGCAAAGGCTCCCAATGACCATTATTTTCAGTAGGAATAAGCCTATTCAATACACAACAAACTATCACAGGATAGAGAAAATGTAACAGTAATCACAAACTTCCCAGCCCCATTATATAATCCAGTTATTATCTTTATTAAACTTGTTCAAAAGTGTTTCACGTAAAGAAGAGGACACCCACCCCACAAGATGCACAAATTTATAGAGAAGATGGTAAGATCCATACCTCAACATGTTTTGATAAAAAGCCCCCCCCCGGATCAACTTTAGAAGACGTCCTTCGACGTCCGTCACTTCCGGCAAAGTCCTGAAAAACCTACTTGGGTGGAAGCTGGGAAGGAAGTGGTGACAGATCCAATCTCAAAAGTTATGCCTGATCGTTATGACCTCGTGTCCACTGACGGATTGTAAATCAGATCTCGGACTATGAAGTTATGGAAGAAAACGAGCCATTGATTCTCTTGGGAGAGCTCTGCTTAGAGGAAAGGGGAGGAGAGTGGTGTGTTGAAAAGGAGGAGGGGACCCCTCCTTTTATAGAGGTGAAAAAAAATGTAAACTGTGTGTACATTATGGTACATGGCGTGTAATTGGCCATTTCACAGGGTCACCACAAGGATTCCAACACGACATTCAACGTGGCACGCGGCCGTTAACTGGTCAACAAACGGTTTGAAGGTAACGCACACATAGGGAGACACTACACGGCGTGTAGTATTGACTACACGGCGTGCACTCATTTATTTTACACAGCATGGACATGGCTCCAATATGGAACACGACCGTTGACTGTTCAACACATGGTTTGAAGGTAACACACACATGGGGAGAAACTACACGGCGTGTAGTATTGACTACACGGCTTGTACTCATTTATTTCACAAAGCATGGACATGGCTCCAACATGGTACACGACCGTTGACTGGTCAACACATGGTTTGAGGGTAACTCGTACGCGAAGAGGGGCTACATGGCGTGTAGTATTGGGTACATGGAATGTACCAAATTATTTCATGCGGCAAGGACACGACCTTCAACAAGGGGTATACCCAGTGAGGGGGTACACAGTGTGTACTCACATTACACGGCGTGTACTTACAAAATTCTGAAAAGTGTGGGAAAAGTCCATTTTACCCTTCAGAACACTTTGTGACTATCTTTTTGACAAAAGAATGGGTCGGAGATGTCCGGGCCATTACATTAGATACCTTATAAAACATTCTCGTCCCTAAGAATTCAAAACCATCCCAGAGGAACCCAATAAGATACCTATTAGGGCTCTCGTTATAACAGGTACCCAACCATCAACCCTAATCATATGTGTCAAGAATTCCTTCTCCTATGTTGAGATATTATCCGCATTAGGTGGCACCGAATCACCTGCACGAGTTTAATTGCATCCTCATTAATGTGTCTCCATTATGATTCGGGTCTTCCCATGTTCATAAATTTGGATTTTTCAACTTGCACTACCCCCAATAGCACACAACCAACACTCTAACGAACATGTGGTTTAGGGAAATTCCTTCTCCTATGTCGAGATATTATCTGCTTTAGGTGGCACTGACTCACCTGCACGGGTTCAATATCATATGCATTAATGCATCTCGATTAAGGATCAAGTTTTTTTACATTTTCTCATACATCCGGACATGCTACAAACCTCTAGAGAACAAGGAAACAAAAGGCCTCATAACTGAAAAGCCAAGAATTCCATATATCAAAGGTACATAGTATAATATCAAAAAATGCTCATAAGAACAAGGAAACCACAAGTCAAAACAACTCCAGGTACTGAGCGCTCCTGGGTCTCCTGCTCCCAAATGCTCTCCTCGAGGCCGCCATGCCTCCTAAACACATGAACCAAGGGAATGGTTAATCCATGGAGCACCTTCTCTTTATGATATTCGATTCTAACTGGTCTTTCCTCGAAGGTCATGTCATCTCCCATATCCAACTCTCCCCAATCGATAATGTGAGAATCGTCATGTAAATACCGATGATGGTGGGAGGCGTGGAAGACGTCATGAACCTTCTCTAAATGAGGTGACAGGGCCAGCTGATATGCCACCTCACCAACACGCCTAAACACCTTGAAAGGTCTGATGAACCTATGAGAGAGCTTACTCCCCTTCCCAAACCTCCTCTTCCCCCGCCGAGGGGAAGACATTAAGAACACATGATCTCCCACATCAAACTCCAAGGGCCTCCTCTGACGGTTAGCATAAGACTTCTGTCGGTCTTGAGCCGCCTTCATCCTCTCACGTACAAGATGGAATTTCTCTGTGGTTCTGTGTACTATCTCTAGCCCATTAGTACCTATCTCACCAACCTATACCCAGCAAATGGGTAAACAACATGGTATTCCATACAAAGCCTCAAACGGTGCCCTGCCAATAGTAGAGTGGAAGATAATGTTGTAGGAAAAATATACTAAAGGCAAGTGTTGTACCCATGATCCTCTGAAATCCAGAACGCATGCCCACATCATGTCCTCCAACATCTGGATTCTCCGCTCTATCTGCCCATCGGTCTGGGGGTGGAAAGCAGTGCTAAGGCTTAGCTGGGTTCCAAAAGCATTTTGTAACCCCCTCCAGGCTCTTGAGGTAAACCGAGTATCCCGATCTGTGATGATGGTCTTCAGAACTACATAAAAATGCACCACCTCGTCTATGTACCTCTGTGCGAAGGTACTCACCAGGCCCGACTCCTTAATTTCTATGAAGTGAACCGATTTCGTCAGACGATCCCCCACTACCAAGATATCATCATAACCTCCCTGAGCTCTGGGTAGTCCTGTGATGAATTCCATCGAGATGTCATCCCACATCCACATGGGGACATCTAAAGGATGCAACAAACCATTGGGAACATGGTGTTCAGCCTTCACTTGATGAAACACTAGGAATTTAGCTACAAACTCTGCCACTGTCCGTTTCACCCCGAGCAACCAAAACTATTCCCTCAGGCCTTGGTACATTTTTGAAACTCCCGGATGTACTTCCAAGGCTGAGCTATGGAACCCATGGAGAACTACCTCATGCATCGACTCTGGAACAAACAACCTTCCATGGAAAAGAATCTGATGTCGGTTGTCCTCTGACCATCCTTCTGGAGCATTTCCCTAATCGACAAGATCCTGCATCACTTCCGCCTCGGAGTCTCCCCACTGGGACTCTTCCACCTGCTGCGACAAAGAGGACTGCACCGTCATCTGAAACAAACATCCTCTAACACCCTCTACCATTGCATCCAAGTTCATGGAAGCCAACTCTCCCATCACATTCCATGCATCAGTGGATTCATAAACCACTTCCCTATGGGACTTCCTACTCAGGGCATCAGCCACAACGTTGCCCTTACCTTCAGTGTAAGAGATCTCGAAGTCATAGTCTTGGAGGAACTCGACCCATCTCTACCTATGTATGTTTAGTTCATGTTAAGGGAATATATAACGTAAGCTCTTGTGATCTGAGAAGACAACAAAGAAATCCCCAAATAGGTAATGTCACCACAACTTTAGTGCGAACACTTCTGCTGCAAGTTCCATGTCAAGGGTGGCATAGTTATAGTCATGAGGGTGCAACTGCCTAGACCCATAACAGATGACACCCTTCTGCTGCATCAGTACGGACCAAAAACCAAGGCCCGAAGCATCACAAAACTCCTCATACAACAACCCTTCCTCTAGTAACCTGAGTACGAGAGCACTGACCAACTTCTCCTTCAGGTAGTCAAAATATTTCTGGCACTTCTCGCTCCATACGAATACCTGATTCTTCCTAGTCAAAGCTTTCAATGGAGCAGAAACTCGAGAGGAGTCCGAAATGAACCTCCGATAGTAACCTTCTAACCTCATGAAGCTACGAACTTCAACCATGCTCTTGGGTGCTGCCCAAGAAACAACTTCCTTCACCTTCGATGGGTCCACAAACACCCCATACTGAGACACCACATGCCCATGGAAGTGTACTTCTTGTGTCAAGAACTTACATTTAGACAATTTACCATAAAGCTGGTGGTGTCGAAGGACTTCCAAGACTGCCCTGAGATGCTCAACGTGCTCCTCCCTTAATCATGAGTAGATCAGGATTTCATCGATAAAAACAACGACGAACCGGTCTAGAAGCTATCAGAATAAAATGTTCATAAGTCCCATGAACACAACTGGTCATTCGTAACTGCAAAAGGAATCACTATAAAATCGAAGTGTCCATACCTGCACTTAAATGACGTCTTCGAGATGTCACTTTCCTCCAACCTCAACTGATGATATCCTGATCGTATATCAATTTTATAAAACCAACATGCTCCCCTAAGCTGGTCGAAGAGATCCTCTATCCTTGGGAGGGGTAACAGTTCTTAATTGTTACATGGTTCAACCTTCGGTAGTCTATGCATAGCCTGAGACCACCATCTGGCTTCTTCACGAACAAAACTGGAGCACCCCATGGTGACACACAGGGTCGAACAAAACCCTTCTCCATCATATCGTCATTCTGAATACACAACTCCCACACCTCCGAAGGTGTCATCCGATAAGGGGCCATCGAAATCGGACGACAACCAGGCTGTAAGTCTGTCCTGAACTCAACATCACGTCGGGGGGGGGGGGGGGGGTAGAGTCACAACCTCTTCTATAAAAACATCGAGAAATTCCCCAACATCCTCTAGGACATCCATCATCTTTGCATTAGCTGGAACCATTGATAACCCGCCTAACAGAGAATGGAGATGCTCAACACGCCGACTTCACCACTGATAGCTCCTCTCACCAACAAAATCTACACGCTTCATGTCCACGTCAGAGAACATGACTCTTCTTTGGAAGTAGTCGATAATGGAACTAATAGAATACAACCAGTCGATGCCTATGATGACATCGCATGGCTGCATCTATAACAGAAGAAGGTCCCCACTAGATCGATGTGGTCCCAACGTCAGCCCACATCCCCAGCAAAAAACAAGATACACTAGTCCATCCACCAACTGTTGTACTCAGCACCAGTGGTATAGAACGACTCTCTACATCTAGTCCCCATGAATGGTCTAGACCAGGTGCAACAAAGGAGTGTGAAGCTCTCGAATCGAACAAAGAAGAAACGAGAGTGTTGAACAAAAAAATCGTACCTCATACCACCTCTAGTCCTGCTAGAGCTACCAACTCTATGGCATGAAACTGTCCATGCCCAGCTCCTCTACATCTATGATGTCGTCCACCTCCCTAACCACTCCCTGGTCGAGGTCCCTGAGGTCGCCCTCCTCCAGCAAAGTCTAACCTCGGGGATCATGGTTTTTCTGCCTCTGGAAGGGCCTCACCGTCAACTGGTGCTACTGAGGGGGGTGCTGAACCTGCCCACCTCCACCGCACTGAGCTCAGGTCGGGCTCCGACTCTGAATGTGCCCGAAACCCTCACAAGAGAAACACTTCGGTCCTGCGATAATGGAAAAAGGATGAGGACGTGAAGATCTAAACTGAAACTACTAGGGCCTGCTCCCCACTGGCCTCAACCTGGAAGGTCCCGTCATAAGAGACCTGCTGCTGACTGCCTTCCCCTTCAACGATCCTGGCTGAAACCCCTCACGTGGTGCACCGCCCTATGAGTGCTTCCTTTCTACAACCTCTACCTTCTTCTGTACTGCCATGTACATCGGAAGGGTGAAGGGGTGACATCATACTGGAGCGAAGGATGAAGCACCTACTCCAAACATCTCGCCCGAGACTCCTCATCTAAAAAGAGATCTGTAGAAAACCGTAGGAGATCCTTGAAATTGATCCCCAACTCTCGGACAGACATACTCCCTAGCTGGAGGGAGAGTAACTCCTGCTGCTTCTCCACCGTGATCATGGAAAATGGAATTCCTCTCGGAATTACTTTTCAAATTCAGCCCACATAACCTCTTCCTCTATCCTCTCTCCGAGGAAGAGCGTTCACCACTGTCGTGTCGCACCTCTCAGCTGACTAAATACAAGGGAACCAAATACTCCCTCAGAGCACTGATCAACGTAAAAGTGATCCCTATCTCCTCATGACACCCCTCCGTCTCTGTATCCTAAGTACTACCCTCATACTTCTTGAGGGTTTTCTGCTGGAAAGAACAGAGAGTGTTCTGCCACGGGCTATCTTCCTCCTCTCGGTCAATCCTCAACTAATCGACCGCCTGAATCTGATGGGCCTCGGTCATCTGAGTCACTCGGGGACGACGTCCAGGTGCAATAGCACTATGGTAAACAAGGATTGCCTAAACCCTTGTAGTAAGGAAAATTCTCAAGGTTTTATTTAATCACATTATTTAAATTTCATTCCCAGAATACCCAAATCAAGTAAAACACAATTAGGACGATGCATGTAACTTTCCTAGGGTCTCTACCCTACAATCAATGTGGTCTCACTTGGTCATTAGGTAGGCTCAGAGTCCTTGCATCGGATCACAGGGGGCCCTAAAATCTTGTGTCCTAGACGGTCTTCCCTAGCCTATGTCACGCACCATGATAAACCAACACTATTTCCCTACCATCCCATGAAATCCTAACTGTTCCTAAATGCAGAATCCATCCTATCTCTCAACCATCGGCTCTGATACCATACTATCACGACCCCCTCCCACCAAAGATGGCCCTCCTGAGCTTGAAATGGTGAAAGGGAGACAATGACCCCCCCCCCCCCCCCCCGAGTCCCACCTTCAGTAGGCCCCGGGGTGGTGACTAGCACCAAGGGTATTAGTTTTCACAAATATGGGAGGAATTACCCTTTTTATTATTTATGATAGGGAAATAGTACATGTCAACCACATAAAAGAAAAAGAGAAAGTGTATAGAAATAAACCCAAACCAATCCCACATGAATGTTTAAATAGTTCTGGAACAAGGTACAAGTACAAAGAAACTCAAAAAGTACAATACCAATAGGAAAAAGTACAGAAAACTGCAACAACTCCAACTATCCCGACTAGTAGGGTCTTACATGGCCCTGGTAGTCCTCCTATAAACCTAAAAGTAAACATAGGGTGAGAAAACAAGTATACTCAGAAGGGAAACGTAAATCTCTCGTGCACAAGTGGGGAGATATCCTAATGTCCCATGAGAAAAACAGAAGAAACCAAATCCTAATAAATAATTTTATCCACCCAACCTCACCAACCACACTCACCGAAAACACAATCACAATAGGTAGTAGTATATAAGAACAAGAGTATTGGGTTCCACACACCATTTTCCCCCACTAGCTAGCTTCTCTGCCTAACGGAGAACGTCCTGACACTACCACACTCTTCCCGCCCACTCACACCTGGGCCTCACAACCACGTATCCTGCCCGCACACACCTGGGCCTAAAAACCACTTATCTCGCCTGCACACAACTGTGCCTCAAAATTACGTATCCCACCCACACACACCTGGGCCTCATCCCAAAGGTTATTGGGAAAAAGTAAAACTTTCCCAAAGGGTCTTGGGATAAACCACCCCAATCGAAACCTACCCAAAGAGTCTTGGGTGTAAGGTCCCCTCAATCCATCACATATTAGGGAAGAAGGAGCAGGATGGAGCTAGTAACTAATGGTAAAACACCCTCCCCCATGAAATGGGAGGGTTCGTCACTACGCGATCAACATGGGTGGGGTGGGATAAAACAAAAAGATACAGATATGTATACATATACCAATCGCTCAGCCCGACCTATGGATTCGAAAAGAAAACTAAGAACATGCCTCGACACTACTACTACGAAGAATGCATACAACAAAGAAACCCCAGCCCCATTTAGGTTTTCATGTTTCAACAGAATCATTTTATTAGTTCCTCAACTACTGGGAAACTATCCATAGCCAACCACATCGATCATTGGTTAAAACATATCCCTACCATCCACAGATCAATTTAGGAAAACACATGCAACACAAACAAGTCCCTTCTTATTAACCATCCAACCCCATGCCCCACTATTCATTAACTCTTCCACTTTTATTTAATAATCACAACCCATAGTTCATTCACATTCAAACCCTTCCTTGTATCCCCGCTTCCAACCACCACAAGCACGACCACACCGTACATCATCATCCCTTGATATCGTTCATCGTGGCCCTGCTTCCCATCACTAACCCAAAACCAAGCCAACTGCAGCCCCGCTTCTCACCCAATGAACAACAACCCACAAAAACACCTCCTTCACATAAATTAACCCCAATAGAACCGACATGTTTATTATTTCAGTTTAGTTCAACCGAGGGGATCACACAGGGGTTCCATATTTTCATTTAATTATCCAACATTAAGTGATTAACCAATTTCCACAATCCATGATGTTTCCATCCATAAACGGTGTAGAAAGATAGGGATGCATTTAATTGCGCAAGAAAAGGCCCCCAACGACAGTGATTTTCAATAGCCATAAGCCTATTCAAAACACAACATAATATCACAGGATAATGAAAAAGTAATAGTAATCCCACACTTTCTATACCCATTATATAATCCAGTTATTATCTTTATTAAACTGGTTCAAAAGTGTTTCATATAAACAAGAGGACACCCACCCCACAAGATGCACAAATTTATTGAGACGAAGGTATGATACCAACCTCAACAGTTTCAGATAACAATAATCCCCCCAGAACAACTTTAGAAGATGTCTGGCGACGTCCGTCACATCCGAAAATGACTTGAAAAACCTCCTTGGGTGGAAGCTAGGATAGAAAGGCTGACAGATCCAATCTCAGAAGTTCCGTCTCGTTGTTACGATCCCATGGTACCTGACAGATCATAAATTGGAGCACGGACGAAGAAGTTATGGAAGAAAAAGAGCCTTCGAGTCTCTTGGGAGAGCTCTGCTCAGAGGAAAGGGGAGGAGATGGGTGTGTTGAAAAGGAGGAGGGTACCCCTCCTTTTATAGTCATGAAATACAAAAGTACACGGTGTGTAATTTTCCATTTCACATGATCACCACACGACTTCCAACACGACCTCCAACACGGCATGCGACTGTTGACTGGTCAACACACGGTTTGAAGGTAACACACACACAGGGAGACACTACATGACATGTATTATGGACTACATGACGTGTACTCATTTATTTCACACTACAAGGACACGACCCCAACACATCACATGACCACTGACTAGTCAACACACAGTTTGAGGGTAATGCGTACTTGGAGAGGGACTACACATCGTGTAGTATTGGGTACACAACATGTACTCATTTATTTAACACTGCAAGGACATGACCTTCAACAATGGGTATACCTGGGGGGGGTACATGGTGTGTATTCATACTACACAGTGTGTACTTAAATTTTTTGACAAGCATGTGAAAAGTCCATTTTACCCTCCAGAACAATTCATGACCTTCTTTTTAACAAAGGAATGGTCCGCAGAGATCCGGGTCATTACAATATCCCACTAGTTTATTCATTTAAATAACCACTCTTATACATATAAAACATTATACATACTAGTATAAAATGTGTGAAAGGAAATATAAAAACGGTGGGCTCAAATTCTTTGTAAGGGTAAACAAGGAGACATGTAATCATAAACCTCATCATATGTGTATTATGTAGTGATAATGAAATTAGAAGATCAAAATATATATATATTAAATATTATAACATATTTCCTGGAATAATGATTGGGATTTCACAAGACATGAATAATAAAAAAATATAGATCATAAGTCAGGAAATAATAATACAGGATTAAATCATGGAAGTTTGGAATAACCATAAGAATATAAATCAATTTATAGTATCCAAGGAATTATATACAGGACCATATTAGTGGAAGTTGTCCTTTACTGAACTGGGTATCCCCTATCCCATCCCTATGTTACTAAACTGAGTGACACTAATTCCATCCATGTATTACCGAACTATGTTACTCTTAACCCAACCATATATTACAGAATTTGGTAACCCTCATTCCAGCACTATATTAGAAAGACGGTAACCCTTATTCGAACCATCTATTACTGAACTGAATAACCCATTTTCTAGCCTTCATTTACTGAATTGAGTCACCCTCATTCAAACCCTATATTACTGAACCATATAATCCTTGTTCTAGCCCTGTTTAATCACATTTGATATAAATATTTACCCAATGCATTGGAGAGAGATATAGGTCCCAACATTGTCATAATGAAATCATGAATACATTACCATTAATGATATCATAACCAATTAAATGAAATTAGTATCATAATCATGTAAACAAATTATAGCTTTTGGAATGAGATACAATTCAAATAATATATTTATCAAAAGCATAAACTGTAAAAGAAAATAAGAATTCATATACGTATTATCCAGGATGGAGAAATGGGATTCATAAATTCCATGAATTTAATCATAAATCTTTCATATAAAGGATATAAATATAACTCTTTTAGAATTTTATAAAAGCTATTTGTTACATCCATACATGTATCTAATATGGAATATAATTTTGAAATTTCCTCAAAAAAATTTCATTAGTAAAATAGCCTTTCATGTCTTAAAAAAGCATTTTAATACATAAAAAATGAAATACACTTTTATAGAAAATAATTTTATAATCAACAAAAAAAATAATTTTGAAAATACTTTTCATTCAAAACTATTAAAATTTGTTTCAAGTCATTTTAAAAAACATTTTCGTTGAAAACAATTGAATTATATTAATAAAAGCATGATAAAAAAACAATATCATTTCATTGAAAATAATTTAAAACCATATGATTTAATATTTACAAAAATTTGAAAATAATTTTTGTTGAAAACATAAAATAAAATATTGATAACTTTTGGAAAAAATATTATTTGACAGAACATTGAAAAAATGTAAAAAATATGTGAACAAATTACAAAAATAGTTTTACATGAAATAAAGAAGTTGAATTCCATGTTAAAAATGTTCCTTTTATATTTCATTTTAAAACCTTTTCTTAATGATTATACTTTTAAAAAATGCAATTGGATCATCGATGAATTGATGATAGGTAAATCCATACATGTTTTATGAGGTCAGAAGGTCATTCCTTTTGTTTAGTAAAACTGATACCAAAGTATATTGTTTGGAAAGAGACAAGAAGATTCCACTTCAGAAATTGGTAAAAGAAAAAATGGCTGAAAATTTGATTATATATATTATATGCCCATGGTATAATATTCTTGGAAACTCATTTTTATAAATTTAGATTTCCGAGTGAAGAGACAGAAAGGTCTGATTTTTCTAGAAACAATTTCGTAACTATATTAAGAAAAAATATGTTTAAAATGGTTAAAATACATGATTATATCATTAAATAAACAAGGACAAAGATAATCATGAATATTACTGCGATATATATCATAATATTTCATCATGGAAGAATAAATATAAACAATCATGAAATGTATTTAGATTGTCTCAATAAACTGTAATAACTAGGTATCTTGGGATTATGCCATATCAATAAGGAATATAAATTAAATGATGCATACAATATCATAAAAATATTAAAATTCATGTTATGTCAGGTCAAATAAATGTATATGCACCCTGAAAAATAATTTATGTTCATACCAAAACAGGATCCTCAAAGAAGGAAAATTGAGACAAAATATTTTCACCAAATTTGTAACTTTTGATGAATAAAACCCTTGAATGAAGGATCATAAAATGGGAATGTGAGTACCCATTAATTAAAGTAAATTATACATAAAATAAAATAACATGTAGTACATATTGTAATTTTTTGTCCCTAGTTACCTAGAGTTGGTGCATTATTACATAACATTGGCATGATCGCAAGGGGTCAAATCCCGAAATAACGATCTATTTAGTATCCTTGGAAGTAATAGATCCATACATATGTTCTACATTAAATTATGTAATTAAAAACAAATTTTTTTATCATTTTATCACACTGTTATCCCTTATATTATACCTATAAGTCAGTCATAATATCCATTTCCGCATCATGAGAAAAATAAAACATAGAAAGGGGTGAGTTCAGATGCTCTGTAAATATAACAATATAGCAGAATCATTAATAGATAAGGATAAACAATTAAAGCAATGTATGAGAATAAAACACAATCCTTTTAATCATTAAATTAAGCATAATATGTCAAATTTAAATTAAATAATTCGATTTACATATTCACATGGATATTATACTAGTCAAATAATCACTTGTAATATCAATAGATAATTTCATAATGATAGTATGAAAAATGTCGAACTCCATTACCACATATTCAAGGACTCGTGCCTAGAAAACAAATAATATTTTTTCATGGAAATGTTCAAAGACACTAGTTTTTCTCACAAGACCTACCGATGCATCGAGGGGCTATATCGGGCCCTTCCCATCACTTGATACATCTAATGTATTCCCTATAATAAAAGGTTGAAACATAACATAAACATTCGTATTAAAATATTCAAAAAAATGATTATTCATTTACCATAAACCATGAATTGCATAAGAATAGGATATACATAGTAAAACATGTCACAAAACCTTCAATATAATATGGAAGATTGTATCATAATAAATAAACATTGAAATAAGCATATAATATTACAAAGGATGTTGACATAGATGAAATAAATCCCAAAATTATTTTATTGAAGTATCTCTTTCTGCATTAAAATCATTCAACATTAAAGAAGACATTTATATTGAAACTATTATTATAATATTCTAAGGGAATCATTGAATGTGTTATAACTATTGAAAATAGTCACATCTATCATATTAGATAATAAACATTCTTTCCTTAATTTTTCGAAAAGGTCAAAATGTACATTGTTTAGAAAATAGTGGAAAGATTTATTTCAAAATATTTAATAAAAATAAAACCAAGGTTATTAATGACACTCCCCCGAAGTCATGTAAATAGTAATTTTCTTAAATATGTTTTTATGAAACATGGGTGTGGATGATAAAGAATTCCAAATAGATAATCATGTATAAACAACCTCAGATAATAAATAAATTGTAAAATCACCTATTTCCTTGTAATTTTCCTTATTCGAGGGTATGTTAACCTAGTATATAATTTTTAAATCTTTTTTATTAAATTATACAAGAACCACATACATAAATATGATATCATATACAATCGTTTAATATTTATACGATAATGATATTTCAATAGTATCATTTTTTGTGTGTTAACTGATTCATTTTCCTTTATTTGTTTTTTATATAAGTCATGTTTTTTATGTATTGGATTTATTTTATTCATATCCATAATGATGTTATGTTATTTAGAAATTATGTTTAAACATATAATGAAAATTATTCTTGAATGGTTATAATGGGGAATGAAATTTCATCGCGTCATGGAGATGGTAAGTCAAATGTATGCACAAGAGACAATAACATTCTATTAATGATGAAGTATTATGTAATTTAATGGTATATTATATATAAATATAAAATAAATTGCTATATTTATTATTTAAATCAATTATACTCATTATTATACCCATCCAAATAATGAATCGTGGAATAACAATCTTCACCATGACGTGGAGACGGTAAGCTATACATAAGCATGTATGATGAAATTTTCATTTATAGGATGGATATAATAATTAATATTGTTGTAAAATATTTATAATAGAATAAAAATTTGTATATGGTATTTGAGTTATAGTTTTTTAATGGAAAAAACCATGAAAGAGTAAGTGGAAGAAGAAAAGAACTCCGAAAGAGGTGATGAAGTAATTACCTCTTCTTGGGTTCTTCCATTTGATTTGAACAAATGAGTTCATTAGGATGTCTTTATGATCAATTTAAAGACACTGGATTAATATGAAGATATTTTTTAGGATATTAGAATAGGGTTTGGATGATCCAAATGGAATTGGAGGTGTGAAATTAAGAGAAGGAAAAGTACCCATTTACAAGAGAGGTCAGCACCACTTTTGAAAAAACACAAAATATAATATAATTATAAAATAATTTTCTATTTTTAATTTCCCAAATTAAATTTACATCAGGTATAAGGTGTTTATGGGTCTAAATACTCTCAACCAATTAGTTTTATACAAGTTTAGGTCACCATATTAACCTTATCATTTACATTTGACTCTCTGATAAATAGTTTATCTTTTACCATTATTTCTTGTATTATTATAATACATGGTTAATAAACATAATATAAAATTTCAATAGAATCTAAATTGGTTCATTTATGACATATACATCATTATATATTTTCATTTTTCTGATCCTTAAAATTTCAAGAATTTAATATAATTTAATATATTGTATTTTTTTAACTCCATTATGTCAATTTTGACATTATTAAGTACATGGCTTTTTTTGTGAAAGTCATAACAATATGGTCACTTAGATAAAAATACATACAATAAACCATAAAATGTCATATTAACATTGAAAAATCATAGAATTCATAAAAAGGTGAAATTTACATTTTTGTTAATATTTATAATATCAATTATTTTATTCTTTCATTAATAAGTTAATTAATTTGTCATCATTATGTCATAAATAAATTTAATTATTTTATGTCAAAAAATAATAAATAAAATACCATGATATATGAAAAATTATTACATTTTTAATTAATATATATAGTTGAATTTATCTTATATAACCCTGTATTAAAAATGATTTCGTTTTTTAAATTTGAATTTAATACTTTTAACTCTTCTTTAAATAAAATATAAATAATATCTTAATATAATCCAAGTGGATAAAAAGGATCTTATATCTATCTGAATTTTTATTTTGGTCTAAAAACACTTATCCAATTTAATTATGACATGTGTTTGGGTAATTAAAATATCATTTTCAAATTTAATTACCCGATTTACTTTTAACTATGGTAAATAAAATTTAATAGTTTATTCACCAAAAATTATATTCATTTTATTGATCCACATGTAACTTACTGATGTCAATCATGTCGCTCGAATTTTTGAAATTAACATCAAAGAAGAGGTAAAATTGGGTTTTATGAAAATTTGAAAATGTTCCAAGAATGTAGGATAATGACATAAAAAGTTTCTATAAATTTATATATATATAATATTATTATAAAATTACTCAAATTAATTACATTTTATTAATATGAGTATTATGTATATATTTTTATTTTAAAATAAATTCAAATTTAAAAATAAAAATTTAAATAAAAATTTGGTTTCAAACAATAACTCAATGCTTTGCACTATTCATCAAAATTTAAATGTTTTCAGAAAAATACCAAAAATTCACCCTAAGAAAATTTTTATATTATATATCCAAAAATGAAGTAAATTTTGAAAAATAAAAATTATAAAATTTAAAATACCGTCTATTACTATTCAAAACTACTTTTATAAACAGCTAGTTGTATTTGTCGTGTTGTGCCAGAACACTATGTACCGTACAACACAAGACATTACATTATTCAAATAGAAGAATATCATCGAAGCTTGGGGCGTTACATTCTACTATCCTTCAAATAATATCTTCCATGAAATTTCAAGAATATTTTGCATTAAAATATTAGGGTGGTTATTCATCATATGTTCCTCAAGTTCCCTTATTTACTATTCCTTTTTTGATTTCTCCATTAAAATTTTACAAGACGAGTCATCAGGATACTCAACACTTGTTGGCTAGTATCAGGAATCCTGGTAGGCTCATCACAATAAAGCAGATTAGGTTCTAGATCTATTTATTCTTAAGTGATTCCATGTGTTTGGTCATAAATTTATTTTAACAACACTGATACATGCAACACATCATGAACATTGGAGAGACCTAGCATAATTTCCAAGCAGTAAGCTACAACTCCAATTCGTTCTTGAATTTCGAAAGGTCTAATGTAAATGAAAATTAATTTACCCTTCCTACTGAATCATATAAAACACTTCCACAGAGACACCATAAAAACATGATCTCCAACTTGATATTCCAAATCCATCCTTTGATTATTTAAATTTATCTTTTTATTTCATTGTGCTGCATTAATGTGGGTTTTGATAATCATCTACTTTTCCATTATTTCCTAAAAAAGTACTAGGCCTATGAGTTTTATTTCACCAACATCATCCCAAAAAATTGGTTTGTGACATCTCATTCCATATAATGCTTCATATAGTCCTATCTAAATACATGATTGAAAGATATAGTTATAGGAAAATTCAACTAGAAGTAAATACCGATTCCATATACATTGAATGTCATGTGAGATTGATCACAACATCTCTTCTAATGATTGAATAGTCTGTTCTGATTGTCCACCAGTTTGAGGGTGGTATGAATTGCTCAAACAATGATCAGTATCCAGGGATTTCTAAATACTTTTCGAGAATCATGATGTAAAATAAGGATCATGATAAGAAACAATGGATAGGGTACACCATAATTTCTTAAAAAATCATTAATATATAGTCTTTCAAAATGATCAATTTGTAAATATTCTCATATAACATGAATATGTGCTGACATGGTAAGATGATCAACAATTACCCATATTTCATTATTCATTCTATGATTCTTTTGTAGCCCCGTTTCAAAATCTTTTGTAATATCATCACTTTTTAACATAGGTATTGGAATAGATTTCATGACTCTTCTAGGATGTTGTCTTCCTATCTTCACATGATGACAAACCATACATCATGACACATAATCAGAAATCTACCTCTTCATGTTGTCCCACCAAAAATTATCTTTGAAATATCTATACATATTAGTGCTTCTATGGTGTATAGTGAAATTTGATCTATGAGAATCATACAACAATTCCCTTTTTAGATCAGTTATGTCAGGAACACAGTGTCTCTTCCCAAAATTAAAAATACCATCTCTATATACAAATTCAATCAATCGCCAATAATTCATAGCTTTAATTTTCTTTTTAAACACTTTATCATCAGCCTGATAACTTTTTATCCCTTATATTAAAGATTGTTTGGATACCATTTGAAAAAGTATCGATGGTTCACCTTCCATGATTATTCCCATATCCATTATTTCTAGATCCTTGATAATAGGATCTCTTTCAACTCTCATATTGATTAGAACTCCATGATTCTTATTACTCAAAGCACTTCCAACTTATTTTCCATCTTCATGTAGTGTTGTATAGTGAAATTATAATCATTGAGTAGTTTAATCCATTACATTTTCCTCATGTTAAGTTATTTCTGGGAGAAAATATACTTTATACTCTTTTGATCGGTATAGATATCATATTTTTCAACATAGATATATAGTCTGCATATCATCAAAGAAAATATTACAACTTCTTACTCAAAACCATGAGTAGGAATGTTTTGTACATGAATTTTTTGTTTTTCTGATGCATTGGCAATATCTATATCATTCATCATAAGGAAACAACTAATTCATTTATTTGAAGCATCACTATAAATAATAGAACAATAATTCCCCAATGGTAGAGTCATGATAGGATCCTTGACTAATCATCTCATCATTTCTCCAAAACATTCTTCAAACTATTTTGTTCAAATAAATAAAAACCATTTACGTGTGGGCTTGGGTAATGGGTTAGGAAATCAGGAAATATTCTGTATGAAATGCAAATAATAACCGACTTAACTAATAAAACTATGTACCTATATTATTCTTGTTAGTCCAGGAGATTCATGGATTACCATTTCCCTTGAAGTATCAACAGATATTCTATGCTTATAAGAAATGTGGAAAATATAAGAAATAACATGAATCCAGAAATCACACATGATATAATTCCCATATAATTCATGTTTTCTATGAGTATTTAGAATAGTGCACATTAGTTGTTCATGATATTCATAGATTTTGGATTATACCAAGATATAATTAATAAATACCACTAGAAATTCATCAAGATATTCCTTGAAAAAATTGATCATTAGATCAATGAAAATAAAGTTTGCATCAGTAAGTCAAAAATGCATTTTCCTCAACTCATAATGCCCATAACTAGATTGAAATATTGTATTTAGAATTTATCCCATCTTCATGTAGAATCAATGATATATAGATCATGTTCAATTATTGAATATTATTGATCTCCATGATGATAATATAATAAATCATAAATTAGAGGTAGGGTTAGTCTTTCTTTATTGTTATAGAATTGATCTCCCTGTTGAAAATGCAAAACCTCATAGATCTATATTTCTTCATAACAAAAACAATAGGGGATCACCATGCCTAAAAATTAAGGAGAATAAGGAATTTATTATACAAATCCTCTAGTTTTTTATGTACTTCCACAAATTCCATAGAGACCATTCTATAACGGGTCATCGATATGGTCCATGAACCAAGAGTTAAATCAATGGAATACTCAATTTCTCATTCTGAAGGATGTCCGGGTACATACTCTTGAAACAGATCATCATATTCTTTCACAGTAGGTATAATCACTATTGGATCATTCTTTTCATCACCCATATTTAATTCAATCCCTTCCTCCATAATAATTGAATTTAGTAGACCAACTGGTGGTGGAGCTAGATAAGAATCGTATGATGATCATTCTTATCTAAAGATAAGGGATTTATTTTCGTCATAAAAATCGTAATGTTATTATTCATTCAATAAATTTATAAATCATTGTCCAATAGTTAATCATTGGGGAGCATTATAACAAATTCATTCATCATTATGACAGTATGATCAGCAGTTAAAGCTTGTTAATATTCCATAACGGTTACTTATTGGGAAAACATTGTTGGAATGATTTCACCCTTAAGAGTTTTGACTTACAACTCCATTAAGAAAAATTAAAAATATCTAATTTTTATGGAAAACTAGGAACATATGAAATAATGTGATGATCTTGAATCAAATAAATCCATGGATAATTTTGAGGATATGATTAAAGTATATGAGGCCACGTCATTAAGAACTTCTACCTTAGTGTTAGTGATCACAGAATCTTGTACATGCTCCCATGGCCTTTTTAGATGTAATATGTCTCAACTCTTAGTACATTCATTTGTATAATGACCCATTTCCATACAATTATACCATTGAACATCAGCATTCTATTTCTTCCCCTTTCAATCATGAGTTTGTAGGACTTTTTCTACACACTTGTAACAGACTCTCATTCCCTTCAGCCATATACTAGGGTGTTTCTTCCCAAATTTAATATAGGGTGGATATTAAACATTTCCCTTCATCCCATTATTTCTTTTTTATTATTTATTTGGAGATATCTTATTCTTTTACATCACTTTAATGTCAAAAGAGTTTGAGAATTCCTATTCTTACTTGATTAAACATGAGACTATTTATTCGTACAATGAGATGGACTGTGAGAATAATTCTCTATAGTGAAATGGTTTTAACCCATAAAATAATAGATAAAACATAATTTTGGGTTACATATATAATCTACCTCACTCCTTTCTATCCTTGTAAAGATAGACTCATACTTTGTGACATTTTCTTCTTCCATTTCCCTCAAACTCAGAAATTTTCCATCCATATCTCCTCAATGATCATAATGGACGTATTTCTTTAAAGAAAAGATCTTGAAACTCCCCATATTACATATTTTATACTTCTTCATCTTTAATTTTTTTTAATAAATTACCACCATTGATCTGCATCACATGTGAGGTGATAAACTACTATGAATTTTTTTTCCTTTTCGCTACTCCCAAAAGCATGTAATGTTTTATCTAAGGAACTTATACATTGCTCAACTACATATGTATTTATAGTCACATTTAATTATGGTGGTTATTTCCTCATGGAGTGTTCTAACATTGATCCTATGCATTGTAGATCAAGGTGTTCTATACGGGTAAGGTTATTATTTATAACTTGAGTGTGTTGTCCCATTATGGTTATAAGTTGTTCAGAACCAGTTGCATCACCATCTCTACTATAATTATCTTCAATAAGAGGAAAATCCCTAAATGGATTATTTTCATTGATACATATTCCATTCCTTCCACTAGGGACCATTTATAATCATCGGCATACACTATATTTGATTATGAACCGCAAAACATAATTCAAAACCAGTTAAATACCTAACATAAATTAAAAAATTTATACATATAGTACGTAATAATAAAAAAATATTTGAGGATTTATTTACTCATAAATCTTTCATATTTTTTTGTAATAAAAATTTAAATTACCCTAATCACATCCCTGGGGAGTGTGTATCCAAGAGTGAAGCAAGGCTCGTTGTCGGGCCCTTGGTCCCTTTCTAGTCTAGCTCAAAGCGGTGTTTTCGGGTTTTACACCTAGATACATATGCTCCCGAGTCACATATAACTGATCGTATCAATAAAAAAGATTTATTTATAGAAAATTTTACAAAATATCTATAGTACGAAAATTGTCGGTTGTTCATCTATACTAATATTCAATGTTTATCTTAAGGTAACATTCTGTAATCTGTGTATTTTTAGATTCAATTTCCAAGGATTGTATTAAACATTCTCTGATACCAAATATAACACCTCGACATGTGTAAACCATAGTCAGGACTTTATTACATAGCATTTTCATGATCAAAATTGATCAATCCCCAAAATATCAATGAATTAATATCCTGGGATGTACTAGATATATACATAAGATTGAAATTAAATTATTAAATGAAAAACATAAACATTGGGTCTCCATTGAACACAATCATATCCTTTAGCTTATATATGCAGGTCATTTGTAATATACTAATTTGCATCCAGGGAAAAATAAATCATAGAAAGTGGAGAGGTAAGATTCACAGTAAGGATAACAATATAGCAAAAACATTCATAAATAAAAAGAATCAATAATGGAAATATATATGATTAAAAAAATCCATATAAACATAAACATTTGCATAATATGGGATGTATAAAGAAAACAATTCCATTTACTTATTCACAATGATATTATACTAGTCAAATAATCACATGAAATATCAATGGATAATTCCATAATGATATAATTAATAATGTCGGACATCATAACAACATTATAAAGGCATTATTCCCATACTAAAAATAACATTTTGTCAAGTCCTTATTCCAAGAAACTATTTTTTCTCATAATACCAACAGATGCATCAAGGGGATATAGTGAGCCCCTCCCACCACTTACTACGTCTAATGAATTCTTCTTATGAAAAAGATGAAACATAACATTAACATCGGTATTAAAAATAGAATTAAAAAGGTTAATACATTAACCATAAACAATTAACGGTATAAAAATATCACATCCATATTCAAAAAGATCACATAACCTTCAATACAATTTGGATGATTAAATCATAAAAAATTAACATTGAAACAATCATACAATCCAACAAAGGATATTGATACAGATTAAATCAATCCAAAAATTATTTTAATGAAATATCTCTTTCTACTTCTAAATCATTCAATAGTAAAGAAATAATGTTTTTGGAAAATATTATTATAATATTTTAAGGGAATATTTGAAGGTGTAATAATTGTTTCATCCTCCGTATAAGTTAAAAACATTCTTTCGTTAATTTTTTGAAAATGTCATAAAGTTCCTGGATTTGGAAAACAATGAAATGATTCCTTTAAAAACATTTTTAAAAAAATTAAAAATGGTATAAATGACTTTTACCAATAGACTAATATATAGTAAAAATGTTTTGAAATACATTTATCTAAAACACAGAGGTAGATGATAAAAAAGCCCCAGTAGATACTCATGTATAAAGAACATCAGATAATAAAGAGAATGTAAATTTAACACGTACCTTTTACATTTACATAGTAAAGCATACATTAACATATTTTATAATAGTGAAATAATAGTTATTAAATTATACAAGAACAACATACATAAATATGATACAATATATGATATTCAAATATTTCATTGTTAATGATATTTTAGTAGTATCATAATTTCAGTTGTCAACTGATCAATTTTATTTTATATGTGTTGTTATGTATTTGATTATTTCATGGATAGTATGTATTTAACTCATATCCAGAATTATATTATGTTCTTTAAAAATTATTTTTATTCAACAAATAAAAATCAATCTTGAATGGTTGCAATGGGGAATGATATTTCATTATGTCATGGAGATGGTAATTCATTCGTACGCATGAGCAACAATAACATTATATTGATGGTTAAATATTATATAATTGGAAGGTATATTATATATATAGAGCCATTAACATGTTTTATTTAATATTTAAATCAGTTATACTAATAATTAAACCCTTCCAAATAATGATGCATTGAAAAACTAATTACACCACGATTTGGAGACATTAATCAATAAGTACACACTTATGATGACATTTTTATTAATAACATGGATAAAATTATCAAAATGGTTGTTCCATAATTATAATATCTTCATTTTTTATACGGTAATATATTATTATTTTTGAAATTGAAATAATAGTGAATTAGGATGTGGAAAAAGAAAATAACATTAAAAGAGGTGATGAAGTAATTACCTCTTATTCGGGTTATTTCTTTTGACTTGAACAAAATGGATCCATAGGATGGATTTATGTTCAAATTAAGCCCTCAAGGATGCAATGAGGGTTGTTGGGAGGATATTTTCATAGGGTTTGGCATAAAAACAATGCTATGGAGGTGTGAAATTAAGAGAAGGGGAATTACCCATTTATAATAGAGCTGAGGGTAGCTTTAGAGAAATGTATGAAATATTATTTTATTATAAAATATTTTCCAGTTACTAATGGCCAAAAATAGAATTATTTAGAGTATAAGGTCAGTACGGATCAAAATTATTTCAACCAACTGGTTTTGTACAAGTTTAGGATACCATATTAACCTTCTCTTTAATAGTTAACTCTTAGTTAACTTGTACAATGTTTACCATGTATTCATGTATTATTATATTATAGGGTTAACATACATACAAAAAAATGACAAGATAACATCATCTATTTATTTAACGTCATATCTATAATTATATATGTCAATTTCTGAACCATATATTTTTTGGAATATTTTATAATTTAATAAAATATTATGTGTTTTAAAAACTCATTTATGTTAATTTTGACACTATATAGCATTTGAATTTTGTGAAAGTCATAACAACATGTTGACGATGAAAAAAATTCCTTAAATAGACAATTAAATGTCATATTAACCATGATAATTCGGGAAATTCATCAAAAGTCTCCATTTACATTTAGGTTAACCTTAATAATATAAAATAACTTTATCATTCATTATTAAGGTAGTTAATACATAAACATTGTGTCACAAATAAATTTACTTATTTATTTTCTAAAAAATATAAATAAATAACCATCGTGTAGGAAATATTTTTAGAATTTTAATTAATATTTATAGTCAAATTTACCTATTTTATCTCCTAATATTTAAAATGTTTTTTTATAAAAATTTGAAAATAACTGTTTTAGTTATTCCTTAAATTATATAAATAAACGTCTTATCCTAATCCAAGTGGATCACAAAGGATCATATTTTTTTCATAAAGATGATTTTTTTCGAAAAACACTTCTCCAATTGAATTAGGACATGCACTAGGGTAATTATAATATCATTTTTAGATTTAATTACGCTATTTACTTTTCATTGTGGTAAATAAAATAAAAAACACACAATTAAAAAAAATTATTTTCACCATATTGAACCACATTTTACTTGGTGAGGTCAACTGTGTCTTTAAAATTTATTAAATTCAATTTACCGAAGCAGTAAAATTACATTTTATGAAAATTTTAAAATGTGCCTAAAAGGTAGGTAAAAGACAATAAAATTTAAATAAAAGTTTATATATCTAATATTATTATAATATATGTCCAATTAATTAAAATGGATTAATATAAGTATTATGTATGTATTTTGGCATCAAAATAAATTTAAATATTAAAATAATTTAAAAACAATTCAGTTTTAAACACTGAATGAGTGTTTTTTACTATTCAAAAGAAAAGGATGTTTTTAGAGAAATACCAAAATTCAACCTAAGATAATTTTGATATTCCAAACCAAAAAATTATGACCATTTTGATTCATAAAATTTGTATTATTTCAAAAAGTTGATATTATTATTCACAGCTACTTTTTAAATGGTTTCTTTGATTGGTCGTGGTGTGCTAGAACTTGATCTTCCATACAACCCAAGATATTGAATTAATCAAATAAACAAATATTTCGGAAGATTGAGGTGTTACACATACACATCATAAAATGAATGTGTAACGAACAACGCTTTTATCTCAAAAAAATTCTATGGGAGATGAAATCCCCTTACTTTGTGTCCTGACTCCATCCATACTCATACTAGTTTCCTGTATAGTAAATATAAGTTTATTATACATCATTTATAGAATCATATTTTCACACATTATATCATATATATATTTATTAGGGCTTTATATTACCTGATTTGTAACGATCTATTTTTTCTTCATTAATTTCGGGTAAAATTCACTTTGTTCACTAGGCGTGTCTTCAATTATTACAACATTGGTCATTATATATATCATGATTAAATAATATAAAACATGATATAGATATCATGTATATAAACTATTTTTTAATATAATAATTTGTAGAATATAGGAGTAAAAAATGGAATACCGCATTCCTGGAGATGGTATGTCGTATTTATACATGAACGGTGTATCTATTTTTATTATTGTATTAAAATATAGTTTGGGAATGTCATAAATATATATATATCAATTTTTCAGTAGAATTAATATACTATATATATCTTATAAGTTCATTAATAATATCCTTAATATATTCCATGGGGTGTGTGAACTAATCCTCATGCTTTGAGGGAGCGTTAGTCCTCACTTGCTCAAATGATATTATCTTATTAACCCCAAATCTAATATAAATTGATGAATGTTGTAGAAGGAATACATAATATTAAATACATATTAAATATAATATATTAACTATATAAATATAATTTCTCCAATAATGGCAACCATTATTGGTGGTAAGGGAGAAGTGAACAATCATCATTTTGTGTGGAAGTAGTTCACCATACAAAAAAACAGTCTGTTCAACATCCATTAGATGGAGGTTCCAGAAATTGATGGTAAGAAATATTTCATAAAAACAATATTTTATACGGATATTACTAGTTTTTTCACAAAATAATGGAATAAATAGTGCGGTGGGGGTGGAGAATGAAAATAAATGAATGGATCTTGTGAGAAGATGTTACCTCTCAATCAGGTAACTCCTTTTTTATGCGAAAATGAATGCATGAGATGATTTCTACCAAAATAGTGTTTTCATTGTCTAATGTATGATTTATGGGATACAAATTGGACATATAATAGACAAATATATCAATTTCTTGACATTTTGGTAATGTGTTGATGTGGTGTCCTTTTATAGGGAAAAATGACACACATTGAATATTTAGAAACATGTTTGGGGTTCACATGTTCTAACCTAAAAAACTCATGGAAAACCAAAACCACTAAACAATATAAGGTTTGTGGACGACATATGTACATAAAATGTTTTTTTTGGAAAGTTTATAGTTCATTTGGTACTTTAATATGATTAATTATTAACTAATTAAAATTAATTTGTCCATAACAGCTGTGAATAATTTTATTTAATTTTACCAATAATTTTTGGAAAAAATTAAATTGAGAATATTAGAATCTAAATATAATACTGATTGAAATTGATTATATTTATTTTTTTAATTTAATTCATAGATGTGGAAAATTAATATTACTTCTAACCCCATAGATGTGATGAAATATTTGGGTTTTATAGTAGGAAAAACATCAAAAGTTTGTTACAATTCTATATTCAATTACAAATTGAAATTTATTCTAATGAATTAAATCGAATTAAAAGAAGTCATATTTATCTATTCGGACCATAAATCACATATATAACATCATTTAAAATTAATAATTAATTATAAAAAAGTATTTTTTTAATAAAATACATTATTATTCATTATTCACCATAAAATGATTTTTCACAGAAAAATTCCAAAAATTCCCCTAAGATAATTTCGATGTTATGAATTAAAATTATCAAGTTTATTTTATCAAATTGAATTTAAAAATGTGTATAAAATTTATTTCCACAATATAATTTGTTCATTCAATGAAACAATGTTATTATACATAAAATTACGTTACCAAAAAATTATACCTTTCATTGTCAATATGTTTTATTTATATAAAAAATATAAAAAATATTTATAAAGTAGTTATTACTATTCCTATAAATTTTTTTAACATTTAGGTTATAATTATATATCAGTTAAATAATTATATATATATAAATATGTATCATATAAACTTAGTGTTTCATTCATCGTATGTTGTATCGGTGTTTTTAGGAGCACAATACAAGTTGGTATAATATATAAAAGGAATGTATTTTTTAGTGTTTTAATGAATAAATAAAAATAAAAATTTAGAACTATTTCTAGATTCTTGTGAAATGAAATAAAAATATTGAAAAGATAAATTCTTTTGAAAAAATAATTCTCAAAATCCCGGGGTGTATCATTCTACACCCACTCCCCTTTAAAATGAATTTCACAATTGAAATTCCTTTGGGTTATCAACAAATTAATACATGAATGTTTTATTTATAAAAACCCAAATCAAAAAAAAAATTATACTAATAAATCCCTTGAAAAGGTGAATTTTTATTCATAATGGTTACCTAATGTATCATGTTAATATGTTTCCACATCATAGAATATATGTGGAAAGTGAAAACATGGATATAGACAAATATTAATGAAATCATCTTCTGATGGAGAGTGATAGAGATCAAGGTGATTAGATATTTAACCACAAAAAACCAATATATACATAATCACCTAAGGGACATTCTGATTCTTCAGAAACATAGGTATATGAAAATATTTTTTTTCAATATCTTTTTTACTTAAGATAATTAATTTTTATTAAAAGACATTGTTTCATGTTTTATAGACAACATCAGCCTTTATTTTAAGTTGATATACCTCACATAATTTCATAAAAAAAATAGGATTCTTTTTCATTTCCAATTTACTAACAGATCATATGGTACATGATGTTTCATCCCAACTATAATCAATTATCATCAACCCCACATTTTTATAACAGGATATCCAATATGAATAAATCCTCATTTGATCATCTAATACATAATATTTGAATGAATGGTTATATATATATATCCTTTTAGAATGATGAAAATTCCAAACATTATAAATAATTCACAAATTCATCTTATCATTAACCCCCCATATATCATAGTGATGTACTTGGTTGTCACATTCCAAAACATGTGAATACCCTAATTGAATTTGTAACACCATAGAATGATAACGTGTAAAGTGAATACGATTTTTTTATTGATTTCAACATCGTGAACCTTTATTTTTGGGGTACTACCTGATAAGAACTCTATAGTCATGTATGGTTAGAAAATATTGGGACTAATCACACTAGAGTTATGACACCAAATACCATTAAAAATATACAATTAAGAATTATTTGGTGATTTCATTACTAGGATCAGCGACCCCCTAGGAAGTACCTTTGTATCACCATTTAATATGACAATTCGGTTCTGATGAAAGCACAAATACCCTGCATTAACATGGTTGTCGTGTCCTGGCCTTCCAGGTACCACCAGTTTCCCTACAGACACATGGTCCCATTCTGGGGGCCCACCCATGTGCATGAATGGGTCATCTTACTAATGGATAACCCCACAAAACAACACATGTAATTTCAAATTTTATTTGTGCTCAGTCACACGCTACATAGGAAACATCCCCAAAGGTCTCCCATATTTATCACTAATCTAGTCTAAGAACACATAAAATGGAGTATTAATCAGGTAGGATCCTGAAAAAAAATATACACTTTGATGAAATGTTTCATATCACTTTAGTCATTTATCCCATTATCATTCTAAGGTGTTACATTCACCCCTCCCCCACCCCTTTAGAGAACACTTTTCTCATTTTTGACCTAACATCTCAATCTAGGAAGAGCACCACACATAAGGCTAGGTACCACCCCTGTTACCAAATGTGATAAATGGGTCTCATGACTGCACAAACACCCCTACTTATCATGGTCGTCGGTTCCCAGATTACCCGAGACAACTGGTTTCCCCACAGACAAATGGTCCCCTTCCTAGGGCCCAGCCACATGCCCGAATGGGTCATCGGAATAATGACTATCCGTACAGGCAAACACATGTCCATTCTAGAATTCATTGTCCCCGCTCACATACACCCTGAGAAATATCCCAGTAAGTCACCCATCCTTGTCACTTATCTAGTCCATAAATGTTTAATTTTGGAGATTCTAATCAGGTATCCTCCGGAAAAGGAAGTTGAACCTTGTTGATATGAGTCATTTCATTTTAGAAATATTTTTTTTATCATTATGGGGTGTTATATTATATCATCTTTAATCTTGGTAACGACCTTAATTACTATAAATCCTTATAGAAAACAAGCACGATTCCATATTCCAATGATTACATGACACATTATTCAAATCCTATATCTTGTTAACTTAATCCTTGATGAAATAGAACACTTTTTTAATGAACAATTCTTCTGTAATCTATACCATCCAATTTATTTTTTATATCCAACATTTCATTATCTAAAAATAATTATCTCAATGTCATGAAATAATAAAGTATTCCCTTCCCTTATTCAAAATATAAGCATCCCAAGAAATCACATTTCTATATCTCCATCACCATTCAATATGTCATTTTCAATTCATAATGAAAACTTATAATAAAAATATTTATATATTTCATGATTCAAGTAACATTATAATTGAATTCCAACACATAATTACTTCATTCATCCCACATTATTATTAAACCATTAGTAGTGCTTTATCAAATAATTCCATAGTACCCCATTACAATAATAAGACATTTGAATCTTGTTTGAATGATAATCAACCTAAATATCTTCGGGCTTCTTATTTTTAATATAAAAAAACTAGAATAACATTACATTCATTTCAAATTTTCTTTGTATTCTCTTTATCATTATAATTATAACCAATACACATACCAGCATTATGATTATCATTATGTTATTTCCACCTCAGAAATAGATTTTCATAATTCTCATACATTCATCATATGAAACAGTCAATGATATCAATTTTTGTTATAGTTCTCTCCATTTTCCAAAATAAGGAAGCATAGTGGGAGAAACATTTATCATAATTGGATACCATATAATCATGAAAAAATATTATAGGAAAATTAGATCATGGATCTAACATATTTAATAAATGAAAAACTAGGTTTAACATATTATATTCATAACCAACATAAATTTAAATTATTAATCATGTTACATGAATAGATTGTGAATTCCCAAAGTATATCCCCCAGTAGTGTAAAACCAGGTGTGCAGTAAGGCCCATTATCATGTACCAGATTACCCCATGTCAGGTCCATATCATCTGGTCTGAGTTGTTACCACTACTTACATATGTCTTAGATAAACATACACAAATAGTTTCTAGAAATATATTTATTTATTGGAGACCACTTATTAAATGTTTTATCAAAATTCCAAAACATTTTACAAAATGTAAAATTATCCAAATACTTATCCTTAGAAAAATCCACAGACATATCTTAAGAAATAATCCTAGGTAAATCACTAGGCTTTTCTTCATTATAGTTTTTGAAGTTTTTCTAAATTATTTATTTGATACCAACTAAATAGAACCTAAAATCAAAAACATTTTCATTACATAACATTTGACTAATAACTAAACATTATAAAAATAGATTCCTAATGAGCATTGATGATATAGTGCCTTTTAAAACATGGAAACCTAAACCCTTTTGCATATGTGAGAAACATCATCTGCCACTAGGTTCTTCTTTACTAGAACAGTTCTCAGACATATCAAACATACTACATATTATCATAACCTGGGTGAAGGGGAAAATAGAAAGGGTGAGATCAAATTCTTAGAGAGGGAATGAAATGATACATGTAAGAATAAACATTATCATAATGGTGTCAAAATTTGATCCTAAAATTAAAATATCATTCCATTCATATAAAATATCATAAAGTATATCATGGAATAATGATTCATAGTTCATAAGACATGAATCACAATGAAATAGTGATCAGAAGTCAGGAAATAAAAACATAGGAATAAAACAATGAATTGTGGAAAAAACATAAAAATATACTAATTTCACTAGTATCCATATAATCACTACCAGGACCATATTAGTTGAAGAATTACTTTACTAAACCGGGTAACCCTGGTTTCATCCCTATATTACTAAACTGAGTGACCCACATTCCATCTGTGTATTATTGAACTGAGAATCCCTCGTTCCCGTGATGTATCAGCGAATCGTGTGACCCTCATTCCAGCCCTGTATTACATAACTGAGAAACCCACATTCTAGACCTATATTACTGGAACCTAGTAACCCTCATTCAAGCCATGTATTAATAAAATGAGTAACTCATATTCCATCTCTATATTAATTAAACAAATGATCCTTGTTCCATCCCTATTTAATCTCATTAGATAAAAATAATTACCCAATCTATTAGAGGGAGAGATAGGACTCATATGACATATAATGAGATCATACATACATGATCCCCAAAAAATATCATAACCAATGAAATAAAATAGGTATCCTAAAAAAGTAAACCTATCATAACACGTGGATAGTGTTAATCATTTCCTTATCATTTCATCAGAACAATAACTCATAAAAGAGAAACTGATTTCATTTCTATATAATCCATGATGGTGAAATGTGATTTATAAAGACAACGATATTAATCATAACTTATTCATGGAAATTAAATTAAGGTAACTATTAAATAATTTCCTAAAAGGTATTACTAATATCAATAATTTCCATCATAGATTGAATAAAATTTTAAAATATCCACTAAAAATGTTTCATGAGGAAAATAACCATTCTCTTTTGAAAAACCATTTTTAAAAAATAATAACGTTTGAAAATAAATTTCTAAAAAAATAACATGAAAACATATAATTAATATATGAAATCATCTTGAAAACCATTTTCGTTGAAAACATTTATAACATGCTTAAAAACTTTTTATAAATGGTTTTCTTTTAAACCCCTAGAAAAATATTATTGAGAGATAAAAAATTCATTCAAAACCATTTTATTGAAAATACTTTTAAAATGTATAAATAAATATTGAAAACATTTTAAAAATCATTTTTTGTTAAAAATATTAAATGAATTATTAAAAAAATTTGAAAAAAATATCATTGAATTAAATTTGAAAACATATAAATAAGATGTGGAAACATTGGAAAAAGGGTTTTCCATGAAAAAATATAAAATCAGTTTATAATTATTTAAAAATCATCCTTTAAAATTTCTTTTAAAAAATTCATAATTATTATCCTTTCTAGTAATGTAACGGGAGATTCAATGACATGATGTTTGGTAAATCCATTCATGTCGTATGAGGTCAAAAAACATTCCTTTTTTATGGTAAAATGTATTGAAAACGTTTTTGTTCAGAAACATAAAAGTAGATTCCCTTAATGATATTGTTAAAAGTCATAATTTTCTAAAATGTATTTTTAATTTTATAGGTGTATGGAATAATTTTTTTTGAAAATATGTTTAGAAAACTTAGATTTCTAAACAAAGATAGGGTAATATTGCCATTTTCTAAAAAAAAGTTATTATCTTTCTAATGTACTGAAGAGTAGAAAACGGTACCAATACATTATTATATCTTGAAATAATATAGTGTGAAAAATCTAATGAATATCATTGATATATGGAGCATAATATTTCATTAAAGGAAGCATAAACATAAACAATCACAAAAAGTGATGAGATTGTATGAATAAACTCTTATAATATGATTTCATGGAATCATGCTTTCCATGTAAGGGAAATAAATTATATTAAGCATGAAATATCATGAAAACATTTAGATTTATTATTTTTAATAGGAAAAAAAATAATTATAAAAAAAGAGAGATTACAAGAGTCTAATGTATGGGATCATGTTAAAATATTTTCTAAGAAAGGAAATTGGATCGGTGGGGAGGCCACCAAACCAGGTGATGTCTGGATTGACACCCATGTTGGCAAGGCCATCTCCTACTGTGTTAGCTTCCTAAAACACATTTGTGATGATATAGTTGATATATGTAAGGGAACAATGAAAATCTATCCAACCAGTACTAATCTCCCATGAAATATGTGTTATGCCATTCCAAATTTCATGCATGATGGTCATCAATTAACTTTCAATACAATGATTGTTCCAACTAAAGAGGATAGAAAATTAAATGGCATGGATCAAACCTATAATCGTTGCTTTTAGAGAGTTTGAATAGTAACATTTTCCCATGAAACATCTTTGAATATTCCTGAGATGATTCCTGATGATCGCACCAAACCCTGCAGGCCCCTAATATCCCTTAGAGGCACCATGAATATTGATTTTAATCCATCCATGTGAGGGGCCCTCCTTAACACCTCTAGAGTGTTATGTGGTTAACAAAAATTTCTCTTTATCTATATCTGCATTATGATAGCAAGTTCATGCATGGTGTTCTGGCGATGAACCACTTGTAATAAAGCGACAACATATATAGAAATAGTTATCTTCATCCATCATACATTCAGATTTAAGAAAAAAATTTGATGGATAATACCATTTCGATCATACCAGATCACATGGTAGTGATCAACAACTACAAAGAGGAAAAGTTTCATGATTTTTTTCATAGCCTTCCATTTTCACAATTCATTATTTGAGTTCTAAGAGAGTCAAAAAACAACCATCTAAAGTAAATAATGTAAAGAATATACTTCCAAAGAGCTGAAGCAGTAGCACACAAAATAAAAAGGTTGTTGGTAGCTTCCCTATGTTTTTTGTAGATTCTACACATAGTGAAATGTTACATACCCAAATCTCAAAGGAAAATTCCGGTGGGAAGTCTGTTCTAAGAAAGATTCCATATGAAATTGAATCTCAATGGTTTAATCTAAGGATTGTTAAAATGTTTGAGCCAGCTGTAATAAATCTCAGAATCACAAAAATAATTATTGTAGAAATTTTTAGATGGGATCATACCGTTTAGAGCTAGTTCCCAAAACAAGAAATCCATATTGTGAGAAAAATATTAATTTTCAATAACATTCAGTATAGAATATGGGGTGATTATGTTGAGAAATTAAATTTTTTTGATAGTTTAGTTGTAGTTTTAAGGAGTGTAATCATAATAAATAAAAGCCATTAAAGGTGTTCCAACCCAGTTGTTTAGACAAAATTTCATGGAATTGTCATTGGATACCATCCATCAGGAATTAATCATAATTTTGATGATGGGGTGTTTGATGGAATGTGAAATTGAAGAATTAATGAAACTAGAGTTTCCCTAATTCTAGCCCCATTCCATTATTGAATAGGGTTACCCGTATTCTATCCTTGTATTAATGAACTTAGTGACCGTCATTCCCACACCTAGACAATGGATCCACATTCCACGTCTCATATGAGAAACACATAGTAATGAACAACATGTATCATAAAAAATCATGGGATGACACAAAATATCTCATCCAAACATAACAATAAAAAACAAAACTCACCCACGCACTCATGGGAATTGCAATCCACAATCTTCCAAAATAATCTTGTTCTATAGACACCTAGAATAAGAAGTTTGTAAGGTGGGTATCCAGCCAACCATCCTCCCACTGGGTTTTCTGGGAAAGATACCCTCACTCATGAGAATGGTGGTTTACTGAACATAGTGCTCAACTAGGGAGTGGTTTTTATATAAATAACCAAAAAAATACATGTATATATTGATATAATTCCAATCCCTCTTTCCCAGACTATGGGTTATCAAACAAAAAATAGGCTCACAATATTTGCATCATCATTGCTACCACAAATTCAATCACCACAAAACCAGCCAAAACATATTACCAATTTCGAACCAATTTTATTAAAACTTTAACATTCATTATTCACAACTCATTGTTAAATTTAGTTAACTAATCCAACCCAATCCTATTCCAAACATTATTAACAAATTATTTATTAATATATTTTATTACTATCATGGAAACTACCAAGCACAAAACATCAAAACAACCAAAAAACACATCACCACACATATTGATCATGTATCCTCTACACAACACTTCACATCTATTCCACGCTTCCCAAACCATCCCACATCACACACATGTGCTTCAAAAAATGTACCACAACACAAACAAGTGTTTATCCATACATCACAAAATCGACAGTTCATGTGCCATATTCTTTGTACTCAAATCCACCCTATCTCACACTAAAAATCACCCCACATACCAAATATCATCACAAATCTGATTTTTATAATTACTCACTTATAAAATTTCTTTTGTTAATTTAGGGGGTTTTTCCAAAAATAGGGTAATCCTAGGGAATTTTTTTTTATCCACATGTATGTGATTAAAAAAGGCCAATATTAAAGTGTTCAACTGAATTCAACCAATATGAATATATTTTAGTGCGAAAGTAACAACCAGTATAGGCCATTATATTCTGAGGTCTGTTCATCCCCTCTAATGGAAAAATCCCAAACAATAAGAGAAGATGTAATATTATTCTATAAAACCCCTATACTATTACAATAAAATTTACCTATTGATAATCATTTATTATTATTACACAACCATAATCCAAGGCTAATAAAACTAAAACATCACCTACATTATGCACATATAAAATGATAAAAATAAATCCCTACATCCAATTGATGTCAATATTCTTCACAATAGAATAGATCATGTAATGGTCTTCTGATCAACTATCCTAGAATATTTACTTCCATCCAAGTGCATTGTTGCAACACTACAGCCAAAAAACTGAGAGAGACCCCATTAGGAATCATGTATATGTAAAAACCATTTTATGAAGATGATATAAGGAAGAGAACAACACCAAACCAATGGATACACTTAAAATACAATGGGAGAACATACATTGTGTCACTAGAGAATGCCATTGAAGGATTAGTGAGATCAACAAATATAATAAAGTGGAAGATGGTTCAATGAAATACTAAAGGATCCAAGGATACAAATGTAATGAGAATGAATCCTATATTATTTGATAAAATTAAAGCATTAGGGGATTACACGCCGTGTAATCCCCTATAAGGTCATGAACTGTATTGAGGACCACCTCCAATGAAAAACTGATACCCTCTTAGTTAATTTTATTTTTTAAAGCCCAAAATATTACATGTTAGGAATACCTCTTTCAAATCATGTTAAATATACATGTTTTGTGGCATTCTAGGACATTTCGTGAAACCAAACATCACACCGTGAAATCATGTAACATGACGTGTTTGTTCCTTGCATCAATATTTTCACAATCAAATATATCGAAAATCTCTTTGAGCCTCCAACAATCAGTTTCTATAAAAATAATCATATTTTAAAATTCCATGAGGGAACAAACCATTACACACAGTGATACAAGGTCTATTGGGATGGAAAACAGTTAGTCGCATCATTATGCCAAACCATAATACCAGCAAAAGAAACCGTGAAGAGTGGGATAATGAGATTCCCCATGGATTGTCAATATGATTAGGACAAAAATGTGAGGATCTCCTTATGGAAGGTAATTTTACATAAATAAAGAATTGTTTTCCTAATCGTGTGACTAAATATTCATGGTTTAAAAAATATAATAAAAAAGCGTACATCAGTTGGTATTATATGAAAACTCGTTAATGATTCTCAATATGATCCCAAAAATTAAATTTCACCCCTACTAGGGTTGTAGAACCTATAAAAAATGAATAAAAAGAAATAAAGTGTTTTTTAATTGTTTTTTGAATATCAATTCCCTTGGTATGTCTTGGTTTGTGGCATTTTTTATTTTCTTTTATATGATCTATAATATTTAATCTCACGGTTTCATAAATCTAGCCCAATTCAAATATATGTTTTGTTCATGATGACTCTCACATTATCGATTGGGGAGAGATCATTGTTGATGATGATGCAACCCTTGAGGAGCGACTTGTGGAGATTCAAGACCGCAAGGAGAAGGTTTTGTATGGGTGTTTTATCCCCTTAGTTCGTCTCTTGTGGTGACACGGTGGCATGGAGGAGAGTACCCGGGAGCATGAGTCACATATACATGATCAGTTCCCAGAGTTGTTTAACGTTTAAATATTTTCATGTAATGATGTTTCCTTCATGGTTAGACATTTCATGTTTTATTTATGAACATTTTTTTGTTCCTTTTGTGGATTTCTCTCTTTTTAGTGGTATCTCGATGGGTGGTTGTTCGGACCCTATTTCTTTTTTTCTCTCCTTTGATTATTTTTGAATTCTCGAGGATGAGAATGCTTTGATAGGTATCTGATGTAATGGAATTGGCCTCTCTAGTTCATTATTTTGTGATAATGTGGTGTTGGAGGTGTTCCAGGAGGTCGTGGTGACTTATCCCCAACAGTTGGCCAAATTTCCAGTTCTGTGAATAGTGGTTCCAGTTTCAAGAACAACATCGGTAGGTGAATAAAGATTCTATCGGTGAGGATCAGTGAACAATGTTTCTATCGGCGAGGTCTATCAGTGAGGTCTATCTGTAGACATGTACATTGTTTCCAGTTTTATGAATAGTATCAGTAGGTGAACATTGTTTCTATCGGTGAGGTATTTGAATAGTTCTATCGGTAACCTATAACGGTAGGTGTACAGTACCATTAGTGTACAGTACCGGTAGGTGTACAGTAACGGTAGTTGTACAGTACTGATAGGTTTATAGTACCATTAGGTGTACAGTAACGGTAGGTGTAATGTACCGATAGGTGTATAGTACCAGTAGGTGTACAATACCGGTAGGTGTACAATACCAGTAGGTGTACAATATCGGTAGGTGTATAGTATAGGTAGGTGTATAATAATGGTAGATGTACAGTACCTGTAGGTGTACAGTACTGGTAGGTGTACAGTGTTTCATGCATCCTACAGTTTCGCCCCTTTGAAATTTTGTTTGACATAAAATACATTTGAAGCCTTATTTTAAGGATTTTAAGGCCGATTCAAATGCCATAAATCCTATTTTAATTATCCCTATATCTCGTGTTGTTTTTACTTGGTCAAACCGCATGGGATAATGCGATCCGCTTTTAATGTAAAATTTAGCATATCAAAAACCATTGCCCATTTAAATATTTAAAATGGACAAGATATCATCATCCCTTGTTATTCATATTTGTTCTCAGCTATGAGACGCCCATAAGAGTTTTCACAATCAATCCCTACTCCTCTGATTGGTTCCGCTCTATTTTGTATGCAACCGAGCTGTGTCGTTTAATCTTCCATATAATGTATGTTTTATCATCATTTATTTGGGAATCATCTTCTCCTGTTTCCCCCTTCCATATTATACCATGTAATCTCCAATATTATAATGGGTTATTCAGGGGGTTTGGTTGGTTCTATCATACTGTGGCATTCCCGGTGGATGAAGTTGTCACGGGAGGAAGATTTTGACCCGTTGTGTGGATAAAGAACGTCAAGAATTGTTGAGGTAGGGGATTCAGTGCTTCTATTTTCTTTTACGTGCAACTGTATATTTAGCATATTTTATCCCGCTGGATCACAATGGAATTGACTTAATAAATATTTGAACTCGATAAATAAATTGATATCTGTCATTTGTTATTATCTCTTCTTTTGCATGAGAGTGTGATATCAATGCTTGCTTTTTTTAGCTATTTGTTCATGATGGAAATTAGAAAAGAACATAAAATGGGATTAATTAATAACTATTGTCTAAGGATAAGGATTCATGAAAAAGAATCTGGTTCTTATTATAATTTGATGTTAATCAAATTCGTGTAGTAAGCATGATTTTTTATCTTTGATAGCTTACTGGTTAGGTTTCCCAAATTTCGAACCTACGTTTAATAAATCTATTAATTCATGATGGATTAAAGAACCTCTTGTTTCATAGTTTCTATAAAGGGTTTTAAGTTACCCTCTTGATTGTTAATGGGCCAAGAGCCCCTTTTATGCGATTGTTGTTATAAGGGTACATGTGCTGTGATGTAATCCCGGATGGCTGTTGTGGTATGTAGAGGCATGGATACTTTGGTGGAGGCAGCAGATGACACTTAGAGTGGCGATATGCATCGGTTTATGCATGTGGGTGTCGGGGAGGACACCGGGGATGATGGAATGGGATGGATGTGATTTTTGGATTCTTGTCGATTCATTGGTTGATTATCTGCTTTACTTTTCTCCACTACTCAAGGATGATGGTCTTGCTAACCCTTCTTCCAAATGAGGTGATGGCCCGTGGGGTATTCCATGTGCTTTCCGTGTTTTGACTCTCAAGGGAGAATGGGTCTACACACTTTCTATAGGCGGAAAAGATTTGATGGGTAGTACATCTAATCATCGTGTTAAGACCTTTGTGTTTTGTAGAATAGAATGCTTTTCTAGAATGCCTGGGAGTATGGGCATGTACTTATGTAATGAATAATTGAATAAAAGGTTTTAACTCATGGGGTTGGAGTTACTGGAACATAATGAAAAGGTTGTAATTCGGATGGTATAGTGGATATTGGGTGTGATGCTAATTAAGTTTAATGTTAAATTGGTCATGGTTAATTAATGTTTAAATAATTAAATAATGTATAGTGGAACTGATAAAAAGGGAATGAAGTAATCTAACAAATCTCTTCAAATGGTTGTGTGCTTATAGGATACCATGTCTTAGAAGTAACATGAGGAAGTCTGAGAGACTTTCGTTGTAGTTGTGTCTAAGACTAGGTAATGCGCATGGTCTGGTTGTGGGATATAATATATCCAATAATTTTTTTGTTTTAATACTATAAACCACCCTTTTAGTAATGGAAACTGACACCCCGGTGATTCTGGGCCCTGGGGGTGTTTTCTCCAACATTCCAGTGGGAGGACGAATGGATGACTACAACCTTTGGCCCTTCTCTCTTATCTTGGTAGATACTTATGCCAACAGGCACAAAAGTTAGTTTCCCCATATATATATGTAGTGGGAAATAATGGATTGTGGTTATTTCACAAACATATATTCGGGATATGGTATTCTATGGGCTACTATGGGTGTAACATGTATAGGTTGTGATGGCTTGAGGATCCCTACTCGGTTTATGGGCTGTAATGGCTTGAGGTATAATACCCGACATATGATACACGTAATGTGGGTTGTGGTGGTTCCCGGAACTTACCTGGATACTTTTGGTTGTGAGGATGGTGTGGTTCTTCGCCCAGGTGTCTACAGGAAAGACTTTGTGGTGCACGAGGTGCAGATTGTGGTGCTTCTCCATGGTTTCTGTGGGAAATCCTTTTTGGAGAGAGATGCTTTGGACGTGCGACATTGGGGAAATGTGACAAACCAGTGGGGAAGTAGTAGTGGGGTACCCTTGATATTCATTACTATATGATATATTCTTGTATGTGTTACTTTGTGAGAGTGGCCATGGTGAGGTTTGGAACTTAGTATATCTATTTAGGTGATGAGTTAGTATCAATTGTTGTTATCTGTGCTTTAGTATGATTTCTTTAATTTTCCACAAGAGGCTTCGGGGAGGATCCTTCTGAGTATATTATTATACTCAACCTATGTATATATAAACTATTTTTTTGGTCACTTGGAGTGGGATGGAGATCAAGCTGGTTCGACTAGCTTGGGGTTGCAAGAGCTGTTCAGGATTGTGGGTGCTGCTGTTTTACTTTTTTTTTGGTACTTGTAGTTTTTTCAATCCAGTTATCGTACATTTCCATGGAATTTCATATGTGTACATGGGTTTCCTTTATATTCCAGTTCTGATTTAGAGATTATTGGGGTCTATATTATCTATCTTTTCCACATGTGTTTCCTAGAGGGTAATGCCTCCAATTTTTGGTTTTACTATACCCTCGTTGCTAGTCGCCAACCCGGGGCCTACTAGAGGAGGGAATCAGGGGTCATTATATACCTTCTCACATTGCTGGCCATGGAGGGGTACACATTGTGCGAATGGTGTCATGACATCTATGTATGTATTATGATAATTATTTATCATTATTATCATAATTTCAATTGTCAATTTCATTGTTCTTTTCATTCATTTTAATCAAATCTCCATGATAATTATAATGTTTTATTTCTTATATATTCTTCTACATCTTTTCAAATGTATTTATTCAAAATGTAATCTACTATCATAATAATATCTCAATATTTTGTCCAATTTTATTCTATAAATAAAAATCATTATTTTTTAATTTCAATATATTGAATATTCATGTTCATTATTAACATTGAAATTTATAATTTTCTTTTTAAAAAATACATTGAACCATATCACCATGTAAATTAAAAATCGTTGAATTGTGTTATATCAACGTGTGAATGCCCAGGCGAGTACTAGTTAATGCAAAATTAAGATGGAAATATAATATATTATATGATGTTCAAACTTGAATATTATAAGATTTATATTCATATAACATCCATGATTATAAATCATTAATAATTTATATACAGTTGAAAAATGTTGAATTTATTCTAGAAAGAGACATATATATTCTCCAGTTCAATGTATCCTTATTTTTTTAGACATGGGCTTCGTGTTCATGAATCAATGAGACTCTTCGTTTCACATCATGTGGTTTTATTTGATGATGATCGAAAATTACTACTAACTGGAGTTGATAATTGTGGAATCATGAATGTAAATTTTACACATATGATATTAATCTTAATTGATTTTTGTTTTTTTCAAATTTTACTCTATCATTAAATCAATTTTCGGATGAATGATTAGTTATTTCAACTAGTGGTATTGGGATTTTTTAATGATATTAGAAATAATTGAACATAATTTATTAATTATTGATTCCCAGGATTTCATTAAAATTATATGTTCGGGGTGATTCATATATTTTATAGTTAGTTCATGAAAAATAAATGAGTTTAGTGATGTTTGGAGTATTACAAAGGGTCTGTCTATAATAAACCATTATATGTGGTATGATTATTATTGTTGATATCTCTATCAGTGGTCATGTTTGTTCTATTTTTTGTGGTTTATTGTAATGTACATATTTAGGTATTTACGTACTAATCTATCATGAGATCGATCTGTAGGTGGTGATTCACTTTTTTGTTAGGTGTGTATGATCAAAAACCATAGTTGTTTTTAGGAATATTCATTAATTTTTTCATGCCGGATAATGGGATTCATTATGGGATAAAATGATTACAAAGTGTATTAAAATATAGATTAATAATTTTTTTTTCATTCCATGATAGTTTATTTATTTTAATTAATAAGATATTTGTTGTATTCATTTTTTCTATTTTTTTGTATTTACAATTTTTGTGATATACTCCATTTCATCCATTTGTATTTATAAGAACTCTATATTTTACAATATATGTTAGAGGAAATATCAAATAAATTCATCAATATTTTCCCTCAATCCCAATGATAGTATTATGTTATATGAGTTGTAATTGAATTTTTGAATGTATTAGATCATTTCATAATGAGAATAAAAAATAGATCTGATGTATTTATATCATGTATTCATATAGAGTAGTTGGTGAGTAATCGTGGGATTTTAAAATTAGTAATAAATAAATGTGATACCAAAATAACTTTTAGTGTTTAGATAGGGCACACTAATTAATTTGGATAATAGATATTCTATAGTATAATATTCCATCCAAATATGGATAGTAAGATATAGTAGAGTATAAAGACATTACATTCCATTTTTTTACCACTAATCCATGATAAATTATGTTATACAATGAGGTAAATACACTTGGTAGGTTTCTAATATAATAATAAATATAACATCACCAATGGTATTAATAATTTCATTTTATTATATGAGCCAATATTAGTATTTTTATATTGTTAAAATGAACTTAGAGTGTAATTTATTATCAGGATAGAAATATATCAGAGAAAGTTATATATGAGATAGTTGATCATCTTATTAATGATAAAATAGAAGGATCAATGAAATGTCCCTTGTAGATCATAATAGGCCTCCTATAGAATTTGAAATTGAGTATTATTTTTTCCTTCATGTATCAACCCAACATATGAAATGTATTTTTTTCATTGGAGTATGAATTTTCCTTGATTGGTTACACATTTAATTTTTTACTATTTACTAAATATATAAAGCATCATATTAAATTTTATTCATTTATGAGCTAGATTCAGGAAATATTTGATATGATTAATCATCACTAGAATATTATGGATTATTCAACATCTATGAAAATGGGTTTTTGGGGTAATAAATAGCCTGATGTTAGTAGAAGATATTTTTTCAGATAATGATTGTTAGGATAAGTTATTTCATGTTTGTTATTTTCCTTTTGTACATATCATATTGAGTTGTATAAGATTGGAGAAGAGAAAATTGGATTAGCAATCATATATAAAATATTAATACAAAGAGAAAAATATTTCATGATCATCGATGATATTATTGTTTGAAAATTATGGATCTATAGAGGAAAAAAGATGTTTCATGTTTATGTTTCTTATTAAGATGTTCGTAGGGTTTTTTCTTGTTTCAGAGAGATTTATGAGAGGTATGTCAAGGGTTAGTTTTTATATACCACATGTCTATTGTTTCCAAGGATTATGTTTAATATAATGGGGAAGGTAATTTTTTTAATGGAATCTAATATAATAGATATAATTATTCTATAACACACATCATATATATTTGGGGATTCAAATGTTAGCTAAGGAGTTTGGTGGAATGGTAGACTGAGTTATCCATTGTGGTAAACATCTATATGGTAACATATAGGTTATGATGATACCTTGTTGATCAAGATTCATATGTTTAACATATGATTTAGGAATTTAGTGATGATTAGTTCCTTCAAACAATATAATGACACACATTTTCAGATTGTCTTGTTTGTAGTGCGGATTTTCCACTCAGGAGAATCAATGATATGTTGAAAATATCAATATATGAATTTTGGTGGAATTTTTAGTCTGTATTTCTATGAGGAAATTTATGGATAATTGTTAGTATTATTTAATTAACATTTATTAAGTTGAATTAGATTAAATAATATGACAAGTAATTGAATGAATTTTTTGATGATTTTCATCCCAATTTTCTTATCATATAATATTGTTTGGATATTCATGTGTGATAATGGATATGAAATTATATCATTTTATTTTAGAAGAGAAATCTATTTTGGATACATTATATCAATATTTAAAGATAGAATTTCCCAACATGGTAAAAATATAGTTGTAAAATATATTTATACAAGAATACATAATTATCAATCAATCTAACATATTAGATTGGAGACTTTTTTGAAAACTATAAACCATGTTAATAAAATTAAATCCACATATATATCAGATTAAAAATTATTTTCCTGATGTGGGTTCTTCATAATTATATCTGGAATTCATTTATTATATTAGTAGATTATGGTTGTGGCTATGACAGTTATCTGATTGTGTTATTTTATGTTGATAATCAATAGGGTTTGGATATTTAATTATTTATTGATTATCGTTTGATATATTTATCCTAAGATTCACCTCATCTCGATTATTTGTTTGATTAGTTTTCATTGAAGCTTTTAGTTGAGATAGGAAATCATTATATCATTTCTCAAATGATTAAGTGCAATATCATACAAATTCAATATATTTGATTACATAGGGAAATATAGGTGTGTTGTTTTACTAAAATAAATTCTATAAAAATCACTGGGGTATTATGATTAGATATGGAGATTATGTGTCGATGATGCATCAAATGATTTTCAAAAAAAATTATAAATAGTTTTGGTGATTAATTTTTTTTTCATTCATGATTGGTTTGATAAAACTTTTACAAAATATGTATGAGTTCAATAGTTGATGTTATAAATTAAAAGGGTATGTAAATTTTATTACTACTCAACATTGAAAACTGTTGAATTTAATATTCTAGTTCAATGAATTTATATATTTTTATAATATGTATAGATAATTAAGGAAGAATAGTTTTAAATTTAAAAAATGTATGATGGATGAACCATTTACTTAAATATAGTAATATTGTGATTCATGGATGAATATAATGATCAAACAAAAGTGAACCCATCCTTTATTTCTGATTGTTTCAATTGAATGGTTTTATAGACATAGGTTCCACTAATAATATTGTTCATGAAATAATTTTGATTCTATGTATGTCATCTTTAGGATTAATTTTTCAATGATTTAATTGTTGTGACAATGAAATGGTAGATGTGTTTATATATGGTATGCGTTCATTTGAAGTAAAAATGTAGGTATTGATTGTTTCATTTACATTAGATGGGATCCTCATTTTTTGTATAAAATGATTGTTTAATGTGGGTATTTAATATTGCCTAATGTTCTTATTTGTGGAATGTATTTTATTACTAGTACGTATTGTGATAGGTTTATAAAATATAATATCTTGTATTCTTTTTTTTGGTTACTAGATAATTCAATATTGTGATTTCAAACAACATGATACCATTTTTGTACATAGTTCTTGTGATTTTATTTGTGTTCACTAAATAATATTTCTATATTAACAAGATTATTGATTTGGGAATTAATCAATAAAAAACCCATGATTTTAGCGTTTCTGTATTTTGTGAAATTAATTATGTATCACTGGATGGATATAATATTTTTATGGGGGGATGTCTATGAATTTTTTAAATTTTAATTTTATTTATAAATTTTTTATTATGCTGAATATAACTGACTAAAAAATAGTGTATGTCATTTAATAAGGATTTTATTTTGTAATTATATTACTAAATGATGATTGTTAATATATTGATGTTGAGGACATTGATGAAATTTAATTCCTTGGATTTAGTTTAGAATGTCATGTGTTGTTATGGATGATAGATGATATTTTATATGAGGTTAGGAATTTTCGTATAATAGGTTAATGTTAATTATAATTTTAATATTCCCTAATTCTATACAGAGGACTTCTATATTTTCAAACAAATGGGCACAAAACACCATGGTTGTTCATAGGAATTCCATGGATGAAAGCATTGAGAAAATTTCATACATGTTATGAAATAATTTCAAATACATCTATATTACAATGTATTACTAATATATATTGATTAATTTAGTGTGAAATAAATTATTTTTATGTGATCATTGAGTGAGGTCATTGGATATATTAATTTGATGTAAATAAAGTGTGGGATTTGAATAAATCTATTTTCTCCATGTTCTCCATTTATCAAATAAGTTATTGAGGAATACAATATTTAAGGGGTCCCCTAATTCATTCATGATTGGTAGATAATACAGAGATAATTATTTTTTAAAAATTATTAATTAAAATTCCACAACATTATATATTTTTATTTATATATAAAATATTACTATGAAATGCCATTGCTGATCATGTGTCCTCAAAATTTGTTTTCTAATTCAATTGATAGATTAATCCTATTTTAAGAAATAGTAATTTTCTATATGATCCTTTTATTTTCAAAATAAATTCTATATACATTATAAATATGTATGTTCAAACTCTATTATTATATATATGCTATTTTTTGGAAATCAATCCTATTAGAAAAAATCACCAAATATTATTCATTAAGAGAAATTAACTTATTTGTTGGATCTTACCCACTCCCTATAATAAAAATATATTATAAATAAATTGATAATAGATAAAAATGTGATATTATTATTTTTATAATCTAATTCACTTGTTTTAGAATATAAATACCCATTTCTGTAGAAATAAAATATCCAATGAGCCATTGTAGTATATACAAAATGGATTCATAATTTAGGGTTGGTCATTTTTTGTTCAAAATAAACATTCCCTAGAACCATGAATTGTTTTATAGTATTTCATCCCTATGTTATATTTAATGGTGTTTTTTTATTATAATTTTGTATTTTAGGACAGAAAATATGCACCTTGCTGATGGGTTCAATGTTTTCCTTTTTTTGTTTCATCTTATGAACTAAATAAAATGCTTTCGCCCCATAATATTTTAGGCCCAAAAATATACCTTTTATCGTGAATATATCAAAAGATAAAGAGTCACTTCGGTCAAACTAATTCATGGAATATTAATTAATAATACCATTATTGTAACCATTCCTTTTAATAAAAGGATAAATAATTTTTTTCACAATTTTTTTGCAATATTTTATAATGTGTTTTTAATAAAACATGATACAATCAATTATAGTGTAATATTTATGTCTAATTATATAAATGAAAATATTTTTAGTCTATTTATAGTTTTAGAATATAAATATTATTAAAAAATTATAAAGTTAAATTATTTTTTATTTTTAGAAGCATTTTAGGAATTTTTAAAATTTTATATTTTTTACATTAGATGAATTAATTATAAAAAGATAAAGTGATCAAAATTATAGGCTTGGTATACCCTATACCATAATTCTAATTATCCCTATTATAAATATTGAAATGTATTGAGATTTAGAAATGTTATTGAATATAGTTTATTTATATTTGGCGTAATAATGAATTATTTCATCACTTAATTATAATGAAATTTTTCTTAGGGGTGTGAGGTATATCTACCAAACAACATTGTGGGTTATTTAAATTTCAATAAATTTTATGTATTGGCTATATATCTCATCATTTAACCACACCAAGATATTTCAAATCATATTTAGTTCTAATATCTGACATTAATACTGTACATAACTTATTAATAACATACATTCTAATATTTATTGATATTTATTGAAATTATATTTGTGTTTATAATACAAAGTAGTGTGTTGTGTAAAAAATACTCATCATAATGAATTAGAAAATTAATTTTTTTCGTTATAGGGAATTGAAAAGATAACCTATAGTATTATGAAAAAACATAAAGAAAAAAGATATGAGATGATAAAAAATTACATATGATTTAATACATCGAAAAATAAAATGAATCAGATTTATATTATGATCCAATGAAATTTAATATTTATACAACTCAAATAATATGTGTGAGATTCATTTCAATGTTAAACATTTGAAGATCATAATTCACTGACCAGATAGGTTATTCCATTTTTTTACTTGATTATCTTTTGTAATGAAACTATGTCTTGGAAGACAATTATCATCTTGTTTTTTTGTTTATCTATAACTAGTATGCTGGTGTTGTCTATTGGTATCTAGTTTTGACATTTTTATTAGGTAACCCATAGCTAGAAAAATATTATAAAGGTTACTTGTTGAATTATTTTATTATCATTTATTGGCTAAACAGTTAAACTTACAAATATCAAAAAATCATAAATAATAATATTGGGGTGTTTCCAAAGAAATGTACTTATGTGATATGATGAACTCCCTTTCATTCTAATTTATTATTAAAATATTTATATTTTAAATAGAAAATTATATATTTTATGGGGTCATAAATTTGTTTATATTGTCCATAAAATTCTATGATGATAAAAAAAGACATGAAAATCACAAATTAATAGGTCTTTTTATGACCTTATAATATTCATAATAATAATAATATTCTGATCGCATATTGGTATTTTTTATTAAACATTTATAATTTGGAATCATTTGTTGAAAATCATTTATTAGTTGACAAATTTTGATACCCTAATTATTAATGTTATATATATATATATCTATTTATCAAAGTCAATATAGAGTGCATTATATAACATGTGATCATCACAATTGTTTATTGATAAAAACGTAATCATAAATGTAGGTTAATTGATAAATGGTGTTGTGTATATTTAAATTGTGAATGAGGTGTGAGTTTCTATATTGTATGATGGAAGAGAAAATCTAATTTACTAGGTTTATGTTTCTTGTAATTATAGATAAATATATTATTTTCTCTCTATAAAATGATTTTATTTTCTATATCATGCTTATATAGGTGGGATTTTCAATACGAGAAGAAGAAAAAATGAATTACTATATATAACAGGGAAATGATTTTGGTAATTAGTAGTGTGATAGAAAATTTATTCAATAATTATTTTGATATTATTTTTATAAAATTTATAATAATATGTTTTTACTAAATTTTATTCCAACTATAATTTTCATTGTATAATAATAGATATAGATAAGAAAAAGATGTATTTTATCCATACTTATAGACTATATAACTCATTTATTTATGAAATATTTGAATCCTTTAGTCCTATTTATTAGAAAAAATGGATAAATATCTGTTTTAAGGAAAATTTATTGGGATAATTTAGTGTTGGATCATATGCATAGTATCATATATTGGAAAATGAAAACTCAAGAATATGGCTATTTCATGTACATATTTTCATTTACTATAACATAATGGCCTCAGAAGTCAGTCAACTCTACACCATGCTTGATTGACCATATGGCATCAATTGTATCTTCCCAAATTCCAGTGGAAGATGACTAGTAGTGAGGGCGTAGGTTGTGTCCATGTGGATATTATTACATTGTTATGAGAGTTTATCATATGATAAATTCAATAAAAGTCAATAGATGAAGTAGTAAAATAATCATATAATAGGAAAAAAAATATTAATATATAAAAATAAATGTTGGTTATCATATGCAATGATGATCAGTTCTTGCCAATACAAACTATAAAAAATAGGTTCACAATGATACAATGTCATAAATTTCAAAAATATAAAAAAATATAATATATACTATCTAACATTATCGAAAAGAGTGTAAGACTAATCATATGATACCCTAGTATTAACAATGGAACAAAAACATGAGTCAAACTTGGTGTACACGGCGATTTACCTTATACATAATTACACCCATAATGTCATTCTGGATACCCAACAACAGCAAGAACAAGGTGAGAGATACAATCATTGTAGTAAACCACTAAATGATTTATAACAACCTAGTATGTAAAATATAATATATGTAGTTATCATGTAAATTATATATCCAGTATGAAATTAAACTGCGCATGGAATATATATAATATGGAATATGATACATTATAGCCATACATGGCTTCGTTCAAAAACTAGTTATAGAATCCTACCACAATGAATTGTCAATAAAAGTAAATACAATGTCGACACCCTAAATCAGATATTACATATAATCCTTGTAATTTCAGTAAAAAATTATTTATAAAAACATCCACATCTGAGCTGTATAACAAATCAGGTCACATTTACCTTGGTTGTGTCCAATAATAGGAGGTCCATACCACTATGGTCAAAATACATGGTGTAGAAGACCGAGGCATCCTTGTTGAGTCCCATTCATATCTCTATGGGAACTTGGTTAGGCTTGATATGGGATCCAAGGTGCATGTATTCTTACCATATCCATTTATAGACCGATACAAACTAGATCCATGGGGTGGAATGGACTAATGAATCCCATGGATTCTAGAACTAAGGTTAATCTACTATCCAATGTGTCCACTACCATGTTCACGTACCAATGAAAATCATATAGGGTTTCAAATTTAAGAAGTAAATGTTTATTATATTTTTCAATTCCTAATTATCAAATTACAACACATCAATATATCCAGACATTATCGACAAATAACATTAAATGGAAAATAAAAATTGACCCAACTCAGAGAGACTTTCCATGAATGCTACTACTTCATTTAAAATTTACATACTATATCAAGACATAATAAGGAGTAAGTACATCTCCTTAATAATAAAAATATTTTAATTAATTAAATAAATAACATATTTTAACAATGTAGCACTGAAACACAATCTTTTTTTATTTTTAATGACCAAAGGGAAATGGTCCCAACCAATGGGTTAGATTAGTTAGGGAAAATCCCATAATTCACCACAAATGATCTAAACAGATTCCCTATTTGGTTCCAGTAATTTTATTAAAAATGTAGATTCATTTTCAAGAAAACCCATGATGTTATAGAAGGTGTCACAATGGAATCTTGATTTATATATCACTATACCAAACAAGTTAAATATAGACCACCATCATTATATTGGTAGTATATAGCTTGTCCAATATCAATTACTAATTCTTATTAGGTCAAATGAAAAATAAATATTGGATTAAGAACCTTTTATTATGGTGTTTTATTTTAAACATAAATTTTGAGGAAGATACTAAGAACAACAAGGAATATATAAAATTTAATTTAGTACTCACTTATGAAGGTTCAATGAGACATTAGATGCACGTTTCCAAGATCTGATGGAGTAACGAGATCAATGCCCACCTTTTATCTCAAATAGGACCTCCAAAAATATAACATTTGTCCAATGTGTTAGAAGAGGAAAGTAGGTTTTGTTTAAAATATTAATTAGGAAAAAACTTTTATATTTTCCCAATTTACTGGGATTTATGGTTTGTCAGTATGGTTGTCGAATCTGTGAGGCTATAGTGCACCCATTACTGTTGGAAAGGGTCACCCCCATGCTATTTTATCCTAAAGTTTTATTATCCTTGAAAAACCCTTTTCTCATCCCATAATCAGAATCTATAGACATTCTTACATTCTTGTGATATGTAAACTGCACGGCTTCACTAACCGTGTAGCATGTATGACACCGCATAATATTCCCACAAAATTATATGTTATTGTATGACATTCCCCACACGGTTTCAAATAACTGTTCAAGAATCCATTATCACCACATATGATTGGTAATGGTATTCATAAAAAAATGCATTCCCAAAACCCCATTGATCTAATAGGTTATTTTCATTAGTCCATAAATCATTAAAAATAATAGGGTAAATACCTTTTAAGTATACTTGGGTTCTTAAAAAACATCCTCCTTGTAAAAAAAATCATCCATAATTTTCCCTCTAATGGTAGTTTAATTTTCATATGAGAATAAAATTGGTCCTTGTTCCTGTATATGGGCCTCTGACTCCAAATTATCATCAGTAAATGATATTGATTCCATAGCACCTATAATAGAGTATCTCACTGAACTCAGTTATCCATCATGATTCTATCAATTGTATGTATCAGATTCTCTTAAATGGACACATCTACTGGTAACTTAATATCCTATTAATGAAAAAAATGATATGAGTATGAGTGATAGAAATGGGACAAGGAAACATCGAAGACATCATGCATAGGATGATACATTTGAGGTAACTCTTACTAATAATATAAAATCATAACTCCCTCTTTAATCTCAAAGAGTCCAAAATATTATAGAGATTACTTACCAAGTCTCATGATCCATATATGTCCTAACTATAGGGAAACATGTAAAAATAATATATACTCAACCTTGAACTCTATTGGTTTTCTATTTCTATTAGTGAAATATTTATACCATTATTGTGGAGTATTCATCCACTTTTGAATCAACTGGACCTGGTGACAATTTTACTACACAATATGTTGTCCTTTTAATTATACAATTCCTACATATAATAATCATATGTGCATTCATCATTAACATCCATAAAAATACTCATAAGTTGACATTTCAATTGTCATGTTATAAAAATTATTATAAGAGAACCCAACTAGGAGTATATTCCTTTTCCAAGATACATAAATATACATTACACATTCTCACATAGTTTCTTCTAGAACCTATATCATATGCCTTGATTGTAAATCATTACAAGGGTTCTATGTTGTCCTCATAAGAACCTATACCAAGTTCCCTCAGCAAACTCTTCTTGAAAACAGATGTAAATACATATCCTTATATAAAAGAATATTTTATAAGACACCATAGAGTCATACTAACACATGAATATATAACCTCCCAATATCATCCACACTGAAGGTGTCCATGATCAACGTGAAATAAGAAACATTAATGAGACTTTTATCAAAACTCCCAACAACATCACTGCCACTACAAGATCATGGTAAAACTATCATGAAATCCCTAGTGATATGCTCCCATTTCAACTTAGGAAAAAATAATTCTCTAAAAATATAGTAGGTTAAAAATATTCCAACTTGACCTTATTATACTGGAACTCCTTTTTACCAAACCAGATACCTCATGTTTCAACCCAACCACGAAAACTGATGGAATTAATCATTATAAATCGTAGTAACATAGGGATTTAATTCATAAACTAAGGCATTAAACTCCAACTTCGTATCCTAATTCATGTACACTAAAACAAATATGCGAGAAGGTATATTCATAACCTCATACTCTACAATAGTTTAACTAGGTGGTGAATCCCCACATGCCACACACTCTTGTAGGAAAACGCCCTTATAATCATGTAGCTACCTTGTCCTCATTTTATAAGTTAGTGTCGATGTCATGAATAAGCATGTAACAAATATCTTCTTGAGACTGTCATGCACGTTTAAGTGAATCTAAGTGAAAATATAAATAATCTACACCTTGATTAAGGCCTACTGAACAACCATTATCTATTTTCTTCTATGATCGGAATCATAGACTATAATGCTTTTTCTATTTGTATAGGAAATCTATATGTCAAATGACTCCTTGTATGACACCTATATTCACTATATCAGATTCAGACCTTGCTCGGTAAATATGAAAAGGAGGATTTCTAGGGCTGTGTACACCAAATTTTTTTTCCCAATATTTAACTTTTCCCACAACGCAAATCATGGAAATCTATATTTAAGATTATATTATATGTTTATAATTAATCAATTTTGGCCTCACCTATCACGACTCATAATCTATAACTATAATCCATGCATAAAAATAAATAGAATATCAATACAAGATGTGTCAACGTACATACTATAGCTTCATCATTATAATGGAAGAATTAATACCAGTGCTAGAGTCAAAATACCATTCATCTCTTGAAATGTGTTTTCCCTGATATCTATCCCTGGTGGAATGAAACCCTTTTATTCAATCTCATAAGTGGTTTTTTTATACATGATACTTTTTGATTGAAATTTCAATAATATCAATCTTGACCCATGGAACACCATATGTCACTGACATTTTTGAGATGATCCTAGGAAACTACATCTCTCACCATTATAAGGTAAATTGATAAACTTGTTTCTAAGATAATATCAACCATTTAGAGAATATTATTCATTTAAAATTGTCTATTTTTTATATCTGAAAATAAATGATTCTATATCATTATATCAATGATGATCGTAATGATTTACGAATGGTTGTGTTGAGTATGAAAATACACCAAGATATCATCCATGAAAACCTAAAAAAATGATACGAGATAAAGAGCAGATACTTTTTTCATATGTTCCATGAATACAGTTTTCACATTCATGGGATCAAATGGAGTAATAATATACTCGAATAAACTATTCTAATTCTTAAAGGATTGTGTGGTTCTCACTATGGCCAGACATGCACATAGTGATTTCCATCTCTCAAATATATTTTTTAGAACACCCAAGATCATCGATGCCTGTCAGATAGGTTATCTATAAAGGGATAGGGATTAAATTTCTTAACCATCACAAGGATTAATGTATACTAAAAATCTTATAGCCATATGTAATCATTTTCTTTTTATTTCCAAAATGGACGAGAAGCCCCCCCCCCCAAGGAGTATTGGGTTGATGAAACCCATTTTCCTCCAAATATTGATGGTGTATGATATACTCTTGTAACTCTATCAAACCCATTATATAAGGAGGAGTGGATTATAGTGTATCTTCTATAATTATATATATGGATAACTCAATATATCTCTCATTAGGGAAACCAGAAATGTATTCTTGGAATTTTTTCTTGAAACAATCAAATTCTAGTGGAAATTATTACTAACATGATTTCGGATCATCTAAATACAACCTAAAAATATGGGATGCCAACTTGTCCATTTCATGATGTTTTTTTCTAGATCAATACCTCATATATACCTTTCAACCATTTGTGAACAATCAAAACCCTATGATTTTGTGAATATAACCGTCTAATTATTGTAATCATCCAAAGCTTGATAATCTACTCAGCAGTCCGTTCTATGTATTATTTCAATATCTTTCATCTTTAAGAAAAACATATTCCAAACAAATATAATCACACCAACCTTATGGGGTAACCCCCTACAATTATGTACATCACTCGTTTTGATACCCAATAGAGTTTTTTACAGTCATAACAACATTAGAAAACATTATAATGATCCCATGGTTTTTAACCAGAAGTTCAAGATTGAAAATATGGGGGGAAACAATGTCGAAATTATTAGATACAAGTGTTGGGGATTATATGATCATTCCTATCATCATATACAATCTAACACATGAATTATAGGGGATTGATATACATAATAGATCTACGTTGAACCACACCCATTGGAAAAACTGTTATACAATGTGTTGTTATAGTCTACAATCATGGTGTACCTAGTGTCTGGATGGATCATCCATGACCACCACCACCATTTCCTAATTGAATGGTACCACTCCTTCTCTCTACATGGTGTAGACCAAATATACCTTCTCCAAAAACTACTCCCATTGAAATCACCATTCCACTCATTAATATAGCGATGTACCTTCAGATAGTTTACATGATGGTTATCCGTAAATAGGCTTGGCAGCTGATTGGATAACGATCACACTGATTCTTCATTTGGCCCCATCTTTTACACTTATTATAGGTAACTAGATTACTATCACTAGGGGTGGGGATGGTATTGAACTCTTGGGAATCCCAAAAATGTAACTTCCTTTCACTACATGTCAATCAACTATTTTGATAAATTGCACTACTCTCTTATAAGTCCCCATTATTCATCATGATATGCTCTGTAATCAGTGCTTGATTCACTATTTCGGGAATAGAGTATGATCTGGTAACATTAACATGAGTTTGAATGGGATTTCAAAGACCTTCCTCAACGTGTATCACCCAAAATAAATCATTAGTAGGGTAATTTAGCACAAACATGTGATTCTCTATTATATTTTCAATATACTCCATACTTAAAATAGTTTCATGATATAGGTGCACAAACACACTAGTATTCACTACCCTCTAAGTCTAGGGGTAAAATATTTTGTAGAATATTGGTAAGAAATCATCCCAAATAACATCTCATAACATATTGGTCGGGATCAAAACATCCAAAAAACACATTTATACACCACAAATCATGTAATTCTTTATCTAATGTCTACTAATATTAGGTGTCTCCAAATTCACAAATATCCAACTGACTATCACAATCCACATCACATCAACCTATAGACCATTATCCACCAAAATTGATAGAGGATGGTGATACTAAAACACATGTTTCAACTATACCAGAGACAATACTGTCTACAGTGATCCATGAAATGTCTACATGAAATGATAAAACCCCTCATAGAACTATTCCTTAATACCTTTTTCTAGAAAAAATATGGTCTTGTGTTTTCTAATACATGAGGATATACCATTACACTTGGACCACCACCTCCAATGTGTGGTATTCACCACTGAAATATGGTTCAACATGAGGCCATAATTGTGGTAGAATTCTTCAATTGTAAACACACACCACAATAATAAATAATATAATTTTTCTTCACTCAAAATAATATAATAGTTAATAACCTTCCTTAACCTGTTCATGCCACACATCCTACTCATAAATCAAGGGAAATTTAAAAAGTAACATTCCCAAAATTAATTAATTTCACAACCTCTTTCATATTCAAAGAATTTTTCTGTCGCGACCCATCACCCGGGCTCATGACGTGACTACCCCAAGCCTGCCTTCCATAGGCCAGGGGATGTCGACTAGCACTGAAAGGCGTAATCACTAAAAATGTGAAGACAAGGCCTTTATAACATGTAGAAACATGAATCCAATCACACAATGAGATATGAACCCATGTAAAACTGTATAGAAAAAAGAGTGATAAATGTAAGAGGTCCGAAATAAAATCCCAACAGTAAAGGTAAAAGTACAACTGAACTAAAATAAAACTACAGAAAAATAAATATATCTACTAGGTTATCCTCTAAGGTTCCTACCTGAAGGGTATGTACAGATCACCTCATCAACACTCCATGTCTGCCCGTCTCCTCTATGTAACAACATTCCATATGGTCCACCTCCAGGAACAGTCCAGTCCTAGTACCCTCAGCCTCGATCGGTGTTGTCCGTCATCAGCAAAAAAAAACAACATGGTGTGGGAATAACCCCTGAAGGGTTGAGTATAATGATACTCTGTAAGGTCCTAGATTCCCTCATGGTCTCACTAAATATACAATGGATAAACCACAATGTATGAAATAAACTGACATCCTTTCTTAGGTATATTCCCATACATATGCCTAAGTTATCCGTTATGCCCATATCAATCATGAAGAAACACATAGTCCATCCCAAAATCCCAAAGCTCAAATGTTCAAAAAAAGAAAGATTACCACAATGGTAAGTACCACACATGTACACCACATAGAAAAATACAACCAAGTTATAACCACGTAGAAAAGTACCAAAATGGTATGAGCTCAGCTCAAACCTAGTATAATTTAAGTAAAAAAGTATAGATGATAAGTAAAAGTATAGATCCTCTTATTCTGTTAAGAGGCTTTACTAATGACCCACACATTATCGCTCGGTGTTGACCCACACAGGATCGCTCAGTGCTGACCCACACAGGATTGCTTGGTGCTAACCCTCATAGGATCTCTATGTGTTGACACACACAGGATCGTTCATATAACATCCAGTCTTTTTATAACATAAACTTTCATTACATTACACAAAACTGAGGATCTTTAATGTCTAGTGTCTTGGAAACCAGGAACTTAAAACATGAAAACAACATAAAGAATTCTTCTTAAACACTTGAAAGGCTTCTCCTCATGTTCACCCTAGGATCATTACTGAATCTCATAACCTGGGGACATTCATCAAAAGAAAGGGTGAGCAGAAGGCCCAGCAAGGGAAACAAGTGAAACATTTTACATATGAACTTGGGATACATCAATAAAGTCATGAAAAGAACTTTAAGGCATGAAAATGAAATCATGAGGCATATCATAATAAAAATAAAACTTTTTCATAACTTGAAGATGTGGCTGCAACATTTAATATTGGAAATCGTTTCGTTTCACCAAGGTCCATCCCCAAGGTGTCGTTAAAAATTACCAAGGTTATTCACCAAGGCGTCGTTAAAATGGTCATCTCTAGAGATTAAGTCTTTACCCAATGCATTGGAGCGCTATCAGGGCGCACCCTTAAATTTGCCTTTAATATCATGTGAGCCACATATATCATCATCAAAAATTTCATAAATAACCCATATAGCATAAAATAAATGGGTTTCATTTCATAATCATAACATTTTAAAAACTGCTTTAATGACATGATCTTTACGGCACTTTAAACCCACGGAAAGGGAAGCGGGTCTCATGTAGGTAAATCCCAGAATTTAAAATGGAACATTTTGATATATATGTGAATACCCTTGTAGAAATAAGAGCTTTGAGTATTCACTTTATAACATAAAATAATTTTTGAGAAAAGAGAGAGGCATTTTGAGGGGAAAATTCTGCAGCATAACGGCTATGTTACAAGGTTTTAGAAAACATTGAGAAGAGAGGGGGCATGGGTCAAACATTCATAAATGACCCATCAAACAGTAGAGGGACAAAATATAAGGGATTTATGAACATGGTAATGAAATTTGAAAATATACCATATGAAATGAAGAACATGAAAGGAATAAAACAAAACAAGATTTCTCTTGTGAAAATTCGGCAGCCTAACGACATCACTTAAACTTCAACAAAATTGAATTGACAAGGTCAAATAGGGTCTCTCATCATATGAACATAAGAGTCCAGTATGATAGATATAGAGATCATACCCCAACATAATATAAAGGAACTTGAAAGAATTGACATGAAAGTAGAACTTCAAAACAAGAAGGGTGAAGAACCACTTAAAAATTCGGCAGCCTAACGGCGCCACTTATGACATCAAAATACTGAATTGAAGAGATCAAATGGGGTCTCTCATCATGTGATCATAAAAGACCAGTATGATAAATATAGAGATCATACCCCAACATAATAAAAATGAACTTGAAAGACTTGACATGAAAGTAGAACTTTGAAAAAGAGAGAGGTGAATGAATCCCTTGAAAATTCTGCAGCCTAACGGCGCCACTTAAACTTCAACAAAATTGAATTGACAAAGTCAAATAGGGTCTCTCATCATATGAACATAAGAGTACATTATGATAGATATAGAGATCATACCCCAACATAATATAAAGGAACTTTAATGAATTGACATAAAATTAGAACTTTGAAAAAGAGAGAGGTGAATGAATCCCTTGAAAATTCGGCAGCCTAACGACGCCACTTAAAATTCAACAAAATTGAATTGACAAGGTCAAATAGGTTCTCTCATCATATGAAAATAAAATTCCAGTATTATAGATATAGAGATCATACCCCAACATAATATAAAGGAACTTGAAAGAATTGACATGAAAGTAGAACTTTGAAAAAGAGAGAGGTGAATGAATCCCTTGAAAATTCGGCAGCCTAACGGCGCCACTTAAACTTTCTTAAAACGAAATGATGAGAGTAAGAGGGGGTCTTTCATCATATGAACATAAAAAGGGCAGTAATAGGAGTATAAAAGAACATCCTCCAAAATAAGAACATGGAGCATAAAAGGAATGACATAAAAGAGATCACTTGAAAAGAAAGAGAGGGGTCGGATCCCTTACCTTAAAATGTAACTCTTAAACCTCAAAGGTTGGGACCTTGAGGGCTTGGGGGCACCTTGGGAGGACACCTTGGGAGGTAATGACACCAGAAATTAGTTGGGAATGAGTGGGGAGTCGAATTCATGAGAGGAGGGCTTGGTATTTATAGGGAAAGTGAGGGGACAAGGCATTAATGGCCAAGGGACACCTCACATGTGCTTTTCTCAAACCCATGTGCTCTCCCTTGTCATTTATCATGGAGTTAGGCAACATGGGGCCCCCAAAACAATAATTCATCACCGTTGGCCGGCCAACCCTCAAAAGATCTCATGAAATCATCATGACACCGTAATGATGTCATTAAACATACCAAAACCCTAAAACTGTATTTTTACTATTCACTGAAAATTCAACTTTCTCAGAAAAATCCCAAAATTTCACATTAACCAAATATCAATGCTCTGATTTCAAAAATGAAATCCATTTTATAAAAATAATTTTCTAAATATTTTTAATTTAATTTTTAAATAAAAACACTATTCATCGAAAATTCATTTTTTTCAGAAAAAACCCCAAAAATTACCATAACATAATGTCGATGCTCTGAGTTCAAAAATAAAGTCATTTTTATAAAAATAATTTCCTAATTATTTTTAATTAAATTTTTAATTAAAAAACACTATTCACCTGAAAAAACTAATACTTGAATAATAATTAATGAAACCGTTATTTAACTATTTTATTGAATCACATTACTTAATCAAGGTACCTAGATTATTTTAAAACTTTCTTTAAGTGAGATTACTAATCCATTTGGTCATATTACTAATCCTAATCATAAAATCACTATTCATAATTTACTATTCATCAAAAATCAAGTTGATCTTATTAGACTCTAAATTTCGTACTGAACATAATTGTAGAAGACCATTTTTCGAAAATCATTACACATTTTTAATTATTTAAGGTTTACACAACCATTTTTAAAATATCCTTTTTCTAAAATTCATCAAAAATATGCATACAATATTTATCCGGTCATTTGAAAATTCATAAACATCATCATAAGAAGAAATCCAAATTTTTATTTAAAAAAAGGATTACACAAGGCAATTACGGTCTCGTTACATAACCCCTTATAATACCAGCATAGGACCTAAGAGTAAGGTGTGCTAGGGTGATAGAATTTTGGGGCGGCTCAGTCAACATTGCCTGAGTAGTAATTTCTATCAGTTTGAACTTCTCGGGAAGGCGATTCCGTTCTAGCTTCACATGATGAAGTTCGGCTTGGATTTGGTCCAGAGCAAAGCCCAATGGTGCTACCTCCTTCCCAATCTCTGTTAGATGGGCTTCGATCGGCCCAAGGCTACTAGGTGAGGCCATCAAATCTTCTTTCTATAATAATTAACCAAGATTACTTAAATTTAGAGACAATAATCAAAACATTTTGTTCACGGGGGTCATATTGACCGATGGTCATATAACACTCAAAAACCAATGGTCTCATTTTATTTAAAACATTTTTTTGAGTATAAAAAAAATAACACATGAAATTAGGAAACAAGATTTATTCAAAATTTCGGGTCGTTACAATCTTCCCCCCTTAAGAAATTGCGTCCTCGCAATTTTTTTTTAAATTGGGTTTTGAAATTTCATTGAAAGTCCCATATCGGAAAAAGAGTCAGTAACACCATTACTTTAAAATAAAGAAAAGGAAGTACAAAGGCCACCCGAGTTAACCCACACTCGGGTTCCATGTAGGAAAACATGGACATGGAGGAAAAAACAAAGGGTCAGTTCTGAGAGAGAGTGATAGAGAACATGATTAGGAGAAAGTTAACCATGAGAAAATCCCAAACTTATGATGTGTGTAAACGGTCTTTGATTACCTAGTAGGAAACGTAAACCAACAACATTTTTGTTTTACGTTTCTTTTCATAATTTTGAGGATTTCATTTACTACATAGAACAAAAACATAAGAAAATATACCTACCTTCAAGTAGAGTTTCATCCTTTAACAAGTCCCTACCAACACTAATCTTTTCTCCAAATGATGAGAATTCAAAAACACTTGGTCTCATAAAAGCACAAGAATCATCTTCTATAGAATCACATAATCTACAAAAGATTAACTATCTATTTCTTCTATCTTAAAACATTATCCCAAAAACAGAAAGGTTAAGGTAAAACAACTCTTCAAAAAGAAAGAATCCCATAGGAATGGAAACTACTTTTAAATCATCAAAGTTCCATGGTACTACCCAAAGTTCATCATAGACCATTCCATAAATAATGGTCCTTAAAATTCCTCAAAACAAACCAAACTAAGATTGAAACCCAAATACAAGAAGGATTTGATAACATAGTCTTCCAAAACAACTTCATTGTTCATCTCTAGACAACATCAACCACTCCTAACATCTTATAACAAAAGTAGCTAACCTAAACATATTTTACCCATGATAGGTTAATCATTCCCAAAAGTAACCTAAATTACTATAAGTCCACCTTAAATTCATCAATTCTTCAAAATATAAGTCAACCTTACTCCTCAATGAAACTACCATAGAAACCTATTTACCTCTATCAAATATGGTTCCCAAAATAATGAACGTCTTCCAAAATAATAATCATATTTTAATCCCCTAATCATCCCTGTCATATTAATACGAAAATCGTCGCATTTCCTATCACATTGGTTGTCGGAGCATGTTCTTCCATTTCCCACCATTAACTAAGAAGGGAAAGCATAATTAGGGGCTTAAGTACTTAGCTAATAATCATGAAAAGGAACTGAAAGCATATAAGGATAACTTGTAGAAGAAAAGTATACCCTAACTTGTGATCCCTTAGGTTCCCATCTAGGTTATCCATGATCATATATTCTTATGTGAATCTTTATTTTATTTTATCTTTGTTCCTTTAATAATGGTTCATACCAAGCTTATGAATTTACCAAAGCATATCCCCCGGGAGTGTCGTAACCAAGAGTGCAGCAAGGCCCGTTGTCGTGTACCAGTTCCCGTTCGAGTCTAGCTCAAAGCGGTGTTTTCGGGTTTTACCCCTATGTACATCTGTGCCAGAGCCACCTCTACCTGCTCGTATCCAGACAGGGATGTATTTGCTTGGCAACCCTTTACTCAATACTCACCAAAATACCAGGAAGATTTCCTATATTAAACTTTTCTATAGGGTTCCTCCTTGAGTTTTCATATCCTAATTTCCACAAATAACTAAACCATCCTTTGATACCAACTATAACATCCAGTCTTTTTATAACATAAACTTTCATTACATTACAAAAAACTGAGGATCTTTAAGGTCTAGTGTCTTGGAAACCAGAAACTTAAAACATGAAAACAACATAAAGAATTCTTCTTAAACACTTGAAAGGCTTCTCCTCATGTTCACCCTAGGATCATTACTGAATCTCATAACCTGGGGACATACATCAAAAGAAAGGGTGAGCAGAAGGCCCAGCAAGGGAAACAAGTGAAACATTTTACATATGAACTTGGGATACATCAATAAAGTCGTGAAAAGAACTTTAAGGCATGAAAATGAAATCATGAGGCATATCATAATAAAATTAAAACTTTTTCATAACTTGAAGATGTGGCTGCAACATTTAATATTGGCAATCGTTTCGTTTCACCAAGGTCCATCCCCAAGGTGTCGTTAAAAATTACCAAGGTTATTCACCAAGGCGTCGTTAAAATGGTCATCTCTAGAGATTAAGTATTTACCCAATGCATTGGAGCGCTATCAGGGCGCACCCTTAAATTTGCCTTTAATATCATGTGATCCACATATATCATCATCAAACATTTCATAAATAACCCATATAGCATAAAATAAATGGTTTTCATTTCATAATCATAACATTTTAAAAACTGCTTTAATGACATGATCTTTACGGCACTTTAAACCCACGGAAACGGAAGCGGGTCTCATGTAGGTAAATCCCAGAATTTAAAATGGAACATTTTGATATATATGTGAATACCCTTGTAGAAATAAGAGCTTTGAGTATTCACTTTATAACATAAAATAATTTTTGAGAAAAGAGAGAGGCATTTTGAGGGGAAAATTCTGCAGCATAACGGCTATGTTACAAGGTTTTAGAAAACATTGAGAAGAGAGGGGGCATGGGTCAAACATTCATAAATGACCCATCAAATAGTAGAGGGACAAAATATAAGGGATTTATGAACATGGTAATGAAATTTGAAAATATACCATATCAAATGAAGAACATGAAAGGAATAAAACAAAACAAGATTTCTCTTGTGAAAATTCGGCAGCCTAATGACATCACTTAAACTTCAACAAAATTGAATTGACAAGGTCAAATAGGGTCTCTCATCATATGAACATAAGATTCCAGTATGATAGATATAGAGATCATACCCCAACATAATATAAAGGAACTTGAAAGAATTGACATGAAAGTAGAACTTCAAAACAAGAAGGGTGAAGAACCACTTAAAAATTCGGCAGCCTAACGGCGCCACTTATGACATCAAAATACTGAATTGAAGAGATCAAATGGGGTCTCTCATCATGTGATCATAAAAGACCAGTATGATAAATATATAGATCATACCCCAACATAATAAAAATGAACTTGAAAGACTTGACATGAAAGTAGAATTTTGAAAAAGAGAGAGGTGAATGAATCCCTTGAAAATTCGGCAGCCTAACGACGCCACTTAAACTTCAACAAAATTGAATTGACAAAGTCAAATAGGGTCTCTCATCATATGAACATAAGAGTCCATTATGATAGATATAGAGATCATACCCCAACATAATATAAATGAACTTGAAAGAATTGACATAAAAGTAGAACTTTGAAAAAGAGAGAGGTGAATGAATCCCTTGAAAATTCGGCAGCCTAACGGCGCCACTTAAAATTCAACAAAATTGAATTGACAAGGTCAAATAGGGTCTCTCATCATATGAACATAAGAGTCCAGTATGATAGATATAGAGATCATACCCCAACATAATATAAAGGAACTTGAAAGAATTGACATGAAAGTAGAACTTTGAAAAAGAGAGAGGTGAATGAATCCCTTGAAAATTCGGCAGCCTAACGGCGCCACTTAAACATTCTTAAAACGAAATGATGAGAGTAAGAGGGGGTCTTTCATCATATGAACATAAAAAGGGCAGTAAGAGGAGTATAAAAGAACATCCTCCAAAATAAGAACATGGAGCATAAAAGGAATGACATAAAAGAGATCACTTGAAAAGAAAGAGAGGGGTCAGATCCCTTACCTTAAAATGTAACTCTTAAACCTCAAAGGTTGGGACCTTGAGGGCTTGGGGGCACCTTGGGAGGACTCCTTGGGAGGTAATGACACCAGAAATTCGTTGGGAATGAGTGGGTAGTCGAATTGATGAGAGGGGGGCTTGGTATTTATAGGGAAAGTGAGGGGACAAGGCATTAATGGCCAAGGGACACCTCACATGTGCTTTTCTCAAACCCATGTGCTCTCCCTTGTCATTTATCATGGAGTTAGGCAACATGGGGCCCCCAAAACAATAATTCATCACCCTTGGCCGGCCAAACCTCAAAAGATCTCATGAAATCATCATGACACCGTAATGATGTCATTAAACATACCGAAACCCTAAAACTGTATTTTTACTATTCACTGAAAATTCAACTTTCTCAGAAAAATCCCAAAATTTCACATTAACCAAATATCAATGCTCTGATTTCAAAAATGAAATCCATTTTATAAAAATAATTTTCTAAATATTTTTAATTTAATTTTTAAATAAAAACACTATTCATCGAAAATTCATTTTTTTCAGAAAAAACCCCAAAAATTACCATAACATAATATCGATGCTCTGAGTTCAAAAATAAAGTCATTTTTATAAAAATAATTTCCTAATTATTTTTAATTAAATTTTTAATTAAAAAACACTATTCACCCGAAAAAACTAATACTTGAATTATAATTAATGAAACTGTTATTTAACTATTTTATTGAATCACATTACTTAATCAAGGTACCTAGATTATTTTAAAACTTTCTTTAAATGAGATTACTAATCCATTTGGTCATATTACTAATCCTAATCATAAAATCACTATTCATAATTTACTATTCATCAAAAATCAAGTTGATCTTATTAGACTCTAAATTTCCTACTGAACATAATTGTAGAAGACCATTTTTCGAAAATCATTACACATTTTTAATTATTTAAGGTTTACACAACCATTTTTAAAATATCCTTTTTCTAAAATTCATCAAAAATATGCATACAATATTTATCCGGACATTTGAAAATTCATAAACACCATCATAAGAAGAAATCCAAATTTTTATTTAAAAAAAGGATTACACAAGGCAATTACGGTCTCGTTACATAACCCCTTATAATACCAGCATAGGACCTAAGAGTAAGGTGTGCTAGGGTGATAGAATTTTGGGGCGGCTCAGTCAACATTTCCCGAGTAGTAATTTCTATCAGTTTGAACTTCTCGGGAAGGCGATTCCGTTCTAGCTTCACATGATGAAGTTCGGCTTGGATTTGGTCCAGAGCAAAGCCCAATGGTGCTACCTCCTTCCCAATCTCTGTTAGATGGTCTTCGATCGGCCCAAGGCTACTAGGTGAGGCCATCAAATCTTCTTTCTATAATAATTAACCAAGATTACTTAAATTTAGAGACAATAATCAAAACATTTTGTTCACGGTGGTCATATTGACCGATGGTCATATAACACTCAAAAACCAATGGTCTCATTTTATTTAAAACATTTTTTTGAGTATAAAAAAAATAACACATGAAATTAGGAAACAATATTTATTCAAAATTTCGGGTCGTTACAGTTCAGTGTTGACCCACACAGGATCGCTCGGTGATGAACCACACATGATTGCTCGGTGATGGCCAACACAGAATCGCTAGGTGATAACCCACATATAATCGCATGGTGCTGCCCCAAACAGGATCATTCTTCATTATTTACATCACAACCAACTAGAGGTTTCTCGCACTATGCTCAATTTTCTCTAGGAGAGTCTTCTCCATAATCAACTGTTCGATACAACAACATACAATATGTCTCATGAATAAGTAGCTCAAAGGACCGATGCGTCATCGGGGTCTCAATGCAACATATGACGAGTAAATCAGACGCTCATTCTGTGAGTTATTAGCTTTTCAACCCTGAGGACCCGGTTGGATACGTGAACGATCCAACCCAGTTGTACTCCCACTTTATCCAAATCTATAGTGTCATATATTCAAAAGGACTGTCTTTCTCCAAGGTTTGCAGTGACACTAGTGGTTCCACAATCAGACACCTTGTGCCAATTTTATGGTCGGTACAACTAAATGTTCGAAGTTGGCCGGGGTATGGTCGGACCCGGTAGGACCAAATCGGCCGACCCTGCCTGCTGGACCTGGTCTAACCCGCTGGGTCCGGCCCAGCTGTGCTGGGCTACGCGAAGGTCATGGGGGTAGTGAGGGTGGTGTGAGGCCACGAGTGGGGGGGGGGGGGTGGTGCATGAGGCAGAGAGGACGTGGGGTGGCACAGAGGGCCACTGGGCGGGGAAGGACGCGAAGGCGCTAGGATGTGGGGCAACAGAGGCCGCGTACGGTTAGAGGACGTGGGACAGAGGATTCCGCATGAGATAGAGGCCTCCGGTGGTGGATTCCACGGGCAGTAGAGGCCACGGGAGGTGCGGTTGCATCGACGCCTACGTCACAGCCGGCGGTATGTTGGAAGCTACATCCATTCGTTGCCTTGCAAAAGGAACCTTCATCCAGCTCAAAAAAAAGCACCTATAAAGAAGAACGATGGAGGTGTCATGTCATGATTTTTTGTCCCACTCTCTCCGCGTTAGAGATGTAGCACGAGTCTCACAAAAATTTTTAATGGAGAATCTCAATCCCTATAACCTCCCGCAACGATTATTCCCAAACCTGTAAAATAAATCATCCACGAATCAAATAGTTAGAGACTCGATCCACTTTCATTGTTATAGAAGGGAATAAAATGATAACATATAATTATACAAAACTAAACCCCTAACTAATTGATTTTTTGATGTATGTTTCTAGGAAAGAGATGATGTCATTGGGGATAGACATACTTTAGTGATGTTGACGTTTCCTCGATCTTCGGTTTGTTGTCATTGAAGACATTCCTCGTGGGCATGAGAATTCTTCGTTGGGGAGTGCATTCATTGTTGGATGAAGTGTTCCTCCATGTTCTCTGAAAATATTTTCCATCCCTTTTCCAAACAAATTCTATTAAAAGAAATATCCATCCAAAATAAAAATTGATTGTCCAATTTTAAAATGTTGGCACAAATCATGTTGGAAAAATTAATCAGTCGACGTGGCATAATTAAATGGGAGAATTAAAAATGGGGAGGAAGTAAATTGGTTAATTCCTCATTAATGAGGAAGTTCTGTGGGGTTCTCAAAGAAATAGGGTTCAGGTGGTCCCCACCATTAAATTCAAATTATGGAAGGTTTTAGGCTCGGGTGGTCCCCACCACCGAGCATTCAATTTAGAGAATAAACTCTTGTGGTCCCCACCTTCAAAAATCAAAGGAGGTTTTAGGAAAAAAATAAAATATTAAATAATTTTATTTCTATTATCGCATCATAAAGTGAAAACCTATCTTTCACCCTCGACCTACTACAGACGAGGTAATGGTCTCCTTAAAAAATATCGACGTAGTGAGTTCAACAGTGCCTCTTGGATATCAATTCCGAGCTTCAGTTTATAAGTTAAAAAACTAGATCATGCGTTTACTGAACATACATGAAAAAAAGTTCATAAATTCATTCTGGGAACACCGGGCCTCAGAATCACGTGCTTTCAATTTTTGTGGACTCATAAAATTCCCATTTAATTAAAAAATGATTTTGATTTTTTGTGTCTTTATATTCTCCCCACCTCATGGCTTTACATCCCAATAAGCCACAACTCAAAACAAAGAGAACAAGTGGGGGTAATGAACATGAATTTGAGCCTCCATCTCCCATGTGCTCTCTTAGAGGTTCCTGTTCTGCCAACGAATGTGCACCAGAGTTATCGAATGCCCACAAAGGACACACTTCTGTTGATCCTCATTCCCCATTGTATCCTCCAAAAACGTCACATCATCAATTATGTCTAGCTCATATTGGTTGATAGCGTGGAAAGGGTCAAGCATCTATCTCCTTAGCTGGGATATGTGGAAGACTTCATGCACCCTGTGCAACAATGGTAGAAGAGCTAAGTGGTAAGCCACCTCACCAAATCTACTGAGGATGCGAAAGGGTTTGATAAACCTAAAATATTACTTTCCACCTCAGCCAAATCTACGAAAACCTCATAAGGGTGAGACCCGTAGAAATATGTGGTCACCATCCTGTAACTCTAGAGGTTTCCATAACTTATCGGCATAAGACTTCGGCCTGCTCTATGTAGTTGTCATCTTCTCCTGGAAAATCTTCACCTTCTCTATGGTTTCCCCAACCATATCCGGTCCATGAGCGTTGACTCCCCTATGTCAGTCCAGCACAATGGTGATCTAAAAGTTCCCCCTTACAATGACTCAAAAGTTGGAATCCAAATAGTGGAGTGATATCTATTGTTGTATGAAAAATCCACCAAATGAAATTGTTCTTCCCAGATGCGACCAAAGTTGGGGATTCAAGCACGTAGAATGTCCCCGAGGGTCTGAATGGTCCACTCAGTCTGACCATCTGTAAAAGGATGGACGGTGGTGCTTCAACAAAGATGTATCCTGAAAGCCTCATCCAACCCCTTCCATAGCTGGGAAGTAAAGAGTGCATCATGATCAGAGATAATCATCAAGGTTAGTCCATGTAGCCGCACAATATTCTGCACATAGAGGAATAACAATCTCTCTACTGAACCCTACTCTTTGATCAATAGGAAGTGGGCATACTTGTTGAGTCGGTCGACGATCACCCAAATAGAATCATGAACTCTAGAAGTGCATGGATGTCCTATCATGAAGTCCATGGATATCACATTCCACTTCCACTATGGGACGTTTAAAGGATAAACCAAGCCTTCTGGTACCAGATGCCCTGCCTTCACTTGATGGAATGTGACACACTAAGAGACAATCTCTGCAACTACATTCTTCATTCCGGCAACCAGTGCCAACTTCAGAGATCCTGGTACATCTTCACCACTCTTGGATGTACCGCTAGAGGGGATGTGTGTAAATCCTTCAACAATTCCTCGTGAAGTGAAAATGGTACCATGGTGTATCCTCTGAAGAGAATGACATGATTCCCTCCTTCAAATAATGAATCTACTGCATGTCCTATAGATATCTGAGCAGGTCCTACCACACAGTCAGTAACCCTAAACTGTTCCTCCATGACTCACTAAATAAGTGGGGGAGTGATTGTATGATAATGAAGGAATGATTCTCTATCTCGATCCTCAAAGGATATCTGCAAAGCCGCTAGTGGCACCATCACCTCACCTAGCAGTAGTATTCCAGATCTTCTACTAAGTTCATCTGTTACAATGTTCCCCTTCCCATGAGTATAGAATATCTCAAAGTCATTTTCCTGGAAGAACTCAAGCCTACGTCATTGTATCAGGTTCATGTCCTTCTGAGAGAAAATATATAAGTGACAATTGTGATCCATGTATACTGTAAAACATTCACCCATCAGATAGTTTTGCAACACCATCTAGGATAAGACCACTGCTGGTAACTCCTGGTCATGGTTATCGTTGTTCATCTCTTGTTGTCTCTACTGTCTAGAACAATATGTGATCACTGCTCGCTCCTGCATCAGGACACATCTGTTCCCGGTCCCTGATGCGGCGCAGTAGACTACCTACCCTACGCCCTCCTCTGGATTCCTCAAGATGGGGGAACTAGTCAGCCTCTACCTCAGCTCCTAAAAAATCCACTAGCATATCTCCAACCACTTAAAGAGTTTCCCCTTTTTCGTCAATGCTGACAATGGTGCTAAAAATCTGGAGTAATATGGAATGAATCATTTGAAGTATCTACCCAATCCAAAGAAACATCCAACCTCTATCACACTCTTCTGCGGATCACAAGGAAGTATCGCCTCAATCTTCCTAGGATCCACTACAACTCCATCCTTCGATTTGACATTTCTCAAAAAGTGAACCTCTCAGATCTAGAACATGCACTTCAAGTGATATTAATAAAGCTGGTGCTCTCATAGTGTGTCCATTACTACCTACAAATGTCAGGCATGCTTCTCCTCAGTAGTAGAGTGGATCAGAATGTTGTCGATGAAGACTACTATAAAGCGATCAAGGAATTGATGAAATATCATGTTCATGAGTCACATAAAAACTATTGGAGTGTTGGTTACACTGAATGGAAAAATAAAGAACTCATAATTTTCATACCCACATCTGAATGTCGTCATCGACAAATCCTCGTCTCGTACTTTGAGCTGCTGATAGCCTAATCTGAGGTCAATCATTAAGAACAACTATTCTCCCTTCAAATGATCAAACATGACTTCAATCCTCAGATGTGGGTACTTGTTCTTCACAGTCACAAGGTTCAGGTGCCGATAGTCAACACAAAGTCTCATGATCCTATCCGACTTATTGGAGAACAAAATAGGGGCTTCCCAAGGAGAAACACTAGTCCGAATGAACCCTTTCCTCTGTATGTACTCTATTTGTACCTCCAACTCATGAAGCTCTGTGGGATCCATCTGATACACTGGTGTAGATATTGGTTCTGTCCCGGGGTACAAGTCAATGTAAAATTCCACCTCTCAATAGAGAGGTATACCTATAACATCATCAGGGAAAACATCCTCACACTAGTCCACCACTATAGGATAACTTGGAATCTTCACATCAACGTCTCTGAGGGTAATTCTAGCCAACTGATGAGTTATTGGCAGCACCCTCCTTCGGGTAAGTCCATACTGGGCTGGAAAGGCTCCCTTCTCACCGGTGATGGTAAACTAGTTCCATATGTGGAGGCACACTGCACATTGTTTCCAATACAATCAATATTAGAATAGATTGTAGATAACCAATCCATATCCATGATAAATTCATAAGTCCTCGATGCTGCTACTAAAAGATCTAGCTGAAGCTCTTGCCTCTTATAGTGAAATCTCACTACAGGAACCAATGTGTAATCACCGAATCCAATCCCATAAGAGTCTCTAGCCATATGGACCTAGCCAACAACTCCGTTGAAATATCCGAGCTCCGAATGAGGGTAGTGGAAATAAAATAATGACTATCACCTGTGACTAAAAGTACTGCAGCTTAGGTGGAGTAGACATCAATTGTACCTTGTATCATCTCCAGAGTGCTATGGTCGTAGGACTCAGCTTCCTGGAGCTGAGCTCACCACTGTCCACATGCTCCCTGTGGTCGGGGTGGAACACCTATTTGTGGTGGTGGAAACATCTCGAATCATCGCCCAATGCAAGATGCACTGCCATCTCCACTGCCACGTCTACATGCCATGTACGGACCTCCTCGGTAGAACCTTTGTCTCTACCTGGGTTGTCCCTTGACCGTCTGGTGATCATCCATATGGAGAGTCGGACCGTCACGAGCCATGTGACCCTACACGCCGTATGTGAAACATTGGATGTTCCTCACATGACAGACTCTGTCTCAGGTGCCCCGCACAACCGACACTGAACAAGGAGGTCGTCCACCTATAGTTATAGTCCTCATAGACAGATTTGACATCTATCTAATGCCATCTACAGAAGACACTTCTATGTGTCATCCGATGGTGGATCTCACTGATGGTAACTACTCATCATGAAAACTCTCCACTAATAGGGCCCACTTTAACACCCTTGCATGCGTTGGGATGGTAAGAGATATCATTAAATCCATGATCTCCCACCTGAGTCCCTACTCAAAGGTTTAGTCCATGAATAATGGGTTCCACACCATATCTGTGGAGTAGAATGAGGCATCAGTGATCCTCCCTAAGTATTGAGCCATAGTCATACTGCCCTACTACATATGAAGAAGCTCATGTATTCCTACTGTGCGAAGGGTCGCTGGTAATACTCTACCCGAAATGGGCTCTCGAAGTCTGCCCAGTGAATTGTCACATCATGATGAACCTAGGGAATGAAGCTCCACCAAGAGCCTTTTTCTACATGTAGAATTCATGGGGAAAGGATCACCATGAGATCATCTTGTCTCCCTACTTGTCACAAGACTCTCACCACGGCCTCCAGCCAATACTCATCCGCCTGTGGGTCCATCTCACCCTTAAACCTAGGTGGCCTATAAATATGGAACACGTTCAACACACTCAAGCGGCGTGAAACCTATATTGTTGGGTCTGGTAGCAATGGTGTCCCAACAGGTAATGGTACCACTGGTACCTCTACTGGAATAGGGTCCTTTAACAAGGCCTCGTCGCTCGGTGGGGTATCACTGCGTACTATATCTGGAACCTAATATGGATGTTTGCATGGGGGAATCTTGAAAAATAATAGGTGTACCATGGTCAATAATTTATACCTGGTGATATGACTCTAACGATCTCAAAGAAACCTCTTCAAAACACACATGTAATAACTGTTTTTGTGCACTACTTTAGATATCATAAGTCAGGGTCCTTCTGTATGGACACATTGTCCACTGCACCAACACTGGATTCCCTAAACTGATAACCACACTCACTACACATAAGATTATTTCTATTAGTACGAAAGACCTGATTCCTATGTTTTACGGTTGAACCGATGTCCCTGATGGAAAATTGTCATGACCCATACCCCAGGGCCCATGCCGTGACTACCCCAAGCACGCCATCCATTGGCCAGGGGATGGAGACTAGAACCGAAAGGCATATTCCCTAAAACTGGGAAGGTATTTTATTTATAACTTATAAAAACATGAAACCATTCCCACATAGAGATACAAATACAAGTAAAACTGTATTGAAAAAAGAGTGATGAAAGTAAGGGGGGTCAGAATATGTAACAACCCGAGATTTTATGAAAAATATTCTTTTTTATTTCACTAATGTATTGTGTTGTACACTACACCAAAAGGAGCTTGCACAACACACATCCTTGACTTGCCTTGTATTACACGCTATCACGACCTTCCTCGATAGCTTGCGTCGTACGCAATACCGAGTTTCACTAAACAACGATATGCTATTAAAATATTATTAAAACTAGCCGTTATGAATAATAATAACCACTTTTTGAAATTTTATAAATTTTATTTTTCAAAATGGACTTCATTTTTGGATTCGGAATACCGAAATTAGCCTAGGGTGATATTTTGGTATTTTTCTGAAAACTTTAAATTTTTGATGAATAGTGAAACCACTAAGTGGTAGGTTAAAAACTGAATTTTGCATAAAACATAATTTTACCGCTTATGTGAATGGAATTTCGAAAATCCGACAGACACGGTTGATATCATTAAGTAAAATGTGGTTCAATGAGATAAAAATAATTTTTTTTTGAATAGTAACTTTTTACTTCTTTTACCGCGGTTAATAGTAAATTGGGTAACTAAGGGTAAAAATGATATTACTATTACCCTAACACATGTCCTAATTCTATTGGATAAGTTTAATTCGACCGAAAACAAACTTAGGAATAAAATATGACCATTTAGGCCCACTTGGATTAGATTAGGACATTTATTATTAATTTATTTAAAGAAGTGTTACAATAGTTAAAATCAAAGTTTAATACGTAAATAATTTTTAATATTGGGTTATACATAAGATAAATTCGACTATAAATATTCATTAGAAAGATAAAAAGATTTCTTACATAATGGTATTTTATTTGTAATTTTTATACATTAAATAATTTAATTTATTTATGACACAATGATGATGCAGTAATTATCTTATTAATGAAATATTGACATAATTGATGTTATAAACACCAAAATAAATGTAATTTGAGACTTTTTATGAATTCCACTAATATTATAGGTTACTATGATATATTAGTGTTGATTTAATCAACTTTTTTCGAACATATAATTCTGTTATGACTTTCAAAAAAATCATATATCAAATAGTGTCAAAATTGACACAAAATAGTTTTTAAATCAAATATTATATTATTAATTGTTATTTTATTCCTAAAAATATATGGTTCGGCCAAATAACTTAGACAAGGATATATATATTAATAATAAACAATTTGGGGTTCGTTTGGCATGTTATAGTAAGTGTATTAACCATATAGTGAAAGAAAACAAAAAGACACGGTAAAAGTTAAATTAATTAACTTAGAGTTAAATCTAATTGATATGGTTAAAATAATACCCTAAACTTATCTAAATCCTTTTGGTTGATAGGATTTCGACCCATCCCCACTTTAGATTCGAAATAAGACCCTTTGGAACCATTATAACCCGATTTTGACTTTAATATAAAAATAATATTTTGAGATATTCCTAAGGTGCCCCTCTCCTCCCTTATAAAAGGGCACCTCCTCCCTCTCTTCCTCACACAAATTTAAGCCTTCAAGCTCGGCCTTCCCCTACCAAAACCTCTTCTCCACTTCCCTAGTATCATCCTAGAGGTCCTGGTCTTCTTCAAAGACCTTCCTTTGTTCTTTATGTGGAGGATAAGTGAAGGCGCGTCAAAAAGAGGTAATATCCATTACCGATCTTTTTCAATTTCTTTCTTCTTTAACTTCTTCTTCTTTAGTTGTTTCATGATAAAGTAATAACATCAGTATTTCCTATATACTGATATGTTATTATAAATATGAAACAACTCTAATTAACTTTCTATCCATCCTACGGAGAAAGGAAATCACCGCGCGTGTGTACGTACGGAATACCGTCTCCACGACGCGATGAAATTCATTCTCAAAGATTAACCACTCATGAATGATTATAAAGTATATATAATAAGTACTAATGAAATATATTACATAATAATGATACTGTATTTATGTATATTTATATGTATTTCATCTACTTAATTCTATTCAATTCAATAAGGAAATGAAAACAGCGTTCATGCGTACGTACGGACTACCGTCTCCATGAACAGTGTTTTTCATTTCATTTATCTATCTATTATATATATATATATAATGAAAATATATGATATATAAATCATATTTTATATTCTGGAAGTAAGTAAATCATGATATAAGTAATAATAATGTCAAGAACAACAAGTCAAAACACCTACGATAAATGAAACGATTTTACCCAAAACGCTTCTTTAACATGGAATTTACAAAAGAACGGGTAATATAATGTCATAAGTGAACCATATATGATATCATAACAATGAATATGATTCTGTAATAAGTCAATGACATTATTTAAACCATTATACAGGAGCTTCGGACATGTACAAAGCAAATCAGACCCAAGGTAAGGGAAATATCACAATCTCATTTTTATCCGAGATTGTTTATTCGTAAGTATTTACTGGGGTGTATTTTATCATCCACATCCATGTTTCATCAATATGTAATATTATTTCCATCCACCTACAATTTTTTAAATCCATTTTTACCCTTCGGTGAGTTTTTAGTAATATCTATGAAAGGAATCTTTTGTCATCCGAGGTACTTTTTGACTTTTCCGACAAAAGTACGAAGAATGTTTTTTTTAACTTATACGGCATGAATGGATTTTTAAAAAATTATTTCCAAGAAGCTTCCTTTACAAGTTTTCACGTTTATTTTTAATCAAATTCTTTTAGTTTAAAGTCATATGACATGTTATTAAAGGAAAAAAAATGTTTTTGAAGTAGAAAGGATGTTTTCCTCAAGAATGAAGTTCAAGTATTTTATCAAATTTATTTTCCATCTAAATAAAAAAAGTGTTCTGTTTTTATCCCTATTATTACATGTATTTGATTATGTTGTGATGGAAATATTTTTATGAATTCCTTTATCTTATATGAATTGTTTTATGATGTCATGTTGTTTAAGAATCCCATTTTTATTACGTGGGTTATGCTATGATGTATGGTTTATGATTATGTGGCACACATGAGAAAGGATTCATTATAAGATGGGTGTGACCTATATCTCCCTCCAATGCATTGGGTAAAGATTTTATATCTCATGAGATAGACAGGGCTGGAACGGTAGGTTATACCGGTTCAGTGAAACAGGACTGAAACAAGGGTTACTCGATTCAGAAAGGGACTTTGTCCACTAAGATAGTCATGGAAATGATTCGTGACTAACAAGAAATGATTCTATATGATTATGTGTGAATGCCACAAAGATTCATGTTTTAAGTTATGATTATTGTGATTACATTTCACTGCCATGATTTACCCCATGTTATGAAATTATGATCTCTTTTGCAGGTTATGATTTCAAAAAGTTATGTGCTTATGTAATGATGTGATTGATATTTCTTTTGTTTACCCTTACTGAGCATTTGAGCTCACCCTTTTATGTTTTCTTTTCCCCAGGATATAAAGAAAGGTTTTAGGTAAAGAAAAGGAAGAACTTTATGGGAGATTTTTAAGATCTTTCACCACGATTAGAAGATTATATTCCGAGTTTCCAAAGACACTAAACTATTACGATCCTTGTGTGTGTGTTTTTTTGTTATGTACTAAGTATTCCGCAAATGTAATGTAATGTACATGTACATTAAGCTTCGGGTCTTTACAGTTTGTATCAGAGGAAAGGTTTAGTCAACCTTTGGAAACTAGGATGCGATAACTATAGTGAGATCCCTAGAGATATTTCTAAGGTATGTCTATGAATGTCCCTAAGGTTAAGTATACGTATAGGTTATAGTACTAGAATTACGCTAATGATCATAGAATTAAACCTAAGATGTTAGATATTGAAGGTACTCCCCCTTTATTATGTTGTTTTCCACAGCATGATTTTTGCCTCTCACACTATTCTTTTTGGGTTTTAGATGATGGTTGGAACCCGAAGGAACCGTGTTGATCAATGCAATGGACAATACAATGATTTCCCTCCTGAACAAACAAATGTTATGGGAGATGGAGTGCAAAATCTTATTGCTATACTTACACAAGCTATGAATCATTCTGGACTTCCAAATGAGCAGAGAAGGGAACAATATTCTATTGAGTCCTTCGTGAGGCAACATCCACCTTATTTCAGTGGGTCTTCTGATCCACTTGTTGCGGAAAAATGGATCAGTACCACTGAAAAGATATTTTCAGTTCTTCAATGTTCTGAGCATGATAAAGTCATCTCAGCAGTATATCGTTTGGAAGGTGAAGCTGATCAATGGTGGAATCTTATCAAGAATACGAGGCAAAGAGATGAAATTGAGTCCATGGAATGGGACGAGTTCAAGAACTTATTTTTCAATAAGTACTTCCCTCGTATTCTTAGAACAAAGATGGAGAATAATTTTCTTCAACTAAAGCAAAAGGATGATGAATCTGTTGGTATATACAAAGCGAATTTTACAAGACTTGCAAGGTATGCATCTGGCATTATCATCCAACCTAAATGTAAAGTTGATCTATTTTTCAGTGGCTTAAAACCAAGTCTTCGAAGGGCATTAGCTATAAAAGACTTCAGTAGCTATGAAGAAATTGTGCGTTGTGCTATCAAGGTAGAAATGGAAGTTGGTGTTACATATCCATCTCATGGTTTTGACAAGAAATGAAAGATGGAGTTCAAGGAGAAATCTCAGAATAATGGTGAAAAGAACATGAATGTTTCCTTATGCACAATGTGTGGAAAGAAGCATGGTGGAGATTGTCTTAAAGGGACTAGAAAATGTTTTATGTGTGGAAAAGGAGGTCATCGAGCAGCTGAGTGTCGAAGTAATGGAAAAAGGGTTTCTAATGATGTGAATAAAGCAAACACTATAGAGAACGCACCACCAACACTTCAATGCTTCAAGTGCAATGAAATGGGGCATTATGCTAATAAATTCCCTAATCCAAGGGTTAGTGATGATCGACATGAGCAACCGCTTAAGGAAAAGGACAAAGGGAAGTAACATGCGATCACTATTGGAAATGTTGAATATGATAACGATGTGGTGGAATAATTAAGTGTGAATGTAATTGGATTCCAAAATAATGTTGTATCATAACGTATTGGAATATTTATGTATTGGTCTATTGTGGTTTTCAATAATTTTATGGTACCACTAACCATGGAAAGTGATTGAGATATTTTTGGAAAAAGAATGAGTAGCGCATAATGAAGGGAAAATGAGAAAATTAAATATTTGACAGTATTCATGAGCTCATGATTGATATAAGGACTAAGTGATATCATGGTTTGAGTATATAGAATTTTGAGGATTTTGGTATGTGGAATGTGTTAACATTAAACTGCATTCATGTTTTCACTAAGGTATTCAAGATAATACATGATTAAGTACTTTGAATGTTTGGAATGTGACCAACATAACATATCTCATGATATATGAGGATCAATGATGGTATTAAATCTCTGGTAATCGTTTTCACTGTGTTATGAGAGTGGACTGCAGTATTTTAGATAAGATTAAAAATTAGAATGGATTATGTTTGACATAAGTTAGGATAAAACGTTTTTCGATATTAATAATGGGATGTTAATGTAGTTTTAGAAAAAGGACAACCTGCAGGATGGGCGACAGCCCATCGCGTCGGAGAAGGATGTGGGAATCAAACCCACAACCGAAGTGAGACTGGCCATTATCGCCTACCACTGACCTACAGGAAGTCCCTGTTTAGTAGAAACTAGTTTTATTATATTAAGCAGTATGATATATGAAGTATAAGTCCATTTTAGGAACCATATATGATTAATCTCACTATAGATCGACTTATGTATATAATTTTTGCTAACCTTTTGTTTAAGACAGATGGAATGACCCGTCATTCTATCACATGATCTGCTAACACTTCACGAATAACAAATTCAACTTCATTTATTTAAGATATGAAGTTGAAATTGTTAAAGGCACGAACAACAGTGAGGTTGTACCAACATAAAGTAAGTATTTATTCTAATTCAAATTCTTTAACTTTAGGGAAACGATCTTGAAAACCAAAAATGTTGTCCTAGTGATCTTATATCTGATGAATCAGATGGTACCTTAGATCGTCACAAATTTATGGCTTTGTGATTACTGGCTTTTCCATATCCATGTTCTCTACCACTCTCCATCAGAACATGATGGTTAGATTTCTTATCCATATCCATATTTTCACCTATATGGAAACCCAGTGATCGGTTTATTTGGGTAATCGTTACATTTCATACTTTAGTTTTTAAAGCCAAGTTTTGGTATTCCTTTTTACGATGTGGGTTTCTATTAAAGAAACTTTCGAATAGTAAACCATTTATAACCCTGATGAATTTCGAGAGTGAAATTCATTTTAAGGGGGGTAGAATGTAACAGCCCGAGATTTTATGAAAAATATTCTTTTTTATTTCACTAATGTCTTGTGTTGTACACTACACCAAAAGGAGCTTGCACAACACACATCCTTGACATTCCTTTCATTACACCCAATCGCGACCTTCCTCGATAGCTTGCGTCGTACGCAATACCGAGTTTCACTAAACAACGATATGCTATTAAAATATTATTAAAAGTAGCCGTTATGAATAATAATAACCACTTTTTGAAATTTTATAAATTTTATTTTTCAAAATGGACTTCATTTTTGGATTCGGAATACCGAAATTAGCCTAGGGTGAAATTTTGGTATTTTTCTGAAAACTTTCAATTTTTGATGAATAGTGAAACCACTAAGTGGTAGGTTAAAAACTGAATTTTGCATTAAACATAATTTTACCGCTTCTGTGAATGGAATTTCGAAAATCTGACAGACGCGGTTGATATCAGTACGTAAAATGTGGTTCAATGAGATAAAAATATTTTTTTGTGAATAGTAACTTTTTACTTTTTTTACGGTGGTTAATAGTAAATAGGGTAACTAAGGGTTAAAATGATATTACTACTACCCTAACACATGTCCTAATTCTATTGGATAAGTTTAATTCGACCAAAAACAAACTTAGGAATAAAATATGACCATTTAGGCCCACATGGATTAGATTAGGACATTTATTATTAATTTATTTAAAGAAGGGTTAAAATAGTTAAAATCAAAGTTTAATAAGTAAATAATTTTTAATATGGGGTTATACATTAGATAAATTCGACTATAAATATTCATTAGAAATCTAAAAAGACTTCCTACATAATGGTATTTTTTTTGTAATTTTTAGACATTAAATAATTTAATTTATTTATGACACAATGATGATGCAGTAATTATCTTATTAATGAAATATTGAAATAATTGATGTTATAAACATAAAAATAAATGTAATTTGAGACTTTTTATGAATTACACTAATTATCAAGGTTACTATGATATATTAGTGTTGATTTAATCAACTTGGTTCGAACATATAATTCTGTTATGACTTCCAAAAAAATCATATATCAAATAGTGTCAAAATTGACACAAAATAGTTTTTAAATCAAATATTATATTATTAATTGTTATTTTATTCCTAAAAATCTATGGTTCGGCCAAATAACTTAGAAAAAGATATATATATTAATAATAAACAATTTGGGGTTCGTTTGACATGTTATAGTAAGTGTATTAACCATATAGTGAAAGAAAACAAAAAGACACGGTAAAAGTTAAATTAATTAACTTAGAGTTAAATCTAATTGATAAGGTTAAAATAATACCCTAAACTAGTATAAATAATATTGGTTGATAGTATTTCGACCCATACCCACTTTAGCTTCGAAATAAGACCCTTTGGAACCATTATAAACCGATTTTGACTTTAATATAAAATAATATTTTGAGATATTCCTAAGGTGCCCCTCTCCTCCCTTATAAAAGGGCACCTCCTCCCTCTCTTCCTCACACAAATTTGAGCCTTCATGCTCGGCCAAACCCTACCAAAACCTCTTCTCCACTTCCCTAGTATCATCCTAGAGGTCCTGGTCTTCTTCAAAGACCATCCTTAGTTCTTTAAGTGGAGGATAATTGAAGGCACGTCAAAAAGAGGTAATATCCATTACCGATCTTTTTCAATTTCTTTCTTTTTCAACTTCTTATTCTTTAGTTTTATCATGATAAAGTAATAACATCAGTATTTATTATATACTGATATGTTATTATAAATATTAAACAACTCTAATTAACCTTCTATCCATCCTACGGAGAAAGGAAATCACCGCGCGTGCGTACGTACGGAATACCATCTCCACGACGCGATGAATTCATTCTCAACGATTAACCATTCATGAATGATTATAAAGTATATATAATAAGTACTAATGAAATATATGACATAATAATGATACTGTATTTATGTATATTTATATGTATGTCATCTACTTAATTCTATTCAATTCAATAAGGAAACGAAAACAGCGTTCATGCGTACGTACGGACTACCGTCTCCATGAACGATGTTTTTCATTTCATTTATCTATCTATTATATATATATATATACTGAATATATATGATATATAAATAATATTTTATATTCTTGAAGTAAGTAAATCATGATATAAGTAATAATAATGTCAAGAACAACAAGTCAAAACACCTACGATAAATGAAACGATTTTACCCAAAACGCTTCTTTAACATGGAATTTACAAAAGAACGGGTAATATAATGTCATAAGTGAACCATATTTGATATCATAACAATGAATATGATTCTGTAATAAGTCAATGACATTATTTAAACCATTATACTGGAGCTTCAGACATGTACAAAGCAAATCGGACCTAAGGTAAGGGAAATATCACAATCTCATTTTTATCCGAGATTGTTTATTCGTAAGTATTTACTGGGGTGTATTTTATCATCCACATCCATGTTTCATCAATATGTAATATTATTTCCATCCACCTAAAATTGTTTAAATCCATATTTACCCTTCGGTGAGTTTTTAGTAATATCTATGAAAGGAATCTTTTGTCATCTGAGATACTTTTTGACTTTTCCGACAAAAGTACGAAGAATGTTTTTTTTAACTTATACGGAATGAATGTATTTTTAAAACATTATTTCCAAAAAGCTTCCTTTACATGTTTTCAAGTTTATTTTTAATCAACTTCTTTTAGTTTAAAGTCGTATGACATGTTAAGAAAGGAAAAAAAATGTTTTTGAAGTAGAAATGATATTTTCCTCAAGAATGAAGTTCAAGTATTTTATCAAAATTATTTTCCATCTAAGATAATAAAAGGGTTCTGTTTTTATCCCTATTATTACATGGATTTGATTATGTTGTGATGGAAATATTTTTATGAATTCCTTTATCTTATATGAATTGTTTTATGATGTCATGTTGTTTAAGAATCCCATTTTTATTACGTGGGTTACGCTATGATGTATGGTTTATGATTATGTGGCACACATAAGAAAGGATTCATTATAAGATGGGTGGGACCTATATCTCCCTCCAATGAATTGGGTAATGATTTTATATCTCATGAGATAGACAGGGCTGGAACGGTAGGTTATACCGGTTCAGTGAAACAGGACTGAAACGAGGGTTACTCGATTCAGAAAGGGACTTTGTCCACTAAGATAGTCTTGGAAATGAGTCTTGAATAACAAGAAATGATTCTCTATGATTATGGTTGAATGCCACAAAGTTTCATGTTTTATGTTATGATTATTGTGATTACATTTCACTGCCATGATTTACCCCATGTTATGAAATTATGATCTCTTTTTCAGGTTAATATTTCCAAAAGTTATGTGCTTATGTATATGATGTGATTGATATTTCTTTTGTTTACCCTTACTGAGCATTTGAGCTCACCCTTTTATGTTTTCTTTTCCCCAGGATATAAAGAAAGGTTTTAGGTAAAAAAAAGGAACATCTTTATGGGAGATTTTGAAGATCTTTCACCACAATTAGAATATTATATTCCGAGTTTCCAAAGACACTAAACTATTACAATCCTTGTGTGTGTGTTTTTTTGTTATGTACTAAGTATTCCGCAAATGTAATGTAATGTCCATGTACGTTAAGCTTCGGGTCTTTACAGAATAAAAGCCCAAGAGAAAATGTACAAGTACAAATAAAATATAATGCAAATAAATAAAGTGAAAGAAAACTACTAGGTCATCCTCTGAGGTTCCTAACTGATGGGTTGTTACATATTGACTCCACATCATTCCACACCCACCCATCTTTTATGTGTACCAACATGTTGTATGGTCTACCTTAGGGCATCGTCCAGTCCTAGTACCGTCATCCTCGATCAGCGTTGTCTATCGTCTGCACAATGCACAATTAGGTACGGGATTCTCCCATGTAGGGGTGAGTATAACGATACTCAGTAGGGACCCTGAGACCCTCATGGTCTCACAAAATCCACATAGGATAAACCAAAAAGCATGAAATCAACTGACAACCCTACTTAGGTATATGCCCATACATATAACTAAGTTATCATGTATTCCCATCACAATCATGAGGAAACAAAAAGTCCAAACCAAAACAACAAAGCTAAAATATTTTACAGAGGAATGAATACCACAAAGGTAAGTGCTTCATAAGTACACCACACAGAAGAATACCACACAGGTATCACCATGAAGAGAAGTAGCACACAGGTACGAGCTCAGCTCACACTAGGTATAACTTATGTAAAAAAGTACAGATGATTTGTAAAAGGATATATCAACTTATTTTGTTAGGCGATTATGATACTGACCCACATAGTATTTCTAGTTGCTAACCCATAAAGGATCGCTCGGTTCTCACCCACACAGGATCACTCGGTGCTAACCCACACAGGATCTATCTTCACTCTTCACGTCACAACCAACTAAAATGTTCCTGTACTACGCTCTCTTCTCTCCGAGAGGGTCTGCTTCACAAGCCATTGATCAATATTCCAACTGCAATGAACATTCACAATGAATAATCTCAAAGTACTACCTTGTAATAGGGGTCACAATGCAAAAGACGTTGCATCAATCAGACACACGATCTGTGAGTTAGTTGCATTTTAGTCCCAAGGGCCCAGTTGGATTCATTCTCGATCCAATCCGAAAATACCCATCTTAATCCAAATCTATAGTGGGATATAATCAAAGGTACTATCTTTCTCCAATGATTCTAGTGCCACTATCAGATCATCAATCGAACGCCCGTTGAAAATGTTATGGCCGGTAGAGCAAAATGTTTGATGTTAGCCCAGGTCTGGTCTGACACATTCAGACCTACCCGGCCTGGTCTAGGCTGACACGACCTGAGTCGGGTTCACCCGACCCACTAGGTCTTGTATGGACCAACCACATTGGGTGGTCCGACCCGAACTGGTCGGCTTGGAGGTAGCAAGGGCGGCGGGGCTGCGAGGTAGCAGGGGGGCTGCAAGGTTGTGGGGTGGTGAGGCTCATGAGGGCCCCGAGGGCAGTGTAGGGCCGCAAGGGGGGAGGGAGAAGGATCTGAGGCGACAAGGCCGTTGGGCGGCGTGGATGGCCACTTGGTGGAAAACACCATCAACATCACGGGGTCACGGGGCGGCAAAGGCCACTGGCAGCAGAGGCTGCAGACGGAGACTGGCTATAGTGCGGTAGAGGCTGAATGTGGCGAAGGCCATAGGCACCGTGGTTGCGCCATCACCTACGTCGCGAACTTCATTATGCCGGTTTCCACATTTGATCATCGTCTTGAATAATCCACTTTCTTCCATCGCAATGAACACACCGATCATGAAAAATTGTGGGGGGTTCGGGCCAGGTTTGTTTGTCCTAATCCTTTCGTGTTAGACTAGTAGAGAGAATCTTCACAAAATCGTGAATGAAGAACATCAAACCCAAAAACCTCCTACAGTGACTATTCCCAAACACGCAAATGAAATCATCTACAGATCAACTAGTTAAAGAGTTGATCTGTGTTCTTTGATTTAGAGGGGAAGAACATTGGAATATAAAATCATACACAACTAAACCCCTACCTTAGTGATTTGTCGATGGAGGTTGTGAGGAACTAGACGAAGACGTTGGGGATATATGGACATCAGTGATGTTGGTGTTTCCTGGATCGTCTGTTCTTTGTCATTGAAGACATTCCTTGTCATTGTGAGCATTCTTCGTTGGGGAGAATGTTCTTCATTGGAGGGTGTGTTCCTCCAAGTTCCCCCAATAGCATTGCCAACCCTATTCCCAATGAATTATCTAAAAATAAATACCCAACCAAAATTGAAAGTGTTTTTCCTATTTTAAAATTTTATCATAAAAGAAGATGGGAACATTAATCAATTTACGAGGCATAATTAAATTTGAGAATAATAAAGGGGGAGGAATTCCATGGGTTAATTCCTCATTAATTTGGATGTTTAATGGGTTTCTCCCATTAAGAGGATCCAGGAAGACCCCTCTATTAAATTCAAATGGGGGGAGTTTTTAGGCTCAGGTGGTCCCCACCATCGAGCATTAAATTTGTTGGATAAACTCTTGTGGTCCCAACCTCCATAAATAAAAGGATGTTTCATGAACAAAATTATAATGTAAAATATATTTTTTTATTTTCACATGAAAATGTGAAAAACTATCTTTCACCCTCAACCTACTATATTCGAGGTAATGGTCTACATAAGCGAATATTGGTGCTGTGAGTTCAATGGTTCCTTTGGAGTTCAATTTTGATACCCATCTTAACAGTTACAAAAACCCACTGACACATTTACTGAACGTACATGAAAAAAGAGTTTATAAATTCATTCTGGGCACACCAGGACTCAGAATCATACACCGCCAATTTTTGGGGACTCGTATAATTCCAATTTAATTAAAATAAATTACATAGATTTTTCAGGACTTTACCTTTTCTATTCCATGTTTTATTGAATTCATTTTGATTTATTATTTGAATTTCATATTCATTTCCATTATATGAAAATTAAATTAAATTTTGGATACAAATTTGTTATCAAATTATGATCCTTACGAGATCATAGACCTCTTGAAATGAAATATGGTGTCCTCTTAATCTACTCTAAAAAAATTTCCATCTTTAAAAATAATCTTCTCTGAATCAACATTCCAAAATTAGCATCATATATTTTCTTTTATAGCTTTATTATGAAAAAACTCACATTAGGTTATTGTAGGAACTATGATTACAAACCACGCTTCCAAATTCCTAAAAAAGATTGTTAATCTAAACTATTATACTATCTATAATGAAACCTATTATAGAATCATTTATATAAGTAGTGAATTGTATAGATAATTAAATTATGGATGGTATTTAAATTAAATTAGGGTCCTAAATTATTCATGATATTTCATACCCTCATCTCATCAGGTTGTAACACAATTGAACTCACAATCATATGAATAATAACATCACAATTAATGTGAATCTCCCAATAGTTGAATCAAATCAACTGTAAAAAACATCCTGAAAACAAAAATTTAAATTCATGATAATATGGAATTTTATTGTACATGGGATATTATTTACCATGAACAAATCATATCTATTTTATTTATATTCCTATCCCAATCAAATGTTGATAAATGTTAAATTTAAAATGAACATTTTTGATACCACATTGTAGCATCCCAATCCCTATTGCCACTCAAAACTGCCCCCGATCCAACTTTCTACATGGCCTCAATCTTATCTCCCCAAATTCCAGAGGTTTTGGAAAATTGGAAATGTCTAACTGTATGTTAGTGTGGAGAAAATTCCATCATAAATAGACTGAATGATAATAGAATATTGACACCATTCAATAGCTAACATTGTATAACAACCATAAAATAGATTAAAAATAGGAATAGATAAAAATTATTGAATTATGTTATATAAAATGATGAACGTGTTGTCACAACCTATATTGTAGGGGCCTATGGAGTGACTACCCCAAGACTTCCTCCAATAAGAAAGGGGACAGTGACTAAAACTGAATAGAAAAATTCACCCAATGGGAGACATTAACATAAGTATCTGTACACACAAAAATATATGTAAGGAAATTTTTTAAAAATGTAAAACAAATGAAAGAATGTATAAAAAATTTAAGATATTTCAATTGAGTATGGCATTGAATTTATTGGAATGTAAATAAGTCCAAATAAAATCCCATAACAAAGAGTCCATAACATGAATCCAACTTATAGGAAAATGTACTCAGACTGATGTGTGAAGCTGAAACAACAATCCTCGGTCAGTCTGGTCTCACTATGAAATTTCTGGTATGTGACCACCTATGACTCTATAAAAGTGTTGATTTTATTCACAAGACACAACATGTGTTGGCTGTGCCTATGCATGGGTGAGTATAACACCAATCATTAGGACAACTAAAAATCACTATCATTTCAACAAAATAAAGTATAGTCATCTCTAAATAGATATATTTTAACAACACATATAACAATAACATCTAGATATACTCCATTAAGACACCATTCCATTAGGTTGTCATAAATAACATTCCTACCACATGATTCCTCTAAAAGATTGCTCATTTCGGGGAACACACTACTCAGACATGATATCCTCAAAGTCACTGAACGTAAAGGTATAGATAATTTGGGCTCCACCCAAATATAAAACATTATTATAGGAAAACTATGATATACACCAATGGAATCACCCTTAGAACTACTAGGGGAATTACATAATCCCAATATGGATCCGCCTTATACGTAAGGGATCATATTGAAATGACTCCCCAAACCCAATGGATATAGTCTTCTAGATGGTGTATTAATTCCCTAGTCATGGAGGACACACTGATTCCAGAATCTCTCTTAGGGTATATATATGATCCCAGTCAAGGCACATGGAGGGATAATACAACTCTATTAGAGGCTCGACCTCTAGAGTGGAATACCATCTACATATGTTGTTGTAATTCCAAACTGAACCCTTGAGGAAAGGAAAAAGGGTGAGCTCTCAACCTTTACTGGTCCCCACTAAAACCACACCATTAGATTCAAAATTATCGTCTCAATGTTATGATACTAATTCCAATGAAATATTCTCAATTTCTCACTCCATTTAAAATTTATGATCCATTGAATGATACTACCCATAATACTATCGAGGCCTATAGAACTACCATCTTGATCAACCATTATGGATGGCCCACCTACTGCATGGATCGGATACTCATGGACTAGAAGTCATGGTCTGCTATCCGGTTATTCAACATTATTTTTACACACCCTCACATAACCTCATTATTTCTTAAACCATCATGGAAAAATAAACTACGACTCCTAAGGAGAAACACTAGGTCACATAAATCCCCTCTTCTAAAATTACTCCAACTATATCTGGAGCTCACGATTCTCCTTCGAATCCATAGGATATGTAGGAGTATATTTTGGTGACCTCTAGGTATGTATTTCAATGAATGGTCCATTCCCTATGTGTCGGTAATCCTAAGACATATTCAAGAAATATATCCTCTTACTATTCCACCAGTGTAAAAAACTGTGGACTCATGTCATCCATGGCTCCAAGGGTTAGGCTACACACTGAGGGTGGGTGTTTCTTTGAATACATTCATGTATGGATACTACATGTGAACATGGTACTGGAACTGATGTATCTAGATGTAATAACACTTATATAGTGTTCAATTCCAGACATAGGGTAGCTTAGTAGACAACAACATGCCTTACTATGAACCCGGTTTGACACTTCTAGAGATATACTTAGGTTAATACATATTTTATTAACAAACAATTATTAATAATTTGAATAGATAAGGAAAATGAATGACCTAGGTTATTATTCAGTTGTTTTATATTGACGATAAGGTTTCATTATTTAGAAATGTAACAAATGATATTATGATCAAACGTTAAACAAAGGAAAGAACTATTTTTATGATGTATTTTTAGGATTCAATAATTAAATTATAGATGTGTTTTATTAGTGGTATTTTGGATATAATAATCATCGAATGTATAAGGGTCATGATTTATTTTTGGTGAAAATATCTTAGATGAAATTCTGTATTTTAGTAATATTTTATTTAAATTTTATATATGAATGTTTAAAGGTATCAATAATTTTTTGGGTTCATATGTTCAGTAATGACATAATACTAATATTCAATTAATATTGTGATAATTTGTAAAAACGTATGTAATGAAAATCATAGTTGAGAGTCTATTTGTTGATTTAATTTAATGGATGTACATTACATTATATTTTAGGAATTATATTTACATGTACTCATAAATGGAATAACTAAATGTTGGGTAACAACCTATAAAATCTGGTAAGGTCGTGGGTCATGAACCCATAAATAAAGGATGATATGGGTTTCATTCCATCTACTAACCTACATAATTTCCTAGTTAATTTTTTTTTTTAACAATTTAAAAATTAAAATTTAATAATGAACTAGTAAAATAACTTTTGATAGTTAGAGATTAATCTATTAACTACATTGTTTTTGGATGATAGTTAGTGGAAAATAGTTATACATGCCACTATATTTTTTGCCTAATGATCCTTTAAAATATTATTTTACAGATTCGGAAATAAAAAAATCATTAGGATAAATTAGTTTCATTAAATAAACTGAAAAAATGAATTTGATAGAACCACAACCAAAATATGGGATTGTTTATAAAAAAATTAATCCTATAATGTATAAATATTTCATTATATTTTTATTTAATAAAATTATTACCTGAGATTATGAAATTTACTTTAATATAAACTACTTCCAAGCTACATTAATTTCTATTCAACCAATTGTCTCTTATATCATAAATTATTTATGGACTAAGGCAAACAATTTCCAGTAATTTGTCACTCATTTTTTATTCTTGTCCTCACATACTCCCTATAACTATATACGCTTTCCCCAACTACATATTTTCACATTTCGTTAATGTTCTTCTACTTATATATTTTGTAACAAGGTAGTATTTGTGTCCTTTCTACATCCCCTTATCTCTTCTATAGAGGTTGTTTTATAAACCATTATTATTATTTATAATTTAATTGGGATAAAATATCAAATAATATATTAAAATTATTGAGTTTAAATAGGGAGGAAGTAATTTAAATAATGGGGGAAAATGTAACTCCCCAAAATTCTAATGATCAACATTGTATTTAATAATGTTTTTTACCCACCACACCATGTGTTAAAATGAAATATATTATCCCAATACATAAAAAAAATATATAAATATAATATATTATATATCATGTAATTCATGAAACCCCACTATATTTATCATTACATGCAAGATAGTCATTTTGCGGTAGCTTGCATTCCGCATAGGATTGAGTTTTACTAAATAACAATGAATTATTAAAATATTATTATTTAACATATTATGATATAAAATAGTCATTATGTTAGTATTTATAATACTATTTTACTAACTTATATAAAATTATGTGTTATATAAATATAAAATGAATTCATAGGTTACCAATTAATGATAAATAAAAAAATGTACCAATTTTATATTAAAAGAAAAACTATTTTTGGTATACCTCAAAATGAATTTTTTCATAATAAAAATAATTAATTATAATTATTGAACTAGTTTAATGAAATATATATAATATATTTTCATTCTTTTTTTCATATTCATCTATTAGGTTTTATAGACAGAATATATGAACTAACCAAATTCCACAAAAAAAACCCTATATGTTATATTTAAAATTTTACCACCATTAAATGGGGAATGCAGTTTAAATGTGAATTTGAAACATTAATTTTTTTATTATGTAAAAAAATAAATCATATTTGAATGATAATCATAAAAAATTGGATAGGTGAACTTTTTTTAAATTTCAAAAACATCTCATTTTTTAATGAATATATAAAAATGTTGAATATTAGTGAGAAAATTATAATTCATATAATTTATTCATAAGGATAAATTATATTTTAATTTTTTTGAATGTATAATTATATCATATTTTTATCAATAATTTAAAATTATTAATTTGAATAAATTTCATTTTGAATATTATTATAAAAAAATAGATATCATTTGGAAGTATTTAAATTAAAAACATTCATTGTCATCCTACCAGTTGGATTAAATTAAAATTAATTTATTTCTTATTTATTATTGGAAATCCGAAAAATGGATTCCATATTTGGAATCATCATAGTTTAAAATTTGTAATAATACAATTTTGTTACCAATTTTTTTTAAGGTAATTAAAAATAATTATGACGATTTAGGTTAAATTAAGATTAATAAGATACTACAACTTAACCATATTCCCCAACACAACTCTATAAGGTTTTAAAAATAAATATAGATTGAATGAAACCATAAGTCCCAAATAAAAAAAAATTTATAAACATTCAGTTAAGCATAACTTCACCTCCACTATGTTTTGAATTTTAAAAAAATGCTCCTCTAGTGTTGCAATCAGTAAGTTATACGTAGTCTGAATAAACCATCATTGATTTTTTTGTGAATAGTAACATACAGATATGAATATTAATATAAATAAAAATATAAAACTTATGAATAATAATCATATTATTATATTATTTTCTTAATGCTATATGATAATGACGTGTTCAATAATTTTTCAAAGGGATATAAAATGAGTTATAGTTATAAAATTGGAAATTTTTGAATAAAGTGTTATTTTTTAAGAAATTTAATTAATGTTATATAAAATGATAATTTCAAATAATGAATATTATTTTTAGATAATACATATCCAAAAAAATTTAGCGTGAATATTTTGGATTTTTCTGAAATTCTAGAATTCATTATGAATAGAAAAATACTGTAACATACTATATATACAAATTTTAAATTTAATACCTTATTTATGACTTAATTGAGGATATAAAATCATTTGGTTCTATGTAAAATACTCCCTTTAATTTTTTTTTTCAAAATAAGCAATACTATTCATAGTCTTGAGAAAAAATATTAAAATAATGATTAAACATTTAAAAACCCCTCCTCTCCTCCACTATAAATACGACCCCATTCTCCTATTATCTTCACTCAATTAAGAATTGAATATCCCCAATGTTCTTCCAAAATACCCTTCAATGATCTCTCCCTACATATAAGGGCTCGTGGTATTTCCAAAACTCCAAAACCCATACCCTTAATGAGGTTATTTCAAGAGGTAAAGTATATTTCTTTTTCTTTGAGTTTCATTTCAATTTATCTTTTTTTTCTTATTTTATACTAACATCATCTATCCAATTGATCCCATTATCTCCAGTTATTATATATACTAAAATTATACCATGCCAATTTAATAACCATTATCAATATTCATACTCTCTCAACCTCTCTTTTATAAATTAAATCGTCCCACCTGATGTTCCAATTTACAACCTTTGTGGATGATAAATGTTCAGTATTTAATTTCTCTTTTATTAGAGGTCATGAAACCGTTTTTATGGTAGAACTATACTATTATATATGTCATATAATATAATTATTATTCATGAAATTGAATATTTATATATTATTAATTCATCTATCTAAACTAGTTCAAAATAATCCAAATACCGCTAAATTATCTGTGTTATTGTCATTTCATCTAATGATTCATCCTCATACCATGTTAAAAATTATATATATAACCTTTAAAATATATATTTTCTTTTAAATGAAATCTAATTTCAAATATGGAAAATTTCATCCTTTCCACATGGACAACCATACTCATATAGAAATATATCGATCCTGAAAACAATTGAAATGAAAATTCCTGAAATACGCAATTCAATATTATAACATATCAATGATGACACAAACAAACTTAATAAAAATATGATAAAATACATAATTTACTAGTAGGTTCTGAATTATGTTATTTATAATTATAATTTCATATTCTAGGACATTATGTTGATGATATGAACATATTCAGACTTAATGTACAATTTTTCCACCTGAACCACCATTTTCATCATGATTTCTTTTTTATCTACTTACCTCAATTAAATTATAATTAATTCATATTCACACCTCATAGTTTCTATTTATATTTTATCTATATGTGTTCAATCCAGAATCATACCATCATTTATGAGGAGTTATATGTTTTAAAAGGATCTTTCAAAAATTCATCTTCAAATACAATCACAGTTCATGGGAATTTCTCAAATTCATAAATATTTTCATCGGTACTCTATAATTAGTTTTTAGACGCAAATATTTTTTCTAAAATCAATTATTTTATTATGAAAATACCACCTTAGTTAGCATTGGGTTTTATACAATATTTTTTCCAAAATAACTCTTCCTTTCAAATTAAAAGAGTATTTATCTCAAGAATTACATTATGTTTTTATAAGTGTATATACATCTATTTAAAGAATCCTATTGATTATTACGTATTATTGGGATTAATATTTATTATATAATACTCCATATTTAATTTAATTTCTTATGATTAGTTTGAGTTTGGATGTCCTATCTTAAAACCATTCACCATTTTACTCCGAATGATTACTGTTTGTGTTTAATGTTTGCAGAAGTTATTTACATATAATATGTTAGTATCAATATGAATGTATATATTGTTATTGTTTATACCTATTCATATGAGGAATTAAATAGACTTATTATGTGATTGGTTGAGAATATAATATCCCTTTGATGTGTAAGTAGGTCTAATGAAGAAAATATATATGGACTTGGCCAAGGGCTTACCCATTTTTAGATAGAGTTTTGGTCGAGGAATTAATCATATTTAGATATATTAATGAAGTGCTCGATGGTATAATTTATTATTTATGTTATATGAATTTCCCTCATTTTAAAGTAGTGACTTCATATTTTTGAGGATATTAGACTAGTATAATCCCTATGTTTATGTTTTATTATGGAATTATTTACTCATATCATATTTTTTCCATAATGTGTTAGAGATTATTATTTGTAGAGGCATGTGCTTTCTATTATTCATCATGACAAATGGTTATGTGTTATGATATATTCTATTTTATCACATACACTTACTGAGAATCTGAGATCACCCATTTTAATGTTAAATTTTTTTCTTATATAAGAACAGGTATATTATTATTGAATTGCAGGGATAATATAAGAGTGGTGGATATTCCCAATAGAAATTTTATTTTGTTTTTAATTTTAGGTATTAATGATGAACTTATGTATTAATCATGATTTGGAAATGAAAAAACTAATTGGTCCTTTGGGGTTAAATTCTTTTTTTATATAGAAAATTATTATAATGAGGGATCAACATTGGGTAACTAGGGTTGGGTCCATAGAATTGGTATCATAGAATGTTTAGTAGAAGATGTAGAAACTAGTTTTATAAATACTATATTAGGGAAAAACCCCTATGTTAGTATTTAGGGATAATAAAAAACATCCTCTAATTTTTATAAATAATATATTATGTAGATCACTGTATCAAGACATCTCTGTTTGGATACTATAGTAGATGTGGTTCTAGAACAGATTTTCCTATGAGTGAAAACTCTGACATGGAGTTTCAAGGTGGCTCAAGGTATTCTAGTTAATGAAAATGGTTATTACTGCAAACCTGTTTTGAAACTCTCCTGGGATATTCTTAGGATTATTCTTATTTTTAATACAATCCATAATGAAGGATTTAAATGCAACTTTTTCCTCACAGACACGTTTTTATGGTTATGGAATTATCCATTCATATGATTTCAATTTTTTATGTATTTTTCTACATTGATATAGTACATTATGATTATTAACCTAATCAAGTGAATTATGTTGTTTAGAAATGATTCATAGTGGACATAATGGATACCAAATAAATGTGAGCATCAGATGCAGGGATTTCCCTTCGATCCAAGATAATGATGATTACAATGGTTCTATTACCGGTTCTAAACAAATTATAACTATACATTGACAACTGACTTTGGGTTTGACTAAAAACATTACTCGTATGAGGCATCTAGATCCACTATGTTGCAGAGCTAGGATTTCCCTCTTTAAGCAGCAACCACAACCATCATTTAATGGGACTACAAACCCTTTAGTAGAATGTGTATGGATAAGTTCATTAGATAAAACATATTCCACCGTTTTATGTATATAAAGAGGTAAGGTATTCATTAATGTTTATCATTTATCATTTGATGCAGATCGGTGGTGGTATTTATTTTAAAAAAAAGGAGGGAGAAGAAATAGAAGAAATGTAATAGAAGGATTTTAAGGAAATATTCATAGGAAAATACATAACACATGAACAATGATCAGATATAGAAAGGTAGATTTTGAATCTGAAGCAATAAGTGGATGAGAGTGTTGAATAGTATAATTATAACATCCCAATATTATCATGAAATATCTTTAACTACAAACATAATCCATATAGAAATATATATTGATTCTTTAATGGTTTAATAACATTCATATAAATGGATATAGTATCCCAAAGTTATCATAATATGAATATATAGTCTCAAGTTCTATCATGACATAAAAATAATTTTCTATGTATAATGACTTTAAATGAATGAAATATATTAAAGGGTTTGCTAAAAATACTGGACAAGGAAATAGAGAAATTGGGAAGAGGGGAAGAGTTTACTTTCCCCACTATGATAATTGTGGAAGAAAACACCTTGGCTCTTTCTTAAAAGAAATAGGGGGTGGGGGTGCTAAAAGTGTGTATAAAATTTTCATTATGTCGGTGTTTTCAAGGGGAAAAAGAATATATTAATGTCCAATGCTATAATTTCAAGGATATAGGACACTATGTTAATGATTTTCCAAATCATTAATGAAATTTTCCTTAGGAACGAACAAGGGCTCATGAATAACCCTATACGATTATAAGTGTTGATATTGATGTTCGTAATGGCATGGTGGTAGGTACTTTAATTGTTTACTCAATCATAGCCAATTCATTATTTCATTCTAGATCATCTTGTTGTTTCAAATTTTTTATGTTTTCCAAAAAAATTAGATATTTCCAATTTTATTTTGTAAGGTATTTTTTAGTAAAAACTCTTATGGGATGTATCATTGACATAATGTAATGTCAGGTCGTCCCCATTATGTCATAAAAAAAATTTTGTGATGATTTTATTATCATACCTTTGATTGAATTTTTCATAATCATCAGTATGGATTTTATTTCAATCCATGATGCGAAAATTTATGGATAGAAAAATGAAGTTACAATTTTTGAGGATATTGTCTTTCCCCTTATCTTTAGAGAAGAAACAACACCATCTGATTCTCATATATATCAACCACCAATACATCTAACGAATTAAATTATTTTTTAGTAAGGGAATGAAATAACTTTGGGAATGAAAGGAATGTCCAAATGAGGGATGTAAATACTGTGCAAGAAAATATTGATGTATTTCCAAAGGATTTACCTGGACTTCCTCCAGAGTAGGTAATTGAGTTTTCCATTTACTTAATTATTGATTCAATGCCCATATCAAAGACCCGTTATAGAATGTCCAATGTGGAATTAGTGGAACTTCAGAAAAAATATAGTAATTGAGTGATAAAGGATTTATTCACCCTATTGTTTGTCCCCAGGGATCCTATGTTCCTTTCATTATGAAAAATGATAAGACTGTTAGTCTGTACGATGAATATATGGTGATCAATATAAGGCCCCAGCCTTAAACCTTTCTTAATCATGAGTTATTACAAGATTACATATTGAGGATCTTTTCAGGTTTAGAGTATTAGATAATTATATCATGAATCTTGCATTACATTCCACATTTAAGCAGAGTGGTTACATAAAAGACAATATTCATTTTTCCCATCAACGGAAAAATATTTAAAATAAAACATGGATTCTTTCTCGACACATCCTTGACACTATCATCACATCATGTACCTTTCCCATGACTAGTGAAAAACATTTTAATAACATGGGATGAGAATAAAAAGCTCAGTAAGGGTTAAAAAAATATGGAAAAGAAACATGAGTTCATATATACATAAGAAGAAAATCATACTTTACCCATAAAACATAGGCACTTCAACATACCTCATCAAATCATGAATAAATCATAAAAATCATAAGACATAAAAGGTAACTTGAGGCATTCATAACATTCTTACATATGGAGTAACCCTCTTGGTTACGTTTGGAATACCCACCATAGTATATTCCCTTAATCTCTTCCGAAAAACCTTAACGTTTCACTCCTTCGCGTCACCCAATGCATTGGAGAGCTATATCGGGCTCACCGGACCTTAGTTTATCACGGAACCACCCATTTTCATAACAATGCCCAAGAACCATAACATAAACGTATCACATAAAACATTCATAAAGTAAACATAACATTTCCACATTTCAATCATATTATAACATTTTAGTATATTCAAATAATGAATCCATTCAAAAAGAAACCATTTCCAAAACCATTTAAAACATTTAATAAAGGGATTTTTGAATCAAAGTGTCCCATACCAACTTGAATATTTTTAAATTTTAAACCATTAATAAACATATAAATAAATCCTTAAAACCATTTTGAAAACATGGATATTAATAAGAACAAATAATTGAAACATTTAAAGCGATATTTTGGTTAAAGGGGTTTTACCAAAATTAGAGACACTTGAATACAATAATTGAGGAATAACATTTTGTCAAAATTTTATAATATCATGAGAATAAATGGATTATTGATATAATATTTCAAAGAACAGTATATACACCATATAAGAGTGAATTGGTGCATAACAACAATGAAGTCTCAATAGAAATGTCAAATGTGATGACATCCCTTATAAAGAAGGTATCCTTAAATTAAGGACAAATAAATCTCAAAATTATGTGTGACAAATATAAATACACCCAATATAAGTGGATATTAAGTGTAAAACATTAAAAGGTAATTCACACATATTCAAAGGATGAAATATTCAATAACTACATGTTGAACGCAAAGAAATCGAAATTGGGTTAAAAAGTTCCCTTGGTAAAATTCGACAGCCTAACGGCATCACTTCAAAATTCACAAAATGAGTTGATGAGAGATAAAAAGGGAATATCATCACTTGGACATAAAATTTACATCAATAAGGATATAAAAGAACATATCCCAACATAATATTATGTTAATTAAAAGACATAACAAATGAAGTCTTTTAAAAAGTGGAGGGTGAAAGGTTCCCATACCGAGTTGGGTAACTTTCGAAACGTACACCCCATGGAAGAAGGGTTATTAAATGAATATGTGAATACCCATAAATGAAATTATACTACACAAAGTTTATAATAATTGGAATTACATACACCAATCATATAAAATTGTGGCAAATGTAGCATAAATCTCACGGGAATAAAAGTGAGATGAAAAATCCCTTACTAAAACTCGGCAGCCTAACGGCGCCACTTAAAACTTCCAAAATGGATTGATGAGAGAAAATAGGGTCTCTCGTCATATTAAAACAATGTTTACAGAAATAGGAATATAAAAGAACATCCCCCAACAAAAAAAATAGGAGCTTAAAAAAAGTTACATAAAGGAGAGTACTTAAAAAAGAAGGAGAGAGGTTTGATCTCTTACGAAAATTCGGCAGCCTAACTGCGCCACCCAAAACATCCAAAATGGATTGATGATATAGAATAGGGTATCTCATAATATTAACATAAAAAATAAAGTAAGAGTAATATAAAAGAACATCCCCATAACATGAAATATGAGCTTTAAAAGGAATGACATAAACGAGTGTACTTAAAAAGAAATAGAGGAGTAGGATCTCTTACCTCGGGTCTAACTTGTCTTGTAAATTTCATTATATTCCTGAATAATAAACATTTTTAAATTTATAATTTCCTAATTAACTCCTTTAAATATTATTATTCAGTTCATATCACATATTATAATGTTATAATAATTGTTTAATAATGTTAGTTCATATTAGACGTTTTTGCCGATGTTTGGTACATGAGTCAAAAATGAACTTTTTTGAAAAATGATTGTCCATGTAGTTATAAGTAAATAATATCCAGAATAGTATTAATGATTAAAATAACATATATATCCAGTACATATTCTTTTTATACTATTCCATATCATTTGGAGATAAAAACGAAAAGCATTGTTCATGGAGACGGTAGGCCGTACGTACACATGAACGCTACTTTCATTTTTTCTTTGTCATATTAACAGAATTAAAAATAAATGATATATATATATATATATATTATAATTCCTATATAATATTTATGTTATATAGGTCACATATGATCATTAATTTCATCCTTTATATGTTCCATGTATTGCATGTACGAGTCACATCACTTGAGGGGGCGGTAGTCCACACTTCCTCATATGAAATTATCTCATTTACACAACATGAAAAGAATAAAGGTATGGTTTAAATATAAAATACAGAAGCATATAGTAAAAATAAATACAATATATATCATATATAAAATACTGTGACATCATAATGGCCACCTTTAAAGGTGTTAAAAGAATATTGAAAAATCATCGTTTCGTGAGGCATAAAATCGCCAACCACAGAAACAGTATGTTCATTAACCATTAGACGAATGTGTGTGTACGTGTAGCTCGAATAAATATTATAACAACATACTAGTATATTTAAGATACTGGAGTTCTTACAAAATAAATTAATAAAAATATTTTAGGGGGTTGGAGAAGCAAAATAAAACAAAAGGACACAAGTAAAGACATTACATTAAAATCAGGTAACTCCCTTTGGTTTGATCTCAAATGCTTCTTTGGGAAGACTTCTTCCCAAATTGGGGCTTCAAAGAGTTATAGAGGGACGTGGAGAGACAAAATGGGTAGGGTTTGGCTGAGCCAAAGGCTTTGTAAGTGTGGGTAAGGAGATGGAGGTGGGGGCCTTTTATAAGAGGAGAGGAGGGGCACTCATGGAAAGGAAGAAAATGTTACATTATTTTAGAATGTGTTTCAGATATTAATGGTCCCACATTGATTTGTTTCGAGGATAATGTGATAAGGGTTCTAAATCCACCCATACAATAGGTTTTTTACATGTGTAGGTCTTATATATTACATTATCTTTCCATTTTATTTAAATTGTTAAATAATGAGGTCATCGCTGCATCATCACGATGTCATAAATAATTTAATTTATTGTATGTCTAAAAATTATAAACAAAACTAATATGATGTAGGAAATCTTTTTATATTTCCATTTATTATTTATAGTCAAAAATATGACTTGTATAACCACATATAAAAATTGTTTTAGTAAAACATCTCATGTTTGTGTCATTTTTACTTTAACATTAAATAAAAATATATTTATTTCATTTTCCAACCAAAGAGGCTCCATGGGGTCCCCAAGTTGACACATGGAATTTTTTGGTCGTCCATGACACATCCAATGAGGGTAGGATATGTGTCTAGGTCATTTCATTTTATTAAAACATTATTCTTACCTTAAACTACACTAATTACCTCTAATCGCGATTAAAAACTTAATAAGTTACCATTCACCAAAAAATTATTTTAATCCCATTGAACCACATTCTACTTCTTAATGACAACCATTTATGTCAGATTTTTGAAATTCAAAACACAAATATGGGAAAATTTCATTTAAACGGAAAATCATTTTTTATAAGTACCACTTAGTGGTTTCACTATTAATCAAAAACTGAAGTTTTTCAGAAAATTACCAAAAGTTCACCATAAGATATATTTGATATTCTGAATTCCAAAAAGATGTCTATTTTACAAGATTCAAAACATATAAGTTTCATTAATTAATTTAATAATTAATTCCGGCTGTCAAAACACATAGCGTGTTTTTATGAAACAAAATGTATCAAAAGATTGACACTAGTTTAAGTCCGATTTCAAAGTGAAATTAATTACAACAACCACTATTTGATTAAATGGTAAAAATATATTATAATTTCGCTTTAAAACCCATTCAAAAGATAATATAATCATATAAATAAATTAGATTAAAAGAGGTTATGAATTAAAATACAACATTTTTCACTATTCATTAAAAATTGAACTTTTTCGGAAAAATACCAAAAATTTACACAAAGTAAATTTTGATGTCCCAATTCTAAAGAAGAATTTTATTTTGTCAAATATAACACATGAAATTTTCAAAAAGTGGATTTAAAAGATGTTCACCATCAAAAGGCGGTTAATCAACCTTTTAAAGAATATTAGAATGTTTAGGCTTAAAATTAAATTCATTTGCATTTTTAATCCTCTAACATATATTGTAAAAAGTTAAAATATTTGACAAACATATATAATAATTTTGTAGTTATTTCTGTTCATTCCCACCATTACAATGGCTAGGTGTTAACTACTATTTAAAATAACATTATATTATTATTAGAGTGCAACGTAAGATTCCCAAGAAACTCGTTGTTGCGTGTTGGGTACACCATCGAGCATAGAATCTAATTTAAATAATATTAATATTTTATTCCCAAATATGGATAAATATAAAAATGTCATATTATTTATTTACCTAGGGTGTTACATCCTTCCCCACTTTTAGGAATTGCGTCCTCGTAATTTTAAAATTGAGCTTGGAAACATCCTTGAAAGTCCCACATCCGACCAAGAGTCGGTAAAACAATCACTTTAAAATAAAGAAAGATAAGTACAGAGGTCACCCGAGTTAACCCATACTAGGATTCCATGTAAGAAAACATGGACATGGTGGAGAAATAATAGGGTCATGTTCTGATGGAGAGTGATAGAAAACATGTTTAGGAGAAAGTTAACCACAAGAAAATCACAAACATGTGATGGGTTAAACGGTATTCGGTTCCCCAGTAGGAAAAGTTAATAGACAACATTTTTGTTTTAAGTTACTTTTTATTGAGGAATTTATTCATAAGGAAACATAATCACTTATCATATTGACTTTCAACTTTTAATAGATTCCTTACACCAACTCGTATTTTCTAAAAAAGACGAGTATTTAGGAAGACTTTTTCACATTAAGAGTACTATAATAAACTTCTAGAGAATCACCTAATCCAAAAAAGAGAAATATATACATACCATGTCTTTAAACTCTAACCAAAACCAAAACCAAAAAGGTTAGTACAAGATCAGATAATCCAGAAATGGATAACCCTTTATAAAAAGAAAATCTATTCTTAATCTACAAAATTTTTCCAGCAAAACCCAAAGTTCAACGAGGACTATTTGATAAAAAAATTGCCAATTAAATACTTCAAAGTAAACCAAACTAATATTGAAACCCAAATATTTGAAGTATTTAGTCGCATAGTTTTCCAAGGTACAAATTAACACCTATCACCAAAAAACATATGTTACTCTTAAAGTCTCAAATTGAAATGTAATTAACCTAATCCCATATCCTTCATGATAGGTTAATAAATTTCCATAGATACCCCAAAATCATCTTACTCTAAATTCATAAAATCACTTAACTAAAAATAATCAGTCAAACTAACCATAGACTTCACGTAGTCCAGTGGTAGGCGATAAATACCAGTCGCACTTTGGTTGTGGGTTCGATTCCCGCAACTTTGTCTGACGCGATGGGTTGTCACACGGTCTGCGTGTTGTCCTTTTTCAAAAACTGTATAATTCTCAAAACATTCCCCAAAACGAGATAAAATCATCAAAAATAATCATAATATATTTTAAACTCATGTTTATCTCATGCCATTCATTTTCCATCATAACATATAAGAACCCATAAGTACCTCAAAAGTAAGGATCATATAAATCCTAATGGTTACCTTGATAATTATTAACTGAACTTCCACATTGATTGGTCATCTCGTACATGATGCATTACAGAACATACCAAGGTTCAAGTGGTTTATCATGACTCCTTGATAGTTGGTTTAGAACAACCACGAGTTTCCTCATTGAATAACCCATTTCATCCAGTCTCTTAATCAGAGAACCACCACAGTTTCCTTCAAACCTATTGTCACTTTGGTTCCTGCTAGATCTATCCATTCACTAAAAACAGAAATGTCAGTGTGAGTATATCAAAAAAACCATCATGTACTAATGAGTGAGAGAACCCCTAAGATATACTTACTCATTCACTTAATCTAAAACTAGAACTCTTTCTGAAATCCTATCCATTATGGCACTATCACTTATGCTTAGAGAATACCCTAACCTCTAAAGTTATCTAAATCGACCTCTGATACCAACTATAAGGCCCCAGCCTTAAACCTTACTTAATCTTGAGCTATTAGAAGATTACAAATTGAGGATCTTTTCAGGTTTAGAGTTTTAGAGAATTAGATCATGAAACTTGCATTACATTCCACATTTAAGAAAAGTGGTTACATAAAAGACAGTATTCATTTTTCCCATCAACGGAAACATATTTAAAATAAAACATGAATTATTTCTTGACACATCCTTGACACTATAATCACATCATGTACCTTTCCCTTGACCTGTGAAAAACATTTCAAAAACGTGGGATGAGCATAAAAAGCTCAGTAAGGGTTAAAAAATATGGAAAAGAAACATGAGTTCATATATACATAAGAACGAAATCATACTTTACCCATAGAACATAGGCACTTTAACATACCTCATCAAATCATGAATAAATCATAGAAATCATAAGACAAAAAAGGTAACTTGATGCATTCATAACATTCTTACGTAGGGAGTAACCCTCTTAGTTATGTTTGGAATACCCATCATAGTATATTCCCTAAATCTCTTCAAAGAAACCTTAACGTTTCACTCCTTCGCGTTACCCAATGCATTGGAGAGCTATATCGGGCTCACCCACCCATAGTTTATCACAGAACCACGCGTTTTCATAACAATGCCCAAGAACCATAACATAAACATATCACATAAAACATGCATAAAGGAAACATAACATTTCCACATTTCAATCAAATTATAACATTTTATTATATTGAAATAATGAATCCATTCAAAAAGAAACCATTTCCAAAACAATTTAAAACATTTAATAAAGTGATTTTTGAATCAAAGTGTCCCATACCACCTTGAATATTTTAAAATTTTAAACCATTAATATCCATATAAATACATCCTTAAAACCATTTTGAAAACATGGATATTAATAAGAAAAAATAATTAAAACATTTAAAGCGATATTTTGATTAAAGGGGTTTTACCATGATTAGAGACACTTGATTACAATAATTGAGGAATAACATTTAGTCAGAACATTATAATATCATGAGAATAAATGGATTCGGGGTATTATATTCCAAAGGACAATATATACACCATATAAGAGTGAATTGGTGCATAACAACAATGAAGTCTCAATAGAAATGTCAACTGTGATGAAATCACTTATAAAGAAGGTATCCTAAAATTAAGGATAAATCAATCTCAAAATTATCCGTGAAAAATATAAATACACCCAATATAAGTGGATATTAAGTGTAAACAATAAAAGGTCATTCTCACATATTCAAAGGATGACATATTCAATAACTACATGTTGAACCCAAAGAAATCTAAATTGGGTTAAAAAGTTCCCTTGGTAAAATTTGACAGCCTAACGGCATCACTACAATATTCAGAAAATGAGTTGATGGGAGATAAAAAGGGCATATCATCACTTGGAAATAAAATTTACATCAATAAGGATATAAAAGAACATATCCCAACATAATAGTATGTGAATTAAAAGACATAACAAAAGAAGTCTTTTAAAAAGTTGAGGGTGAAAGGTCCACTTACTGAGTTGAGTAACTTTCGAAACGTACACCCCATGGAAGAAGGGTCATACAATGAATATGTGAATACCCATAAATGATATTATATTACAAAAAGTGTATAATAATGTGCAGTACATACACCAATCAAAGGAAATTGTGGCAAATATAGCATAAATCTCACGGGAATAAAAGTGAGATGAAAAATCCCTTACTAAAACTCGGCAGCCTAACGACACCACTTAATACTTCCAAAATGGATTGATGAGAGAAAATAGGTTCTATATTAATATTAACACAAAGTTTACAGAAATTGGAATATAAAATAACATCCCCCAACATAACAAAGTGGAGCTTAAATGAAGTGACATATAGGAGAGTACTTAAAAAGAAAGAGAGAGGTTAGATCTCTTACGAAAATTCGGCAGCCTAACAGCGCCACTCAAAACTTCCAAAATGGATTGATGAGAGAGAATAGGGTCTCTCATCATATTAACATAAAAATTAAAGTAATAGTAATATAAAATAACATCCAAATAACAGGAAATATGAGCTTTAAAAAGAATGACATAAAATAGTGTACTTAAAAAGAAAGAGAGGAGTAGGATCCATTACCTCGGGTCCAACTTGTCTTGTTCGTTTCTTTATATTCCTGAATAATAAACATTGATAAATTTATAATTTTCTAAGTACCTCATTTAAATATTATTATTCAGTTCATATCACATATTATAATGTTATAATAATTGTTTAATAATGTTAGTTCATATCAGACGTTTTTGCGGATGTTTGGTACATGAGTAAAAAATGAACTTGTTGGAAAAATTATTGTCCATGTAGTTACATGTAAATAATTTCCAGAATATTATTAATGATTAAAATATAATATATATCCAGTACATATTAATTTTATAATATTCCATATCATTTGGAGATAAAAACAAAAAGCATCGTTCATGGATATGGTATGTCGTACGTACGCATGAACGCTACATTCATTTTTTCTTTGTCATATTAACGGAAATAAAAATAAATGATATATATATATATATATATATATATATATATTATAATTCCAGTATAATATATATGTTATATAGGACACATATGATTATTAATTTCATTCTTTATAAGTTCCATGTTTTGCATGTACGAGTCACATCACTTGAGGTGGTGGTAGTCCACACTTCCTCATATGAAATTATCGCATTTACACAACATGTAAAGAATAAAGGTATGCATTAAATATAAAATACAGAAACATATAGTAAACATAAATACCATATATATCATTTATAAAATACAATTACATCATAATGGACACCTTTAATGGTGTTAAAGGAATATTGAACAATCATCGTTTCGTGAGGCAGAAAATCACCAACCACAGAAACAGTATGTTCTTTAACCAATAGACGAAGGTGTTTGTAAGTGTAGCAAGTATAATTCTTATAAAAAATCCTAGTATATATAAGATACTGGATTTGTTGCAAAAGAAATTAATAAAAAGAGTTTAGGGGGTTGAAGAAGAAAAATAAAACAAAAGGACACAAGTGAAGACATTACCTTAAAATCGGGTAACTCATTTTGGTTTGAGCTCAGAGGCATCCTTGGGAGGACTTCTGCCCAATGTGAGGCATCATGGAGATATAGAGGTATGTGGAGTGAAAAAATGGGTATGGTTTGGCCAACCCAAAGGCTTTGAAGTGTGGGTAAGGAGGTAGAGGTGGGGGCCTTTATAAGAGGAGAGGAGGGGCACTCTTGGAATGTAAGGAAATGTTACATTATTTTAGAATCAGTTTCAGATATTAATGGTCCCACATTGATTTTTTTCGAGCAGAAGCTGATAAGGGTTCGCAATCCACCCATCCAATAGGTTTTAGACATGTGTAGGTCTTATATTTTACATTATCATTCCATTTTATTTAAATCGATAAATAATGAGGTAATCACTACATCATCATGATGTCATAAATAATTTAATTTATCTAATGTATAAAAATTATATAAAATAATATGATGTAGTAAATATTTTTATCTTTCCATTGATTATTTATAGTCAAAAATCTGACTTGTATAACCCCTCGTAAAAAATTGTTTTAGTAAAATATCTCATGTTTGTGTCATTTTTTACTTTAACATGAAATAAAAACATATTTATGTTATCTTCCAACAAATGTGGCTCCATGGGGTCCCCAAGTTGACCCATGGATTGTGTTGGTCTTCCATGACACATAAAATGATGGTATAACATGTGTCTAGGTCATTTCATTTTATTAAAACATTATTCTTACCTTAAACTACACTAATTACCTCTAATCGCGATTAAAAACTTAATAAGTTTCTATTCACCAAAAATTTATTTTAATCCCATTTAACCACATTTAAATTCTTAATGACAACCATGTATGTCAGATTTTTGAAATTCAAAACACAATGATGGAAAAATTTCATTTAAACGGAAAATCAGTTTTTATAAGTACCACTTAGTGGTTTCACTATTCATCAAAAATTGAAGTTTTTCATTAAATTACCATTATTTCACCCTAAGCTATATTTGATATTCTGAATTCAAAAATGATGTCTATTTTACCAAATTAAAAACATATAAGTTGCATTAATTAATTTAGTAATTAATTCTCGCGGTCAAAACAAATAGCGTGTTTTTATGAAACAAAATGTATCAAAAGATTGACACTAGTTTAAGTCCGATTTAAAAGTGAAATTTATTCCAACGACTGCTATTGGATTAAATGGTAAAAATATATTCTAATTTCACTTTAAAACCAATTCAAAAGATAATCTAATTATATAAATAAATTAGATTAAAAGAGGTTTTAAATTAAAATACAACATTTTTCACTATTCATTAAAATTGAACTTTTTCGGTAAAATACCAAAAACATACACAAAGTAAATTTTGATGTCCCGATTCTAAAGAATAATTTTATTTTGTCAAATATATCACATTAAATTGTCAAAAAGTGGATTTAAAAGTGGTTTTCCATCAAAAGGCGATGAATCGACCTTTTAAAGAATATTAAAATGTTTACGCTTAAAATTGGATTCATTTGCATTTTTAATCCTCTAACATTTATTGTAAAAAGTAAAAATATTTGACAAAAATATATAATCATTTTTTAGTTAGTTTTGTTCATTCCCTCCATTACAACATCTAGGCATTAACTACTTTTTAAAATAATACTATTTTATTATCAGAGTGTAGTGAAAGATTCCCAAGAAACTCGTTGTTACGTGTTGGGTACACCATCGAGCATAGAATCCCCTTTAATGTAATATTAATATTTTATTAAAAAATATGGATAAATTTAAAAATGACATATTCTTTATTTACCTGGGGTGTTATATCCTTCCCCCCTTTTGGTAATTGCGTCCTCGCAATTTTAAAATTGAGCTTGGAAACATCCTTGAAATTCCCACATCAGAACAAGAGTCGGTAAAACAATCACTTTAAAATAAAGAAAGATAAGTACAGAGGTCAACCGATTTAACCCATACTAGGATTCCATGTAGGAAAACATGGATATGGAGGAGAAAACATAGGGTCATGTTCTGATGGATAGTATAGAAAACATGTTTAGGAGAAAGTTAACCACAAGAAAATCACAAACTTGTGATGGGTTAAACAGTATTCGATACCCCAGTAGAAAAAGTTAATAGACAAAATTTTTGTTTTAAGTTGCTTTTTATTGAGGAATTTATTCATAAGGAAACATAATCACTTATCATGTTGACTTTCAACTTTTATTAGACACCTTACAAAAAATCATAATTTCTCCAAAAGGTGAGTATTTAGGAAGACTTTTTCACATTAAGAATACTATAATAAACTTCTAGAGAATCACCTAATCCAAAAAAGAGAACTATATACTTACCACGTTGTTAGACTCTAACCAAAACCAAAACCAAAAAGTTTAGTACAAGATCAGATAATCTAGAAAAGGATAACCCTTTATAAAAATAAAATCTATTCTTAATATCCAAAATTAGTCCAACAAAACCCAAAGTTCAACGAGGACCATTCGACATACAAATTGTCCATAAAATACTTCAAATTAAACCAAACTAATATTGAAACAAAAATATTTGAAGGATTTAGTCGCATAGTCTTCAACGGTACAAATTAACACCTATCTCCAAATAACATCAGTTACTCTTAAAGTCTCAAATTGAAAAGTAATTAACCTAATCACATATCCTCCATTATAGGTTAATAAATTTCCATAGATAACCCAAAATCAGCTTACTCTTAATTAATAAAATCACTTAACTAAAAATAATCAGTCAAACTAACCAGAGACTTCATGTAGTCCAGTGGTAGGAGATAAATACTAGTCACATTTTGGTTGTGGGTTCGATTCCTGCAACTTTGTCCGACGCGATGGGTTGTCACACGGTCTGCGTGTTGTCCTTTTTCCAAAACTGTATAATTCTCAAAACATTCCCCAAAACGAGATAAAATCGTCAAAAATAATCATAATATAGTTTAAACTCATGTTTATCTCATGCCTTTCATTTTCCATCATAACATATAAGAACCCATAATTACCTCAAAAGTAAGGATCATATAAATCCTAATGGTTACCTTGATAATTATTAACTGAACTTCCACATTGATTGGTCATCTCGTACGTGATGAATTACAGAACATACCAAGGATCAAGTGGTTGACCATGACTCCTTGATAGTTGGTTTAGAACAACCACGAGTTTCCTCATTGAATAACCAATTTCATCCAGTCTCTTAATCAGAGAACCACCACAGTTTCCTTCAAACCTATTGTCACTTTGGTGCCTGCTAGATCTATCCATTCACTAAAAACAGAAATGTCAGTGTGAGTATATCAAAAAAACCATCATGTACTAATGAGGGAGATAACCACTAAGATATACTTACTCATTCACTTAATCTAAAACTATGACTCTTTCTGAAATCCTATCCATTATGGGACTGTCACTTATGCTTAGAGAATACCCTAACCTCTAAAGTTATCTAAATCGACCTCTCATACCAACTATAAGGCCCCAACCTTAAACCTTACTTAATCTTGAGCTATTACAAGATTACACATTGAGGATATTTTCAGGTTTAGAGTTTTAGAGAATTAGATCATGAAACTTGCATTACATTCCACATTTAAGCAAAGTGGTTACATAAAAGACACTATTCATTTTTCCCATCAACGGAAACATATTTAAAATAAAACATGAATTCTTTCTTGACACTTCCTTGACACTATAATCACATCATGTACCTTTCCCTTGACTTGTGAAAAACATTTCAAAAACTTGGGATGAGCATAAAAAGCTCAGTAAGGGTTAAAAAAATATGGAAAAGAAACATGAATTCATATATACATAAGAACGAAATCATACTTTACCCAAAAAACATAGGCACTTTAACATACCTCATCAAATCATGAATAAATCGTAGAAATCATAAGACATAAAAGTTAACTTGAGGAATTCATAACATTATTACTTAGGGAGTAACCCTCTTAGTTACGTTTGGAATACCCATCACAATATATTCCCTAAATCTCTTCGGAGAAACAGTAACGTTTCACTCCTTCGCGTTACCCAATGCATTATAGAGCTATATCGGGCTCACCGCCCATAGTTTATCACGGAACCACCCGTTTTCATAACAATGCCCAAGAACCATAACATAAACGTTTCACATAAAACATGCATAAAGGAAACATAACATTTCCACATTTCAATCAGATTATAACATTTTAGTATATTGAAATAATTAATCCATTCCAAAAGAAACCATTTCCAAAACAATTTAAAACATTTAATAAAGTGATTTTTGAATCAATGTGTCCCATACCACCTTGAATATTTTAAAATTTTAAACCATAAATATCCATATAAATAAATCCTTAAAACCATTTTGAAAACATGGATATTAATAAGAACAAATAATTGAAACATTTAAAGTGATATTTTGATTAAAGGGGTTTTACCAAAATTAGAGACACTTGATTACAATAATTGAGGAATCACATTTAGTCAAAACTTTATAATATCATGAGAATAAATGGATTCAGGATATTATATTCCAAAGGAATGTATATACACCATATAAGAGTGAATTGGTGTATAAAAACAATGAAGTCTCAATAGAAATGTCAAATGTGATTAAATCCCTTATAAAGAAGATATCCTAAAATTAAGGATAAATCAATCTCAAAATTATGTGTGAAAAAAGATAAATACACCCAATATAAGTGGATATTAAGTGTAAAACAATAAATGGTCATTCACACATATTCAAAGGATGACATATTCAATAACTACATGTTGAACCCAATGAAATCGAAATTGGGTTAAAAAGTTCCCTTGGTAAAATTCGACAGCCTAACAGCATCACTTCAATATTCAGAAAATGAGTTGATGAGAGATAAAAAGGGCATCTCATCACTTGGAAATAAAATTTACATAAATAAGGATATAAAAGAACATATCCCAACATAATAGTATGTGAATTAAAATACATAACAAAAGAAGTCTTTTAAAAAGTGGAGGGTGAAAGGTCCCTTACTGAGTTGAGTAACTTTCGAAACGTACACCCCAAGGAAGAAGGTTCATACAATGAAGATGTGAATACCCATAAATGATATTATAATAAAAAAAGTGTAAAATAATGTGCAGTACATACACCACTCAAAGGAAATATTGGCAAATGTAGCATAAATCTCACGGGAATAAAAGTTAGATGAAAAATCCCTTACTAAAACTCGACAGCCTAACGACACCACTTAAAACTTCCAAAATGGATTGATGAGGGAAAATAGGTTCTCTCTTAATATTAACACAAAGTTTACAGAAATAGGAATATAAAATAACATCCCACAACATAACAAAGTGGAGCTTAAATGAAGTGACATTTAGGAGAGTACTTAAAATATAAAATACCGAAACATATAGTAAACATAAATAAAATATATATCATATATAAAATACAGTGACATCATAATGGCCACCTTTAAAGGTATTAAAAGAATATTGAACAATCATCGTTTCGTGAGGCAGAAAATCACCAACCACAGAAACAGTATGTTCTTTAACCATTAGACGAAGGTGTTTGTAAGTGTAGATAGAATACTTCTTATAAAAACATACTAGTATATTAAAGATACTGGAGTTGTTACAAAAGAAATTAATAAAAATAGTTTAGGGGGTTGAAGAAGAAAAATAAAATAAAAGGACACAAGTGAAGACATTACCTTAAAATCGGGTAACTCCCTTTGGTTTGAGCTCAAAGGCATCCTTGGGAAGTCTTCTGCCCAATGTGAGGCATCAAGGAGATAGAGAGGGATGTGGAGAGACAAAATGGGTAGGGTTTGGCCAAGCCAAAGGCTTTGAAGTGTGGGTAAGAAGGTAGAGGTGGGGGCCTTTATAAGAGGAGAGGAGGGGCACTCTTGGAAAGTAAGAAAATGTTACATTATTTTAGAATCAGTTTCAGATATTAATGGTCCCACATTGATTTTTTTCGAGGATAAGGTGATAAGGGTTCGCAATCCACCCATCCAATAGGTTTTAGACATGTGTAGGTCTTATATTTTACATTATCATTCCATTTATTTAAATCGATAAATAATGAGGTCATCGCTGCATCATCATGATGTCATAAATAATTTAATTTATCTAATGTCTAAAAATTATAAAAAATAATATGATGTAGTAAATCTTTTTATCTTTCCATTGATTATTTATAGTCAAAAATCTGACTTGTATGACCTCACGTAAAAAATTGTTTTAGTAAAACATCTCATGTTTGTGTCATTTTTACTTTAACATTAAATAAAAACATATTTATATCATTTTCCAACCAAAGTGGCTCCATGGGGTCCCCAAGTTGTCCAATGGATTTTGTTGGTCTTCCATGACACATCCAATTATGGTATAACATGTTTCTAGGTCATTTCATTTTATAAAAACATTATTCTTACCTTAAACTACACTAATTGCCTCTAATCGCGATTAAAAACTTAATAAGTTACTATTCACCAAAAATTTATTTTAATCCCATTTAACCACATTTCACTTCTTAATGACAACCATGTATGTCGGATTTTTGAAATTCAAAACACAATGATGGAAAAATTTCATTTAAAAGGAAAATCAGTTTTTATAAGTTCCACTTAGTGGTTTCACTATTCATCAAAAATTGAAGTTTTTCAGAAAATTACCAAAATTTCACCATAAGATATATTTGATATTCTGAATTCAAAAATGATTTATATTTTAACAAATTCAAAACATATAAGTTGCATTAATTAATTTAATAATTAATTCCCGCTGTCAAAATAAATAGCGTGTTTTTATGAAACAAAATGTATCAAAAGTTTGACACTAGTTTAAGTCCGATTTAAAAGTGAAATTAATTCCAACGACCGCTATTGGATTAAATGGTAAAAATATATTCTAGTTTCACTTTAAAACCAATTCAAATGATAATCTAATCATATAAATAAATTATATTAAAAGAGGTTTTAAATTAAATTACAAAAGTTTTCACTATTCATTAAAATTGAACTTTTTCGGTAAAATACCAAAAATTTACACAAAGTAAATTTTGATGTCCCGATTCTAAAGAAGAATTTTATTTTGTCAAATATATCACATTTAATTGTCAAAAAGTGGATTTAAAAGTGGATCTCCATCAAAAGGCGGTGAATCGACCTTTTAAAGAATATTAGAATGTTTACGCTTAAAATTGGATTCATTTGCATTTTTAATCCTCTAACATTTATTGTTAAAAGTAAAAATATTTGAAAAAAATATATAATCATTTTGTAGTTATTTCTGTTCATTCCCTCCATTACAACTTCTAGGCATTAACTACTATTTTAAATAATATTATTTTGTTATTGGAATGCAGCGTAAGATTCCCAAGAAACTCGTTGTTACGTGTTGGGTACGCCATCGAGCATAGAATCCCCTTTAAAGTAATATTATTATTTTATTCAAAAATATGGATAAATTTAAAATTTTCATATTATTTATTTACCTGGGGTGTTACATCCTTCCCCCCTTTTGGGAATTGCGTCCTCGCAATTTTAAAATTGAGTTTGGAAACATCCTTGAAAGTCACACATCAGAACAAGAGTCGGTAAAACAATCACTTTAAAATAAAGAATGATAAGTACAGAGGTCACCCGAGTTAACCCATACTAGGATTCCATTTATGAAAACATGGACATGGTGGAGAAATCATATGGTCATGTTCGGATGGAGAGTGATTGAAAACATGTTTAGGAGAAAGTTAACCACAAGAAAATCACAAACATGTGATGCGTTAAACGGTATTCGGTTCCCTAGTAGGAAAAGATAATAGACAACATTTTTGTTTTGAGTTACTTTTTATTGAGGAATTTATTCATAAGGAAACATAATCACTTATCATATTGACTTTCAACTTTTATTAGATTCCTTACACCAACTCATATTTTCTAAAAAAGACGAGTATTTAGGAAGACTTGTTCACATTAAGAGTACTATAATAAACTTCTAGAAAATCACCTAATCCACAAAAGAGAACTATATACATACCATGTCTTTAGACTCTAACCAAAACCAAAACCAAAAAGGTTAGTACAAGATTAGATAATCCAGAAATGGATAACCCTATATAAAAAGAAAATCTATTCTTAATCTCCAAATTTTTTCCAACAGAACCCAAAGTTCAACGAGGACCATTCGATATAAAAATTGTCCATAAAATACTTCAAATTAAACCAAACTAATATTGAAACCAATATATTTGTAGGATTTAGTCGCATAGTCTTCCAAGGTACAAATTAACACCTATCTCCAAATAACATCAGTTACTCTTAAAGTCTCGTATTGTAAAGTAATTAACCTAATCACATATCCTCCATGATAGGTTAATAAATTTCCATAGATAACCCAAAATCATCTTACTTTTAATTCATAAAATCATCTAAATAAAAAGAATCAGTCAAACTAACCAGGGATTTCACGTAGTCCAGTGGTAGGTGATAAATAGCAGTCGCACTTTGGTTGTGGGTTCGAATCCCACATCTTTGTCCGACGCGACGGGTTGTCACACGGTATGCTTGTTGTCTTTTTTCCAAAACTGTATAATTCTCAAAACATTCCCCAAAACGAGATAAAATCGTCAAAAATATTCATAACATATTTTAACCTCAAGTTTATCTCATGCCATTCATTTTCCATCATAACATATAATAACCCATAATTACCTCAAAAGTAAGGATCGTATAAACCCTAATGGTTATCTTGATAATTACTACCTGAACTTCCACATCGATTGGTTATCTCCATATGATGCATTACAGAACATACCAAGGTTGAAGTGGTTGATCATGACTCATTGATAGTTGGTTTAGAACAACCACGAGTTTCCTCATTTAATACACCATTTCATCCAGTCTCTTAATCAGAGAACCACCATAGTTTCCTTCAAACCTATTGCCACTTTGGTACCTACCAGATCCATCCATTCAATAAAAACAGAAATGTCAGTGTGAGTATAACAACAAAACCATCATGTACTAATGAGGTAGATATCCACTAAGATATACTTACTCGTTAACATTATCTAAAACTAGGACTCTTTCTGAAATCCTATCCATTATGGTACGGTCACTTATGCTTAGTGAATACCCTAACCTCTAATGTTATCTAAACCGACCTCTGATACCAACTATAAGGCCCTAGCCTTAAAAATTACTTAATCATGAGTTATTACAAGATTACACATTTAGGATCTTTTCAGTTTAAGAGTTTTAGAGAATTAGATCATGAAACTTGCATTACATTCCACATTTAAGAAAAGTGTTTACATAAAAGACATTATTCATTTTTCCCATCAACGAAAACATATTTAAAATAAAACATGGATTCTTTCTTGACACATCCTTGACACTATCATCAAATCATGTACCTTTCCATTGACCTGTGAAAAACATTTCTAAAACACGGGATGAGCATAAAAAGCTCAGTAACGGATAAAAAAAATGGAAAAGAAACATGAGTTCATATATACATAAGAATGAAATCATACTTTACCCATAAAACATAGGCACTTTAACATACCTCATCAATTGATGAATAAATCATAGAAATAATAAGACATAAAAGGTAACTTGAAGCATTCATAACATTCATACGTAGGAAGTAACCCTCTTGGTTATGTTTGGAATACCCACCATAGTATATTCCATAAATCACTTTGGAGAAACCTTAACTTTTCACTCCTTCGCATTACCCAATGCATTGGAGAGCTATATCGGGCTCACCCACCCTTAGTTTATCACGGAACTACCTATTTTCATAACAATGCCCAAGAACCACAACATAAATGTATCACATAAAACATGCATAAAGTAAACATAACATTTCCACATTTTAATCACATTATAACATTTTAGTATATTGAAATAATGAATCCATTCAAAAAGAAAACATTTCCAAAACCATTTAAAACATTTAATAAAGATATTTTTGAATCAAAGTGTCCCATACCACCTTGAAGCTTTAACAATTTTAAACCATTAATATCCATATAAATAAATCCTTAACACCATTTTGAAAACATGGATATTAATAAGAACAAATAATTAAAACATTTAAAGTGATATTTTGGTTAAAGGGGTTTTACCAAAATTAGAGACACTTGAATACAATAATTGAGGAATAACATTTAGTCAGAACATTATAATATCATGAGAATAAATTGTTTCTTGATATAATATTCCAAAGGACAGTATAGACACCATATAAGAGTGAATTGGTGCATAAAAACAATGAATTCTCCATAGAAATGTCAAATGTGATGAAATCCCTTATAAAGAAGGTATCCTTAAATTAAGGATAAATCAATCTCAAAATTATGTGTGACAAATATAAATACACCAAATATAAGTGGATATTAAGTGTAAAACAATAAAAGTTCATTCATGCATATTCAAAGGATGACATATTCAATATCTACATATTGAACCCAAAGAAATCGAAATTGGTTTAAAAAGTTCCCTTGGTAAAATTCGATAGCCTAACGACATCACATCAAAATTCAGAAAAAGAGTTGATGAGAGATAAAAATGGCATCTCAACACTTGGACATAAAAATTACATCAATAAGGATATAAAAGAACAGATCCCAACATAATAGTATGTGAATTAAAAGATATAACAAAAGAATTCTTTTAAAAAGTGGTGGGTGAAAGGTCCCCTTACTGAGTTGGGTTACATTCGAAACGTACACCCCATGGAAGAAGGGTCATACAATGAAGATGTTAATACCCATAAATGAAATTATACAACAAATAGTGTATAATAATGGGCAGTACATACACCACTCAATGGAAATTGTGGCAAATGTAGCATAAATCTCACGAGAATAAAAGTGAGATGAAAAATCCCTTACTAAAACTCGGCAGCCTAACGACGCCACATAAAACATCCAAAATGGATTAATGAGAGAAAGGAGGGTCTCTAATCATATTAACACAAAGTTTAAAGAAATAGGAATATAAAATAACATCCCCCAAAATAACAAAGTGGAGCTTAAAATAAGTGACATACAAGATAGTACTTAAAATGAAAGAGAGAGGATAGATCTCTTACGAAAATTCGGCAGCCTAACGGCGCCACTCAAAACATCCAAAATGGATTGATGAGAGAGAATAGGGTCTCTCATCAAATTAAAATAAAAATTACAGTAAGATTAATATAAAAGAACATCCCGATAACAAGAAAGACGAGCTTTAAAAGGAATGACATAAAAGAGTGTACATAAAAAGAAAGAGAGGAGTAGGATCCCTTACCCCGGGTCCAACTTGTCTTATTCATTTCTTTATATTCATGAATAATAAACTTTGTTCAATTTATAATTTCCTAAGGACCTATTTTATAGATTATTATTCATTTCATATCACATATTATAATGTTATAATAATTGTATAATAATGTTAGTTCATATCAGACATTTTTGCCGATGTTTGGTACATGAGTCAAAAATGAACTTGTTTGAAAAATGATTGTCCATGTAGTTATAAGTAAATAATTTCCAAAATAGTATTAATGATTAAAATATCATATATATCCATTACATATTAATTTTATACTATTCCATATCATTTGGATATAAAAACGAAAAGCACTGTTCATGGAGACGGTAGGCTGTACGTACGCATGACTGCTACTTTGATTTTTTCATTGTCATATTGACGAAATCAAAAATAAATGATATATATATATATTATAATTCCAGTATAATATATATGTTATATAAGTCACATATGATCATTAATTTCATTCTTTATACGTTCCATGTATTGCATGTACGAGTCACATCACTTGAGGGGGCGGTAGTCCACACTTCCTCATATGAAATTATCGCATTTACACAACATGAAAAGAATAAAGGTATAGTTTAAATATAAAATACAGAATCATATAGTAAAAATAAATACCATATATATCATATATAAAATATAGTGACATCATAATGGCCACCTTTAAAGGTGTTAAAAGAATATTGAACAATCATCGTTTCGTGAGGCAGAAAATTTCCAACCACAAAAACAGTATGTTCTTTAACCATTAGATGAAGGTGTGTGTAAGTGTATCTCAAATACGTATTATAAAAACATCCTAGTATATTTAAGATACTGGATTTGTTACAAAATAAATGAATAAAAAGATTTTAGGGGGTTGGAGAAGCAAAATAAAACTACAGGACACAAGTGAAGACATTACCTTAAAATCGGGTAACTCCCTTTGGTTTGAGCTCAAAGGCTTCCTTTGGAAGACCTCTACCCAGAGAGAGGCATCAATGAGTTAGAGAGGGATGTGGAGAGACAAAATGGCAGGGTTTGGACGAGCCAATGGTTTTGGAAGTGTGGGTAAGGTGGTAGAGGTGGAGGATTTTTATAAGAGGAGAGGAGGGGCACTCTTGGAAAGTAATGAAATGTTACATTATTTTAGAAAGCGTTTCAGAAATTAATGGTCCCAAATTGATTTTTCTCATGTGTAATCAGATAATAGTTTTAAATACACCCATACAATAGGTTTTGGACATGTTTAGGTCTTATAATTTACATTATCATTCCATATTATTTAAATCGTTAAATAATGAAGTCATCGCTGCATCATCATGATGTCATAAATAATTTAATTTATTTAATGTCTAAAATTTATAAAAAATCCTATGATGTAGGAAATCATTTTATATTCCCATTGATTATTTATAGTAAAAAATATGACTTTTATAACCCCATGTAAAAATTGATTTAGTAAAACATCTCATGTTTGTGTAATTTTTACTTTAACATTAAATAAAAAGATATTTATGTCATTTTCCAACCAAAGTTGCTCCGTAGGGTTCCCAAGTTGACCCATGGATTTTCTTGTTCTTCAATGCCACATACAATGAGGTTATGACATGTTTATAGGTCATTTGAGTTTATTAAAACATTATTCTTACCTTAAACTACACAAATTACCTCTAATCGCGATTAAAAACTTAATAAGTTACTATTCACCAAAAATTATTTTAATACCATTAAACCAAATTTTACTTTTTAATGACAACCATTTATGTCAGATTTTTGACATTAAAAACACAAAGATGGAAAAATTTCATTTAAACAGAAAAACAGTTTTTATAAGTACCACTTAGTGGTTTCACTATTCATCAAAAATTGATGTTTTTCAGAAAATTACCAAAACTTCACCCTAACATATATTTGATATTCTGAATTCAAAAATGACGTCTATTTTAAAAAATTCAAAACATATAAGATTCATTAATTAATTTAATAATTAATTCCCGCTGTCAAAACAAATAGCGCGTTTTTATGAAACAAAATGTATCAAAAGATTGACACTAGTTTAAGACCGATTTCAAAGTGAAATTAATTCCAACGACCACTATTGGATTAAATGGTAAAAATATATTCTAATTTAACATTAATTCCAATTCAAAAGTTAATCTAATCATATAAATAAATTAGATTAAAAGATGTTTTGATTTAAAATACAACATTTTTTACTATTTATTAAAAATTGAACTTTTTTGGAAAAATACCAAAAATTTACACAAAGTAAATTTTGATGTCCTGATTCTAAAGAAGAATTTTATTTTGTCAAATATAACACATAAAATTGTCAAAAAGTGGATTTAAAAGAGGTTCCCCATCAAAAGGCGGTTAATCGACCATTTAAAGAATATTAGAATGTTTACGCTTAAAATTGGATTCATTTGAATTTTTAATCCTCTAACATTTATTGTAAAAAGTAAAAATATTTTACAAACATATATAATCATTTTGTAGTTAGTTTTTTTCATTCCCGCCATTACAACGACTAGGCGTTAACTACCATTTAAAATAATATTATTTTATTATTAGAGTGTAACGTATGATTTCCATGAAAATCGTTGTTGCGTGTTGGGTACGCCATCTAGCATAGAATCCCCTTTAAAGTAATATTAATAATTTATTCACAAATATGGATAAATATAAAAATTTCTTATTCTTTATTTACCTGAGGTGTTACAATCAATGTTATTACAATAGAAAAAAAAGTATCACATACCTCGAATTGTTGATTTAATTGATCATCTTCATGGAACCAAATATTTTTCAAAAATTTATTTTTGATCAAGATTTAATCAATTTCATGTGAGGAATGAGGATATTATAATTTCAACATTTCAAACAAGGTATGGGCATTACATCATTACAGAAATTCCTTTTAGATGGACTAATTTTCTCTCTATTTCTGTGATCTAATTAATAGAGTTTTCATGGAATATGTTGATGAATTTATGCTAGTATTTATTCATGATATGATTATATACTCCAATATCTACAAGGATCATGAAACTCATTTTGGCACTATTCTAATTAATCTTATAAGAAATGAATTATATAGAATTTTTTGAATGTGTGAACTTTGGTTTCAATAAATTTCATTTATTGTGTAATTTATATCTATGGATGGAATATCTGTTCATCCTGCGAAGACAATGTCAGTGAAAGAATGGAATATTCCAAAGAACATAACTAATGAATGTAGTTTTATTTGTTTAGAGTGTTATTGTTGGTGATTCATTCGGTACATCATCCATTTAAACATCCCATTAACCATGCATACACTTAATGGGGTTATGCTCCTTCGTAAAAAGTAATGTGAGGATAGTTACGAAGAACTGAATATTATATTATTGAATGTTATGATCCTAACTCTTCCATCGTGGAGTTATTGGTTTATGATATATAATGATGCATCAATGAAAGAAATTGGTTGTGTCCTTATGCAGAATGATTGAGTAATTGTCTCTGCATCAAGCAAGTTAAAAATTCACAAACAAAACTATCCTACTCATGATCATGAGTTAGCAGCGACAATCATTACTATGATGATATGGAGACATTATCTCTATGGAAACAAATGAGAGATTTATATATCATAAGATTCTAAAATATATTTTCTCATAGAATGAATTCAACATGGAACAAAGGTGATGGCTCGAACTACTCGTGGATTATGATTGTTTCATAAACAACAACCCATGAAAGGAAGACAATGCAGTTGATGCATTGATCAGGAAGGATCATAGAGTTCTCCAAAAAAAGAGTGTTAATAAGGATCATTTGTACATGAATCTAGTGAGGAAATATATTGGAATAATCAATGAATGTGAAACATCACTACATTTCAAATGGATACCCAACTATCTTTATTCGAATGAATTAATGTTTCACAGTCTAATAACAATAATATTAAAAAACAATTAATGTTATAAATGATGGGATGTTGGCTGACATCATGTGTGAAGATAACATTATGAATCTGGGGAAGAAGATATGTGTTCCTTCTCTACCTGAGATGAAAAGGGTTTTATTAGATGATTCCCATAGATCAAATTTCTCGATATACTCTAGTAGAACTAAAATGTATAGAGATTTGAAAGATCATTTCTTGAGGGACAACATAAAGAAGAAAATTACTGAATAGGTATCAATATGTTTAGTCTGTCAGCAAGTGAACGCTGGAAAACTACTTCCTAGAGGAGTCCTGAAACATATACCTCTATCTACGTGGAAATGGGATGACATAACAAGGATTTTTGTCATTGGATTACCCAAATGTTCAAGAATGAATGATTTGATATGTGTAATTGTGGATCGTCTTACGAAATCTTTTTATTTCCTTACTATAGTGAAGGATTCTCCCCTAGATCACCTAGAATGAATCTATATCAATGATTAAGTGAGAATTAATGGGGAACCTATCTCAATTATGTCTAATCATGAACCATGATTTATATCAAAATTCCAAAAATGTCTTCAGAAATATTTTGATAATGATCTTCCACTGAGTAATGATATAACCCTCAAACTGATGGACAATCAGATAGAATGATATAAACCCTGGTAGAGATGATTAGATCATGTAGAATTAATTTTCATTATATGTTGGATCAATATTTACATTTAGTGGAGGTTCCATATAATGATATTTCCCATTCATGTATTCAAATTGAACCATATGAATCATTGTATGGGAAGAGATATGGCACACCAACATGTCAGGATGAAGTTGGTGAAAGGATGCTTGTGGGCCCAGTGCTTTTGGATGAAACAACAATATAGGTATAGACTATTCTAGGCCATATCAAATATAATAAATGAAGAAAAAAACTATATAGATAATCGAATGAAGTATTTGGAATATCTAGTGGGAGATCATGTTTTAATAAAAGTATCTACATGGAAGGGTTTTATATGATTTAGCATGAAAGGAAAACATAGACCATTGTACATAAGAACTTGTGAAATTTATGAGATAATTGGGCCTCTTTAATATCATTTGGATATGCTTTCTAGCATGTCTAAAGTAAAATGGGTGTTCTATGTCTCGTTTCAGAGAATGTACATGCCATACCCAATGCATGTCCTCACATATGAAGGTATATCATTGGAACCTGACTTATCATGCTATGAAGAGCCTATCCAGATTCTACAATTGAATGAATAGGTGTTGAGTTATTGAATAACTAGACTTGTAAAAATAATTTGAAGAAATTATAAAATATAAGTGGAAACATGGGATCCTAATGAGATTATGATGAAGACCTACCCAAATCATATTATTAGGGGAAATTATTTTAACTTTGAGTACAATGGTTTTGTAAAGAGAGGATAATGTTACACCCTATGGTTTTGAAAATAAATATTGAATGTATGAAACCCAAAGACCTTAAAAATAACATTGTTATATTGATTCCATTAAACACAACATTGCCTCTACTATGCTTTAAATTTTCAAAGAAATAGTCATCTAGATTTGTGATAACTATGTTATTTGGATTATTAAAGAACAAACATGATTTTTTGGTGAATAGTACAATACCCTTATGAATAGTAATATGATTAGTAATATGATCCTTATGAATTATAAATAAAAATATTATTTTATCTTCTTAAGTATATAAGATAATGACATCTTGATTAATATTTCATAGTGATATAAACTGAGTTATAGTCTTTAAATTGTTAATTTATGAATAAAGTATGATTTTAATTAAGAATTAAACAAATCATACAATGGAAAATATTTTCATAAAATGTAGTTCAGTTTGGAATTCTACACATTGAAAAATGCTAAGGGAGATTTTTTCATATTTTTCTAAAATTCTTGAATATTTTATGAATAGATAAATACGGTAAAATACTATATATTCAAATTATCAGTTATATACACAATTTATGACATTATTAAGGATGTAAGCACACTTGTTTAGTACTCTCATGCTCGATATTCTATTTTTTTAGAAGAACATAGTCGATTCATAGTCATGAGAAAAAATATATATGTTAGGGTTAAAATAAGGTAAAACACATACCTAGCGACTCTTCATGCTTAGGAGCTCTTGGTCTTACGAAAATACAAAAACCCTTCCCTTAAGTAGGTTCTCAAGGAGGTTAATTGAAGAGGTAACCCATCATTCTTTTTCATTTAGCTTCATTTCAATTTATCTTCTTTTATTATTCTATCCTAACCACCTCAATCCTATTAATACTTATTTCTAATGTATATATATATAGTATACCTATACCATTTCAATGTAATAACAATTACTAAACATTTAATTCTCTCTCTATCACTTATAAATGATATCATCGTCAGTGAGGTTCCAATTTACAACCTTTGTGGAAGATGATGTTTCGTTCATCAATTTATCCATCATTTCAAGTCATGATACTTTTTTATGGTTAAAATAGACTAATATATATGTATTATAACCTAAATTATATTGAAGAACTAGTATATGTACATAGAATTAATTCATATAACAAAACAGATTTATAATAATCAAGATTTCACCAAATAATATATGTGATTTACATTTCATCCAATGATTCATCCTCATAAAATGTAAAAAATTGATAAATATATCCATAAACACTACTATATATTCATATATATTATACAATTTTAATTATGTATAATTACATCATTTACACAAGAAAATACATTCTCATTTATAAATATTTCGATCATGAAAACCAAGGAAACAAACACTTCGGAACAACAAAATTAAATATGATAAAATATCAATAAAAACATAAATTAAATTTATAAAATTCAGAAAAACTAAATAAATGAAAATTAGTTTACGAATTAATATATTAATATGTCTATTTTCATATTATAGGACCATATGTTCAAGAACTGAACACATTTTCACGTAAGGTATGGGTTTTCCACCTGGATCTCTATTTTCTTTTAGTTTACTATTATTATCTACAGAACTCAATTAAAATCATTATCGTTCATATTTAATCCTTATAAATAATTTTTTAATGATATATATATATTTGTTAAAACAATAAAAATACCTTAATTTATGGGGAATTATATTATTTAAAATGATCATTCAAAAATTCTTCCTGAAATAAATCCTGGTTCCATGGAATTTCACCAATTTTGTGTATCATCTAGGTAATGCTAGAATATATATTTGAAAACATAATTTTTATAATATCAGATATTTTATTATTAAAATATCACCTTGCTTCAATTATGATTTTAGATTAATATTTTTCCAAAATAACTATTTTTTTACAAGTAAAAATGTATTTATCTCAAAAATTACTCGATGATTTTATAAGAGTATCTTCATCTGTTTCAACATTACTATTTATTATTTTGTTTTATTGGTTTTAATATTTATTATATCAATATCCATATGTAATTTAATGATTTATGATTAGTTTGACTATGGATGTGATATCTTAAAACCATTTACCTTTTTTACTTTGAATGGTTAGTGTTTATGCTTAATGTTTGGGAAAAGTTATTTATATTTCATATGTTAGTTTGAATATGAATGTATACATTGTTTTTGTTTATACCCATTCATATTAGGAATATATTTGAATTATTATGTGACTGGTGGGGCCCTCTATATCCATTTTATTCAATGAATGGTCGCATGAGACAAATAGATATGGACTTCACCAAGGCTTTTCCAATATTTAGATATTATTTGGGCAGAGGCATTATTAATTTTTTGATTTCTTCATCGAGGACATGATGAAATATTTCATAATTCTAGCATATACAGTTCAATCATTATGAATATATAAATTCATAGTTCATGAGTCTATTCGACTATTAGAATACCAATGATTATGTTTTATTATGGAATTATTTACTCACATCATGTTACTGCATTGATGTGTTGATGTTTCTTATTTATAGAGGCAAGTGTTTTCAATTTTTCACCATGACTAATTTTTATGTGTTATGATATCATCATATGTATTTCTTACCCTTACTGAGAATATGTTATCAAACACTCTTATGATTCATTTTTTCTAGGACAAGAATATGTAAATTATGATAGACTTGTTGGGATAATCATATTATAGTGGATATTGCAGATAGAAAATTTATGTTGTTTATTAATTAAATATTTAATGATGAACATAAATATGTATATTGAATAAAATGGTACTAAACTACATTGTCCTTCTGAACTCATATTCCTTGTTTTTATTCCAATTTAATAAAATAAGGAACTGGCTCTGGGAAACAGGGGTCAGGTCCTTACGATCAATGGGATATATAAACATGTTAAATATTTATTGGATGGACATATTTAAACGCTAATGTCTATTTTAATGAAATTTCAAAAATATTTTAGCCACATTCAACATGAAAAACATGGTAAGAATTCCATTGTCTTAATATTATACAAGTTCCACTACTCTACATTAAAAGGCCACAACTTCTACCCATTACTCACACCTATAAAGTCACATATGTTCATCCATGATCTTCTATAAAGAGATTCTCAAAATACATATCCTATAACTTGATTCCCTCCCAATAGGCATAAATCTTCCCTTGTAATCCCTTTGGTATAAAACAATATAAATTAGCTAATTAAGAGGTAACAACTTTCATCAATCTTTTTTCTTTATTTCAATTCAACAACCCCCACATCATCTTATTCATTATTTTAGTAACAATAATATTTCCCCAATTTATTATGATGTTGTGATACTATGTTTTATACCTACACATATGCACACATACATCTAATGGGTAATGAATATCATGTTTCCGTGTATGGTGAACTACTACCTCATGAAACATTGATCAGTTAATATTCTTTTATCTCATTTCCTATTTGAAATATTGATTCGAAATGTATTTTTATATGTTATATATCATATTTATTATTCCTATAATCTTATGTAATTATTTTATAACACAAACACATATAATTTCTATTTTTATATATATATGTTGACATTGTTTGTGGATGTGTGGTTTATCTCCCCCTCAATGTGATGTGTACAACTATATATGGATTATATAAAGTATACATTTAATTAAAGTAGGTGAAATAAAAAACATATTAATATTATCCATGAAATATTAAATGTCTGAAAATTAAATATATATATATATATATATCTCACTTTCATTATTACTTTTCCACACAAGTTTAAAAATTGATAATGTCGTTCCTGGAAGTGTGGACTACTACATCCTTGATATGATTAGATTGATTTTACATCTTAATAGTTATATATATTAGTGGGTATGATTCATCTAAATATTTATATAAATATCACTTTAGGTACTTCTCTTTATATTCATAATCGGTAGACCATCTATGTTTTGATACCAGTTAGAGGGGGAGCACCGAAGAGTGTGGTGGTGATGTTGGTCAACTCATACCCATAGTTGGATCATGATTTAATTGTTTCCGATAGTAATTAGATGACTTGAAATTTCTATATATAGGTTTTAAAACATGATTTTTTGGGTACAAATTATCCACCCAAAACGCGGCTAATGAGTGGAATCTATATTTGATGCCCTATAGGCAACAAATGACATGACTAAATCTATATGGGGTGTTCTAGTTCATTCTAACATCATGATAATCTATCGTGTATAGAGTCAAAATAGGATTCATTGATGTATATTGTGTCTTGGTTATAACATGTTTTCTTAGAAGATGATTATTTCTATTTCTAGAAAATTTATCATTATCATGGAATTCAACAATTTATTTAATGAATAAATTTATTTAAAAACTTATTGTTTTAACTATATTATATTACTCAGACCATATAAATTAATTTTTAATAATGGGAGGAAATTAGTTATATATATATGATAATGATAAAGGGGTATGAGGTTAATGGTTAAATAGAAGAACATAGATATGGGACCGATATTATGATTTATATCAGAGGATACAATAGTCTTTATTAATTAATTACATGCTCTATATATAATCATGTTTGTATTGAAAGAATGGAACCCATTTATTTATTTGTTATATTAATTTTATTATATATGGTACTATTTTTTCTCTTTATAATTTAAATGGGTAATTTATTATTTACTTATCATATGTGTTACCCATGATAATGATTAAATTATCTCCAATGAAGCTGAAGTCATAAAACAAATGCTTTTCGAGATCATCCAATGTATTTGGAGGCATGAAAGAGGTATTATGACTCTCGATATTTTTTAGGGTAGAACATTTTAGACTATACGAGTATTGAAAATTTTCATCCAGTAAAAACCATATGGTAAGATATTATTTTGTGCACTCAACATTCAGTGTGTATTAGTCTTCCTAGTGAACCTCAATACTATGTTCCTTGGATTTATTCTATTTCTATTGAACAAAACATTTTACATAATAATATATCAAAAAACAGTATCTATTACTTCTTACTGATCCCTATTTTTTGTCCATTGATGACAGTTTATGTTCAATGCCTCTAAATAAACCCATGGATTCATTTCATAGAAAGTCACATGGCTCAGATTCCCTCATCACTTCCCCTCTATAATGTCCCTTAATATTTTCATTACATATTCTCTTTTAAAACCCTTATATAACCATTCACCTTGGATAAAATTAATTGAAGTAAATATGTTTTCCAGGTTGACCAAAATTTAAATAATGATCATACCGCATGTGGAATCATTTGAGGATTTTAAAAAATTTATGGATCATTATTGAAGCTTCATAAAAACAAAGTGACAATGATATAATTCATATATCCTTATCTTCTATCTATTAAATTTTATTATAATATAATCACATCTTCATGATTATAAATTGAATTACAAATTATTGTAAATTATCACCTAATACATTGAGTAAATGATAAACTAGTAAACATTTTCATCAATTCATCCACACGATCAATTCTAACCAATCCCCTTATAAAAATTATACATTGGTCAATTAATTCATTCCAATAATCATGAAATATCTCATTTTTATCCCTTTAAAACCATATCGGTATCAGGAATTTTAATGGTCTGAACCTCTCTAGTCCTTTACTTTGTTGAATTATGGTTTTTGAGGAGTTCTCAGACATTAGGGTGTCTTTTTTCCAACACATTGTCAATTTTTTCAGTTCTGTGAACAATGTTTCCATAACAGTAAAATTCTAACGGTGAACTTCTAACAGTAGACTGGAACAGTGTTTCTAGAATGGTAACCTTCTAATGGTGACCTTCTAACGGTAGACTTGAACAGTGTTTCTAGAACGATAACCTTTTAATGGTGAGCTTCTAACAGTAGGTCTACATTGTTTCTAAAATGGAAACCTCCTAACGGTGACCTTCTAACTATAGACTTTAACATGGTCTCAAGAACGGTAACCTCCAAATGGTGACCTTCTAACAGCAGATCTATAGTGTTTCCAGAACGGTAGGTTTATAGTGTTTCCAGAATGGTGAAGACTATCAAAAACCTCTAGCGGTGAATTCTATCGGTAACCTCTAACGGTAAGTTCTATCGGTAAACTATAATGGTGAGGTGTATCGGTAACCTCTAATGGTGAGGTATATCGGTAACTTCTAATGATGAGGTATATTAGTGACCTCTAACGGTGAGGTATAATAGTGACCTTTTCATTGCTTTTCCACATTTTGAGTAGGTGAACAGTGTTTCCAGCTTCCTACAGTTTCTCCCCTTTGACGTTTCCATTGATGTAAAATACATTTAAAGCCTTATTTTAAGGACTCTTAAGGCCGATTAAATGTCCATAACTCCTATATTAATTATTCCAAAGTCCAGAGATGTTTTTACTTGGACAAACCATGTCGGTTAATGTGATTCTCTTTTAATGGGGAATTAAGCGTATCATAAATAGTCACCCCTTAAATCATCAAAGGGGACAAGATATAACCATCCCTTATTCTTCCTCTTTGTTCTCGCCTATTATATGCTAGAAAATTTCAATCCTTCTTATAGGGGTTGAACAATAAAACTTTACTTCCTCGATCAGTTCCACTCTATTTTTTGGTGTAACCATGCAGTATCGATCAATCTTTTATATAAGCTATGATCATTTGTCAATATTTTGGGTTCATCTTCTTCTGTTTCACCATTACTTTTTATGGAATTGTATCTCCATATTAAAATTTGACTTTTCTTGGGTTTTGGATGGTGCGTTCATATCGTGGAATCCTCGCATGGATGCAGTTGTCGCGAGACGAGGCGATTATGATCTGTTGAGTAAATCGTTCTCAAACAAAGAACATTAAGAACATGTTGGAGGTAGGGGATTGATTTCTTTTCATTTATTTTACATGAATATGTATCGTTAGCATGTTTTATCCCACTGGATAACAATAGAATTGACATAATAAATAATTAAACAAGATAAATAAATTAATATTGATCGTATGTTATTGCCTCATGTTTTGCTATATAGTGTGACATCTATGCTTTCTTTGCTTAACTATATAATCCTGATGGAAGTAGGTGAAGAACATAAACCCATGATTAATTGATAATTGTTGGCTAATGATAATGAGACATGAAAATCAATCTTTTTCTGGTTGTAATTTTATGTTAATCAAATTAGTGTAGTAATCATGTTTATTTATTTGTGATAGCTTACTGATTAGGTTTCCCAAATTTGATACCTACAAATAATAAATTTGTTAATTCAAGATGGATTAAAGAACTATTTGTGTGATAATTCCTTAAAGGGTTCTGAGTTACCCTCTTGATTTTTTAAGGGCCATGAACCCTATTAAATGTGGTGTTTTTATTCATGTTGTTTGTTTTGTGATGCGATCCTGGAAGGCTGTTGTGATATGTGGCGGCTTGGAGGCTTTTGGTTGTGGCAGCAAATGATGTCTAGATTGGCGAGATGTATCGGTTTATGCATGTGGGTGATGGGGAGGACACTAGGGATGATGGAATGACATGGATGTGATTGTTGGATGCTTGGTGATTTTGATTTGGTTGTTTATCTGCTTTACATTTCCCCACTACTCAAGGTAGATGGTCTTACATACCCTTATTGCGAAAGAGACGAAGACAAGCATGATATTCTACAAGATTTCCATGTTTATCTTCTCAAGGAAGGATGGGTATATGCTATTTTCTATAAATGGAAATGACTCCACGGGTAGTACATCTACTCATTGTGTTGAGTCCACTTGTGTTTAGTAGTATATAATGTTTATCTAGAATTTCTGGGAATGTGGGAATGTAATTGTTTATTGAATAATTGAATAAATGGTATTAACCAATGGGGATGGAGATGCTGGAACATAATGATGAGGTTGTAATTTTTGAAGGAACAATTGACTTTGGGTGGGATACTAATGAAATTTAATGTGAAATTGTTCATGTTTAATTAATGTTTAAATAATTAATTAACCAATAGTGGAACTGATAAAAATGGAATGAGGTATTCTAATAAATCTCTTAAAATGGTTGTGTAATTATAGGATACATAGTCTTTGAGGTAGTAGCCCGGGGTCTACGAGTCATTAGTTGCAGTTTTTTCAAAGACTGGGTGATGCCCATAGTGTGGCTGTGAGATATAATATATTCTGTAATTTTTGTGTTTCTATACACTACTCCACTATGTTATTAAGGGAAACTGACACCTCAAGGATTCTGAGGCCTTAGGGGTGTTTTCCCCAACATTCCAGTGGGAGGATGGATGGATCACTATCCCCTTTGGCACCACTCTCATTTATTGGTAGTTAACTGTAACAACCCGATATTTTATGATAAGTATTCTCTTTAATTTATTTGATGTCATGTGTTTTATGATACAACAATATTACCTTGTGCTATACTCCACACTGTATTATCTTGCAATATACGCAACATTATTCTTGGATTGTGTCACACACAATTTTCATAATAGTTATTCTATGCAACATTGAGCACATATATATATATATATACAATGTATAAATGAAATATGGTTGGATTATGTTATACAAAACAATGAAGGATTTTTTCACAACACGCAAACCTGACTTGGCTTGCATAACACGTAATCGCGACCTTTCTCGACCGCGTGTGTTGTATGCAATACATGGTTTTACTAAACAAGGATATGTTATTATAATATTATTATGAACTAGCCTTTATGAATATTATTAACTATATTTTTTATTTTATAACATTATTATTCATCTTACACATTTTCTAGAACATTGCATACGAACAAAATAAATTTTTCGGGTAAAATAAGTATTTTTAAAAAAATGCTGTTTTTCCGCCTTTCGATGGCGCACCCACATTAAATATAGTTTTTGAAATGTTTATAAGTTCAATTTGACAAAATAAAATTCTTTATTTGGAATCAAGAAATAAAAATTTACTTTGGATAAATTTTTCGTATTATTCTGGTAACTTTCATATTTTGATGAATAGTAAAAACACGCTATATTTTAATTAAAAACAAATTTTTTCATCGTAATAATTTATATGGTTAAATTATAATATTTAGTAGTTTTTAAGTATAAATAGAATATATTTTTACCATTTAATATAATTTATGTCATTTTCATTGATTTTACATTTCATTTGTAGGTTAAATCAATTCAATCTTTTGCAATGTTTTAAACAAAAACCCGTTTTCATTCGACAACGATATTAATTTTAATTTAATTTCTAAAAATTATGTGTATTGAATTTATATAAATGGATTAAATATTTGGAATCAGTGGGTCCAAATTATGTTAATAGGCTACATTTTATTTTTGGGAATTATGAATAGTAACTACGGTAAATTTTATTTACCATAGTTAAATGTAAATCTGGTAATTAAGGGTAAATATAATATTATAAAATTACCCTAACACATGTCACAATTCTATTGGATGGCTAAAAGTATACCCATATCACCTATGGGTCGGATTAGATTCATTTTATGGACTTTTGACCATGAAAATAATTTAATTATTATTAAAACCAAAGAAAGTGACAACATGTCACACTCTTAAATCTTATAAGTATAATAATTTTAATTTAGTGATAAAAATCACAAAACAAAGAACATGAATAGTCTACAGAAATCTAATAACATTATATACATCATGATAATTTATTTACAATTTTTAGGGATTAAAATAATTGTCATTAATGGTGATACATTAATGATGCAGAAATTATTTATTAAGTTGAAAATAAGTAATATAGTTTTTATTGAAATAATAATACCCATTAAAAGGCTCACAAACCTGACCAAAACTTATTGGTAGTGTATATCTACACCTTAATCATCCAATTACCTAATATATAACCGTTTGGAGACTTATAAAAGTGATTATGACACTTATATTATTTTATTTTAAATGATGCCAAATTTGTCACCTTCATAATTTAATAAATATAACAATTTAAATATTGCGATTTTAAGATGATAAAATAGAGTAAAAGTATTAATATGAATGTTAATAGATTTAACTTCATCATAGTATTTTATTTTTAATTTTTATGCAACAAATCAGTAGATTACATAATTATACAAAAATGTTGTAGTAATTATTTTATTAAGAGATAAACCAAATAAATGGTATTAAAAATAATAATATAAATGTATATGAACTATTTAATGTGATCCACTAATTTTATAGATACATATGACCTTTTATGAATCTATTAATTCTTTTTTTTCGAACATATCTTCTGTATATATTTAATTTAAATTCAAATAAATGAATAGTGTCAAAATTGACACTATTGTTATTTTATAAAAATAACATATTATAAAATTGTTTAAAAAACACAAAAATATTTAAAAATTATAAATTTAAATTTATATGGTCTATAATTTTATAAAGTAAACAATTATGGAAAATTCACAACAAATGATTAATTATTTTTCATAATTTAAAATTTTGAATTTTATTACAACAAATAAACTTAAATAGATTAAATAAGGATAAATCTAAATGATAAGGTTTAAAATAATATCCAAACATGTCTAAATTTGATTGGATTATGGTATTTCAACCATATATCATCTAATATTCGAATATGTGTCATTTGTTGTGGTTTTTAAGTGCGGTTAGATTTATTATAAATTAATATTTTTTAGAATTCCAATGGTGCCCCTCTCATCCCTTATAAAAGGGCACCTCCTCCCTCTCTTCCACACACCACTTTGAGCCTTTCATATCGGCCAAACCCTGACCAATTGTCTTCTCCACTTCCCTATAAACATCCTAGAGGTCCTGGTCTTCTTCAAAGACCAATTTTAGTGCCCTAAGAGGATGTCTCAAAGAGGCGCTTCAATGAAGAGGTAATTTCTGTTACCGATTCTTTCACCATTATTTCTTCTTCCACTTATTCTTCTTAGGTTTTTTCATTATGAAGTAACAACATCAGTATCACTCATATACGTATATGTTATTATAAGTATGAAACAACCCTATTTCACAATCTGTCCATCCTACCGAAAACGAAATCACGGCGCTTGCGTACGTACAGAATACTGTCTCCACGCAGTGGTGTAATCTAATTTCCACCACCACCTTACATGGATGGGTATAATGGTGTAAATAATAACTATATATGATTATTATAAATTGATATTGATTCTGTAATAGTATACATACACTTCAATAAAATTTCACGATCATGGGAACGATATCATCGCTCGTGCGTACGTAATGAATACCGTCTCCACAACGCGATGCGATTCATTCTCAATGATTAACCATTCAAAAATGATTATAAAGTATATATAATAATTAATCATGAAATATATGACATAATAATGATACTTGATTTATGAATATATATATATATATATGTCATCCAATTAATTCCATTCAATTCAATGAGGAAATGAAAACAATGTTCATGCGTACGTATGACCTACCTTCTCCATGAACGGTGTATTTCATTCCATTTATCGATATATTGTATATATGTATATTCTGAATATTTATTATATATAAATCATGTTTTAAATTCTGGATTTAAGAAATCATGATCTATGTAATCATATGAATAGTTACAAGATAAAACACGAACGACAAATGAGACAATTTTACCCAAAACACTACTTTAACATGAATTTACAAAAGAACAAGTAATATAAAGTCATAAGTGAACCATATATGATATAATAACAATGAATATGATTCTGTAATAAGTCAATGACATTATTTAAATCATTATACAGGAGGTTCAGACACTTACGAAGCAAATCAGACCTAAGGTAAGGGATAATTTTCCAAATATCATGTTTATCCGAGATTGCTTGTTCGTAATTATTTACTGGGGTTATTGTTATAATCCATGTACATTTTGACTAAAAATGGTTTCATGTATGCTTAATGTCCCTTTTAACCACTTTTTACTTTTACTACATTGTATGTAAGGAATATTTATTTTGTTTACGTTACAAGGTACTTTTTTTGACTTTTCTGACAAAAGTACGATAAAAATGTTTTTTTAACATATGCGGGATGAAAGGATTTTTATTGTTTTATAAAGCCTTGATTTCATGAATCATCCTTAAAAATATTTCATGACTATTTTCAACAAAAACCTTTTCTTCTAAAATTTCATGACATTTGGTGAAAAGAAAATGATTTTGAAGAAAAAAGGATATTTTCCTCAAGAATTCATTTAAAGTGTTTTATCCAAACCATTTTCAACTAAGATGACATTATTTCACATGTGTATGTTTCAAGTGTAATGTCTCTCTGATTTACATGGTTTCAATTTTTTTATTATGAAATGATATTCATTTCTTTTATATGGATTATGTGATGATGGGATGATGTTTATGAAACCCATTTTATTTATTGGATTATTTTGAATGTGTATATTTATTTTGTGGGACAAGTAAGAATGATTTCATTATGAGATGGTTGGGACCAATATCTCCCTCCAATGCATTGGGTAAATATTTATATCTCATGAGATAGACATGGCTGGAATGACAAGTTAATCCGGTTCAGTATTACAGGACTGGAACGAGGAGTGAACTCGATTCAGAAAGGGACTTTGTCCACTAAGATGGTCTTGTCAGAAATTCCTTGGCTACTATGGAAATCGTTACATGTGCTTAATGGATTCAACAATTACATGTTTTATTAATATGATATTTTATCATGATTTATGTTCCATTATGATCTATGCCTTATGTACTTCCATGTCTTATGTCGTTGCTCATGATTTTTAATACTCATGTTTTTTTAAGTTCAAATGTATATGGTATGTATTATTTTATCCATGCTTGCTCTTACTGAGAATTTGAGCTCACCCTTTTTATGTTTTCTTTTCCCCCATGATTAAAATAAAGGTTTTAGGTAAGAAAACAAATGGGGAAGATATTTATGGGAGATGTTGAAGATCTTTCACCACAATTAGAGGACTATATTCCGAGTTTCCAAAGACACTAAACTATTATGGTCCTTGTGTGTGTGTTTTTGTTATGTACTAAGTATTCCTCAAAAGTAATGTAATGTCCATGTACATTAAGCTTTGGGTCTCTACATTAATGGTGCTGGCAGTAACATTGGATAGTTTTACACATATATGTGTGTTGAGGGCTGTAATGGATTATGGTTATTCACACACGTATATTCTAGATATAGTTTTCTATATACAACTATATGTGTAACGTGTATAGGCTATGATGGCTTGAAAATCCTTACTCGGTGTATGGGATGTAATGGATTGAGGTATAAAAACCGATGTATGATACACGTTATAAGATATGTGGTGGATTCCAGAAACTTCATCGTCACATTGTTGTGTGGATGGGGTGGTTTTTTTCATGAGGTGCATATTGTGGTGCTTCGCCCAGGTGTCTGCGGGAAAGCCTTTTTAGAGAGAGATGCTCAGGACCTATGACGTTAGGGCAAAGCGGAAAACCAATGGGGAACTAGTAATAGGGTACCCTTGATATTATTTATTATATGATATATTCTAGAATGCGTTACATGGTGAGAGGTGACATGATGAGTTTGGGAACATAGTTTACCTGTTTATATGACGAGTTAGTTTCGCTTGTTGTTCACTGGGCATTATCATTATTTCTTTACATTAAAAAAAGAGGCGTCAAGGAGGATCCAACTGAGTATATTGTTATACTCACCCTATGTATATATAAAATGTTTTTCAGGTTAGTTGGAGAAGGTTTGAGATCATACTGGTGTTTACTAGATTGTGGTTGCAGGAGATATTCAGGCAAGTGGTTGCTGCTGTTTTTACATTCTTTTGGGTACTTTTACTTTTTCCCCATTAGTTTTAGTACATTTCCATGAAATTTCATATGTGTAATTGTGTTTTTGTAAATGTTTCAGTCTATGATTGAGTGGATTGTTGTCCTTCCTATCTCTCTCTTCTGCATGTGTTCTCGTTGAGGGTAATGACTATTATTTTGTGTGTTACTATACCCTCGGTGCTAGTCGCCAACCCAGGGCCGAATAAATGCGAGAATAGGGGTTCATTATCTTTCTTCTCACATTATCGGCCCCTGAGGGGTACACATTGTGGGGAGGGGGTAATGAAATAGTGGTATCAATGTTCTGGTTGAGGAATTGGATGGAGTTTGGAGTTTGGCATAGGTGATGTTGCATGGGTTGGTAGAGAAAGAATGACATTCATGTATAGCAAGTGGGGTAAACACTTGAGACCAGCTAAGACATAGGCTTTTAGGGCCCCCAATGATCTGATATACAGACCATTAAGTTTATAATGTCTACTAAAAAAGGTGATACTAGTTGCATGGTAGATACCTAGGAATGGATCATGCATCATTCTTCTTTTTCCTGTGTTTGAATGGGTAGACCTTGGGATAGGTTATCCTAAACCAAATAAAATAAAATTATTAATTAATTACTGTTGAGTCTTCCACGTTCCATGTTTAGGAACTCTAACATTTTCTTATTTTATAGGTATGGATCCATGTTGACTTCCTCGTCAGGTTTGTGCAGAAAATGTTTACTAGGTTGTCCTATCAGATCAACGCAGGGTAGAGGTTGACGACGAAGACACTTAGAGGAAGACACTCTGAGAGTCTCAGCGCCATAGTTCGCAGAAGTACGATGGCTCCGTTTCAGATTGAGTCACAGAAGACTGGTTATAGGTGGTCGAGATCGATGCCAGTTCGATCCATACTCAGATGGATCACTGGGTGTCCATGGTTGTGACAATGCTACGTGGAGCTGTGAGGTAGTGGTGGTTCTTGTTCCTCGGGGGTCGTGAGGAGTCAGCGATCTCGTGTGAGGAGTTCTGAGACAGGGTTAAAGTTGAGTATCATTCTTCGAATGTGAAGGCGTCCAGTTGTCAGGAGCTTCTTTCCCTCCGACATGGTACCTCTAGTGTTCGAGAGTTTGGAATATATTTTAGGAACCTTTTACGATATGCTTCAGACCTGCTGCCAGATGAGGTGGCCAGTGTGAGGCATTATGAAGTGTCTTTGTGTCCAGAGATCTAGCACCAGGTCACCACATTTATACAGAAAACATAACATGAGGTAAGGGTAAGGGAAAAGGTTGTTGACAAGACTTTGTCGAGGACCAGATCATCCGGAGAGGGGAATCGTCATGATTCCTCATGAAGTAGAGATGTGGTCCGGGGTTCTAGGTTTTCAGGTCAGAAGAGTTTCCATTCATCCGGGGGTAGGTCCCATCCCTTCACATCTTGTTTCAGCAGAGGAAACAACCCTTAAGTAAATTCCAAGGGATCACATGCTTGTGTTTCATGTGGTGGTCTTAGTCATCAGTAGTAGGAGATCCCAACCTTTTATAGAGGTCATCATGCACTAGTCGCTATGCTCTAGGTTTCTCTGTTGAGGCAGTTCCAGCCGAGGCAGCAGTAGCTGGTTGCACCATCATTATATCAGTAGAGGGTATATAGGGAAGGTAGAGGAAAACACCAAGATAATCCCCATCCTCATAGATCAGAGTGCGACCATGGTGGTGGTCGTCATCAGGGTCATAGAGGATTTGGAGGAGGTCTTGGTCAGCTTCATGCTCTAGCGTTGCTAGTTTCTGGTGAGCCAGACGTCGTTCGAGGTACCCTATGCTTGTTTTCTACATTGGTGTATGCCTTGTTTGATTCAGGAACCACACAATCCTTCATATCACCTAATCTTGTCCATGCTTTGGGACATGAGGTATAGAGTCTTCCAGTTCCCTTGGTGTTGACTTCGCCAGTTGGAGGTCGAGCTGACTTGTTTGAAGTATGTAGAGTCTGTGAGATAGTGTTGGGGAAACACCACTCCTGGGAAGGTCTCTTATGTATACGAATACAACCATATGATGTCATCCTCAACATGTATTGTTTGTATTCTGTGAAGTCTATAATGGATTTCTTCAAGAAAAAGGTCATTTTCCTTGGTGAAGATGGAGAGCATGTGGTTTTTTTTGGTGAGTGAGATCCTCAGATGGGTCATAGGCATGTTCCATCCTTATAATCCATGATGGCTGAGATGATGCTGAGTTCATGAGAGGTTCAAAAGTTGGCGTTTACTATGGTCTTAGAAGAGCACCATGATGTATTTCCAGAAGAGGTTGAAGCATTACCCCCTAGATGAGAGACCGAGTTTGAGATCAAGCTATAGCTTGTAGAGTCTCATATCTCTATGTCTTCATATATTACGGCCATTCTGAGTTACAAGAGCTATGTATACAACTTGGTGGATTGTTACAGTGTGATTTTGTTCGGCTATTTGTGTCACCTTGGGGTGTAGCAGTTGTTTTCATGAAGAAGCCTGACAACAGTTTGCGATGCTCCACCATTTATCGTCGCTTAAACAAAGTGAAAATACTGAATAGATATCCTCTTCCACAGATTGATGATTTATTCGATCAACTGAATAGTTCAAGTTGGTTCTCAATGATCTAATTATGGTCAGGATATCATCAGATGTGTGTAAAGGATGTGGAAATCTCGAAGACAACATTCTGTTGTCATCATGGGCATTATGAGTTCATTGTAATGTTGTTCGGCATGATGAATGCTCCAGTTGTGTTCATGGGATTGATGAATTTTTTGTTCAATGAGTTCCTGGACAAGTTTGTGGTTGTTTTTATAGACGAAATCCATGTGTACTCCACATCGTAAGAGAATAATGTGGAGAATCTACATGCGGTTTTGGGAGTTCTTCGTAAACATCAAATGTTAGGGAAGTTGTCAAAGTGTGAGTTTTGGGCTCGAGAGGACTGTTTCATGGGGCATGTTGTGTCCCAGCAGGGTGTAGTTGTCGATCCAACGATGATTGAAGCAGGTGTGTCTTGGGCAGCCACTAAGACAATGTTAGAGGTGCGAAGTTTCCTTGGTCTCACAGGCTACTACAAAATCTTCGTAGTTGATTTCACCGGAGTTGTCACTCCTCTGATAGATTTGACAAGAAAGGATCAAGTGTTCATATGTATTGATCAGTGTTAGGGAACTTTTGAGTATCTAAAGTGGAATTTAATAAGGGCTAAAGTCCTTTTTCTTCCCGCTGAGGTAGTTCAGTTTGATGATTTCTTCAACGCATCACATATGGGGTTAAGTTGTGTTCTCATGTAGAAAAGGTCAGTTGTTTCTTATGGGTCTCGGCAGCTGCATCCCCATGAATGATACTATTCCATAAATAATCTTGAGTTGACAGCCATGGTGTTTTCTCTGATGTTGTGGAGACATTAAATCATTGGTGAGCGCTTTGTGGTTTTCATTGTTCATAAGAGTTTGAGGTATGTTTTCTCCCAACGCGACTTGAACATAAGACAATGAAGGTGGATGGAGTTCTTGATAAAATACGACTTCAAAATAAACTATATATACTAAATATGGGTTCTTCCAAGCTGATGTGTCACCTCCTCAATCCTCCACATCCCCCCATTTCACTAATTCCATTCCAATTTTACCCCCAAACCATAGTGTCCCCCTCCAAAGTTTATCCCACTCCGCCTGCGTGTTGGATTTCACATCTGCATGGAACCCTCTTTCTCCCCCCCCAATTAGGGTTTTATCTCACCCATAATCCCAAAATCTCCTCATGCATACCATCATCATCCCCGACAGCCTCACGTATTCTCGAATCTCCTCTCTAGCTGTGACTCCGTGTTCAGCTCCTCTGACTATAGCTCCTCCGCTCACACCTTCTACACAACTGTTGACTCCTCCATCATCTATTGTACATTAGGGTCCTCTAATCCACCTATAGTTACCATGTCCTATAGTACACAGTGAGTACCCCCAGGTATAAACCAATGTAAAAGTTTTGGTTTTCAAAGCGGATCTCGAATCCTCCTTTGGTACAATGCTCCATCAACATCTTCATGATCCCACCCGCGCTTACCATGTCAATTTTCTATAGTTTAGAGTATATTTCAGTATCTCCATCTTCAATTATGATCCCTTCTTCATCATCTTCCTCCTGCCATTCCTCCATCTACTATACCTAATTCGGACAGTACAAATTGAGACCTCTAATTCATGTATGTTTTCATTATATTGTTGATGTATTCATCCTACTGTCTTCTTTGATTTAATTATATTAAAAACTGATTTATAGAATCACTAATACTATACATTTCCTATTATGGGGCCCCATTTAACCATTTCAATTGTAGTTGTCTTAGATGACTACAGTAAAGTTCATTCTCACATCCCTCAAAATTTCTTTCCTTCAACCCATGATTGTATCCTCCATATTTTAATCATACTATCAGTTGGTTGTTGATTTTAACATATGATGTCCTATATCGGTTGTTTACTCCTTTCCATTCAGATTAATAATGGACTATTTCATATTTACTCTACATGATATCGTTTCATTTTTTGCTTTTCCATCCACCGCGATGGACGACATTGGCAAAATTCTTCATGAACCCCTTTCCGTCAATGATACATAATTCTGAGGTAGTAAAAATCGAGACCTCCACAGTAGGTATGTTTTCCGTTTATCGTAAAACTGTTATATATACTGTCCTATTTGATTTAATTGTAGCTAATGACAATTTACTGAAGCAGTACTACTATACATCTCCTATCATGGTGCCCCATTTATCCCTACACCTAATCTACATGGCTTCAACTATGATTCTCAACAGTCATTATATTTATTTCCTCATCGCGTCAAATTCTGTTTCATTTTCAGGTAAGTGAAACATATTATTCATATTTCATATTACAAGTATCATTTGTATCCATTTAATATATATTTCATTGGTGTGAAATTTTTCTGAAAATACATGCATGGTAGACATGCTATTTGGCTTTCAATGATATATTATATGTACTCTAATCTCATTACTGTATAACTTTATTATGTTGATTTACATGAACGTTTAATAAAAATATAAAAAATAAAATCATGAAAGCACCATATATATTTAGAGAGTAAAGATTCATAGAAGACTACTCAAACATCAACGACAAACAGGTTGTGTTATTTCTATTTTGATCATCTTAAATAGTTCTATTATTTTTCATTCTATAACTATTAATATACACTATATTTTCACTTTTATAAGATCAATATTTCTTGAAAATATTAATGCATCTAACCTATAACACCTATAAGAATCATGAAAATAGGATCACAAATGTAATTTTCACCTACATTCCATGATGGTTATTTCAATTAACAATGTTGACTATTTTTTTCTTTCATTATGAAAACCAAATTATCATACCCTTGAATAAACTATCCTCTATTTGTAAAATAGTATATATTTTTATTATAATTTCACTATTACATGATCATCATCTTTTTGAAAATTATTATATCTTCCGCTCAAACAATCACACCATTTAAACGGCATTCGAAATCAGTGACTTAGGAAGTACAATCATTGGTCACATGAACACAGTAAAATTGAATTGGGACTGAACTTCAAACCTCAGAATCAGTTCGACTATGATGATCTTCATCAATTTCATTCCCATGGTTTTTATTTCTTCGACTCTCATCATGTTTCAGATGCATCCTCTATAAGGTGAATTTTCATTAATAACTAATTTGTTTCATACTTCTCATCATAAGTTATTCATTTAACTCTATTAATAAAAAATTTCCATAACCTTATACAATACATATACATTCATGATGTTTACTTCATTCATACATCCATCATTTCTGTATGTATAATGTTACTTTATTATAATGAATATTTGGTGAATGTATATAAATTATATGAATCCCTTAAATTTCTATTTATTACTCACACTATATTTGATGGATGATGTTGATATTGTAAAGGAATCAACACTTGTATCATTGGAACCTTATGTACAACACATTCTGAAACACAATTTATTCAATTTGTGTTCAATATTATTACTTCTCCATTAATCTATAGTAACTATGATAGCCTTCATCTAGTTTTTTTACATGGTTCATATTTCGTTGAACCTCATCCTATTGCAGGTGCATCCTGTATAAGGTGTTTTTTTCATGTGTACATTGTGACATATTTCTACCATTTATGTTATACATTTCACTCTATTCAGAATAAATTTCCATATTAAAATACAATGCATATTCTTTCATGAGGTTCACTTCAATCAGACATCAATCATTTCCATATTTATAATGTTACATTACGATAATGTGGACATTGGTAAATTTATAATACTTATATTCACTCATTAAATGATTCTTTATTACTTACACTAGATTCTAAGAATGATGTAGATATTATGAAGGAATTAAAACTTGAATCTTTTCCACTGAAACTACAACACATTCTGGTACACAATGTATTCAATTTTTGTTCAATATTATTACTTCCCCATTAATTATTAGTTATTTATGTTTCCAATGAGTTTTAGAAGAATTAATATCTATTTTTGTTAATTATTTTGTTTTGAAATCGATTTTAAACTTTTTTTACTAACATGTTGTAGGTATGACCCTGGGGTTTGGGGTATCAAATAATATTATGTTATCATGGTACTGTTTCAATTCTAAACAAAATCAACGGTAAATTTATTAGCTATCCATGATGAATTGTGATTTATTATTAAATTCTAAATTATCAATCATTGAATTTGTAAGTACTATCAGTGATTATTTTTTCATTATTCATTTTACATTTATTCTATTATTTTTATGAAGATGAATCATTTATTCTCAATTTTTTTGTTATGGTTTATGAGATTTACATAAATTACAGACATTCATGCATGATGGTTTTGGAGATAATATCCCTGAATAACTAATTCTTTTCATTAGGTTCTTTATTCATGAATTTTTTTTACTATTTTTATTTTATAACATATAGTTTACACTTCATTTTCAAGTAATTTTGAATCACCTATTCACACATCATAATCATTTTTTTGATCTTATCTTTCCACGAACATCTTGAATTGAATAAATCTGTTCTTAAGAGGGGATTCATGTTATTCATGCAGGTTATTGCATCCCTTACATAATCTTTTTAATTACATCTATATTATGCAATTATAATTTTCCAAATATTAAAATAATTATGATCATGTATGAAAATTTCGATTGTCAATTTCAAAATAAGGTGATTTCAGAATGCATTTCTTTTCCTAATGATTCACCAAGTTCCCCGTCATATTAAATTTTATTGTGTTCAAGTTTTTTATTACTGACAATGAATATTATTACATTACTCATCATTCGTTTTATGCCATTTATTTGTAATTTAAACTTTTTTTCTTTTTTTTACATTAATGGTTCAGAATATCATACTTTAATGTCACAAAGTTGGGTAATGAATTATGATTTTGAAGGTAATATCACAAAAAATATTATACTTCCAGTCATGTTTTTTATTCATTCAATTATATTAAAATTACCATTTTATAACATGTATTTTACTGTATTATCTTTTATATGCAGATCATTAGTGCATACCTCATAATAACAATGCTGGAGCTTTCCATCTCCTGTTATCATGATTTGAATTTATCTGTTATATAAAGAGAATTATTGTTATTGTTTTAGGTTATTGTGGACAGTCATTTTGTGATGATGAGATACATTATGATTTTGGGTTATGGAACAACCTATTACAGCTATGTTTGTTAATTTTTGTACCTCCTATGCTATATGGAATTTCATGTAGTCATCAGAATTGAGATTTTTTAATATTCAAATTGTAAAAATTCTCAAGCCTCTTTCATTAAGATATTATTCGCCTACCATATTTTATATGTATCGACTACCCACTCCGAAAATTTTTGAAACTCATATTCCATTATAATGAGTTTTTTAGAACCCACTCCCATCGCACATTTGATGGATCTTTCATGCTGATATATTGTTTTTCTTCAATTTATTTTAATATTCTATAAAACCTGCATCTATATTTACTTAATGAAGAGTTTTTTAATTTTTTTTAAAAAATTTTTTCTCATATTTCATTAAAATGAGATGTATGGATTAGTTTTATTTAGTCACAATTCATGTGAATCAGTTCATAACACGTAGTGGCAATGACAATGATATAGTAAGGAAATATTTTGTTTTTGGAAATTTTATGCACTTATATGTATTTTCATATTCTGTATGTACTTTTTATTTTTATAGATTCGAATTAGTTTCTATTTCGTAGGAATTTATTAAGTGAATCTTCATGATTGAGCATTATGATTGACCATAATAATGTAACATTGTTTTTATTTTGTCCATTTAAATTAATTATAAAACAAAGACAATATTATTTTATTATTCATTTTATCCTTGTATGATAGGAATATGAAACAATTGGATCATTAAGAGTCATTTTCAACATTGAAGATGGGTATGTTGAAATAACAACAAATATATCTTCTACTGAGGTATATTTTTTCTATTTTAATTCACTATTATTATTATAAAATAATTTGAACAAACAATACTGAATTTTTTCATGTCATATGCATTTCCTCTGATTATCACATATCTTTAATTTCTTCTTCTCTATTGGAAACTATTATAATTCTGCTTGAATCAATTCAATTTTAAATATTATCTTCTACATTTTCATTAATGCTATATCCACTATTATGTCTACTCATATTATAGTGGACTAATACATTGTAAAATATATCCATTTTTATGTCTACTCATATTATAGTTTACTAATACACTGTGAAAAATATATCCCATTTTCTGATATGACATGTTTATTTCCGGTAAAACAGATTTCCAAATTTATGAATTTTCAATTTTTTTAGTGCTAGAGTGGTGGACTATATTTTAAATTTTTCAATATTTTTATTGCGACAGTGGTGGACTATATTGCATAGCCAACATTTTCGCGTGGGGATCCTCTTCAGAAAAATAACACAGATCTGCCATGCATTTAGTAACATGAGTTTCCCAATATTATTTTATTGAATCCACACTCATAAAACTAACAAAAAAAGAATTCTTCCATTTCATTTATCACCATTTTTTTCATTGAAAATAATTTATTTCTAACTACTATTATGTCTCGATTATTTACATTTATCATTCCAATTTTCATAAATTATATTTCAATATTATTTTCTATAACATAAATTATATGTTACATTACTATTATATTATCAAAAACCACAAGTAATCCCAAATTATTTTTCTATACTTTTTCATTTTACCTTAAAATTTTGTATACATTCTTAAATTTTTATTCTATTAGTGTGTTGAAAAAAAATTCATTTATAGTGTCGTGTATGCACGGGCGAGGTACTATTATTTTATACACCTAGAAATGCGAATGATATAGCTATTGCGCTGATCCAGAAGTCACATAATGATGTTTTGCACGAATCCAGTGATTCATGTAGAGTAATGGAAGAATTGTAAGCTTTGAATCTTGATATGGAAGAAGTTGGGGGTAGAGGTTGACTTTTTAATATGATGGTATAGTCATCCCTGTTGTAGAAGGCGAAAGAGTCCCTGTTGGGATATCTTGAGGTAGCGATCTGGAGAGACTGAGTTGTTTGTGGCGGGGCCTATTATGGTTGGACTGAGGATGATCAACATTGAGTGTTCTATCATGGAAGGATTTTTATTCCCTTGACGATGCGTGATATGGTTCTCTGAGAGTTCCATAGTTCTCCATTAGTAGTACATCTTGGCATGACATAGATGTTCCAATCCTTGAGGAGTCCGTTTTAGTGGACTAGGCTAAAGCATGCGGTTGTGGATTTTGTGTCTCTATGTTTAGTCTTCCAGAAGGTGAATGATGAACACCGTGTTCCTGGTGGTCTTCCCCAGCCATTATAGATTCCTCAGTGGAAGATGGAGGACATCTCAATGGACTTTGTTACATGATTACCTCGAGCTCTCGGAGGACCTGATGCTATTTGGGTGTAGTAGATTGTTTAACAAAATCGGCTCCTACAGAGTGATCAAGGAGTCATGATCAGTGGATGTTATGTTGAGGTAGTATCTTGAAGAGGTGGTGAGACATCATGGAGTCCCTAGGAAGATCATTTTTGATCGGGATCATTATTTTACCTCCAGGGTGTAGAGACATCTCCAACATGATTTTGGTTCTCAACTATGCCTTAACATTACTTTTCATCCTCAAACAGATGGTCTGACAGAGCAAACCATCCAGACTCTTGAAGACATGTTAAAATCTTCTATTCTTGAATTTGGTGGTTCATTAATGAGGAACATTCCCTTGGGGGAGTTCTCATAAAATAATAGTTTTCACTCAACCATTGGTATGTCGCTGTTTGAAGCCCTGTATTGTCAGCCTTTACATTCTACATTGTGCCGGAATGGGGTCGGAGAGTCGGTAATTGTCAGACCAGAACTAGTGTATATTACCACAAAGATGGTCCATGTGATTCGTGAGAGGATGGAGACAACACAAGATCGTCATAAATCATATGTTTATCCAAGTAAGTGACCACTAGAGTTTAATGATGGGGATAATGTGTTTCTGAAGGTGACTCCCCATCATGGGCAGTGAAGGATTGGTCGTGGAAGCTAAATTTCTACCCAGTTTTTTGGGACATTCGAGGTGTTAGCTCGTGTTAGAGTTGTGGAGTATCGATTATCTCTTCCCCCAAAGATGAGTTAGATTCTTGATTTTTTCCATGTATCATAGCTCCATCGTTATCTCCATGATGACTCTCACATCATCGATTGGTGACAGATCGATGTTGATGATGATGCAACATTTGAAGAGTGACTTGCAGAGATCCAAGACCACAAGTAGAAGGTGTTGTGTGGGAAATCTATACCCCGATATCGTGCATTGTAGTGACATGGTGTCATGCAAGAGAGTACCTTGGAATGTGAGTTACAGATACGTGCTCAGTACCCAAAGTTGTTTGATGTTTATCTCCATTCATGTAACAATGGTCACTTGTAGTTAGACCTTTCATGTTTTATTTGTGAGTTTATTTAGCTGTTTTTGTGGCTTTCTCTTTTTTTGAGTGGTTTCTTGGGGAGTGGTTTTTCAGAAACCTTTTAGATTCCTTTTTGGGTTGGTTTTGAGTTCTCAAGGATGAGAATGTTTTGAGATATATCTAATGTATTGACCCAAACCTTTTCAGTCCTTTCCCTTATTGAATTATTTGTTTTTAGGTGTTTTGGGAGGTTAGGGTATCTTTTTCCCAACACATAGCCTATTTTTTCATTTTTGTGAATAATGTTTCCAGAATGGTAACATTATAATGGTGTCCTTCTAACAGTAGACTTGAACAGTGTTTCCAAAACGGTAACCTCCTAACAGTGACCTTCTAACAATAGACTTCAATAGTGTTTCTAGAACGATAACCTCCTAATAGTGACCATCTAATGGTAGGTCTACAGTGTTTTTTGAATGGTAACCTCCTAACGGTGAACTTCTAACGGTAAACATGAACAGTGTTTCCAAAACAGTATCCTCCTAATGGTGACCTTCCAATGGTAGGTCTACAATGTTTCCAGAATGGTAGGTGTATAGTGTTTCCAGAACGATGAAGTCTATTGGTAAGCTCTAAAGGTAAATTATATCGGTAACCTCTAATAGTAAGGTCTATCAGAAAACTCTAACGGTGAGGTGTATATGTTATCTATATGGGTGAGGTATATCGGTAAACTCTAATGGTGAGGTATATCGGTAACCTATAACATTTAGGTCTAACAGTGACCTTTTTTTCCTTTGCCATATTTTGTGTAGGTGAACAGTGTTTCCAGCTTCCTACAGTTCTCCCCTTTGACATTTCCATCGATGTAAAATACATTTCAAACCTTATTTTAAGGAATCTTAAGGCGGAATGAAAGGCCATAAATCCTATATTAATTATTCCTAATTCCTAGGATGGTTTTACTTGGTCATACCATACTGGTTAATGCGATCCACTTTTAATGGGGAATTAAAAGTATCTTAAACTGTCACCCCATTAAATCTTCAATAGGGACAAGATATCATCCTCCCTTGTTCTTCCCCTTTGTTCTCGTCTATAACACATTAGAACCTTTCAATCCTTCCCATATGAGTTTCAAAATCAATCTTACTCCTCTGATCGGTTCTCCTCTATTTTTTGGTGAAACCATCTAGTATCGATCAATCTTTGATATAAGGTATGATATATTGTCATTCTTTTGTGTTTATCTTCTTCTGTTCCTCCTTTAAATTTTATATAACTCTATCTCCATGTTCTTAATGGTCTTTTCTTGGGTTTCAGTTGGTGCCGTCGAACCGTGGCATCCTTGGGTGAATGTAGTTTTCACAAGAGGAGGTGATCATGATCCATTGAGTGGACCGTCATCATATAAAGAACATTAAGAACCTGTTTGAGGTAGAGGATTCGTCGCTTCACTTTTCTTCTATGTTTAACTGTATCATTAGAATGTTTTATCCCATTTGATAACAATGGAATTGACATAATAAATATTCTAACCATATAAATAAATTTATATCGATCATATATTATTGACTCATGTTTTGTTAGATAGTGTGATATCTATGCTTTATTTGTTTATCTATTTGTTCTTGATGGAAATCTGTAAAGAATGTAAACAATGATTAATTGATAATTGTTGGCTAAAGATGAAAAGTCATAGAAATGAATCTGGTTCTTCTTGTAATATGATGTAAAAAAAATTAGTGCAGTAAGCATGTTTATTTATTTATGATAGCTTACTGATTAGGTTTCCTGAATTTGGAACCTACGAATAAAAAATCCGTTAATTCAAGATGGATTAAAGAACTGATTGTTTGATTATTCATTAAAGGGTTCTGAGTTACCTTCTTGATTGTTAAAGGGCCAAGGGCCCAAATAAATGTGGTGTTTGTTTTCCTATTGTTTGAATTGTGATGTGATCTTGGATGGTTGTTGTGATATGTGGGGGCTTGGATGCTTTTATTTGTGGAAACAGATGATGCCTTGAGTGGCGAGATGGATCATTTTATGCATGTGGGTGTCTGAGAGGACACCAGGGATGATGGAATGGGATGAATGTGTTTGTTGGATGCTTGGTGATTTTGATTTGGTTTTTTATCTGCTTTAATTTTCCCCACTTCTCATGTCAGCTGGCCTTACATACCCTTCTTCTAAAAGAGGTGAAGAAACACGGGGTATTCCACTTTCTTTCTGTGTTTAGATTCTCAAGGAAGGATGGGTATATGTTATTTTCTATAAGCGGAAAAGACTCGACGAGTATTATATCTACTAACTGTGTTGATCCCCCTTGTGTTTAGTATCATAGAATGTTATTCTAGAATTTCTAGGAATGTGGGAAAGTAATTCATTAATTAATTATCAAATAAATGGTGTTATCCAATGGGGATGGAGATGCTGGAACATAATGATGAGGTTGTAATTTTTGAAGGAGTAGTTGAATTTGGTTGTGATACTAATGAAATTTATTGTAAAATATTTCGTGGTGAATATATGTTTTAATAGTTAATTAATGTGCATTGGAACTAATAAAAAGGGAATGACGTAATCTAATAAAGCTTTTTTAAATGGTTGTGTGCTAATAGTTTACCTAGTCTTAGAATTAGAAGCATGGAGTCTGAGGGGCGTTAGCTGCAATTGTTTCTAAGACTAGGTAATTCCCATAGGGTCGTTGTGAGATATAATATATTCTAAATTTTTTTGTTTCTATACGCTACTCCAACGTGTTAGTAAGGGAAACTGACACCTCGGGGATTCTGAGCCATGTGGGTGTGTTTTCTCCAACATTCAGGTGGGAGGATGGATGGCTGAATACCTCCTACTCCTCTCTTGGTAGTTACTATTACTAGCAGGCACATTCGTTAGATTTCCCCATATATGTGTGTAGAGGGTTGTCATGGATTGTGGTTATTCACAAACATGTATTCTCAATATAGTTTTCTATGTACTACTAAAGAAGTAATATGTATAGGTTTTGATGGCTTGAGGATCCTTACTCGGTGTATGGGCTGTAATGGCTTGAGTTATAACACTTGATGTATGATACACGATATGTGAGCTATGGTGTCTCCCAAAAACTACCTGGTTACATTGGTATGTTGATGTGCTGGTTTGTTGCACGAGGTTCATATTGTGGTGCTTTTCCCAGGTGTCTGTGGGCAAGTCTTTTTTGAGAGAGATGCTCAGGGCGTGCAACGTTGGGGCAAAGAGACAAACCAATGGGAAAGTAGTCGTGGGATACCCTTGATATTCCTTATTATATGGTATATTCATGTATGTGTTACATTGGGAGAGTAGCCATGGTGAGGTTGGGAACTTAGTTTACCTGTTTAGATGACTATTTAGTTTCACTTGTTTTTTACTGTGCTTTAGCATGCTTTCATTACTTTTTCACGAGAGGCCTCATGGAGGATCCTACTGAGTATACTATTATACTCCCCCTATGTATATATAAACATTTTTAGGTCACTTGGAGCAGGTTGAAAATCAGGCTGGTATATACAATCTTATGGTTGCATGAGATTTTTGGCCTTGTGGTTGCTACTGTTTTTAAGTTATTTTGGGTACTTGTTGTTTTTTCCCTTTCAGTTGTAGTAATTTTGTAAGACATTTCATATGTTTACTTCTGTTTTCATTTATGTTGCAGTCTGAGTTGGTGTTTATTGGTGTTTATCTTATCTTTCTCTTCTGCATGTGTTCTCTTAGAGGGTAGTGCCTCTCATTTTGTGTGTTACTATACACTCGGTGCTAGTCGCCATCACGGATCCTACTGAAGGTGGGACTCTTGGGTCCTTATCTCCATTCCCTCATTGCCATCCTAGGAGGGGTACACTTTTTTGGGAGGGGGTCTTCACAAGAATTCACATATGTTTTTCTAGAAGACATTCAACTATTCTACCCATCCTTCTTAAACACAACATTACTCAATGTATGGTTTAAAAAAATATTCCATTACATAATGTAAAATAATATACAAGGTCTGATAAAAATATATTAAGATATAGTAAAATTGAAAATAAAATTCATATGGATTTATGACACACATGTTCCCCCTGTTTATCTTTTCTATGATTTAGGGAAACAGGGTTTTTAGATCTAAATTTTTTTGAATAATCAAAGAAAAACATTTTCCTAGACTCATTGGCATAATTTTATTTTAATTAAATAATTATCATATATATTGGGAAACATGAATGACCATAAATTAACTATACCTTAAAATAATTAACATTTTCATGTTCATCATAATTTTCCCAGAAAATATTTAACTATTTTATTGATATCTACATTAACAATTTTATAATTAGAAAACCATATTAAATATGGGGTACCTATTCTCATATCCATTAGATATATATATTAATAACTAGTTTATCATTATTTCAATTTAACTTATTTAAGAAATTTAACAAGTTTTAGTTACAAGATAAAGGATCATTCTACAACCTATACATATTTGTCATCATTTTACAAACAAAAATTCCATATTTATCAAGTACGACAATGTTGGGAAATAAAATAAAAACAAATTACTAAATATATATTTTTAGTATATAATCTAACATCATTATATAAGTCATTTTAATTTATATATAGATCCATGAATAAAATATTTGTAAATTGATGTATCATAAAAGTGAAAAAATATTTCTTAAAATCGATTCCTTCCACTTTTCAGTTACCTTTGAAATTGTGTTATTATTTGTTTCATGGAATATATATATGTTAATATATCATTATTTTAAACACCCAATTTTTTACTATACTATTGTTCACATCCATTAATGGAATATTATAATAATAATCATTTTTTACAATTTCATATAACTATTAATTTAGAGTATTTATACACACTATATTTTAATCAAAATTTGAAATGGATTTTGACATGAAATTAATTAAAAGTTATTCTTGATACAATAATATTAGTTTCCTACTATTATGAAATTGTGGTTTCTAATTTCCCATGGTTTTTTAGTGACACCATATTTTAGTAAATTATTGACCTCAATATATTTTTTGGTGTAAAATTTTATTCATGAAATGACTAAACAAAGACATCCTGATAATATTTGGGATCCAATTATTCAATCCATTTATTATCATTATTCCATGTCATAAATATATCCCCCAAAACATGTTCCTAATCAATCGCAACATATTTTTTATAGGATATATAATTGAAAATAAAATTCACATTGTTATAATCAACTATGTTTTTTTGAAATTTATTCCCAAACATGTAACTCTGCTAATCAATTAAATATATCATGAAACTTTATTTCTAATATATTCCATAAAAATTCCCTAATCAATATTTTTTATCTCAAAACATTTTTGTCTTCCAAAAAAATTTAATTAACTCCTTGTAGGATTTTTTCTCTACCACAAATAATACGAATAAATTTTGGATTCATTATATAATAAACATCACTTTTGAATAAGAACATCTAAACCTTTAACCTCCTTTCTAAATAATTCAGAAATTTTGATTTCAAAAAACATATGTCTTAAAATTTGTATTAAATTTAAGTTTTTAAAATATACTAATCCTTTAATTAAAATTTTAGTGAGCAATGTACTTGATTTTTTCTGTTTTTATTCATTTAATAATTATAATTCAACATGTTAACTGGTTTTTATAATTTTTTCAAATAATTAATATATATATACTCAAATATGACTCAACATCAATTTAGATCTTCTTAATATCTCATAATCGTATTATTTATGATTCATTATCTTGATGTTTGAGGTTAAATTAAAGAAAAAATTAATGTAATAAATTACAGAAACAATTTATTGAATGATGTCACATCAATTAATAAATATTAAATTATATGATATTAAATGGTGTGGTGGATTGATTTAAATATTTCTTATATATTCCCAAAAATCATCCTTATATTTAACAATGGCTTATAACCATAATCATAATATATTTGATGCTTGGGTATGATTATTATAAAATATTATATTTAATTATTTTTTATTAATTTTAATATATTTCTCTAAAAATACAAATTTATTACTAATTTTCCATTGAATAAATTTGTAAAATAAGTTACAAATAACTCTTCTCTCAAATAGATTTACAATGTCTCTTTATACCATGGAAAAGAATTTTCGTCATTAAATAATTTAATGATGAAATAATATTAAATGAATATATATTATTTATGATCCAATGAATGATTTACAATACTAAACGTTTTTCCATTACATCTATAAAAAATATATCATCCCTAGATTTTAGGTTTTGTGGTACACTCTCATTCATTCTTATTCAATTATAATATAATGTATTCTAATTTCTGATCGTACCAATACTATTTTAGGTTTATTAGTACGTTTCAATACTCTAATATCGCAATACATATGTGAGGATCAAAAAATGTCACGAATTGATCATTTTTTTATTTTAGTTGACATTCAATGTATAAATATACTTTTCAAATATTTTCATCCCAATGTTAATTTCATTTTATAAATAATCAATTAAATAATTTGAAATGTTTTATTCATAACCATAATATAATATATGGTAAAAAAATATATAAAATTTCACAATGAAAATAATTCTTGTTTTATTTTTAAACCTTCTAGAATTTGATGATGTTCAATTTCCCTATTATTGTTACATATGAATATTAAAATAATTTATTCCTATATTTTCCACCATAAATTCATGAATTCTAATAGATAATGATATGTTATTCTATTTGATATACCTATTTTACAAATATTTAACACATAAACTACAATGACACTTAATCATTGATCTTATGTTGAATAATTATCATTCCCTAGGATGAGTTTCTTGACAATCATCAGAAATTTTGAACATGATTTACCAGGCTATGTAGATGTAATATATTAATATGTTCATCCAACATTGTTATTGGTGATGTCTTGTTAAGGTCCATTATAAAAATAATAATTACAAATATTATTTTTATCCATGTATAGGTTTGTACATCACATGGAATTTTATATTTTGTGGGAATATATTTTAGCCGATTAATAGGAAGAGTGATTCCTAACACACTACATATATATTATATATATATGAATTATTATTTAAATTATTACTCATATTTTTTAGGGTACTTCAAGCATCATGGATTATATTTTATTTTTTAGACAACTCATCTTCTATAACAATCACTTCCATACCATAATAATTCACATTATTCCATTTTATGAAACATTAAAGATAATTTTTTTATAATCCTAAAATAATGCATTTCCGTTTTTTTTGGGAATTTTTTACATAAATTATTTCATCATAATAGTTATTCATATGGCTATCTTAATTATTGTGTTTAGTACTCTTCTATTGACATGAAAAATTTTATGATACACCTCATATTAATGGTTAGTCTCTTGACCTTTTTCATCATTGTTGGAATAATATTTCATTATCTTAAAATTATCAACGGTACATCTAAATTTCCCAAAATTTTCTAATTTATGTACATATTTTTAATATATTTGTATTTTTCTTATTATGGTATGAAAATATTTTTTATCTATAAGTTGATTTATTCCTCACATTTAGTGTATTTATTATATATATTATATGGTTTTACCCACATATCCCACCAATTATTTTATTTACAATCATCATAAAAATTCCCCAAATGTTTTGAAAAACTCATTGATATATCAAAAAGTCTTATACAATCGATTTTTTATGTTATAGATTTCCAATTTTCATTTATCTACCTTTCTATGAATTTTTGGTGTTGTAATTAGAGAATTTATCATTCCTCTCAGCATCAACATCCTTATAATTTGATTTACTATGTACCACTAACTAATGTTCATGTTCATTAAAATTGACTGATGCTTGTAATTGAATTTGTTTTATCACTTAATATTCTTTATTAATGATAGATATTTTTTGTAAAATAATTTTTTTATTATTGATTAGAAATTATTCAAGACATAAAAATAATATTTATATTTATTGAAAATAACTTTTGATCAATACTTACTAGAAAAATTATGACACCTTTATTTTAAATTGTTTGATCATGTTAGACATTTTAGAATATTATCTTGATTAAAATACCTGCATTAAATATGGTTATATTATATACAATAATTTCAGGATTTTCCATTCTTATAAGTTTGAACATGATTTATTTTATTAATCATTATCCCTTTATCAATTTTTTCCCTTGAGAATATTAACGATATTGTCCCATGTTTCCATATCTTTCTTGAGACCCATCACCTTTATAATTAGTTTTTATTAAAAATTATTTAAAATCAAATTTCATAGCATAATATTGAGCTCAATATTTTATTTTATTTATCAAATTCCAAACCCGAATTGTTCCCAATTGATAGAATTCAAATTATAGAAGATTATATTTTACTTAGTATAACTTATATAAGATATTGTATCATTATATTTTTTCATATAATAAATCTTTTCCCATAAATGATGATAATTCTAATTCACTTCATTAAGTTGATAAATTCTTGTTATAAGAAATATAATTCTCTTATGGATAGAACTAGAATGTTTATATAGAAATTTAATTTCCCTAGAGTTTGAGGGCCACTCTGATGGGTGTTGTATAAGGTGTAATATTTTATAATTTACATACACATAGAATTAACCAATTCATCATGATTTATTTTCAATCAGTGTATAATAAAAAAACCCAAACACACTTTTAATACAATTTGAGTAAAGTAAATAAAAGAAGAAATTATTAACATATTCATAAAACAATGTTTGTGACTATATAGTTACCATTAATTCTTATATACATCCACATAATTCCAGTTTTATTTCAGGTTAATAAAATTATATGCAATATTCATTAGACTTATTCTATCACCATATTAAAACTAATATTTAGTATTTTCAGTTATGTTTATTTATTATGAAAATGACCCAACATAATATAATGAAATTCATTTGGAATTAAAAAAATCAATCAATAAATTCTCTATCATATGAATCTATCTGGTACAAATTCATTTGTTGTACTATTCCTTTATTCAGTGTACCTGTTCATGTTTTTCCTCAAACAAATTTTCCACATGTAAATTTTATCTCTATAGAAGAAACTATTCTAGAATATAATATATCTAATACTTCTATTTGGTACCTCATATAGATTTCACCTATTTATTCCAATGGACATAATATATATCAAAATTTTCATATTCAACCAATTATTTCATTGGATAAAATAATTGTCCAAGAAATTATTCACCACATATCCTATAGTTCACGTTTGATATATGTTAGTAATTATGGTACATTCTCCCAATTATATATGATAGTCACCTGGATAAAACAAATGTAACCGATAAGATTTTCTAACTCAACCATATAATTTATCGAACCACCTTCTAAATTAAAATTCTCTTACATGATTAATATATATTATAGGAAACTATTGAATCATAATATAAACTATATTCAATTTATTTTTTCAAAGATCCATTTATATTCAATATATTAATCTTTTAGGGATAAAATTATTTTTTTCATTTAAAATATATGTGAAACCTTTAGAAAATGAATCTAAAATACCCATCCAATAAATGTTTTTCATGTTAAATTACAAAATGACTTCTAAATAGGTATGGATTTAGTATAATTCAGTTGTAATAATTTTTTATTGTTTTATTGGAAAAATATAATTAACAAAAGAATTAATTTCTTCGTAATATATATATCCATCAATGTATGTTGAATTAATATATGATTATCATGTTTACCTTATATTATTATCCCCATATTTCATCAACAGAAATTTAGAAAATTCTTACTTTGAATATATCATATTTATACTTAATTGTCGAATCATCCATTTTATGACATAATATTTTTTATATATAAGTTTTCATAAAAATTAATAATGAATTATTACGTCTGTGTTGAAAACACAGACATTCAGTTTGAGTGATCAACAATGTTATTTAATAAATATACTTTATTTTAGTTTCCATATAACACATGAGAATGTCCATCCGAGGATCATTGTCTGAAATACATGAACTAATATAATTACTCCAAAATAACTTACCAATTCCTCGTAACATCTATATTTCAATATATATTTTTAAAATATTAAGATACACGAATAATATAAATAAAATTGTATGTTATCCTTAGTCTTTCATCCTTGATACATAACATTGTAATTAGTAGTGTTATTGAAATTTAAATTCATTATTCATGTACTTCTCTTATTATATAATTATATTCATAATTAAATTAATTTAATATTTTAAATTATTTGAAAAGAAACATTTTACATCCTCAAACATTAAGTATCTTATATTATACATTTCTTCTTGATGATATGATATTTAACATCATCCATTCGGAATCTGAATTACAAACACCAGACAATAACGTGTTAATTAAAAAAGTCCTAACCTCATTCAATGATTAAATAAAAATAATTCCTTAATCAACAACTAACACATCCTTTCTTGGAATAAACAATAATCAATGACTATATATATTTACAATAATCACAAAAATAGTTATAAGAACTACCCACAGGAAAATAAAATAAACCCAACTTAATATCCATTATTTCCTTGAGAAAATAAAATATATGAATGGGTGAGATCAATTAATAATTAATTTATTACATAAATTATAATCGTAATAAATTGTATTTGTTCATATGATGAAAATAAGTGATTAGTATTGTATACAAGGATCATTAAAATAATATAAGGAATTTATTATAAATAAAATTTGAATTATTTTAAAACAATCATTTTGTGATCCATTAGAATAATGAAAAAATTATCAAAGGTAATTTATACTAAATAGGCATTTAACATATCATAATCAATGGAATTGTTTACATTAATTAAGGATAACATGCAAGACCCAAAACATATAGATGAACCAATTATACATCATATAGGGTTCCCTAGACATTAAAAAATAATTATGGATAGAGTCCCATTTTAGATATTAAATAACCCCTAACCATAAAGTTAATATCATCACATACTAATTTTTTCCTAATATAATGGATGTCTATAAAATCTTTTCACAAAAATTATAAAAAATAATGATATTTTTCTAACTGTATATTCAAAATAGATTTTTTCCAATGAAAAAAATTTATTACCAAATGTATTGGTGGGAATATAAACCTGGTCCAAAAAATTTGATAATATAATGTTCTTATATTACACTATCTTGAACCTCACATGGTAAAAAATGAACTGAAATCATTACCCAAAGCATTACGTGACTGTATAATTAATGTCCCAACTATTATCAAAATAATTTTCGAGGAGAAGATATCATAACCCAAAAAATATTTTATAAGAAAAATAAAAAATAATCCAATGCATTATCATAATACATATTTTTGGTATAACTAATGAATATATAATATATCCGAGTTTAAGTGAACTAGAAATGAAATTATTCATTATTTATTATAAGAGATATTACCCTATGAAATAATTTCATTTCATTATTTTATAAAAAATTAAGATAAACCATTCAGATATCTAAGGATTATGGTTCACAAATAACATATCATGTTTTATCAATAGACAGAAATAAGGATGAATAAATTTATTGAAAAACATCATTACAAAATGAATTTTCCAATTGGTATAGAATAATATATTTATAATTAGACAATGTTCAAAAAATATGATTCATTTATTCAAAATAACATAAAATTTTGAAAATATGAAATTAAATTATTTATAATGAAAATTATATTCTTAATTACATTATTAAATAAAAATAAGAAATAATGAGGAAAATATTAACATGTTATTATAAAACACATTATAAATATTCATAAAAGACAATCATACAATTATTTTAAATTTTTTTTCAAATATTGATGTATGATTTAAGGGATATAGATATTTTCAAAAGAAACCAAAATATTTGATAAATTAATGTTATGTGATGGTTTATCATGACTAATTTAAGAGCGTAAGATATACTATAGATTATTAAATGTTTGAAAAAATAATTTCGATACCATTATTAAAATCCACGATCATCCTAATTAAAATAATGGATGTTATTCAAATAATTTAATGATATGCATGAATAAAATGTTAAATAAATGAAGTTATGTATACATATATATATTATTTGATATCATTGTTATGGATTTTGAAATATGGTATGGATATAAACTACTACTATTTTGATGATAATTTGTTCTAAAAAAGTTAAACTGTTGAGAAGGAACTGAAAACATACATGATAATTATTTGATGAAAAACTAATCTTTTAGAAAATTAATATGATATAGTATATGATATGAATGGTGAATCTTAGGAAAAAAATTTATTATGTAGTAATGAAAATCATGTTCAAAATTAAACTTATATATTAAACAATGTTACTACTACAACCAAAGAATTAAAGAGTAAGAATAATAGCGAATTTTATAGCTTCAAAAATAGAATTTTTAATTTTTATTTAATGGTATTCTATATAAAAATAAATATCAATATACATGAGTTATATAAAAACATTACTCATTTAATGGTGGTTGAGGCAATACATATTGAAATTATGATACCACTTGTGTTGAATTATGTTTGTTAAATGAACATGACTTATATCAATATATATATATATATATATTATTATGATATTAAATATTAGAAAAATGTTAAATCAAGGAAAAACTATAAAAATGTATAAATATTCATAAAATGATACAATTTTCAAAGAATCATAATTAATCCATCTTAAAACCATACCTTGTTTCCCAAATTAGTTTGACACATATAAACCTCCTATATAACACTCATACAATCCAATTTTATCAAATGTGTTTGAAGATAGATCTACTTGTCATAAGTATCAAAACAAAAATATTTCAATACCATATTAAAAACTATAACTATTTAATATATATATTTATAATTACAATATAAATTTATATTTGTTATTTTTATTTTTATTTTGGATGTTAGCTGTGAGAAAACAAGATCATTTTAAATAGTTTTAAAACTGGTTATTTTATTTATTATTCCCACAATGTCAATAATTTCCATAAAATTAAATGGAATAGAGTGAATTTATTATAATTATATATTACTCTATTATAACAGTGATTTTATTGTTATGATGGGTGAAGGAGAAATTTGGGAAGAACATGTTTTTGTGATTTTTATCAAAAGAACAATCGTATCATAATAAATTTTTAGTCATTTAGTATTGAAATTATAGATCCAGAAATTAATTATTTTTCCTAATTTATATCATATATTCTCAGTAATTAAATAATCATGTTAATTTTTATGTTATTTTATCATATTACTCTTATGGGTTTCTTGACAGCCAATATTACGAACATATATTCGTTAAAGAATGATTATGATTATGAATGTGGTTTATTTTGGAATTATATATTTATTAAATATTACTAATGTTATTATTTATAAAATATTTTTTTGATAATCATATTTTATTGTAGTTTAATATATAATGAATCATCTATATGCGAATTGTTAAATATTACACTGTAGGGAAGGTTTACCCCTTAAATCACTATTAACATTTAAATATCTTGTTGAATAATAAGGAAATAACATGTTAAATGATTTGAATAAATATATTAATAAATATATTATACAAATTATATTTAATAATAAATTTTACAGTTATGATTATTGAATAGTGATATTGGAAAAAATGGAATGATTCTCGATCCAAAAGGATGTTGTCCCCAAAAAAAATAATGAAATTTTTTATTTTTTTAAATAAAAGGGGCTATTTTATTAACAATTATTAAATTATAAGTTAATTATTGTTTATAAATATAATTATTATTAAGACAATTTAAATATGAATATTTTAATTGAAATTGAAACACATAATGGCATTAATTTCGAATTAAATAATTACTCATACTGAGAATATTTTAATCCATATAGGGCACCACATAATAAAAGGATTAAGGTAATTCCACGTGACCATATGCATACAATATTTAATTGTGATTCAATAATTAGGAATAAGGATAGGTTTAACATGTGAAAATCCAAATTTTTGAGATTCATTAAGGGGTTGTGGATGTCCCCTTATATATATTGTGTGAATGAGAATTTTTTCAAAGAAACATATATTACAACAATGTCATTACATCATTCGTGTAAAAAATTCACAAAAAAATTGGAAATATTTTAGTGTTAATTGATAAGGTTTATTCTCCCTAAACCTTCAATTATCATACCTGAAATTGACATCTTTTTTATCTTTTTCGATTGGATAATCCCCTTAAAAACTTATTTAATTTTATTTTCATAGATCTAATTTTTACCCATGGAATAAATTTAATGAAAAAATGTTATATTGACATTAACAAATAATTCATACATAGATATTAAATTAATATATATTTTTACCAAATAAATAATTATATATTTGTTGAAATCTTATTTTTGATTAATTTTAAAAACATATCGAATATTAATTTCTATACTGTATAATTTAATTCATCAAATATATTTTCAAAATAAATATAAGAATGAAGATGATTTCTGTGAAAAATATCTAATTTTTATTTAATTAAATTTTATGTTTTATGAAATTAATTGGAAAAAATACCAAATTATACCATTTTTATTAAATTATACAAATAAATTATAAGTTGTTCAAATTTGAATATAATAATTTTTATAAAAAAAACATATTTATAGTCCTTTTATATTCATAATAGTACAATGAAATGTATTATAATATATATATATATATTCATATATTTCCTCAATATTGTTCTTATTAATATAAAATATTTAATTATTTTAATCAATTTCAAAAAAATGATTTGGTATTAACAAATTGGGTATTGGTGTCATTTAAATAATGATATATAAATATATAGAAAATAAAAAAACTTTGATAATTTATACATGATATTATAAATCAAAAAATGAAGTCTTTTTTAACTAATTACTATTTATATTTATATAAAATTTTATTTTTATATATAAATATATAATAAATAGTTTAAAATGAAAAAAATATTTATTTGTATTTTTTTAAAAAATTAACATAGAAAAAAAATTTTAATTTTAATTTTTAACCAAATTTGTAGGTACATTTAACCTAAATATATCCATGAAATAATTATGTATATCATAACATCTAATGGTCAATTAGGGTCATTATTCTGTGACAATAGATCTCATGAAAATGTTATTTTAATGTGAATTTCATTGTAATAAGATTTCACTAATAAAGTAAGTGGTCAAGTTCAATTTGGGATTTATCTTGATACAAACCATTATATGTTACCTCAATACAAATGAAAAAAATTATCTTCATAATGTATAATTTATCTAAATTATTCCTACTCATTCCATCATAGATATCATAATTTGGTTACATTTTTTTATTCTGATAATTTAATTGATATATTATAAAAGTAAAATTATATATTAATAATATATTGTTTCTAATTTGATTAGCATTGATTTTGTAATATTATAATGACATGATATTAATATATTCAATATATTTTTCTAAATTTGGGTAATTATAATCAAAATATATACTAGGTAAATTATCATATATTGTTATTGGAAAGTTCAATGATGGATTTATGTATAATGAATTTTATACATAATTTATTGCTTTCAACGATTATTACTTGTTTAGGGATGCATTGATGATGATGATTTTTTGGTGAGCTATGAAATTTAAATGATGAGATATGATAATCAGGAATTATGTAATATATGAATTATGGTATATATAATATGGAAAATTATTTTCTAATTTGAGAAAGAGAGTGGTATACTAATGGGGGATTTGATTTAATGTTCCTTTCTTATATATAGAAATATATATTTTAATGGATTATTAAAGTTAAATATTTAGATATAAATCCATAAGAGTATGTAATAGAGTTTTACTTGATTTTTTAATGAGTTTTTTTACTTATTTATCTATACTAATTTAGAATGATTGTATTAAATTTTAAAGAGACGTTTATGTTTCATCCTACGACGTATTAATGTATTCTCAACTGATGTATGTATATAGAATAATTTTCTTGTCTAAAATAGGGATTAGTGATTATGTTTTTTATTATAGACATATATATTTATCCAGGATATAATAAAGTTTTTGAAATAAGACTTTGAATTTGTTCTTAAATTATTAGTTGAATTAAATCATATGTAACAAATCAATCGTGTTCAATAATTCAAAATTTAGTCTCTAATTTTATAATATTTTTTCCTATAATATTCAGTATTAGAATTTAATTTTATTAATTATTGTAATTATATCATTTTATATTTATTATTCTATGTGTGATATTTTCTGAATAATTTCCTATTATTTAAATGATTTACGGTTCTTTATTTATATAAAAAAATCTAGTTAAGGAGGTGTACTAGTTATGTATTGTTTTGGAAGGTGTTATAATATAACTCTGAAATTAAATTGAATAAATTTTTTATTATTGGTTTATATTTTTATGAATTTATATATTATAATGTTTGTTAATTTTTTTAAATGGTGGAATCTTTATTTTAGATGAATTCTCAATATTAATTTAATTACATTCACAGTCATAAAAACAATTTTGTAAATAGTTATTTTAAATTTAGAAGAAAAATATAGAAAATATATAAATTAACTTTTTTATTATAAATTTGTAATTAAATAGACAAAATAAATTAATATGTTTTTGCTGGAATGGACACATGTAAGGCAATGAGTGTTTGAACAATATTTTTTATGTCGATTAGGGTGTAATTGTTGGTATAATGAATGAAATAGATAAATTAATATAACAAGAAATGAACAAAGTTTGTTATATGTCTAAACATTCAATATAGGTAATTGATTAAACTAATGACGGCGAGAAACTACCTGATTTAATTGAAACTGATCTAAAAAATGATGTTGATGAAATCGTGAAAAATTAACTAATTATATATTTACATATCCTCGTCCATTAATTACCATATTTATTTTCCTCTATAGTGGGAAAGTAAATCACATCCATTTCTGGATGTAATCTATATATTGTGATAAATATTTTTTTATATGTGGGATTTTAATTTGTTATTTCTATAGGTATTATAGGATTTTTATTAACCTGGTTCATTACACTACCAAAATTAATCATTTTTAATTATATATTTAATAATTCATCAAAAATGTATCACATTAATTTTTTTAAATGTATTTATAATGGAATAGTGGTAATTATTTTTGGAATTTATTTCATTATTCATCATGATTTTCACTGAGATATTATAAAATTTCATAATTTCATTCATAGTAGTGGTTTTCTAAGATCTTATAATATATTTCATACAAATTTTTTTATATATATTATTCAATCCTTTGATCAAACCATTGGGATAACAATGGGTATTTATATAATATTAAAAAAAACAATAATCACTCTTAATATTTTTATCCTCAACCATTATATATGGATTCAATTTGGAATAAATTATATTAAATTTATATGGGTTATGTGAGGTTTTTACCCTAATAAAATGTTAAAATTTTGAATATGTTGAATCCATTGGGTTTTAAATTAGTAATTTTATTCAAATCTAAAATTCTAAATAATATTTATTTATTTCAATTTCAAAATTAAACAACTCCATTAGCGTTTATTCTATATAAAATGTTGTCATTTTTATCATTACATAAATAAATCAGTGTTAGAATATATGTCATTGATTTCTTCCATTTGGCTTCCATTTATGTTTAAATTTAATTGAAAAAATCATTAAATTCATCATATGAAGATGCTAATGGAAGTACATTAATCCGGTTAAGTAGCTTAAAAATTCCAAAATTACTTAATTTCATAAATATTATATCATTAATTAGACTAGAATCATATTTATAGTAACAAACTGGGTATGTTATATAATTTTTTAACACTTAAAACATAATTTCTCTTTTTCTAAATAATCATTTCAATAAAAAAATAAATTCAAATATGTACATCAAATTACATAGATATTAAAGGTAGTTGAGTAGATCAAGTATAAAAAATAACTTCCTTCTTCTAGAAAATAACTATTACTATATATTTCTATATGATAATATATATGTAGAGATCCCATTGATAATAAATTAAACCATTTTTCCCAAACTAATTTTTTTCATATGACTATAATTATTTACCAAAGAAAATTATTATGATTTTTTATATATTCAATTTTATAGATGATATCATTTTCTAATTTGTAATATTATTTTATATTTTATATTTTATTATTTGTTTATATAATATTTATTTTATAACTGGTTAATATTTTAATTTTCTTGTTTACATTATTACATTCCTATTTATTTGATAGGATTTCCAATATTTTTAACATTCCTTTATTTTAATATTTAGTCTTAACATATTTTCAATAAATATATGTCAAAATTTCCATCATCGTTATAGAATGGGTAAAAAATATTGTTCATTATTTTTAAATAATATGAATATTATTTTTAAATCATTAGTTAGACCCCGTGTAATATTAATGTTATCAACCATAGTGGATTTGCCACATAAATGGAATGATTATGTACCATTCCAAAAAAACATGTAATACATTTCTAAATAGAAATATGAATAAAATTATTACAATATTTTAAATTAAAATGATATTTAAACTAAATTAGAAACTAATTCATTAATTTTTAATAATAATTCTTATAGCTAATTATCATGAAAATTATTTGATAAAAAAATATATTTACAATGAAAATTATAAAAAATGAGTAAATAACTCCAAAAAATTCCTAATATAATTCCATAAATAGTAAAATATATAATTTAAAAATTAATATTTAAAAGGATAAAATATATGAGATCATCATATTATCCAAATAAATGGATATTTTTAATAAACCAAAATTTTTCAAATGAGAATCATGGATTTCTAGATGATGAAGTTAAATTATATATTGAAAATCTTATTTAATAACTACTCAATTATATTTACATTAATGAAATATTATAAAATGTAATTGAGGATACAATATTTTAAAATGAACTCTCTATTATGAGTTAATAATGAATGGTTCCCTATGATTAAAAATAGAAACCCATTTTTTTCAATAATAAATTATACATTTATTAATATTAACAATACCAATCTTCTATACCAGAATATTTGTAAATCCTAATATAAATAATAATTAAAATAAAAAAGAGAATTTACAATACTATAGGAATTCTTTTCGAACATAATATGGGAATAGTGAGACAAAATAAATGAGACTTTACTTTCTCTCAACTGTAAATATTGATAAAATAAAGTGTTATACAATATATTTTTATGCCAAAAATGATATATCTCTAAAATCATATGATCAAACAAATTTTATATTTAGGATTATATATACCATTGTTTTTATGTTTTTTATTTATTTTCATATTTTCATATCGTACACAAAAGGAATCCTCATTTAGTGGTTTTATGGGTTCCACTTAGCCCTTACATCGCAACATAAAATATCCTGAATGAGTCGTTCCCTTTCACTATTAAAAATTATATTACATAAATTATCATTATAAATTATTAATTATTAATAAAAATAAACTAAATAGTAATTTATTAAAACAAATATTTGACTTTGTTAATTAAGATGATTCATACAATAACTCGACTACATAGTATGTCTTCATTAGTCATTAACATATTCATAGGAAATTATATCTAAATCAATTTTTGGGATCCTCTAATGATATGAATATACATCCAAATTAATCTATTTTCGTAATTTATCCTGGGAAAATCACTATTTAACGTCGATTTATTTGTATGATATTCATCGATATATATTTTATTAGTATCATATTGATTCATTTTCTATAAATTTACTTTTTCAAATAAGTACATTATAATGTGAACTTGTTTTTTGAGTTTTAAGGATTCAAATTTAATTAGATAGTGTTTCATTAGTATGAACACCATATAATTGTATCATTTTAAGAAAATTAATTTTTCAAACATATTTTCTACCATCACTTAATTTCGAGATAATATTTAATATATTTTTATATTAATTGGTCTTGATTTTACTCATATGTTTTAGATTAATGATTTTAAAGATGGATTCACTACTATATACATAGCTTCTTAAATCTTATATTAGTTTTTATTTTCAGGTTTAATAATACCTATGTGAATTTAGGATCATTTGGTTTAATATATTTTTTATAAAATAACAGGGGTATAAGATTGTAAAATTTAAAAAATAAAAACATATTTCATTTAATCTATTAAATAAAATGGAAATGATAAGACATTTACATATATGGATTTCTGATTTGAATAGATGACAATTTATAAAGTAAATTTATAAATTATCAATCAATCATATTACTATATGTGTAATCAATGAAGGTACTAAGAATATAACATACTTAAAAATGGTAAATAAACTAAATCATAAAAAATATTAATACAGTATAAAAACTATTTATGTGATATTGAAATGTGAGTTACTATTCCAATAAATATTTACTGAAAAATAATATATAAGATATTTAAAATAATTATAAAATAAAACATTAATATATTATCGTGACATGAATTTATTTTTATTGTAAAGAATAACATAACATAATATTAATAAAATATTATAAATAAAATAAATACATATATATATATAGTATTTTTAATGCCCCAGTAGCAATTAGCCTGGGTCACTACATTATTACATAACATTGGCATGATAACAAATGATAAAATTCTGAAATACCGATCAATATAGTATCTTTGGAAGTACTAGATACATTCATATGTTTTACATTAAATCGTGAAATAAAAACATCAAAAAAAATTTGAACCCTTTTAAAAACACTTTTATCATTAGCCAGTCCTGGTAGGTCAACCATAAAATACACATTCACATCCTGGGAAAAATAAAACATATAAGTGGGTGACCTCCAATGCTTAGTAATGATAACAATATAGAGGAAAATTTCATAAATAAGCCTAAAAATTTAAAGAGCTGTATAAGACTAAAACAAAATCCTTTTAACATAAACATTATTAAAATATGGTCAAGATAAAATCAAATAATTTCATTTACTTATTAACATGGATATTCTACTAGTCTAATAATCACATGTAATATCGATAGCCACTTTCATAATGATGGAATGCATAACGCCAGAGTTCATAACCACATAGTCAAGGCCTAGTGCCAAGACTACAAATAATAATTTTTCAGGGCCTTGTGCCCAGACACTGGTTTTTCTATTATATCCTACCGATGCATCGAGAAGCTATAGCTGGCTCTACCCATCACTTACTAATTCCAATGCATTCCTCATATGAAAATATATAAACAGAACATAAATATTCATATTAAAACAAGCATACAAAATGTCAATACTTTATCCATAAACCATGTATGGTATAAAAATACCACTTCCATAGTAAAACATATCAAAAATACTTCAATGCTACATTGAATATTTGTATGATAATGAATCAATATCAAAAAACTGTAAAATTCATCAAAGGATGTTGACATAGATGAAATCAAAACTATTTGACAGAAATATCCCATTTCTGAAATCATTTAAAATTTACATAATTATAAAAGAAAACAATTATTTTTATATTATTATTATAATATTTCTATGGGAGCTTCGATGATGTTATAATAGAGGAAAATAGCCACACCCCCCGTATAAGTTAAAAAATTACATTGTTACCTTAATTTTGTCGAAAATGACATAAAGCACCTTGTTAGGAAAATGATGGAAAGATTCCTTTCAAAACATATAATAAATATAAGGGTATAAATTACTTTAAACCATAGTTTAGAAAATAGTTAAAATGCTTAGAAATACGTTTTTTTGAAAACACGGATGTGAATGATAAAGAGGACCCAGTAGATACTTACGTATTAAGAACCTAAGATAAGAAAAGAGAATATAGAATTAATCCTTACCTTGTACTGTTCTTTAGTATACTGTATGTTAACCTCTTGTATAATAGTTAAAACTGTTTTTTAAGTTATATATGAACTATATACATAAATATGATATCACATATGATCTTATAATATTGCATTGTTAATAATATTCTAGTACTGTCATCATTTCAGGTGTTAACTGATTCATTTTCCTTTATATGCATAGATACGTAAGCCATGTTTGTTATGGATAAGATAAATTTGATTCATATCCATAATGTTATTATGTTTTTCAAACATTATTTTTAATCATAAAATGAAATTTATTCTTGAATGGTTACGATGAGGAATGAATCGGATCTCGTTTATGGAGACGATAATCCGTACGTACACACGACCAACAATATAATTATATTGATGGTGAAATAATATGTAATTGGAAGTTATATCTAATATAAAAAATCATTAACATGATATATTTATTATTTACATCAGTAATACTCATTATTATAACCATTCAAATTATGAAGTGTTTGAATAACAAACTACACCACGACGTGGAGATGGTAAGTCGTACATACACAATTATGGAAATTTTTTCATTCATACGATGGATAGAATAATGAATATGGTTGTTCCAGTTTTACAATAACATCAAAGTTTATAGAAGATATTGGATTTATTGTTTTATAATGGAAACAACAATGAAAGAGGATCTAGACGGAAAAGAGAACTAGAAAGAGGTGATGAAAGATTTACCTCTTCTTCGGGTTCATCCTTTTGATTTGACCAAAAGGGCTCCTCGGGGTTGATTTATGACAAAAGGAAAGCCTCTAGGATGAATGGAGGAATTTTGGAAAGATATTTGGGCAGAGGTTGGCCGAGCCAAAGGGATTTGGAGGTGTGAAATTAAGGTAAGCGGAAGATCCATTTTATAAGAATGATGAGGGTCACCATGGGAAACAATTTTAATATTATTTTATAATAAAATCAATTTCGGTTTCTAATGGCTCCAAAATGAATTATTTCAAGGATAAGGGGGGTATGTGTCGAAAAAAACTCTCAACCAAAAGGTTTTATATAGTTTTAGGTCAACATATTGACCTTATCTTTTAGATTTAACTCTTAGTTAAATAGTATGACATTTTCCATGTCTTATTGTATTTTTATATTATATGGATAATAAAATTACTATAAAAAACCAAGTGAACACAAGTGGTTCATTATTAATATATATAACATTATCTATGTCCATTGGTCGATCCTTATAATTTTAGGAAGATTATATCAATTAATAATATAGTATTTGTTTTAAACACTCAATTATGTCAATTTTGACACTATTTAGTAATTGTTTTTTGTGAAAATCATAACAACAAGATGACAACAGAAAAATATTTTATCATCCATTACATGTCATATTAACATAAAAAATTATTGTAATTCATCAAAAGTCTCAAATTACATTTATTTGGATATTTATAACATCAATAATTTTAATCATTCATTAATAAGGTAATTACTTCATCATAATTGTGTCATATGTAAATTAAATTATGTAATGTCTAAAAATTATAATTAAAATACCATTATGTATGAAATATTTTAATATTTTTAATGAATATTTATAGACTAATTTACCTTGTGTATAACCATGTATTAAATGTTTTTAGTTATTAAACTTTGAATTTAACTATTTTAGCTCTTCTTTAAATACAATAATAATAAATGTCCTAATATAATCCCAGTGGACCAAAGGGAATTAAATTTTATTCCTAAGGATGTTTTTGTTCGAATTACACTTATATTATAGAATTAGGACATGTGTTAGGTTAATAATGATATAATTTTTTCCCTTAATTATCCTATTTACTTTTAATTATGTTAAATACACATCAAAAGTTACTTTTAAACCAAAAGTATTTTCGTCTAATTGAACATCATTTTAATTTTTTATATCAATATTGTCTCTTAGTGTTTTGAAATTTAACTGACATAAGTGGTAGCATTATGTTTTATGCATATTTGTAAATTCTTCTAGGATATGGGTTAAAGAAGGTAAAAATTTCAATTATATTTTTATATATCTAAACATATTATAAAATGAGTCCTATGAATTACATTTAACATATTTTAGTTTTATGTATCTATTCTGACTTAAAATAAATTAAAATAAAATAAATAATTATTTAAATAAAATGCCAGTTTTAACCAATAACACAGTGTTTTTCACTATTCATCAAAAATTGAAAGATTTCAAAAAAATACTAAAAATTCACCCTAAGATAATTTCGATATTATGAATTCAAAAAAGTAGTCAAATTTTAAAAATAAAATTTATAAAATTTCCAAAAGTTAGTATTACTATTCATAACGGCTAGTTTGTTTGGACGTGGTTTGTTAGATTCTCAAAGTTTCATACAATATAAGTTATTACATTATTCAACGAGAAACATACCATGAATGATTGGGGTATTACATTCTCCCCTCCTAAAAATAATTTTTTCCTCAAAATTTCATGAACATTACAGCATAAAAATATTCAGGTGGTTCTTAATCAAAAGTTCCTTGGGTTCCCAAGTTGCCTCTTCCATCTTATGATTTCTCTATAGAACTTTTACCAGACAAGCAGTTCGGTTTCTCATCAGTTGTTTTCTGATATCAAAAATTTTGACAAGCTCTTCACACTAAGATAGATTAGGTTCCAATTCAATTTCTTCATAGGTGAGCACATGCATTGGGTTAGGCATGTGTTTTTTCAATAGTGATACATGGAACACATCATGAAGTTTGTAAAGAATTTGAGCCATTGCCAAATGATAAGATACAACTCTAATTAGTTCAAGAATTTCTAAAGGTCCGATGTTGTAACACCCCCAGCTTCTATGGTACGCTTCTCTTTGAATAATGTGATAGCGTGTGTTGTACGCAACACCGAGTTCTAACACACCATAACTAATCAAACTAGCCGTTATGAATAGTAATACCTACTTTTTGAAATTATATATATTTTATATTTGAAAATGGACTTCATTTTTGGATTCGGAATATCGAATTTAGCCTAGGGTGAAATTTTGGTACATTTCGGATAACTTTCATATTTTGATGAATAGTGAAAATTACTAAATTTTAATTAAAAACAACTTTTTTAATCAAATTAATTACTAGTGATAAATTATGAATTTGAGTGGTTTTAAAGTATATTTAGAATATATTTTTACCATTTAATATAATTTTGGTCATTGGACATAATTTTACAATTAAACCGAACATAAACAAGTGTCAATCTTTTGATAGTTATTATCTCTTAAAAACACGCTTTTTGTTTTAACAGCGGGAATTAATTTTAAATTAATTTCTGCCACTTCTGTGTATTGAATTTAGGAAAATGGATTCCATATTTGGAATCAGGATGTTCAAATTGTGTAAATAGGTAACTTTTATTTTTAGACATTTTGAATAGTTACTGTGGTAAATATTTTATTTACCATGGTTAAAGGGTAAATCCGGTAAATAAGGGTTAAAAAAATAATATTATAATAATACAAAATTACCCTAAAACGTGTCCTAACCTTATTGGTGGACACATACCCGACCATGGGCATCCTTGGGTCAATTTGGGGACCCCTTGGAGCCACTTGTATGTGGTAGAGACACTTTATATTAATAAAGTTAAAATAAAAATAAAAATGGCATAAGCTTACATCTTTTAGAAGAACAATTTTTACATAGGGTTATACATGTTAGATTTTCTATTATAAATATTCATTAGAAAGATAAAAAGATTTCCTACATAATTATATTTTACTTATAATTTTTAGACATTAAATAATTTATTTTATTTATGACACAATGATGATGCAGTAATTACTATAATAGTGAAAAATTAAAATAAGTGATATTATAAATACCCAAATAAATATAATATGAAACTTATAATGAATTAAACTAATTTTCTAGGATAATATGATATATTAGGATTGATTTAATTGACTTTGTTCGAAGTAATAAATCTGTTATGAGTTTCACAAAAATCAACTAATGAATAGTGTCAAAATTGACATAAAAGAATTCTTAAAACAAATATTATATTATTAATTGATATTAAATTCCTAAAAATCTAAGGTTCGGCCAAGAGACTTATATCATGATAGGTTAATCATTAATGGACCACTTGGGGGTCTCTTGGATGTATATAGTAAGTTTATTAACCATAATATATAAAATACAAAGAGACATTGTAAAAGTGAAACTAATTAACTTAGAGTTAATACTTAAAGATAAGGTTAATATAGGTACCCAAACCTGTCTAAATTCTATTGGATGAGTTGCTTTCGACCTATCCCCACCTCATCATTTGAATAGTCAACTTTGGAGCCTTTAGAAACCGAATATGAATTTATTATAAATTAATATTTCTAGCTTTTCCAAAGGTGCCCCTCACCCCTCTTATAAAAGGGCACTCCTCCTTCTCATTTCTTCACACCTTCAAAGCCTTTTGGTTCGGCCAAACTCTGCCCAAATACTCTCCCAACATCCCTCAATACAACCTAGAGGCCTTAGTTTGATCAGAAAGCCAACTTAAGGAGCCCTTTTGATCAAATCAAAAGGAAGAACCCGAAGAAGAGGTAATGATTTCACCACCCTTTTCTAAGTTCATTTCTTCTTCCACTTCTTCTTCCTTTGTTCTTACCATTCTGAAATAATAACTCCAGTATCTCACATATACTGTGATGTTATTATAAGTATGGTACAACCATATTCAGTATTCTATCCACCCTTTTAATAACATGTCACCATACGTGCGTACGTACGGCTTACCGTCTCCACGTCGTGGTGTAATTGTTATTCAATATAATATTATTTGGATGGGTATAATAATTATGTGTAACTCATGTAAATAATAAATATAACATGTTAATGATTCTGTATATATGATATACCATCCATTTATATATTATTTTAATATCAAAAGAATGATATTGTCGCTCGTGCGTACGTACGGACTACCGTCTCCACGAACGCGATGAGATTCATTCTCCATCGTAACCATTAAAGCGTAATTATCATTTTATGATTTAAAAATGATGTTTAAGGACTTGATATCATTCTGGATATGAATAATATACAACCTATCCTTTACAAACATGTCTTACGTAACAAAACATATGAAAGAAAACAAGTAAGTTAACACCCGAAACAACGATAATACTAAGATATTATTATCAAATCAATATTAAAAGATCATATATGATATCATATTAATGTATATGATTCTTGTATAATTTAATAACAATTATTTCACCATTATACAGGAGGTTAACCTACCACAACCAAGGAAAAGTACAAGGTAAGGGTTATTTCACAATCTCTTCATTATCCGAGGTTGTATTATACGTAATAATCTACTGGGATCTCTTTATCATCCACATCCATGTTTCTTCGAAATGTATTTCAAAACATTTTTACTATTTACAAGAATATGGGTTAAAGTCATTTATACCCTTGTTTGACTTTTTATAAGTGGTTTATAAAGGAATCTTTCCGTCGTTTTCAAAACAAGGTCCTTTTTTTAACCTTTTCGACAGAATTGAGGTAAGAATGTTTTTTTAACTTATACGGCGGGTGCGGTTATTTTACGCCGTTATAAAATCTTCAAAGCTTTCCTTACAAGCTTATAAGAATATTTTCAAAGAAAATGTTTTATTTTATATGGATCTTAAATTATTTCAAAATAAAAGGAGATATTTCTTTAAAAAGAATTTTGATTTCATCTATGTCAACATCCTTTGATGGATTTTAAGATTATTTGAAGTTGATTTATTATGATACAAAACTTCTATATTGTATTGAAGGTTTTGTGATATGTTTGACTGTGGATGTGCTATTTTTATACCATTCATAGTTTATTGTGAAAGTATTGACATTTCGTATGCTAGTTTTAATACTAATGTTTATGTTATGTTTAAACCTTTTCATATGGGAATGCATTGGACTTAATAAGTGACGGGTGGAGCCCGCTATAGCTCCTCGATGCATCGGTAGGTCTCATGAGACAAACTAGTGTCTTGGCACAAGGCCTTGACAAAATCTTATTTGTAGTCTTGGCACGAGGCCTTGGCTATGTGGTTATGATAGCCTGGCATTATGCATTCCAACATTATGAAAGTGGTTATTGATTTTTGCATGTGATTATTCGATTAGTAGAATATCCATGTGAATAAGTAAATGGCATTATTTCATTTTACTTTTGCCATACCATGTTGAAGTTCAATTTTAAAAGGCTTTTGTTTTAGTAATGCATTTCCTTAAATGTTTATTCTTATTTATGAAAGTTTCCTCTATATTGTTATCCTTACTGGGCATTTGAGCTCACCCCTTTTCTATGTTTTATTTTTCCCCAGGATGTGAAGAAGTAAATTATGAATGACCTGCAGGGATATTATGAGGGGATAGTAGTGTGGATTATGGAGACATTATGTTGTTGTAGTAGTTTTTCATTTTATGATGTAATGTAAAACTTATGAATATATCTAGTGTTTCCAAGGCTACTAAACCAATCAGTCTTTCGAGATTTGATCTTTCTTGTGATCATGCCAATGTTATGTAATAATGCACCGACTCTGGGTAACTGGGGTCGGGGCGTTACAGTTGGTATCAGAGGAAGTTTAGTACAAACCTTGGAAACTAGAATTAGATAAACTCTGATTACAGCACGTAGACCTAAGATGAACTTTGAGGATTAGTATAGAAGAACTTCCTAGAATTTTGGTATTGTAGTGATTTTGTGAGTTTTCCGAGCAATACATCCCTGTCTGGATACGAGCAGGTAGAGGCGGCTCTGGCACAGATGTACCTAGGGGTAAAACCCGAAAACACCGCTTTGAGCTAGACTCGAACGGGAACTGGTGCACGACAACGGGCCTTGCTGCACTCTTGGTTACGACACTCCCGGGGGATATGCTTAGGATAACTCTCATTATCTTTACAAATCATTATGAAGGGTTTATGAGTATATACTTCCTCAAAGAAAAACATTTTTATGATTATGGATTATATCCATAAATAGTTCAATTTATGTTAAGTGTTTTATAAGTATGGGATTATGTATTTTGATTCATAAACTGATCTAGTTTATGCCATTGTTTAGAAATGGCGCCTAGTGGAAGAAATGGAAACCGTATCAATGCGCGCACTCCATGTAGGGATTGCCCTCCTGCTCAAGATAATTATAGTGGGGCTGGTGATGCAACTGGTGCTGATCAACTAATTACCATACTGGGACAACTTACTCAGGTTATGAATAATAACCTTACCCGTATGGAGCACCCTGATCCACAGCGTGGAGGATCAATGTTAGATCGATTCATGAGACAACAACAAACAACGTTCAATGGGAGTACAAATCCCTTAGTAGCTAAGCAATGGATATTTTCCCTAGAGAAAATATTTCAGGCTTTGGGGAGTAGTGAAAGGGAAAAAGTTACCATGGCAGTTTACCGCCTCACTGGAGATGCTGATCAATGGTGGTCATTGATTCAAAACATGAAGGAAGATGATGAAGTATCAAACATGGAATGGAGGGAGTTCAAAGATCTTTTTTTAGAAAAATACTTTCCTCGCGACCATCGAGCAGATATGGAAAGGCAATTTCTGAGTCTGAGACAAAAGGAGGATGATAATGTCACAAAGTATGAGGCTAACTTTACAAGGTTAGCGAGGTACGCTGGTGATTATATTCGCAACCCAAGAAGTAAGATTGATCGTTTCTTTGATGGGTTAAAACCATTTCTCCGTCGAGCAATAGTCTCACAATCATTTTCATCGTACGAAGACATTGTCTCATGTGCTATCAAGACCGAAAAGGAATTCTCTAAGTCTTATGACTTTAAAGCAAAGCAAGAGAAGAAGAGACCTGCTGATCAATCTGGGAATGGAAGTAAGGGGAAGAAGGGAAAGGTTGAATATCCATCTTGTGGTAAGTGCGGGAAGAAACACCCCGGTGCTTGCCTGAAGGGAATGGGAGTCTGTTACAAGTGTGGTGAAAATGGCCACCAAGCTCATGATTGCAAGGGGAAGAAGGAAGCTACCAATGTTCAGTGCTACAATTGCAGGGAGATGGGGCATTATGCAAATGCATGTCCTAAGCGTCAGGAGAACTTACCTCAGAAAAGGCCAAGGGATCAAGGCCAGGCTTATGCTATCACTACTGCTGAGGTAGAAACTCCGAAAGACGTAGTGGCAGGTAATTTAATGGTTTCCTCAAGTTTAGCAAATGCATTATTTGATTCTGGATCATCGCATTGTTTCATATCTTCCCAGTTTGCTAAGAAAATTAGATATTTCCAATTTGATTTAATAAGGGAGTTGTCAGTTAAAACTCCTAAGGGAAGTATCGTTGCAACAAAGTTTTGTGAATCAGTCCCCATTAGAGCACATAAATTTTCTTTATCTGCTGATTTCATCGTCATACCTATGATTGAGTTTGATATAATCCTCGGTATGGACTGGCTTTCGTACTATGATGCGAAGATTTATTGTAAGAAGAAAGAGGTTACGATTCTTGATGATAATGATAAGGAGCACCTTATTTTTAGAGCAGAATCGTCACCACCTAATTCTTATTTAGATCCACCCCCAGTAGCTCAACTTAATTCAATTATTGGGGAGGAAGAGAATGAAGTAACTATCGGTGAGGAAAGGAATGTTCAAATAGAGGATGTACCTGTTGTGAAAGAATTTGTAGATGTATTTCCGGAAGATTTACCTGGACATCCTCCAGAACGAGAAGTAGAGTTTTCCATTGATTTGATTCCTGGATCAAGGCCTATATCGAAGACCCCTTATAGAATGGCTACTGTAGAGTTAGTCGAACTAAAGAAACAACTAGAGGAATTGAGTAATAAGGTATTTATTCGCCCTAGTGTTTCTCCATGGGGAGCCCCTGTTCTTTTTGTTAAAAAGAAAGATGGATCTATGAGGTTATGTATCGATTACAGGGAGATCAATGCTATAACGATAAAGAACAAGTATCCCCTACCTCGTATTGATGATTTATTTGACCAACTGCATTGAGCTCAATACTTTTCAAAGATTGACCTTCGATCTGGATACCATCAGTTGTGTGTAAAGAAGGAAGACATTCCGAAGACAGCATTTCGAACCAGGTACGGGCATTACTAGTTTACTGTAATGCCGTTTGGATTGACTAATGCACCCTCTGTATTCATGGATCTGATGAATAGAGTTTTCAAGGAGTATCTCGATGAATTTGTGGTGGTATTTATTGATGATATCTTGGTATACTCCAAAACCTACGAAGATCATGAAAATCACTTGCGCATTATCTTGAAGACTCTGAGGAGGCATGAATTATATGGAAAGTTTAGCAAGTGTGAATTCTGGCTTCAGGAGATTTCTTTTCTTGGCCATATTGTCTCCAAAGATGGAATCTCTGTTGATCCTTCTAAGACCAAGGCAATCCAAGAATGGCCAGCACCTACGAGTATAACTGAGGTACGTAGTTTTATTGGCTTGGAAGGTTATTATCGACGTTTCGTCCAGAATTTTGCCCGATTGGCTAACCCATTAACGAAGCTCACACGTAAAGGGGTTAAATTTGTTTGGACAAAAGAGTGTGAAGAATGTTTCGAAGAACTGAAGAGAAGATTAGTAAATGCTCCTATATTGACTCTACCATCGGGGAATGATGGGTTCGTTATTTATAGTGATGCGTCAAAGAAAGGACTTGGCTGTGTCCTTATGCAGAATGATAGAGTTATTGCCTATGCATCACGACAGTTGAAAATTCATGAACAAAACTATCCTACTCATGATCTTGAGTTAGCAGCTGTGATCTTTGCTTTGAAGATATGGAGGCACTACCTCTATGGTGAAAAATGTGAGATTTATACTGATCACAAGAGTTTGAAGTATATTTTCTCACAAAAAGAACTCAACATGAGGCAAAGGAGTTGGCTTGAATTACTCAAGGATTATGATTGCACGATACACTACCACCCAGGGAAGGCAAACAAGGTGGCAGATGCTTTGAGTAGAAAAGACCATGGAGTTTTGAACAATATGAGAATTGAAAGGGATCCAATTTTCATGGAGCTAGTGAAGATGGACATGGGAATAACCAGGGAAGGTGAAACATCAATGCTTTTTCAAATGGTTGCCAAACCATCTTTACTAGAAAGGATTAAGAGTTCTCAGACTGATGATGAAGAATTCCAAAAGAAGATTAAAGCTGTGAATGATGGGAGATTGAGAGACTTTGCGTATGAAGGTGGAATTTTGAAATTCGGGAAGAGACTTTGTGTTCCCAATATACCTGATCTAAAAAGGGAATTGCTGGATGACGCTCATAGTTCCAATCTCTCTATACACCCTGGGAGCACCAAAATGTATAGGGATTTGAAGGAACATTTTTGGTGGGACAACATGAAGAGGGAGATTGCTGATTTTGTGTCAAGGTGTATGGTTTGTCAACAAGTGAAAGCTGGAAGGCAACAGCCTGGAGGAGTCATGCAACCTCTTCCCATACCGGAGTGGAAATGGGACAATGTTACGATGGACTTTGTCATGGGGATACCAAAGACTCCTAGAAGGAACGATGCAATATGGGTTATTGTTGATCGTCTTACCAAGTCAGCACATTTTCTTGCTATAAGAGAAGATCTACCCCTGGAACGTCTAGCAAGACTATACATTAATGAAGTTGTGAGACTTCATGGAGTTCCCCTATCGATTGTTTCTGATCGTGATCCCCGTTTTACTTCAAGATTTTGGAAAAGTCTTCAGAAATCCCTGGATACTGAACTTCATTTGAGCACTGCTTACCACCCTCAGACAGACGGACAATCAGAACGGACTATTCAGACCTTAGAAGACATGTTGAGATCTTGCTCACTTGATTTTCAGGGTATGTGGGATCAATATTTACCTCTGGTAGAATTTTCCTATAATAATAGCTTCCATTCGAGTATACAAATGGCACCATATGAAGCGTTATACGGAAAGAGATGTCGTACACCAACCTGTTGGGATGACGTTGGTGAAAGAAAACTTGTAGGCCCAGAACTGGTGGAGGAAACGGTGGAAAAGGTGAAGGTAATCCAAAATCACATCAAAGCAGCTCAAAGTAGGCAGAAGAGCTATGCCGATAATCGAAGGAAGGATTTGGAATTTCAAGTCGGTGATCATGTTTTCCTGAAGGTATCTCCGTGGAAGGGAGTCATACGTTTTGGTAAGAAAGGTAAATTGAGTCCCAGGTACATCGGACCTTTCGAAATTCTAGAACGAATTGGGGTTGTAGCTTACCGATTAGCAATGCCGCCAAGTCTCTCCAAAGTTCACGATGTGTTCCATGTATCTCTATTGAGGAAATACATGCCTGATCCGACGCATGTACTCACCTATGAAGAATTAGAACTGGAACCTGATCTATCTTATTGCGAAGAGCCCGTCAAGATTCTTGATACAAGAGAACAAGTACTGAGAAACCGGACGACGCGTCTGGTAAAAGTTTTGTGGAGAAACCATAAGATGGAAGAGGCAACGTGGGAACCTGAGGAACTTATGATGAAGAACCACCCGAGTCTTTTTATGCAGTAATACCCTAGAAATTGCGAGGACGCAATTATTTGAAGGAGGGGAGAATGTAACACCCCAAGCTTCTATGGTACGCTTCTCTTTGAATAATGTGATAGCGTGTGTTGTACGCAACACCGAGTTCTAACACACCATAACTAATCAAACTAGCCGTTATGAATAGTAATACCTACTTTTTGAAATTATATATATTTTATATTTGAAAATGGACTTCATTTTTGGATTCGGAATATCGAATTTAGCCTAGGGTGAAATTTTGGTACATTTCGGATAACTTTCATATTTTGATGAATAGTGAAAATTACTAAATTTTAATTAAAAACAACTTTTTTAATCAAATTAATTACTAGTGATAAATTATGAATTTGAGTGGTTTTAAAGTATATTTAGAATATATTTTTACCATTTAATATAATTTTGGTCATTGGACATAATTTTACAATTAAACCGAACATAAACAAGTGTCAATCTTTTGATAGTTATTATCTCTTAAAAACACGCTTTTTGTTTTAACAGCGGGAATTAATTTTAAATTAATTTCTGCCACTTCTGTGTTTTGAATTTAGGAAAATGGATTCCATATTTGGAATCAGGATGTTCAAATTGTGTAAATAGGTAACTTTTATTTTTAGACATTTTGAATAGTTACTGTGGTAAATATTTTATTTACCATGGTTAAAGGGTAAATCCGGTAAATAAGGGTTAAAAAAATAATATTATAATAATACAAAATTACACTAAAACGTGTCCTAACCTTATTGGTGGACACATACCCGACCATGGGCATCCTTGAGTCAATTTGGGGACCCCTTGGAGCCACTTGTATGTGGTAGAGACACTTTATATTAATAAAGTTAAAATAAAAATAAAAATGGCATAAGCTTACATCTTTTAGAAGAACAATTTTTACATAGGGTTATACATGTTAGATTATCTATTATAAATATTCATTAGAAAGATAAAAAGATTTCCTACATAATTATATTTTACTTATAATTTTTAGACATTAAATAATTTATTTTATTTATGACACAATGATGATGCAGTAATTACTATAATAGTGAAAAATTAAAATAAGTGATATTATAAATACCCAAATAAATATAATATGAAGCTTTTAATGAATTAAACTAATTTTCTAGGATAATATGATATATTAGGATTGATTTAATTGACTTTGTTCGAAGTAATAAATCTGTTATGAGTTTCACAAAAATCAACTAATGAATAGTGTCAAAATTGACATAAAAGAATTCTTAAAACAAATATTATATTATTAATTGATATTAAATTCCTAAAAATCTAAGGTTCGGCCAAGAGACTTATATCATGATAGGTTAATCATTAATGGACCACTTGGGGGTCTCTTGGATGTATATAGTAAGTTTATTAACCATAATATATAAAATACAAAGAGACATTGTAAAAGTGAAACTAATTAACTTAGAGTTAATACTTAAAGATAAGGTTAATATAGGTACCCAAACCTGTCTAAATTCTATTGGATGAGTTGCTTTCGACCTATCCCCACCTCATCATTTGAATATTCAACTTTGGAGCCTTTAGAAACCGAATATGAATTTATTATAAATTAATATTTCTAGCTTTTCCAAAGGTGCCCCTCACCCCTCTTATAAAAGGGCAATCCTCCTTCTCATTTCTTCACACCTTCAAAGCCTTTTGGTTCGGCCAAACTCTGCCCAAATACTCTCCCAACATCCGTCAATACAACCTAGAGGCCTTAGTTTGATCAGAAAGCCAACTTAAGGAGCCCTTTTGATCAAATCAAAAGGAAGAACCCGAAGAAGAGGTAATGATTTCACCACCCTTTTCTAAGTTCATTTCTTCTTCCACTTCTTCTTCCTTTGTTCTTACCATTCTGAAATAATAACTCCAGTATCTCACATATACTGTGATGTTATTATAAGTATGGTACAACCATATTCAGTATTCTATCCACCCTTTTAATAACATGTCACCATACGTGCGTACGTACGGCTTACCGTCTCCACGTCGTGGTGTAATTGTTATTCAATATAATATTATTTGGATGGGTATAATAATGATGTGTAACTCATGTAAATAATAAATATAACATGTTAATGATTCTGTATATATGATATACCATCCATTTATATATTATTTTAATATCAAAAGAATGATATTGTCGCTCGTGCGTACGTACGGACTACCGTCTCCACGAACGCGATGAGATTCATTCTCCATCGTAACCATTAAAGCGTAATTATCATTTTATGATTTAAAAATGATGTTTAAGGACTTGATATCATTCTGGATATGAATAATATACAACCTATCCTTTACAAACATGTCTTACGTAACAAAACATATGAAAGAAAACAAGTAAGTTAACACCCGAAACAACGATAATACTAAGATATTATTATCAAATCAATATTAAAAGATCATATGTGATATCATATTAATGTATATGATTCTTGTATAATTTAATAACAATTATTTCACCATTATACAGGAGGTTAACCTACCACAACCAAGGAAAAGTACAAGGTAAGGGTTATTTCACAATCTCTTCATTATCCGAGGTTGTATTATACGTAATAATCTACTGGGATCTCTTTATCATCCACATCCATGTTTCTTCGAAATGTATTTCAAAACATTTTTACTATTTACAAGAATATGGGTTAAAGTCATTTATACCCTTGTTTGACTTTTTATAAGAGGTTTATAAAGGAATCTTTCCGTCGTTTTCAAAACAAGGTCCTTTTTTAAACCTTTTCGACAGAATTGAGGTAAGAATGTTTTTTTTAACTTATACGGCGGGTGCGGTTATTTTACGCCGTTATAAAATCTTCAAAGCTTTCCTTACAAGCTTATAAGAATATTTTCAAAGAAAATGTTTTATTTTATATGGATCTTAAATTATTTCAAAATAAAAGGAGATATTTCTTTAAAAAGAATTTTGATTTCATCTATGTCAACATCCTTTGATGGATTTTAAGATTATTTGAAGTTGATTTATTATGATACAAAACTTCTATATTGTATTGAAGGTTTTGTGATATGTTTGACTGTGGATGTGCTATTTTTATACCATTCATAGTTTATTGTGAAAGTATTGACATTTCGTATGCTAGTTTTAATACGAATGTTTATGTTATGTTTAAACCTTTTCATATGGGAATGCATTGGACTTAATAAGTGACGGGTGGAGCCCGCTATAGCTCCTCGATGCATCGGTAGGTCTCATGAGACAAACTAGTGTCTTGGCACAAGGCCTTGACAAAATCTTATTTGTAGTCTTGGCACGAGGCCTTGGCTATGTGGTTATGATAGTCTGGCATTATGCATTCCAACATTATGAAAGTGGTTATTGATTTTTGCATGTGATTATTCGATTAGTAGAATATCCATGTGAATAAGTAAATGGCATTATTTCATTTTACTTTTGCCATACCATGTTGAAGTTCAATTTTAAAAGGCTTTTTTTTTAGTAATGCATTGCCTTAAATGTTTATTCTTATTTATGAAAGTTTCCTCTATATTGTTATCCTTACTGGGCATTTGAGCTCACCCCTTTTCTATGTTTTATTTTTCCCCAGGATGTGAAGAAGTAAATTATGAATGACCTGCAGGGATATTATGAGGGTATAGTAGTGTGGATTATAGAGACATTATGTTGTTGTAGTAGTTTTTCATTTTATGATGTAATGTAAAACTTATGAATATATCTAGTGTTTCCAAGGCTACTAAACCAATCGGTCTTTCGAGATTTGATCTTTCTTGTGATCATGCCAATGTTATGTAATAATGCACCGACTCTGGGTAACTGGGGTCGGGGCGTTACAGATGTAGCTAGGACTCAATTTACCCTTATTACCAAAATGTATAACAGCCTTACATGGAGATACCTTCAAGAAAACATGGTCTCCTACTTGAAATTCCAAATCCTTCCTTCGTTTATCAGCATTTATCTTTTTCATACTTTGGGATGTTTTGATATAGGTTTAGATAACCTTTAGCTTTTCCATTGATTCCTCCTCAACTTCTTGGGCCGACGAGTTTTGTTTCACCAACAACATCCCATCAAGTTTGTGTGTGACATATCTTCTCGTATTACTCTTGATATTGTTCCATCTAAATAATTAAATGGAATCTATTATTATAGGAATATTCTGCCAGTGGTAAATATTATTCCCACATACCATGAAAGTCTTGTGAGCGTGATCTCAACATGTCTTCTAAAGGTTTTAATATTTTGTTCTAACTGTCAATCAGTTTGAGGGTTGTATGCAATGCTCAAACGAAGTTCAAAATTCTGGGCCTTAAAAAGTCTTTTCAAAAAAATTTATGTAAAACGAGGATCACGATAAGAAACAATTGATAAGAGTACACCATGCAGTCTTACAAACTCATTAATATATATTCTTGATAGATGTTCAAGTGGTTAATCTCCTCTTATAGAAAGAAAATGTGATAAATTGGTAGGAAGATCAACAATAAACCATATTGAATCTTTCCTTATAGGAGACTTTGGTATCCCCATGACAAAGTCCATAGTAATATTATCCCATTTTCACTTAGGTATGGGAAGAGGTTTCATTACTCCTCCAGGATGTTTCCTACCATCTTTCACTTATTGAAAAACCATATATCCTGATAATAAATCAGCAAATCTCCCTCTTAATGTAGTCCCACAAAAAAAATTTCTTCAAATCTATATACATCATGGTGGACCCAGGGTGTATAGAGAAATTGGAGCTATGAGCATCATCCAACAATTCCCTTTTTAGATCAGGTATATCGGGAACACAAAGTCTCTTCGCAAATTTCAAATTTCTATCATCACATATGAAGTCACTAAATCTCCAATCATTCATAGATTTAATCTTCTTTTGAAACTCCTTATCATCATTATGAGAATACGTTATCCTTTCTAATAAAGATAGATTGGAAACCATTATAAGATGTATTGATGATTCACCTTCCATGGTTATTCCCATATAAATCATATCTACATCCATCAAAATAGGATCTCTTTCAACTCCCATCTTGTTCAAAACTCCATCATCCTTTATAATCAAACATTATACCACCTTATTTTTTCATTCATAGGAGGTAGTGTATAGTGTGATCATAATCCCTGAGTAGTTCAATCCATCACCTTTGCCTCATGTGGAATTCTTTTTGTGAGAAAGGTTACATAAAAATCTTGTGATCAGTATAAATCTCACATTTATTACCATAGTGATAGTGTCTCCATATTTTTAGAGAAAATATTACAGTTTCTAACTCAATATCATGAGTGGGATAGTTTCGTTTATGAATTTTTAGCTGCCATGATGCATAACCAAGAATTCAATCATTCTACATAAGGACAAAACCAATTCATTTCATTGAAGAATCAATATAAATAAAAAACCCATCATTCCCCTATAGTAGAGTCAAGATAATAGAATTAACTAATATTCTATTTAGATCTTAGAAACATTCTTCAAACTCTTTTTTTTTCAAACAAATTTAACACCTTTACGAGTGATATTAGATAATGGGTTAGCCAACCAGGAAAAATTATGGACAAATAGATAATAATAACCTACAAAACCAATAAAATTGTGTTCCTCAGTTATACTCGTCGGTGCTGGCCATTCTTGGAATTCCTTGGTCTTTAAAGTATCCACATTGAATCCATAATTAGAGAAAATATCCCCATGAAATCAAATCTATTGAAGCCATAATTCACACTTTCTATACTTTCCAAATAATTAATTTCTTCTAACAATCCTTAGCATAATGCACAAGTGATTTTCATGAACTTAGTATCTTTTTGTGTATACCAAAATATCATAAATAAATACCACTAAAATTTCATCAATATATTCATTTAAAACTATATTCATTAGATCCATGAAGACATAGAGAGCATTATTCCAGCTAAAAGAAAATTTTGTAAACTCATAATGCTCGTACCTAGTTTGAAATGCTGTTTTTGGAATGTCTTCCTTCGTCACACAGAACTGTTGATATTCAGATCAAAGGTCAATCATGGAAATATATTGAGATCCATGAAGTTGGTCTAATAAATCATCAATGTAAGGTATTAGATACTTGTTCTTTATTTTTATACCAAGGATCTCCATGTAGTCATTGAACATCCTCATAGATCTGTCTTTCTTCTTAACAAAAAGTACAGGGGCTCCCCACAGAGAAACACAAGGGAGAATAAATCCCTTGTAACCCAAATATTCTAGTTGTTTCTTTTGTTCCATTAATTCCATAGTGGCCATTCTATAAGGGGTATTTGGTATGGGCCATGAACAATTAATTAAATCATTGGAAAAATCAATTTTGTGTTCTGGAGGATGACTAGGTAAATCCTTTGGAAACGCATCAACTTACTATTGTAGAATAAGTACATCATCTATTAGAACATTATTTTCTTCTCCCATATTTATTTCATTATCTTATTCCCAAATAACTTAATTTATTATAGCTACTATGGGGATCTAGATAAGAATCAGGTGGTGACATTTCTTTTCTAAAGATAATGTACTCTTTATCATCATCGTAAATTGTAAGATCCTTCTTCTTACAATAAAATTTCATATTACGGTCTAAAAGATAATCCATTATGAGGATTATATCAAATTCAGTCATGTGTATGATGATGAGATCAGTAGATAAAAAACATTTATATGCCCTAATGGGAACTGTTTCTCAAAAATTTCATGCGATAATACTTCCCTTAGGTGTTTTGACTGAAAAGTCCCTTGTTATGTCAAATTTAAAGTATCTAATTTTCTTAATGAACTGGGAAGATATGAAACAATGAGACGATCCAGAATGAAATAATGCAATTCCTAAACTTGAGGAAAATATTAATTTACCTACCATGATATCTTTAAGAGAATCAACCTCATCAGTAGTGAATGCATAAGCATGGCCTTTCTCCCTTGGCCATTTCTGAGGGAAGTTCCCTTGCCACATTGGACATTCATATTCATAATGCCCACTTTCACTAAAATTATAGAATTCAACATTGATATCCTATTTTATCTCATTGCAATCACAAGCTTGGTGGCCTTTTTCACCACACTTTTATTAGACTCTCATTCCCTTCATGAAAGTACCAAGGTGTTTATTTTCTCATTTACTGCATAATGGATATTCAACCTTTCCCTTTATCTCCTTATTTCCATTTTCAGAATGTTTAGTAGATCTTTTTTCTCTTGATTTTCATTAAAGTAAACAGACATAAAAAATTCATTTTCCGTCTTTATAGCGCATGAGAATATATCTTCGTAAGATGAGAAGGATTGTGAGACTAATGATCGACATAGAAATGGTTTTAACCCATAAATGAATGGATAAATCATTCTCCATGGGTTATGTATATAATCTGGTGGATTCCTTTCTATCCTTGTAATCTTATCCTCATATTTTGTGACATTATCTTCCTTATTTTTCCTCATACCTAGAAATTGTAATTCCATATCCACTCGATGGTAATTAGGAAAGTATTTTTCTATTAAATTCTCCTAAAACTCTATTCATTCCATGTTCAATAAGTTTTCATATTCCTTTTTTGGATTCATGAAGACCATTGATCTACATCTCCTATGAGGCAATAATCTTCCATGACAAGTTTTTCCCTTTCGCTACTCCCCAAAGCTTGAAATATTTTCTCTAATGAATTTATTCATTTCTATAATGCTAATGGATTTGTACTCACATTGAATGATGGTGGGTTTTTCCTCATGAAGTTGTCTAATAAGGATCCTCTTTATTGTGGATTAGGGATCTCTATTTGAGTAAAGTTATTTTTCATAACCCGAGTGAGTTGTCCCAGTATGGTGTTAAGCTGATCCGCACCTGTTGCATCACCAACGCCACTATCATTATCTTGAGTAGGAGTGAAATCACTAAATGGATTATGTGTGTCGAGACAGTTTCCATTCCTTACATTTGGCACAATTTCTAAACAATGGCATATAGTCGATTAGTTTATGAATCTAAATTCATAATTATAGACATGTAAAACACTTAACATATACTGAACGGTTTATGGATATAATCCATAATCACAAAAATGCTTTCTTTGAGGAAGTAAAATATCATAAACCATTCATAATATTTTTTACTAAAAAGGTTAATTATCCTGAGAATATCCCTAGGGAGTGTTGTAACCAACAGTCTAGCAAGGCCCATTGTCGTGCACCAGTTCCCATTAGATTCTAGCTCAAAGTAGTGTTTTCAGGGTTTACCCCTATGTACATCTGTGCTAGAGCCACCTCTAACAGCTTGTATTGAGACAGATATGTATTTATTTGAAAGCTCACAAAATCTATACATATCCAAAATTCTACGAAATTATAATATATTAATACTTAATGTCGATATTAGGGTAATGTTCTCTATTCCTAGTTTTTGTAAATATAGTTTACTAGGTTTGTACTAAACTTCCTCTGATACCAACTATAATTCCCCATCCCCAATTACCCTGAGTCGTTGAATATTACATAACATTGGTATGATCAAAAGGGATCAGATCACGAAAGACCGATCAGTTTAGTAGCTTTGAAAATACTAGATACATTCATAAGTTTTGCATTACATCATGCTATAAAAACATCAACAACATTTTTTTCAACTTTTGAACACACAAATATCCTTATCCTATCCCTTCGGGTCAACCATGAAATACTTATTCACATCCTGAGAATAATAAAACAATGTTAGTGGTGAGCTCAAATTCTCGGTAAGGATAACAATATAGTGGAAATGTTCATAAATAAGCATAAACATTTAGGGAAATGTATAAGACTAAAACAAAAGCCTTTAAAACATAATCTTCAGTATAACATGGTGAAGATAAAATCATGTTATTACATTTACTTATTCACATGGATATTCTACTAGTCTAATAATCACATGAAATTTCAATACCCACTTTCATATTGATGGGATGCATAATGCCAGACTTCATAACCACATAGTCAAGGCCTGGTGCGAAGACTAAAAATATGAATTTTTTCAAGGCCTTGTGCCAGGACACTAGTTTGTCTAATGAGACCTACTGATTCATAAAAGAGCTGTAGTGGGCTTCACCCATCAATTACTAAGTCTTATTCATTCCACATATGAGAAGGTTTAAACATAACATAAACATTTGTATTAAAACTACAAAATGAAATGTCAATACTTTATATATAAACCATGAATCATATAAAAATAACACATCCACAATCAAACATATTAAAACACCATCTATAAAATATGGAATATTTGTATCATAACGAATGAATTTCAGGAAAGTGTAAAATCCATCAAAGGATATAGGCATAGATGAAATCAAAACTATATGAATGAAATATCGCTTTTTTTGAAATCATATAAATGTGAGATAATTATTATTGAAAACATTTATTTTGAAAATATTATTATAATCTAGTAAGGGGAGCTTCAACAATGTTATAATGGAGGAAAATAGCCAAACCCATCGTAATAGATAAAAAAGTCATTCTTACCTTAATTTTGTCGAATATGACATAATGTAAATTGTTTGGAAAAATGAAGAATGATTCCTTTCAAAACATATAAGTTCAATAATAGTATAAATGAGGTTAAAAATATTATATTAAATAGTAAAAATTTCAGAAATACATTTTCAAGGAAACACAGATGTGGATGATAAAGAGTTCCCTGTATATACTTACATATTAACAACCACATATTAGTAATGTGATTATAGAATTAACCCTTACCTTGTACATTTATTTAGTAGATGGTATATTAACCTATGGTATAATAGTTAAAACTTTTTGATTAAGTTATAATAGAACTATTTACATAAATATGATATCATATATGATCCTCTAATATTGTTTTGTTAATAATATTTTAGTAGTATCAACATTTCAGGTGTTAACAGATTTGTTTTCCATTATATGCTTGGTTATGTTAGCCATGTTTGATATGGATCAGATAAATTTGATTCATATACTGAATGATACTATGTTATAAAACATTTTTTAAATCATTTAATGAAATTTATTAATGAGTTATTATGATGGGGAATGAATCTCATCGTGTTCACGGAGACGGTAATCCGTATGTACCCATGAGTGACAATATCATTATATTGATAGTGAAATCATATGTAATTGGATGTTATATCATATAAAAAGAATCATTAAAATGATATATTTATTATTTATGTCATTTATACTAATTATTATACACATCCAAATAGTGAAGTGTTTGAATAACAAACTATACCACGACGTGGAGACGGTAAGTTGTACGTACGCACGAATGGTGACTTTGTCATTCAAATGATGAATAGAATAATAAATATTGTTGTTCCATTTTTATAATAATATCAAAGTATATATAAGAGACTGAATTTATTATTTTAGAATGGATAAAAATAGAAATAGGAGGTGGAAGAAGAAATGTACTTTATAAAGGTAATGAAATATTTACCTCTTATTCAGGTTCTTTCTTTTGATTTGATCAATAGGGAACCTTGGGTTCCATTTCTGACCGAAGTAAGGCCTATCAGATGAATGGAGATAATTTGGGAGGATATTTGGGTAGGGGTTTTCTGAGGATAATGGATTTGGAGGTGTGAAGTTAAGAGAAGTGGAAATTCCCTTTTATAAGAGAGGTGTGGCTCAATTATGGAAAATCTTGAAATATTATTTTATAATAAAATCATTTTCAGTTTCTAATGTCTCCAATAAGAATTATTTAAAGGACAAGGTGGTTTTGGGTCGAAAACCTCTAATTTAATAGTTTTGTAATATGTTTAGATATCCATATTAACCTTATCATTTATATTTAACTATAAGTTAAATAGTTTGATATTTTCCATGTCTATTTGTATATTTATATTATATTTTTAATAAACATATTATAACAAGCCAAGATAACCCCAAGTGGTTCATTATTAATATATATAACCTTATATAAATCTTCTTTATGATATTTGTAATTTTATGAATATTATATGAATTAATAATAATGTATATTTTTAAAAAATCAATTATGTCAATTTTGACACTATTAAGTATTTGGTTTTCTTGATTTTATAACATCATGATTAATTGAAAATAAAATCATTTAATCAACCCAGAAATTTCATATTATTCTAGAAAATTAGAGGAATTCATGAAAGGTTTAAATTATATTTATATGGATATTTATAATATCAATTATTTTAATCATTCATTAATAAGGTAATTACTACATCATCATTGTGTCAAAAATAAATTAAATTATTTAATGTCTAAAAATTATAAATAAAATACCATTTTTTAGGAAATAGTTATTGATTTATATGGAATATTAATATTCTAATTTATCTTATGTATAGCCTTATATTAAAAATGGGTTAGTTATTAAACATTGAATTTAACTCTTTTAACTATTCTTTAAATAAAAAAATAAATGTTCTAATCAAATCTAAGTGGATGAAAGGGTATCATATTTTATTTATAATGTGGTTTTTGGTCTAATTAAAATTATCCAATAGAATTATGACATGTGTTGGGTTAATCAGGATATCATTTTTAACCCTAACCACCCAATTTACTTTTAACCGTGTGAATAAAAGACAACAATTACTATTCAAAAAATACATTCATCTAATTAAAGCACATTTTACATACTGATATTAACAGTATATCACAGATTTTTGAAATTCATCTAACAGTAGTGGTAATATTATGTTTTATGCAAATTTACAAATGCTCATATGAGGTGGGTAAAAGATGGTAAAAACTTAAATAATCTTTTTATATATGTAAAAATATTATTAACTAACTCTAATGAATTAAATTGAACTTATATAGGTATTATGTTACTATTTTGACCTAAAATAAATTTAAATAAAATAAATAATTATTTAAATAAAAAGGCTGTTTTAACCAATAACGTAGTGTTTTCACTATTCAGCACAAATTGAATGTTCTCAGAAAAATATCAAAAGATCATCCTGATCTAATTTTGATATTAAGAATTCAAAAATAAGGTCAATTTTTAAAATAAAATTTAAATTTCTTCAAATTGTGTGTATTACTATTCATAACGACTTATTTGACTGGTCAGGATGTCTTAGAACCTTGAAGTTGCGTAAAACGCAAGCTATTGCATTATTCAAAGGGAAACGTACTGTAGAAATTGGGTTGATAAAGTATTAATAAATATAATGGAAAAATGAATATGAATAATTTAAAATGAATTATATTATTATGGAATAAGAATTTATTTAAATATACTAAATGGAATATATAAAATAATAATATATAATACTGAAATAATATGATAATAATATCAATATATTTTTATAATAACATTATATTTTTAATATTCCTTTATAATGAAAAATGAATATTATATTTAAAATATTAATACTAACAAATTATTATAAAAAATATAAAAATATTTCAATTTTTAAATTAAAATATTATAATAAAATAAAATTAATAAATTATTCATAGTTTTGATATTTATATATTTGAACACAACATACCACAAATTATTAATAAGTAATTATAAAAGGTTAATTATAATGGAAATGTCAATTTCATTTTTTTATAATTAATTCAATGAACTCTTATATATGGAATAAATTTGTTATGGTTTTCCATCATAACAAAAGTGATTCACATTATCTATTGTGTATCAATATTTTCTATATAAGTTATTCATATATTATTTTAGAATATGTCATGTTATCATTTTACATTATAAGAGAATAAATTTTCCTCTCATGTGTTGGAATGTTTTTTCAATCAATATTGAAATTTTTTATAAAAAAAACATTCACAATTATTGTAATAAGTTTTATTAATTATATATACAATATTATAACTTTTTTTTGGATTTTAGTTCTTCCATTTTAAATTATCATTGTCATTCATGATAACAATTTCCATATGTCAGTCCAATAGTCATCTATCACCCTAATTTTTAAATTTATCATTATAGGTCAATGAGTTATCATTAATGACCCAAAATAAATTCTACAATATTTTCTTCTCTAGTAAAACAAACCATGATCAGAGCCTAAAAATTATTTTTTAGAGTCTAGAAAACAACTTTCTATAATCATTCATACTATTGAGATTTAAGACTCCTTATTATAGTTTTAAATGACTTATTCCCTTCATCTAGGTAATTCAAATAGAGATTATTATAACAATATACCAAATTAGCATTATTTTTCTATATCCAAATGATATTTTCATTAAAATATTCATCCAAAAATAAGATGGGGAAAACTAAACCCTTATCCTCAAATTAATTAATATTAATTATTTTTTCATATATATATTTAATTAATTACAATATAAGAACTTCTTCGTTAATATATTTTCACACAGAAAAATTACATAAATTTGTTATTTATAACATATTATTATGTAATCGTGTTATTTAGTTTTATTAATATATATTATACATAATTAAAATTATAAAAATTACAGACATATATTTAATTTCATTTCAATTATTATTAAATTAAAATAAATATTAGTAATCACAATCCCATCCCTCAACTTTTTTTAGTAATTCTATACTCAATATTAAAAAAACTTATTACAAATGATAACTTGAATACCCAAAATAGTATTCTATACCCTTAACAATATATTAATAGATTCTTGAATTTATTTTCCTATATTAACTATTATCATATTAGGATGTGAACATAAACACCTACTAGGGAAGAAACACATAAGTGGTTTATTGAGGATTAAACTATAAATACATGAGAATATGATATTTTGTTTGAAATAATTTTTTTATAAAAATAAAATAATATTAGATTATTATAGAAATGGATTTCATATTCATAGAGGAATGTATAAAATTTTTCAATCATAAATGATCAATAATTAATGGATAACGAAAATAAATAATTAAAATTTTGTAAAAAAATAAATAATGATAACGAGAAAATATATTTGGGAAAATGACCATATAAAATAACATAAAATTATATCTTATGTCATGTATAATATTAATGAGAAATAAGTAATATTGGAAAAATTTTAATAGATATGTCTTGTTACAGATGTAAAAAATGATAGAAACCAGTGTCCAAGAATATTGTGGACAATGATATCCTAACTATTTCAAATTATAATATCATGAGGCATAATTTATTAACCATTTAATATAAATATATACATTAAAATAATATTAACAATAAAAATTTTCTCCCAGTATATCAATCATGCGTCATTTCAAGATAATCCAATCTAATGATAATTTGATACATTTAATTTTCAAGCGTAATGACATAAAAAATATTAATTATTTATAATTTTTCACCACAAAAATAAATTTATATAAAATATAAATTTCCTGTGAGAAAAAATATTTGATACATAAAATATTGTTCCATTGATCATGATTCATATAAAGTTATAATGGAAAATAAATGTTAAATCATGAAAATGGTAATAATTATGTTATGATGACATCATAAAAAATGAAAGTTACAAATTTCATTTTAAATAATTTTTTATTTATAAAATGATGAACATAACAAATATATAAATTCTAAAAACTAAATAATTTTATGTTATATATTAATATATGTAATGTGTTGGAAATTTGGATCCAAAAATATTAAAAACTCTGGAATCTAATCAATTTCATTAAACCATATCTAATATTTCAGAAAAAATCTTACTTCATTGAAAGATTGTATAAAATTCATGTTATATTTGGAGTAATTAATTTTAAAAAATTATTAAATTTATTACATTATTAGGATTAAATGTGAAAAAGCAGAGATCTATTGAAAGAGTGATCATGGATAATTATGAGGAATATATTTTATATAGGAAAATAATTTTATAATTTTATGCTGTTTATTAATATATATATATATATATATATATATATATGTATATGTATATATATTTATATCACAAATGATATTTCATAATGTGAAAAATAATATTCTCCAAGGGATTAATAATGGGTGTAAAATAACAATCATAAAAATAAATATTCAAAAAATTATGATTAAAAATCATGGAATATTTTCTAGGTCGTGAAAAAACCCTAATGAAATCATTATTGAATTAATCAAAAGAACAAGATTTAATGATATTAAAATCGAATATTATATGTAATAAAAAATAACTTACATGAATTATTTCATTTGTAAATAATATAAACCATTAAATATAATATATATGAATAATGTTAAACATGTCATAATGAAAATATTTTTTATGAAATACCACTAACTCTAACTACAACACTGTTCTAAATACTCAAGGGTGTTTTATAATTATTTATTTTTATTTTCTATATATTTATAAATAAATAATATTTTATATAATTAATTTAATATGATTATTATTATATTGTAAACATTCATTAGTTTTTAATTTTTAATGATTAATATTAGATGTTAGCTCATAGAGATATAATTTTTTATCCCTCTTCTCATCTCGTTGACATATATTCACAAAACATAATCCCAAATCATATAAGTAATGTAAAAATCCTTAAAAAACAATTAAAATAATAATTTCTTTTAATTGTGACTAATTTAAATTATTGGATTTCTGTAGATGATCATAAGTAATTTTTTTAGACAGTAATAATTTTAGAATCAATATAAATTCAACATTAAAAAATAATATAACAATCTATCAAGTTTAATTATACATGACAATGAAATGTTATTTAATTGTTCATTTTGGAGGTAAAAATAACCTATTGATGATGAAATCATAATTATTGAATAAGTAGCTCCATGATATATTATATTTACAAAAAAATTTGAGAATATGAATTTGTACGTGAAAATGTAACTAATGTTATAGATTATATTGAAAATATTTATATAATTCATTATAATGAAATATAATTAAAGAGTGGATTGAAGATTCATCGAACACGTAAATCTATCGAAGTGATCCCTTAGGAAATGATGGAATTAGAACACAATATAATTATATTTTTTAATCCTAGTACATTTGTGCCCCTCATATGTAGATAATTGAGAGATAAATGCCCCCCCAGGAAAAATATATTATGATATGAGTTGGCGACTCGTTCTAAGGGTAAATAATAATAATTCTAGTGTAATGAAAACCATTGTTTAACTTTTTTGAATAATTTATAATGTCTAAAACAGATTATTCTCAAAATTAATTAATGTGTAATAAATTTCATCAAAGTTTTATGATTTCATATTTAAATAATTAAATCTATAATATATCAATACAAATATCATTATATAGAAATCAAGAAATAAAACACATCTTGGGAAAATATGAAATGGTAGTGACTAGTTGGATCATCAAATAACATAAGTGGACATCAAAAATTATATACATATTAAGTGAGTATATATGTACAGAATTTGGTATCCTTAATCAAACGACTAATGTGAAATGAATAAAAATTATTTTAATGTAGTAAAATGACAAACAAAAAACCTATATGGGTATATCTACAACAAAAATTCACAATTCATTATGAATGGATTCATTCATTTAAATAATTAATCCTTTTAATATATATATATATATATATAGTTCTCCACATCTATTTCCCCACTAGGGTGTCACTCTCAGGTACAATTAAATCCATATTATATTTTTTATTGTTTAATTTTTTATTTTCATTAGTGATACTTAATATGATTTACATGAAATGGTGAAACATTTATGGTTCATTATCAAAAAATAATCACATAGTGAAATTTATATTTATATTAATTTATAGAACATGGAATTAAGTATTTTCAAGGGAATTTTATGTTATGTGATTCTTCAATATCTTTATTAAATCGAATTTCCTTGAGTTTCATTTTAAAAAAATCATTAACTAAAATTTAAGTTAGTAATCAATGGTTTGTGAACTAGATATACATTGATGAACAATATGATTCATCCCTTTTCCCTTTTTGATCATGGTATATAGTATTTTATTAAAAATTTTACTGATATAACATGACATTTGAGACCCATATATTCTTTTATTTCATTGATTTTATGTTGTGTTGGATAACTCCTTAATTGTACTAAATGGTGAATGTTTATGGGTTTTTTGGTAAATCGTGACACTCTATTATGAATTTTATATCCATGAGTATTATTAGATAAAAAATTTACTATGATTATAAATTGTCATATAGTGATATATGAGTTTAATAAAATCCGTTTCTTATATTTCAAAATTTTCATTCGATTATTTACTATGTTTTTTGTGTTTTCATGACATTGATGTTTTTTTTGTAATCGTGGTAGGGGGACCCTCGGGTTTTGAATGAAAAATAGAGGGGTAGTGAACTCGATGTGACATAGTGATGACATTTGACCCAAATATGAGTAGGATCGTCTTATAACTATGGCTCGACATAGAACTCAATGTCATGGGGATACCTACTAACAATCTGAAACTCGTTTCCTTGTCGATGATGAGTAACATGTTTGAAAAAAACATCACAAGCTTAGAAAGAATCATATAAAATATTCATTTGTATGATTTGGGTCACGTGTCATATCAATGTGATTTTCCTCTCGGAATGGAACCAAATTAGGTGTGATTAGTGTTCATGGTGTCTTTGTTAGGTCCACAAGGCTGAATACCCTGAGGGGGGGGGGGGGTGAATCAGGGTATGACTAATTTAAAATTAAATCTCGTTCTGATCTTGTTTTGCTGTTAAGAAAAACACTCTTCTATCTTTTCCTGTTGCACAATATAAACAGAAAGTAAAGAAAGCACATTTCACAGCAATTTTACTTGGTTAACTACTAAGGGCTACGTCCAAGGATCATACGCCGACAGGTTTACGGTCGTACCAAATTCCACTATACTTCACTAGTTGTGGATACAATGGTTCATGCTAGATCACTTCTATACCCAGGATCACTGCCCTTACAATGTTTAGGGTCATCTCACTGTTTTCCCAAGGGTCACTCCCTGTGTCTCTCTCTCTGGCTCACTGCCAGTTGAGAGGATCACCTTCATTCTTTTCCTAAGCTCACTACTCTGGAAGGGAATCCACTCACAGTTTATAGACATGTAGGTCTCTTCACTTACATGAATAAATGCATCCTCAATTGTTGATGGATGCTCTTCTATAGTCCAACTTTCATCCACTGATGAATACAACATTTCCTCTTAACCATTGGGAAACTACCTTTGGAAACATCGCAAAGCACCCTACATCTCTAGGCTCCCAATTTCGTGAAGCTCAAACAAGCCTTCGCGAAGCTCTTGCCTTTTCGCGAAGCTCTCTCACGAAGCACTCTCACGAAGCACTCCCGCGATGCTCAAGCCGTTGCAGAGCAACTTCCCTCACAAAGCTCACTGATCCAATGTGGAGCTCACAACTTTCATGGAGCTACAATAGCCATCGAGAAGATCCTCATTCTCAAAGCACACTGGCTACGTGAACCACCTTTTCAATCCGAGAGCAAAAGATTTTCTCTGAAAATTCTCTCGACTTCTCTCGAGGGGGATGACCTCTATTTATATACGATTCCACCGACCCTCGAACTTTCCATGCGAATTCAACGCCACGTCATCGCCAATCGCGAAGCTACGATGTTTCCGCCGGAATTCTATCCAATTCGCGAAGCACCTCGTTAATTTTCGGATTGCGGAGCTCGTCGTAATCACGGAGCATCATCGTCAACATTATTTCTCTCTTTCACCGTGAAGCTCCCTTGCAAAGCTCTTCACCACCGCGATGCGCTTCAACTCTGCCATTTGCGAAACTTTGACGTAATCACGGAACATCACCGCCTCCATTTTTCTTGTCTTTGCGAAATCCAATCCATGCATCCCATCTTCGCGAAACTCATGCCTTTTCCATATAAAATTATGATCTTCATGGAAATCCACTTTTCACGATGCTTACCAAACTTCCAAATTTTGGAACCCAGAAATTTGGAATCCACTGGGAAATGACGCCACCTTATACTACTCTTCTGTACCGCCACCAGATCATCCTTTCTTTTGTCATCGTTCTTTGTCAACAAGGAGTGTCAAAAAATTCTCGGGAAGTCGACAATTCTCCATGGAAACCTGCTTTGTCAAAAAACACAATCTACCCAAAAATTCTTCAATGTTACCTTGAGGGATTTTTTCCCAACAATCTCCCCCTTTGGGTTTGTTGACAACTATTCACAACTCTACTCAGAATCATTTTCTTCACTCGGATACCTCACGGAGTCTTCTTCCAGCCGCTACCACCATTCGCCTCTTGCGGTTATGATAGCGTTCAAGGAATCACTTAACACGTACTCTAAGCCCACATCAGAAATGCATGAAGTGAGAAACAAGAGTACTATGAAATGTTTATCAATGAATCACTTCATGTCAAACAACAATTTTCGATTCCAACTTGATACCAATTCTTAAATTGATACCAATTGTTAAACCACACTGATACCAATTCGTGATAGCCGGACACCTTCTCACACCATTACAACATCACTCTTATGATTTTATCACAATCATTTGCTGTCGTGATATATATTCTTTGATCGATAACTTCTAGCATCATCTGATTTTATACGCTCCCCCTTTCTGCTCACATCATAAACACCTCTTTAGTCCTATTTCTTATGTTGTCCAACCTAAGCTCTGGATAATCACGCTCAACTTGCATAAACTCCCCCTATATGGCTGATCCACTTGTCAGCTTCTCCCCATATCATTCATGATTCATCAAATCTCCACATTGTCTCCCCCTTGAACAATCACTATTTTCTCCCCCTTTCCCAACGAACCCAAAGGTCACGCCTTTGTAGTCTATAACTTAGTGTAGAACACATATCAGCACGTTAGGGAAAAATACATCATACCTAGGGGAGAGGGGGGAGGTCCCACATCCACAGTATTTTAAGTGCGGGGAATCGAATGAACTCCTAGAGCCAGTCGATGCATTTCAAATTCTTCCTTGGGTAAGGCCTTTGTCAGAATGTCCGTAACCTGTAGCTCTGTAGGCACATACTCCAACTTCACGATTCCCTGCTCAATCTGCTCCTTGATAAAGTGATAATTTATCTCAATGTGCTTTGTCCTTGAGTGATGGACGGGATTTTTACTGAGATTTATAGCACTTGGGTTATCACACTAGATTCCGATTGGAGACTTCAACTCAACTCCCATATCTTCAAGCAGCTGCTTCATCCATAATAACTGTGTGGACGCTTGAGTGGCCGCAATATACTCAGCTTCTGTAGTGTTCAATGAAATTCAATCTTGCTTCTTTCTTATCCAAGAAATACACAATCCACCAATATATAATGCACCACCTGACAATTATTTCATATCATCCACTGAACTGGCCTAGTATGCATCAGTATATCCCAATAACTCTATATGAGATTTATCAGTATATGTCATGCCGAAATACACTATGCTCTGGATATACCGAAGTATTCTTTTCACTACAAGCTTGTGGATTTCCTTGTGATTACTCTGATATCTCACTGCTTGGCATGTGTCGAAAAAATATCAGGCCTTGTTGCAGTTAAGTACAACAGACTTCCAATAATTTGCCTATATTCTGTGATATTCACTGCCTTGCCATCCTCATCTTTTGATAATTTCATCTGGGTAGCAACCAGAGTGTTTATCTCCTTGGAAATCTGCATTCCAAACCTTCTCAAAACCTCCTTGGCATATTTAGATTGAGAAATGAATGTTCCATTCCTTCCTTGTGTCACCTATAGAACAAGGAAAAACGTTAGCTCTACAATCATTGACATTTCAAACTCATTTTTCATGAATTCGGAAGACTGTCTGCACTGAGCTTTATCTTATCCGCCAAAAATTATGTCATTGACATAAACTAGCACCATCATCCTTTGATTACTGTCATTGATGAAATAAAGGTTGTAATCAACTCCTCCACGCTAGAAACCAAGCTTCTTCAAGTACGGATCAAGCCTTGAGTACCATGCCCTTGGTGCTTGTTTCATCCCATACAACTCCTTATTTAGCCTGTAAACTCTGTTCTCATCCACATGAATGAGAAAACCATCTGGCTGCTCAATATACACCTCATCTTCCAGAAAATCATTTTAGAATGCAGATATGACATCCATCTGGACACTTTGATCTTTCTTTGCACTGGAATGACAAAAAATAGTCTGATCATTTCCAGCCTTACAACCGGTGGAAATTTCTCATCAACATCTATTCCCTCTATTTGGGAGTATCCCTTGGACACTAGTAGTGCTTTGTTCCGAATCACTGTTCCATGTTCATTCATATTGTTGCGATAAACCCATTTAGTCCCAATGACATTCATTTTTGCTGGCCTTGAAACAATCTCCCATGCCTGGTACTTCTCAATATGATCAAGCTCTTCATTCATAGCCTGAACCCAGTTTTCATCTTCAGCTGCATCAGATTTTTTTTGGCTCCACCTGAGATAAGAACGATGTTTGTTGTAATGAATTCATTCTTCGAGTCTGAACTGGAGCTGTCTGATCACCAATGATATTCTGCCTATCAATTTCAGCTCGACTCTTTGGCTTCCTTGCAGACACAGACTTGACACATTCTTGTTCATCATAAATATCTTCTTCTGAGTCAGCCTCGGCCACTTCTGCTCCCCCTATGTTGCTTACCTCATCATCACTTTCGTCCAAGAACTGTTCACTGGGTGATTGAGTATTCTGTTCATTTTCAACTATAGTGACATCATTTCTCTTAACAATTTTTCCCAGCCTTTTTTTGAAACATTTAGAGGATTTTCTTTTCCTTGAGTATCCAAGGAATATACCCTCATATCCTCGTGCCTCAAACTTCCTATGATTTTTTTGTTGCGAAAGAAACACTTACTTCCAAAGATTCGAAATTATTTCAATGTTGGCTTCTTTTCATACCACAGTTCATACGGAGTCTTCCCTTGCTTCGGACACAACAGAGACCTATTTGAAACATAGACCGATGTCAACACTGCTTCCGTCCAAAATTTCCTTGGTAGGTCTTTTTCAATAAGAATCGTTATGGTCATATTGATGATGATCTGATTTCTCCTTTCAACCACACCATTCTATTGGGGAGTTCTTACTGATGAAACTTGATGCCTTATCTCGTGTTTCTCGAGATACTCTTCTACTTGACTGTTTGTAAATTCTGTACCATTGTCTGTACAGAACATCAAAATTTTCTTCCCAAGAATCATTTCTGATCCCCTCTTGTATTGTTTTATGAAACTAAACACTTCTGTCTTTTGGGTAATGAAAAATACCCAGGCCATTCTACTGTAATCATCAATGAAAAGAACATAGTACCTTTTCCCATTTATAGCTCGTGGTGAGATAGGTCCACATACATCAGCATGAACCAGTTCAAGCACTCTAGTTGATTTCTGTTCCTTTGGCATGTATGTATTTATGATGATCTTCCCTTATTGGCAAGCATCACACCTATGAGTGCAATCACGTGATAGTTTGGGAAGGTCTCTAGCAGCATCACACTTACGAGATCCTCCATAGATGGTTGGCATAGATGACCAAGTCACTTATGCCACAACTAGTTTTTTTCCTCTCTGGATAAAAGACATGTATCTTCTTCCCCACCTACAAGGTAGAGATTTCCCTTTGAACTTTTTCGCAGAATAACAGTTGCTCCATCTTTTCCTTTCACAACACACATCTTCTTGGTAAATCGGATAGAGTGCCCAGAGTCACATAGTTGACTAACACTGAGTAAGTTATGACTAATACCCTATACTACCAAGACATCAGTAGGTCTCATCTCTTTGCCCCAAAACATTTCTTTCCCTAAGCCAACAATCTGCAGGACTTCATCATTTCCATATTTGACAACTCCTTCATTGTAATATTCGATGCCTGTAACAATATCCTTATTACCCATCATGTGGGATGTGCAACCAGTGTCAAGGATCCACACACCAGATCGATCTGATGCTTTAAGGTAAATCTCCCCCAATACAGCCTTCTCATTTTTCATTTTCTTGGTCCATACCTTTTCCATCACACTCAGCATGGATTGAGACTTCTGTTCTTTCTCATAGTATGATGGACCGGCCTCATCTTGCAAAGCCTCAAATCTATTCTGCATTTTTAACTCACCTGTCGGTTTATTGAGCTACTGCTTGCGAACATTTTGATTCTGCTTTGGCACATTTCTTTGAATGGTCGAAGTATAGTACCTATCCATGTTCTCAAATCCTCCGCACCAAAAATAGTGTCCTTCAAAATATGTTGTTGAAAACCATTCTTTGTGTGGCTGCCATCTCTGTTCCTGTTCACTTCTATATCACTTTGCTATGGAACAAAAATACTGTGAATGCCCCATTTTTCCACAGCAATAACACCATATATAGGATACATTCTTTCGTGATACTTCAGCACTACGATTTTTCATTTGGGATCTCTGAATATTCTGATTCTGTTTTGTGCCCAAATCAACCTTCAATTTCGGGATGGGTGCTTGCGGTCTGACATTAACTGCCATCGATTATAGTTTCTTATCAAGCCCTGAATCAACCTTAGTATTTGGGCTTTCTTGTTGCTTTAATCTTGCTGAACTACGAGCCTCCTCTTTCATCTTCTCTGTCTTTTGAATGGCCTTCTTTTCTGATATCACATTTGGGGTCAAGAGTTTTTCTGGATCCTTCATTTTTCGTCGCAGACTAACCAATTCTTCTTCAAGCTCTTTCATACATCTGACCTGCTCCTTTCCTGTGTTATTCAAACAATCAATTTCCTTCGTTTGTTCCTCAATTTTAAGCTTATGCTCAACAATATTTTCTGAGCTCTTTGGTGTTGAGGATTTTAGTCTTTCAATTTCTTCTAACAGTTCTGACTTTTCTTCATCCTATTGTTGCATATAGAGTTTGGCATCACGAACCACTTTATTGGATTTCTTCGCATTGGCTCTCCAAACATCTATCTCATCAAGAGATTCTTCAAATTCAGCTTCCATATCAACTCTCCCATCAATTACATCTTCTTCATCAGCGTCAGCCTCTTCATTTTTCTGAGAACTGCCGATGACCACCACCATAGCATTTTGCCTATGATCTTTATACATTTTCCACAACACTTACAGCTTTGCCTATCTGACTTTTGTATCCCCTTCACAAATATTCAAAAGATTTTCCCACATGGCATGTGATGTTTTGCATGACATTACCTTTGTATATACGGGATTGGAAAGGGCTCCCCCTAAGGCATTGATTTCTTTGGAATCAGCATCCAACTCTTTATGCTCAGCTTCTGATAATGCACCACTAGTAATATCAGCTGCGATACCATGCATAGCTGCTGAAAACACATCCATTCCCAATGATCGGAAATAATGTTGCATTCGATTCTTCCATATCTGAAAATTACATCCGTCGAAGATCGGAATCCTTCTATGATTAGTGGCATCTATTGAGATAAGTACTAATATCAACCTCTCTCTCTGATAACAATTGTTAGGTCCACAAGGCTGAATACCCTAATAGTGGGGGTGAATTAGGGTATGAATAATTTTTAATTAAATCCCGCTCTGATCTTGTTTCTCTATTAAGAAAAAAACTCTTCTCTCTTTTCCTGTTGCACAATATAAACAGAAATTAAAGCAAGCACATGACACTTCAATTTTACTTGGTTCACCTCTAAGGGCAACGTCCAAGGAGCATACGGCGACAGGTTTCCGGTTGTACCAAATTCCACTATACTTCACTAGCTGTGTATACAATGGTTCAGGCTAGATCACTTCTATGCCCAGGCTCACTGCCCTTACAATGTTTAGGGTCAGCTCACTGCTTTCCCAAAGGTCACTCCCTGTTTCTCTCTCTCTGGCTCACTGCCGGTGGAGAGGATCACCTTCTTTCGCTTCCTAAGCTCACTACTCTAGAAGGAAATCCACTCACAGTTTATAGACGTGTAGGTATTTTCACTTGAATGAATAAATGCATCCTCAACAGTTGATGGATGCTCTGCTATAGTCCAACTTTCATCCAATGATGAATACGACTTTGCCACTTAACCACTGGGCAACTACCTTTAGAAACACCGCAAAGCAGACTACTTCACTAGGCTCCCAATTTCGCGAATCTCAAACAAGACTTCGCGAATCTCCCACCTTTTCATGAAGCTCTCTCGCGAAGCACTCTTGCGAAGAACTCCCTCGAAGCTCAAGCCGTTGAAGAGAAACATCCCTCGCGAAGCTCACTGAGCCAACGCGGAGATCACAACTTTCGCGGAGCTACAATAGCCGCCGCGAAGCTCCTCTTTCGCGAAGAACACTGGCTACGTGAACCACCTTCGCAATCCGAGGGTAAAATATCTTCTCTGAAAATTCTCTCTACTTCTCTCGAGGGGGTCGGCCTCTATTTATATGCGATTCCACCGACCCTTGATCTTTCCGTGCGAAGTCAACGCCACATCATCGCCAATAGCGAAGCTCCTAAGTTTTCGCCAGAATTCTGTCCAAATCGCAAAGTACCTCGGCAATTTTCTGATCGTGGAGCTCGTCAAAATTGCGGAGCATCACTGTCAACATTATTTCACGCCTTCACCGCGAAGCTCCCTCACAAAGCCCTTCGCCGCCGATATTCGCTTCAACTCTGCCATTCGGGAAGCTTTAACGTAATCACGAAGCATCAACACCTCCATTTTTTTGGCCTTCGCGAAATCCAATCCATGCATCCCATCTTCGTGAAACTCATGCCTTTTCCATATAAAAATATGATCTTCATGGAAATCCACTTTTAGCAATGCTCACAAAACATCCAAATTTTGGACCCCAAAAATCTGGCAACCACTGGGAAACGACACCACCTTGTACTGCTCTTTTGTACCGCCTCCAGATCATCCATTCCTTTTTCATCGTTCATTGTCATCAAGGAGTGTCAACAAATTCTCAGGAACTCGACAATTCTCCCTAGAAACCTGCTTTTTCAACAAACACAATCAACCCAAAAATACTTCAATGTTACCTTGAGGGATTTTTGCCCATCAGTCTTGGTTTGAACATGGGTTCTCCACATGTGATTGATATACCAATATTTAATTATAATTATCATAGGATACAAATTTTATAGATGAATGTATTTTTTATGGATTAAATGGTGGTTTACTATGAGTTTTTACTCATAACACCCATTATGATAATATTTATTCACATGAATAAATTATGTATAGGGATCTAGGAAAGGCAATGGGGAAAGTGGATGAATGGTGAGTCATTGGGCATTTTTCTGGTGATAAGATATTGTAAAATACAGTGGGATTCAATAGAATATTATTTATTTATATTCCATCATTGATTTATATAAATTCTATTCATACAACAGTGGATGTGATTTTTATCATTCTTTATTGTATTATTTTATTTACATTAATTGATACATTATAAATATTTAGTTTCCACATAGAAGTCATTTAATTATTTTATTCCTATATTATTAGTTAAAGAATATGATTGTAAGGTCATATTCATTACACTGGTGAACCAAATACACGTGATACATGTTGAGAGCCAAATGTTTGGGGGGAGGGGTAAACAAGGTCTTGGGACTCTCTAGGTCTATGTTGATGGACAAGGTAAATGTGCTAAAAATATTAATATAGAGACGTTTTTTAATTTAATTTTAACCAACCTTTGATATAAAATAATGTAGATTTGGTGTGTGTGGTTATGATTGGTGAGTTTCTATCTACCTCAATAGCTCATGTGTTACAACCTCATAGTTTCAATAATAGGATTTCAATTAAATTATATGGGATTTTTTATTTTGATAATATATTAAGAGTTGGATATAATATCACTTGACATATATATATGGATACATTTTTTATGAATATTTGTTGATTAATTAAATTCCATCAATAATTGTATATATTTACAATATTCTTGTACATTTTCATTTTTGTGATATATGTATATTATGGAATCACGTAATTAATCATATTATTGTTACCATGTATTAATGTATATGTATTTCGGTCAAAAGGGAAGGTATAGACATCATTTTCTTATTTCTATGAGGGTTTTATTGCATGTTATTAGTATAATCCACTGAGAAAAATTATAATAAAATAGATATATTACGATATTTCATAAACGTTTAAAATAATTTTATTCATGTTACATTCAATACCACTATAACAACCCAATAATTTTTTTAATAATTGAAAATAATTTACAATTAACATTAAAACTTATAAATTACTATAATTTACAGATTTAATATTAATTAATGTTATAGAACATATACAATTTGGAAGTATTATTTTTTGTATAATAGTATTATAATATATATATATTTTATTAAAAATATCATTTTTATCAAAATATTACTTAATTAAATATTTTAAATGAATATGAATAATAGATATTGTATGTTATAATCATTTTGATATGAAATCAGGCCAAAAATAAATTCAATATTAGTAGGACACCCAAACGGTTTAAAAATAATTTTAATATACAATGAATAAAACATTGAGTTTGTAAAAATATCTTTTTTAAACTATATAAGAAAACATATTTTACCTCTTATAGGATTAAAATTTCAAAAATCATTGATATAAGGTTCCATTTAGAATGATATTTACTGTTTAATAGAATCAAAATAATTTTTTGGTCAATTGAAAGTTACCCTTATTTATAGTAACAAACCCTAATGAATAGTAAATGACACTATGAAATTGTAATTTACACTTACCAATTTTAACATCAACCATTCATGTGTAAATAATATTTAATCACATTATAAATTAATTTGAATATTTTTAACCTTATTAATTAATTATTAGTATTTTTGTGAGTAATAAATATTTAATTACAATTTAAAATTTAATAAATATATTTTTAATAATATTAAATTTTATAACATGTATTCCAAAATAAAATTTTCTTTTTTGATGAATTTAGTATTATTTTTTCAGACATCAGTTAATTTTTTAAAGTATTATAAAATCAGTCTTAAAAAAAAGATGAATTTTTCAACTATAAATTGATTTTCTTTACAGATTAACATTCATTTATATATATATATATTTCAAAATATCGAGTTCATATTTTAATTTACAACATCGATATTAGGTTACAATGAATTTATGAATGATTAATAAAATAATTAAGTATTTTGAGGATAATAATTTTTTTTTGAGTTTTCTGTATAATTAATGACATCATATTGATTTAATAAATAATATAATACACATGTCAACCTTTGGACGTTAAAATATTTTATTAGGTTCCCCATATGGTCAATACCATGGGAAAATACCATGGGAATACCATGATTTTTCAAATACCACTAACGAGGCGTTCATAGAAATTAATAAAAAAACTCCCTCTCATTGGCAATAAATCTCACTAGTTCAATCATTTCCTTAAATTACAAAATCATTATCCTCAAATCTCATGTATTATTACCACCATAGGAGTCCTCTGATGGTTTTTTGAAGTGTATAATTTCCCAATCAACATTTTTTAGGAGTTACTCTACAAGGTAATGGAATCTACCACCCTTCTCTTATTCAAGCACCCTTTTATGTTATTATTTTTCAATTTAAATTTTCATATAATGCCATATTTATTTAAATATCCCAATTAATTTAAATGTTCTGTATTAATAATGAGATACCTATTTTTCTCTCATCAAAATATTATATGAATTTTATGAGACAACATTAGGCTAGAAAATTTTCATAAGGGATTTCTCAAATTATATTATTTTTATCGAGTTCCTAACTTTCCTTTCTGATTACACACATAAAATCATAAAAGTGGTATGGTAAATAAAGTAACATAAATGTTATTTAATATTTCATTGATAATTGAATAATTCATCATGATCCCTCCTTTCCCATTCATGTATACTATGAATGAAAACAACATCCGAGATGTGTTAATTTCACACCTTCAAGGATGACGTGTTTTCAATGTTTATTTTCATCTTCACTTATGGACATGGAACAATTTTTATTGTTGAAAAATATTAAAATATTTGTATTATAACTTATATAAGGTTTGGAATATTTTTTAAAAATTATATTAATTAAAAATCCAAAATGATTTCGTTGTGAAAAAAACCACCAGTTCACACAATCAATTATCATTTATGTTCTGTATAAAAATTAAGCATCACTCCCAAAAATTAAAATGAATTTATAACCATGAATATTTTTTATGTTAAAATATAAAATAAAACAACTATTCTAGAAAACCATTATCATCTTACATGTTTATCCTAATATGTATATAATTATACCAATCATGAAACAAACGAACCCAAACAATGAAATTGAAAATCTTAGCCCATTAAAAAGGAATTAAATGGAATTAATAAGGTTATGATATATAAGTTAAATAGAGATTTGGTTACATAATTATTTATTAATTAACCATAATTTGATCATTCTGTTTATTAAGATCGTCTGGAGAACACACTCTGACTTAAGGTACGTGTTTCTTTAACTCACATACTTTTTTGTGAGATATTTTGTATTCCCTACTAATAATTCTATATGGTGTATAAAAAATACCATTTGTGTTTTCATATCATTAAACTTTTTATTTTCAGAATATTTAATTTATCATTTGATTATAATTAATTTTGGGTCATTTGATTCAATTGATTACATAGGTGTAAGTATTTTCAACCCGAACATCTATTCTCATTCTAGTTTCTCTTGTTTTCTGCTAACCTCATTCTGATTTTTATTTATTCATAAATACTCATAATAAATTATGTTTGAAAATTAAAAATAATTTTACCAATTACAAACCTTTTTAATTTTTTGGTTAGTAACATGTTTTAATGGAATCATTAAAAAAATAAACTGAAATGAAATCACGAATCGATGATAATCTAGAATTATTAAATATTTTGATGATAACTATATAATCTATTTTTGGAAGTATTTATCATTATCAAATAAAAACATTTAACATGAAATGCTGATTTTTGTTCCTTAATAGTTTTACAAAACCAAACATGCATTTCCTCTTTAATTTTTTTTTATTAATTTATTAATACACACTAAAACGTATTAAATCTAAAGCATCTTTAAAAACACTTTATTCATGATCTTGAATCAGTGGGATATAATTTAAGCCTAAAATGTAATCTAATTTTCATTCCAATTTTTTAATAGTATATAAAGGTTTAAAACTATATTTATGAACAAAACCAATTATTTTCCAAAAGAAATATTCATTCCAATGTAAAATTCTTTTTTCTCACCTCTGGTTAATTTTTTTTGATAAATATACCATGTTTACAACTTATTCCTTTCATGTTGTGTATGTAATTCCCAAAATTATATCATATCCAGAGTATACTTATTCTCATGATATTATATTCGATTATTATTTTATTTTTTCAAGTTGTTATGGGGAACTTTGGAATGCTTAAGGATTATTTCTTTAAGAATATCTCAATGGTTTAATTTAAAGGTATATTTATATATCACAACATCATCTAATTAATCATGTATTTCATATAGGTTTATATCTTTTCTTACCATATTCAATATATTGTTTAAGGGGTTTTTATTAGTATGAATGTCGATTTTCTATCTTAATATCATTCGAAAAATTGCATCGAATGGTTATGTTTATGTATAATGTATGGGGAATGTTATTTAAATTTCATATGTTAGTCTCAATATAATTTTTACGTAGATTATGTTTATCCACATACATAAGATTAATTCGTTGGACATATTAAGTGTCTCGGGGTCCTTCTATATTCCATCGGTGCATCTATAGGTCTCACGAGACAAACTACAGTCTTTGAAATGGGCTTTCAAAAAATGGTTATTTATGCTCATGGAATCAGGACTTGACATTATGTTATTGATGTCACAATTTATGAATTTATTCATTATGAAATTATAAATTTAATGATCATTTATTTTTTTGACTAGTAGATTACAAATGATATTTCTTTATTGTGGAATTATTTATTCTTCTCTTCATCCTACCAAAATATGTTCATGTTTATTTTTATAAGATTTTTTTTGTTTTTCAAAATACCTAATGTTTATAGTTATGATATGATACACTATATTTTTTTCCCTTACTGAGCATTTTACTTCACCCCTTTCTCATGTATTATTTTTATAGGATTCCAAAAAGTGTAATATGTTTTAAATGCAGGGTTAAACTAGAAGAGTAATTGATTTCAAAAATTATTATCCTTCTTGTATTTTATACTTCGAATTGTAATGTAAGGGTGATATATGTAATCAATTTTCCTAGAAATCTATAAATATCTATCCATCTGGAATTGAATTACTTGATATCGTGATGGTGTATTAAAATAATGCATTGGTTCTAGGAAACTGGGGTTGAGGTGTTATAGTTTCAATCAAAGGATGTTTAGTAACAACCATAGAGGCTACATATAGAAAAAATATATTGGGGACCAAACCCCTAAGATATACTTTGATGATACATATAGAGGAACTCCCTAGAATTTTTGTTAAATAAATATTTCTTGGGTATTTCAAGCAATACATCCCAATATGGATACTATATGTTTACATGGTTCAGGCATAGATGTTTCTATGAGTAACCACTCCGACATGATATTGAAGATCTTTAATGTGGCTAACCTGGAACAAGAAAATAGTAATGACATTGCATTTTTTTGACACTCCCCGTGGATATTAATAAGAAAATTAACATTTTCATTAAAAAACATAATGATTGACTTAAATGAAATTTTTTTCCACAAGGAATCTATGTATATAATAACGAAATTATTTATGGATTGAATTTTATTTTATGATTATTATTTTTATTTGATTAGGTTATATATTGTGATTCATAATCTAATCTATTGTATGCACTTTTTTAGAAATAGATCCAACCAAAAGTAATGAGAAGTAAAACCGACCACCTAATTCAATGAATAAGAATGATTGTTTGTTCGATGGGTTTAAGAATGTATTTAGAAGAGAAATAATCTATCAACAATTCTTATTATATGAGGATATAGTATCATGAACTAATAAGAAGTAAAAATGTGTTTTTTATTATTATAGCATATAAAAGAAGTAGGAGAAGAAGAGGGTATCTTGGGAAAATATGGATAAATGGGGGAAGGGAAAGATGTATTTCCCCACATGTGATAATTATGGATTCAAACACATTGGTATATACTAATGATTATATGTATTTTGCTTTAAGTTTCACGAAAAGTACCCATGCCGATAATTCAAAGAGAATGTAATAATTTTCATATATTTAATGATTCAATTGTAATGATATAGAGAACTATGAAATTGTAATTCCCATGCATCATGGAAATGTTAATCTAAAAGATTAAAGGGCTCAATATCATGTTTATGATGTTACTACAGTTCATGTAATATAAATAATTTATATGTGTTTTTGGATTCAACAACCCAGATATGTTATTCTTCTTATAAGAATTATGATATATATAAGGACTGTATTGTAATACATTTTCAATTATGATTGCTAGTCATATAAATAATTATTTAATGAAAAAGTGATTCAATAGAATTTTATTCTTTTTAGAAAATAATTTATTGACAAAAAAAACTCATAATATATAATTGATGTTGATATATTGATGATGAAATGATTGATTCAGATATGTATTGACTACATTGGAAATGATTATTGACTTTTGGAGAATTGGTCAATTAAAAAAATTGATGAAGTTTACAAAATAATTGAATTTAAAGAATATATCCAACAACATGTATCTTACTTAAGAAACATTGAAAAATTAATGTTTCCAAGAAGGTTAATGTGGTAATTCAAGATAATTTGGGATGAAGTTATTTCGCATGTTTGGAATGTATAAATTTAGAGATACTTCATGTTGATTAATGGTTAGTGATAATTTCATCTTGTAAATTTAGAGACCATCATTCTAAAGTGTGGAATCATTCTATATTGGAATTTTTAAACATTTATGAATTGGATTAAGTTCATCATTGTTTGAGTTTTTAGTGGTTGATGTTTTACTTCACCAGAATGTGCAACCTATACTAAGTGATTATGTTTAAATTTTTCATGTTGAAATTAAAGGAACAGTTTTTAAATAGAAACATATATTTACACTCTTATAGAGTGGAATAACACTTCTACTCATGGAAAAGAGTATTAAATAAATTTTTTGTCTATTATCATAATAATTTTTTATATAAATACATATTTTTTAATTTATTTTAAATTTTTTTAAGTAATAAACATTCATATATACATTTTCCCAATCACATTCCATCAAAACATCATAGTTTCATTTTCCTTCCTTGTCCATGTATTTACATCCAACTATTTTCATCCTTTTGAATGTATAATTTATGTGGTGACCACATCATTTCCCTTAATATATTTTTCAGAAGGTATTTTATTAAACAATTTCTAATATGGGGACACAATTCTGTTGAATAGGGAATAATGTAACACCACAATAATTTGTTTAATAATATAATAATATTTCAAAATTATTTTTTAATTAATATTAATACTTTTATATATTTATAACTAAAGATCTCTAATTAATTAATTTTATTAAAAAATACACTTTTTAGTAATATTGTGTGTAACATAGTATTTTTATTAATATAATTATTTTATTACAAAATTCATTTTTATCAATATATTACTTAATTAAAAATCTTAATTTAATAGGACCAATATATATTTGCTATTATAATTATTTTTATTCTAAATCATGATTCGTATATATTCACTATTAATTGGAATCCCTAATGAATTAAAAATAAATTTAATGTAGAATGAATGTAACATTGATTTCTTATAAACCAACATTGTGTAATAACCTACCCATAAAGATAATTTTTCTGCAACTGTTATTTCATTTCTGAAATATGGAAATACACAGTTGCATTTAGTATAATATTTGGAATATGATATAATCAACATAATTTATTGGTTAATTGTAACATACTGTTATAAAAAATAATCTACACTTATGAATAGTGGCATGATGATTATGAACTGTAATGTGCCCTTATGAATGTTAAAATCACACATGTATATATGAATTATATTTAGGCACCTTATAAATAGAAGTAAATATTTTAATCATTAATAATTTTGTGTTGCCATATTTGTGAGACATGATTTTTCAATTATAATTAAAAATAAATAAAATTATTTAAATTTAAATTAAGATTCATAAAATTAATTCATGAATAAATATTTAATTTCCTATGTATTCTGGATAATTTTATAAGACATTAGTTAGATTTTTAATGTATTATAAAATATTATTTAAATTCGAAATATCTATTTGTAATGTATATAATGATATGTTTTAAAATACATTTATTTAATTTAGACTGTTATTTTCTATGAATTGAGTTCATTTATGAATATAGAATGTCGATATTAGGATATGGTTAATTTTTTAAGGATTTATATAATACGTTAGTTTTTCATGATTAGTAAAAATACAGTTTTGTGTTTTTGTTATGTTTAATGACATCCATATGATGTAACAATTAATATAAATTTCTTGTTGAATTGTGTAAAATAAAAAATGATATTAGGTGTACCAAGTGGCCACTACCATGTGTAAATAAAATATTAATGCCCACGGTTTTTCAAATACCACTAATATTGTTTACTGTTAATTTAATAGCAAACTCCCTCTCTTCTGCAAAAAATACCTACTCACATCATCATTTACATCAATAAAAAACTATTCCCCTCAATGATCTGATATTATTACCTCTATAAAATACCTATCATGGTATCATAATGATCCCAAGGTCCTAACCTTAATGTTTTATGAGTTACACTACAATGTATGGGAATCTACCACCCTTCTATTTTTCAAAAAAATCTTTTTATTATATTATTGTCTAATTTCTATTGTCTTTTTCTAGGATATTTCATTACATATAGCCATTAATTTCAATTTTAAATATGAATTATTACATAAACCTTTTTCTCTTGTCAAAATATTTAATAAATTTTATGTTATTACGTCATTATACCGAACATTCATAATGGATTTCTCGACATCTCTTTTAATATCGAGTTCCTTACATTTCCATTTCATTTCTCAACTCATTTAATCCAAAAATTATGATAACTCCAGTATTGTAAATTTAATTTATTTATGTTATGATTATAGATTAATTAAACATCTAATCTCATTTCCCTTTCGATTATACTAGAAATGAATATACAATCCATGATGTTTTAATTGATCATATTTAAGATGATGAGTTTTCAATTCCTATAACCGTCTTCAATTTGGGTCATTAAATAATTTTAATGTTTGATATAGAATATAATATATGTATTATAAATTATTTAATGTTTTTGAATATTTTTTTTAAACATCATATTAATTTATAATTCATAATGAGTTCATTTTGATAAAAACCCTCTAATCAACCCAAACAATTATCATTAATGTGTTATATAATGATTCATCATCACTCAAAATAAAAAAAATAAAATTTATAAACATTTAATATTATTTATTTGAAAAAATAAATTACAATTTATATTTTATAAAACTATTATCATCATACATGTATAACATTACATGTATTCAAGTATACCGAACATGAAAAAAACAAACCCAAACTATGAAATTGAAACTCTTATCCAGTCAAAAATGCCATGAATGAACTTAGTAAGGTTATAATATAGTATTAAAACATAGATGAGGTTATTTAATTAGTAATTCATGAATCTAAATTTTATTATTCAGTTCATTTAGATCATGTTGACAACACCTTCTGACTTATGGTAAGTGTTTTTTCATCTAAATTCCATTTTCAGAGATATTCAGTATTCACTAATATTACTAGTGTATGGTGCATGCGTTTGGAAAATTGATGCTTTATATCATGAATATGATTATTTTAATGATATTAAATTTATTATTTTATTATTATTATGTATTTGTCATATGATTCAATCGACTACATAGATGTAATTAATTTCTACAAAAACCTCTATTTTCAATCGGGTTGCTCTTTTTATCTACTCAAATAAATAAAATAATTATTTATTCATATGTAATCCTCATAAATATTTTTAAATGATATATATTTGTGTACCAATTATAATCCTTATTCATTTAATCGGTATTAACATGTTTTAAAAGAATATTGAAAACAATTTTGCAAAATCAACTATATTCCAAAAACATCACAAATTCTTACCTATTTTGAAGTTCACATTATTACTTGTTTTAATCCATATTTAACTTTCAAAAATCACAGATTTTAACACGAGTAAAATTATTTTATTCATTTATGTTTTCATGAAGGACAACATGTATTTTCACTTTAAAATCAGTTTCATGATTTTATTTATACCACATTAAAATATGTTAATTCTAAAGATTCATTAAAAAGTTATTATACATTATTAATTATTAGTTGGATATAATTTATTCCACATATGAAATATAAATGACCATACATTTAATTTTAAATGATATATATGGTTAAAATTCAATTAAAGGTAAATAAAAATTATTTTCCAGAAGAACTCTTCTTTCAAAAGTAAAATAGATTTTTCTCACTTCACATTAACATTTATTTTATATATTCACTGTTAAAAACATAGTCCTTACATTTATATTGATGTAAATATCCTTGGTATATATTATCAAGAGTTTTCATATTATTATTACATTATAAGGGTTGTTATTTTAATTTTTGAAGGTGGTGTGGGACATTTGGGAAGGCTTACGGATTATTTCCTCATGAATCTATCAATAGTATCATTTAAAAGTATCTTTATTTATTCAACATAAATTTATGAATATTGTATTTAATATATTTTTATATCTAATTATATAATATATAATATTTTTCTTGAAGGGTTTCAGAATATTTTGAATGCGGATGTTCTATCTTGATAATATTACCCAATTTACATTGAATGGTTAGTTCTTATATTAATATATGAGGAATGTATTATACATTTAATATGTTGGAATAAATATGAATTTATATGTATTTTATTTTTATACCTGTTTATAATTGGTATCCATTGGACATAGTACGTATTCATCAGGGATTTCCATAAAAACCTCAGTGCATCGATATGTCTCATGAGACAAACTATGGTCTTGGAAAGGTGCATTGACCAAATGGATATATATGGTCATGGAATGATGAAATTATGGTATGGTTTTTATATCTTTCATTATTCATTCTATCATTATGAAACTAGTAAATAAAATTTCATGTGGTTATTCTACAAGAAGAATACCCCAAATTTTGCTTTATTATGAAATTATTTATTCAGCTATTATTCCTTCTATAATGTGTTCAGGTTTCTTTTAATGGAATGTGTTTTTAGTTTTTAAACACGCCTTTTTTTTGTTTATGATATCTTTTATTTTATTACTGACCCTTACTGATCAATTGTGCTCACCTCTTTATTATGTCTTATTTTTTTAGGGTTCCACGAAGTGTGGTATGATTTATATGGGGGGTTCATCATGAAGAGTAATAGAGTTCTAAAACAATTATCAGTGAGGTATTTTATGTTTTCAGTTTTAATGTAAAGTCCATGTATGTAATCAATTTTATAGGAATGAAAAAATTATTTGACCTTATGGATTTGAATTCTTTATAACCAGAAAAATGTATTATAATAATGAACCCGAAGTAAGAAACATGGGTTTGGGTGATACATGTTGTATTAGAATAATTGTAGGAACAACCTTAGAAAGTAGATTTAGAAAATAAAAAACTAGTGATCATTACCCTAAGATATAATTTGAGGATAAATATATAATAAAATCATAGAATATTGGAATAAATGAGACTGTGTGGGTTTACCATGAAATAAATCATTGTCTGGACAATATAAGAAGATGTGGATCTGGCATAGATGTGCAAAAGAGGGGTAACCTGGTACACAACAACGACCTTTACTACACACCTGGTTTGACACACCAGGGGGAAATACATAAGATAATTCACATATTCATTTCAAACCATTATGATTCAATTAAATGCAATTTTTTTCTCAATGAAACCATGTTTTGGATTATGAGATAAGTTATATATGAAATCAAAATATATACATAGTAATTTTGTATGTAAAGATTATACGTTGTGATTTATAATCTTATTTAGTTTATTCCATGGTTTAGAAATGGAGCCTAAAAATGATTGAGAACGACAAAATCAATATAATTCAAATTGAAAGAATGATCATTTTTTGTGAGGGGCTTAAGAATTTCTTATTATAGGAACTAATCACTCAAAAAATATCATCATATGTGAAGATAGTTTGATGTCCAAATTAAAAAGATTAAATTTCTCTAAGTATTATTATTTCTGAGAGATACAAGAGAAAAAGAGGACTACTATGATGAAGGTGGATAAAGGGAAGAAGGGAAAGAATTATTTTACATCTTCGGATATATATGGAAGAAAATACATTGGTATTTTCATTATAGGAAAATGGGTTTGCATAAAGTATGGAGAAAACGTCCAAAATTCTCATAATTGAAGGTGGAGAAAAAAAAATTCATAAATTCAATGATTCAGTTATATGTATATGGGGAAATAATCAAATGAATCTATAATGAGTCATGGAAATATAGCTCTAAAAATGTAATCGGATCAAGGTCAATAATGTGATTTTACTTCGATTCCTGTTAAAATATAATGTTTTTGTTTTTTTGGATTCAATAAGTATGTTATGATATTCATGGTATCAGAATAACAAGATATATAAGGATTGTACAACAGTACAATTTCAATATGTATTTGTGGTCGTGTGATCAATGGTACAAAAGAAAAGTGATTCAGTTGAAAATAAAACATTTTAAAAAACAAATTATTGAAAGAAATACAACCAGAAATATATATATGATGTTGAGATAATGATGAATAAATGATGGATTTAGATAAGTAATAACTACCATGGTATTATTTATTGACTTTTTTGGAAGTGGTATATTATATAATCTATGAAGTTTACAAGAAATTGGGATTTAAGGAATATATCCAATAACATGTTTCTTACTAATGGAATACTGAAGAATTTATGTTTCCAATATTGTTTTTATAATAATTCAAGATGATAAAATATGAAGTAATTAACATGTTTTTAATGTAAAAATTTTGGGCTTCATCATTTTAAATAAGGGCTAATGATACGTTCATCTTGGAAATTCAGATGAATTCACTCTAAATTGTCGAATCATTATATATTGGAATGTTAAACGATTTATGAAATGGATTAATGAGATCACTGGATGAGATTTTAATGGTTAATGTATTACATCACCACATGGAGAGACATGTGATATGTGTTTATGTATAGATAGATCATGGTGTAATCAAAGGATTATTTTGAAAATAGGAACATATATCAATACTCTTATTGAGTCGAATGATTCCTCGACTCATGGAAATGTGTCTAAAATAAAATTTGGTTTTATCATCACATTCTTTGATAATATCAATGAACTTTTTAGAGTGGTTTATTATTTTTTATCAATCATCATTAATCTAAAAATTTTCTCTATCAAATTTCATTACAACTTCATAGTTTTATTTTTCTTCCACGTCCAGTTTTTAATATCTAACTAATGTCACCCCATTCAAAAGAAAAATATATGTGGTGACCAGCTCATTTACCTTATCCTCTTTTTTTGAGGATATTGTATTAACCATATTTTTAATGTGGGTTTCCCATAAATGAATTTTCAAGCATCAACCTTTTACATTTGAAGTGCAATTTTGAATTGCGAGTATGGAATACTATTGAGGGGTGTATACTATAACACCATAGTAATTTGTTTAATAATTTAAAATAATTTTAAATTAAATATTTTAATTAATAATATTACTTACAAATAATTATAATTAATATATTTAAAATTAATTAATTTTAAAAAAAACAAATACTATTTTTGAGTAATATGTTGTGTAAAATAATATTTCATTATATATAATAATTTTATTTCAAATTTCATTTATATAAATATATTACTAAATGATATATTTTAAATTAATAGAAATAATATATATTTGATATTATAATTATTTTGATACTAAATCATTTTAACAATATATTCACTATGAATTAAATAATACAAAGATTTAAAGATAAATTTGATATATAATGAATGAAAAATTAAGTCCCTACAAAACAACACTCTCTTTTAACCAAGCTAACAAATATAATTTTTCTGCTTCTATTATATTATTTTTGAATGATGGGTATACGCGGTTGAGTTTAGTATGATATTTAGAGTCTAGTAGAATCATATAAATTTTTTGGTGAATAGTTACATAACCTTATAGATAATAACATACCCTTATGAATTGTTACATGACAAATTTGAATTGAAATATTTTTTTTCAATAATAACATGACCAAGGTAGTATAATTAAAATTTAGTAACCTTATATATGAAAGTCAATATTTTAAACATTTCAAATTATGTGTAAGTATTTTGGTAAATAATTAGTATTTAAATAAAATTTCAAATTAATAAACATATTTTAAATGAAATAAATTTCTTAAAATGTGTTCATAAATAAATAATTCCTTTTCTTATGAATTTATTATTTTTTTAAGAGACCTCTATTAATTTTGTAAAGTATTATAAAATCAATTTTAAATTTAAAATATATATTTTTCAAGTAAATAATGATTATATTTTAAAAATAAATTTCTATTATATAGAAATTGTTTTTCAAAAAAGTTGGTTCGTTTTTTAATTCAATACATCGATATTAGTTTATGCTGAATGTATGATAATTTAATAAAATACTTTAGTTTTTTGGAATAATCAAAATAATATTTTGATTTTTCTATATGTTTAATGACATCATAATGATGTAGTAATTAATTTAAAATATTAGGTCAATTTTCTACATGAAATATGACTCACTGTGTCCAACATATCCTATAAAATAAGAATATACTATGTGAAATCCCATGTTTTTTAAAATACAATTAATGGGTTATCCATTGAAATTAATAAAAAAAACTCCATATATTTCATTATAAATACCAACCCATTTCATCATTTACATTCATAAAAAAATCATTCCCCCTATGGTAAGACAATATTATATTCCTAAGAGTCCTCTCATTGTTTACCCAAGGCCTCAAGGATGCACCCCTCATGTTTTAAGAGTTACTCTACAATGTAAGGGAATCAAACACCCTTCCCTTTTTGAAGCTCTCTTTTAATATTTTTCTTTTAAAATTTATGTTGTATTATGTTGGTATATGGAATTCAATATCTCACATAAATTCCATTTTATCTACTAATGTTTAGAGACCCCTTTTCTATCATTAATATATTTTAATAATATTAAGTGACATCTTTAAGATGCCAAATTTTTATAATGGATTTCTCAGGAACTCTTTTTATTTGGAGTTCCTTACAAGTCTTTTTCAATCCTTGGTTACTTTCATCCAAAAGTTATGATAACTCTAGTACATTACATATAATTGTATTTTTTATTATGATGAAATAATTAATCATCATCTATCTTTTCCACTTATTTTATATGAGAAATGAATATACCATCCGAGATGTGTTAATTTATCACATTCAAGGACAACGAGTTTTCAATTTCTATTAATGCCTTAAATTATTTTCGATAAAACATTTTCACTGTTGAAAAAGAAAATAAAATATTTATAATAACATAGTTATGGTTTTGGAATCCTTTTTAACGCGTTATATTAATTTATAATTCAAAATGAGTTATTTGTGATAAAAAACCAGCCAATTAACCCTAACAATTACTATTAATTTTTTATATAATTATTCCTCTTAATTCTCAATAAAAAAATTAATTTTATAACAATTTAATATTATTCATTTTTTTAAAATAAAATAAAACTTACATTCTTGAATTTTTTTTCCATATTACATGTTTATCATTACATGTTTATAAGGATGTCGATCATGAAACAAATGGACCTGAACAATGAAATTAAACCCCATAACCCATCAAAAGGACATCAATTAACATAATAAGTTTATAATAAATAAATTACATTGATAGGAGGTTATATTATATTTAATTAATGAATAAAAATTTTATTATTCATGTCATTAAGATCAATTCAATAACACCTTCAGTTTTAAGGTAAATTTTTTAGCCTCACTTCCATTATTCTGAGATATTCATTATTGTCAAAGATTACTTATATATGGTTTATGTAAAATACAAATATATGTTTCATATGATGAATATATTTTTTCATTATATTCAATTTATAAATATTTTATTTTTAATTTTGTGGCATATGATTCAATTCATTATAACATAGAATGTATTTTCTAGACAAAACTCTATTTTTCATTTACATTGCTCTTATTCCCTAATCATATCAATGAAATTATTATTTATTCTTATCTAATTCAAATAAAATATTTTTCATTTTTTCATAATTTTTTACTAATTGGAATCCTTTTTTATTTTATGGTGTGTTAAAAGTTTTAAAATAATCTTTCATAAATTCTTCTAAAATGCAGGCCTCATTCAAGGAACATCTCCAATTATTACCTATTTTGAAGATCACCATATAATTTGTTCTAAGACAGTTTTATATATCATAAATCAAAAATTTTAAAAAGAAAATTTTATTTTGGTTAATTTTATGTTTTATGAAATTAATCATGCTTTTATGCTTTAAAATTTCTTTAATGAATTCTTCAAACTGTACTAAAATGTTTTAATTGAAAAGATTCATTAAAAACAAATTTTACAAGATTTTACTTCAGTGGGACCTCATTTATTCCACATATGTAAAATCAATGTCCATAAAATTTATTTTCAAGTATATAAATATGTGAAATTCTATTTATTACAAATAAAAATGACATTTGGAATGAGATATTCTTTCCAAAGATGAAAATATTTTTGTTACCTCACTTTAACTTTTTTAATATGTATTTCATTTTCACAACTTATTTGATTATGGTGGTGTATTTACATCCCCTTGTTATATAATATAAATATTATGCTTATTCTAATGATATTATAATGGATTATTATTTGAACATTTCAATATGGTATGGGTAACTTCTGAATGTTTATGGAATATTTCCCCCAGAATTTCTCAATGTTATCATTTACAAGTATCTTAAATTTCGTAAACATCATATGATAAATAATTTTTTCATATTGGTTTATATATTAAGATTCAAAATAATATATTATTGGGATTGTGTTTTTATTTCATTGAATATGGATATTCTATATTGATACCATTCACCAATTTACATTAAACGGTTAGTGTTTGTGTTTAATATATGAGGAATGATTTTTACATTTCATATGTTAGTTTCGATTTGAAAGTATATATTTTTTATGTTTATACCCATTAATAAGAGGAAATAATTGTACATGGAATGTTTCAGGGGGGAATCTATCTCCCCTCGGTCCATCGGTAGGTCTCTGGAGATAAATTATATCCTTGACATGAGGCCACGACAAAATGGTTATTTATGGTCCTGGAACGATGCCTTGGTTTTATGGTTACAATGTACATCATTATGAATTCTCTCATTATGAAAATAGTAACTGGATGTTCATGTGGTTATTCTAAGAGTAGTATACCCATGATTATCGTATATCATGTAATTATTTATTCAACTCTTATTCTTACCATATTATGTACTATTTTTTTTAAAATGCACATGTTTTTAGTTATTAAACATGAATAATGTTTATATTAATGATATATTATGTTGTATTTATTACCCTTACTAAGTATTTGTTCTCACCCCATTATCATGATTTATTTTCTCAAGATTCCATGAAGTATTATTGGGTATATATGTAGGGTTAAGGTAGACTAGTAACGACATTCTCAAGAGATTATTGATGTTGTATTTTATGTTTTAATGTACAATCTAAAGATCATTTATAAAATATATTTTCTACTAAATAAAAACTAGAAGATAATCTTGGATTTTAATTTATAGTAAATATTCCAATATATTAAAATAATGCATCTGATTTGGAAAACTGGGTTTGGGGCATTATAACCACTAAAAAAAATACTGTTGGGACCACCAACTGACACGGGTGATGATGCCCCTTAAAATACATGAACCATATTATACTACATACTATGTAGGAAAAAACAATATCTCATTATTCGTCACATTATTGGGTGTCACATGATGTATGACTAACTCATCCATAAGACATCATGTTAGTCTCTATCAGGGGAGGAGGGGTATCCACAGTAGAGTAGTCTAGGTACATACAAATCCCTTATCCTCAATAAATTCATAACACTAGATGACCACTATACATATGGAATTTTAAAGTCATTGTCAATGGATTCATTTACCTCATGGATACACTAGAGTAAGATAAAGTGATTCTAATTGTTTTTATGTTACAGGGATACTCCTAGATGAGTTGGAGTATGATGAGACTGGGTAGTATGGGTGATGGTCAAACCTTGGAGACATGAAAAAACCATTTCATTAAATTAATTTTATTTAAACATTTATCACATACAAAATTATTGAGTTCATAACGAAATTATATGGTTTTAAGTTGTTTTCTATGTGATCCAATCAATTTTATTAGCTTCTTTGTTACCTCTCATCCATTTTTTGGAAATGAGGTATAGATGTCCAGGATGATTGAGAATGGATATTATTATGACATCATAAAATTGTTTTGGAGTAATGAACAAAGTATTGAAATAGTTTTTTAAAAATACCATGACTATAAATATAGATATTTTGGGGATCAAATAATTTATTTTCATCATCCCATAAATTCATAGATGGGTGTTCTTTTTATTGATATATTGACCATATCTAATAGAACATAGATGTTGACGATCAAAGATGTACAAAGTTGTGGTTGAATAAAGTTAGAGTATAGTACACCTTATTATTTTTCCTTAGGAATAGTCCCATGGTGATTTAATTATATAACGATCAGACATTATCATTTTTTATTCTCAAAACCGATGATTATTTTTAAATGGTGTAGAGAGACATGGGATATTCTATATATTCCTTAAGGTATCCGAGGACTTGTATCCAATAATTTGTAACAAGGTAGTGATATATGAACCAAGGATAATATAAGGGCCATCTACTATATTATTGGAAAATAATGATTTAAACAAATAAGGCATCTAATAGACATGTATATAATGATAACTTATAATATGATAATGTGTTGGATTAGACACTAATGAAGGGTGGTGAGGAACTGTATACTATTCAATTTATAGTTCGAATAATTTTCAAATTTTTTACAGAATTATTATAATAATAATGGTTCACATTTCTTCAGTTCTATATAGTAGGTTTCTTGAAGTGACTTCTATTTCATGTTATATTCGGATTTACATTCCTTGAAACATAGTCCATTAAAAAATTTTACTACCTTCAATGATTCTTAAAGTTTCACATAATCATTTCTGGTTATAGATATATGTGGGATACTATGTTTTTTAAGATATAGAGTTTCAATGTGTTTCGTATAACATATTTTTTGTAACACCCTACAATTTAATGAAATATATTGTTCAAAAAATTAATTCATTGATTTATTACATTACACATGTCAATAAATTTTAATAATCGATTAAAAACTATTTATATATTTATTTAATCACGGAAGTTTTTACATGGTCATTAAAAATTGAAGAATCAATTGAAATAAATATTTTTTAAATAAAATTTATAAATTTTTCTAATTAATAAATCAAATTGATAAATAATTACTTATTTTTTTTATTAATGATGTTATATGTTTTAAAAAAAATATTTTATCCAACAACGATTATTATAAATAGATAATAATGGAAATTTTATGAATCTATTATAAAATTTATTTAAAATATAAACACAATTTTTTAATTATTCATCTAAAAATTATTGTAAGAAAAATTTACATGATTATTACGAAAAGTTGAAATTTTTATTAAATAATGAAAATTAATATTTTTTATTGAAATAAACATTTTGATTTAAAGAATTATAATTTTAATTTTGATTCAGTATGTATGTGAATGTAAAAAAAATATCAGTTATAAATTTATTAATATTCTTCATTTCACTCAATTCAACATCATAATGATTTTAGATATAAAAATAACATAATCATTTGAACCTCACCACATTGGAAACACACTTTTTTGTCACATCTTTGGGCATTACTCTAAATTTTATTTTTATAGATCTATGAATCAAAATTGGTGAAATGTATTGAATATTTTTAATTAACATAATATATATTAATCAATAAGGGGAACATAATTTTTTATCAAAATGAATAGTAAATATGGAAAAAATAAATTTCCATGTTTTTGGTTAAAACATATTTACCTGGGTTTAATCAGAAAAATATTAGAGTTAAAATAATAGAAAAATTTATCTAAAAATCATCATATGGAAATATATACACCTTATGACCCATAATTTTCAATAATTTCAGATTTTTTATAAATTGTATCTTGTTTAAATTTTGGTTATAGTTTATTCTTTTATAAAATTCCATATGTTTCTTCTCTCCCACTCTTAAATGGCCACCCCATTCTTCTCATTTTCATAGATAAAAACCCATTTTTATCATCTATTATATAAAAATATTCCATACACCCTCAATATCATATGGTCATTCTGAAATTATCAATACAATCTACTTTGACATAATTATAAACCTAATGATATTTTTTGATGAATATAAAATGTTTTAAAACAATGTCTGTTGGTTTTACTTGTTCATCTAACACATGAGAATATATATATATATTATGATGGTATAATAACACATTTATCCCCCAAGCATTTATTTTTTATTTTTAATGTAATGGACCACTCTAGTTTATGAAATAATGAAATTACAATTTTTTAAGTGTTTGTGGAGGTCACAATGAAACATTTTATGAGTTTTCTAGAAATATTATTTTTTCAATGGTGAGATAGGACTGGTAGGTTGAAATAGTTGGTCTCCAGCTTTGACTCACATCGGTGACTCGTGATAGTGAGTCCTGACCGGTGGGCCAATACCTGTGAGTCAGGGATGGTAGTTCGTAGAGGTAGATCATTAATACTGACTTGCATTGGTGACTCGCACTACTGATTCGGAACTATGGGTTCGGACCGGTGACATAGAGTTGTGACACACATTTGTGAATCATGAAATTAGGTCACAATAGTAGGTCAGGATAATAGGTTTACAATGGGGAGTCTTCCACCGGTGAGAAACACAATGGTGAATCATTAAATGGTAGTTCGTACTAGTAGCTCATCAAATGGTGACTCATACTAATAGTTCCCTAAATGGTGACTTGTACTAGTATCTCCCTAAAGAGTACTCATAGTAGAAGTTTATCCATCTATAGATCGAAACTGCAACTCATCTATAGGTGACTCCCACCATTGACTCACCTAATGGCGATTCGTATTCAAATGTTTTCCAAAAATCCAGTTTTCCACCAAATATCTAATTTATCCCCTTTGATGTTTCCTTTGAAGCGAAATGAGTTTAATACAATCCATAATGGATTTTTGGACCCGTTTCAAATAATATCTATCTTCTAAAGACCTGAAGCTTTATTTTACATGCAAACTACTTATTTCTTGTCAACTTTCACCTTTAATGGATTATAAAACCCATTCATTCTATTGAGATTGCAAAAGGACATTCTAAATAATATATCCTCTGTCCTATTTGAACACATTTTTCTCTTGGTGCGCCCCAAAAAAATCTTCCTTCATGATTCATGTTGTTTTTTTGACCTTTTTGTTTCATGTTTTCTCTGGAGTCATTTCCCATATGTGCACCCAATATTTTAGGACAATGAGTATGTGTTGATCATTTGTTGGATAATATATGGATTCTTTCATCTCTCATTTATTAATGTATCATTTTTTGTTTGTGTATGAATGTATCCTTGTAATTATATAAGAATAAAAAATAAATAATTATAATTTAACTAGTTTAAGATCAACCTTAAAGGACAACAAAAATTAAATTATGTTTTAATTTTTATCTACTAATGTATTTATTTTAATGGTATATATTCATATTGAATGTAATGTTTGTAAATAGTCCTTGATTATTTACAGATTTATGATTCTGGAATGTGTGAAGTTTGGTATTTTTTCAAACAATAGTTATGAAATTTTTTATCCAAATATAGTCAGCTAATAAATGGTAGCAACATGATCAAGACAATTTTATAATAAACTTGAAAGCTTACCAGTTGAATTTAAGAACATGTGAATTGTAAAATATTAATATTCTTTTATTGGTTTGTAAATTAGAATGACTGTGAGAACTTTTGTGTGTTGTGGCGTGGTTTGTAACATTTAATGGAATCATAGGATGATAGATTGATTGATTGTTGAATGGATGGGCATTGTTGTGATGTGGGGTTGTGATCAAGTTGTTATATGATTGTGTTACTGTATGTGATGGGTGTGTTGTAGTTATGCACCAGGGTTGTCAAAAATCATTTTTGTAGAGATTATGGATTTGGTAAAATTAATTTGAATAATTATTTTTGAATCAGATGGTATGGATAATTCTTTTGAATATTTTCCAAGAGTATAATTATGAATTCGTCACCTCATGTCTAGGGATCAATGTATGTTATGTTATGAGTTGGTGTAAAATAGGGTGTATTGTGGAGATACTATATTTTATAATACATTTATCCTTTTTAGATAAATTTTGTTATGTTTCATGTGGTTGTATTAGTTTAGTAGTTTAACGGGTTGTGATTGAATGAATAAATGAATAGTTTAATAAATAATGATAATTCTTTAATTCAACTATATGAGGGTATATTTTATTTTTCTAGATTTGTTTTGGTTTTTCATAATATTGGTAGTGTTATGTGGTGTTGGTTGTATGAAAACCCATTTTTTTGGATGAGGTTTCATTATCTATGTGGAATATTTTTCCCCTTTTTGATTTCTACACACATCCCTCCATTATTGAAGACTATGTTCCAAGCACCACCATTGACATGGGTGATTGTGTCTTTCCTAGAAATATTGGGGGTAGGATCGTTGGATGGAGGCCTTCACTTACATACTCCTACTACCATTTGATAAAATCCCATGTTTCTTTGTATAGGTTATGGTACGTGGCTCCTTTGTGTGTGAGGGAGAATTGTGTTTTCGGCATATTTAAGACGTGATGAGATGTGTTTTGTTCCCAAGTTCATTAAGGATGTGTTGTGGTATGTGGATTAAGTGTTTATGGGTGAGATGTAGTTATGATGCCCATGTTTGTATGTATTGGATGTGATGTGGTATGTGGCCCACATGTCTATTGGACAAATGCAATTATGAGGCCTAGGTGTGTGCGAGTGGGTTGTGATGTCGTTCTTTCAGAAGAGGTGAGTGGGTTAGGATGTTTTTAAATTGGGTCTGAGAGTGGATAATCAGTTGAAAAGTTGTATGGGGAAACCTATTATTGATTTTCATACTATATTTCATTCCACGACTAGATTTATTTGTCTATCATGCCTTGCTTCAGTGGGGATGACTTGAATAGCTTATCATATACTGTTGGTTCTTCTATTTTTTTAAATAAGTATTCGTAAGATTCTTCCATGTGTACACAAGATAATTTGGATTTCCTATTTAGTATATATCTGTGATCTCCTAACATATATGAAAATGATTTCATGCTTCCAATAAGACTTTGTGGAATGCTCTGGGTATTACTATTTCATTCTTTTGGATAGTTTTCGTTCTGCTGCATAGAGATATATTTCGTATTTACCATAGAGTAATTATTTTTTTCATAGTAATTTTATTTGGAACATGATTCTGGGATTTACTATGGATTTTATTTATATATTTTTGGTGTTTTATGTGGGTTGATACTTCTAATATTCTAATCTACATTTATATTAAAGGGTAATGCCTTTGATTTTTTTAGAATTGTATATTGTAGCTATTGGTCTTCTCCCCAGGGCCTATTGATATTGGGAATCACAGGTAATTATCTCCAATTATTAATTTCCAACATAAGAGGGGCATAATTTGAGGGAGGGAGTCTTGACAGAATTGTATCAGAATAGATGGTTGAGAGATAGAATAGAGTATGTGGTTATAAATAGTGGGAAATTCATGGGTTGGTAGGGAAATAGTGTTAGTTTATCTTGGTTTTTGACATGGGACATGGAATATAGACTATGACATAGGATTTTAGGGCTCCCGGTGAGCTGATGAAAGGACATTGAGCCTTCCAAACCACCATGTGAGGCTTTATTGTTTATTGGGTAGAGATCCTAGGAAATGTACAACAATCATAATGACTTGTGTTCTTTTCTGAATTTAGTTTTTTGGGGAATTTCAAATGGATAACATAATGATTCAAATGAGTTATAAAAAATTTTAAATAAAAATCCATACAACATGGAATTACAAATTAAATGATAATTTTTTTAGATATAGAACCTAGTCATCATCAAGGTGTGTCTTGGGAAGTTGAGTCTCTGCATTGCGAACCCATCGATCAGTAGAGGGTGATATAGTGGAGGAGGATGATTGGGGGGGAGGAGTTGGGTGTGGTCAGTTTCACACTTTATAGGTAGATGTTATATTTTGACCGAAAATTGTTATATGCATGATTAACATGATTAGTACCATTTCCTATATATAATTTTTATTCATGAGCATCACACTCCATTTTTCACCTAGTCCATCTAATGTTTGGTAGTAGACATAGAGAGGATTATCATTCCCTTGTTGTTGAGTATGCCAGTCAAAGGTAATAACGACTTGTTTGATGTGTGTCGAGGATGTAGATGTATGATTGGACCACATCAGTCCCATGGGGGTATCTTCATGCTACAAATGCATCCATATTATGTCATTGTCTTCATCGACTAGTTGTATTTTCTACATGCTGTTAGAAAATACTTTCAGAGAAGAGTTGTTTTTTCATACCCATATTATCAGGGTGTGTCTTATTTTATTGAGTTGAGCTCTTTGATGTGAAGTCACCATGTGGATTAAATTCATTCCATGTTGGTTGACCTGTCCGTAGGATTATGGGATGATGAGATAATAGAGGTTTCTAGATTTTTGGTGTAGTTATTGTATGTTCTTCTAGAGGTTTTCGTAACAATAACCCTCAGCCTTACATTGAGTTCAGGATTGACTAATTTCCTAGTTTTTGACTGATTTTGGTGGCTCAATATCATGTGGAACCCTCTATGTTAAGGGAGATGAGGATCCAGAAGGACAAACTTTTGAATAAATAATTTATCTAGAACAGTGTGTCACTTTTGGGTGACATGGTGTTGTTCATAAAAAAGGCATACAATGGTATAAGGTTCTACACAGACTACTAGAGTTTGAATCATATGACGTTCAAGAACCAATACCCTGCCATGAGGATATAATATCTTTTAGACCAGCTGAGAAGGGTGAGTTGGTTTTATATGATAGATCTAGAGACTGGATATCACCGATTGTGGATGAAGGATGGAGATATGATGAAGAATTATTTAAATTAATTTATAGTCACATTGATTTTATAGTCATTTTGTTCAGTATTACAAATTCACCAGTAGAGTTCATAGTTCTTATGAAATATATCTTCCTTCAATTTCAAGACCAACTAATTTTCGTATTCATTAATGTCATGTTGATCTAATATAATACACATGAAGATGAAACATTGAATCATATGAATATCTTGAATTTCCATTGATTCCCCAAGAACTATATAGAGTTTTTAAGTGCTTTTTATGGACACAAAATTTTTATTTCCTTAGACATGTTGTGTCGCAAAGTGGTGTTGCAGTGGAATCATAAATGGTTGAAGAAGATTTTTATTCTTCATTACTATGGAATATTGTATTGGTTCATATATTTCTTGGTCTGGTAGGCTATTACGAGATATTACTACCCAATTAAACTCTATTTTTTAGCCAAATTAACAAACCGGAATATAGAGGACTACAATTTTGTGTGGAGAAAGCTATTCCAGGCAATGTTTTTCTATCAGAAGGGAATGATGGTCAGTGGTCAACTATTCTTATTTCTAGAGGGAGGAGTTATGATCAAGGATTTTTTTATGCTTCATGTCTTGGTTTGGGATGAGTGCCAATAGAGTAGCAATTATTTATATCATATGCATCTATGAGGTTATGTACACATGAACATAACTATGACACACACGATCAAATGTTTGGAGTGGTTGTTTTTTTACTAAATATTTGGTCGCATTACTTAATTAGGGAACTCTATTTGGTCTTCATAGATCCCAATGGATTGAGATATATCATTTCCCAATGATATATGAACTTAAAATAGTGAAGACTAATGGAGTTCATCATGACAATCATTTTATGATCTCCTACAGAAAAGGGAAATGGATTTTCGTGGCTGATGTCTTGAGCAGAAAGTCACATAATAAGGTAGTTAAGAAATTTGTGGATACATGGAAGGTTGTAGAGGAGTTTTAGTCTATCCATTTGATATATTAATTGATAGAGGGAATGTATATTTATTTTAGATGATGTTTCATTAGGGAGACTTCGCCGTATTGGTGATTCCGGATCACATGGACCATAGTGATGCTCCATAGAGAAGGTCGACAGATAGTCAGAATTGAATGTTGTTCTTTGGGAGCCTATTTTTTCAGGGAAATGTGTGAGATATTACTCTGTGAGTTTAACATATAACCTTTTTAGGAGAACATGAGTGTTTCACATATGTATCATGGATTGAGGGAGTGGTTAGTGTGGCCCAGGATGAAACAAGTTGTAGCAGGGTTTATTGAAAAGTGTCTACTGTGATAGTAGATGATGGCTAAGCATCGTGTTCCTTGTGGTTTATTGAAACCTTTATATTTACGCATGTGTATGTGTGTAGGAATGTCAATGGATATTTTTCTTAAGGATTCCTCAATATCAGATATGCAATGATGTTATATGGGTTTTAGTGGATCAAATGGTAAAATAAGCTAAATTCATAGCAGAGTGGATGCATTGCCAAAACGTTATGTGGATGATGTGGTGCATTTACACTGATTTACATGATCCATTATATTGTATCGGGATACACAGTTTCCCTCACGAGTCTAGAGGGGATTGAAAAATACTTTTTTTCAGTCAGTTATGCCTTAGTATTTCCTTACATTCTCAAACTGAACGAATTAACCAGACATTGGAGGACATATTGTGGGTATGTGTTGTGGTATTTCTATGATCATGGGTGAAACACATGCCCTTGGTAGAGTGTAATTACAATAATATATAACACACAACCATTTTAATGAATTAATTAATATTCTTATATGGAAGATAGTGACATTCACCCTTAGGTTGGACAGAGGATGGAGAGATAGCTATTCATGAACTATATCTTGTGAAGAGAATGATATAGAAGGTTACGATTAATCATGATAGGATGAGAGCGACATTTGACTTTTTAAATTCATGTACCTATCACAGGAGAAGGCTTTTGAAGTTCAAGTTTGGGGAACACATGTTCGTGAAGGTATACACTCAACATGGGAAACATCAATTTTCTATAGGGAGTAAGAGTTATCCTTGGTTTATCAGACCCTTCTATGAGTTACGTTGAATTAGAAAGATATAATAATAGTTTTATTTACGAACATAGTTGGGGTGGATCCATGACATCTTCCACATATCACATCATTGTTTATTTCTTCACAGTGACTCTCGTGTCATTGACTAGTGATACGAGGATATCGAAGATGACGTGATATATGTGGAGCAGCTATTAGATATCTAGTATCATCGAAAGAAGGTGATTGAAGGGTGGACCATTCCATTGGTTCATGTGTTTTGGCGGATTGGTGTAATGGAGAATAGTACTTCGGTGTGAGATGATTAGATATTTTCTTAGTAACTAGGTTTTTTTGTTTTTTTAGTTTTCCTTCATTTTGTTTTACATTGTATTGTGATGTTTGTCCTTTTTTTAAGAGATATGTTGTTTACATACACTATAATGTGCGATAAACTCCTGAAATGTGAAAAACGTTAAAAACATATTCCAAATAGACACACACTAATTACGATGCTATTTAACCCATGAGGGTGAGTTAGTTCCTCCTAGAGTATATAATATATATACATAGAGGATAATATTCAATTTTTTTTGTATTTAGACATTATGGTTGTTTTGATTTTGTGGTGAGTCCCCCGGTCAGTTTGGTTACTAGATGTTGTAGAAGGAGTTATTGGATTGTAAATTCTATCACCAGATTTTGAACAACAGATGTTGTTCTATCATAGAACATTTTTTTTTGGTTGTTAGTGGTGCAGAAAATGTAGTGTTGGGTTTGAGAGGTATATAGATGAGTGGTTGTTTGGACCTTTTTTTATTAGTTTTTTTTAAATTCTCTAGGGATAAAATATTTTTATAGGTGTGATATGTAATTTCCTAGACCTCTTATTTCAATTAATTTATGTATATTCAATGTTTACTGTTTTTAGGGAGGTCATAGTGACTCATTTCAAGAGTTCTCTAGAAATCTATTTTTTTGAATGGTGAGTAAAGAACAGTAGGTCGTGAAATTTGGTAATTAGTGGTGACTCACACCTATGAATCATAAAGGTGAGTTAGAACCAGTGTGTCAGGATCAGTGAGTCTGAATAGATTGGTCATGATGGTAGGTCTCTAGTAGTGACTCACACGGGTGACTCGTGATGGGGAGTTAGGACCAGAGGGTTAGGAATAGTGTGTCAAGATCGGTGAGTTAAAATAGTAACTAAGGATGGTAGGTCACAAAGGTAGGTCACGTCGGTAAGATTATAGTTCTGAGTTACCCAAAAGTGACTCATCCACATATATCTCATACCGGTATCCCCCATAATAGTTAATCATACTAGTAGCTCAATGAATAGTGACACATACCGGTAGCTCACCAAACTATTATTCGCAATGCTATCTTATCCATTTTTATCTTGAAATGGTTACTCATCCACATGTGAATTCTAGTAGTCAGACACCTAATTTTGAATCATTTTCAATAGTTTGACAACATCCTATATTCATCTAATTTTCTAGTATTCCCCCTATAATTTGTATTTTGACACTAGATGAGTCTAATTTAATATTTAATTTTTTTTAGCAGTCTCAAATTTTATTTATCTTTTAAAAACATTAAGATTCCATTGAATTCCAAACTACACTTTCGTGGTCAAGATCAACCTTTAATGAATTTTCTGGATTATTACATTTATTGATTTAGGATCTAGGCATTCTAAATCAAATATCCTATCATCCTTGTGTGCTCCCATTTTTTCATTGTTGGCCTCGATCCTTTCATCCCTGATGAACATGGATGTTTTTTTCACCTTTTTGGGTCACATTTTCTCAGGAGGATTTTTCTTCATGTTTGACCATAGTTTTGGGAATATATGTTTGTTTTTATCATCAATTTGTTAAGGTTTGAATTCCATTAACTATTCTTTATTATTGAATCATGTGTGGTGGGGTTTTGAAATTCTCCATGTGATGATAGAATAATACCATATAAATAAAGAAAATTGTATCAGTTTAAGATCAACATGATTGAATGGGAATGTGAATTATGTTATTCGTTGTTATAAATTGACTTTTTGAATTTTATGGGTAATATTATTATGGTAAATCATAGTCATTGGCAGTCTTTGTGTGGGTCCAATTCATGATTTTGGAATGTATGATGTCTGGTTTTTTTTGAACAATACATATGAAATAATTTAACCATATACACTTAACTAATAACAAGAATCCCTACGAACAAATTTTTTATATGATAACCCAAAATTCTGATATGTATAGTTAAATAACAAATTTATTTTTAAATATGAATATGATTTTTTTATGATGGTACTATTTTGCGCACTGTAATATGTTGTGGGGTGGTTGAAATGGTGTATTAGAAAACCATGATGAGTGATATATTGATTTTGGAATGGATGGGAAGTGTTTTCCATTGGGGTTATGATTGATTTTTACTATGTTTCATTGATGTATTGGATGGGTTTTGTGTGGTTATGTAGTAGGGATTTCAATAATTGTTGTTCTTGAGACGATGGATTGGGTAGAATGGAATTGATGAATTATTTTTTAAGTGGTTAGTATGGGTAAGTCACCCAGATTTCCTCCATGAGTATCATGTTGAATGATTCACAATGTCTCTCAAGATAGATGTATATTTTGTTATAAGTTGGTGTTGATTGGATAGGAATGAGAAGTTACAGTATATTATATAGATCACCCCCTTCTGATATTTATTTGGGTGTTTTTTTGGGGGTGGATTGTGTTTACTAGTTTCCTCGGCGGCGATGTAATAAATTAATGAATAGTTTACTAAATAGGGATAAATGGTTAAATAAATTGATTGAAGGTATAATTTATGCTTATCGATTGTTATGTGGTTTGTCATTATGAGTGAGTAAAAATTTTGGAAGTGTTATAGGTTAGTTGGTTGTTTTAAAACTAATAGGTTGGGATGAGGTTTTGGAATCTATATGTATTTGATTTTATTTTATTCCTCTGTGATTTATATATACCCACCACGCTTGTGGGAAGTGTTATAGGCTAGATGATTTTTTTTCCTTTGTGATTTATATATATGGTTTGTATGTGATGATTGTAAGTAATACAATATAATATTTATTTTTTCCATATTTTGGAAAAACTAATAGGAAGAGATCACACATAGAAAATTTATTTTATGGTGTGTAGATTAATAGAACAGTCATAATTGTAACTGGATCTAGATAGAACTAGGGTTAGCACCTAGACACACAACACCGATACCCATCACCAATCGTTCCAAACTTGTATGAACCACATAGTTCACACATATGTGATATATGGTCTCTATGGGTGGACTATACCACCCAACTTCTAATTATGTTGACAAATTCCAATAACCTCACATACTAGGTATCTGGGTAAGGTAATAATGTCTGAAAGTTCTTATGCCAACTTGGTAATTGTTAATATATCCATGTTTTTCTAGCTGGCTGGGCAATTTTATAATTAATATAATTATGATACACTTATCGTAACAGATTTTAAAAATAATCAAAATCAATATTTCTTTTATATATATATTTAAAAATGTGCATTACTGATTACTTATTCAATACTATTTTCAGAAACCATCAACCACTTCAAAATCATTGTAATAATATTTCATTAATAATAAATTTTAATCATATTAATAATCTATTACACAAATATATGATATAAACCATTTTATATATTAATATATGTTAATTATTGAATAATTAACATTAATATTTTATTTATTAAAAATTAGTTACATAAATTTACTCATTAACAATATAAATATCCAAATATTTTTCATTGTCTATTATTTATACAACATAGAATAACAATTTAATTTAAATAATAACCTAAATATTCATTTATATAGATATTATATATATATATATATTAATAATTTTCATTTTCATTTTCAACATTAAATAAATCATTATTCAAAAAGGAAAAAATGACTACAGAACATTGGATAAATAATTTATCATATATATATCCAAAATAAAATTATTTATAAATAAAGTGAAAACTATGTGTTTGAAATATTATCAACATTCCAAGAATTTATTATCATCCGATTACTCTATATTTTCACTATCTTTCACATTGGAGAATTATAACTTGTAGAGGATGAAAAATGAATATAGTGATTATATTCATTATCTAATGTTCATAATAACCTATCCCCTTATATTACAAATGGAGGTTTCGATATTAATTTTAGTTTATCTTATTATAGTTATTTGTAATGAACGGTTCTTATATCAATGATTCGATCAGAATATTTTTTTTAAATCATAATTATATTTTGGTTTGATTCATCTGGACTTGTATTATTTATTTATAAAACAATTTATAAAAATTATATATTGTGTTACATATGTGGATCCCCAAAATGATTATTGTTGCTTACACTATGAATTATTGTTTTAGTGAATGGATGGAACTTAATGGAATGATGTTCATACCTACTGGAATCGAAAATAAAATGACATACCTCTTGAGCATCCAACCGTTATAGATAAAGGATACAAAATATCATTGAATCTGTTACAAAATCTTATCATTCAATAAACAATTAAATCATCTAAATGAGTAGTGAGATGAAGGTTATAATGATTACTTCCTGAGGCAGCATCACCATTATTTTAGCGGTTATACTAAATAAATATTTGTTGAAAATATTTATATAAAATTGAATACATATTTTTTATTCTCTAGTATTTACCACATGAAAAATAACGTTTCATTTCCTGTCATTTAGATGAAGAACCAGATCAATGGTGGACACTTTCTAAGTATACAACGAAAAATTATGTAGTTGACTATATAGTATGGGTTGAGTTTAATCAAATATTTTTCTACAAGTAATTTCCTATAATTTTTTAATTCATAAATAGAGAGTGAATTCCTTTATTTATGAAATGAGGATGATAAATCCATTGATACATAAGAAAAAAAATTAAATGTCCAATGATACATGCTTCAGGAATTAGTATAACCCATGAAAGTAATTTTGATTGATTATACAATGTATTATGTCCTACTCTTCAATGTTACTTGTCCACAAGGGCCATCCATATCAATGAGGTAATAATTCATTGGGAAATAATGGTCGAAAATTTCATTTGAGTAACCTATCAATCACATTCATTTGATAAGAAACGAATGATGTTATTCAACAAAAAATTTAAATATCATGGAGTGGAAAAGATGAGATTTATTTCTTTCTCTATGTGTGGAAGGAGACCAGGGGTAATTTATCTTGATTAGACTAGTACATGTCTTTCAAGTGGAATGTATGGTCACTGAGTGGATGGATTCTAAATAGATGCGAATTGTTTAGCTAATCAAATTAATAAAGAGCATTCTTTATATAAATGACTATTAAAAATTAACTATTTAAAATATAAATTGATTGGTGATTTTAATAACATCATTTAAACTGCAATGGATGATGATAATGAACATTATCAGTATCTTATGAAGAAAAGGGAAAACATGAAATATCATTTCATCACTATTTAAAATGATGGATGTGAAGAAAATGTGGTGAATTCTACACAAAAAAACCTACTCTAGAACTAATAATGTTTAATTTGAAACTAGATTACCCACACTGTTATAATTGATTATTTTTCTATGTATGTCAAAATAACACCTCAAAAATTATATATTCTGTACCAGGTAAAACAATAAATGATATTATAATCATATCAAAAAATTTTATTTATCTCCAATTAATGTTTGTTGGATTTTTATGGAAATCATATCATTCCTCCTCCAGTTGAATTTTTTGTCAAAGTAGTCCTAGATTATCTTCATCAACATAAATCCAACATAAATATCTAAGGATGGGAGGTCACATTTGATGTTATATAAATAATTATAATCTATATAAGTGAAAAATTAAATATTAAATTATGATAGAAATAAAATACATTGTATGTGTTTTTATTCTTATTAATCATAGTTATTTATGTCAAATGTTTGTAAAGAAAATAAAAATTTAGGGTATGCATATTTTATAGGAGTTATTAATGTTTTTGTAAAATATTTTATTAGTCTTCCACCAAATGGAGAGGTGGAGTTCTCAATTGAACTCATACATCATGCTACACCTATTTCAAAGATTCTATAAATAAATGACATGATTATGATGTTGTTTTTCAAAAATATGCTCCCATAGAATCATGATAAGTGATTTATTCAACCAATTATGTCACTATTGTGTAAAAATATTAATTTTTTAAATAGAATTATTTATCAGCACAGGTTATCGATGAATATCAGTTTCCGAATAAGAACATGATCATGAACATGTATATTATACCCCACATTGTTTTCTTTTTTCATTAATATGTAGAGAGCTATACCATTTCATGGTTGATCTTTAATGTGAATTTCATCATTTGATGTTTATAAAGGAGGATATACCGAATACATCGGTCAATAGATGGCATAGACACAATATTTATTTATTAATTAATTTTTTTATTAATTCCGCTACCAACTTTATGGATTTAAGGAATAGAGCATCCCGAGATTACCATAATTAATTTATTTATAATCTATATAGATGAAATTTTATATTTATTGAATTTTATAAAAAGTTAATAGAGAACATAAGAATTGAAAAAATTATACAATAAAAATTCTAGAAAAATGTAATTTTTTTACTAAATATATATTTTTGTTTCATATATTTTCATGAGATGGTATATCTATAGACCCATAAATGATATAATTCCATTAATGTTATACTGGAATACCCACTATCTAGAATCAACTGTTTTCTAGGGTTTTATGGAAATTATCCATTATTTTAGAGCATTTCTCATGGAATTTATAATCCATTTACCATGTAATCTTAAAATGGATCCATATTTAGTTTTATATATGATTTAGTAGAATATTTCCACTAAAAATAGTATATTTTTTAGTAAACCAATTTTTTTTAACATATAGTGGAAAAAGATTTTTTCTACTACTATTACGCACAAAATAAGTGATTATGGAAAATTATTATTTAAAATGACATGATTATAGCTATTGACTCCCAAAAATTGATGGTTAATGAAAGTTATTACACAATATGTGAAATAGGGTTAGTTTGAGTAATTATTATAGTTATTATATGCATTAAATATATTTATGTTTAAATGTTTGATATATATTCTTATTTTATTTTTAGAAATTATATATTCTCAAAAATGGTGGTTAACATGAACCAAAAAATATTGTTAGAGATGATTTATCATTAAGTTTAATAATTTCATTATATCAATGAAAAATAAAAATGGTGATAAATGATTTGTGGTGAATGTGTCATGCCAAATTATTGATGATGTGGTTGACAAAATATCTAATATTTATGGATATGAAAAGGATAGATCTGGAAGACCTGAATCAAGGTGGGGATAATATCTTTTAAAATTGAGTTTTAACCCATATAACAATGTGATGATGAAGTAAGAACAGATTAATATATATTTATATATATTAACCGAAATAGGTGATAAATGTTCTGGATTTAAAGTTCAATTTTTGTGGGTTGATATGGTTTATAAAAAATAATTATTTCAATTCTAAAAATATTTTAAGAATATGTTGTTAGTGTAATATCATATTTCATGAATATTTATTCAACATTGATGTACTATGATTTATAGAATGATGAATGAGTATTTCCTGTTAGATGGAATGAATAGAAATATCATATAGTTGGAATCTTAGTTCATAGAATATTACATATTTAAATCTAGAAGAAAAAATACTAATGGGGTGTTATTACTGTTATCCATATAATAATGGAATTGGGAATCATCACAATGTCTACTGTCATTGGACACCCAATAGTGTCCAATGATCCTAATTCTATAAGGATCATGTTCGATTCCCTAGAAAAATATCCACACTTCATTTCGATCAGATATATCGTGCCACTTGATTGGGTATCCATGGTCTAGATTACGCTTATTTAAAGTGGAATGGAGTATCAAATTACTTCATATCTGGTCAGGATATGATTCTTACCTCAATGTTCTAGTTAAGACTTTAGAATTATTTTTTATAATATGATTATTTTCTATATTGAGTATAATATTCATACAGATAGTAAGTATAAAAGAATAATAAAACCGTATATTTTATGATGATATCTTATTCAATTTATTTTAATGGTGGTTGGTATCAACACAATCCTCAAGATAAATTTCTTTATAATAATTTCATTCACTCAAGAGTTCAGATGGATCCTTTTGAAGCCCACTGTGAAACTATGTTTCAAACACCAATATTTTCGACAAAAAAATATAGAGATAGAAATATACTGGAACTAGATCATGATAATGAAAATGGGAATAATGTAATCCCTATAAAGAAAAAAAGTAATTGTAGAATAATGTAGATAGAATATTTATTATTATATTCATGAAGGTGATTTTGAATATGAAGAATGATATAGAGATTTAATAAAAATTTAATGTGGGAAGATGAAAATGACATTTAAAAATAATGTTAAACTACCCCTCAGGTATATCAGTCACATTGGAATTATATAGCTTATCAGGATCATTGTTTATCACTCAGCGTATCCACCAAAAATCTCTTTGGTTCATGATTTGATCAATTTATCTCATCAGAAAATGTAAATACTAAATCTATTAAATGTTAAGAACTCAATTGTCATACTACATTAGAATATAAATTCATGTAATGAATAACTGGTGGATATTTTTGAATATATAGATAATGTTCTTTGAAAAAATACCACTCACCTAGTGAATGATTTCTTGAAGAACCACCAGCTTGAGGAAATTATATGGGAACCTGAAGATGTAATAACATAAAATAAACGAAATCTTTTGTACGAAATTGATTTCCCAGGGATGAAATATTTTAATTTGGTTTTCAATTTATCAATATTATATTTTTTTAAAATATATTGTTTCATATAAATTGACATTCATTGATTGTTGTCAATACAATAAATTCATAGTTTTAAATAAAATTTATATACCATTAATAGTTTTTATTAAGAATGAAAATTATTATGTACCACTAAAAATTGATGAATAGATATTAATAATAATGTTTATAATATTTAAAATATATATTTTTTAATGAAATGAATGAATTGAAAAAAGGATCTTAATTTTTTATTAATGACATTGTATGTCATGAAATATGTATCTCGTAAAACAATATAATGAAATAATAAAATTATTAATTTCACATATAGCTAGTTTTTTTAAATTAATATTTTTAGTGAAATGAAAATTTCATAATTACCCTAGTTAAATTCTTACAGAATTTTTTTTGAAAAGATAAATTTTTTAATGAATAGTTAATATTACATATTTTGAAGACACCTCTTCATTTTATTAATTAATAAGGATCATTTGATATTTAAATTGTATTAATAGAAAAATAATAAAAATAATATATTTAATATTCCATTTTATTTTAGTGCAATAAATTTAATATAGAAATTTTATGTAAGTCCCTTTCAATATATTGTAAATTTTTTCTATAAATACTTTTTTCTCATCACGTATATGAGTTTATTTTTATACTATACTTTGGAACTATTTGAATGTAATTTTGGAAAAATATATTCCATATTTTCAGTAATTATAGTTTATATATCATAATAAATCAAATGAATCTTTTAGTCAAAATTTTTGTTAACAATAGATAAATTTTATAAGTGTGGTTAAGGATAAATCAAGTTTACCATAGGGATAAACAAAAATTATAAGGTCTAAAATGAATAAACATAAGATATATAAATAATTGGATGAAAATATTTCAACATTTCAACCAAATAGTATCTCAATATACCATTTTTTATATTTTATCATTATAAAATTTTGAGTTCATTTTATTCTATTAAAAATTTTATATTCTTCCTATCTGTCACTTATATAATGAAACACCCTCTCATCTCTTCTTCACATAACAAATAACATTTGGTTCAGCTAATAACTACACAAATAATTCTCATTCATCCCTCCCCACATCCTTGTGGGATTGGTGATATCATAATTCCAATGTATGAATGATTTTGTTTAATCAAAAAGAGTTTGTGTGTTGAATAGTTATCCATTTGAACTATGAGTTTTTATGTTACATATTATTATAACTACATCAAATCATCACTAATTACGATTATATAAAAAAAATTATCTAACATATATATATATACTATAAATTTTATGTAGTAAATTGTATATATATATATTATTTACCATTAAATTGGAGAAAAACAATAGATCATGTGTATAGAAGACTTTAACCACATGAACTAACATTAATCATTTTCCACCAAAACCTCTCATGGATGGATATAATTTTGAATCTCACATTAAAAAATTATATTTATTATATTATTATAATAATTTAATTGTAATACAACATATAAAATCTTAATCCCCATCCTGTTGTAAAACAATATCCACACTCGTGAGTACACCAAACCCCTTCCTCATTATATGATGTGATGTGAATTAATTTTTTTGAATCAATTAAAATAAAGATATTTTTCCTGAATACATACTACAAATGTAATTTAACTCATTGCAAGAAATTTAATAACATTATATTTAATTAATAATTATTATATAGATGTGTGTGTGTGTGTTTGTGATATAAAAAACTATGTATTGGATAATGTTTGTTTAATATTATTTCTTTTCATACATCAGGAAAATGAAAACAACATTCATGAATGTGTATTGCCAACTATCAACTTGAACGAGGTATTTCTGACTAAAATAAAATTTTTATTGAAAACCTAAAACAATATTAATGGATATTGGGGAACCCATCAAGACATAAAAAACATAATAAAAACCTTTACCCACTAGTCAAAAAGTTAAACAACCCTATTCAATACTACAATAGAAAATCCCCTCCCCAGCATCAAATATTATTAAGACAAGCTTTCACCTTCTCATTGATACATATCTAGTTGACTTGTGAAATAATGTACAGGCCTGGTATGGATAGAAATAGACATATTCTATCAAACATCAAAATACGGATTGAAATGGTCTGATGAAAATTCTTTTCTCTGAACCTTATCTGCTACATCTCCTTGAAGAAGGTCTAATTTCATAATCCCTTGAACGGTGCACCAAAAACCATTATTGAAAGATAAAAACACCGGGAAAATGATTCAAATACACACTCATGCAAAAATTATCCTTCATAGAAAACAAATTCAAAAAATTTCTACTACAATGGTGATCCCAGGACAAGAAGAAATCAGTTACCATCATTGCAACAACTAGGATTTTTTATGGACCATTAGAAATTAGTATAGAGCGAACTCATCAGAATCAAAAAAAGAATCACGGGAACCATTGGTTTGGATAATGAAGGTAATCCACCACCATATCCCACAAAAAACAACAATCACCCTAAAATATCAATGATGCTGACAACAATCAACTTTTTGAATCCATTAGCAGATCATCACCGCAACTTCCCCCCGAGCCTCCCTCTGAAACTAATGCAGCATATCAAAGACGAACATAATAGTGAAGACAACCCAAAGGAAAAATCAAGAAAGCTAACATGTAAAGGATGGGGAAACCAATGAGGCCCAATGGTTGGTTCACACCGACACTACGACACCACAAAACCATTCTTAGATCATCTACCACCAACTCCACAACAAAAACAGGACACAAAATCGTTGACTGCCAAAATGGTGTCTTTTATTTTCTATATTTATCTATTATTGATCACTAAATTTTAAAAATACATAATAAATATTTTAATTATATCATTTTTGAAAAAATTTATATTATATAATAATGATATTTGTAAGGGTTCCAAGAATTACAAATTAAAACATACAAGAAAAACATAGATGTTATTAAACAAAATGCGATTTTAATAAAATATTTTTAATAAAATTGTAATAAAATATCATATGTAAATCACATATTGTATGAACAAAATATTTATTTATTTTCAATAATATATGTCTAATAAAATTATAATTACTTTATAGAATGTTCAAAATTTTAAAACGTAAGTCAAGAATTAAGTTAATTGATTTTTTTCCCTATATGTCTTCTTGAGGACATACATTATCATTTTTATCTATATTATTTCATAATTTTTATATACACCCATTGAAAAGTAAAATAATTAATTATTTTAATCTCGTGATAGTTTTTATATCATTTATTGTCATTATTTCATGTGGATTTTCTATTAATTTTGTCATGATTTATATTGGTTTCATTATACAGTGTCATCATTTATCCTAAGTCATTATGTTTTTGATACAAATGATAAAATATTAAGATAATACTCTCAGAAAACCGATTTATTTTCATAGAAATTTGTTATATGATTTTAATACATATTTTCCCATCATATTCCACTCTTTATGAACGTATGATTCCATAACATAATTTCGCAATGAATGCAATATTGTTTCCTTTTCGATCAAAACACCTTTCTATACAATATAAATTTTTAAAAAAATGTATTCAATTTAGTTTTAATAATACTAATGGATTTATTAATGTAATTTATTCCAATTTTTTTTATTTTCACAAATTGGTTTAAAAATAATTTTCATATATTTTTCCAATCTAGGCTTGTTTGGATTTTTAAAAAAATATGAAATGAGTCATTTTTATAATTTTTATTGAATGAATAGAATATTTATCCATAATAAACATTATTTTATTTGAATAATTCATAATAAATTTCAATGATTATTTTAAATTAAAATTATTTTTTATTAATTTAAATTTCATCATTCGATATAGATAGAAAATTTCACCCAATAAATGTACTATGTGATCTTTAAAAATCACATTGCATAAAAGATGGAATCCTTTAATGTAACTTATCTTTTATTGGGAATATGATCTAATTTTCAATTACTATTCATTCCATGATGTATTTATTTTTATGATGAGATGATTTTAATAAACCACATTCATTTTTTCTTTTGATATTGTATGATTAAATGGAGAAATTATTGTGAATGGAATTTTTTTTGTATGGGTTATTCTATGATGAAATTTTTTCTAAGACCAATATTTGGATTTGATATGTTGAATGAGTTATGGTCATATGGAATGATTTTTATTATGTTATGGGTGATACCGATATCAACCTCTAATTCATCATGTTATAATTAATGGTATATTCGATCGAAGGGTACACATGATGTTATCCCAAGTTTGAAATTAGGAATATGGGTTGTTAGTACAAGCCATAAATAGTGTAGTTTTTGGGTTAGCCCAACCATAAAAGAGGGTCTAAATAGGTTATCAAAATAGTAATTTTGGGACAATGCTTTTTAGATCATACATACCATTTTATGAAGGGCTTGATGGATATCCTTGACATAATATTTTATATATTTATTTGTATTACAAAAATTTATGTCATATGAAAATGTTATAGTCTCATGGATCATGATATTGGATACCATTATGGTTCATTTCATATGAAATATAAATATTTATCATATGAATATCACTTAGTATCTATTATATCTCATGTATTGTATTAAAATTCTATTATAATGTTCTCATACACATATTATCATATTCTATTTATTTCTATATTATTTACCCTTACAATTAATCTGAGATTTCTATTTTTTATGTTTACTTTCCCTAAGATTTCAAAAACATATTATTTATGATATGTATAAGAAGGATGATTCTTTTTAGTAGTATATTGGAAGACAATGTATATAACATAAAGAAGAGTAATTTAGATGTCCATGTCCCCAATGGAATAATACCTCAATTATTAAAGGTGGATAGTTATATTGTGTTATAAATATTATTATAATATCATAGAATAATTAATTGTAAAATTTATGGGTCATAAATGTGGTTGAAAATACTTTCAACTAACATTGGTTGATATCTCATAATGTTATCATTCGAAACACCAATGGTAGAAATGTTAGTGATGCACATTAAAGGAGAAATAGAAGCTAGTTGTGGAGGTCTGGACATGATTCAGAACAATATGATAATTATAAAGAATGTGGTATTCTCCCTTTCAATAGGATCCATGTAATTCCAACCATATTTTCCTCCAGTAATATAAAATTATTATGAAATATTTCCAAAATACATCACATGACACCCCATAAGAGATGCATTGAATATTATATAGGTCTCGTCAAGGGTTATATCACATTTTTATGAAACCATGTCATATTTAACTAACTGATTTCAGGTTGAAAATATTATAACATTACGATATTGACTGTAATGTATATATATGGATGGGTGATTCAACATAGGGTTCAACAATATTATTCACTAAGATGGAAGATATTATATTAAATTCAAAATATATTATAGAATGTTAAATTACGATATTATAAATACCAAATATCCTTTAGAGAGGGTCTATTATTTTTGTATTAGATACAAGAAAGCTGGTGTTTCCCTATAAATGATCCTCCATGTGTTGTTTGTTTTTTTAGGATAGAGAGCAGTACATCAAGAAGCTAACGTTCTCAAGATGACATAGGATATATGAATACTCTATAATGACTTTTAGATAAAAAAACAATTGTATAGTGTATGGATCTCATGACAATGAACATCTACCCATATTTGGAATTCCATGGCTTGGTGGATGTTTTTTATATTATCTTACACATTCTAGGAATGTAGTTGTATATATTACTAATGAAACTTCAATAATATATTCTTTACAACTATCTATAAATGTGTATGTATTGGAATCATATGGTGATATTCGTGGGTATTGTATTGTTTAAGACTAGTATATATATGGACACATAGAAATTTGAGGTAATGGTGCCCTAGATATATAAATAAATTTGACTGATATGTTTATTTTTATGGTTATACATTGATTCTAACATTATTTTATAAATGTATTTTATCATTTATTAGCTATTAACATTACAACTCTAGTGAAGGGAGTAAAGATTATCCACAATATCGTAAATGTTTAATCCATCAGAACCATGGATCAGATACTTTCTAACAATGAATCATTGATAGATTGATTGGTAATATCCCGAAAATAGAGGGAGATTCTATTATATTATGTGTTTTTTAATTTGATCCCACATGACTTGAACTACGAGAAAAAAGATATAGAATATTATGATCTAGTTAACTCAACAATGTGTTGGTGATATTATCTCTTCGTCTATATGTTTTTTTAGTAATGTATCCATTATAACCTAAATTATATATTCACACAATCGGATAATTTTTTTATGATTATTTTGGTAGTGTACACATAGATCCTTGATAGTGGTATTGGGTATGCACAATGAATTGATAATGCAATCGAAAAAACTATTTTCCACAACAACATAGTGATCGAGTGTTTTTTGATTGTCCATATATATATAAGTGAAGTGTAATTATCATATTGGGTTATTAGATTATTTATTATTTAGGGGACTTATTGTTTATGACCTTACCCCCATTGGTGATAAAATCATATCTTCTAGGCTATATGAATATTGGATAGGTATATGAACCTTATATTGTTGTGATGGTGGATAAGCTTTCTTGAGGTGACAACATATATGTGTGGTCATTAGATTATGATGTATCGATCCATGTGCCTAAGATATTAGTAATAAAATCATCTATATAGAAATATATAATGAGAGAGTCACATGACACTATGTGGTTGTATCATCTTCGAGAAAAACAATCCTAACATAAGGATATAGTTATACTTGATAGGGATGAAGTGTGGAATTCTCTTATTCATTTTGTATTTCCTAAAATAATAGAGTATATTGGTCAAGAAAAAGCACCCATGACAATTTATGAAACAAAATAATTTGATGTTATATAATTTTTAATAATTACAGATTGGAATGTTTATGTGTTACCTAAGAACAGATGGTTCCCTAAAACAATCTTGGTTCTCTTGATCATATAAGTATATTCCATAGTTCATATTGATACATGAGTATAAGTAAATAAAATATATGGGAAATAATATTGTTCTATTACATTAAACATTAATTTTTTCCCATTATTATTATATCTCAAATTATGAAATTATTACATCACATTTTTCTTACCTATCATATAAGGCATTAGGAACTCATCTGAGACTAAACGTAGTCATCCTTCCTCATAATGAGTGATGGTTATATATGAGGAATTATATACTAGTATATATTTATAGAGACCCGAAGCTTGACGTACATGGACATTACATTACTTTTGCGGAATACTTAATACAGAACAAAAACATACACACAAGGACCGTAATAGTTTAGTGTCTTTGGAATCTTGGAAAGTAATCTTCTAATCGTGGTGAAAGATCTTCAACATATCCCATAAAGATCTTCCCCTTTTTTTCTTACCTAAAACCATTCTTTATATCTTGGGGAAAATAAAACAAAAAAAGGGTGAGCTCAAATGCTCAGTAAGGGTACGCATGGATAAAATAGAACATGTCATTTACTTTTGAACTTAAAAACATGAACATAACGTTTAAACATCAAAAGATTGAGGAATCACATAAAACATGGAAGTACGTAAGGCATAGATCATAAAGAAAAATTAAGAATGATAAAATAGCATGGGAATAAAACATGTAATTTTGGAAACCATTAAACACATCATATGATTTCCATATTATCCAAGGCATTGCATCCAAGACCATCTTAGTGGACAAAGTCCCTTTCTGAATCGAGTTCACTCCTCTTTCCAGTCCTCTATTACTGAACCGGTTTAACTTTCCATTCCATCCATGTCTATCTCATGAGATATAAATCTTTATCCAATGCATTGTAGGGAGATATAGGTCTTACCCATCACATATTGAAACCATTCTTTTGTTTGTCACAATATAAACATAAATCATTAATCATAACCCAAGATTAAAATGGGTTTTATAAAAATCATTCCATCATAACGTAATCCATACAAAAAAATTGTATATCATTTCATCATTCGAAAATTGAAAACCATGTAAATTATAGAGAAATGATACTTGAAATATACACATGTGAAATAATGTCATCTTATAAGAAAATGGTTTTGATAAAACACTTGAAATGAATTCTTGAGGAAAATATCCTTTTTTATTCAAAATCATTTTCTTTTCACAAAATGTCATGAAATTTTAAAAGAAAAGAATTTTTTTGAAAGTAGTCATGAAATATTTTAGAGGAAGCTTCATGAAAATGTTGCTTTATAAAACCGTAAAAATCCTTTCATGCCGTATACGTTAAAAAAACATTCTTCTCTTACTTTTGCCGGAAAAGTCAAAAAGTACCTCAGAACGTAAAAAAAGAAATATTCCTTACATACCATGTAGTAAAAGTAAAAAAATGGGTAAAAAGGACATTAAAAATACATGAAACCATTTTTAGAAAACATGGTCTTGGATGATAATGATAACTCTTGTAAATACTTACAAATAAACAATCTTGGATTAGAATGAGATTGATAAATTATCCCTTACCTTATGTCTGATATGCTTCATATGTATCCAAAACTCCTGTATAATGATTTATATAATGTCATTGACTTATTATAGAATCATATTAATTGTTATGATATCATATATGGTTCACTTATGACTTTATATTACCCGTTCATTTGTAAATTCCATGTAAAAGCAGCGTTTTGGGTAAAATCGTTTCATTTATCATCCGTGTTTTGACTTGTAATTATTCATATGATTACTTAGATCATGAATAATTAATTCCATAAGATAAAGTATTATTTATACATAATATATACTCAGAATATACATATATATAATAGATCAATATATGGAAAGAAATACACTGTTCATGGAGATGGTAGGCCGTATGTACGCATGACCGTTGTTTTCGTTTCCTTATTGAGTTAAATAGAATTAAGTATATGACATAAATATATATATACATAAATACATTAGCTTTATAATTTCATATATTTCATTATTATTTCTTATATATACTTTATAATCATTCTTAAATGGTTAATATAGAGAATGTATTTCATCGCGTCGTGGAGACCTTAGTCCGTACGTACGCACGAGCGATGATATCGTTTCCATAATTATTGAATTGAATTGGAGTGGATGACACAAAATATCATAATAATTATGATGTTATAATAACTATTTATAGTTATTCCATACACCATTATACCCATCCATTTAAGGTGTTGGTGGAAAAACAGATTACACCACATCGTGGAGATGGTATTATGTACGTACGCACGCGCGGTGATTTTGTTTTTCGTAGGATGGATAGTAGGTGAAATGGGTTTGTTTCATATTTATAATAACATATAATTATATTAGTAATACTAATGTTATTAATTTATAATGAAAAAACTAAAGAAGAATATGTTTAAGAAGAAATAATATTGAATGAATCGGTAGAACAAATTACCTCTTCTTTGATACGCCTCTTTAAAATCTCCACTTAGGGAACTAAGATTGGTCTTTTAAGTATACTATAACCTCTAGGATGTTTCTAGGTAAGTGTAGAAGAGAATTTGGCAGGGTTTGGCCGATCATTAAGGCACAAAGTGGTGTGAGGAAGAGAGGGGGTAGGTGCCCTTTTATAAGGGAGGAGAGGGGAACCTTTGGAAATCTAAAAAATATTAATTTATAATAAATATAACCCTACTAAAAACATCCAAAAATGACTCATATAAAAATATTAGATACGATAGGGTTGTAATCTCATCATGCAATAAAATTTATACATGTTAGTAATTTATTTTAAACATTATCAACTTGATTTATCCTTATTTAATCAATTTAATTTTATTTGTGGTAATAACATTCTAAATTTTAAATTATAAAAACTAATCACTTATTTGTTGTTAATTGTCCATAACTGGATACTTAATAAAATTTTATACCATTTAAATTTAAATTTATAATTTTTAAATATTTTTTTAATTTTTAAACAATTTTATAATATGTTATTTTTATAAAATAACAATAGTGTCAATTTTGAAACTATTTATTTATTTGAATTTAAATAAAATAAATACAGAAGATATTTTCGAACTAAAATCATTAATAGATTCATAAAATGTCATATGTATCTATAAAATTAGTGGAGAACATTAAATAGTTCATATATATTTATTTTATTATTTTTAAAACCATTTATTTGGTTTATCTTTTAATAAAATAATTACTACAACATTTTTGAATAATTATTTAATATACTTACTTGTGGCATAAAAATTAAAATAGAAATACTATTATAAATATAAATCTATTACCTTTCACAATAATAATTTTACTCGAATTTATCATCTTAAAATCACAATATTTAAATTGTTATATTTATTAAATTATGAATGTGACAACTTTGACATCATTTAAAATAAAATAATATAAGTGTCATAATCACTTTTATAAGTCACCAAATTTTAAACTATTAGACCATTGGATGATTATAGTTTAAATATACATGACCAATAAGTTTTGGTCAGGGTTTTGAGCCTTTTATGGTCACTATTAGTTTAATAAAAACTATATTCTTGATTTATCACTAGATAAACAATTTCTTCATCATTATTGTGTCACAATTAATGATACTTATTTAATCACTAAAAATTATAAATAAATTCATATGATGTAGATAATTTTATTTGATTTTTGGAGACTATTTATTTTCTAATTTTCATGAAGTCTGTCACTAAGTTAAAATTAATATACTTATAAGATTTAAGAGAGTGACATGTTGTCACTTTCTTTGGTTTTAATAATAATTAATTTATTTTCATGGAAAAAAGTCCATTAAATGAATCTAATCCGACCCTTAGGTGATATGGGTCAACTTTTAGTCATCCAATAGGATTTTGGAAGGTTTCAGGGTAATTTTAGAATCTTATATTTACCCTTAATTACCCGATTTACCTTTAACTATGGTAAATAAATTTTAACGTGGTTACTATTCATAATGCAAAAAAATAAAAAGTAGCCTATTAAAATAATTTGGATCCAATGATTCCAAATATGGAATCCATTTTTCTAAATTCAATACACAAAAGTTGCAGAAATTAAATTAAAATTAATCTCGTTGTCGAAAGAAAACAGGTTTTTGTTTAAAACATTGTAAAAGATTGAATTAATTTAACCTACGAATTCAAGGTAAAATCAATGATAATGAAATAAATTATTCTAAATGGGAAAAATATATTATATTTACACTTTAAAACCATTCAATATTTTAATTTAACCATATAAATTACTACGATGAAAAAAGTTGTTTTTAATTAAAATATAGCGTGTTTTTACTATTTATTAAAATATGAAAGTTATTAAAAAAATATCAAAAAAATATCAAATGTAAATTTTTATAGCATGATTCAAAATAATAAGTTTATTTTGTAAAATTTAACTTATAATCTTTTCAAAAAATTTATTTAAAATGGGTGCGCCATCAAAAGGCGGCAAAACTACATTTTTTTAAAAATACATATTTTACCCGAAAAAAATTATTTTGTTCTCATACCATGTTCTAGAAAATGTGAATGATGAATAATAATGTTATAAAATACAAAATGTAGTTAATAATATTCATAATGGCTAGTTTATAATAATATTATAACCATATATCGTTGTTTAGTGAAACCCGGCATTGCATACTACACACGCTACCGAGGAAGGTCGAGATTGCGTGTAATGAAAGCCAAATTAGGGTTGTGTGTTGTGAAAGACTCCTTTGTTGTTGTGTATAAAAAAATCAAACCATATTAAATTTATAAATTGAATATATATATATATATATATACAATCAATGTTGTGTAGAATGACTATTATCAAACGAACTTGAAATTTTGTATAACACGATCCAAGAATTGTGTTGCGTATACACCAAGAAAATACGTTGTTGCATATTGCACAAGATAATCATGGTGTAGCATAAACCACATGACATAAAATAAATTAAAAAGAATACTTATCATAAAATCTTGGGGTGTTACAATATTATTCAATATTAATTTATGTAAATCGATTATCCATTGGATGATCACCTATCCTTAGTTGAGTTTATGTAATACAATATTTATTATGATTCCATTTAGATGTAGACTTATGAGGATCTCTATATAATTCCATTTGATTCAACACATTTTAATCATGTGGCCATTGAGTTAGATTTTGTGAGGCCAAGCATGGTACAAGATACATCTGATAGGCTAAATACTATTTATAAGATTTTGATTATTGAAATAAAATATGATGATATATTATGTAATATTACGGAGGATATAATTTGTGTTATCAATAAGAGTTTTAGTTTTTATGATATTGCATCCTTGAAAAATCAACTGATCATTTTGGAAACAATAGAAGGTAAAATTTCACAATGTTGAACCATTAGAGATCATATAGAGGATTGGGGTAATGTATTTAAATTTGGATATTTCATATTGAATAATTATTATACAATTAGTTTCATGTGTCTTAGTGTTAGGTGTACTTCCCTGATCCGACACATTTCATTGACTTTGAGAAATTTTTGAAGGATCCAAGTGCGTCATACTTGTAGTCGATAATTTTTTTTCATGATCTCGGAATTTATATAATCTAATGGAATATGGTTCGACAGTTATATAATATATGGAATCATATATGTATGTAGGATGAGACATTATAATAATACGATGATTTTAAACATTAGTGTTATGATATTATTGAATAGTACCCTATAAGAAATATCATATGGATGATTAGTCTAAATACCCGGATGATTATATCATATTCAATTTGATTCAATGTCTGATGTATTATGATTATAAATTATAATTTTCTTTTATTTATCACCCTCTATATTCATTTGATATATTAGTAATTATTTTCACGTGATTAATTATAGAATGTGGTAGAGATGGGTAATTGATCATCCTTTAGTTTATAGAGACGAGACATGAACACATTGGTGGAACCCATCATCCATCAACTGGTGTTCTATGAAGCTTCCATTGCATTAAAAGACCCCATTGTCCAAACAATGTGGCTACACTAGCCACATGGATGCACTTGTAGAAACCAAAAATTAATTTAATCCAACCATGTGAATGGTGTCCCATTATGTGGGTGAAATTAAAACATTCCATGTGGTTTAATTCCAAATATATTAACCGTTATTAATTATATGAAACAATAAATGTAATTACCATATCAAATTGAACACACCCATTATAGATTATTAATTTTCCTCATATTGATCTACTTAGATCCTCTTTTTAAGAGTGACCAAACTATTCCAAAATATTTAGTCTTTCATAGATCCATGGATAAATCATCAGTATATATTATAAATGAAATTGGATCCATGTTGGATATTACTTTTCGATCAGGACATGATGATGATTTCTCAATATCTTCATAGATAATTTATAGACTCACAATGTTGAAAATGATTATTTTTCAACTTGATATATTCCACCACCATCAAGCATTCATTAGAGAAGTGTTTTCAAATAAACATTATATCCACATTTATGATTATCTATTGATGATAGAACATAAATTTGATTTCGATTATATAGAATAATGGTGGAGGATCGCACGATTCAAAAATAAAACATATAGACTAGAGGTAGATTAAAAAAATCAAAGTTGATTATACCATGTATTTTTTGAGTAACAATTAATTTAAGAATATATTAAATAATAATATCTTCAATATTGAATGAATTTTCATATATATGTTTACTTTGAATAGAACTGACACACACAATAATTTATTAGTGATAAATTCAGTATCCGTTATTTGAACTATAACAAACGCATTGATTTGGTGTTCTTTTCATTGATATACATTTGTATGTATTCTGTTTGTTGACTTATTGTTATGTGTTTCTTGAATCGGCTTCAAGGTATATAATAATTTTGATTATCATTCAAAAACACATCGGTGATCCCAAATCCATATTAGAAATACATGAGGAAAAATCAAATTCCTTATTAGTGAGTAATGTTATCTTTTCAACAGTAATTGATTAGAATTTTAGTTCTTTATTAACCACCATAATGTATGAAAAATATTTACATTTGTTCCCCACATATTCTCTTGTTACCCTTGTTTAATATTGGGACCCGAAAACATCATGATCTCTCTTTATGGGGTTTTATTATGGGTTTTTGTGCATCCCTTGAAACACATTTACAAGACATTATTCTATTATTATTTCTATAGAAACATTTTAACTTGATTTATTATGATCACATATTGATATATGTTGAAACTAAAATCAGATAATGATATGTTGTCGGAGATTATTTTTTTTGATACCACAAATGGCTGTATTTGGGTGAATGAAATCCATTATCCATCTCAATGGAGCATTCTGGGAAGGATAATAAAGATTACCTATTTTTTGAATTATTCATTCATGATTGAAATATAAATGCAATAGTCTTTTAGGCTAAATGTAACATAAATTTTCCCACTTCTATATAGGATTCTCCCATGGATAATGCATTAAAATACATGATATACATGTTTGCATGCTGGATTCTAATCGGTGAAAAAGAATCAATCACGCCAAATGAGACTCCATACTACACCTTTTGTGATCCCCTACATATAAAATGAATGGATGCATAGAAGGTCTCTTCCATGACAGAAATATTTGGCACCAGGCCAAAATATCTATTATATATATTGAAGTGAACCCCACCACCCTCATCTTAGTGATCCTTGGGAATTTCGACCATGGATATGCAATTCATAAGAACAATCTTTTATGACATCTTGAAACCATGGAAGCCACATGGTATAGATATCACGTGATAGGTTCACTTTGGGTCCTCCCTCAGGTAGACCGATAACTGTCTAATATTTAACCAACTATATTAAACCAAAATCTGTTTTGATCATGACCTCTTATTATCTACACCCCTGAACATGAGGGAAACTCTTCTTGTGCACATACCATCATATGTATGGCCCATTTGGGGTATATCCCATTATTTGTTATCCCATAATACACATATCCAATCCTACATGCAACATCTCTTTCATGCAACCCATACAACACCATCATCACAAACTAGAATACTCTGATTCCAGATACTCCTCCTCAACCTATAAAATACCTTGAGTCGACCAACACCTCTTTTTCCCATTCACATGCCAGGGGTTGATATTCTAAGGTTCGATTCTTTGAGTATTGTGACACAAGCCATTCCACTAAAATATCTTGAAATATGATAACCTACATCTAATGGAATGTTGAACACAGAAGGGACCCTCTTACATTAGTTCAACAATATCCATTTCATGGAATATTTTTCCTAGTATTCCTATATAAATGATTATAAATTTATTTTACCCTATATGATAATCATATTATGCCTCTTGTTCTAAAAAAAGAAATGTCATGTTCACCGAGAAAAAAATTTCATCTATCCTCACTAGATAAATTTATATTATAGAATACCCTACTACATATGAATATTATGCCTTCTGCGCCAAGCATAATGTTCCAATAGTCCTCAATATATAAATTTTAACTATTTGAATCCCTATTATTAATTAATATTATAACTTACATTCCAATCATAAGATATCTGATGCCAAGTCATGGGACGACCACCAAATATCAACAATGGGCCTCCATATTATGTGTAATTCCCATCATATACCTTTACCCATTAATAATATAAGATGACCTCATGAATTTAAATGAGGATGAAATTATGGAAAACTCAATTCAATACCCCACATACCACATCTAATAAAAATATGTTACACTATAATATTTCCTCATTAAATGCACATGATATGCCCTCATGAAATGACATTTTAATGAATTTATGGGAATATCACTGAATAATCCACCCACATATCATCCTTCCACATGACGTTGAACTAGAATCTTACCTCATGTAATGCACATGGAATTCCCATATGGCTTAACATGATGAATTCATGATGGTCAAATCATTACATAAGCCCTACCCACATCATTCATCCCCATGAGGTTAATCTCTAATGTTAAATAATGAAATTTTCATTGTATTCCATTATCATATGATGTGAGGAGGAATAAATGGGATTTTTCATTGGGTAATAATCATTCACACCAGTCCCACTCCATAGCGGCACCTGGGCCGCTCTGACACATAATCCCTAACAACAACCTCAATTCTCCTATAAACATATGGGCTGCTCACATATATAATACCCATATACATCGAATCCACCCATAGAAGCCCACATAACACTCATATATGTAGTATACTACCATATTAAATCCATTAGAAACCTTCATTTTTAGTCCTTGCACCATATCTTGTTGGTGCATAATTCGAGACATAAACAGCATGTCTGGTGCATCATCTTGATTCTCTCATTGAGGAAAACTATTGTTCTCTAAGAGGCTAATAGCAACCTCCCCATCCAACAAAAATATATATGGGAATCCATACTAGAGTAATCCCTAGAAACAACCATGAATGGGCCACCCCTACATGTAATCCCCAATCATGTTCCCTCAAATTTTCATCCACTTCTATAAGAACCATACAATTCGGAACTAAATGGAAATCCATTCCCAATAAACATTGATTTATAGGGAATATATTTTAGGTTAAATACTAATATTCCATACATTCCATCAAATCCATCTTAATCCACCTTGATTTTCCTCATTCCACCACTTCTCAGAAAGGACATTCCACCCATGTAGGTTTCATCTACATGTATGCCCCACCAACATCATCACTACACATAGATTAACCTAGGAATCTTCCATGTGTAGGCCTCAGGAAACCCAGAACAATCTAACCAACATAATTCATCTTGTGAAGGGAATCCCTCATGTTTATTACATGAACCATCCATCAATCTATGTGGGTTTTGATCCCTATATCTTAACATGATATGTATGATGCCTCATCGAAGCTCAATCATGAACAATGTTAAACAATGGTACCCACTCCTTTTGTTGCACCTCCCAGATCCTCCTCTTGTAGAGACTAGATCAACCATCCAATTGTGACATATTCTATTTTTGGGATACTGCTCTCATAAAATCCCTCATAAGGAATTTTGATCCATCCATCAATAATCCATAACCCCCCCCCCCCCCCATAAAGTTTCACCTCCCTGATCAACATCCACTTGTGACTAAATCATCCTTCATTGGGTGGAATCTTTACTTTATGGGGAAAACTCTAAGATCCTCCCTCATCGTGTGTTTTGATACATCCAATGGTAAAAATTGGTGCCCCCTACTTGGTGTTCACCTCCCTAGTCCACATTTAATGATTTTTTATAATACTTCATAATGTGATATATTCCCATTTTGGGACACAACTCATGAATCTTTACTCGTAGAGGGTTATGATCCATTCATGTATAGTCGTTGGATAACCCTGTTTGAGTTAAACCTCTATGATCATCCATTAATGGAGTTTTGATCATAATTCACTGTGTAACATATTCACTTTATGGGACACACCTCTCGAATTGTCCCTCATAGGGAGGTCTGATATATCCATCATTAAACCAAGATGAATACCACCATGATCCACCATCATGGGTATTATAATAAGCCTGAACTATCTGAAATCCTCCTATTATGGGACACACCCCCTAAATATTCCATCATATAGTGTTATGATCCATCCACTGACAAACCATTTCCCCCTCTTAGGGGGCACCCCACTGATCTACCTGCAATGATGTTCAAATCAACCATCAAGGCGTGAAATCATCCCTTTATGGGACACATCTCCCTAAGTATGCATACAAAGTCATTTTGATCCATCCATTTGGAAAGCCTTACATGATCTACCACATAGGGATATACCTCCGTGGTGTGATCTAACCATTTTCACTCTATATTCATAATCCATTATTCATTCCAAATTCCACACTACTACCCCTTGTTTAACATGGTATTTTTGAGGAGATCATTCGAGGATATTTTGGTGGAATAAGATAAACCGGGATTGACATGGCATGTCCTAGATTATACACCAAAGATACCTTCATGAGGATCCCTATTATGTGGATGAATACATGTGTCCAATGATCCAAATTTCCAATTATTCTAAATATACTCGACATTAGAATCTCCTCTGATGAAGTGTTCCTTCCCTTCCAAGACAATTTGGATTGTCCATAATGATGTAGTTTAAATGACTAGTTGTCCACAAGGATATGAAACTATGAATGTGTCCGAAAAACATGACTGAAATATATGAGGGATACACAGACTATGAAACAAATTCTATAGAGGAATCTATTAAATGAGAAGAAAGCATACCATAACCATGTTTTCATTGTGGATTTATCATCACCAATCATAGTGGTAGTGGACTCCTTCCATTGGAAGGTGGGAAAATAGGGAAATGAGTATGCATCTCTATGAATGTGTATTCCATGTATGTTAATGTGTCAAAAAAACAGGTGAACCTGACTTGAAACTCATCTACTTCATATGTGAGAAGATAAAAAATTATAGTAATTACCAAATTGATGCATCACCCATGTTAATCCCAAGTCTATCATATTTCAGTGGATGTGTATCATTGGGAATATTATGAGTACGAGACATTGTCTCCTCACCGACACTACCTCTCTCTTGGGACATGCAGGGGGAAGCCAACCTTGATTCCATAATCGTTTTTCCGAGACCACATCCTTCACCAGTCGCTCTAGGGGAAACCATCTCTGACTCCAAAGCCACATAACTAACATGGTCACCCTCATATAACGTGAAGTGGGAGACCACACCCTAATCAATCAAATTCTCCCCAACATCTTCACACTAATGGGATGCACAAGAAATAACATCCACTGACACCGCAATCTCCTCACTGACACCACAACACTTATCAGTTATGTAGGGATAAACCACCCCCTGAATCTATTAGATCCTCACATAAAATATCATAACTATAGCCTCCATAGAGAAACCACTCTCAACTTTCTCATCTCTTCCAAAATTTGTTTCCCTCAACGGCTGCATAGTAATCCCCCCCCCCCCCGCCACCGACTCCAGCATCTCTTAATCGACATTGCTGCCCTCGTGGGCCATTAAAGGAGAATCCACCCCTAACACAACTGAAAATTAACCAGAACTGCCACCCTCAAGGGCCGTGTAGGGGGAACTACCACTAACTCCATCATCTCGTCTCCAACACCATCATCTTTATTATTCTTGAAGGTGGGATCCACCTTAAGACCCAATACCCTCCTCAACAACACCACCTAAATCAAGGGCCAAAGAGGGATAAACCACCCCCTGATGCCATCGAATCCTCGCTAACACTACAACCCACATGAGATGCACATGGAAAAATTAACATGATCCTCTTAGCTCCTAGCCGATACCACTAAACTCTTATGATGTCTAATGGGAAAACCATTCTAGATCCCATAAGATTCTTGTTGAAACAGCCACCATAATGGGTCTTGTGGGGGGTAAACCGCCCCCTAACACCATTATCTCCTCAATGACAGCAGCACGCTCATGGGACACACTAGGGGAAACCACACCAAAAAAAATGAAGTTATATGTCATCATCATAATATGCTATTGAAGTCCCCATATCATTGGAATCATCATGAACTGAGGTCCTCTTCATCACCACTAGTAGAAACCATGGAGGACATCACAATACTGATAACACCGGGTGTGGATGTCCTCCCCATTTACATCATCAGACACTTCAAAGGTCCTCCCTACACCAAAATCATCTGACATTGAGTTACTATCCATTTTCATCAGCAACCATTGCATAGGTCCTCCACACACTTCCCTCGTTAGAAATAGAGTTTCTCCCCATCACCACTAGTATCCATTTTGGAGGACGTTCTTGCACCAGTATCACCGATCATGGAGGTCCTCTCTATTACCATCATCAACCACTACTAAGGTCCTCCCCAAAATGCCATCATCTGGAAAAAAGGTCACCCTTATCAAAATTATTATCCATTGAAGAGGACATATCCTCAGTATCATCATCGGGCATGATGGTCCTCCATGTAACCACCAGAATCTATTGTGGAGGTCCTTCCTGCAACCACATCACCTAGAATGGATCCCCCCTATTTCAATCATCATCCTTTATTGAGGTCGAAACTAAACTACCGTCATCAGAGATGAAGGTCTTCCCCATAACCTAAAGTATCCATTTCTGTAGTCCTCTCTATAATTCTATCATCTGGCATAGAGGTCCTCTTGATCCCCCTATGTAGCCACCATAGTGGTCTTCCAAACATTTCTATCACCATGCACCTAGGTCCTCCATGTTTACATCAGTATCCATGATGAAGGTATTTCCCACACCTCAATCACCAGAATAGATGTCCTCCCAATAAACATATATATTTATTTGGGAGGTCCTAACTATACTAACATCGTCTGACACTAAGACCTTTCTATATACATAATTTTCAAATGTATAGGTCCTATAAGCACCAATATTTGTATTCCAAAAATTCCTCCATGTTTCCATCAACAACCAGTATAGAGGCCCCCCACATGTAACAAACAATCTCTGTGAAGGTCCACCCTACACCAAAATGAGCTATTATATATGTCCCCCCATTCCTCTATCAACGAGTGTGGTGGTCCTCCCCGCACTACCAAAAGTTGTCACAGAGGTTGTCCTCATGGGTAAGGCATGACTGTGTCCTAAAGAAAACACTTGGGATAGGTCAATCATATCCCTTCTCTGATTAATCTACATTGTGAGATGTAACTATGGGCTTCCTAACCATCCAAGATCCATCTCCCTATAAAACCAAAACTCCAACATTCCATTCCTTCTGGGATCTATCATCTCATCATACTGACGGTGGAGGCCTTATCTCCCCATCGTGCTAATTATCATGGAAGACACACATTCGGGGTTTCGTCATTCCATTGTACTAATTCTCCATGCATCAAATACTTCTAGGATCTCACACCCCATCATACCAACTCTCTATGCTTCCCTGACGTTTAGGCTTCATCACCCCTTCATACTAATGTTCTATCCTTACATGCCTTTTTAGTTCCATCATCAAATCCTACAAATGATCCATTAATTCATGCATTTCAGTCTCCATCACCCTATCTTACTGATTCTCTAGGATTCTAAGCCTTTCAGGATCCATCACCCCATTGTACTGAGTCTATATGCATCCATTCCATGTTGGATCCATCTCCCCATCATATAGATGTTATACGCTATGTATAATGACCCGTACAATACATACATTGTTATTAATTCAAAATTTAAGTACACTTAATACAACATATAACAAAACCATGAAAGGACTGTATAGGTATAGTGTCTTTAGAAACTAGGAAACACAAACAACTGGTTCTTAAAGAGTCAACACTGCCTCCCATTTATTTCATCATATCTATTGTCTCTTTTTGCATATCTTACTTAATAAGATTTTTCCTGACCTGGGGAAAGAAAACATACAATAGGGTGAGCTCAAATGCTCAGCAAGGGTAAACAAACGAAATATCAATCACATCATACTAATAATAACATAACATTTTGGAAATGTTACCCTGCAAAATATATCATAATTTCATAATATGGGATAAATCATGGTAGTGAAATGTAATCACAATAATCATAACATAAAACATGAATCCTTATGGAATTCACACATAATCATCGAGAATCATTTCTTATTAGTCAAGACTAATTGTCAAGACTATCTTAGTGGACAATGTCCATTTCTGAACCGAGTTTATTCCTCATTTCAGTCCTGTTTCACTGAACCGGTTTAACCTGCCGTTCTAGCCATGTATATCTCATGCGATATAAAATCATTACCCAATGCATTGGAGGGAGCTATAGGTCCCACCCATCTCATAATTATACCATTCTTATGTTTCCAAAAAATCATAAACCATACATCATAGCATAACCCATGTAATAAAAATGGGATTCTTAAACATCATGACATCATAAAAAATTCATATAATATAAAAGAATTCCTAAAAATAATTACATCACAACATAATCAAATCAATGTAATAATAGGGATAGAAACAGAATCCTTTATTATCTTAGATGGAAAATAATTTTCATAATACATTTGAACTACATTATTGAGGAAAATATCCTTTCTACTTCAAAAAAACATTTCATTTATTAACTTCTCATACAATTATAAACTAAAAAAAAGATGATTAAAAATAAAAATGAAAACTTTTAAAGGAAGATTCCTGGAAATAATGTTTTAAAAATCCATTCATGTCGTATATGTTTAAAAAACATTTTTCTCGTACTTTTGTCAGAAAAGTCAAAAAGTACCTCGTACGAAAAACGTCAAAAGATTCATTTCATATCTTTTACTAAAAACTCACAGAAGGGTAAAACTGGATTTAAACAATTGTAGGTGGATGTAAATAATGTTATATATTGAGGAAACATGTATGTGGATGATAAAATACTCCCAAGCAAATTCTAAAGTATAAACAATCTCGGATAAAAATTGAGAATGCGATATTGTCCCTTACCTTGGGTCCGATATGCTTCATAAGTTTCCAAAACTCCTATATAATGATTTAAATAATGTTATTGACTTATTCCAGAATCATAATTATTGTTATGATATCATATATGGTCATATTCTTAGCTTCTTATTATTAATATTTCATTACTACTTGTTATTCAGGTGTTTATTACTTTTTTGTTCTTATGCGTGTTTTGTCGAATAAATTATTATTCATATCTTTAGGTTATATATACCGAATTCCCATTATTGTATTAGTGTACTATATATCATATTTATTCATTTATATAATCATTATTTAATGAAGATCATGTAGAACGAATCCCATCACATCGTGGAGACGGTATTCCGTACGTACGCACAAGCGATGATATCTTTCCCATGATCGTGGAATTGTATTGCAGTGTATGCATACTATTTCAGAATCAATAAAACATTACAATAATTAGATATAGTTATTTATTTTCACCATTATACCAATTTAAGTAAGTTGGTGATGGAAAATAAATTACACCACGGCGTGGAGACGGTATTCCGTACGTACGCACGCGCGATGATTTCATTTTCCTTAGGATAGATTGATGTTGAAATAGGGTTGTTTCATACTTATAATAACACATCAGTATATGAGTGATACTGATGTTATTAATTCATAATGAAAAAACTAAAGAATAAGAAGTGTAGGAAGAAATAAAGTTGAAAGAATCGGTAACAGACATTACCTCTTCTTTGAAGCGCTTCTTTGAGACCTCCTTTAGGGCACTAAAATTGGTCTTTGAAGAAGACCAGGACCTCTAGGATGTTTCTTGGGAAGCGGAGAGGAGACATTGGTAGGGGTGGGCTGAGATTTAAGGCTCATAGTGGTGTGAGTAAGAGAGCGAGGAGGTGCCCTTTTATAAAGGAGGAGAGGGGAAACTTTGGAAAAACTAAAAATATTATTTTATTATAAAGCCATATTCTTTTTTAAATAGCTACAGATTGATTTATTTTGAAGATAAGGTGTGGATGGGTCGACATCCTCTCATCCAATAGAATTTGGAAAAGTTTAGTTTAATATTTTAGCCTCATCATTTAGATTTAACTATAAGTTAGATAATTTTACTTTTACCGTGTCTTTTTATATTCTTACGATATAAGGTTAATAAACATACTATAAAAATCCAAAAGAACCCCAAGTTGTTTATTATTAATATATATAACCTTATCTAATTAATTTTTCCGAACTTTAGATTTTAAGGAAAAAAATAACAATTAATAATATAATATTTGTTTTAAAAACAATTTTATGTCAATTTTGACACTATTTAGTAATTGATTTTTGTGAAAATCATAATAGAATGATTAGTAAAAAAATGGTTAATTAAATATATACTAACATATAATATTAACCTATAAAATTAGTGGAATTTATAAAAAGCCTCAAATTACATTTATTTGGGTATTTATAACATCAATTATGTCAATATTTCATTAATAAGATAATTACTACATCATTTTTGTGTCATAAATAAATTAAATTATTTAATGTCTAAAATTTACAAATAAATTACCATTATATAGGAAATAGTTTTATCTTTCTAATTAATATTTATAGTTGAGTTTATCTTCTGTATAACACTATATTAAAAATTATTTACTTATTAAACATTGATTGTATCTATTTTAACTGTTCTTTAAATAAATTAATAATAAATGTACTAATATAATCCATGTGGGCCTAAATGGTCATATATTATTCCTATGGTTGTTTTTGGTCGAATTACACTTATCCAATAGAATTAGGACATGTGTTAGGGTAATAATATTATTATTTTTACCCTTAATTACACTATATACTTTTAACCATGGTAAATAAAAGAAAAAAGTTATTATTCACCAAAAATTATTTTCATCTCATTGAACCACATTTTACTTACTGACATAAACCGTGTATCTCAGATTTTTGAAATTCCACTCACAAAAGCGGTAAAATTATGTTTTATGTAAATTTTCAAATTCTCCTAGGAGGTGGGTAAAAGACGGTGAAAAAGTTCAATAAAATTTTTATGTATCTAAAATTATTATAAAATTACTCCAATGAATTAAATTGAACATATATAGGTATTATGTATCAATTTTGACCTCAAATAAATTTAAATAAAAAAATATTTATTTAAATATAAAGTCTGTTTTTAAATACTAACCCAGTGTTTTCACTATTCATCAAAAATGGAATGTTTCCAGAAAAATACAAAAATTTTACCCTAGGCTAATTTCAATATTAAGAATCCAAAAATGAAGTCCATTTTGAAAAATAAAATATAAAAAATTTCATAAAGTGGTTATTACTATTAATAACGGCTAGTTTTAATAATATTTTAATAGCATATCATTGTTTAATAAAACTCGGTATTGCGTACAGCACAATCTATCGAGAAAGGTCGCAATTGCGTGTAAAGAAAGCCAATAAAGTGTTGTGTGTAGTGAAAGATTCCTTTGATGATTTATATAACATAAAAACAAAATATTTCACATAAAACTCTCGGGTGTTACATTCTACCCCCCTTAAAATGAATTTCACCCTCGAAATTCGTCACATTGTAAAAAACAGATGAGGATACCTCTCCACCATCATATCCTCATGTTCCCATGTAACTTATTCTAATTGGTGGTTCCTCCTTAAAACTTTCACCAAGCGAGTGGCCTTATTCCGTAGGACTTTTTCACTATGATCGAGAATCTCTATCAGATGTTCTTCATAAGAAAGATCTTGTTCTTGTGGTACAACTTCTAAGTTGAGTACATGTGAAGGATCATGTATGTACTTTCTCATGAGAGATACATGGAACACATCGTGAACTTGAGAGAGATTCGGTGGAAGCGCCAATCGGTAAGCTACCTTCCCAACACGATCCAGTATTTTGAAAGGACCGATATTCCTAGGGCTCAGCTTTCCCTTATTTCCAAATTTCATTACTCTCTTCCAAGTAGATATTTTTAAGAACACTTTATCACCCACTTCAAACTCTAATTCTTTTCTTCGGTTGTCAGCATAACTTTTTTGTCGACTCTGAGCTGCTCTTATGTGTTGTTGAATAGATCAGACCTTTTCTGTCATCTCATCAACAAGATCTTGTCCAAATAGCTTTCTTTCCCCAACTTCATCCCATCAAGTTGGAGTCCTGCATTTCTTTCCATAGGGAGATTCATAAGGAGCCAAATTAATACTGGAGTGAAAGGTATTATTATAAGAAAATTCCACCAAAGGTAAGTGTTGATCCCAACCACCATTGAAATCCATAGAGAAAGCACTCAACATATCTTCTAGAGTTTGAATTGTCCTCTCAGACTGACCGTCTGTTTGAGGATGATAAGCAGTGCTGAAACTCAACTCTGTATCCAGAAAATGCTGATGTCTTTTCCAGATCTTTGACGTAAACCTCAGATCCCTATCAGATATAATATAAAGTGATACTCCATGCAATCTTACCACTTCCTTCACATATATCATGGCAATCTGATCTAGAGAGAAATCATCTCTAATATCGATGAAGTGTGCCGACTTTTTAAGACGATCAACTATGACCCATATAGAATTATTTCCTTTGGATGTTTTAGGAAGTCCTGTGAAAAAGTTCATAGTGATGTTTTTCCATTTCCATTCGGGTATGAGTAATGGTTGTAACATCCCCTTAGACTTCTGTCTCTCAGCTTTAATTTGCTAACAAACCAAGCATCGAGAGACATATTCAGCAACATCTCTTTTCATTCCATCCAACCAAAAGTACTCTTTCAGGTCCCTATACATCTTCGTTATTCCAGGATGAATAGATAATGAAGAACTATGAGCCTCATCCAGCAGCTCCTTCTTTAATTCGGGGATGGGAGGAACACAAACCCGATTCCTGAACATTATTATCCCATCACAATCAAGGTTGAATTCAGGAACATTTCTCACCTTCTTTTGTAACTCTACTTCTTCTTTATGTTACACTTTAATCATTACATGTATAGATGGTTGAACATTCATTTGAGAAAAATACGATTTTACCCTTTCATTATAATTCCAAGATCCATCCTTTGTAAATACATATATATTGGATCTTTTTTTTATCCTCATCATTGATAAACTGGCATGGACATGTCAACTTAATGCATCTGCCACCATATTTGCTTTCCCAGGATGGTAATGAATTGAGCAGTCGTAATCCTTAATCAGGTCCAACCATCTTCTTTGTCGCATATTCAGCTCCTTTTGTGTGAAAATATACTTTAAAATTTTATGATCAGTATAAATGTCACACATTTCTCCATAAAGATAATGCCTCCAAATCTTTAATGAAAAGATTACCACAGCTAACTCCAAATCATGATTTGGGTAATTTTTCTCATGGATTTTCAACTGTCATGAGGCATAAGCTATCACCATATCATTTTGCATAAGAACACACCTCAATCCCTTCTTGGATGCATCATTGTAGATCGCAAACCTTTCTCCACTACAAGGCAGTGTGAGCACAGGTGCACTGGATAACCTTCTTTTCAACTCCTGGAAATTATCATCACATTCCTCCGTCCAAACAAACATTACTCCATTCCGAGTTAACCTGGTGAGTGGATTAGATAATCATGAAAAATCATTCACAAAACGTCGATAATATCCAGCAAAACCAAGAAATCTTCGGATCTCAGTTACTATTGTTGGTCTCGAACCTCATTCAAAATCCTCTATTTTTGCTGGATCCACAGATATCCCCTCTTTTGAGATTATGTGACCCAATAATGAAACATTTTGAAGCCAAAGTTCACACTTGGTAAATTTGGCATAAATCTTCTCCTTTCACAGGGTCTTCAATATAATTCTCAATTGATCTTCATGTTCTTCCTTGATCTTTCAATATACAAGAATATCGTCTATAATGACTACCACAAACTGATCAATATGTTCTCTAAAGACTCTATTCATTAGATCCATGAAGATATCAGGGGAATTAGTAAGACCAAATGACATCACTATAAATTCATAGTGTCCATACCTTGTACGGAAAGTCGTCTATGATATATCGTCCCTTTTAACCCTTAATTGATTATACCCTAAACGAAGATCAATAGTGGAAAAGTATTGAGATCCGCGTAGTTGGTAAAATAAGTCATCAATGTGCGAGAGAGGATATTTGTTCTTGATAGTGATCTTGTTAAGTTCTCGATAATCAATGTAGAGTCTCATTGATCCATCTTTCTTCTTAACAAACAGAACAGTTGCTCCCCAAGGTGATGCACTAGGGCGTATGAATCCCTTATCAAGATTCTCTTGGAGTTGCTTCTTCAATTCCTGCAACTCAATTGGGGCCATTCTATAAGGTGTCTTTGAAATAGGAAAAGCACCTGGTATGAGTTCTATTGAAAACTCAACTTCATGATTTGGTGGAAGACCTGGAAATTCCTCCAGAAAGACATCATCAAACTCCTGTACAATGGGAATATTCTTAATCGTGAGTTTCTCACCAACCATTTGAGATAAATAACCTTCATTAAGTGGAATCAAGACCCATAAGATGGAAGAAATTTCCACTGGAAGGTTATGTCCATCCTTGCATCGATAGAAGATCAAAGATTGATCTGGAATGTGAAATGTGGCTTCCCTTCTTTGAAAATTGATATGAGATCCATATAGAGAAAGAAAATCCATGCCAAGGATCACATCAAATTCCACTATAGGAAGGATCACAAGATTTTCAGGAAAAAATTTCCCACAAACTTCAACCAGAGAAGAAATATAAACTTCTGATGCCACTATTGTGCCATTAGGAGTTGTCAATGCTAACTCAACATCTAATTGTTGAAGTAATACGATGATACCCTTAGAAAATTCTTCAGAAATAAAATATTGGGTGGATCCAGAATCAAATAAAACATTTGCTACTTTAGAGTGGATGGTAAGTGTACCTTTCACCACTTCATTATCATACTCCACATTGCTGATAGAAATTGCATGTGACATTCCTTTTCCTTTAGTCATAAGAGTGTGTTGACATCTATCATCATCAACAACACATGGATTAGGTCATTGATTGGCATAATTCCTCATTTCCTTGCACTTTTAACATTTAAGTGTAGGAGGTGCACTCTGTGTAGCCTTTTCATTGTTCGCATCACTAGACATCTTCTTCCCATCATTGCAGCATTCAAATGCCCGATGACCTTCCTTTCCACATTTGAAACATTTACTTTTCCCTTTAATACAACTCCCTCCATGTTTCTTTCCACTCTTTGAGCATAAGGGAAAACTCATCTTCTTTTCAGTGTGCTCTTTATATTTTCCATTGAATTCCATTTTCCTCTTCTTATCAAACCCATATGACTGATGGGTTACTCCAATCTCCATCTCAACTTCGAGAGCACATCGAACGATTTCCTCATAGATATTGAAGTACCTTATGTCTAACGCCCTTCGAATACTTGGTTTTAATCCACTAAAGAATCGATTGATCTTACTCTCAGGTTGTGTAATAATACTAGAAGCGTACCTTGATAGTCTTGTAAAATTTTCTTCATAGGTACCAACAGATTCATCATCCCTTTTCTTTAGTTAAAGAAACTCCTTCTCTATCTTTTTTCGGTGAATATGAGGGAATTACCTATTGAAAAATAAGTTCTTGAACTCGTCCCATTCCTTGGACTCAATTTCATCTCTTGGTCTCGTATTTTTGATGAGATTCCACCATTGATCAGCATCACCTTTCAAACGATACACTGTTAAGATGACATTATCATGTTCAGAACATTGGAGAACTGAAAATATCTTTTTAGTAGTACTGATCCATTGTTCATCAACTAATGGATCAGTAGACTTGCTGAATGAAGGTGGACATTTTCTCATGAAGGATTCAACAGAATGTTTCTCCTTCCTTAGCTCGTTTGGAAGTCCTGCATGATTCACAGCTTGAGAAAGTTGTGTGATCATGGCTACAAGATTTTTAATTCTAGCTCCCAAAACGTTTGTTTTCTCAGGGAGACAATCATTGAATTTCCCGTCGCATTCCGCATTAACACGGTTCCTTCGGGTTCCAGCAATTGACTAAAACCAAGAAGAATAGTGTGAGAAACACTAATTATAATAGGAAAACCACATAATCAAGAATAAAATTTCACACATAAGGTCTTATCCTAGGTTATTTATTTCCATTTCTAAAACATTATGATTGTGTTCTATGGTTATACTAATCCTTAGGATTATTACTAAGGCTTTCACATCCTAGTTTCCATAGGTTGACTATACTATTCCTCTAATACCAACTATAACGACCCATACTTTACATACATTGTAAGTACTTCAAAATTGAAGTACACTTATTACAACATAAAACAAAACCATGAAAGGACTGTATAGGTATAGTGTCTTTATAAACTGGGAAACATAAACAACTGGTTCATAAAGCGTCTATACTGTCTCCCATTTATTTCATCATATCTATAGTCCCTTTTGTCATATCTTACTTAATAACCTTCTTCCTGACCTGGGGAAAGAAAACATACAAAAGGGTGAGATCAAATGCTCATTAAGGGTAAAAAAAAAAGAAATATCAATCACATCATATTCATAAGAACATATCATTTTGGAAATCTTACCCTGCAAAAGAGATCATAATTTCATAATATGGGATAAATCATGGTAGGGAAATGTAATCACAATAATCATAACGTAAAACATGAAGCTTTTTCGCATAGACACATAATCATAGAGAAACATTTCTTATTAGTCAAGACTCATTTCCAAGACTATATTGGTGGACAAAATCCATTTCTAAACTGAGTTCATTCCTCATTTCAGTCTTGTTTCACTGAACCGGTTTAACCTGCCGTTCCAGCCATGTTTATCTCATGATATATAAAATATTTACCCAATGCATTGGAGGGAGATATAGATCCCACCCATCTCATAATGATACCATTCTTATGTGTTCCACAAAATCATAAACCATACATCATAGCATAACCCATGTAATAAAAATTGGACTCTTAAACATCGTGACATCATAAAACAAATCATATAAGATAAAAAAATTCAAAAAAATAATTCCATCACAACATAATCAAATAAATGTAATAATAGGGATAGAAACATAACCTTTTATTATCTAAGATGGAAAATAATTTTGATAAAACACTTCAACTCCATTCATGTGGAAAATATACGTTCTACTTCAAAAACACTTTTCTTTTATTAACATTTCATACAATTCTAAACTAAAAGAATTTGATTAAAAATAATCATGAAAACGTGTAAAGGAAACTTCTTGTAAATAATGTTTTAAAAATCCATTCATGCCGTATAAGTATGAAAAACATTCTTCTCGAACTTTTGTCAGAAAAGTCAAAAAGTACCTCGTACGAAAAATTACAAAATATTCCATTCATATCTTTTACAAAAACTCACCGAATGGTAAAACTAGATTTAAAAATTTGTAGGTGGATGGAAATAATATTAAATATTGAGGAAACATGGATGTGGATAATAAAATACTCCACAGTAAATTCTGAAGTATAAACAATCTTTGATAAAAAATGAGATTGCGAGATTGTCCCTTAACTTAGGTCCGATTTTCTTCGTAAGTGTATATAACTCCTGTATAATGATTTAACTAATTTTATTGACTTATTCCAGAATCATAATTATTGTTATGATTTCATATATGGTCATATTATTAGCTTCCTATTAGTAATATTTCATTACTACTTGTTATTCGGGTGTTTATTACTTTTTTGTTCTTATGCGTGTTTTGTCGAATAAATTCTTATTTTTCTCTTTAGGATATAGATACCTCATTACCATAAGGGTATTAGTGTACTATTTATCATATTTATTCATTTATATAATCATTATGCAATGAAGATCATGTAGAACGAATCACATCACATCGTGGGGACGGTATCTCGTACGTACGCACGAGTGATGATATCAATCCCATGATCGTGGAATTGTATTGGACTATATGTATAATATTTCAGAATCATTAATAATTTACAATAATAATATATAGTTATTTATTTTCACCATTATACACATCGAAGTAAGCTGACAGCGTGGAGACGATATTCCGTATGTACGCATGCGCGGTGATGTCGTTTTCCGTAGGATGGATAGATGGTGAAAAAGGGTTTTTTCATACTTATAATATCATATAATTATATGAGTGATAATTATGTTATTAATTCATAATGAAACAACTAAAGAAGAATAATTGGAAGAAGAAATAAAGTTGAAAGAATCGGTAACGGACATTACCTCTTCTTTGAAGCGCTTCTTTGAGACCTCCTTTTAGGGCACTAAATTTGGTCTTTGAAGAAGACCAGGACCTATAGGATGTTTATAGGGATGGGGAGAGCTGAAATTGGCAGGGTTTGGCCGATCTTGAAGGCTCAATGTGGTGTGAGGAAGAGAGGGCGGAGGTTCCCTTTTATAATGGAGGAGAGGGGCACCTTTGGAAAAACTAAAAATATTATTTATTATAAAGCCATATTCGGTTATAAATAGCTCAAAATTAATTTATTTCGAAGCTAAGGTGGGGATGGGTCTAAATAATCTCATCCAATAGAATTTGGACAAGTTTAGTTTACTATTTTAACCTTATCATTTAGATTTAACTTTAAGTTAGATAATTTTACTTTTATGGTGTCTTTTTGTGTTCTTACACTATAAGGTTAATAAACTAACTATAACATGAAAAAAGAACCCCAAGTTGTCTATTATTAATATATATAACCTTATCTAAGTCATTTTTCCTATCCTTATATTTTTAGGAATAATATATCAATTAATAATAGAATTTATTTTTTAAAAACTATTTTATGTCAATTTTGACACTATTTAGTAATTGATTTTTTTAAAAATCATAACAGAATGATTAGTTCGAACAAATTTAATTAAATCAATAATAACATATCATATTAACCTAGAAAATTAGTTTATTTCATAAAAAGACTCAAATTTCATTTATTTGGGTATTTATAACATCAATTATGTCAATATTTCATTAATAAGATAATTACTGCATCATATTTGTGTCATAAATAAATTAAATTATTTAATGTCTAAAAATTAAAAATAAAATACCATTATGTAGGAAATCATTTTAGATTGCTAGTGAATATTTATAGTCGAATTTATCTTATGTATAACCCTATATTAAAAAATATTTACTTATTAAACATTGATATTAACTATTTCAACCCTTCTTTAAATAAATTAATAATAAATGCCCTAATCAAATCCATGGGGGCCTAAATGGTCATATTTTATTCCTAAGGTTTTTTTGTTCAACGTAAACTTATCCAATAGAATTAGGACATGGGTTAGGGTATTAATAATATCATTTTTCCCTTAATTTCCCTCTTTACTTTTAACCGTGTTAAATAAAAGTAAAAAAGTTACTATTCACCAAAATTTATTGTCATCTCATTGAACCACATTTTACATACTAGCTTCATCCATTTCTCTCGGATTTTTGAAATTCCTCTTACAGAAGCGGTAAAATTATGTTTTATGTAAATTTTCAAATTATCCTAGGAGGTGTGTAAAAGACGGTGAAAAGTTCAATAAAATTCATATATATCTAAAATTATTATAAAATTAATCCAATGAATTAAATTTAACTTATATAGGTATTCTGTATCAATTTTGACCTAAAATAAATTTAATTAAAATAAATAACTATTTAAATAAAAACTCGGTTTTTAAATAGTAACCTAGTGTTTTCACTATTTATCAAAAATTGAATGTTTCCAGAAAAATACAAAAATTTCACCCTATGCTAATTACAATATTCCGAATCCAAATATGAAGTCCATTTTGAAAAATAAAATTTACAAAATTTCAAATAGTGGTTATTACTATTAATAACGGCTAATTTTAGTAATATTTTAATAGCATATCGTTGTTTAGTAAAACTCGGTATTGCGTACAACGCAAGCTACCGAGGAAGGTCGTGATTGAGTGTAAAGCAAGCGAAGCAAGTGTTGTGTGTAGTGAAAGATTCATTTGATGATTTATATATAATAAAAACAAAATATTTCTCACAAATTTCTCGAGTGTTACACTATGGAACCTTATGGTTTCGATCATATCTTCATACCAATTCTCTATGTTTCCACACCTTCTATGATTCATCACCAAATCATACTAATGTTATAGGATTACATAATTTTCATCTCCATCACTATGTCATACTGATGATCCATTCGTTCTATCCTTCCCAGCTATATCACCCCATCGTATCAATTCTCATAGGTTTTATACCTTTTGGGGTCCATATCAGCATAATGACTTCATTCCACAATTCCATTCCTTCTGGGATCAATCACCCCATCATACCAATGTTCTAGACTTCCTTCCCATTCATACTCCATTACCCCATCATACATTGCATCACCCCTTCATGAATTCCAGGCTTAATCACCCTGTCGTATTGATGGTTTATGATACCATGCTATTTTGGTCCCCTATCCATATCATAACCACAATACATGAATCCACTCTCTACGTGATATGTCTCATAATCTAACATTTTCTCTAGACATTCATGTATTTGGGGGTGCATCATCGTGTCATACAGATGATCTGGGATTCAAAATATTTTGTGCCAAATCACCCGATCATACCGACATTCCATGATTCCACAACATTCGAGATCCAAATCCCCATATTTCTATCTCTCTAGTATTTCATGCATTCCATAATCCATATCCCCATTATTTGGAGGTTATGGGAATCATTTTTGTCTGATCTATTTTATCCCATCGTATTTATGGTATAGGATTCCACACCTTTTGGGCTTCATGTCCAGATCATACTGACGCTCCATGCATCCTTTTTTTTCTAGGATCCATCACCACATCAAACACAATTCTAGTCTATGATGGCTTTCTAGCTTTATATCCCTACCATACTAAAATTCAATGCATCCTTTCTTTATGGGAACCATCACTCAATTATATCAATTCTACAAACAATCATTCCTTAAGGTATATATCACCCCATTAAATCAATTTTCTAGGATTCCCTTCTATTCAGGCTCCGTCACCCCCATCATAATGATGATACATCCATCCACACCTTTTGGGCTTCATCCCCCCCCACATTGAAGATTCATCATTCCATGCATTCTAGGACCCATATCGTCATCGTACTGACAGTCCGGACTTCCATGGCTTCTAGGATTCATCACCTCATCACACCAACACTCTGGGATTCCATGAAATCCATGATTTATCCCCCTTATATTGATAGTCTAGGATTTAGTGAAATATAGTGGACATTACCCCATTGTACATATTATCCAAGTATCCATGACTTCTGGGATATATCGACCCATCATATGAACTCTCTAGACTTACATGACTTCAGGGATCCATCATCGTATCCAAAACAACCCTTCTTTTTATTACACACTTAAAACTGATTTATTACATAAAATATTCAATTGATGAAACATAGAATATCAAGAGGTATATTGTATTTGGGGATTATTAACATTAGATAATAGCTTATAATAAAAAACAAACAACAACATTATTGAAAACATCCTTAACATGTCCACTACATTCCCTCGTATTAGCATTGCATGGGATAACCTGAGGACATGCATAAGAAAAGGGTGAGATATAATGACCAATAAGGGAATAAACATGTAATGACATAAGGAATAAAAAACATTTTAGACAAAAGTAATATCAATGGATCATAAGCGAAATATGAACATAAAGTCATGATAAAGCATGATAATCATAACAATGAAATGTGGCAATAACAGTTAACATTTAATTTAGCATGAGCCATGGATCATTGCAAAAGAAGAATAATTAAACCCATGTTTTACATGAATTAGCATTATTCATCACTCATTTCACATGATGTATCATGATATTATACTTTACCCAATTCATTGGAGCGCTATCAGGGCACAACCTTCTTAATCATTTCATTTCATGAAAAAGTGTGCCACATGGATAATACAACTTGGAATAAATAACCATAATTTATTCGATGTTAATGGAACATGGAGTATATAAATAATTATTTATAATCAATAACTAAATTTTCATAATGTTGAATACCCTTGATAGAGAAATGGGATTGGTATTCACTACACAATGACATTGTCTTGGAAAAGTGTAGTCCAATTTCAGCAGCATATCATCGTGAAATTAGAACTGATAAAAAATGGTTGACTAGAGGGAAATGGGTGTATCATAATATTTACATGAAATTGTAATTAATGGGGTCATATAGATACATGTCCCAACAAAAATAATCGTATTAAATGCATAATTCATATGAATTACATGGATGTAAAAGAGGAGAGAGAAATCTCTAACAGAATTTCGACATAGTAACGGGTGAACATGGGAGGAATTAATTAGAGAGAAATGGATCTAAAATCAGAATAACATAAATAGTAATGTATGGGGGAGGTTCATAATCATACCATAACATTTTTAATTAAAAAAAATTTATTAACAACTTAATGAAAATTTGACAACAATGAGAAAAGAATAAAACTGTTTCTAGGATGTGTGGTCCCAATGGTTTGGGAGAGGCTTGAGAGAGAATTCATGGGAGATTGGGATACCATGGGAGAATTATAGAGAGAGGATGTTAGGTTTTGGTCGAACTCAAAAGGCATTGAGTGAAGAGGAAGTTGGATCTTGGGTGTGTTTATATAGGAATAGAGAGGGAATTCTTTATTATTTTGGTTTCGTACACCTCACATTAAACTAATCAAAATCACATACCATCCCATAGTTTCTTCCCATGGATATTACCAAAGGGGAATGAAAAAAAATATTTTATAAGTCCAATGGCCTAAATTCTTAAAATGATTGGGTTTCTTATGTGGAGGTGAGTAACACTCTCAAGGAATACAATTTAAAAACAAAAAATGTTTTATAACCCTTGAAGGGTCCATTAATGCTTTGTAAAATAAATCAAAAACAAAAAATAACATTATTATAATGGTAAAACATATATTGGACAAAAATAATGTTTATATTAATTTATTATAACACTATCGGGTCATTATGATGTCAAAAAACATTATATATTTAAACAGTATATAATTTTTACCCAAAAATAGGATTGTCACATATAATTATGAAAAAATCGCCATTGGAAATTTTCAAAATCCTTATTCAAAAAATAATATTCATTTTATATAAATAATTTTATAAATAGGTTAATTTTTACTTTTAAAATAAAAATCGAAATTTACCAAAAAGTCATGGGTTTTGACAAAAACAGCTTTTAAACCTTATTTAAAATTACAATTGCATTCATAAAATTATATGATCATTTATATTTAACAAAAATTAATTTAATTATATTTTATTAAAATACTATTTAATTAAAAAATCCATTAAATCATCAAAATTTATTTCTTTGTTGAATATTAACTCAAAATACTATTTTTGCTTTAAAAACAATTTTCAAAGTATAAATAATAAAATGAATGCACATTCATTATAAAAAAATACTTTACATATACATAATCCTAGGGTCTTGTTACATAACCCATTATAACACTTTTATAAGACAGAAGGGTATGGTGTTATATGGTAACAGTCTATTGGGGTGGGTCGGATAACATCGCTCAGGAGATAATCTCTATTAACTGCCTCTTCTCCCGTAGTCAGTTCCGCTCAATCTTAACGTGTTAAAGCTTGGCTAGGGATTGGTCAATATTGAACCACAATGATGCCACCTCCTTTATGAGCTCCAACAAAGAGGATTCGTATGGGAAAGGTCAACTGGATGAGGCCATCGCTTCATCTGTCTTAGAAAATTGGATTTTTTGAAGCCCTATATGTATACTAATCATGTGATCATTGTTCAATAGATATGTTAGAAATGGTCAAATTTCAAAACTATATTTTAAAATCCAGAAACATAAAACCAATGATGTTTACAATTTATATAACCATAATAATCATTTAATTAGATCAATAGGAAATTCCATTAATTAAATTTTTGGTCATTACAATATTTCCCCCCAAAGAAATGTTTCCCTAGAAATTTCTTTTTTACAACTCTAAAACAAATGTAGGTAACTCTAATTCTTCACTTCCTATGAATCCCACATCGCAACTTCAAACTTTTGGTTTCACCACAAAATCTTGACGAGGTGCAGTGTCTTATTTCATTGAACTTTTTCTCTACAATCTATGATCTTCACTGGTAGCTTGTCGTAAGAAAGATTATCCTCTAGCTATAATACCCCAGAATAGTGTACATGTGAGGGGTCTGGTATCTACATTATTAAGTGTGATATATAAAATACATCATTTACTTTGGACATGGTAGGAGGATGTTCTAGTCGATAGGCCATATAAGGCCTCTGCCTTATCCATTAATTAATCATGAATTAAATGAATTTTTCACATAGAGTATATTTCCAGGTTTTTAGTTTTAGAGAATTAGTTCATAACTATTACATCTCAATAGATTACATAGTAGACACTTATACTATGTTTCCGTAAAATAAAAAAACACTTAAAAAGAAACATGTATAGTTCCATGTTTTAGATAGAATTTCTTTCCTTGATCTCATCCTTGACCCTATTCATTTTTATGTCCTGTGGAAAACATTTCAAATACATGGTATGAGCATAAAAAGCCCAGTAAAGGATACTCAAAGAAGTAAAACTTTTAGTTTTTGAAAACAACATGTAAACCATGAGTACTTTACCAAAGTAATACTTTTCACATTTATGAAGTAGTAAAAACTCTTTACTGAATAAAAGATCATTACTTACCCTTTTTAACCAAAATATTACCATAAAACCCATATAATGAACACAAAACATATAGAGATAACTTGGGACATAAACAAACCTAAATGGAATAAACATATGGTTGACTTCCGCACATATATAATGGAATATCCATGCGATCGACTTCCATCCCTAATGCATTGGAGGTTATAACGTAACCACCCGTCCTTGTATTCACGGAACCACCCGTCATATGGTTTATCACGTAACCACCCATAATATGTCCAAGTACCATCATTACACATAAAATATTGAAAATATAAACATTTCAATAACTACATTTAATTTTCAATCACGATAAGTAATTCCAAGATATTGAATTAATCAATCAATTTTCAAAAATCATTTAAAATAGATTTTTTAATTAAAGTGTCTCATACCACTTTGAATCTATTAATGGAATTATAATTTTAAAACATTAATGTCTATATAAATAAATACTGAAAACCATTTTAAAAACATGGACATTGTAGATAATGATTTATAATAATGAATCTTTAAAACATTTAAAACGATATTTTTGTTAAAGAGTTTATTGAAAAATTAAAGACTCTTGAATACAAATAATTGTGGAATAAAATTTAATCTGAACATTATAATATCATGAGAATAAAGGGATTCATGATTTAATATGTCAAAGGACAGTATACACACCATATAAGATTGAATTGGTGCATATCATCAATGAAGTCTCCCTGGAAATGTAAATTGAGATGAAATCCATTATAAAGATGGTATCCTTAAATTAAGGATAAATCTATCACAAAAATATATGTGAGAAATATAAATACACCAAATATAAGTGGATATTAAGTGATAAATAATCAGAGGTCATTCACACATGATCTTGGAAAAACAAATCCAATGACATAGATATTTAACTCAGTGAAATGGAATTGAGTTATGATTTACCATACAAGATCGTAAGAATTTAACAATGAGATGATTATGTGTAGAAATAATATATCCAAACAATGTTTTGTGGAAATTACAACATAGATATTCCACATATAATCTTGTCATAATAGAATCAAGAAGTAGAAGTTTAACCCAAAGAATTGAAAGTTGGTTGAGATGTTCCCTTACAGAAATCTGACAGCCTAACGACGTCACTTTAAAATTATGAAAATGAGTTGATGAGAGAGAAAATGGTATATCGTCACATGGACATAAAATTTAAATAAATAAGGATATATAAGAACATATCCTAACATAATATTATGTGAATTAAAAGACCTAACTAAAGTATTCTTCTAAAAAGAGGAGGGTGAAAGTTCCCCTTAATGAGTTGGGTAACTTTCAAAACGTACACCCCATGGAAGAAGGGTCATACAATGAAGATGTAAATACCCATAAATGAAATTATAGTTCACAAATAGTATAATAATGGGCAGTACATAAACCAATCAATGGAAATGGTTTCAAATGTAGCATAAATCTCACGGGAATAAAAGTGAGATGAAAAATCCCATACGAAAACTCGGCAGCCTAACGACGCCACATGAAACATCCAAAAAATGGATTGATGATATCAAATAGGGTATCTCATCATATTAAAATAAAATTTAAAGAAATATTAATATAAAATAACATCCCACAACATAAAAAAGATGAGCATAAATGAAGTGACATAAAGTATAGTACTTAAAAAAAAGAGAGAAGTTAGATCTCTTACGAAAATTCGGCAGCCTAACGGCGCCACTCAAAACATCCAAAATGGATTGATGAGAGAAAATAGGGTCTCTCATCATATGAACATAAAAATTACAGTAATTGTAATATAAATGGAAATCCCAATCATATGAAAGATGAGCTTAAAAGTAATGACATAAAAGAGTGTACTTAAAATGATAGAGAGGGGTAGGATCCCTTACGAAAATTCGGATGCCTAACAGCGCCGCATAAAATTTCTTAAAATCAATTGATGAGAGTAAGAGGGGGTATCTCATCAAATGAAAATACAAATTTCAGTATGGTGAATATTAATAAACATACTCCAACATAATAACATGGAGCATAAATGAAATGACATAAAAGAGGGAACTTGAAAAGAAAGCGAGAGGTCAGATCCCTTACCTCAAGTCTGACTTTTCTTGTTCGTTTCATTATATTCCTGAATAATAAACATTGGTAAATTTATAATTTATAAAGGATAATTTTTTTTAGATTATTATTCAGTTCATATAACATATTAAAATGTTATAATAATTGGTTAATAATGTGAGTTCATATCAGACTTTTTGGTCGATGTTTGGTATATGGGTCAAAAATGAATTTGTTTGAAAAATGATTGTCCATGTAGTTATAAGTAAATAATCTCCAGAATAGTATTAATTATTTAAATATCATATTTATTGATTACATATTCATTATATACTACTCCATAACATTTGGAGATAAAAACAAATGAAATGCACCGTTCATGGAGACGGTAGGCCGTACGTATGCATGAACGCTACTTTCATTTTTTTTCATATTAATGGAATTAAAAATAGTTGAGAGATATATATATTATAATTAGAGTATAATTTATATGTTATATAGGTCTCATATTTTCTTTAATTCTATTCTTTATACATTCCATGTATTGAATTAATGAGTCACATCACATAAGGGGGCGACAGTCCACAGTTCCTCGTATGAAATTAGCGCATTTGAAAAACATGAAAAGCAAAAATTCATGTTATAAATATAAAATTCAGAAGAATATAGAAAACATAAATACAATATATATCATATATAAAATATAGTGACATCATAATGGACACCATGAAAGGTGTTTAGAGAATATTGAACAATCATCGTTTCGTGAGGCAGAAATTCGCCATCCACATAAACAGTATGTTCTTTAACCATTAGACAAATGTGTGTGTAAGTGTAGCCCAAATACTTCACATAACAACATCCTAGTATATTTAAGATTCTAGTTATGTTACAAATGAAAAGAATAAAAAGGGTTTAGAGGGTTTGAGAAGCAAAATAAAACAAATGAACACAAGGGAAGACATTACCATTAAATTGAGTAACTCTTTTTGATTTGAGCTCAAATGCCACCTTGGAAAAGATTCTTCCCAAAGGTGAGGATTATATTATGAATATAGGGATGTGGATAGATGAAATGGTTAGGGTATGGATGAGACAAAGTCTTTAGAGGTGTGGGTAAGGTGGTAGAGGTGGGTGCCTTTAATAAGAGGAGAGGAGGGGCACTCCTAGAAAGTTATAAACTTTTACATTATTATAAAATGATTTTCAGATTTTAAAGGTCCCAAAATTATATATTTCTAGGATAAGGTAATAAGAGTTCTAAATCCACCCATCCAATAGGTTTTTGAAAGGTTTAGGTCTTATATTTTACATTATCTTTTCATTTTACTTAAATCATTAAATAATGAGGTAATCGCTACATCATCATGGTGTCATAAATAATTTAATTTATTTAATGTCTAAAAATTATAGAAAAAATATCATGATGTATTAAATCATCTTAGATTTATAATGAATATTTATAGTAAAAAATATGACTTATATAACCCCATGTAAAAATTTATTTAGTAAAATATATCATGTTTGTGACATTTTTATTTTAACTTTATATAAAATGATATTTATGTCATTTTCCTACCAAAGTGGCTCCATTGTAACACCCCAACCCCAGCTACCCAGAGTCGGTGCATTACTTAGTAACATTGGAATGATCACAAAAGATCAATTCTCGAAAGACTGATTAGTTTAGTAGCCTTGGAAACACTAGATACATTCATAAGTCTTTCATTACATCAAAAAGTAAACAAACTACAATAACATGGTCTTCATAGTCCACACTCATATCCCTTTCTGACTATCCCTGCAGGTCATTAATTAAATACTTATTCACTTCCTGGAAAAATATTAAAACATTGAAAGGGGTGAGATCAGATGCTCAGTAAGGATAACAATATAGCAGAAGCTTTCTTCAATAAACATAAACATTTAAGGAAATGTATAACTAAAACAAAATCCTTTTAAACTTGAACTTCAACATAATATGGCAAAAGAAAAATGAAATAATTCCATTTACTTCTTCACATGGATATTCTAATGGTATAATAATCACATGCAATATCAATAACCACTTTCATAATGAGGGAATGTATAATGCCAGACATTCTGAAACATTTTATCAAGGCCTCAGCCAAGACGTCTAAAATGATTAAGGCCTCGGCCAAAACCATAAATCAAATTGGGAAAAGGCCTCAGACAATTCCACGTCTAGTTGTCTCATGAGACCTACCGATGCATCGAGGAGCTATAGCGGGCTCCACCCATCACATATTAAGTCCAATACATTCCTCATATGAATAGGTTTAAACATATCATAAACCATAACATAATCGTATCACATAAAACATGCATAAAGGAAACATAACATTTCCACATTTCAATCAAAAGATATCAATACAACACATTGATATAATAAAAATGCTTTCAAAACAATTTTCAATACCAAAATAAAAGAAAGTTAAAACTTTGTATTTATTTTTCATTAAAAAAATGATGGCTTGTAGAGGAAGCTGAAACTCAAATAATTGTCACGGCGGCGGAGAAGTCGTTGTCGCCGCATAAGTATGGAAAGAAAAACATTCCCTTTTGTCGTTTAGAAAAACGCTTCGTATAAAAAAGATTCCTTTTGAATAAACGTAAATTTCAAAGGGGTTTATACACCATATAAAAGAAAGTTGTGTATAAAACCAAATATGCCTCAATGAAAGGGGATTGAGACGAAGTCCTTAAAAAGATAATTTTTTTAATAAAGTAGGTCTATTATGTGTATTCACTATAAGTACACATAAATAATGTAAAAATACAAGATATGACATAATAATATCATGCCATAATTTGAAAGAAGGAGATTAACCCAAAGAATAGAAATTGGGTTAAGAAGTTCCCTTACCTCATGTCCGACTTGACTCAACCGTTTTCTAACCTCCTAAATAATAAACTAGAGTTAATATATAACATATTAAGAACCATTTTCAATTTAATTATCCATTTTATGTCACTTATTAAAATGTTATGAATATTATGTAATTATTTAAGTTAATAACCGTCGTTTTGTCGATCTTTGGTACTTGAGTCAACAATAAACTTCTTATAATTACGAGTTGTTAATATGATGAAATATCCATTTTATCCAGAATTATATTCATTATGTAGATATCATATATATAATATATATCCAGTATATACATTCATTCATAATATTACGTATCATTTGGAGGTAAGAAATGAAATGCACCGTTCATGGAGACGGTAAGTCGTACGTACGCATGAACGCTACTTTCATTTCTATTTCGTATTTAATGGAATGAAATAATAATTATATAAATTTAAAATATAATTACAGTATAATATAGCATATAATACCATTTACACCATCCTTTATACATCCCTCATATGGTATTAACGATTCAAATCACTTTGAGGGGGCGGTAGTCCGCACTCCCTAAAATGAAAATATCGCGTTTACACATAATGGAAACCATAAAGGTATTCCATAAATGAAAAATAAAAAATCATAAGTAAAACAAAAACATAATATATATCATATATAAAAATAGTGTCATCATAATGGCCACCATTAGAGGTGTTATATGAGTGTTGAACAATCATCGTTTCGTGAGGAAAAATTCGCCATCCACAGAAACAGTATGTTATTTAACCATTAGATGTAGGTGTGTGTAATTGTAAACCAAATCCTTATCATAACAACATCCTAGTATATTGTAGATACTGGTGTTGTTACAAAATAAATGAATAAAAATATTTTAAGGGGTTGGAGAAGCTAAATAAAACAAAACAACATTAGAGAAGACATTACCTAAAAATCGGGTAACTCTTTTTGATTTGAGACAAAGGCTTCCTTCAGAAGAATTATACCCAAATTGAGGCTTCTAGGAGTAATGGGGGAAAGTTTGGAGAGTATTTGGGCAGAGTTTGGCTGAGCCAAATGGCTTGAAAGTGTGAATTAAGTGGGAGTGGTGGGGGCCTTTTATAAGTGGAGAGGAGGGGCACTTTTGGAAAGTAACGAAATGTTATTCTATTATACAATGATTTTCGGATTCTAAATGTCCCACACTTCTATACTTCCAGGATAAGGTGATAAAGGTTCTAAATCTCCTCATATAATAGTTTTTGGACATGTGTAGGTCTTAGATATTACATTATCTTTCCATTTTATTTAAATCGTTAAATAATGAGGTCATCGCTGCATCATCATGATGTCATAAATAATTTAATTTATTTAATGTCTAAAAATTATTAAAAAAATACTATGATATAGGAAATATCATGGGTTGTCTTGGTCGTCCATGACTCATCCAATAGAAGTAGGACAAGTTTCAAGCTCATCTCATATTATTAAAACATTATTTTTACCTTAAACTACATTAATTACCTCTAATCGCGATTAAGAACTTAAAGGTTACTATTCACCAAAAAATTATTTTAATCCCATTGAACCACATTTTACTTCCTAATGACAACCATGTATGTCAGATTTTTGAAATTCAAATCACAGAAGTGGTAATGTTTCATTTAAACGAAAAATCAGTTTTTTTAACTACCACTCAGTGGTTTCACTATTCATCAAAAATTGAAGTTTTTCAGAATAATGCCAAAATTTCACCCTAATCTATAATTGATATTCAGAATTAAAAAATGATGTATATTTTACAAAATTAAAAAAATATAAGTTGCATTAATTAATTTTATAATTAATTCCCGCTATCACAACAAATTGTGTGTTTTTAAGAAACAATTTATATCAAAAGATTGGCAATTGTTTATGTCCAATTTCAAAGTGAAATTAATTCTAATGAACACCTTTTGATAAAATGGTAAAAATATATTATAATTATAATTTAAAACCACTCATTATTATAACTTATCACTATAAATGATTTTGATTAAAAAAGTTGTTTTAAGTATTTTTCACTATTCATAAAAAATTAGATGTTCTCAGAAAATTACAAAAAATTCAACTTTGGATAATTTCGATATTACGAATACAAAAATGAAGTCCATTTTGAAATATAAAATTTCTATAATTTTAAAAAGTGGTTATTACTATTCATAACGGCTACATTGATTAGTCACGGTGTTTTAGAACTCGAAGTTGCGTACAATGCAAGCTATTGCATTATTGAATGAGAAGCGTATCGTGGAAGCTTGGGGTGTTTCATTCTCCCCTCCTTCAATAAATTGCGTCCTCGCAATTTGAAAATTTTCTTTGAAAATAAAAGGTTGAAAAGAGAAAATACCTTTGAGGAAAACCCACATCGGAAATAAGATTATAAAAATTTAGCCTTAATAAGAGGGAAACGGAAATGAAAAAGTCACCGCCCAATTATGATCTCGATTAGGAGAACATTGGTGGAAATTAGAGACATATAATTCGAGGAAAAACGTAAATATTTGTAGGGAGTGATTGAGGTCATCAATAACAATCAACTGTCAAATTGAGGGCCTCAAAGCCTTCAATCTATGTTGATTTAAAATATCATCAGTTCAACAAGACATAAGGTATTAGGATAACACATTTTTTGTTTTAATATCCCTTTACTAAAGTTTATGATTTAATTTATTCATTGAATAAGAGATAGATATATATATATTTATGCTTGACAATTAGAGTTTCAACCTTCAACTCATCTTTCACTCAAAAAGATAATAGAACTCAAAAATATTATACTTATCCTAATTGTATATGGTTCTAAATGTTAACACATACCATTTAGATTAGTAAAATTATTTTTTAATAACCAGGGACTTCATGTAGGCTAGTGGTAGGAAATAAAGGCATGTCTCAATATGATTGTTGGTTCGATTCCTGCATCTTTGTCCGACGCGACGGGTTATGCCCCACCCTGCAGGTTGTCCTTTTCCTAAAACTATAGTATCATAATATTCCAAAAATAATCATCATAAATTTTCTAACCTTAAACAATACTATCCAAAGATCAACTTAATCCACTCTAATCTTTATAGTTATCCTAAATACCTCTGTCCAGACTTTCTCTAAAAGGTCTCTTAATTCCAAAATCAATTTATCAGATTCCCCAAACAAAGTAAAGTTTCTCTTATTGTCACAAACTAAAAATATAATTACCTTAATCATATTAAAACCTTACTGAAATAAACAAGTACTTCATTACAATCCTTATATATATATCACATTATTTTAATAACCATAATATAATCCATGAGTCCAAAATCACCAATACATGAGTTATTTTGCTTCAACTGTAGTAACCACATAAGATTGTCCTTGATCCCTTGGCCTTTTCTGAGGTAAGTTTCCCTGACGCTTAGGACATTCATTTTCATAATGACCCATTTCTCTACAATTGTTGCATTCAACTTTGATAGCCTATTTCTTTCCCTTGAAATCACGAGCCTGGTGACCCTTTTCTCCACATTTATAACAAACTCCCATTCCTTTTAGGTAAGTAACAGGGTGATTCTTCCCACAATTATCACATAATGGAAAATCCTTCTTTCCCTTTTTCCCTATATTTGTCTCTTGTTCTACCGTTATCTTCTTATCTTTCTTTACATTGTTGTCATAAGACTTAGAGAATTCCTTTTCTGTCTTGATAGCACACGAGACAATATCTTCGTATGTTGAGAATGATTGTGATACTAAATCTCTACGGAGAAATGGTTTTAACCCATCAAATAAACGATCAATCTTACCTCCAGGGTTGCGTATATAATCTGTAGCATACCTCACCAACATTGTAAAGTTGGCCTCATACTTTGTGACATTCTCATTCTCCTTTTGTCTCAGACTCAGAAATTGCCTTTCCATATCTTCTCGATGGTCATGAGGAAAGTATTTTTCTAAGAAAAGCTCTTTGAACTCCCTCTATTCCATATTCGATACGTCATCATCTTCCTTTGTATTTTAAATCAATTACCACAATTGATCGGCATCTCCAGTGAGGCGGTAAACTGCCATGATAACCTTCTCCCTTTCGCTACTCCCCATGGCGTGGAATATTTTCTCTAAGGAGTTTATCCATTTCTCAGCTACTAATGGATTTCTACCCCCATTAAATGTTGGTGGTTTTTACCTCATGAAGCAGTCTAACATTGATCCTCCACGTTGCGGATCAGGGTGCTCCATACGAGTAAGGTTATTATTCATAACCTGAGTGAGTTGTCCCAGTATGGCAATAAGTTGATCAGCACCAGTTGTATCTACAGATCCACAATAATTATCATGATCAGGAGGGAAATCCCTACACGGAGTGCGTGCATTGATATGGTTTCCATTCCTTCCACTATGAGCCATTTCTAAACAATGGAATAAAGTAGATTAGTTTATGAAATAAAATACATAATTCCATACTTGTAAAACAATTAACACTAAATGAAATATTTATGGATATAATCCATAACCATAAAAATGTTTTCTTTGAGAATGTATATACTCATAACCCTTCTTAGTGGTTTTTAAAGAAAATTAGAATTATCCTAAGCATATCCCCCGGGAGTGTCGTAACGAAGAGTGCAGCAAGGCCCGTTGTCGTGCACCAGTTCCCGTTCGAGTCTAGCTCAAAGCGGTGTTTTTGGGTTTTACCCTTAGGTACATCTGTTCCAGAGTAGCCTCTACCTGCTCGTATCCAGATAGGTATGTATTGCTCAGAAAACTCACAAAATCTCTATAATATCAAAATTATAGGAAGTTCTTCTATACAAATCCTTAAATTCTATCTTCGGGCTATGTGCTCTAATCAGAGTTTATCTAAATCTAGATTCCAAGGTTAGTACTAAACTGCCTCTGATACCAACTGTAACACCCCGACCCTAGCTACCCAGAGTCGGTGCATTACTTCGTAACATTTTCATGATCACAAAAGATCAAGTCTCGAAAGACCGATTAGTTTAGTAGCCTTGGAAACACTAGATACATTCATAAGTCTTTCATTACATCAAAAAGTAAACAAACTACAATAACATGGTCTTTATAGTCCACAATCATATCCCTTTCTGACTATCCCTGCAGGTCATTCATAAAATACATCTTCACATCCTGGAAAAATATTAAAATATTGAAAGGGGTGAGCTCACATGCTCAGTAAGGATAACAATATAGCAGAAGATTTCATCAATAAACATAAACATTTAAGGCAATGTATAACTAAAACAAAAGCCTTTTAAACTTTATCTTCAACATAATATGGCAAAAGAAAAATGAAATAATGCCATTTACTTCTTCACATGGATATTCTACTGGTCGAATAATCACATGCAGTATCAATAACCACTTTCATAATGAGGGAATGTATAATTCTAGACATTCTAAAACATTTTGTCAAGGCCTCGTCCAAGACGTCTAAAATGATTAAGGCCTCGTCCGAAACCATAAATAAAATTGGGAAAGGGCCTCAGCAAATTCCACGTCTAGTTGTCTCATGAGACCTACCGATGCATCGAGGAGCTATAGCGGGCTCCACCCATCACTTATTAAGTCCAATACATTCCTCATATGAATAGGTTTAATCATATCATAAACCAAAACATAATTGTATCACATAAAACATGCATAAAGGAAACATAATATTTCCACATTTCAATCACAAGATATCAATACAACACATTGATATAATAAAAACACTTTCAAAACCATTTTCAATACCAAAATAAATGAAAGTTAAAACTTTGTATTTATTTTTCATTAAAAAAATGATGGCTTGTAGAGGAATCTGAAACTCAAATAATGGTCACGGCGGCGGAGAATTAGTTGTCGCCGCATATGTACGGAAATAAAAACATTTCCTTTTGTCATTTAGCAAAACTCTTCGTATAAAAAAGATTCCTTTTGAATAAACGTAAATTTCAAAGGGGATTATACACCGTATAAAAGAAAGTTGTGTATAAAACCAAATATGCCTCAATGAAAGGGGATTGAGACGAAGTCCTTAAAAAGATCATTTTTTTAATAAAGTAGGTCTATTATGTGTATTCACTATAAGTACACATTTATAATGTAAAAATACAAGATAGGACATAATAATATCATGCCATAATTTAAAAGATGGAGATTAACCCAAAGAATAGAAATTGGGTTAAGAAGTTCCTTTACCTCGTGTCCGACTTGACTCAACCGTTATTTAACCTCCTGAATAATCAAATAAAGTTAATATCTACCTTATTAAGAACCATTTTCAATTTCATTATCCTTTTTATATCACTTATTACAATGTTATGAACATTATGTAATTATTTATGTTAATAACGGTCGTTTTGCCGATCTTTGGTACTTGAGTCAACAATAAACTTATTATAATTACGAGTTGTTAATGTGATGAAATATCCATTGTATCCAGAATTATATTCATTATGTAGATATCATATATATCATATATATCCAGTATATACATTCATTCATAATATTACGTAGCATTTGGAGGTATGAAATGAAATGCACCATTCATGGAGATGGTAAGTCGTACGTACGCATGAACGCTACTTTCATTTCTATTTCATATTTAATGGAATGAAATAATAATTATATAAATGTAAAATATAATTCCAGTATAATATAGCATATACTACCATTTAATCCATCATTTATACATCCCACATATGGTATTAACGACTCAAATCACTTTGAGGGGGCGGTAGTCCGCACTCCCTAAAATGAAAATATCGCGTTTACCCATAATGGAAACCATAAAGGTATGCCATAAATGAAAAATTAAAAATCATAAGTAAAACAAAAACATAATATATATCATATATAAAAATAGTGTCATCATAATGGCCACCATTAGAGGTGTTATATGAGTGTTGAACAATCATCGTTTCGTGAGGCAAAATTCGCCATCCACAGAAACAGTATGTTCTTTAACCATTAGATGTAGGTGTGTGTAAGTGTAAACCAAATACATATCATAAAAACATCCTTGTATATTTTAGATACTGGTGTTGTTACAAAAGAATGGAATAAAAAGAGTTTAAGGGGTTGGAGAAGCTAAATAAAACAAAACAACATTAGAGAAGACATTACCTAAAAATCGGGTAACTCTTTTTGATTTGAGACAAAGGCTTCCTTGGGAATAATTATGCCCAATTTGAGGCTTCTAGGAGTAAGGGGGTAAAGTTGGGAGAGTATTTGTGCAGATTTTGGCTGAGAAAAATGGCTTGAAAGTGTGAATAAGGTGGGAGTGGTGGGGGCCTTTTATAAGTGGAGAGGATGGGCACTTTTGGAAAGTAATGAAATGTTATTCTATTATACAATGATTTTCGGATTCAAAAGGTACCAAACTTGTATACATCTAGGATAAGGTGATAAAGGTTCTAAATTACCTCATCAAATAGGATTTTGACATGTTTAGGTCTTAGATATTACATTATCTTTCCATTTTATTTAAATCGTTAAATAATGAGGTCATCGCTGCATCATCATGATGTCATAAATAATTTAATTTATTTAATGTCTAAAAATTATAAAAAAATGATATGATGTAGGAAATCATTTTATCTTTCTAATTAATATTTATAGTAAAAATTGGGACTTGTTTAACCCCACTTAAAAACTATTTTAGTAAAACGACTCATGTTTGTGTCAATTTAATTTTATCATTAAATAAATATATATTAATGTCATTTTCCAACCAAAGTGGCTCCATGGGGTCCCCAAGTTGACCCATGGGTTATCTTGGTCGTCCATGACTCATCCAATATGAGTAGGACAAGTTTCAAGCTCATCTCATATTATTAAAACATTATTTTTACCTTAAACTACACTAATTACCTCTAATCGCGATTAAGAACTTAAAGGTTACTATTCACCAAAAAATTATTTTAATCCCATTGAACCACATTTTACTTCCTAATGAAAACCATGTATGTCAGATTTTTGAAATTAAAATCACAGAAGTGGTAATGTTTCATTTAAACGAAAAATCAGTTTTTTTAACTACTACTTAGTGGTTTCACTATTCATCAAAAATTGAAGTTTTTCAGAATAATGCCAAAATTTCACCCTATGCTACAATTGATATTCTGAATTCAAAAATGATGTCTATTTTACAAAATTACAAACATATAAGCTGCATTAATTAATTTTATAATTAATTTCCACTATCACAACAAATATTGTGTTTTTAAGAAACAATTTATATCAAAAGATTGGCAATTGTTTATGTCCAATTTCAAATTGAAATTAATTCTAATGAACACCATTGGATAAAATGGTAAAAATAAATTATAATTATACATTAAAACCACTAAATAGTATAACTTATCACTATAAATTATTTTTATTAAAAAATTTGTTTTAAGTATTTTTCACTATTCATAAAAAATTGGAAGTTCTCAGAAAATTAAAAAAAATTCAACTTTGGATAATTTCAATATTACGAATACAAAAATGAAGTCCATTTTGAAATATTAAATTACTATAATTTTAAAAAGTGTTTATTACTATTAATAACGACTACTTTGATTAGTCACGGTGTTTTAGAACTCGAAGTTGCATACAATGCAAGCTATTGCATTATTGAATGAGAAGCGTATCGTGGAAGCTCGGGGTGTTACATCCATGGGGTCCCGAAGTTGAACCATGGATTTTAATGGTCCTCCATGACACATCCAATGAGGGTAGTACATGTGTCTAGGTCATTTCATATTATTAAAATATTATTTTTACCTTAAATTACACTCATTACCTTTAATCGCTATTAATAAAACCTAAAAGTTACTATTCACAAAAAAAATTATTTTAATCTCATTGAACAAAATTTTACTTCATAATGATAACCATTTATGTTGGATTTTTTAAAATCATATCACAGAAGTGGTAAAGATTCATTTAAACAAAAATTCTGTTTCTTTAACTACCACTTAGTGGTTTCACTATTCATCAAAAATTGATGTTTTTCAAAAAAATACCAAAAATTTACCCTAAGATATATTTGATATTCAGAATTAAAAAGTGATGTCTATATTACAAAATTCAAAACATATAAGTTTCATTAATTAATTTAATATTTAATTACCGTTGTCAAAACAAATAGAGTATTTTTAAGAAACAATATCTATTATAAGATTGACAGTAGTTTAAGTTCAATTTCAAAGTGAAATTAATTAAAATGACCACCATTGGATTAAATGGTTAAAATATATTCTAAATACAATTTAATATAAATTAAAAATATAATCTGTACATATTAATAAATCATATTAAAAGGAGGTTTTTAATTAAAATGAAACATTTTCAATAAAAATGATCTTTATCCGAAAAATAAAAAAATTTACACAAAGTAAATTTTGATATCCAGATTCTAAAGAAGGATTTTATTTTTTCAAATACAACATATAAAATTGTCAAAAGTATATTTTAATGGGTTCTCCATCAAAAGGTGATGAATCGACCTTTTAAAGAATATTAGAAGATTTATACTTAAAATTGGATTCATTTGCATTTTAAGCCTATAACATTTATTGGATAAAAGTAAAAATATTTAAAAAACATGTATAATAATTTTGTAGTTAGTTCCGTTCATTCCCGCCATTACAACCGCTAGGCGTTAACTACCATTTAAAATAATATTATTTTATTATTAGAGTGCAACGTAAGATTTTAAAGAAACTCGTTGTTGTGTATAGGGTACACCATCGAGCATAGCATTCCCTTTATAGTAATATTAATACTTTATTCACAAATATGGATAAATATGAAAATTCCATATTCATTATTTACCTGGGTTGTTACATCCTTCCCCCCTTTTGGGAATTGCGTGCTCGCAATTTTAAAATTGGGCTTGGAAACATCCTTGAAAATCCCACATCGGATGAAAGTCAGTAAAACTATCACTTTAAAAGAATGGGAGAGAAGTACAAATGTCACCTGATTTAACCCATACTAGGATTACAAGTATGAACATATGGATATGGAGGAGAAAACAGAGGGTCATGTTCTGATTGAGAGTGATTTCAAATATGTCTAGGAGAAATTTAACCACAAGAAAATCACAAACTTGTCATGGGTTAAACGATATTCGATTCCCTAGAAATAAATGTTTACAGATATCATTTTTGTTTTAAGTTACTCTTCATTGAGGAATTTATTTTTGGTCTTAACTAAATCATAATGAAACATACTTATTTGTCCCATAGACTTTAAACTTTTACTAGATTCTTTAATCAAACTCATATTTTCTCCAAAAGATGACTTTTTAGGAAGACTTGTTCTCATTAAGAATACTATAATAAAAATCTTGAGAATTACCTAATTAACAAAAGAGAAAAATATATTTCCCATGTATTTAGAAATGAATCAAAAACAAACCAAAAATTTTAGTGCGAGATCAGATAATACCCAAAAAGGATAATCCTTTATAAAAAAATCTATACATAATCTTCAAAATTTGTGAAACAATACCCAAAGTTCAACAATGATCATTCAATAAACATATATCCATAAAATTATTCAATGTAGTCAAAACTAATACTAAAACCCAAATATTTGAAGGATTTAATCACATAGTCTTCCAAGGTACAAATTAACAGTTATCTCCAAATAACATCAGTTGCTCTAAAAGTCTCATATTGAAATGTAATTAACCTAATCACATATCCTCCATGATAGGTTAATAATTTTCATAGATAATCCAAAATCAAATTACTATTAATTCATAAAATCATCTAACTAAAAAGAATAATTCATATTAACCAGGGACTTCACATAGTCCAGTGGTAGGCGATAAATTCCGGTCGCACTTTGTTTGTGGGTTCGATTCCCGCATCTTTGACTGATGCGATGGGTTGTCACACAGTCTGCTTGTTGTCCTTTTTCCAAAACTATATAATTCTTAAAAAATTCCCCAAACGAGATAAAATCATTAAAAATATCCATAAAATAATTTAACCTCAAGTTTATCTCATGTCGTTCATATTCCATCATAATGTATATTAACCCATAATTACCTCAAAAGTAAGGATCATAAAAACCCTAATGGTTACCTTTATAATTATTAATTGAACTTCCATGTCAATTTAGTTATCTCTTACATGATGCATTAGAGAACTCACCAAGGTTCAAGTGGTTGATCATGACTCCTAATAGTTGGCTTAGAATAACCATGAGATTTCTCATTGAATCCCCCATTTCATCCAGTCTATTAATCAGAGAACCACCATAGTTTCGTTCAAACCCTTTTTCACTTTGGTGCCTTCTAAATCCATCCATTTACTAAAACCAGAAAGGTCAGTGTGAGTATATCAGAAAAACCATCATGTACTAATGAGGAAGATAAAAACTAAGATATACTTACTCATTCACTTTATCTAAAACTGGGACTCTTTCTGAAATCCTAAACATTATTGTAATGTCACTTATGCTTAGAGAATACCCTAACCTCTAAATTATCTAAACCGACCTCTGATACCAAATATAAGGCCCCTATCTTATCCATTACTTAATAATGAATTAAATGAATTATTCACATAAAGGATCTTTTCAGGTTTAGAGTTTTAGATAATTAGCTCATAACTGTTACGTCTCAAAAGATTACACAGTAGACACTTCTACAAATTTCCATAAAAAAACATAAAAAGAAACATTTCTAGTTCCGTGTTTTAGATAGAATGTATTTCCTTGATCACATCCTTGACCCTATTCATCTTTATGTCCTGTGTAAAACATTTCAAAAACATGGGATGAGCATGAAAATACCAGTAAAGGATACACAAAGAAGGAAAACTGTTAGTTTTTTAAAACAACAAGTTAACCAGGAGTACTTTACCAAAGTAATCCTTTTCACCTTTATGAAGTAGTAAAAACACTTCACTGAATTAATGACCATTACTTACCCTTTTGTAACCAAAATATTACCATAAAACCCATATAAAGAACACATAACATATACAGGTAACTTGGGACATAAACATACTTAAATGGAATAACCATACGATCAACTTCCACACATATGTAATGGAATAGCCATACGGCCGACTTCCACACCCAATGCATTGGAGGTTATTACGTAACCACCCGTCCTGGTATTCAAGGAACAACCCGTCATATGGTTTATCACGTAACCACCCTTAAAATTTCCAAGTACCATCATTACACCTAAAATATTGAAAATATAAACATCTCAGTAACAAAATTTCATTTCCAATCACAATAAGTTATTCAATGATATTTAATTAATAAATTCATTTTCAAAAATCATTTAAAAGCTATTTTTGAATCAAAGTGTCCCATACCACTTTGAAAATTTTAATGGAATTATAATTTTAAAACATTAATGTCTATATAAATAAATACTGAAAACCATTTTCAAAACATGTACATTAAAGATAATGATTTAGAATAATGAATCATTAAAACATTTAAAACGAAATTTTTGTTAAAGAGTTTTTAGCAAAATGAGAGTCTCTTGATTACAAATAATTGCAGAATAACAATTAATACGAACTTTATAATATCACGAGAATAACATGATTCATGATATAATATGTCAAAGTACAGTCTACACACCATATAAGAGTGAATTGGTGCTTAACATCAATGAAGACTCAATGGAAATGTAAATTGAGATGAAATCCATTATAAAGATGGTATCCTTATCTTAAGGATAAATATATCATATAATTATGTGTAAGAAATGTAAATTCACCCAATATAAGTGGATATTATGTGTGAAACAATCAGAGTTCATTCACACATAATATTGGAAAAACAAAACCAATGACATAGATATTTAACTCAATGAAATGATATTGAGTTATGATTTCCCATAAATGTTTGTAAGAATTTATGAATGAGATGATTATGTTTAGAAATACTAAATCGACACAATGTTTTGTGGAAATTACAAAATATATATTACACACATTATCTTGGAATAATAAAACCATGATGTAGAGGTTTAACACAAAGAATTGTAAGTGGGTTAGGAAGTTCCCTTACAGAAATCTGACAGCCTAACGATGTCACTTTAAAATTCAGAAAATTAGTTGATCAGAGAGAAAATGGTATCTCGTCACTTGGACATAAAATTTACATAAATAAGGATATATAAGAACATATCCAAACATAATTTTATGTGAATTAAAAGATATAACAAAAGAAGTATTTTAAAATGAGGAGGGTGAAAGATCCCCTTACCGAGTTTGGTAACTTTCGAAACGTATACCCCATGGAAGAAGGGTCATACAATGAAGATGTGAATACCCATAAATGATATTATACTACACAAATAGTATAATAATGGGAAGTAAATACACCACTCAATGTAAATGGTGTCAAATTTAGCATAAATCCCAAGGGAATAAAAGTGTGATGAAAAATCCCTTATGAAAACTCAGCAGCCTAACGACGCCACTTAAAACGTCCAAAAATGGATTGATGAGATCAAATAGGGTCTATCATCCTATTAACATAAAATTTACAGCAAGAAAAATATAAAAGAACATCCCCCAACATAACAAATAGGATTTTAAAATATGTGACATAAAGTAGAGTACTTAAAAAGAAAGAGAGAGGTTGGATATCTTACGAAAATTAGGCAGCCAAACGGCGCCACTAAAAAAATCAAAAATAGATAGATTAGGTAAAATAGGGTCTATCATCATATGAAAATTAATATTACAGAATGTGTAATATAAAATAACATCCTAATCATAATAATTATGAGCTTGAAATTAATGACATAAAAGAGTGTACTTAAAAAGATGGAGAGGGTCAGGTTCCCTTACGAAAATTCCCCAGCCTAACGGCGCCACATAAAAATTATTAAAATGAATTGATGATTGTAAGAGGGGGTAACTCATAACCTAAAAATAAAAATTTCAGTATGTTGAATATTAATGAACATCCTACAACATAATAACATAGAGAATAAATGAAATGACATAAAAGAGGGTACTTGAAATGAAAGAGAGAGGTCAGATCCCTTACCTCAAGTCTGACTTGTCTTGTTCATTTATTTATATTCCTGAGTAATAAACATTGTTCAGTTTATAATTTATTAAGGATATATTTTAAATTTTATTATCCAGTTCATATCACATATTATAATGTTATAATAATTGGTTAATAATGTTAGTTCATATCAGATGTTTTTGTCGATGTTTGGTAGTTGAGCCAAAAATGAATTTGTTTGAAAAATGATTGTCCATGTAGTTATAAGTAAATCATCTCCAGAATAGTATTAATGATTTAAATATCATATATATCCAGTAAATATTCATTATATACTACTCCATAACATTTTAGATAAAAATATATTAAATGCACCATTCATGGAGATTGTAGGCCGTACGTACGCATGAATGCTACTTTCATTTCTTTGTCATATTAGTGGAATTAAAAATAATTGAGAGATATATATATTATATTTCCAGTATAATATATAATTTATATATGTCACATATTTTAATTAATTTTATTCTTTATACATTCCATGTATTGCATGAACGAGTCACATCTCTTGAGGGGCGGTATCCACACTTACTCGTTTGAAATTATCGCATTTTCACAACATGAAAAGCATAAAGGCATGTTATAAAAATTCAGCATCCCAGGAACATGATGATAATCATTGAAACTGTTCTATGTAATTTTACAATAACATTGAATTTCATGTCAATACATCATAACATAATATGTGTTAAAATATTTTTTGGTAGCATTGGGTGTGGTGCAGGTCTCCTTGGTACTGATTCACATTAGTTTGTTGCTTCCATAACATAAATATTCCTCTTATATGACCCCTCTTCCATGAATCCACATCACATTATTATAAAATATGTTTATAGTATCATCTTAGTCGCATGATGTTAAGCTAAAAGGACAGGTCGAATCACATGAACATAAACTATGGTATTATTTTCTTGGCCACACAATGATAAATATCATAGCCAAATGATGAAAAATTATACATCATCATGAGGTTCGTTCCATGGAGGATGTCATCCTTGGCACCAATTATCTACAATTCGATATTCTATATCTAATTATTTCTTGATTCATATTATTGTAGGATATATAGCTATTCCAAAACACTTATACATTAGAAACATCCAAAAATTCATCACCACTCTTATACTCTTTTTATGGAACATGAGCCTCATTTGATTTTATAGATTATTTCTTCTATCCATTTAATATTGGTGTCTAAAGGACCATCCTATCATGTATCCTCTAAAATATATGACTCTGGTACATGTTCACTTTGTCTTATTCCCATCGTTTTTTTACAATCCACACTACATATATTCATTTGACCATGATCCTAGCTGGATGATCATAAAATAAGACCCAATTAACCATATAACATGAATTTAAACTATATGCAGGTGTTCTCTATGATTTTTGTGTATAGTGTTAGGCCTCATTGAAAGTAATTCAATGGTGTTTCGTAGCACTACACTATACATACAAATTTTTTATACTATACCTTAGGGTAATAACTATATGTCCATAAACTAAAAATCAAAATCCTAAATGCATTATGTTAGACTAATATCATTCCTTGAACAAGTTTAGTATTCACCACGACAATTGTGGGATGCATCAATTCACTCATCAGAGAGGATTTCCCCAATCAGTGTTAGTCTCTGACCAAACTATATTTAAGAAATATTTTGTGGTTTATTTCTGTCATTGGGGGATAAGTAGGGATGCCCAAACATTTTTTTCTTTAGACCCACATATGAATTCATCAAATTTGTCCATTTGGACTGATATTCAATCCAGTAAATAAGACCAACTATATGAAAGTCCAATATGAAAAATGAAGTTGATGTGGACACTATGGGGCTTCATGGTCATAGAGTTTATCATGAAACCACATTACACGTATGATCCTATGAAAATATAATCTTTTAAGGGTTTTGGAAACATATCCAAAAACTATTTTCTAAGGTCCATGCATTATGACCACAAAAAATTTAAGACCCCTATATTTTGGGTTGTATGATATTAAATTGTATATCCCAATTTCGTCAACAAATGATGATAATATAAAAACATACCCTTAAAATTATAGGATATAAAATAATAATATTGGGATTCCTAAATTCCCTATCATTATAGAGGATCATCCCTAATAGTGTCAGACTCTCACCAAACAATGTTCATGTAGTACATGTTACTTGATTCCCATCATCGTGAAATACATATTGACTCTTGGATATTTTATAATCAATACAATTCACAATTATATTAATCCTTCATCACCTTGTCATTTTTACTGGTCTACGAAACATGATAATAATCTATTTTACATGCTCTATGAAACATGAATTTTATCATTTTTAACTGTTGAATTTAGGTTTTCTCGCCCCATTCATGACCAGTGTGGTCATGGTACTTATGTATAGAACTTTTTTGATAGTAAATCCTTAATCACCAAACATAGATCAATCATGATCATATATTTATTAACAAACCTTTTTTCTAATTCATTATATCATAATGGAAGTTTCCCCTTAGAATCACCTTTTATGCACACTCTGTCATGTTGGGTATACCCCTGTAATGATAATTGTTTCCTAGACTGAAGATAGAACACGTGGGATTTCGTATTTTGGTACAGTCTGTACGGATGTTGTCGAGCCACACATGATTTCTTTTTTTCCAAACTCCATGACCATAACCTATAGGTTCAACTCTATGAATCAAGAATTTTATCTGTATTTTGTTTTTCTCCTCGGGAATATGTAGTGAAACATTTAGGTCTCTTAATCTCTCCATTCACATCGGTTTTTTACTCCATTACACCTCACATGTCTGTTTGGGATGTTAAACCCATGGTGTAATATTTAGGACCTAAACTATATTCTCATGTACTAAAATGTCTTTTTTCTACATAATAGTCCCATGGGGATGTGATGTGAAACATGGCCCCCAATATTCCCAATTCACATCAACTTCTATCTATTTCCTAATACTTGTGTGTTATGGAAACCTCTAATAGATCATTAACATCAGGTATATTTCCAATGTTCCACAAAAATATACTACAAATATACATTTTCATTATTTTATTAAACACAATAATAAACTATTTTATATTGTCCGGGCAACACATATATTTATCTATGTTCAATTTCTCGATCATATATAATTAAATTGTTGGAACCATTCTGATCACATGACTTTAAATTCTGACCATACATCATCCTTACTATACAATGATAAAAAACATTTCTCCCACCCTTTCTCAACAATGTAAAACCACATGACATCCTAGGCCTTCTTTGAGAGACCCTCTCCTCTATTGTAGGCCATCTTCCATATAACACACAATCTCAGTTGTCTTTTTTAATCCGAGATGATTATCCCCTACTAAATTGGTTCAAGAATTTTTTTTTGAGACAGATGTTCTGAATCCCAATTCTCTCTACCTCATAGGTGTGTATTTCTCAGAGTTTTGGAAAACATTCAAACAATATATAACCCCATTTACACACTTCACATACCCCACATTAGGATCCTCATCCCCTTCCATGTTTTAATGGAGCCCCCAGTAGTTTGTTCTCGTCCTATTTTGGATCACCATCCTTCGAGGGTCATTGACTCTTAAGACTTTGGAAATCATTTTGAGTTATGGTCTATGTTTCTAACAAGGTTTGTGATTGAAAATCATATTTCTATCCCCATTTCTAACTACGAGATACATGTGTTGTGTTTCGAACATGGTAATCAGTAATACTATATTTCCATTCCACTTTCTTTTTCTCCAATATTTTTTGAATTATGATTCACACTTTTGATTCCCAGTTTTCTGGTTAAATTTAGTATAATTTTCATTATACCATTCATTCAATATATAATGCTGGAGAAACATGTATATTGTGCCATGTTACACTCACTAGGAATATTGTTCATAGTAAGTCTACTCTAAACGATGATTGATTTCCTATTTTGTTTGGAACACATCATTCACTATTTTGAAATATTATATATGTGAATAGACTTTTATTGTTTATTTTTTCCAAAACCAATAACAAATCATATGGTCCTATAGATTTAATTTTTTATTTTTTAATGTAATTGAGATACAACAAGACCTGATCAATTCACTTTCCTCAGTTATTTCCTCAGATCCCGGTCTACCTCTCCCTATTTAACCTCATTGGACCCAATTATGAGGGGTAATCTGTTAGTTTTAGATTCAGCATGAGGCTGAAAAATATCAACCTTGGGTGAAAAAAGGACATCATCAAACTCAATGGAGAATTCTAGTAAAGTCTTGTATGGTATACACAAGATTCATTTAATGGCCATAGTATTGAAATCATAGTGAAAGACACATTTATTCAAAAAAGGATATTAATTTCCCCCAATCCATGGAGAAATCTCAATTGTATCAGCCAATCAGAGTAATGATTTCTATTTTTCACACAATAATATAATCCACACTAAAGACTTTTGTGCACTAAATTTGACATCAAACAATCCATTTAATGAATGCCTGATGTGTAAAATTAAGTGTTGCGCAAAGGGCCTCTTCTATGACATAAATTATCTATTCCAATGTCAAATAACTTTTATATATATTGAAGTGCACCCCCAACATAATGGTTTTCCTCTAGAAGTACAACATCTATTCTATTGTGTGTAACACTGATCTATCACAACATCATGAAAGCATGAAACCCTCACAGAATTAATCATGCATGGCTGGATCCATGTGGGTCCTCCCCCATGTGATCTCATAGTGGTATAATCTTCTCCAAAATTCTTTCTACCCAATTTGGTTGTGCGCAATTCATCTTCTTGTTAACACCCATGAATATCAGTGTAATCAATATTTCTCACATCCCAAATTGTATAAAAACACATATAATGAATTACATGTCGTACTTGGACCATATTTCTTGTAGACCATCTTGCACATATCCAATCATGTGCACAATTGAGTACGCACTTGTGTATATTGTTACATAATGTGGGGTTTGTGCCCATCCACCCCTGATCGGGATCACTAAGGTGTTGTTCTCCAAAAAATATATCTTCTTCTCTGCATATCTACCACTATCCTCAAAATATTTGATATTCGTACTAAGAACTTTTCAGTATGAATCAAGAACATTTTTGCTTGCACCCTTATACACCCCTATTTTCTACCCCTTAAATACCATGATTTCAAATACTCCTCCATGGTCACTAAAATACCTCATGTCGACCTACACCAATTGGTCTATTTTCTATGTAATGAATTTAGATTCTCATCTTTGATTCCTTGAGTATCATGAGTCAAACCATTCCTCATGAATCTCCCAAAACCTCATCATTAGGCTCCAATAACGGGTTGAGTCAAATATGGAAATTCTTGTATACATCCCAAAATAGTCATTTCTAAGAATTATCCACCTATTTATCATTTTTACATGATTATAAATTATACTATAACCTATATGATAGACATATGATTCCTCTTGTTCAAAATAAGTGATTCCATGTTCATCAATCCTAAGATGCCATATGTCAGCCCAACATGAATATAAACTATAGAATACCATGTTACATTGGAATATAATTCGTTATGCATCATTCATTAGATTCCAATAGTTGTTGTTATATAAGATTAAATTGAAGCATACCATACCATTCATGAATATGATTCCTTATGCACCAATCATTAGATTCCACATTCCATTATCATGAAAAATCCACCAAATAGAAACCATGGGTCATCATAACATGTTAATTCCCCAACATATACCATTACCCAAAATCTAGTCGATATTACCTCATGACAAGACATTAGGATGAAATTATAGGAATCTCAATAATTATGCCATGCATACCACATCTATTCAAATTATGTTAAACTGTAATCTTACCTCATGAAATGCACATATGATGCCCCCATGACCTAAAATTTGAATGACATGAAGGATAACAAATTGAATATGCCATTCAAACATCATACTTCCATAAGATTTTATGTTGTAATCTTTCCTCGATCAATTATAATTGGTTTCACCCATGACATGACTTGAGGAAGTCATGATAGAGAACTCTTTCCATAATCCTCAAAATTCTCATCCTTCCACATGACTCCATAATATAATATGATGTCAAGAAATGAAAACAGTATTCCTTCATGGCCTGATGTGAGGATGAAATAATTGTAGGCTTCATTATGTTTTCCTGATTCCCATAATTGATGCTCTATAGTGGTGCTCAGGCTGCTCCAATCCATAATCCCCAACCACATCCTCTCTTTTCCTACCAGCATATGGTCTGCTACAACACATAACCACCAAAAAACCACACATTCGCCAAGCATCCCATGGAAAACTCTTATGACTAGGTTACATCCATATTAACTCAATGTGAATCTTTAATGAGTAATTATCGTGCTATATTTAATTGGTGCACCTTTCTCGACACATGTTTTATGCATGTGGTGTCCCTTTTTTTCACACATCAAGTATTACTCATGGGGTCTTAGTGTTTAGTAGTGAAAATAATATCAATGATTCTACCATATGGGAATACCTATTGGACTAAGCCCAATTATCCACATTGAATGGGATTCTCATATGAATAACCACAAAAACATTCACTTATATGGACTTCACCATTCGGTGTAATCCCAAAACAATCCTAAATTACATGGAATTTGATTCGTTCCTCACTAGAATATGTTGGAATCCTCCATGTGGTTCATGAACAATATTACATCATTTTCATTCATTTCATGGACTCCATCAACATCCATAGTCATTTTCACCAAGCCACCACAACTCTGAAATATCATTCCACCAACCTGTTCTACTCCTACATGTAATCCCCACCCAGATCATCGCTTCTCCTAGTGGAAACCAGGAAGCTCTTAACAATAATCTCCATGCATCCCATAATAATCCAAATACTAAAAATCATCATTTTAAGGGAATACCTCATGTATAAACCCAACACCATCCATAAAAAATACATGGGTTTTAATCCCTGTATCATAAAAAGTGTACATCAGACACATATTAGAGGTTCAATCCAAACAAACTATAATCATTGGTTCCATATCTTAGGGGAGTAACCCGTGATCCACCTCTAGGTGTGTCCAGATAAACCATCATAGTCTGAAATCAAATCTTTATAAGACATGTCACCTTGATCCTTCCCATATGGGATTCTGATCCATCTGTTGATAAAAATTGGCACCCCTCCTAGCGGTGAACAACCCTGATCAACCTTAAGATGTGTATATGTCATTCTTCCTAGTGTGAAATAATCCCATTATGGTACACACCTCATGTATCCTACACATACAGACATATAATCAATTAAAATGTTAAAATTAATGACCCCTATTTGGGTTACACCACATGGATCTTCCTTTAAAGGCATGTTGATAAGAATTCATAATGCGACACTAAAACACTATAATACACACCTCCTGGATCCACCCTCATAGGGTGTTATGATAAATCAATTAGTAATATGTGGTGGAACTGTCTTGGGATTCAGCTACCTAATATTCCTTCAAGGGATTTCAGATCATCCTTCATAGTGTGACATCTTCACATTGTTGGGAAAACATTCCAAATCCAACATCAAAGTGTATTTTTATCAATCCATTAGTGAACCTTTGTCCCCATCCTAGGGGTTCACCTCCCTGATCAATCATCATGGGATTTTTATTATCCATAATGGTATAAAATCATCCTTTTGTGGGAAATGCCCCATGTCTCTACCAAAATAAATAATTTTGATCCCCTCAATATTAAACCAAGGATCCCCCGCCAAGGTTTGAACCTCCCTGATCCACTTCAAGAAGTGTTTATATCAAACATTAAATTGTGACATCTTCCCTTTTTATGGCACACTTTCAGGGGTCTCCTTGCACAGTAGTTCTGAACCACCCATGCAATGATATTTTTAGGTTCTCCCTCTTATGGTTGTACCTCATTCATTTGCCTCTATGGGGTCGTTCTAATCAATTCCACTCCATCTTTTCTTGAAATTAAACTCACTAAATGCAACAATTCTACACTATGTTAATAATGGGATTCCTAAAGAAACCCTCAAAAGATATTCATTGGAATCAGATACCCCATGATATCATGGGATGACTAGAGTTTTGTGCCAATTATTCCTCCATGTGATTCCCTATTATAAGGAAGAATACAGGTTGGCACTGTAACCAACATCCAATGATGCCATGATATGCCCCATGATACTATTTTCACTGATAAATGGTTTATACCATGTAACAACCTATTGGAATGTCCAAAAAGAAAAAGTCTAATTAAAAATTTTACACAATGAGTTGATTGTGTGAACTATATTGACAAACCAAAATCAAATCTATGTGGGAGATATATAATAGTACATAAGATAAATGTATGAATCCATAGGAGTAACTGACTTCCCAGCCTTCATATTTAATAAAGGATCCATCATCACTAATCATGGTGGAGGAGGTTGTCCTCCTTTAGAAAGTGGTAATACAAGGCCCAGAGTATGTGTCGCTGATATGATGTGTTCCCATACTATGTAACATGTATATAACCCCTGTATATGTCTCCAGTAACATCCAAAATCCATTATATTATCCTCCTCAAATATAGTTGTATTAGGAATGACTATGTATCATGATATCTTGAATAGAAAATTTGTCCAAAAAATATGATTTACATGATTGTTTTTTATTTTTATTATCAATTCACACACATTTTCTAACATTAGAACATTTTTATGTAAACAATGGAAGTGTTATTGTTGATTTTATTGATTACACACCACACATGCATCTCAATGCTCATAAATACTTCATGTATTTGTATATGAAAATGGTATGGGGTCCCATGTAAAATAACATCATTTTGGATAATTGAGATGGTGGATGTTTTGAGATATAATCTTTAGTATTCGGTAGGGTGTTATTTTTTTAGCAATATTCAAATATATTCTTGTTTGGTTTTCAAAAGTGAGATCCTGATTTTTTTATGTTTATGTGTCCCAACATTTATGTTTCACAAGATATTACATTATAAATATATTATTTTCCCCTATCATTGTGATTATTATATTATAGTAATATTATTGTTTCATGAACATTATATATACGGTATTTCATCCCCACTAATGAACCTAAATCCTTTAGGGATAGTCGGTATACTCTTGCATATAGATTGGTGAAAATAATTTCATGTGATTTTATAGTATTAACACTTTGGTGTGGGGTATGGTGTGAGAGAGTTGTATGTTATGTTGAAGAAAAATAAAAAATATAGAAAATTTTAAATCAATTAATGTCTATACTATATGCAAAACATGTCTGAAATATATCTCAATGCATCAAATCCCCATGGAAACAAAAAATGCAGAATGTAAATATAAAAATAAATACACAATATGTTTGAAACCATTTGGTGGGTTAATATTGTGATTTTAGAGGTTTGGAATCCACCTCAAATTGATTGATAGTTTTGGTTTGAAGCATTTTCATGTTAGATTTGATTATTGGCTTTCCTTATTTTTATTTTACAACATTCTTATTTTATAATTAATATATATTAAATGTTCTCATAAAATAGATATGAAATGGAAAAAATAATATATATATATATATATGGAAAATATAATCTTGTATATATAATTAAGATATGTGATTATTTATCTATATATTCTCTCCCTGAATTTAATTAATAATATATACCCATTTTACCTATTACAATGACAATGTTCATTTACATAGGGATTTTATATTATGTTCCAAATAAAAATATATATAATCAATTAATTAATGTCTTCATTTTATCTATAAAATATAATTTTGTATTTTTTTATATAATGAATTTTAAAACCATAAATTTTTTATTTAAATATATAAATCATTTTATAGAAATAGATAATTATTAATGGAAAACATTGTTTTTTATGAATAAACCCCCAAAATGAAAATATTATTCGATGATTTTATCATTTCATTACTAATATATTTTTATTAAATATCAATAAACACAATTTTCATAAACCCCATGAACATAACTGTAGAATTCATCACACCAAACGGCATCAGAACAAACCTAGACTGCCCATGACGATAACATGAAATAGTATTTAGTATATCTTCATCTTCCACATGAATATGACGATATCCTGGCCAACAATAAATCTTTGAGAACCATCATTCGCAATTCATATGATCAAATAAATCATAAATACATTTAATAGGATAATGTTTTTTCTTTTTCACTTCATTCAAGTGATGCTAATCAACACAAAACTACAAATGATCATCCAAAATATTCAATAAACAACGGGTCCAACACATTGTGACATGCATTGATGAACAAAAACACCCTACAAAAGACCAAGGATCTGAATGTACAACTCTAAAAACTCATATGGGGGAATCCTAAATGGAGACCTCTAGATAGTAGACACGCATGGATATTTCACGTTCATGAAATAGAGATCACATTGTGGATGTAATGCTACAACAATTTCTAGAATTGCATTTGGGAACTCTTCCACGACCCTGGGAGACGATAACTATTGAACCATTGGCGAGCTCAATATAACCCTGGTCATCGTGGATGATAATGATGGAACATTCCTATATGCAATCTGAGGGTCTCTCTCACCAAATCAGATGTTTGTCTCTCCATTATAATTAGTGTACACAACCTTCCTCTGAATAAATCCATGATACGCTGTACTAAATAAAACCAATAAATATAGAGGATGAAAACATATTGTAATATTTGTAAACATAGGGAATTTACCCATTAGTGGTGCTTCCCTAGCACTAGCTCACAGTCTCTACATACGTCAGAAAAGTCTACCAAACCTCCAACTGGCATAGTCAGTACCAAGGGTACTACAAGGATCTCTACCTCATCTCCCCATGCATAGAGAAGTGTAGGTGATATAACATATTGGGTCTCTCTTGAATAAAAAATGGAAGTCATCCATGCAGAGAACAATAAAAGGGTATCTCGAACGATGAGTAGATAGCTTAGAGATAGAAATGATAATGCTTAAAGCTTAACGTGACCTACTCCATGACCACTTTGATTCTAATGGAGACCACCTCCCTCTCCATAATCTGATCTATGTGGATGGGGAGAATCCTAGGTCTATCATCTTCCTTCTCCATATTCTCTCTACTAATCCCATGATAGTGAAACATGCTACTACTTTCTCGGCTAGAAGTGCCTCAAGAGAGGAACCTAGAGAGTAAAACATGAGATATGTTGGTTACTAAGATAGGTCGAGCACTCATACTATATATGAACTCACCCTCCTTCAGAAAAAACAATCACATGATCCCATATCATAGGCATGACGGTCGTCCCCCCTTATGAAATGAGACATTACGGGCTAGGACCTACCACTAAATTACTAGAAACTCCTCTTCCCTAATAACCTAGAACCTAATACCATAGATCTGCATCATGAGGAATCTAGGTGACCCCCTTATCATGATGATGTAGTTATTGATAATTTCATTTAAATGACCACCTCCCTTGTCAGCACCATGTGATATGTCATTAGCATAAACACTGAAACCTGACGCTAGATCTCTGGACACAAATCCCCCTCAAAATTCCTCCCCCTGAACTACTCCTCTGGAAGCTGGTCTCAAGAATCTAAAATAATGTTCCTGAAATGAATATCAAAATATCGCTCACAAGAGCTCCCCTACTGAAGATTAAGAAGCTCCAAGTGACTATCTGCCTTCATAGTCCATGAAACAAACTTATCTTTGAACTACTCTAGAATCCTCTCCAACATTACATTTGAATCTTAATGTTCCACAAGGAATAAGAAATACCAACACCACTTGGCTCCACACAACATCATCATATCTAATGATACACAGTTCCCTTTCTGATCATAGACTGAACTAAATTCTTTATCCACCTCATCTATCAAGTCTTATGTGACTACATATGAAATGGATCCCTCTTACTTATTCGGTCTCTATCACTGAAATTATTTTAGTGTCCTCTTCCATGTGGTAGCGTTGTCAACCTCTACTCTAAAATCATCTTTTGGTGCAAACTAATTTACATGTTCTCTTCTATCATGACATGGACGTTGTCCTAGAGCTCTACATATAAATGGAAAAATAGTTAGAGATACTAAAAAAGAAATATGGATGACTTTGAAATTAACTAATATTTTTCTTTAATTAAATTTTTCATAACCTAACCCATCATATACCCATTCAAATAAATGAATAAGGAATAATGAAGAATGATAATTTACTTGGTATCTACCCTACTATCACCTCTTTTAGTATCTAATATAGGTTTGAAGTTCTATTAATCAGTTCAATGGGAGACCTTAATAAACATTTCACAACCAGTATCATATGTTTACAACACTTGCTAAACGATATTGACAATGCATACCTATGAAACCATTCATCCTCACATGTTCTTAACTCCAAAATCAAATCAATCACATAATTAGACCTCTGATACTACTATGTCGTTATCCCCGTTCCACAAGTTATACCCCTCTTAGGCTGATAATAGAATAATAGACAAAATGGCAGCAGAGTCCCACTTCCAGTAGACCCTAGTTTGGAGACTACCATAGAGGTTATGGTAAACACAAAGATGGGATGCATTACCCTCCAAGAGAAAACATGGAAAAGAGGGAGATAAGATAGACCCCAACTAACTCCTCCTCATACCTCACTATAAATTAAACCAATGTGTACATATGAAATTTCATGAATGAAATACTACAACTAATTGGTAAATCATCAAGTGGAAAAATATTTTAAAATTATAGTTACCACAAATTCTAAAAATCTATTGCAATATCTCGAGCTAGTTGAATCCATTCTGATAACTAACATGTTCCATATGACCTGAAAATAGTTTTCATAATTTTCGGTGCGAATGATAGTATACTAAGTGAGATACTCCCTAGATCATGTCATGAATAATATAGGAAACCATTCTAAAGCATAGTGAAAATATGAGAAAATGACTCGTCACCTAAACGGGTATACTATGATCCCAGCCTCACCATAAAAAATCCAATAATATTACATACAAGAGTATATAATATTAGAAAGAATTTAAGGGTTACCAACTACCAATTACCCCTGGTTTTTATCTTTTCCCAAATGTCGCACGTCCTGATAATATCTTTCCAAAAAATAATTACATGAAGACACCTAGGTGAAGCACCACATCATACACCTTGGGAAACTCACCCTTGCATCCATAGAAACAAAATTAACAAGGTAGTTTATAGGAACCACCATATCATGCATAACATGTATCATACATCGGGTCTTATACCTCATGCCAATATAATCCATACATTGAGTAAGGATCCACAAGCCATCAGAGCCTATAACTGTTACATTGATAGTAGTCCGTAGGAAACATTATTTAGAATATAATTGTGTAAAATAACTTCAATCCATTAAAATCATATACATACATATTTTGGATGCATACTAGCACAAGTATCTACCATGAGAAGAGTGTGGGGTCAAAATGGGGTAGTCATAACATTAATTAACTCCATAAACGTTAATTAACTTTTATAAATTACACATTACATTTAATTATCAATCCAACAAAGATCCATTATCTATAGAAATAAACAAAGAGAGCCTAGTAGTTATTGGAGTGAAAACCATATTATTTCATCCCAGAAAGATCCATCCCCATGTTTTAAACAACAATTCATTTATTTACAAAATTAAAAAATTCCATATTTCAGTATTTCTAGGAATTCTAGGAAACAATTAGTAGGTACCAAACATATGGGAGCAGAACCTGGTCATTATAAGAGCTACCCATCGAGTATTTTCCACATAATATAGGAGTGTATATGAATCCTTCGTAGAGATTCTAAATATGAAATGTACATGGAATAACCCACATGTATTTGCCACTTTTGGATGAAGATTAAGATAAAGAATCTAGATAATGTAGTGGGGAGAGTGATAAAGATAAAAATAGTAGAATCAACAAGAATTCCACATTCATATTAATGGGTAAGAATATCTTTATAATTTTCCATAATATCTAATGTCATCTCAGACACCCACATGCTTATACAAATGCATCTTCCCACTCTATGCATCAAATGCTTCTAAAAAAACTAGGACTCAATGCCCCACATATCACAACAGACCTCCATTATCAGCTATCCAATTCTCACGTCACACCACAAGCTGTAGGAATCAAACAAACATAGAAACCATTCTCTTGGACTGAAATAAGGCATCCAACCTTCCGAAACAATGAGATCTCATTATCCAATGAAAAAGTAATGTGTCCTTATCAAAAAGAAGGTATCACAGGACCCAAAACAAATTAAATTTTATTAAATCAACTAGACTGTGACCAATTTAGTTAAACATGAATATTTAAAACTATTTTATTATCAAAACAAACAACAACAATACTATGATTAATTAAACACACCTCTTTCTCTTTTATATAATTAATTATCAATTAACTAGATAATTATGTTCCAAAACAGTTTCCATCAGGAATGACATTCTATTAATGAAATTAAATGGTATCACACTATCTAGTAATATAGGAGTCAAAACATTATCATGATAGAATGAAACCAAATCGTTATTTGATCGATACCAATTCAATAATATGGTTCATGTAATTATTATTTAAATTTTCTCATGATCCAAAGTGATATATCAAGCTATCTCTACAATTTCATGTCAATATATATATAGAAACAAATAAACTATATTAACAGGTTTCATACATTATTTTCATGATAATGGTTAACACAACAGATCATGATTACCACTCCCGAAATGACTACATCCAAAAAAAAGACACTATGACACTACTGTGCCATCCCACAACTGAGAACGGACCCTTACAAACCTTGAGAGAAAATGAAATCAAATGTAAAGGTGAAAAAGATGATATATTTCAAGGAACCTATAAGAATGAAGGTAGAACAAAACCTATATCAAAGATGAATCAACACTTCTTGGATGAAAAAAATTATGTGGTGCACATAAAGTGGGAAAAAAATCCAACGGGAACACAATCCAATGATATACAATAGTACATGTCTCTTACATGATTAATTACACTATGAATCCCATACTAAGGAGTAGGAATAAGTAAAAAATTGGTGCATTCTTTCTCCACCTACTGAAAATTTAAATGATGAATCAGTTTATATATGGTTAATATTTTCCATTAAAGGTGGAAAAGCTAAATATTATGTATTTTGACTGTATAAAGACACACATACAATTAGGAATATTTAGATTGAAGTCATGGGCTTTTTATCAGCCTTAATATCCATAAACTAAGGCTTTGACTATGATTTACATCATTGATAACTTCAAAAGAGTGAAACTATACGAAATAAGAATCACTTTTCATAACTCGCTGTTGGATGAGTGACCATGGGATGAGTAACTATTATAATGGTAAACATTGGAAGAGTCACCATTATAAGAGTCACCATTGGATATGTAACTATTAGATGAGTTAATGAAGGATTAGTCACCATTGGTTGAGTCACTATTGGACGACTCACCCATTCTATATTTTGATATAATAAATTATAGGGAATTTCCCATTAAATTTCCGCGTCATCAGGCATATAGATGTATACTTTTATTTTTATATCATAGGGAATATCCCATTAAATACTTATTTAAACATCATCATGAATAGACCTTTATATAAGTATATAATCGTACCCATGTATATCCCTATTCATATATTCATTTTAGAATCATCAGAAATAAAACATTATATAATATTTTATCATAAAATTTGAATCAATTGAACAAAACATGAATAACACTTCATAATACCACAAGAAATGATGATTGATTCATCAAATTACCATTTTTTCATTTACACATTGATTCATTAAATTCTGTATTATTTCATTTGATGAAAATTTTAATTCCCATGATAAATAAAATATCCACCCATTATTCTATAATCCATTAATACATTTTATAATGTGAAACTATCAGAATAATTCACATGAAATTTCATTTATTGCTAAAATAAACTTCATGCTATTATATAGTTCATTATTACTCTATGTATGTCTAACCATATGGGTTGATAGAAGAAAGGTATCAACTCCATTTGACCTAATGGGAAACAATGTGTAGTAAAAAATATGAATAATTAATATATTGGTTAAAAAACATTTTTTAGATGCTATCATATAATATTTTCAACTAAATAACAAATAGAAATATATTTTAGGGATTGGTTCTAGACCACCTTCTTTTTTCTAGAGATCAAAAAAATGATTCCAGTAGGAACTTTTAATAAAGAAAAAAAGGAAATGAGATAACAAGAAGGACAAATATAACACAAATTCAAAATAAGAAATAGTTTCAGTAAAGAGAATAAATATAAAAATTTAATATTAAGATTAATATAGGATAAAATAAATGAAAATAAATTCATCATAATTCATAAGCATGATTTTGACATCTATATTGGAGGAAAACAATCAAAAATATCATGGTGTTTGTCTTGGGTTTTAGATTGAGATATGAATGGATGGTGATAAAATAATCAAATGAAAAGTGTTGATTCAAAATAACTAATCCTTTGAAAATTATTGTGTGTAATCCATTCATGTCATGTATTTACAAAACTATGAGTTATTCTAAATAATGTGCCATATATGGTTGAAATAACACACAATTAAATAATATTTTACATGAACTAGTTTCATATCATGTAACCATTCCAGGTCCTATTATAGTTGAAAAAAACTGCCTGGAAATATTTACACTTTGCATTACATGTTCATGTGTTATAAATTTTTATTAAACAACACTCATCCTAGTTTTGAAAAATGATCCCAAAACACCTCTAAAGCATTCCAAAAAAACATATAATCCCCATAAAACTATGAAACACTAAAATAAATACTCCAAAAATTTATTAAAATATATACACAAATATTTAATTAATTTTTTCTAAAAAATATGACCATTTTAAAAAACCATGTTTGACCAATAATGATCAATGATGAAAAAAACCCCCACCAATAGGTACATTCAAAAAGAAAATGTGCGACATAACATAAAAAAGATGTAATCTTATAACCTCACCACCATATAAAATCTCATCCTCAATCTTCTATAATCATTTCAATGACATCCTGGAGAAAACGTTTTCCCACTATGTTCATATATATGTTTCCTCTCATTGGTCTCATCATGAACATGTTCATGATGCAACACCACTCAAACTACAATTTTAGTGTTTCCCTAGAGATACAGGCTAATATAGTTCAAAATGTATATAAGATTATAATACCATGAATTATATGAAAAAATCTAAATTTTATTTACATATACTATATTAGAAGAGAATATATTATATCACCAATGCTACAACACATGAAACAAAATGTTCATGGAACTGTAGGGCTGTGGAAGGGAAAATGATTATACAACTGGAATGATCCTTTATAATATCTCAAGTAGCCAAAAAACTAGGCATTATCATTCTCTAATTTCAAATAAAATTCTTCCTCGACCTAAGTGGAATCCTATGTAAAACGTAGTGACCTAAATCAAAATCCTCTAGAAATCTCTAATGGATAGAATATTATTTCATCCTTCTCTAAACAATCACCCATTGATTCCAAAAAAACTAATCCTATACATATTTTTCCTATATGATACAATGTAAAAAATGAGATAAATAACATATATTTGACCAAAAAACAGGTGAATGAAAGAGCCTTGCATAAAACTAAACAAATGGTTAAATATAGAAGGACTCCTAGAAGATGTTTTTTTATCAGAACACCATGAGTTCTAAATTATACTCCAATGATCCATTGAAAACCATACAATAGGCTTAATAAATCTCCTCCAAAATATTAATCATCTTTTTAGAATAAAAAACATTCTATATATGATAGTTTGTTATAATATGAACCAATGATACTTGACGCTTTAAAAAATCTTGTCATAACTGACATGTGAAACGTGGATCTCAATCATTAATTATACTCCTTCGGAAATTTCCCAACTAACCTATATTTCACATGTAAAGACTCCCCAAATCAAAAGAGTGATGGTATTATTTATATGTAAGAAGTGGGATAACTCGTATAGTGTATATAAGATAACATATAAAAAATCATTCTTCTAGGGTGTTGTGAGTAATCCTAGGAAAAAATACATATTGTCTTTATCGAATTTACAATATGTAATGGGAAAATTAAATAACCACCCAATATGATTTTGTTTCTCATTTTTCACCTATTGACATGTGACATATCATTCTATAAAAATCACTACAACATTATTTCTTCAATTTTTTCATTACAATATATGGATATTCAGAAACAACATTTTCAGGAATAAATGTACCACACATATTGATTTATGAAACAATCTAATAATATCCTCACAGAAGCATATAAGAACACATAATTATATATAGAAATGAAAATAATAGTCACTTCTAAAAGACAAACATTTTGGTTTCTCATCCTAATATAGGTTTTATCTCACACCTATGATCTCCAGATATGAAAAATTCAAAATCATGATCATGTCCAAAAGAAAATCTATTATAGATATTGAAGTTAGAGATACTATCCCATTGGAAATATTAATATATAGATTCATGTATTTTAAGAGTCCTATTATCATGACCTCAACACAATAATCATGAACAACTTCTGTCTACAAAATCATGTTAATGCATCATCAATGATGTTTCTTTTTCAAAAATTTTAATACAACTAAATTCCAAATGATTGTAGATAATCATATGACCTCCTCTTAAAAAGGTTCTAGTTTTACTAATAATTGACATACCTGAGGCTCATGGGGTTTATGTACACCACAGAAAACATCACCAAATGTAATCTCTTCAAAAATAACTTGACATATACAACTATAACTGATTCTAGATCATGATAATGATAACTATTCTCATGTGGTCTCATTAGTCAATAGATATATGATACCACTAGGTCATATAAAATATAGATATATTATGAGTGCATGATTAGACATCTCATAGTACAATGTATATTTCGTACTAATAAATAATAATGTGAGTATCAGTGCTGATTTTACCATTCCATTTAGCTTCTAAAAAGATCACTCTCAGGAATCTAAAAAAACAAAATTCACCCCATTATTTGTAATAACATATATCAATTCTTCCAAATAGGAAAATTATTAGATAAAAAACCAATATAATTGATAAACCAATAAAAATATCAATTTCAAATAAATGTTTGGGTATCTGTGAACATAATATTGTTGAAACCTTCAGGGGTACCACCAAAACTCCATCCTATAATATTACATGATCCATTGAGTTATCTTTATCAATACAAAAACAACATTTTATTAATAGTTATTAAATTGAATTCTCACTTTATATTAACAAATTGATGTAAAGATGTTGGCCATGATCTTATGATGATTGGGAGTACAAAATGTTTTCATAAAAAATAACACTAAAAACTTATCGATAAAAGGATAAATGATCAATTTCATAAAGTCCATGATATCACTCATTCCATAATAATAATTAATAACATAACAATGAACCATTACAATCCATAAATACTTATAAATATGTTTTGATTTATGTATCATGGAAGCCTCTATAATTCTTGTTATCCCTGTATCAAATCTATCCTTTTTTATCTTACCACCTCTATGATAGTCCATAATATCATCAATTAATAGAATAAAATACTGGTTCATGATCCTCATCATGATCAATATATAATATTCCAAAAATATGAAATAATATATATCTTTAATATTCATGAAAACCATGATAAAATCGAATAGAAATTCACTTGACCAATTGAAATCATTATCTTTCGTACATTTAACTATAAATTCAACTCTGAAATCCCAAATGGTGCCATACTGTAAGGGTGAATATATACTACCCCCACACCCTTCACAAAATTGATTCTTATTTCGATGTCCCTTTTATGAATTAATCCACATAACTCATCATGAAATACATACAAAAAATGGACTAACATCGATAAAAAAATTTATTTATTTATTCAATCATCATCAATAGAATGATCTACTATTTTAGGTTTTAAAAATACATCACTACATTGGCCTTGTACGACCAATCGGATGATCCCACTCACCCCTGTGAAAACATCATGATCCATATTCATGTAGAAAGGTAAAATTTTTCTATTAATAGTTCATATGATCTTAATATATAACATGAAATACCATACCATGAATAAAATCAATACATGGAATTTACTACATGAAAAATTATCAACTGAGATTGCAACTGTCAGTTTTTTGTAGAAAACAAATTGTAACATTTTATATTATAGGACTACACTCACAATGGTGTTTCAATAGTCAATAAATCATCCATGCTTTCAAAAAAATGTGGAACCCAATTTTTTTAAAAAAAATTATTAAATTAATGTGATTATATAGGATCAAATACAACAATATAAAGGGTAGATGATATAATAATTTTACCTTTCTAGGTATAACATCTTTAATAAAATCTATCTAGAGTATATTGAAAACCTTGTAGTTGGATTTCCCATATGCAGTGCTCTCCATTATAGATCCCCTATGAAATTCAATCTTCTTAGTACGTTCACTCATACATATCGGTACAATTTACACTACCTTGACCTAAATGTCCAATATATCTCAAAAAAAACTCATATACTATGGATTTTATATATCCTTTTATGACTCTGGTAACTATCATGATCCCTTTCCACTTCTCCAATACTTCATTATTCTATAAACCCATTTCCTGGTGTCACATCCTACTACATGAATAGAACTCCATTTCATGGTATTGTCACTTTGACCATGTGTGGAATTACCTTCCAAACTGATAGCACTGTAACATAACATGATCTTGAGATGGAATCCTACTACACTATCGTTAATTCCCATTATTTCTAAGGTGATTACTATAATTGATAGACATCTTCCTATAAGAAAAAAAGGCCTTATTTTTCCAAATTGACTCATAATAGACGTTATTCAGGGACTCTCACATATTCCCTTCAATGATAATTTCTTTTTCCATCATTTCCAAAATTATAAATTTAATAAATTCATTCCCACATTTCTTTATCTTCTTGTGAAAGGCATCAACAAAAATTCTCACTGTAGAGATCTCATCACCATCTATATATTGAAAAATTAAAGCAACTAGAAAAATTTTTAGTGTAGTCCATCAATGGAATTACCACCCAGGTTATATAAAAGAACTCAGGATCCATATTTTCCCTTAAATGATTAGGATAGAAGTAACTCAGAATGCTCAACCCAATGTCTGTGATAAAAACACATTCTTTATAGATTTCTTTAAAATTTCCAAAAAAATGGTTTGAAAGTAACAAAAAATTTAAAACACGATATTCCACTTTCTACAAGTGGGTTGGTTGTGGATTTGGATGATAATATGGACTATATAAATATGGAAATCACCATCATGGGGACCCCCTCCCTAGTGATCATAGTAGGATTTTGAAAATCAAACTCTCTCATCAGCTCGGACATCAATTGAATAGAGTGGAAAATACCCCTTTTAATATATCACATGACCCTTAAAAATTTATAATAATGTGTAATATCCATATAATCATATATATCTATAATGTTGAGCTGGATTAGGAGGATGTAGATTTACACTCTAAGGATGCTCAATTATAGGATGAAGAGGTATACTTGTCTATATAAGGTCAATATAATTCATAGAAAATTTCTCAAGAACCTAGATTACAGAAGACAATAAAAAAAATAGATAACCACTAGCTCATGGTCTCTATAAAAAAGAAATAGAAGTGATTAATAACAACATTACAGTTCCTTCATTTACATTATCTGATATAGAAGGTATCTAATTTAATAGTTCATATAAGAAAATATATCACATTAAAAAAAGTTATTAATAATAAAATAAAATCTTGTCAAGAGATATAACTATGTGCAGATCATGATACACGGATACTCATCTTCTGAAATACTGACACGTGAGTATAAATGCAAAGAAAAAATAACATCTCCCAACATGTGAATCAAGAATGATGAAATTATATCAAATATAAACATGATCAAAATTAGAATCAACACCAAAAAAGGAAACTCATATTTTCCCATCACACGGGATAACTACTGCCATGCATAGTATCATTACCATGTGATGTCAATTTATAATCTCCTTTATACCTTTACCAGATAGTAATCCAATTGAAATGTGTAACCATATCCACTTCACATAATTTGTAATAACCCCCAATCTTGATATATAGTATGTTAAGAAATCAATTTTTTTATGGTACCGAATCTGATAGTTCCCATATTCCATTGGTTTTAGATGAGTAGTGTAGGTTTAATATGCATTGTCATGTGATTATACCCCATGATACAAAGTTGAAATAAATCATAATTAAGCTAATAAATTTGATTGTATCATAAATAGATGAATAAATGAATTAAAAAAGTAATGTAATAGTATAAAAAATTAAAACAAATAATAAGAAATGTAATGGATATAACGAATGTATCTAAATATAAATCTCAAAAATAATACATATTAATGACCATTCTGGGACTAATAAATCAAATACCCTCATCCAAATCCAAAGGTTGGTCTTTACTATACTCTTTATAATAATTTTTTTTGAAAAAATGTAAAAAAATGTCCATTTACCATGTCAAAAATATCATCAATGTAAAGAGATATAGTACCATATGGTGGAAAAAAGGGGATGAGTAAAACGTTGTAGGTCAACACCATCATGTCTTATCAAAATAAACCTAATAATATGTTCCTATAATAAAATATAAAAAAAATATTAATTAATCATAATAATAAAATACCAAATTCATCCATCATTGGAACTATTCTATAATATCTCAAATCATGTGGAATAACAATGAAAACCATAGTCTCAAAACTATAGGATACTCACATTATAGCGATATTCTCTATGTATAAGAATTTTAGTTTCTAGACCATGCCCTCTATATAGTCATTTCAGTATTTCTGAAGAAATTCTTCTTTATATTTATTGTAGTATAACCAGGACATACTTTTTATATAATAATTTCATCATCACTAGGAATATCACTTAATATATGAATTTCACCATCACCGGGCATAATAACTTAAATAATAATTCATTGATCACTGAATATATCCCTTTATATAAGAATATTTGCATCTCTATTTATATCCCTTTATATAATCATTAAATAAAAAACACAACACAATTAAATACACTATGAATAACACATCATAATACCACAATAAACTGTAGTTAGTTAGTCCAATTTTTTACATCATTAAATTACCCATTTATTCATTAAATTATATCTAATGTCATTGTTATTCTCGTTTTAGCATCAATTTTATATCTAGTAACCACCATTCAACATATAATAAATTAATCCAATTTCTCAGAAAAATATATCACATGTCCATAATTTATTTTCATGTCATGCTAAAATATTCATTGTCTCCTTTTTATATTATTATTAATCAAGGTTAGGATCACACAAGGTGTATCTGCATGAACTAAATCAACAAAATATGATATACTTGGTTCTAATTAACACTAGTATAATTATAGTATTTAGTTTTATTTATGGTTTTTAATGAAATAAATTAATATTTTACAACAATAAAAAATGAAATAGATGATAGGTGTTTATTCTAGACCGCTTACCTCTATATGAATATCAATAAAATGTTTAGAACATGAAATATAAATAATGAATGAATGGGATGAGATAACATTAAAATCCAAGTTTTTAGAAGAATAATAAAAGAACACTACAATTAAAAATTAAATATATTCCACTATATAAATGAAAAATAAAAAGAAGTGATAGATAACTCACTAGAAATCAAACATTTTAATGAGATGGTTTGAATGGAAGAAGGAACTACAAAATATACTATTTTAGACCAAAAATTTGAGTGGGAAAGTTTTATTTTGTTTAACAAATATGTCAATTAAAAATCATGGATATAATAACATTGTTCCCTCAAAATTCAAGACTTGTAATCCATTAATGACATACATTTATGAAAAAATTAATTACAGTGAAAATAATATTTCCTTAGGTTAAAATAGAAATTATCGAAAATTACATAACATAAACCATATTCATGGTTTATAGCCATTTCACAGTCTAAACCATTTCATGATGTCTTTATGGATACATTTACATGTCATGTAACATGATCACAATGTGTTAATGTATATTGGACACCACTCATCCAAATTTCTACAAAAGATCATGAGCCACCTATGAAGCCTTCTATACTAATGAATAATTTTAATATGACCTTATTACTCGTAAAATATGAAACAATTAATAATAAAATAAATAGATTTATAAAAGTTATTTAATTTCCCATAGAAAATTTCTCCATTCCCAAAAATTTGATCATCAATAAAGTATCAATACTCAAAGAAAATGCTAAAAATATTTACTATGTGAGTGGTCTGATATTATAAATCTTTATATATACTAACTATAATCAAAATATTTTGTTCCTAGAATGGAAAATCATAATATAGAATTAATACATCAATTTTTAAAAAAATTGATGAATTTGATATATACTTATTATAGAGATATACGTTGAACACTTCATATAATTGAGAGAGGTTTGTCGGAATAACCATTTAATAATATACCATCCCATTATGATAATGAATTTATTGGGGAAAATTATAACTATGGATTATTTTCCTATTCATCATGAATATTAAAACATTCTACCTTGGGGATGTTCTTAGAAAAGCATGGTTAGCAACTACAAATTCTAGATCACACTAGTGAATTTCCACATTATTTTTCATCCCAAATTCTATCATCCTTATTCATTTTTTAATGGATCCAATATTATCTATAAGTTTATTATCTTCCTCAGTTCCTATTAGAATTATTTAACTAACCCAATCATTATTTTTTGGATTTCGACACTTCTTTCCATATAGGTCTTCAATAGGTACCAATTATAGTTCTTTAGTGAAACATATTTCAAAAAAATATCTGTAAATACCATATACCATTTTAATATAGATCTCATTATAACAATAATACTACTGATTATATAGTGTGATGATGATAAAGTATGTATCAAGAGCGTGTGGATGGCTTCCCCAGAAAAACGAGGTTAGATTCCTATCCTTATTATTCCTTGAAACCTTACCCCTTCCATAATGTCTTTTTTAGAACAATGGTCTAGTGGGAAATATAATCTAAAATATATGATGAGTGTTGTCTTTTTTAGGTGATATACTATAAACCATATAGCATTATTGACACTAGTTTTGGTGGGTGTCGAATGAACAAAACTATGGTAATGTTTTTCCATGTTTATCTTATATGTGTTGTGGTTGTAACATCCCATTAGAAATTTTTCATTCATCCTAAACATGATGAAATATTAAGTATCTTGATAAAAAAATATGAAGTATCTATCTAAATTCATTCCCATTATAAATAATATTGTATATACATATACATATTTGTACTTCAATGATGAATATATAATGAAGAACTATGATCCTCATATAACATATTTTTCATAAAATACATTATAGAATAAAAACAATCCACTGGTCTTCAACTTTATAATAATATTATAATCATTCATATGGTTAAGAATATTTCACACCTTCTTCTACAAATACACTCCATTCATCTCTAGGTATTTAAATATAACATAGTTAAATTTTTTTACATAGATCTAATAATGATATGATTCACAACCATCTTTTTTAGTATCAACATACATCCTTTGAAAATAAAAATAATTTTTTAAATTTTTTCCCACATCATATATAATATCTTATGATCTTGTTGACTCAAACCATCATTAATCTTTTTCAATTTTATTGTTTTATAATGTATTCAGAAGTCATACTCATTAATCTTCTACCACCAATTTCATTGGATCATATTAATGTACTTATATGTCAATATATTTTTTAATATATTTTCATTATTATATAACAAACTATTATATGTAATCATAATTTGTCTATATCATTAATGAAAACCCTACATCAACTAACTACAATTGATGATATTGAAAATTTTATTCATGAACCATCAACATTCAAGGGGTATAAAATATATCCCTATCATTCTATATGAGAAAAATCATAATCCCTTCATGTTATCATCACTATACATTAAAAATCCATAATATCTCTATTTAATGTAATCTAAGATGTAATGATAAATGATTAAATTAGTTCCATATAAAATTCATTTCATTCATCTATCCAATGGAACATGGATACATTTTATGTTATCATGGTGATTTTATTCAATAGTAACTATAAATTATCCATAAACAATTGATTATATCAATATAATATTCAAAAACTACCGATCACAACCACTATAGTTATTTTGGATTAATGCTAAATAACCTATTTTTTATGGATCAACCATTATACCCTTTATCGAGATTATATAACACATAATTGAATCATTTTTTAGAATGAAATCATAATTTGTAAAAAGTTTCAACAATATCTCATTCCATATGGTAATTAGTAAAATAATCACGTTATATTAATAAAACATAATTTCTATTTGATTAAAAAATTGTATCATAAAGGAAGATGACCAAAAACTGATCAAGTCCATCTCTAAATACACTATTTAGTAAAACCATTTTGTTATTGCATTCATCAGTATGAAGAAATTGAATCATAATATATTCATATTATAAGTCCCTAGCATTAATCATTACAAAATCATGAGTTATGTCTAGAAATTCACAACAGGATCTTTTAAGGTTTTATTTTTTAGATAATTAGTCCATAAATATTAGATAACAACTCAAAATTTATAAATTAGACTCTTATAAGTTCTAATATTTTCTAAAAAATAATACTCCTTGAAAATAACATGATTTATTTTCGTGATATGAATCTTAGGGAATTCGTCAATTCTCCTACCCATCATCACACCCTATGAATAGTAGTTCAAAAATAAGGGATGAGCCTAAAATTCTTAGTTATGGGAAAAGGGGAAATAGATTACAGGTGATCTTGAGATATATAATTAATAACATTGAAACTTTTATAATGTCACGAGAAAGATGAATTTCATAACTGTAAGAACATGGATAATAATGTGAAAATGTGGCTACGACATCTAATTTACTCATTCATAAGAAAATAACCAAGTTCCATCCCAAGGGTGTCATATCTCTGACGTCCACCACTAAGATTTCATTAATATTAATGTGGTTATTCACCTTGGTATTGTATGAATTACCAAGTATATTCGCCAATTAATCGTAAAAATTACCAACGTTATTCACCTAGGTATTGTAAAACATGTCATCTCAAGAGATTAATTTATTTACCCAATGAATTGTATTCATATCAGAGATAACCATTAATATTTCATTTTTTTCATTTGATCCAAATATATAATAATCAAACATTACATAAGTAATCCATTGAAAATAAAATAAATGGGGCTCATAGGAAAATCGTGATGTTTAAAAATTTTCTTTATTCCTGATCATATGACTTTTATAACTGACAGAAATGGAATGAGGTTTTTATTTATTTCAATTCCAAATATAATATATCATTATTTCGTCTTTATGAATACCCCATTAAAAGAAATAGTATTGAGTATTCACATAAATGAAATAAGATAATTTCTAGACAAAATGATATAGATTTTGAGATGAAAATTTTGCAGCATAACGACTATGAAACATGGTTTTAGAAAAAATTAAAAAGGGTTGGATCAAGGGTCACAAATTAATAAAAATAATAATCTAGTATATGGAAAAAATAAAACGGATATTTTATGAAAGTTGGAAATTTTAAGACATAAAACATAAAAAGAGAACTTGAAAAGAATAAAGAAGTGGTGAATTCTCTAACCACATAAAGAACACTTGAATACATACAATTTATGAATTAAATAATAAAATACATTAAATATCATGTTAATATACGATCTAATTATTTAATAAGTTAGTGGTATTTAAAAACAGTATATAATAAATTAATTTTTCATAACATCAAGATATGCCATAGAGAAAGGATAGTGAGATGAAGTCCCTTACCATAAGTATGACTTGTCTAGTTTATTATTTATCTTACTGAATAAAAAACATATGATAATTTATACTTCATTTAGAAACGTTTTCCCATATTTATATCCTTTTTATATCAATTATTATTGTGTTATAAAAATTACTTAATGACTTATGTTCATAATAGACGCTTAATCGATATTCGGTAATTGAGTCAAAAATAAACTTCTTATGAATAAAAATTATCCATATAGTCAAAATTACAACATCTAAATAAAGATATTAATTATTTAAATAACATATTAATAAAATTTATTCTTATTTATAATAATTCATAATATTGTGAGAAAAAAACCAAATGCATTGTTCTTGGTGACGGTAGGACACACGTAGGCGTGAATGTTACTTTCATTTCCATGTCAAATTAAAAGAGTGAAAACAAATTGAAACACATTTGAATTATAAATAAAGAATAATATTTATTTTATATATTTTACATAGATTCATTATATCTATACATTATATAATCCATGTATATCATGAACTAGTCATATCACTTTTAGGGGGCGATATTCCACACTTCCTCGAATTAAATTATTGTATTTATACAATAAGAAATCCATAAAGGTATTTTCTAAATGAAAATTATAGAATCATATAGATAATATAAATATCAAATATATGAAATATAAATATATTTCTATCATAATGGGAACCATGAGATTTGTTAGTAGAAAATCGAGCAATCATCTATTCGTGAAGCTATAGTTTGACAAACAATGAAACATTTTGTTATAAATCCATTAGATAAAGGTGTGCTTAAATGTAGGATGAAATCATATAAAAAAATTCATAGCATATTTATTATACAAGTGATTTTTTAAAATAATTTTATTATTATTTTTTAAGTGTTTGGATAAGGAAAATATGGAAAATGATATTTAGATAAGACGTTACCTCTTAATCGGGTAACTCATTTTTATTTGATCCAAATGTATTTTTTGATTTTAATTAATCCCCATTATAACATTTAGGAAAAATTAAGGGATGTTTGGATATTCTATGGGAATATGATTTATGAGACAAGAAACTTTATAGGTGTTTGTAACTGGGTAGAAGTGGTGTCCTTTAATAAGAGGGAGGAGAGGCACTTTTGGAAATTATTGAAATATTATTTAATTATAAATTGATTTTGGAATTTTAATAGATACAAAGTAATATATATATATATATAGTATAATATGATTATTTGTCTCAATAATATCATATAATAGATTTTATACAATTTTAGGTCTCAAAAATAACATTGTCATTGACCTATATCCCTTAGTTAAAAAACATAAACTCATACCATGTATTCTTGTGTTGTCATAATGTTTTGTAAATATTTTCAAAATAAATTTATAATAGGAAAAAAAGATGATCATTAATGAAATTTTTAATATTACATAATTAATTTTTCATAATATTATACTTTTAGATCACTTATATTAGTTTACAAAAAGTACTTGTTTTAAAAACTCATTATTGTTAATTTTTGCACTATTTAGAGATTTGATTTTTTTAATGTCATAACAACATGATTCCTTCTAAAAAATTACATTAAACAAAATATATAATCTCATAAACAACAAAATAATTATTTATGGTATCAAAATGTTCAGAATAAATTTATTTTAAAATTATAATATCATTTATTTGAATATTTCCCCAATAAGGTTATCACTGCATAAATATTGTGTCATAAATAAACTTATATATTTAATGTATAAAAATTATAAATAACATACCCTGATGTATGAAATTTTTTAGATTTCCAGTTCTTATTTATGGTCTATGATATCATTTATATAATCCAAATTAAAATAGTTTTGTTGGGATATACATGTTTATATTATATTTCCCCTTTCTTTAAATTTAAAATTATAAAAAGTAATTATTACACCAATGTGGCTCCGTAGGGTCCTAAAATCGACCCAATGATTCTCATGGATGACCATATATCCTAATTTATTTTTAGTACATGTGTTAGTGTAGTATTTTATTTTTATTTTTTAATTTTTTTACCCTTATTTACATGATCTACCTTTTAAACGTGGTTAATACATATATAATTACTAATGTTATTATTCGTAGATTCCAAAAATATAAGGTACTTATTTTGAAATTTTGGACCATTAGATTTCAAATATGGAATAAATTTTTAAAAATTCAAAACATATAATTGGAAGAAATTCTTATAAAATTAATTTCCATTGTCAAAACAAGAAAAAGGGCTTTTTCTAAAGGATAAAACATTGCCAAAGATTGAAATATTTTTAAAACTGAATTCCAAATAGAATTAATACTAATGAACGAAATTATAATCAATGATAAAAATATATTACCTATATACTTCAAAAACATTAAATAATTTTCTTTATCCGTATAATTTATCTAAATGGAAAAAATTGTTTTTCTATTAAAATTTAGCATATTTTTAATATTTAGAAAAAAAATTGTTGTCAAAAAAATATAAAAAATTCATCCAAAGTAAATTTTTGTGTCTAAATTCGAATAAAGAACTTAATTTTATTTATAATATAACATATAATGGTTTTCAAAAATATATTTAAAAATTGTTCAACATCTAAAGGCATTAATACCAACTTAAAAATATTAGAGTATATTATGAAAAAAATAGGATTAAATCTAATTTTAGATCTCTAAAATTAATTGGTTAAGTGTTAAAACATTGAAAAAACCTATGTTGTCAAATTTTAGTTCATTTTTTTCTTACTATAAATAAAATATATTGGTGTTAAATACCATTTATATTATTATTATTTATTATTTAATATTCGATATAACTGAATGTTGTGTGTAACTAATCATTTTGAAGAAACCTGTTGTTGCATGTCTAGTATGCTTTCAGAAAATGAGGCCCCATTAATTTAATATTAAGATATAATTCATAAATATTAATAGATATGAAATTATATTATTCTAAAAATTACTGAGATTTTACTTCCTTCCCACCTTCTAGAAATTGCATACTCACAATTTTAAATTTGGACTCAGTAAATTCATTGAAAATCCCACATTAAAAATTATTCAAAAAAACATCAACTTTAAATGAGTGAAAAATATGTTCAATGTTCACTTGAGATATCTTATATTAGGATTATTTGTAGTAAGATATGGATATGGAAGAAAAACTAACCATCTTTTTCTGATGGGAAGTTATAGAAATAAAGATCTAGAGAAAGTTAACCTCTTAGAACCCTAATGTTATGATGTGTTAAATAGTCATTGATTTTCCAGTAGGAAAAGTAAGAGGAAAAAATTTTTAATTTAAGTTCCTTTTCATATATATGAGTTATTAATTAAGGAATGTGACTAAGAACATAAGGAATCATACTCACTTGTCATGTAGAGTTTTGTATTTTAATAAATTTCTACCAGAAACTCATATTTTCTCCAAATAATGAGAATTCAAGATGAATAGGTCACACCTGAAGCACTATAATTTACTTATAGTGAATCAAATAAACTAAAAAAGTTTAACCATTTATTAGTCATGTCTAAAAACATATGAAAAACCAAAATAGTTAGTAAATATCAGATAATCCCCTAAAAGAATAATCATTTATCATGATAAGGAATACATTTAATCTATAAAATTAAACAATAATACATGTGTTCTACATTGACCATTCAAATAACAAATTTCATTAAAATTCATAAAAAATAATCCAAACTAAGATTTAAATCCATGATTCATAAATATATTATCCCAAAATCTTCAATGTTAAATTTAAACACATATCTCCAATTAAAATCATTCAAACTTAATATATCATACCAAATAGTAATTAACCTAATCTGATATTCTCTGAAATCGTTTAGTTATATACATAAATATGATGAATCACTATAACTCCACAATGAAAACATATATTCTTCCAAAAGAATATTCAAACACTAATATGTTAAAATCTTATAGTGTTCTGTTTACCTTGACCATATAATGTTCCTAAAAGTGTGATTGTCTTCAAAAATTACATTTATCCCTTATTCTCCCAATCATTTTCATATGAAAAGGATATCCAATTGGTAAAACATAAGTTTAAAAAAAATCATATTATTAATCCATTAAATAATTTAACTAAAAATAATAAGATTTACAAACTAGTAATATCACATAGGCCAATGGTAAGTTATTCTCCCTTGTCACCCTTCAGTTGTGGGGTCGATTCCCACTACCTTACAAGATGTGATAGGTTTTCAACCATCTTCCAAGTTGTACCTTTTTACTAAAAGAAAAAATAACCCCAATATATTTTAACCTCAATTATGGTTTTATACCACTCATGTGTATCCCAAATCACAAATTCCTCATCATATTAATTCATGATGTCTTATATATTTTTGCATTTTATTATTTCACCTCCATATGATTAAATAAAAATATCCCCATTACAGAGAACATCATAACTTGATCATTAATTCCACCTTGTTTAATCATCAAATTGTTCAAGTGGATTTATTTTCCATGCATTGAAACTATTATTTAGAGATTCTTCAAAATTCATTTCTTTATTTATCGAAATTCACCTTGTACATCCTGGGTCATATGGGTGTTCACAAAAAAAATTCAGATAATAATCATGTTTGAAATATAATATCAAAACATATGATAAAATAAGGTTTTACAAAACAGTAAGACCAACTTTCTAATGAAACATTCTATCAAAGGACCTTTTAAAATACCATAAGTTTTTTCTGAAAGGATATATATTAAAAGAAAATATAAATATGTAGTGAAAGGGTCTCATTCTTCAACACCTTTTTTAAAATAATTATATTCTTCAAAAACATATGATAAGGTAAAATATTTGAAAATGCCTTGATAAAATTTAACATTCCTAAAAATATAAGAATATATAGAAAATATGATTCCATTAAATATAACCCATGATCCATGATGGTATATAGGTATATTGTTGGTGTTTGATATCTCAAACAACCTCTTTCATGTGAGTTTTTAGTTATAAAAAAGATTTAAAACAATTCATAGTTGATTTTGCAATAATTATTGCAAGAAAGTCATGAGGAAGTGATAAGAATGTTTTTGAGATCCTCCTACGTCCATTTTTAACTGAAATTACTTGATATAAAAACGTTATAAAATAAGGATTTAACTGAATGAATATATATAGAGACTTACCATGTGGTTATCCAAAACACTTAACCCCTAATTTTGGCATAAACTTTATTTGAATACCAAATATTAAGAAAAAAACCTTAAACGATACATAATATTATGTTTTATAAAGAAAATAAAAAACATGGTATTTTATAGCATAGAGTCATCGTGAATTTGGCCATAACTATTACATAACAACTCTAAATTTGCAATGTACAATCTTCTACTAACTATAAATTTTTTTCACAATATAAAACAATTTCAATATTACATAACATCATTTCTTGATAAAAATATTATATAATTATTCCATTATCTTAAACATGCATTTACCTAGTGATAACATTTCAATATCATTGGATGAGAAAAAAAATATCAGTAAAAAAAAATTTAAACAATTTACATGTGATTTGGATAGATATAAATAAGAAAATTAGGACTTTCATAAAGGTATGAGAAATAAGAATATCATAACAATTAGAACATGGATCATAACATGAAAATGTGGATAAAACATTAATTTGGAAATTTATAATAATATTACCAATGTCCATACCAAGTGTTTCATATCACCATGGTCTATCTCTATGGTGTCATAAAAAATACCAAGGTGTCATAAAAACTACCAAGGTTAATCACTAAGTTATCGTAAAACATGTCATCTATAGTGATTAATTTATTTAACTAATGCATTAGAGTAATATTAGGGCTCACCCTCAATATGTATTTAATTTTATGTGTTCTACATAGATCATAATAAAAAATATCATATATAAACCAATGAGACTAAAATAAATGAGGTTCTTTTCTAGATTATGACATTTTAGAATGTTCTTATAAACAAGATTATTATTTCATTTATAACCCATGTAAATGGACTAAGGGTTTTGAGCATTTTAATTACAGAATAAAATATATAATTTTTATGTCTTTATGAATACCCCATGAAATTAAATAGGTTTTTGTATTCACATTAATCTAAAAATAGAATTTTGTGAGAAAACAAGATAGATTTTGAAATGAAAATTTTTCTACATAATGACTAAGTAACATGGTTTTAGAAAATATTAAAAATGAGAGTGTACATGGGTAATCCATTAACACAAGACTCATAATACAATAGATGGATATAATTAAATGTAAATAAGAACAATGAATGTAAATTTTAGATCCATAGAGCATAAAAAGAGAACCTAAAAGGAAAAGATAAGTGGAGAATTCCCTTACCACAAAAAGAAACACTTGAATAAATATCACTAAAGAATTAAATTATACAAAACATTAAATATAAATATTATATAATAATTCATGATATAATGATTCAATGGGATGTATTTGAACCTTATAGCAAAATAATGGTGCATAACATCAAGATATGCCCCAATTAATAGAGATTGAGAGAAAACCCCATATATTACGTCCGACATATCTAAATCGTTCATTATCATAATGAATAATAAACATAATTTAATATATACATGTTTGATACCATTTTTCATATTTTTTAATTTTTCATATATCTTTTTACCATGTTTAATAAAATACTTAATGATTTATGTTCATATTATATGTTTAGTTGATATTCAGTACTTGAGTCAAAAATGAATTACTTATGATTAAAAATTGTCCCTATTTTCAAAATTACCTAATCTCCAGGATTTTATTAATAATTTAAATAACAAATAAATATCTATTATATATATTTATTAATAATAATCCATAATATTTTGAGATAAGAAATTATATTCATCATTCTTGGAGATGGTGGGGCGTATGTATGAAAAAAACCCTACTTTCATTTCTTTATCATATAAAAATGATGAAAACTAACTGATACATATTTATATATTTTAATAATTGAATAATGTAGATGTTATATATCATAAATAGTTTCATTAAATCCATCTTTTATACATTTTATATACTTCATTAACAATTCATATCCCTTTGAAGGGGTGGTAATCCACACATACTGAAAAGAAATTTTCATATTTATACAATATGCAAAGAATAAATGTATGTTCTAAATGAATATTTCCGAATATTATAGGTAATTTAAATATAATATATATTATACATAATTATAGACCCATCATAATGTCCACAATGATAGGTGGTAAGAGAAAATTGATCATTTATCATATCATGAGGCGATAAATCGCCGTACATAGAAACAATATGATCAGAAAACAATAGATGGATGTGTGTGTAATTTTTGGTGAAAAAAATATCATCACAACATTCATGTATATAAGTAATATGTTTTTTTTAAATAATTTTATAAAATGAGTTTAGGAGGTTGAATAAGGAAAATAACTAAAAGGGGCTTCAGAAAAGATGTTTCCTCTTAATCATGAAATTCCTTTTGATTTGAGCCAAAAGGATTTCTTGGATTTCTATATTCCCAAGGTAAGATGCTATGAGAGAGGTAGGGATTATGGGATATTATTTTTGTATAGTTTGGATGATCCAAGAGGCTTTAGAGGTGTTTGTAAGTTGATAGATGTGGTGGCCTTATATAAGAGGCAGGATGGGAACATTAAAAAAGTCTAGATATATTTTGTATTATAAATTTATTTTATAATTATAATAGTTAAACAATGATATATTCTTAGGTAAATATTATTATGGGTATAAATCCACTCATAAAATATGTTTTACATTTGTTTAGATAAAAATTACCAATATCTATTATCTTTATCCATAAGTTAAAAAACATTAACTCTTACCATATATTATTGTACATTCATAATATAATTTGTATGTAGTTAATATAAAATATTAATCAAACCAAAAGTGGTAAATTGATGACATTTATAACATTATATATGTCACATGGTCGAATCATAGATTTTTTGGACTATAATATTATTTAATAAAATATAATTTGTTTTAAAAAATTATTTATCTAAATTTTGACACTATTTAGTAAATGATTTTTTTTAAATTCATAAAAACATAATTCCTTAGAAAAAAATGAATTAACTAAAATATAACATGTCATAAACATCCATAAATTTTTTTTATAGTATCAAAATGTTAAAATTACAATTATTTTAATATTTATAATATCATTTATCTTAATATTTCACTAATAAGGTAATCTCCATATCAACAATGAATCATAAATATATTTATTAATATAATGTATAAAAATTATATATAAAATAAAATTATGAATGAAATATTTAAATCTTTATAATGAAAATTTATAGTCAAATAGAGAATTTATTTAAGAAAAATAAAAACATCTTTAGTTAGGAGATACCTGATTATGTTATATTTACCTTTTCATTGAATAAAAAATCCTAAAAGGCCATTATCACAACCATGTGGCTCCATGTGGTCCTACAAATTAACCAAGGATCCTCATATTTGTCAATATATCTTCCCAAATGATTGGGAAATTTTTGAGAGTAGTATAATATTATTATCATATTTTTTTACCCTTTGTTACCTGATATATGCTTAATCTATGCTAAATAATGAAATAATTACTTATGTTACATTTCATAATATCCAAATATAATAGGTATATATTTAAAAAAATTAACCTTCTAATTCCAAATCTGGAATCAATATTTCTAAATTCAAACATATAATTTGATGAGATTAATTTATAATTAATTCCCATTATCAAAACGAGAATACAAGTTTTCTTAAGGTTTAAACATTGCAAAAGATTGAAATGTTTTTACATCTGATTTCAATATAGAATTAATAATAATGACCTAAATTATAATAAAAGAAAAAAATATACTATATTTATACAACAAAACCAATAAATTATATAATTTAACCACATAAATTATCCCAATGGAAAAAAGAAGTTTTCAATTACAATTTAGCATATTTTTACTGTTAATTAAATCATGATTTTTATCACAAAAATATAAAAATTCATCCAAAGTAAATTTTTATGTCCCACTTCTAAAGAAGAAATTTAATTTCTAATAGATCATATAATGGTGTTAGAAACAAGATTAAAAAAGGGTTCATCATCTAAATGTAGTAAATTGGCCTTCAAAAAATTAAAGTATTTTGTACTTAATATCGGAGTCAGTATTATTTTAAGATTACAAAATCCATTAGATAAATTAAAAATCAGTTAAAAACATTTGAAATCATATTTTAATTAGTTCTATTCATCCCCACCAATAAAATGGTGTGGCGTTATCTAGGATTTAAAATAATAATAATTTTTTTTTTATTTTTCAATATAACTGAACAGTGTGTGCATCATTTGATTTCAACGAAACCCATTATTGTGTGACAAGTATTGTTTAGGAAAAAGAATTCCATTTAATTTAAAATGAATACCTTATTCATAAATTTTAATATATATTACAATTTATTAATCTAAAAATACATGGGATGATACATCCTACCCATATTAGAAATTACATCCTTGCAATTTTAAATTTTGTCTTGGTAACTTCATCGAAAATCCCACTATGAAAAAAGATTAAAAAACACTACCACATTTAAAGAGTTAAAAATATGTACAAATGTCACCTGAAAAAACACATACTGAGATTCCATGTATGAATAAATAGATATGGACTAAAAACTAACCATTTTTTTATGATGAGGAGTGATAGAAATAATGGTCATGATAAATTTAGCAACCAGAAGACAATAAACATATGATTGGTTAAACAATCATTGATTTCGTAGTTGGAAAAGTAAATTGAAATTTTTTATGTTTTAAGGTTCTTTTCATAAATTTGAGTCTTTTACTTATGAATGTGACTATGAACATAATGTAACATACTTACTTGCCAAGTAGTGTTTCTTCCTTAAATATATTTCAAAAAAAACTCATATTATCTCCAAAAATGAGTATTCAAGGAGACATGGTCACATATGAATAACTATAATCAACATCTATAGAATCAAATAAACCACAAAATGTTTACTATTTATTAACCTTTTCTAAAAACATTAACCAAAATGACAATGGTTTGAAAAAATCATTTAATCATCGAAAAAGAATAAACCTTTATATGATGAAGGCCAACTTTTAATCACTAAAAAACAATAGTAATTCCAATGTTCTACATATACCATTCAATGAACAAATGTCCTTATATTTTTTAAGAATAATACAATATATGAATGAATCCTAAAATTCATTATTATTTGATCATATGGACTTCCAAGATATATTTTAACATGTTTCTCCAAATAAAATCAATCAAACTTAAAGCCTAATTCACTATGGAAATTACCCTAATCACATATTTTTAATAATAGGCTAATCACATACATTATGGACCTGAATCACTATAACTCCACAGTGAAAACATATATTATTCCCAAATATATTTAATCCACAAAATATTAAAATCCCATATTGTTTTATTTACCTTTATCATATAATGTTCCAAAAACAGTCATCATCTTCCGAAATAACATTTAAAAATTAATCACCAAATCATTTTCATGTAATTTGGATCTATATTTGATAAACCATAAGTTACTAAATTCAGCGTATTCATAATTCATATAATAATTAAACAAAAAATTACAAGCCATAAGAAAATGGTACTTCATGTGAACTTTATGTCGGTGATGCACCCTTATCGCCCATCGGTTATGGGTTTGATAAGACCTTGTCGGGCGCGATGAGTTGTAACCCAACATGATGGTTGTACCATTTTTAAACACTCAAAAATAACCCTATAATGTTTTAACATCAATAGTTGTCTTATACCTCTCATTTTTATCCAAAACCATAAATATCTAAATATATTAATTCATAAAGTCTTATATATATTTACTTTTTTTATATCACCTCCATAGGATAAAATATAACAAATCCCAATAGAAATAATATGACATGTTGATCATGGTTTCCACCTGGATTCATCATTATGTATTTCATGTATATAGAATGTACTTTCTTTAAACAATGATTTATATATTCTTAAAAATCATTGGAATACGTAATGAAAATACACCTTGTACAATATGGTTCATATAGTTGTTCTCAAAAAAACGGTTTCAGAAAATAATCATTTATGACATTAAAATTTAAAACATCAGATAAAACCTAAATTTTATAAAACAGCCGGATTGAGATTGAGTTTAATCTTCAATAAATGGTACTTTTAAATTAATATAAGTATGTGATGAAATACTATATTTTAAATAGATTGTGCATGGGTCTCAGTCTTCAAAACAATTATCAAAATCATAATATTTTACCCAATCTTATGTTAAGGTAAAATATTGAAAATTCCATGATAATATTTACTTTTCATCAAAATATTATATCATTGATAAAATTTTATTTTATTAAATATAACCCATGATCAATGATGGTATCATCGTATAATGGAGGTGTTTGATATCTCATAAAACTTATTTTATGTGAATTGAATGTTAGGAATATTTTCACAACCGTATAGACATTACTTTGCAATAATAATTGCAAGCATGTCAACAGGAATAGATAAGAGTATTTTTTGAGATCCTCCTCCTTCTTTTATAATCAACATTCCTTGATCTAAAAATGATAGGAAACAATGATTTAACAGAAGGAATAGACATTGGTACATACCATGATGTAATCCAAAAAATCATAATCCCTATAGTTTTCATATCACTTCAATTGATACCAACAATAAGGCCCAAACATTATACATTACATAATAATGTGTTAAATCACGAAATTCACATTGAGGATCTTATAAGGTTTAGTGTTTTAGAGTATGAGGCCACAAATATTATATAACCTATCAAATTTTACAATGTATACTCTTCTATAGAACATTATTTTTTCACAATATAAAAATCATTCTATATAACAAGATATCATTTTGTGTTAAAAATATTCTGGAATTCGTTCTTTCCCATATGGATCCTTATACCATATGAATTTTTTTTTTATAAAAACAGGGATGTGAAAATAATATCAGTAAGAGAAATCGAGGGAAACAGTTTACATGTGAAATTGAGTGATATAAATAAGAACATGAGGACATTAATAAACTTATTAGAAAGATTAATATCATAACAATAAGAACATGGATTATAAAATGAAAATGGGGATACATAATTTAATTTATCCATTCATATGTATATCACCATGGTCAATCCCTAAGGTTTCATATCTAGAAGGTTCATTGAAATGGTTTAATAAAAATTTGTTCGGTTATTTACCATGGTATAAAAAAATTTAACATGGTTATTCACCAAGGTATCATAAAATTTACTATGGTTACTCACCAAGGTATCATAAAACTTATCATCTCTAGTTATTAATTTCTTCAAAATATGCATTGGAGAACCATAAAAGTGCACCGTTAATATTTATATATATTCAATTGATCCACATTATAATAATAAAACACTTCATAAATATCCCAATGAGAATAAAATGAATTTATATTGCATCAAAATCATGACGTTTTAAATAATGAATAAAACATGATCATTATGAAATTTATAACACATAAAAATAGAATGAGGGATTTTTGTATGTCAATTTAAAAATAAAATATATAATTTATAGGTATTGATGAGTACCCTATGAAGTAAAATATGATATGGTTTTTACCTAAATGAAATTTGATATTTTCTTCAGAATAGGAGAGTGCTTTTGAGACGCATATTATACACCATAACATCTACACAAAATGTTTTTAGAAAATATTAAAATGTCATTGGAAAATAGTCAACCTTTAATTAATGACTCCTAATAATCTATATGGAATGAATAAATGAAAAATGTTCTTGTTAGGAAAAATTTAAATACATAAAACATAAAAAGTTAACCTGAAAGGAAAAGAGATGTGCGTAATTCCCTTACCACATAAAGAATACTTGAATACATATCATTAAGTAATGGAATTATATGAAAATTTCAAAACCATTATTATATAGTAATTAATTATATAATTATTTAATGGGATGTATATACACATTATATGGAAATAATGGTTCACAACATAATGATATTCTCCAAAGATTATAGATTGAGTCAAATTCCCTTACCTTATTTTTTACTTTTCTAGTATTTTTTTATCATAATAAATTATAATATAATGTAAATTTTAATTTTTTTAGAACGATTTAAAATTTCTTTATTCAATTTTTATCACTTATTACCTCTTTATGACAATTACATAACTATTTCTGTTCATATCGGATGTTTAGTTGATATTTGGTACTAGATTCAAAATAAACTTGTTGTGATTGCAAATTGTCCATATGTTATTAGATCTATCATCTCCAGAAGGATATTCATGACCTATATAACACACACACACACACAGATATATATATATATATGTATAAAATAATCTTTTATATTTGGAGATAATAAATGAAATTCATCATTCATGGAGATGGTATGTCGTACGTACGCATGACCGTTTTTATCATTTTAATTTACATATTAAAATAATGAAAACAACTTGATATATATATATATATATATATTATAATTAAATTATAATATATATGTTCTATATTTTACATAGGATCATTAAATCCATCCTTTATACATCCTATATATCTCATGAACGAGCCATATCACTTTAAGGGGCGGTAGTCCACACTTTCTCAAATGAAATTATCATAGTTATACAACATAAAAAGGATAAAGGTATATTATAAATGAAATTTAAGAACAATAGATATAATATAAATATAATATATATAATAACTAAATATATTTCCATTATAATGTCACCTATGAGAGGTTGTGGAAAAAAATTGAACAATCATCATTTCGTGAGGCAGTAGTTCACCGTACACAAAAATAATATGTTATAAATCCATTAGATGAAAGATTGTGTAATTTTAGGCTTAAATATTAGAATAAAAATACTTCTAGTATATTAAAAATAAAATTCCTCAAATAATATAATTCAATAAATAGTTTTTAGGGTTTTGGATACGGAAAATATGAAAATGAGATTTAGAGAAGAGATGACCTCTTAATCGGGTAACTCTATTTGATTCAAGACAATGTATTTATTGAATTGTATTATTCCCAAGGTAAGGATTCTATGAGGGATATAGGGATGATGGGAGAATATCTGATCAGTGGTTGGATGAGCCAAGAGGCTTTAAAGATGTGTGTAAGTGGGTAGAAGTGGGCACCTTTTATAAGAGGGAGGAGGGGAACTATAATAATGTCATGAAATATATCTATATTATATATTTATTTTCACATTATAATTGTAAAAAAGTTATATATTTCATGTAAAAGATATTTATTGGTCGAAATATGCTAATAAAATATATTTTAGATGTGTTTATGTCATAAAATTAGAAATAACTTTTAGCGTTAACCCTTAGTTAGAAAACATTAACTCTAATGATGAATTTTTGTATTTCTAAAATATATGGTTATTATATTAACAATAAACATTCTGTCAAATCAAAAGTGATTCATTAATTACATATGAGTCATTATAAAATTAATTTCTCTGAATCATATATTATTAGGTGTATTATATCATTTAGAAAAGTATTATTTTTTAATATACAATTTTATGTCAATTTTGATTCTATTTAGTAATTAGTTATTGTTCTATCCTTAAATCCATAATTATTTCAGTAAAAATGGTTTAAATCAAAGATAGAATTTCATAAACATCCATAGAAATTTTGGTTGGAATGAAAAGGTTCAAATAACAGTTATTTTAATATTTATAAATTATTTTATTTGAATATTTCACTAACAATTTAATCACTACATCATCATTGTGTCAGAAATATATTTATTTATAAAATGTCAAAAAATATCAAATAAAATAACATGATGTTGGTAATTGTATTATCATTATAATGAATATTTACATGAGTTGTTATCATTTATATAAACAAAATTATTATTGTTTAAATTATGAGAAACATTTTTATGTTATATTTCCCATTTCCAATAATAAAATTATATAAAAAGACATTAACACACCCATGTGGCTCCATGTGGTCCAAAAATTGACCCATGGATGATCGTTTTTATACATATCTTATAAAATTGGGTTAGGACACGTGTTAGGGTAGTTTTATATTATTATAATTCTATTTTTACTATTATTTACTTGATTTACCATTTATCCATGGTAAATAAAAATTAATTAATAATGATACTATTCATAATGTCTAAAAATAAAAAAAACTTATTTAAACAATTTATACCTGCTGATTACAAATATATAATCATTTTTTTAAAATTATAAATTGAAAATTGGATGAAATTAATTTAAAATTAATTTCCATTTTTAAAAACTAGAATGTGGGATTTTTTAAAAAAATTAAACATTTTAAAAGAATGAAATATTAGTAAATCTGAATTAAATATTGAATTAATACAAATGATCTCCAATATATTATGTTCTAACTTATTTTCCATTTATAATTCAAAACATTTGTATACTATTAATTATCCAAATAAATTATCTCGATGGAAAAATGTAGTTTTCAAAAAAAATTTAGCAAACTTCAACTATTCCTCAAAATGTGATCATTATCCGTAAAATATAGAAAACTAATCTCAAGTAAACTATTATAACCTGATTCTAAAAAATAATATAATTTTGTTAAATAGATTATATAATGTTGTTAAAACATAGTTTTAAAATGTTTATCTATAAAAAGGTGATTAAACGACCATAAAATATTACTATTGTTTCCCTTGGAAAGGGATTCATTCTTATTTTGAGTCTACAAAATTTGTTAGATAAATGTAAAAAAATTTAACAAAAATTTCTTGATAGATTCTAGTTATTTTGATTCATTCTTGCCAATACAATAAATTTTTTTAACTACCACTTCACATAGTAAAAATATTATTGTATTATATTTTGGTATGATAGAAATTTGTGTGATGTTGTCGTGTATCGAGTACGGTTCTGAAAAAAACGTCCCATTTAATGTAAAATGAATTACATATTCATAAATTTAAATTGATATGAAAATGTAGTATTCTATAAATACCCAAGATGCTACAAAAATTCTATATACCTTGTATAGAAATATGTCTTTGGTTTATCCTCCTTCAAGATAGTAAATTCATGATTTCTAGAATGAAGGTCGTTCATGGAAAATCATTGAGCATCACATATATAATCAAATAATTATTTAATAATGTTTATTAGATACATGAATATGATTGTTATCTATTTATGATCCTAATATTCAATGTAGAGTCTCGTTGAATAGTATTTATTTATTTTATATATAATATGAACACTACATTGGGATGCGCATGGATCATTGAATACTTTTTCAAATGTTATCTTAGATTTTATTTATCACTTCATTCAATAAAAATATATCCAATCTATAAAGATTAATTGAATTGGGACGGGAACTAAGAATGATATATATTTAGAACTAAAAATGATTTTCTAATGTAATCCTATAAAATTATTATAACAGAAAATATTCCGATAAAATAGGAATAGCCTTGATTTATCATTTCTCTGTATCCCTAGGTGATAAACACCTATGTTGAGTATGAATCCAAATGGATACAATATATTTAATTTCCATCAGAAATTCATATTTACTGTAACTACAAAAAATGGTAATATGTTGTATTGGATGATCAAATGTGGGATCCATACAACAATAATTGATATGGGGTTTGTATATTCAAATTCAATTAATTCCTAAGATAACATAAAATATAAGAAGATGGATAATTATAGAATTTTACGGATGATAATACAAAAACAATGAACAACAGAAGAATCATAGAAATCTGTTGTGATCATTATATGAGTTTGGGGTTTTAGAATTAATTCCACAAATAATGGAAGGGTATTCATCTTTATTCAATTATAAAATCTAAAGGAAAAAAATTTTGTATGATCTAATGTCAAATAATACATTACAGGATCTAGATTAGATTTTATGTTAACTTTTCATAATAAAATTATCACACCACTAATTAGAAATAGTGACAAAAATATATTTTCTTATTTCTCCTAGATTAATTGTTCCATGAGATTCACCATTGTCATTATAAAACGGATTTAGTAACTAGTTATCTTAATGAATAAACTGTATTCCTTTGAATCATTGGAGTGAAGGTGGTGCATTTTTTCGATCATTCTCTCTACACATATCATTATCTCAATTCTTCCCATAACCTCAATAATCAATTCCTTGATTATGATACTTCCCTCACATAATACATTTGTTAGAACACTTATGATAATTTCTTCCATGATTCCTTCTAAAAATTGTGCATGAATGAAATATCGTCTTATTTTCTCAATGTATTTATTATTTTTGTGGAATTATATCATTATTTGAATATCAAAAACATGTGAAGATAGAAAACCCCAATATTCACTTCTACCATGACATCACAATAAAAATATTCATAAAATCTATTGAAGTTAATTCAATCCAATTTTTTCCAATTACATGTTTTATTTCCACTAATGATTAGATTATCCCTAACTTTTTGTTTTATGATAATAACAGATTCCTAACATGTATGTCTTGGATAATTTTCCTCATAATTAATAATAGCTTATTCATAATAATATTTTAACTAAAGGAATTACTATTACATTTTCATATGATAAATATAATGAAATTAAAGATATAAAAATTTGATCATGGACACTTCCCATTTTTGAAGTCCATTTAATGTTTTAAAATAATATTCTTGATAAGGGACCACCGTTTGACCACATTGGAATCAAAATGATATATATCCAAAATGAATTTTTTATTCACCAAAAATTCGATAACGTAAAATTACATTTTAATGGTACATATCCAATTCTCATAAATATGTGGATTAGTATAACCACTAATTAACATATTATGTTTCTTCACAAATAACTCAATATAATCATGTTCACTCCATTTCTCGTATGAAATCTAATAGGATACATGTCATGAAAATTTTTTGTCAGTATATAAATGAAACTTTTCATTCTATCCCAAAAAACATTTGGTTTCCCTAGAACAAAATTATTTAATTTATAATATCCCTCACAATTAACATTGTTCCTTTTAGTTACATACATTTAATATAACAAAAATGAAATGTGTAAGAGAAAATAATCACATTGGGGAAAACATAATCAATAAAAATAAATTATAGGATGTCCAAATCATGAAAAATTCAATTAAAAATATGAAAAAATATGTTAAACCCTATTAATTAATAGTTATTAATAACAAATTACATTATATTTCATAATTAGAAAGTAAATTAACCCAAAAAGTAGACAATGAGTATTAAAAATGGAGATTCTATGTCATGTTGTTATGTACCACTTAATACTCTAGTCATTCCCATTGTTCCTTTTTCAAAGTTAATACTATTAAAAACAAAATTACATAAACCATGACCATTTATATTATATATTGTGATATATTTATAGAAATAGATCAAAACATTCAATATAATAACAGTTTAAATTATCCTTCACATAGGATTACCCTATGTATTCTAACTAAATTTTCTCATCCTAGTTTCCAATGGCTAATCTAAAACGTTATCTGATACAAAATACAATGAAACTAAATTCCAGTAAAAAGATATTTCTTTAGAATATATTAATATTTATTGTTTAACACAATGATCCCTAATATAATAATTAATATCTATAGACATCTAAAGGCCAGATATATAATCAATTGGTTCATAACTGGTTTGTATCCCCTCCCACTATGTTCATTAATACAAGCATCGTTATTAGAAATATTATAAATAAAACCGTTCATAAAAATGTGGGGAATGAAAATAATAGTGGTCTTAGATGCATGATAAGGGTAATCAAGAGTTATATCAACACATCATGAGCATAAGGTTATGTGAATAAGAGCATGAAATTAAAAACCATAACCTATATATTGGTGATAAATAATTCCCATCATGGAATAAATAATGGTCTTCATAATTCATGAATCAAATGGTAATTTAAAAACATAATCCATGTATAAAAAAATATTAAATGATGTCTATATGTGTCATAGGAAAATTCATCGAAAATCATATTATAATATATTAATGATAATTTATCAAACATTCATTATGGGATGTGTTCATTCCCTAAACTATCATAGTAGTTAAGGTTCACTACCATGGTGAACATAATAGAAAAATCCCAATAATAAATTGGATTTAATCCATATTCAAGTCCTATTTTTGAGACGATTTATCGATTATTACCCAATGCATTATAGGGAGATATAAGTTCCACCCATTAAATAAAAAAATCATTCATATATGTCCATCAATATCAAAAAAACATTCATCGTATCATAATGAATGAAACTAAATGTATTCCATGAACAATACAGTATAGTATAACTTTTGTATATTTAAAATGTTTCTTAATAATTATATCATTTTATCATCACATATCCCATGGAAGAAATTGTTGTTTTCATATGAATTTTGTCATGATATAATCTATTGATGATTGATGGGTTTCATAAGTATATACAAAATCTATAAAAATAATGAATCATAATGTTATCCATTGATCTTATCCCCAATAAATCATTTTCATTATCAAAAAATTTCATCAAATTTTTTAAATGGTTTTGAAAAATCTCTTGTGAAATTTCATGATGAAGATATCCATTACAAATTAAAAATTACTTTTAAAAACTACAAATTTTTAAAACATGATTAAAATAAATTTATTGGAAAATAACATTTTTAATATATAAATTAATACATTATTCAATTATTGGTCTCAATGGATGATAATTCTTCTCATACCATACACATGTAGAAACAAATATTTCAATCATTTTTCTATAAATGTTTAAAAGAACCTGGTAAAAAAATATTGAACAAAATTTTTAATCCATTTTTTTAAAATTTTATCAAGATTTCAAATGAATGTAAATATTTATTTTATATTATTAGGAAAATATTTTTAAGAGATAATTGTTATTAAATTATTGATATAGAATAAAAAAATATACCAAAGAGAGAAAAAAAGTATTTTTCTTTACGTACTAATTGTGAAAAAAAGATCACAAATTAAAAAAGTATTTAAAAAAAATATTTTTATTCAATAACATGAGGATAATTTAATTATTATTTTTATTGAGTAATATTAAATAAGTTTTAAAATTTCATACATAATAAAAACAATCTCAGTAAACACTAAGATGGAAACTAACTTTCTACCACATTAGTATTTTCAGAACAATAATCTAAAAGAAATATTAACATTAAATGAAACATAAAATATAATTATAATAAATAAATTAGCCATATTAAAATCTTAAGGTGTTTTATATACACTTATATGATATTATAAATTTATAACATTACATTTGTCCCAAAAAATAAAAATTGTGACAAAAATACTTAACATTTTGTCTCAATAGAGGTAGTAAACATAAAAACATCATTTATAGTTAATTATTATTTATTATAAATCAATAAAATGAAAATTATCATATTTTAACACAATATAATATTTACATATGACTATTTATTACCATCTAATGAATAATTTATATTTAAAATTATGTTTCGGGTAATAACTGCTTATTTTTGCATGTAAGTTTTTAATTACTATGAAAATTCCATTAATTATGATAACTCATAAATATATAAATAATACTAAACATGATATAAATATAACATATACTAAATATATATATATTTAGAACAATTTTTTAATGTCAAATATTTAATATGAATTACCAAATTCCCGGAGATTGTATATCGAGCATATATATGATCAATGTATATATTTTATGGATAGATGAAAATAATGATCGTATATGATATATTTCCTTATAATAATATAAATTTTATATATATATTACAAAAATAACATTATATATATTCTTATTACCTTACATTTAAATTGTATGTGAAAATGATTTTCATCACATTGTGAGGAGAAAATCATCAGTACAACCATGCTATGTAAAAATATTAACAATGAATCGATGGTTATAAGGAATACATGATACAATTACTCTATATGTTTTATAATATCAATAATTTTATATATAAATATTAAATCCACAATTATTTCCATCCATCAGAGTTAGTGATGGAAATAACATTTGTTTTGGTTTTATTGCATTTTCCTCTTTATAGATTCCATTACATCTTATCAAACTCTGATGTGACAGAGATGTTATGCCTGAATTATAGTATCATCTATATTTTCCCATCATCATTGTATGGATATTTAATGATGTTTGTGATTGTACATGTTTTATATGATAATTCCACCCATATGTGTGATAGACCTACTACGTATTGGTAACTAACCCCTGACATATTATAGGTGGTGTTGGGGTGTCACACATGGTTTATCAATAACTAAGTATTCATGGTTGTTCTAGTAAGAAAAAAACATAATCCCACAATTGAGTACAATTATATTCTGAACAATTTCATAATTCATGGAATTACATTTTTTTTGTAATATAAAACAAAAAAATTCTAGAAATATTCAATGTGATCCTACGAGGATAGTAATGATGGAAAAACACATCCAGAAATTAAAAAAAAATAGAATCATAAATCTCATAAATGGTAAATTAGAGGTCTGTTACACATGAGTTTAACACGAATATATAAGCTAACCTATTGTTTTCTGATAGAGATATATCCTCTATATCATTTCCCTTGATAGTCAATGAAAAAAATTGTTGTTATTCTATTTTGTATTCCACCAAACTGATCCACTAGATATAATTACTAGATTCACCTAATGACATGTATTACAAATCATACTAAATAAGAGGAAAACTAGTTTATATGGTCTATTTTATTACTGTGGAACTTACTAAATAATTATCATTTCATTGTGAAAATAATATTATAATGGAATATATTATAACTTATTTTTCATAAGTATAATATTAGAATAATTAAAATGGAATTCTAGCCCATAAATTAGATAAAAAGGTTCCAAATATGTGAGTACACAGCCATGTATAAGATAAAGATAATAAATAACTAAATAAATATATTTATCCCTTTATTTTTATCCAAATATCACTCATATATCCATTTTCCTAGCTCAAAAGTCAATTATGGTCCCCTTTCCCATGTATTTCATCCCAATATAAGATTTATACACACACAATAAAACTACTATAAATAGTATGTTTAATAAAATTTATAACTACACCTACATATAATCACCTAAAAATATGCACCTCTATAAAAAGTATGTCTTGATATTAATAATTAAAACTTTATCTAAAACAATTATCTACGAAGTATTGTTTTTATGACCATAAATCCACTAGCCTAGTCTGTACCTACATCATCTCCAATACTAAAGGATGATCAAGTTGTCGGAAAAGAAAAATAACTATCCATAATGATATTAACATGTCATTTAACATACAAAAGAGTCAATTCACACAATGAGGTAAAAGTACTATATGTATGATTATACTCAGTATCATAATGGAATGAATTTTTGTTTGTGTCTTCTCATTATATGAAACACATTATGTTCATCCAAGGACACAAGTCTATTTTACTCCTATATAATTAATTATTCCACTATCTCCATCACCACACATCAAGCATGCTCCCCCTATAAGGTGAAAAAATTCAATGGTGTTCCACCGGTTATTATCACAATGGTCAATACCTCCAATGATTTGTTATACACGTATATGGAAACATAATTCAATAATGGAATAACAGTTCATGGAAAGAAATATAGTAGAAACAAATAAGAAATGTAGTCATAATAAAAAGGGACAAAATTAGACATTAAATATCCTAGAATAAAGCATCAAAAAAATGTCTCTTGGGATACAAATATAACAACATGTGGTTAAACTCAGTCATGGAAAAAATCCTATAGAATAATCACACCATGGAAACAACTGTATATAATATAGAAAAATATATGACAATTTATTCTTCATGGTAGTTGATGATGAAATCAAATGTACATCTAGGATCGAATAAATACCTATATAAAGAACTATATTCAAGAATCTCACATTTATAGAGAACCTACCATATTTTTTGATCCATTATTGATTTATTTATAAAATAATCTCAAGAGAACTCCTCGTGGAGAAGCCTATTCTAGTATTATATAAATTAATTAATATACTAATGAAGTCATTTTTGATATATATTGAGGAAAAGAAATCAAATTTATAAAATTTAATGATGATTCTAGAATGAATCTTGTAATCAACCATGATTCTAGAACATTTTTTCATGTCAATCCATCAAGAACTGATTTGAAATATTTATATCAAAATAAATTTCACTAAATATTTTATTCACAAAGAATATTGTCCCATGATGATCAGACATAATACACATAACTGGAAACAACACCATTGATGAGACTTCTAGTAACAATCACGTGGTATTTCTTTTGAAATGTCAAATCAGCAAACAATATACCATTTAATATTCATAATATTAATAATTCATCAAAAAATCATCCTCTAGAAAATGATTTTTAATATAAATCTTAAACAATTTCTCGATAAAAACATATATTCATTACATGATCTTGGTTTTTTTCTTAGATTAAATTGAATATTCAATATCCACATCCATTATAAAATTAATGGTATAATTCATCACGATATATTTATAGAAAATAGATATACAATATTGACATAATATCCTCATACATAAATATACATCCATGAGAAATTAATAAAAGACTTCCATGACTAATTTTGTAGTTATGAAATTCAACTTCAAGAATGTATATTTGTATTTCATTATTAAACATGGTGGAATACCTTGAGAAATTAATTCTCACATAGTTTATTAAATATACCCTATAATACAAAAAAGTGTGCTGATAGTCCCAAGACACTAGTTTGAAATTTTTTGAAGCATAATTCTATGAATTATTTTCTAAAAGACATATGAATTGTTTAGTCATCATTTAAATGTAGACCCATTATAACCCCACTAGCTGAATGGTGGGATCCACGAGCTAGTCGTTTTCTTTTTTACAGCCACCTCAAAGCCATGGCTTCCATGTTATGTCCACAAATGGTTCATTTAATCACAGTTAAAAATCATTCTCCTTTGAAACCATTAGTGTGTATAAAAAATTCTAAATGATACCTTCATATACAAAAATATCATTAACATGAAAAAAAATTCTCCCCCACTAATGAAAACTCATCCTAGTGAAATACTGTCAATAGTTATTCCTAAATAACTCCATAAAATGTGCCCTATAATCATCGTTCGACTATGTATTCCCCAAATTAGTCTATATATGATTCTATTTAATGTAAAATTGTGGCATAATCTACCCGTGATGAGTATTCTCACTTGGTTTCATCATTTCAACCAGGTTTTCCTTGTAAAATGTGTCATTCAGTAACTCAATATCCTTCTAATCGATGATAAGAGTTGGATTGGTCAAGTTTCATAGGATCAATGATAAAAAAATCATGTTATATATAACTCAATTGATCTACATATTTTATAGAAAGTACTCTGATATCCCAAAAATCATAGTGGTATTTAAGGGTCTAACGTAGTGTGACACAAAATCCTCATTCTCACTTAAATTTTGATGGTCTAACCGAGGGTTAAATTTTAGAAATTACATCAAACATACAAAAATTGTACAATGAAATCCTAAATATTTTATAAGAAGACATATATATTCTCTGATATGTGATAATGATGTTCTGAATCCACTTCACTCTCATGTAGATCACTTGTAAAATCTTGGATCCCATAACTACAATATCACCTTCCCCATCCCAATTAATCAGTGAATGAAATTTAACATGAATATAACCACATAATGTGTAACCTAAATCAAATTCTCATAATATTTCATTTTATGGGTAACTAAAAAAATAATATGGGATCATAGCATGATCAAAAATAACCAATGGTATTAGCATGAAGTATATACTATAGTGTTTGAATCATCCTCATAAATTTAATTTTAGTCTGGGGATAGTACACAATTCTTATTTTTGTCTTAGATCAAAAATGTAAAAGAAAGACATAAAATATATAATAGGTGAATTATGAGTCTATATCATATATGATCTCAATGGATCACCATGAAATCAAACTATCTCAAAAAATATCTATTTCACATGTTGTTTAATGTGTTTGTCTCAAATATTGTTATTATATGTGAATGATTAGTGAGTGGATAAGCAATATCATAGAAAACAACATGAGACTTCTAAGTAATGTTTAACACTATCAAAAACATTATTTATAAATCCAACCACATTTTAAGGAATTAAAATTTTGAAGGATAAATCCACCAGGCACATGTGATCAGTTATGATAATTTTTGAATGTATGTCATATTAAAAAATTAATGCATTATAGTTTTTCATGAATTTATTACATATCTACCATTAGAAGATTTGATTTATCATTTTATATATAGGATGTAATAACCACCTTTAATAGTATATATATATCATTATCTATTCACAAATTAATTTATGTACGATTAATCTTCTACTAACAGGTATCACATTATCATCTTCCAATGACCACCCGAGTTTTGGGTCACCTCCATCTAGATTTTCTCGCATCACGTGGAAGTCTAGGCCAGTCCCCAACAAAGCCATTACTAAATCTACTATGAAATATATAAACAACTCTATATAAGATTTCATCAATCCCAAATTTATAATTTTATTAATCCTATGAATTGAAAAAATTTCTCCAAGAACAATTATTAACTTAATGGATGTTCACTACACTCATAATCTACTAACATATTATAGTTATGATCTATTATATTGAATTCTACATTATGTGGTTCTTAATTTATATCAAATTTAATTACATCATGCTACTCAACCACAAGAATTTTAAACATATTCTTTCAGTCAATGATATATATAATAATGTATCTTTTAGTTACTATTACCCCCCCACAAATGAAGAGTTAATGTTTCCATCAAATCGTTGAATAGAAATGTAATTCAAATACAAGTCATGAGTAGGATTGTTGTATCATGGGTTTATATGTGACATGAACCATAATTTTCTAATTTATCACTCTTCATCAGTACCCCTTCAAAAAAATTCTTGTTGAAAAATTTTAAATAGTATAAAAAATAATATGACATGGAATTATTAAAAGTATTGTTCTAGTCAACTCCAATATCATCACTAAAATAATCATCATAGTCACGTCTGTTGATAAATGATATAATTCATGGATAAATTTTAATTTTTTTAGGATGATCTATGAAATTCAATATTCTAAAACATGTTCTAGGGACATGTCATGGATATCAATTCCTCAACATTCCGCTGATCAAAATATATAAAAAACATAGACAACACATGCCTAAATATTTTCTCATCCAAAATCCAAATTATACAATCTATAGTTTCTAAAAAAATATATTGTTTTCATAAGGAATATATGACTATCATGAGATATTAAGAATGTTTCTCTAATTTTTTTGATTATATGAAATTTTCATTAATAAAAACCCTGATAAATGTTCCATGATATGAATGGAAGCAAATTTTCATGAGGGTTATAAACATTGTCAGTTAATTAGTCAAAAAATGATATCCACTAGTACTAGTATTACATATAGAATGTCTAAAATTAATTTATTGGGATAACCATCTATATTACCCATAACTACTAATAGTCCAAACAATTATAAATATGGTATAGCCTCATATATACCCATAACTAATCAATATTATAGATAATCATAAGGAATGGAAATCTATTATAAACCATCAAAATTTTCTTCATCTGATAATATATACATTGTGTTAGTATACTATATTCCCTCTTAGTGAAAAAAGGACCGATCTATTTTGAGGTATTCATCCTGACAAAAATCTTATTCCATATTTTCTCAATTTTTACCTTCATTTTATTAAACTCATCTGAAAAAACATTAAAATGGTATGATGAAATGGGATTCACACCTAAAATGATATCTACTACATATTCATATCATGGTTCATGGGGAGTCCTGTGATTTCGTATAGATATCTATGATAGTAGAGATCCAAAATTGTATTCCACATCTATAGAGAAGACCTAATTCCATTTATAGGAGTTAAAATTCAATGCAACATACCCAAACATGGTAACTTAGAGCCGGTGTATACATTATAACACATTAATAAATAATACGGTTGAAGTCCTGAATTATATATTAGTTTATCTATTTTAAAAATCCTATACATACATGTTACCCATTTTAATTTTTGAATAAAAAATAATTAATAATTAATAAAAAATAAAAAGAACTGCATCTTTCTGAAAAAATTCTAATAAATATTCTTCATATCATTGTAAAATGTAACCGAATATGGGTGATCTCAAAATCTCAATAATGATTATGTACAATATAATATATGAAGAATAAATAATCATAATAAATATTGATTAGTAAATTACTGAACACACATTACATATAAATAAATTTTTAATCATGATAATTTAAATAAAAATCAGTATATCAATGTAAATAACTAAAATCCCAATCTAGATAATCAATATCATGACTACCATAACTGGATATTGAATAATATATATTGAAAGGAAACTAAATATATAAACATCCCATGTAATCAATATCTTATGAATTAAATTCAACTATATATAATATAATTGTCAAAATATCATAGATAATAATAATAACTAAATTATCTATAAAATAAATGCTTAGTTATTTTACATCATGTCTCAATTACATGATCACACTACAATAAAGACCATTCCAAAATTGTTTTAAAAGTAAAGGTTAAACCCCATTTAATATTTCCAACTATTTTGTCTCATGAGATATATTGATTCATAGAGGGGATATATATAACCAAGGGCCACCCATATCCGCAAATGAAAATAATTCATCATATATCAAATAATCAATTTAATTTATGAATCAATTTTCCCTATCATCAAATATCTATATTGATTAGAGAATACATATTTATCAATATTTCACTAGTTAATAAAATAATATTAAAGGTAAATACTCTATGTAAACATGGTTTATTGTATTGAAAATAATATTATGCATCATGATATAATATTCACAATTAATATTAAAATAATATAAAATGATTATTTATTACAAGATTGTTTTTGATTAAATGTAATGTCATCAATCAGTAATACAATAACATTTTGCACTTCTAATTATAATGAAAAGCCCGCTCATTATAATTAATTAAAATTAATATATAAAATATCATGAGTCTTAATTTGATCATGATATTACATGTGGAATGATAATTGTATAAACCATAAAATATAATTGGTTTCATAATATTACTATATTCCTCAGTGAAGTGAAAATGAGAATAATACCCTTAAAATTATCATAATGTTGAAGTGACAATTAATAAAATTAATCAGTTATGTGTATAAATTATAAATCGATTTCAAAATTATGAAATAAAATTGAAGTTAATTAAATTTCATATCACATTTAATATTATCAGGACATAATCAATAATATATATGTGTATCCAAATGAATGAATATTGGGTTATAAAATCCCTTAACTCTATTTACATTTTGTTGAAGGTAATTTAACATCTACTATAGTGGTTATATTCAATTAATTATCATAAAAACCATATTAGTATGTATAAATTACCATATTTTCCTTTTATAAAATCCTATCACCCATCTGTTAATAATATTTCATTATTTTCATTATTTTGGGTGGAAATTTATATTTTCTATCATTAATTATTAATCAATAATTTCTCCATTCATGAGAATATTATATATTTACAACATCTATAGAATAATATTAATTAAATAAATTTTATATATGTACATAAATTATACATTTATTATGAATCATGAATGATTTCATTCAGAAATTAGGTATGCTTCGATCATGGAGATGGTAGGTCATAGGTACGCATTAATGATGCTTCCACTTTTCATCAATAATTATGTAAAATATGTCTATCATATTTTAAATTGACATAATTATCAAAATTTTATATTACTTTTCTAAATATAATTTTACAGAAAATCAATGTGGTGTTTCGATAAAATTAGTCATGTTGATTCATGAATGAAATAGTCCACTTGTACAAAAAAGATGTTATCTTCATTGATTTAGTGAAAATGTAGAAAAGAAATATTGTATTATCATTTAGGAATTATAAATATGACATGAATATCATAAATATTTAATGGGTATCAATTGTATTAATTTTCATTATCCTTATCAACATTTACCTAAATGGTTACTGAATGATGAATCACATCTCATTGTGAGGAGGTTGTTCATCATACATAAGAGTGACGTTATCATATAAACTAAATAATTAATTTTGAAAAAATAATACCTGATGAAATTAATACATAGACATATAACTATTAAAATTATTATATATATAATTGATATCAATCGCCATACCAAACAGTGTGAGTTGGTAGTGGAAAAATGAATGACATCAGTTTACAAGGTTATATTCGTCCATAGAAATGAATATTAGTCTCATAAACCATTTGACAGAAGTGGGAATTGTTATAGGTTGATAAAATAGTAGAATAAATCTTAGTATATTGAACATAATTATTTTATTGTATCATCATCTATTAATAATAATTTATGTAGTTGTGTGAAAAATAAAATAAAATATCTCATTTAAAAAAGATACATCTTCTTCAGTTATCCACCTTGGTTTTCAGAAAAAGACATAATTGGATATATTTATAAAGAAAAATGGATTCTAATATGAGGTTATGGATGTTTTTACGTGATTAAGATATTTTATGAAACATCTAAAATTTTGTGAAGGTGTGAAGAAGATAGAATATGTTGTATCCTTTTTTAAGTGAGTACAGCGGAACACTTGTAATTTATGTAATGAAAATGGTGTAACCACGTTTTTTAAATTCCAAAAGGTTACAAAAAGGTGTATAATATTGATATATACATAATTGGGTTAATCTATGGAAATCTATTTGATTATGGAAATTTTTTTATTTCATTTTACCCATCATCATTGTTATTCATCCCCATGTAATTTAATTTTAACCGTAATCGTGCTATTTTTTTCCTTTTTTACCTAATAAATTTTCGTGAAATTGAAGTTGAAATTTCTAAATAATATAAATTATTTTGATTTAAATTATGAAATAAATATTGAAAATTTTAAATCACATAATTTTTCGAATTTGATTTTAAATTAATCGTGCAAATATAATGAAAATGCAATGTTTTGTTGAGAAAATGTTCAAACTATTACAATGTTATTATATCGAAATTCAATATGAAGATGAATAAAATGACCTAAATATGATTAATTGGTATATAATATTAGTAATTATAAATTACAAACATTTAAAAATTTAATTTAACATTATAAATAATTTATAAAAGATTATTTTCAATTAAAAGTTTGTATTTTCTTCTATACATTAAAAATTGAAATATTTCAAAATATATATATTTATAATTTATGCAATGAAAATAAATATTGACTAACAATAAATTTTTTTTTATTTTACAATTAAGTGTTTCTAAAATTTTTTAAAAATAATTTCCATTAATGTGTAAAAACCATGAGAAACCTGTATTTAAAGGAAATACAATATTTAGGAAGCATTTATTTTTTCAATGAAATGAATATTATTTTATTTGTAATTGATAGTTAACATTAATTATGATATTTTATTTTTTATTATTGATAATCTCTAATTTAATGGGTTTGTAATAGTTTTATACAATATTAGAATTCATTTAGACTCTAGGATTTACATAATACATATTATGAATGATATTAAATTTAATTAAATATATTTTTTGGTTATATAAAATTAGTGTTTCATTTCAAATTGTATATCTTAAATAATTTTATTCATTTAAAATATTGTAGTTCCATATTATCCCGACCATAGATATGTTTTTTACACTAAATTGTATCTTTGTTTTAGTAATCAATGGTTTGGAATTTGGAAATACCATTGTTAAAAACCCCACATTAAAAAAAGGTTTTATAAAACATCCCCTAAAAAGCGTGAAGGGGATGTACATGCGTAAAATGAAATGTAACATAATGTTATTAAAAATTTTATATAATATATATTATGTAATCTATATATTAAACAGAGATATAACACCCAAATAATGAGGGAGATTAATATAAAAAATCAGTTTGAAGAAGATAATGACCAGAAAGACAGAAAACAAAAAGGAGTGAGAAATTACGTTGATATAATCATAAAAGATGATAAAATGTTTTTTCTTCATTTTCCATTGACTATATTAGAGTTATTTTTTTAATATAACAATATAAAAAATATATTTAAAAATATATTTTGATTTCATAAGAATATTTTCATTTATTGTTTGTGATTTGATTAATTTAAAATTCATTACTTACTCAATAGAATGAGTATCCTAAAATTAATATTGTTATAACTGATGTAGTAAAACTAAAATTTAAAGGATATTGTAATGACCCTCCAATTCTCATTGGATTGAGAGTAAAATGATTCATTACTAGTCCTTAAGCGATATCCCCATGATGCCAATGGCTGGAAATAAATGCCAAAGGGTTTCTGAAATAAGTTGGGGCATGATTTACCCTTTAAGAAATAAACCCATAAACCATCCATAAAAAAATTCCCTATATTATGCATGAACAAAGGAAATACCAATAAACAGTTCTTTTATACCAATCTACATCTATGTACCCAACAACGGAAGATCAAACTAAGCATCAAAGTAAAGAATAGATGAACAACTCAAGACTCTCAAAAGACACCAAAACACCATGCTCCACAAGCTCCAAGTTCCACAAAATCTCCCAAGAATCCCCACAAGCCTCTAGTAGTAATATGCCTTACCATTACCTGTGTCTCGGAGTACGACATCTACAAAAGAACCAACAAGCCAAAGTAGGGGTGTTTATAAAACACAATAGGTTTTCCCCAATGACTTCCCTACTCACACCACTATGATAGAAGAGTTAAACACATTTAAATATAAACAGGTTATATAAAATATTTTCTCAAAAGTAGTTTATAACTAAATATAAACAAGTTACCAAAACCATTAATGACCAAAGGCATTCCAAGATCTATTGAAACCAATTTTCCACCAAGTTATTTTTTTAGATAAATAACCAAACAAGATTTATAAAAATTTTGAAATATCCCTTTTTAGCATACCCTACCATTCCACAACACATGAAACCAACCATACATGCTACGTTATGAAGTTTCATTACTCATGAGAGGTTTCTCATCGATCTACCAAGTCGTTACAAGGTAATTTTTTCCTATGTGCCATTACACCTTTGGCACTGACCACACGGTAATATTTCAACCAAACCTCGTACAAATAGTCACCATGTGACATTAAACGTTTGGCTCCAAGAGAAGGGTCATATTTCAACGAAGCCCCTTACATGAAATATGAACACACACCACATATTCCCATCAATCATGCCAAAACACCCTTTCAATAAAAACACCTTTTTATTGAAAACCATTTCCATTAATACCATTTCAATTCCAAACCATTTAAATTCCAAAATATTTCAATAAAACTACCTTTTAAATTGAAACCAATTCCAACAAAGTCATTTCAATCTCAAACCATTTCAATATAACCCTCGTTTTATTGAAAACCCTCTTTTCATCAAACCGTCTACAATTTCAGAAAATCCATAATTTAAAATCTACATTTTAAATTCAACAAACCAAATCACATTTCACAATAATTCACCAAGATTTCACAATCTCATCAAAACCATAAATCATCACTAAATAATATTTATTCTAAAATTTTAACAATCAAATCCATTAAAATAAACCACTTTTAATCTAATCCAATCAATTCTAGAAATAGGAGTTTAGAGTGAATCCTCATACCTCAAGGGTTTTTATGAAAAACACAACGGTCAATGAACGACAAAGAAACCTGGGTCAATTCTCCAAAAACCCACCATAGATGACTTCTCCTAGAAATATCAAGACCAAATATCATCGTATTTGGCATCCACACAATAATATGTACCCATAACAGATGTAAGTCTGTGAAGTCGATAGAATAGGAAATTAGATCTATGTAGATCTAAGAAACTTATCAAAAACAATGAATAAGAATCACATACCTCAAGAATCCAGCTTTGATTCACCAAGAGAAGCCTTCGGATCGCCTCCAAAATGATGAGAGAACATTATACACCCTTAGAAGAAGAAAAATCTAGAGTTTGGACCGCTTAAGAGGGATAACGAGGAACTTTGAGGCAAAAACATGTGAGATCCACCTTTCAAGGATCTCATTTATGTGGTCGCATGTTTTGCTTGCACAGTTAGAAAAACCGTGTGCTAACCATGCATTAGATAATGCATCATCCACACTTCTCGCATGGTTTGGCCGCACGGTTAGAAAAATAATGCGCCACTCGTGCGGAATCTACTGCCTCTATGACCAACTACGCATGGTTTGGCCACACGGTTTAGACAAACTGTCCACTGCCCGTGCGACTTCCCCTTTTACCTCAAAACATATTTCCAAGTTCTCCTGACTATACCATTCGTCACCCTTAAATGTATAACCCTTAGAATCGCCAAGAAAAGGTTAAATACCAGAATACAGGGGTAATACATTCTCCCCACCATTCGTTTTTCCGTCCTCTGAAAGTAGAAATCCTTTATCCAACCGAAAGGCTTCCAGAAATAGCTCTTTCATTTCCTTTTCGCGTTCCCAAGTCTCTTCCTCAATCAAACCATGCTTCCATAAAACCCGCCCTATACTAATGTTTTCTCCCCGAAAGACTTTCTATTACCTATCCAAAATCCATACTGGGATTTGAATAAACGAAGCATCCGACTCAAGGTCAACATGATCCCATCTCATCACATGGTCAGGATCAGGCTGATACTTTTTCAACTGAGATACATCGACCAGATTATGCACCAAACTAAACTATGGTGGTAAGTCCAAACGATATTCCACCTCTCCAAATCATTCTATTATCTCAAAAGGGCTAATGTATCTATGAGATAACTTTCCCTTCTTCTCGAAACGATAATGTCGAAGACTTAGAGAGATCCTCTGGAAGACATTATCACCCACAACAAACGAAAACGGTCTTCGATGGTGATCTGCGTAAGATTTATGATGACTCAGAGATGTCTCTATCCTATTTCTAATCTACTGAATCTTATCCATTATTTCTTTTAAAAGGCTCTACCCAACTCATAATGTTTCACCAGTTTCCACTCAGCATCATGGAGAACGATAAGGACGCCCATAAAATGTTTCAAACAGATCCATGCGTATCGAGTATTGATATCAATTATTCTATGAGAACTCCACTAAGGTTATATGCCCCTCCCATGAGCCACAAAAATCCATTACACAAGCCCGCAACATATCTTCTAAAGATTTTATCATCCGCTCGGATTTCCCATCTTTCTGAGGATGATACGACATGCTCTTAGTCAAATGTTTCCCAAGGGCTTGCTGTAATGGTTTCTAGGAATGAGATGTGAACCTCGGATCTCTATCTAAGACTATACACACTAGTACATCATTCCTATTTACCACTTCTCATATATATATTTTTGAAATATCTTCCACAATGTGGGTTTCACAAAGAGGGATGAAATGGTCTGACTTGGTTAGACGATCCACTATAACCCAAATGGAATCATGTTTCTGGACCATTCTTAGAAGAACTGTAACAAATTCCATTGCTATTTGATCCCATTTCCACAATAGGATAGTTAAATACTGTAACATACGAGCTGGTCTCTGATTCTCTGCATTAACCTACTAAAAATTCAAACAACATGAGATGAACATGACCACCTTTTTTCATGCTTCTCCACTAAAACTGCATCTTCAACACCTTATTCATTTTCTGGGTACCCATATGTACATCCCATTTCAAATGATTGTAAGTATGAAATATTTTTTCTTGAAAAATAGTAGGTATAACCATATGAGCTCTAAAACACAAAATTGAACCCCCATCAAGTTTCCAGCCATCAATGGTATCCCCACCATTGTGTTTTGACCTTACAACCAGACATTCTACATCAGATGTCTGCGCTTCTTTGATCATATTTACTAAATCCAGAACACGTGTAGCTGAAAGGAATATAGAAACATCACCTCAGTCTTTACATTCCACATGCATGTCAGTTAAGAATGACATCAACTGCCATTCTTATGAAGCTTCCTTCGCTAACTGAGCATATGTCGTTCTACTCAATACATCCACCACCAAAAATCCGTATCTTGGTGTGTACATCAAGTAAAATTAAAACATTTGGAGATACTCCATCAAACTCCTTTTCCTGAGATTCAAATATATCTGTGAGAAAATGTTTTTCATGTTTTTGTGATCTATAAACACAATAAAATTTCTCACCAAAGAGTTAATGTCTCTAGGTTTTCAAAGAATGGATTACTGCAGCTAACTCCAAATCATGTGTGAGGTAATTATTCTCAGGCACCCTCAACTGCATTGAACCCTATGCACCCACATGGTCTCCTTTCATGAAAACACAACCCAACCGTGATCCCAAAGCATCACAATACACCATATACCCATGTCTTGATTCAAGAATGATCAAGATGGGTGTCGATGTAAGAAAAACCTTTAGTTCCAGGAAAGACTTATGACATTCTTCTGTTCATTGGAATATAGCATTCATCTATGTAAGAACATTCATTGGTGATTCTAGTCATGAGAAATCATGCACAAATAATCAGTAGTAACCATCCATACCATGAAAACTTCGTATCTCGAACACATTCATCGGTGGTTTCTAAGAGATATCGACTTCTATATTTTTAGGATCAACAGAAAAACATTTCTTAAAAATGACATGGAAAAGAAAATGTACTTCCTCTATCCAAAAATCACACTTTGATAATTTTGTATATAAAAAATTATCTCTCATGATTTGTAACACTGTTTCTAGGTGCACCTCATGATCAACCCTTGTCTTTGAATACACCAAGATCTCATCCACAAACAAAACAACAAAAGAATCTACATATCGCTAAAATATCTGATTCATTAAATCCCAGAAGACCGTTGGTGAATTCATTGGACCAACATGCATGACTACATATTCGTAGTGCCCATATCTACTTCTGAATGCTGTCATTGGAATATACTTGTTCCGAACTCACAATTGGTGATATCATAATCACAAGTCAATCTTGGAGAACCACTGAGATCTAATTAACTGATCGAACAGATCATCAATGCATGGAGGTGTATATATATTCTTTATCATATCTTGGTTAATATTACCATAATCAACACACAACGGAAGAGTTCCATGTGCCTTTTTCAAGGAAAAAACGGGTGCTGCCCCCGGAGATGTATTTGGTTAAATGAAACTCGTGATTTCGAGCTCCTCTAACTACACTTTCAATTCCCATAATTCTGTTTGTGCCATCCAATAAGAGGGAAGGGAAATAGGATAGGTCTCCGGAAGGAGATCAATTGCTAACTGCACTTCCCTTAAAGGTGGTAACGTTGAGAAGTTTTTGGAAAGGTAATCTGGAAATTGATCCACCACAGCTGTAAAACTATTTCTCTCGATCTCTTCCATTGATTCCAAATTCAATGACACCAATTGGTAAGAGATCATTCCCACCATTGGTGCCAACAAGCTCTTTGAACATTTTTTTCCATCCTCCGTCTCTGAAAATATGGTCAATTCCATCCTCAATCATGAAACTAACTGTTCTCCTATAATATTAAATATGAGCCTTAAAAATTTTCAACCAATCCATACTGAGGATTAAATCATAGACATCCATGTCCAACATCGAGAAGTAACATTTTAACTCAACTCCATCAATAGTTATTTCACATGTTTTACACACAAAGGCTTGACATTCTCTTTCACCAAGAGGAGTTTTTAGTTTCAAAACAGAAGACATAATTTCCATCTTTAAACATAGAAAATCAATAGCATGAGATGCATTGAATGAATGTGATGCACCAGTATCAAAGAGCACTTGCATAATGGTAGAATTTTAAATAATTTTACCTCTCAGCATAGATGGTCAAGCCTAATCATCGACCATTATCTTCTCAGCTCCATATAATTTCATCTTCACTACACTGCTCTCCTTGTTTCCATGATAAAATTCCCCATGTTGAGGAGTCATGGTATTTCGGGAATCACCATTGCTAGCTATGTTAGTCTGATGAGACTGGCTCTACTGTTCTCTTCCTGTCGAAGTGTATGATGCTTGCGATGCATGAGTAGCGTCCCGAGCACCCGACCTAGGAGCACTGTGACAATAATGTTATAGATTTCACATCCTTTTGAAATTATGACATGATCTAGGTTGTTTCGTACACTCTCTCATCATGTTGTCAATCGAGCCACATTAAAAGCATCCTGCTTTGCTCTGGGGTTGTGGAGGATGGTTCACTGATCCCACTTTCTTATTCGGATGTCCACATTCACCGTGGAAATAGATTTCCTTTTTCCTCTTCTTCCCAATGGTTGTGATCCCACCATTTCTCGTAGGTATCATCATTCTTCCTCCTATCGATCCTGAGTTATCATGTTCAGCAATAGTCAATATGTTCACCATATCTGTATAATACGTAATATATAGCACTGCAATCTTCGATTGAATCTATTTCCTGAGCCCCTATTATAAGATGCGTTCCCTAAACGATGCACTTGCCGCAACCTATGGTAAAAAATAGACTAAATTCATGAATTTTTCCACATACTCTTTGACAAAGAGACTCTCTTGTTTCAGTCAAAAGAAGTCTGTGGTTTTATGGATATTGAACGTGTGAGGATAGAATTGTTTGTTAAACAATTATCCAAAATCCTCCTATGTAAGGCCTTCATCAAATTTAGCCTACACCACTAAATCCCACCACTGATGTGCATGATCCTCAAGAATATATGTCGCCAACCTTACTATTAACTCTGATAGTGTGACAATGAAATCGAAGATATGATCCATCCTACATAGCCACACCTCCGCCTTTTCAGGTTCAGCATCACCCAGAATGTTCGATGTATTATGCATCATGAACTGGATGGTATGATCCACATGCCGTGGCTCATACCTCAGGTTCCACATACCCATAGCTTGAAAATCATGGACAATACTCTGAACTAGATCTTGGTTCACACGTGGTTCAGGTTCAACCACATTCTCCACAGCTTCTTCAGGTTGGTTCCGACGACGACTACTGTGTTCCATTTTCTAGACCAAAAAAATCCACCAATATCAATCTCTAGCAACTAATGTCTTAGCATTAAAATTCTATCACATTATATATCACAACATTGTTTTAACAAAAAACATCCTTTTTCCATGTTCAACCATTCTTTAAAACATTCAACATGCTTTTTGAAAATCAACCCATTTTCAAAATACACCAAAAACACTATTTTCATTACTAGGCATTAAGCGACACCCCCAACATGCCAAAGGATGGAAATAAATTCCAAATGGTTTCAAATATAAGTTTGGGGATGATTTACCCTTTAAGAAATAAACCCATAAACCATCCATTACTAAAAATTAAATATATGATGCATGAAAAAATGAAAGACCAATAAACACTTCATTTATACCAAACTACATCAAAGTACACAACACCAGGAGACCAAACTATGAATCATTGTACCATGTTTATGAATAGATCAAGACTCTCATAAGACACCACAACTCTATGCTTCACAAGATCCAAGTTTCACATCATCCCCCAAGCATCACCACAAGCCTCTAGTAGTAATATGCCTTACCTTTACCATGGTCTCAGTGTATGATATTTACAAAAGCACCAACATGCCAAAGAATGGGTGAGTATAAATCTCAGTCGGTTATCCTCAATGACTTCCCTAGTGACGCCACTAGGATAGACGAGTTAGACACATTTATGTAAAAACATTTTATATAAAACATTTTCTCAAAAATTGTTTATAACTAAATATAAACAAGTTTCCAAAAGCTTTCATAACCAAAGGAATTCAAAGAGAAATTGTAACCAATATTCCAGCACGTTATTTTTCTAGAAAAAATAACCAAAAAAGATTTAGAACCAATTCACAGTATCCCTTTTAGGCATACCCATCCATTCCACAACCCATGCAACCAACCATGCATGCTACGTTATGACTATTCCATATTCAAGAGTGTTTTCTCATCGATATACCAAGTCATCACAGGGTAATTGTTTTCCATGTTCCATTACACCTTTGGCACCGAGCAGATGATCATATTTTAACTAATCCTCGTACATATAGTTATCATGTCCCATAAAACATTTGGCACCGATCACAAGGGCCGATTTCAACCAAGCCCCATACATGCAATATGAACACACACCACATATTCCCATAAATCTTGCCAAAACACCATTTAAATAAAAACAACTTTTTATTGAAAACCATTTCATTTAAAACCATTTCAATTCCAAACCATTTCAATTCCAAACCATTTCAATAAAAATCACTTTTTATTGAAAACTAATTTCATCAAAGTCAGTTCAATCTCAAACCATTTTTATAAAACTACCATTTTATCGAAAATCCACTTTTCATCAAACCATATTCAATTTCAGCATATCCATAATTTAAAATCAACATTTTAAATACGTTAGGACAAATCACATTGAACAAAAATTCACCATGATTTCACAGTCTCATCAAAACCATAAATCATCACTAAAGAAGATTTATTATATGCTTTTAATAATCAAATCCATTAAAACAATCTAATTTGAATCAATTCCAATCAATTATAGAATGAGGATTCGAGATTGAAGCCTCCTACCTCAATGGTTTTGATAAAAAACACAACTATCGAAGAACGCTCAAGAATCCCAGGTTGATTCTCCAAAAAACCTTCCTTAGATATATTCTCCGAGCATGATCAAGACCAAATATCATCATATTTGGCATCCACACATTTATATATACCTATAAAAAGATGTAGATCGATGAAACCAAGAAAAGAGGAGAAGTAGATCTAATTAGATCTATGAAATCGATCAAAAACGATGAATAAGGATCACATACCTCAACAATCTGGCTACTATTCGCCAAGAGAAGCCTTAGGATCGCCTACGGAATGATGGGAGAACCTTCTATGACCTTTGGAGAAGAAAAATACCGAGTTAGGGACACTTAATAGGAAAAACAAGGCTCTTAAAAGAAAAATTTCATGAGATCCACCTTTATAGGATCTCGTTTAAGTAGACGCAAAGTTTTCTCGCACAGTTAGACAAATTTTTCCCTAACTGTGTGTTAGCTACTACCTCAGCCACCCTTCTCGCAATGATTGGACGCACAGTTAGAAAAAATGTGCGCTTCCCATGCGGAAGCGACTACCTCCAAGACCAACTACGCATGGTTTGGCCACACGGTTTATACAAACCGTGCGCCACCCGTGTGACATCCCCTTTTTCCACAAAACTTCATTTTATGTTTTATCGACTCTCTCATTCATCACCCTTAACGTTTTTTAGGTCCATAAGGCTGAATGCCCAAAGAGGGGGGTGAATCAGGGTATGCCTATTTTAAAATGAAAGCTCGTTCTGATCTTGTTTCGCTATTATGAAAATCTCTATTCTCTCTCTCTCTCATGTTGTACGATATAAGCAGAAATTAAAGCAAGCATATGACACAGAAATTTTACTTGGTTCACCGCTAAGGGCTACGTCCAACAAGAATATGCCGACAGGTTGTCGGTCGTACCAAATTTAACTATACTTCACTACATGTGGATTACAGGGTTTGGGAAGAGTCACAATATCCCAGACTCACTGCCTTTACAATGTTTAGGGTCAGCTCACGACTTTCCCAAGGGTCACTTTCTGCTTATCTCTCTCGGTCTCACTATCGGTTGAGAGGTTCACCTTCTTTATCTTCCTTCACTCACTGCTCTAGAAAGGATCCACTCACAGTATATAGACCTATAGGTCTCTTCATTTTCATGAAGAAATGCATCCTCTGTTGTATGTGGATGCTCTGTTGAAGTCCTAAATTCACCCGTAGATGAATCTCTCATTGCACGGAAAGTATCAGGAAAACTTCCAGCTTCCACGCATGCTGAAAATCACTACCGGAAATAAACCTTCTTGGCGTGCAAGTCTTTCTTGGCGCAAAAGTACCAGCACGCAAGTCACAACTAGCACGCAAGTCCACCTCACACACTTGCGTGACAAAAGCTTCTTCAACTCCAAACGTGCATGATTCCATTCCTTTTATGTCCAATCCAATATTGGCGCGCAACTACCAACAATCACCTTTCTTCAAATCTGGCACGCAAATCCCACTTGCACGACACACTAAAAATTGTTTTCCTTCCACACCTGCGTGATGGGAGCTCTGATTTCTCAATGTGTTGAACTCCGGTGAGAAATTTGGAGGGGTTGCCAGTATTTATAGGCAAATTGACTACCCTGTGAAACGGCATGCAAGTAAACCCTCAGTGTGCAGGTCTCGTCTTGCTGGTCTCTTCCCCTGCCAGTCACTTGTGTGACCCACTTCTAAACTAGCGTGAACCTATTTACTTTCCATATTTTGATCTTGTGATATTGAAAAACATATGGTGCGCAAGTTTCAAAGACATCAAGTACACGGAGCACAAGTCCTTTTGCCAAAAACCACATTTCCTCATTTGACGATTTTCAGGCCCAAAAATTTGGAAAACACTAGAAAACGGTGCCACCTTGTATTTGTTCTTTTTGTACTGCCCCCAGATGATCCATTAATTAGTTGATGTTCTTTAATCATAAATTTATCATTTAACCATAGATCTTGAACTCAACATTCCACCATGAAATCCCCTTTGTCAACATGTTTGTATGACATGGTTTTCTTTTTCAACAATTAAAGCACAGTTTTCCCCATTTTCAATAAACACAATCACCTAAAAAATGATTCAATGATACCTTGAGGGATTTTTTCCCAACAATCTCCCCTGTTGGGTTTGTTGAAAACTATTCCATAAAAATATATGTCGTTGATTCTTCAGCCACCATTCGCCTCATTTCGATTCTGATAGTAATTAAGGATTTACTCAACACATACCCTAAGCCCACATGAGTAATGCTCATCCTGAGAAACAAGCGTAAATGAAAAGTTCATCAATGTATCACTTCATCTCATACACCCATTGTTGACACCAAACTGATACCAAATATTCACCAAACTGATACAAATTTCTGGAAATATTCTTCCAACACCACTCATCTATTTTATCACGATCCTCAACTGTCGTGATATATATTTTTTGATCGATCAATTCAAGCATAGTCATATTTTATACGCTCCCTATTTCTACTAACAGCTTCAAAACCGCTTTATCCCCATTTCATGTATTGTCCAAGCTATGCTTAGGCTAAGAACATTCAACGAGCTTCAACTCCCCCTATCTGGATGCTCCACCTATCATCATCTCCCCATATCATTCATGATTTATCAATTCTCCAAATTGTCTCCCACTTGAACAATCACTATTTTCACCCCCTTTGTCAACGAACCCAAAGGTCACTCATTTGTAGTCTGTAACAGAGTAGAGAACACATTTGAGCACATTTGGTAAAAACAAATCAGACCTATGGGAGAGGGGGTAGTTCCACATCCATGCTATTTCAAGTGCATGGAATCGACTGAACTCCCAAATCCAGTCGATGCCTTTCAAAAGCTTCTTTGGGTAAGGCCTTTTTTAGAATGTCTGCAACCTCTAACTCTATAGGCACATACTCCAAATTCAAAATTCCCTGCACAACCATCTCCTTGATGAAATGATATTTGATCTCAATGTTCTTGGACATTTAGTGATGAACATTATTTTTGGTAAGATTTATAGCACTCGAGTTATCGCACTAGATTCTGATTGGAGACTTCACTTCAACTCCAATTTCTTCAAGATACTGCTTCATCCACAATAAATGGGTGAATTCTTGAGTGGCCTTAATATACTTAACTTCCTCAGTTCTTAATGAAATGAAATCTTTCTTATTTCTAAGATAAGAAATACACAATCCACCAAGATAGAATTCACCACCCAACGTTGATTTTCTATCATCTGTTGAACCTGCCCAGTCTGCATCAATATATACAAATAACTCTTTCTGAGATTTTTCAATATATGTCAAGCCGAAATCCACCATGCCCTGGATATACCAAAGTATTCTCTTCCCTTCATGCATATGTATTTCCTTGGGATTACTCTGATATCCCGCTGCTTGGCATGTGGTGAAAACAATATCAAGCCTTGTTGTGGTCATGTATAGCAAGATCCCAATAATTTGCCTGTATTCAGTAATATTAACTAACTTGTCATCCTCATATTTTGATAATTTCATCTAGGTAGCAACCAGAGTCTTCATCTCCTTGTAATTATCCATTAAAAACCTTATCAGAACCTTCTTGTCATATTTGGATTGAGAAATGAATGTTCCATTACTTCCTTGTGTCACCTGTAAGACAAGGAAATTTTTTTTCTCTCCAATCATTGACATTTCAAACTCATTTTTCATGAATTAAGAAAAATGTCTCCACTGAGCTTCATCTGATCCGTCAAAAATTATTTCATCGACATACACCAACATCATCATCCTTTGATTACTTTCAATGCTGAAATAGAGATTGTAATCAACTCCCCTACGGTGGAAACCATGCTTCTTCAAGTACTGATCAAGTCATGAGTACCATTCCATTGTTGCTTGTTTCATCTCACAAAACGCCTTCTTTAGCCTGAAAACTTTGTTATCATCATGATGAATTTGAAAACCATACCATTGCTCAATATAAACCTCCTCTTCTAGAACACCATTCAAGAATGTGGATTTTACATCCATTTGGAACAGTTTAAACATTATTTTCACTACTATGGAAAAAAATAGTCTGATTGTCTCCAGTCTTGCAACTGGTGCAAATTTCTCATCAACATTTATTCCCTCTATCTAGGTCTATACCTTGCACACTAACCGTGCTTTATTTCAAATAACTCTTCCATCATCATTCATCTTGTTGCAATACACCCATTTATTCCCAATGAAATTCTTGTTTTCTGGCCTCGAAACAATATCCCATATTTGGTTCTTCTCAATTTGATCAAGCTCTTCATTCATAGCCTGAACCTAGTTTTCATCTTCAGCTGCATCAGAAAATCATTTTGGTTCCACCTGAGATAAAAACCATGTTTACTATAATGATTTCATTCTTTGAGTCTGAACTGGAGCTGTCTGATCACCAATGATATTTTTCCTATCAATTTCAGCTCGACTCTTTGGCTTCCTAGAAGACACAGACTTGACACATTCTTGTTCATCTTCAGTATCTTCTTCTGAGTCATCCTCTACCACATCTACTCCCCCTGTGTTGATTACTTCATCATCACTTTCATCCAGAATTTGTTCCCTGGGTCATTGTGCCTTCTGTTCATTTTAAACTATAGTGACATCATTTCTCTCAACAATTTTTCCATGCCTTTTGTTGATTCATTTATATGCTTTGCTTTTTTCATGAGTAGCCATGTAATATCCCTTCATCTCCTCATGACTCAAACATCCTATTATTTTCTTTGTTGATAATGAAACACTTACTTACAAAGATTCGAAAGTATTTCAACGTTGGCTTCTTTCCATACCACATTTCATACGGAGACATCCCTTGCTTCAGACACAACAAAGACCTGTTTGAAATATAGACCGATGTCAAAACTGCTTCCTTCCAAAATTGCTATTGTAGGTCCTTTTCAATTATCATTGTTCTGGCCATGTTGTTGATGAACCAATTTCTCCTTTCTATAACTCCATTCTGTAGGGGGAGTTCTCATTGATGAAACATGATTCCTTATCCATTGTTTCTTGAGATATTCTTCCACCTGACTGTTTGTGAATTCTGTACCGTTATCTGTACGAAACTTCATAATTTTCTTCCCAAGCATCCTTTCGGATTCCCTTTTTTACTAGTTTATACAACTGAACACCTCTGTCTTATGGGTAATTAAAAATACCCAATCCATTCTTCTATAAACATCAATGAAATGAACATAATACCTTTTTAAATTTATAGCTAGTAGTGAGATAGGTCCACATACATCAGCATGCACCAATTCGAGCACTCTAGTTGATTTCTATTCCTTTGGCATCTATGTCTTTCTAATGATCTTCCCTTATTGGCAAGCATCACATGTATGAGTGATATCGCGTGATAGTTTCGGAAGGTCTCTAGCAGCATCACACTTTACTATATCTTCCATAGATTGTTGGCATAGATGACCAAGTCACTTATGCCACAACTCGTTTTCTTCTTCTCTAGATAAAATTCATGTCTCGTCTTCCCCACTTACAAGTAAATGATTTCCATTTTTCATTTTTTCTTGTAGAACAACTGCTTCATCATTTTCTTTCACAACACACATCTTCTTGGTAAATCGGATAGAGTGCCTAGAGTCACATAGTTCACTAACACTGAGCAAGTTATGACTATGACCCTCTACTACCAACACATCATCACGTCTCATTCCTTTTCCCCCAATCATTGATTTTCTGAAGCCAACAATATTCAGGCCTTTATCATTTCCAAATTTGAAAAATCGTTCTTTGTTATATTTTATGCCTGTAACAAGATCCTTATTACCAGTCATGTGGGATGTGAAACCACTGTAATGGATCCACACACCAGATCGATCTGATTATTTTAGGGAAATCTCTGCCACCATGACCTTCTCATTTTTCTTCTTCTTTTTCATTACTTTTTCCATCACACTCAGCGTGGATTGAGGCTTCTGTTCATTCGTAGAGTACGATTGACCATCTTTATCTTGTAGAGCTGCAAATCAATTCTACATTTTTAACTCGCCTGTTAGTTTATTAATCTACTTCCTGGGAACATTTTGATTTTTATTTAGCACATTTCTATGAAAGGTTGATGTGCAGCACCTAGCCATGTGCCCAAATCCTTCGCACCAAAAACAGTTTCATTCGAAATATGTTCTGGAAAACTGTTCTCTGTTTGGCTGCCGCCACTATTCTTTTTCCCTTCTAATCTCTTGGCTATGGGACACACATACTGTGAATGTCCCATCTTCCCACAAAAATAACACCTAATATAATGTACATTCCATCATGTTACTTTAGCATAATGATTTTCCCTTTGGGATCTCTAAATATACTGATTTTACTTTGTGCCCAAATCAACCTTCAATTTCAGGATAGGTGCTTGCGGTCTGACCTACATTGTCACAGATTTTTGTTTATGATTAATCCCAGAAATAGACTGAACTTATGAGCTCAATTACTGCTTCTTCCCTACTGAACTACTAGGCTCCTCTTTCATCTTTTCAGTCTTCATAACAACCTACCTTCCCCGGAATGTGTTAGGAATCAAATATTATTCATGGTCTTTGACTTTTCTCCACAGACCGAAAACTTACTCTTCAAGTTCATCGATACGCTTGACAAGATCATTCAATTTTTCGTTCAAGCCATCAATCTCCATTTTCTGTTCTTCATTCATGACCTTATGCTCATCAACCTTTTCTGTGCTCTCTGGCCTTGAAGACTTAAGGTTTTATATTTGTTTTACAGTCTCGTACATCTCTTCTTCCTGCGGTTTCATGTAGAGTTTTGCATCATGTACCACCATGTTGGCTTTCTTTGTTTTTGCTCTCCAAATATTTATCTCACCAAGATCTGCTTCCAATTAATCTTCCATGTCAACTCTACCTTCAATTTCTTCTTCTTCTTCAACAACATTGGTTTCTTCATTTTCTTGAGAACTACAGACAACTGAAATCATTTCATTTTTCCATGATATTTACAAATTTCAAACTCCTCATCCTCTTCATCCTCAGACTCATCTGAACTGTCTAGTTCTTGTGAAAGAAGTTTCTTCTTCTTGATGAAATTTCACTTTAATTGTTTCTTCCATTTCCGAAGTACTGAAGACTAATTCTTGGGAATTTTGACTTCGTCATCATCATTATCGTTATCTTGAATCTTTTGGGGCACCTTCCTACAAGATGACCAACCATTCCACATCGAAAGAATGATAGTGGATGTTTCCCTTTATAAATTCCTTTTCCTATGTAAATTTGAAGAATGGAATGAAATCACCTCATATGTCTCTTCTTCTTCCTTAGAATCTTCAATGGTGAGCTTTTTTATGTCCTTAAATGCAATCTCTTTGGATATCCCCATTTCCACAACCTAATTATCATCATTCCTCATCTCATATGCAACCAAGGTACTGTGAAAATTGTCCAATGTCAGCTCTATGGGATCATTATCTTCGTGTACTAAAACTTTCAGATTGACCCGAGGTGGAAGCTTCCTCAATATGAACTTTACGATCTTTATGTCTTCAATGACATCACCAAGTCCTCGCATATCTTCCACAATAATATTTTCCCTATCAAAAAATGTATCAACAGACTCATTCTGGTTCATATTCAGATCTTCATACGTATTCCACCACACTTGCATCTTTTCCTCTCTGACCTTTGTATCTCATTCATATATATTCAATAGTTTTTCCCACATGGCAAGTGACATTTTTCATGACATCACCTTTGTGTAGATGCGATTGGAATCGTATCCCCCTATGGCATTGATTGATTTTGCATCAGCATCCAAATCTCTATGCTTAGCTTATGATAATGCCCCACTATTAATATCCATCGTGATACCATGCATAGCTGCTGAAAACACATCAATTCTCAATGATCAGAAATAATGTTTCATTCGATTCTTCCATATCTGAAAATTACATCCTTCAATGATCAGAATCCCTTTATGATTACTAACCTCCATTATGAGAAAAAAATATCAAACTTTCCCTATGATACCAATTGTAATGTCCACAAGGATGAATACTCTGAGAGTGGGGGTGAATCAGGGTATGACTAATTAAAAATTAAAGCATGTGCTGATCTCATTTCACTGTTAAGAAAAAAACTTTTCTCTCTCTCCTGTTGCACAATATAAAAATAATTTAAAGAAAGCACATGACACAAAAATTTCACTTGGATCACCACTAAGGGCTACGTCTAAGGAGGATATGCCGATAGGTTGTCAGTCGTATCAAATTCCACTAAACTTCACTAGCTGTGGATTACAAGTTTTGGGCACAGTCACTCTATCCAAGGCTCACTACCTTTATAATGATTACTGACACAAAACATAGCCCATGGAATGTTTTTTAATGGTATTATATATCCCCATGGGAAGAAATTATTTTCCAAGGTATCATGTATTATTTTTTGGGAATGATTTACCTACGTTAATAATCATTTACCTACCCAAAAACAATCAATAAACCAAATCTTAAAATTTATGCCAAATGTGCCTTAAATGAAATCCATAACTATACACATATGTTTAAATATGACCGAATAGGTCTAAATATACATAAATGTAGTAATAAAACATCTCAATTGACTCCATGTGACATAGAGTTATCACCCATAAGTCTCATCAAGAACACCACACCTAGGGAAGAAACTAGCAACTCGATCCTCCATCACCCAAGGCCTTACCATTAACTATGTCAAAAATTGATTATGAATGCATACATCAAAGTGGTGTATATTGGGTGTGTTGCTAATCCAAATTTGATATAACCCAACATATTCAATATATTATGCAATTATATAGGAAAATCATTCATGTATTTGATAAACATAAAACGGTGGCAATAAATTCTAAAGAAAGAAACATTTATAGGTAATAAATTTTCAAATGGAAATTTCCATTAGTTAATAAATTTAATTAAAACATGCAAGATAATTTGTTTTTTCATCCAAACACATCATACATCAACGATAAATTAAACATATCCAACAAGAAGTAATCTCAGGAACACCCCTTGATAGTAGTTACTTTCGGGCCCATTGTACCTTGTATCTCGGTGTAATGTAACCATAGTAATATTTGTTCTCCTGAATGAGCCACACGTGGGGAGCATAAAAATAATATAGTAGTCCCCAAATATCTTCAATATATTCATTTCAGTGTTTTGAATGTTCAACTTGCTATGTGAATCAAGGATAAAACCACTTCGGATCACTAGCTTACTACTACACATCCGCCCACCTAGATAACTGGGTTTCCCCCTTTGCTCTAAAATGAATTCCACATGATAATAAATTAAAATGTCACGTGAAATCATCAATTATGGTCACCCATATTCAAAACAATATCTACACATTATTTTCACCAATTATATAACTAAATAAATCCTTTTTAATTTCAATAAAACAACATAAAAAAATATTACAACGTTTTGCACATAATACGCTATGAAAACCCCACATTTATCACCATGTTCATACCAAATTGTTACCAAAATAGAATTTACAGCGCAGAAGAATTTATATAAAATAGAATCATCAATTAAGAAACTTCCCCAAATGATCTAACATGGAATATATATGAAATTTTCCCATTTTCACAGAAAAGATCCATTTTAGAAATGATCTCTTAACAAACTCCACCAAAAATAGTTTTTAAACCAATTAAAAAGAATATAAATATATGAAATTATAAATAAATAAACTCTATATCATCCAAAAGTGTTCACACATTGAATCACCTACCAGAAGTGTAAAAACCCCAAATCCTTGTGTGAAAGATCACCCACACCACCGTTGCGCCAAAATAGAGTTAAATCAATCCTAATACTAAAATATTATACATATAAACCAAATATAAAAAACTATGTTTTAATTAATAAATTATGTAAAATCTGAAATTCGAGAATATATAGATGAAACCATTTGAAAATGGAAGAAACTCTATGACAATGGGAGGAGGAAGGAAGGAAACCAACTTACATGAGATATAATGAAGAAATCACCCCAAATCCACCAAAATGTGAATCTCCATTAATCTAAAATTGATAGGTAGGATTTAATGAGTCCTAGGAGGTCATGTAAGAACTGAAATGTGGAAAAAGAGTGAAAATTTAATGATTTGTGGATGAACCAATGTAACTTCTAAAATATAGATGATTTTTGGAATCAAAAATTTTTTCCCTACTCTAAAACATAAATGAGATCCAAAGAGGAAAAATATATAATGTGGGAGATCCTAGTGTTTTTTCATCAATTGGGATGTTTATTCATCATAACCCATCAAAACATGAATGATATATTAAATAATTAAATCTTTTTAACGATGGAAATGGGATCACGGGTAGGTCCAATTACTAAATTTATCTCCAAAATCAAAAATAATTATGAGTTCCAAAGGGGTAAAAATAGACATGGTATTTTGAATATGTAAGGGTAGGTCGTGTGGAAATTGGAATTAGTGAATATTGTTTAAAAATGAATGATTTATAAAGGAAAAAATTATTTTTAAATTTGTAAATGGGCTTCGGGTTTGGCCCTAATATTGATAAATCCCCCCATAATCAAAAAATACATGGGGAACCCCCACAAAGAATGAATGAATTTAAATGAATGAAAAATTCATTTAAAATTAATCCATTTATGTGATAATTCTACTAACTTTACAGTCATTCTATCCTAGAAAATTAATATTGAAGCCTTATTAGATAAGAGAAATTGAAACTTCTCATAGACCCATGACTATTGATTCCATGTTTAATGCTCATCATTCCAATGTTGCACGAGGACTCAAACTAATGAAATTGTATTCCCTTGAAAAACATCTTCTTGGGAGTCCAAAAGTCCCACCATATGATAAAAATCCATTAGTTGGGCTCTATCTTTAGTTTTTTCAAATTTAGCACATGGGACAGATACTGGTTGTACTTTTTCAACTGGGAGACGTGGAAGATGTCCTTATTGGAAGTCAACTGAGGATGTAAGGAAAACCTGTATTCCACCCTATCGATATTCTCTAGCATCTCAAAAGGACTAACATATCCTGGAATCATCCTCCATTTCATTCTCAATAAATGATGGCCTTAACGAGGGGCCACATTAAAGAATACCCTATCACCCAAAAAAACTATAAGTCTCAACCTCTATAGTCAGAATAAGATTTACAGTGACTATGAGCTGTCAAAAAGTGCTTCATGATAAACTTGACCTTCCCATACATCTTCTGGACATGGCTCATCCCCTACTGTGATGTCTCTCCTACCTCATCCCATCATAGGGGGGACAGACGAGGCCGACCGTATAGTGATTCAGAAGGATCCATTAGAATCAATGATTGGTAACTGTTATTACTAGAAAATTAAACCAATCCCATTTGGATATCCCGTGAACCTTTAAAGCCCAAAACACATGCACCAAGAATGTCCTCTTGGATCTGATTTGCCTGCTATGTCTTACCATACTTTTTTAGGATGGTAAGTCATTCTCATCTTAATTTTCAACCACAAGGCCATCACAAAACCGTGAAGTGAAACATGAGTGTCTATCTAAGACCACTATTGATGGAACACCATGAATCCTTATAACCTCCTAGAGATAAAAATTGCGTAACTCATCTACTTCAGTAGTATCATTAATCAGAATGAAGAGGGATGATTCTCCCAGATGATCAATCACAACCATAATTGAATTTTACCACATTGTGTATGAGGTAAGCCAAAAATGTAGTCCATGGTGACCTCATCCCAAATCCCGGTAAGAATGGTTATCATATTGACAAATCCAGACAGCCAATGGTGCTCCTATTTCACCAATTGACATGTGTATCATCTTGACACGAATTATGCTATGTACCATCTCATACATTAACAACAAAAATATCATCTCATACCATATTACATCATAGTGGAACATTGATGGAAAACCCACTAATATGGGGGACTTACATTCAACACCACCTTCTATACAGATGATTACAATACTAAATGGACCTTGAATCACAAGATGACCTCATGAGACGTTGAGAAATTAGAAGATGTCACCCAACCATGAATAAACACCCCTGACTGCTGGAAACGATCATTAATGTGTTCATCTCCCAAAATCAACTCCAAGAGATAAGTATTCTACCGAATGATTGCTAAGAACATACCTCCCCTATGCTCCATGGTCACCACATTCATCTTAGAAAATGGCCCATTTAGAGTCTACACATCACTAGACTTCCTCAAGGTTTTCACTGGTAATATTCGAATCAAATAATCTGACACAACATTACCATTTCACAGGGTATATTCAATCTTAATGTCATCCCCAGTCATGTACACTATCCAATGGTACGACCGCATATTGAGGTCCTTCGGTGATAAGATGTATGCCATGATTTTCTGATCTGAATATACTATAAATATCTCCACATATTGGTAATGACACAAAGTATTCATAACATGTATCATAGATTCTAATTCAAATTTGTTGCTAAGATAATTATTTTCATGTGGTAGAATTTGGTGAGAACCATATGCCACCTTGTGGTCATCCTGTATCGGAAAACAACCAAGTCCCATACATAAGGCATCACATTACACCACATACAGCTTTCCAGCCTCTGTAAAAATCATCATATAGGTAGTATTCAATCCCCACTTTAGTTCCATGATTAATTCATGACACTCTAGGTCCCGTAGAAACTTCACCACTTTCCAGCAATTCATGGTCCTGTCTGTCGAAATCTATGAGAAATCCAAAACAAACCCCATGTAGTAACCATCCAGTCTGAGGAATATCTTGATATCAAACATAGTCTTCAGCTTCTCCAATTAAATAACCACACTAATATTATCATGGTCCATCTAAACCACCTTATTTGAGATAACATTCCCCGGAAATATCACCTCCCTAATCCAAAAAGTGTGATTGGACAACATTGTATAGATACGGGTGATCTTGCAAAGTGACCAACATGATATGCAGATGATTTTCGTGTTCATCCTCAGATAGAGAGTAAACAAGGATGTCATTACAGATCCTCATGAAGAAGGAATCAAGATACTAGTAGAATAAACTATTCATGAGTTTCGTAAAGATTGTTGGGGCATTGGTCAATATGAAGGTCATGGTCAAATACTCAAACTGGTGGTACCTACTTCAGAAGGCTACCTTTGGGACATATACCCCGTTCACCCGGAGTTGATGGTATCCTAAAAGAATTACAATTTTAAAGAACCAATTTTCTACTTCATATGATCAAAAAAATCATCTATTCAGGGAAAAGGATATTTTTCCTTCATGGTTACATTATTCAGCTGCTGGTAGTCAATACACTATTGGGGGGAACCGTCGACATTTTTTTTGTAAATATAAATGGAGTGGATGAAGGAGATACACTCAGGAGAATATATCCATTGTATTCTAAGTCATTATGATGAATATTTAATTCACTAAATTATGTGGGGGCATATGATATGTGGGAAGAGAGATCAGCTATGTTCCCAAAAAAAATCAATTGATAACTCCACATCCCGCTCTGGTGGAAGGCCTGAAAATTAATATGGGAATATATATGGAAACACTTCAACTAAATGGGGTATTCCACCTTTAGGATAAAAAAATTCATCTTGATGTGTGTGTGCTGAAATCTAGAAAATAGGATTCCCCAACTTTGGGATTGGATTTCCTATGCAACCCAACTGAGGATCACATTCCCGAAGAAAAACAAGAAGAATCTCATTAGGTGTCTTGAGAATCTCCTTCTTTATATAGCAATCAATCTACACTTGAAAGTTTACCATACACTAGATGACATTATTCCCATAAAACAGATTCATATATAATACTAGAGGGTCCCACTTAATCTCCACCCCAGATATAGAAAGTGCACATGACAAGAAAATAAGACTGTATTCATTCTTATTTCCCAATGGTATCACAAACTCCATCACAAAAGAAAACATATCAGTTTGAAAATCAAGTATGTTCGTAGTATAGGTTGAGAAGAATGAAACCTATGAACTGTTATCAAAATGAGTAGTAGCTATATATGAGGTAGTGATAATGGTTCCTCAAACAGTCGAGAATACCTCCTTTGATCATGCTAGTTCATGATTCACCATATAAAGATTCCTAGTCTTTGCCTGAGATGAGTCGCTCACCTATTTACCTACCATGAAGATGATCTTACCTTACTGCCATGGCCACCAAACTGAGATCTACATATCCTTCATGGCCCTGACTAAGATGGAACTCCCCTGGGAGACACTGATCATACCCAACCTTGGAGTCGATGTACCATCATACAAAAGAGTTGTCAGTTTCCCATAGCACCACACATAAAAAAGAAATCATAGGAAAAGTCTAAGCTAGTAATATGTTCCCTGACATCGACAATAATAAGACATGATGAACATTGCATTAAAATCCACTGATGAAATTGTATTTGGATGGTTGGATTGTGCTGCAACCCACTTCTATTGCTGCTCCACCCATATTATTTTCTTCTAAAAAGATCTACCACTACCCAGATGTGATATAATTCTAGAAAACCCAACCAGACCCATGTGGTCTATCTCCACCATATATGCTCAGTCAACCACATCCTCATATGTTTTTAGCTTAAACAGGATGACCTAGGAATAGATCTCTGGTCACAAAACCCTCTTGAATTGTTGGGCCTTCATCTACTCATTTGAGAACATTTCCGAAGCATACTGGACCAACACAAAAAAACAGTTGGCATACTCCATCATAGAAATATCCCCCCTGAATAAGCTCTATAAACACTCTAGATGGAGCATATTCCAAAACATCAGGACAATATTAGTCATTAAAGATAATATTGAAGTCCTTTCAGATAATCTACTTGTTATTCCCATATTAAAGTATTTATTCCCACCCCATGTGACTGATACCCTCTATCATGAATGAGGCACACTTTACTCTGACCTACTTAAGTTATTTCAGGAACTCAAAAAGGCAATCTATATTTATGAGCAAATCCTCCACATCCTAGGGTATTGTGAAACCTCAAAAAGTAGGATGATTGTTTTTCAGAAACTGATGGGATTTTTCCTTCCAGGGACTGGTATCGTCTTCCCTAACCAGAGATAGAATATGATCATTTCCATTTTCCCTAGAGCATGGGAAGCCCAAAGAATAGCCTCTACTAGCCTCTGATCAAGCATTGAGGGAGAACTCACTAAGGCTTCCTCTTGTGGGTGCTTGAGATATTCTCGGGGTGGCATGTTACATCAAAATAGAACAGTCACAAGAACATAAATAAGTAAAAACAATTATGAAAATTTTATCAATAACATAAAATATAAACATTCCAATCACATTAAAATAATAAAATAAATAACTACTCCACCCCCACCTGATTCCCAAGTGTAGTCTGCATCCCCCACGTCTCACCTGGATTTCAATTCAAACAAAAATTTCTAATTTCCCATGGCGACTTTGGGTATTTTCCAAGTGGTGTGGGATATTCACTCTACTCATGACCAAAACACCAAGCCTTGACATTCCTAGCTCTTGTCTGGCCCGACTCCTCCCAAAATAATAATACGACTCAAAAACATTGGCTTGGTCGGATAAAATTTTGACACAAAACAAATTTTTTATTCGTCATTACATAAACCACACCCAGCCCATGGAATAGTTTGGAGGGAGCTAAAAATCCCCACGGTCTGGAACATGATTCGGTGTATCATGTATTATTGTTTGGATATGACATACCCTTGTTTAGAACCATTTGATAACAAAAAAATCAATAATCCAAATCTAAATCATTATTCCAAACATGACTTAATAAAATCCATAACTAAACACATAAGATTAAACATGACACAATATGTCCAAATATAAATATAAGTTTCATCAATACATCCCATGGTACTCCACATGAAAGGGTTTATCACCCACAAGTCGTCTCTACAACACTCCACTAAGGGAGAAACAAGAAACCTGGACCGCCTTAACACAAGGCATTGCCTTTACCTACTTCAATCATGATCAACTCTAATTAAACCCAAGTGGGGTAAGTGAGTTTTTATCCAAATACTTATATAATACCACACAATGTAATCCATATATTATTCCATAGAATATGAAAATTGTGCAACTGTTTCATAAAAAATAAATGGTGACAACAAATTCTGATGAATAAACCATTTAAAGGTAAACTATTTTCAATGGAAAAATTCAAATAGTGAACACAATTAAATAACAAATGTTGTATAATTCATTGTTTCTTAAAAAAATACCCTATGTAAGAGATTAATACAAAATACCCAATAAGAACTAATCTCGAGAACAACCCTTTTAACGAGTTAGTTTCGGGCCCCATGTACCTCGTATCTCGGGGTAAAATAACCATAGTAATATATCTTATCATGAACGAGACGCAAGTAGGGAAATACCCATAACCCAATGATGCCCAAAAATCATCAATATATTTTTCTATAGTTTCCAATGTCCATCATTCTATGTGAAATAGTGACAAAACCACTCTTGATCACAAGCCTACTAGTACACATCTGCCATCCTAGATAACTAAAATTCACCAATTGTTATAAAATGAATTCTACATGTTACCAACAGTAATTTGCTACGAAAATTATCATTTCTGGTCACCCATGTTCAAAATAGTAGCAACACATTCATTTCACCACTTATATCACTCAATAAATCAATTGGAATTTCCATAACACATGATCACACAATATAAAAATATTTTTCACATAAAATCCATTTTAAACCCCACATTAAACACCATGTGCATACCCATATTTCACCAAAATAGAATTAAAATGACTATATAATATTAATCTATACATTTCAACAATTATATAAAACCCCAAATGATTCATCATTGGATATCCATGAATAAAAACCATTTTTACAAAAAAATTCTATTTTAGAACCATACTCTTCTAAAACACCACCAAAATAGTTTTCGCACCAATTACCCAGGAATACAAAAATGTAAAAAAATAAACAAGAAATTATAAATCATACAGGAGTTCTTACTCAATGAATCACCTAGGAAAAGTGTCAAAACTCCAAATCCTTGTATGAAATTTCACCCGTACCACCACTGAACCATAGAAGAGTTCAATCAAACCTAAAAACCAATGATTAGACCAAGAAACCCAATATCAAACCATTGGTTTGAATCCATACCTTATGCGAAATAGGAACTTCATGAATAAATGGATTAAACCATGATAAAATCAAAGAATCTTTTAGAAAATGGGACGAGGATGAAGGAAATCCACTTAAATGAGATATCTTGAATAAATCTCCACAAATCCACAAAAAGATAATCTCTAAGAAACAAAAACGGATAGTGAAACTTAATAAAAATGATGAGGTCATGTAGAGACAAAAATGGTATAAACATAGTGAAAATTTTATTATTTATTGATCAAAAAAATTATCTTCCCATATCTGGATAATACGATGAATCCTAATAAATTCACCTGAATCCACAATACAAGTCAGGTTCAAAGAAAAAAATAGATAATGGGGGTGAGACTAGAGTTTTCTTTTATTGGGAGGTTTAATAACTAATAAACATTAAATAATGATTGAGATAATAACGAATTAATGTTTTTTAAAATAGAAAATGGGCCATTTGGTTTGTCCAATACCTAATTAAATCACCCAAATCCAAAATGATAATTTTTTTTCAAGTGGTCCAAATATATATGGTCGTGGGAATAGGTTTGGGGAGGACAATGGGAAGTGTAATGCATTAAATTTCTTAAAAAATGATGGGTTTATAAAAGTATCAAATTATGATTTTAAATCTAAATATGGGCTCAAAATTTGGCCCAAATCAAGATAAAAACCCCCCTTTTCCAAAAAAATTATGTGGAATCCCCAAAAACAAATAAATAATATAAATTTAATTAAAATTACATTTAAAATATGTTATTCCTATTACACATACGATATAAAAATAAATATTATTATATAATAATATCTAGATGTCATAAGAAATATGCATCCAAATAATCTTGATATGACTCATGTATGAAAAAACACGACCTAATACTAGTTCCCATTCAATTCCCTTCACAATATTGTAACCCTTAATCAATGAAAAATAGACATGTGTATATTAACAATAAATGCTTTCTAGGAAGCAGTATATATTTTCCCTACGTGGGATCACATCAATGCTCACCAAAACCCATATAAGAAAGAACCATATATATCCAAAATAATAAAAAAGTGTATGATCAATAGTTCAATGATTAAGTTAATACATATTCATTACCTATGGTATATCGAGGCATGTATCCTCATAAATCAAAGTTAATATTGTGTCTTATATAGAAATTAATACCTTAAATATGATGTAATTATAATAAAAAAATGCCCAATAAGTTGGTATATAATGTTTATATGATCATCAAATGAACCTCTAATAGACAATGGTCCCTCACAAACATCATATAGATTCTAGTACACCATATAAACATGAATATGACTCAAATTCATGACCAATTCCATGATATTAATTTATACTATTAGTCAATATTTTAATATCCTATAGTAATTTTCTCATTACCACTCTATGGAAAGATGCTAAAGTAAATTCTCTAAACCATATAAACACGTCCCATGAATACAAATACAAAAACATTTGTAGATTCCCCTTTATGTCATATTGATGACACAATTTCTATGGTGCTTTATAGAGCATGTGATATTTTATTACGTTACCATAGTTAAAGTGTTATGGATATCCTCCAATGTGGATTGAATAATTTGTACTCTTATACACCTGAGTATGAATACCATTATTCACATTCCTACTCATACACTATATCAAAAACACACCTGGGTTCCCTAGTAAAATGATAACAGAGCTGGTCCCATAAAATGTAGAAAGTAACTCCGAATAACCTTGGATAAGTAACTAGAGCCTATCATCAAAGAACAATAATGTGTGAATAAATGTTCCACAAACAAAAAAACAGAAAAATAAACAAGCCAATAAGCATAACCCAAGAAACTACACATAGATTAATATAAATCAAGTAAACATGTCCCTAATTCTTAATGTACTATAACCCATGTACCAAAATGGGTAAGAAGAACCCAATTTCTTATAGACACAACTCACCACATCCAATTATCATTAGTTGGATCAACCTCCAAGTGATCCTTTCCCCTTGCTCAAACATTGAATGAGATAATATAAAAACACCTGAAGGAACATATAGGGAATTCATTAAAAATCCAATTAGGGTCTCACTAAGGATTCCATAATAGATATAAATAATATATTAACCAAATTAATTTTTTAAATTTTAAAATAATGTTGTTTGAAATTTTAAATAATCTTAAAAACAATCATTATAATAGCTAAAAATGAAAAAAATTATCAACACAAGGATTTATAGTTATATAATATTTATAAAACAACAAAATAAATAAATATTTTATATGAAATATTTTATATACATCCAGATTACTTATAGAGTTGTTTAAAAACATTATCATATTATTATATCTGAAATATAATAATTTAAACAACGTGGTCATCTGTAGATATGTATGAATGTTCTCAACTATATGACTACACACTCCCTCAGTGATCATGATAGTATGTGTATACACACATACATCTTGCTTGGGAAAAATGAAACTTGTCACCATCCCATCAGGGATGTTACATGGTAAATTTCTTTTTTATAACATTGTATAATCGTAGGGTGTGACCAAATAACTCACAAAATATCTAAGGACTGCATGTGCTCTTACATAATCAATTCTTGGTAAATTATTTTTAGTGTACATTAAATAATGTTTAATCTAATTCGAACCATTTGATATTCCAATTTACATTTAAAATAAAAACATGTTTTAATAAAAAAACATGCCTTTTAACATGATAAACCCAATGGGGTTTTATTAAAATATTATAATCCATTTTCAAAAGCACTAATATAATTAAAATTAAATTCCATAAATTTCACAATTAAATTTCTCAATTTAAATCATATATATAATATAAATTGTTTCCATCATATATTCAATTTAAATCAAACACTTTCAATCAACAAATTTCCATAAACACAGTACATTACTATAGAATTTGGGTTTTTCCCAATTTTCATGCCAAAACAATTCCAACCCTGTAAATTCAATAGAATTGGGTTATAGAGAAATCATTGAAATTAAATTCTAACATTTGAATATAAATCAATAACTAAATTAAATCATGAAATTTAAGGGTAATAAATTTTTCCTTGAAGAACGGAACAACCTACCTTTTCCCCAAAACTCAAAATTACAACAAAACTCACCAATACAAAAACAGGAACATAATACCTAGATAGTAATCCTACAAATGTGGTCTGACAGAATAAAAAATGATACATCAATAGGACGATCTCATAAAATCTAGAAGGAGGAGAAAGAGATAATGATAAAGAATGAGGGTGATAGAATCCATGTGAATCACACTGCCTATACAATGATGATTGAATGCTGATCAATTGGACCCAGATGTGTTGGAGGGATCAAAGATCTATTGGGGAAGGTCTTAATAAAGTGAAATTAAATTGGAGTGGAAGTGAAAAGATGAAAAATTATGTGATTCCTATTTAAAAATTGTTATAGATGTATTACTTAATGTGTAACCCCATTAAATGTCATGAAATAAAATATTTTTATAACCCAAAAAAACACAACGCATCGAATTGAGAACCTATCATTAATTACAACATGATTTTTTAGCCATAAATCCATGTAACATGTATTTTCATATAATTTACATGTAATGTTTTTATTATATGGTATTATTTTGAGACCGTGCGATTCGACGACACATGATTCCGAGTCTCGATGAGCATGAAACCAACTTTTGAACATCATTTTAAGTTCAATTAAGTGAAATTTTAGGCAGGTTTTTTATATATTAAACCACTATTTTGATTTGAAATATGGTGGCACAATTGAACTGACGTCACCAGGAATCTATTAGGAAAATATTATTTTCGACTAGAAAAGGTCAGAGAGAAAAGTCAATTTTCTGATTTTTTATGAAAAAAATAAATTAACTTTTCCAATGATATTTTTTTCACACCGTTGAGCAGTGAACTGGGAAGAAACTATGCAATGAATAGGGCCATTAATGGAGTGTAATTAATAGATAATTTATAACTATGATGATATTAAATTATTGGTTCATTAATGGCTCATAAAATGTGGGGTATTAATGAGTGTCATTAATGAGCGCAACGTCGCGACAACTGTTTCTATTATTAATGAAATGTGTTAGAGTTTCAGGATATATAGACAAATGGAATCTCTAACGAATCATGGGAGGAATCCCTCTCCAACAAAGAATGTAGAATGAAGAAAAAAGAGAAGAACTATGGATGATCACATCTAGAGGTTGAAGCCCGACGGCAAAAACCCACAATCATGGATCGATGATGACATGTAACTCTTCCTCCATCCTCAGTGGATACAATGTATCCCTTTATGGTTTTATGCTTACTTTTAAATGAAAATTATTTCCATGTTCTTGATATTAACAAAGAACGTAGATCAACTGAATAATGGGTTGATTCAGAATCCAATAATTTTTGCGGGATGATATAATCAGGGGATTTGAATTAGGGTTTTACATTTTATATGTGGTTAATACATTTCCCCACGTGTAAACTCTAACACAGAGGGAACATGCCGACACAAACAAGGCCTAGAGACTCCACCATAGTTTTTTATTTTTCATTCCTCGGGAATAAATGATCATGTTTTCAGTAATGCAATTATGAAGACATCAAAGTGAAAAAAGCATCCTACGGGGGACATAAGCAAAGGCTGATGATGAAATGGACCAAAAGAGTAGCTCTGATGGCCCGCGACGGATGATGGTGGCTCGCAAATGAAACCACAGGCGGAGGGCGATGATGTGCACATGGTTGGGGCATAGAGGGAGGAGGCTGTGACCGACTGGCCACCGTGGCAATGAGGCATCGCACCCGTCTGTACTATGTGGAGGACAGGCCCACCTGAGCCACTCAGGTGAGCTGGAGGCACATGAATGATGATCAGTGTGAGTGTGTAATGGTCGAAAACCTACCGGTAATGTGGGGTGAAGGGGTGGAATCAACATGGGTGGTAACACCCCTAGCATTCATGGTACGCTTCTCTTTAATAAAACAATAGTGTGTGTTGTATGCAACTTCGAGTTCTAACACACCATAACCAATAAAACTAACCATTATGATTAGTAATACCCACTTTTTGAAATTTTATTAATTTTATAATTTAAAATGGACTATATTTTTGGATTCAAAATATCGAAATTAACTTAGGGTGAATTTTTTTTATTTTTCTAAAAACATTCATTTTTTGATGAATAGTGAAAACCACTGAGTTATAGTTTAAGTCTGAATTTTTAGATAAATAATTATTTATTTTATATAAATATTATTTTAGGTCAAAATATATCTATAATAGATATATATGTTCAATGTAATTCTTTTGAGTCATTTTATAATAATTTTAGATATATAAATATTTTGTTGAACATTTCACCATCTTTTACCCTCCTCCAAAGGGAATTTGTAAATTCACATAAAACATATTTTTAGCGCTTCTATGAGTGGAATTTCAAAAATCCAAGAGATACGGTTGATATTAGTAAGTAAAATGTGTTTCAATAAGATTATAATAATTTTTGGTGAATAATATCTTTTTTACTTTTATTTACCACGATTAAAAGTAAATACGGTAATTAAGGGTAAAAATGATATTATTAATAACCTAAAACAAGTCCTAATCATTTTTTATAAGTATTATTCATCCAAAAACAATCTTTTGAATAATATATGAATCTCTTTGGCTCACATGGATTAGATTAGGACACTTATTATTATTTCATTTCACGTAGAGTTAAAATCAATGTTTAATAACTAAAAAAAATTAATATACGGTTATACAGAAGATAAATTCGACTATGAATATTAATTAGAATATTAAAATGTGTTCCTACATATTGGTAATTTATTTATATTTTTTAGACATTAAATAATGTCATTTATTTATGAAACAATGGAGATGTTGTAGTTACCCAATAAATAAAATATTAAAATAATAGATATTATAAATATCTAAATAAATGTAATTTGAGACTTTTTATGAATTACACTAATTATCTAGGTTAATATGACTTGTTAGGGTTGGTTAGACGATTTTTATTCTAAGTAATAATGTTGTTATGAATTTAGCAAAAACAAAATACCAAATATTGTCAAAATTGACATAAAAGTGTTTTTAAAACAAATATTATATTATTAATTGATATTCTATTCCTAAAAATCTATGGTTCCTGCAAAAGACTTATATAATGAAAGGTGTGTCATGAATTTACCACTTGGGGTTCTTTTGAAAGTATATTGTATGTTTATTAACTATATAATATAAAAATACAAAGAGACATGGTAAATGTCAAACTATTTAACCAAAAGTTAAATCTAAAAGATAATGATAATATAGTAACCCAAACCTGTCTAAAATATATTATATGAGTCTTTTTCCACCCAAACCCAACATATACTTTATATAATCTATGTTGGATCCATTAAAAATCGAAATTGTTTTTATTATAAAATAATACTTCTAGCTTTTCCTAGGGTATTCCTAACCCCTCTTATAAAAGAGAACTTCCCCTTCTCTCTAATTCACAACATCAAAGCCATATTTGTCTGCCAAACTATTCCCAAATAACCCCTAAACGATACTCCCTTCATCTTAGAGGCATTACTTTAGTTAGAAATCCATCCTAAGGAGCCCTTTTGATCAAATTAAATGTAAGAACCCGAAGGAGAGGTAAATAATTCATCACCTCTTTCAAGTTCCTTTGTTCTTCTGATTCCCCTTTATTTGTTGTTTCATTCTAAAATAATAACTATTGTATATTATATATACTTTTAAGTTATTATAAATATTTTAAATCTATATTTATTATTCTATCCATCCTTTGAATGAAATTTCGCCATACGTTTGTACGTACGGCTTACCGTCTAAACATCGTGGTGTAATTGTTATTCAAAACATTAATATTTGGATGGGTATAATAATGATGTGGAATTGATGTAAATAATAAATATAACATGATAATTATTCTTTTTATATAATATACCATCCAATTATATATTATTTTAATATCAAAATAATAGTATTTTCCCTCGTGGGTACGTACGGATTACCGTCTTCACGAACACGATGAGATTCATTCTACATCGTATCCATTCAAGAATAATTTTCATTAGATGAATAAAAATAATTTTTAAATACTTAATATCATTATTAATATTAATAAGATACATCCCATAAATAAAAAATATGACTCACATATCAAAAAATATAAAGTAAAATAAATCCGTCAACACCCAAAACAACGATAATACATAGATATTGTTAAAGAAGCAATATTAAATGATCATATATGATATAATATTAATGTATATGATTCATGTATAATTTAATAACAATTATCTCACAATTATATAAGAGGTTAACCTACCCTATATAAAGGAAATGTACAATGTATGGGTAAATTTCACAATCTCTTTATTATCCGATGTTGTTTATATGTAAGTATCTATTGGGACCTCTTTATCATCCACAACCATGTTTCTTGAAAATGTATTTCAAAAAATTCTTTATATTTTATTGAAAATGGGTAAAAGTCATTTATAACCTTGTTTGACTTTTTATAAGATGTTTTTAAAGGAATCATTCTCTCATTTTCCAAACATGGTCCTTTATTACCTTTTTGACAAAATTATGGTAAAAATGTTTTTTAACCTATATGGAAGGTGCGACTATTTTCCAACGTTATAACATCATCAAAGAATCCCATACAATATTATAAGAATATTTTCAAATATAAATATTTTCTTTTATAATTACGTTAGTTTTAAATGATTTCAAAATTGAAAGAGATATTTCTCTAAAAAGGTTTTGATTTCATCAATGTCAACATTCGTTGATAGATTTTATGTTTGTTTGATGTTGATTTATTATGATATAAAACATCCATATTTTATTGAAGGTTTTTTGATATGTTTGAATCTGGATGTTCTATTTCATACCATTCATGGTTTATAGATAAAGTATTGAAATCTCGTATTCCAGTTTTAATAAAATTGTTTATATTATGTTTAATCCTTTTCATATGTGGAATGTATTGGACTTAGTAAGTGATGGGTGCAACCTGCTATAGATTCTCAATGCATCAGTATGTCTCATGAGTCAAACTAGTGTATTGGAGAAAGTCCTTGACAAAATCGTATTTGTAGTCTTGGCACAAGTCTTTGACTCTGTGGTAATGATAGTCTGTCATTATGCATTCCAACATTATGAAAGTTTCTATTGATTTTTTATGTGATTATTTGACCAGTAGAATATCAATGTGAGTAAGTAAATGGATTTATTTTGATTTATGTTTTCCATATTATGTTGAAGTTTATGTTGGAAAGGATTTTTTTTAGTTTTATACTTTCCCATAAAAGTATATACATATTTAGGAATGCTTTTACTGTATTGTTATCCTTACCGAGCATCAGAGCTCACCCCTTTCTATGTTTTATTTTTCCCAAGATGAAATGAAGTATATTATTACTAACCTAAAGGGTTAGTCTATGGGATATCAATTTTGTATATGGAAATAATATTGTTGTAGTTTTCCATTTTATGATGTAATGCAAACCTTATGATTATATCTAGTACTTACAAGGCTACTAATATAATCGGTCTTTCGAGAAATTATCTTTTATGATCACGCCAAAGATATATAATAATGTGCTGACTCTGGGATTCTATGTTTGGGGAGTTACAGTTGGTATCCGAGGATGTTTCGTAAAAACCATAGAAACTAGATTTAGATAAACTCTTATTAGGGAACATATCCCTAATATAGACTTTGAGGATTAGTATAGATGAATTTCCTATAATTTTGATATTGTATTGATTTTGTCTGCTTTCAAAGTAATATATCCATGTATGTATACGAGCTGGTAGAGGTGGCTCTGGCACAAATGTATCTAGGGGTAAAATATGAAAACACTGCTTTGAGCTAGAATCGAATAAGAACTAGTGCACGACAATGGGACTTATTGCACTCTTCGGGACCTCACTCCCGTGGGATATTATTAGGATAATTCTCATTTTATTTTCAAACCATTATGACGGGTTTAGGAGTATATAATTTTTCAATGAATTTTTTTTATGATTATGTATTATATCTATGAAATTTTCAATTTTTGATAAGTGTTTTAAAATTTGGAATTATTTATTTCGATTCATAAACAAATATAGTTTATGCCATTGTTTAGAAATGGCGCTCAGTGTAAGGAATGGAAAATGTATCACTACACACACTCCATGTAGGGATTTCCTCCTACACAAGATAATTATAGTAGAGCTGGAATACAAATGGTGATGATCAACATATCACTATACTAGGACAACTCGCAAAGGTTATGAATAATAACCTTACCTATATGGAGCACCCTAATCTGCATCGCGGATGATCAATGTTAGATCGCTTCATGAGGAAACAACCACAAACATTCAATGGTGGTACAAATCTAGTAGTAGCCGAGAAACAGATAAATTCCTTAGGGAAAATATTCCACCCTTTAGAGAGTAGAGAAAGAGAAAAAGATGTCATGGAATTTCACTACCTCACTGGAGATTCAGATCAATGGTGGACATTTATTCTAAACACAAAGAAACATGATGAAGTATCAAATATGGAATGGAGGTAGTTTAAATAAATTTCCCTAGAATAATACTTTCTTCATGACCAACAAGAAGATATATAAATACAATTTTTTAGTTTGAGGAAAAAAGAGGATGAGAATGTAGCAAAGTATGACGCTAACTTTACAAGGTTAGAAAGGCATGCAGTTGATTATAAACAAATCCCAAGAAGTAATATTGATCGTTTCATTAATGGGTTGAAACCATTTCTCCATAGAGATTTATTCTTATAATCCTTCTCGTCATACAACGATATTGTATCACATGCTATCAAGTCATAGATAGAATTCTCTATGTCTTACAACATTAAAGAAAAGCAAGAGAAAAGAGATCTGTAGAACACTCTAGAAATTGAAATAAGGGGAAGAAGGAAAAAATCTGAATATCCATCATGCAGTAAACAAGGGAAGAAACACCTCGGTACATTCCTGAAAGCAATGGGAGTCTTTTACAAGTGTGGTGAAAAAGGCCACCAGTCTTGGGATTGAAAGGGAAGAAAAAGGTTGTCGATGTTGAATGCTAAAATCATGGAGAAAGGGGGAATTATGCGGATTCATGTCCTAAGAGTCAGGGGAACAAACCTTAGAAAATGCCAAGGGATCGAGGCCAAGATTATGTTATCACTACTACTGAGGTTGAAGCTCCGAAAGATATAGTGGCAGGTAATTTAATGGTTTCCTCAAGATTAGAAAATGATTTATTTTTTTCTGGATCATCACTTTATTACATATCTTCCATGTTTTATAATAAAATTAGATATTTCCAATTTTATTTAACAATTTAGTTTTCAATCAAAACTCTTAAGGGCAGTATCATCAAAATAAAGATCTGTGAATTAGTTCCCATTAGGTCATATAAAATCTCTTTATCTACTGATCTCATCATCATACCAATGATTTAATTTGATATAATCATATGTATGGATTGGCTTTCTGACCCTGATACGAAAATTTATTGTAAGAAGAAGGACATTATGATTTTTGATGATGATGATAAATAACACATTATATTTAGAGAAGAATTGTCCCCACCTGATTCTTATCTAGATCCACCCCCAATAGCTCAACTAAATACAATTATTTGGGAGGAAGAGAATGAAATAACTGTGGTTGGGGAAAGGAATGTTCAAATAGAGGATGTACTTGTTGTGAAATAATATGTTGATGTGTTTCTAGAAGATTTACATGGACATCCCCCAGAACATGAAAATGAGTTTTCTATTGATTTAATTCCTTGTTCAAGGACCATATCGAAGACCCCTTATATTATGGCCACTATAGAATTAGTGGAACTAATGAAACAACTATAGGAATTGACTAATACGGGATTTATTCTCCATTGTGTTTCTCTATGGGGACCCCCTGTCCTTTTTGTTAAAAAAAATGATGGATCTATGAGGTTGTGCATTGACTACAGGGAGATCAATGATATAAAAATAAAGAACAAATATCCCCTACCAAACATTGATGATTTATTCGACCAAAATCATGGAGATAAATACTTTTTAAATATTGACCATCGATCTGTATATCATAAGTTGTGTGTGAAGAAGGAATACATTCTGAAAACCGCATTTCGAACCTGGTACGGGCATTAGGAGTTTACAGTAATGCATTTTGGATTGACTAATTCACCCTTTGTCTTCAAGGAACTAATGAATAGAGTTTTCAAAAAAATTCATGACGATTTTGTAGTGGTATTTATTGATAATATCTTGGTATACTCCAAAATCTATAAAGATCATGAAAATCACATGCACATTATCCTGAATACTCTTCAAATACATGAATTATATGGGATGTTTAGCAAGTGTGAATTATGGCATCATGATATTTCTTTTCTTGTCCATATTGTCTTTAAGGATGGAATATCCATTGATCCTTCAATGACAAAGGAAATATAATAATGTCCAGCACCAACGAGTATAACTGAGGTGCACATTTTTTTTCATAGTAGGTTATTATTGATGTTTCATCCACAAGTTTTCCTAGTTGTCTAACCCTTTAACAAAGCTCAGACGAAAATGTGTTAAATTTGTTTGTAAAAAAGTCTGGGACAAATATTTTGATGAACTAAAGAGAAGATTATTTTGTGATCTTATGTTGACTCTACCATTGGGGAAATGATGGTTTTGTTATTTATTGTGAAGCTTAAAAGAAAATACTTGGTTGTTTCCTTATGCAGAATGATAGAGTTATTTCCTATGTGAAAAAATAGTTAAACTTCATGAGAAAAACTAACATACTCATGATCATGAGTTAGCAGTTGTAATTGTTGATTTGAATAATTAGAGACACTATCTCTATTGTAGAAAATGAGAGATATATACTAATCAAAAGAGTTTGAAATATTTTTTCTCACAGAATGTACTCAACATTAGGAAAAGGAGACTACTTGAAAAACTCAATGATTATGATTGCACTATACAATACCACTCGGGGAAGGCGAATAAGGTGGTATATTCTTTGAGTAGAAAGGATCATGGAGTTTTGACCAAGATGTGAGTTGAAAGGGATCCTATTATCATGGATCTAGTAAATATGTATACGTGAATCACCATGGAAGGTGAAGTGTCCATACATTTTCAAATGGTTACAAAACTGTCTTTACTATAAAATATAATGAGTTCTCAGACAAATGATGAAGTGTTTCAAAAGAAGATTAAAGGTGTAAATGATAGGTGATTGAGTGAAATTTTGTATGAAGATTGAATTTTGAAATTTGGGAAGATTCATTGTGTTCCCAATATACCTGATCTAAAAATGGATTTGTTGGTTTAACACCCCATGCTTCCACGGTACGTTCCCCTTTGAATAATGCAATGACGTGCATTGTACGCAACTTCGAGATTCTAACACACCACAACCAATCAAACAAGTCATTATGAATAGTAATACCTACTTTTTGAAATTTTATAAACTTTATCTTTCGAAATGGACTTCATTTTGGGATTCGTAATATTGAAATTAGCTTAGGGTGAAATTTTGGTACTTTTCGGATAACTTTAATATTTTGATGAATTGTGAAAATTACTAAATATTAATTAAAATCAACTTTTTTAATCGAAATAATTAATAGTGACAAATTATGAATTCGAGGGGTTTTAAAGTATATTTAGAATATATTTTTACCATTTAATACAATGTTGGTCATTGGATGAGATTTCACATTTAAACCAGACATAAACAAGTGTCAATCTTTTGTTAGTTATTATCTATTAAAAACACGCTATTTGTTTTGACGACAGGAATTAATTTTTAAATTAATTAATGAAACCAATATGTTTTGAATTTGGTAAAATAGACATAATTTTTGAATTTATAATATCAAAAATAGATTAGGCCTAATTTTTTGTATTTTTCTGGAAATATTCATTTTTTGATGAATAGTGAAACCACTAAGTGGTAGTTAAAAAACTGCATTTTTCTTAAAAATTAATTTTACCGCTTATGTGAGTGGAATTTTGAAAATCCGAGAGACACAGTTAATATCAAGGAGTAAAATGTAGTTCATTTGAATGAAAATAATTTTTTTGAATAGTAACTTTTTACTTTTATTTACCACGGTTAAAAGTAAATAGGGTAATTAGTGTAAAAACGATATTAATATTACCGTAACACATGTTCTAAATCTATTGCACAAGTGTATCTCGACCAAAAACAACCTTAGGAATAAACTATTATCATTTAGGTGCACTTGGATTAGATTAGGACATTTATTATTATTTAATTCAAAGAAGCGTTAAAAGAGTTAAAATCAATGTTTATTTACTAAAATATGTTTATTATAGGGTTACAATAAGATAAAGTAGATTATAAATTTTCATTAAAAGATAAAAATATTTCCTACATAATGTTATTTTATTTAAAATTTTTAGACATTAACTAATTTAATTTATTTATGACACAATGATGATGCAGTAATTACCATAATAGTGAAAAATTAAAATAATTGATATTATAAATACACAAATAAATATAATTGTATACTTTTATTGAATTACACTAATTTTATAGGTTAATATGACAAATTAATATTGATTTAAATGTCTTTTTTCTAAGTAATAATATTGTTATGAGTTTCAAAAAAATCAATTATTGAATAGTGTCAAAAATGACATAAAATAGTTTTTAAAACAAATAATATATTATTAATTGATATTAAATTTATAAGAATCTAATGTTCGGTCAAGAGGCTTATATAATTATAGGTGTATCATTAATGGACCACTTGGGGGTCTCTTGGATGTATATAGTATGTTTATTAACCATATAATATAAAAATACAAAGAGACATTGTAAAAGTGAAACTAATTAACTAAGAGTTAATACTTAAAGATAAGGTTAATATAATGACCCAAACCTGTCTACATTCTATTGGTTGAGTGGTTTTAGACCCATACACTCCTTAACCTTTAAATAATATACTATGAAGCTATTAGAAACCGAATATGAATTTATTATAAAATAATATTTCTATCTTTTCTAAAGGTGCCCATCACCCCTCTTATAAAAGGGAACTCCCCCTTCTCACTAATTCAATTATTCAATGCCTTTTGGTTCGGCCAAAAACTACCCAAATACTCTCTCAAAATCACTCATTTCATCCTAGATGCCTTCCTTTAGTCAGAACGCCAACCTAAGGATCCCTTTTGATCAAATCAAAAGGAAGAACCCGGAGAAGAGGTAATGAGTTCACCACCCTTTTTCATGTTCCTTTCTTCTTTCACTTATTCTTTCTTTGTTATTACCATTATAAAATAATAACTCCAGTATATTATATATAATTTTTTTTATTATAAACATGGTACAACCATATTTCAGTATTCTATCCGTCCTTTAAATGACATGTCACCATATGTGCGTATGTACGGCTTACCGTCTCCACGTTGTGGTGTAATTGTTATTCAAAACATTATTATTTGGATGGGTATAATAATGATGTGTAATTAATTTAAATAATAAATATAACATGATAATTATTCACATATATAAGATATTCCATCCAATTATATATTATTTTATTATCAAAATAATGATATTGTCGCTCGTGCGTACGTACGGACTTCCGTCTCCATGAACGCGATGAGATTCATTCTCCATCGTATTCATTCAAGTATAATTATCATTTGATGATTTACAAATAATGTTTAAGGACTTGCTATAATTCTGGATATGAATAGGATACAACCTATCCATGACAACCACGACTCACGTAACAAAACATATAAATGAAAACGATTAAGTTAACACCTGAAATGATGATAATACTACGATATTATTAACAAAACCATGTTAAAAGATCATATATGATATCATATTAATGTATATGATTCTTGTATAATTTGGTAACAATTATTTCACCATTATACATAAGGTTAACCTACCATCTACCAAGGAAAAAGTACAAAGTAAGGGATTTTCTTTTCTCATTTTTAATTCTGTGAGAATTCTATTGTTCACTACATATTTATTGCATGTGGTGTGTGTACTGCCCATGATATTAGTCATTTTGTAATATATTTTAATTTATGGATATTTACGTAATCATTTTATTATCCTTATATCATGGTTTTATGTTTCGTAAGTTACCAAATTGATAAGGGAATTTGAAATTTCAATTTCTATTCATTCGGCTTTACGCAAACATCATTGATTATTTGACTCCAAGATTATTTGTGGAATCACTATTCATTTTCTTATGTCATAATTTCCACTCCCCTTCTCTGTGGATATACATTGGATACACATAATCACTCCATTGATAATTTCTCAAGTCATCGATATGAATTTGATAAGAGTAATTTTAACTCATTCTCCATTTGTTGTGTTAGACATCCAATTCATTGGTGTTGTTTTTATTAGATTATGTGCGAATGTCATTTTATTGTTTTACACTAAATATCCAATCATATTTACTATATTTATATTTGTCACACATAACCATGTCGTTGATTTATGCTTATTCTAAGGATACAACCTTTATGAGAGATTTCATCTCAATTTACATTCCATTGAGACTTCTTTGTTATTATACACCAAATCACTCTTATGTGGTGTACTTTCACATAGTATATCATAAATCCCTTTATTCTCATGATATTACAAAGTTTTAATTACCTCAATTATTTTTATTCATGTGTCTCTCTTTTGGTTAGAAACTCTACCTAAAATACCATTTTTAAATGTTTTAAAGACTTATTTTTATAAATCTTGCTCATTAATGTCAATGTTTTAAAAAAAGGTTTTAAGGATTTATTTATATGGACATTAAAGTTTTAAAATTAAAACTCCATTTAAAAGTTTCAATGTGGTATGGGACACTTTGATTCAAAAATCTATTTTTAAACAGCTTCTTGACAAATAGTGTGACTTTTAAATGTTTTCAAGAAAATTGGGATATTTCTCTCAAATGGTTTTGATGGTTATTTTCATCTATTTCAATATCATTCATTATTATCGATTGAGGTTATTATGATACAATACAACCTTCCATATTGTATCTAATGAGTTATGTTTGACTGTGGATGTGCTATTTTTATACAATTCATGGTTTGTGGATAAAGTATTGACATTTCGTATGATAGTTTTAATACGAATGTATATGTAATGTTTAAAAATTTTCATATTAGCAATGAATTGTACATAGTAAGTGATGGGTGGAGCCTGCTATAGCTCCTCGATGCATCGGTAGGTCTCATGAGACAAACTAGTGTCTTGGCACAAGGCCTTGGAAAAATCTTGTTTGTAGTTTTGGCACGAGGCCTTTGGCTATGTGGTTATGATAGTCTGGCATTATGCATTCCATCATTATGAAAGTGGTTATTGATATTTCATGTGATTGTTCGACTAGTAGAATATCCATGTGAATAATTAAATGGAATTATTTAATTTTATCTTTTCCATATTATGATGAAGTTCATGTTTAAAAGGCTTTTCTTTTAGTTATAAATTGCTTTAAGTGTTTATGCTTATCTATGAAAGCTTCTGCTATATTGTTATCATTACTGAGCTTCTGAGCTCACCCCTTTCAATGTTTTATTTTTCCCAGGATGTCAAGAAGTAATTTATGAATGACATGTATGGATAGTATGAGGGGATATGAAGACAATATTTTGTTGTAGTTTTTTTACCATATGATGTAATGTAAGACTTATGAATATATCTAGTGTTTCCAAGACTACTAAACTAATCGGTCTTTCGAGACTAGATCCTTTGTGATCATTCCAATGTTATGTAATAATGCACCGACTCTGGGTATCTAGGGTCAGGGCGTTACAGTTGGTATCAAAGGAGGTATACTTAAAACCTTGGAAGCTAGATTTAGATAAAATCTAATTATAGCATGTAGACCTAAGATGAACATTGAAGATTAGTATAGAAGAACTTCCTAGAATTTTGGTATTGTAGAGATTTTGTGAGTTTTTTGAGTAATACATCCTTGTCTGCATTCAAGTAGGTAGAGGTGGCTATAGCACAGTTGTACCTAGGGGTAAAACCCAAAAACACCTCTTTGAGCTAGACTCGAATGGGAACCGGTGCACCACAATGGGACTTGCTGCACTATTGGTTACGACACTCCCGGGGGATATTCTTAGGATAATTTACATTTTCTTTACTAACCGATTTGATGTATTAAATATATAATATGAGAGTAAATGACCTCGGTTAATCATAATGTGTTTCAAATTGAGAATATGGTGACATGTTAATCTCTAAATGATTTTATGACTACTGTTTCTCACACAATGATTTCTAGTTTTAGTCAATGGCTAGATTCTAAGGAAGTCATACTAACTTTGAGAATGATTTACATGTTGGGAATGATGGTGGCAATGAGCAAAAAAATGGAATGTTGATTGGCGTAAAAGATATCTTCTTTATTCCAAATCTATTTTCGAAAAATATGATCAACAATAAATATATTAACCAATTCCTGGACTCAACAAAGAAGAGATATGTGATGAATGATAAGAGCTCCAACAGTGGAGACCATGGAGAAAGGAATCATAAATTTCCATCATGCAGGAAATGTGGAAGGAGACACCCAGGAATGTGTCTCAATGGGGCAATGAAAAGATTTACGTGAGGGAAGGAAGGAAATAAATTGAATAATTGCCGAAGAAAATGAAGAGTACTATCGAAGAAGATAAAAATGGTCCCAAGAGTCCATTTATAGTCATTTTCCATAAATGTAGGGGACCTGGCCATTACCCGAGTAAATGCACTATTCTATAGGATATTTTCTTGGTCAAAGAAGAAGCTATGTGGAAATAAATGGTTGGAGAAATGTATAAAAAGTATTAGTGCTCTTTGTTGATGGGTTTACTTTGGAATAATTTTCTCTTGTATTTTTTACCCTACAGTTTTCCATGTGAGATGATATTTGGGGAAGAATTATCTTTTCTCTTGTGAATATTGTTATAAATAACCATTTGGTTTTATATGATCGTTGGGTTTGAGGAAATTATAAGTTATTATAATTTTGGATGAAAATGAAAGGTATGAGGTAAGATTTGTGGTTAAATTATGTTAAGGCTATTTTGAGGAATTTACCTCATTTTGGTAATGTTATAAAATATAGTTTTTGAAAAAGGACAACACGCAGACTGTGTAACAACCTGTCGCGTCGGACAATGTTGTGGTAATCGAACCCACAACCAAAGTGCGATTTGGATTTATCACCTACCACTGGACTACGTGATGTCCCGGGTTAGTGTGACTATTATTTTTAGTTAAATGATTTTATTGAGCATTAATAATTTCATTTGGGATCTTATGTCTTATCAAATGAATACCCTTAGTATAGGAAAATGATTTGGTAATTATGTGATAAATGTTATTATGGATGTTTTTCACTTTGTTGTATGGAAAATAGAATAGTATGGGATTTCATTTGAGGAGTAATGGTGGATTTTTACCTACGTTTTTATTGTGGATTTATAGTGATTTGTGTGGTTTATGGAAATGATTAGGATAATTAATTTTAAGTATGTGACTTTAAGAGTAATTAAGGTCATTTGGAGATACAATTAAACGTGGAAGACTGCATTCTTATAAGTTTTGAGTTTTAATATTAGTTTAGATTATATTGAAGGATTTTAAGGAAAATTGACTATTGAATGGTATTTATATACCTTTGGGGTATTTATGGTTTAATTTTAGAAATTAATATTAGTGTTTTTTTATCTAATAGAATATCCATTTGGGGGTCATCAGATATTATAATAACCATTTTGGTTTTGATTAATCTATTAAGACAAGGTAAATATATAGTTTATCCTATGTGGATCATGTATCTCTATATAAGTTTATTCTAACTCTTCCATTTTGACCAACTCTTCATGAATACTCATTGTTCAAAAAAACGTGTTAGTGGTAAAAAAGTTATTAATGAATGAAACTCTACTTAAAAAGTAAGTATATCTCTTTCTATTCTTAGTCAATATCATAAATGAATTCCTCATCCTTATGTAATGAAACTTAAAAAAAAATGTTTTCCGTTTACTTTTCCTACTAGGAGACTAAGGACCGTTTGTCCCAACACATGTTTGTGATTTTCTTATTGTTAACTTTCGCCTGATCATGTTTTATATCCCTCTCCACCATAACTGAACACTTAGTTTATAGTCCATATCCATGTTTTCCTACATGGAATCCTTGTATGGGTTATCTTGGGTGACATTTATACCTCTCTTCTTTTCTTTTAAAGTGGTAGTTTTATTGACTTGTTTTCCGATGTGGGACATTCCAATTATTCTCAAGCCCAATTTAAAAAAAATTGGGAGGAAGAAATTTATTGAAAGATGGGAGAATGAAAAACCCCAAGATTCAATGGTACATTTCCCTTTGAATAATGCAATGACATGCATTGTACGCTACTTCGAGATTCTAACACACAACAACCAATCAAATTAGTCATTATGTATAGTAATACCTATGTTTTGAAATTTTATAAATTTTATCTTTCGAAATAGTCTTTAGTTTTCGATTATTAATATCGAAATTAGCTTAGGGTCAAATTTTGGAACTTTTCGGATAACTTTCATATTTTGATGAATAGTGAAAATTACCAAATTTTAATTAAAAACAAAAATTTTTAATCGAAATAATTAATAGTTATAAATTATTAATTTGAGTGGTTTTAAAGTATATTTATAATATATTTTTACCATTTAATACAATTTTGGTCATTGGATGAGATTTCACATTTAAAGCAGACATAATCAATTGTCAATCTTTTGAAAGTTATTATCTCTTAAAAACACGATATTTGTTTTAACGACATGAATTAATTTTTAAATTAATTAACGCAACTGATATGTTTTGAATTTGGTAAAATAGAAATCATTTTTTAATTCATAATATCAAATATAGCTTATGCCTAATTTTTGGTATTTTTCTGGAAACTTTTATTTTTTGATTAATAGTGAAACCACTAAGTGGTAGTTAAACAACTGAATTTTTCATAAAACATAATTTTACCGCTTCTGTGAGTGGAATTTAGAAAATCCGAGAGACACAGTTAATTTCAAGGAGTAAAATGTGGTTCATTGAGATGAAAATAATTTTTGGTGAATAGTAACTTTTTACTTTTATTTACCACGGTTAAAAGTAAATAGGGTAATTAAGGATAAAAATGATATTAATATTACCCTAACACATGTCCTAATTCTATTGGACAAGTGTATCCCGACCACAAACAACCTTAGGAATAATATATTATCATTTAGGTACACTTTGTTTAGATTAGGACATTTATTAATATTTAATTCAAAGAAGAGTTAAAAGAGTTAAAATCAATGTTTATTTACAAAAACATTTTTAATATAGGGTTACTCATAAGATAAATACGATTATAAATATTAATTATAATGAAAAAAGGATTTCCTACATAATTATATTTTATTTAAAAATTTAATACATTAACTATTTTAATTTATTAATGACAGAATGATGATGCTGTAATTACCAAAATAGTGAAAAATTAAAATAATTGATATTATAAATACCCAAATAAATATAATTGGAGACTTTTATTGAATTACACTAATTTTATAGGTTAATATGAGATATTATTATTGATTTAATTTACTTTTATGGAAGTAATATTTCTGTTATGAGTTTTAAAAAAATCAATTATTGAATAGTGTCAAAATTGACATAAAAGAGTTTTTAAAACAAATATTATATTATTAATTGATATTAAATTCCTAAAAATCTCAGGTTCAGACAAGAGACTTATATCATGATATTTTTATCATTAATGGACCACATGGGGGTCTTTTGGATTTATATAGTAATTTTATTAACCATATAATATAAAAATACAAAGAGACATCTTAAAAGTCAAACTAATTATCTAAGAGTTAATAGTTAAAGATAAGGTTATTATAATGACCCAAACCTGTCTAAATTATATTGTTTGAGTGTTTTATTACCCATAGCCACCTTAACCTTTAAATAATCTACTTTTGAGCCATTAGAAACTGAATATTAATTTATTATAAAATAATATTTTTGGCTTTTCCAAAGGTGCCCCTCACCCCTCTTATAAAAGAGCACTCCACCTTCTCACTAATTCACACATTCAAGGCCTTTTGGTTCGGAGAAACCCTTCCCAAATACTCTCTAAACATACCTCACTTTATCCTAGAGGTCTTCCTTTAGTCGGAAATCCATCCTATGGAGCCGTTTTGATCAAGTCAAAAGGAAGAACCCGAAGAAGATGTAATGATTTCACCTCCCTTTTTCATGTTCCTTTCTTCTTCCACTTATTCTTTCATTGTTATTAGCATTATAAAATAATAACTACGGTATATTATATATACTTTTTTATTATTATAAACATGGTATAACAATATTTCAGTATTATATCAATCATTTGAATGACATGTCACCATACGTGCGTACGTACGGCTTACCGTCTCCACGTCGTGGTGTAATTGTTATTCAAAACATTCTTATTTGGATGGGTATAATAATGATGTGTAATTCATGTAAATAATAAATATAACATGATAATTATTCTGTATATATGATATACCATCCAATTATATATTATTTTAATCTCAAAAGAATGATATTGACGCTCGTGCGTACGTACGGACTACCGTCTCCACGAACGCAATGAGATTCATTCTCCATCGTATCCATTCAAGTATAATTATCATTTTATGAATTAAAAATAATGTTTATGGACTTGATATTATTCTGGATATGAAAAAGATACAACCTATACATGACAACCACGACTCACGTAACAAAACCCATAAAAGAAAATGAGTAAGTTAACACCCGAAATGACGATAATACTTAGATATTATTTACAATGCAATGTTAAAAAATCATATATGATATCATATTAATGTATATGATACTTTTATAATTTGGTAACAATTATTTTACCATTATACAGGAGGTTAACCTACCTTCGACCATGGAAAAAGTACAAAGTATAAGATTTTCATATCTCACTTTTAATTCCGTGAGAATTTCATTGTTCACCAAATATTTATTGCATGTGGTGTGTGTACTGCCCATGATTGTATTCATTGTGTAATATACTTTAATTTATGGATATTTAAAATATCATTGAACTATACTTCTTTCATGGTTGTATGTTTCGTATGTTACCAAATCGATAAAGGAATTTTAAATTTCAATTTCCATTTATTCGGATTTACGCAAACTTCATGGATTATTTTACTTCGAGATTATGTGTGGAATTTCTATTAATTTTTTTATTTCATAATTTACACTCATCATTTCTATGGAAATAATATGTATACACATAATCACCCCATTTATAATTTCTCAAGTTATCGATATGAATCTGATAAGAGTAATTTTAACTCATTCTCCATTTGTTGAATTAATCATCCCATTCATTGGTGTTGATTTTATAAGATTATGTGTGAATGTAATTTTATTGTTTTACAATGAATATCCAATTATATTAAGTGTATTTATATTTTTCACACATAACTATGTCGTTGATTTATCCTTATCCTAAGGATACGGCCTTTATGAGAGATTTCATCTCAATTTACATTTAATTGAGACTTCTTTGTTGTTATACACCAAATCACTTTTATGTTGTGTACTTTGACATAGAATATCATGAATCCCTTTATTCTCATGATATTATATTTTTTTGATTACCTAAATTATTTGTATTCAAGTGTCTCTCGTTGGGTTAGAAACTCTAACAAAAATACCATTTTTAAGTGTTTTAAAGACTTATTCTTCTAAATCTTGCTCAATAATGTCAATGTTTTAAACAATGGTTTTAAGGATTTATTTATATGGACATTACTATTTTAAAATTAAAACTCCTATTAAAAGATTCAATGTGGTACGGGACACATTGATTCAAAAATCTATTTTTAAACGGCTTCTTGACAAATAGTGTGACTTTTAAATGTTTTCAAGAAAAGGGTGATATTTCTCTCAAATTGTTTTGATGGTTATTTCCATCTATGTGAATATCATTCATTATTTTCGATTGAGGTTATTATGATACAATAAAATCTTCCATATTCTATCGAATGAGTTATGTTTGACTGTGGATGTGCTATTTTTATACCATTCATGGTTTGTGGATAAAGTATTGACATTTTGTATGATAGTTTTAATACGAATGTTTATGTTATGTTAAAACTTTTCATATGAGGAATGAATTGGACTTAGTAAGTGACGGGTGGAGCCCGCTATAGCTCTTCGATGCATCGGTAGGTATCATGAGACAAACTAGTGTCTTGGAACAAGGCCTTGACAAAATCTTATTTGTAGTTTTGGCATGAGGCCTTTGCTATGTGGTTATGATAGTCTGGCATTATGCATTCCATCATTATGAAAGTGGTTATTGATATTTCATTTGATTGTTCGACTAGTAGATTATCCATGTGAATAAGTAAATCTAATTTTTTCATTTTATCTTTGCCATATTATGCTGAAGTTCAAGTTTAAAAGGCTTTTGTTTTAGTTATAAATTTCCTTAAGTGTTTATGATTATCTATGAATGTTTCTGCTATATTGTTATCCTTACTGAGCATCTGAGCTCACCCCTTTCAATGTTTTATTTTTTCCAAGATGTGAAGAAGTAATTTATGAATGACCATCATGGATAATATGAGGGGATATGAAGACAAGATGTTGTTGTAGTTTTTTAACATTATGATGTAATGTAAGACTTATGAATATATCTAGTGTTTTCAATACTACTAAACTAATCAGTCTTTCGAGACATGATCCTTTGTGATCATGCATGTGTTATGTAGTAATGCACCGAATCTGGGTATCTAGGGTCGGGGCGTTACAGTTGGATGTTTCTCAAAGTTCCAATATCTCTATACACCCAGGGTGCACCAAAATGTATAGAGACATGAAGGAACATTTTTGGTGGGATAACATGAATAGAGAGATTTCTGATTTTGTGTCAAGATAAATGGTTTTTCAACAAGTGAAAGCTGGAAGGTAACAGCTTGGAGGAGTCATGAAACCTCATCCCATACCAGAGTGGAAATGGGATAATATTATGATGTACTTTGTCATGGGACTATCAAAGACTCCTAGAAAGAACGATGCAATTGGGTTCATTGTTGATCATCTTACCATGTCCTCACATTTTCTTGCTATAAGATAAGATTTAACACTTTAAAGATTAGAAAGACTATATATTAATGAAGTTTTAAGACTTCTTGGAGTACCAGTATTGATTGTTTCTAATCATGATCCATGTCTTAAATCAGGATTCTGGAAAATTTTCCAGAAATCCCTGGATTCAGAACATTTTTTGAGAACTGCATACCACCCCCAAACCGATAGATAATCAGAGTGGACTATTCAATCCTTATAAGAAATGTTGAGATCATGCTCATTTGACATTCACATTATTTGGGATAAATATTTACCTCTGGTAGAATTTTCCTATAAAAATTGCTTCCATTTAATTATTCAGATGGCACCATATAAAGCGTTATATGGAAGGAGATGTCGCACACCAACCTGTTGGGATGATGTTGGTGAAAGAAAACTACTAGGCCCAGAACTGTTGGACAAAACAATGGAAAATGAAAAGGTAATCAAAGCAGCTCAAAGTAGGAAGAAGAGCTATGACGATAACCAAAGGAAGGATTTGGAATTTCAGGAAGGAGATCATATTTTATTGAAGTTATCTCCATTGAAGGGTGTTATACGTTTTGTTAAGAAGGGTAAAATGATTCCCAGGTACATCGGACCTTTCGAAACTCTAGAACGAATTAGGGTTGTAGATTATCATTTTGAAATGCCGCCAAGTTTCTTCAAAGTTCACGATGTATTCCACGTATCACTATTTAAAAAACACCTGCCTAACATAACGTATGTACTCAGCTATGAGGAATTAAAACCAGAACCCAATCTATCTTATTGAAAAGAGCTTTTCAAGGTTCTTGATACAGGAGAACAATTCTTGAGAAACTAGATGACTCGTTTGGTAAAATATCAATGGAGAAACCATGAGATGGAGGAGGCTGCGTGGGAACCCGAAGAACATATGATAAAGAAACACCAAAATATTTTTATGTAGTAATACTCTAGAAATTTCAAGGATGAAATTATTTGAAGGATAGTTGAATGTATCACCCCAAACTTCAACGGTGTGCTTCTCATTGAATAATACAATAGCGTGTATTGTACGCATCTTCGAGTTCGAACACACCAAAACCAATCAAACAAGATATTATTTATAGTAATACCCACTTTTTAAAATTTTATAAATTATATCATTCCAAATGGACTTTATTTTTGGATTCGGAATTTCGAAATTATCCTAGGGAGAATTTTTGGTATTTTTTTGAAAACATTCAATTTTTGATGAATAGTGAAAATTGATGAGTTATAGTTTAAAACCGAATTTTTATTTAATTTTTATTTTTTTTATTTTAAATTTATTTTAGGTAATAATATATACATAATACCTGTATAAATTTAATTTAATTAATTGGTGTCAGTTTATAATAATTTTAGATATATAAATTTTTTTTTGAAATTTTCACAGTCTTTTACCCACCACCCAGGAGAATTTGAAAATTGACATAAAGCATAATTTTACTACTTCTGTGAGTGGAATTTTAAAAATAAAAGAGACACAGTTTATATCAGTAAGTAAAATATTGTTCAATAAGATGAAAATAATTTTTTGTGAATAGTAACTTCTTTACTTTTACTTACCACACTTAAATGTAAATAGGGTAATTAAGGTTAAAATGATATTATTATTACCATAAAACTTGTCATAATCCTATTGGATAAGTATAATTCGACCAAAAACAAGCTTAGAAATAAAATATGAACCTCTTTGGTCATCTTGGACTAGATTAGGACACTTATTATTATTTTCTTTATAGAATAGTTAAAAGAGTTAAAATCAATGTTTAATAACTAAAACATTTTTAATGTAGAGTAATAAATAAGATAAATTAGACTATAAATATTAAATAGAAAGCTAAAACGAGTTCCTACATAATTGTATTATATTTATATTTTTTAGAAATTAAATAATTTAATTTATTTATGACACAATGGGGATGCAATAATTACCCAATTAATGAAATATTAAAATAATTGATATTATAAATATCCAAATAAATGTAATTTGAGACTTTTTATGAATTCGACTAATATTTTAGGTTAATATGACATTTTAGCGTTGGATAGATGAATTTTTATTGATGTAATAATGTTTATATGATTTTATAATAAACAAAATACAAAATAGTTTAAAATTGACATAAAAGATTTTAAAAACAATTATTATATTATTAATTGATATTCTATTCCAAAAAATTTAAGGATTGTCCAAAACACTTATATAATGATAGGTGTATTATTAAGGAACAACTTGGGGTTATCTTGGATCTATATAATATGTTTATTAACCATATAATATAAAAATACAAAGAGATATGGTAAATGTCAAACTGTTTAACTAAAAGTTAAATTTAAAAGATAAAGTTAATATAGTGACCCAAACCTGTATAAAACCTATTTGTTGAGTGGTGTTCAACCCATCCCCACTATATAAATTAAAAATTCCATTTATGAGACATTAGAAACCTAAAATTATTTTATTATAAAATAATATTTCTAGCTTTTCCTGAGATACCCCTCACCCCTCTTATAAAAGGTCACTTCCCCTTCTCTCTAATTCACACCTTAAAATCCATATATCTCGACCAGACTCTACCAAAATAACCTCTAAACTATTATCCATTCATTCAATAGGCATTATTTTGGTTATAAATCCATCCAATTGAGCCCTTTTGATCAAATCAAATGGAAGAAGACGAAGTAGAGGTAAATATTACATCACCTCTTTCAGGTTCCTTTATTCTTCCACTTCCTCTTTATTTTTTATGTCCATTATAAAATAATAACTCCAGTATCATATTTATAATGTAATGTTATTATAAATACGTTACAACCATATTTATTATTCTATTTATCCTTTTAATGAAATGTCACCATACGTGCGTACCTAGGACTGACCATCTCCATGTCGTGGTGTAATTGTAATTCAATAAATTATTATTTGGATGTGTATAATAATGATGTGTAATTGACGTAAATAATAATTATAATATGAAAATTATTATGTATATATGATATAATATGCAATTATATATTATTTTAATATCAAAATAATGATATTGTCGCTCGTGCGTACGTTCGGTTTTCTGTCTCCACGATTGCGATGAGACTCATTCTCTATCATATCCATTCAAGACTAATTTTCATTAGTTGATTAAAATTAATGTTTAAAGACATAATATCATTCTGAATATGAATAATATACATCCCATCCATAACAAATATCACTCACATAAAAAATAATATAAAGGAAAACGAATCCATTAACACCTTAAACAACAATAATAATAAGACTTTATTAACAAAGCAATGTTGAAAGATCATATATGATATCATATTAATGTATATAATTATTGTATAATTTAATAACCATTATTTAACCATTATTTTGGAGGTTAACCTACCCTAAATAAAGAAAAATTACAAGGTAAGTGATAATTTCACAATCTCTTTATTATCCAATGTTGTTTATATGTAAGAATCTACTGGGACACCCTTATCATCCACATCCATGTTTCTTAAAAATGTATTTAAAAACATTATTAATATTTTATAGACTATGGTTTAAAGTCATTTATACCCTTGTTTTACTTTTTATATGATTTTTATAAAGGAATCTTTCTGTCATTTTCCAAACAAGGTCCTTTATAACCTTTTCGTCAAAATTAATGGTAAGAATGTTTTTTTAACTTATACGGCAGGTGGAGCAATTTTCTGCCATTATAACATCATTGAAGCTTCAATTACAATATTATAAGAATATTTCCAAATATAAAAGTTTTCTTTTATAATTATGAGACTTTTAAATTATTTAACAAAAGTTATATTTCTCTAAAAAGGTTCTGATTTCATATATGTCAACATCCTTTGATGGATTTTAAGATTGTTTGATGTTGATTTATTATGATACAATACATCCATATTGTATTGAAGGTTTTGTGATGAGTTTGATTTTGGATGTGTTATTTCATACCATTCATGTTTTAAGGATAAATTATTGACATTTCATATGCCAGTTTTAGTATAAATGTTTATATTATGTTTAAACCTTTTCATATGAGAAAGGCATTGGATATAGTAAGTGACGGGTGGAGCCCGCTCTAGCTCCTCGATGCATAGGTAGGTCTGATGAGACAAACTAGTGTGTTGGCACATTTCGTTGACATAATCTTATTTTTAGTCTTTCCATAAGGCCTTGACTATGTGGTTATGATTGTGTGGCATTATGTATTCCATCATTATGAAAGTGGCTATTGATATTGCATGTTATTTTTCAACTAGTAGAATATCAATGTGAGTAAGTAAATGAAATTATTTTGATTAATATTTTTTATATTATGATGATATTTATGTTGAAAATGCTTTTTTTTAATTTTATACATTGCCTCAAATGTTTATGTTCATTTATGAAAGCTTCCGCTATATTGGTATCCTTACTGAGCATCTGAGCTCACCTCATTCTATGTTCTATTTTTCCAAGCATGCAAAGAAGTATATTATTATTGACATATATGTATAGTCTATGATATCTCAATGTTGTCTATGGAAACAATGTTTTGGTAGTTTTCCATTTTATGATGTTAAGAAAACTTTATGAATGTTTCTATTACTTCTAAGGCTACTAAACTAATTGGTATTTCAAGACTTTATGTTTTGAGATCATGCCAATGTTATGTATAATGCACCAAATCTAGGTAAATTTGGTTGGGGAGTTACATGATTGGATAGGTGGAAACCAGATGTGCCTATTCCTTGGATGGAAAACTGGCCCACGCAACACGGGTCGGGCCACTCGGGGGCAGGACAAGTAGCCCAGTGAGCCGGACCCACTCCGTCGGGATGGACCCACGATGCTGGACCAGACCGGCGCCACCAGGACCAACCCATCATAACAGGCCATACTCGCTAGCCTAGTGGGCCATCTGGGTCGTGACCATTATGAACCCATGTTGAACCCAACCTACCTTGTTTCACTAAAAATCGTGTATCTCTCATACCGGGCATTTGATTCACACGTCGTCAGTTGTGAGGGGATGCTTGTGATGGATTGGACTTTCAGAGATATAATACATGAGTTTTCAATGATGTTTTCATATAGTTGTCTAGGATTGGAATCAATTAAAACTGATCCCTTTATAATAAAAATGGCCATATCTAAAAAACAGGGCATCTTTTTTATGGGCCTTTTGTTGCATTGGGACCCTTACGACAAGACAGACATTTCAGGCTACTCTATGTGGCAATTCATGGTGGCTCAGAAATGAACGATGGCCTAAGGATCAGTTCATCCCAGAATCAGGTGTTTTATCTATGGGAATCCAGTGACATGCTATGATGTGAAGAATGAATAGTGATCCTGTGTGGTTCTACAGCTAGCGATTTTTTGTGGGTCAGCATGTAGAGATCTTTATGGGTCAACAGCGAGGTATCAAATGTGGGTCAGCTGTTAGTTCCAAAAGGCTATATACCCTGAGAGGGGGGTGAATCATGTTATGACATAATAAACCAAATTCCCCTTCTAATCTTTTTTTATAGAAAAAACCCTTTTCTCTCTCTCTCCTTTCTATTACAGAGTATAAAAGAATCATAAAGCACACACATGACACAATAATTTTACATGGTTCACCAGCACTAGGATACATCCAAATATCACACACTGGTAATGTGCTGATATACCAAATACACTATAAGATCATTTCTGTTTACATGTTTGGATTGGACTCAATGCCCCTCCTAGTTTCCAACCTCTCACAATTTGAGAACTCGCTACTCTCTCTACTAATGTGATCTCACTACATTTTCAGATGATCAACTCACAGTTTATAGGCCTGTAAGTCTCTTCATTATCTCTAATGAATCATGCATCTTTAAATATTTGTAGATTCTCTATTGATGTTCCACTTTAAACCAAGGATGAATGAACCTTTACCATTGTATTACTAGGCAACCCCAAATATTTTTTGAAACCCTTAATGTGACTTGCGCAAAAAAAAATTTCCCTTGCATGCAAGATTCCACTTTTGACATGAAACACCCTTTGAACGCAACATGAATCTTGTGCACAACTCAAATCTTAAGCGAAAATTTCTTACCTTGCGCGCAAATCAAAATCATTCGTGAAAATCCCATCGGTCGAAATTTTTACGTGACCCAGTGATATAATTTTCTACCAGTGTTGATCTCAATCGAATGAGGGGGGTCAACTTGTATTTATAGGTGTTTTAGATACATGCGCTAAAGATTAAACTTCTTCCACACAAGTTCTTCTTCGAGTGTGCAAAACCCCATTTGACGTTTCCTTTGGCACGCAATTTTCATTCACAGAAACTCCTATTTCACACCCATTTCCAAATATTTCATACACATAATGACTTTTACATTTTTTGACATTCAGCACACAAATAATTCCTTTCCCGCAAGATTCATTTGCTCAAATCCATCTTTGGAACACATCTTTAAATATTTTTCACACTATATGACTTTTCCATTTTTCAAAATTATTACCCAGAAACATTCCCGTCACGCATGTTTCCAAACAATCCATGATCTTGTGCACAACTTCCATTGCGAAAAACAATATTCCCTATTGTACATCCCCTTTTCGAAGTTATTTGTCAGCATTTCATGTCAGAAATATCTCTAGAACTCGACAACTCACAATGAAAATCCACTTTGTCAAATAAAATGAACATCATGGTCTTCTTTTTCAACAAAAACAACATGGAGTCCTTCTTTGTCAACAAACACAATCACCTCAAAAATGTTTCAATGATACAGTAAATAATTTTTTTTCAACATCACTACCAAAAAATCATGTTTGTGTCAGCACCTAGAGACCCTATGTGGATCAGCAGTAGAGCATCTTGATAGAATAAGATGATATTGCTTTATGATTATTCATCTCAACATATGTACTTAATTTATACCTGTAGTGAAATTCATCTTTAGAATTGTGCTATGTTCTTGACATTTTTCTTGTTGGTAGTACCACTATGGTATTTCCATTGTTTTTTTCCTTCAAGGATGACTAAGGGTCTTTTGGGGGTCTCAGGGTCCCTAATGAGTTTTGTTGTACTCACCACTACATGAGTTTCATGACCACCTGTTGTTCCTTGTGCAAAAGATATACATATTTGACTAGTACATTGGGGAGCCAGGACAAGATTGTGTTCGGAGGAGGATCGATATGAATGGTGTTCTAGAAGGACATCTGATGATGAGTTGTACCTAACATTCATGTAGGATACATGTAATAAATATTCTTGACATTGTACTTCTTTTTAGGTACCTATCTTTCAATTGGGCATGTACTCTGGCACATTTACTTTTAGTTAACCCACTTTACCCTCAGTGGTGGTACATTGTGGTGTATGTTTTTCTTCTTTCCATCATGATTATCATTGTGCAGATTTACATGCCTATTGGTTTAAAGGTTTAAGGTCAATGCCTTCTCTTTTTGGAATATTCCTCTATGGTGATAGTCACTAACCCATGTTCTATGGAAGGATGGTTATGGGTATTCACGATACGGTACCAAGGGTAAGGGTCAATAAAAGATGATATCTGAGGTTCTTTTGATTCTACCAAAAGAAATAAAGTATGCATTTTAATTATAGTAACAGTTTTGATTGTATTGAGTTTAGATTTCAGTTCAGCGTGTCCAGTGATCGAGCGGCGACTGACATATCCATACATCAGGAACCTAACTTAAGTTTTTTCGAGTCAGAACACAAAAAAACTAGTTTAATGCGTTTGGGAAATTCTTTTCTATGGATATAATATTAGTGAGCTCAGTCTGTATAATTTATTAACCGTGATAGATTTATTTCACTACAAAATGACTCCATGAAGAGAGCTAGCCAGGATTCTAGTGAGAGATGACAACAGTGGTCCAGCAAGTGAGGAGGCATCATTGAAGGGACCAATTTCAGCGATTGAAAATTCAAAATGTGTACCAGAGACACAACCACACAGAGAAATGTAGTTGCAAGTAGTCTCACTGGCTGATAGGGCACACTGACTGAGCACGATGCATGATTTCCAAAGATAGAGGCCTTTGAGTTTTTTAGGAAAGACAGATCCTCAGGTATTATAGGATTGTCCGGATGCAATTACTTAGGTTTTCTGCCTAGTAGAGACACCTACAGACCATGTGGTAGTTATAGCCCAAGCCATATTTAGGGAAGGATAGGAAGATGGTGGATCTTGACACTCCACACAAGAGAAGGTGACCCTAGTCTAGTTGAACATCGAGAGCCTATTCAGGGTGGAGTTCATACCAGTGAAACTACACTCAATGTGTAGTCAGGTGATATTGCACCTAGTGTAGGGAATCCTAACTATTGCCTAGTATGTAGTGAGGTTCAATGACCTCTCCCGCTACTCGACCGACATGTTAAGAGAACCTTTCTTCTGGACCGTGACCTTTTACCGGGGTATCTGATGAGAGATTTGGGTGTTGATGATTTTTCTCAGCACCTCAACATAGGATAGAGTGCTAGATTGATCCCTATAGGTGGAGGGATTCATAGTTGAGTAGGAACCAACAGTGAGAGACACCACCTGGTGATTGGTGTTCGAGTCATTTGTAATATGCTGTAGGAAGAAGGAATATATTCCCAAACTAGACAGATCGTTCAGAGGATGACCCCCTGACATATGATTGGATATGCAAATCTCTCAAGGAAGAAGATGTCATCTGAGGGCTATATTTTGTTACTATTACAGAGTACAAGGGAACAAGGCTCATGAATGTTTAAATCCCAACAAGGAGGACCAACTGGATGTATAGGGCCTATTGATATAATGGTAGTGGTTTTAGCATTGAGGTATATAAGATAAAATATGTGGTAAGGGAGTAGGATGTGTGGTAGGCCGGGTGGAAGGAATTGGACAATGGTTAGAGGTATTACCACCCCAACCACTATGAGGACCACCATGAGCTTCAGGAGTAGTTGGATAAGGTTGGGACCAACTTCAGGTGATGGAGGCCTATGACCATGACACTCTATAAATGATTTGAGTGAAAATATTTTTATACTACACCATAGATAATGTTATTATAGGCAAAGGTTCCATTCACTAATTCCTAGTCACAAATCACATTCGAGGCTCAAAGATTCTGGTATAGTCATTGGATCGATCATTACGATTAGAGATTCATACATGAGTAGATTCTATGATTAAACACTGGTTCCAACAGTGTGATGATACTCTAGGAGGCGTGAGCATCGACTTGGATCTCATAATAGTAGTATTTATGCCTTATAATGTCTTCATGGGTATGGAATGGTTATACACAATTCATGCTCAAACTGGTTATTTTAGGTGAAAATATTGGTGTTTCATCAAAGATGGAACATTTTTTTCCTTCACCGACAAGAAAGGATCATTTGATGCACTGTATAATCTTTGTCAGAGGAGTGTGTAGTAGATCACTCAATAGTTGGCTTGCCTCACCCTTGTTGTGGTAGACGATGGGAGTCTGAGCATTCTTGTATTGGTGGAAGAGTATGAGGACATCTTTCGTGAAGATTTCTAAGAACTACTTCTTCACAAAGAAGTAAAATTATACATTGAATTGTACACAAGGACGACACTGATATCTATACCTACAAATCAGATGGCTCCAACAGAAAACATGAGTTGGGTGTACAGCTGGAGGACTTGCAGAGGAATGGGTTTGTAAGGCCCAATTTTTCTTTATTGGTATCCCCTGTGTTGTTTTCCAAGAAATAAAATGGGATCACAAGGCTATGTGCATACTTCTCACTCCTGAACCACGTGAATGTGATGAAAAATTATCCACTACTGAGGATTGATGACTTCCTCAATCATCTAAAGGGAGCGAGGTGGTTCTCAAAGATCGATGTCAGATCTGGATATCATCCACTTTGGGTATGAGATGGGGACGTACCAATGATACCAATTAGATTCTTGTGAGACTACTATGAGTTTTTGGTGATGATTTTTTTTGTAGGAAATGCCCCTATAGTATTGATGGGACGCATGAATGGGATCTTCTAGCCCTACCTTGGTCATTTCATGGTATTGTTCATTGATGAAATCTTAGTGAACTCAGTGTCAATGGAGTAGCATGCCAAAAACCTATGGATGGTCCTTGATTCACTATGAGAACACGAAATTTATAGTATGATCTCGATGTTCCAATTCTAGATTTATGAGTTCAAATTTCTAGGCTATGACATCTTAGAGGTTGTAGTAGCAGTGGATCTAGAGAAGGTAGAGGTGTTTCTTTCTTCAGAGCCACCCAAAAGAATGAATGATGTGTGGGGGTTCATTGGATTGGTTGGATGCTACTAGGGGTTCATTCCCCACTTCTCCAATGCAGAATCACCAATGATATCATTTCAGAAGAATGGTAAACCCTTCATATCGATAGAGATGTTCCATAAGAACTTCTTACAGCTGATGTAGAGCATGACCAACACTCCCTTATTGAGGTTTCCAGTGTAGGGAATTGAATATGTGGTATACTTTGATGCATCACAAACCAGGATGGGTTGTGTCATGATTAAGGAGAGACCAATTATCACCTACAACTCATGACAATTGAGTCATCCTGAGTATAATTATGTGACCCACAACCTAGTGTTAGTAGTAGTGGTCATTTTTTTAATTATTTGGCAACGCTACTTTACGGGTGAATGGTTTAAAGTCTACTCAGACCACAAGTGTCTTAGGTATATATTCTCATATAAGGACGAAAACATGAGGTAATGGAGATGGATGGAGTTCATCCTGGACTATTACGTTGAGATATTCTATACTCCTGGGAAGGTGAATGTGGTGGCTGACTTACTATGTAGGAGGTCTGGTTTAAAGCATCAAAGTTAGGTGATGATGCTCCTACATTATATGATGATATCCTTCAAGATAGTGATGGAATAACATTACATTTGACTATTACTATCACTCCCCGTGTATTACATCGAGCCATGGAGGCATTATTTGTGGATGTTAACTCTAAGACTCGACGTGCTCAGATATCCTCTGAACATTCTCCTGATGAATTTTTTATATATTGGGAATATTTCATCGTTTTTATAGGACACCACATAGTAACATTGACACTATATAAGTAGATGTTGAGCGAATTCCATACATCCCCTTATGTGGTTCATCTAGGTGTGTCGTTGATGTACTGGGACCTCCGACAATAGTACCGGTGGCCAGGGATGAAGAAATATGTGGCAGAGTTTTTTTCATCATGCCACACTTGTCATCAAGTGAAGGTCAAGCATCAGCTTTGGGCAGACTTGACACAAAAACATGAGGTACCAGTGTGGAAGTGGGATGGTATATCCTTGGACTTCAAGATGGGGTAACCATGCACATAAAGGGGCCACAATTAAAAATGGGTGATCGTTGATCGAATCACCATGTTGGCTCACTTCCTACCCATATGGTAGCAACGATCGACATAGTTATTGGGGAGCCTCTATATCCTAGAGATATTGGGGATTCACAATGTGACTTCGAAGATCGTATTAGATTATGTTGCAAATTTTACATCATAGTTGTATAAGGGGATGAAGGAGGTGATCGTGATAGGGTTATGCTTTAGTACAACTTTTCACCCACAGACAGATGATAAGACAGAGCACCCCATACTGACCTTGGATGACAAGCTCAATGCTTGTGTCTTAGATTTTTTTCATAGTTGGGAGGACCACCTACCACTGGTGGAGTTTTCTTAATCCATAGAAATCACTCCACCATTTTCATGGATCCCTTTGAGGTCTTTTACTAGAAACCATGCAAATCACATCTATAATAGAGAGACCTAGTTGAATTATCACTCATGGGTCTAGAGTTGGTATATGCTACCACTAAGAATGTGAGAATCATCTAGGAGAAGATGAGGACTATGCAGAGCAGGTAGATGTCCTATGCCAAAAATAGATAAGGACCCTTGGTGTTTGAGGAGGGAGACCATGTATTCCATTGGTTCCCCCCCCCCGATGAAAATTGAATATATTTTTTTGGTGACATGTTATCTCTGGGGTTCATTGGACATTTATAGATCCTCAACAGAGATGGAGAGGTGGTGTACTGGCCAGAGAATCCCCCAAAGATGCAGTTGTTTCATGATGTTTTTTCCATGTCACAACTGAGTAGGTATGTTCTTCATTCATCACACATTGTCGACTAGGGCGAGTTGGAGATTAAAGATTGGGAGACATTTGCTGAGTTCTCAGTGGAGATAGAGGATCGATAGGAGCGTGTCATTCGTGGACGGTTGATTCCTCTGGGGTGCGTTCAGTGGAAGCACGAGAACCTAATAGAGAGAACATGTGATTGGGAGTCTCATATATCTGCTCAGTACCCACACATGTTTGATTAGACATTTTTCTGGATTCTTGGGACATAAATCCCTGTTTTGGGTAGAATTTAATGGATTGGAATTTTCATGTAATATTCATTATTAAAAAGAATTGTTTCGAGACCACCCAATTCAATGACGCATAATTATGAGTCCCAGTGAGCTCATAATGAAATTTAGACCTTTCTTTTACAATAATTTAATTGAATCTATAGGGGGGTTTTCTATCATTTTAACGGGTTCTCGTATATGAAATATGATGGCACCATTGAAATAATAGTACCACTATTCTCTTAAGTGATTCATAAGTTGGATGGGAAATAGTCTGATGGAAAATTTAATTTTTTGACATCTTTATGAAAAAAATAACATTTCCTATGTTATTTTATTTTTCACATCGTTGAGTGGAAGATAGTGAAGTAGTAGTTCAATGATAAGGATCATTACTGGATGGTCATTAATGGTTCATTTCTAACCATTCCATTGTTATCTTAATGGTTCTTTAGTGTCCCATTAAATGTGGGTAATTAATCCAAAATAGTTAATGAGTGAAACTTCGCTAAACATGTTTTTTATTAATAAAACATGTTGGGGTTCGGGGGTTAATAAATGATTGTAATATTTGATGAACCGCTGGAGGAATCCCTCTGAAACGATGAAATAAGAAAGAAGAACTAAGAATTAAGTGATGAATGTTTGAGGATCGAATCTGGAGGACGATGAGTAGAAAAGAACACCAACGATCATAGAACAACGACAATGCAGAACTATTCCTTCATCGTCAGTGCATCCAACATATCCATGTAGGGGTATAAGCAATATTTGTTATTAATAATTATTTCATTTTTTAAAAATTATCAATGATAAAGGATCAACTGACTAACGAGTTGATTTACGATCCGTTCATTTTTTTGTGAGATGTTGTAATGGGGAGGATTAGAATTGGGGTTTTACATTTACATTGTGGTGAATACATTTATCAATGAATGAACACTAACTCAGTAGGTGGGATCCAACACTAGCAAGTATCGAACCCTCCAATATAGTTTTTTAAAATTAGTTCTTCAAGGATTAATGCTTATGTTACTTGCAATGATATTTTAAGGAATTTATAGTGAAGTAAGAGCCCTTCAGAGGCTGTAAGCGCAGAAAAATAAAGAAATAGACCACAGGAAATAGATGAGGGAGGGTGACGATGCACCCATCAGTGTGGTTCCTATTAGCATAGAATGGAGAAGCTTTTCACCTGGGCCGTTCATGTGAGATTGAAGGATGCATACGGTGGTCTATGTGCGCATGTAACGGTCAGCGCCATGATATCCATTATAGATGAAGGGGTGTCACTTGATTCCACCTACCAGTGGAAACTGTACATTCCCACATCTGGGTGGGCGAACCGGCTCGCACCATGTGGTTCGGTCTTCCTCTGGTGGGCTACACACCACAATGTGTCATAGACCCACAAACCAGTGGGACAGACCCGTGCAGATGGATCAGACCCACCCCTTGGCTGAACCCATTTCACTGGCCAGACCGTATTCCTAACAGATATTCTAGGTCGGATTCTTGGATGACCCCTAGAATGGGTTGGGTCGGTCATACCATGTCGGACCTGACTTGGACCCGACATGACCCGCTTCACTAAAACACTAGAATCTCTCAAACCGGGCATCCGATTGATGCACTGTTAGTAGCATTGGGACCCTTGAGATGAGGTGGTCCAATTGAGATAGTTTATGATGTCTTGGGAATTATATGGAATAATGTTGGTTTGGATAATACATGGATCCAATTGTGCCCTTTTTTACCAAAATTCTCATATAATATTGACCAGGAATTCGTTCGATGCAAAGTTTATTATGTTGGGACCCTTACAATGAGATAATACATTTGGGAAACTCTATTTAATAATTAGTGGTGGTTTGTGGTAAGAACTATGGATTGAGTATAGGATCATCCTGAAATCATGTGTTCTATGTGTGGAAATACAACGGATTATTGTGATGTGAAGAACAAATAGAGACCCTGTGTGGGTCAAAACCTAGTGATATTCTGTGGGTCCACACATAGTGATAATTTGTGGGTCAGCAACTTCTGACCCTATTTGGGTCATATCCTAGCGATCGTGTTTTGATCATAACCTAGAGATCCTATATGGGTCAACACATATAGGACCTATGTGGATCATGAGTAGAGCATCTTGACAGAATAACATGATCTAAAATTTTGAACTAATAAAATTTTATTCTGTTCTTATGTTATTCTTTGTGTGAGTTGTATCATTTAAATTGTGCTATGTGTTTGGGATTTTTCTTGGTGGTATTACCTATGTGGTTTTTAATTTATGTTTTTTTCCTTCCTGGATTACTTAGTGACCATTGGGGGTCCATGGGTACCTACTGAGTATTATTATATTCACCCATGAAAAGTCTTCCCCCACATATTTTGTGTCTTATGTAAACGACATTCAAATTTGAACTCGACAACAGGGAGACATGGCTACACGATTCATAGAGGTGGATAGATAAACATGTTGTGTTTCATAGACATCCAATAGAGATATAAAACTACCCATCATGTATGATCCTTGGAGGACGACATCCAGTGTTTATACATCTTTTATTGTTCCTTACGTTTAGTTGGGCTTGTATTCCGCCCCCTTTACTTTCAATTTACACACTTTACTCTCAGTGGTTTTACATTATCATGGTTGTATTAATTTTCTTTCATTCATGGTCAGCTTTAAGTAGTTTTCCATATTTCTATGTGTACAATTTTAGAGGAAATTCCTTCCCTTTTTGGGATATTCCTTTATGGTGCTAGTAAATAACCCCTGGCCTATGGTAGGAGGTCTTGGGATAGTCAAAACACATGCCCCAACGAACAGCTCTTGACATAAAATTCCTGATGTGAATCATTTATGGTATGATTTTATCAACCATTACATGTCGTGTAACCTAGTTACATGGATTTTATCTCTCTGATAGCCAAAAAAGGCAAGTTAATGCGATGAGAACAAAACAATATCTATCATTCAACAATATGGGAATCCTCCCAAATCCATATCCACCCTACCTAGTAAACAAAATGGAAAAACATTAATTATGTTATTATAGTACTTGTCAGATCGGTAATGAGATGTTACAACCTCCACACAATAATAATCTTATATCACTTGAAATCCAATAAAGAAACTTCTATTCCAAAGAGACGAGGCCCCTTATCTCTCATTAGTTCATTTATTTTACAAGTCTCATGACTGTCTGAACCATGTTTCAAAATGACATGAACCAAATATATATTCCTCTCATTAAATACCTTTGACACAGAATCAACTATCTTGACTAGATTCTTAGTTAACGATAAATCAGGTTCAATCTCATGATCACTATATGTCAAAATTATTTCTAGATCAAAGAGATACTTTATAATCTATGATACATGGAATGAGTTATGTGTCAAAATTATCCTTAGTGGACGTGATTAAAAATATGAAATTTTTTCCCTTTCTTAAACTCATAGAACTGTTCCCACTAAACAAGGATCAATCATTCCTTTCTTCCCTAGCCGTTGAGTTCCCAATATAGGTGAATAATTCAATAATACATCGTCATTAACTGATAACAATAATGGTATAAGGAAATGATCATCATAAGACACATATCAGTTTTGTGTCATCAACATTCTCTAGCAGATCAACTGGATCATTGATGCCATCTCTTGCTAGAATCATGGTTAGACCAAGGAACAATCACCAATCCACATCCATTAGAAAATAGTTTTATATGCCCGGTCATGAGAGGCCCCAAAATGATTTATTGTTATCATAGTCAAGTGGATATTGTTATAACATAACTCATGTTTCCAAAAATGATCATCACAAGCCATGAATAATTTCGATAACTCACAAAAAAAGAATATCCTATAGAATCTATATAGCTCCTTATGTATGTCCATCTGGCTACAAATGGTTGGATATTCTTAAATGGGACTGATATCATAGTGCCTTCAGAATGTCTATCCAAATGTGAGAAGTGAACCATGTATACCTATCAGAAAATATAAAATATTGAACTCCATGAAATGGAAAATATCATTATTATATATATTTTTGAACTTCTCATATTTGGTTTTCCTTCATGGGGTATGAAGTGGTCTGACGTGGTCATTCAATAAATCATGAACCATATCTCATTCTTCATTCTCTAGGTGACAGGAAAACTGAAAATAATGTTCATAGAGATGTCATACCACTTCCAAGTAGGGACTGGATGTGGCTGAAGAGATCTTAATGATTTGGGGTGCTCTACCTTAACCTATTGTAACATATAATAATGGGGAAAAAATATGGTAATTCTTTATCTCATACCTCCCCTCAAGAACATCCATTAGATAATGTAGAGCATCATTGAGGTTCCTAGGTGAATAAACAATTATGAATTTTGAAAATACCCCCTCACAACCATAACTTCCAATAACAACAAAACAAATTTATTTTGATAATATTAAACACCAACTTTAGAGAATGAACAATGGGAAACTGTTTCCCCATCATATATAGAATCTTTAATTCTATGGAATTCATCCTCATGATGTTGATCCTAAAGAGTCATCTTGTTAAAAGAGTATTTTTTTCTTAATAAATTATAATTAAACATAATCCTATTTCACTTTAACTCTAACATGACACTATTTAAATAGATCAACCACATTCTACACTTCCGAAGATTGCTTCACTTCCTGGGTTTTAATTTTCTTACTCATATCATCTACAATGAAATTTTTTTTCTCCGAGGTTTATGAGATTTCAACGTTAAAATATTACATGTACTCCACCCAATCTCTTTGGGGGAGATAAAAATATTTTTTAGATAAGATATAACTGAAGCACTTGTGGACTGAATAAACATTAATTCTTTTATCATAATGGTAATGAAGAAAATTCATAAGTGCATCATTACGACTGAAAGGACTATGTCATGTGTAATAATTATAAATCTAATATGTCGTAAGATGATAATATCCATATTAAAAAAATGATTAACTTGCATAATGACAGAGTTCAAGCCTAAACCCGATGAATCAGAGATGAAAACATACCCATGCCTGACCTATGGAAGAGAAAACACTTGCTCTGTAGTATGAAGACATTTCATTTCAATAAAATAATTCAGAAATTTATTATTCAATGAAAAATCCACTCTAATATTAATTAGAGTAGCTATCTACAATTTAATATTTGATAATCTCTTCATGAACCGATGATAATATTAAGATAAGGCCAAGATGATATGAATCTCGAATATAATACATGGTTTCTTCCATCTCATAATAGCCTTCACCTCATTGGGATCATCTAATATTCCTTGTTTTGACATCATGTGTCCTAGGAATGTCACTTCTTGAATAATATAAATCATACTTAAGAATTATGTCCTATTGTTTGTGATTTCTCATTGAACAAAAAAATATACTTAGGTGATGCACATGATCTTTCTCAGACATTGAAAAAATGACATGGTCATCCACAAAGACTACCACTAAGGTATCTATATACTTAGTGAAAGACTTATTAATAAAGGCCTTGAAGAATGCCTAATAATTTTTTAGATCGAAGGGAATAATAAGGAACTCATATTGGTGGTATTTTATTCTTATGGCGGTTTTAAAAATATTAGATTCTGTTATACTCAACTAATGGTTACTAAATAAAATTTGGATATTTTGCAAACACTTCAACCCTTTCAATTTGTCTATAAAATTATTAATCCATGGAAATATATAATTTTTCTTTACCATAACTGAATTTATATTTTTGTAATAAAAACATATGTAATGATAACCATATGCTCTCATAGTGAGGATATTTGGCCTTGTAAATTCCCGAAATTTCCATGGAATTTTTTAAAATACATGGGAATTTTACATGTCTGCAAAAATTGAAAACGCATTATTCTGAGGCTCTGTTTACTTGGAATCAGTTTCAAATGTTTTGTTTAGGAACGTTTAGTAAACGTACGAGCGATTTTTTATAACTTTTTAACAGGTTCTTGGAATGGAAATCTAAAGGCATTTGTAGAACCCACAACACCGATATTCGCTTAAGGAGACTTTCAATTTGACGATAGTGGTTCGAGAATAAAAGTTAGTTTTCGGGGTTTTTCGTGGTTGAATTAAATAAAAATAAACTATGTGGCTTTATTTTTATTTGACGATTAAAATCTTTTCATGGAATTTGGAGGTAGGTCCACCACACCCTAACTTCCAAAAAAATGTTATGGTTGTGGGGCCCACCCGAACCTAACCTCCTCCGAAAGGTTATGATATGGGGACCACACGAGGAAAACCCCCCAATTGATATAGGAGAGTGAACCCTCTCAAATCTCCCTCATTAATGATGGAGATCCACTTGACTTCCCCTTTAATTAATTTGTGCCAAAACCCCTAATTAATTTGTGCCAATAGTCATGCATTAATTAGGTGGGGCTAATTAAATTTAATTCATCAATTTTAATTTTTTTCCAATACAAAATATAATATACAACCTATTTTTTTTTTGGTTGGCAATTCTCATTTGGTGGAGCTTGGTAAGAGTAGATCGTTGGAGAAAAGTTCTCCCAATGAAGAACGCTCCATTGACGAAGAACGCTCCACCAATGAAGAACGTCGTCCTTCTTCGACTTCCTCCCTCAGATCAAACTGACGTGGAGAATCTTCAACTGACATACCCTCCGCATCATCATCATCATGCCGATGCGTCTGGAGATTGGGAGTGCGTGGGGGATGACATGAATGATGAACTCTTTCATATTATTCACACAACTTCAACATCGACGATGAACAATCAAAGGTAGGGGGTTTATTTTTTGCTTAACTTTCCTCTTCTTATTCTATTCTTTGGATTAGAAAGGAATCATTCCATTGTTGTAAAACAAATTTTGTTCATATTTCTTAGTCATTGATGATCCATGTGTTACCACCCTAAATGTGGAGGGTGTGGGCTAAACCAACACGACCAGACCCCTCCCCTGTTCTAGTTTGTGTTATTTCTCGGCATGGAGATGAAGCATCATTGAAGGAGACGAAGGCACATGAAAAGTCCACGATTCCCACGGACTCTGCAAACCACGCCGCTACAGCGGCGTTCTCATGCCCTGACCAAGCCGGCTTCATGGGCCAAACCACAGTCGGCCTCCCATGTGCTCGGCCACACATCAACCTGCCTCACGCGCGCCCCTGCCTTACCTTGTCAAAACACGCCATCTCGGGCACCACCAAACCACACCGGCATGGCCTCCCGGCCACCTCCCGGCAGGGCCGCACCCTGCCCATCCGCCCACGGTCCCGCCTGGCTCCTATTCTGGTGGCCTCCTAGCAAGGTTGTGCCCTGCCCAGCCGCCCGCCGGCCTGCCAGGCGACCTGCACGGCCACTTCCCAGCCTGGCCACTTCCTTTTCAGCCACCCGCCCGACGCCCTTCTCAGCCGCGTGCCCTCCTGCCCATGCCCTGCCTGGCCGCCTCCCAATTTCGCGGCCTCCCGAACCCACCGAGACCCCTCTCACGGTGACCTGGCCGAACCGGCCTGGCCGTGACCTCCTGACCTAGCTGAGCTGCACCGCGCACTCATGACGCTTCGGGCTGAACCGGCCCCCAGCCTGGTTCGAGGAGCCCTCCCGGCCTGCTGGGCTGGGCCCATCAGGCCGATCTGAACCTAACATGTTGGATCGCCCAATGGGTCGGGCCAGACCCAACTGGTCTGGCCGGGTCAACCAAAACACAGTTGGTCCATATGGGGTTCATTTGAGTCGGTCGGACCGGGTCGGACCGGACCCAGGCCCAATATTGACCCTTTACTTTCTTTGTCCATATCATTGGCACCAGCGCCAGTTTGACAAACCATCAGTGACACTGGTTTTCATGGAGTTCGACGGTCCCTTTGAGTATACCCCACTAGAGTTCAGGTGTAAAGATGAGATACAGATAGGTTGGGTCATACACGGATCCAGTCGGGCCCCCGGGACTAAAATGCTATTAACTCACAGACTGATCATGTGAATGACATGCCGTATGTTGCGTTGAGACCTCTATGACATATCATACCTTTGAGATACTTATTTGTGAGAATTCATGGTAGTTAGAGCATCAAACTGTAGAATATGGGGAATATATTCCATATATTAGTGATCATTTATGCGGGAACCTTGTAGCTGGATGAGACCTAATGACTATTGACTGTTTGACATGGAGTGATTCGACTATACTAATTCGAAGTACCTTGGTTTCAAAGAAGACCAATGGTGGGGAGCGCCTCTGTGTGAGCACGGAGAACCCATGATAATCGACAAGAGGACTACCTTATAAGGTTATGAGGTGGAGCACCTCTATGTGATGCAATAGACCCATGGTGGGGAGCACCCTTGTATGATCATGACACACCCACGGTTCTCGACAGGAGGAGTACCTCATCAATCCATGGTTACTGGAAAACACCTCTGTGTGACACGGTAGACCCACTATACTCTATAGAGGAGGTGTTCTCCAGTAGCTGAGGGTTTAGATTGATATTATCCCTATAACAAATTCCTGGTTGAGTAGAGTCATTAACCTTTTTTATTTACCTCATGATTGATCTGAATTATTTGATAACTTATGTGTATGAATGTGCATATACCTAAGTGTGGTTATTTGTTGATTTCAGATTTTTTGGTTTATCTTTGTTAGCTTTTGTGAGACTTTGAGGGTCTTGGGGTCTCTACAGAGTATCGTTATAATCACACCTGCATGGGATATTCCCGCACCTTGTTGTGTTGGTTATAGACAGAGATCAATGCAGACTGAGGCTGAGAGTAACAGGACTAGACGGTACCCCGAGGTGGACCATACGATGTGTCGGTATGCCGAGGAGACCTACAGAGGTAGAGTGCTAAGGAGGCTATTTGTACCTACCCTATAGGTAGGATCTGTGGTGGATGATTCCAAAGATTCTATTCAACTTTTAGATGATTTTTCATTTTCAGTTGTACTTGTTTTCAGTTGTACTTTTATTTTCCTGTTGGGCTTCCATTCTGGCTCATCTACTTTTTTCACTCTTTGTATATAGTTTTACTTAGTGTTATTCTTCCAGCACGTACTCTATTGTGTGCGTTATCATTTTTTAATGTAAATTCCTTCACATTTTAGTGATTTATGCCTTTGGTTCTAGACGACAGCACCTGGCCTATGGAAGGTGGGTTTGGGGTAGTCACGACATGGGTCCTGGGGGGAAGGTCATGAAAAATTGGCATCATAGGAGTCGTTTCTATCACATAACATAGAACTCTGATGATTCTTTTCTGTTAAGCAAAAGAGTTAAGGGTACAGAGTGTGGTTCTCAGTTCAGGGAATCTAGTGTTGGTGAGGCAGCCGACGTATCCATACACCAGGACCCTGACTTTTAATTTCTGACTCATAGCACGAAAATACTGATGAAGTGGGTTTTTTCAAAAGTCTTCTTTCTGTCATCTCAACCTATTCAGCCCAGTAGGTATAAATCATGGACTGTGTCACATCTATTCCTTTCAGGATGCCCCTCTACGGACGACCAATGAGAGTCCTGTGATTAGTACGCACAGATAGCCCACCCGGCGATGAGGCCTCAGTGCAGGGCCCTTTTCCAATGGGGTCACTAGTGATACCACCCCCGTTGGGCCACCGATGACAACATCCCCAACAATAGATGATTCATGCATCTTGAGTGCGTTTCATGAGTTACAGATCCATATTCCAGCCAGGATCATGGAATAGACGGACCCACAGGCGGCTGAGGATTGGCTGGAGGTTGTGTTGAGAGTCTTCAAACTGGTAGGGACACCTGCCAACTTCATGTCGATTCTTGCTGATAGCCTTCTACTGGAAGTAGTGGGAAGTTGGTGGATCATGATGATCCATGTTAACGACGACATGATACTTTTTTGGGCAGACTTCGAAAGCCTGTTTTCGGTGGAGTTTGTTTCAAAGAATATTCATGCGGTGCATATACAGGAGTTACTTCATCTGCAGTAGGGCATAATGAAAATGGAACAGTACTCAGGGAGGTTCACCGACCTCACGCGCTACCCTATATATATTGTGCAAGACACATTTTTTATATCCTGAACCATCGAGCAAGGGATCAGGCGAGAAATCAGGGCTTCGATGATATCTATCAGTATCCCAACGCATGTAGGGGTGTTAGAGCTAGCCCTCTTAGTGGAGATTTTATTTGCATAGCAGTCTCCAGCAGCGAGACCTACCACTAGTAGATATGCAATGAAAACTTCTATAGATGGAAATAGATAGATGTAGCAGAGGTCCAAGAGGACTGGACCCATGGGTATACGACCGCATGGCACTCGATCAGTGGTACATGGCACCTGGGGTAGAGATACACATTCCAGGAGTGGAAAATGTTACTCATGCGGCGGGCATGGTCACATGGATCGTGACAGTCTGACCCGCCATTTGGATTTTCATAAGATGGTCTAAGGGCCACCTAAGAAGAGACAATGATTTGATCGAGGTGTTCTGCAAGGTGCAGGCAGACGTGGTAGAGGAGCTGGTTGAGCAGCTGGCGGTGGACAATGTTTCGAGGTGTTACTGCCACCACCACCAGGAGGACCACCCTGACCGCAGGGAGCAGTTGGACATGTGAGTTCTCAGCTCTCAGAAGCTTAGGCTTATGATCATGGCACTCCAGAAATGATTCGATATACGATCTGTGTCTACTCCACCATAGCTGTAATTCTTATAGACACACGTGCCTGTCACTCTTTCATTGTCACTTCCCTTATTCAGAACTCACAGATTCTGACCGAGGTGTTGGGTCGATCCTTATGGCTACAGACTCGTATGGGAGAAGACTCAACAATTATGCACTGGTGACTATAGTGTGAGTTTACTCTGGGATATGAGAGCTTCGGGTGGGATCTCATAGTAGCGGCATCAAGGCCTTTCGACGTCATTTTGGGTATGGGCTTGTTCTCTACAATCCATGCTCAGATTGACTATTTTAGGCACATAGTGTGGTGTGTCCATGAGGATGGGACCAATTTTACCTTCACCAGTGAGAAGGGAGCCTTTGCAGCACATGACATAATTACTCGTCGGAGGGTGTAGCCGATCACTCATTAGTTGGCCTTCCTTAACCTCAGAGAAGTTGATGTGGAATGTCTAACATATCCTATAGTAGTGGACCAGTACGCATATGTTTTTCCTGACGATGTTCCAAGACTATCACCTCGCAGAGATGTGGACTTATACATTGACATGTACCCTGGGACGACATATATATCTACACCAACATATCAGATAGCTCTCCTAGAGCATCGAGAGGTGTCGGTACAACTAGAGGACTTGCTGGGGAAGGGATTCATCTGGACCAGTGTTTCTCACTAGACAGCCCCGATTTTGTTTACCAAGAAGGCGGATGGGAGCGTGATGCATTTTTTCCACTACCGTTGCCAAAACCAGGTGACCATGAAGAACAACTACCCACTTTCAAAGATTGATGACATATTGTATTATCTGAAGGGAGCACGGTGGCTCCCAAATAAAGACCTTGGATCAGGCTATCATTAGCTCAGAGTTCGAGATTAGGATGTGCAGAAGATGGCATTAAGATATCAGTATGGCCACTATGAGTTCTTGGTTATGCCTTTCGGCGCAACCAACGCTCCATCAGTGTTCATGGGACTCATGAACATGATTTTTCTGCCATACCTCGATCACTTTCGCATCGTCTTTGTCGAAGTCATACTGATCTACTAAACTATTGAAGAGGATCATGCCCACCATTTGCAGGTAGTACTGGACACACTCCGAGAGCATGAGCATTATGGTAATATCTCGAAGTACCATTTTTGGTTCTGAGAGGTTCACCTCTTGGGACACGCCATCCCAGAGGCTGGAGTTACAGTGGATCCAGCAAAGATTGAGGTGATACTTTCTTTGGAGCCACAAAGGATTGTGACAGAGGTAGGGAGTTTCTTGGGCTTGGATGGTTACTACTCGAGGTTCGTTCTACACGTTTCAAGACTAGCACCTCCACTATCAGCCTTGACGAAGAAGGGTAAACCCTTCTTCTAGTCGGAGGGATGCCTGCATAGCTTTCAAAAGCTGAGTTAGAGGCTGACTAGTGCCCCAATCTTGAGGCTTCCATAGAAAGGTGTAGTGTACGTAGTCCACTAAGACACATCAGTTACCAGACACAGGTGTGTCCTGATGCAGAAGCAAGTAGTGATCACGTATGGTTCTCGACAGTTGAGGCATCTTGAACAGAACTATGCTACAAATGACCTTGAGTTAGCAGTAATGGTCATTGTCATGAAGATGTGGCGACACTATCTAATGGGTGAAAGTTTTACCATGTACTCTAATCAGAAGAGTCTCAGGTATATCTTTTCTCGAAAGGACCCAAACCAGAGACAGCAGCGTTGGATTGAGTTCCTCAAAGATTATGACATCGAGATGGTCAATAATCATATAAAGGGGAATGTTGTTGCAGATGCACTCAACAGGAGGTCTTGTATACAGCCACTATGGGAGGCGACATAGCAGTTGGCCGATTTGCAGATATGCTTTGTGGATAGTGATGGAGAAACATACCTTCAGTCCCTTACAGTCACTCCGCTACTTCTTCAGTGAGTCAGGATGGCACAAAATGGGGACGCGGACTGTGAGACATGATGTGCTTTGATATCCACAGTGTAGGCACTTGATGGATTTTATGAAGGTGGGGAACACGTCATCCTCTTCAAAGGACATATTATGGTACCAGTGTCACTTCAGGAGGAAGTATTGAGGGACTTCAACACATCTCGTCTAGCGGTACATCCAGGAGTGGAAAAAATGTATTGGGATCTTCAACGATAGCATTGGTGGCCAGGTATGAAAAAAGTAGTTGAAGAGTTTGTCTTTGGATGTCTCACTTGTCAGCAAGTGAATGCGGAGCACCAGGTACCAGTAGGCTTAGTACAGCCATTAGAGGTCCCAATGTGAAAGTGGGATGGGATATCAATGGACATCGTGACAGGAATTCCACATACAACTAGAGGTCATGACCCTATATGGGAGATCATCAACTGGCTGACCATGTCGGCCACTTCCTACCGATCAGAGAGGAGGGTTCATTAGAGAGTTTGAGAATCCTCTATGTGGAGAAGATAGTGCGGCTACATGGTGTATCTACTTCTATTGTCTCCGATCAGGACGTAAGGTTTACATCCCATCTATGGAAGGGGTTGCAGGAGGCTTTCAGGAGGCAGCTTCGTTTGAGCACCACCATCCATCCCCAGACGGATGGTCTGACTGGGCGGACCATTCAGAACCTCAAGGACATGCTACGTGCTTGTGTCCTCGACTTCGGTCGCGGCTGGGAGGATCACTTACCTTTGTAGGAGTTCTCATACAACAACAACAATCTCTCCACCATATGGATGGAACCTTTTGAGATGTTATACAGACGACCTTGCAGATCACCTTTGTGCTGGACTGACGCTGGGGAGTCTGCATCGGTGGGACCAGAGGTCACTACAGGAAAATGGACTTTTGCAATGGGAATAAATCCCATCGCAAAAAGTCCATCCAAGAGGTTATTTGCAATGGGGGTATCAACCCGTCGCAAATAAGCGATTATTTGGGATGAGATTTTGTGTCCCGTCGCAAAATGTTTGACGTGGGTAGCACCCCAAACCGTGCGAAGGTTATTTGCGACGGGGGGACCCCCCTCGCAAATAGTAAAGTAATTGTTACGGGGCCCATCACAAATACCTGACGGTAGTTAATAGCTTTTTGCGACGGGATGTCCTCCTATCTCAAAAGTTGTTTCAGTATAGACTATTTGCGATAGGTCCCGTCACAAATAACTTTTTAACCGTCAACAGTAATTAATGCGGGTGTAGGTATTTGCGAGGGGTCCCATCGCAAATGATACTATTTGTGGGGGGTCACCCGTCGCAAATAGTCCCGTCACAAATAATCTTACCAATATATAACCCCATCCGTTTTTCTTTGCATTGCACTCAATTTCTCGATGTTGTTTGTCTCTGAACTCTGATTTCAGAGAAACTTTTTTTCTTTGTTAATTTTTTTGGACACGAAGAAGTTGTGAAGACGTCTACATCAATATCAAATCACGTTTAAAGGTAAATATGTTTTATTTAATTTAATATATATTTCAATTTTTTATGTTATTTTTTATTATTGTTGATTAGTTGGAATTAAATTAAATTTATATTATTTTATCATTACTATTTATTTGTACTAATAAATTGAAATTTGTAGTATACATTTTTAATAATTAGTAGTAATTAGTAATTAATAACGATATTTTGTAATGTATATAATTAATTTGTAGTAATTAATAATAATTGGTAACAAATAATAACAAATAATAATAAATAATTATTATTATTAATAATTATTAATAAATAGTAATAAATATTAAAAATAGTAATTAATATAATAATTATTAATAAATAGTAATAAATAGTAATAAATAGTAATAATGAGAAATAAATAGAAATAATGAGTAATAATGAGTAATAAATAGTAATAAATAGTAATGATTAGTAATAATTTGTAATAAATTGTTATAATAATTAATTAATTGTAATAATTATAAATAAATTGTAATAATTAGTAATAAATTGTTATAATTAGTAATAAATTGTAATAATTAGTAACAAATTGTAATAATTAGAAATAAATTGTAATAATGAGTAATAAATTATAATAATTAGTAATAAATTGTTATAATTAGTAATAAATTTTAATAATTAGTAATAATTATTAATAATTAGTAATAAATCGTAATAAATAGTATTAATTTGTAATAAATTGTAATTATTTGTAATAAATTGCAATAAATGGAAATAAATTGTAATAAATTGGAATAAATTGGAATAATTAGTAATAAATTGTAATAGTTAGTAATAAATTGTTATAATTATTAGTAAATTGTAATAAATTGTAATATTTATTAATAAATAGTAATAAATTGTAAGAATTGGTAATAAATTGTTATAATTAGTAATAAATTGTAATATTTAATAATAAATTGTAATAATTAGTAATAAATAGTAATAATTAGTAATGAATTGTAAATATTAGTAACAAATTGTAATAATTAGTAATAATTTGTAATAATTAGTAATAAATTGTATTAATTATTAATAAATTGTATTAATTAGTAATAATTGGTAATAAATTGTAATAATTAGTAATAAATTGTAATAATTTGTAACAAAATGTAATAATTAGTAATAAATTTTAATAATTAGTAATAAATTTTAATAATTAGTAATAAATAATAATAATTAGTAATAAATTGTACTAATTTGTAATAAATTATAATAATTAGAAATAAATTTTAATAAATTGTATTAATTAGTAATAAATTCTAATAATTAGTAATATATTCTAATAATTAGTAAAATAATTAATAATTAGTAATAAATTGTAATAAATAGTAATAAACGTTAATAATTAGTAATAATGTGTAATAAATTGTAATAATTAGAAATATTATTTAATTTTTTTAATAATTAGTAATAAATTGTAATAATTAGTAATAAATTGTAATAATTATTAAAAAAGTGTAATAATTACTAATAAACATTAATAATTAGCAATATATTATAATAATCAGTAATAATTAGTAATAATTAGTAATAAATAGTAATAATTAGTAATATTTAGTAATAATTAGTAATAAATACTAGTAATTAGTAATAAATAGTAATAATTAGTAATAATTAGTAATAATAAGTAATAATTAGTAATAATTATGAATAATTAGTAATAATAAGTTATAATTATTAATAATTATTAATAATTATTAATAATTAGTAATAATTAGTAATAATTAGTAATAATATGTAATAAATAGTAATAAATAGTAATAATTTGTAATAATTAGTAATAATTAGTAATAATTAGTAATAATTAGTAATAATTAATAATAATTAGTAAAAATTAGTAATAAATTGTAATAATTAGTAATGAATTGTAATAAATTGTAATAATTAGGAATAATTAAGATTACATAGAAATAATTACCAATAAAGAGGATTAATTAAGAATTATAATAATTAATGTGGAATAATTAGTAATTATTAGAAATAAATATTAATAATTAGCCATAAATACAAATATTTAGCAATAAATACAAATAATTTGTAATAAATATAAATAATTAGGATATATTTTAATAATTATGAATAAATACTAAAAATTAGCAATAATTATCCATAATTATCAATAAATAGCAATATATAGAAATATATAGCAATAAGTAGCAATAATTAGCAATAATTATCAATAAATAGCAATAAATAGAAATAAATTACAATAATTTACAATAAATATCAATAATTAGCAAGAAATAGAAATAATTAGTAATAAAGAGCAATAATTAGCATTATAGACCAATAATTAGTAATAAACATGAATAATTAGCAAAAATTAGCTATAAAAAGAAATAATTAGTAATAACTAGCAATAATTAGAAATAATTAGCAATAAATAGAAATAATAAGTAATAAAAAACAATAATTAGTAATAAAGAGCAATAATTAGTAATAAACAAGAATAATTTGGAATATTTAGTAATAATTAAGAAAATTTATGAAGAATTAGAAATAATTAGAAATAATTAAGAAAAAATAGGAATAATTGATAATTAATAGTAATAAATTGTAAATATTAGTAATAAATTGTAAAAATTAGTAATAAATTCTAATAATTATTAATAATTACGAATAAATACTAATAATTACGAATATATACTAATAAATAGAAATAAATAGGAATAATTAGTAATAATTATTCCTATTAATAAGTAATAATTACTAATAATTAGAAATAATTAGTAATAATTAGAAATAATTAGTAATAATTAGTAATAATTAGTTATAATTATTAATAATTAGTAATAATTAGTAATAATTAGTAAAAATCAGTAAACATTTGCAACAAATAGTAATAGTTAGTAATAAATAGCTATAGTTAGTAATTGATAGTAATAGTTTGTAATTAATTGGAATAATTAGTAATAAATAAGACAAATTAGTTAGGAACAATTAAGAAGAAATTTTAATAAATTTTTATAAATTATAAGAACATGGCACAATTTCTAGTGGATGGACGACACACCTTTTGATCGATGAGTTTTCTCCTTTTAACTCTCACCAACCCAAAACATTATGAAAATTGTGCTACTACATTGGCATATTCATTCAGGTATGCACGATATAGGATATGCATTCTTAGTATCACGTTTTTTATAATGTTTTCAGGAGGTGACAGTTGGAGGAAGATGACTCATCGACGAAAAGGGGGATCCTTTATCTGAAGGCTCATTTACGTGCATCTTTCTCACACTGAAATCACAATTAAGAATCCAATCAGAGATACACATATTCATTATAGTGAATACAAGAATGAATATATATACCTCCAACCAGATTCTTCAATGTGATTTAAGTGTGGGAATGACGCAGGTAAATGAGCCATCAGACAAAAGAGTAGTAGTCAATCAACTGGAAATTGTGTCTCCCTTAATTAATGGTAATTATTAATAAGTTGTAGTAATTAGATATTTTTTCTCAGATGGTGTTTTTATAATTTCAAATTATTCAAAACTAGTTATGATTTTATATTTTATAAAAAAATATGGAACAAGGAAGTCTACATCATTCATTATCAGATGATCGCGCTTGGATAAATCAGCACAAAAATCCAAATGGTTTTGGTTTAAATCATGTATATATTAAGGGATTTGAATCTTTCTTAGCATTAGCATCATCAATACCAGAGCATGTTTCAGAATACAAAATTAAGTGCCCTTGTAAAAAATGTTCTCTAAGAACATTTGACACATTTGACAAGGTTGGGGGACATCTCTTGCAGTTTGGTTTTCATCCAGATTATGTTTTTTTGTATCAACACGGTGAACAAAATTCTAGAGAAGATACTATTAACTTGATTCCGAATCCATTAGGGATCCAACATTTAGTACATGATATTTCATGTTCATCTCTTCAACAAACTCTAACTCATGATGATATTGATTTAAATATTGAGTTGGTACCATCCAAATTTTTTGAGTTGTTGAGGTCTGCTGAGGATGCATTATATATCAGTTGCAAGATAAGAAAATTAACAGCGATTGAAAATTTTATGGATATTAAATCAGATAATTTATTGTTAAACAACTATTTTGAATGGATATTTTCTATTGTTAAAACACAGTTACCTAAAGGAAATGTGTTTCCTGCAAATTACTATGAGATAATGAGGCTGGTTCATAATCTGGGACATAGTTATCAGAATATTCATCCATGTGAAAATGATTGCATCTATAATTCTAGTTAAAATAAGTCATTGGATAGTTTTCCCACATGTGGACAATCGAGGTATAACGAATCTCAACCAGGGAAGTGTGGATCGATTCTGTAAAATAGTTGAGATATTTCCCCCTTACACCCTGGATGCAATGTTTATTTATGTCTCATAACACAGCGTCAATGATGTCATCGAACAAAACCAATATTTCAATAGGTAAAAGATTGAATCATCCATCTGATGGTGATTAATGGAAAAATTTTGGTCATCTGCATCTGTATTTTGCTTTAGAAACCCGAAACATGAAAATGGGTATTTCTACTAACTATTTCTGCCCGTTTGGATCTTATGGTAGTAAATATTCATATTGGTATGTCCCTATAACTCCATAAAATCTACCTCCATGGATGATAATGAAGGAAACTTATATCTTTCTAACCTTATTAATCCCAGAACATCCAAAAGAGAATATTGATGTTTATTTAAAACCATTGATTGATGAGTTAAATGCATTTTGGAGTAATGGTGTTAGTATATATGATGTAGGTGTGAAACTAAATTTTACATCAAAATCTGGATTGATGTGGAAAATTAGTGACTTTCCAACATATGGCATGTTATCTGGCTGGAGTACACATGGTCCGAAATCATATCCTTACTATATGAAAGAGAAAATTGATTTTACGCTCGTAAAAGGAAAAAAGCTTTCTATTTTGACTGTCATCACATATTTCTTCCAAGAGATCATCCTTTTTGAAGGAACAAATCTCATTTCAGAAAAGGAACAATTGAAATGGATGAAACTACAAAAATGTTCTTAGGTACAAAGTTAAAATATGTTGTATTTTCATTACCTCCCATCAAATTTGTGCCAAAAATAAACCAATAGAAAATTCATGGCTTTTTGAATAAACATAATTGGATAAAAAGAAGATTTTTTTTGGGATCTCCCATATTTTTATGATTTGATGATCCGCCACATGTTGGATGTGATGCATGTTGAGAAGAACTGTTTTGATAATTTATTTCATACTGTTTTGGATACACCGGGTAATACCAATGATACTATAAATGAATGATTAGATATTGCCCAAATTTAATGGTGACCATAACTTGAACTATAAGAAAATTTCAAATCACAGAGATTAATTAATATAAAAGCATCTTGTACACTATCCAAAGAGAGTCACTAATTAGTTTGTTAGTGGGTTTCAGATTTGAGTCTCCTGGATGGCTATGCTTCCAATTTGGGAAGATATGTTAAGAATGGTCATATTAATGGAATAAAAAGTCATGGTTTCCATTTTATAATTGAATATCTTATGCCGATTGGATTCAAAAGTTTTTTTAATTGTATGATTTGGGATTCGATAGTAGAAATAAAATATTTTTTTGAGACATTTGTGCAGTGACAACAAACTACGTTGCGCTAAGAAAACTGGAAGAAGATGGTGATGTAATTATTTGTAAATTGGAAAAAATCATTCCACCTGCTTTCGTTGACTCAATGGAACATATGGTATTATATTTTCCACATGAAGCTAAATGTGGAGGACCAATACGGTTTCGATTGATGTACCCATTCGAGAGATGCATGCAGAAATTTAAGAAAAACGTATGTAGAAAAGAATTAGTTGAAGGCTCAGTAGCTGAATCTTATTTGCAAGAGGAAAAATCTATTTTATTCTATCAATATTATGAATCGGAATAACCCTTAAAACAAAACCACATGGGACGGAAAAAGAGAAATTTTAATGATGAAACAGACAATCAATTATCAGTTTTTAATATGCCAAATCTTGGCTTTAGTGGAGTTCAAGAATGATGACTTTCGGAAGATGAACATCACAGAGCTCAAACATATGTTCTTATCAACTATGAAGAAATGACAGCATTTGAACTGTGAGTGATCCTATCACTTATTTTATAATTTCTATTACAGTATGTAAATTATTTTATTTTTAGGTTATATGATAATCATATCATGAAACTACTTCCAAAAATTACAGCATGTTCTCTTGATGAACCCAGAAAAAAAAAATTTCTCAATGGTTTCAAAAACTGTTTATATAAATTATTGTTGGTTTAATATCAATTAAGATTAATATTTATTATATTGATAATGGTTTTATAAATTTTAAGGTGTCTCAACATGCTGATAAAATAGATAAGAGACTGTGTATATTGAGTAACCCACCATCTAAAATGATTAAATATTATAATTCATATGTTGTGAATGGTTTTTGATTACATACACATGAATATGGGGAATAAAAAAAACAATGAACGTTGGAGTTTGTTCGAGAGGATCGCATCATAGATAAATTTAAGTTGAATTTTATGACATTATCAATGAAATTATTGAGCTATGTTTTCTTGGATAGAATTACATAACGATGTTTAAATGTCAGTGGTTAGATATTGAGAGAGGCTTGTGTGTTCTTCCAACTCATGGAATCATAGATAATAAATATAAAAGTCTTCTTGTAGTAAATGAACCATTTTTACTAGCTCAACAGGCACATCGAATTTATTACGTAATGTACTGTGCTACTTCAAGAGACCTGAGTGATTGGTGGAGGATGATAAAAATGAAATATCGGGAAAATCAATTTACACATACTGAATGTGGTTCTGCTGAAGTGGAAGGAATTGAAAATTTTCAAGTGACTACTCAAAATCCATCTTTTTCATGAAGAAACATGAATATAGATGATGACAACCCACAATTAAAGGTCGATAGTGATGAATATTTTAATGATGTTACAAATGAATTTGAAATGGCCAGGGATTGTAAATGTGAAACTCTTATTAATATTGATGATGTCGAGGAGGAATATAAAGACATTGACATCGTCAGATATGAAGATGATGATTAAGGTGAACATCGAAACAATTAAATGCTTGTTATAATCATAACTAATATATATGTATATATGATTGTTATTTTCAAATATCTACGAACAAAAATCATTTTGTGTTTTAGATGGATCTTGATCTATTTAGTGAGTTACAGGAGGATGATCTACCTTTGGATGAGGTGGATGTGGGATCATTTGACCCTCAGCCTACTGGTGGTTCGGGATGTACACGGAGGTGGCACATTCTTGTGAGACTGATTATTCCTTACCTTATCCCCGAGCGACGTCCACGTCTTTTCTTCGATCAATGCACACAGAGGTATGATAACCTGTTAATTTTAGTTATATTTTTCATTAATTTATTTATATATATAATAATTGTTTGATTATTTATTATTTTTCCATAGTTTTTCACATGTATCTATTGGATAGAGGATCACTATCTTGCACAATTATATTTCTTTGCCATGGATCACGTGGGATCAGATTTTCGTTGATGTGCAGCTCTCCTTGTACAATCAATGGATGGTACGTAAATAAATTATATTTATTTTGAAATTTATTTTATTAATAACTTGATAATATAAATTATGTGTAGGGTTTATGGTATCTCATCGAGGATAGCATGCGTGATGCTATCCATGCAGTATGGGAGGTGGCTGTGCGTATGAATTTGCGTCAGTTTTTGAACAATTTGAGAAAGATAGCCATTAAGAAAGCATGAGAGACAGTATTTAATGAGTCGTTTAGAGCCCACCAACAAGGGTACATTTCATATCATGTTTGGGATGAATTATATGCACATTGGTTGGGTGGTGGATTTCATAGGAAGTCTTCATTGGGTCGATAGAATCGGGGGAGACAGGAGGTGACGCATCGAGCGGGTAGTCATACATTCAGTACACATAGAGAGCATCTGGTAAGTATATTTTTTAAAAAAAACATTATATTTGTTTTTATATAAACATTTGTTTTATAATTATGTTGGCAGTCGAGCATTCCGATATTACAGAGTTCAATGTTTAATAGAGGATGTATAGTGTTCCAGCCACTGGAGAGTTTATAGGTGATCGCCAGCGTCCGATTGTGGTTAGTGTTTTTTTTAGTTTGATAATCAAATGCATATAAAATTTTCACAATTTTAATTTCAAATTAGAATTGAAGGAGTCATATGAGGTAGAGACCTCTTAGACACATGATGTGGGTAAGGTCGAGGAGACTGATCAGAGCATCACACACCATTTCGATGAGGCAACATGGATGCAGGCGACTCAGTATAGCTTTGAGAAGGGAAGAGTAGTTGGTATCAGCTCTCATGTGACTCATGGTACTTGTTATGGTACTCCTCTGATGTCGGTGTCCAGCTCGAGAGGAGCACGTGGAGTGGCATCATCTTCGGCCTCACAGTATCAGGAGCAGTTATGAGCTCAGAATTTTATTATTGAGAGTTTGTAGAATCAACAATAAGAGATGCGTTAACAACAACAGCAGCAGAAGCAGCAACATGAGGATGAAATGCGTCTATGGCAGCAGCAACATATGGAGAAAATGGAGTACATTCACCATCTAACTTGTAGTTTAGGGATGGCGTTTCCTCCAATATCTTTTTCAGCTCCTCCACCACCTCTAGAAGAGGACCCCTAGTGATTTTTTAATGTTAAAAACATTTGAATTTTACATTTGATGTAATATGACATATTTACAGTTAAAGTATTTTATATTATTACGAATATTAGATAATCTAATTTTTTATATTTTATGATTTTTTTGTGAATATTGATAATTTTATTAATTTTAATAATTTTTTTATTATTTTAATAATATTAATATTATTATTTCATTAATCATAATTTTATTTAATATAATTTTTTAGTATTATATTTTATAATGTTTGGTTATTTTCCTAATAATAATAATAATATTATTATTATTAATATTTTATGATTTTTTATATTATTTTGTGAATATTGGGAAGTTTAATACTTTTTTATTTTAATTATTTAAATAATATTAAAATTTATTTTTAAATAATCGTAATTTTTTTATATTTATTTTTAAAAAAAATATTTATTAATTGCGATTGGATCTGTTGTGACGGGTTCCCATCACAATTATTCTAAATAAATTTTTTTAAAAAATTATTTGCGATGGGATTGGGGACCCATCACAAAAATTATTTGCGAAGGGACCATCAAAAATATTCTAAATATAAATTATTTATAAACGTATTTGCGTCGGGACTACTGGCCCATCGCAATTACTTGTTCCGATGGGCCCATCATAAAATTGGTTATATATATATAGTATATAATCGGAGACTTATTTGTGATGGGGAAGTAGCCAGTCGCAAGAAATATTATTTTCGACTAGCTCGTCGAAAATAATATTTTTTGCGATGCCGTTTCTGTAACACCCCGAGATTTTATGAAAAATATTCTTTTAATATTGTTAATGTCTTTTGTTTTATGCTACACCAAGATTACCTTGCGCTATACGCAAAACCGTATTAGCTTGCAGTATACGCAACACTATTCTTGGATCGTGTTACACACAATTTTGATAATAGTTATTCTACGCAACATTGAGTATATATATATATATTCAATTTATAAATGAAATAAGGTCGGATTCTGTAATACGAAACAACGAAGTATTCATGCACAACACACAACCCTGACTTGGCTTTCATTTCACGCAATCACGACCTTCCTCGATAGCCCATGTTGTACGCAATACCGGGTTTTACTAAACAACGATATATTATTATAATATTATTATGAACTACCCTTTATGAATAGTATTAACTAAATTTTTTATTTTATATAATTATTATTCATTTACACATTTTCTATAACATGGTATAAGAACAAAATAAATTTTTCAGGTAAAATAATTATTTTTAAAAAAATGCAGTTTTTCCTCCTTTTGATGGGGCACCCAATTTAAATCTAGTTTTTGACATGTTTATATGTTCAATTTGACAAAATAAAATTCTTCTTTGGAATCAAGAAATAAAAATTTACTTTGGATAAAATTTTCATATTATTCTGGTAACTTTCATATTTTGATGAATAGTAAAAACACACTATATTTTAATTAAAAAATTTTTTTCATCATAATAATTAATATGGTTAAATTATAATATTGAATGGTTTTAAAGTATTAAAAGAATATATTTTTACCATTTAATATAATGTATGTCATTAGAATTGATTTTACATTAAATTCATAAGTAAAATTAATTCAATCTTTTGCCATGTTTTAAAGAAAAACCCACTTTCTTTCGACAACGGGATTAATTTTAATTTAATTTTTGAAACTTTTTTGTATTGAATTTGGAAAAATGGATTCAATATTTGGAATCATTGAGTCCAAATTATGTTAATAATCTACTTTTATTTTTGAGAATTATGAATAGTAACTACGGTAAATATTATTTACCATAGTTAAACGTAAATCGGGTAATTAAGGGTAAATATAATATTATAAATTACCCTAACACATGAAAAACTTCTATTGGATGACTCAAAGTTGACCCATATCACCTAAGGGTAGGATTATATTCATTTAATGGACTTTTGTCCATGAAAATAATTTAATTATTATTGAAACCAAAGAATGCGACAACATGTCACTTTCTTAAATCTTATAAGTATAATAATTTTAATTTAGTGATAAAATTCATGAAACTTCTAACATGAATAGTATACAGAAATATAATAAAATTATCCACATCATGATAATTTATTTATAATTTTTTGGGATTAAATAATTGTCATTAATGGTGATACATTAATGATACGGAAATTATTTATTAAGTTAAAAATAAGTAATATAGTTTTTATTGAAATAATAATGCCCATTAAAAGGCCCACAAACCTGACCAAAACTTATTGGTATTGTATATATACACCTTAATAATCCAATGACCAAATAAATAACCGTTTTTAGCCTTATAAAAGTCATTATGACAATTATATTATATTATTTTAAAAGATACCAAAGTTGTCACCTTCATAATTTAATAAATATAGCAATTTAAATATTGATATTTTAAGATGATAAATTATAATAAAAGTATTATTGTGAAAGTTAATAGATTTAGGTTAATCATAGGATTTTATTTTTAATTTTTATGCAACAAATCAGTATATTAAATAATTATACAAAAATGTTGTAGTAATTACTTTATTAAGAGATAAAACAAATAAATGGTTTTAAAAATAATAGAATAAATATTATATGAACTATTTAATGTAATCCAGTAATTTAATAGATACATATGACCATTTATGAATCTATTAAAGCTTTTAGTTTGAACATATCTTCTGTATATATTTTATTTAAATTAAAATAAATTAATAGTGTCAAAATTGACACTATTGTTATTTTATAAAAATAACATATTATAAAACTGTTTAAAAATCACAAATTTTTTTAAAAATTATAAATTTAAATATATATGGTCTATAATGTTATAAAGTAACAAATTATGTAAAATTCAAAACAAATAAGTAATTATTTGTTATAATTTTAAATTTAGAATTTTATTACCTCAAATAAACATAAATAGATTAAATAAAGATAAATCAAAATGAAAAGGTTTAAAATAAGATCCAAAAATGTCTAAATTTGATCGGTTTATGATATTACAACCCTATCTCATCTAATATTCTAATATGAGTCTTTTTTGGATGTTTTTATGTGGGGTTAGAATTATTATAAATTAATATTTTTTATAATTCCAAAGGTGCCCCTCTCCTCCCTTATAAAAGTGCACCTCCTCCCTCTCTTACTCACACCACTTTGAGCTTTCATGATCAGTAAACCCCTGCCAAATTATCTTCTCCACTTCCCTATAAACATCCTAGAGGTTTTGGTCTTCTTCAAAGACCAATTTTAGTGCCCTCAGAGGAGGTCTCAAAGAGGCGCTTCAATGAAGAGGTAATGTCTGTTACCGATTCTTTCAACTTTATTTCTTCTTCCACTTCTTCTTATTATGTTTTTTAATAATTAAGTAATAAAATAATTATCACTCATATAATTATATGTTATTATAACTATGAAACAACCCTATTTCCCCATCTATCCTTCCTACGGAAAAACTAAATCACCGTGCGTGCGTACGTACGGAATACCGTCTCCACGCCGTGGTGTAATCTATTTTCCACCACCACCATACCTGGATGGGTATAATGGTGTAAATAATAACTATATATTATTATTGTAAAGTCATATTTATTCTATAATAGTATACATACAATCCAATAAAATTCAACGATCATGTGAATGATATCATCGCTCGTGCGTATGTAAGGAATACCGTCTCCACGACGCGATGCGATTCATTCTCAATGATTAACCATTCATAAATGATTATAAAGTATATATAATAAGTAATAATGAAATATATTTCATAATAATGATACTGTATTTATGTATATATATATATGTATGTCATCCAATTAATTCCATTCAATTCAATGAGGAAACGAAAACAATGTTCATGCATACATACGGCCTACCGTCTCCATGAACGGTGTATTTCATTCCATTTATCGATCTATTATATATATGTATGTTGTGAATATATATTATATATAAATCATGTTTTATATTCTGTAATTAATTAATCATGATCTATGTAATTATATGAATAATTACAAGTCAAAACACGGATGACAAATGAAACGATTTTTTCCAAAACGCTCTTTAACATGGTATTTACAAAAGAACGGGTAATATAAATTCATAAGTGAACCATATATGATATCATAACAATGAATATGATTCTGTAAAAAGTCAATAACATTATTTAAATCATTATACAGGAGGTTCAGACACTTATGAAGAAAATCGGACCTAAGGTAAGTGATAATTTTTCAAATCTCATTTTTATCCAAGATTGTTTATTCGTAAGTATTTACTGGGGTTATTGTTATCATCAATGTCCATGTTTTATAAAAGTGTATTCATGTATGTTTAAAGTCCTTTTTACCCATTTTTGAATTTTACTACATGGTATGTAAGGAATCTTTCTTTAGTTTATGTTACGAGGTACTTTTTCACTTTTCCGACAAAAGTACGAGAAGAATGTTTTTTTAACTTATACGGCATGAAAGGATTTTTACAGTTTTACGAAGACTTATTTTCATGAAGCTTACTCCAAAATATTTCATGACTATTTTCAACAAAATCCTTTTCTTTTAAAATTTCATGACAATTTTTTTGAAAAAAAAATAATTTTGAAGAAGAAAGGATATTTTCCTCAAGAATTCATTTCAAGTGTTTTATCAAAACCTTTTTCCATCTAAGATGACATTATTTCATATGTGTATGTTTCATGTATAATGTCTCTATGATTTACATTTTTTCACTTTTCTTATGATTAAATGATATCCATTTGCTTTATATGGATTATGTTATGATGGAATGATGTTTATGAAACCCATTTTATTATTTGGGTTATGATGAATGTTTTAAGTTTATTTTGTGGCACAAGTAAGAATGATTTCATCATGAGATGGGTGGGACCTATATCTCCCTTCAATTAATTAGGTAATGATTTATATCTCATGAGATAGACATGGCTAGAACGGAATGTTAAACTTGTTCAGTAATATAGGACTGGAACAAGGAGTGAACTCGATTCAGAATGAGACTTTTTCCACTAAGATGGTCTTGGCAGCAAGGCCTTGGCTACTATGGAAATCATATCATGTGCTTAATATTTGCCACAATTACATGTTTTATTCCCATTCTATTTTATCATTATTAATTTTTCTTTATGATCTATGCCTTACGTACTTAAATGTTTTATGTTATTGCTCAAGCTTTTGATGTTTAAACATTATGTTCATGTTTTTAAGTTCAAATGTATATGGTAAGTTTTATTTTATCCATGCTTACCCTTACTGAGAATTTGAGCTCACCCTTTTTATGTTTTCTTTTCCCCAGGATATAAAGAAAGGTTTTAGGTAAGAAAAAAAGCGGAAGATCTTTATGGGAGATGTTGAATATCTTTCACCACGATTAGAAGATTACGTTCCAAGTTTCCAACGACACAAAACTATTAAGGTCCTTATGTGTCTGTTTTTGTTATGTATTAAGTATTCCGCTAATGTAATGTAATTTCCATGTACGTCAAGCTTCGGGTCTCTATAGTTGGTATGAGAGGAAAGGTTTAGTCAACCTTTGGAAACTAGGATGAATAAACGTTAGTGAGATCCTTAGAGATATTTCTAAGGTATGTCTAGGGATGTCCCTAAGGATAATTATACGTATATGATATAGTCCAAAAACTATGTTAACAATCTATGAATTTAACCTAATATGTTAGATATTGAGTGTACTCCCCCTTTACTATATTGTTTTCTCTAGAATGATTTTTTCCTCTCATAGAAATCTTTTTGTGTTTTAGTTAATGGAGGGAACCAGAAGGAATTCGGTTAACATTGAATCCAATGGACAAATTGGTGAATATGAGAAACAAAATTGTGTAATGCCTAGAGAGAAAGATATAATGATTATGCCAAATCAGTCAACGTGATATATGATTAACAAGGTGAAATTTAGTGGTATGCCTAATTCATCAAATAAGAGGAAGATATATTTTTATACATGTTTGCATGAGGAGGAGCATAAATAAAGGAAGATTGAGATTTCTAAATAAGAGAAGAAAAACTTGATGAATACCTCAAATGGAGGGACATATGTTATCTGTGTGTAGAAAAGGGTCATAGAGTGGAAAACTGTTATGGAATTCAATGTCTTATTTGTGGAGAACACAAGAATTAGCCAACTCAATGCCATGACCTAAAAAGTTACTTCTAAATCAAGGAGGGAATTATTCCAGGACTATTATTGAAGAGGATGTATTGAAGTGTTTATGTATTGGTGTTCATGAATAATGTTTTTGAGGTACTTTTATGGCTTATTAGAATATTTTTGTATTAGTCTGCAGTGGTTTTCAATAATTTTATGGTACCGGTAACCATGAAAAGTGATTCAAATATTTTGGAAATAAAATGATATGTTCATAATGAAGGGATAAGAAGATAATTAGATGTTTTATTCATGATCTCATGATTGATATAAGTACTAAGAGATATCATGGTTTGAGAATATAGAATTTTTAAGATTTTGGTATGTGGAATGTGTTAACTTTTAACTACATTCATGTTTTCACTAAGGTTCAATGGGTATTAAATTTTCAAGAGAATACATGATTAAGGCCTTCGAATGTTTGGAATGTGACCAATAAGATATATCTTATGATATGTGGGGATCAACAATGGTATTAAATCTCTAGAAATCAGTTTCACTATATTATGAGAGTGGACTGCGGTATTATGGATAAGCCTAAAGATTGGAATGTATTATGATGGACATAAGTTAGTATTGTTTAAGGATAGAAGTTTTTTCAATATTATTGATGAGATGTTATAGTAATATAGTTTAAGAAATAAAAAAACCTACAGGACGGGCGACATCCCATCACATCGGACAAGGCTGTGGGAATCGAACCCACAACCAAAGTGCGACTGGCCTTTATCACCTACCACTGGCCTACAGGAAGTCCCTGGTTAGTAGAAACTAGTTTTATTTTATTAAGCGGTATGATATATGAAGTATAAGTTCATTTTTGGAACCATATATGATTAATATAACCATAAGATGGACTTATAACTTTTTCTGACCTTTTTTTTGAAAGATATGCACTGACCCATCATTCTATCACATGATCTGCTAACATATCACGAATAACAAATTCAACTTTATTTTTTTAAGGGATGAAGTGGAAATTGTTCAATTCATGAACAAAAGTGAGATTGTACCAAAATCATATAAGTAGTTCTTTTAATTAATCAACTTTAGGGAAATGATCTTGAAAATCCAAAATGTTGTCCTAGTTCCCTTATATCCAACGAATCAGATGGTACCTTAGATCATCACAAATCTATAGCTTTGTGATTGTTGGCATTTTCATAGCCATGTTCTCTACCACTCTCCATCAAAACATGACGGTTATATTTTTCTTCCATATCCATATTTTCACCTATGTTATCCTATGTGGAAACCCAGTGATGAGTTAATTTGGGTAACCGTTACATTTCATACTTTAGTTATTAAAGCTACTTTTTGGTATTCCTTTTTTCGATGTGGATTTCTATTTAACAAACTTTCGAGTATTAAACCATTTATAACCCTGAAGAATTTGGACGGTGAAATTCATTTTAAGGGGGGTAGAATGTAACACCCCGAGATTTTATGAAAAATATTCTTTTAATTTCGTTAATGTCTTGTGTTGTATGCTACACTAAGATTACCTTGCGCTATATGCAACACCGTATTAGCGTGCAGTATACGCAACACTATTATTGGATCGTGTTACACACAATTTTGATAATAGTTATTCTACGCAACATTGATTATATATATATATATATATTCAATGTATAAATGAAATATGGTTGGATTCTGTTATAAGAAACAACGAAGTATTCTTTCACAACACGCAACCCTGACTTTGCTTGCATTACACGCAATCGTGACCTTCCTTGATAGCGCGTGCTGTACGCAATATCGGGTTTTACTAAACAACGATTATTATTATAATATTATTATGAACTAGAAGTTATGAATAGTATTAACTAAATTTTGAATTTTATAACATTATTATTCATCTTACACATTTTCTATAACATGGTATAAGAACAAAATAAATTTTTCAGGTAAAATAAGTATTTTCCAAAAAATGAAGTTTTGCTGCCTTTTGATGGCGCACCGACATTAAATCTAGTTTTTGACGTGTTTATAAGTTCAATTTGACAAAATAAAATTCTTCTTTGGAATCATGAAATAAAAATTTACTTTGGATAAAATTTTCATATCATTCTGGTATCATTCATATTTTGATGAATAGTAAAAACACGCTATATTTTAATTAAAAACAAATTTTTTCATCGCAATTATTCATATGGATAAATTATAATATTGAATGGTTTTAAAGTATAAATATAATATATTTTTATCATTTAATATAATTTATGTCATTAGCATTGATTTTACATTAAATTCGTAGGTTAAATCAATTCAATCTTTTGCAATGTTTTAAAGAAAAACCTGTTTTCTTTGGACAACAGGATTAATTTCAATTTAATTTCTGCAAATTTTATGTATTGAATTTGGAAAAATGGATTCAAAATTTGGAATCATTGTGTCCAAATTATGTTAATATGCTACTTTTTTCTTGGGAATTATGAATAGTAACTACGGAAAATTTCATTTACCATAGTTAAAGGTAAATCGGGTAATTAAGGGTAAATATAATATTATAAAATTACCCTAACACATGAAAAAATTCTACTTGATGACTCAAAGATTACCAATATCACATAATGGTTGGATTAGATTCATTTAATGGACATTTTTTCATGAAAATAATTTAATTATTATTAAAACCAATGAATGTGACAACATGTCACTTTCTTAAATCTTATAAGTATATTAATTTTAACGTAGTGATAAACATCATGAAACATCTAACCATAATATAATCCAAAAATATAATAAAATTATCCACATCTTGATAATTTATTTATAATTTTTAGGGATTAAATAATTGTCATTAATGTAGATAGATTAATGGTACAGAAATTAATTATTAAGTGAAAAATAAGTAATATAGTTTTTATTGAAATAATAATGCCCACTAAAATTCCCAAAAACCTAAAAAAAAATTCTTTGTAGTGTATATATACACCTCAATAATCCATTTACCAAATCTATAACCGTTTGGAGCCTTATAAAAGTGATTATGACACTTATATTATTTTATTTTAAAAGATGCCAATGTTTTCACCTTCATAATTTAATAAATATAACAATTTAAATATTGTGATTTTAGGATAATAAATTCTAGTAAAAGTATTATTGTGAAATTTAATAGATTTATCTTAATCATATGATTTTATTTTTAATTTTTATGCAACAAATCAGTATATTAAATAATTATACAAAAATTTTGTAGTAATTTTTTATTAAGAGATAAACCAAATAAATTGTTTTAAAAATAATAGAATAAATAATATATGAACTATTTAATGTAATACAGTAATTTAATAGACACATATGACCTTTTATGAATCTATTAAAGATTTTAGTTCGAACATATCTTCTGTATATATTTTATTTAAATTAAAATAAATGAATAGTGTCAAAATTGACACTATTGTTATTTTATAAAAATATCATATTATAAAAATGTTTAAAAATCACAAAAAAATTTCAAAATTATAAATTTAAATTTATATGGTCTATAATGTTATAAAGTAACCAATTATGTAAAATTAACAACAAATAATTAATTATTTGTTATAATTTAAAATTCAAAATTTTATTACCACAAATAAACATAAATAGATTAAATAAGGATAAATCAAAATGATAAGGTTTAAAATAAGATCCAAACATGTATAAATTTGATTGTTTGATGATATTACAACCTTATCTCATCTAATATTCGAATATGAGTCATTTTTGGAGGTTTTTAAGTGGGGTTAGATTTATTATAAATTAATATGTTTAAGAATTCCAAAGGTGCCCCTCTCCTCCTTTATAAAAGGGAACCTCCTCCCTCTGTTCCTCACACCACTTTCAGCCTTCAAGCTCAGTCAACCCCTGCCAAATTCTCTTCTACACTTCCCTAGAGACATTCTATAGGTTCTGGTCTTCTTCAAAGACCAATTTTAGTCCCCTAAGAGGAGGTCTCAAAGAGGCGCTTCAAAGAAGAGGTAATGACCGTTACCAATTCTTTCAACATTATTTCTTATTCCACTTCTTCTTATTAGGTTGTTTCATTATGAAGTAATAACATCAGTATCACTCATATACTTATATGTTATTATAATAATGAAACAACCCTATGTCACCATCTATCCATCCTATGGAAAACGAAATCACCGCGCGTGCGTACGTACGGAATACCGTCTCCACGCCGTGGTGTAATCTATATTCCACCACCACCATACTTGATTGGGTATAATGGTGTAAATAGTAACAATATATAATTATTTTAAAGTGATATATATTCTGTAATAGAATATATACACTCCAATAAAATTCCACGATCATGGGAACAATATCATCGCTCGTGCGTACGTACGGAATACCGTCTCCACGACGCAATGAGATTCATTCTCAATGATTAACCATTCATAAATGATTATAAAGTATATATAATAAGTAATAATGAAATATATGACATAATAATGATACTGTATTTATGTATATATATATATATATATTTATGTCATCCAATTAATTCCATTCAATTCAATGAGGAAATGAAAACAACGTTCATGCGTACGTACGGCCTACCGTCTCCATGAACAATGTATTTCATTCCATTTATTGATCTATTATATATATATATATGTTCTGAATATATATTATAGATAAATCATGTTTTATATTCTGGAATTAATTAATCATTATCTAAGTAATTATATGAATAATTACAAGTCAAAACACGGACGACAAATGAAACGATTTTATCCAAAACACTCTTTAACATGGAATTTACAAAAGAACGAGTAATATAAAGTCATAAGTGTACCATATATGATATCATAAAAATGAATATGATTCTGTAATAAGTCAATAACATTATTTAAATCATTATATCGGAGGTTAGGACACTTATGAAGCAAATCAGAGCTAAGGTAAGGGATAATTTTGCAAATCTTATTTTTATCCGATATTGCTTATTCGTAAGTATTTACTGGGTTTATTGCAATCATCCATGTCCATGTTTTATAAAATTGTATTCATGTATTTTTAATGTCATTTTTACCCATTTTTTACTTTTACTACATGGAATGTAAGGAATCTTTCTTTACTTTATGTTACGATGTACTTTTTGACTTTTCCGTCAAAAGTACGAGAAGAATGTTTTTTTAACTTATATGGCATGAAAGGATTTTTACGGTTTTATAAAGACTTATTTTCATGAAGCTTACTCCAAAAGATTTCATGACTATTTTCAACAAAATCCTTTTCTTTTAAAATTGCATGACAATTTTTTGGAAAAAAAAATTTGAAGAAGAAATGATATTTTCCTCAAGAATTCATTTAAAGTGTTTAATAAAAACCATTTTCCATCTAAGATGACATTATTTCATATGTGTATGTTTCAAGTATAATGTATCTACGATTTACATGGATTCAATTTTCTTATAATGAAATGATATCCATTTGTTTTATAAGTATTATGTTATGATGGAATGATGTTTATGAAACCCATTTTATTCTTTGGGTTATGATGAATGTTTTAAGTTTATTTTGTGGCACAAGTAAGAATGATTTCATTATGATAAGGGTGGGACCTATAACTCCCTCCAATGCATTGGGTAAATATTTATATCTCATGATATAGACATGGCTGGAATGGAAATTTAAACCGGTTCAGTAATACATGATGGGAACGAGGAGTGAACTCAATTCAGAAAGGGACTTTGTCCACTAAGATGGTCTTGGCAGCAATGCCTTGGCTACTATGGAAATCATGTCATGTACTTAATGGTCTCCATAATTACATGTTTTATTCCCATGATATTTTATCATTCTTAATGTTTCATTATGAACTATTCCTTACGTACTTTCATGTTTTATGACATTTCTCAAGCTTTGGATGTTTAAACATTATGTTCATGATTTTATGTTCAAATATATATGGTAAGTTTTATTTCATCGGTGCTTACCCTTACAGAGCATTTGTTCATGTTTTTAAGTTCAAATGTATATGGTACATTTTATTTTATCCATGCTTACCCTTACTGAGCATTTGAGCTCACCCTTTTTATGTTTTCTTTTCCCCATGATATAAAGAATGGTTTTAGGTAAGAAAAAAAAGGGAAAGATCTTTATGGGAAATGTTGAAGATCTTTCACCATGATTAGAAGATTATGTTCCAAGTTTCCAAAGACACTAAACTATTACGGTCCTTGTGTGTCTGTTTTTGTTATGTATTAAGTATTCTGCTAAAGTAATGTAATTTCCATATACATCAAGCTTCTGGTCTCTACAGTTTCCCGCCACGGGATATTTGCGAAGGGACCCCGTGGAAAAAACTTATTTGCGATGGGATCCCGTAGCAATTACCCCATCGCTAATATCTACAAATCTAGTAGTGGATGGTACGAGCTACAATGGAGATGGTGAAGATCATTCATGAGTGGATGATGACTTCACAATGTAGGTAGAAGTCATATGCTGACAGGAGATGAAGACCTCTGGTGCTCGAGGATGGTGACCAATCATCCTATGGTTCTCACCTCGATGAGGTCTATAGAGATTTGGCTGAGGTAGAAATGTATCTCCGAGATTCATCATACCTTTTCTGTTCATTTGTAGAGTTTGAGAGGTGGATTACCGCATAGCTCATCCGCCTCAGTTGCACTGGGTACACAACGTCTTCCACATATCTCAGCTGAGGAGATATGTTCACGACTCTTCTCACATCATCGACTATGGAGAGGTGTACATTGATGATGGGGAGACTCTCACAGAGGATTCAGTGGAGATTAAGGATCAACAGGAGCGGGTACTACATGGACACTCGATACATCTGGTTCACGTTTTCTGGTAGCACGGGAACCTCCAGGAGAGAAGATGGGAGTAGGAGGCTCAGATCAATGCTCAGTACGCCCACTTGTTCCCTTAATTCGAGTTGTAGCTTACGGGGACATAAAGCCCTGAGGTGGGGAGAATGTAAAGATGCGGAAATACCGTGTAATTTTTTTTCATAAAATTCATGGTAAATTTTCAAGTCTGTGAAAATTGATGGCGCATGATTCTGAGGCCCAGTGTGCCTGAAATCAATTTCTGATGTTCTGTTCATTTACATTCTATAAACATACGAGCGGGGTTTTATAACTTTTGATCCGGTGTTCAAAATTGAAATCTGAGGGCACCATTTAACTCACAACGCCTGTATTCAAATAAAGAGACATTCACTTATATGATAGTGGGTCAAGAATAAAAGATATTTTTAGGGTTTTTAGAGATTTAATTTTATAAAAATAAATTTTGTGGATTTATTTTTATTTGATGTTTAAAATATCCTCATTGAAGTTGGAGGTAGGTCAACCACACCATAACATCCCATGAGAGGTTATGATGGTGGGGATCATCTGAACCTATCATCCAGAGAGTGTTTATGACATGGGGACCACACAAGGCTAAACCCCTCTATTGACGGAGGAGATTAAAACCTCTCAACAATACCTAATTAATGAGGGAGATCCATGTGTCCTCCCCTTAAATTAATTGGTGCCAACTCCCCTAATTAATTTCTACCAACACTCATGCATTAATTAGGTTTGACCATTTAAATTTAATTCACCAATTTCAATGTTGTTCCAAAAAATAAAATAATATAAAATCTAATTTTTTTGTTGGAATTTCACATTTGGTGGAGATTGGGAAGAGAATATCTTGGGAGAAATGTTCTTCCAATAAAGAATGTGCCACCAACGAAGAATTCTCCACCAACGAAGAACGTCATCCTTCTTCGACTTCCACCTATTGATCCTACTAATGTGGGGCATCTTCAACCGAACTACACTCTGCATCATCATCAATGAGCTTACGTAGCTCGGGATTGGGTGTGCGTGGTGTAGGCGATGATCGAGGAACTCCTTCGTCTTCTTCTAGTGACTTCGACGTCAACGACCGACAATCAAAGGTAGGGGGTTTATTTTGTGTAACTTTCCTTCTATTTTACTCTTCTTCATATTGAAAATGAATCGTTGTGTGGTTGTAAAACAATTTATGTTCATCTTTATGACAATTTTATGAGCCATGTGATATCACCATAAATGTGGAGGGTGGGGGACAAACCAACATGGCCCGACCTCTATGTCATTCTTGTTTGTGTTGTTTCTCAGCAAGGTGACGAAGCGGCATTGATAGCGATGAAGGCACATGCAAAGGTTGCACTTCCTGTGGCCTTTGCAAACTGCACCTCCCCTACTGCATTTTGGTTCCCCGAACGAGCCGACTCCATGGGACGAACCCCTGTCGGCCTACCGCACACCCGGTCGCACCACCACCGGCCTACCGTGTGCCCAGACTAAACCCTGCCGGCCCACGCTGGATCGAGCTGTGCCGACCAGCGCCGACATGAACCACATAGGTCTTGCCTCCTGTCCTCTTGGCCGCATACTGGACAGGTCGCGCCCTACCTAGCCGCCCACCGGCCCGCCTGGAGCCATGCCCGGCCGCCTCCCGGCCTGGCTGCGCCCTGCACAGCAGCCCGCTGGTTCACCTGGCGTCCTACCTGACCACCTCCCATTCTGTTCATGCCCTCCCTGGTAGACTGTTGGCCCACCTAGCACCCTGCCCCGATGCCTCCCGGCCTAGACACGCCCTTCTCGACCGCCCGCCAGCCCTCCTGGCACCCTGCCCGGTCGCGTGCCCACATGGTCACGCCCTGCCCAGCTGCCTCTTGGCCGCCCAGCCTCCTGAACCGGCTGTGAACCAACTTTTGGTGCCCTGGCCGAACCAGCCCGGCCACACCCCATGGGCTGTGCGGAGTCGGGACGCGCCGTCACAACGCTCCAGGATGAACCAACCCCACACACGGGCCAAACCGCCCTCACGACATACTTGTCTCGGACTAGAAGGTCGGGCCGAACCTAATAGGGTGGCCCACCCAATCGGTCGGGTCAGACCCAATAGGTTTGACCAGGCGACCTAGATCGGGTCGGCCTAGACTGGGTGGGGTGGAGTCGGTCTGACCGGGAGGGACCGATCCCGGGCCCACTTCTGAACCTTTTCTTTTTTGGCCATACCTTTTTCACTGAACGATTGTTTGACGAACTGTCAACAATGCTGTATTTCATGGAGCATGGAGGTCCCTTTGAGTATACCCCACAAGAGTTCGGGGTAATGTTGAGATACATTTAGGTTGGACCGTACACAAATCCAACCGGGCCCCCAGGACTTAAAGTATAATAGCTCATAGTCCGTGCGTCTGATTAACGCGTCATCTATTGAGTTAAGACCTCTATGTCGTGGAAAACCTTTGAGATACTTAATACTAGGATTTCGAGGCAGTTGGATAATCGACCAGTAGCTTTTGGAGCGAATCATTCGAAGACGATCAAGCATTTTTGCAGGAACCTAGAAGCTGGATGAGACCTGATGACTGTTGACCGTTTGACTTGGAGTGATTCAACTAGCCCAGTGGGGAGTGCCTTTGTTTCGCGGCAGTCCAACAATGGGGATCACCTATGTGTGAGCATGGCAGACCCATGATACTAGATAGGAGTAGTACCTTAGCAGGCTATGAGGTGGAGTTCCTCTGTGTGACACAGCAGACCCACGGTGGGGAGAGCCTCAGTATGAGCACGACAGACCCACGATACTCGGTATGAGAAGTATCTCAGTAGTCCAAGGTTAGTGGGAAGCACCTTTTTGTGATGAGGCAGGACCAATGTACTCAATAGAGGAGTATTTTTCCATTAGACGAGAGTTAAAATTGATACAATCCCTAGAATAAATTACTGGTTGAGCTGAGTCAGTATCTTTTTTTATTTACTTAATGATTGAGATGGATTACTTGATTACTTAGGTATATGTATGAGAATATTCCTATGTGGGTTTTTTTGTTGATTTCATATTTTTTGGTTGCTCTTTTTTGAATTTTGTCGTTCCTTGAGGGTCTCGGGGTCCCTACTGAGTATCATTATACTCATCCATACAAGGGTTATTTCATCACCTAGTTGAGTTGGTTACAGATGACAGACAACGCTGACAGAGGCTGAGAGTACCAGGACTAGACGTTAACCAGAGGTGGACCATATGACGTGTCGGTATGTGGACGAGACAGAAATATGTGGAGTGTTCATGAGACTATCTGTACCTAACATTCAGGTAGGATTTGTGGTGGATGATCCAAGAGATGATCTTCACCTTTCAGCTATTTTGTCCTTTTCAGTTGTAATTTTTTTCTTTTGTACTTGTATTTTTTTATTGGGCTTATATTTCGACCCATCTACTTTCAGCACGCTTTGTATACAGTTTTACTTAGTATTTTTCTTCCAGCTCATACTCTGTTGTCTGTGTTTCCATTTTTTAATGTCAATGCCTTCCCAGTTTAGGGATTTATGCCTTTGGTGCGAGATGCCAGCCCTGGCCTTTGGAAGGCGTGTTTGGGGCCGTCACGGCACAGGCCCTAGGGGATGGGTCATGAGAGGCCCCTCCCAAGGTGACACACTATGTTGTATAAATCCTTTGTCAAGAAGATCATCCAACTGTGACTTCATATATTTTAGTTCAGCTAGTTCCATCCAGTCAGAGGGTATTAAAACTAGTTGTGTAGAAGTTATTTAGCCAAATGGAAACTAGATATAACTATATAGGGTAAAAATACACAACCATAAAGGAAGAAAATTGGGTAACATGAGAAAAATTATGGGTATATAACCTCTCAAATTTACCCACTCTAGATGAAAATAAACCACTCATATCATACACCCCAACTACGGATAAAAAGGACTAACCCTGGAATACCATGGTTCCTATTTTCCTTGAACAAAAATAGTCATACCACTTACTACAGTAAGGTAAACCTGTTAATGAAAACAATCAATAAGGTAATTAATGGAAAGAAGATAATTTATTCTATAAATGACATCAAGAGGTTTCATGTCGAGGACCAGAAAATTCCAATACATGTCGACATCTGTTAGAGAGAAGACACAAGTGACACTATGTAGATACTGATCCCTCTTAGATATTATGGGTTTAGTAATATCCATTAAACAATATTAAGAATCGACTATAAGATTTAACAAATTAAGAATATAATTTGGATTAAATGGTTGAGATAAACTAGTGTCAAATAGATCAATAACTACTAAAGAAGTTATTTTAATGTTACCTATCATAAAAATGGACTCGTAGCTTCTTCCTCTAGAGACTGTTCTATTGTATGTAGTAGATTAATTATAGATTCATATGTATGGAACCCTTTTATACATCAAGAATATTATTTCCCCACAGTTTTAGTAGGAGATAATGATCCAGTTACACTATGTGGAGTAGAAAAGTTATGAAAAAATTAATATAATTGTTATGAACATATGTATTATCTAATGATCTTAGGAGTTCCAATTCAAACCCTTATAGACTATCCCATCTTACCACACTGATATAAAGTCAAAGGATTTCACTCTGGTGCGACAGTATGTCTGGTATGACCCTTCAATCAATAACATCCATGAGAATCATCATGTTTATGATTTCCCTTTAATTAAGCCATGCTGCCACTTTGTTAAAACGGAAATCATGTCAACCCTTAACCTTCAGCATGTTCCATCTCATTCCTCATATCAATATCATAAACATTAAAATATGTGGGAATCATTAGCAATAAAACCTGAGAAAAAAATACTTTATTAATGTCCCAAATCAAAAAATTTGAGCATTAATCCTCTCAATAAATAAAATATCTGGAGGAATATACACCAACTTAGTAAATTGATTTGAATATGTACACATGTTTATATTGAGAAACTCAATCATTAAAAACTCTATATTTGTGGCCAAAAAAATTTAATAAGGATAGAATAAATTGTTAATATGAACCTTGATGCCTTTCCACTCAATTGATTCATGTTACTAGCCATCACCATCTTGTCCCACCAACTTCTTATCGGTCTCTTAAGAATGGTGGTGGTACACCTCCTTGATCTTGTCTTGTGTCTCAATGAACTCATACATCAATTCTATCATTCCCAACCATTACACATAATGTTTCGAATCATTGGAGACATTAAAAACATGTAAATTCAGGAGAAGGAACACTTGAGTACGATTTCAAATACCACCCCATGAGCCTGAATAGTTCATGAATACACATATACTAGATTGTAGTCTATTAGAGAATTTGCTCACTAAAGTTCAGTATAATATTCCTCCCAGATATGATAGGTACATCTACTCAGAATAATTATGCTTCGAAACCTCATAATACAACAAGGAAGACTTTAAATAATTCTCAAACATAGAACAAGGGAATCCAGATACCTTCTAATTTAGAAAACAAGATTTGGATTTCACTCTATCCAGATAAATACAAAAAAAAGACTAGAAATAATCAATGTGGCGTATTTCCCTAACCACCCCTGGATACGTAAGGATAATTATAGTGTTAGAGAGTCAATAACACAATAAAAATTACCTTTAATGTTATGAAAAGAATCACAATTCAAATTATCGCCATGACTTGATGCTCAAGAAAAACCTGCTCTGATAACATTTTTTTGACAAACCAGCCTAGTTAAATAGGCAACCCAATAATTGAGCTATTCATGACAAATTCTGAAGGACACTCCATATCCATGTGGTTCTACAACTATAACCAAGAATTATACAACATTCATGGGAGAATTAATTTTCCAGAAATATAGCGAAATAAAAATAGGCATAATGCATTGCAAATGAAATTACAATAGGAGTAATGTACTAGAGGAAAATAAGGAATTAAAGAATAATGTACTATATCCCATGTAGAAAAATAGGGAATAACAACCCAAGTCCCTTTAGAAACATCTAACGATGTCTATGATTCAATAGATAGATCCTCTATAATGTAATATATTCCCCTTGCTCGATCATGGAAGTATATAATCTGAAAACACCAAATGGAACCAATAAGGTGTGTGAAAAAAATCCCAATAAGGTATCACCAATGATTCCATAATAGATTTCAAAAATATATTAACCAAATGAATCATTCCAATTTTAATGTAATTATTCTTGTTATTTTAAATCATATTTAAATAAATCATACTATACAGTTCTAATGATCAAAAAATACATCAATAAAATCTATTACAATGAAGTAATTCTTCTAAAATAATGGCTTATATAAAAAAATTTGTATACTCATTTTTTGATAAATCTATAAGGCATTTAAAAAAGTTTAAAAACATTTGAATACATTTATATTTCAAATATAATCATGCAAGAAAAATGGTAATATTCCAAATAGGTATGACCATTATAGTATACAATATTACACACTCACTTAGTGGTCAAATAAATATTTGCATACACATGTCCCATTAGAACTAGAAATGGGTGAATCATCGTCATCAAATTGGTGATGTGACATGATGAATTTATGTTTTAGAACATTTTATAATCATTGAGTGTGTCCAAATAACAGACAAACTACATATAATTTCCTTGTGATCATACACAATAAATGATGGGTAGTTTATTTTTAGACTTCTTAAAATACAATTAAATCACATTCCTCCCATTTTAAATTCCAATTTCTATGAAAAAAATAATTTTTTAATGAAATAAATTTTATTTTAATAAAATAAACCCAAATGGTTTATATAAATACTTTTCAATCCTTTTTCACAATATTGATATCAATTCAAAACGAATTCCATAAATTTAACAATTCATTTTTAAAATTAAATTATATGATTTTTTTAAATATTTTCTATGAAATATATAATTTAAAATAAACATTTTATATTAACACAACCCAATCTAATATAATTGGGGGATTCCCAGTTTTCATTCCCAGTCCATTCAAAACCTTAAATTCAATGGAATTTTTTTTAATTATTCAATTGAGTGCCATTTAAAAAAACAATTTAAATAAACAACTGAAATAAATCCATAAATTTAATAGTAATACATTTGTAAATAAGGAATAAAACCACCTACCTTTTCCCCGAAACTGATATTTGCAAAAAAAACCAACCAATGAGAATGGTGGCATATAAGACATCAAAAGTCAACCTATAGTAAGATCTAGTATCACATAGCATAGATCCATCAATTTTTGGATGATCTATTTAAATCCTAATGGAGTAGAAAGGGATAAATATAAATATTGGGGGACAAATATTACCCAAGAATCACCTGACCAATGAAACGATGATTGAACACCGAACAAGGAGATGAAAAATGTTTTGAGGACTCGATGATATCTTTGGAAAGGGATTCAGTCAAGTGAAATGGAACATGAAAAGGGTATAAAAGAGGATATCATCCATGATTCCTATTTATAAACTGCATTCAAGGTATAACATGACATGTAACACCATTACATGTCATGTAATTTCTAATTATTGTATCCTTTTGGAAACTCGTTGAATCAAATTCATAAACATTCATTAATTATTTCATGAGGTGTAATAAATCCTATGGTCATGTAACTTTCATGATGTGAACCCTTCAAGATATGTACCAAGAAATAATTACATACCATGTAACATAGTTACCCATTGTTTAACCCTCCAACAAACTATATAGAAGGATAGTTGTGGACGGTAGTCCAATAAATATCTATATTTCCTATTATATGTAACCTCTCAATATCAAAGCAACCAAACATAATTAAAAAAAATAAAATAGTATGATAGGTATAATGATGTACCTATCATATCGAGAATAGAATGTTACAATATCACTTATATATTTGATAAAACTATTAATATAAAAATTAGTTCCACACATCTGTGTAAATAGGTATAATATAATATAGTCTAAATATTCCTTCTCCGGAAACCTCTCTATGGTCATGTCCATTGAGAAAAACTATGGGATTTTCGATATGTACATGTTTAGACCTATCATATGATATATAAGTGAAGATAGATATCAAACGTAGATGTGTTATGTGAAAATATATTATACAATAGATGATTAAATATTGGAATCACTATTATATGAATAATGAATATGTATACCATCATGGATCCACACTATATTTCAATTAACTCGAAGACATTATCAAACTCCACCATGTCGGGGAATAATTCACCAAAGAACATGGTCATGAATGTATCACATGTCACACCATCGTTTAGGAGAAAATAGTACCAAGATAATAATGAAATAAATAATAAATTAATCACCTTAATTAAATATTACATCTCAAAAAATATTTCACGACACAAATACTAAAGTTTTTATTATTATTTTTATTTCCAACATTAACAACATTATCTACAATATATGGGAACTTTCTACAAGATCATAATCCTCTATATATTTTCCTACTAATATCATATTATAAAATCATATTCATTACATATGGAATAGTAACATAAAGAATGAGTTGTTTCTGATTTTAAATGTGGGAAAAAAGATCATTAAATGTTAGATTTTAAACATGAAGGTGTATATTAGAATGATATATATATATAATGATATATGACAACAAAAATGTAATTATTATAATATAAGATAAAGAAACAAAAATTTATAAATATGATATTAAGGATGTGATGTATTTATTACATTGATCAAAATTTATATCAGTAGGAATAATATAGATCACATGAAATAAATATGTGGAATAAGTTCATAATATAATGTAACCATGAAATTAATGCATTATTTGATAAAAAATACTTAAAATGGGACATGATCATATATATCTGATTTATTTACATTGTGGACCATTGTATCCACCATCATATTAAAAATTAGCATTGATATATGAGATCAACACCGATATTGGTCACACACACCGCATTTAAATATTTCTAATTGCTGAAAAATTCTCATATATGTAATATCATAAGAGATATAATCCATTACCATATGACTTTCATATTCTTAAAGGTCCCAAACATCCAATAATACACACATTTTTGTGAAAGATGAAATCTAAAACATAATAATAATTTAAAGATTACATTGGAAAAAAATTATAAAACTATTTATAACATTACATAAAAAGAACATAATAAAAAAAAATAATATGAAAAGATTATGTTTCAAAAATATAAAATCTCATAATAAATAACATTTGGTGCTGAAAATTTCCAATCCTAAATGATAAACCATGGAAAGTAAATTTTATTTATATTATATTTTTTAAAATGTGAAATTTAATACATTATATTAGAAATTAATTTCAAATATCTTTTTTAAAGAATGTTATGAAATTTGAAAACATTAGTAAAAAATAAAAATTTCCTTGAATGTACAAAATGGTTTCAAAATAGAGTTTCTAATATACATTTATTCAATTTACATTTAAAGTAATCAATAATTATTAATATTTGTATGAGAAAAATTTATAAGAAAGAAAATATATAATGAATGATATAACATTTATTTTGTTATGATGGAAAAAAACTTTTAATAATTTATAAAAACATTATTGGAAGCATAAATCATTATAAAAATAAATAGAACTGTTTTATTTTTACACGAAATATTCAGAGTAAATGGATAAATGGTGAAAAAATTGAGTTTTTTCTAGTGAATGGAAAACATTAATTGATACAAACAACAGAACATTTATGAAAAATCCATTACATCCAAATGTTGTTAATAAAAAAGATTTTAATTTTAATGAAAATATGAAATCATATTAATAATTATATTTTTTGTGAAAAAATATTTCCCAAAAAAATAAGGATGAAATAAATCCTAGAATTTTTATAGTTTATAATATATGTTTCCATTGTGATAATGGAAGAAGATGAGTGTGTTGAAACCCAACCCCATAGAGAATAAAAACAATGTCTACTAGTGTTACATTATAATGATTGTGATGAACCAAATTCTGAAGCATCACTAAGTTTAGTTGTCATGGTAAAATAGATACATATATGAGTATCAGATAGTAATAGAATAAACTAATTACAATATAATATTTTTTTGAGGATACCTTTATTTAATCTATTATAACACCGTATAAATTTCATAATTTTTTTCATAGATTCTTTGTTAAGGGAACAAATAAGGGTGATCATAAATTCTCAGTAATGGAAATGAATAGTGCAAGAAATAATTAATCAAATATAATAGTAAATATGTTAAATTAATAATTGTCAACATATCCCATTCAAATAACTAGTTAAGGTAAAATAAATATGGCCTGGTAAAAAACCTGAAACCATTCCCTTGAATCCATAAACTGAAAATGATGGGAATCCTTTGATATATCGATGAAAAATTTCATGGATAAATAATAACTGAATCAAAATATAGAATAGAAATAATGATTGAAATCTATTACATAACATTGATTCTTTGTTACGTGGATCTAATAATATCAAGGCTTCATGTTGATAATCAAACACATTTAAGGTTTCATTCTAATAATCTAATACTATCAAGGCTATTTGACATGAATCTAATTCTAAAAATGGTTCATGAATATTATTTTATACATTCATGGCTTCATTCCAGGAATCTAATACTGTAAAGGCTTTATTTCATAAATCAAATAAATTAAAATTGAACATTGTATGAAAAATAGTAAATCTTTTAGGCAATGAATATATACATGATAAATGGTATGTATAATTAGTTAATGTTTTATGTTTAATGATCATATGTAATTGATTATATCTAGGGCCTACCAAATTAATGATTGGTGTGAATGTAAATACTATAATAATCAAAATCAATCATAAACCATCTAGAGGATGTATAATGAAGGTATTGAAAAATACCCTAAGTGGAGTAAAAATAAATGGTTTTTTTTATGAATATTAATATTATAAAAATATTAGTTAGTAAAATTCTTCATGAATGTATCCTTTAGTTTTGTAAAAACATTATAAACAAAATTTCATTTAAATTATATATTGAAAAAAAATCATTATTAATTATCATTTAAATCATTCAAAGTAAGCGTCTAATAAATAATTCTAAATAAATCTATACATGTCAAATGAGTTAGAAAGAGAATTCTTTTTAAACAGTAATATTTTTTAATTTTTTTAATTCCAAATGAGACAAGAATATTCCATTGTAAACATTGGTAAATGAAAAAAAGGGAAAACATGGTTTTACTAAATAATTTGGAAATGGATAAAACATTTTTAAAACATTTTTGGAAAATAATATTTTTATTAGAAAACATGTTTCCTAACTAAATAGAGAAATAGAGTCAGGTTTTCTTAAAATCAATTTCTAAAAAAAATTCATACAAAATAGAGGAAAAATTGGACTAATAGATGAAAAATTACATGAATTACTAGAGGATAGAAAAACTAATGGTATTACGGAATAATATTCATGTAATATATTCATATATAAATGAATGATTATTATAGTTATTTATACTAAAAATTATCTTTAAACAATACTAATTGTCCCAAACAAACTAGAAATCTTTAAAATCATAAGTCATATTAAAGAATGACATTAAATTTAATCTCAAAATACCATTAAGATATAATAATTCAAAATAAAATATATAAAAATGTATAGTTTATTCACCACAAAATGTAGGTAAGTGGTGAATATAATATTTATCTTATAGTTGTAAAACATGTGGTGGAAATAACATACCTCATATCAGATTTGTCTTAGGTGTCATTATATTCCTGGTAAAAAAACACATGTTAATTATTAAAAATATCTAGAAATTTATAAATATTTATCATAACTTTAATTTCACTAATTTCTATGTTATAAAAAACTACATAATCAATTAATATTACGTCAGGTGTTTTGACCAATATCATTTTATATGTTAAAAATAAACATTATAGGTCAACCATGATTAACTGGGTCATTATATAACATCCATTGAAAAATAATAATAAAATAAATATCATATTTATAAAATAATTATACTTTTGAAACCAATCATTAAATATGAATATGAAAAATGATCCATTGTTGCAATCATTTATATTATAAGTCGTATGTATGCATGTGTAAAGATAGAATTTAAAATATCATTATGGAAAGAAGGTATGTAATAATATATATTCATATAAATATAAATATATCATAAATTTAGTTTTATTTAATCATATAAAATTATTTTTATGTAAAATGAATGACTTTTTGTTGAGGAGGTGGTTGTCTACTCATCCACTAATGACGTTATTTCTTTTTAAGTCTGTGAAAGGGTAATAAAGAAAAGTAAATATATATATATTATTTATATAATTCTATATATTTCATGAATAATATATATATGTTTTTTATATCATTTATTTGTTTTTAAAACCATCCTTTATACGTTCTATGTATATTATGAACAAAACACTTCGCTTTGAGGGGGGGTGATAGTCCGCACACACTCAAACAGTGTTATCTTATTAACAAAAAATGTAAAGTATAATGGATTAATTTAAAAAATAATTAAATAAGAATAAATACATAATAATTATAATATATAACATATATAAACATTTTTTCCATCATAATTAGTACCATGGGAGGTGGTAACGGAAGAATGAACAGTCAATGTTCCATGAGGCGGTAGTTCAGCACACACATAAAGAGTAAGTTAGTCACCCATAAGATGAAAGTATGTGTTAGTATATGTAGAACAAATAATATTAAAACATATCATTATATGTATTATAATGGTATTATTATGTCATCATGGAATAATAATTTTTTAATGAGTGGTTAAACCATCAAATTTGAAGTTCTTGAAAAATGATGTCACCTCTTAATTGAGTAACTCCTTTTGGTATGCACCAAAGACATTATTGGGATTACCTTATGAACAAGGTAAGGATTCTAGTTTTATGGGAGGGATGTTGAGAATATATTTGGTTTGATATTTTTTGAGAAAATGTGTCTTTATAGGTGTAAATATGTTGGAGTAGAGGTGACATTTTTCACGTAGAGGAGTGGCACTATTATATATTTTGGAATATGGAATTACGCCTATGTTTTTTCCATTTATATTTGATCTCATAATGGTTAAAATTTAATTAAATGATGGATAATGTCTAAATATATCTATAAAATTGATTTTGGAAAATACTCTACGTCATTTGGTCACATAATATTATGGTTCATTCCCATGTTAATCTTAATTTCACATTAATAATTTCTATAAATTAAATCACTTTTACTAATATTTTTGGACAAAAAATATTTGGATTTATTATAAATTATGAATTATATTTATTTAATGTATAAAATACTTTTTTCCAAATTCTAATAACATAAGTATTTTGATGTAATTTATATTTAATTATACAGGCATGACGGCAATTCAGATTTCTAAAGTAAAAAATGTGACAACTTTTGCTATTATTTTATATTCAATTTAAAATTGAAATTGTTTCTAATGACATAATATTGATTAATATATAAAATATTATTATATAATTAAATGTTAAAACAAATTTAACATTTGAACAGTCATTAGAAATAAATTACATGAAAATGAATTTTATATTTAAGATTTAGTATTTTTCATTTTTTATAAAAATTGAAATTTCTTAAAATAATATAGAAATTAACAATGTAATTATATTTATGTTTATCTTTCATAAATTAAGATTATTTCAAAAATTATAATTATAAAATTTCAATAAAATATATTTACAATATATTCTCCAATATAAGGCTGTAAAAGTTCTATAATAATTATATCGTATTTTATGTGAAATAATGGGTTTATTCATAAATTATTTATATATTATATGTTCGATGAGTATGAAAAAAAGGTTATTTATTATATTATGTATATGTATAATAAATAAATATAACATAATAATTTTAATTATATTAATTTATTTGGGTTAAATGGATTTCAGATCATAATTTTTTTTTCAATAAAAATAATCCCACTATATTCAAGTGGTTCTTATATTCATATCTAATTAATTATAAACCAATGAATACATTTTAAATTTTTTAATACACATATCTCCAAATTTATGTTAATTATATTCAGAACCTATAATTTAAAATCATTTTTATATATTATTATATTAATTTATAATATTTTACAAATAAATTGTTGTCCGGAAAAACTATGTTTTTCTTGTAACAAAAGCCATCGAAGAAATGTTTTGTTATGTGTATCATATAATAACATATTGTTATTTGTATGGAAATATATAATTAATATTTAATTTATTTAAAATATTAAATTTATAATAAATTATTTGGATATTATATTCTCTTATGGGCTTGGTGTAGCGTGTATACCTACTATTGAATACAATGTCACTATATATAATTTTTATGGCCTTTCGTTATTCGCACAATAATTAAATTCCAAAATAGCAATTTTAAAATGATATTGGTAATATATTATTTCATATTTAATATTATTTAAATCCCAAATTGTGGGAAGGGTTGGTAATCCCCCCATCCAACGGCCTGAAGGCCTATTTTTTTTATTTCAACAGAAATAAAACCCTCTTTTAAGGGAAGAAGGGGGGGGGGACCGAAGACATCATCGACAAAAAATATTAACGACCTGAATGTCTAGTGAGATAAAAAGAACTTACACATAAAGCTACCCATCCCCAGCAGATGAACATGGAAAATCACTTCACTGTTGCAATCCTTGACAACAAGAAAGTGTCCTGTGTCAAAGCACATGCCCGATCCGATGAATGTCATCATACCCTCTCAACAACCAAATCCAAAAAACATTGCAACGATGATGAGCGGATCTGAGAAACCTCATTTGGGATTGAGTTTGTCAATCATGAACATTTGAATGATAAGTAGAATTTGGAGGATCTAAACACCATAAAAATACTATAATTTAGAAGACCAGCAATTCAATAAAAATTATGGTATTAAGAAAAATAATTTGATCATTTTCATCATTTTGAGAAATTGTTTTACTACCAATGGATATAAATAAATTGTATTTCATGATAAGTATCAATGTTATATAAATAGTTAAATTATATGGTTTTTCTTCGATCATATTTTCATTCATACCTGACTTTTGAAAATGGATATATAAATATTAACATCGATACCTAAAACCCCATATTAAATTTTTAATGGATCGTATAAACTGGAAAATATTTAAACATATAAATATTTTCTTATAACTGTTGACCAAATTCAACATGGTTAATATATTAATCAATAAAACTTAATATAAGAAATAAATTTTCCTCATTATTTCATATTCATCAAATTTATTTACTAAAAAATAACATTTTAACCAGTACAATGCATAAGCATATGGATGGCATGTGACCTATATCATCCATCACTCATGTATTCAAGACCAAAAAACATTATAGACATGATTGGTTTTCACTTGGAATACATGTTCTCCAATTGTAAAACAATATTAATATAGTTTCTAAAAAAATATTATGAACACCCTTGAAATAAGAATAATTTCTAAATTTCTTTCTAAATATGGTCTTTTTATAACCTCAATAAATAACTCTATCATTAGTTTTATTTCATCATAAGTTGGTTTGTCTAAGTTTTAACCTAGGTCTTTTATTTTAATTATCAATTATACTCACTCAATTTGGTTTAAAAATTAATTTTTAATTATACACTTTTAATCCCACGAGTAAGGAAAATGAGGTGCATAGTAATGCCCATTTTCATGTACCAGGTTACACCGAGTATGTCCCAACACACCATGATGGAGTTGTTACTTCGAGGTACATATATAATAGAACCACATCAATATGTATTACCCAAAAAAATGATATATTTATAGAAAAACATCATAATATTTATCTAACTAAATCATTAGGATGTTATTGTGTACTTATCCCAAAATTTTAACGAAATTCTATCTTTATAAATATATTTTCTCCTAAATATAGTTCCCAAGGATGCTATTAAACATCCTTTGATATCAAATATAGTGACCTAACCCTATAGACCATATATAAAATGTCAGTGACCATTACATTGGAATGATTATATAAATAATGTACTAAAGGATCGAAGAGTTTAGTAGTCCTGATATACCAGATTCAAATATGAGTATTTTATTAAAAACAAATAAAATAATTAAAGAAGAATTATTTTCATTTCAGTAAAACATTTTCCAATCTATTTTATCCCATTATATTATTCATATTATGATTAATATATTATTATGGAAGGGAAAAAATAAGGGTGAGATGAAATTTTCAATATTAGTAAATTAAAGAGGATGAAATAATGAATAAATGATAGAAGTCAATATTAAAATGTAATAAATGGGAAAATATTTAATTGAAATAAATATAAAAGGGAAAAAATACGTCAATTTAAGAAGGTGAAACTCAATCAATTTAATCAATGAACTGAAATTGAAGTTTATCAATAGATATGTTGATGGAAAATATCATGGATAAATAATAACTGAATCAAAATGAAGGAGATTCTTAAGGATTGATATCCATAACATACCACCAAGTCATCAGTTCATGGATTTAATTATTTCAAGGCATCATAACAATAATATAATACTTTTAATGCACAATGAAAAGAATTTAATACTGTAAAATCATGGTTCCATGATTCTAATACTATAATGGATTCATACTAATAGGATAACACTTTCAAGTTTTCATAAAAAGAATATGCCACTATCTAGTATTCATAGCAAGCAACTAATATAGTAAATGTCAAAACTGTATGAGAAATTGAATATAGTTTAGTCAATGAACATATCTATGATTAATGATACAGATATTTAGGGTAATTTACATGATAAATGATAATATAGAATTGTATATTTCAAGGGGACTAATAAAGGAATCATGAAAGTGAATTTGAATCTTATCCTTCGCTAATGAAATCATAAACCATTGAGATGAAGAATAATTTTTGTATAAAAAATCCAAAGTGGAGTATAAATTTTGTTTAGTTGATGTATATAAGTAATACAATAAGATATTTTAAATCCATGTTTGAGGAAAATATCCTTTTATTATGAATTTATTTTTGAAATATTTTCATTAGAAATGTAATTTGAAAAATGTTATATAAAAATTAACCATTTAAACATGCAATGGAAGCTTGAAAAAATTATAGAGGGTAAATATTTTTATTTTTTATGAGGTAAAAAAGAACATTCCTTTTACATGGTAAAAAAATTTAGATTAATTCATTGTTTATAAATCAACAACAAGACTCCATCGAAAAATATGGTAAAATAAAAAAATGCGTAAAAATGACTTTCAAAAAATAATTTAGAAATTGTTTAAAAAATGTTTTAATTTTTTTTTTAAAAATCAGTGTTTCTATATGAAAATAGGATCTCTGAATAAAGTGAAAAATTAAATGGGGATTACTTAAAAAACATTTCTAAATTTTTTTGAGTATCAATGAATTAAAAATGGTACTAAATCGTAATTTTTTTCACATATAATCAAATTAGAAATAAATTAAATGGATTATAGAACAATAATAATATAATTTCATTGAAGGGTAATTATGTTTCCCTAAAATTATTCTTGAGTAAAATAAACCTTAAACATCCCAATTTATCCCATAGTACTTCGAATCATTTTAAAAATGGTGCCTTTTTATAGAATAGCATTAAATGAATGATTTAAATACTAGGACGGTAAAATAAATTATTATATAATATATAAAATGGAGAGTAGATACACCACACAAAATTGGTATGTTTTTAATACAACAATTATGCCACATATGTAAAAGGTGAGATGAATATCACTTACTTTGGGCCTCATTTTCCTCGTGTGTATTTATATTCATGAATAAAAAACAAATGTTTATTATCTAATTATATTAGTAAATTTTTCATTTTTATAGTCTATTACTCTCTTATTATAAGGTTTCATACAACTACACGTTCAATTAATTTTTCGTTGGGTGTTTTGAAAATATTCTTTTAATGTGTCAAAAAAAATTAGGTCAAAAACGGTTAAAGTTGCAATTATATAACATCCTAGGAATAAAAATCATGATATAATTTTCTTATTTATAAATAAATTAAACATTTATATACAATAAATGAATATGGTAATGAAAAATTTCCCAACATTATAATCATTTAGATTTAGGTAATACGTACGCATGAGTAAGATTCACATTTTCAATAATAATTATTGAAATAGGATAATCACACTAAATATTTACATAATTATCATTATATCATAAATACCGTGTTATATAACCGTATATTCTTATATATGAAATTTAGGTGATGTAATAGTAATCAAATCATGCCAGGGAGGTGGTATACCACACATCCATGAATGATGTTTTCACATTTTAATTGTGTTGAAGGGTAATAATGGAAATTATAGATAAATTATATTTATATACATTTATTTTTTTATTTATATCAAATAATCTTTTTAATTATTAATATAAATAATTAAATCAATCATTTATATGTTCAATATATTGTGGGAATTAATTGCATCTCTTTAAGGGGGTATTTGTCACACATTCACTAACAATGTTGTCATACACACACAAAATGGAATTTTTTAGTGTAAGTGTAATAAAATACTTAATGATAAATAAAAACATAATAAGTATCATATATAACATATATAATAATATTTTCTATCACAATTACCACTTTGATAGGTGGTAAAGGAAGAACGAATAATGGCCATTTCATGATGTTGTAATTCATCATACACATAAACAATTAGTATATTTCTCATTAGATAGAATTGTGTGTAATTTTCCATCAAAAGCCTGATATAAAAACATATTATTATTAGTAGAATTTTATAAGTGGAGAGTGAAGTAGAACTAATGATATTGTTGAAGGATGTTAACTCTTAATCGAGTAACTCTTATTTGTATACAGGAAAAGGAATCCTTGGTTTTATTTCTAAAAATTGCGAGGCTTATAGGTTTAGGTTATCTATTTTGAGGATATCTTTTGGTATATAATTTTTATGAAAAATAATCTTGGGACTTGTGAGGAAGTGGGAGGAGAGGAGTAATTTTTTAGAGGAAGAGGAGTGGCTCTCTGAAAAATTTTAAAAAGAGAATTCCACCCCACATGTTTAACAATGAAATTGGATCCAATAATGGTAAAAATTAGATAAAAGCTAGTATTATGTATAAATAGTTCCATAAAAGAGATTTTTTACATGTTTCTAGGTCATTTTTTGCTTATTATTATGGATATCTCTCTCTTAGGCCTAATTTGACCTTAATCATTATAATTAATTTAAATTTCCTTCATAAAATTTTTTGTCAAAAAAATGTAATAATTATTAGATATTACAAATTATGATGATTATATATATTGAATACATTATTAAAAATTATAATCATATATGTGGAATAATTTAATTTGAATTAAATCATGTTGACTGGATGATAATGCGGATTATTAAATATTAAAATGTTGAAAAATATTATATGCTTTTATATTAAATTTCAATGTAAAAGGATAAATGATTAAAATATATATATATAATCAACAATTAAAACCAGTTTATTATATGATTTATACTTATGAATAAATTATATGAAAAAATAGTTTTGAATTAAAATTCAGTATTTTTCATTATTCATTAGAAAACGAAACATTACAGAAAAATAACAAAATAATTTACCATAAACTAATTTTTATCTTTATATTTCATATTTTTAATTTTATTTGAAAATGATCAATTTTTAAAAGTTCAAAAAATTGGATTTAAAATAGGTTATTTATTAAAAGGTGGTAAAATTTCCTTAATAAAATAATTGCACATTATGTATGGTATTGGGTATGTTTTTATCTTATGCCTGCCGAATCTATTAGAATAATAAAATATATATTTTATTTAAGATTTTCTATACATATCATAAATTAATATAACTCACTATATTTAATTTAATATAATTTTTTATTGAAATATATCATTGTGAGCATAAAAATAGTTTTATATAAAAATATTCCATTTATATTCAATTGGTTCTTATATTCATTTCTCATTAATTTCTAAACAATTAATTCATTTTATGATTTTTTAAAACAAAAAAAAATTATAATTATATTTATAATTTTCATAAACACTTATTTAAGAGATTATTAATTTCTAATTATATTAAATAATAATATAGTTATATTAAATTATAGTTCGATAAAACACGATCTTGCGGTTTACACAAGCCACTAAAGAAAAAAATTATTTCATGAAACGTATAGTTAGTTTGATTATATATGTATTTAATGCTGTCAATTATGTGGAATATATTTATAATAGTAAATATATTATAAATTATCAGTGTATTGTATTCCCTAAAGGGCATGGGGTTGTGTTTCATACATACTATCGAGTATAATGTTCTTACATTGGGGTTTTGGGGAATTTTTGGGTGATTATGATGCAAATATGAGAAATAATTCCTAAAAACACCTAAAACATTATTATTTTTATAATTTAATTAAATTGGAATAATTAAATACATATTCTTATTTAATACCATAAATTGAAAAAAAAATATTCCGAAATGAATCAATTTTCAATATATATACCACAAAAATTTCTAATCTGTGTATAACATTAAAACATGTATCAATAAGAACATGTTAAGAATACAAATCCTTCTGGGTTTAATAATATTAAATAAAACCCATTTTCATATATAATGATAAATAAATAATTAAATATCATGAAAAAATGAAACATGAATAAAATATCACAATGTTGTATGGTTATAGTAATTTATATATAATAATGGTGTATAAATATGTAATCAAATGGTGTTTGCTAAAAACACCATCTACACTGTCCCATTCCATTTTTGATGAAATTATAACCGTCTAAAAAAGAATAATTGATAACATAACACATAACATCAATACCACCCTATAAATATTATCTATTTGAAAAACCTTGTCATAATTCATTATAATGAGTACATTAGTTAGTAACTGAGAAATATGACTATTAGTTGATACAAACATTCAAACTATTCTACATGTTTAATAGTTTTTATATCATTTTTCATCAGTTAATACCATGTTATTCATATTTATATTATTTATGATCTTATAATATATAAATTATATTGATTTAAAACATTCTTATTTAAAACTATATTTTTTCGTTACATTAGATGAATGCAAAATTAAAAATTGCTTATTTTAGCGACTTTAGTGAATAATAAATTAAAATTTTATAATATTTTAAATAATTATTTTAATATTTCATCAACCATAGATTAATAAATATTTTATTTATATATTATAATGTCATTATTGTTCATTTTGTCAATGTAATCCATAATGAGATTTTTTTGTGTTTTTTGTATCGGAGGATTGATCAACATAAATAAGAAAACATGTTGACATAAATTATGAGTATAGTAAAGGAGGTTTTTTATTTTTAATAATAACAATATTGTTTATATTTATTGATATTTTTATGAATTATAATTTATTTTAATAATATTTTAAGGGGTTTATGTAGAATATGTAAATTTTAATAACAAAAAAATATGTTTCAATGTTTAGAAAGGAATTACCATGTACACATGATTAGTGTATCACGCCAACAATTTCAATAATTTTAAATTTTAAAAAATTATAAAATATTATATGTCATTTATTTCTTTTTATAATTAGTTAGCTTGTGTTACATGCATGAGTTACTTTTTTTAATAGTCAACATTATACGAAACGCTGAGTTTAACCAAACAAAGTCATGTTACAAAAATATAATTATAATTTATATCCTAGCCATTAATTTTTTTTTATAAATATTATTAATGTAATTATTAAATTTATATATATTTCATATAATATTAACATTCATTTTATTTGTTTTACTAATACGATAAAAGATTAAATCAAATATTTTCACATACAATAATTTGTTAAATAAATGTTAAGTATACTACCTTTTAATGGAAAACCCACATAAAATATAATTTATTAAAATTTCATAATATTTATTTGAAGAAATATACATTATATTTTTAATCATTATGAATATATTTACAATGGTTTTATAATAATTAATTCTCTAATAAGATGAATGTTTTGATGAATAGTAAAAAAAATATTTTAATTGACCTATACTTTTTACCTAAAATTAATTTATTGAGAAATATTATATATTTACTTGTTTTAAATTATAGATATATAATTTTTATATTATTTAATCCCATTTTTGACATTGTCATAAATTTTAAATTTGATTTAGTTATAAAAAAATATAGATATTTTTTATATTTTAGCATTAATAATAATTTTTATCACACCATCAAAAGAATTAATTGTATATTAATTATTAAAAATTATATATTTTCAATTTTTTAAAAAGGATTCCTTATATGGAATAATTGATTCCAAATTATTTAATAGTTTTATTTTATTTTTGGGTATAGAAATATTAACTTTTGTAATATTTTGTATTACCACGATCAATGATAAATTAGGTAATTAAGGGTAAAAATAATATTAAAATTATTATAAAATTATCCTAAAAGTAGTCCTAATTTTATTATATAAGATTTTTTCAATTAATATATACCTTAGGATGAAATTAAAAACTTTTTCAGCCATTTGGGAATGAATGTTACAATTATAATATTATATTTAAAGATTAGTTAAAACTTTCAAAATCATATTTTTTAATAAGTATATCATTTTTAATACATGGTTGATTAGAAATTAAAATAAAATATTAATATTCCTTTGAATAAAAATAATGTTACCTTCATTATGATAATGCATTTTTAATTTTTAGATGAGAAATAATATATTTAATGGATTTTATAATAAGATACAGTAATTGTTTAATTAATGGGAATATAAAATATCTAATATAAAAAAAATATTAAAATAAAGATATTTCCATATTATTAATTAAATCCAATACATTTATTATGAGCTTAAACATGTTATTTATATATATGGAGGGCTCTTTCGTTGTTTTTATTTCGTTAAGAAATTTAAAAAACAATGAATGTTGTAAAACTTGTCAAAATTGATACTTTAGATTAAATAATATTTCTTTACATTATATAAAATTCTTAATAAACTACAGATAAAAGAAATAACTATAATAAGGTTAATTATATCATTAATGATTCATTCGGGGGTTTTGGCATTTGATAGTAAATATATTATCCATAAAGGGAACAGAATCCACGTTGTCAAAACAATAGTTAGTTGGTTTAAATGTGTGATAAACACAAAATATAGGCAGAATATTCTGACTAAAAATGTATAAAATGATTGTATGAGATGATTTTAATGCAACATAATATTATATTATAAATAACTCACGTTGGATCTATTTGAAAATGAAAATCAATTAATATTGATTTAATAATTTAAAGGATACCTAGAGTGCCCTTCTATAATCTTATAAAATAGATAATCATCCCTAACATACTCAACCCACATTAATCATTCTGAATCAACCAAAACATTCCCATTTTCACTCCCTAAATTGTTAGGGATATCCAGATTATGTACACCAAATAAGAGGTAATTGTTTTATGAATTATTTTAAATTCATTTATTCTTCAACTTTATATTTTTACGTTGTTTCCATACCAACACAATAAATTCATCATAATATATATTAGGATATGTTATTATCATTATGAAAATCCATATCTCTCTTTTTATCAAACATATGAAAAATAGTATCACCATGTGTGTGTGCGCACAACTTACTATCTCTATGCGGTGATATAATTTTTTTTCATCACAACCTTATTTGGATGTGTATAATGACATGTAGAATTTATAAAATAATAAATATGAAATGATACTTATTTTTTCCACTTAATATTACATCCAATTCATTACCACATTACCACTAAAGGAATGATAATGTCACTCATGTGTACGTGTGGCCTATCGCATCCTTGGTGCGATGAGATTCATTCTCCATAATAACCATTCATGAATGAATATAAAACATATATATGATATGTGAATATAAAATAATTGAACTTAATATCATTCCAGAAATAAATAAAATATATCTTATTCATAAGAAACCTGACTTACATAATAAAAAAACATAAGTTAATGATCATTTAACACCCAAAACAATTGTATTAATGATAATTTTTTAACAAAACAATATATGAGGATCATATATGATATCATAAATATGGATATAGTTGATGAATAATTTGTTATCATGGATTAACCATTATACAATAGATTAAATTAGCCTCAACGAAAAGAATCTATATGGTAATGGTAAACATTGAAATATCAATATTATTTGGGATTGTTTATATGTAAGTATTCACTGGGGCATAGTTATCATCCATGTCATGGTTGCTAAAATATGTATTTTAATATATTAATACTGTTATTATATAATTTTTAGATTAATTTGTTCCCTTTTCTAGTTTTTGTATAAAACATCTTGAAAGGAATATTTTTTCTTTCCCCGAACAAGGTACATTGTGACAATTTTTAAAAAATATGAAAGGAATGCTCTTTTTATAAAAATTATACTGAATTTTCGAATCATCCATTACAAACCTAATATACTATTTTCAATAAAAACGTTTTATTTTAAAAGTGTGAGTCCCTTATAATATAATTTCAATATAAAAATGGTATTTATATAAAAAAATTATATTTTTTATTAGTTTTTTTAGATTATGTCATCGGCTATTGTTGGATTATATGCCTAATTGAGGATGATTTATTATGATACAATATACCATATTTTCTTGAATGGTTAATGCTATGTCTGACTTTGTATGAAGTATTTTGATACCATTAAGAGGTTATGGTTAATGTTTTAACATTTCATATGTGTGTTTTAATATGAATGATTATGTTGATTATGATTCACCCTTTTTATTTGAGGAATGAATTTGACGTAGTTAGTGACATGTGAGGCCCACTAAAGGCCCTCAATACATCAGTAGGACTCATGAGACAATATAGTTTCAGTTTTAACCCATTTTTTTTTTATTTTTTCCAAATCCTCGATGGTATGTTTATGATGTATGACACAATGCATTCTATAATTAAAATATTATTTACTGATATTACATGTAATTATTTGACCGGTTGAATATCAATGTGAATGTTTGTATAGAATTTTTTAATTTATAAATTCCATATTATGATCAATATTATATTTAAATGGATAAATATTATACTGTGAATATTTATTTATGGTTTATTCTTATTTATTCATGACAGATTCTGAGATCCACATACCCTTACTTAATATCCATGCTAACATCTTTCTTAATTTTTTTGAGAGTGCCCAGATTTGTTTTATGACTGATATGAAAGGCTAATCCAAGAGATATATATGTTCCCAAAGATTAATTATGTTTTATTTTATGTTTTTCCTATTATAATGTATGTTTCATTTATTTAATTTATATTCTAATTTTTTTTAAATCGATCGATACTTTTAAATTTGAAACATTTATTTATGACTATGTAATAATGTAAGGCACCAGCTATGGGCTACTAGGGTCTGGGTCATTACAATTAGAAAACATGTTTCTATACTTGTAAAACAAGGTAATATTTCAAATTATATTTAAATTTAAAAAGAATCATTATATTTCATATATCATATTTATGATTCATTTCAAAAACATTTAACCACCCTTAACATCGTTAATGAAAGATAAGTGGTAAAGCTTCAGGGAGGCAATTTTCTGCACAATACATTATTGAGTTTTTACTATTGGAGGGCAAAATTAATGAATAAGGGTTTAGAAAAAATTTAATAAAATAAATGTGTTTTAATGATATATATTTCATAATAATATTATGGGTGTATGATATTTTGTAATAAAACTTTTACGATGGAATGTTTCTAAAGGATTACATAAGAGACATGACGTTTCCCTTTGTAATTGAAGGGATTATTAAGGTTGTAGTGACCATGGTATTATTTTTTTGGATAGAGATATTGGGTGAGTACTATTTTAATGTTTTAAGGAGTAATTTTATATTGATATGTAGCATTAATGGTTAGAAGGTCTATCCTTTAATAAGGGGAATTATAGGGACTTTCAAAAACATTCCTCATTTTTCAATAATGCCTTGTTTCTATTCATGTTTCAAGGGATTGTATGCCGAAAAAGTTAAGGGTTTGAAAATATTAATTGGATACTCATCGAAATGAATTATTAATTTTTTTTTATTTTTTTTCCAATATCCTCTAATTAAATATCTTTTTAACATTTTTTGAAATTAAAACATTTTTTAATAATTTTTAACCATGGAAATTAATTTAGATAAATAAAAATATATTTTTCCTAATTAGAATTTTTAACAACTTATTATATGTATCCAAATAAATTTTTGATATCATATATCTAACGATGTGAATTTTAATATAAAAACTGATACATTGAAATTCTAATAAATTTTTTTAAAAAATTATTTTTTCCATAATTAAAATTAAATATAATATAAAACATTATTTATTTGTAATTATAATTAAATATATCAAATTATTATAAATATAATTAAATGTAACATTCTTTGTTTAAATTATATTATTTTAATCATATCAGAGAAATAATTTAGTCAAATAGGATACTGAAAACATTTTTCCTTAAATTTTTTTCATTCAATTTTTAAAATATTAAAAAAATGATTTTATAAGAACATTAAATGTATAATAATTCATAATTTTATTAGATAAAATTAATTATTTCAGACCTATTTTTATAATTCTATGATACACTTACCATGTTATAGTTTTTTCCCTTTTAAAAATGTTTTATTCGACTATCATTTAATCATTTAAAAAACAATTTAAATATTCATACTTGGTAAATTTACCAAAGAGGAGTTAAAATAGTTTTTATATTATTAAATTTACTACTTAATAATTTATAAATTCCATTTTTATTTATTTTAAATTATATATGAAATACATTTCATTAATACTAATTAAAATTTTAACAAATATTAAATATTTATTTGTTAAAGGTTATTTCTATTTATAGTCAACTATATTCATGATTCTTATATAAGTATTAATTATATATTATTAATTTTATTTTTTTATTTCATGTTGTGTATTGTTTATAAAATAAATATATAACCATTATTTTATTTTATTGGATTCAAAATATTGTGTAGTTTCATTATACTTAATTAAATTTGATTCCACCTCCCAATTTAATTATTATTTTATACTATTAATTTATAAACATAGTGAAAATATTGAGACCATATTGATATTATATATAATTATAAATGGTCTATAATATCATATTAAGGACTAATAAGTGCTTAATTTGGAAAAACATGTTCATGTTAATATATCTTTGAACATCTTGTTATGTCCCATATGGATGAATGAAATTTATTTTTAGATAAGTAATACCAGTTATTAAAATAATAGAATCTGATAGTTTATTTATAATGTGTTTTCCCTATTCAAAAAATAAATATAGAGTGAATTTTATGATACCCAATTTTTTTAAATGAAAATGATTTATTTGGTATGATATTTTGATGTCCATTATGTTTTTTTCCAAAAAACCTATTACTCCAACAACAATATGATTTTACTTTTTAAAAAAATCACTAATATTGGTGATGCGAGGATCATAGAATAATCCTTTTTAAAAAATGTTTTGATAGAACATATCAAATAATTCAATGGGTAGTTTATGTGTAAAATAATCACTACTATAATCATCATTGATATGCATTATATTGTATTTTTTGATGTATTTTCCTATAATATTTTTATTTCTTATTTTCTTCTAAATACTAGGTATTACTTCACTAGATGTCAGAGTGCCAAAATATCTCACATATAAAAAATCAATAATCTAGTACATTCATAGGAATATCATAGTTTTTCATCGTTATGAAAACAAAAATTTCACATTTTACATAGTATCATATTGTAAGGGTACCACCCTTACCATTGAAAACACATAGTAATGATGTTAAATAATTTTTAGTTAATGATATTTATCATATCATCTACAATTAAAGCCCTTATTTATTTTATATTATTTAATAATATTCATAGAATATTTCTTGATTGTATAAATATAATGACGTTGTTTTTCCATGCAAAATATATTCAATAATAACATTTATCATATTTAGATTTCTATTAATTGAAATAGTTTGATATCAATAATTTCCATTTTTAACTTGTTTCCTACTAGATTCATCATTTCCTAAAACTAATGTTTATGAAATGAGTGATAAATAATAAAAAATACATCATAGTAATCATAATCAGCAAAAGATTTCAACTATAAAATGGCTCAGTCCTATAAATTTTCATATTTATAGTTAGATCTTTAACTTCAACATATATATTCCAATATTTTCCATATGATAAATTAATATGTGTTACCGTCTACATCATTACCAATTCTTTAAAGGTAACTATAATGTATATCATTTATTGTATTTTTATTAATCACATGATCAAAAAAATCATTGCCCCATGAATTTTACACCAGTTGTGTATTGTTATGCATAATCTTCATGGATCAGGATGATGATTGAGTCCATGCTAAATCCACCCTCTCATAGTGATTACCCATATGGGGGTCATTCACACATCCATTTCCACCTGTATAATCTTGAAAGGGATATATATATATATGTGTGTGTGTGTGTAAAATTATCTACTAAAGAATTTTATAACACTCCAGGATATCAAAATATATGTCTTCTTAAGAAGGTGGTTTACACTAAGCTTCCATAACGTATAACTATGAATTTACTATTGATATTTCACAATATTTATAATAAAATATTGAAATTAAATAAAACATTATGCAATAATATATATAGAGTCCCATTATAATTATGACATAAGTAATAATCTAATATCATAAATTGAGGTTTGCATCCCATGAATAGGAACAAAACCCAAAATATAGAATGTTTACATTCAAAGATATTAGATACATTAACATGTTAATCAAAAATAAATTTCAAGTTTTATCCATAATCATGATCATATAAGCACTATCCTACATAGATAATATGTTATATTCATTAATATAACTCGAGTAATGGAATCAAATTAAAGTGTGAGCCCAAACGTGCAACAAATGAATGGAATATCATATGGTTCTAAATCATAACCATGATGGAACACATGAGTGATACATAAAAAACTAATAAGTGACCATATTACTATAACTAATGATAATAAAACATTATTAATTAATATAATATAATAAATATAGTTTTTTTATGTGTAGATGTAATGATTTGGATGGAAAATACAATTTAATAATCAGTAATAATTCAAAATGACATATAACTGTGGAATATGATAAAAATACTTCCAAATCAATTAATCATATAATAAAAAGTTAAAAAACATAAATTGTTAAACAAACATAAATATAGTATATCTTTTCATTTTTATCCATGAAACACCAAAAAAATTAGGTTATAATAATAAGATTATTGATAGTATTCCTCACAAGCAACACAAAGATTTGTAATAATTATGATATAATATGAAATTATTTTAATTAAATGTGAGAATTATAGTCTATATATTTAATTGGAATGTATTCATATGGGAAATTAGATAATTATATATATCTTTAATGGTTATACTCAAACTAATTAATTGATGAATTCATAGAAAATGAGAACTCAATTTTTATTTAAATATTTTTATTCATCAATAATAAAATTTATGTAAAAATTATAATATTACATTTATTGTGTTGAAATTTTAATTAATTGATTCTAATTTTAGAAATTTTAGTTAATAAATTAATAAATTCCCTTGAAATCTTCATCTAAATTTTTTAGTGGGAATTTTATTGAATTTTTTTTGAAATGATTGATATTTTCGTGGGTGGTTAAAAATATTGGTTTTTCAAATTTAATAAGTTATTTTCATTAAATCAAAGTTAAATGAATATCTCATATTTTCTATAAAATTTATATAGTATGAATTATAAATACATTATTTTAACAAGTTTACATAATTTTAATATATTACTATTTTTAGTCTTATGAACAAATGTTTATGGAAACCATTTTCTTCATATTTCATGCGATTATTTTTAAATTTGTATCATAAAATAAAAAGAATTTTATTTTAAAAAATTTATTCTATATTTCTAATAATTATGTTAAATTTTAATATACACTAACCATTAATTATTAGGAATTATGAATAGAAACTGTAGTAAAATATTTTTCTGTTGTGAAGCGAAAATATCATATTTAATGTTAAAAATAATGTGATAATGCATTAAATATAATTCAAAACCATATAGTATTTCATTGGTTATTTATGTTTCATCCATATTAATATATAAAATATAAAATAATTTCTTTATTCAATTTTGGTTTGTTTTATACATTTATTATATTTTTATAAAGGATAATGTCAAATTTTTCATCGTTGTTAAATTAATATTAAAAAATATTTAGAGGGGTTAAAAATTAATATTTTCTTATGAAAGGTTAAAAAAATTTAGTTACTTTTTTAATCATATAAATCTATATTACTTTTTTAATAATTTAATAAATATCGTAATTTGTATGCACAAGAGACATAATATTTATTCAATAATTTTAAAATAAAATATATGATTTAAAAAGTTTAAAAGTAAGAAAATTTTGAATAATTATAGATTCAGCCTATTATTAAGAAATATATGAAATTTTATAGATTTATGAAATGATTATTTTCAAATTATATATTTTTATTGACGTATTTATATAAAAAATAAATTTATATTTTCAAATTTTACATTAATGAAATTATTTAATATATAATGTTTCATTAAATAATTTTAATTTTAAAAAATATTATCCAAATCCTTGTGTATGTGATATGGTTGATAAAATAAAAAAAGATTATTTAGTAGTATTTTTCCTTATTATGTAATAAATATAGACACTAAAATATTAGAAAGAATTGATATTATAGTAATTATTAAAATGGCTAAAAAGTGTTAAAGCAAAGAGATAAGAAGAAATACCTTAAGTATATTGTCTTATATTTATTGGATGAAAGAATTTAGAATAACAAAAATATTATCTTCTTTTTATGTTAATGTTTTTTTATTTTTACTATAAATTTTGTTTATAATAATTTATTACATTATTTTATTCTAAAACTTCTATACACCCAACTTATTAATGGACACCTTATCTCTTTTTCCATTATACAACTTTCTTCAAACTTAAAAAACTACTCAATTTAGGTTTAACATCTATGTTTCATAAAAAACGATGAAAATAATATTTTATTCGTAAAATAATAATAAATGTTTCCTAAATAATAAATATAAATGACAATTATTAATGAAGAGGTAATCATTTTTATGACACATTCAAATTTCATTCTTCTACTACACACACTAATTGCATTTTTCCAATCACAGAATTAAAATTTAATTATCTTAAATATAAGGGAAAAATTAATATTAAAATTACCTAGTGTATTGAAATTATAATTCATGTCCAATCATTAATATGGATATTTTATGTTTAGTATTATTGTATAATTACATCACAACACTTTTATATAAAAACTGTATTTCCAAAACATGTAGTTTTTCGCAATTTTTATTTTCCAAAAATATAAAAATACAGAAAACATTATTTATTTTAATGAATTTAATATATCATTTCCCAAGTAATTTTATCTAGAATATTTTTAAAAAGAAAAAATTAATTCACATAGGAAGAAAATGAATTCCCTTACATGCTATTTATAGAATCATTTGAAAAACATGTGTCAAAAAATAGAAGAGTGAGGTTAAATCTATAGGATAACCCACCATGTAAGTCTATATTAATCAATATAAATAAAAATAAAATTTAAAAATTCCAAGGAGAATTATCTAGGATAATCAATCATATAATAAATAATAGGTCTTCACTATGTTGTCTTTGTGCACCCACCGTATAACCTATATCAAACTCACATAGCGCTATCTAGGCATACCCATAAATTTTCCTATATCAATGTCACTCATATCCATTATATAATTCTCATGTATAAAATATTTAATAATATTTTTTATTATTGAGATTTTCATTATAATTATATTTAAAAAACTCTCTCACATATAAATCACACTCTAATAAAAAAAATTAAACTTTTCTTTAAAAAATTCATTTTCAATAACAAAAAACAGATGAAATGGAAGTATAATTTTTTAAATGAGTGATGCATAAAATAATTTATATTAATAAAATTTTTAAATAATATTTATGGTTTTTTAAGTGTATTTTTTGGTATATATGTTAAAATATAATATTCATTTTTTAATTTTTTTAAAAGTCAAAAAAATCTATAATGAACATCTATTTTAGAAAAAAAATTGATATAATATCAAAGAAACATAAAATATCATGTATAAAAGTTTTATTCACATATTAATATATTCACATAATAATATTTGTAACATTTAGATGGATGGAAAATTATTTAAAGTGAAAAATTAAATAAATATTTTTTAAAGGATGTCTCTCACCTAGAGTAAAACATCCCACGTACGTTCAATGTCATAATATATAACAAATTAATTTTAATTATTTTCACTCATAAGAATCATTTTGTTATTCATTATTAATTATATTTTATTTTATTTTTTGTTATAGAATATTATTTACTCAATTAATCTCACAATAGTTGTTTTGACAATACTCGATTCAGTAGTTTAAAAAAACAATGGTAGTTTTACATTGGTCAGATAGATCACTATTATAACACATGATAATAATAATAATTTCATAATAATAATTTTTATATATAAATATTACAATTAAATAAAATCGTTAAATATGGTTATGAGAAATGATATATGTAACGATCATGGACAAAACCGTTCATCTATATAGAAAAGTAACATTACCAATTTTCAATGATCATTATTGAAATAACATATATAATATTTTTTCAATAATTAGAATAATATCATCAATACTATATTATTTATTAAAATATATTTCTATATATAATCAATGATTTTTTAATAAAAAATCACATTTCATCATCGTGGTGGTTGTCTACACGTACACATGCATGAAATTATCAGTTTTCTATGAAGAAAATGATGATAATGTTAGTGATCTATTATTATTTACTTAAAGTGAAAAGTGTTTAATTAATATCATATATAATCATTAATTCTACTATTATTATCATCATTTATTGTTTGTTATGGAATTCCCTGAACCGACCTGGTTCAACCTCAAAATATACACCCGAACCGACCCCAAACATTCCAAAGAAACGTTCCCTATCAACCAATGGTAAAAATCTGAACCCAGGGAATCAAAAAGAGATATAGTAAATACTTTCTACCAATAAAATAAAACTAAATAATTAGAACTCTAAAAGTTAATACCAATATAGATAACACTAAATATAAAATCAAAACATGAACTGATAATAAAACAAACCAAACAATAGAACTATTAAGACATCATGTGACATTGTGGGTAAATCACTAATCTCAAATACCAAGATCCTCCACGTCGATTGACAAAAATACATACAACACTCTTGAGTTGAATAATAGTATTTTAGTATAGATATGATTATTGATACTCTGAAATAATTCCATAATATTCTATTCTAAATGATTCACCTTTTAATTGATGATTTCTCAATTAAGGTTTTTAAATAATGTTAATGAAATTATGTTTTCCCACATTAATTTTTTTCAAAAAAATCACATTTAAATTATTATTTATAATAATTTCTTTTTCCCAATAGGAGATTTTATTATTTAATGAAAATAAGGATGGTTGATATATTTATATAAAAAGTGAAAGATGGTATAACTTATTTTTTATAACCCATATAGAAACTCATTTATATACATTAAGTAAATTGTTAAAAATTTAGTACATCAGTATAACCAATAACATAACAAATGAAATTGGAAACTCTAAATAGGAGACCAATTGTAATGAAGCTCCTAAATTAGCCAACACAGATAAATATGTTCTATAGGAACATAATGGTGCCCTTGATATCATGAGATAACCTATTACATACTGTGAAAATATTTAAACCATAGTAAAAAATAACCAAATTCCATTAACCAAACTGAAAATTATATCAGACCCTAACTATCCATATAGAGGGCCACAATACCAAAGAACTTAATTGTGGGTAGTAAGGTCCACTAGATAGAGCATAATACTCATATAGTCAAGAAAAGCATATCTAATATTCCACTAACTATTTTAGCATCCCAAGACATATATAATGTTAAATTATGACAAAAAATATCAAATCAAAATCATAATCATAATCCAAACAACCATAATTCACCCACAATTCATCAAAAAGTATATCAACATTCCATCAAACCATCAACAGAAGAGGGACGTACTATTGAAGGACCTATCATTTCCCATATCATCCATCAGGTCAGGAGGTTCATCCCAAGGGAGTTTTATAATGATGAAAAATTTATGATGGTTCTAAATGGACCACATGCAATGTTTGAGTGTAAAAATATTTCCAAAAATGTTTAAGGTTTCCATTTTTAAAACCAAAACAATTTTTAAATCAAATTGATAAAAAAATCACATTAAATATGTCTAATAATTATTTTAATAACTAAAAATAACTTATCAAGTCTAACTATGCATTTGGACAAATACATAGTGTGTGATGTTTAATATCCTAATTCCAATTAATAAAATAAAATGAGGATTTGACCATATTTCACAATATAAATTTTCATTACAATCATACTTAATGTAATTATAATTAAATAGTAATTTTAAATGTATGGAATAATTTTTCATCAATTTATTTGGAAAATACATAAGTGAACCTACAAAAATCCACAAGTTATTCTACAATAGAAACATGAATCCACTCCATAATAGTCTAAAGGGGAAATATATTTTGAGGGAATGCATAACAACAAATAACACCAAAATTTAAACCAAAATAAAAATAAACCCTAGACCTAAGAGACCATTAAAGTGAAAAAAATCAAGAGAATTTGGACATAGAATGTGGAGGAGAAATATTAACGAGAAATACCTTTACAAATCTCCCTAAAACATTAAAAAATAAAAATAAATTCACCCCTCCTTAAAGATAAAGTACACGTGTAAAACATTTGAGGCCCTTATGAGATTTATGAAATAAATATTTAGAGATGGATTCTATTGGTGTTATAAAATTAGTTGGTAGAAAGGGAAAACATTTTTTTAATGAATATGAGAATGGAACAAGATTCGATATCACTATTTTGAAAAATAAATCCAAAAATCACTCTATAGTAGACAAACTAGGAACCCTCAGAGTTTGACCACAATATATGGATAAATGTAAACCAACCTTGTGAATATGTGTTTCCAAAATCTCTGGAACCATCTTCACCCATTCTGTATCGACTGGGCCCACTATTCTTAGGTTCTGATCACTTGACCTAAACACCCATGTACCATACAATTTATCATTATACCAAAATGTTTTAAATAGAAATGTGTACTAAATTTTTAACTAAAACCATTAATGTACATAATGAACTAGAAAGATAATTATGTAGGGAGGTTTCACATTTTCCACTGAATCTTTCACTTGAACCATGAAACAGATAAAAAACATTCTGTAACTAAAAAATATCAACCTAGAAACTCCAAAACCCAATAGAAAAGCTAAAGAAAAAATATATAAACCAAAATAAAAGAATAAAGTAAATTCATATGTATGAAAATTATCTCCACTATTATGATTTGTTCCCTTTAAATGCCTCCTAAGTTCTAGTTGATGAGGTTGATTGAAAAGGGTTTACATTCCCACATAATCAAAACCCCCAATCGAAGAACACCTAAACCTACAGAAATACTACATATATATCTTACCAACACCACCAATTGTATTGAAACAATTACTCAAATAAAGGCAAAAAACACAAACCACAAGTGAAACACCCATCCAAAATCAAAACAACTCGGAAAAAACTAAGGGGAAAATATTTAAAGAAAATGATGGTAAACTAAAGGTCATAATATATAATATGGAATAGATAAATAATTAAGAAATACTTCTAAAAAAACAATGAATGGATCATGGGAAAATATAATATATCCTTAAATTATCATAGGAGTACAAGGTTGTCTCACCAACATTTTATAATTCTTTCTTAATTCCCAAATGACACGATCAGTCAACCCTGAAACTCTATACAATAACAACCACACAAAAAAACCCATAAGGAATCAAAATAATGTGACATGTACCAAGAAACACATCAATAGAAATTGAGAAGATTTATAAATTTCTACAAACAATCTACCATTATTGTAAGGATCTAAGATTGTTATACATATACATTAAATTACTTCTACAGAATACTTAATAAACTATAGAAAAGGATTACTAATGACCATATTCATTTAGTGTCACTGAATAAATGGATGGAATTCTTTTAATTAGGTGAAATATATTAAACATATCCCATAACTATATACACCAATATTACCCCTAACTAATACATTTCATTATAATCTAGGGAAAAGAATACATAAGAAAAAGGGTGAGATCATATTCTAAGAAAGGATATATAATGGATACATAAAAACATAATCATGTGCACATGGTTATGAGAACATGATCATGACTATATATATCATACCCATCATATCCAAGATCACAAACATGAAAAATAGAATAAGGATTGTTTGTTCATATAAAATGAATCATGTGGAAATAATGAACATTATTCATGGAATCATAACATAGGAATAAAACATTGAAATGTGGAAGACACACAATAACATAATAATAATTACCACAGCAGTGAAGGAATTCCTACAAAGGCCATCGTCATATTATGGTTTCAATTCTTATATCATCTTGGAAATCATGGTTCCCTACTATATTCATTTGTGTAGTTATGGTCCACTCCAATAATTTTCTTCTTAACAATGTCCTCATTCATATATAATGAGATATGAATATTTACCTAATACATTGTAGAGAGTTATAGGTCCAAAAAATCTCATAATTATATCAATCTTACATGTTCCAAAAATATAACTCATTTTTCATATTGTAACTCATTGATCAAAATTGGTTTTATAAAAATAATCAAATGATAACATTATCCATATAAATCAAATGGATTTCATAAATAACTCTCCATAATAAAAATAGTCAAATGATATGAATAAAAGTGACTATATAATTCCAAAATTTCCATTTTAAATAACATCATATTATATAGAAAATACTTTTGATAAAAGAAATGAAAATATTTTATGATGAAAATATTCTTTCTTTTTCAAAAAATATTTCTTTTCTCCAAATTCATAACCATTTTTAATGAAAATCATTTCATTGAAAATAAAACTGAAATATTATAAATTAATATTCATGGAAATAAGGTGTTATGAAAATATAATAATCGATTTGATTATTAATATCAATTAATTGATAAATTTATTGCTATTATGTAAAATTATGTTTCATTTTAATCCTACAAATGTGGCTAGAAGGTAGGTAAAAGAGACGTTCAAATGTTCAGTAAATTTTTTTTATGAATTTCTATTATAATAACGATTCCAATGACCAAGGATTGATAAATATATTTATTATTTATCAATTTTGAGTTTATAATAAATTTAATTTATAATAAGTGTGAAAAGGGAATGAGAACATGGTCATGAAAATAATAGTAGTTTTAAACATATAAAAAGTTACCAAATATTATTTTTTTCATTATCAAAACCATTGTAAATAATATTTTAAAAATAGTTATTACTATTCATATTACTTGTTTAACTGTTTGGTTGTTTATATCTCATTTATATTATTATAAAAGTAATGTGTCGCTTCAAAAAAAATTTGCATTGTGTGTGACGTAAGCCAGGATCATGTGGGGTATAGTGAAAGCTTTCAATGGTGTTTCATTTACCATAATCCAAACGTAGTTATATTCTATAATAAAAAATCTATATTCTAGGTATTATGATGTAAAAATATAGAAATAATTAATTAGTTAATTAAATATAAATATAAAAGATCTCAGGTGTTACATTATAAACACCTTTAATTGAATTGTTTCATACAACTTTATCTAGTTTATAATGTGTTTAATAAATGAATTTTACATTAATATAAACCTACTTCATTAAAATAAATTCTAAATATTTCTTTAAATGTTATAGTTAAAAAACAATAGTTACCAAAAGTAACTCATTATAAGGATTCAACATAGAAGAATATAGGTGATCATTTGGCCATGGATGAAAATCATAAATATTCACACAGAGTGATAATAGTCACATATCACAAGAATTTGGGAGATCTAGAGAAATTTAACAATAAGAAAATCATAATCTAAAAAATCATTAAAGTGTTTATTGATATCAACATAAATGATGATAATGGAACATTCTTTCCTATCAAGATTGTTTCCTTAATGTTGAATAATTTTTAGGAGAATATATAATAATTTTATTTTAGCATAGCATCCCCCATTTTCATTCCAATGTCAATTTCAACTTCATCATATAATCTATGAAATGATGTTGAATTTTTCATTCCTAAATCCATAACAGATCATGATATTAATAAATATAATGATAGGTCATTCCATATATCTTTATAATAGAAAAATGGTTAAAAAAATGTCAAATATTCTTAAATTATTAGTGGGTGACACAATACATTAATATCACAGTATTATCTTAATTTTAAATTAAATTTTACATATATTGATAAACCCACAATTTTCTTAAAATATAAAAATACAAAACATCATAAACAATTCCATTAAATAAGGATAACATTTATATCCTATTTATCATAAGGTACATAGATGTTATAAAATTCCAAACATTTCATGGACATAATCATGTATTCCCTTGAAACATGGAAATAACATGAATTACCATAAATCCATATTAAAAATATGCATGTATACTTATTCTTGTCTCTAAAAAGATTTAAACCTCACCCTTGATAAAATAACCCATATGTTAATAAATATTTAATCAGTTCCATGAAAACTAGTATCATCAATTTTATTTATTCACATCCAACATATCTTTATACCAATATAATTATTTAAACAACATTCTCATATTAATGTTGATGATTCCAATAATTTTGTGTTTTTCAAAAAAAATCTCCTTATTTCATCATTAACTTTATATGGTTATCAGAACCATTCACCATATTTTCATATATACTTATGTAAAAACTATGTAGGAATAATACATAGTTTTTTCATTATTTAATAATATCATAAAATTACATCTACAACATTATTACTGAATAACAATACATATACACTAAATCACACAACAACATTGTTTCCATGCTCCACATTTCCAATATTGATCACATATGATATTCTATTTCAATTGTCCATTAGAGGTTGCTAACATCTATAATCATAAATAATGATTGTATTAGGGAACTTGTTAACTTAATTCCTATTCACCATAATCTTGTGTCACTGATGTGGGGGAGGTGAATTCTATGAAACATAATTTATATTCACATTGTTTTCTAACATATTCCCATCACATTATCAATCTAATTACTGATGACCTTCCTTTACACACATAAAAAACATATTAAATGCCTTATGGAAATTTCCTCCATACTTTTTCCCACATAAATAACATAAAGTGTGTCTCCTGTTTTTCAATTCATGGTTTTTATATTTCTTGTTAAACTCCACCTTCATCAACATTTAAAAACAATGTGATTGGTATCTGAATCCAACCGATATTTTAGAATTGATTGCACAACAGAAAATATCTTAATAACTACTAAGGTATGTTATGTCTAGCAGCCATCTAAGTCATTAAATTAATCCACATAAGAACCAATGAACATTATATTCCTGATAGATAATAATTCCAGGTGAGTACCTCCCAAATCATGGAAAATTGGCTTCAATGGTAATAATGGATTCATCACCTCTTTAATTTAACTTGAGAAACACATAAATTTTTGTATGTAGAATACGATGAAATTACATATTTATGAATAAGTACTATAATTCTTGAAATCCATGTATTCAAATTCTTCTTGCCTATCTGTATTCTTGATTAGATTCCACCACTGGTATGCATTGCCTTCCAACTGATAAACACCAAGAATGACATTATCATGTTACAAACTATAGATAATAGAGAATATCATTTAACTAGTACTGAAAAATTCTTCGGGAACAAGTGGATCAGAACACTTTCTAAAATATGGTGGTTGTTTCCATATGAAGGAATATATAGAATGTTATTCCCTAAATTTCTCATTTGGAATTACAACATCATTCCAAGCTTGGGAATGCTATGTGATCATAGAAAAAATATTTTTCATTCTTTATTCTTTAGAATTTGGTTTCTCTAGGGGAAAATCATTGCATAATATAGTGCAATCACTATTAATTTTGTTCCATTAGGTTCAATCAACTGAATAAAAAAATAATAGTGTAAGAAAAAAGTATCATATTGGAGAACCACATTTTTACATATCAGATTTCCCCATGTCAGGCCCAGAACATCATGTAGAATTTGTTACTCCTTGGTACATCTATGCTATAGACACATACACTTATAGTACCCATAAATAGATGTATTTCAATGAAACCACATACTAAATCATTTACTATAATTACAAGGCTTTTTCCTAAACATTGACTCACCATTAGACATATAATAAGGTAAATCCCTACAAATATCCTTAGAAATGTACATAAGGATGTCAACAAAGTATTAATATCATTTTTTAAAACGGTTAAATAACCATTCACTCTAATAACCACAAAAAACCAACCATGACATACATGTAATTACAATACTATGGTGGAATACTTAATTAATTACACATATAGACACCCAATGACAATATTAGTGTAGTGCCATTGGAAATATGGAACAGATTCTTCTAATTTTGGTGATGATCTTCAACATCCCTGATTAATATCTTCCTCTTTAGTAACCCTAACAATTACAAATCTTAAAAACTAGGGTAAAATCTATTATAAAAATGGTGATCTAATATGCTCAATATGGCTCAAAAATTGATACATGTAATCATATCATGAGAATAAGGGTATGAGAACCTGGTCATGAAAATATAAGATCATAAGATGAATATCAATTATTAGAAGCATGAATCATAGAATCTATATTTTCAATTAATAGAAATGAATCCTCTTTAAACACAAAACATGAGTCATGGAATCGTAACATAGGAATAAAACAAGGAATTGTGTTATACATAGATGAATATAATAATGATCCCAATAGTATTACAAGGAATTGTTTCGATGTCTATATTGGTAGTATGGTTTCACTTTTCATACCATATTGTTAGTCATGGATCACTCCAACAACCATCCTGGTAGTCATGGTTCACTTCTATTCCTATATCATCTGATAAAGTCCCTTTTGTCTCTCTAATTATATGTAAATAATTACACAATGAATTGGAGGGAGATATAGTTCCCACAAGTCCTATAATTTTATAATTCAATCATGTTACACAAAAACATGAATCACTCATCCTAGCATTACTAAAAGAATAAAATGGATTTCATAAACATCAATCCCTCATAACATAATCCATTTAAAACAAATGGATTTTATAAATAACATTCCATAATAGTAATAATCAATCTATATGAATAATTTTGATAGGATAATTGAAACAATTCCTCATTAAAAAATATCATTTTAGATAAATAATAATTTTGATTTAAATATTGAAATTAACTCTTGATGAAAATATCATTTCTTCGTCAAATACATATTCTATTCTCTAAATGTCACACAATTTAAAAGAAAAAAATGTCATTGACAATAAACATAAAATATTGTAAAATAAACATCATTTAAAAAAATAATTATTAAATCATAAAAATATATTAATTCTATATAAGTTAAAAGAAAACATTTTTCTCACACTTTTTTTGGAAACTCTATAAGTACCTCATATCGAAAATTAGAAAATATTCTGTTCATATCGTTCCATAAAAAATCACCAATGGATAAAATTCGACATAAAAATAGTAGATTAATATGATTAATATTTTATAATAAATAGAAAAAACCATGTATATGGTTTATAAATATACCACTGTAAATTATTTCATATAAACAATATTAGATAAAAATTAAATTTGGATATCACCCCTTACTTTATATATGATTTCATATGTATTTGTATGAATCTCCGATATAGTTTTTCTAAAATAATTACTAAATTTTTTAAAAATAATTATATTTATAATATCATATATGATTCATTTATGACTTTATATTACATGTTCATTAAACAATTCCATGTTAAAAACACGTTTCAGTTAATAATCACTTTGTTTATTGTATTGGCAGTGACTTTTTATTCTTGACCTTATTACATATATCATGATTTTATTATATAGAAAATGTAAAAAAATATTTTTATATCATATATATTCAGTATATAAATATAATTTAATACATAGATAAATGGAATGGAATACCCCATTCATCGAGACGGTGATTTATACATACGCATGAATGATGTTTCTATATTCTTATCATGTCCAAAGAAATGTATTACATTATATATATATATATATATATATATTTCTATATATAAATAATTCATGATTATTTTTTATGCCATATATTTAAGACTTATTCATTTTTGAAATAATTTTTGAATATTTATCAAGGAGAATTAATCTCATCATGTCGTGGAGACGATAAGCCATATATTCGTACGACAGATAATATGATTCCATTAGTTGTTAAATGATGTAAAAACAGATGCTATATTAATTATTAATATTAAGTATCATCTATATAAATTATTTAAATACTTTATATTCATCATTATAGAAATATAAATAAATTATAGATGGAAAACATTTTACACCATGCCTTGGAGATGGTGAGTCGTACGTATGCATGCATAGTGAAATTTTTTTCATCGGAAGGTTAAAAGAAAGAATATTTTCTCCCATAATCATAAATACACCTCAGAATATATTAGATGTTTTAGTTATTACATTATTATGAAATAACATTGGAAAAGGAAGTGGAAGTCGAAAATAACGCTGAATGAGTTGGTAAAACAATTACCTCTTCTTCGTGTGTCCCCTTTTGATTTACTAAAAATGAATACATATGTTGGCTTTCATGCCATGGAAGGATCAAGGGATAAATATAATGAACTTGGAATAATAAATTTTCAGGTTTTGGCTAATCCAATGGGCATTTTATTTGTGAATAAAAGGGAAGGGTATGTTCCATTTTATAAGACGGGGACATGCTCTTAAGGAAACTCCAAACTATTTAATCTATTATAAATTGATATTTTATTCCAAATAGCTCTAAAGATGTTATTTTTAATATGAAATTTTTATGAGTCAAAATAATCTTATTAAATAAATTGTAGACATGTTTCGATCACTATATTAAACTTATTTTTTGGATTTAACACTTTGTTAAACAATTTTACTTTAACCCTGATAACATGTCCTTTTACACTATATGGTTAATATATTTACCATAAAATTTCAAAAAAATTAAAAAAGGGATAAGTTATGACATAGATAATATTACCCTTGTTATTTGGAAGAAGTATATATTTTTATGAATTTTCTATCATTTAATAAAATATTATTTAATTTAAAATAACATTTCTGTCAATTTTGGGAACCATTATTACATTAAATTTAATAAATTAAAACAAGCGTGATTATTACAAGAAAACTATATTAACTCATATATAAAATGTCATATTCATCCAAAAAAAATCATTGATGGAATCAAATTGATGAAATGATATTTTTTTATATTTTTAAGATCATTTTTATAAATATATTAATACATCATCATTGTGTCACTATTAAATTTATTTATATAATGTCTAAAATTTATAAATAAATTATCATGGCTTAGATAATCATATTAAATTTTTTATGACTATATTTATTTAACCATATGACCTATATACCTTTATATTAAAAATTATATAGTAATTAAAATTTCAATATGAAATTTTCAACTCTCATTAAAATAAAATATATTGAAGATACTACTATAATAAAATATTCCTAAAAATGATACTAGTTTCCAGGTTAGGTTTATTTTTCGTTGAAGGAAACATATACAATGAAATTAAGACTAGTTTTAGGGTACTTATATATTAATATAATATTATTTTTTTCCTTTAATTTAGCTATGTACCATTAATTGTTGTAACTAAAATTCAATAGTTACTATTAGTTTTTTTTTTGAGTCTATTTGATAAAATATATGAATCTAATTACAAGCATGTATATCCACTTTTTGAAATTCAATTCAGATATGCTGTATAATTTTATTTAAATCTAATCCCAAAATGTGCTTAGAAGGAAGGAAAATGAGACGTTCAAAATTTTAATAAGTTATTATATTTAATTCTATAATAATAATGATTATTGAGAAATAAATTGAATTAATATATTTTTTACTTATCAACTATGACTTAGAAATAAATTAAATTAATATAAATATGATAAAAAATCATTTTTTCACAATATTACATTTCTTTTAACTATTCATCATAAATTGATACATTTTAAAAAAATACTAAAAATCCATCCTATGTTAATTTTGTTATCCTAATTCAATGATAATATTTATTTTTTCATAATAAATTTCTATGATTGTTTCAAATTAATTTTATTATTCTTCATAGAAGGACATGAAAACTAGTTGATGGGAGATAATTATATTGTTAAACATATAATGAATTTACCAAAAAATTTGTTTTTTTATCAAAACCATTATAATTAATATTTTTAAGGTAGTGAATAATATTAATATTACCAATTTAATTGATATTATTTAAAAATATAATTTACATTATTATAGTTGTGATGTGCTACTTAACATAATCTTAGTGTTGTGTGTAACACAATCATTTTTGGTGTTCTGTATAGTGGAAGATTCCCTTTCTGTTTCATATGTCACAATCCAAACATAGTTCCTTCATAAAATTTAAAAATATGTATTTTGTTATGTGTGAAGTGGAAATATCAAAACATTAAATTATTTCAATATACCATAAAATTTTAATGTCTATGGGTGTTAAAATTATTATATAGATTCTTGAATATATTCAAAAACACTATCATACATTTAAAAAATGATGTCACCACTGAAAACCTCATAACAAAAGAATATATTAATGACATGGAAACATCAAATTGTTCCTGGATCATCACCATAATCTTATGAATGAGTTAGAGTCCTTATGAAGGTGTGACCCTATTACGATGTCACTTTCTATAAACACCCTAAAAACCCATTTTACGTTTCATGAGACCCCACGGGTATGGTAGGTCTTTATAGAGTGTTGAAGAAATTGTTTATTGTGATCCAACCATCCAAATTTGTGATGCACATGGGTCATATGCCTAGAATAATTGTAAAAAGGTCATATGTAATAATAATTCTTATAGAAGCGCATTCAAAATATGGACTCAATCCTATCAATCTACTGGAACTCCATTTACCACTTTCAATGACAAAAGGATGATTGGATACCTACAGAAATCATACTTATACATATTCAACCCAAATATATTTCATTACAACATCAAAAAATGATGCAAAACTAATCATTAACACCTTAAAATGATGACCAGGAAGACCACCATTCAAAAAAATATCAATCATTGATTGTTTCATCTTGGATTAAAATATTTGACATGTTACTAGATCAAAAAATTTATAGATGAAACATAGCATAGATATATTTTACTTTTTATGGTAGCACATCTTCATTCCATTCATAACATACAAAGCCTAGTAGAAGTACTATTAGATGGATGAGGACCTAAATAATAACCAATAGATGTATTCCCATGTCTTGGTCCTAATGACTGAATTCCACCACATCCAACTCAACCCATCAAGAATAGTGGTGGAGAAAAGAACTTTTAGAGTCATAGGAAACCCTTTTAAATCAAATATATTTTAAAATTTCAAATCCACTCTTCCACATTATGAGGGACAACATTACCATAATGAAAAAAAAATTAATTTATTAAATTACAGGAAAACATATTTGACATGATCAACTACAGGGTCCATTAATGGCCATCCACCAATAACATCACCTAAATTATCCATAAAATCATTATTTGTGTGTGAAATAAATAATAGAGAGAAAAAAGACAAATCAAAACATCCTCACCATCGAGAACTAATCAAAAAAATCCAAATTCATCCCCATTATACTATTTCAATTGACTTTTAAAAATATCATTTCATTATCATTTAATAAAACAATATTTTTATACCATGTAAGATTATTTAGAAACCATAATATAAATTTTATTTAAAAAATTTATAATTCTCCTCCATAATTTAATAAAAAAACAAAACATTACCACATAATATCATTTTTGTAAAAATATGTAATAAAATATTAAAAACTATGTAAAAATTATCTTTGAACAAAAATAACTCACATGGGGTAAGGTGTTTTGATAGGAGACTTTGAAATATGGTTAGAAGCAATATGTGAATAAAACATGTAGCATGGAATGTTTTTTAAGACCATATTACCAATCCAAATAGATTTTTATGATCTGTGGGCTGATTGAGACCATTGTTCAAACTATAATTTAATCAAACAAGAACCAATCAACATATAATTAGGAAAAAAATTAAAAAAATCAAATTCACGTACAAACTAAATAGGCAATATAGAATAGTGTTGGCTATAAGCATCATATTCCCATTACACAACGTATCACCAGTCCATATCCATCATCCTTTAGAACCAAAATAATAAAGGGGATTAAAAGATATAGGTGATCAAAAATAAATTAGGTTCTGATATGATTTTATCACAATACAACCTCAGTCAACCCAAAACTGGTAACCCAAAACAGCCCATGACATCCATTAGGTGTATTTAGGATCACCAAATTCTAGAAACTAGTTCCAAGGACATAAATAAGAGATAAATGGAATGATTTTTCATGATACAATTAAACATAAGAAAAAAATGAAAATAATAATCCCAAAATAAATTGGACGAAATAAAAAAAATCATCCAACATGAACTCAGAAAAAATCTAACTGAACAATATGACCACCAAATCTATACATGAACCTATGGGTCAGTCTCTCATCCCAAAACCTATAATAACCCATGGATATTGAGAACAATCCATGACATGAACCTAAGATTAAAAATAATAATGGGGTTTAAATATGAGTATTAAAACATAGTAGGAATGCTCAAATAATATATAAAAAATACATTCACATTAAATACAAGATTAATCAAATTCAGGATAAAAAATATAGCGTATGAACGTAAGATTTTCACATATTTCATTTTAGTTAAAATCAATTAACATATAACTTTTTATATGATAGAATTTATTTTTTCCAAAAGCGGGTATTAAAATATCATGAAAAGAAGAAATCATCAGGTGTATATTTAATATGGGAAAGAGTGTTTCAAAAATTTGTGATTAATTACCCATCAGACATTCAAAAAAACTTCTTCAATCTCCTTTAACAATGAGTTAAAACACACATGAAAATAATATAAACAATATATTAACAAGGTAAATAGAAACACTAAACTATATACAAAACTAGATAAGAACCCTATATTACCATATATATAAAAATAAATTCTATACGATCATGAAATTTCTTAGTAGACCATGTGATTATTTTGAACAAACTGAAACTGCATTCATCTTGTAGGCGCACCTCACCTGATTCCATTAACCCTCCCATGAACTTTATATTACACTACCAAAACAAACAAAGGGAATAATTCCATTTAAGAGAAAATTCCTTATTGAGGGTTATTATTTAGATCATAATACTAATATAGTGTTATAAAAATTAATAGAAAATAAGCTAGTTATTCTAGGTTAACATGTCAATATCTAATGTGGTGGTAAGGAAAAGAATACAAACATATAATAATTATAAGAATAATCCATTAAACAAAACATAACCCTCATTTCACCCCATGAAATATCTCATTACCATCAAACCAACAACACATGAAGGAAGTCTCATGCCAATGACCTCCACTTCCATCTACCATCCATTATGCAAATTGTTTTATCCCAAGATAATATTCACTAGAGGACTAGTTTTGGATGCTTCCGAAGGGCCTCAAGAATGATTTCAAATAAACCATACCTAATAGGAATAAAACATGCCATTTGTTATCGTAAATCCATTTACAAATAAATTTAAGGAACTAAAACACATTTATTATGTCAAATATATCCTTTTGGAAACACTAATCATTTAGAATGTCCCATAGGGAATTTATAAAGACACTTTTTCTGCAATGTTTAATTAAAAAATCAATTTGTCTAATATAAAGATGATTCTACTACTTCTCTCAAAAAATGAATTTCTATTATAATCATACGTCATTAATTAGAATTAAATAGCAGTGTAAAAATATTAATGATTTTTTATTTAACTTAATGTACAATACCAAAGGGTTACCAACCTCAAACTACATGGGATTAAATAATGGATACCCCAAACCACTCCATGAAGTATTGGATTATAAAGTACATCCATGAGTAGGCTTATAATCATAATAACCCTAATTTAATCTAAAGAGAAATATGATCCCTAAAAACATGAGTGTTTGGAAGAGGAATAAAATTAGAGAATATGGAAGAGGAATGTAGTGGATGAATAGAGTGGGGGAAAACCATGAAAAATATCCCAAAAAGAATAAGAAATACAAATGGATTTACCCTTGGTGAATAATGGTGGAATGAGAGGGAAGTGAGGATCCTATTATTAGTCACAAAAATCAAATGGTGACACATTGATGCCTTGTGGTTTAAACCTCGTGTGGGGTCTAAAGGGAAATTCACAATTTCGACGATACTAAGAATTATTCATGGATTGGTTGAATTTTTTTGTAATACCACACTCCAACTATGTGCATATTACTAGGAAAATAATGTCGTGGAATTGATTGGATTCACATTTTGGGAAACCATGATCAAATAACGTGACTTGGTTATATAAATAAAATCCAGATCCATGTGTATTCCTTTTTCATTATTCCACCTCATCAAATTTAGGTCATGTTCCCATGACCATAAATGCTCAATACATGAATTTTGTTTTCCTGAAGTACACATATTTTCTAAAAAACTGTGAACTACATATGAATGGTGATAAATGCTTGTTTAAAATTAACTGAAAATTTACCTAACAATGGGAGATTTCAGTGTTTACCATAAATTTTACACTTAAACAATGAAACCCATGAAAAATATACAAAAACTAAAAATTAAAATCCAATACCACCAAATTTCAAGAGTAATCCCATGTCAAAATTCTAAACCAAAATAATAAAAATAAAAATAAAAAATAGTGCGTGACATTGATAAATACCTATATCAGTTCATGAGGTAGTGGTCCATCCTACACATTGATTACATTTATTTTTGTACTTGAAGGAGGTTAGTGTTCGATATATATATATATATTTAAAATTAAAATAAATATATATTAGATATTGTTATATTATTATATCATCATTATTGAAGAATAATCTAAGGATGTGGAATAAAAAGTGTTATGAAACATGAGGTTAAAAACTATATCTCTCTATTGAATATTATCCATTTCATAACACCTTAATCCCTAAATGTATAGTATTACACCAAAATTATGTTTTTAGGATGGAATATGGGATGTATGTATGTTAATTATAAAGGAATTTTATGAATGAAAATATTATTTATATTTCTAGAAAAATGAATATTGTTTATGATTTTGTTAAATTGGAGAGGGACACTGTTGAAATTTAATAAAATATTAAATTAATAAGAACTAACATTGATATCTGAATTACATAGAATTTATTATATTATAATTTATGATGATTATGAATCCAAAATGTATGATCGAATAAAATTTTACAGGTTATTAAAGAAAACATATCCATACTTTTTAACCCTTTCTTATCCTCGATAACACTAACCACAAAAAATAGGGGTATTTTTTCCATAAGGATAATAATGGATAATATTAAAGAAAAAACAGTCCATAATTAGACCATGTATGATTTTTAAACCGAATCCAAATAACCTGACATAATATAGGATATTTAGGAATTTTATGTTATTCAATTAAATATTTTAATCATTAATTATTAATAATAACAATTCTCTATTTATCTCATTACTTTTACATTGATAACATAAAAAAATAAAAAAAAAATAAGAGAAAATAAATCAATATATCCCATTCATGAAATATTAATATATTCTAATATTGGGATACATTATTTCATTTAATATATACATATTTTTAATATTTTAAATATCATTTATTTTAATTATCAATTAATTAAATTTTTTACCAAGTAACTCTTTTTAATAAATTATAGTTATTATATCAGGATAAAAGATTAAAAATATATTTCCATGGTAATATAAATAATATTTAATTCCCATGAATATCTATTTGTTGAACATATCTCATTTTTATAGCATATAAAAAATATTTCAATTATTAAAATTTAATGTCTATAATAGTTGAATTTCAAATACATAACATATTATAATGCTCTTAATAAAATAAAATTAAAAGAAAAATTAATTAATCTAAATTTTGGTTGAGCATGGTTGAATTATAATCCTATAAAAATTATAGTATTTGATGGTGTCATTATATATTCCTTATCATATAATTTTTAACCTTTAGTTAATAGATTTATTATTATCTTGGTTAAAAAATAACTATTTTTACAATTTATATTGTTCAAAGGTGTAAGGTAACTATATAAAAAATTTGCACAAAAATGTCCAAATTTTTATTCAATTTTAAAAATTTAAAACATTAAATTTTTAATTTTTAATTTAAAACAAAATATCTAATATATGAAGAATAACTATTTTTTATAAAAATTAACATATTTAGAACAAAATTTTCTTAATCTAAACTCATGTTTAAATTTAATTTAAAACTAATCAATGTATTATTTAATTTCAAAACAAAATAATGAATTTTTTTAAATAAAATATAATACAAATTTAATTTCTAAATACATGAAAAGAAAATATTCTTTTCAATGTGACAATATTCTATACTATTTATTGTTTAATAAATATATTTACACATTTATAAAAAAACTCATCGTAATATAATATTGATACGATTCAATCAATTATGAAGATAGTTTTTGATTTTTTTTAAATATTCCAAAAATAAATTATAACATGTTCCCACAAAAACCAATCAAAACATTTATGAATACATCAAATTTGTTATGAATAAACAAACATTAAAAAAATTTAATGATTATTTCTTAAAAATTAATCAATAGATTCTAAATTATTATAGAATTCACATGTATTTCATAATTTAGATATTCATGTTCATACTTATCAAATCAACCACTATGGTACTAAATTATTTTTTTAATAAATAAATTTTGTGATTATTTTATGACTTGATGTTTTTTATTCTATAGAGTATCAAATTATGTATTAATTTCAAAATATCATGATATTACATATTTTCCCATTTAATACTATAGTCCCACAAAATACGAATTTGATCATGGAAATCAAGGGTTTTCAATTTGAAAATTACATTAATGAAATCTCACTTCTAAAAAGGTATTAATTAAAATTAATCTTGACTATATTGAAATTTTAATATGAATTTCCTCTAGAATAATACATAACTACTCAAAATAAAACATTTGTTTTACTATAACTATTTTTATTGACTTTTTTTATTATATATAAAGTCGTTAATAACATTAAACCATTTTTGTTCTTATGATCTAATGGGGATATGTTCTATTGATATCATCCATATACTTCATTGGATGTTTTATGGTATATTCAACCAATGATGTATAGATTTAAGGAAATTAACTATATTTATCTCGACGTTTTATAAATATGTTAATTTTATTTTTGAATGAATTAAAATTATAATGTTAGTTTTTCAAAATTAATGTTTCTGTTGAGTAGGATTCCCCTATTTAAAAAGGAAAATTAATTAGATTTAGTAAGTGATGGGTGGCGTCAAGGTATATAAAGTCCATAGATTAATTTATAGGTCACATGAAATATATCAATTGGTATACTAATATGTGTTTCTACCCAATGATTTAAACTATCATATGAATTGAGGTGATAATATGTATTATATTTCCATCATTATGAATTCAATAAATATGATATAAGTTATCCATGTACATGTAATTTTTTGACTAGTTATAGAATCCATGGATTGCTTTCATGATCATTTGATTATGTAAATGGATTTATTTTGTTACATCTTTTTTCCTTCCATATTGTTGTAACTTAATAAATTAAATTTCATGTGATTTAGTTTTTTACCATTCCTATATTGATTATGCTTACTTATTCATGATATCATCTAGTATCGTCTTATTATTACTGAGCATCTGATATTACCACATTTTTATGTTTTATTTTCCATTGGACACTATGAATTTGTCTTTGATTAACATAAATGTGTACACTTTGGGGAATAATTGATTTTTAATTAAAAACACATTATATATTTAATGTTTCCAGTTGTAATGTAATTTTCATTTGTGAATATATTTTCACAATACAAATAAAATAATTTTTCCCAAGGAATTAAGTTTCTTATATCTTATGGAAATATAATAGACTTGAAACCAACTCCATGTTACAGGATTTTGGGGAATTTCATTTTCATTTGTCAAAAATAATGGCATTATTTAGTAATTATCACTTGAATAATATTTCCATTTTAATAAATTCGTTTAAAAATTTATATTTCATTGAGTTATACTTGATTAAGTTCCCCAATTTAAATTTATGTGTTGAATAAAAATTCCCTTTTATGTATTTAATGATAATAAAATATTATTATTTATGAATAGTGATTCATTTATTGTTTACTATTCAATGATGTCACAATATAATTTTCAAAAAAGAGGTAAGAATTGATTTTACTATATATGTATTTGGAATTATTACTTTATTTATAGAAAAAATATATTAATATATACTCAATAAAAAATATCATATTTTTAATCCATTTTATATTTAATTAGTTTTCATGTCACCTTCTTAAATTTCATCTATTTGGAACACGAAAAAATAAAAGTAATGTTTTAATGAAATGTGGATTGTGTTATTAATTTTAATTGGATATATTTTTATTCAATGAAATATTTATCATAAATATTATTTGAAAGTTTATATATTTAGTCAAATTATTTATATTTATATTTTATGTTATGAATTAATATTATAGTGTTTCAAAGATATATTTCTAATGTTTTCTTAAATATACAAAGTCAACTTTTCTTCCAGAAAATTAAAATAGAATGTTTTGTTATAATTTATATGTAATTAATGGATTTAAATTCCTTAATAACTAATATAATATATTTACATACATCTACATGTTTTCAGTGATTTTAAAAATAATAACCAGTTATGAATACAGAATTTAATTGTATTTTTTTTCATTTTATTTTTTTTCCTGAAATGTTTTGAATTTAAGAAAAAAAATACATTCATTAGGAAATATTAGTAATACATCAATATCTAATTTATTTTTTTGTCATTATAATTCTCATAAAGAATATTTCCTTATTATGGTTAGTTTTAATTGGACATAATATTCTCAAAAGTATTTATATTCTATTTATCATGGATATGATTATTTACAAAGCCATATAATTTTTTTTCATATGATGTTTTATAGTTAGTTTTTATTTAATTTAATTTGTAAAAAGAGATATTTTTTTATCCTTTTATAATAATCAATATTTATTAATAAAGAATATTTTTTATGAACTAAATTGATAATTCAATAAATGAATAATACATTAGACTTATAGTGAAATGTGGTTCCTGGAATTATATTTCCTATTGAGGAATCTGCATGACTGTTTAGATAAACAAGTTGAATTTCCTTATTTAGTATTTTATAATGTATACATACTATTCATTTAAACTATCGCGGCGTATGGACATGCAGGAAAAGATATCATGACGTTTGATATGAAAACATCATATCATATAAATTTCAATGATTACAGATTTAGTTATAAGTATTTACAGAAAATATGAGTTCAATACCCCTTATTAAAAAAATATAAAAAATGAAGAAAAATAGTATTAATACGGGGTGTACATAGAAATCCTTCCCTCATGTAAAAAAAGGAGACATCAAAGGTAATATTCCAAATGATAAAAATATTCAAATTCTTTACACCAATCACAGTCTTCTACCAAAAAACTAAATCATATGGCTTGATGTTTTCACCCAATAACAAAACATGTCGATATGGTTCAAACGGTGTGCTTGGGGTGGGAGTAATCATTCTGTGGTCATGAAGTTTTCAATGGGTCCATCAAAAAATGTTCAGTACGCTTATTCATTACATTAATAAAAAATTATTTAACGAATATCTTTAGTGGGTCATTATCTTATATTTCTTTCAAATTTATGTCAATATAATATAGGATCCATTGAATTTTATGAATTTCCATGCATTGGGATAATGAAATAGAGGAATCAAAAAATAACACATCGACTAATTGTACATTCAACCACTTCTATTCATGTTCGAGAAAACAATTCAATGATACTATGGAAAAACAAGTTTCACCAACCTTTCCTTATTCATTTGTGGTAATAATGGAAAATTTGGAACATTTTACATGTTTGATCATATTTTTGGATAAAAATAATAAAAATTTATATAGGAAACCTCTATTTAATTATATAAAGTGATATATCTGTCATATTTTAATGGAACCCCATTAATGAATTGGCTACCTTGTCCCTGATTTTTTGCAGTACAAGGCTTCTATATAAATGTTCTTAGTAATATAGTGATGTTTTTAGAATATTACATTTATATATAAGCCAATATATATGGATTTGATGACCCCTAGTGGTCTGAATGAAATTACAATCCATACTCAGTCACTGTCCAATAACTTCCCTTGTCCCTACATGTCATGACAAGATAGCACATCAATAGTATTAAAGAAAAAACTGGATGAACAATATCTACATGGAGAGACTATTATGGGAATGATAATATAGGTGTATCAAAAAAATCCTCACCTAGTTAATTCACTATATGTTCTTTGTGAAAATAGACATCATCCTCCTAAATTTGTTTTGTATTATGTCTAGATTATTCAAAATATGTACAATCATTATGCTTATATTATTCCCAAGTGGTATTACTCTTGTTGTTTTGGACGATTTTATCCTACAATGATCCTCATCACACCCAGATAACGATATAAAATAGCATTTAATTTTCATTATACTATTACTATTAGAGAGTCTAATGATCATTAAATTTTATAAATATTCATGAAGTATCTCATAAATAAGGTTACGAGTTAATTAATGATTTTTTTTAAAACAATATTATCACAATGCATGAAATTCGTTTCCAACCCAAACAATTCATGTGAAAAATACCCATATATAGCTTAATTTTTCTCTTAATCCATTTTGATAGGGACATGAATTTATAATGTAGTATCTTATAATATTTGAGGGCTCTATAGTATCAATTTCAATACATATATTTTAAACCATACAAGAGAAAAATAATTTTTTATTTCAAATGTATTGACGTATAAACCTATTTATGAATATGTAGAACACCTCATTGAAGAGAAACCAAACCATGTACCCATTACCTTTTCTTATGTTCCATAATGGGAAATAAGAAATGGAAAATTAAAATACCCTCATGAATGCACTTATAATTATAAAATCTATATATAGAGAATATTTGGACAAAAGATGCACAAGATTCCTATGGAATCTAGCCCCTTGGATGGATAATCAACCCAATAATATAAAATTTTCTTTATCCCAATAATTATGTGATGGAATGTTTTCATGCATAATCTCGTAAATCAATATTTTTTTGGAGACTATACGAAATATCAATCCTAAAGATATGTGGAGAACCATTCGGTCATGAGGTCCCTATAACCTAAACATAATCTCTCGGGATGAAAATAGCTTCAACTTTTAGTTTAAATCATAAGAATATGTGTTAATTGATATCTTCCAAAAATAACTAGACAATTATAATGGATATTCAGACCCATTGAATGGTTTTAGCCGAGATGATCTCTATGTTTTACTGCCACATAATTTTCCATCATTATAACAATCTTGATATTAATATTCATTATATTAAAATATTGATATTACCCCTGGATGTATTTTTTATTTATTTCCTGATTAACTTGAATGTCTAATTTTTTATTTACCATAACATTTTAATTATACCCAGTCTATTTATTATAGATTCCATAATATCTAACCCAAATATAGATTTTCAGCTCTTATTATATATTTTTATTTTATCTTGGATATAGAGAAATAAACTTTTAATGGTCTCTTTGATGAAAAATTTTCAAACAACATGGTAAATAATTTGTTTTATTAAACGAGGATAATATTTATATCTAGTTTACTACGACAGATAAACTATTTAGTCCATTGATATTTGATCACTAGTATCTCAAACTAATTCTATAATGTATAAAATAGATCATGTTTACTGGTATCGAAGTCATTACTAACTTTAAAACCCATAAACCTATTCACATATAAATAATTTTCTATTTAGGAATATATTATTTGTTTTTATATACAGTAAATAAAATATTTTTTTAATATAATTACATTATATATGAATGAATAAGAGTTGAGTCAAAAATTCCTCAAATAGTTGGTAATTTAGAATAAAAAACCATTTGATGTACTACATTAGATATAATAGTTAATATAATAAAAATTATTACCATGGTAACAATATGGAAAAGAGGATGTATTTACTCCATTAATGTTAAAAAATGGTTTATGACATAATCATTTCATAATGATAGATTTCGAGATAGAACAACATACCATGTTTCATTTCTTATTTGAGGACACATTATCTTATTTTAAAATAATCAAATATGTTGTAATATAATATTTCCCATCTTTACTCAAAAATATTACACATATTATAATTATTTATCATAAATAAAATAATTAGTTATCATGTATAATGACCATGAGGTGTAAATATATCTAATTTTTTTAGATGATTATTAGTATTATTTTAATTACAAATAATTTAATAATAATTTAGTTATTGAAATATAAATTTTTTTACAAAAAAAATTATAAATATATAATGATTTTTTTTAATTTCATTTCATGTTTTTTGGGTATGTTGTGTGAAGATAAAATAGATGACAACTTCTTTATGGAATTATAATGAATGAAAATTGTTAATTGAATAGAAATTTAATTAAATATTATAATATTATGATGACCATATGTTAATTATTATTTTATTAATGAATTATAACTATATTAGTTTTATTATTCCAATTTTCCTATTTTTTATATTATGAATCTTTTCCCCAATAGGTGTTTATATCATCCAAAACATAATTTTTTTTATCTATATTGGAGAGTATTCTTATCAAGGGTATTATTTTGATATAAAATTGATACACCATTATGTTAAAAATTTTCAAAAAAATGTTTTTTTATTTGATGACACAGAACCTTTTTTGTTGAAAATTTTATTTTTTATTTAGGAATCAGACTGTGTTTATCGTAAGGAGGATATTTTAAAAACAAATGATTCTTGAACATGGTTTTCATATTGAGAAAGATTGAATGTTGAAAAGTTAGGAATAAGATGTTATTGATCAGAAACATTATCACACACAGTTATATTGGCGTGAGATTGAAAATCTGTGGATTCAAAAGAATTTGATGTAGAGTTATTTGTTTCTAGGACATATTTATTTTTATTTTAGTTAGAGAGATATGGATTTTGTTGAGTTAAGAAAAATATTTTTCTGATATTGATGTTTCCGATTGAAGATGTCTTTTTATGTATGATGAGATTTTAAAATAATAATGGGATGTTATGTAACGACATGAAATTTTGAGTAGATTTTGTTCTCTAATTTTTCTGGGTTATTTCATTTTTTCAATTTCATAAAATGAGTATAATTATAATGAGACCGTTGGGTTTCGACTATTATATGACCATTGGTCAATAAGACCGTTGGAAACTAAATGTTACAATTATTGTATATAAATACAAGATATCTTGATTAATTAATATAGAAAGGACAATTGCTGGCCCCATCTATTAGTCTCAGGCCAATCGAAGCCCATCTGACAGAACTTCAGAAGGGCGTAGCACCTTTGGGATTTTTTCAAGACCATACCCAAGACGAACTTCATCATTTGATGCTGGAACAAAATCATCTTCGCGAGAAGTTCAAGCTGATAGATTTCACTACCCGGGAAATTTTGGCTGAGCCGCCCCAAGATTCTATCACCCTAGCACACCTTACTCTTATGTTTTATGCTTGTGTTATAAGGGGTCATGTAACGAGACTGTAACTGCCTTGTTTAATCCTTTCATTTAAATAAAAATTCTGATTTCTTCTTATGGTAAAGTTTGTGAATATTAAAATTTCCGGATAAATATAGTATCCATATTATTGATGAATTTTAGAAGGATATTTTAAAAATAAATATGTAAACCTTAAATAATTAATAATGTGTAATGATTTTCAAAAAATGGTCTTATATAGTTTTGTTCAATAATAAATTTATAGTCTAAAAAGGTCGACTTAATTTTTGATTAATAGTAAATTAGGAATAATGATTTTATGCTTATGATTAGTAATGTGATCAACTAGATTAAGTAACATGTCTTATGAAAGTATTAATATAATCTAGGTACCTTGATTATGTAATGTGATTCAATAAAATTTGTAAATAACTGTTCGAGAAAGTACTGGTTACGTATTAGTTTTTTCGGGTGAATAGTATTTTTTATTTTAAAACTAAATAAAAATTATTTTGAAAATTATTTTTATAAAATGGAGTTCATTTTTGAATTTAGAGCATCGATATTAGGTTAAGGTGAATTTTTAGGAATTTTCTGAAACAGTTGAAGTTTTAGTGAATAGTTTTTTTCATTAAAAAATAAATTAAAAATATATAGAAAATTATATTCATAAAATAGAGTACATTTTTCAAATCATAGCATCAATATTTTTTTATGGTGAAATTTTGGGATTTTTCAAAAAAAGTTGATTTTTCGGTGAATCATCAAATTTTCAGTTTAGAGTTTCGTTTGCTTAATAACATCATTAAGGATGTAATAATTATTTAATAATTATGGTAGACTTATGAATAGTAATATAAGGTATGAGGTTTCCTATTTGGCTAATACCATGGGAATATACCATGGGCAAGCCCATGGTTTGGCCACTACCCCCAATGATGTGTCCCTTGGCCAGGAATGCCTTATCCCCACACTTCCCCTATAAATACAAAGTCATTCTATCATCCTTTCCATCCCAAAATCTTCCTCAAACAAAGATCTGGTCTCATTACCTCCTAAGGAGTCCTCTTAAGGTTCCCTCAAGCCTCTCAAGGTCCCAAACTTCAAGATTTTGAAGTTACTATTCAAGTTAAGGGATCCTACCTATCACTTTCTTTTCATGTATTCTTCTTTATGTCATTTATTTTATGCTCCATGTTATTATTTTTTGGGATGTTATTTAATATTCATATTACTATGCTTTTCATTTTCATATTATGGGAGACCCCATATTCCTCTCATTAATTCATTTTATGAATTTTTAAGTGACTCTGTTAGGCTGTCGAATTCTTCATAAGAGAAATCTTATTTTTGTCTTTCTTTCATGTTTTTGATTTCATATGTTATGTCTTTAAAAATTCATTACCATGTTATTATATCATTTAAATTATTTTCCTCTACTATTTTATAAATTATTTTTGAGTGCGTGACCATTTTCCCTTCTCTTTTCAATGTTTTCTACAACCATGTTATATAGACGTTATGCTGCAGAAATTTCATCTCAAAACTTCTATCTCTTTCTCTCAAGAAATACCCTTGTTTATTTATGTGAATAACAAGACCTATTTCGTTTCTATGGCTTCTCATAAATATATAAATATGATATATTCAATTATGTAATGGACATACATATATCCATACCTCCCTTTCCATGGGTTATAAATGATATAATGATCTTATTTTAAGTGCATTTAAAATGTCACAATTTTGAAATGAAACCCATTTCTGTTATTCTCTATGGTTTATTTATGAAATTTTTGAATATGATATATATGGTTCACATGTATGTAAATACATATTAAGGGTGCTCCCTGATAGTGCTCCAATGAATTGGGTAAAGACTTAATCTCTAGAGATGACCATTTTAACGATACCTAGGTGAATAACCTTGGTAATTTTTAATGACACCCTGGGGATGGACCTTGGTGATATGGAAATGATTGTATATGTTAAATGTTGTACGCACATAATTATGTTATGAAACACATTATTTTTATTATGATATTCCACATGACATCTTTCTCATGCCTTGAAGATACTTATCATGACATTATTGATGTATCTCAACTTCACTTGTAAAATGTTTCTCTTGTTTCTCTTACTGGGCCTTCTGCTCACCCTTTCCTTTGAGGTATACTCATTGGTTATGAGATGCTGTAATGAACATAGGATTAACAAAGAATTAGCCTTTCAATTTTTTAAGAAGAATGTTTTATGTCATCATTTATTAAGTTCCTGGTTTCCAAGACACTAAACATTAAAGATCCTCGGTTTTATAAAATGTAATGAAAAGTTATGTTATAAAAGTAGGGATGCTATAGTTGGTATCAAAGAATTTTATAGTTATTTATGGAAATTAGGATATGAAAAAATTAAGAATAACCCTATAGAAAATTTTAAATATATGAAATCTTCTTGGTATTTTGGTTAGTATTGAGAAAGTGGTTTATCAAAAAAATACATACATGTATGGATACGAGCAGGTAGAGGTGTCTTTGGCATAGATGTACATAGGGGTAAATCCTGAAAACAATTGCTTTGAGCTAGACTCGAATGAGAACTGGTACACGACAATGGGCCTTGCTGCACTATTTGTTACAACACTCTCGGGGGATACGTGTGGTTAATCGTAAGCTTCTTATGAATCATTATGAAGGAATTATAGAAAACTGTAATTGTCTAAGAATGATGTTTTAAGATATAAAATCCTTTTTAGTTAAAACATTCATAAATGAAATAGATTTCACACAAAGGATTTATTCTTTTAGAAAATTTCACCATAGTCACGGAATACGTTAACGTATTTCCTAACGAGTTACTCGGACCTCCCAAAGAATGAGAGGTAGTGTTCTCCATTGAACTCGTACCTGGATGTCATCTAAAGTAAAAGTTCCCTTGTAGGATAGAAAATGTAGAGCTAGTGGAATTAAAGAATTAACTCCAAGATCTTTGGGATATTCGGTTAATCCGACAAAGTGTGTCTCCTTGGGGAGCACTAGTTCTCTTTTTGAAGAAGAAGGATGGATAGATGTAGCGACACATTGATTATAGATAACTGAATAGGATCACAGTGAATAATAAATAATCTCTTCCAAGAATTGATGACTTATTTGACCAACTTCATCGTACTCACTTTTTCACTGAGATTGATATTCGTTCTGGTTATTAAAAATTGAGGGTGAAGAATGATGATATTCCAAAAACTACCTTCCAATAATGATATAGGAATTATTTGTTTTTTATACCCTTCAGACTGACTAATGAACCTGCTATTTTAATGGATCAAGAATAAGATTATTTTGGAAACATATGATTTATCAAATGGAAATCCTTGGTATAGTAAAATGATTTGGTGATTAAATGATAAAAGTTATTTTGGAAGATGTTTTCTCTTTTGGAGTACTATATGCCTAAAGAAAATAAAATACTGCATGATTTTCTTTATGGAGAAATGGTTGAAGTTTTCATTTTGTAAGAATCGATGTATTTATTATGGACATATTGTGATTTGCAATATTTCTGGAAAATGATCTCCTAGCATAGAGAATGTGTTTTTAGGTTAATTACACATTAGTATGAGACTTTAAGAGAAGTCGATGTTATTTGAAGATAAATGTTCAGATTTATTGGGGATGACTATGTGATTAAATCCTTCTTTGTTTTGGGTTCCAATATTAGTTGTGATTATTATGATGAATTTTAAAGATGGTTGTGTATTGAATGGTATTTCTAGAACATTGGGTACTTCAGATGAATTTTGGAGAATAATAATAGTTTTTTTATAATGTATTACCCTTTATTGGGATTATATGATATCATACTAACCATTTTGGTGTTAGTTGATGTATAAATATAAGGGAAATATATAGTTATCCTTTTGTGGATTATGTGATTCTTTAGAAGATGATTCTTGTGCTGTTTATGTGACCAATTCTTTTTAAATGCTCATCGTTTGGTGAAAATATTAGTTTTGGTAGAAACTTATTAAATGATGAAATTCTAATTAAAGGTATGTATATTTACTTTTGTTTTTATTTTATGTAGTATTTTAATTCCTCAAAATTATGAAAGGGATCATAAAACAAAAACGTTTTTGGCTTAGGTTTCCTATTAGGTAATGAAATACCGTTTACACACATCATAAGTTTGTGATTTTATACTGGAAAACATTATCCTAATCAAGTTTTCTATTACTATCCATCAGAACATGACCCTTTGTTTTCTCTTCCATATCCATGTTTCCCTATATGGAATCCTAGAATGGGTAAACTCGGGTGACCTTTGTACTTCCTTTCTTTCATTAAATGTAATAAATTACTGACACTTTTTCTATTTTGGGACATTCAATTAAAAATTACCATCCAAATTTTAAAAATAGGAGGACCTAATTTCTTATGGGGGAAGATTGTAACGACCCGAAATTTTGGGTAGATTTTATTCCCTAATTTTGTGAGTTATTATATTTTTATCATTTAATAAAATGAATATAATTAAAATTAGACCGTTGGGTTTCGACTAATATATAACCATTAGTCAATAAGACTGTTGGAAACTAAATGTTACAATTATTTTCAATAAATACAAGTTATCTTGATAAATTAATATAGAAATGAGATTTGATGGCCCCATTTATTAGTCTCGGGCCGATTAAATCCCATCTGACCGAACTCGGGAAGTAAGTAGCACCATTGGGCTTTACTATGGACCAAACCCAAGTTTAACTTCATCATATGAATCTGAAATGAAATCTCCTTCATGAGAATTTCAAGCTGATAGAAATCACTACTCAGGGAATGTTGGCTGAGCCACCCCAATATTCTATCACCCTAGTACACCTTACTCTTAGGTCTTATGCTGTTATAATAAGGGGTTATGTAACAAGACCGTAACTGCCTAGTGTAATCTATTCATTTAAATAAAAATTATAATTTTTCTTATGGTGATGTTTGAGAATTTTCAAATGTTCGGATAAATATACTATGCATATTATTGATTAATTTTAGAAGGATATATTTAAAAATATTTATGTAAACCTTAAATAATTAATAATGTGTAATGATTTTAAATAATTGGTCTTCTATAGTTATTTCCAGTATGAAATTTAGAGTCTAATAACATCAACATAATTTTTGTTGAATATTAAATTATGAATAGTGATTTTACGCTTATGATTAGAAATGTGATCAAATGAATTATTTAACATCACTTGAGAAAGAATTAATATAATCTGGGAACCTTCATTAAGTAATGGGATTCAATAAAAGAGGTAAAAATTTATTCTAGAATGTATTGGTTAACTATTAGTTTTTTCAGGTGAATGGTGTTTATTATTTTAAAATTAAATTATAAATATTTAGAAATCTATTTATATAAAATGGAGTTCATTTTTGAATTCAGAGGATCAATATTAGGTTAAGGTGAATTTTTGGGAATTTTCTGAAACAGTTGAATTTTGTGTGAATAGTGTTTTTAATTAAAAATTAAATTAAAAAAATGTAGAAAATTATTTTTATATAATGTAGTTTATTTTTGAAATCAGAGGATCGATATTTGGTTCAGGTGAAATTTTTGGATTTTTCTAAAAAGGTTGAATTTTTGGTGAATAGTGAAATTTCAGTTTAGAGTTTCAGGTGTTTAATGACATCATTAAGGATGTAATAATTATTTAATAATTATGGTTGACTTATGAATAGTAAGATAAGGTATGAGGTGTCCCATGTGGCCAATACCATGGGAAAATAACAGGGGAAAGCCCATGGTTTTTCCAATACAACCAATGAGGCGTCCCTTGGCAATTTATGCCTTGTCCCCTCACTTACCCTATAAATACCAATATATTCTCTCATCCTTTACATTCAAAAATCCTCCTCAACGAATAACTGGTATCATTACCTCCCATGTAGTCCTCCCAAGGTTCCCTCAAGCCTCCCAAGGTCCCAAACTTCTAGATTTCGAAGTTACTCTTCAAGGTAAGGGATTCTACCTCTCACTTTCTTTTCATGTATTCTCTTTTATGTCATTTAATTTAAGATCCATGTTCGTATGTTGGAAGATGTTATTTTATATTCATCCTATGGAACTTTTCATGTTCATCTGATGAGAGACTTCCTATTTCTCTCATAAATTCATTTTATGAATGTTTAAATGGTGTCGTTAGGCTACCGAATTTTTGTACGGGATTCTTTCACCATTGTCATTTTCAAGTTCAACTTTCATGTGAAATCATTCATGTTCATTTTATCATTTTTGGGTAGGATATCTATATTCATCATACCATCATTTTATGTTAAAATTATGAGAGACCCTATTTATTCCCATCAATTCATTTTTTGATGTTTTAAGTGACACTGTTAGGCTGCCGAATCATTTTTAAGAGAAATCATATTATTGTCTTCTTTTCATGTTTTCCATTTCATATGGTATTTACTTAAAATTTCATTACCCAGTTCTTATATCCTTTATATTCTATCTATATAATATTTTATATATTTTTATGAGTGGGTGACAGATTTCCTCCCTCTTTTCAATGTTTTCTAAAACCAGGTTATATAACTGTTATGCTGCAGAAATTTTGTCTCAAAATTTCTATCTCTTCCTATCATAAAATCCCATTGTTTATTTATGTTAATACCAAGACCTATTTCGTTTCAATGGGTGCTCATAAATATATGAATAGGATATCTTCCATTATGGAATGGACATACATATAACCATACATCCCTTTACCTGGGTTATAAATGATATAATGATCTTATTTTTTAGAGCTTTTAAAACGTCATGATTTTGAAATGCCAGCCATTTCTTTTATTCTCTATGGATTATTTATTAAATGTATGATTATGATCTATGTGGCTCACATGTAAGTATATATATATAAAGGGTGAACCATGATAGCGCTCTAATTAATTGGGTAATTACTTAATCTATAGAGATGACTATTTTAATGATACCTAGGTGAATAACCTTGGTAATTTTGTAATGACACCTTGGGGATGTACCTTGGTGATAATGAAATGATTTTCTATGTTAAATGTTGTATCCACATCTTCACTTTATGAAACATGTTATTTTTATTATGATATGCCGCATGACCTATTTCTCATTCCTTATGGTTATTTATCATGACATTATTGACGTATCTCATGTTCACATGTAAAATGTTTCTCTTGTTTCCCTTACTAGGCCTTCTACTCAAACATTACTTTGATGTATTCTCCTATGTTATTAGATGTTGTAATGAACATAGGATGAACAACGAATAAGCATTTCATGTGTTTAAGAATAATTTTTTATTTCATCATTTATTATGTTCTTGGTTTCTAAAACACTAAACTTTAATGATCCTCAGATTTGTAAAATGTAATGAAAAGTTATGTTATAAAAGGAGGGAAGCTATATGTTAGGTGTTAGAATTTTTTCATACATTTTAAAAAATTATATGACAATTTTTTGATGAAGAAGTCTTTATAAATCATAAAAACATTAATGAAAAATAATTTTTCTTAAATAGTGGATATGATTGAAGAATTTCTGAGTTATAGAATTATAATTACATCAAAATGGGATTTAGTTTGTATTAAGAATTACATTATAATTATTTGAGAAAAAAATCTACTATTGTGCCTGAGGATGAAATAAATCATACTGGGAGATTCATATTGGATTTTTTGTACTATGAATCTCTTAATACAATTTCAGATACTGAGAATATTGTAAAAAAAATTTCATACATTTATTTTCATACATTAACTTTCATATAGGGATTTTCATTGTATAAGAATTATTGGGATTTCTATTATGATATTTTCATACTCTGATTTTATTACTTAAATTTTCATTCTCATATTTTCATATCATGATTTCCATTCTTGTATTTTTTTATACTAGGAAAATAGTACTGAGATGTTCATACAGTGATTTTATTACTGAGATGATAATTCATGGGTATTTGAAATAAGTAAAATCATACTTATATGTTCATACTTAGATTTTTATACTCAGATTTGTGTACTCTATTTTATGTATATTTTTAATATTATTGAAGAATTCATAATGATAATTTCATAATGGGAAATAAATATATCATAATGAGGTATGAAAAAAACGTATCATAATGAGATGAAAATTATATTAAGTGTCGATGAAGTAAAACATGAAATTAAATTTTCAATAAATCTCAGAGAAATATATGGAGAAATATATAATTCAATATTCAATAACATACTATAAATTTACAGAGTGTTTAAATTCAAGTAAGTTGGTATTCTTTTCATGTTCCTAACATAGGTTTTTTGAGATTCCTATAAATACATTCTCATATCATTCATCAATTTGAATATCATTACATACACATAAAGGGTGGACTGCTGGAGAATGAAAACAAAATGTATCCATCCTATTGAAGAAGAATTGTTTTGAGAATATTATCAGAGTAAGATTTTTTAATATTTAATAATGTGTTCATTATATTGAGTACATCATTTTGGAGAGTTGGATCCACACTCATCATGTTGACAATACCATATACAGGTTCATTGTTTTTAGAGAATCACATCTAGGGTCATTATAATGAGAAAATTGGATCCAAAATCATAGTTTTGAAAACATAGGATCCATCATCATCATTTTGAAAAAATAATATCTACCAGAATCATATTGAGAACAATAGATATTACATTAACAAGTTGATAAAATCAGATCTAGACAAATAAGAATGAGGATTCATACTGAGCAATTTAGTTCAGATTAAGAAAATTATTTATTCTTTTTTTTGGATCAATTGTTTTACAAGATGTTATTGTAAACTAATTGGATTCAATATAATATATTGTATCTAGGTATAGAAGGTGTATAATTTTAGTTTTCACATGTTCTATTGACTTCTTCATAATAGTGGATTTTCGTAGACTAATGTGAGTGGCTGTGGAAAATATGTAGGTTCTCATACTGAGGATGATCCATATAAATATTGTGTAATTTAATAGATTTACTATTCTAGTATGCATGAGTATTTATTATAAGATGATCAATATTTAAATCTTATCATGTAGTCGTGTTTGTGTTTTTAAATGTATTGGAAATTGAAATAGTTGAACAACTGATTAAAATACCATTCTCAGTTGTTATTTGATTCTTTTGTAATTCAATTACTGTTTGAGGGAGGTTCCCTTTTGAATACCTATCATTGAAAATATAAATTCTTTCAACGGTATAATAATTACAATGTTGGATGGGAAAAATCTTATTTATTTAAAATTAATATGTTTTCTAATTTATTGTCTTATTTACTAGTAGTTATTGATACTGCTAATATTGGTTTTCCACCTATTGAGAGAGACCCTCTTATGTTTTTTTCTAATTTGAGAAATATAGAATTTGATATAAAAGATATACATTCATTCATTATTCCCTTATTTGATAGTATTTATAATTATTCAATGGTTATCAATATATCAAAATGAATTTGGCGCATGATGGAATGTTCTTTCAAAGGGAATACTAATCACAAGGTAGAAAAGATATATATCTGGAATAGTATTTTTGAAGACATAAAAATTAGAGATAAAGAAACAACTGATGAATACTATAGTCGATTAGATTAAATTATTCTCCACATCATAGGATTCTAATATTTCTGGTAAGATTCTACAATTATCAAAAAACAAATGAGAAACATTCTGCATAGGTTTGATTCTAAAACTCTTTTCGTTAGAATATAATGATCATTTCTGCCTTAGTAAATTGATTAAAACTATTTTTTCTTATAAATCATGGGAATATAAAAATGTTAAAAATAATTTGAAATATTACATGTCTATCGATGCTATGTGAAAGATGAAAATATATTATGTGGAATAATTTGATCATTTTGTCTCTAAAGATAAAGAGGATGATAAATTGAATGATAGTATTATTTATCTTATAACTAAATACTAGCGAAGAGGAAGAGGTTTGTATGAATCTCAAAATCCTCTAAAATGTTTTTTCTATGGTGGAATTCAGAACATTTATATGAGTTTCCCCAAGAATATAGTTAGAGTATATCAAGTCTATTCGGGTGAAATCACATGATGGAAAATGTGGAGCCAAATGATAATGAAGAAAAGTATTCCAAAAAATAAATGATATGTTTTAATGTGAACAAATAATGTTGATTATGAATATTGATTCAGAATAATGTAAAAAAAATTCTATTAAGATCTATGTTTTGGAATAATTCATATCATTCATTTCCAATGTTGAGAAAACAATGGATTCCTCAAATAGGAATAAGGTAGTAAAAAATATTATAGAGAGTATCAACTCTAAATAGATCTTGTTCATGTATTGAGAAAAAGAAACATCTCAAGAATGAAATTATATTCATTGAGAAATATTGTAATGATGGTTTTTATGGATTAAATGATGTTATCAAGTATGCAGAATAACTCATCAAGGATATTTTTTATTATAAATATAAAACTACTGAACATGAAATGGTTATTTAAGATCTCTATAAGAAGGGGAATATAATGAAGATTAATTTTCCAAGATTCAATAATAACATCATGAGTCTAAAAATATCTTGATGAATATGAATGAAAACATCAATAAATATTAAGATGTAATATATGAGTCATTTAAAGTAGCTGAGGATGCTCAATATGAGAATAAAGTGAAATCATATCTAAATAAAAATAATATTTCATCTTATTATACTTACATTTTAGTTTCCATAAAAAGTATTCTGAAATATTTTCTAGAGTAAGGATTTATAAATCCTATAAAATATAAAAAATTGCATAAGTCACTAAAAATAAATTATTGTCCACATCCTAAGGATGTTAGAGATAAAATAAGATACCATCCTCAAAAAAGTTTCAATATAGAAATATAGAATTTCAATAGAAAAACAATATTTGATTGTTAGTTTTTGTTTTGTGGAATCTATGATAATAAATATTATATTTTTTTCATAACATATCCTTTCTTAAAATATGATTTTAAAGAAGTGTACGATATAATGAATAAAGGATGTGAAAATTCATAACTTCCAGTAAGATAAAATAGTGAATTCTTATGTTGTTAGAAACATTCTAAGAAGATAATATTTTTAAAATATATGATCACAATGTTCATTTTGATGAATGATTTATGTCAATACTTCAAGAATATATTTCTTATGATAAATTTCTAGTTAGTATTTTTGGAATATTTTATCACGATGTTTATTTGGATGAAAATTATTTGATACTCTTCCAAGAACATGTTTCTCATGATAAAAAAATATCAATATCAGAAATGTAGAAAGTTAAAGAAATAGATTTTTTTGTAGAAATTGATTAAATATTAATGTAAAAGGTAATTAAAAAGGATACATGATAGTGTATTTTCTTCACATATGATAGGTTATATAAAAATATTGAATCATGTTAAAATTCATGATGGAGGATCTATAACCATTGATAATGATTGTTTATTAATAACTAGTGGAATCAAAACTAATATGATTGATAAAAAATATTGAAATTTATTTATGTATTATTTTTCGATGGGATAAAACATATTTAAATAGTGTAGTCCAACCATTTGATAATATAAAATATGTGTTTTTTAAAAATATTCTTACATCATCAAATGTTTAAAAAAATTACATTATAAAATTAGAAAGAACTTGTGAGAAACTCATCAAGATAAGATAATTCAATAACTCATGTTATTTGAGGAAAAATATGAAAACAAATTGTAGCACAGAAGAAATGGGCACCATGTACGGAAAAACACGAATAAAAATTATAATGTTAATTTAAATCAAAACATTATTGAATTTAAAATAAGATATATATATATATATATATATATTTGAGTACATGTTTAAAATAGAAGATAATAGACAAAAGGCATTAAATAGTAGTGATTCAATTTTTTATACCACTTGATCTTATTCATTCCAAATTATCTGGGCTTATGAGATAAAAATTAAAAAAATGATATTTATACATTATCACTTTTATTGATTATTTCAGTCATATAGAAAAAATAATATTTATGAAGCACAAGTTAGAGGCAATTGAAATTTTAAGATTATTTAGAATGGGTGGTTAGAAATAAATATGGGTTTTTATAAAGTTGTTTATAACCAATAATGGTACCAAATTCACAAACAATTATTTTTGAATCATATATGAGAATTAATGGTATCAAACTTCCATATATTACTCCCAATAATCATCATGAAAATGTATTATCAAATCGAATAAATAGAAACATTGTAGAAAATAGATGAAGTATTTTAGTTGAATGAAAAATTTCAAAATTAATGTTGAGAGAAGTTATTAGTAATGATGTAGATGTTCAATATTGATGTTTGTTGATACTGGAAACTATCATGACTCCTTATGAAATGTGATATAAAAAACATTCATTGAAATAATTATAATTTTTTTTAGAATTCCATGTTTCTTAAAAATAAAAAATCTTGATTTGGGAATGTTTGACACAAATGATAAGGAATGATATTTTAAGGGTTATTCACCAAATGGAAGAAGTTACAAATATTGAAACAAATGTTTTAATAATTTGGTGGAATCATATTATTTATATGTTATTGAGAATAAAATTTCATTAAAAAAGTTATTGTGAATGTTGAGGAGGAGTGCAATTAAACACAATAAATTGGTCAGTTCTATGATTAATTAATTTGATAAGATAAAAAATAATAAAACATGGGAACCTATTTCACAGCTATAAAAAAAAAATTTCTCAGAACCTTGTGATTTTATATAAACATGTTTAATTAATATAATGATGTTTCAAGAAACCAATCCAATAATATTTGTAAACTATATATAGATGTGTACACTCTAGATTTGTAACAATGTTTTCCCCAAAATTGATGATTATAAACTATTGGAATTTTTCTTTCAATTTATTGACATCATATTTGCAAATTGTATGAGATGGATGTAAATTAATCTTCCATAAATGTGTATGTTGAGGAAAAAGATTATATTGAACAAAATTGTGGGTTTCTACAATATAATTATGAAAAATAATATTTTAATTTGAAGAAATATTTTTTTGTGATGAAATAAGCTCCACATTCGGTTTATTATAAACACGATTGTTTTTAAGAAAGATGAACTTTTCAAAAATAAAAGTTGTTTGAAAAATACATTTGAATGTTTTTGACTCTGGATCACTATGATTAATTGTTTATATAGATGATATAATTATTTATATTGATAGGGGAGTTATTTTTAGACTAAAATATGAGAATATTAATACACATATTGAATTTTCTATGTTAGTAGAATTACCTTTTTTTTCATGGAATAGATTCTCAACCAAAAGAAAAAATATATTTTCATGTCTTAAAAAATTATTCCAGGGAATTATTAAAAAATTATAGTATTATAGAATCTACATAAGATTCAAATTCTTATTCAGTTATCACATTGTTATGTAATGATGAATCTGGATTATGTGTGAATCAAAAATTATTTCAGATATTGACATGATGTCTTCTTTGACTTATATCCTCAGGGCCAGATATTGTTTATGTTGTGACGTGGTGTACCATATATCCTAGTAATCCAAAAAAATCACACATGTTTGAACTAAAGATGATTCCGAGATATATAAATTTAACAACTTCCCATGGGTTTTTATACAAAATAAATAGTGATATGATGTTTCATGGTTATACTAATGCTGTTTGGGATTGAAATTTTAATAATTAAAAATCAACCACACGTGTCACATTTTTTTGGTGAATGTTCTGTGAGTTGGAATAGTATGAATCAGTGATAAATAACTTTTTCAATGATGAATATGAATATGTTTTAGACTCTTAGGAATATACTCAATTGTTGTGGAATATAGTACAGTTGGAATAATTAAAAGTAAATGTTTCTATACCAATAAAGATACTTTGTGATAGTCAAAGTGATATTAACCTTTCTAAAAATCATTTCCAACATTATGAAGAAAAACATATTGATATATAGTTTATCATTATAAACAAAAGATTCGTCTAATGTTTTTTTTCTAGAATAAATATTAAAATACTATTAAAATATTGATATCATTACAAAAGAAATTATGGAAGAATGGTTTTCAGAAATTAGGCTTGAACTTCATCTTTAGAATCCATCAATGTCTTCCAAATACTCACGTGGAATTACTCCCATCGTTCTTTAGATTATGTTTTCAAATGGTGAGGAAAAGTTACACCTTTCTTATTTCATGATGTTTTTACTTATCTTCTCAAATTAATATGATGATGTGGTTATCATAGAATTGGGGAGGGAAAGAGACATGTGATAAGAAAAGATAAAAGAGATGATGATTTTATCATTATATGGACCCAAATTTTTAGGCCACCACGAGATCAAATTATTTCCAAAACCTTAATTTATTTAGTACTGTGGTGTCAAGAAACATTCTTTTGAAAATATCTTTGTTTTGATAAAAGACGAAAAATATGAGTTGTTAACAGAAGTTGAGATGTGAAAAAATTATACATTTGGAAATTTGTTTAAAATAGGTTTCATTAAATTCAAATTGGAATATTTAAGAGCCATTATGGATAAATGTTTTTAAAAAATGTTTTTTATTTGTTGACAACTATAACTTTTTTTAAGTAATATTGTTGTTATTCTGAAATTGGACCCAGTCTATTTTAATGATATTATTTTTAGGACACATGTTTCTAGAACTAGGGTTATGTATTGAGCTGCATTAGACATGGAATAAGTCAATAAGATGATGTTATTAATTAGACACATAGTTATATTCAGGTCCATCGACATGTTATTGAAAATAATTTTATTCAATCGAATTGTATGCATTATTTATTATTTGTGGAAATTTCTTTCTCTAATCAAAGAATAATTTTTGTTTTCTAGTTTGAAAGAATGATTTTTTTGAGACATGTTTTTCTCATTAATGACGTCATATTGGTTATGATGAGTTTCTTGATCTAATAATTTGAATTTAGACGTTACAATATTTTCATACATTCTATAACAAATAAGATAATTCTTTTCAAATCATTAATTTCTCTAAAATCATAAAAAATATAAAGATAAAATATTTTGACGAATGAGTTCATCATATTTAGTCCATCGTTTGGGAGAATCAGATCAACTGTCATCGAATTGAGAAAATATGATCCAGCTACATCGTTTTGAAAGAATCAAATCAAGGCTCATTGTTTTGTGAAAATAGGATTAGGAATCATTATATTGAAAAAAATAGGATCTTGCATAATTGTTTTCAAAAAATCAGATCTAGCATCATCATACTGAAAAAATTAGATCAAGCCTTATTTTATTGAGAAAATATGATCCATCCAAATCGGACAAAGTATTCTACTTCAGCAATTGGTGTGCAGTCTCAACATTGTCTTTATTATTTTTATGGATAGAATATTATATAAGAAAACTTCTTCATCTAATGGGAGTTAGTTTAATCTTTACCATCAGGAGATATAAGGTGTGTAATAGAAGTTGGCATAATTGTTATTCACTTATTCATATTATTTGATTTGCATTGACCTATTAGAGTGGTTATAGAAATGATATAGGTTTTCAAAATGAGGTTGATACTTATATAGAATTTATGCTTTACTTTATTTACAATTCATTCATGTATTACTATTTACTAAAAGTTGATAAATATATAAATCTTAAGAGGTTATAGGGGATAATATTCTAAAAGTTCCGAAACATGTAAAAGTTAAACAACTGAATCAACCCCCATTCTCACTAGTTATTAGATCATTTGGAACATTAAATATCATTACAATATAATAATAATGATATTAGTTTTTTTAGATTATGGAGAGTAATTTTATTGGTTTTTTTATTGTTTTTGTAAATTATATGAAAAATATAATGTTTCATTATTGTTGTGGTAATCAACATGTATGGATGATTTGCATTATCATTTCATGACATGTTAGATGGGAGGAAGCTGTATTTTAAATTGATATCTAATAATATTTATTATATGTGATGTATCTTATTTCATAATCATTTCCACTATTAATACTAGTTTCAAAATGGAGTAATGAAAAATAATTGGCACAAATTATTGGAGCTTCTAGTTCACAAAATTTACTAATAATATTATTTAATTATTTCAATGTCAATGGAAATGAAAAATTATTATTTATATCATTAATTTTTAAAATCCATGTATTTTATTGATTTATGTGGTATTATCTTCATTCAACATATAAAAATAATAATTTCAATGTATCTTTTCAACCATAATAAAAAAAATAAAAATGATTAATGCATGGGTTGCCAAATTTGTTCTAATGTCATTCAATTAATATTAATGAAGAATGTTACATGGTGGTTAAATTACCAATGTGTCTTTATATGGAATAATATATGTGAATTTGGTATAAACTACTGTATAAAATGTTTGATATATAACAAATGTTGTTTGGGATATCAAATAACAACATTGAAATTAATATCATGTTTATAAATATATTTTCTTTCCAAGATAATGATTTCAAATATTAAACTATAATGAAAAATATTATCCAAAAACATCAAAAAACACTATATAATATTTAGTAATGAATAATAATTTACTCCACCTTTATATGATCTTACTCCTAATCAAACTATAGAACCTTATGCACCTATTTGAAATAATCTTGGAAAGGGAAAAGAGTGTAATTCGGTTACCTCTATTTTCATCTCCTATAGAGATAACAAGAACCCCTTTATTTTTTTTAAAAAGAAATGATTGGATGTACAATATTTTTTTTCATAATCATGTTATGAAACCCCTTTATTTTATTTCAGGGATAATTTAATCAAGTAGTCTTCAAGATATTTATGGTGATGATTCACCATTTGTTCAGAATGCACCTTCATATAAGATATTGAATAATTATTATGTCTATATGTCTTCCATGTTATTCATTAAAATTTACTCATGAGAATGATCATAACTTTATATTACTCATAATGTATTCCAACAATTATAGGATAGGTATGTGAAAAAGGTGAAACCCTTATGAGCTACATAGTAAGTAAACTGGGGATGATAATTTTTTCGCAACATAGAGACTCATTTACTTATAGATCAAAACATTATTCTACTGTTCAATCATATTTCATATTTAGATTTTACATTCAGATATTTCATTGACAACATGGCCTCTTCTATTTTATTTACATTCTCCTTTTGGGGATTATTTATCTTTAAATATATATGTTTTGAAATATGTTCCCATAATGTTTCTTTTTCAATATTCAACATCTCAGTTTGAGTAGTTAGAATATTATTACTAATATTTTAATTATTTGGATTCTAAATTCACAATACATGAATTTTTTTATAATTGAATTATCATTTGGAGATATACTCTCCTAAAATGATAATTCTTCTTCATATGGGACAACATATTTTCCTTAATTATTTTATTTAGTTAGTGAACAATATTTAGAATATATAATTTTTTGTACGAAAGAACATGAATAAGAAAAATTATTTCAATTCATTAATAAAATATTCGTATTTCGATATTTATCCTTGCTAATTTTTAGTTTTATTATTTCTATTAATGGGTATATTATCAGAAAACACTTCTTGAATGTATTATAAAATATGTCTTCTTATCTCACTCCTAGATGGATTATCTCCATGATTTCATGATGCATCCATTATTATCCAAGTCAATTTTTTGGTACATGGTATGCCTTCTATATCCACATTAGAAGAATATTTTCATTGATGATATTATATTCATAGCATCCAACATATCATTCTTCTGGTGTGTTTCATGATTCGTAGTTTATTTCCATTATTTTTTATTTTACATAACATAATTATCCCCCAATATATATTTTTATATTTTTAATCAAACATAATTTTGTATAGGTTTTTTTATTATATATATTATAATAGGATGCTAACATAAATAGTGAATACACTAACTCTTCTTTCATGATACTACCTATATTTTAGTACTCAATCAATGCATCAAAATAATTGAATTTGTTTATAAAATACATAATCATTCCCATAGTGGAAGATTCCTCTTAATTAGAAGTGTTTTTAAATTATACATCTTTACTCAACATGATTTTTTTATTTTGTATTCTTTACATAATTTAATATTATTACAAAACTTATCCAAATGATTGCAAAACAATAAAAAAGACCTTCATTATAAATTGATCCTTTGTCTTCTCTTTTTATTACATATATAATTGAATGTTGTACCTTTTTCATTTTATGTTTTTATATTTTAACTATATCATCCTTTTGGGAGTAAATTTTATTGGTGTTTCGAGTATCCACCCTTGGTGTTTTGTTTGAATTTTTACCTTCCCACATATTCACAAATTTCATATTTAATCATTTATTGGTAGATGAGAATTCATTGCCCGAAATAAATTTTATTGGGTTATAAGATGTGTTTGTCTCTTATCCTATATAATTAAGATAAAGATATGATTCTTAAATAGTATTATCACATACATAAGTACCATTACAGACATGATTCACATAAAAAAATTTATAACAACTCCACTATCGAGGCTTGAATATATTCATATGTTTGGGTACTAGAATTATTTTTCTAAAAAAATTCCAAATTCCATGTTTGATTTCCCCTAAAAATTATAAATATTTTCAACTAGGTCATGAAATTTCATTTTGAGGTAAAACATATCATTTTCAACTGATATCCAATAAATTCACAATCACATTTAATTTTTTAATATGATATTTATTATATCCACCAACATCATTCATAGAGGTGTTGTGGTATTTAATTTTTATATATTCATCATTGAATTGGGAATATATTACATTAAATATTGATTTATGTGATTTTTCATATGTACACATCATATGATTATAATTTTCATATAACATGGTCTTTTCTTCAACTAACATGTCATGATCTTTGACCTAACATGTTCTATATTTATTTTTATAATCACTATCATTGATGGAAACTGTGAATAATGTTTACTATCCATGGAATACTACAACAAAAACATGTATTCTGATTATTCTCTAAAAACATTACATAGTAATTGTTCATCAATTATTAAAATAATTTAATTATAAATATAAATAGATTCTACATTTTGTTTATAGATGTTTAAGAGAACATTTCACATATATAATTTGTTACCAATGGATTTCTACTAATTATATATTTCTATTTTATGCACTAATTGTCATTAAGGATATCCTTGAAAGAAGTATATATTAAAAACATCATGAGGAAAAATAAGTCATATATCTATCAAACTATGAGAAGAAATATTCAACTATTTTAAGATAGAAGTCTTCCTCATTATCACCAAAACTAAAGAAACGATTATTTGAAATTATCAATGTAATATAATATGTTAAGAGAGAAAAAACCCTTTTATTGATTCATTATGATATTTCGAAATCTATTTTTGACATTTTCTTCCAATATTTAATTGTATTTTTATATATATATCATTATTTCTTTAATAACAGGAATGAAGACATGATCATACTTTTGAGTTACTTTAGGTTAAACATCTTGTATGAAATTCATCTACACCTTTTAACAATTTTTATTCAATAATATGTAGTATTACCCTCTAATAATTCATGAGTGGGTCCCTTATATAGATTAGTTATACATTTTTTTCATACACATATATGTGAAAATAAAATACTATAAAATCAAATCAAAACTCTAACACTATATTTTTCATCATGTTTTTCCTTAAAATATACATATAAAATGAAAATACATTTTACTTATCTTTCATTTCAGTCATCAGGAAGTAAAAAAGTATTGAATGAAATTTATTTATTGTAAAAAGGAGTCATCATTGATAGAGTACCTATACATGAAGAGTATTTAAATAATCATCACATTTTTATTCTAAAGGACTTATATTTTCATGGATTTTCTAGTTAAAATATCTTTATAATAAAAATTTTATAATTCATTACCTTCATTTAAATTCCAAAACACATTATCTAATCTGATAAACCATTTTATTTATCAACTTAATTCATCAATAAGTCTTCATAAGTAAATTCTATTGAAAATAAGTACAATGGGGGAGACTGAAGAACCATGTGGATTGATGTCTAATATGGTTGTATTTTTTGTAAATATATTAAAGGAACCAAATTCTATATATGATGAATTATTCAATTATTAGTAATTAATCAAGTATAAATACATGTTAAATGGATTTCATAAACATTGAAGAATGGTGGTGATGAATCTTGTTGAGTCAATAAGGTTTTCCTTATGACATTACGATTCCATGATTCATGGGAGAGATTGTTGAGTCATTAATGTTTCCTTATGACATTACCATTCCTTCATTTTTTGAAAATCACAAACACCTTATCTCAAGGAAAAACACTTTTTACCATGTGTTTTACATCTATATAGAGAAATTTCCTTCCCCAAGGAAATTTATCCTTACCATGTTTTCATTGCTCGTATCATAATTTTCCAAAGTGTAAAATTTAGTTTGAAACCATTACCTCATTGGTACTATAATTACCTAGATATGATACATTCTGTTTAAGGATCTGAATTCTCGGAATTCTGGTTACGATCTCTTCTGAGTTCTGACGCCGAATTCTGAATTAGAATCTTGGATACGAACTCTTCTGATATCTGACTCCAAATTCTGAATACGAATTCTGGATACTAACTCCTCAATGTTATGACTCCAAATTCTGAATACGAATACTGGATACGAACTCTGCAATGTTCTGCCTCCAAATTTTGAATACAAATTCTGGTTACGAACTCTTCAATGTTCTGACTCTGAATTCTAAATACGAATTCCGGATACGAACATCTCTGATTTATAACTCCGAGGTCTCTGAATTCAGACTCCGAACTCTTATGAGTTCTGACTCTGAATTCTCATGAACTCCGACTCCGAACATTGTAACTTTAGGTTCTGAATTCCTGTCAATCCAGATTTCGAATTTCCTTGAAATTCAGTCTCGAAGATTCTATAAAAATCATGTTTCGAATTCTTATAAAATAGAATCTGAATATCATTGTATTATAGACACCAAATATTCATTTTATTACATTACGAATATCAGATTTTAGTTATGCTTACAGTTGTTTTGTAATAAAATGATGTCGTGCTTTCGGTTATCATCTAACTGTTGTTTGAGTGACATTTTTATAGGTCCCTCCAAAATTCAAGGAAAAATATGACTGTTGGAGGTGGGAGACGACCATTGGATTTGTGCTTATAAATATGAGTTGATTTTAAATAACTCATAAATTTTTGAATTTTTGAAGCTTAGAACTTTCAGATTTGATTTTATGAGAGAGAGGCTCTTATAAACTCTCAGGCATCGTGCAGAATGTTTGAATGACTTTTTCAATCTTTGCTTTGTGCAGATTTTTTTTCTGTGATTCAGATTGTTGCTATGTACAATCGGGGGCTTTCGGGGATAAGAATATAGAGGTGCTGACTACCTTTAAGTTGAGGTCTCCCTTATTGGGGAAGATATAGGTGCCAACTACTTTGATGTTGAGGGATTGTGGGGATAACAAGACAGACTCTGATCTTCGTATTGAGGGATTACCCTAGTGTGGGTATGGTTGAATTTTTCAATGTATAAATCAAGGGACCTTTATCAAAAAAATTCGGATACCCTTCTCTCTGGGTTAAATGATTTACTACTTGTTACTTTTTTTGTTACAAGTTTTTCCATTGTATTTGTATTCTTGAGGAATGTATAACTATATTATACTTCATTATACCTGTAATCTGATTTTGTTATATTCAATACACTTTAAGGTAGAATCATCATCTTTGTAAACATTCATTAAGTTTCACATCTAGAATCACTTTTCTTGAATTGCTTTCTCGGAATCAAAATTTCTGAATCTAGCAAGCATTTAGAACTTGGAGGTTTTGTGAATTATCTTTTTCACCTGGTTAAACATAACAATCTTTAAAAGTTCCAAAGGAATTTTTAAAAGTGTACAAGTCACCCACCTTTTGTATTTGAGCATCTCATATTTACATATTTGATCCTAAATGTGGTATTATTGAGTATATCATACTCACATACCATCTCAAAAATTGGAATCAAAGTGTTCGAAACCTCATACCCTATACCAATTCATCAATTGGTATCAGAGAAGGTCACCAATGAATTAATCTCATGATTTGGTTCCGAAGAGAATTCTCTGAATTGAACGTCCAGATTCACACTTTTTTGGAATAAATTTTTCATACTCGTATAGTTCAGATTCATTTTTTCTTAAAGATAATCTTGTTCTAAATTTTTGTTGCTTGGATATATTTTTCATGTTTACAATATTTTTCTATTAATAAGTTTTATTGGAAAGAATATTATTTAAGATTGTAGGAATCAATTTTGGTTCCATAAAAAATCTCAATCCAACTAGACAACTTATCTTTGATGGAAATTATTATGAATATAGGAGAGATCGAATGAAGACTTCTATTATCAATACTACTGTTGAAATTTTTTTTATGCTTACTGGATGATATAAAATCCCTGACAAAGAAGTGAGTACCTTTACCAATCAAGAAAAGCATTAATATCAACTATATTATATGGAACACAATACGTTTCATTGTTCCATGATTAGAAATATATATAGCAAAATTTAATATTGTGATGCAGAAAATTGTATATTGAAGAAACATGAAGTTACTCAATTTAGAACATCCAATGTTATTGAAACTAGAAGATCCATGCTCAGAGTTTAATATCGTGGTTTCTACTTTCCTTAAGGAGAACCCATATTGAAGGTATAACAAAGATTCATGACTATTGTGAATAGTTTACAATCCATGGGTGAGAAAGGTCTAGATGATGATGCTCTTGTTGATAAAATCATAGACATCATGGCGAATGAATGGGAATTCAAAAGGACTGCTATTGATGAGAACAGAAATGTTACTTAGATTTCCTTAGATGAGTTATTTGGAACTCTTCATCAGCATGAGACTAGAATGAAGAGTAATGATGATAACATAATGAAGACTAATGGAAATGGAAGTGTTTCTTTTACTACAACTTCTAATCATATGAAAGACGATACTCCTAAGAGAGTTACTACATCTAAATCTAAGAAAGTTGTAATCCAATCTGAATCTTGTGGATGTGAATCCTCAGAAAATAAATTAGAAAATCATTCTCTAAGGATGAAAAAGAAAGGTGGACAGAGGAACTTTCAATCTAGATATAAGAAAAAGTAAAGGAAATATATGAAAGATTCAGAAGTCACATGATACGAATGAAGGATAATTAGACACATAAGACCTGATTTTCTTATGCTTAAGAGAAAAGAAATAAAGGAAAGGCATTCAGATATAAACAGAAATAAGCATTACAAGGCTTAATCTATGAATCTCTTGAAAGCTAATGACACCTAGAGTTCCAGTGGGGGAGACTCCTCAGATGAATCTTTTTATTATGAATCATCTTTATAGAAGAATCATGGTCTAATATCCAGACTACCTATTGAAAATCATTTCTTAATGGATAAGGTACATAATGGTGAATCATTGAAAAATGTTTCTTTGAATGCTAATGATAGTAAATATTATAACTCTTTCTGATGAATAATCATCTCTTAATGAAGATCTAACATTACCTTCCTATGAAAAAGTTTCTACGTTTTCCAAACTTCTTGAGATTGAGAATTAAAAACTCATGAAATAACCTGATAAGGAAAAATCCAGGAATACAATTTTTACTAATGAAATATCATATCTTTCTAAAGATCTTGATAAAAAAATTTATTTTGAATGTATTTCAAAAAATCATGAGAAAGTAAGTTCTTAGAATAATAAACATTCTAATTATCTAGAAAACATAATTTCTAAGAAAAATGTTTTCGAGAATAGATCTTGTTCAAAATAAACTGTTTTTTAAGACAAGAACTTGGTAATCAAACACAAATCTGAAATATTTTCCTTGAGGAAGTGTTTGTTAAACATTACCTTAGGTAACAAATTTTTTGATAAAATGTATTCTCAAATCCGACCTCTAATGAATAGTTCTGGTTTTCATTTTACTTGCACTAAACCGTTTTTTTTGTAACAATTATTTTGTCCCTCAAAGTGCTCTATTCTGCACTAACTATTAGGGTGGTGGAAATTGGGAATATAATTGTTCTCTAAAAAACCATGTTCTTAGGATTTCAAAAATCCCATTTTCCAACGAAGATGTGGGTGCCTAAAATTTTGCATACTGAATCTTCCAGATTCATGAAATTTTGGATTCTTAGAAGTATAAATCTTTTGTTTTCAGGAAAATAGGGAATTTACCAATAATAATACGTGGTACATGGATAGTGGGTATGATTAGTAACAAAACAATTTTGAAATGATTATCAAGACAAATAGAGGAATAGTAACATTCGGAGATAATGCCCGGGGAGAAATTATTGGTATAGGTTACATTGTTCTTCTTGGAAAAACATTGATTTCAAATTTTTTATTTGTTAAGGATTCTAATCACAACCTCATTATCATAAGACGATTTTGTGATGAAGGATATAATGTGAATTTTAGGAATGAGAAGTGCTTAGTACACAATTCCAAGGAATATTTTATTCATTCTGCCCATTGGAAAGAAAATATTTACACACTAAAATAAGAATACATTAGAAACCAAGACTTACCTTTCTTTAGTGCAAGGGATTATCATTCTTGGTTATGGCATAGAAGGTTATGTCACTTTAACCTTATCAATTTATGAAAACTTTCTAAGAAAGAATTAGATAATGATCTAACAGAGCATAGATTTGATTATTTTAATGTTTGTGACCCTTGTTAATATGTCAAGCATCATAAATCAAGTTTTAAATTAGTCGTTGAAGTCTCAACAACAGATGAATTATATCTAGTTCATATGGATATTTTTGGTCCAACAAAAACTAGAAGCATTGATGGAAAGTAATATGTATTTGTTCTAGTTGATGATTACACTAGATTTACGTGGGTTTATTTTCTAGAAAAGAAGCCTGAAGCCTTCGCTTATTTTAAATGTTTTAGAGCCCAAGTGAAAACTGAGAAAAATATTCCATTAAAACCTATTCATAGTTATCATGGAGGTGAATTTCAAAATTATAATTTGGAATCATTTTGTAGTATAAAACGTATAACTCACAACTTCTCAGCACCTAGAACATCTCAATGGAATGGTGTTGTTGAAAGAAGAAATAGAATTCTTCAAGAGATAACATGAACCATGTTGAGTGAGTATTCAGTAGCCAAAATTTTTTGGGTTGAAGCTGTAAGTACTATTTGTTATACTATAAATCATTTTTTTATTAGACCTTTTCCTAATAAAACTCCTTATTAATTATGGAATGGTAGAAAACATAGACATTCCTACGTTAAGGTTTTTGGATTCAAGGTATTCCTTATGAATACTAAAGGCAATGTACACAAATTAATAACAAAATCTGATGAAGAAATTTTCTTAGGCTACTCCAAAACTTCTAAGGCATTTAGTGATTTCAATAAAAACAATTGTACTGTTTAAGAGACAGTACTTGTCAAAATTGATAAAACCGATCATTTTGATTTTAAACAACCCCAACCTACATCCACAGATGTGTTTTCAAAAACTGATTATCATCCTTTGATAGATGATCCTTCTGATAAGGATTATGTTCAAGAAGATACAACTGAAACATTTACCCCAAAATATTTCCCACCATATATTGATGAACAGGTTTTATAAAATCCAAATCAGTCTTTTCTCAGGAATCATCCCATTGATAGAATCATTGGTAATGTAAATCAACCTATAAGGACTAGATTTTCCTTAATAAAGGAATTAAAACATCTATCAGTCCATTACCAATTAGAACAAAAAATCACTGAGGAATATTTAGGTGATGATGATAGGATTAAATCCATAAAAGATGAACTAATTGAATTCGAAAGGAATAAATTGTGGACGATGGTTTAAAGACTTAAGGAAACTTCTATTATTAGAGTAAAACAGGTCTTCAGAAATAAGTTTGATGAAAATGGAATCAGTGTTAGAAATAAATTCATATTAGTTTCTAAAGGCTATAATCAACAAGAAAGAATAGACTATGAAGAATCTTAGGCTCCACCAGCTAGACATGAATCAATTCGCATTTTACATGCCTTTGTAGAATTCTTCAATTTCAATCATTTTTCAAATGGATGTGAAATGTTCTTTCCTTAATGGTTATTTTCAAAATGTTTTTTTTTTTTTGAAAATCCTCTAGGATTTGAAGATACAAATCATCCTGAATATGTTCATAGACTTACGAATTCATTGTATGGAATTAAGAAATCCCCTCGAGCCTGGTATGATAGACTTACAGGTTTTTTCTTCAAAATAACTATGTTATGGGAAATGCATATCCAAAACGTTTTATGAATAAAGAAAATAAAAAAAAATTATTGTTCAAATTTATTTTGATGACATTATATTTGGTTTAACTTGGAAATTTTTAACCGATTCCTTTACGGATCTAATGAAATCTGTTTTTAAATTGAGTATGATGGGTGAGTTAACATTTTTTCTTAGTTTTCAAATTTATCAAAAACTAGAAGGAATCTATATATCCCATCATAAGTATATTAATTATCTTCTTAAAAAGTATGGATATGACAACACTAAAAGTATTATTACTCTCATTAGTACCTCAAACACACTTGATCTTGATGAAGCTGGGAAACTAGTGGATTAAACATGTTTTAGAGGTATGATATGAAGTTTAATTTAATTGATATCAAGTCATCCAGAATTAATGTTTTCAGTATTCTTATGTTCAAGATATCAATCCAATACTATGGAATGTCATTTAAAGGCATAGAAAATATTTTTCTCTACTTAATGGGAACCATTGATTTATGACTATTTTATATTTCTTGAAATGATTTTGTTTTAAAAATCTTTTCGAATGCTAACTTTGGTGGATGTAGAATGGCTAGAAAGGGTACATCTAGAACATTTCATTTCTGAGGAGATACATTAGTTTCTTGGTCTTGAAAGAAGCAACATTCAGTAGCACTTTTCACTGCTGAAGATGAATATGTAGGAGCAGGAAGTTGTTGTGCTCAAGTTTTGTGAATGCAACACACACTCACAGACTATGGTATGATTTTTAGAAAAACAAAATTTTTTGTTATAATACAAGTACCATTGACCTTAGTAAAAACCCTAAACATCACACTCTTGCAAAGAACATAGATATTAGTCATCACTTTGTTAAGGATCACACACAAAAAGGAGACATCATTCTCCAATTTATCAGAACACAAGATCAACTTGATGATATATTCACAAAATATTTACCCTTTGATAGATTTTAATACATTAAACAGATTTTAGGAAGGACAACCATAAGGTAATCCACCTGATTAAATTCTTGTTAAAACCAATCTCCTTATAATAATAATCTCTTTTTCATAGGGGGAGTACATTCGTAATGAAGTCTTTCAAATTTTTTCGTAAAGAATTCGTTCATATTTTTTCGTAATTAATTCTATTATATTTATTTTCTTAATGAAGTCTTTCATATTTTTTCGTAATTAACACTTTCATAATTTTTTCGTAATGAATTATTTCATATTTTTCGTAATGAAGTCTTTCAGATTTTTTTCGTAATAAAGACTTTTATATTTTTTTGTAATGATGTCTTTCATATTTTTTCGTAATGAGGTCTTTCATATTTTTTCGTAATGAAGTCTTTCATATTTTTCGTAATGAACACTTTCATATTTTAATAATTAATTATTTCATATTTTTTCATAATGTTCTTTCTTTGTAATGAGATTTTTCATATTTTTCGTAATAAGACTTTTCATATTTTTCATAATGAGAATTATTATATTTTTCATAATGAACATTTTCATATTTTTTGTAATGATATTTCTCATATTTTTGGTAATGAACTTTTTCATATTTTTTGAAATTTAGTTATTCATGTTTTTCGTAATGTTGTTTTTCAGGTTTTTCATAATTAATTTTTTTCGTACTCGAGATTTCATAATGAAAATTTTTGTAATGAAGATTTGTGTACTCAATTCATTTTTGTACACAATTTTTTTTGGAATCTATAGTCCTTCAAGAATAATTTTTCTCAATACGAATAATTATCCTGACAATCCAAAAGGTATGCTTCATCTTGGAGTTTTTGTAATTACTTTTTACTTGGTGGTAGTTTATTTTGTTTTTAAAATTTATCAAAATATAGTTTATTTACATCTGAATATTACCTTTTAAAAACCTCAAAGATCAGATCCTACAAATATTTTCCTTGCTTCTATTATTTCAACTATCAGATCAGATCAGAAGGATTCTTAGCCATTAGATTCAGATGGGATGTTCAACCGTCGCTTCAACACCTTTAAAAAGGGGACCCCCGATGGTTGTCCCACATCAGTTTTCAATGCATTTGTGTGTTGAATCTCTTCCCAACTTCAAATTCCCATTCTAGATTTTCAGAGTTTTCACAAGTCTGAATGTCTGCTGAAATTCCTTCTCAAGAAATGTCTTATGTCAAGCCGATTACGGAGTGGAAAATTAAAGGGAGAGGTTGGTGCTTCCAAACTTTATCAATAATTATAACCCTATTATCTCAAACAATATCAAACTTAATGGATGGGAGAGTGTAGGCATTTCAATGATAGGTGCTCAGGTTGTAGTGTATCCAGATTTGCTGATAGAGTTTTATGAGTCACCTTGTTTAATTAAATAAGATGACAGGGAAAACTTTCCCTTCAAAATTTTGGGAAAGACTTATGCACTCTCTTAAACCAAGGATGATAGCTTAGTGGGGCTATCATTTGAAGGGGAATGCGATTCATGCTCCCATGTGCTTCCAGATGTTCAATGAGGATTCGTAAAGGTAAATTATATGGAATTCATTAGAATTACTGATGTCATGACCGCAAAACATTCCCACCTATCTACCAACAATCGGATCATACAGTTATGGTTTCAGGATCTTATCATACTAAGAATGGGTGACAAGGATAGACTTAAGAAAAGTGATATGTTCATCTTGGATATTTTGGTAAATCTAAGGAAAATAAATCTGATGAAACACATTCTCATTACGATAGAGAACATCAAGAATGGGAAAATGAGAGCTCAGACAATTATGTATACTGCCCTACTATCCATGATCATTGATTGGTTTCTTGAATCCTTCAAGATTCCTTACAGTACCAAGTTGAATAATTGAAAAGTGATGCTAATAAGTTATGATACCCTAAAGAGAATGAATATTGGGTTCTCTATGGAATCAAAAGAGTTTTTTATCTTCCATTGGAAGAAGCAGAAGTTGATCTGAAAAATACAGAAAATTTTGAACCATCAAATAAAGATGGAAAGAAGAGGAATCTAAACGAAGTGGAAGAAACAGAAAAAACCCCTAAGGACAAAGAATCACAATTCGCACCTCCAAATCCCAAAAAGTACAATTCTTATCCAGATGAAGTGGTTGAGAAATGGAGAGAGGATAAAAATACTCGGAATAAAGGGGATCCTTGATTTGGCCTAGACCCTACTAAGGCCAAATCACTGGAAGATAATGCTGGTGAAGAGATTGAGAAGTAATCCAAAGAGACAAATCTCAAGAAGAACATGTCGGAGGCATAGATTGTGCAATGTCATTTGAAGGCTACTGAAGTTTCATCCATGAACATTCCCATAACGAAAACCTTCATAGTTGAACCATTACCTGAAACACATGGAAAAAATTTTATAACTCCGTAAAAAGCTCAAGAAGGATGATGAAATGGTAGATGTGGAAGAAGTTTAGGAAGCTCAAAGAACTGAAGATACAACTAATCTGATAAAGCAAGTAGAAGACATTCATGAAAAGGAATGTTCTTCTGAAAAGTTTTCAATCTGGACTTCTCAAGCCCGATCATCGTAACATGCAACTCCTGGAATAGATGAGAATGGTGAAGAGGACGTAAAAAAGTTATCCAAGGAAGAGAGTCATAATCATGACTTCATTCTTCCTAAATAAACTGAGGCCAGAGCTCAAAAAGGGAAAAATTATGAAGATATGATTGTACAGTTATCTAGAAGTGAGCACGAATCACCTGATTAAAGAAGCATTTCCGAAAATCAATAAGTGGAAACAAGAGACTGTTGATACCCCAACCAATGATATTCTATGGAAGAAGGAGGATAGAGGATACTCTAAGAGGAAGTTGGTAGAGCCAGGGGTAGAACCATCTCTAAGCAAAAAGTCAGACTCAGAGTCATCATCTTTAGGAAATGATTTTGGTGTTCAATCCCTGAAGAAGCTAGTGGACGCCATTCCGATCATTCCAACAATTCAATCCCGATTCCAGATTCCCCAACATAGCATGAATCAAAAATCAGACTTTGTATCCATGGTGATGGATAGGTGTCTTAATATTGAGGCTGAATACAATAATTTACTTATCAACTATGAAGCCCACAAAAAATCTTGCAAGAAAATGACAAGCTGGTCCACGAAAATCGTTTAATATTTGGGAGAGCTTGATCAATTTCAAGAATATGTCAAGGAAGCATTTGAAATCAAAGACACCGTAATCAAGTATCATACAATAATATTTCAGGAAACGATATATCTTTAACAATATTCTCGGATATAGGATGTCAATGATCTAAATGGGAAGTTGAATTTTGTTGTCCAAAGCTGGAAAACAGAGAGGGATCTTCAGATCGAGATGAAAGAAAAGCTATTTTAGCAAGATGACTTGATGAAGGCTCAGGAAGAGGCCCTGAAGGCACAAGATGAGAGGATCGTAGTCTTAGAAATGAAAGCAGAGGAGGACAAAAAATAACTAAAGAAGATTAAAACCATTGTAAAGAAGATGATTCCCAAGGAAAAAGAAGAAAAATAAATCCAAATCCGATCTTTTGTTGAATTTGTATTTCCTTTCATAAATACTTCCAATCATAATGAAATTTTTTATTTTTGTTTTGTTGGGATGTTTGTACTAATATTTCAGGTACATTATTTTTTCAATTACCTCAAACTCTTTTTTAAAATCACAAAGGGGGATAAGGAAAAAGAATTATATGTAAAATAAGAAATATCCCTAAGAAAGGGGGAGTTTATCTAAGGGGAGATATCATTATGAAGATTTTCTTACTCAAGATAATGAAAATTATCATTGCAGAAATCTAGAATATGATACTTATAGTTCCAAATCATAATGGAGATTTAGTCATATTTATCATTATCAATGAAAAAAGAAAGATATGCTTTATTTCAATGTCTAGAAATTTTTTCTAAGTCTTTATATTCTTTTTCGTAAGGATGTTTGTTCTTTCCAAAAAGGGGGCGATTGTTGAGCTAATAAGGTTTTCCTTATGAATTTACAATTCCTTCATTCTAGGGGAGATTTTTGAGTCATTAAGGTTTCCTTATGACACATGTACATGTCCCTATGAAATTAAAGGAAAAATTTGACTGTTGGAGGAGGTATCCAACCATTGGAGTTGTGCCTATAAATAAAAGCTCGTTTGAAAGAACTCATAACTTTTGGAATTTTTGAATCTCAAAACCTTCAAAAGTGATTTCTAAAGAGAGAGGATATTATAAACTCTCAGGATTCGTGCAGAAAGTTTGAACAGCTTGTCCAACCTTTTATTCATGTAGATTATCATTGTGTGGCTCGGATTGTTGATGATTACAATCAAAGGCTTTCGTGTATATGAAGTTAGAGGTGTCTACTACTTTGAAGATGATGGATTCCTTGTTGGGGAAGACAGAGGTGCCGAGTACCTTAATGTTGAGGCCTTTCAAGGATAGTAAGATAGACTTCAATCATTGTATCGAGGGCTTACACTAGTGTGGGTAATTCATACATTGTTTAATTAATAAATCAAGGGACCGTTATCCAAGGTTGTTGAATACCCTTCTTTTTGGGTTAAAATATCTACTACTTGTTACTTGTTTTCTTACAGGTTTTTTTGATGAATTTTTACTGTTGAGGAAAGTATAACTGTCTTATACTTCCTTATACATGTACTCTGATTTAGTTATATTATATAAATTTTAACGTATAATCAATATCTTTGTAAACTTTCATTATGTTTCATTTCTAGAATCACTTTTCTGGAATTTCTTTCTCTAAATCAAAATTTCTGAATCAAGCATGTGTTTAGAACATAGTGGTTTTATGAATTATCTTGTTTAACCTTATTAAATATCACTATCCATTAAAGTTCTAATGGAATTTTTAAAAGTGTACAATTTACCCCCCCTCTAATATTTGAGCATCTCATCTTTACATATTCGATCCTACATTTGGTATTATAGAGTATATCATACTCACAAACCATCTCAACAACTCTTGGAGAACATATATTATATGAAGAACATATATTTAATGAGGACATGTGGAAGAATAATGATGACCCATCAAATGATGTTTCTGATTGTATTATGTTCTAAGATGTTAAATAAAGTTTATAAAATAAGAAAAATATTGCATTCTATGTTTTAAAAATGAATGAACCTAAAAAAATCATCCTTAATCTTGTGAATTATGAGGATTGTTGGACCACTCTTCATGATAAATACATATTCCAATGTTTACATAATAATTACAAATATTAATGGACATGAAATATTTTATTTATTTATTTCATAATTATAATAATTAAATGTAAAATGAATAATAATTTTACATAAAACATTTTTGGATGAATAATAGATAAAGCATATTATTGTGTTTATGTTTTTCTTTGAATTTTTATGTTTTCATGTAAACTTTAGTGTTAAAAAAATGGAAAACCACAAAATATAATTGTCCAAATAACACAAATATATAGTGTATGTATTCCATAACTATTTAATAATATTTTTTTATATAGACATTAATGTAAAAGGATTATTGTTCCTAGTTGGTTCTGTATTAGTGCATATTCTTGGGAGGATTCCTGGGCTTGATGAGGTATGCAAATAAAGATGTGTTATATCCTCTGAAGTCCATGTGTTATGTGGTTTGGGTGATGATCCCCTACTACCTCAACAAATTTAGTCATTGGAAATAAATATACTAAATGGTTTTTCTCAACTGATCCATCTACCGATCTGGGGTTTAAGGACGTGGCATATTATTCATGAGTTTAAAAATTTCAGACATTTTATCTACAATTCAATTTATTGAATATAGTTTGTATGATAACATTCCATGTTATAGTTTAAAATAGAACAATTTTCTTCAATATTCTTAAAAGTATTTATTGAACCATTTATACTAGTTCTCAATTACAAATAGTCCACCAAAATTCAGAATAAATTCCATCTTGTAAAACATGGAGAATGAATCATCATTATATCATGAATGTCTTCTCAATATATAATGTACATATATATTCAACAAATATACATTATTTTTTAAAATAATTGTGAAGGAGGTTTTTATATATTCAATTACATAACTAATTTTTTTTATAAATGATGTTGTATGTGATCATATTTCATTCAATGAGATGTTTTATTACACCTGAAAAAGGTGAATTGATTTTCCATGTCACATTGTTTGTGTGATGATTAAAATAATGAGAAAAATTTGTCTTTTTATATCCTTTGAATTAAATATTTCTGGCATTACATAATAAAACAGATAGTATGAGTAAAATATTATGATACCACCCAAATAAATATATATTACTATAGGCTGGTGATTATTAATTCTGGTCATAATATTTATGGGCTGTTTTTTTCATAGAAATCAGAGTATAGTGTGTATCATGTGTTCCACATAAACCATTGGTTTCTGAATATGTTATCCTTATAATGAATCTATTTCAAGAAGGAGAAGAAAATAAATTGGGAATTTTTCTTATACACATAAAACATAATTTTCATCATAATTAACATGTTCCATGAGGAAACGTAAGGTTACATGATACCCTTATGCATATCGTCTATGTATTTCTTGATGTTCTTGATATTCACATATACTAGTTTCATGATGTGTTTTGATACATCATGTTTTGTAATAAAAACATTGCATGAAGACAATATTTATATTATATCAGTTTCCATGATCAGGAACACACTCTGGTGAGAATAAAAGAGAGAGTTTTTGTGCACACACAAGGAAGACATGCATTAGAAACACACATTAAACAATTTAATATAAAATAATTAAAGATAGTTTGTGCGATGGAATATATCTATATGAATGAATGTTTAGATTAATGTGAAAAAAAATATTCATGGTTTCGTGTTTTCTTGGATGAATGGGTGTATATCCTGATCATATACCCAAAATTAAATACTGATACATAACAGTTTAATTAATATATAATTTACTAATATGTTCTAGTTTTGTAAGATTAATGTGATCACATGTTATAACACATGTGAACAAAGGATGTTAAATAAATAACAATGTGAAAGATTAGGGTTATTATTCTGAAATTATAATAATATAGAATATTTTTTGGAAACCACATCAAATCATAGATTTAGGATAAGAAATTAATTGATATATGTAGTATCATCCTGAGTATTGATAATCATGGATGAGGATGACATAAATTGTGTTGTTAGTATATTTAGTTTATTAATCTGATAAAATTGTGAGTTTGAGTAGAAGTTGAATATCTCAATTATTAATGGGTTCTATGATAAATGCATAAATTAATGTCAATAATGTTGTCTTTAAGGACCTTCATTTATGGAAAAATTTTATTTACTTGAGCAAAGTAATCTTGTGTAGTATATTGATCATCCTTGAATTTTTTTTAAATGTACATTGTTTAATTGTTGTTTTATGATGAAACAAACCCAATTATGAAATGTTTCGATAATTAATAAGAATGGCACTCGCTTAGGACTACTCATTGTTTATAAATGAATCATTATATTCCAATTCTAGTTGTTTAAAATAATTTTTTAATGAAAATAAAATCATTGAACCAAGAAATTGTTTATCCTTAAAAGGAGTGGGATATCTCATTAAACTATATAACAATATATGTTTATATAATATCCATTTATTTTAAATTGGTTAGTAAATATTATTTAAGATGGGATAATCAAAAATAATTTAACATTCCCTAAAATGTTGGGCACACTAAATTACCACCCTCCCATTTTCCTTGAATGATTCATATATGATCATCAAATATACCATTATCACTGTATACTAATGATTATGAGAAAATAATATTATTATCTTGATAAGATATTAGGAAAGAGTAGTGTTATGAATAAAAACATAATATAAAGATAATACTTTTGTTGGAAAATATTTTTTCCCTTGTAATTCCCCTTTGTAATAAATGGGTAATGCTAACAATGAATAAAATGATATTTATATTTTTTTGAATGGGGTTATAGGGAGTGAAAGATTGGATGGTTTCAACAAAGAATTATACAGTTAAGTGTACATCGAATTTATAAAATTTTATCTTGTTATAGAGATAGAAATATTGATATTTTTAAATTAATTTTCATTTTTCCAATATTAAACTCTTTTTAACACATTTACTATATATCGGGGTAATTATTTTTATTATTAAAAAAATATAACTAAAATAAATATTTACGTTATTACGTATAATAATAAATAATATATTATTTTAGAAAATAAAATTTTCATATCATATTTATTAATATGGGGAATATTAAATATTAAATAAACATACTCACTTAAAAAACTACTTCCAGAAAAATCATTTTTTGAATTTTATTACTATATAATTGAAATTAAAATTATTAGTGATATCATTAAAATAATAGAGCTTATTATAAATACATGGAATGTTATGAGAAATTAATTAAAATTCACAACTCATTATAAACTTTATTACATTTCATTCAAATATAATATCGAAAAAATATTTCTAAAATATTGATTTTTATTTAGTAAAAAAAAATTATAAAAAATTTTTATAACAAAAATGTAATTTCAAATAAAAAAAATTTATTCAAAATGTTAATATTTTGTTACTTAGTAATAATTTTATTCTTTATAACTATCATAAATACAAATTAAAAAAATGAAATTTGAATTTCGAAAAATTATTATTTTTAACAAAATAACAATCTTTTCTGAAAATATAAAAAAAAGTACTATGTATATTTTACTTATATTTGATAAAAATTTATTTAATTCTATCAAAATTTCCATTTTTTAACATTAACATATATTTTTTTTATTTGAAAATATATTAAGAAAATGTATATAATTATATTCCGTTTTATTGTTTAATCATTCAAATTATTTATACCATAAATGTGATATATATTAGGTATAAAAAATTATATTTTTTAATATTTATTATTAATAATATGTTCTCAATAATATTCAGTTTTATTTGGATTTGTGTTGTTTCTAACAAATGAAATAAAATTGTATGTTTTTAATATATCCATAACATTTTTGTTGTTACAAAACTTGATGATCCCATCACACCCCACCAATTCATTGTGGGGGGGGGGGGGTCCCAGTAGCATGACTCTTTCCAATATAATGTTCTAGTACATGGGTGTCTCATCAAGGTTGATGAAACCCCCAAAAAAATCCATCAAGACCACTATATTTTGGGGTATACCATTTTGTTGAATGGATTGTGGATGCTGGTGTATGTTGTCTCCAGTATAGTTGACGATAGACCAAGAATCCCCTCAACTAAGGTAATAATTAGAGGAAGTAATCATATTAGGAGCGGGCCACCAACCTATGTTACCAATTGATTATGAATGTACAATCTATACAACCTTTCAACATAATTAGAGGATGAATATGGAAATCCTCTCGAGTTGGGGTACTATAAACCATGTCACATGGTGATCCAATTATGTTTCTATAAGGGGGATCCTATGTAACATAACAAGAAATATTTAGGAAATTTAGGTTATATCCTTATCAATGTAAGGGATTGCGAAATGAGTTCCATAATATTTTAATAATTAATAAATATATATATATATATATCCCCAAAATTAGTGATATAGATTTATCATAGTACATAGTTTAAGACTATCCCAAAAAATTATCATAATTCATGGAATTTAATTAATTAAATATTAATAAGTGAAAATGTAGTAATATATGTTGAATTTGTTCATACATGCATTTACAAGATTCATAAATTAACCCAAAATTACCATATAAATATTATTATAGATTCAATCAATTGTAACATAATGTATATGTCACACATGATTTGTACTAGAACCTGTTAAATCCTCTACTCCTGTCTCAAACTACTATATCATTTCTAACATGTACCTAGTTTGTCAATGAAGTGATAAATAAGGTGATATGATACAATTTTTTATGTCAACCCGAAACACTATGTTTGAGATATGGGGCCACATTAACTAATGTGCACCAAACCATACACAAATTACTATAGAATTTAACAAAGTTTATATGTCTATCATTTAGGATTATATACCTTCATTATCAGGATATTGGAAAAAAGTTATTTTAAAAATAATTATAAAAATAGTAGTCATTAGTAAACATTATGAGACTATATAGATGTAAATACATTCATATTAGTTTTTAATTAGGGTTATTAGGGTGGAAAGTAAAACAAAAATATAATAGTATGTGGGAAATAACTAAATAAACAGATGTATCATCAAGTGTATACATTAGTACCACTCTCATTTCTAGGATCATGGGATACATTGTCTTCCACTTGCCCATTTCCCCTTCTTGGATCCATATACATGATGACTATTTACATAAAAATAAAATTCCCAAACATGGTATGAATAATAGAACCCAGTGTGACTACCATAATACATTATAAACTGATTTAAACTATTAAATTATGTGTATCGATATTTTTATTAAAGTTTCCATAAGGAATAAAAATAATATTCGATGTACTTATTTTCTAACCACTAATATTCATGCATAATCCATATATACATCCACAATATATATATATGATTATCAATATGTCATTAAATAACATGAAAAATCCACACTGATATCGATATGTTACACTCTGTGTACACAAGGAATGAAATCATGGGTTTGAAAAAATGTGAGAATGTAATCAGTATCCTCATGGTATCTAGGTTCATCATGTCTACTATGTATCTCCATGACTTCAAGAGTTAGAATACATTAAAATTATCTGTTATCCAACTGTAAGTATGAGTCCAACATAATTACACAATCTATTTAGAATGGTCTTCTTATAAAGGGTTACAAAACTATAATCAAAGAAATATTAAAAACACCAATAATAACATCTACACAGGATTCATGTAGAAAAAAGTGTAAAGATTCAATCAATGAATAACAGGTAATCATGAGGTTTGTTTAATAGAAAAGAATATCTATGATCAGTATCACCCTGTTATTTAGTCTATTAGAAATATATTGTAGAATAACACAAAAAACATGGATAATGGAATATATTCACACCAACACACACACCATTATGCGATCACAACCATGAATTGAGAAAAAAATAGTTTACTTAATAATCACAACTAGGAATATGTATACACTAGGGAATAATGAGTTAAATAACTTATTATTTCAATGTAACTGATAAATAAATAATATGTTAGTCATGGATTGGTGAAAAAACAACATCATACACATCGAAAATAATGGTCATGGGGGAAAGGTTCCCAACATAGCTTTTAGATCATCAATAAGAGGATAATAATATAGGATCAAGATTATTCAACTACAATAAGGTAATTTAGAATCACATACCTTATTTGATCCTCCAATGGACATATCGTCAATTTATGATGCACGATACAAAACTAATTCCCTGTATTCATTATTGATTCAAGAAAAAATAATGAATTTCATAACCTTTATAATGTGGATCATCATGTATAAAATTAATCATAAATTAATAAAATAAAATATAATAATAAATGGATCCATGATGAGGATCATGATGAAGAAGGTCACTTGATGATCATTCTTTAGAGACATACTGAGAAACATTATCATATTTTAGAATTAAATGTATCATCAAATGGTGATGTTTCTAATGAGAGATATCCTCTAATAATAAACTGAAAATCATTAGTGGATTGTGAATCAATCATTAATCCACCACCTAGAATATTTTTTGGAATATTATAAATAAAACCCCAACCAAAGAACTATCATATTTATTAGAATTTCTCAATTTGATCAGGTATTTACTTTAACCTGATATATCATCAACCTTTCGATAATGAATAATTTTACATATACTTGAGAAGAACACACTGTTACAGAATCACCATATATGATTAATGGTAGGGGAACCATTATAGATTTATGAGATAAATTTTACACCAATAGAGAGGGTTTTTTATATGATGTTGGAATAGGGGGTTTCTATTTTAGTATTAAAGAAGAAATAATACTTATGAAATTGATAATAATGTCATACATTAATTCACCCCTATGATGGGAATATCGATTGGTCAACGTATAGACACAGGTTTGATGATGGGCCTTAGTGATTTATAGCTATTTTTATGCAGACACTAAATAGATAGTGGTGTATAAAAAAATATAGACTTAGTGGAAACTCACTGGATATCTAGTGGGTTCTACTAATAATAAAGAATCTATTTTCTTTAAACCTCATGCCCAAACCATCATCATTGAATCCACCATCAGTTCCCAGACCCTTAATCACATAAAAGCATCCTATTTAAATCCCTTATTTAGAAGAATAAAATATATTCTAAAATTTTATATACCCGGAACATCTAAAATAATTATAGAAACATTGATGTTAAATTATTTTTGAGTGATAAATATTAAATCGTTGAGAGTATGGGAACAAAATAGAATCCCATGCATTCACTATTATATTTATGAAAAGTCATATGATAAGGTTCATATGATATTTAATATAAAATAAAATGAATTATATATATATATATATATTATAAATCACTCATGTGATGTAATATTAACCATATAAAATAAAATTAAACTAATTATATCAATTATCTAAATTAATGCAATATTAAACAATAATACTGATATCAAATGTTCTGAATTATTTTTTACAACTTATAAAATCCTGAATAAATAGTTTCAATTAATTTTTTTCTTATTTTATAATGTTGTACATGTTCATTTTATTAATTATAATCTCATCATATTTTGTATTATAATATATTATAGGTTCCTCAGACTAGTATTTTATTTTTATTTATTTATTTATTATTTTAGTTCCTATATATATAACTTCATCAGTATAATGGTTATAGGCAAATATTATTATAAAATTTTTCTAATATCTATACCAATATAATTCAATATGTTTTATTTCATAAATGAATAATTATATTTCATTAATATTCATGATTGTTTAGAATTTCATAATCATCATCAGTATGATTGTTTAGGAAGAATAAAAAACATTGAATTTTTAATTTTAATATCTTATTTTAGGGATTATTTTATAGTTAAATGCTAATAAAAAATAACTATATAATAATATATTAAATATTTTATATTGTAATCCAGATTTTTAATTATACATAAAGGAAATAAGTTTTAAAAAACAACACCAATAAAAAAGATAAAATATATCCACCCTGGGTATGGAATAAGTTATATAATAATTTATAGTTGAAGGTTGGGATAAAAATGATTTTTATTTATAAAAAAAGAAAAATTATAATAAAATTTTTATAAATCTACTTATAATTCATATTAATACAATTAAAATTTAAATTGATTAACATAATCAATTTATAAATAATTTAGCACTTGGACTTAATTTAGTGACCAAATATGTAACATTAACACTATAAAGTAATAAATATCTATATAATAAATGGGGAAAATATAAAGAATTACTATAATGCATATAAAAAATTTAATAAATATATAAGGATTAATATAAATTTAAGGTGAAATAATTTTAAATAATATTATAATGATTGAATTGGGAATATCCACATTTCTTTTTGAATAACCATGATAATATTTTTTCTAATTCTTTTTGTGAAGATGGTTTTTTAATTAAAGGGTTTCTAAAGTACAACTTTTCATCTTCTAGAGATTCATATTTTCATTGATGGGTATTAATGACGTTCAATTTAACATGGGGCCTTAGCCTTGGTTATTCGGGAACTACAGACATTGGGAGTTGGCCCTGATGAATTGTTGTTTGTGTAGTTTGAAAAATTCAAATTTGATTGTTTTCTAACCCTATATAATGTATATATACTTGTTATAGGTATTTATATGGGAATTTAGTTTCATAGTTAATGTATAATGTATTAATTTTTTGTGTCATTATAATAATATGATAAATTATATAAACATGAAATTAGAAACATATTATATTGGGTTTTTACTCTTATATATTTTACCTCTATTAATATCTAGTTAATATGTGTTATAATTAGTACATCATGGTGTTGGCAGTTTTGGGATCATGATTTCTAGAAAAATTTTATTTATAATATAACGGTAGGTAAAGAACCAATGTTGATGTTTTTAGTGTATTTATTGAAATTGATAATCGATAATGAGTAAGATCTGGTGATACCCATTGATAATACCATTGGAAGACAATATTATATAGGGAATAAATAGTTTATTGAGGTGTGTTACTGAATTTACATGGTTATATATGGATGGTTGAAAAGTTAATTTCACCATTTGTGGGGTACCAATTCAATATGTATATTGGAGTTATTAAATTTAAATAATTCCCCAATATATTGTATTGTTTAATTAATATGGTGAGCGTGGTTTTCCAATTCCACGGTGTTTGATTAGGTGATTCCAGGGTCATGGAAAATCATGATCCCACTATGTACTGGAAATTTACCTCATCAGTGAAATTATATATGAAATAAATAAACAAAGTAAATAATGGTTGAATATTATCATTTTTAATTAAAAAAACTATAATATGATAATAAAAATGGCCAATATAATCATATTTAATTTATTTTTTCCATTTTGTAGATGAATCATTACTCATATAGAAATATAGTGTTTTTTATTATTTGGTATAAATATTAGTTATTTCTCTAAAACCCATCATATCATTATACTATCTTTGGGACCCATGAAATAATAACTTTTATTATATTAACAACATGATTAATGAGATAGATCCCTCTTGGTTAATGTTTCTTTATTTAATTTTTTATTATTTAATATTATTCTCTCAAATCATTATATATTTGATTTTTTGGAATGTATTTCTTTATATTTTCATTTTATTTTCATTTGATTTTTTACTGGTGATGTTGGGACAGCTAGTTGATAAAATCAATAAAGGGTTATTTCACATGTGGTAGTTACAATCATTTCTAATATTGCATCATGTAATTTTTGTAATAAACCGTACTTTCTTTTGAGGTATGTTTTTCCTTTTCTGGTCATTTTTGGGAAATAGAGAAGAATCTGTAAATTTTTTATGTACAAGTAGTGTAATTTTTATGTACGTTCCATGTACATTGATACAACTCGAGGCAATGTGTTGGTCGTGTCATGGACACACAGACGACCATGTTGGGGTGATGTGGAGGTCGCTTAATGCGGTGTATAGAAAAGTCTAGTACACGCCATGTACTCCAAAAGTACACGCCGTGTACATTATTTTTTTCATTAAATGGACTAGGGTCACTTCTTAACCCCCAAAACATCTTTTTCTCTAGATTATTCGACCGAGAGCGAGGTTATAGCTGTAGATCTTATCCTTTCTGCCAATCAATCATTGGTTATCTGAATCGAACGTCCTCGGTTGCAATAGAATCGCAACGATGAGTTCTTGGTTCTACATTGAACATGTTTCCTGATTCTTTATCTTATGAGAGTTATTGTCGGATTAACGTTTAAGACTTTTTTGCATATATACTATGTTCTAGGATGATTCATGGGCCAAGGTTCAAATATATCGATCTCCTAGAATCGAGGTAGGTGGTTTTATGCATCATGTTGAATGTGTTTGAGTTTTTGTGCAAAAGTGATGGATTACCATGTTACGGATATCTCAGGATAGGGTTTTGATCTAGCATTATTGTCTTTAATGTATTTCTTGTATTCTTTAGGCCATTAGAAGAATAATGATAGCTTGTTAACATGTTTGAGGATCACCCCTTGGGGGTTTCCCTTGTTTTGGCAGTTTATCATTGTTTGACATAGGTTGCATGTGAGGCAGACCTTGTTGCATTGATTGCCTTCCTTGACATAATTAATTTCAGGTATTTCCTACTGTTTTTATGCTTTTGATTCATTGTAGGTATTATCCATGTAGTTTTTTGAAGTTACATAGTGCTACTGACAGTCTATTACACACAACTGGACTGTTCAGGGTTGTGTGAACTGGGTGCAGTAGAATAAAGAGGGAATTAATGAATAAGGGATTCCCTAGAGTGTCTGTTCTAAATTAGTATCATTCGTAGGACCTACGGGATACAGAATTTGTGCTTCCTGAGAGTGTCCATAGTTATGTCTCGAGACAACAGGGGGAATTAGACGTAAGTTCTTTCTCATAGTGTCTATAGCTATCATTGCAAGACCATAGGAAAATTGATGGTGAGAGCTTCCTGTAGTGTTTGGTCCTTTGTATGATTACTTTACTAGAGGGGTATGCAAGTATGAGCCACCACGAGTGTCAGTGTGAATATTGTTTTGTTTGTTGTGATGAGTATACCAAGCCAAATAACAACCATGGGTTTTGTACTGCTTGTTGTTTTAGGTAGTCTACTGAGATACATGTTGTGTTAATTGATATGCCTTAGGAATATAGAGTTGTTTTCTAGATTCCATAGTTGATAATATAATGATTAAATTAAATTAATAAATAAACGTGAATAGATATTTGTAGTATTTTTTACATTTGTGTACTCATGTTTCTCTGCTGCATTGTTTTCCATTACTTTTGTTATATTGCTCACTGACAGTAGGGAACATATCTTATGGTGGTTGCCTATTGGTATTAGTCTCACACCCTATTTGGGTCCTGCTTTTTGGCCCAAACAGGTAATATTTTTTCAGTTGTGGGTAGGTATTGTGGCACTTCTACTTGAGGTATATGATTGCTGGTTGGATATGAAGAGCATAGGACTGAGCTTAGGCTTGTGATGCTGCTAGAGTTTCTATTTACTTTTAGAACTTGTTCTTAGTTTTATTTCAGCACATTTGTGTGTTTTCTTCATTCCTTACATACTTGTACCTACTGCATCATTATAATTATTACTATATGTTCATTGCTTCAGCTGTTTAATTTCAGTTATTGTATTATGTTTACTACTTCCACTATTGTCTGTTATTTCCTCTTCCTTTTATACCTTATCAAATGAGGGCATAATATCCCCCAATGACTCACTAAGGCCATCGCTTCTATTCGAAAGCCTCTGGCGTTTTGGAAAATGCACTTGAGGTCATGTGGTGAACCAGGTTCGGGGAACTAGTTGAGTGGCTCCGGATTCTTGTTGTTACAAAGTGGTTTCAAAGGAAAGTTTTTTTTCTTTTCTATTGACTTACTATTTAGCAACATTAGACTGGGATATGACAGAATAGGTAAATGGTAAATATTTGTGCCCATGATTTCTATACCCCATGTAAAGGGGAAAATCCAGGTTACCTCGAATATTTCAATTTTCTTGTTTTGAAAATATTACAGTTTAATTGATTTCACCATTGGGTGGTACACTTGTGTTGTGATGTTAATGTTTGTATGATTGTGGTTTGATATTGTTGCAACCTGATGAGATGAGGGTATTCCATCTCATGCATCATATAGGCACTTTTTATAAAATCACATGTCATTCATTTTGAAATACCATCTATGTTGCATTAGAAATTGCATGCTGTGGTGATAGAATTTGAGATTGACTATGCATGTTTTTGTGAAAGCTGCTGTGAAAGAATACCTGCTATGTTGATAAGGTTTCGTTTGATTAGTGATTCTGTATCATGGATGCCAAACTTTTTTATTAGAGGTGTTATCGGCCCTTGAGGATCGTAATTTGGTGGATCATGAGATTGTTATATTGTTTACTTGTTATATGCATTGTATAAAATTCAATGATTTGATTTGAGGGGTGTATGGGCCCTCACGGATTGGAATTTGGCACTGTAACTCCTGGTTTCTGTGTTTATTGTGGCTCGGTGAAATTTCTGAGCTATATCCCATAAAAACCAAAAATACATGGTCTGTATTTTATTACTAAACACCATGTAGTTTTTAAACCATGTCACTGGATGTGTGAGCAGAAACATGTGGTCCTGAAAAATCGTGTAAGGACATGCCGTGTACTAGTATCTCATTTTGTGTAGTATGTAATTGGTACCCCGACCCTGTCATGAACAACAGGGGTCGTGTTATCATATCACATACACACCGTGTCTTAATCTTACACACCTTAAAGTATGATCTAGGTTCCCGGCCGTGTCGCAAACAACACGGGTCGGTGTTACCCTTCCTCGTACACACTGTGTCTTCTTTGAACACACCATGTAGTATCGGCCATGTTTCAGGCTATGTCACTTACCACATAGGCCAGGTAAGGAATGTATTATACACGATATGTCTCCCTTGAACACACCGTGTAGTTCTGTCTTAGAAGAACTGTGTGGCATGACCATATAGAAGGACTCATGAAAGGAAGATGATTCAATACACGCTGTTTGTTAGGACAACACACCATGTATTTGGGGTATTACACGACATGTTGAGGTAGATGTACACACCCATATGAATGACCAACAAGAACATGCCATGTAGGGAAAGAACACATCGTGTGGTCATGTGTTCCATAACATGAATGCCTTCTTTTCCCTGTTCCTTATTTTTCTTTCAGTTATTCTGTCTTTGTAAATCCTGAATCTGATGTGCAATTTTGACCTTTTAGAGCTATGGCACCATAGCGTCCTCCCGTTGCATTCCAGGAACCAGGAAGTGACCATACACATGATACAACAAACCAATGACTACCATTATATCTTCCTATCGTTCTTAACATGGCATCTACAGTGATTCAATACACTGGTGTTGATGTTTAGTTCAGAGAGGGTTTGATGAGATTCATGCAGACCTTCCATGGAGCTCAGCATCCAGCCCTGTCTATGGCAGAGCTGACGTGGGTTTTTCAACAGTTGCATCCTCCCACGTTCACTGGTGATGGATGACCATAGGCTGATGAGTCATCACTAGAAGCCATGCTATCCATCTTCGAGCACCTAGAGACGCCTTTGGAGAGGAGAGTGAATCTCTTGACTTATATTCTATGGGATTTATACAAGATATGGTGGGATGTCGTTTCACAGGGAGGGCACCAACAAGATATGGCTTGGGATGAGTTCCAGTGTACGTTCTAAGACTAATTCTTCCAGGAGATTCTAAGGGATGATAGAGCCAGAGAGATCATGAACCTACATCAGGGTACTATCACAGTTATGGATTATTCCTCTCGCTTCATAGAGTGACGATGTTTCATTCCCGTTTTTGGGAATGAAGAGCTATTTTTAGAAAAAAAGTTTGAGGAATGCCTCAGACTGGACATCAGATCGCAGGTGAATGTCCTCTAGTTTACTTCTATTAATCTGATACTAAACCAAGTGCTTATCACAGAGAGAACCCAAATGGAGACTGGAGTTGTATACCATTTTGGTACAACATCTAGTGTTGATTCATTTTAGGTAGACAGTAGGAAGAACCAACAGAGATTCTACACGAGGTGACCCGGGGAAGTGAGGTATTCTTTCTGGTGGATAATATCTTCCATCTGGAAACCAAGTGGTGTTCTATTAGTGTGTAAAAAGTGAGAATAAGTAGCATCATTGCCTGAGAGACCCAGTGCAGTGCCATTCTTTTGGCAATATGGGCCATCTGTAGTGTTTCTACAAGATTCTCCATACATCATCTAGTGGAGGAGGATCAATTTCGACACCCCGTACAGGAGCAGGGTTACCAGTTCCGCAGCATAGGGGGCCGGTGTTCTTCAGGTCATTTTGGCCAGGTTAGAGGCTGTGGATGCAGTGGTTAAGCACTGGGAGGGTCAGATCAGAGATCTCAGGCTGCTACACAGTGATGTGGTCTAGGCCAAACTATTTCAGTAGAGCATATTCATCAAGAGAAGGATCCTGAAACTTCTACAGTTCGAGGTATGATTTTAGTAGCCTCAGTTTTATCCTCTTTACATTCTTATACAGGATATTCTCATATATTTATTTCTGTACATACTGTGGAAAGCCTTAGACTTACTGTTTATACTTATGAGGATATTATGACGCTAGACACTCCCTTGGGAATTAGAACTGCTAATGAGTGTCAGTGATTAGACTACACTTTTGTGGTTGGTGGGTATTATTTTTCCTGGAGTCTCTATGTTTTGGAGATGACAGGCTATGATGTTATTCTCAAGATGGACTGGTTAGTTCCCTTCTAGGCCTTTGCCGATTGCTATTGTCATAGAGTGAGTTTCACATTAGTAGAGGGTGAGACATTTCTTCACAAGGTCGAATAGATTTTCCAGGAGAGCAGAGCTGGACCAGAGCATCATGGGTTGGGAGTTGTTACGGCCCAGATTTCTAGCTTATATCTGGATGACCAGGGGACTTCTCAAACCCAATTATCTTTGGGGTACCGAAGATTATTCAAAATCTTATCACTAAGAATTATACTTTTGAAAGGGTATTTCTAAGCTAAATCCTAGCTTATAAGATTTTATGTAAGCTGCATATATATATATAACTATATATTTATATAAGGTTATGTATTGGAATGGAATTTGGTTTTGATTTTTAGGGAATGAACACTTATCTTTGAAAGATATTTTTGATGCGAACTTGGACTTTGGTTTAAGTACATTTATGTTTTAGTTAAAAACAGGGTTTTTATATATATTGTATTTATAGTTACATGAACATTTAAACCCTCATGAGGTTTTGAATTTCAAACTAACCAATAGTTAGTGGTATTAAGATTCTAAGTGTACCATGTTCAATTTCTGAGGAAACCTATATATTTGTGTATATATATATATCCTTATCTATGTATGTGTTTTCACGATTAATATCTGAAAACCCTAGTTTCAATAAATGGTTCTTAATATTTCTAAGCATGTAGGATTTTAGCGCTTGCCTATACTGTTTTATATTTTTGGGTCTAAGTATACACCAATGAACTTGCTTAATGTCTCCCTTGAACTGACATGTGTGTATCTTTTTAAGGATATGCTTATGCATGTTTTAAACTTTTTTTGAAAAGGATATGGATTTAAGGGTTATGTTAATATGTTGAAATCCTCTATTATTTTTATACCAAACTCGTTACAATGATTTTTAGCGGGCAGAGTGTAACATCAAATTCTATGACCAGAGAAGAATAATAATTAATGAATGGTATTATTTTTAAAGTGGTTTATTTCCAAGTGTCCTAATTTTAAAGATTGCAAGTGTTTATTATTTTTATACCAAGCATGTCGCAGGAATTATTAGCGGATGGAGATTTGTTGCAAGAACTATGACATATAAAGTACAATAGTTAATGCCAAGTAGTTCAATTTCATGTACTAGTATTTTAGAAACTCATCATTTAATAACCCTTGGGAGCAAGTATCTCACATTCATCATTTTATGTGCTTAAATAATTGTTCTACACACATAGTATGCTTGCTTAACCATGCCTTCTTTTATTCCATATTTTCATGTTTATCTGTCATATCATGTATTTGTAAACCAGTTATGTAATTGTTACCTTATTAATATTATTCATGCATATGACTCAACATGAAGAGGAACTAAGAACTGATTACCCAAAGTGGTATGGGACACCTTGGGTAATGAATGATTTCTGTAAAGCATGAACGATGTGGCTCACGTGATAATAAAGGCAAATTTAAGGGTGCGCCCTGATAGCGCTCAAATGCATTGGGTAATGATGTAACCACTAGAGATTACAATTTTCAGGATACCATGGTGAATAACCTTGGTAATTTTCAAATGACACCTTGGGGATGGACCTTGGTGAAACGAAACGATTGTCAATATTAAATGTTGATGCCACATAATTCAAGTTATATAACAAGTTTTTCCAAGATAAAGTTCTTTCATGACTGATGCCGTTAATGTTTGTATAAAGTTCATAATTCCCTAGTTTGAAGTTTGAAGCATGCCTAGTGTTATCACTTAATAGAATAGTAACCAACATATGAACGTTTAGTTGTTTCCTTGTGCGCAACTCTGATTATGCATTACTTTTAACTGTTTAAATTTTATGCTCAAGTAAATCACATGTAGTACTTGTTTATATCAACCATTATCACTCCTTTAAGAGTTAACGTATTCGTTTCATGTTTGTCGTGATAACTTTGATTAAATCGTTGTTATGTATGTTGTGTTAAAATCTTTCTTAGTGGACGCTCAAACTCTTTTTAAAGAATGTTTTCAAATGTTACTGTATTTTAAATTCTTTTTAAAACCCCCTTACTGAGTATTTCAATTCTCACCCTATGTTTTGGTTTAAAATTTTCAGGTGTAAGCTTTTGTAAGATGGATGGTTTCAGAAGTTTCCGGTTTCCCAGAACCCGAACCGCACACGATCCTCTGTATGGGACATGATGTGTTGCTAACAAAGTGTATTTTATTTTAAGATAACACATCATGTTCAGAAGGCACCGGCTCCTATAGTTATCTGGGGTCGGGGTCTCTACAGTTGGTATCAGAGGTTCGGTTTGGATAACTCTGGAAATCCAGAAACTGAAACAAAAAAAATATATATGTATATGTATTTCAATTTTATTAAAAACTTGGTTTTCTTAATTTTCAGATGGAAAATGAAGGCACAAATCTCTTATCTCTCCCCACAGAGGCCCTAGAGACCATTGTGTCTTTAGCAAGCCGTGAGGACTTTCTAAACTATGCCCATATCCGTATGACATGCAAATACCTTTACGATGTATCCAACTCACCTCGAGTGCTTAGTCTGCACCAAGGGTTGGGATTGGATTACCTCCTTATGATAATAACCCAATTTCCCTCCTATGTACGTCGAGGAAGGTACTACGAGGGACTTTTCCGGATTTTCACGATGGGTGAAAACTTTGGCACTATGCTCGATAACCCCTTTCAAGAAGCTGCTGCGGACGGAGACCTCCGAGCGAGCTACCTTTGTCAGGTTTTAAACTATGGCTTCTGGGGTCAGTTGTTGGACTTCGGAAGGTTAGAAGATGAGTCCACCCAATTGTCTTACAGACGGCAAGTGTATGAAGATGTCTCTCAACTTCACATCCCCCATGCAAGACTCATAAGACGTCATAGGTGTCCTCAAGAGTTTTTCCCTGAATTCTCGGCCTCTGTTTGGTTCGAGGAGTTAGGGAGATTTGCTTCTCTGTGTGGAGTTCGTTTAGTCAATGAGTAAGGGAAACTCAAGCACTAATAATAATGAACGTATGTTTATTGAAATGTTATCTTTCTCCTTTCCTTGTCCTTACCATGTTTTTGCCCTTGTATGTCTTTCAAGTAATGGAACTCCTGTCTTTAAACTTTCAGATGGAAGGACAAACCCACCTGTTATCTCTTCCCACCGAGATTTTGGAAATCATTGCGATCAAAACGTGTGAGGATGAGTATGACCCCTTCGCAAATTTTCGAAGAACATGCAAGCAATGGTTTGAGATAAAAAACGGTCCGGAGATTCTCCGCACCTGCCAGGGGAATGCCTCCATCTATTACCGCATTGGCTCTGCCCAGCTAGCCGGATGTGAACGACGAGGAAGTTACCACAAAGGGCTCTTTCTTTGTTTCACCCTAGGCCGAAACTTCACGGCCAGAGTGAAATTCCAGGAGGCTGCGTTAGAGGGAAATCTTTATGCAGCTTATATGCTCCAAATTCTCAGCTTTATCCTGTTTGACCATATCTATGGCTTCGATATCCTCTACCGTGACATAATTCGGAAAGTTCTTCGAACGTTGGTCTGCAAAGACATTTCAGAACTTTGTACGGTTCGAGCGTCCCTTTGGAGGCCTGAAAGCCCGGAACATAAGTGTTACCCCTCCTGTCTTAGGTGTGTGTGGATTAGGGAGCTGGAAGAAGTGAGCTTCGCTACGGGGATCCCTCTAAATGCACCTGTTGACCCTTATCATTGGTGGAGGTGGTAGGAACGTTTCTGAACCTTGTAGTGTCGTGAAATAAATTGCGAGGACTCAATTTTCTAAAGGGGGGGATAATGTGACGCCCCAGGTTTTATGAACTGGTTTATGTAAGAAGTGTTATGTCCTTATTAATGTCTCTTTTTTTATTCGTTTTGCTAATAAGGAATTAGAAATGAAATAAAACATAGAGAACAAGGTAAGCTGACATTTTATTAAAACATTACATTACAACAAGACCCATCTAATTGAAAGTGCCCTGCACAAGACCTAACACGGCCACAGCAAGACTACAAAGAACCACAACACGGGCAATCAGATAGTCGTCATCCTCAGGATCCAACAGTGTGAAAAGTATAACCGCCAGAATCACCGCGCACGCACTCAGCACCAGAGGTATGAGGAGAGCCATCCGCCAAGGGTCCAGTGTTTTGAAAATATAAAACAACCTACCCCTTGATTTTATAATGGACCTCTAAGGGAATATGACCGTTTTTTTTTGGACCGTTGGGTTCTAAGGGGTAAAGTGCATCTTTTTATATAATTGGTCTTTATTACGCTTTTATAATATTATGGTATTTCATTTTCTTTTATAAAAAAATATTAGAGATATATCTTCAAGTATAAAAAAATAAAATATTATTGCAAATGAATCTATTTTGATCATGATGATATTTATGTGGTGGAAAACATGATATTTTAAAATTTGTCGAATGGGGTATCAACAATAATTGAAAAATGTATCTTTTTGGATATCAAAAACAATGTGTTTTAAATTAGAGAAAAACTATGGTTCTTTTAAACATAATTTTATTAATCAACAAGTGAAGTAATTTATAAATTGGATTTTTAATGGTTATAATATCACAGTGGTTATAAAGGTGTTGTATCAAAAATATATATATAATTTTTTTTAAGGAAAATAATAGATATATCAAACGGTATCATTTGTTTACTTAAACTAAAATGGATTTTTGGATTTGGAAATTATGAGTTAAAAGTACTTAATATGTTTTATAAAAATTCCAAACTATAATGTACCGGTTATATATGTATATATATTAAAAAAATGAAGTAGTATAATGTATAATTTTAGAATCTATTAAACTGCTTCCTTTTCAAAAAAAAATGCACTGTTTATATCCGGGAGGCAGCTGCTGGCCGCGCGACGGTCTCCACCGTCCGATCTCAGCAGGGCAAATCTCGGCCGTTGTTGTGTTTTAAATGCTCGAAGCAATCGCAGCCGTCCGATCACGCCAGCCATTGCGTTTTTCTTTTTTTTTTACTGCTTCTCCGCGTCTTCTCCTACCTCGCGACGGGGACCCGCGAAACCAGTACCTGGTTTTCACGAGACGCTACCCTCTCCACTTCTCACGTCGACCCTCGCACACCCCACCTACATAGGACACCATAGGCTCGGCCTAACCTCCCTCAGATCGTCTTCCTTTAAGAACTGAGAAACCACTGTGAGATCGGGACCTCCGGAGCCAACCCGCACCAGCCTCGCCACTGCCTCGCCGTCGCCTTGCCACCACGAACCACCTCCAGTTTTGCACCTCACCCTCATGCACGACCGCACTACTTCCGGCGCTACACTGCTGGACACCGGGACGTCGCCTCGCCGCATCTCCAAGTGGCCGCAACCCCACTAGACCACCACCGGCCACCAAACTTCTCCTGGTTCACCGGCCACCCAGCAAGCCTCCGGCGAGCTCGTCTCTTGAGCAGTAAGGGTGTCTTGGTTTTTTTTTCGGTTTGAAGTAAAACACTATACATACTCGGTATATATATATGTATATATAAGTATATACATATCCAAATTATTGTTATAACGCACATATTAAACATGCAAACCCCACGGTTTAAGAATAACACTCTACTCTAAGGGTGTTTTCAAGTTTTATGGAAACTTATACTATTATACCCACAAAATATACAATATATATATATATATACGTATATACAACTCATACCCTTCGGTTTCGAACAATTTTCAAGGGGTGCTTCCTTCATGATATAAAAGGGATATCACATTTGAGTTTGTTTTAATAATCCTTTTTTTTCTTTACAAACCTAAAACTCAAGTGTATAGTGTTTTTATGGTTTTGAATATATATATATAAATATATACATATGTATATACATAACTCAAACCCAATTATCTTTGGGGTACCGAAGATTATTCAATATCTTATCACTAAGAATTATACTTTTGAAAGGGTATTTCTAAGCTAAATCCTAGCTTATATGATTTTATGTAAGCTGCATATATATATATAACTATATATTTATATAAGGTTATGTATTGGAATGGAATTTGGTTTTGATTTTTAGGGAATGAACACTTATCTTTGAAAGATATTTTTGATGCGAACTTGGACTTTGGTTTAAGTACATTTATGTTTTAGTTAAAAACAGGGTTTTTATATATATTGTATTTATAGTTACATGAACATTTAAACCCTCATGAGGTTTTGAATTTCAAACTAACCAATAGTTAGTGGTATTAAGATTCTAAGTGTACCATGTTCAATTTCTGAGGAAACCTATATATTTGTGTATATATATATATCCTTATCTATGTATGTGTTTTCACGATTAATATCTGAAAACCCTAGTTTCAAGAAATGGTTCTTAATATTTCTAAGCATGTAGGATTTTAGCACTTGCCTATGCTGTTTTATATTTTTGGGTCTAAGTATACACCAATGAACTTTCTTAATGTCTCCCTTGAACTGACATGTGTGTTTCTTTTTAAGGATATGCTTATGCATGTTTTAAAATTTTTTTGAAAAGGATATGGATTTAAGGGTTATGTTAATATGTTGAAATCCTATATTATTTTTATACCAAACTCATTGCAATGATTTTTAGCGGGCAGAGTGTAACATCAAATTCTATGACCAGAGAAGAATAATAATTAATGAATGGTATTATTTTTAAAGTGGGTTATTTCCAAGTGTCGGAATTTTAAAGATTGCAAGTGTTTCTTATTTTTATACCAAGCATGTCGCAGGAATTATTAGCAGATGGAGATTTGTTGCAAGAACTATGACCTATGAAGTACAATAGTTAATGACAAGTAGTTCAATTTCATGTACTAGTATTTTAGAAACTCATCATTTAATAACCCTTGGGAGCAAGTCTCTCACATTCATCATTTTATGTGCTTAAATATTTGTTCTACACACATAGTATGCTTGCTTAACCATGCCTTCTTTTATTCCATATTTTCATGTTTATCTGTCATATCATGTATTTGTAAACCAGTTATGTAATTGTTACCTTATTAATATTATTCATTCATATGACTCAACATGAAGAAGAACTAAGAACTGATTACCCAAAGTGGTATGGGACACCTTGGGTAATGAATGTTTTCAGTAAAGCATGAACGATGTGGCTCACGTGATAATAAAGACAAATTTAAGGGTGCGCCCTGATAGCGCTCCAATGCATTGGGTAATGATGTAACCACTAGAGATTACAATTTTCACGATACCATGGTGAATAACCTTGGTAATTTTCAAATGACACCTTGGGGATGGACCTTGGTGAAACGAAACGATTGTCAATATTAAATGTTGATGCCACATAATTCAAGTTATATAACAAGTTTTTCCAAGATAAAGTTCTTTCATGACTGATGCCTTTAATGTTTGTATAAAGTTCATAATTCCCTAGTTTGAAGTTTGAAGCATGCCTAGTGTTATCACTTAATAGAATAGTAACCAACATATGAACGTTTAGTTGTTTCCTTGTGCGCAACTCTGATTATGCATTACTTTTAACTGTTTAAATTTTAGGCTCAAGTAAATCACATGTAGTACTTGTTTATATCAACCATTATCACTCCTTTAAGAGTTAACGTATTCGTTTCATGTTTGTAGTGATAACTTTGATTAAAGAATTGTTATGTATGTTGTGTTAAAATCTTTCTTAGTGGACGCTCAAACTCTTTTAAAAGAATGTTTTCAAATGTTACTGTATTTTAAATTCTTTTTAAAACCCCCTTACTGAGTATTTCAATGCTGACCCTATGTTTTGGTTTAAAATTTTCAGGTGTCAGCTTTTGTAAGATGGATGGTTTCAGAAGTTTCCGGTTTCCCAGAACCCGAACCGCACATGATCCTCTGTATGGGACATGATGTGTTGCTAACAAAGTGTATTTTATTTTAAGATAAAACATCATGTTCAGAAGGCACCGGCTCCTATAGTTATCTGGGGTTGGGGTCTCTACAGTTGGTATCAGAGGTTCGGTTTGGATAACTCTGGAAAGCCAGAAACTGAAACAAAAAATATATATATGTATATGTATTTCAATTTTATTAAAAACATGGTTTTCTTAATTTTCAGATGGAAAATGAAGGCACAAATCTCTTATCTCTCCCCACAGAGGCCCTAGAGACCATTGTGTCTTTAGCAAGCCATGAGGACTTTCTAAACTATGCCCATATCCGTATGACATGCAAATACCTTTACGATGTATCCAACTCACCTCGAGTGCTTAGTCTGCACCAAGGGTTGGGATTGGATTACCTCCTTATGATAATAACCCAATTTCCCTCCTATGTACGTCGAGGAAGGTACTACGAGGGACTTTTCCAGATTTTCACGGCGGGTGAAAACTTTGGCACAATGCTCGATAACCCCTTTCAAGAAGCTACTGCGGACGGAGACCTCCGAGCGAGCTACCTTTGTCAGGTTTTAAACTATGGCTTCTGGGGTCAGTTGTTGGACTTCGGAAGGTTAGAAGACGAGTCCACCCGATTGTCTTACAGACGACAAGTGTATGAAGATGTCTCTCAACTTCACATCCCCCATGCAAGACTCATAAGACGTGATAGGTGTCCTCATGAGTTTTTCCCTGAATGCTTGGCCTGTGTTTGGTTCGAGGAGTTAGAGAGTTTTGTTCTCTGTGTGGAGTTCGTTTAGTCAATGAGTAAGGGAAACTCAAGCACTAATAATAATGAACGTATGTTTATTGAAATGTTATCTTTCTCCTTTCCTTTTCCTTACCATGTTTTTGCCCTTGTATGTCTTTCAAGTAATGGATCTCCTGTCTTTAAACGTTCAGATGGAAGGACAAACCCACCTGTTATCTCTTCCCACCGAGATTTTGGAAATCATTGCGATCAAAACGTGTGAGGACGAGTATGACCCCTTCGCAAATAAGCGAAGAACGTGCAAGCAATGGTTTGAGATAACAAACGGTCCGGAGATTCTCCGCACCTGCCAGGGGAATGCCTCCATCTATTACCGCATTGGCTCTGCCCAGCTATCCAGATGTCAACGACGAGGAAGTTACCACAAAGGGCTCTTTCTTTGTTTCACCCTAGGCCGAAACTTCACGGCCAGAGTGAAATTCCAGGAGGCTGCGTTAGAGGGAAATCTTTATGCAGCTTATATGCTCCAACTTCTCAGCTTTAGCCTGTTTGACCATATCTATGGCTTCGATATCCTCGACCGAGACATAATTCGGAAAGTTCTTCGAACGTTGGTCTGCAAAGACATTTCAGAACTTTGTACGGTTCGAGCTTCCCTTTGGAGGCCTGAAAGCCCGGAACATAAGTGTTACCCCTCCTGTCTTAGGTGTGTGTGGATTAGGGAGCTGGAAGAAGTGAGCTTCGCTACGGGGATCCCTCTAAATGCACTTGTTGACCCTTATCATTGGTGGAGGTGGTAGGAACGTTTCTGAACCTTGTAGTGTCGTGAAATAAATTGCGAGGATGCAATTTTCTAAAGGGGGGGATAATGTGACGCCCCAGGTTTTATGAACTGGTTTATGTAAGAAGTGTTATGTCCTTATTAATGTCTCTTGTTTTATTCGTTTTGCTAATAAGGAATTAGAAATGAAATAAAACATAGAGAACAAGGTAAACTGACATTTTATTAAAACATTACTTTACAACAAGAACCATCTATTTGAAAGTGCCCTGCACAAGACCTAACACGGCCACAACAAGACTACAAAGAACCACAACACGGGCAATCGGATAGTCGTCATCCTCAGGATCCAACAGTGTGAAAAGTATAACCGCCAGAATCACCGCGCACGCACTCAGCACCAGAGGTATGAGGAGAGCCATCCGCCAAGGTTCCGGTGTTTTGAAAATATAAAACAACCTACCCCTTGCTTTTATAATGGACCTCTAAGGGAATATGACCGTTTTTTTGGACCGTTGGGTTCTAAGGGGTAAAGTGCATCTTTTTATAAAATTGGTCTTTTTTACGCTTTTATAATATTATGGTATTTCATTTTCTTTTATAAAAAAAATATTAGAGATATATCTTCAAGTATAAAAAAATAAAATATTATTGCAAATGAATCTATTTTGATCATGATGATATTTATGTGGTGGAAAACAAGATATTTTAAAATCTGTCGAATGGGGTATCAACAATAATTGAAAAATGTATCTTTTTGGATCTCAAAAACAACGTGTTTTAAATTAGAGATAAACTATGGTTCTTTTAAACATGATTTTATAAATCAACAAGTGAAGTAATTTATAAATTGGATTTTTAATGGTTATAAGATCACAGTGGTTATAAAGGTGTTGTATCAAAAATATATATATAATTTTTTTAAGGAAAATAATAGATATATCAAACGGTGTCATTTGTTTACTTAAACTAAAATGGATTTTTGGATTTGGAAATTATGAGTTAAAAGTACTTAATATGTTTTATAAAAATTCCAAACTATAATGTACCAGTTATATATGTATATATATTAAAAAAATGAAGTAGTATAATGTATAATTTTAGAATCTATTAAACTGATTCCTTTTCAAAAAAAATTGCACTGTTTATACCCGGGAGGCAGCTGCTGGCCGCGCGACGGTCTCCACCGTCCGATCTCAGCAGGGCAAATCTCGGCCGTTGTTGTGTTTTAAATGCTCGAAGCAATCGCAGCCGTCCGATCACGCCAGCCATCGCGTTTTTCTTTTTTTTTACTGCTTCTCCGCGTCTTCTCCTACCTCGCGACGGGGACCCGCGAATCCAGTACCTGGTTTTCACGAGATGCTACCCTCTCCACTGCTCACGTCGACCCTCGCACACCCCACCTACATAAGACACCATAGGCTCGGCCTAACCTCCCTCTGATCGTCTTCCTTTAAGAACTGAGAAACCACTGTGAGATCGGGACCTCCGGAGCCAACCCGCACCAGCCTCGCCACTGCCTCGCCGTCGCCTTGCCACCACGAACCACCTCCAGTTTTGCACCTCACCCTCACGCACGACCACACTACTTCCGGCGCTACACTGCTGGACACCGGGACATCGCCTCGCCGCATCTCCAAGTGGCCACAACCCCACCGGACCACCACCGGCCACCAAGCTTCTCCTGGTTCACCGACCACCCATCAAGCCTCCGGCGAGCTCGTCTCTTGAGCAGTAAGGGTGTCTTGGTTTTTTTTTTGGTTTGAAGTAAAACACTATACATAATCGGTATATATATATGTATATATAAGTATATACATATCCAAATTATTGTTATAACGCACATATTAAACATGCAAACCCCACGGTTTAAGAATAACACTCTACTCTAAGGGTGTTTTCAATTTTTATGGAAACATATACTATTATACCCACAAAATATACAATATATATATATATACGTATATACAACTCATACCCTTCGGTTTCGAACAATTTTCAAGGGGTGCTTCCTTCATGATATAAAAGGGATATCACATTTGAGTTTGTTTTAATAATCCTTTTTTTTCATTACAAACCTAAAACTCAAGTGTATAGTGTTTTTATGGTTTTGAATATATATATATAAATATATACATATGTATATACATAACTCAAACCCAATTATCTTTGGGGTACCGAAGATTATTCAATATCTTATCACTAAGAATTATACTTTTGAAAGGGTATTTATAAGCTAAATCCTAGCTTATATGATTTTATGTAAGCTGCATATATATATATAACTATATATTTATATAAGGTTATGTATTGGAATGGAATTTGGTTTTGATTTTTAGGGAATGAACACTTATCTTTGAAAGATATTTTTGATGCGAACTTGGACTTTGGTTTAAGTACATTTATGTTTTAGTTAAAAACAGGTTTTTTATATATATTGTATTTATAGTTACATGAACATTTAATCCCTCATGAGGTTTTGAATTTCAAACTAACCAATAGTTAGTGGTATTAAGATTCTAAGTGTACCATGTTCAATTTCTGAGGAAACCTATATATTTGTGTATATATATATATCCTTATCTATGTATGTGTTTTCACGATTAATATCTGAAAACCCTAGTTTCAAGAAATGGTTCTTAATATTTCTAAGCATGTAGGATTTTAGCACTTGCCTATGCTGTTTTATATTTTTGGGTCTAAGTATACACCAATGAACTTGCTTAATGTCTCCCTTGAACTGACATGTGTGTTTCTTTTTAAGGTTATGCTTATGCATGTTTTAAACTTTTTTTGAAAAGGATATGGATTTAAGGGCTATGTTAATATGTTGAAATCCTCTATTATTTTTATATCAAACTCGTTGCAATGATTTTTAGCGGGCAGAGTGTAACATCAAATTCTATGACCAGAGAAGAATAATAATTAATGAATGGTATTATTTTTAAAGTGGTTTATTTCCAAGTGTCGGAATTTTAAAGATTGCAAGTGTTTATTATTTTTATACCAAGCATGTCGCAGGAATTATTAGCAGATGGAGATTTGTTGCAAGAACTATGACCTATGAAGTACAATAGTTAATGCCAAGTAGTTCAATTTCATGTACTAGTATTTTAGAAACTCATCATTTAATAACCCTTGGGAGCAAGTCTCTCACATTCATCATTTTATGTGCTTAAATAATTGTTCTAAACACATAGTATGCTTTCTTAACCATGCCTTCTTTTATTACATATTTTCATGTTTATCTGTCATATCATGTATTTGTAAACCAGTTATGTAATTGTTACCTTATTAATATTATTCATGCATATGACTCAACATGAAGAGGAACTATGAACTGATTACCCAAAGTGTTATGGGACACCTTGGGTAATGAATGATTTCAGTAACGCATGAACGATGTGGCTCACGTGATAATAAAGACAAATTTAAGGGTGCGCCCTGATAGCGCTCCAATGCATTGGGTAATGATGTAACCACTAGAGATTACAATTTTCACGATACCATGGTGAATAACCTTGGTAATTTTCAAATGACACCTTGGGGATGGACCTTGGTGAAACGAAACGATTGTCAATATTAAATGTTGATGCCACATAATTCAAGTTATATAACAAGTTTTTCCAAGATAAAGTTATTTCATGACTGATGCCTTTAATGTTTGTATAATGTTCATAATTCCCTAGTTTGAAGTTTGAAGCATGCATAGTGTTATCACTTAATAGAATAGTAACCAACATATGAACGTTTAGTTGTTTCCTTGTGCGCAACTCTGATTATGCATTACTTTTAACTGTTTAAATTGTATGCTCAAGTAAATCACATGTAGTACTTGTTTATATCAACCATTATCACTCCTTTAAGAGTTAACGTATTCGTTTCATGTTTGTCGTGATAACTTTGATTAAAGCATTGTTATGTATGTTGTGTTAAAATCCTTCTTAGTGGACGCTCAAACTATTTTAAAAGAATGTTTTCAAATGTTACTGTATTTTAAATTCTTTTTAAAACCCCCTTACTGAGTATTTCAATGCTTACCCTATGTTTTGGTTTAAAATTTTCAGGAGTCAGCTTTTGTAAGATGGATGGTTTCAGAAGTTTCCGGTTTCCCAGAACCCGAACCGCACACGATCCTATGTATGGGACATGATGTGTTGCTAACAAAGTGTATTTTATTTTAAGATAACACATCATGTTCAGAAGGCACCGGCTCCTATAGTTATCTGGGGTCGGGGTCTCTACAGTTGGTATCAGAGGTTCGGTTTGGATAACTCTGGAAAGCCAGAAACTGAAACAAAAAAAATATATATGTATATGTATTTCAATTTTATTAAAAACTTGGTTTTCTTAATTTTCAGATGGAAAATGAAGGCACAAATCTATTATCTCTCCCCACAGAGGCCCTAGAGACCATTGTGTCTTTAGCAATCCATGAGGACTTTCTAAACTATGCCCATATCCGTATGACATGCAAATACCTTTACGATGTATCCAACTCACCTCGAGTGCGTAGTCTGCACCAAGGGTTGGGATTGGATTACCTCCTTATGATAATAACCCAATTTCCCTCCTATGTACGTCGAGGAAGGTACTACGAGGGACTTTTCCGGATTTTCACGGCGGGTGAAAACTTTGGCACTATGCTCGATAACCCCTTTCAAGAAGCTGCTGCGGACGGAGACCTCCGAGCGAGCTACCTTTGTCAGGTTTTAAACTATGGCTTCTGGGTTCAGTTTTTGGACTTCGGAAGGTTAGAAGAGGAGTCCACCCGATTGTATTACAGACGACAAGTGTATGAAGATGTCTCTCAACTTCACATCCCCCATGCAAGACTCATAAGACGTCATAGGTGTCCTCATGAGTTTTTCCCTGAATGCTTGGCCTGTGTTTGGTTCGAGGAGTTAGGGAGTTTTGCTTCTCTGTGTGGAGTTCGTTTAGTCAATGAGTAAGGGAAACTCAAGCACTAATAATAATGAACGTATGTTTATTGAAATGTTATCTTTCTCCTTTCCTTGTCCTTACCATGTTTTTGCCCTTGTATGTCTTTCAAGTAATGGAACTCCTGTCTTTAAACTTTCAGATGGAAGGACAAACCCACCTGTTATCTCTTCCCACCGAGATTTTGGAAATCATTGCGATCAAAACGTGTGAGGACGAGTATGACCCCTTCGCAAATTTGCGAAGAACGTGCAAGCAATGGTTTGAGATAACAATCGATCCGGAGATTCTCCTCACCTGCCAGGGGAATGCCTCCATCTATTACCGCATTGGCTCTGCCCAGCTAGTCGGACGTGAAGTTACCACAAAGGGCTCTTTCTTTGTTTCACCCTAGGCCGAAACTTCACGGCCAGAGTGAAATTCCAGGAGGCTGCGTTAGAGGGAAATCTTTATGCAGCTTATATGCTCCAACTTCTCAGCTTTAGCCTGTTTGACCATATCTATGGCTTCGATATCCTCGACCGAGACATAATTCGGAAAGTTCTTCGAACGTTGGTCTGCAAAGACATTTCAGAACTTTGTACGGTTCGAGCTTCCCTTTGGAGGCCTGAAAGCCCGGAACATAAGTGCCACCCCTCCTGTCTTAGGTGTGTGTGGATTAGGGAGCTGGAAGAAGTGAGCTTCGCTACGGGGATCCCTCTAAATGCACCTGTTGACCCTTATCGTTGGTGGAGGTGGTAGGAACGTTTCTGAACCTTGTAGTGTCGTGAAATAAATTGCGAGGACGCAATTTTCTAAAGGGGGGGATAATGTGACGCCCCAGGTTTTATGAACTGGTATATGTAAGAAGTGTTATGTCCTTATTAATGTCTCTTGTTTTATTCGTTTTGCTAATAAGGAATTAGAAATGAAATAAAAAATAGAGAACAAGTTAAACTGACATTTTATTAAAACATTACTTTACAACAAGACCCATCTAATTGAAAGTGCCCTGCACAAGACCTAACACGGCCACAGCAAGACTACAAAGAACCACAACACGGGCAATCGGATAGTCGTCATCCTCAGGATCCAACAGCGTGAAAAGTATAACCGCCAGAATCACCGCGCACGCACTCAGCACCAGAGGTATGAGGAGAGCCATCCGCCAAGGGTCCGGTGTTTTGAAAATATAAAACAACCTACCCCTTGCTTTTATAATGGACCTCTAAGGGAATATGACCGTTTTTTTTGGACCGTTGGGTTCTAAGGGGTAAAGTGCATCTTTTTATAAAATTGGTCTTTATTACGCTTTTATAATATTATGGTATTTCATTTTCTTTTATAAAAAAAATATTAGAGATATATCTTCAAGTAAAAAAAAATAAAATATTATTGCAAATGAATCTATTTTGATCATGATGATATTTATGTGGTGGAAAACATGATATTTTAAAATGTGTCGAATGGGGTATCAACAATAATTGAAAAATGTATCTTTTTGGATATCAAAAACAATGTGTTTTAAATTAGAGAAAAACTATGGTTCTTTTAAACATAATTTTATAAATCAACAAGTGAAGTAATTTATAAATTGGATTTTTAATGGTTATAAGATCACAGTGGTTATAAAGGTGTTGTATCAAAAATATATATATAATTTTTTTTAAGGAAAATAATAGATATATCAAACGGTATCATTTGTTTACTTAAACTAAAATGGATTTTTGGATTTGGAAATTATGAGTTAAAAGTACTTAATATGTTTTATAAAAATTCCAAACTATAATGTACCGGTTATATATGTATATATATTAAAAAAAATGAAGTAGTATAATGTATAATATTAGAATCTATTAAACTGCTTCCTTTTCAAAAAAAAATGCAATGTTTATACCCGGGAGGCAGCTGTTGGCCGCGCGACGGTCTCCACCGTCCGATATCAGCAGGGCAAATCTCGGTCGTTGTTGTGTTTTAAATGCTCGAAGCAATCGCAGCCGTCCGATCACGCCAGCCATCGCATTTTTCTTTCTTTTTTACTGCTTCTCCGCGTCTTCTCCTACCTCGCGACGGGGACCCGCGAAACCAGTACCTGGTTTTCACGAGACGCTACCCTCTCCACTGCTCACGTCGACCCTCGCACACCCCACCTACATAGGACACCATAGGCTCGGCCTAACCTCCCTCGGATCTTCTTCCTTTAAGAACTGAGAAACCACTGTGAGATCGGGACCTCCGGAGCCAACCCGCACCAGCCTCGTCATTGCCTCGCCGTCGCCTTGCCACCACGAACCACCTCCAGTTTTTCACCTCACCCTCACGCACGACCACACTACTTCCGGCGCTACACTTCTAGACACCGGGATGTCGCCTCACCGCATCTCCAAGTGGCCACAACCCCACCGGACCACCACCGGCCACCAAGCTTCTCCTGGTTCACCGGCCACCCAGCAAGCCTCCGGCGAGCTCGTCTCTTGAGCAGTAAGGGTGTCTTGGTTTTTTTTTCGGTTTGAAGTAAAACACTATATATACTCGGTATATATATATGTATATATAAGTATATACATATCCAAATTATTGTTATAACGCACATATTAAACATACAAACCCCACGGTTTAAGAATAACACTCTACTCTAAGGGTGTTTTCAAGTTTTATGGAAACTTATACTATTATACCCACAAAATATACAATATATATATATATACGTATATACAACTCATACCCTTCGGTTTCGATCAATTTTCAAGGGGTGCATCCTTCATGATATAAAAGGGATATCACATTTGAGTTTGTTTTAATAATCCTTTTTTTTCTTTACAAACCTAAAACTCAAGTGTATAGTGTTTTTATGGTTTTGAATATATATATATATATATACATATGTATATACCTAACTCAAACCCAATTATCTTTGGGGTACCGAAGATTATTCAATATCTTATCACTAATAATTATACTTTTGAAAGGGTATTTCTAAGCTAAATCCTAGCTTATATGATTTTATGTAAGCTGCATATATATATATAACTATATATTTATATAAGGTTATATATTGGAATGGAATTTGGTTTTGATTTTTAGGGAATGAACACTTATCTTTGAAAGATATTTTTTATGCGAACTTGGACTTTGGTTTAAGTACATTTATGTTTTAGTTAAAAACAGGGTTTTTATATATATTGTATTTATAGTTACATGAACATTTAAACCCTCATGAGGTTTTGAATTTCAAACTAACCAATAGTTAGTGGTATTAAGATTCTAAGTGTACCATGTTCAATTTCTGAGGAAACCTATATATTTGTGTATATATATATATCGTTATCTATGTATGTGTTTTAACGATTAATATCTGAAAACCCTAGTTTCAAGAAATGGTTCTTAATATTTCTAAGCATGTAGGATTTTAGCGCTTGCCTATGCTGTTTTATATTTTTGGGTCTAAGTATACACCAATGAACTTGCTTAATGTCTCCCTTGAACTGACATGTGTGTTTCTTTTTAAGGATATGCTTATGCATGTTTTAAACTTTTTTTGAAAAGGATATGGATTTAAGGGTTATGTTAATATGTTGAAATCCTCTATTATTTTTATACCAAACTCGTTGCAATGATTTTTAGCGGGCAGAGTGTAACATCAAATTCTATGACCAGAGAAGAATAATAATTAATGAATGGTATTATTTTTAAAGTGGTTTATTTCCAAGTGTCGGAAATTTAAAGATTGCAAGTGTTTATTATTTTTATACCAAGTATGTCGCAGGAATTATTAGCGGATGGAGATTTGTTGCAAGAACTATGACCTATAAAGTACAATAGTTAATGCCAAGTAGTTCAATTTCATGTACTAGTATTTTAGAAACTCATCATTTAATAACCCTTGGGAGCAAGTCTCTCACATTCATCATTTTATGTGCTTAAATAATTGTTCTACACACATAGTATGCTTGCTTAACCATGCCTTCTTTTATTCCATATTTTCATGTTTATCTGTCATATCATGTATTTGTAAACCAGTTATGTAATTGTTACCTTATTAATATTATTCATGCATATGACTCAACATGAAGAGGAACTAAGAACTGATTACCCAAAGTGGTATGGGACACCTTGGGTAATGAATGATTTCAGTAAAGCATGAACGATGTGGCTCACGTGATAATAAAGAAAAATTTAAGGGTGCGCCCTGATAGCGCTCCAATGCATTGGGTAATGATGTAACCACTAGAGATTACAATTTTCACGATACCATGGTGAATAACCTTGGTAATTTTCAAATGACACCTTGGGGATGGACCTTGGTGAAACGATACGATTGTCAATATTAAATGTTGATGCCACATAATTCAAGTTATATAACAAGTTTTTCCAAGATAAAGTTCTTTCATGACTGATGCCTTTAATGTTTGTATAAAGTTCATAATTACCTAGTTTGAAGTTTGAAGCATGCCTAGTGTTATCACTTAATAGAATAGTAACCAACATAAGAACGTTTAGTTGTTTCCTTGTGCGCAACTCTGATTATGCATTACTTTTAATTGTTTAAATTTTATGCTCAAGTAAATCACATGTAGTACTTGTTTATATCAACCATTATCACTCCTTTAAGAGTTAATGTATTCGTTTCATGTTTGTCGTGATAACATTGATTAAAGCATTGTTATGTATGTTGTGTTAAAATCTTTCTTAGTGGATGCTCAAACTCTTTTAAAAGAATGTTTTCAAATGTTACTGTATTTTAAATTCTTTTTAAAACCCCCTTACTGAGTATTTCAATGCTCACCCTATGTTTTGGTTTAAAATTTTCAGGTGTCAGCTTTTGTAAGATGGATGGTTTCAGAAGTTTCTGGTTTCCCAGAACCCGAACCGCACACGATCCTCTGTATGGGACATGATGTGTTGCTAACAAAGTTTATTTTATTTTAAGATAACACATCATGTTCAGAAGGCACCGGCTCCTATAGTTATCTGGGGTCGGGGTCTCTACATGTAACCCCTTCTAGAGCCAGGATGTGAAACGACCATATCGATCAGAGACGACAGTAGATGGAACACTATGAATCCAGACGTTCTCTTAAATGTAGATGATTCCTAAGCTCTCTGTTGAGCTCTGCTCTCTGATCAGTAGGAAATGGGCCGGCTTGGTGAGTCGGTCTACAATCACCCAGATAGAGTCATGTGCTCTGGATGTACATGGATGTACCTTCATGAAATCCATGGATATCCAATACCACAAACACTCTCTGACCTCTAAGGGTTGTACCAAGCCTGCTGGTACCTGGTGCTCTGCCTTCACGTGCTGACATGTGATGCATCACAAGACAAATTCTGCTACTTCTTTCTTCATTCCTAGCCACCAGTGCTGTCATCTATGGTTCTGATACTTTTTCACAACTTCAGGATGTACCGCTAGAGGGGACGTGTGGAACTACCTCAACACCTCCTCCTGTAGTGAAATTGGTACCATGGTACGTCATCTGAAGAGGATGAGGTGATACCCACCTTCAGAAAACCCATCAGGTGCCTGCCCTGAGGATATCTGAGCATGTTGCGTATAACTGTCAACATCCCCATGTTGCGCCTCTCTAACTCACTGAAGAAGTGGAGGAGCGACTGTGAGGTACTGAAAAAAAAGATTCTTCATCTCAATCAACATTGGATATCTACAATGCGGTTAGCTGCTCTGTCTCTTCTCCTAGTAACTAAATTCCTGATCTTATACTGAGAGCATCAGCTACAACATTCACATTCCTAGGAGTATAGATTATCTCGAAGTCATAGTCCTGGAGGAACTCAATACATTTCCATTGTCTCATGTTCAAGTCATTCTACGAGAAGATATACCTGAGACTCTGGTGGTCAGAGTAGACTGTAAAACACTCTCCCATTAGATAGTGAAACCACATCTTTAAAGACGAGACCACTGCTACTAACTCTAGGTCGTGTGTAACATAGTACTACATAGGCTCTCTCAACTGCCATGAACCATATGCGATCACTTATGGCTCCTACATCAGAACACAACAGAGCCCGTTCCCTGATGCATCGCAGTAAACTACATAACCTACGCCCTCCTTCGGTAGCATCAAGATGGGTGCTCTGGTCAACCATTGCCTCAGCTCCTGAAAGCTCTTCTGGCATAATTATAACCACATGAAGGGTTTCCCCTTCTTTTTCAATGCTGAAATAGGTGATTAAACTCTCAAGATGTCTAGAACAAATCTCCAATAGTACCCAACTAGACCCAAGAAACTCCGTACCTCTGTCACACTCCTAGGTGGATCCCAAGAAAGTACTGCCTCGATCATCGCTGGGTCCACTACAACTCCAGCCTCCGAGATGACGTGTCCCAAGACGTAAACCTCTCGAATCCAAAACTGGAACTTTGAGAGCTTACCACAAAGCTAGAGCTCTTAGAGTGTGTCCATTACTACTCACAAATGGTTGGTGTGATCCTCCTCTGTAGTCGAGTAAATCAGTATGTCATCGATGGAGACTACGAAAAATCGATCGAGGTAAGGATGGAAGTTCCGGTTAATGAGACTCATGAACACTAATGAAGTGTTGGTTATGCTGAAGGGAATAAACATGAACTCATAGTGGCTATACCGACACCTGAATTCATTCTTCTTCACATCATCGCCTCGAGCTCTGAGCTGGTGATATCCTGACCTGAGGTCTATCTTTGAGAACCATCGTGCTCCCTTGAGCTAATCATTGTGTTCGTCAATCCCCGTGAGTCGGTACTTGTTCTATAAGGGCACCTCATTCAGGTGATGGTAGTTGACACATAGTCACAAGATTTCATCTGCCTTTTTGGTGAACAAAATTGGTTATGCCCAAGGTGAAACACTGGTTTAGATAAATCCCTTCCCCTTAAAGTCCTCTAACTGTACTCGCAGCTCACGAAGCTCAGCGGGAGAAATTTGATATGCTAGAGTAGATATCAGTGTTTTCCCAGGGTAAATATCAATATAGAAGTCTACATCTATACAGGGAGGTATTTCTAGAACATCGTGAGGGAAAACATCCGCGTACTGATCCACCACAACCAGAAAACTCGGACCACGAACATGAACCACTCCAAGGATGAGACTATCCAACTGACGTGTGATCAGTTTCCCCCACCTCGGTGTATGTCCATCATGCACTGCAAAGGCTCCTTCATTCAAGTGAACGTGAACCTGTTCCAATCCATGCAGACACACCACACATTGGGACAAATATAGTCGATCTGAGAATGATCTATGGATAACCATTCCCTCTCCAAGATAACATTGTAAGGCCTCAACACCGATATAAGAAGATCTTAGCTGAATCTCTTCCCTCCTAGAGTAAGATCACACTGCCAGCACCAGTGTGTAATCATTTGGTCTACTACCATAGGAGTCTATAGCTGTAATGATCGATCAAACGGCTTTTTCGGAAACTCTGAGCTCCGAACAATGGTAGTGGCCATAAAAGAATTACTCGCACCTATGTCTATGGGTACTACAAAAAGGGTGGAGTAGAAACATATAGTACCTCAAATCATTTCAGGTGTGCCATGGTCATAAGTATCACTTTTCTGGAGCTGAGCCTGCCTCTGTCTGACAGCTCGATGTGGTCGGGGTGGACCTCCTGGTGGTGGTGGTGGTAGAGCCTCGAAACGACGTCCACCACCCTCTACACGGCCAACTCCTCTTCCAAGTCCACCTGCTCCCAGAGGACCACCATGGTCGAATATTTAACATTTCTTGGAAGGTCCCTCTACTATATACTACTCAACTACATGGAGGTTCGGGCAGTCAAAAGCTATGAGGCCCTGCCCGCCGCATTCATAGCACATTCTGCTCCTCGCATAGGTGAATATGTCCCGTGTGCCCTGCATAACTGAACCTATATCCTAGAATCACCCACCGGATAGCCCGATCTACTTGGACCTTTATGACATCTGTCTATTCATGGCTGCAGAAGAATCCGCTACGTGTCGCCCTGTGGTGGGTTCCGCTACTGGTGACTGCTCAGCGAGAAATATCTCCACTAGAAGGTCTCGCTCGACCACTCACCTGTGTCGAAATACTGTGGGAAATTATCTAAGCCCTTATCTGATGATTTAGTATTTTTTCGAAGGTATGGGCCCTGAAGAACAGGTCCCACACCATATCTGTGGAGTAGCGTGAGAGGTCGGTGAACCTCACTAAGTACTGAGCTACTTTCATGCTTACCTACTGCATATGAAGTAACTCATGACTCAACACTGCATGAAGGGTGGCTAGAACAAACTTCGAGAAGAAGAGACTCTCAAAGTATGTCGAGAGTAAAGATTCCTTGTCATGCACCTAGAGCATCAGGATCCACCATCAACTTGCTACTGCATGCAGGAGACTCGCGGCAAGGAAAATCATATAGTCGGATAGTTTCCTTAGCAATCTAAAAACTCTCACGACAGCCCCAAGCCAATCTTCAGCTGCCTGTGGGTCCGTCTCTCCACAGAATCAGTGTGACCTCTATCACTAGAACTCATGCAATGCACTCAGGTGGCATGCACACTCTGCTACTGGGGATGGTGGTATCAGTGGCCCAACGGGTAGTGGTACTGCTGGTACCTCTACTGTGATGAGGCCCTGTACCGAGGCCTCGTTGCTCGGTGGTCTATTATCTCGTACATAACTCGGAAACCTTACCGGCTGCCTTCATGTGGCCATCCTAAAAAGAAACAGGTTCACCACAGTTATACATAATACCTGGTAAGCTGACACAAAGAAATCACAATGAAATATTTTCAATGAAAACACACAAACTATTCTTTTTTTCATGCACTAAGCCAAAAATCAAATGTCAGGTCCTGGTGTATGGATATGTCAGGTGCCACACCAATACATGACTCCAAGGACTAAAAACCACTCTCAATACTCTTAACACTATTAATTTACATAAATGAATGATCAAAGTCCTGAGTTCTACGGTAGAACAGACTCCCCTGATACCAATGTTTCATGAAAAATCATTGGGGCTCATGTCGTGGCTACCCCAAGACCGCATTCCATATTCCAGGGGCCAGAGACTTGAACCAAAATGCGTAAATCTCTATGCTGGGAAGGAATTTATTTTATGAATGTAACCAAGAAAAACTGTGTACAAAACAAGAAGTAAACACTAAGTAAAACTGAATAAAAAATGGTGTGCTAGAAAGTAAATGGGCCAGTATACAAACCCAACTGAACAAAAAGTACAAGTAAAGGGAAAAACAACTGTAAGTAATGAGCATCTCATGGATCTTCCTCCTAGGTTCCTACCTGAAGGGTAGATTCATATGGCCTCCTCAGTGCTCCACGCCCTTCCATCTCCTCCGGGTACCGACTCGTTGTGAGGTCCACCTCCAGGTATCGTCCAGTCCTAGTACACTCCACCTCGGTTCGCGATGTCCGCCGTCTGCATCCAATACAACAAGGTGCAGACATTGTCCGTGTAGGGGTGTACATAATAATATTCAGTTGGGACCCTGAGACCCCCAATGTCCTACAAAATCCAAAATGGATAAACCAAAGTAGAAAGATAAAATCACAAAGTATCAACCAACCCCACTTAGGTATATTCCCATACATATAACGTAGTTACCAGTCACAGTCCGGCTCCAAATCATGAGCCCAAGCACAAATCAGTTAACACAGGAAGTAAAGTCAAAAAACATGATAATAATGGTTGAAAGAATTGAATCTTCTCACACATGTATACCACAATTGTAGAAATATATATATGATCAGATGTAGCCACTGGATCATCTAAGCTATCAGACCAATAGAAGATACAGTTCAGCGAAGCTATTGGACCCACACAAGATACCATCTAGCTATCTCGTCTAAGATGTCGGACCCACATAGGATACAGTCCAACTATCTAGTCTAAGCTATCATACCCACACATGATACAGTCCATCTATTCTAGAATAATAGTGATGATTAGATGTAGTCACTGATTCATCTACGATGTCAGACCCACACAGGATACGAGACCATCTACTCTGTCGAAACTATTGAAACCACACATGATTCTTGTACAGATGTAGTCTTCATCGAACCCACAGAGAATTCCAGTACTGTATTCTTCATTTTCGAACCCACACATGATTCTAGTACAGAAGTTGACGCAATCACAGCCAGCTCTAGGGTTTCTGCACACAACACGCTCGATTCTGGGAGGGTCCGCCTCTCGAAAAAGGGGGTGATACATCAACTATAACAAATTCCTGAGTTTATGTATCCCAAAGAACCATCTCATCACAATAAACCCAATGCAAAAGATGGTGCATCAATCAGAGGCCCGGTCTGAGAGTTATTGGCTTTTCCGTTCCCGAGGCCTGGTAGAATATACACTCGATCCAAACCTAGACACATTCCAAATTCATCCAAAACTCAGTTATAGTACTGAAAATAGACATACTTGTCACTAGGGTCCCAGTTCAGCAGACAGAGCGTCGATCAGACACGCGGTCTAAAAGATATTCATGATTAAGTGAAACGGGCCCATCCCGTCAAGCCTAGTGGGCTGGCGGGTCGGGCCGTCCTGGTTCAGTGGGTCCGACCTTGCTGGGGGTCAGACCAACCCATTTTAGTGCGGACCAACTAGGGACTCGGCCCGGCGGGTTCAACCCATATAAAAGGTCGGCCTAGCCTGGTGGGCCGCGGCCCACCCGTGGACCGAGCCCTTGTCACAGGCCGATTCAACTCGCACGGTGGAACCGAGAGGTGCCGCCCCTCCTTGCTGCCCGGTCAGCCGAATATGGCCGGTTTTGTCCGGTATGAGCGGCCCGCGGTTACGGGCCCCAGTTCCTCGGCACACGGTCGATCAGTTCGGCCGCCAAGCGGCCCGTGCAGCAGGATGTGTTCTTCTCCACAGCGCGTCGCAATGTGGGCACCGCGGTCCTCCATCCCAACAGGCTACTACAGGCCGGTTCAGTTTATCTAATCATCCCATGGATGCGGGCCGCATCTCCTCTATGCGACACATGCGGGTTTTGTGGTTCACCGACACGACATGTAGTAGCCACACGGTTCTTTAGCCCAAATGGCCCACAGTTGCAGGCTGATTTTTTTCCTCCAAGCGTCCGCTGCCTCCGGTTGCCACTTCCTCTGGTCGCTGTCGCCACCCTTCACCATTTCCAAAACAACCACGAACTAATGGAGGGTCATCGGCCCGTGCTCGTTCAGCCTAAACCCTCCTCGTTAGGTGATAACAAAAGACCGAAGACAATCCAAGCATTCAACAAGAACAAGATATAATTTTATTCACTTAAAAATATACAAAAACCCCCTAACTCGATTCATGGTACATTTTCGATGTCAACGAAGATGGAGTTGCGGAAGAAGGGAATCATTTTATTGATGTTGGAGGGAATGACATTGGCGATGTTCTTTGTGGGCAGCATCATCTCCCTTGGCGTAGAGGAAGAAGAAAGAAGATGGGAATTCTTCGTGGGAATCACCGTTCTTCGTCGAGAGAGGAAATTTTTCTTCGTTCGAAGAATGTCCTCTCTAATCACTAAAGCTCCACCAACACAATATGTGCCAACCCTAAAATAATACCTTCGCTATTATTTTTATTCTTGACATAAATTTCATAATAATTAAAAATTTGGAGGTGCCAATTAAATAATTTTTCATTAATTGAGAGAATGTTGGAATCTTTATGAGGGAGGGTGAAATGCGGAGAGTTTAAATTTAAATAGGAGAGGTGGACAATTTAGGAGTTAAGGGGGGGGGGGTTCAAGGGAGGTTGAAGAGTCTAAACTCATATGGGCCCCACCCTTAGTTATATCCTCCCATGGGTGGTTAGGGTGTGGTGGCCCCCACCTCTAACCTCTGCCTAGATACTTTAACCACCTTTCAAATAAAAATGTGTTTCACATACATTTATATTTACTTTTTAAATTTAAAAAGTAACCCCAAATTATATATTTCATCATGTATAAAACACAACTATGGTAATGGTCCCTTTAAGGGAATATCGACACTGTGAGTTAATCGGTGTCCTCAGATTTTAATTTCGAGTACTGGTTCAAAAAATATAAAAACATGCACGTATGTTTACTGAACATACCCGAACAAAATATGAGAAATTGATTTCGATCACACTGGGCCTCGGAATCAGGCACAGTCAGAAACTATGGACGCGTAAAATTCCATAGAATTTATGAAAAAAAAATTCCTTGAAATTTCCAGGTCATTAGATTTCTACCTTTACTTGGATTCTTTCGTGGTGGTTTTCGTGGATGATATCTTGGTATACTCTCACACACGACATGACCATGCTACCTATCTTGAGATCATTTTGTGTATACTAAGGGAGTATCACATATATGCTAAGCTATCAAAGATCCACTTTTGGATGAGCGAGATTCAATTCTTGGGTCATATCATCTTAGAGACAGGAGTATCAGTAGACCTAGGGATGTTGAGAGAAGTAGTCACCTGGGAGAAGCTGAGGAATGTCTTCGAGGTAAGAAGCTTCATTGTACTGACTGGTTACTAAAAGTGGTTTATAAATGACTTCTCACCCTTAGTAATTCCTTTGATGTGCATGACTAAGAATGGGGTGATGTATGTTTGGTCAGAAGCCTACGATTCACCCTTTTAGGAGATGAAGGGGATATTTACTTCAGCACCGATTCTAGTTTTTCCATAGCTGGGAAAGAGATATGTAGTTTTCTGTGATGCATCTGAAATTAGGCATGGATCATTGCTTATGCAGGAGGATCATGTTGTTGCATATGGATCTCGGTAGTTAAGGCCACATGAGAATAACTATCCTATGCACCACATAGAGTTGGATGTAGTTTTTCATAATTTGCGTTGTTGGAGACATTATCTTCTGGGAGAGAATTTTGTGGTATATACTGAGCAAAAGTTCCTCAAGTATATATTCATGCATTATGAAATAAATCTAAGACACTGAAGGTTGGTTGAGTACCTACAGTCTTTCTATTTCAAGCTTTCTTATACGCGAAGGAAAGGCAATGTTGTGGCAGGCACACTGAGCAGAAGGAAACAGATACTGGAAGACGTAGAGGCCATCAGCAAGTGGACGCTTATGGATTCTATTCTATGAAATGCATTTGGATGTGTACGACAGACAGGGTCATACTTTTCTTTCTTTTGTAGCTTTTACCTCTACCCTTCGTGACCGAGTTCAAATGAGGTAGCTATCATATTCTGAAGGCCTAGTCCTACGAGAAAGCTTTTTAGGATATGACCCTCTTCCCGGATAGACCGTATGTGAGTGTAATATCTTTCATTTCTAGGGATGTGTATGGGGGCCAATAGATATCCGCAACGATCAGATGTGAGACTTTTTTCCTCAATTTGGGCAACTAATCCTATCATCACCAAGATGTATCGTGATCTGCACCACCATTATTGGTGGCCAGGTATGAAGAAGGATGTTTCTGGTTTATTAATGAGGTGTTCCCCTTGTCAGAAGGTGAAAGTAGAGCACCAGTGACCATCAGGACTATTACAGCAGCTACCCTTTCCTGAATGTAAGTGGAGTGATGTCGTGATGGACTTTGTGAAAGAGTTACCGAGATCTCCTTCAGGGAATGACATAGTATCGGTTGTCATTGACAGGCACACAAAGGTTTCCCACTTCTTACTGATTTAGGATACCTTCGGTGTTGATGAACTTGGACGGTTGTACATCTCTGATATTGTACGCTTGCATGGGGTTCTGAGTACTATCATTTCAGATAGGGATGTCTGCTTCACATCGCATTTCTGGCAGGGCCTATAGGGGGGTTTGGATACACATGTAATTATGAGTACAACATACAATCCCCAAACAAATGGTTAGTTAGAGAAATCAATTTAGGTTCTTGAGGACATGCTACAAACATGCATCCTTGATTTTGGAGGTTCTTGGGAGAGACATATAACTCTATTGGAGTTTTCCTACAATAATAGTTTTCAAGAAACTATTCAGATGGCACCTAATGAGGCTTTGTATGGTAGATCATGACAATAACCCTTGTGTTGGCCGCAGGCAGAAGAGGCCGCGATGTTGGGAGCTCATCTTGTTATGGAGTCCACTGATAAAGTGGAGTTGATTCGGAAAAGAATGGATACTGCACAGTCTCGGCAGAAATCATATGCTGATCAGCAGAGATGACCTTTGGTGTTCATTGTCATAGATTAGGTTTTCCTACGTGTTACCATGAGGTTAGGAAACATGTCAATCAAGATACAGGGTAAGCATTCACTGATATACGTCGGGCCATTTGAGGTTCTGGAGAGAGTCGTGTTGGTTGCATATAGGTTGCAGTTACCTCAGAGGTACTAGGCTATGCACGACGTCTTCAATTTTTCTCAGCTTCGAAGCAATTTCTCAGAATTGTCTCGTGTTTTTTAACCCTAGGAGGTTGAGCTGGAGCAAGATGCATCATTCGAGGAGCATCCTATAAGGATTGTTGATCGTAGTGAAAAGGTACCCCATGGCCGGTATGTTCCCCTAGTATGGGTGCTATGGCAGTACAACCATGTATAGGACAAGACATGGGAGAGGGAGGCTGATATGCGATCACAGTGGTAAGAGTTGTTTGAGGTTTCTTTTTCTGCACCACGTTATGTAAATTCGAGGACGAATTTTGTTAAGGGGAGATTTTGTAAGAACCCAGACCTTCTATTCAGTCCTGTTTTCCTTTTCTGATCATTTTTTGGAAAAAGTGGAGAATCTGGAAATTTTCTAAGTACACGCCATGTACTTTATTATTACACGTCGTGTACTTTGATGTTGCTCGAGTCCATGTGCTGGATATGTCATGGTCACAAACAAACACACACACATCCATGTAGGGGTGATGTGGAGGCCGCCTAATGTGGAGTACAGAAAATCCTAGTACACGCAGGGTACTCCAAATGTACATGCCATGTAATTTCTTTTTTTTCAGTAAACAGACTGGGGTCATGTCCTAACCCCCAAAAGGTCTTTTTCTCCATCTTCATCAACCGGGAGTGAGGGTACAACCACATATCTTCTCCAATCCATCGATCTGTCACTGGTTATCCCAATCGAACGCCGTAAGTTGCAATAAAATCATAGAGGTGAGTTCTTGGTTCTTCATTAGCCACGTTTCCTGATTCTTTATCTTATGAGAGTTATCGTAGGTTGAATGTTTAAGAGGTTTTTGAATATGTACTCTGTTATAGGCTTATTCATGGGCCAAGTATCATGTGTATCAATCTCCTATGATCGAGGTAGGTGGTTTGATGCCTCACATTGAATGTCTTTGATTTTTTGTGAAAAAGTGCCGGATTCCCATGTTTCTGGTATCTCAGGTTTGGGTTTGGATCCTGCATTATTTTATGCTTTAGATTTCTTGTATTCTTGAGGCCATTAGATGATAAATTATTGCATGTAATCATGTTTGAGGATCCCCCAATGGGTGTATCCCTTGTTTTTGTTGTTTATCGTCATTTGGCTTAGGTTGCCTGAGAGGCAGACCTCGTTGCATTTATTTCCTAACTTGACATAATTAATTTCATGTATTGACTACTTTTTATATGCTTTTGATACTTTTTAGATATTATAAAAATAGTTTTTTGAACTCACATAGGGTTGCTGACAGTCGATTACGCACGACTGGACTGCTCATGGCCGTGTGAACCTGGTGCGGTAGACTAAAGAGAGAATTGCCGATTAAGGGATTCCATAGAGAGTATGTTCTAAATTAGTATCGTTCATATGACCTACAAGAAATTTACTTCGTGCTTCCTTAGAGTGTTTTTAGATACATATCGTGACTAAATGGGGAATTTCACGTGATTTCTTCCTCAGAGATTCTACATCTATCGTTGCAAGACCGTAGGGGAATTTACGGTGAGAGCTTCCCAGTGTGTCTGTTACATTGTATGATCACTTGACTAGAGGTTATTCTATTACGATCCACCCATAGGGTTAGTGTGAATATTTTTTGGTCGGTTGTGATGAGTCCACCAAGCTGAAGAACAAGATTGGGTTTTGTAATGCTTGTTGTTTTAGGTATTCTGTTGCGATACATGTTGTGTTACATGCTATGCCTTGGGAATTTAGAGTTCTGTTCTATAATCCTTCGTTTTTAATTAAATGATTGAATTAAATTAATAAATACATTTGAATGGATATTTGTAGGATTTTTTACTTTGGTGTACTGTTATTTCTCTTCTGCATTTATTTCCATTACTTTTCTATATTGCTCCCTGACAATAGGGCATAGATCTTGTAGAGGTTTTCTACTGGGATTAGTCTCACACCATGTATGTGTCCTGTTTTACGTCCCAAATAGTTTATATGTTTGTCGGTCTTGATATGGATTGTGGCCCTTCTACTTCAGGTTCATGATTTCTAGTTGGAGCTGGAGAGCATTGGAACGAGCATAGGATTCTGATGCTGCTGGAGTTGTTTTTTTACTTTTAGTACTTGTTCTTAGTTGTATTTCAGCACGTTGTTGTGTTTTTTTCATTCCTTAGGTACTTGTTACTCCTACATCGTTATCATAATTACATTAATTTCATTGATTTCGCTGTTTAATTTCAGTTATTGTATGTTGTTTACTAATTCCATTATTTTCTATTATTTCCTATCCGTTGTATACCTTTCCAAATGAGGGCATAGATTCCTCAATGACTCACCAAGGCCCTCACAGCTAGTCAGAAACCAATGGAGAATGGGGAAATGTTCATGAGGTCTTGTGGTGAACCGGGTACGGGCCACCAGTTGAGTGGCACGGGATTATAGCCGTCACATTTTTCATGATCGTTAGAAAGCATGATAGTCTAATTTTGTCATGTACTTATTAAATATTAGTTGGCGTAATATTTCTTTTAAGAACGTAGTGACTTTATGATGTTGTTATCAAGAAATGTGTAATTTGATTATTTATTTCCGTATTCAATGGACTATTTTAAAACAACAATGTGTTGTATGATAATTTATATTCAATAATAATTTCATTTTTTTCTACTTATTTTTAGAAATAAATTTTTTTAAACTAATAGTAATTAATTTATATGAAAGTAGGTAAAATTATTTATCATATAAAATTAACAATTAATTCCTTTATGCATTCATAGATTTTTTTATAAAAGTAAATTTTTTTAATGAAGTAGTTATTTATTTATATTAATCCATAATTTTTAATTTAATTATGATGCGTGACCATTTATAGATTTATAATGATATATCCCATATTTTGAATTTAAAATATTCCACATATATCTTGATTTATTTGTATGTTTTGGGAATTTTATCCCATTTATGGGATTATATCGAGTTATTAGACATTGGGAATATATCAGTAGGATTATAAAGATCAATCTAAGATTGTTTTTATAAGATAGATTGAATTATATTTTTTTTTGATATTTTCATAACGAAATTTCATATTTCATACATATTTTAGACTACTTATTTCAATTCATTTGTATCAATTAGATTTCGTAGGACAATTATAGTACTTTAATTCGATGATTTATTTAATTGTAATGAAATATAAATGAAAATGGAGGTGGTTGTTGATGAAGGTGATGAAATATTTAATAGTAACCATTAAAAATTGGGATGATAATTAATGTGAAATAATATAATGATTTAATATTTTGTAAAAAAATTACATCTATTTAGATTAATATCAATTATGTGACAATAAAATCTATGACAGAACCCTAAAGGTTTTGAATATGTGGAAATTAGATGTAAAATAATTTTATTTAATGAAATATCTTCAAAAAAACCCGAAAACAACTTCCCACATTGTAATGTTCATAAGAATAACCTACTAAAAATTTCCATCATAACCTGTGAAAGGAAAAATAAGACAAGAGAATTATTGTATAATAAGTAAATAAAAACATGGTGGAAATAAATTGATGATCATATGAAAGAAGAATATATAAATAATGGTATGATATCATTCCCATAACAAACGTTGTTCATACCTAATCTAAATATGATCATTAAAGCGATTTGTGGAATTAAACAATAACATTTTAAAGGATATGAATCATAAGCATCTGAATTCATATTAACTCAACCATGAACCATATTTTCAAATCATAAATGAATATTTAATAAAATTTTGTATTAAAAAATATGATATTTTAAGGTTAACTACCAAGACCATTATATCAAGAATCAACCCATGTTTCCCATAATGAAAAAAGATCATCAGCTTGATTCACATAACTGGTCAAAAAACTTTTACTCATATCCCATAATAGATTAATCACTTAAAATTGTTTCCCATAACAATATAAAGATATATAAAACATTACTTAATAAATTGCAACAATATATTTGTCGCACCCATCACATAATGAAATAAATAAATATGTTTTCCATAAGATCATATGAAATTTATCGTATCCAAACACATGAAAAGAAATTCTATTCAAATAATTTTCATCAAATAATAACACATGGAAATGGAATAGGATTTCATTACATTTAATCAATTAATTATCAAGATAAACCATCCAGATATCTAATAATGGTGTTATCCATTTATTATTTACCAAGAAAAACATAATTAAAATTAAAGTATTTCATCTTATATGGAAAATGATTTCGATAAGAGACATGGTAATTTTATTTAGTAAAATAAATTTTTAAATTTAGAATAAATTATTATAAATAAATGACCACGTAAAAATGAAAAAAAATAAATTAAAATAAACATGTAATTTTTAATGAAATAAAATATTCATTATGATGTGATTAATACAATAAAATATCCTCACTCCAGATATGATATAAATAATTTCAAATATATTGATGTGAGAAAAGTCATAGAGAATCTCATTTTGAAAATGTACGAACGATTTCATTCAAACCATTTTTTAAAAATTCAAATGTGGGTAATAATGATTTTATTCAATTGTAGGATAATATTAAAGATTTTTTTATATTTTTTTATAAATATTGGTGAAATAATATATATATATCCATGATGATACATAAATATTAAAAATTCTTAAATAATAATGAAATTGTGAAGTAAACCATTGTCACATGGGAATCTTTGGAATCCTAATCCAAATGAATAGAAAAATATAATTAAAATTTTAATTCCATTAATAATAATTGGTTCATACTATAATATATGATATTGGATTCATATTAACTATAGGAGGAAAATTAGTTATGAATATTTCATATGTATCAAAAGAGTAAAAGTGAGACGAGAAAATTGTACTTCAAGTACCACATTTTCACATTAATGTTCAAACATCCAGTAGTATAAATATGTATTTATTGTAAATTTATTTCATAAAAATATTTATACCATACTATTTATGAATTATCTATAAATTCTTATCACCCACTTATTAATAAATTTTTTTTATAATCACTCTAATTTGTGGTAAGTGCTTCATTTTCAAAGTATGTTTCAATTCAAAAGTCCTAGAACTTATATATTGATCATAGTACAATAATTTCTATGTAATGACATGGAAATTATATGGAAAACGTTTTCATAAATACTTAGGAATGTTATGAGTCCACAGTTTTTGACGGCACACGATTCGGAGGCCCAGAGTGCCCGGAATGATCTGTCGATGTTTTGTTAAGCTTAAATTAACGGGCATATTCAGGTTTCCTAAAAAAGTGGAACAACTATTAAATGGTTACTCAGATAAAAAATCCGAGGCCACCATTACGCTCATGATGGCAGGTTTATCCTAGGAGGGAATTAATTTTAGTCTGTGCATGCCTCTTGTGAGAAAACCAGAAAATGGCATAACCGTAAATAAAATAATTAACTAAAGTTATTTTATTTTTCAAATTCTTATAACCCACAAACGGTATATCAGATTAAATATCCGATACCACCTCTGAACTCATGATGGTAGGATTTCTTTATGGAGATACTAACTTGGGTCGACGAGGGCCACCAGAGAATGTTAGTTTTTGGCTGCAAATAAAATAATTAGGTGACAATTATTATATTATAAAATTCCTAACTATTAAATGGTAACTTGGTTTGGAAATATGAGGTTACGGTTGGGTTAATTGCGGCTTGTTTTAGCTAGGAAGAGCCTATCCTCGACCGTATTTGTTCGAGGATGGCTGTTAGTAATTTTCAGAACTTTTTTCGGGTTTGTTCAGTAAACATACGAGCGGGATTTTATATCATTTGAACCGGTGCTCAGAATTGAAATCTGAGGACACCGTTGAACTTACAATGCATGTATTTGCATAAGGAGACCTTTTCTGATGATTCTTTTTATCGATATTGGAAGTTAGTTGTTGGGTTTTTCTAATTAAACTGAATAAAAATATGTGTTAGCCATATTTTTATTTGAGGTGGTAGATAGATCCTCTAAGGGGAGGTTAGTGGAGGGGCCGACCGCACATAACCTCCCTTGGGAGGATGTTATAAGGTGGAGCCCACACGAGCATCAAACCCCACTAAACCCCCTTAACTCTTGAACTCCCCATATTTGTTGCTTAAACTCTCTCTCATTAATTGTGCCTCTCCACCTTCCCCAATAATATTGTGCCAACACTGGTAATAAATTAATTGAACTTCTCTTAATTAACCGGCACAATTTTAATTCTTTTGAATTTATGTCATGATTAACATAATAGGAAAATCTATTATTTTTTTTGGCACATAATACTTTGGTGGAGCCTTGGAGAAATAGAGAGATCATTCTTTCCATGAAGAACATGAAGAACGTCTCTTCTTCCACTGAAGCACGACAACACCATCTTTTTCCTTCTTCATCATTCTTCTAACGAGTCAAGGAATGGGAAGAGACACACACAACATCTCCAACGACCTTCATCGACACCAAAGGAGAAGACATCTCTCGTGAAGAACGTCGCCAACAACATCGTCACCTCCGATCGCCCATCCGCCAATGACGAGTTCTCTTCGTCATTTCCGATGCATGAGCGTGAAAATTGGGAGTGCGTGACGAACATGATAATCGACGAATCGACATCTGACATTTTTCTGAGATTGTCAATGAATTAAAAATACTAGGTAGGAGGCACGACGACGTCACACCACACAGAGTCCAGCTTAACCGCGATGCCGTCACACCACGGTGGAGACAAGGGCGGCAGGTTTTTCCAGACGCCGGTGCAAGCTAAACAGAACCGGTGCCCAGTGTCGGTTAAGATCCGAAATGGGGGGCATGACACCCCATACCACAACGTGGCTAGCTGGGCCACGCGGGCTTTCCAGTAGAGCCTCACCCATGTCAGGCCTCCCTCGGTCGGGCTGCCCTCTATAACATCCCGTCTTTTTATAACATAACATTTCATTTCATTTTACACAACTATGGATCATTATGGTTTCCTGTCTTGAAAACCAGGAACTTATTACATGAAAAAAAATTCTTCTTAAACACTTGAAAGGCTTCTTCATTTGTTCATCCTATGTTCATGACAACATCTCCTAACCTGGGAGCATACATCAACAGAATGGGTGAGAAAATGGACCAGTAAGGGAAACAAGGGAAACATGTTTAATGAGAACATTAGATACATCTAAAGTCTTGAAAAATAACTTTAAGATATGAGAAAGAGATCATGAGGCATATCATAACAACAATAACGTATTTCATTACATGAAGATGTGGCTGCAATATTTAACATAGACAATCAAGAAAATATCACCAAGGTAATCCCCAAGGTTTCATTTGAAATTACCAAGGTAAACCCCAAGGTATCATTAAAATTGTAATATCTAGTGGTGACATCATTACCCAATGCAATGTGCCACTATCAGGGCACACCCTTAAATTTGTAATCTCTAGTGGTTACGTCATTACCCAATGCAATGGGCCACTATCAGGGCACACCCTTAATTTGTCTTTATTATAATGTTAGCCACATATATCATCATCAGTATTTCATAAATAACCCATATAGCATAGAAGAAATGGGTTTCATTTCATAATCATAACATTTTAAATACTGCTATTAAGAACTGATCTTTATGTCACTTTAATCCCACGGAAAAAGGAAAGCGGGTGTAATTTATGTAAATCCCAGAATTTAAAATAAAACATCTTCATATAAATGTGAATACCCCTGTATACGAATGATCTTTGATTGTTCACTTAATAAAATAATATAATTTGAGAAAAAGAGAGAGGCATTTTCAGATGAAAATTTTACAGCATAATAACTATGTCATAGGGTTTTAGAAAACATTGAAAAGAGAGGGGGCATAGGTCACCCAATCATAAATTATACATAAAACATAGGGGGTAGAATATAACGGATTTAACAACATGGTAATGAAAATTTAAAGATATACCATATGAAATGAAGAACATGAAAGGAAGACAAAAGTAAGATTTCTCTTATGAAAATTCGGCAGCCTAACGGCGTCACATAAACATCAAAAAAATGAATTGATGAGATCAAATGGGGTATCTCATCATATTAACATAAAATATCAGTATGATAGATTTAGAGATCATACCCCAACATCATAAAAATTAACTTGAATGACTTGACATGAAAATAGATGTTGAAAACGAGAAGGGTGAAAGAATCCCTTAAAAATTCGGCAGCCTAACGGCGCTATTTTGGCATTATTAAAATGAATTGATGATAGAAAGAGGGGGTATCTCATCATATAAACATGAAAATGATAGTAGGATGAATATAAAATAACATCCCCAAAATAAGAACATGGAGCATAAAAGAAATGAAATTATAGAGAGTACTTGGAATGAAAGAGAGAGCTATGATCCCTTACTTTAAAACGTAACTCTTAAAACTCAATGGTTGGGACTGTCAGGGCTTGGGGGCACCTTGGTATAACTCCTTGGGAGGTAATGGGACCAGATCTTCGTTGGGGCAGAGTTTTGAGTGAAAAATAAAGGAGGAATGGGTGGGTATTTAAAGGGAAAGTGAGGGGATAAGGCATTAATGGGCAAGGGACACCTCATTGGTGGTATTGGTAAAACCATGGGCTTTCCAGTGGTATTTGACAATGGTATTGGTCACTTGGTACACCTCATACCTTATCGTACTATTCATAAGTCGACCATATTTATTACATACTAAATAGAGCATTTAATGATGGCAATAAACACCCGTAACTTAAAAACTGTATTATCATTATTCATCTAAAATTCATCTTTCTCAGAAAAATCCAAAAATTTCACGTTAACCAAATATCAATGCACTGATTTTAAAAAATGAACTTCATTTTATATAAATAATTTTCTAAATTTTTTTAATTTAATTTTTAAATAAATACACTATTCACCGAAAATTCATTTTTTTTTCAAAAAAATCCCCAAAAAATACCTTAACATAATATCGATGCTCTGAGTCAGAAAACGGAAACCATATTATAAAAATAATTTTCTAAATAATTCTAATTTAATTTTTAATTAAAAACACTATTCACCTGAAAAAACTAATACTTGACTAATGATTTTTGAAATTGTTATTTACCTATTTTTTTAATCTCATTACTTAATCAAGGTGCCTAGATTATTTTAATTCTTTCTTTAAGTGAGATTACTAATCCTTTTAGTCACATTACTAATCCTCAGCATAAAATCACTATTCATAATTTACTATTCATCACAAATAATTTGATCGTATAAAACTCTAAATTTTGTACTGAACATAATTATAGATGACCATTTTTTGAAAATCATTACAAATTATTAATTATTTAAGGTTTAGATAAACATTTTTAAAATATCATTTTTCTAAAATCCATCAATAATATAAATCCAACATTTATCTTAACATTTGAAAATTTACATAATTCACCATAAGAAAAAACTTGATTTCATTTATCTCAAAAGATTAAACAAATCAGTTACGGTCTCCTTACATATCCCCATATAACCCCAGCATTGGACCTAAGTGTAAGGTGTGCTAATGTGAGAGAATCTGAGGGAGACTCGACCATCATTGAACAAGTAGTAATTTCCATGAGTTTGAACTTCTCGTGAAGGTGATTCTGTTCTAGCTTCACACGATGAAGTTTGGATTGGGTTTTGTCCAGAGAGAATCCCAGTGGTGCTACCTCCTTCCCAAGTTCTGTTAAATGGGATTCGATCAGCCCAAGACTACTGGATGAGTCCATCGAATCTTCATTCTATAAAAATTAACCATGATCAATTTTATTTAGAGACAATAATTGAATCGTTTAGTTTCCAGCGGCCATATTGACCAATGGTCATATAACAGTTGAAACCCAACAGTCTCGTTTAAATTATACTCATTTTATCAAATGAAAACAATTTTATTTCGTATTAAATAAAATAAAACACAAAATTAGGGAAAGTGATTTATTCAAAATTTTGGGGTGTTACATTCTTCCCCCCATATGAAATTGTGTCCTCTCAATTTTTAAAATTAGGTTTGGAAATTTCATTGAAATTTCCACACCAGAAAAATATTCAGTAAAACTATTACTTTAAATGAAATAAACGGAATTACAAAGGTCACCCAAGTTATCCCGCAATAGGATTCCATGTAAAAAAAGGTGGACATGGAAGAGAAAACAAAGGGTCATGTTCTGATGGAGAGTGATAGAAAACATGATTAAGAAAAATTTAACCACAAGAAAATCACAAACCTATGATGTGTGTAAATGGTATTTGATTACCATGTAGGAAACGTAAACCAACAACGTTTTTGTGTTACTTTCCACTTCATCATTTTGAGAAATTCATTTACTAAATAGAATAAAAACATAAGGAAGTATACCTACCTTCAAGTAGAGTTTCATCCTTAAATAAGATTGTACCAAATCTAATATTTTCACCAAACGATGAGCATTCAAAAACACTTGGTCTCATCAAATGCACAAGAATCATCTTCTAGAGAATAACATAATCCACAAAAGATTAACTACATTTTTATCTTTAAACGTTATCTAAAAAAAATAATGGGTAAGATAAAACAACTCTTCAAATATAAAGAATCCAATAGGAAGGGAAACTTCTTTAAATCGTCAAAATTCCACGGTTCTACCCAAAGATCATCCTATACCATTCCATAAATAACTGTCCATAAAATTATTAAAAATAAACCCAAATAAGATTGAAACCCAATAATAAGAACTATCTCATAACAAATTCTTCCAAGATAGACTTTATCATTCATCTCCAAACAACATCAATAACTCTTATCATCTTATAACAAAAGTAACTAACCTAATTACATTTTCCCCAAGATAGGTTAATAATTTCTATAAGTAACCTAAATTTCTATAATTTCACCTTATATTCATTTATTCCTCAAAATATAAGTCAACATTTACTCCTTAAAGAAATACCGTAGTAATCTATTTACCTCGATCAAATAGGGTTCCCAAAATAGTGAACGTCTTCCAAAATAATAATCATCATTAAATCCCCTAATCAACATTATCAGATGAACATCCTTGTGACTTCGTCTTATTCTTCTTGATGAATTTGGTCATTCAACTAGGTACAAATTATTAATTGTGATTTTTGATAGATGGTTTAGCATAATCACAATATGTTCAACATGATCTATCGTCATCTCTATCATATTAATAGGGAAATAACAAATTTTTTTATCACATTGTTTGTTGGGACATTTTTTTCAATTTCCCGCCATTAACTAAGAAAAGAATGTAACATTAGGGGGCTTAAATACTCAAACAATATTCATGAAAAGGAAACTTAAAGCATAGAAGGATAAAATTGTAGAAGAAAAGTATACCCTAACTTGTGATCCCCTAGGTTCCAATCTAGGTTATCCATGATCATATATTCTAATGTTAATCTTTATTTTATTTTATCTTTGTCCCTTTAATAATGGTTCATACTATGCTTATGAATTTACAAAATCATATCCCCCGGGAGTGTCGTAACCAAAAGTGCAGTAGGCCCGTTGTCATGTACCAGTTCCCATTTGAGTCTAGATCAAAGCGGTGTTTTTAGGTTTTACCCCTATGTACATTTGTTCCAGAGCCACATCTTCTTGCTCGTATCCAGACAATGATGATTTTTTTTGGCAACCCCTTACTCAATACTCACCAAAATACCAGGAAGATTTCCTATATTTAAACTTTTCTATAGGATTTTTCCTAGAGTTTTCATATCCTAATTTACACAAATAACTAAACCATCCATTAATACCAACTATAACATTCCAAATTTTTATAACGTAACATTTCATTACATTTTACACTACCTAGTATCATTATGTTTTAGTGTCATGGAAACCAGGAACTTATTACATGAAAAAAACATTCTTCTTAAACACTTGAATGAATTCTTCATTTGTTCATCCTATGTTCATTACAGCATCTCATAACCTATGAGAATAAATAAAAGGAATGTGTGAGAAAAAGGATCAGTAAAGGAATGAAGGGAAAAATTTTACATGAGAACTTGAGATACATCAAAAGTCGTGAAAAATAACTTTAAGTCATGAGAAAGAGATCATGAAACATATCATAATAAAAATAACGTATTTCATAACATGAATATGTGGCTGAAATATTTAACTTAGACAAAAATGAAAACATCACCAAGGTAAACCCCAAGGTGTAATTTTAAATTACCATGGTAAACCCCAATGTATCGTTAAAATTTTATTCTCTAGTGGTTACATCATTACCCAATGCAATGGGGTACTATCAGGGCGCACCCTTAAATTTGTAATCTCTAGTGGTTACATCATTCCCCAATACAATGGAGGGATATCAGGGAACACCCTTAATTTTTCTTTATTATAATGTTATCCACATATATCATCTTCAATATTTCATAAATATCCCATATATCATAAAAGAAATGGGTTTCATTTAATAATCATAACATTTATAAAACTGCTTTTAAGACATGATCTTTATGTCACTTTAAACCCATGGAAAAAGGAAAGCGGGTATCATGTATGTAAATCACAGAATTTAAAATATAACATATTGATATATATGTGAATACCCATGTAGAAGAAATATCATTGAATATTAACGTAATAAAATAAAATAATTAGAGAAAAAGAGAGTGGCATTTTGAGACGAAAATTCTGCAGCATAACGGCTATGTCATAGGGTTTTAGAAAACTTTGAAAAGAGAGGGGACATGGGTCACCCACTCATAAATGATCAATAAAACAGTATGGTGATAGAATATAAAGGATTTAAGAACATGGTAATGAAATTTTAATGATATACCATATGAAATGAAGAGCATGAAAGTAAGACAAAAGTAAGATTTCTCTTAAGAAAATTCGGCAGCCTAACGACTTCATTTAATATTCAAAAAAATGAATTGATTAGATAAAACAGGGTCTCTCATAAAATGAAAATAAAATATCAGTATGATAGATGTTGAGATCATATCCTGACATAATAAAAGGTAAATTGAAAGACTTGACATGAAAATATATCTTGATAATGAGAAGGGTGAAAGAATCCCTTAAAAATTCGCCAGCCTAAAATCGCCACTTTAACAATATTAAAACGAATTGATGAGGGAAAGAGGGGGTCACTCATCATATGAGAATTAAAAGGAAATTAGGATGAATATAAATGAACATCCCCAACAGAATAACATGGATCATAAAAGAAAGGACATTAAAGAGAGTACTTGGTAACAAAGACAGATCTAGGATCCCTTACCTTAAAATGTAACTCTTAAAACTCAATGGTAGGGACCTTGAAGGCTTGGGGGCACCTTGGGAGGAATCCTTGGGAGGTAATGAGACTAGAGAATTGTAGGGGGAGAGTTTTGAGTGAAAAATAAAGTAGGAAAGGGTGTGTATTTATAGGGAAAGGGAGGGTACAAGGCATTAATGGCCAAGCGACACATCATTGATGGTATTGGAAAAACCAAGGGATTTCCCATGCTATTTTCCCATGGTATTGGCCAATTGGGAAACATCATACCTTCTCATTATATTCATAATTCATCCATATTGTTTACATACTTAATAAAGCATTTAATGATGTCATTAAACAGCCGTAACATAAAAACTGTATTTTCATTATTCATCTAAAATTCAACTTTCTCAGAAAAATCCCAAAATTTCACCATAACCAAATATTGATGCACTGATTTCAAATAATGTACTCCATTTTATAAAAATATTTTTCTAAATATTTTAAATATAATTTTTAAAAAATACACTATTCACTGAAAATTCATTTTTTTCAGAAAATTCCCCAAAATTTACCTGAACATAATATCGATGCTCTGAGTTCAAAAATGAAATCCATTTTATAAAAAAAAGTATGTAAATATTTTTAATTTAATTTTTATTTAAAAACAATATTCACCCGAAAAAACTTATACTTGACTTTTAATTTCTATAAATGTTATTTACCTATTTTATTGAATATAATTATGCAATCAAGGTGCCTAGATTATATTAATATTTTCTTTAAGTGAGATTACAAATCCATTTGTTCACATTACTAATTCTAAGCATAAAATCACTATTCATAACTTACTATTCATCAAAAATTATGTTTATCTTATTAGAATCTAAATTTCATAGTGAACATAATTGCAAAAGACCATTTTTTGAAAATCATTTCACATTTTTATTTATTTAAGGTTTACATAAACATTTTTAAAATATGATTTTTCTAAAATTCATCAATAATATACATATTACATTTATTTAAAAATTTAAAAATATTCAAAATTCACCATAAGAAGAAAACAAGATTGTATTTATCTCAAAGGATTACACAAAGTAGTTACGATCTTCTAACATATCCCCTTTTAACCCTTGCATAGGACCTAAGTGTAAGGTGTGATAAGGTGAGATAATATGAGGGCGGCTCGGCCAACATTGCACGAGTAGTAATTTCTATCAGTTTGAACTTATCGCGAAGGAGATTCTGTTCTAGATTCACACGATGAAGTTCGGCTTGGGTTTGGTCCAGAGCAAAGCCCAATGTTGCTACCTCCTTCCCAAGTTCTATTAGATGGGCTTCGATCTGCCCAATACTATTGGATGAGGCCATCAAATTTTCTTTCTATATTAATTAACCAAGATCACTTGTATTTAGAGACAATAATCGAAACATTTAGTTTCCAGCAGTCATATTGACCAATGGTCATATAACAGTCGAAACCCAACGGTCTCATTTTAACTATACTCATTCCATCAAATGAAGCAGTTTGGTTGAGTATATTATAAAATAACACAAAAAATTAGGTAACGAGAATTATTCAAAATTTCGGGTCGTTACACCCTCGGCAAGGCTGCCCGTGGGCCGTGACTCCCTTGGCTAGGCTGCCCCGAGTCAGGCCGCCATTATGTTGGGCCCCACCTTTAGGCCTGACCGTGCCCTAAGGCCGAGATGCCCCTTTTGGTCGGGCCGCTCCTTTGGTTCGGGCTTCCCACATGGGTTGGGCCAACCACTCAAGTCGGGATGTACCTGCGGACCGGGTCATACCCCAGTTCAGACAGGGTCTGGCCTGGTCAGTCGACTAGGTCGGACTGGATCTGGATACTCTATGGCCATTTACACCTTTTAGCCCGCATATTTAGTGATGGGTGTCCGAACGATGCACCGTTTACGGAGATGGAATTCTTGGAGCGAGATGATTTTTTTGGCATACTCGACATGAGGTTCGGATGCAGTTGGAGTATGCTCGGGTTGGTTTGAGCCTAAAAACCAACTGGGCCCCTAGAACGGAAATGCAAATATATCTTAGACAGAGCGTCTGATTGATGCACCATCAGTAGCGTTGTGTTCCATATGATGAGGCGGAACTATGGGATACATCAAATAAAAAATTCATGATAGTTGATGTATCGACACTTGGCTCGAGGAGCAGACACTCTTGGAATTGAGCATGCTGTGCATGCAAGCCCTAGGGCTGGAAACAATGCTACTATACTATATTCCTCCGTGGGTTCGACAGTAATGACTAATGTATCAGAATCCTCCATGGGTTCGACCATGTTGACTACTGTACCAGAATCCTCTGTGGGTTCAAGAGGGATGACTACTGTACCAGAATCATCTGTGGGATCGATATGGATGACTACTGTACCAGAATCCTCTATGGGTTTGACAACGATGACTACTGTACCAGATTACTATGTGGGTTCCAAAGTGATGACTACTATACGGGAATGTTCCATGGGTTTGATAGTGATGACTATTGTATCGAGATCCTCCATGGATCTGACAGTTCTGAATTCTGTTCTTGGTTCTTGGGTGGGTCTGACAGAATAGATGATCTGAGATCCTGTGTGGGCCCGACAAAATATTTGGTCATGAATCATGTGTGGATCTGACAACATAAATAGATTAGTGATTACATATGATAATCTCAATCACTCTGCAAAAGATTTATATCTGTGTGATCTGAGTCTTGACTTTTTGTCGATTTCAGTGAGATGATATATTTTACTTTATTTATGGAATTTGTTGTTCTTGGGATCAAGTTTTTGTGTCGAACTGTGTTTGGTAACTTGGGAATATGTATGGACATATACTTATGTAAGGAAGTTTGATACTTTGTTAATGTATCCTAATAATATGGTTTATCTTTAGTGGATTCTGGGAGATCTTCGGGTGCCTCGTGGTCCCCTTATGAGTATTGTTATACTCAGCCCTTGCACGGGCTTCTCCCGCACCTTGTTTTGTTCTGTACAGATGACGGACAATAGTTATTGAGGCTGAGGGTGAATGATGGGTGGCTACTCGGAGCTAGAATAGTCTGTATGTACTTTATGAATGATTTGTACGAGTTTTGTACCTACCGTTTAGGTAGGATTTCCAAGTTGACGATCCCAGAGTTTTTTCCCCTTTTTACTTTTACTTGTTCTTGTTATTTAGTTTTACTTGTATAGTGTCCCATTTACTTTTAGCACTACTGTTGTATTCAGTTTTACTTAGTGTTATGCTTATTGTTGTGTACTCTGATTGTGTGTGATTTATTATTATAATGGAAGTGCTTTCCCAGTATAGGGATTTATGCCGTTAGTGCAAGTCGCCTGTCCCTGGCCTATGGATGGCTGGCTTGGGGTAGTGACAACACGGGTCATGAGGACGGGTCGTGAAAAATTGGTATCAGAGGAGTCAGTTCTACTGCATAACTTAGGACTCTAATATTTCTTTTCTACGAAGCAATAGTTTTAAGAGAATTGATTGTGGTTTTCAGTCCAGGTAGTCCAGTGTTGGTTCGGCGACCGACGTATCCATACACCAGGACCCTGGCTTTTGATTTATGACTCATTTCATGAAAAGACTGACTGTGAGAGTGTTTTCAAGAGTCCTCTTTGTGAACTCTTTGAGGCAGCTCACCAAGAATAACTTATTGTCTGTGGCACACCTATTCCTTATCAGGATGCCACTTCATAGAACTCCATATAGGGTTTTCCAAGAGAGTACATGGTGACGACCCACCGAGCGACGAGGCTCCGAATTAGGGAACCCATTATATGTTGGCACCATCAGGTGATGTAACAGCAGCACCACCACCCGTTGGGTAGAAGATTCCACCAGCCACATTAGAGGATGGTGAACGCCAACTGAGAGCGTTGCATGAGTTCCAGCGGTAGAGTCCTCTGAGGTTACAAGGTGAGACATAATCCCAGGCAGTAGAGGACTAGATGGAGGCGATTACTGGAGTTTTCCGCCTTGTTGAGACACTAATAGAATAGATGTGGATATTAGATACTAATATTTTTCAGTGCGTGTCCTTGAGGATGGTCCGCATAGTGATGAAGTTTTGGCACTTTTTACCATTTTCCAAGATGGTATCTTCGGAAAGTTTTCCATCTATATAACTGACTGATGGTCTGCAGACACTACCAGTGGTACCGTTAGTGGACACTTGTAGGCTTAGTGCCTTACATGTGTTTCAGCACTAGATATCCCTCATGTTCTGAGGAAATCCTGACCCACAGGCGGCTAAGTATTGTCTTGAGGAGGTGGCTGAGAGTTTTCTAGAGCTTATGCAGTTTCGGCGGGATGACATATCGGTGAGTTAGTATTCATCGATGCATACCGACCATTCTTGGTACTGGATGAATAAGATTCGAGCAGTGCTTTAGAGCATAGTCCTCTGAGTGAAGTGTGTTTAAGGACATCTGAGACAACACCTTTTCTTCTATGCATTCATACTTATGTAAGGGTGATAGAGAGATAATTTGTGGTTGAATGTTCATTGGGTGAGTTGATAAAACCATTGAATGTTAGCAGTTCGAAAGAAAAAAAATTGTTCCAGTCTCATAGACATTGGTGTGTTAGACGTTTAATGAAGAGGAAGTGTTAAGTACAGATGAATCTGCAGGGCAGTAGATGTGGAAGTAGAGTTAGGAGAGATTCATGAGGTGGTGAACATTTTGACAAGTTACAACCACCTTCTTTTGTAGTCCCCTCAACGATTAGGGAGCTGGATGGTAGGGGAAGAGAGTAGATGCATGTGGTCAAGGAGTGTGAACCAAAGGCTCTAGGAATGATTTGAGGTACGATCTGTGTCTACTATTAGCTACCGTATCAATAGACATAAGTAACAATGATTCATTCTTTCCACAAATATTATCCCAGACCTAGAGTTTCCTATTAAGCCGTTGACTTGACCCTCATGTCTGGAGATACCTATAGGAGGAGGCTCGATAATCAAACATAAGCTGATGGTGTGATCTGACCCTTGAGGATAGCATTTTGTTTGGACCCTCTTGGTGGCAGCATCGAGGCCTTACAACGTTAGTTTGGGTATGGAATAGGCAACCACAGTTCATACTTAGATTGACTATTTTAGGAAAACAGGTTGTGGTTTATCTACAACTCTAGGATGGGGTTTTCCTTGGTCGGAGAAAAGGAAAACCCAGGCAGTATAGGATGGAATCATGTATAAGAGGGTGCAGTTGATCACTAATGAGTCGTCCAGACATACCTTTGTGCTAGACTTCTCCAGAGTTGAACCACCACAATCAGCTTTGGCAAAGAAGGTGCAACCGTTCATGTTGTCTGAGAGATTCTAGGAGATATTTCAGGAGAAGATGCAGAGGCTAACTAGTGGTCCATTTTTGAGGCTTCTTGAGGAATTCATAGAGTATGTAGTTTATTGGAAACATCAGTGACCAGACTCAGATGTTTCCCGATGCAGGAGAGAGCAGTGATCACATATGGTTCTTGATAACTAAGACATCATGAGAAAAACTACGCTACCCATGACCTGGAGTTAGTAGAAGTGGTCTTCACCTTGAATATGTGGTCGTACTATCTTATAGGAAAATGTTTTACCTTCAACTCAGATCCCAAGAGTCTCAAGTATATATTTTCTCATGAGTACCTAAACCTGAGACAACGACATTGGCTCTAGATCATTTAGGACTATGACTTCAAGATAGTCTTTACTCTTGGGAAGGGGAACGTTGTAGCTGATGCACATAGTTGGAGATCTAGTATACAACTGCTAGAAGTGGTGACAGAGCAGCTGGGTGTTTTAAAGATATCCTTTGTGGATAGAGATGGAGTAGACTTCCTTTAGTCATTTACAATCACTCCCCCTCATCATTAGCAAGTCAGGGTGGCATAGCATGGGGACACTAATTGTGAGACACGACGTGCTCAGATATCACAACGACATGAACCTAATTGATTTTATTATGGTGGGGAGAACATAATACTTTTCAGTGAACATACTATAATTCCAGTGTCACTAAAAGAAAAATTGTTGAGGGAGTTTCACACATCCCTTTTAGAGGTACATCTAGGAGGGGTGAAGATATTCTTGGACCTTAAACTACATCACTGGTGGCCAGGTATGAAGAAGGCAGTAGGAGAGTTTGTTTCTCGATGCCTCACTTTTCAGAAAGTGAAAGCAGAGCATCGGGTACTAGTAGGCTTGGTTCTGCCTTTAGAGGTCCCAACGTAGAAGAGGGAAGAGATATCCATGGGATTTGTGATGGGTCTTCCACATAAATTCATGAGATGGAGACATATGGAGTCCGAGGATGGCGACCACGTCATTCTAGGGGTCTCGCTTCAATGTGGTCTACGGAGTTTAGGCTGAGGCGGAAAGTTATCTCCATGATTCATCGGACCATTCTAGTTCCTCGGTAGGGTAGGAGAGGGGGATTACCGCTAGGCTATTCCACCTCAGTTACACCAGGTGCATGATGCCTTACACGTATCTCAGCTGAGGACATACATTCACTACCCGTCCCACATCATCGACGACAGGGAGTTGAAAATCAATGATGGGGCGACATTTACAGTGGTTCCAGTGGAGATTGAGGAATAACAGGAGTGGGTCTGATGTGGAAGATCGATACCTAAGGTGAATGTTTACTGGCAGCGCATGAACTATTAGGAGAGCTCATGGGAGAGGGAGGCCCATATGTGTGCTCAGTTCCCGCATTTGTTCCCTTATTTCGAGTTCTACCTTATGGGGATTTAAATCCATGAGGTGGGAAGAATGTAAAAACCCGTAAATTCTATGGAAATTTTTTTATAAATAATTTGGAATTTTACAAGTCCTCACTTTCTAACAGAACACAATTCTGAGGCCTGGAGTGCCCGGAATAATCCGTCGATGTTTTGTAAAGCTTAAAATAACGTGTGCCTGCAGTTTTAATAAAATATAGGACTAAATCTTAATTGGTTACTCAGATCAGAAATCTGAGGCCACGGTTGCAGTCATGATGGTGGATTTACCCTAGGCATTACTTACGTTTAGTTTGCAGAAGCCTTCTATGGGAAAATGAAAAAATGGAATAACCATAAATATAATAATAAAATAAAGTTATTTTATTTTTCAAATTATTATAACTCACAAATAGTAACCCGGATAAAAAATACGACACCACATACGAACCCTTGAGGGTAGGGTTTCTTTAATCAGATACTAACAAGGGTGGAGAGTGCCACCAGAGAAATTCAGTTTTTAGCTGCAAATATAATAATTTAGTGACAACTATTTTATTGTAAAAATCATAACTTTTAAATGGTAACTCGGATTGAAAATATGAGGTTACCATTGGGTTTATTGGTGAGTCTTTTACCTAGGTAAATCCTAACCATGACCGTAGTGGGTCATGGATGGCTTTTAATAATTTTCTGATCTTTTTTTCTTGTATGTTTGGTAAACGTACGAGCAGGATTTTATATCTTTTGAACCGGTGCTCACAATTGAAATCTGGGGACACCTTTGAACTTGCAACGCCAATATTCTTTTAAGGAGACCTTTACTACAATTGCATATTAAAGATATTGGAAGTTATTTTTTGGGTTTTCTAATTAAACTGAATAAAAATATGTGTTAGGAATATTTTTATTTGAGGTGGTAGTTAGAACCACCAAGGGGAGGTTAGTGGAGGGGCCCACCCACACATAACCTCCCTTTGGAGGATGTTATAATGTGAGGCCCACATGAGCATCAAACCCCCTTAACCCCCCTTAACTCATTAACTCCCCATTTATGTGGATGAAACTCTATCCCATTAATTGAGCCTCTCCCCCTTCCCCATTAATTTTGTGCCAACACAAGCAATTAATTAATTAAACTTCTCTTCATTAATTGGAACAATTGGAATTCTTTTGAATTCATGTCAAGAATAAAATAACAGACAATGCTATTGTTTTGGTTGGCACGTAATAATTTGGGGGAGCCTTGGAGAAATAGAGAGATAATTATTTACATGAGGAACATGAAGAATGTCTCTTCCACTACTGAAGCACGGCGATTCCAACTTTTTCCTTCTTTATCACTCTTCAACTGAGGCAAGGTAAGGGAAGCGACGCTCACGAAATCTCCAACGACCTTCATCCACGTCAAATGAGAAGACGTCACTTGTGAAGAACGCCCCTAATGGTGACTTCACCTCAGAATGATTGTCCACCAATGACGAGTACCCTTCATCCTTTTCGACGCATGAGTGATAGAATTGGGAGTGCGTGACGAATGTGGAAATCGACAAATCGACATCCGCCCTTTTTCAGAGATCATCAATGAATGGAAAATATGCGGTAGGGGTTATATTTATGTATAAAATTAACCTTTGTTCTACGTTGTTAAATTTTTGGAATGGTGTTCCAAATGATATCATCATAACGTGGAGGGTTCAGCCTACACGAACACGGCCCGAAACCCCCATATTGTTGGTTCTTTATTGATGATGATAGAGGCATTACACACAGCGACAGGCAACGAGTCGGCCGTGAAAAAATCCGGTGGCGCAAGGCCACTAGGTCGCTATAAGGGCGTGGCACCGCAATACCACGCAATAAACTTAGCCGCGGCCAGGTGGGCCGCGGCTGTGCCCGAGGGGCACGGTGTCGCCACACCACATCAGAAGGAAGAGCTGTAACCTGGAGGGTCGTGGCTATCGGACGAAAAGTGTGGTGTTGTCGCACCACGTGGTAGAGCTGCAGGTCGTGACCAGGCCGGGCTGCAGCAGAGGAGTCACAGAACCGCCACGCCGCGTAGAGGCCTACTGAATCGTGACGTTGTCACGCAAAGGTGGAGGAGATAAGGGCCACTGGTTTGTCCGGATTCCAGTGCAAGCTAAACAGAACCGGCGCCCAGCACCAATTCAGAACGGAAACAGGGTGCACAGTACCCACTACCAAAACGTGGCCAGCTGGGCCATGCGGGGTAGCCAGCAGGGCCACCCTCGTCCAGGCCGCCCTCAGCCGGGATTCCCCTGGGCCTGGCTACCCGCGGTCGGGCCACCACGGGTCGAGCCTCTCTCAGGCCTTGCCACGCCTTCGGGCCGATTCGCGCCCTCGGGTCAGGACGCGCCTTTGGGTCGGGCCGCTCTGTGGGTTCGGGCCGCCCTCTCAGATCGGGCCGACCACTCGGGTCCGGCTGCACCCGCGGACCGAGTCAGACCCCTGTTCTTCACCTGGTCAGGCCCAGTCGGTCCGGCTAGGTCAGACCGGACCCAGATCCGCTATGGCCTTTTACTCCATTTAGCCCACATCGTGGGCTACGGGTGTCCGAATGATGAACTCTTTATGGTGGTGGAATTATTTTAGTGATACTATTCTTTTGGCATAATCCACATGTTGTTCAGCCGTAGTTGGTGTACGGTCGGGTTGGTTTGATCCTAAAAACCAATATGGACCCTTTAACGGATATGTCATTAACTCTCAGACCAAGCGTCTGATTGGCGCACCGTCAGTCAAATTGGGTTTCTTATGATGATACAAAACTATGAGATACATCATCTCTGGAATTCATTATAGTTGATGTATTGAAACATGGATCGAGGAGAGGACACTACCAGAATCGAGTGTATTGTGTGCGAGAACCCTAGGGCTGGCTGCGACACTATTGTACTAGAATCCTCTATGGGTTTGATAGGGATGACTATTGTACCAGAATCCTTCATGGGATCGATAGTGATGACTACTATACCAAAATCATTTATGGGTTCGACATCGATGACTACTGTACCAGAATCCTCCATGGGTTTGACAGTGAAGACTACTGTACAAGAATCCTACGTGGGTTCAACAGTGATGACTACAGTAGCAAGATCCTCCGTGGGTCGGATAGTTCTGACTTCTATTCATGGATCTTGTGTGGGTCTGACAGAATAGGTGATCCGGGATCCAGTGTGGGTCTAACAGCTTAGATGGTCCTGAATCCCATTTGGGTCCGACAGCTTAGATGAATCAATGATTACATCTGATCAACTCAATCACTATACAAAAGAAGTATACCTATGTGAGCTGAGTCTTGATTTTTAGTTGATATCATTGAGATGATTGATTTTACTTCCTTTATGGAATGGGATGTGCTTGGTCTCAAGTGTTGGAGCCAGACTATGTTTGGTAATAATGTTATAAATATCATATTGTTTTATTATTTACATATTTTTAATCATTCATAAAATATAGATACATATAAATTAATTACACCATTCATAGAGATGGCTCGTTGTGCATAAAAATTAACAATGAATCTATTTTTTTTAATGATGGAATGACTTAAATATAAATTATAATTAAAAGTTAAAAGAATATAATTATATCATATATATATATATATAATACATTTATATTTTAATCCAAATTATATATAAATGAAAAATGAATCTCTTAGATTCATGGTAATGGTAGCACATACCTACAGACAAGGGAAATTATTTTTTTCGAATATATTAGATGGTAATAAGGTTGAAATTATATAATCATTAAATAAGTATAATTATTTTACAAATATCATATAAAAACAATAAAACAATAATAATTCACATCCATAAAATATGATAATGAAAAATGAATTGTATCCATATATGGAGAAGTTAAGTCCTACGTATGCACGAGTGATACTTACACTTATTATTTGATGGAAGGAATGTGTAATATAGATTTTTCAAAATGGTAAAATCATTTCATAATATTGAGTATAAATTTATTATTATTTTATAATTAATATCATTATGTAATATGAGGTGAATTATATTGGAATAATAAAGTGTTATTTTATAGGGATAACCTCTTCTTTAAAATGACTCCTTTATATCAACTCTATAGGGAACTATGCAGTAGCCTTTTGGGAATTAAAACACAAATAAAATGTGTAAACAGAAGTGTATAAGATAATTTTATACAGTATGGTTGGGATAGAAGGATTAATTCCAGGCAAAGAAGTGATGGAGGAGGTATCCTTTTATAGCTGAGGTGTTGGGGACTTCTGTAATTTCGTTACAAATAAATTATAATAAGACTATTATAAATAAACATACTACGTACTGGAAATAAAATATAACCAAGTGTTTTTAATCATTAAAATATAAATAAAACAAAAAAAATTACTTGTCTATACACTATTTAAAAAATTATCTTTCGGTGTAACCCTTAATTAACATATATTAACAATAACTATTGCTACATTTAATTCAATCACAAAATGATATAATTTTATATATATGGTACTCATGATCTCAAAAATGTATAAGGGATTAAATTTTATAAAATATAACATCCCCTATTTACATATATGATATATTTATAATTTTTAATTATTTCAATAAAATGTCATTTCTGTTAAATATCTTTATTGTGAATTTTGGATCTATTCATTGAATCAACTAATAACATCATGGAATCACATATAATCTGAAAATTGTAATTTACCATTACCCAAAAAGTCATTATATTATATAAATGTCATGTATCATTTTAACAATCCATAATTACAATACATTTCATACTTTACATCCCATTTATATTAATTTTACATTATTTGAATAATTACTACATCAAAATTTTGTTATAATTAAATGAAATTTTTTAATTCAAAATAATTATATATAAATTTCCATCATGAATATAATTTTATTATAAAAATAATTAAAATTGGGATTTCTTGATAACTAATTATTGTATATAGTTAAACAAATAACTGATGTATATATATATGACTCTTCCATTTTGTAAATTCTTTTGGTTTAAATTACATAAAATAACAGTTCATGGTTTTGTGTCCATTAAAAAAACACTTCAGAACTATATATGTTGGGTTATAATTTAAATAATTAAATAATAATTTGGTTAATTTTTTTGGTCTTATCACTTATTTACTTTTAGGTTAATTCGAATTACATTTTACCAATTTGATGAATTTATCACAATTATTATTCATATTGACTAACAATTAATTGGTATTAATTACCAAATTTTAAAAATATGATTATTAATATGAAATTAATTATATCAAAAATCAATATCTATAAATTTATTAATACATTTTTTATATAAATAGAATAATGTTTTTAAATAACTACTTTTTTGAAAAAAAAATACATAAATAAGAATAAAAGTGTATTTATTATTATCCGAGGCATGGGAAAATTCTTTTTGAATGTTTATAACTTTTAATCATTTAAATAATATATAAATTTACATTGATAAATCTAAAATATGTATTATATTAATATTTTAATACAATAACCATTTTACCCGTATAATAGTTTGTTTAGAAAAAGATTAATTTTATTTCTGAATAATTTTTATTCTAATCATTTAATAACAAAGTATTTTATTATATAAATTTATAAAAAAGTTATTTTTCATAATTTAGCAATTATTTTTTATAACCACAAACCTAAAGTCTGGGGAATAGTGGAAAAATAATATATTAATAATTCTTTGTTTTTATGTTTAAACTCAATGTTGAAACTAAATAAATCAATCAAATAATTAAAAAAGTATTTCATAAAAATATCAGGGTGTTACATTTTAACCCATAAGATAAAAAAAATAATCTAAAATCGAATCACTCAAAAAAAATGTGGATACCTGTACCGACCCAAATCCCCATTTTATCTCATAGATTTCACGAATTTGTGGTTTTAACAAAAACCATTCACCAATTGAGTGGTAGTGTTTTATATAAAATTCTCTCTATTATCCAAAAAATTTACTGATTGTTCTTTATATGAAGGAACATGTAGTAGTTGTATGAGATATGAGTATAGTACATACAAAGGATCAGGTATGTAATTCCAGCAAAATGATACATTAAATGTATCATGAACATGTGATACATTCAGTAGATGTTGCAATAGATAAGCTATTGTCCCTATATCACCAAGACTGTAAATATGACTAATATACATAGGACATGGAGTTACATTAAATTAAAATCTCATCAATCCATTTTTATGTAGATATTAATATGAATACGTTGTCACAAACTTCAGACTCCTAATCATTCTAATGTTTTACATCAAATTTTTTTATCCAACCTGATATAATCAAATGTTCTATTTAATACATGTAACCATCATCAGCATTTCATTACTAAGTTCAATTCCCAGTAGATTTAATTCTCTATATTTATTCCAATAGGATTGAATTCAACATATCTCACTATAGTGGTATTCATAACGATCCATTTTAATTCTACTGTGAAAGAAATTATTGTTAAAAAATTATTCCTATGGATGGTGTTGATCGCAACCACATTTGAAATCCATATATCATGATATCAACAAGTATGCATCTGTTCAAATGTTTCTCTTAGACGAACCATCTAACTGGTGTTGATAATTTGTATTGATACATAACATTGTATGTAAATCTTACTGAAGACATACCCATAACATATATGTCAAACATGGATCCCAATAAGACACAATAGAAAGTAGTACTCCATGGAATCTTACCTGTTCATTAATATATATTATATAAATATGATTAAGAGATAAATATTATCTAATATAATTTAAGTATAATGACTTCATATGATGATTGACTATTACCATGGTAGTGTTAAAGTCATTATTAGTTTTGGGAAGTGTGATGATATTGTTTATTGTTTTGTTTTCCCATTTCTATTAAGATCTAATTAATGCTTCCAAAATCCCATTATTGTTATATATCATTGCTATAACATGATAACAAACCAAGAACCATGAAACATAATCTTCAATATCTATTCACATTCCATCCCAAAAAACATTCTCAATTAATTCAATATAAATCGTTCTACATCTATGATGAATAGAGAATGATGAATTGGGAACCTCATTCAATAGATCCATCATTTAATCTAGTATATGTGTGATATAAAAATTGATCATTATGCCTATAACATTATCATAATAAAGGTAAAAAAGAAAATTTCTCCTCATATTTGGATTCTCTAAATCTTCTTTATTCACCACATTAATAATCACATTAAATGTTGATTTAAAATTAATTCTATTAATATTATATTTCTCTCCTACTATTACTATTTCCAAATACACCATTTGTAAATCCCTAAAAATTGGATTATTTGGGATCCCCATCATTGATAATAGGACATTATCCTTTTGGATAAAGGAATCTACTACTATGTTTTCATTCCATGTTTAATGAAGAATTAAGCAGTTATAATCATTAATAATATTGTGTAATCTTCATTTGTGAATGTTCACATATTTATAAGTTAAAATATACATGTATGTTTTTTCTAACATTGTATATGTCAAACATTTAGATATTGAGATAATTTCTCTATATTATTAATTCATTAATTACAAATAATAACTTCAAATAAATATTTGAGTAATTTATTGTATGGATGTTATATTTTTAATATGAATAATCTTCTAAAATAATATTTTTCATGAGAACACATCCCAATACATTGATGTGTCACTATATATCAACTAATCATTCCCCATAATTGGTTAGTGTGAGAATTGTAACATCCAAGGTAATGATAAAATATGTAGTTTTTTATATTTAAAAACATTTTTTAATTAGATTGGAATTTATAAAGAAAAAGTACACAATGATTAGTATGGTTACAGACATGCAAAAATGATTTTCTCCAAAATATTATGTTTCGTGCAAAACTAAGTTATACCATTCAATAATGTACTCTTAATATTATTATTTAAAGTGGTAGTTATTGACTAGACATTGTATCTATGGGAAATAATACGAGAAAATATATTTTTAATACATATTATTATTAAATGTTTTTTATTCATACAATAAATTCACTAGTCTTAAAATAAGAATAAATACAATTTTAAGCATAAAAAGATCTATTTTTTAAAAAATTATGTTTAAACATCTATTATTTTAGAATGCATTTCTAATATAATTTATGAATCTTTTATAATTTTTTTTTAAAAAAATAATCTTTTATTAAAATCAATATCAAAATTTATCTTTATATATATGTATGTTATTTTTATGATAACATTCATATTTTGATTAATGGTTAATAATGATGACGTTTAGTTCAGAAATGATTTTTGAATTATTTATTTATAGAGATAAGTTATTATTTTATTTTCTTATAATGTTAATTAGATAAATTTAGTAACATTTATTCCCATTTATTTCATTGATCTAATTTGACATTGACACTATATATGTAAAAATAACAATATTTTAAACATTTTTTCAACAAAAAACTACTTTTGTCATACAATAAATGGTATTAAAATAAAAATAATATCTACCAATTTTGGATAAAAATTTGTAAACATATAATACATAAGTCTAATCATAATAATTTATAATTTATAATATTTTTTACAACGTTTTTGAGAAAAACTATTTGTGAAATTGATTAAAATTAATTAAATCGATTAAGAAAGAAAATTTCAAAACAAGCAACTAAATCATATAATATAGTCCCAAATGACATTGAAACTAATCCAAAATAATTTTCATTGCCATATTTAACCCGCATCATCCCATTCACTAATTTTTAACCATTATTGAAGCAACATGGCACTGGAAAAACGTGGGTGGAATTCTATTTTTTAATATTTTCAAGATTGAAACTCCAACCACACTACAAAAAGGCATTCACCATCATCATTTCACCATAAATCATAAGTCATTTTTCTCACACATAATCTTATGAAAATAATTTCCAAAATTTCTCTACCTCAAATTAGAAGTCTAAACATATGATGAAGGAAATCCAAAGAAGGCCTTCGGTATAAACAATATATGAGATACCCAAAAAGACGTTACATCCTTCCACAATGTCCCTTGTTTTATTTTCATTCTCCGTGACCTATATTCAAATTATTCCATACATATATTATCAAATAAGTTTAATAAATATTCTTTCATTTTTATATTCTATTCATTCTTCAAACACTTAAACAGTAATCCATCTAATGGTTACAATTTTTTCATTTGGGAAATTAAAAATACCACCTCACGTAACGATGTCATTGATTTTTAATTTAATGCCTCTCATAATTGTGAATTTTGAAAAAAACAATATTTTCATTTGATATATATTTATATGAAATATTTCATTGTTTCATAAATCTAAATTTTCAGTATGCACATAAATTAATGCTTTTAATTTTTTTAAAATATTATTATATCATATGTTGATATGTGCACTACAACCTCATCAATGCGATGTGATATGTGTGCACATTACATGGAAGTTATTAAGGTTGGGATTAATTTAAAATATTTTGAATAAGTTACATATATATATATATATATTATATTCATGAAAAGGCAATAACATCGTTTATAGACGTGTGGACTACAGCCTCATTGATGATATGTGAAATATATTACATAAAAGTAATTTCATATATAATATATATGATTAAATAACATCACAGAAATTATATTTAACATTACATAAATATAATGGTCACAAAAAATTTTCCTTAATAATCATTAGAAAATGGAAATGTTAATAAAGAAAACATAAAACCTATAATCTCCATGATAGTCAATTTGGTTGGTTTTTAGAACCATATTTCCAAATTGATTTTAAATGTATAATTTATGTATAAATTTAATTATAATTCCATAATTATTATTATTTACATGTTTTTGAATTGAAACCATTGACCAAAATTTACATACTAAATTTGTTTTTTCAACATAAATATAATATGGTCAAAACACAAAATATAGAATTTATTCATTAAGTAGCTATGTAAATCCTTGTAATAATTGAAATAATATTAATGGTAGTAATAAAAAGTGATATAAAAGAATATATAATGACCAATATATTATTATATATAATAATAAAGACACACATGACATGTTTGATTCACAGTAAGGGATTTCATCACAATCCCCTTTTATCGAGGCATTTCTTGATGAAAAGGACCTTTATTCTATTATGAATATTATATATAGCCACTTTTAAATTATATAACCATATTTAATATATTATAGTATTATTTACTATATTTTAAATGTTATTTATTCATGGTATAATGAATTATATAAGGACCTAGCATTAAACATTACATAATATAGTCAATTCAACTAGAATACACTTATTGCATCACCAATGTTCATTTCATTAAAGAGTTTTAGAGAATCAGTTAATAATAACACAACAAACAAATAAAAAATGGATACTACTAGAAAAATATAATTTTTTATCATAATACAAATGTTTTTAACGTAATATGATTTCTTCTCATGACTAATAATCACAACATTCATCTTGGATTCTTTCCTCTTGTCCATCCTTGAAACGCTTTGAAAAAATATAAAACATGGGTCTATCAAGAATAGATAATTATGAGGAATAAAAATATGGAATGGTACAATTATTATATTTATATTTATTATAATATGAAATAATTTCCACATATATATTCTTATCACCCATATAATATCATATATATATTTTCTGTAATCATGATATTTCCATAAAACGTATAAAACATTAATAATCCATTTAGGTGACATGGGAAATTAATTACAAATTAATGGAAACATAAAAACTAACATATTATTTTTTACCATTATGAATTCCTTACAATGTTACCCAGACTACATCCATATGATGTATCGTAGATGGCAACATTATGGTGTAGTCCTCACAATTAATCTTAGAGTAACCATTATAGTTAACATCCCATATAAACATACACAAATGCATTTGATTGAGATATAGGTATGAACCATCATCGAAAAAAATTACAAATAACAAGAACATAATCATTAAAAATTAATAATTTCATCATAAAAACTTTCCTATTGAATATTTAAAAAGAATTAAAAATGATTTTTAAAGATAATTCTTTACCTCAAGTCTCCATACATAAATTGTGTTCAAACATCCTGCATAATAGTTTAATTTTTTTTATTAATATGTTATATGACTTCATTAATGTTTATAATACCCTATAATAATGTTTTATAACATCATTCGACAAAATTATTTATAATAGTTTTTATTTCAATTATTATGAATACGTTCTTTTCATCGTTTCCATAATCAATTCATTATAGACATTCATTTTGAATGGAACAAAAACTCCAGATGTGTAATGAAATAGTGTTAATTTTTTTTAAAATTTTATATGATATCATAATTAATTTTTCCATATTAGAATTATTAAATTGATAAAATATTAATTCTAATGATTTAATTTATTTTGGAGGTTTCTAAAACCATCACAAACATATATCATTTTATTTTTGATCGTGTTTATATATTTCATCCAAAAAATTATATAAATTACAATATGTATAATAAAAAATTATTTAACCCAAATAATTTTTTGAAGTAAACCTATAAAGCCTTGAGTTGAAAAATAAAACACATCCTCCACAATGCTGGTAAACAGACACATCAGAGATGGTGCTTTCAATTTTTGAGTAAAAGGACAAGTTGAGAGATTTGATGGTGGATATTCCATTACCAAAATAACACTCTAGTATATGTATGATTTATGATTTATCATGTCACAATGATGCAAGTATGTGATGAGATAATAATAAATGAATATAAATTGAAACGAGAATAAAAGAAAATTATAGAGGATTTTGCCTCTTGAATTATTCTCCTTGATGACCTCTTTAATGCACTTGTTTTTGCATTTGGGAAAGACCTGAAGGTCATGGATTTTGGGGAGAGGCTTAGGGAGAAAATTGTCTTGAAATTACACAAGTTACGAGGCATTGTTTTTTAATGATAAAGGTTGGTGATTTGTGGAATTTAAAGTGGAGGGGAGTAGATTTTTTTGTTATTTTATACATTAGTTTATTATTTTTTCTCCGGACTATGAATAGTTTGAGAATTATAAGATAATAAATTAACATAATCAAGGATGAATTAATATTATTGTTTTTAATAATTAATTACTAAAATAATAGTGTACTTATGATATGATGAATATATAAAATAAATTATGACATTTCACTATTAACCAAAAACTCAACTATTTGAGAAACATCCCAAAAAACAACCCTCATCATTTTTCAAAGTGTCGAATTTTAAATTGAACTACATTATATGAAAAAAAATTTATAAAATTTTTTATTTAATTTTTTATTTAAATCTCCATTTATTTGAAAAATAAAAATTTTACAATGTTAACAAATTTATTATAAAGGTGAAAAAAAGTGTCTTTAATAAATAGAAAAATAAATCAAGGAATTAGGAGAGGAATGGGGGCCATCAATAAAAAATGATCTTATTCAGGATCAATAAATTTTAAATGTGTTTTTGTAATGAAAATAAAGAGGATTATAATCCTCATAATCCCAGTAATGTTCATCCTCTAACGGGATGACAAAATTACCTTGAGCCATTCTCCCATGGGAGATAGAATTAGTTCTCAAAGTAGGTCTAAAGTGAGAGTAGTTATTCCTTACACTTTTTCTCTTGAATGGTGTAGCTTAGAAGCCTTAAGTGAAATCATCTTTTCCCTTTTCAATATAATCTAAATATGAGCCTTTCTCTTGTGTTTCTTCATTCTCTTTTTTTTTCCAATTTACCCCATTCTAGATTTGACTCCCCAGATTATTAATTTCATCAATAATCCAGGAAACTCTATTATCGAAATAGCTAACCATATTAGTAGAGTGGCGAGGAGCTCCCCTTTCTTCCATTGTTCCTTTTAGATGGATGTTCTGAGTCACCCCTCAATGGAGAGGGACTAAATATATCTAATCATCTTGTTTTTAATTCCCTGGGGGACTATATGAACCCCTACCTCTTCAGAGGGAATACCCATTGTTTTATATATCTCATCTTGGTAGTTAATCCCTTCCTTCTGGTATTTCACATTGTCATGCTACTCAGATTGAATCATTTTTACTATATCAGCACTAACAACATTATTATCCAGCACAACCCCCATATTCTTCAACACCATTTGTAGAAACCAGCCATACTTCTCTACCACATGAATTGAGTAGCATGACCCCTCCATGATATTATTTTATATTAGTTTTAACATAACTAATTATTGAGACCATTAGAATTTAAAAAAATTGAGTATTATTATGAAAACATTATTCCATGATATGTCATACACACTATGAAAAATGATGGAAAAATCTAATACATAGTCTTGAAATTGATATCATCACTTGATGTGGATCTCATAACAAGATTAACCGATTCATAATTGAGAAAATATTCTACCACCACCCAAGAATTAAATTCATAACTAGATGATTATATAATTCTATCCATTTTGATGGAAATTCCCACACCCGATGGAATTTGAAATATTATTCAAAGGTTTTATAATATCCACTGAAATCACAAAATTCTAACCAATACCCAAACTCTATTGATTTTATGGTTCTGGGGTAGTATATGAAGTCCCATTCTTATATATTAATCAATCCCAACATGAGGGGAATGATATTGAACCCTCGTGTACTATTATTGAGTTTCTCAGTTGGGAAGGGGATGTTAAACAAATCTATTCCAATCAGGATCAATCTAAATTTTGAGAAACCACAAAATATATTGATTCTTGTTCCATGATCAATTTCCTTCAATAAATTTACCCCAATGGGAAAAATAAATATATAATTAATTGAAAATCACCAAATCCTATTCCTATCAACTACAGCATTGACATTACCTTACACATGAAAACCCTCACATTTGATAATTATTCTTTCAGAATAAATTTTCTTCAATGTTGAAAAATGAATCATTCTTGTGTCATTGTTTCTTACTAAGCTTTCACACTCATCGCTCATTAATGAGGATACCCAAAATGAAAACTATAGAGGAGAAGGCCCCCCATAAATGAGCATGATCTTCATGTCATGAGTAATGGCTATGATAAAACCCAGGACACAATCATTTATTCCATAGGAGCTCTTGAAAAAACCTTCCATCCACATCCTTATAAAAATTATAAATGATTTTACAAAATTTTAAAAATTTAATTAAGGTCTCATAAAATTATCCAAAAATATTATGATAAAAAATATTTATTTATGTACATTTTTTATAAAGGTTAATTTTCTTTTAAATAATTATATTAATTATTATATTGTAAAAAAATTATATATAAAAATTAAACACATAATTTATTTAAATAAAACATATTATTACTTATTATATGAAATAATTATATCATATTTACACATATAAGATAAATAAATATTATTTATACATTCCTAAGATATGTTGCTTTATAATGGTATATATTTTATACTTTATATAAATTCTACTTATATCATTATAAATTTATAATAAATTTATCTATTTATTTCTTGAATGAAAAAAAATTATTTTTTATTAACTTGGTTTGGTTTATTCTACCTAACGTCTATGAAAATTTTTACATATAATATTTATTAACTTATTATACAAGGGAGGAAACATTTCCCTCGTAGAATTTTTAAATTATCATGTTCCTTCATCAACCATGTTTTACCCACAAAACAACATATTGGGGACATTATTTATTATACAATACATTCCCTCTAAGATAAATAATATGGTTAGGTTTATCATTATATTAATGGTTTTCATAAAATTATAGTACTTTTGGGATCAAATCATGAGAGGAATCTAACATAAACTGTATCAATATCCAAAAAATGAAAAAAATGTGAACCTAAGATAAACTCATAAGAAAAACTTCTCGATAGAAAACTAGTCTAACGATTTCTAGAATTAAAAATTGGACATTGAACCAAGGACTTATCATTAATTTCATACTAAAACACAAAAGACTTATACATGGAGATTTTTTACAAAAAATTGGATCTCTGACCTCAAAAGAAAATAAATTCATCCAATTATTTACATAACATTTATTACTTATCTATTATATCTTCATGTGTTTCTAGATAATTATCTTTTTCTTCACTGTTTCCTCTACTAATTTTGGTCCCATGATCATCTTATCCAAAAAATTATTACAAAATGCTAGAGTTCAACATTTTCACCCATATAATTCCTCCAATCCTTCTATCTAAATATTTGAATATAAAATGTTATTATAAGAATACAAAAAAATGATTTATGTTGGTCCCATCATCCATGGTATCCTATCGAAAAAGATCAAGTATATCCTCCAATGTTTGAATTGTTCTCTATGATTGTTTATCAGATTGAGGCTGAAAGGTTGTTATAAAATTTTATTCAGTTACACACAATAACTTGAGGCATTTGAAAATCATAGAATTATACCTGGTTTTTTAGATACATTGGAGAGAGGAAATCCATGTAAAATAAAAATTTCATTTAGGTATAGTGGGTAAATTTGACCTAATGTCATAGTATCTTAAATAGGATGAAAATGTTATGATTTATTAATTTCATCAACAATAACCCAAATCACTTTTTTTCCTCAAGAAGTATTTTGTTGTCCCACCATGATGCAAATAGATATATTGTCTCATTTATCCTCTAGTATTAGAAAAGGGTGGAGCATTTACTTTTGAGGTTATTTCTCTTATTTTATGTTATTGATTGATTAAAAATTTCATGGAATGTTCTGCAATATCTATATTCATTCCATACAAATTTTAATAATCTCGAAGGTCCTAAACAGATACACTAAAAGAAGATAACTATGAGCTACACTTAACTATTATTTCTTTATCTTGTAATCACAAGTCATACATAATCTCTTACAAAATATAAAAATTAGTCTTTATCAATATTAATTTATATCATATAACCCTTTTTATCCAACTCTATATTATTTGTAACTAGTGGTCTTCCTTATATGATGGATTAATTCTATATGAGGGAACTGATTTCACAGGAACCTAAAACATTAATAATAATTTTATTTCCCAAATAATTTCCATGCCAAAATTTATCTAATCATTAATCAATAGTTCATGTACCAAATTGAAATGGATATTTTATCATTACGTATTCAAATCAAGAAATTTGTCTCATTATTTGAATCTCCATAATGGTAATATATCATTCAATCCTAATCCATTGTCATTTCAATCCATCTTTTGTAATACATGTTCAATTACTTCTGAGTAAAAATGTAGATAAAACATTTTTGGTTAGTATATATTTCACATTTGTATCAATATAAATTATGCCTCCATATTTTTAGTGAGAAAATAATATCATCTAATTCCAAATCATGTGTCTAATAATTTAATTCATTAATTTTTAGTAGTCTTGAATCATAAGAAATAATTTTATCATTATGTATTAGAATTCAACCAAGTCCCATCAATGAAGAATGACTATATATGACAAAATAACCATTTTTAATTGTAGGGTAAAAACTAGATCATTCACTAGCAACCATTTACATTTCTAAAAACATACATCAAAGTATTATATTTAAATAAACATAAACCCATTTCATATTAACATTTCTAGAATTTTATATAACCCTAAATTTGTTTTTGAAAAAAATAGTAGTAATATCTATCTAATATAAGAAAACTAAGAATATATGTAACATTTGTAGGTCATGTCCATTATTCAACCACTTTTTTCTATTAGGATCAACCGTTATTCATCGTAATTTACAAGGTTCCCATTAAAATAAATTTATTGCAAAAAAAAAATCACATTATGTAATTTTTAAAACATAATTTATTTGAGTATTTTCATCAATATACAAAAAAATATATTTTTTTATTTTCTAAAAAATTTGAATAAACCAAAATATCATCATTAAAAATTAACAAACATATAAAAACTGTCATTTAGTATTATATTTTTAAAATCCATAAATATAGTAGTGATATTTTTAAACATAATAAAATAACCAAATCCTCAAATTTATCATATCCACTTGGAAATGATGTATTTTGAATGTCATCAAATTTCGAATTGAGCTGATGTTAAGTTGGTCTCATGTCAATCTCAGAAAAGTACTGGGCTGAATAGAGATTATGAAACATCATTGTATGGAAAAACATCTGTTGAAGTATCCACATGAGAATTTAATATTTCTACATTCTTATAATATGTGTACATTCCATCAGTAAGATCATTGTTTGGGTCAGTATTGATAGAATTCCCCATTTCACCACATATGAAACACTATTCATTTTTCTTATCAGAATTAATCATACCAATAGTTGGAACATTTTAATTTTATTATCAATACATATATAAAAACATACCATATCAAAATCAAATCTTGGATTTATTATGAAATTTACTATGGTAATTTTTACCAATCATCTCAGAATTTTGAAACTATAATTTCATACCTTTAGATTTATTTGAATTATTATTACCCATTTCTTCCATATAAGTATTTTCACCTCCTTATTTTTAATGTAAAAACGATATTCATCAATCTATATTTATACCCTCATAGAAAAAATAAAAAAATTTATATTAAAAGTTGATTTCATGGGAATCCAATTCCCTTATATATCGTTTCATCATTACAGAGTAAAAATGACTGATTTTATTATCAGTATCACAAATGAGATTTGGATCATACCTTGGGAATCACATGATGTTTTCTTCGTACAATACTACTGAATCATACTCCTATGGATTTTGTTCAACGAGTTTATTTCTCCATCCTATTTCAAAAAACCTTAGGAAATAATTTTTCAAGGTAAACATTCATAAATTCATCCCATTCCAAAACATAAATTTCATCACTCTCCCAGATATTATTGACCATTGACAAAAATTGGTCTGTTTAACAATCAAACTATTAAATAGAAATATTATTTTTTTTTTATCTGAATAGCCTATGACATCAAACATCATTTCAAGGGATTTATTTCACCCATAATACACCACTGGGTTGTTATATTTACTGAAATCTTGTGGGTTGTTACCATATAAAATGTTCCACTATCATCATTTTATTTTATGGTAGTTCTAAATTTCCACTTGAATGGATGCCAATTCTATTTATCGTTCATTTCAACTGATCTAATACTATCACAAATATCTATTTTCCAATCACCAAAATTCCATGATGTGGATTCAGAAATTTATCATCCTCTATGTCCCTTTTTACTGATGCTTCCCTGATTCTTTTGTAGAAAACCATTCGAAATAAACATATCATTGATGAAGAAAAATAAAATAATTAAATGATATATCATTTAAAAATAACCATATAGTAAAAATAATTTATTAGTATTATATTAACCTCATCCTAACATATAGACTTATATAAACCATGTTATGATACAAAATATAAGTATCTAACCTTAAACATTACATAATATAGATAATTAACTAAAATACACTTATTACATTCCCAATGATCTTTTTAGATTAGAGTTACATAAAATTAGGGGAAAATAAAAACACAAAATAATGCATTGAGGGTTATTCAAAAAAAGTTTCCATTTATTTCATTATATAAAAGGTTATAATATAAGAAATATTCTTCTCTTCATAAATCATCACAACAGTTAGCATCTCATATTTTATCTGTCCTGCCATTAAAAACCTATGAAAAAACATTTTAAAAAAATGGGGCACGGACAAAAATAATATGATATTGTAAAAAATAGTGAAATAAATTGTAACTCCATCAATAATTATAATATTATTATATATATATCACAATTATATACTTCAAATCATAAATTTATCATATACTTACATTGTGAAAACAGTAGATTTCAATAAAACATAGAAAATGAAATTAAAACATTTATGTAACATGGGAAATTACTTACATAAGATTATATCCCTCATGTCTCCCATATAATTTTTAATCCTCATGGATACTATATAATATATCTCTCATCGATATATTATTATGTAACCCTCATGTCTACATTATAGTGAAATCACCATAGTTACACTTGGAATAACCATTACAGTTAACATACAACACAAACATTACAAATGAATTGGATGGAGCTATAGGTTCCACCCATATTCATAATAAATTCCCAACATCATGAACATAATTATGAAACATGAATACTCTCATCATAAAAACAATCCTTTTGATTTTTGAAAAATAAATTTAAATTTAAATAGAGGTTTTAAAATTATATTCCATAAACATGTGTTTATCTTATATAAAACCAGTTAAAACCTCCAATATAATGGTTTAAAGGGTGTTACGAATAAATTAATAAACTATTTTAATATTTATAATAGCCTATATGATAATTTTATAAAATCTTTCTATATATTTATTATTAATATTTTCTTATATAGATTGCTTTTGGTGCATTTATTACAATGTTACTCCGATCAATTCATTTGGGATTTTCCTATTGAATGGAAGAAAAAATAAAGTGGAATGAAATGTAGTTAATATGAATAAAAAAATGAATTATACCATAAATAAATTTCTATATTGATATGAGAATAATTTTTTAGATAAAACATTGATGAAAATGATTTAATTTTTGGGTTGTTTTTACAACTATCACGAACATATGTCATTATATTCAATATGATGATATTATATTTCTTCTAGATAATTATAGAGAATATAATATGTATAATAAAATATTATTTAACCGTAATAATTGTTATATGACCAACTGTGAAGGTTTTTTTAAAAGGAAGCACATCATCGCCGATGACGGTAAATCGACACATCATAGACTCTGTATTAATTTTTTATAATATGTGTATAATAGAAGAGGTTTGATGAATGATATTCCATTAAAATTTTATAATATTATTATATGTAATTTTCCAGAGTTCACATTTCACTAGGATGATGATATACAAAGAGAAAATAAGAAAATAAAATAAATTGAAATGAAAATAAAAGAAAATAAAAGAGGATTTTAACGCATTAATAATTCTCCATGGCAACCCCTTATTGAACATTGTTTTGGAAATTTGGTGAGACCATAAGGTCATCGAAATGTGGAATTGGAATGTGAAATTAATTGGTTATAAATTCATCATGATAGAAGGTTTTGAGGTGTGATGAGAATAGGTGGTAGAGTGGATTTATAGTGTAGAAGTGTGGTGTTTTTGGATTACTTTTTTCATTAGATTACTATTTTGTCTCAATACTAAGAATTTATGGAGAACTATATCTATATATATTGAAATAATTAAGAATAATTAAATATTATGGGGATTATATCATTGCTGAATTGAGGCATAGTATATTTAAATTATATTGTATATAAATAATAAATTACCAAATTTCACATTGCACAGAAATTTAACTATATTTGAAAATTCCCTAAAAATAACCCTAACCGTATTTATATTTTTTTATTTAACAATTCACTCCATTTTATGAATTTAATTTTATAAATATGTGAAAAATAAATTTTTTTAAAATAATCTTTTATTAGATAAATTAAATATTTTAAAATTAGAATTGATTTTGTAACAATTAAAAAACTAGTTAAAGATACATTAAATTATAATATAGTCATAATATAAAAGATAATTTATGAATATATATTATGAGGGAATTTTTTTGTAATGTTTATATTAATTGTAAAAATGTAAATACAAATTTTTATGTCACAAAAAAATAAACTATGTTCTTTTCATTTTCAACATATTTATTTATTAATTTCATCTGATAATATATTATATTTTATCATAAATGATACGTATATTTTATTTATACTTTTACATGAGTTGTTAATATTCTATTTGAATAGATTAATTAATTTTTATAAAAATCACTAATTAAATTATAAATTAATAATCAAAATAGCTATTTAATTTCAAAATGAAAAAAAATTATTTTTTAAGTACCAAGGATTCTACAATTTAAATTTTGACGGTGGCATTGAACTATTTTAAAATTTAAAGCTTTAATTTAAAACAAATCTCATATTATTATTCATGATATTCTATTACATGTATATTTATATTAGTATAATGCGATTATTAAATACGTTTATGTCTATTTTAAAATTAATTCAATTGTTTTTAAAAGGAATATTTTTACATGTTATATATGGAAAATTTTATCAAATGAAATAAATAAAGTTTTATCCATAGTGTACACAATGATAATGGCTTTTTAACTTCTATGAAATTTATATAATTATTAGATTCATTTAATTTAATACATGTTTTCTAAAATGAAAATATTTCTTTTTAATTTATTGGTGTTTTGTTTTTGAATATATATTTTAAAAACAAATATAATATTTCAATAATAAGAAATTTTTTCAAATGAGTAAAAATTAAATATTATGTGTGATAATATGTACATTTTATTCCTTTAAATGATATTATTATATAATGGTACAATGATATTTTTTTAGTGGATAAATTATAAACCACTGACGGGTGGTTCCACGATAAACCAACGAAGGGTTGTCCTATAGTTTCCATCCAATGCATTGGGAATAGAATTCAGTTGTATGGATATTCAATTTGTAAAAGGTATGTGTATAGAATTAGAACACATGGTTATTCCATTCATAAGAGTGAAAATTATAATTTTTTGTCATCATACTGATATATTTTATTTATACATTCCATTGGATTTGAAGAAATATTTATTTCAATGAAAAGGAATGCAATAAGATTATTTTAAAAGTAAATTATTTACTATTTCTTAAGGTATAACAAAAATAAATTTTGGTAATGTTTTCATGAGTTCTCTTATTTAAAAATAGAATAACATTTTTCTTTACTTTATGTACCATAGTGATATTTTTAAGCTCATCAGACATTATTTAATGTTATTCATTGTATTTAAGGATTATTAATGTATTGTGTGAATTAATTTATATAGTGATGATGTGTTTTCATAAAAGATGTAATGATTTATATTAAAGTTTTTAGATTATGAAAAAAATACTACTATGAATATACCATTTTCTATTCATTATTTTATGAATGAGTTATAGAATAATTCTAGAAAAATGTTTTTTTAAAGGATCCTTAGTGTGACAAAATGCACAATTTAGGACTCAACTCAAGATTATGTATTGAATATGGTTGGGAAATGTTTCTTAGTATCAATGATAAGTTTAAAAAAATAAAATGATAAGATAATGTTAATGACATACCCATAAAAGATTTTAAATTTTAAGAAACCTAAAATGATTTGTAATTTCATGACTACAAAGTTTCTTCATGAAAATTATATCATCTCAAATGGTTTTCCATAGAAGAAAACAAGGCAGCGATAGTGGGAAGAAACTGTTATGAATATACCCTTCAAAGTCATTATACCAAGATGGTCAGAATATGAAAAGAAGAGTTTATTTTAATAATTTAACAATTGACTTAGAAAATAAAATGTAGTTGTATCAATTATAGAGAGAATAATGATCTTCCATAGAGGAAAATGGTGATAGTGGATCTTTTTATGAAATGAAACCCCCCTTAAATTATAGGGTCGTCTTATCATGTGATATCTAAAAGACTTATTAAATCTATTTAAATGATATTTTATATCATAGGATTCTATGATCACCATAAATAAAATCTTTTAATTTATCCTTTTGAAGGTGAATTCGACTAGTTGTGGTCAGTGGTTTATAATATTAGGGAAATTTAGTACTTTGGTACATGGGAATGGGTTTAGTTTATTTAGATTTTATTTGAGAAATATATTCCTAAGGTAGTTTGACATATGATAGAACAAAATTCGTGTAATTGAGAAAAAAAGGGGATGATTTGGTGGGAACATACACGGAAAACATCACTATATATGAGAAGTACGTCCCAAATTTTATAGCATATATTAATATTATGATAATTCAGTTTTACATAAGATTTATTGAGTTGTATTGAAGGATATTGTCTTCTCATGAGTTCTAGAGCAAGGATAAAAATGTTTGATGATATTTCGAGGAATAAATAGAGTTTTTAAATTTCATATGTCTCATGAAAATAAGAATAATAGGAGGACCAGTTATTAGTAAAATGGGAATAATTCATCAATTAATAGTTTTGGAAATAAATTATAATTCATTATTTGGGTGAATTGTGGTAAAAACATTCCTAGATAATGTCATCAAATGTTGGTGAAGTGATTTTGATGTTGTATGTTTTGTCACAAGGATCATGACTATAAGGAATTTGACAAAAAAATAATGAAATACAACGTTACGATGTTTTCCAATGAGGGATGAGGTTTTTTTAATAAATGTGAAAATTTGGTTACCTAGGATTGAAACCATCTAGATGTAAGGTAAAATGGAGTTGTATAATACATTACCACACTTTTAATTTATTATAGATCATCAAATGAAGTGGTGAATGGTCTGTTACTAGTTTATTCAACTAAAGAAAATGGTCTGTTTGAGTCTGGACCATCACATTATTTCATTTATGAGAAATTTGGTATAAACATTCAAATATCAACCCATGATTGTAAGATAAATATTTTATTAAAAAATCTATGTATAGAGATCCTATAATTTATAAGAATATTACCATTAAAATTATTGTTAGGTTTATTCCAAAATTCATAGTGAAGAAGGCATAATAGAGGTTGATATCAATTTGGGTGTAGATTAGATTTCCATTTATATTAATAAAACATATTAAAAATCCAATAGTGTTTCATTAAATGATTTCATAACATCGATAAAATACAAAAAAAGTTGAGAAATTTGATATGTAGGGAATTAAATTTTAGCTAGATCAATTTATTGAAATGAAATAAACTGTTTTAATTACTGAAATCGCAGTAGTTAATGAATTTATTGATGATTTTCTGGATGAATATAATTTTTTTATTGAAACAGATGTGGAATTTTATATTTATTTACCGATTGATGCTAAGACAGCTTCTGATCCCACTTATAGAATATTTTAAGTAATCATTTTGGAATTTTAAAAATAATTGAATGAGTTATTATATACAAGAATCATTCGACCTAGAACATCACCATGTGGTTCTATTGTTATTTATGAAAAATAAACATGGTTTGAAGATACATTTTATTGATTATAGAGCCACAAATAACATCATTGTTATGAAAAATTATCATTTTCTTCATATCAGTGTTTTTTAACACCTCCAACGGCATCAATGTTTGTATTGATTGATTTGAGGTTCGGGTTCCATTTGTTGAATGTGAAGTAGGATAACATTACAAGGACACCATTTCATTTGATATATTTTCATTGTGATTTTTTATTTATTCACTATAGGTTATCTAATTGACCTACAAAATTTATGATTCCTATGAATAGAGACATACTCTAGTTTTTATATCAATATGTTGTTGTGTTTATATATGATATTTTAGTTTCTTTTAAAATATACGAGAAAAATTAATGGAACATGAGTAAATTTTTCAAAACATTAAAAGAAAATAAATTGTATGAAATATTTAGTAATAGTATAATTTGGTTTCAAAATATTTCATTCCATGGGCATATTATTCTTAATGATGGAATAATTTTTAATCCTACTATGAAAAGTTGTTGAAGAGTGTACATTACCTACAAATGTCACATAAATTAATAATTTTCTTTAATTAGTGGGTTATTATGAATGATTTGTGAAAAAATTTCATGGTTTTATAACTCACTAACTATGTTACTAAGAAAGTGATATATATTTATCGTGATATAAGAATATATTTTTTTATTTCAAGAATTGAAAGGAAGATTTGTTAATGCCAAAAATTTCTCCCTTCCACAAAAAATGTGGATTAATCATATACATTGTTGCATCGTTAAAATGTCATGTTTGTGTCATGATTATGAATTATATGGAAATTATATAAGTATCACATCAGTTAAAAACATGTGAATTAAATTACCCAACACATGATTTGGAGTTATCTATAGTTGTTTTTTCGTAAAAAAATCATAGGCATAATTTGAATGGGGTGAATAATGAAAAATATATAGAATTGAAACGTTTTAAGAATATATTCACTCAAAAAATAAAGTGAGTGATAATATGGATTGATGTATTCAAGTATTTTGATTTTTCAATTAATTATAATCATTGAAAAAAAATGTGGATGATTTTTTATTCTAAAAAAGTAATGCTATAATAACCATTCCATGTTTGGAACATGTGTAATATCCAAAACTTCTATGAATAGAAATTTATCTTGGTTTAATTAAATGTATTAATATGTAATATGGTTATAAAAAATATTCACATACATTGTTTTATGTTTTTGTATTTTATAATACCATTATGAATTGTGAACATTTCTAATATAGCCGTTGAGCAATGATCACATGATTAGTATAAATAAAGGGATTCAAAAAAACTGGTTTACTCAGACAAAGGAAACAATGACCATATCCAGTAGACATTCCCCATAATAATCCCAATTATCTGTGATCAGGAAGGATATAGTGTCAATGGGATTTTCTCTTGACCAAGCCAATGCTGAGCTTCAACATGTAAAGTTCGAACAGAACCACATACGGGAGAAGTGTAAGTTGATTGAGATTACCACCTGAACAATGTTATCTGAGCCACCCCATGTGTCTATCACAATCACCCACCATACCCTTTGGTCTTATGTGGGTGTTATTAGGGGTTATGTAACAAGACCATAGCATAATGATTATGTGCATTATTTTTGTATATAATAATGAATATAAATTCATTTTATTATTGTTACTTTGTAAATAGTTTTTAAATAAAAAATAGTGTTTTTATTTTATATTCAAATATGAAATATATTTTGATAAAGTAATATATTATCGAATTTAATAATATTTTAATTAAATATTATTATAAATAAATTAATTTTTAATAAGTATAAATGATTTTATAATTTTTATGAATACAATTGTAATATTTGTTATGGTTTTAAATTTGTTTTAGTCGAAAACCATTAATTTATGAAAAATGCCAGTTTTATTTGAAAATTGAAAATTCACATATATTAAAAATTATATGGATAATGATAATATTATTTTTGGAATAGGGTGTAGAAATTATCCAATTGTTATTTTTTATTAATTTTCTGAGACAACAGTTGTTTTGGGTAAATATTAAATACCATATAAACATATAATGTGATTGATGACAACATAATGGCCTAATAGTGATGTAATAAAATAATATAAACATTATAATCGGAATATATATTTTTTACCATTAACATAATTTTATTTTAGTTTTATTTATTTATTTTATAAAACCATTGTTTACCCTCAAAGACTTATAAAAAATTGTAACTATTTAAATTGATTTCCTTGATAGTGTGTTTAACTTCAGCATATGTAACTCAACTATTTTAAGAATTTTGGCCATTGGACATATAAAATATTGTTTTCCAATCTATTTTGTAAAAAAAATGGGAATGAAACCTGGGATGGATTGTGGTTTTCATTAGTTTAATGTGTGGTTTCCCAAATAAAAATAATAATGAATTCCCCTTCTTTCATATATAAACCATCCCAAGATCCTCCTACATTATTTCTCCAAGATTTTGGAGTTTATCTAAACTCTACCCTCCTCTATATGTAATTCTACCAAGGCACCCCAAATGTTCAATATTCCTCTACCAAGACTCTCCCAAGCCTTTGGGATTTCACTATCAAGTAAGGGATTCCTTTATTTCTAATTTTAACCATGCTTTTTAAAATTATTATACCCTTTTATTTTCAATTAGTAATGTTGGGGTATGATTTTTAACATCTCCTATATATTTCACATTATAATTAAATGATGTGATACCCCTTTATCATTCATCGATGGCTTCCATGTATAATTTTTACCATGCCGAAATTCATTAAGGAATTTAACTCTCCACATTTACATTTAAGAAATTATTTGTTATTATAAATATAAATTCCATTAAATATGTTGGGTCATGTATCCATATAACCCCCTTACTATCCATTTCATTAAATGTTATTCAAAAACCCTTTATCTATCATAAACTATTTTTATGAATTCTTATGTCACACCATTACGCTGCCAAAATTGCACCGGTTTTCCAAGAAAATGTCATTGTGTTGTGAATACCATGCCCATTTATCTCTCAAGGGTATTCAACATTATGCACATTAAATTATTTATTATTAATATTGATTTATTTATTCCAAATCCAATTATCATGAAATAAATTATGATGAGTGATTCTATGTCATATGATCCATGTGGCAAACATATGCATTAAATGAAATGTTTAAAAAGGGTGCGCCCTAATAGCGCTCAAATGCATTATGTAAATATTAGTATCATGATACGTTCATTGCAATTATGATTTACACATGATAATTCAAGTGAAATAAGGATTTTCTCATGGTAATTCACGTGCAATGATGGTTTACTCATGCTCATGTGCATTGAGCCTTGGCTCATTCCTAATTCCATGTTAATTGTTGTTACATAGTTTCCATGTTATGATAATCATGCAATACAATGCCTTTGTGTTCATTTTTTAGGCTCTACTGATATTACAATGGCCTAATATGTATTTTATTCATCATTTTATGACATTTTAACTCTTTCACTAGGCTTTGTAACTCTCCCTTTTCACATGTATGTCCTTAGGTTATCCCATGAAATTCAAAGTTTGAGGGAATTTCGTGGTTATGTAATAAATGTTTTCAATAATGTTTTTGTGTGTTTTATATTCAAATTTGTTATGTAATGGTCATAATCCCCAAACACACTGTACCTCCCAATCTTCTATGTTGTATCCAGTGAATATTTAGGTAATAAACAATTTTATTTGTGTAATAAAGAGCAGGGTTTTCATAGTTGGTATCATAGTATATGTTTAGTTATTTTTGGATTATGATTAGCAAAAACCATGGGAAAGACTTAGGAACAATTCTATGTATACTAAAGAAATACCTATATTGTGATGATTATTGATTAAGTGGTTTATTAAAAAATATTTATCCATATCTAGATATGAGCTAGTAGAGGCGCCTTTAGCATAGATGTAACTAGTAGTGAAAACGTATAAATGTGTTTCATGCTTGACCTGGGGTATCATGGTAAATAACAATAGGACTTGTTGTACTCTTGATTATGAAACTCCCCAGGGATTTTATTTTTAAATTAACAAGATTATTATGAACCATTGTTAAGGGATTAAAAAAATGCCCCAAATAGTATATTTTATAAATAGATAAAGGATAGCATAGATTGAAGCCAATAGTTTCATAATTTAAGGAAATAAAATTAATTTACAACTCATCTATTTTTGTCTTTATATTAAACATTATGTGTTACCCCTAACATTCCTTTAATTCCTACCAATGGCCGGTAATAAGAGGACTCAGGCTAAAAACTGATGTGAAGACCAATGTGGTAACTATTTTTATGTGATTCTCAATCCAAGGGGAGTGGGAATCATGAACATTGACATGATACTTTCTCTGTTAATTCATACTTTGAATCAAAATATGGGTCAATAGGAACATTCAACACCCCCCCTAAGAATGAAAATGTCGCTATCGATAGATCCATCAGTCAAAGGACTCCTTCATTTAATGGATCATATGATCCATCAATCACATAACTATGGATCAACTCAATTGAAAATATATTCTCTATACTTAAATGTTCTTGTAATGAGAATTTTGTTCTGACTGCTTATCATAAGGAGGGTGAAGCCAATCATTTGAGGAAATTGATCAAAAATATAAATCTTGAGGAGGAGATCGATGTGTTGGAATGGAATGATTTTTAGAATGTGTTTTTCAACAATTATTTTCCATGAACCCTTCACCTCAAGATGGAATGTGACTTCCTTGACCTCAAGAAAAAAATAAGATGAAATCATCAGAGTGTATGAGAAAAACATCACAATGCTTGCATGGTATGATTCTGGCATTGTCGTTACCCCCAAAAGAAAGGTTGACTGTCAATTTGGTGGGCTAAAACCTAGCATTTAGATAGCACAGGTGATCCGTGAATTCAACAACTATGAGGAAATTGTCTGATGTTCCCTCATGGTCGAAATGGAGATCACAGAATCTCAGGGGTATCATGTATATAAAAATTGTATGTTAGACATCAATTCTAGCATTATGATGGATAAATTCAATAGTGCTAAGAAAATCCAACACTACACTTTCCAATGATGTGGAAAGAAGAACCCCAGAAATTTCCTGAAGGGGAAGAGGAAATTCTTTAGGTGTGCAAGAGAAAGGAACCCAGCTGTTAACTGCTGACATGTGAAACCCGCTGCTATGACAAAGGGAAGGAATGGTCCATTCAATACTCAACACATTGTTCATTTCATCATTTTAAAATAATTGGGTAATCATCCAAATCAATTCCATAAGACAATGGTTTTATAAGGAAACCAAAAAACGTAATGGAAGAATGGGAGAGATTTTTCCCACACTACCATTGAAGTGAAAACTAACAAGAATGTGGTGATAGGTACGCATGTTTTTAATTCATGAATAGTGAACAAAATTTTTGATTCTAGTTGTATGAATTCTTTTTTATCATGAATATTTAGTAGAATAATCCCAAAAAAACAATAAATCATCAAATTAATGATTTCTGTGAGGATAGAAAATGGGGCAGTCATTTAATTCCATGAATATAACTCCTCCCATGTTATAATTTGTGGGATTTACTTCCCCGAGAAACTAGTCATACTCCCTATTGTGTAATTTGAGGAAATTCTCGGCATGGATTGGATTTCATTATATAGAGCCAATATAAATTTACGTCAGAGGGAATTTACTCTCTATGTAGATAGTCGACCCTTGATTGTATACATGTTCAAAAAGGAAGACGAATCTCTATTAGCACCATCATCTCATGCAAGGATATTATTGCCCTAGGAGAACGTTTATCTGGATTAGATGATTGTGACCAAGGAAGTAACCATACCTCAATACATGACTATTATGAGGGAATTCAGTAATGTGTTTCCAATATAATCACATAGTATTCCTCTTATAAGAGATATTTAATTCTCAGTTGACCTTATACCATGGGCGTTGCTGATATTCATGACTCCGTATAGAATGGATGTTATAGAGCTTAAGGAGCTGAAGAAATAGCTACTAGAGAATCTGGATAAAGGGATTATATACCCATGTTTTTCACTTTGGGTTCTCCAGTCCACTTAATCATGATGAAGAATGTGTTAATGCGCCTTTTCGTCGATTATATTGATCTCAACAAAATCAAGATAAAGAAAAATATCCTCTTCCATGAATTGATGACTAGTTCAATCAGATACACTGAACACAATACATATCAAAGGTGGATATACGGTCGGGATATTACCATGTATGTGGGAAGAAGGAATATATCCCCATGAAAGCTTATCGTACAAGATACATGCACTATGAATTCATAGTAATGCCGTTCGGACTCACTAATGCTCCATCAATCTTTATGGACATGATTAATAGTGTCTTTAGAGATTACCCTGAGAATTTTGTGGTATTTTTTATAGATGATACTCTAATATACTCCAAAACCAATGAGGTCCATGAGTAGAATCTAAGAACTGTACTAGATAACTTGAGGAAGGATATGTTCTTTTCAATGTACTTCAACTATGAGACCAGGATTAAGGAGGTCTCATTCATGAGTCATATCATCACAAGAAATGGGATATCTATGGACCCCTATAATAAAACTGCAATTGAGGGATGGTTGTGGCTAATATCAGTAATATATATCCATATCTTTATGGGGTTAATTGGATATTATCAGCAATTTGTGAAAAATTTCTCACGATTGTCCAACCATCTTAACCAGTTAACTTTGAAGGGATTAATGTTTTCATGGAGTGATGAATACGAAGAGAGCATAAAAAAGTTGAGAAGGTGGCTTATCAATGTGCCCATTCACACACTACCCACAAGTGTCACACTTTTTGTGGTGGTAGTTATTCTTCTAAGAAGTTAATGGGATGTATGTTGATGCAAATTGATAATGTGATTTCTTACTCCTCAAGGCATCTGAAAATCCATGAGAAAAACAATCTCACACAAGATATGGAGTTAGTGGATATGATATTTTCGTTTAAAATTAGTAGTCATAATCTCTATGGGGATAAGTGTGAGATATATACTGATCACAAGAGCCTCAAATATATAAACATACATAAAGATTTAAATATGCACCAACAAAGATGGATTTAACTCCTCAAGGTTTATGACTACTGAATCCACTACCATCCTATTAAAGAAAACACGGTGAAAGATTCTCTATGTAGGAAAGATACTTAATCTCTATCAATGATGAGAATTGAAAGGGATCCAATCTTCTTATATTGGAAGATGATGTAAATGGAAATCATTAAGGGAGGAACATGGTCAATCCTTTCTCGAATTATTTATAATCAGTCCCTCATGGGGAAAATAAAGGAAGCTCAAAGAAAGGATGTAAAAATTATAAAAAGGGAGGAAAACTAGAAAAAATGGTAAATCCTCATAATTCATCATTGAAAAGGATGGAATTGTTTGATTTGGGTCAAAAATATGAATATTATCTGATCTAGAGATAAAGAAAAAGCTTATGAATGGCTGACATATCTCAACCTTCTCTATTCACCTAGGGAGTAAATAGTTGTATCATGATCTATGAAAAACGTTTTTTTGGATAACATGAAAATAAATATTGATGAATATACATTAATATTCCTGGTATGTTAGCATGTTAAGTCCGATAGGCAAAATTATATACAGATGATGCTACCAGTACCCATAAAAAAGGATGTGGGACAAAATTACCCTTGAAATTTTCACTGGACTTCGATGTAAATTCAAAGGAAACAATGAAATACTGGTAATTGAGGATCATCTTACAAATAAAACTCACTTTATCATGATTTGATAGGACTTCTCATTGGATTAAATATAAATAATTTTCATCAAAGGAGTGGTTAGGCAACATGGAGTGCCACTATATATTATATTAGATCGTAATCAAAGATTCAGATCGATGTTATTGAAAAGTCTCTAACATGCTCTATTCACTGAATAGATCTTAAGGACGACCTATTATCCTAATACTGAGGGCCAATCATGTCAAACTATTCAGACCCTGTAAGATATGTTAAGATCATGATCTATGGATATCAAAGGAGGATATGATGAATATCTTTCACTGGTTGAATTCTCTTACAACAACAGTTTCCACTCGAGCATCTGAATGGAACCATATGATGTCCTTTTGGGTAAAAAGGTACAAAAAACCTGCGTGTTGGAATGTAGTTAGTGATTATAAGCTGATATGACCTGAAATATTCAATGAAATGGTGTAGAATTTGAAAAACATTTAAAAGAACATCAAGGCAGCCAAAAGTCGACAAAAGAGTTATGCAGATAACCTTGAATGAGACCTTAAATTCAAAGTTGGAGACATGTTAATTCTATGCATATCTCTTTGGAAGAAGGTCATGAGTTTTGGAAAGAAGGAGAATTTATGTCCTATGTACATCAGCACCTTTGAGATTCTTGATTGTGTCGGGGCTGTGGCCTATCTACTAGGACTTCCACCCACCATGGCCAATGTACATGATGTCATTCATGTATACCTCTTAAGATAGTATATACAAGACCCTTAACATGTAATCACATCATAGGTAGTTCATTAAGAGGATGATCTTTCTTACAAGGAGAAACTAATAACGATCTTTGATCATAGGGAAAATGTTTTATGAAATAAGAAAATGCCCCTCGTCAAGGTGTTGTGGCAGAACCACATGATTGAAGAGGAAATGTGGGAATCCTACGAATTGATAAACAGGAGTTACATGGATCTATTTTAGTGTGGGAAAAGGAAACTTCAGAGGAGAAATTTTATATGGGGGAATATGGTAATGACACAAACGTATATTAATTAAAATTCTTCCGGGTCTAATTTATTAACTGAATTATTATGTAAGATGGTTATCTAATGATTACAATAACATGGTTTTATGTTTTTTCTATTTAATATAACGTTATGAATTGTGTCCATTGCTAATATATTTGTTTAATAGTGATCACATGATTAGTATAAATATAGTGATTTAACAAATCCAATTTACTCAGACAATGGTTGAAATGACCTCATCCAATATACTTGCCCCGTACAAATCCCTTTTGTCAGAGATCATAAAGGAGGTGGCATCATTGGGAATTACTCTTGACCATGTACTAGCCGAGCATCAACATGTTATTCTTAATTGGAATGACCATTGGGAAAAGTGGATGTTGAGAGAAATAAACACACGAGCGATGTTATTCGAGCCACCACAAGAGTCTGTCACCATCGCCCACTTTACCCTTTGGTCTAATGTAGGTCTTATAAAGGGTTATATAACATGACCTTAGAACAATTATTATGTGCATTATATTTGTATATAATAAAAAATATACATTCATTTTATTATTGTTTGTTGGTAAAATGTTTTTAAAGAACAAATAGTATTTTTAGTTAATATTCAACTAATAAATCTATTTTGATAAATTAATGGATTTTTAATTAAATAATGTTTTAATAAAACATTATTATTATTAAATTAATTTTTATTTAGTATAAATGATCGTATAATATAAATGAATACAATTGTAATTTTTATTATGGTTTGGAAGCTATTTTTGTCAAAACACATGAATTTTCGATAAAAGCCATTTTTTATTTTAAAAGTAAAAATTCAAATATTAATAAATTTATTGGGATAAAATTAATTTTATTTTTGGAATGAGGATGACCAAATTATCCAACAATCAATTTTTCATAATTTTTTGAGATAATCGAATTTTTGGGTAAAAATTAAATACCGTTTAAATATATAATGTGTTTTATGACATCATAATGACCCAATAGTGATATAATAAAGTACAATAAACATTATGTTCTCCCAATATATGTTTTAAAATTAATATAATGTTATTTTTGGTTTGATTTATTTATTTTACAAAGCCTTAGTGGACCCTCCTTGACTTATACAACATTTTTTGTTTTTAAATTGATTACCTAGAAAGTGTGACACACCACCACATATGAAACCCTATTAATTTAAGAATTTCAGAAATTTAATTTATAAAATATTTTATTCCATTCACAGTTGAAAAAACCATGGGAAAAAACCATTGGATGGTTTTTTTGATTTGTTTAATGTGTCGTGTCCCAAACCCAAATAATAATGAATTCCCTCTACTTTACTATATAATCTCACCCATGCACTCACATCCTCTTTACACAAAGACTTTGGAGTTCATAATAACTATCTCATAATCTCTCTATAATTCTCCAAAGGAACCCCAAGCTCTCACTAATCCTCTCTTAAGCCCCTCCAAAACCACTGGGAAGGCACTTCAATGTAAGGGATTCCTTCCTTTCACATTTTACCTATGTTTCATAATATTGTTACACCCTTATAATTTCAATTATAAATGTTAGGGTATGATTTATAACCTTCCCAATATTTTCCCCTTTATGTCTAATTATTAGATACTTCTTTATCTCTTTTTTTGTGCCTTCTTGTATTCCTGTTACCATGCCGAAATTCAGTAATGAATTTCTCACTCCACAATTACATTTAATCAATTACTTTGTATTATGAATATAAATCTTATTAGATATGTTGGGACATTTATCCATATAAAACACATAATTAAAATTTCAAGTATATATGATGAGACACCACTTTTTCTCTCATCAACCATTTTAATGAATTTTTATGCCATGTAGTTACACTTCCGAAATTCCACCGATTTTACAAGCCAATTTCATTGTATAGTGAATACCATACCCATTTCACTATCAAGGGAATTAAGATTTTTTCACATTAACAAATTTATTATAAATAATCATGTATTTATTCCACACCCTTTCAGTGAGTAATAAATTTTGATGAATTACTCTATGTTGTATGATCCATGTGGCACACTTATGCATGAAATGAAATGTTTAAGAATGGTACACGCTGATAGCATTCCAAAATATTGGGTAAATATTGGTATCATGATATGTCATCTTTAAGGAGGATTTACTCATTATAATTCAAGTGAAATGAGGATTTACTCATTATAAGACATGATCAAAGAGGTTTTACACATGTTCTATGTGCAATTAGCCTTGGCTCATGCTAATTCCATGTTAAGTGTAGTTGATACATTTCATTGTTATGATAATCATAATAAATCAGGACATCATTTTAATGTTATAGTGGGATCCATTGATAATTCTATTTCCTAACATATATAGTATTCTACATGTTATGACGTTTTTAATCCCTTATTATGAATTATATCTCACCATTTTCACATGTTTCCCTTAATGTATCACATGAAATGCTATGTATATGGGAATGTGGTGGTTTTGAAAATGTTATTTTCAATAATGATGTTGTGTGTATTATGTTATAATTTACTATTTAATGTTCTTAAGCACCAAATACACTATAACTCTCGATCTTACATATTTTATCAAGTGAATTTTTATGTAATAAACTAGTTTAAGTGTCTAATAATGAGAAGAGTTTTCATAGAATGAAAATTTATTTATTGAATTAATGAATTATTTACTAGACATTTTAGACGAATGGACTACCTCTATTTTGTTTTAGTTTTCAGAGAAGTATTATTTTTCAAAAATAATTAATAGGTCTAGGAAGGTGGATAATTAATTGCTATAAAAGGTACAATTCATTATTAATGATATGTTTCCTTATTTTGATATTGATGAAAATGGTTTTTTCTGAGTTGGGAAATGTTTTTTCCTTGGGATTCACTTTTTATGAAGTAGTTATCACATTATTCATATAGTTTTCCATTATCTATTCATCTAGGAAAAACAATGATCTATAGTTTCTTTTGGGAATATTACTTGTAGGATTGAATGAAGAGAATCATTTTTGAATTTACCATATAGTGTTTGACCTATCAACAGATTATTGTAGAGAGATAGATTACGATAGTGATGCATCAATATTTTCAAGTGTTGGAATGTATGTGGAAAAAAACATCCTTGGATTTCATAGTATGATTTCAAAATTATTATCATTTTAATAATGCGATTTGTGTTATTGTTAATTGATTAATCATATATTCATATTTATGTACTATTTAAGATAAAATGTTTCAAGATAATCAATATAGTGTATCTAAAAGAGATTTTGTGGTCACATGGTGTTTCTCTCTACATTATATTTTACTATGATCCCAGGTTAACATTAGATATTATTATATTACTTCAGAAATCACTAGGTATTGCATTAAATTTGTTTACAAAGTTTTTCATCAATCTGATGAACATTAAGAGAAGAAAATTCAGGCATTCGAATATATTCTTCCTTCTATATTAATGTTTTACAAGGAAATTTGTGATCAACATCATTCATTGGATATTTTTTCATTCAATAATTGTTTTCATTTCATTATAACGATGTCCCCATTATAATAATTATATGGAAAGTGGTGTTGAAAACCAAATTCTTTGGATGATGTATTTAAAACGTTGTTAAGATGACTAGATTCCATAGTGGAAATGGAATAGAATTTTTAGTTGATTCAATGAAACATTATATAAACAAAAATATGGAAGAATGGTTATCCAAATAACCAATGAAATGATATTTCTTTGGAGGTAGGTGATCATGTCCTCTTAAATGTTTCCCAATTGAAATTATGATACATTTTGTTAAGGAGGGGTTGTTGAGTGCACTGATAAATAGACCACATTAAATACTGGGGACAGTTTGATCAATTGATTACCAAGAGTATTTAGATTATAATTTATCTCATATATAAAATTTATTTCATGTATCATTTCAATGATATACATACCAAATTTCAGCTATTTTGACACTTAATGTAGTTCGTATAGAGGATAATCTTCCTTACAGGGAATAATTAGTTCATGTTTTTGATAGCAGTTATTAGGTGTTGCGGAATAAGTTAATTCTGAATGATAGGGTTTTACAGAGAGACAATATTTTTGGATACGAAACACAAGAATCAAAATATTTCATTCTGTAAAAATATTTCCTATTTTTTGATTAGTGAATAAAATTGTGAGGACACACGTTTAAAAACTGTAAAAGTATGTCACAACATAGTAAGGATAAAATAAATATTTTTTCATATTTATTAATATTTTAGAAAAAAATATTAATTTTACCTTAGAGGGGATTCTACATACACTAGCATTCATATAACAAAATAAAGAGTTTATTTGAAATCATACGTTTCACACAATAGTGGGTTATAACAAATAATAATATACTATAAATATTACTTTTTTAGTTCTATTTATCAATTGGTATTTATATCAATTGGAATGAAAATGATCAAATATATTATATTTCAAAAAAATAATTAATTTTTTTACATTCATCTAATAAATTTTATAGGCATTAAATAAAAAGAAATCCAATTTTAAGCCTAAATATATATATATTCATAAAATTGTAATTTTATTTCCATCTTATTTAGAAACCATTATATATAAAATTTATAAATGTTTTATAATTTTTATACGAAAAAATATACTTATTTTTTGATAATTAAATATATAAATTATCCTTATGATCATTTTTGGTATTTTTCAGTGCAATTTTATGTTTTGATGAATAATGAATAGTAATGAATTTTAGTTCAAAAGTTCTATTTTATATAATTTATTATTATTGTTGAATTATTTTTTCATTTGGTTTTAAATTATTTTTAGAAAAATTATAAATCAATAAAATAAATTTTATTTATTTGAAACAATTTCACATTGAATTTGTTTTGAAAAATCAATGAAACCATTTCAAAAAATTTACATTAAAAAACCAGATTTGACATCTCATGTATGAGATTAAATTTAAATTAATTTTTCCACTTATGTAACTGGAATTATGAAAAATTGAATAAATATTTAGAAATATAATAATTCATAGCTTCAAATAAGGTAAACAATTTTTAACCTAAAATATTAGTTTATATGAAAAAAATTATTTACAGTGATTATGAAAAATAATATATTAACAAAAGAGAAAACCATAATATTAAGGCCCATAATGAAAATTAAAATTCCATTAAATCCATTAGATAGCCATATTTCAACATTTTTATCCCTTTTCTTTTAATTTTATCATTATTTGGGAAACATTAAATCTGAAAAACATTGGTGTAATTCCATTTTAAAAAATATAAATTAATTTCACTCATTCTGTACTGTAAATAGGAGGTCAACCATCCCATTTCTTCACTCCTATCAACCCCATTTTCTCAACCATACTCAACTAAATTAATCTCCCAATATCATTCCCCTCATCCATTAATCATCCCTTGGGGTGGAATCCAACCAGTGAATCCCTTTGGTGCAATACAGTAGTAGTTACCAAAAATGAGGTTACATGTTTCCATAAGTCCTTTGGTTTTGTATTAATTATACATAATGTCAGATATTCTTGTTACAATTATTATGAAAAAATTATATTAAATATACTATGATAATTTTATTCAACAGTTTTGACCTCAAATAACACAAACTTACATCTATTTGTGAACAAAATTATCGTTCATGAATGGAGAACGACCACGTCACGTAATTATTTAGTTCCTTTTCCATTTTCCACATCTTAGGGAAGGTAATTATGATGGACATAATGTTTTTAAAAATACCTATATAAAATATATATGTTTTAATCATACTTATATAATGTCAATATAAATAATCCTTTAGGCTTTCCATTTTTTTGTAAATATGATTACATCATTTAAAGATGTGTCAATTACCACCTCCTCCAAGTGATATGATACATAAAAACATTACACAAAATTTATTAATGATTGTGTCAATTAAAAAACATAAATATATGTCATATATATGATATTCGTGAAATAACTACCTCTAAATGAATAAAATATATCATTTTTGTTACCCTTTCACACAGAGAAAATTGATAACGTCGATCATGGAAATGTGGACTACCACTTCCTCGACACGATGTGATTTCTTTTACATTACACTAATGATATATATAGATAAGTATTACTACATAAGTTTTTATATATTATATAATGATATATCTATAAATATAAATGTCACTTACTTTAATTTAGAAATTATCATTTAAAAATGGTAATGTAACTCTTGGGTATGTAAAACATACAATCTCCTTGGTTGTAACATTATTTAATTTTTAATAACCATAATTCAGGATTGGATTAAAAACAAAATGATGTATAAATATGATAATTTTTTCATGATAACTATTTTGGACATGTTTATTTAATTACCCCCTATACCATAATTTACCTACCAATGATGTTTATGACACATACACCGAATATGGTTAAAACACCCAAAATTAACTTAATTGTTTATGTAGTTGAGTAAAAATTTGTAATAAGTGAAATAAAAGTAGTAATAATATTGAAAAAGGTTTTCAAATATCTAAATAATTTACATATTTTTATTATCATGGATGAAAAAAGTAATTGTAGAAGTCAGATTCAAGGTAATGGATTTCATCTGAATCTACATTCATCGAGTAATTTCTTGAGTATATACACCTTAATTATTTTAATAAAGTGTATTTACATTTCCAGTGAAAATATATGTAGATATATTATCAATTATAATGTTATTTAATTTATTTTAATTTGTTATTATTTCCTTGGAATAGTAATTGAATGTTCAATGTGGTATTAGAAACATTTAAGAATTGAATATTTAATTTAAAAATCATTTCTCCATTCCAAAATTCTATAAATTATTTTAAATATCATTTTCATTGATATAAAAGGATTATAAAGGTATCTCATGTCTATTTTAAATTTCCTTATGAGTATTTAATAAGGAATATTTTTACCTTTTTTATATGGAATGTTATTTTAAATCACAAAATGTTTTTTCTCTTAATTTACATAGTGATAAATTGCATTCTATCACCATTAGAATTATTTTATTTCCAGATTATTTTACAAGAATGCATGTTTTTTCGAAATGAAAATATTTATTTTACTTTTTGGTATTTTCTTATTTTATTTTTTAAAATGTTTTGTTAAATAAATAACATTAATTCATTTTTTATGAGTCAAAATGAAATATTACTGGTGACATGTTTAATATATTATTCTGTTATGATTAATGATTATAAAATGGTACTTGGAAATTTGATGTGATGAGATGTTATAAAAAAAAGATATGTGGTTATGAAAAACAAATGATCGGTGGGTCAATGATATCCCTCAAATTTATTCGGCATGAAAGTTGATGAAATGTCTATTCCATTTATAAAAGTTACATGTATGGAACTCAACTGCATATTTATTTCATTTATAATATTGAAATATATATTGGTTTCCCAAGATTCCAATATTTTTTATCTATTAATTCCATGGTTTATGTTCATATATTGATAAAAATTTCTATAAAATGAGATTATTTTCAATGTAATGCCTTTAATAATTCATAAGGGTCAAAAGTATTAAATTATGATAATGTTTTCATGAGTTTTAAGTGTTATCAGCAGAATAAGGGTTTCATTATTTTTATATCACTTACTAATATTTTTATGCTCATAAGATAGTTTTTTTTCTAAGGACATGAACATGATTAATGGATTGGTAGAATTCATGTTAAAATTTATAAAGAGTTTTCATATAAGGGATCACGATTTATTTTATATGATTATGGTTGTAGGAAAATATGAACTATTATGTAGTTTCAACTTTTAATTACAAATTTTTTATGTATGAGTTATGAAATTATCTTATTGAACTATAAACCAGAAATGATCATTAATGTTATGAAATAATTCTTTTTCACTTAATTCATGATTATGTGTGGTTTATGGATTAGACATGGTAAGAACAATTGTAATAACAAACGTTCTTTAAATCATAATGAAATCATCCTCACATTACTCTATGATTATGAACAAGTCATATTTCATTGTCAACATGGGGATGGAATTATATTTTTATTATAATTCTTAAGAAACCTGATAATATCCAAAAAAACCCAAGAAAAGTAATGATTTCAGTCATCATGGATGACCTATGACATTTATCATTGCATAATCGACATATATACCATAACATGTGATTATATAACCCCTAAATTAAACATTCAGAAGAAAAAATAAAAAATGGTAAATTGTTCATAATGATTCACCTTCTATGAGGACATTTTCTAATATTTATGTTATCTACATTCTCTTTCGTTCAGTTTTAATATAATTTTTCTTCCATATAATGATTACCAAAAACCGATCATGATGGTATTTAAAGTATCAATTCATTAAATCCATGAAGTTAGTTTTATAATTTGTAATATCCAAAGGAGTCACTATAAATTCATAATATATATAATATGGATGAAATTATATCTTATGTAGGTCCTTTTCCAGGTCCTTTAACTGATGATATCTAGAATGCATATCAAAATTTGAAATTTATTTAGATCCATGTGTTTTAAAAGCCATTATAATAATACATAGTATATGACATATGGTTTTAATTATAATATTACTAATATAGTGATGATAAAAGAAAAGACACATTGACCAAAAATTCTTAATAAAACAGAACATGTGGATACCATGGTGATGCACTAGGGTGTATGAATCCCTTCTCAAGAATCTATTGTATTTTATTCTTTAATTCCTAAAAATAAATTGGAATCATTTATAAGGATGGTTCTAAATATAAATAGCACTATATATGGGAAATATTGAAAACCGAACATCACAATTCGGTGGCAGACCAGAAAATTATTCTTGAAAAAAATAAAAAACTCTTATAAAATTGGTTTACCCTTCAAAATGATTTTTATTGCAACCATATGTGATAGATAAAACTCATGTATAATAATTACATCCCATAATATGGATTCAGTATCCACGGGAATGTAATTTTCATCATTTCATCTATAAATTAATATATTATAATTAGGAATATTAAATATGCCTTAATTTCATCAGTAGTTAATATGAGATACATTTAGTAAAATTTGTACAAGGTGAAGAATCGCATTGAAGAGGGGATGATATGTTTAATTAGGATTATTCACAACTATCTGAAAATAAATTTCATAACCTGATAAGGTGATGCACTAAGAAATGTAATTTGAAAAATTTACTGGGAGGATAAATATATAAAAATATATTATATGATTAAGAGGGGATGATATGTTTACCTTTCACTAAGTCAATCTCATAAACCATTGAATTCGTCACGATCACATGAGATTTACCTATGTATTTTTTCTTACTTTATTATTGATGTTGATCATTAAAATCCATAATATTCACGAAATTATTTAAATAAAACAAATAATACATTCTTTTTAAGCATTTTAGTGCACATTAGTTTAGTTATTTTTCAACTCAATTCCAGTAACATGCCTATTTATCACCTTTCAACATTCATGGGTTTTATGACTTTACATTCTACATCTAAACCACATGCCAGTTTCATTCAAATACATTCCTTGATGATTAAACATATATTTTCATCATACATATAGATGTTATTTCTTTCCATCATGCGATATATTTTAGTTTTCATGAGCTTCAATCATTATTTTTGTGTCAAAACTATTTGAATTGGTTGAAACTCAAATTTCCATTTCTACTTTGAGTGTAACTTGATATATTTATCCATAATCAATGATTTCCTATATAGCTAATTCATTTTTAAAAAATTATTTAGGATACTAAATAAAATAAAAATTTTAATTTCAAGGATTATAGTTAAACTAGTTGCATAACATACGATCATAAAATTCGATATGTCTACATGTTTATGAACTTTTATGAAAATTATAATTTGGGGTAACCGCATAATTAATATATTTTAACATTAACCATTACAACATATTTTTCAATCATAAAATTATTTAATTTTAAATATAAGTAAATTATTAACTAAAACATGTATAAGGGATGAATTTATAGATAATATGAAATCAATTTTTCAAAATAAAATATAAATAGTCTATAAATAATATTACAAAATTTTATTGTCAGAACATATTATTATTGTCAATATTTGATCTATTCATTTAATTGACTTTAATTACAACATTGAAAAACTTATAATCAAAAATAATTATTTTACCATATCACAAAAATGTCCTGGATTTCTATAAAATTCATGTATCAGATTAATTTTCTAATATTACAATATTATTAACACTTTTAATCTTATATAATTATATTTCCATTAATTGAATAATTAATACATCAATATGGTCTATGTATTAAAGTTAATTAATTAGTTCATAATAATAATATATAAACTAAAATCATGAATATAATTTAATTAGTAAAATATATAATATAAAAAATCCTTAATAACTAATTTTTGTTTCCATATTTATAAACATAAATTATATTTATATAAATGATAGTTCCATTTTTTAAATTTGTTCGATTTATATAACATAGAATTTATTTTACTGGTCATGTGTCCATTAATTAACTAAATTTTTAACTAAAAATGATAAAGATCCAATATAAATTATTAAATAATAATTTTGATTAGAAATTATAGTATTATAACTTATTTACTTCTAGATTAATTGGAATTACATTTTCTCGGTGTGACAAAATTTACAACGATTACTATTTATATTCACAAAAAATTAAAGCAAGTTAATTAAAAATTATGAACATATTTATTATAAATAAGAATGTAATTATACCAAAAATAATGATCTAATAATTTATGTTGTTATTCTTAAAACATTTTAACTAATTTTTTAGAATAACCATTTTTATAAATACAATACATTATTAAGAATACAACTGGAATTATTTTTATCCTATGCATGGTAATTTTTTTTGAAAGATCAAATCATGAAAATTTTTAAATAATAAATAAATATACATAAAACAATTGAAAAATAATGATCATATTATTAAATTGATATAAAAACCATTTATCTCATTCAATAATTTTATTTTTCAGAACAACATCATTTTATTTATGGAAATTTTTTATTTTAAATTCCAATAATTTGATAAATAATGATTTTATTATTTATATATATATGAAAATATATTTCATAATTTATTAATTACTAATCATACCCAAAAACCTAATGGATTTGTAATACATAGAATATAATATTTCACTAATGCTATGTTTTTTTGTTTAAACTCTATGTTTCATGTAATGAATGCAATCCAATAATTTAAGAAAAATATTTCAAAAAAATATAATGGGCTCACATTCTAACCAATAAAAAATAACCATTTACCTGAAAATTAATCACATAAATATTAATATATGTGTAGATATATACCTCATCACATCCCCATGTTCTCTCATAGATTCCTAGGATTGGTGGTTTCAAAAAATTCTATTAACCTTCAGAGTGGTTGTGATAAATATAAAATTCTATCTAAGATCCAGAATATATAAATATTACACTTTATATAAAGGAACTTGTAACTTTTTAATGAGATATGTGTATAGTACATTAAAAGGATTGAGTATTTACATCCTCATGATAGATAAATTGAACAATTCATGAATAGTTTAGACATTCTGGGGATGTTCCAATCTATAAGATATTGTCCCTCTATAAACACGAATGAAAAAAAGTAATATTCCTAGGGCTTGGATTTATATTCCAGACAATTCAAATCACTCCCTTCAAAGGAGAGATTAATAGGTATTTCTTGACACCAACTTCATACTCGAGATCATTCCATTGATTGACAACATAATTTTTTTATCGAACATGAGATGCTCTTAATTGTTGTGGAATGGATATAAAAATTAATACCATTTTCTCACAAATACCAATTTCCAATATATTTTATTCTTCATATTTAATCTAATAGGATTGAATTATTCACATCATTCTGTAGAGGAATTTATAAGGATTCAAATTCAATTATAGTGAGAATGGTATTTTTATTAGAAAATAATAAAAATGGAAGTTGTTGATCCCAACCACATAATAAATCCAGAGATCATGATATCATCAAATATTATATTGTTGGAATTATTCTCTTAGACTACCCACTAGTCTAATGATGATAATTAATTTTCTATTATATCATTGTATCATGTTCATACAGAATACATCCCAATAACATCTATGTCAATCATGGATCTCAATATGATACAAAAAAAAGTGGTACTACATGGAATTTTACCAGCACATTAATATATATACTAGAAATATGATGAATAGATAAATATTATGTAATTGAAACTAAGTACACCGATGTCATATGTTGATTGATAATAACCATGGAAGTGTTAGGGTCCTTATTATTATTTTGTATGTCCAATGATGTTGTTTGTGATTATGTTCTCCCATTTCTATTCATATATGATTAAAGGTTTTAATATCCCCATATAGTTCTATCTCACATCCCTAACATGATAACAACACAAAAACCAAGAAACATAATATACAGTAATTATCCTCTTTAAATCCTATAAAATAGCCATTCAATTACAAATAAATCTTTTTACATCTAGTTTGAATAGAGATCGATGAATAAGAAACCTTATCCAATAACTCCATTATCAAATATAGCATTGGTAGGACACCAAAATATATCATTAATCTAATATCATCATCACAATAATGGTTAAAGAAAAGAACATTTCTCTCAATCTTGTGATGATCCACATATTTTTTTTCACCTAATTAATCCTTAGAGTGAAAGTTGGTTTAATATTAATTTGATTAATAGTATAGGTCCCTCCTTCATTTAATATTTCCAAATCAATCTCTTGTAAATCCCCAAGAAATGGATGTTTTGTGATCCTCATCATTGAAAATAGATCATGATTCTTTTGGAATAAAAAATCTACCACCTTATTTTCATTCCCTTGTTGATGATGTATTTTTCATTTATAATCATTAATCATATACAATAATCTTCATTGGTGCATGTTCAAATTGTTATCCGTGAAAAAAAAAATACTTTTTCATTTTTTTGGTCATTATATATGTTAGTCATTTAAAAGTATATATAATTACCTTATATAATAAATATATTAATTACAATTTTTAACTCGAAATTAATACATGATTAATTTATTATATGGATATTATATTTTAATGAGGAATAAGATTCTAAAATATAATTCTTCTTGAAAAAACTTCCTCGTACCTTATTTGACGCATTACTCTAGATCAAAAACAATTCTCCATTATATACTAGTATGAGAATTATTACATCCAATTTAATTATAGAATATTTAATTTTAATATTTATTTATATTTATAAATTGGATAGAAATTTAATCGTAAAAAGTAAACTATTTCTAATAGTTTTCTAGATAGAGAATAATGCGTATTTATAAAATATTTTTTTTATTCATGACTGAGTGATACAAATGAACAATATACTATTAAAATTATTATTTTAATTTTTAGATACTTTCTAAAAAGCTATATCCGAAGGAATTAATATGAAAAAATAAATTATCATTACATATTATTATAATATTTATTACATTCATTATACAAATTCAATAGGCTTAAAATAATAATAAATCCATTTTAAGCATAAAAAGCTCTACATTTTTGAAAATGTTTTTTATCATCTATTATTGGAGAATGAATTTAAAAAAATTATGAAAATTATAATTTTTTATGTAAATGTTATCTTAATTTTTTTAAATGATATATAAAATTTTTACTTCAGCGAATGTTTTATATTTTTGAGAGAACATTCATATTTTTATTAGTTATTAATAATAGTGAATAATAGTTCAAAAATATAGTTTAATATAAATTATTTATATAGATAAATTATGATTTTATTTGGTTTTAATGTTGATTAGATTAATTTTTTATCATGTAAAATAATTAATGTCATTGGAAACAATTTTATATAGAATATAGATATAAAAAATAACAATACTGTGAATATTTTTACATTAAAAACTAGATTTGTCATTCCTTTTATGGTATAAAATTTAAACGATTTCATGCCAGTTTTGGGATTAAAAATTGTAAAATAGATTAAATATTTTGAATAATAATAATTTATTATTTATAATGATTTTAAAAATGAATTTTTATAAAATATTAGAGAAAGAGATTAAAAATAATTAAATCGATGAAGAAGGAATCTAATTTAATAAAGAACTATACCGTTAAATTTAAACCCCAATTGACATATTAAAATACTGGAAAAAAATATTTTCATTGCATATTTGTACCCTATAATCCCATTCATAAATTTTGGACCATTATTGGGCCCACATTACTCTAGTAAAATATGTATGGAATTCAATTTTATAATATTTACAAGATTGTCACTCCTCCTCCACTGTTAAAAGGAACTCACCCTTATCATTTCTCCATAGATATAAAGACATTTTTATAGCACATAATATTACAAAATTAATCTTCCAACATCCCATACCTAACCCTAATATCCTATCCTCATAAATATGGAAAACCATGGAAGGCCTTCGCTTCAAAAAATAAATATGTTACCTAGAAAAGTTGGTATATACTTCTGCAAACTCATTTGTTTTATTTTAATTCTCTACCACAAAAATTCTAATTATTCCATACCCTTATGATAACATCAGTATATTAAATATAATAATATGTTTTTATTATATTCATTCTATGAACAAATAGACAAAAAATCCATTTAATGGGTTACAAATGTATCATTTATGTACTAAAAACTATCACCTCACGTAACGATGTGATTTGTTTTTCATTTAACACCTCTCATTATTAGTAATTATGAGCAATCCATTGTTTATATTGGATATATATATATATATATATTGTATTTTCATATTTTTATACTTACAAATATTCTATATACGGATACATTAATACTTTTAATTTTATCAAAATACGATAACATCATATGTGGACGGGTGCACTACCACCTCCAAAATGTGATGTGATATGTTTACACATTACATGTAATGTATTAAGGTTTTGTTTAATTAAAAATATTTTCAATAAATTATATATATATATATATTATATTCATTACATAATTACCTTTTTGGAAATATAATATATTATATTCATTATTACCCATTCACACAATGAAAAAGCAATAACGTCATTATTTGATTGTAGACTTCGACCAACTCAATGATATATGAATATTTTTACATCACAATAGATATATATATATATATATATCAGTATATATTATTATATAATATGATATTTATTATATAGTGACCATTATAAAAATATAATTGTCACTTACTTTTTTCAATAATGATCATTGAAAAATGATAATGTTAATCATGTGTACACAAAGCCTAGCGTCTCCGTGAAAGTAACATTGGTTGATTTCTAAAACCATATTTCATGATTTTTTTTAAAAGTATAATTGATCTATAATATTAATTATTGTTTTATTATTATTAATATCTATATGTTTTTGAAATTAAACCACTGATAATATTTGACATTCCAAAGTATTTTTTCCTAATATATCGAATATAGTCATAAAACCAATCATAGAATTAATTTTTAATTTAAATGTGTATAAAATTGTAATAATTGAAATAAAATAAATGGTAATAATGATAATGGATAGGAAAAAGTAATATAAATAAAATTAATTTATTATCTATAATGATAAAGACACACGTGACATGTTGGACTCATAGAACAGAATTCCATCTCCATCCACTATAATGGAGACGTTTCTTGATGATATGAACGATTTTTATTTTATAAATATTATATATAGCCACTTGGAAATTATATATCCATATTGTATCTATAAAAATATTATTTCATTGATTTAAAATGTTATTATTTAACATGATAATGATTTATATATAGACCAAGCATTAAACATTATGTAAACTAGTCAATTTAACTACAATACAATTATTACATTCCCAAAGATCATTTAAACATATGGTTTTAGAAAATTAGGTAATAATAACAACCCAAATGAATAAAAAGTGGATAATACTATAATAATATCCATTTTCTCATAATAATTGTTTTTAATATAAAATGAATTATTCTCATGAAAAATAATCATAACTTTCATCATGGATATTTTTCTCGTTCTGACGCTTAAATTCATGTGAAAAAAATTTAAACCATGGGACTTACAACAAAAGATAAGTAAGGGGAATAAAAATTTCAATAAAAAACATCGTTCTTAGAATATTTATTCACATATTAAATAATTTTCACAAATATATACTTGTCGCCATTAAAATACCATTTACTTAATTTTCTTATTACATGATATATCCAAAAAACATATGAATATTTATTTAACCATTTAGGTAACATGGGGGATTAATAACATAAGATTGACACACTTACAAATATAATATTAATTTCTAACCATGGGAATTCCATACAATTTTACCCTCACAACTACTATATGATATAACCCTGACATCTACCTTATGGTGTAAACATCAAAGGTACACTTGGAATAACCATTACAGTCAACATACCACATAATCAAACCCAATGCATTGGATTGATATATATATACCTCCCTTGATCATAAAAGAATTCTATGAACTATAACAAAATCATAAAATAGGAATACATTCATTATAAAAACATTCATATTTAATTTTCAAAAAAATGGAAATTTACAATAATTTTTCTATAGAAGAGTACCCTAACTCAGGTTCCCCTACTAAAAATGTGTTCAAAAATCTAATATAATAGTTAAAATAGTGTTATTAATATATTAAATGATTTTATTAAAGATTATAATACCTTATATGATTGATTTTTTACATCATTAAACCCATTTATTAATAATGTTCTCTTATTTAGATAGATGGAAATGCATTATTTTCATGGTTTCCATGGTCGATTCATTATGGATTTTTTTTCGAATCGATAAAAAACACCATAAGTATAATGGAATTTTATTTATTTGTTTAAAAAAATTTAAATTATATAAGAAATAATTTTTTATATTTGAGAAATATAAAATAGATAAAACATTATTTAAAATTATATAATAAATTTTGGTGGTTTTTAAAACTATCACAATATTATATCATTTTATTTATGATCATGTTTATATATTTGTTCATGAATATAAGTTAAATTATTATATTTATAATAAAATATGATTTCATAATAATAATGGTATTATGACCACCTATGATGTTATTATTGTAAAATGAAAACACAACATCTAGGATGAGGCTAAATTGACACATCACAGACGATGTTATCTATTTTAGAGTATATGGATATGTTGAGAGGTTTGATGATAGATATTCCATTAACATAATAACATTCAAGTATATGTAATATTTTGTATTTTTCATGTCACATTGATTCGGGTAGGTGATTATTGAATAAGAAATTAAAATAAATTGAAAATAAAATAAATGAAAATTATAGAGGATTTTTACTCTTAAATTTTTATCCTTGAGAACCTCTTTAAGTCACATGCTATTGGAATTTTGGTTGGACCTGCTTCTATAAGATTTGGGGAGTAGGATGGGGAAGGTAAATGTTATTAAATTAAACAAGCCACCAAGATTTTATTTTTTAGAAGAAGTGGAGGTGATTGGTGGTATTCAGAGTGATAGAGAGTGGATTGGCTTAATATTGTTTTCATTAGTTTATTATGTTGGCTCATGACTATGAACTGTTTGTTCATTATCAATAAATAAATAAAAATAACTATGGATTTATTTATATTATTGTTATTACATCATAACAAACTAAATGAATAGTTTATTTAAGTTATAATGTATATAAAACATAAATTACAATATTTTACTACTCACTAGAAATTCATATATTTCAAATAAATCCCTAAAATTTTCTTTTAAAATTATCCAATTGGATGAATTAAAAAGGATCTCCACTATATGAGAATAATTTTATTAAATATGAAATTTAAATTTAAATTATAATTATAATTTATTTTTAACAATAATTTTTTTAAAATAATAACTAATTACTGATAAAGTTGAGGCAAAACCTCTTCACTAAATAGTGAAATAAAATAATGAAGACTAAGTGGATTGGGGTTAGAAAATAATAACACCCCTTATTAAGGATAGATAATTTTTTAAAGTGTTTTATTAATGAAACCCAAATGGATTATAATCCTTATACTCCTAGTGAAATTTTTCCACTAATGGACTAAAATAATTATATTGATCCTTTCTCCCACTTGAGATTGATATAGTTCAAATTATAAACGTAATGCGAGAGTAGTTATTCCCTATATTTGTCTAATTAAATGGTACTGATGATATTACATTAGTGAAAATATCTTTTTCCTTTTCAATACATCCTCATTATGATCCATTCTTTGGTGTTCTTCTTTCCATGTTTCTGTATAATTTAGCCCAATATTGGTTAGACACCAATGAATATTAATTTTTTCAACAATTTGGGAACCAAAATTATCAGCACAGGAAAAAAAAATTTAGAATGATTGTGATCTCTCATTTTATCTAATGTTATTTCTGGAAGAATGATACTAGTAAACCATCCATGGAGAAGGACTAGCTCTATCTGATATGATGGTTTTGAATACCCATGGGAGACTATATCAAGCCCTATATCATCAGGGTGAATATCCCTGGTTTTCTCTATCTTATATTGATTATTAATCCCTTCCATCTATAAGGAACACAACTATACTGCTCAAGATACTTCTCATACACTATATCAACACGAACAAAATTATTATTTATCACATCACCTATTCTTCAACACCATTCACACAAGCCAGGAATCCTTCCTTTTCTAATGAAGTGAGATACATGATCCCTCATTACTATTATTTTTTTCATCTTCCTACATCCCTACTGATTATGATACCTGATAGATTACAAGTTATGAGTTGTATTCGTAAAAAATATTTCTTCAGATGTAAAATAGTTTAAGATAAATTATTGAATTATTTATAACTAATTTTTAATTTGATATCATATTTTGATTTGGATATCACCACCTGATCAACTGATTAATAATTTAGAAAAAATTCAACTATCACCATATCGTAATATTTAGAACTTTCTAATTCAGTAAATCTATTAATTTTGATGTTAACTCCCACACCCAATTAAATATCAAATAGGATGTGAGGGTGCCAATATATCCAATTCAAATTCAAAATTGCAATCATCACTCGAACTCCAATGTTAGTGATAGTGAATTGGTTGAAACAGAAGACCCATTCCAAAATGGAAATCAATCATATCGTAAGGGAAAAGAAGTGGATACCCCATTAATTATTCATGATCACCTCATTCTATAAAGGGATGTGAGAAAATCCTTTTCTAATCTGGATACATATGAAATCAGAGGAACCAGAAACCATAATGAGTATTTTGGATGATTTTTTCCTTCAATAGCTTACCCCAATGAAAAAAATACATCGATATAGAAAATATAATCAACAAATCATATACCTATCAAAGTTAAAATCATCATTAGCCTACACATGAGAACCCTTACATTTGTGAATTATTATTTCAAGAGAAAATTTCTTCAATTATTCATAATTCTTTATGATTTATTCACCATTTCATTCTATACTTTCTCTCTCATCTCTCAACGACGAGGGTACCCAATATCATTACGATGGAGAATAAGGCCCTAGAGAGAGGATCTCAAACTCCATTTAATGTCGAAAGGCCATTCTGAATCCATTGAAAAAAACATTTCTACTGCACGATCTCCAAAACACAACTTCCATCCTCATATATCATAAAATTATAATAGATATTATAACACTTTGAAAAAGTAATTAAGGCCTCATAAAAATAATATATATTAATATGACAACTAATATTAATTTATGAATATATTTTATATGATATAGTTTTTTGTAAATTATTATATTAATTATAAAATTGTGAAGAAAAATTTATATGTCACAAAAATATCAACACATAATTAATAATTTTGAAAACATATATTTAATTATTCCATGATATAGTTATATCATATTTTCACTTATAAGATACATGTATCTTATTTACACATTCATAAGATATGAAACATTTCTATATTTATATATTCTAATATGTCTACAAATTACATTTATTTCATTATTCATTTTTATTTAATTAAACTGTTCATTCCATTAATCAAATCAAAATACTCATAAGAAACATGATTCTTTTATTCTACCAGCCATTAATAAATTCTATTTATGATATTTTTATTCACTTATTAAACATGTGAGGATACCCTTACCTCATAGAATTATCATATTATCATGTTTCTTATACAACAATGTGATTTCTCATCAAAACAATATCCTGGTGACATACCATATTCCACAATAATTTCCCTCTATGATTGAGAATTGGAATTGGTTTATGTTTATAAGATTTGTATATTTCAAATTGAACTAGTCCTAGGATCAAAATTTTGAAGGAATCTGGAATATAATTTATCATCATTAATTCATCGAAAAAATTGTGAACCTGAGATAAAATCTGAGGAAATGGTCCTCAACATACAAGTAGTCGAAATATTTCTATAATTACAAAATGAGAAATGAACCACATACTTATAAATTTACTCTTACAGAAAATAAAAACCATTTACATAGAGATAATTTAAGGAAAACCTGACATCCAAACATGAAATAAAATTATTTCATCTTGTTATTTTCAAAAGTTTTTTTTCTTATCTAGAATATCCGCATCTATTCAATGATGATTATCACAATCTCTACTACTCCATCTATTAATTTTAGTACAATCAAGATCTTCTCCCAAACTTCATCACAAAATGATGGAGTTTCACATTTTCTACAAAATATTTATTTAAAGGTTTTTATCAATATATTGGAATAGAAACAATTATTATAAGAAAACTAAAATAAAGAAGTACGTTTATTCTAGCTTTTATACAATGAATAAGAAAGATGAACATCTTCCAATGTCGACAGAGTTCTTTTTAAATGTCTATTAGAATGATAATGAAAGGTTGTGCTAAAATGTAATATAGTTCCCAACAAAATCTAAAGGAATTTGAACAATAGAGATGTTAACATGTTAAATGGTACATAAAATAGACAAAGGAACTCTATATACACTAAATATTTCATTGATGAATATTAGGGAATGTTGATATAATGTCATAGTTTCAAAAAAAGGATAAATATGTAATTATTTATTTATTAGATCATTAATAACTTAAATCACATTTTTACATCATGAATACTTATATTGTCCCACAATGATTTCCATAGATATATTTTATCATTTCCCCTATAGTACTAGAAAATAATACATCATCACCTTTTGTACTTGTCTCTCTTATTTAACATATTTGCCAATTAAAAAATTAAGGATAAAATATTCAATATCTGTTTTCATTATATACCACCAGTAATAATCCCAAAGGTCTCTATACATCATATTCCTATGAAGAGAAAGTGAAAATAGTAACTACGAGCTTCACATAACAATTATTTATTTATCTTTAAATAACATGGCATGAATTATCTCATACCAAATATCAAAAAATAATCTTTATCAATAATAAATTCTTTCATATTACCCTTTTTAACCATTTCACCATTTTTTATTTAACTCATGGCCGTTATGATATGATTGATAAATTATGTATGATAGAGATTATAGCATAGACCCCTGAATCAATAAAGATACATTTCTTTCTCCCAAAACATCCATTCCAAAATTCATAATATCATTAATCAAGGGGTAATGTACCAAATGTCCATGGTTAGTTTAGCATTATATATTCGAATCAAGGAATATGCCACCTTCTTTTCTTCTCTATGATGGTAACTGTTTATCCAATCATAATCTAATATAATTTTAATCCATCTTCTCTATCACATGTTCAATTCCTTTTCAGTAAATAGATATTTCAAACATTTATGTTTAATATATATTTTACGTTTTTAAACAGTGAAATTATACCTCCATAATTTTAATGATAAAACCATAACTAGTAAATCCATATAATGTATGGATAATTTAAATTCGGTGGATTTATTTTTCCTGAATCATAAATAATAACGTTATCATTCTGTATCCTAACACAACTAAATACCATCAATAATGAATCACTATAGATGATCAAATACCCATTTTTTAATGTATGGGAATAATAGAGCATTCACCACTCATCGTTTCTGTTCATGAAAATAAAAATCACAATCTTCCATCCAAAGAAATTTAACCCCATTTCATGTTATCATAGATAGGAGGATATATAGACAAGATAATTTTATGAAGAAATAGTTATAATAGCCTTCTAATATCATAAAACTAATAATCAATGTAACATTTTTAGGTCTGGTATATTCACAACCACTTTTGTTTTGGAAGGATCAACTATTATCGATTCCTTTTTTAAAAATTTCCCATGAAATAAAATATATTATTAGGAAAAATAAAATTTTACATATTTTTATAACATAATTTATTAGATAGTTTTCATGAAAATACATAAATGTTTTTCCTGATCTTCGAAACATTTTGAAAAAACTGAAATATCATCAATAAGAAAAGAAACAAATATCAAAAAATTCCATAAATATTCTATTTATATGATCCATAAATATAATAGAGTTATTTTCAATCAAAATCGTATGACAAAAAAATTATAATTCCCATATCTAGTTTGAAATGATGTTGTTGGAATATCATCACATTTCACATTTAGTTGATAGTACATAGATCTCAAGTCAATCGTGGAAAAATATCGGTCTCTGTGAAGCTGATACAACTTCATTGGATGACCAAACATGTTCTGAAGTAGTCTCAAAGGATTTAGCTATACCGTTATTCATATAGTATGACTACTTTCCATCATTCATATCATTCTTTGGGACGGTATTGTAATAAATCACTATTTCACTACATACAAAACACTTTACATTTTTCTTATCAGAATTATTCATAATAACACTTAGAAAATTTTCATTTCAATATGAATTTATATTTCAAAACATAACACATCAAAATTATGTGTTGGAGTTGTTATGGAATTTACTATGGTTATTATTACTAAACATTCAAAAAATTGGAAACTGTAATTTCATATCATTATATTTCTTTGATTTATTATTACCCATTTCATTCCATATAGACCTTTTCACCTAATTCTTTTTAATATTTACATGATAATCAATAATCTCTTTTTATAACCTATTAGGAAAAATAAAAAATTCACTTATAATAATTTAATTCATGAGAATCAAATTTCATTCGAGAAATCTTCATCAATAAAGATTAAAAATGATTGATTTTATTTTCATTATATAAAATGAGATTTGAATCATAGCTTTGGAATCACATGATGTTTTCATCATACAATACTAATGAATTACCCTATTTTTGTTTCAGCTAAATGAGTGGATTTTCCATCCTATTTCAATCCACCATAGGAAAAAAATCATGGAAAATATTCATAAATTCATCACCTCCCAAGTAATTAATATCCTCATTATATATGTTTATCTTGACCATTTTCCAACATTGGTATGCTTCATGTTCAACATATTAAAAACAAATCTTATCATTTTTATTATCTATACACCCTATGCCATTGAATATAATTTATAGTGTTTAAAGCCACCCTTCATCCACCACTGGGTTATAAAATCAATTGAAATCATGAGGCTATGGATTTATAAAATGTTCCACTATCTTAGTTTTTATTTATGTTCGATATATATGTTCTCTTGAATGGATGTAATGTATATTTGTGGCTTGTTTCAACTGATCCGATAATATCACACATTTATAAGTCCTAATACCCACCATTCCATGACATGGATTTGAAATGATATTATCCTCTAGGTACCTACACATATAATCACCCCTTTCGTAGAAAATAATTTTGAATAGACATATCATAGATAAAGAAACTATATAATAATTATATGATATATTATTTAAATATAATCTTATTGCAAATATTATTTATCAGTATTCTATTTACATCATCATAACCCCTAATAATATATAAACCTTGTAATTATACCAACTATTAGTACCTAGCCTTAATCATTTCCTAATATCATTATTTTAAAAACAATAAACATTTTACTTTACCAAAGATATTTTCAAATTGGAGTTTTATATAATTGGGGAAAAATAATAACACACAAGCATAAAATATGGATCATTCTAGAAGTGTATACAAATATATTTCAATATATTATTTTTTTAATATAACATGGATTTTCCTTCGAAAAACTCATCACAACATTAATCATGACTTATATAAACTTATCCATTCTTAAAAATAACCAATGAACTTTTTTTATAACATTGGATAAACACAATAAGATCGGAAATGGGTGTAACATGAATCAAAGAAACTATAGGTCTGTGAATACATAAATCATATGAAATAAGTTTTAAAAAGATATACTTTTTGAAAAAAACGTATCATATACTTACTATATAAAAGCATGACATTTCCATAAAACATATAAAACATAATTAAACCATTTCGGTAGAATTGGAAATTACAAACATAATATTGTAACAGACTTGACAACCATAGGATTTGTATTCATAATGGATAACATACAATTTATCTACCATGGATACCTTATGATGTAACCCTCATGTGTACCTTATTGTGAACCCATCATAATTACACATGGAATATACATTATAGTTACCATTAAAAATAAGCATCCCCAAACGAATTGGATGGAGATATAGGTTCCACCCTTCATCATGAACAATTCCTAATAACCAAAACAAAATTACAAAAACACTAATACCGTTGACATAATAACATTCTGTTTGATTTATAAAAAAATTTAAATTTAAAAAGTGGTTGTTAATGTAAATTGCATTACCCCATGTATATCTTATATAAAACCTGTTAAATACACCTATATAATGGTTTAAATTGTTGGATTACTATATTATTGAATTATTTGAATATTTTTTGTACATTATATGATATTTTTATAACATAATTCCTCATATTTGTTACTAATATTTTGTTATTTATGTACATTCAGTTGCATTCATTTCCTGGTTTCCATGGTCGGTTGGTTATGGATTATTATGTTGAATGTAAGAATAACTAAAATAGTGGATATATAATGATTTAGTATGACTCTAAAATTTTAAATGATACCAGAAATAATTATCTTTTTAAATATGATAATGATTGATTTGATAAAACATTGATAAAAAGATTTAATTTATTTGGGAGTATTTATGACCATCACAAAAATAAGTCATTTTATTTCATATCATGATTATATATTGGTTATATTATATTATATAAAATATAATATTTATAATAAAATATTATTTAACCATAATAATGGTTTTAAGACCAACCATGAAAGTGGTGATGTAAAATGAAATCACCTCATCTCTGATGATCGTAAATCCAAATATCATGGAATATATATTGATTTTTTTTGAATAAGAGTATCTGAGGAGAGGGTAAATTAAGGATATTCTATTAACACCGTTAAATTATAGTATATGTAGGATTGTCGCGTTTTCATGTAACTAGGATTATGGGATGGAAGGAGTGAATAAGGAAATAAAATAAATTGAAATGAAAATTAATGGGGATTTTAACTCTTGAATATTTGTCCATGGGAACTTCCTTATGGAACTTGGTTATGAACTTTTGGTGAGACCAAATGGTATTGGACCTGGCGAAGTGTAATGTTTATGTTATTTAGTAATAATTAAACATGACAAAAGGTTTCGAGGTGTAAGGAGAAGAGGTGGGGGTATTTATTCTATATAAGTGGGGTGTTTTTTTAAAAGATTTTAAATTTTTTATTTTGTGCCAAGACAATGAATTTCAAGATTATTGTATCTTAATATATTTAAATAATTAAGTTTTATTAATAATTATAGTTCATATATCAGTTAAGACCATTGGGAACTTTTATTTAAATTTTATTTTATATATATCCTAAATTAACACATATCACTTTTCACACAAAAAAACTACATTAGAAAATTCTCAAAAAATCGCCCAAACCATTTTTATGTGTATTATTAAATAATTAACACCATTTTATGAAATCTATTTTTAATTATATGTGAAATTTATTTTTTAATTAAAATCATCATTTATTTAAAAATATAAATTTTGAAATTATAAATGATTTTATAAAACATTAATAAATTAATAAATATCACATAAAATTTTCATATAATCAAAAGATAAAATATTTATGTATGAATATATTTTATGAAGATAATTTTTTTTAAATATTTAAATTAATTTTTAACATATAAATAAACAATTAAATGTCACAAAAATATCAACACTTATCTTATATCTTTCAAAACAATTATTTAATTTTTCCAAGACTAAATATATCATATCTTCACTTAAAAGATACATAAATTTTATTTACATATTCTTTGAAGAGGATAATATTAAATTTGTGTAGATTATTTTATTTATAAATATCACTTCTTATCATTATATAATAACAATCAATTTAGCTATTTAATTTCACAATGATATTAAATAATTTTTTGTATACCTTGGTTGTTCTAATTTAAATTTTAAATGTGGTATTGGAATCTTTTAATATTTAATGATATAATTTAAAAATATGTTCTCAATTTTAATATTCTTGATATTATTTTAAATTTATATTTATATCATGGAAGAGTGATTATTATGTACATTTATCTCTATTTTAAATTTCATTCAATGGTTTTGAAAATGAATTATTTTACTATTTTTATATGGATAATTTTATCAAAAAATAACAATGTTTTATACCTAATGATTATAATGATAATGAATTGTTTGTTTCCATAACTATTATAACATTTATAGATTCTATTACAAGAATAAATTATTTCTATAAATAAAGTAATTCTTTCTCATTTTTTCTGTTTTGTTATTTAAAATTTGTTCTCAAAACAGATTAAATATTTCAGTAAATTAAAATGTATTTAAATCAGTGAAAATTTCATATTATGTGTTACCTAATGATAATTTCATTCCCAACGTGTTATGATTGAATAATGGTACTTGTAAATTTTATAATTGTTTATAAGATAAACTAATAAGGGTGGTTCCATCATAAACCCATTAAGGGTTAGTATATGGTTTCTGTCAAATTCATTGGGTATAGAAGTTGGTCGTATGGATAGTTCATTTATATGAGTGATTTGTATGGATGTTGACCACATAGTCATTCCATCCATAAGAGTGATAAGTATAATGATGTAACAATATAAAAATATGTTTTATAAATTCATTCCATTAGTATAACAGAAATATTTAGTTTACCAAAAAAGCATGAAATTAGATTATTTTAAAAATTAAACTATTTAATACATGTTAAGGGGAAATATTAATGCATTGTGATAAAGTTTTCATTAGTGTTTCTATTATAATTATTTAATAACGTTTTGCATTTTTTATGTACCTTAATGAACTTTTTATATTCATCCAACATTTAATGATTTTTACATGACTTAAGGATGATTAATGAATTTGGATGTTGATAGTCATAAAGAGTTTTTATAAAGAAGATCATGACTTATTTTAAATATTGTAGATTATGTGACAAATAAATACTTCATGTTATTGTTCATGAATGTGTTATTCACTAATTATATAAAACTCTAATATTTAAAAAAACCATAGTGTGGAAGAAATTAAAATTTACGAGTCGAATCAATATTATGTAATGTATAAGGTTGGGGCCTTATTTTTTCTATCAATGGTATGTTTAAACAAATTTATAGGTTATAATTTATTTATTAAAATAATATAAATATAATTTAATTCATATTAAATATAAAGTGTTATTTAATTTAATGATTATCATATTTATTCAATTAAATTATGTTTACTCTTAATGGGTTTTCATAGAGGAAACAAGGCACTGATTGTGGAAAATATATATGATGAAGATATCCAACCAAATCATCATCCCAAGATGGTGAGAATATGAATAGAATAGTTTTTTTAATAATGACACAATTTACTTAGGAAATAAATTTTGTTTGTATCCATTAGAGAGACAATCATGATCTACCATAGAGGATCATGATGCCACTAGATCATTTTATGAAGTAACATCTCCTGTCATTCAGAGGGTCATATTACTATAATATATCTGAAGGATTGATTAGATCCAATTAAAATATATTTTATATCTAGTGTTTTTTCTAATCACTATATGTAAACTATATTAATTTCACTTTTTGATGATGAATTCAACCAGTGGTGGTCAATGTTTATGACTATGAAGGAAATTTAGTAGTTAGATGCATTGGAATTGGTTTAATTTAATTATATTTTCCATAAAAATATTTGTATATTGATTTTTGACATAGTATATAATAAAAATTCATGGAATTGAGTTAAAATTTGTTTTATTTTGTTGACACATATAAATAAAACTTCACTATATTTGATATGTTTGTCCCAAATTATATATGAGATATTGATAGTAAGATAATTTAATTTTACTCAGGAATAATGAAAATGAATAGATGAAAATTAACCTCTCCTATTTTCTAGAGCTATGATAAATTGTTTTGATGATATAATAAGGTAGAAATAATGTTTTTATGGTAACATTTCCCAAGTGAATAGGAATAATAGGAGGACTAGTTGGTAGGCAATGGGAAAGAATTCATCAATGATTTTTGTAGGAATGAAATCATAATTCCTCTATTGGAAGAATTGTGGTAGAAATATTCCAAGATAATTTCTTCCAAAATTGTGGATGTGATTTTGATTTGGAAATCATGGTCACATAGATAATTACTATAAGTAAAATGACACAGTAAATATGGAAAATATAATATTAAGATATTTTAGTTGGAACGAGCTTTGAAATTTTTCTAATTTGTGTAAATATTTAATTACATAGGGTTTACTCCATCTACATAGAAGGTAAAAGGTAGTGGTAGACTATTTTACTACACATTTAGTTGATGTTCGTTAATAAAATGTTGTGGTTAATGGTATTTTTATAGTTTGTTCGATTTATGAAAAAGTATGTTTGATTCTAGATCATTATATTATTTCATTTATGTGAATGTTTCTATAAAATTAGAAATTTCACATAATGAATGTACGATAGATATTTCATTGAAAACTATGACTATAGAGTGACTATGATTTATTTTTATTTTTATATTTAAATTATTGGGATGGTCTTTCATAAAAATATCGCTGAACTAGCCATAGTGGACTTTGATATCAATTTGACAAAGGATTGCATTTAACTTCATCATTCTCATATATATTTAAAATCTAATAGAGTCTCATTCAATGATTTCATAACATTGATAACACACCAAAAATCTGTGAATTTTGTCACATATGAAATGAAATAAAATGTTCTACTTAGAGATATCCTAGTAGTGACTGAATTTAATGATGGTATTCCTAATGATTTTCATTGTTTTTTCTATATGAATAAGTTTAATATAATTTTTATTTGGTGTATGATGAAAAGAAAATTTCTAAAACCACTTATATAATATACTAACCAAATCATTTGTAATTAAAAAATTAGCTGAAGGATTTATTTGATAAAGGAATCAGTTGATCTAGTAATTCCCCATAGCATTCTTCTGTTTTATTTATGAAATTGAAAAAATGATATATGCCACAATTTATTGATTATAGGCCATTGAACAATATAACTATTAAGAAAAATTATCGTCTATAACTTATCGATATTTTTTTTAGCATATCCACAAATATGAATGTTTTTTGATGATTGATATGAGGCCCTAGTACCATTAGCTGAATGGGAAGGAGGATTCTATTTTAAAGACAAAAATTCATATAATATATGATCATTATGATTTTGTACTTATTCACCTTGGGTTATATAATTCACCTTCTATATTTATGATTTTTCTGAATAGAGTCTTCATAAATTTTTTGGATCATTTTTTTGTTGTAGTTGTAGAATATATTTTGGAATATTCGAAAATAGATAAGATAAATCAATTGAACTTGATTATTTGTTAAACCAATAAAATAAAAGAAATTATATGGAATGATTTGTAATATTGAATATACATTTCAACATAGTTTATTCCTTGAAAATATAATTTCAAAATATGGCATAATAGTTGACCCCTTAAAAAATATGTTTCTGAAGAGTGGAAAAGACCTACCAATGTTAAATAAATTCATATTTTTCATTAATTACAAGGTTATTACAAATGATGTGTTGAAATTGTTTTTGTTTATATAACTCAAGAAATATGTCCATGAGAATTTTAGTTTGGTTATTTGGATATAAGAGTATAATTTTTGATTTCAATAATTGAAATGAATATTGGGGAATTCCATAATGTTTTCCCGTCGAAAAAAAATTCAAAATTCATCAGCTACATTGATGCATCATTAAAAGGAACTGGTTTCATCCTGATGCTGAATTATAACATAATTCCTTATTCTTTATATTAGTTAAAAACTCATTAGTTAAATAACCCTACATATGAGTTGAAGTTAGATATAATTGTTTTTTTCTTCAAAAATTTTGTGGCATAATTTGAATGGATTGAAATTTGAAATATATATATATATATATAAAATTATGTAAAATATATTCATTAAAAATAATAGAACAAGATATAGATAATATGGATAGATGTAATCACGGATTTTGATTGTTTGATTCATTTTCATCATGGAAATGAAAACAAGTTGTCTGGTGTTTTGATTCCAAAAAAAATAATTCTAAATGAACAATACCAGATTTGGAATAGGAAAATGTAGTTACTGAATTGATAAATTTTTTCCAAGAATTTTGGGATGCATGGAATCCCTCTATTGTGTTTTAGGATATAGTGAAGTCATATTTATCATAATGAATTAATAGTGATCAGAAGGTGGATTAATCATTGTAATAGAAGGATTAATTCATTAAGAATGTAAAGTTTCCTGAATTTAATACTGATGAAAATGGTTTTTTTATGATTTGGGATAATATTTTGTTCCATGGGGTTCATAGTTTATAAATTATTTATCGGCAGATTCTCATTGTTCATTTTTTTTGATTCATATAGGTGGAACTATGATCTATAGAGTCCTTCAAGAATATTACATATAATATTGAATGAAAAGAAAAATTTCTAAATTTACCATTTTGTATTTCACATTTCAAAATATGAAAGTAGAGAGAAATATACTGAATGGGATGCATCATTGTTTTCTAGGGATAGAGCGTATTTGGGGAAATATATGAAGGAATTTCATAGTAGGAATTAAAATGTCTCATTAAGGTACTATTGTGATATGGGTTATTGTGGACAGATTAATCAAATATTCAGATTACTATACTATTCTAGTTAAACTGTATGTAGATTATGTTTATATACTGTCTTCAAAATAAATCATTAGGAAACATGGCTTTCATCTATACATTATATCAGACTCTAATCCCAAGTTCACATACAATTTTTTGAATGGACTTCAGATGTAATTGAGTATTTTATTAAATATTATTACAGTTCTTCTTCCTCAATCTGATGGACACTATGAGTATAGAATTACAACATTTTGATATATAAATAATTCTATATCAATGTATTAAATTGAAAAATCTGATCAAAATCATTCTTGGATGATTTTTCATTCAATAATTGTTTTCATTTCATTATATAAATGTCACCATTTGAGTTTGAATATGGAATGCATTGTTGTAAAACAAATATTTTGGATGATGAATGTGAAAGGAAGTTGATTGGACTAGATTTTGTAGAGTAAATAGAAGAAAAAAATTACAGGATTCACTAACACAATAGAAAAAAATTATGCAAGAAATTTTAGTAAGATAACCAGAGAAAGGATCTTTCTTTTAAGGTAGGAGATCATGCATTTTTAAACGATTATCAATGGAAATTGTGATGAATTATTTTAATAATGGGTTGTAGAGTCTAGTGTTCAATGGATCATATTAAATACTTTTTACATTTTGATGAATTGATTACCAAGAGTCATTCCAACATATTTTATCCCATAAACACAATGTGTTTAATGTTACAATGTTAATTATGTACATTCTAGATTCTTCAACTATTTTGATCACTACTATAGTTCGTCTGGAAGATAAACATTCATATGGGGAGTAACCAATTCATGTTCATGACTATATAGAGTAGGTGTTGTATAATAAGATAATTAATAATGTTATGGTATTATAGAAAAACTATATAGTTTTATAAGAAACATGGGAATCATAACAATGTATGTTGGAAAAATATCACCAATTATTTCATAAGAATATAAAATTGTGAGGATATATTTTTCAAAATAGGGAATGATGTCACATCATATGTAATGATAGAATATTTATGTTTTACTATTTATTAATATATATGAATTATATTTTAATTTTAACGTAAAAGGATTCTATATATAGTAGCACACCTATCACAAAACAAAGAGATTCTTTGACATCTTCTGTTGTACACATGACTGAGGAATACAAAACAATTAAATAATACTAATATTATTATTATAAGTTTTAGTTATATATTTTAAATTGTATCGATATTAATGAATATGAGTAACTATATTTGTTTTTATTAAATTTATTAAATATTTTTAAATTCATCTAATAAATTATATAGCCTTAAAATAAAAATTTATCAAATATTAAGGATAAATAGATCTATAATTTTAAAATTGTAATATTATCACCTTTTAATATAAAACCTATTTAAGATATATTATATCAAAATTTTATAATTTTTAAATGAAAAAATATACTTATTTTATGAAAAAAAATTATATTTTAATATTGGTGCACTTTTTTATTTTTGTAAGAACATTCATTTTTTGATGAATAGTGAAAAATACTACATTTTAGTTTAAAATATATTTTTCATATAAATTATTTATATAGTTAAATTAGGAAATTATTTGGTTTAAAATTATTACTAGAAGAATTTTAAATCATTAAATAAATGTTAATTCTTTTGAAACAATCTAACATTGAAATATTTTAAAAAATATAGTAACCTTTTGATCATTTTTTACTTTGGAAAACCACTTTTTCATCTCATATATGAGATTAAATTTTAAATAATGTCTTCAAGTTATGGGATTGAAATTTGGAAAAATTAATTAAATGTTAGTATTCATAATAATTTATAATTCGAAATATGGAAAACTATGTTTTACTTTAAATAATAGTGAATGTGATAAAAAATAATTATAGTTATTAAGAGGGAAACAACTTAACATGTGACAAAACCTTAATCATAAGGCCCAAAATGACATATAATTTCATTAAAAATCTATTTCATGTCTATATTTAGATAATATCATATCATTTATCTACTTGTACCATAATTATGGCAATAATACATCTAGAAAAATGGGTGGAATTCCCTTTTAAAAAATTTATAATAATGACATTTCTCCACTACTAAAAAAACTTAACAATCCCATTTATTCACCCCTCAAAACCCGATTTTTTAACCAAAACTCTTATAAAAATATATTCCAATATTTTTCACCTCATCCTAGAATCCTCACTTGGGCAAAAATACAACCATGGGATCCCTTTGGCGTAATATATAAGGAGTTACCCAAAAAGGCGGTAACATTCTTCTATAAGAACTTTTTTTTATTTCAATATACAAAAATTCTGACATTCTTATTAAATTTTATATGAAAAATATTATAGTAAATATACTAAGACGTTTTTCTTCAAGGGTTTTTAACTAATCATACACAAAAATCCATTTAATGGTTAATGAAATTATCGTTTATGATTGGTGACATGCCACCTCACTAAATGATTTCGTTCCTTTCATCCTTTACCACCACTAATGGTTGGGGATTGTTATGGACATCATATTTTTATAATATATATATATATAATATTTATAGTGTAATTGTTATTTTGGATATTCAATATACACGTACCTTCAGGCTTTACATTTTTTGTTAATATGATATAATCATTTGTGGATGTGTGAATTATCTCCTCCTCAAAGCGATGTGATACGTTAAAACATTTCATTTAATATTTTAATGACGTGTTCACTTAAAAAAATGAAAAAAATGTCATAAATAATATATTCATGAAATAATTACCTCCCTATCTATATAATATATCATATTATTTATTACTATCTCACACAGTATAAAAGTGACAACGCCATTCATGGACAAATAGACTACCTCATTCTAGACACGATGTGATTTATTTTACATTACATGAATTCTATATATAAATACATGTTATTAAATAAAATGGTATTTATTATATAATTATCTCTCTAGAAATATAAATGTCAAATAACTTATTTCAGTAATGATCTTTGAAAAATGGGAATGTATCTCTTCTGTGTGTAGAACCTTCTGTCTCCCGAATTGTAGCATCAGTTCATTTTTAATAACAATATTTCATGATTTGTTTTAAAAAATATAATGGATGAAAATATATGATAATTATTTCATGGTAATTATTTTTAATATGTTTATATAATGACATCTTTTACAACAATTAACATATGAATGTCATTTAGGACACATACACTGAATATGGTCTAATCAACCGACATTGACTTAATTGATTATGTAGTTGAGTAAAAAATTCTATTAATTGAAATAAATTTAATAATAAATCTAAATTTTTTCCCTCACATATTGATAATTATTATTTTTTATCATCTTGGATGATATAAACAAATGTGACAAGTCAGAGTTATGGAAATGGATTTTTTTCTCAATCATATTTCACTGATACATTTTTGGATTATATGCACCATAATATTTTCTTAAACAATATATACAACCCCTATAAAATAATGTGCACATATATTATCTACTATCATGTTATTTAATATGATTTAAAATGTTATTATTTAATGGGATTATGATTTAAATGTTTATTGTGGTATAAAAAACATTTAATGATTGAAGATTAAATTTAAATATTATTTACCCAAACAAATATTCTATATATTATTATAAATATTTATTTTCATGGATATAAAAGGATTATAATAGTAAATTATGTATATTTTGAATTATATTATTATTATTTCATAAGAAATATTTTTATGTGTTATATATGGAATGTGTTTTAAACAATAAAAGGAATGTGTTTTCTTAATGTACATGGCCACAATGACTTTTCAGCCGCCATGAATATTATTTCACTTCTCTGTTTTTTTAAAAATATACATGTTTTATCAAATTGAAAATGTAGAGACCCAAAGCTTGACGTACATGGAAATTACATTACATTTTCGGAATACTTAATACATAATAAAAATAGACACACAAGGACCGTAATATTTTAGTGTCTTTGGAAACATAGAACATAATCTTCTAATCGTGGTGAAAGATCTTCAACATATCCTATACAGATCTTCCCCTTTTTTTCTTACCTAAAACCTTTCTTTATATCCTGGGGAAAAGAAAACATAAAAAGGGTGAGATCAAATTCTCAATAAGGGTAATCATGGATAAAATAAAACATACCATATCCATATGAACTTAAAAACATGAACATAATGGTTAAACATCAAATTCTTGAGCAATTCCATAAAACATGGAAGTACGTAAGCCTTAGATCATAAAAAAACATTAAGAATGATAAAATAGCATGGGAATAAAACATGAAATTGTGGCATCAATTAATCACATTTAATGATTTCCATAGTAGCCAATGCATTGCTTCCAAGACCATCATAGTGGACAAAGTTCCTTTATAAATCGAGTTCACTCCTCGTTCAAGTCCTGTAATACTGAACTGGATTAACTTACCATTCCAGCCATCTCTATCTCATGAGATACAAATCTTTACCCAATGCATTGGTGGGATATGTAGGTCCCACCCATCTCATAGTGAAAACATTCTTACTTGTGCCACAAAATAAACTTAAAACATTAATAATAACCCAAATAATAAAATGGGTTTCATAAACATCATCCCATCATCTCATAATCCATATAAAACAAATGGACATTTCATCATTAGAAAAGTGAAACCATTTAAATCAAAGAGACATTAAACTTGAAACATACACATATTAAATAATTTCATCTTTGATGGAAAATGGTTTCGATAAAACATTTGAAATGAATTCTTGAGGAAAATATCCTTTCTTCTTCAAAATCAATTTCTTTTCACAAAACATCAAGAAAATTTAAAAGAAGAATATTTTTTTGAAAATAGTCATGAAATATTTTGGAGGAAGTTTCATGAAAATAAGTCTTTATAAAGCCATAAAAATCCTTTCATTATATATACTTTAAATAAAACATTCATCTTGAACTTTTATCAGAAAAGTCAAAAAGCACCTCGTACGAAAAACGACAAAAGATTCCTTTCATTTCTTTTACTATAAACTCACCAAAGGGTGAAAATGGATTTAAACAATTGCAGGTGGATGGAAATAATATTACATATTGAGGAAACATGTATGTGGATAATAAAATACACCCTAGTAAATACCAAAGTATAAACAATCTCTCATACAAATGAGATTGTGATATTTCCCTTACCACAGGTCTGATTTGCTTCGTAAGTGTCTGAACGTCCTCTTCTTTTAAGCGCCTCTTTGAGTCTTCCTCTTAGGGCACTAAAATTGGACATTGAAGAAGACCAGGACCTCTAAGGATGTTTCTAGGGACGTGGAGAAGAGAATTTGGTAGGGGTTGTCCGAGCTTGAAGGCTCAATGTGGTGTGAGGAAGAGAGGGTGGAGGTGCCCTTTTATAAGGGAGGAGAGGGGCCCCTTTGGAAAAACTGAAAATATTATTATATTATAAAGTCAAGTTCAGTTTTAAATAGCTCCAATTTGATTTATTTAGAAACTAAGGTGGGTATGGGTATAAATCCTTTCATACAAATGAATTTAGACAAGTTTAGGTTCCTATTTTAACCTTATCATTTAGATTTAACATTAAGTTAAATAATTTAACTTTTACCGTGTCTTCTTGTGTTCTTATACTATAAGGTTAATAAACTTACTATAAGAAGCCAAACGAACCCAAAGATGTTTATTATCAATATATATAACCTTATCTAAGTCATTTGGATGAACCTTTGATTTTTAAGAATAAAATTACAATTAATAATATAATATTTGTTTTAAAAACTATTTTTTGTCAATTTTGACACTATTTAGTAATTGATTTATGTGAAAATCATAACAGAATGATTATTTCAAAAAAATTTATTTAAATCAATACTAACATGTCATATTAAATTATAAAATAAGTTTAATTCATAAAAAGTCTTAAATTACATTTATTTGGGTATTTATAACATCAATTATGTCAATATTTCATTAATAAGATAATTACTGCATCATCATTGTGTCATAATAAATGAAAATTATTTAATCCCTAAAAATTCTAAATAAATTTCTATGACGTATATAATTGTATTAGAATTCTGTAGACTATTCATGTTTAAAGTTTCATGATGTTTATCACGAAATTAGAATTATTATACTTATAAGATTTAAGAAAGTGACATGTTGTCAAATTCTTTGTTTTAATAATAATTCAATTATTTTCATGAACAAAAGTCCATTAAATGAAACTAATCCGACCCTTAGGTGATATGGGACGACTTTTAGTCATGAAATAGGATTTTGACATGTGTTAGGGTAATTTTATAATATTATATTTACCCTTAATTACTCGATTTACCTTTAACTATGTTAAATAAAATTACAGTAGTTACTATTCATAATTCCCAAAAATAAAAAGTATCTTATTAACATAATTTGGATCCAATGATTCCAAATATGGAATCTAATTTTCCAAATTAAATACAAAAGATTTGCAGAAATTAAATTAAAATTAATCCCCTTGTCGAAAGAAAACGTGTTTTTCTTTAAAACATTGCAAAAGATTGAATTGATTTTTCCTATGAATTCAAGGTAGAATCAATGATAATGACATAAATTATATTAAATGGTAAAAATATATTCTATTTATACTTTAAAACCATTCATTATTATTATTTAATCATATAAATTATTGCTATGAAAGAAGTTGTTTTTAATTAAAATATAGCGTGTTTTTACAATTCATCAAATTATGAATGTTACCAGAATAAAATGAAAATTTTATCCAAAGTAAATTTTTATTTAATTATTCCAATGGATAATTTTTCTTTTTCAAATTGAACATATAAACATGTCAAAAACTAGATTTAATGTGGGTGCACCATCAAAAGGCGGCAAAACTGCATTTTTTGAAAAATACTTATTTTACCCAAAAATTATATTTTGTTCTTATACCATGTTATAGAAAATGTGTAAGGTGAATAATAATGTTATAAAAATCAAAATTTAGTTAATAATATTCATAACGACTAGTTCATAATAATATTATAATAATATATCGTTGTTTAGTAAAACCCGGTATTGCATACAACACACGCTATCGAGGAAGGTCATGATTGTGTGTAATGTAAGCCATGTCAGGGTTTCGTGTTGTGAAAGAATCCTTCATTGTTTCGTATAACAGAATCCAACCATGTTTCATCTATACATTGAATATATATATATATATATACTCAATGTTGTGTAGAATAACTATTATCAAAATTATGTGTAACACGATCCAAGAATAGTGTTGTGTATACTGCATGCTAATACGGTGTTGCGTGTAGCGCAAGGTAATATTGGTGTAGCATACAACACAATAAATTAATGAAATTAAAAAAATATTTTTCCTAAAATATTGGGGTGTTACATTCTACCCCCCTTAAAATGAATTTCTCCCTCAAAATTCATCAGGGTTATAAATGGTTTACCACTCGAAAGCTTGTTTAATAGAAACCCACATCGTAAAAAGGAATACCAAAATATGGCATTAAAAACAAAAGTATGAAATGTAATGGTTACCCAAATTAACTCATCACTGGGTTTCCGCATAGGATAACATAGGTGAAAATATGGATAAGGAAGAAAAATCTAACCATCATGTTCTGATGGAGAGTGGTAGAGAACAAGGCTATGAAAAAGCCAATAATCACAAAGCTATTGATTTGTGATGATCTAAGGTACTATCTGATTCATCGGATATAAGAGAACTAGGACAACATATTTGGTTTTCAAGATCATTTCCCTAAAGTTGATGAATTAATATAAATACTTGCATGATTTTGGTACAATCTCACTATTGTTCGTGAATTGAACAATTTCCACTTCATCCCTTACAGAAATGAAGTTGAATGTGTTATTTGTGATGTGTTAGCAGATCATGTGATAGAATGATGGGTCATTCCATCTCTTTCAAACAAAAGATTATCAAAAGTTATAAGTCCATATTATGGTTAGATTAATCGTATATGGTACCAAAAATTAACTTATACTTCATATATCATACCGCTTAATAAAATAAAACTAGTTTCTACGAACCAGGGACTTCCTGTAGGCCAGTGGTAGGCGATAAAGGCCAGTCGCACTTCGGTTGTGGGTTCGTTTCCCACAGCCTTGTCCGACGCGATGAGTTGCCGCCCGTCCTACAGGTTGTCCATTTTCTAAAGCTATATTACTATAACATCCCATCAATAATATCGAAAAAAGTTATATCCTAACTTATGTCCAACATAATCCATTCCAATATTTAAGCTTATCTAAAAAACTTTGGTCTAAGCTCATAGTATAAAGAAAATGATTACTTGAAATGTCACATAAAAATCACATGAATGCCATCATTTATCCCCCATATATCATATGATATATCTTGTTGGTCAAATTACAAACATGTAAATACCTTAATCATGTATTCTCTTGAAGAATGAATACCCATTGAACCTTAGTGAAAATAAGAATGCAGTCAAAAGTTAGCTTTTTCCACATACCAAAATCCAAAAATTCTATATACTCAAACCATGATATAATCTTCTCCTTATATCAATCATGATCTCATGAATACTATCAAACATTTAATTTTCTCCTTATCATTTCATTATGCGCATATCATCTATTTTTCAAAAATATCTGAATAACCTTTCATGGTTACTAATACCATTAATCATACAATTTCAGAACATAGGAATGACAATAGTGTAACAATACTTAGATGTATCTTTATTTCATAGTACCATGATATTACTTATACAACATTACACTTGATAAACATGTAATCATTACCCTACCTTCTTAAACCATTGACCGAGCTTCAACAATTCTTTCATCTCACATATCATTTGTAGTCTCTTCATCATCATCAACATAAATACTACCCATACGACCGTACTGATTCTATTCATGAGACTTTACCTTAGGGAATTGGTTTGCATAATGCCCGTACATTCCAAATTTAAAACATTTAACCATTGTTTATGTCGTAGCAATACCATTATCCTCATCCATAGTGTTAACTGAACCTTTTCCTTTGCACTTACTGGCTTTGTGTACTTCTTTTCCACACCCAAAGAATCTTCCAGTTCCTTTGAAACATTCTCTTTGATGCCTCTTCCCACATGATTTACAGATGGGAAATTGAACTTTCTTTCCTCTATGATCACCATGAAACTCCATCTTTCTCTTATTAGCGGATTCAGGAAACTTACCAAATTTGAGTTTATTGATCATATTATGAGATTGCTGATTCAGTATAATAATGATGTTTTGACTTCCAAATCTAGTTTCATTTGGTTGCTCATGAAGAATATCATTCCAATGTCCGTTATATCCTCCATTATCCTGAATCTTCCTATTTCCAGCCATTTTATAAAATCCAAAAAGAATAGTGTGAGGGGACAAAATCATGCTAGGGAAAACAAAATAGTAAAGGGGGGGGGGGTACCCTCAATATCTAACATCTTAGGTTAAATTATATGATCGTTACCATAGTTCTAGGACTATATCTTATACGTGTTCTTATCCTTAGGGACATCCCGAGACATACCTTAGAAATATCTCTAGGGATCTCACTATCGTTTTCACATCCTAGTTTCCAAAGGTTGACTAATCCTTTCCTCTGATACCAACTATAGAGACCGTAATCTTGGCGTGCATGGACATTACATTACATTTGCGGAATACATAATACATAAAAAAACAAACACACAAGGACCGTAATAGTTTAGTGTCTTTGGAAACGTGGAACATAATCTTCTAATCGTGGTGAAAGATCTTCAACATCTCCCATAAAGATCTTCCCCTTTTTTTCTTACCTAAAACCTTTCATTATATCCTGGGGAAAAGAAAACAAAAAAAGGGGGAGCTCAAATGCTCAGTAAGGGTAAATTGGATAAAATAAAACATACCATATCCATTTGAACATAAAAACGTGAACATAATTTTTAAACATCAAAAGCTTGAGCAATGACATAAAACATGGAAGTACGTAAGTCATAGATCATAAAGAATCATTATGAATGATAAAATAGCATGGGAATAAAACATGCAATTTTGGCATCCATTAAGCACATGTAATGATTTCCATAGTAGCCAAGTCATTGCTGCCAGGACCATCTTAGTGGACAAAGTCCCATTCTGAATCGAGTTCACTCCTCATTCCAGTCATGTAATACTGAACTAGATTATCTTACCGTTCCAGCCATGTCTATCTCATGAGATATAAATCATTACCCAATGCATTGGAGGAAGATATAGGTCCCAATCATCTCATAGTGAAATCATTCTTACTTGTTCCAAAAAATGAACTTAAAACATCCATTATAACCTAAAGAATAAAATGGGTTTCATAAACATCATCCCATCATCTCATAATCCATATAAAACAAATGGACATTTCATTATAAGAAAAGTTAAACCAATTAAATCATATAGACATTAAACTTGAAACATAAACATATTAAATAATGTCATCTTAGATGGAAAATGGTTTTGATAAAACATTTGAAATGAATTCTTGAGTAAAATATCCCTTCTTCTTCAAAATCAATTTCTTTTCACCAAACGTCATGCAATTTTAAAAGAAGAATATTTTGTTGAAAATAGTCATGAAATCTTTTGGAAGAAGCATCATGAAAATAAGGCTTTATAAAACTTTAAATATCCTCTCATTCTGTATACCTTAAAAACACTCATCTCGATCTTTTATCGGAAAAGTCAAAAATTACCCCATACGAAAAACGAAAAAAGATTCCTTTCATATCTTTTACTATAAACTCGCCAAAGGGTAAAAATGGGGAAGAAGAGAGGATGGTTAGGTTTAATGAGAGATGGGAAAAATTGTAAATACACTATTCTAATGTCATGGACATTTTTCAAGGTCAATATTCACAATTTAATAAACAATGTGGTTACCATGTGCAGGCTTTGTCCATAGTGCATAGTTACTTGGGATGGGTTCACAATTACTTCTAATCATGTGCCAACTATGTACCTGGTCCCATCCGCCAAAACATCTACATTTTTATCAAAACATTAATATGAACATTGGGGGTAATAGAATAACCAAAAATAAAAAGGAAAAATACCAAAAAATGAAGGCATAGATGTGACAATTCTACCAACCATGAAATCATTCCACTCTTTGAAAGTAATCTCGAATCCTGATCAGAAAATAAAAAAGGATACTCATGCTTAACCGATGATTTAGACTCCGATGTCTAATGAACATAATTCCAATTCAGCCAAAGGATACAATCCAATGGAATAGATTTCCCAAAAATGACCTTTATAGGGAAATCCACTATATCCACCAACCCTTCAAACACTGATGAATATGGAATTATCTCTAACTGTTCCCAATTCAACAAATGGTATGAGTTCATGTTATATTTCATCAATTGGGTGACACAAAAAAATGCCGGGAATTTATTTCAACTATGAAGGAAAATATAAATTGGATTCCACCATGAAATATCTCTTAGATATTTCAAAAGGGCTAACATACCTCGGTTTTACCATTCCATTATTCTCCAAATGACAATGACCCAAGTGAGGGTCCAACTTCAAGATTATATGATCACCAATAAAAAACACATGATTTCAACACCTCTGATCGGAATAATATTTGTTTCCACTAAAATCTATCATTAACAACATCATGATTAACATGACTTTTAGAGACATACCATGCATAAGAATCAGTCCCAAAAGTGAGGTCTCACCTACCATATAGAAACATTAAGGTTATAGACAAGGATAAACATAGAGTTAGTCAGGAATATCCATTTGAATAGGGTATTGATAAAAATTATTATAAAAATCGTGAGAAATCCCAGAGGGCTATCCCGTGATTTTCTTAAATTCAAAAAAACAGGCACGATGTATATCTTATAGTATCTGATTTCCCTGAGAAGTAAAACCATGTTTTTGTGGATTTTATGTCATAGTCATCTTAACCTGTGACCCAACTACTATATGAAGGCCATCCAAAAACCATGTTGTAAAATGATGGTCTCTATACGAAACAACTGCTAACAGAACCCCATAAAGCATTACCACCTCTTGAATATACTACTGGCCGACCTCATCAACATCAGCAGTTTATCTAATCAGAATTAAATTTATTGATTTGGTGAAATGATCAATCACCATCCAAATACATTTCCTTCTTCGATTTGTATGTAGAAATAAAACAATAATATCTAGTGTAACTTCATCCCACTTCAATGTAAAAATACGTTACAACTAATGAAAACCAAATGAGCATTGAGGCTCTTCCTTTACCAGCTGACTCGTATAACACCTCAGTACAAAATTAACTATGTAATTATTCATTAATGGCCACCAAAACTATTGTTTCACATAATAATACATTGTGGACACCTCGAGATAAATTTTCCACTGAGATTGGATGTTATCTTGCATCATCACCTTCCTCAAGAACTATAAAACCACTGAATGGACCTTAAATCACAAGAATTTCTTTGGATTTGATGAACAATCAAAATATATCTAACTTCCATGAAGAAAATAAAAAAACCACTGACACCACTCATAACCCATTTGTTCTTACTGAAATTACACTTGATTTGAAGGAATCAAGAAAATACATAGCATGAATAAACACTCGTTGTGCTCCTTGGTCTCAAAATGAATCTTAGAAAAGCACACCATCATTGTCCACTCATTACTAGACTTCCTCAAATACTTCACATGAACATTTCATATGATTTTTATGGCTACAACATTACATGTGCCCCGAGTATAGAAAATATCAAATTCAAATCCCTATAAATACTCAATCCAGAACTGCTTCTTCTTGTTCATGTCTTTTTGGGAGAAAAGGTAGGATAATCTTTTATGGTCAGAGTAGACCACAAATTTCACTCTCAAATATGATGGTGCCACGTATTCAAGAAATTCATAAAAACATTTTATTCTATGTCTTGGGTATTGTAATTATTTTTATGTGGTCCGAGTTTGAGGGATCCATACTCCACCAAATGATCACCCTTTATAAGCACACACCAAAAATCCATTACTAATGCATCACATTAAACCATGTATCCCTTATCGGACACTTGTTATATCAATACATGTGAATTAGTAAAGATCCACTTAAACTCCTCAAAATAAGTCCTAGAATATTAGGGTACACTACAACATTTCCCAAAACCATGTAAGTGTATTCATTGATGAGTCATCCCAATGGAAAACCAATATACAAATCTATAATGAGAATTAATGCTGAAAAAACAACTGATCTTGAAAACATTTTTCTCTGACATCCATGAAATAATTGAGATGATCTTCCCGAGGTCCAATGAAATCCTATAATACAAAATAACTTGACCTTGAAGAATTACCTCCCTGACCTATATGTTTATCTTTGAAAGGATTGAATATAGCCATTGATCCTGAAGAGTTCCCCAAATTACCCAAAGGGATTCTAATGCTCATCCTCTGATCTAGAATAATCTTGGATGTCATACACAAATACAAAAATGAAATAGTTAGGATACTTGTGCAACACCATATTCAGTACTTCCGTAAAATTGATGGACCATTTTTTTAACTCCAAAGCTTTCACCAATTACCAAATGTGGTCATACCATTATTGAAAATCCATCTTCGGGGTTTCCACCTCTCTCACCCTACCTTTGTGATAACCTAAATGAAAATCAATCTTGGAAAACCAAATTTTCCCCATCATTACCTAAAACAATACTTCAATTCTGGGTACATGTTATTTATTCATTATAGTTAACTTATTTTAGCTTCTTGTAATCAATTCGCAACTGGAGGGACACATCAGCCTTCAGTGCGAATAAGAATGGAGCACCCTAAGGAGAGTCACTCGGGCGAATGAAACCATTAGATTACAAATCATACATATATATCTATAATTCCTTTAACTTTGTGGGGGACATGCAATATCAGTGTAAGAGATCTTGATTGTGTTTCTAGTGCCAAATAAATCAATAATTCTATGTATCACTCTATGGGTAAGCCCTGAATCACATATAGAAGTACCTTAGAGAACTAATACACTATGGAAGGTAGTCCACCATGAAGAGAACCTCTATCATCATCAAGTGATATTGAAAATAATAGAATGATAAAATTTCACATCTCTGGGAGTGGAGGTCCCATGTGGCCCGACCAAGGATCACATTCACAAAGAAATACATGATGAATCCCATCAGCTTCCATGAAACTCAACCTCCAAATATAAAAATGCATATGTTCTTTTCATCAAACTAGCCAATCCATCCCAACGATCACATCAAATAAGTTTATGTTCATGAATATGAAATACCACCCCATTTAAACCCCTGAAATGGATAGCTCAAAAGATGGACATATGAGGCCCCAACACTTCATCCAACCCTATGACGTTACTAATTCCATTTCAAAAGATAGTAACACATTTGAAATATTCAAATGATCCAAATTATGTGTATATAAAGAAGAAATAAATTCACAACTATCAAATAAATTTGTTTCTATAGTAGATGCAGTCATAATGCTACCTCGAACACTTGAGGGCACTTCATCATGTCCCACGGGTACCTGATCAACAAAATGATGATCCATAGTCTCTACAAGAGAATGACTACTCACCTGTAGCTCTACCATGAACTAGACCATCCTCATTGTGGATTTGTTCCTACCACCATGAAATCCAAACCAATACCACACCATCTGAGTCAGATCTAAATAAATAGACACTCCCATGGATGCTATATATCCCTTCCCTCTATAGTATGGGAGTCTCGCGTAGCCAAAATGCTTCTTGTGCACCCTAATTTTACATATATGACATGGCCTATGATGAGATTTGACAACATTTTGAGTGTGAGAAACCATCCTGGATGGATGAATCAAAACAAATCTCACATCATATGCTACAGACGAACACTACCTTAATGAATGAATTGAACTATCACCTCCAATATTCCCCTTCTCATCCAACTTCCTCTTTTTGTTTGAGGAACTACCACTAATAATAATTGAAACCACTCAAGAAAACACAGACCCTCATTTTTGATCCATATATTCCATGCAAGTATGATAAACTACCTCAGCAAAGTTTTACAGCTTGATCAAGGAGACCTGAGTGTAATTTTCTGGTTACATTCCTTCCATCATTGACTAATCTCCATTGAAATGATCCAGGAATCCTAGGTATTGGGCACAGGCTAGGACCTTGTCAAAAATAATTCTCATTGATTATGGTATTCATATCCTTCCATACAATATTCTCATACGTCCCAACCTAGAGAACTGATTCCTACCACCTATTTTCAGGGACCCTCTAGTAATAACTAAGCACATATAACAATTACATCCTCTAGGGTGTCAATAAACTCAAACAAAATCTCTATCTTCTTGATCCACTCCTCTACTTATTAAGGGTCAGAATTCCCCCAAATGTAGAAGGAATTTTCATAAGAAACCCATCAGATTTGTCCTTTATAGGACCAGATTTATCCTCTCTATCTAGAGGGGAAGGAAGAGACTCTCTCTTTCCCAGATCTTATATAGCCTAGATCATAGCTTCCACCCACATTTTTTCATGAAGTGTGGGAGAACTCCATCGGGTTTCCTCCTGTGGTTTCAATGGAGATATTTTGAGAGGCATGTTTCTATAGGGAGAAACATTTACAAGAGGAAAAATATGTTCAATAGTACATAACATTTCAGAAATAATGTCTAGTAAAAATAAACTAAACATTTCATGATAATAAAATGACCAAACCACTTCACCCCCCCAATGTCAATGTGTAGTTTACAGTCTACACACCCCCCAGTATGTGAAGATAAATAAATTCCCCAAAATCCATTGGAGACTTCAGGAATATCCGGAGGAGTGATTTATAGGCACCCTACATGCAACCAGAACTCCAAGACCCTATAGTTCTCACTTTTTTCTAACCAGAATAATCATAAAAAATGAAAAACACATCTAAACAAGTTTTGATACCATTTTTTCATGAACTAGTCCACGTCGTCATCCAAATCAGCACTATACCTATTTTTTGAAATGTTTGGAATGGAGTTCCTAATCCCCATGGGCATGAATAATTTCTCGTGTATCATAAATAAATATTTTTAATGATTTAAAAATGTTTGTAAACCTAATAAAACAGAAAATTTTACTAAATATATCTATAAAAAATAAAAAATAAACCATAAACTATTTTCATAATTGAATTAAAAGTTTTTAAATTAATATCCAAAAAGGAAACAACAATATGGGGCTACATGACTAACTCAAAAACCACCACATTCAAAGGGGAATCTCCCTAATGAAACCTCTACAACATCTCACTGAGAATATAGATAAAATCCAAGATGACCATCACCAAATTCATTTCTCGTACTTGTTTCAAGCATTACCTATTCTACATACACCAAATGGTGTAAGTAGTGAGTTAGCATAAGCCCAATAAGATTCCACCGAATAAAATATTATACGAACCAAAAATTATAAGTTAAATAATATTCATGATTTTATAGATATGAAATTGTATTATGAATTTTATAAAAATTAGTTTTAAATGAAAGTCATTTTTAAATAAAATTATCAATGATAACAATGTTTCTTATGAAAATTTACAACCAGGAACTATCATATTCCAAAAGTAAGTGAAATATATCAAATGATCACAAATCATGACAACTTCCCTGGGGTAGTTGTATATAATTGGAACTCAGGTACCTCGTATCACAGTTAAATGTGCTCTAGGAACCAAGACCAAAATATTTTTTATGAATGATCCACTAGAGAGGAGAAATATACAATATTCTAGTTATATCACATAATTTTCCATATATAGTTAGTGTTTTCATCAAAAAACCTACTATGTGAAACTGGGCTGCAACAGGTTATGAATCACTAGAATACGACTCTTTATTCTTCTTCTTAGATACCCAAGATTCCATTTTGCACTCAAATCAGTATCACATATCACATTACACCACATTCACATAGAAATTACATTTTAAAATCATAATCACATGAACACATTTCTGAAGCATTGTTTACACTACTTATATAACTTAATAACCCATTTAAAAAATTTATAAAATAATTTAACAGAACTCTATAAGGTTTTTCCAACAAAAAATCCACCAAATTTCCTATTTTAAAATCACCCATACATAAAAACCATATGAAAATATGATTTTAAACCGCTACATGACATAACAAACCAATTAAATAATATTTTATTTCATTCCATGTGACACAATAAGAGTTTAGACCTGAAAAAACACAATGTAATATAAAAGATCTACTTTAAATTAAAAAAATTTAATCTTCAACAAAACCGCTTTTTCACAACACATAATGATCATGGAATATGATAAATGATATGTACCAAAAAAATATACTCGCCAAATAATGATTATACCTAGAACCACCTACATTGTTTGTCAACATTCCCACATAAATTGGTTCGAAACATCAACCACACCTCAATTTATCACAAAAAAATTAATATTGAATGCTAATACAAGAGATGGAACCCAATAACTCAATCATAAACACCAAGGAAATAAAACCCAGTTTTTGTAAAATTGTATCCCCATGTAAGAGGGCATAAGACATTAAAATAAGGACGAATGTATTGAGAAATCCACTTACTTGATGGTTTATTTTATTTATTCCACCAAAACCCATTCAGAAATGGGTGTCAAGTGAGTTTGATGGAGCATAGGGACCTCCTATGGCTAAATATCCTATGTGGGTTTGAATATGGGAGGGATAAGATTAATTTTAGAAGGAAAATAATTGTAAATACCCTTTTTTAATTATATTAACTTTGATGACTGTTAGTCTGCCCAATTTAATAAATTGTGCACCATCCATGCACACGGTTTACCCATATGCATAGTTACCTAGTTTGGAATCATGGATACCAATAACTATGCGACAACCGTGTTCTTGGGACTATCCCACCAAAAATAATAATTTTTCCCAAAAAAGGTAACCTACGGGAAAATGATTTCACATAAATAAAGGGAATCAACTACCCAAAAATAATTACAAAGATGTGACATTTATTTTTTTTAATTGATTTTGAATTGGTTGTATAATGATTGTTGAAAATACTCTTCATTGAAGGATTTTTAAATCATGAAGAGTGATTGTTTTTGTAGAATGTATATTAGTTATTTGATTTTGAATGTTGATTTTAAAATGTGTATTTTCTAGAATTTTGGTAAATAGATTAAATATAAAAAGTAAATAAAAGTGATTTTTTTATTTAAATAAAACAAGTAAAGTATTTTTGAATTGGTTTTTTTAGAAATTAACTATAAAAATAGTTTTATTGAATATGATTAAATGATTTTTTTGAATTTTTTTAGTTTTATTTTGGTATAGTGGTTTTGTGTGTTTATGTTGAAATGTGTTATATAACAGTAAGGATCCCTCCATCATTAGTGGTTTGTATAATGTTTAGGGCTCCCCACATGAATTGGTTTACTAGGTGATGTCTTAGGGAACATATAACTCACACCTCATTAGAATACAGAGGTACATGTTACATTAATGGTTCGATGTTTGGATATTTTTACTGTAATACTTATATAAAAAGGATATTGAGAACTTAATTTCACGAATTATTTGGTTTTTTTCATGAAAAAATTACTTTTTATAAAATTGGGTGACATGACACTTGTTTATAATTAGTTATAAACTAATTTATAAGTTTTTTATTTTATTATAATTTTTTTGGGAATTGTTTCAAATAAATTCTTTTATATAAATGATTCCAATTTTTCAATCCTAGTGGCTTGAGTTGGGAATTCATTGGTGAGAAACTATTGAGTTTTAGTAATCACTCTTACTTTGACACATTGGGGATTCTGCAAAACTCATCTTCATGGACATGGGAAAAGGTAAAATATCGCAACTCTATAGAGCTACCTCCTGGTACATGGAATGTTTGGTGATGTTATAGAAATGGACATGAGTAGAATGGAGTCTTATGGACATATAGGTGTTTTATTAGTTATCATCAATTATTTACGTTGATGTTAGTTTGGTATCTATTGTTATACACTATGGTGAGGTTTGATATAAATGTAATTGATCAGTTTTTGTTATTTTTATCATGCATAATATATATTTTTTGTTTTGTTTTACTTTATTGTATTTTTTTATTCTTAATGGGTAAATCTTCAAAAAAATGTATCGAAAACCTTTATCATTTACTCTCTAACTTTGGTGTCTTGGTGATGTGTCATTAGGCCCAATATCATCCACCCACATTCTAATTCTAGTTAGGAGAAGGAGGTATGTATCAAATGGTATTTGTTTTATTCGTTCCAAAATTATGTTTGACATAAATGGTATCATCATGTTCCTTTCCATGTGGAAAATTTAATCATCACGTTTCTCAGTTTTGGTGTTGAAATAATTATTTTCTAATCCTTGCATTGTGATCCTAGAGTGAAGAAGGATTTTCAAGACAAGAAATAATGAGAAAAAATACATTTTATGATTTTTTATGTTGAATATTAATTTACAAGAGATTTGGACACATAAGTGTTTTGGATATCATATTCATGGGTTTATCCAATGATACATGTAGGAAATGCATTATAGTATTGGATTCCCCCAATTATTGTATATTTCTTTTTTAATAATGATAAATTTAATGGTGAATTGAGTGATTAATTAAAAATGATCCATTTGTTTTCAAATATAATCCATTTAAAAGAGAATAGTTTGTGTATTTTGAAAAGAGATTGAAATTCAAAAGTAAGGTGAATCCTTATTCCAAATTTTTTTGAATGTAGAAATGGTTTATTCTGGGTATCCAAAATGTGATATTTAATGTGTTATTATTTGAAATATTAAAACTTCAGTTTCTAGAGAATCGTAATGGTGGTGTTTTTTCTTTTTTTATAGAATGTAACTTGGTAGATTTGTAAAAACCAACTTGAAGATGCTATAGAGAATGTGTTTTAACATTAGTAGTTGGTGAACCAATAACTGGTTCATATTATTCTCCCAGCATTTCTGGCTATATTCGTCGAAACCCAGAGGGATGTACCATAAAAATTGGATCATTACATTAGGTTCAATAAATAGAATCCACCCATCATGAAGGGTAATTATGAACTTAAAAGTCATAAGTGTGGTTGAGTTGGATGAATTTTATCATTGATATCATCAGCATGATAATAGATTTGAATGTCAAGCTACATAATTATATGTTATAAGATCACTCACGTAAATCCTAGGATCCATAGGTATATTCCAAAGTGAATCATGACCATGGATGGGTGGATTATAAATAATCGGTCAACTAGTGTAACACCCCAAGCTTCTATGGTACGCTTCTCTTTGAATAATGTGATAGCGTGTGTTGTACGCAACACCGAGTTCTAACACACCATAACTAATCAAACTAGCCGTTATGAATAGTAATACCTACTTTTTGAAATTATATATATTTTATATTTGAAAATGGACTTCATTTTTGGATTCGGAATATCGAATTTAGCCTAGGGTGAAATTTTGGTACATTTCGGAAAACTTTCATATTTTGATGAATAGTGAAAATTACTAAATTTTAATTAAAAACAACTTTTTTAATCAAATTAATTACTAGTGATAAATTATGAATTTGAGTGGTTTTAAAGTATATTTAGAATATATTTTTACCATTTAATATAATTTTGGTCATTGGACATAATTTTACAATTAAACCGAACATAAACAAGTGTCAATCTTTTGATAGTTATTATCTCTTAAAAACACGCTTTTTGTTTTAACAGCGGGAATTAATTTTAAATTAATTTCTGCCACTTCTGTGTTTTGAATTTAGGAAAATGGATTCCATATTTGGAATCAGGATGTTCAAATTGTGTAAATAGGTAACTTTTATTTTTAGACATTTTGAATAGTTACTGTGGTAAATATTTTATTTACCATGGTTAAAGGGTAAATCCGGTAAATAAGGGTTAAAAAAATAATATTATAATAATACAAAATTACCCTAAAACGTGTCCTAACCTTATTGGTGGACACATACCCGACCATGGGAATCCTTGGGTCAATTTGGGGACCCCTTGGAGCCACTTGTATGTGGTAGAGACACTTTATATTAATAAAGTTAAAATAAAAATAAAAATGGCATAAGCTTACATCTTTTAGAAGAACAATTTTTACATAGGGTTATACATGTTGGATTTTCGATTATAAATATTCATTAGAAAGCTAAAAATATTTCCTACATAATGATATTTTACTTATAATTTTTAGACATTAAATAATTTATTTTATTTATGACACAATGATGATGCAGTAATTACTATAATAGTGAAAAATTAAAATAAGTGATATTATAAATACCCAAATAAATATAATATGAAACTTTTAATGAATTAAACTAATTTTCTAGGATAATATGATATATTAGGATTGATTTAATTGACTTTGTTCGAAGTAATAAATCTGTTATGAGTTTCACAAAAATCAACTAATGAATAGTGTCAAAATTGACATAAAAGAATTCTTAAAACAAATATTATATTATTAATTGATATTAAATTCCTAAAAATCTAAGGTTCGGCCAAGAGACTTATATCATGATAGGTTAATCATTAATGGACCACTTGGGGGTCTCTTGGATGTATATAGTAAGTTTATTAACCATAATATATAAAATACAAAGAGACATTGTAAAAGTGAAACTAATTAACTTAGAGTTAATACTTAAAGATAAGGTTAATATAGGTACCCAAACCTGTCTAAATTCTATTGGATGAGTTGCTTTCGACCTATCCCCACCTCATCATTTGAATAGTCAACTTTGGAGCCTTTAGAAACCGAATATGAATTTATTATAAATTAATATTTCTAGCTTTTCCAAAGGTGCCCCTCACCCCTCTTATAAAAGGGCACTCCTCCTTCTCATTTCTTCACACCTTCAAAGCCTTTTGGTTCGGCCAAACTCTGCCCAAATACTCTCCCAACATCCCTCAATACAACCTAGAGGCCTTAGTTTGATCAGAAAGCCAACTTAAGGAGCCCTTTTGATCAAATCAAAAGGAAGAACCCGAAGAAGAGGTAATGATTTCACCACCCTTTTCTAAGTTCATTTCTTCTTCCACTTCTTCTTCCTTTGTTCTTACCATTCTGAAATAATAACTCCAGTATCTCACATATACTTTGATGTTATTATAAGTATGGTACAACCATATTCAGTATTCTATCCACCCTTTGAATAACATGTCACCATACGTGCGTACGTACGGCTTACCGTCTCCACGTCGTGGTGTAATTGTTATTCAATATAATATTATTTGGATGGGTATAATAATGAGGTGTAACTCATGTAAATAATAAATATAACATGTTAATGATTCTGTATATATGATATACCATCCATTTATATATTATTTTAATATCAAAAGAATGATATTGTCGCTCGTGCGTACGTACGGACTACCGTCTCCACGAACGCGATGAGATTCATTCTCCATCGTAACCATTAAAGCGTAATTATCATTTTATGATTTAAAAATGATGTTTAAGGACTTGATATCATTCTGGATATGAATAATATACAACCTATCCTTTACAAACATGTCTTACGTAACAAAACATATGAAAGAAAACAAGTAAGTTAACACCCGAAACAACGATAATACTAAGATATTATTATCAAATCAATATTAAAAGATCATATATGATATCATATTAATGTATATGATTCTTGTATAATTTAATAACAATTATTTCACCATTATACAGGAGGTAAACCTACCACAACCAAGGAAAAGTACAAGGTAAGGGTTATTTCACAATCTCTTCATTATCCGAGGTTGTTTATACGTAATAATCTACTGGGATTTCTTTATCATCCACATCCATGTTTCTTCAAAATGTATTTCAAAACATTTTTACTATTTACAAGAATATGGGTTAAAGTCATTTGTACCCTATTTTGAATTTTTATAAGAGGTTTATAAAGGAATCTTTCAGTCGTTTTCCAAACAAGGTTCTTTTTAACCTTTTCGACAAAATTTAGTTAAGAATGTTTTTTTAACTTATATGGAAGGTGCGGTTATTCTCTGCCATTATTATAACTTTGAAGCTTCCCTTACACAATTGTATGGATATTTTCAAAATAAAGGTTTTCTTTTATAATTATGTGATTTTTAAATGATTTCAAAAATATATATATTTCGCTCAAATATATGAAAATCCAGTGCAAATGTATATGTATTTAACGCAAGCTTAAAAATGTTTTCAAAAAACCTGACTCTCGAGTTTGGTAGACAGGAAGGGATTGGGAGTGGACCCATCATGGCCTGTAATTAGTCGAGCAGTCTCAGAATTAGTTATTTTGTTTTTAGAAGCTTGCATAATGTTTTCAGAAAAACACTGGAGTGTATTTTAGCAATTTTAAATGTAAGTATCTTCTAAAAAAAATTCATCGGTAGGTCTCATGAGACAAACTACTGTCTTGGCACAAGGCCTTGACAAAATCTTATTTGTAGTCTTGGCACGAGGCCTTGGCTATGTGGTTATGATAGTCTGGCATTATGCATTCCAACATTATGAAAGTGGTTATTGATTTTTGCATGTGATTATTCGATTAGTAGAATATCCATGTGAATAAGTAAATGGCATTATTTCATTTTACTTTTGCCATACCATGTTGAAGTTCAATTTTAAAAGGCTTTTGTTTTAGTAATGCATTGCCTTAAATGTTTATTCTTATTTATGAAAGTTTCCTCTATATTGTTATCCTTACTGGGCATTTGAGCTCACCCCTTTTCTATGTTTTATTTTTCCCCAGGATGTGAAGAAGTAAATTATGAATGACCTGCAGGGATATTATGAGGGGATAGTAGTGTGGATTATGGAGACATTATGTTGTTGTAGTAGTTTTTCATTTTATGATGTAATGTAAAACTTATGAATATATCTAGTGTTTCCAAGGCTACTAAACCAATCGGTCTTTCGAGATTTGATCTTTCTTGTGATCATGCCAATGTTATGTAATAATGCACCGACTCTGGGTAACTGGGGTCGGGGCGTTACAGTTGGTATCAGAGGAAGTTTAGTACAAACCTTGGAAACTAGATTTAGATAAACTCTGATTAGAGCACGTAGACCTAAGATGAACTTTGAGGATTAGTATAGAAGAACTTCCTAGAATTTTGGTATTGTAGAGATTTTGTGAGTTTTCCGAGCAATACATCCCTGTCTGGATACGAGCAGGTAGAGGCGGCTCTGGCACAGATGTACCTAGGGGTAAAACCCGAAAACACCGCTTTGAGCTAGACTCGAACGGGAACTGGTGCACGACAATGGGCCTTGCTGCACTCTTGGTTACGACACTCCCGGGGGATATGCTTAGGATAACTCTCATTATCTTTACAAATCATTATGAAGGGTTTATGAGTATATACTTCCTCAAAGAAAAACATTTTTATGATTATGGATTATATCCATAAATAGTTCAATTTATGTTAAGTGTTTTATAAGTATGGGATTATGTATTTTGATTCATAAACTGATCTAGTTTATGCCATTGTTTAGAAATGGCGCCTAGTGGAAGAAATGGAAACCGTATCAAAGCGCGCACTCCATGTAGGGATTGCCCTCCTGCTCAAGATAATTATAGTGGGGCTGGTGATGCAACTGGTGCTGATCAACTAATTACCATACTGGGACAACTTACTCAGGTTATGAATAATAACCTTACCCGTATGGAGCACCCTGATCCGAAGCGTGGAGGATCAATGTTAGATCGATTCATGAGACAACAACCACCAACGTTCAATGGGAGTACAAATCCCTTAGTAGCTGAGCAATGGATATTTTCCCTAGAGAAAATATTTCAGGCTTTGGGGAGTAGTGAAAGGGAAAAAGTTACCATGGCAGTTTACCGCCTCACTGGAGATGCTGATCAATGGTGGTCATTGATTCAAAACATGAAGGAAGATGATGAAGTATCAAACATGGAATGGAGGGAGTTCAAAGATCTGTTTTTAGAAAAATACTTTCCTCGCGACCATCGAGCAGATATGGAAAGGCAATTTCTGAGTCTGAGACAAAAGGAGGATGATAATTTCACAAAGTATGAGGCTAACTTTACAAGGTTAGCGAGGTACGCTGGTGATTATATTCGCAACCCAAGAAGTAAGATTGATCGTTTCTTTGATGGGTTAAAACCATTTCTCCGTCGAGCATTAGTCTCACAATCCTTTTCATCGTACGAAGACATTGTCTCATGTGCTATCAAGACCGAAAAGGAATTCTCTAAGTCTTATGACTTTAAAGCAAAGCAAGAGAAGAAGAGACCTGCTGATCAATCTGGGAATGGAAATAAGGGGAAGAAGGGAAAGGTTGAATATCCATCTTGTGGTAAGTGCCGGAAGAAACACCCCGGTGCTTGCCTGAAGGGAATGGGAGTCTGTTACAAGTGTGGTGAAAAAGGCCACCAAGATCATGATTGCAAGGGGAAGAAGGAAGCTACCAATGTTCAGTGCTACAATTGCAGGGAGATGGGGCATTATGCAAATGCATGTCCTAAGCGTCAGGAGAACTTACCTCAGAAAAGGCCAAGGGATCAAGGCCAGGCTTATGCTATCACTACTGCTGAGGTAGAAACTCCGAAAGACGTAGTGGCAGGTAATTTAATGGTTTCCTCAAGTTTAGCAAATGCATTATTTGATTCTGGATCATCGCATTGTTTCATATCTTCCCAGTTTGCTAAGAAAATTAGATATTTCCAATTTGATTTAATAAGGGAGTTGTCAGTTAAAACTCCTAAGGGAAGTATCGTTGCAACAAAGTGTTGTGAATCAGTCCCCATTAGAGCACATAAATTTTCTTTATCTGCTGATTTCATCGTCATACCTATGATTGAGTTTGATATAATCCTCGGTATGAACTGGCTTTCGGACTATGATGCGAAGATTTATTGTAAGAAGAAAGAGGTTACGATTCTTGATGATAATGATAAGGAGCACCTTATTTTTAGAGCAGAATCGTCACCACCTAATTCTTATTTAGATCCACCCCCAGTAGCTCAACTTAATTCAATTATTGGGGAGGAAGAGAATGAAGTAACTATCGGTGAGGAAAGGAATGTTCAAATAGAGGATGTACCTGTTGTGAAAGAATTTGTAGATGTATTTCCGGAAGATTTACCTGGACATCCTCCAGAACGAGAAGTAGAGTTTTCCATTGATTTGATTCCTGGATCAAGGCCTATATCGAAGACCCCTTATAGAATGGATACTGTAGAGTTAGTCGAACTAAAGAAACAACTAGAGGAATTGAGTAATAAGGGATTTATTCTCCCTAGTGTTTCTCCATGGGGAGCCCCTGTTCTTTTTGTTAAAAAGAAAGATGGATCTATGAGGTTATGTATCGATTACAGGGAGATCAATGCTATAATGATAAAGAACAAGTATCCCCTACCTCGTATTGATGATTTATTTGACCAACTGCATGGAGCTCAATACTTTTCAAAGATTGACCTTCGATCTGGATACCATCAGTTGTGTGTAAAGAAGGAAGAGATTCTGAAGACAGCATTTCGAACCAGGTACGGGCATTACGAGTTTACTGTAATGCCGTTTGGATTGACTAATGCACCCTCTGTATTCATGGATCTGATGAATAGAGTTTTCAAGGAGTATCTCGATGAATTTGTGGTGGTATTTATTGATGATATCTTGGTATACTCCAAAACCTACGAAGATCATGAAAATCACTTGCGCATTATCTTGAAGACTCTGAGGAGGCATGAATTATATGGAAAGTTTAGCAAGTGTGAATTCTGGCTTCAGGAGATTTCTTTTCTTGGCCATATTGTCTCTAAAGATGGAATCTCTGTTGATCCTTCTAAGACCAAGGCAATCCAAGAATGGCCAGCACCTACGAGTATAACTGAGGTACGTAGTTTTATTGGCTTGGCAGGTTATTATCGACGTTTCGTCCAGAATTTTGCCCGATTGGCTAACCCATTAACGAAGCTCACACGTAAAGGGGTTAAATTTGTTTTGACAAAAGAGTGTGAAGAATGTTTCGAAGAACTGAAGAGAAGATTAGTCAATGCTCCTATATTGACTCTACCATCGGGGAATGATGGGTTCGTTATTTATAGTGATGCGTCAAAGAAAGGACTTGGCTGTGTCCTTATGCAGAATGATAGAATTATTGCCTATGCATCACGACAGTTGAAAATTCATGAACAAAACTATCCTACTCATGATCTTGAGTTAGCAGCTGTGATCTTTGCTTTGAAGATATGGAGGCACTACCTCTATGGTGAAAAATGTGAGATTTATACTGATCACAAGAGTTTGAAGTATATTTTCTCACAAAAAGAACTCAACATGAGGCAAAGGAGATGGCTTGAATTACTCAAGGATTATGATTGCACGATACACTACCACCCAGGGAAGGCAAACAAGGTGGCAGATGCTTTGAGTAGAAAAGACCATGGAGTTTTGAACAATATGAGAATTGAAAGGGATCCAATTTTCATGGAGCTAGTGAAGATGGACATGGGAATAACCAGGGAAGGTGAAACATCAATGCTTTTTCAAATGGTTGCCAAACCATCTTTACTAGAAAGGATTAAGAGTTCTCAGACTGATGATGAAGAATTCCAAAAGAAGATTAAAGCTGTGAATGATGGGAGATTGAGAGACTTTGCGTATGAAGGTGGAATTTTGAAATTCGGGAAGAGACTTTGTGTTCCCAATATACCTGATCTAAAAAGGGAATTGCTGGATGACGCTCATAGTTCCAATCTCTCTATACACCCTGGGAGCACCAAAATGTATAGGGATTTGAAGGAACATTTTTGGCGGGACAACATGAAGAGGGAGATTGCTGATTTTGTGTCAAGGTGTATGGTTTGTCAACAAGTGAAAGCTGGAAGGCAACAGCCTGGAGGAGTCATGCAACCTCTTCCCATACCGGAGTGGAAATGGGACAATGTTACGATGGACTTTGTCATGGGGCTACCAAAGACTCCTAGAAGGAACGATGCAATATGGGTTATTGTTGATCGTCTTACCAAGTCAGCACATTTTCTTGCTATAAGAGAAGATCTACCCCTGGAACGTCTAGCAAGACTATACATTAATGAAGTTGTGAGACTTCATGGAGTTCTTCTATCGATTGTTTCTGATCATGATCCCCGTTTTACTTCAAGATTTTGGAAAAGTCTTCAGAAATCCCTGGATACTGAACTTCATTTGAGCACTGCTTACCACCCTCAGACAGACGGACAATCAGAACGGACTATTCAGACCTTAGAAGACATGTTGAGATCTTGCTCACTTGATTTTCAGGGTATGTGGGATCAATATTTACTTCTGGTAGAATTTTCCTATAACAATAGCTTCCATTCGAGTATACAAATGGCACCATATGAAGCGTTATACGGAAAGAGATGTCGTACACCAACCTGTTGGGATGACGTTGGTGAAAGAAAACTTGTAGGCCCAGAACTGGTGGAGGAAACGGTGGAAAAGGTGAAGGTAATCCGAAATCACATCAAAGCAGCTCAAAGTAGGCAGAAGAGCTATGCCGATAATCGAAGGAAGGATTTGGAATTTCAAGTCGGTGATCATGTTTTCCTGAAGGTATCTCCGTGGAAGGGAGTCATACGTTTTGGTAAGAAAGGTAAATTGAGTCCCAGGTACATCGGACCTTTCGAAATTCTAGAACGAATTGGGGTTGTAGCTTACCGATTAGCAATGCCGCCAAGTCTCTCCAAAGTTCACGATGTGTTCCATGTATCTCTATTGAGGAAATACATGCCTGATCCAACGCATGTACTCACCTATGAAGAATTAGAACTGGAACCTGATCTATCTTATTGCGAAGAGCCCGTCAAGATTCTTGATACAAGAGAACAAGTACTGAGAAACCGGACGACGCGTCTGGTAAAAGTTTTGTGGAGAAACCATAAGATGGAAGAGGCAACGTGGGAACCTGAGGAACTTATGATGAAGAACCACCCGAGTCTTTTTATGCAGTAATACCCTAGAAATTGCGAGGACGCAATTATTTGAAGGAGGGGAGAATGTAACACCCCAAGCTTCTATGGTACGCTTCTCTTTGAATAATGTGATAGCGTGTGTTGTACGCAACACCGAGTTCTAACACACCATAACTAATCAAACTAGCCGTTATGAATAGTAATACCTACTTTTTGAAATTATATATATTTTATATTTGAAAATGGACTTCATTTTTGGATTCGGAATATCGAATTTAGCCTAGGGTGAAATTTTGGTACATTTCGGATAACTTTCATATTTTGATGAATAGTGAAAATTACTAAATTTTAATTAAAAACAACTTTTTTAATCAAATTAATTACTAGTGATAAATTATGAATTTGAGTGGTTATAAAGTATATTTAGAATATATTTTTACCATTTAATATAATTTTGGTCATTGGACATAATTTTACAATTAAACCGAACATAAACAAGTGTCAATCTTTTGATAGTTATTATCTCTTAAAAACACGCTTTTTGTTTTAACAGCGGGAATTAATTTTAAATTAATTTCTGCCACTTCTGTGTTTTGAATTTAGGAAAATGGATTCCATATTTGGAATCAGGATGTTCAAATTGTGTAAATAGGTAACTTTAATTTTTAGACATTTTGAATAGTTACTGTGGTAAATATTTTATTTACCATGGTTAAAGGGTAAATCCGGTAAATAAGGGTTAAAAAAATAATATTATAATAATACAAAATTACCCTAAAACGTGTCCTAACCTTATTGGTGGACACATACCCGACCATGGGCATCCTTGGGTCAATTTGGGGACCCCTTGGAGCCACTTGTATGTGGTAGAGACACTTTATATTAATAAAGTTAAAATAAAAATAAAAATGGCATAAGCTTACATCTTTTAGAAGAACAATTTTTACATAGGGTTATACATGTTGGATTTTCAATTATAAATATTAATTAGAAAGCTAAAAAGATTTCCTACATAATGATATTTTACTTATAATTTTTAGACATTAAATAATTTATTTTATTTATGACACAATAATGATGCAGTAATTACTATAATATTGAAAAATTAAAATAAGTGATATTATAAATACCCAAATAAATATAATATGAAACTTTTAATGAATTAAACTAATTTTCTAGGATAATATGATATATTAGGATTGATTTAATTGACTTTGTTCGAAGTAATAAATCTGTTATGAGTTTCACAAAAATCAACTAATGAATAGTGTCAAAATTGACATAAAAGAATTCTTAAAACAAATATTATATTATTAATTGATATTAAATTCCTAAAAATCTAAGGTTCGGCCAAGAGACTTATATCATGATAGGTTAATCATTAATGGACCACTTGGGGGTCTCTTGGATGTATATAGTAAGTTTATTAACCATAATATATAAAATACAAAGAGACATTGTAAAAGTGAAACTAATTAACTTAGAGTTAATACTTAAAGATAAGGTTAATATAGGTACCCAAACCTGTCTAAATTCTATTGGATGAGTTGCTTTCGACCTATCCCCACCTCATCATTTGAATAGTCAACTTTGGAGCCTTTAGAAACAGAATATGAATTTATTATAAATTAATATTTCTAGCTTTTCCAAAGGTGCCCCTCACCCCTCTTATAAAAGGGCACTCCTCCTTCTCATTTCTTCACACCTTCAAAGCCTTTTGGTTCGGCCAAACTCTGCCCAAATACTCTCCCAACATCCCTCAATACAACCTAGAGGCCTTAGTTTGATCAGAAAGCCAACTTAAGGAGCCCTTTTGATCAAATCAAAAAGAAGAACCCGAAGAAGAGGTAATGATTTCACCACCCTTTTCTAAGTTCATTTCTTCTTCCACCTCTTCTTCCTTTGTTCTTACCATTCTGAAATAATAACTCCAGTATCTCACATATACTGTGATGTTATTATAAGTATGGTACAACCATATTCAGTATTCTATCCACCCTTTGAATAACATGTCACCATACGTGCGTACGTACGGCTTACCGTCTCCACGTCGTGGTGTAATTGTTATTCAATATAATATTATTTGGATGGGTATAATAATGATGTGTAACTCATGTAAATAATAAATATAACATGTTAATGATTCTGTATATATGATATACCATCCATTTATATATTATTTTAATATCAAAAGAATGATATTGTCGCTCGTGCGTACGTACGGACTACCGTCTCCACGAACGCGATGAGATTCATTCTCCATCGTAACCATTAAAGCGTAATTATCATTTTATGATTTAAAAATGATGTTTAAGGACTTGATATCATTCTGGATATGAATAATATACAACCTATCCTTTACAAACATGTCTTACGTAACAAAACATATGAAAGAAAACAAGTAAGTTAACACCCGAAACAACGATAATACTAAGATATTATTATCAAATCAATATTAAAAGATCATATATGATATCATATTAATGTATATGATTCTTGTATAATTTAATAACAATTATTTCACCATTATACAGGAGGTTAACCTACCCCAACCAAGGAAAAGTACAAGGTAAGGGTTATTTCACAATCTCTTCATTATCCGAGGTTGTTTATACGTAATAATCTACTGGGATTTCTTTATCATCCACATCCATGTTTCTTCAAAATGTATTTCAAAACATTTTTACTATTTACAAGAATATGGGTTAAAGTCATTTGTACCCTTTTTTGAATTTTTATAAGAGGTTTATAAAGGAATCTTTCAGTCGTTTTCCAAACAAGGTTCTTTTTAACCTTTTCGACAAAATTTAGTTAAGAATGTTTTTTTAACTTATATGGAAGGTGCGGTTATTCTCTGCCATTATTATAACTTTGAAGCTTCCCTTACACAATTGTATGGATATTTTCAAAATAAAGGTTTTCTTTTATAATTATGTGATTTTTAAATGATTTCAAAAAAATATATATTTCTCTCAAATATATGAAAATCCAGTGCAAATGTATATGTATTTAACGCAAGCTTAAAAATGTTTTCAAAAAACCTGACTCTCGAGTTTGGTAGACAGGAAGGGATTGGGAGTGGACCCATCATGGCCTGTAATTAGTCGAGCAGTCTCAGAATTAGTTATTTTGTTTTTAGAAGCTTGCATAATGTTTTCAGAAAAACACTGGAGTGTATTTTAGCAATTTTAAATGTAAGTATCTTCTAAAAAAAATTCATCGGTAGGTCTCATGAGACAAACTAGTGTCTTGGCACAAGGCCTTGACAAAATCTTATTTGTAGTCTTGGCACGAGGCCTTGGCTATGTGGTTATGATAGTCTGGCATTATGCATTCCAACATTATGAAAGTGGTTATTGATTTTTGCATGTGATTATTCGATTAGTAGAATATCCATGTGAATAAGTAAATGGCATTATTTCATTTTACTTTTGCCATACCATGTTGAAGTTCAATTTTAAAAGGCTTTTGTTTTAGTAATGCATTGCCTTAAATGTTTATTCTTATTTATGAAAGTTTCCTCTATATTGTTATCCTTACTGGGCATTTGAGCTCACCCCTTTTCTATGTTTTATTTTTCCCCAGGATGTGAAGAAGTAAATTATGAATGACCTGCAGGGATATTATGAGGGGATAGTAGTGTGGATTATGGAGACATTATGTTGTTGTAGTAGTTTTTCATTTTATGATGTAATGTAAAACTTATGAATATATCTAGTGTTTCCAAGGCTACTAAACCAATCGGTCTTTCGAGATTTGATCTTTCTTGTGATCATGCCAATGTTATGTAATAATGCACCGACTCTGGGTAACTGGGGTCGGGGCGTTACAACTAGAAATTCTATCCACATAATTTCAAGATTAAGATAATAGTAGTCCTCTTTAGTGTGATGTAGGAAAATCACTCTTCCATATATTTTGTTGATAAATTCAGGAATTTATAGTGATTATAAATAGTGTTTATGGATACTATGACCTTGAAAACACTAATCTATGAATCAGGGTTTTGGTTGGATATTTTCTCGAATATTTTCATACTTTTTTATGATGGATTTTGTATAAATGGTTAATAGGGAGACATTGGATGAATGGGATATATTATGACATATGGGAGGAGGAAGTATCATGATACCGACTTGAAATGGTGGGAACACAAATTTTGGTGTAAAGAGGATAAGGGACACCAAAATCCAATATGGGAGATGGAATCAGAATAAAATAGTGGGATCATTAATTCTTAATCCCAATCCAAATATCCAACATAGATTGTTTCAATTTGGTTCATTCAACCACATGAATCATCATTTTACTACACCACCAAAAGCATTCCATAAAAGAAACTAGCTGTGGAATTGTTAGTGCTATTGTCGTAATTCTCTATGGTCATGTGATCAGGACACTTCTTAGATGTTTCAAGAATTATCTTCATTGATAGGGTAAGTATAGAAAAATTTTTCACAGAAGCATAGTAGAGCTGGACATGGTGATTTTGGGTATTCCATGACACTTTATTAATGTAAATATCATTGAGGTAATAAAGAGAAATGTGTAGGGATGATGAAAATATATGGAGTTGAGTAGATGGCTATAGATGATCAGGTTAGAGTATATTTTCTGAGAGATATAAATCTTCTGAATTATACACACATACAACTGTTGTTTGATAATGGTGCATCAAATTGGTTGATTTTTTCTTGTTTTTTTCATTTCCAATGTTTATAACTAGATATGATATTCATTGATAAAATCTTATACTCTTCTTGGTTAAAAAGAATGTTGAGCATTTCTATATAAGAAATGTTCTATAAAATTTAATATATTAGAAATGAAATGTTACTTCCTGATCATGGAGATGGATTTCTATTATGTAATCCTAGGCATGGATTTGTCGACAATGATCAAGTCTCACATTGGGTTTTATAGCAGAATAATTAGTTTCACGACCAAGGATACCACTTAACATTTATTAAGATGATTAAGGTATGTGAAGATAGGGGAAATAGACTTGTTAGTACCCTAATTGGGAACATTCTCTTATGAATTGTGTATGTTAAATTTTTCATCGATGGAAGAAATAAATGAAAATAGTTTTCCTGCAACATGGGATCAATTTCCAGATGTTTTCCCAAGAACATCTCAAGGTTACCACCTATATGGTAAGTTGATTTTATGATTGATTTCCTTCTGTGGAAAATTTCTATTTCACATCCATAATAAGTGATGAATACAATAGATTTAATTGATCTCAATTTGTATTTATATGAGCTATAATGATTGTGATTCATTCAAATGATCATGACCTTATGGGAGTTACTAGTTTTATTTGTAAATAAAAAAGATATAACTCTATGGATGTATGTAGATTGTTGTAATCATAACCAAGTTATGATAAAGAGCTAATATCCACCACCACAAATTAATGACATGATATATAAATTGAGGGGAGAAGATATGTTTTCTAAAATTGAATTATGATCATGATATCGCTAATTGAATATTTGGAATAAGTATTTTCCAAACATAGATTTCAGGACAAGATGTCTACATTATGAATATGGGGAAAATAACTTCAGGTCTTATGAATTCACCAATAGTCCTTATGTAATTTAATTATTTGGTGATTCAAAGATATTTCAATTCTTCTATGGGTTTTTGTAGATTAAATATTGGTGTAATCAAGGACAATTTTTGAGCACAACAAACTCATGGTGATAGTGTTTAGAATCATGAGTTATCATCGTTTGTATGAAAAACAATCAATTTGTTATTTTTTTGACACAAGAGGTATGTATTATTGTACATTTAATTTCTAAAAAGGAATATTATTGGATTTGGAGAAGATAAAATATATATTCTATTGGCAACCTTCGAGGAATTTCTATGAGATACGAAGCTTTTATGGTCTCACTAGTTATTATAAATGCCATTTTTCATGAATTATCACGAGTATCATCACCAATGGATTCTTTGAAAAATAATAATGATCAATTACAATGGACCGTGGAATGAGAGAAGTCTATCCAAGAGTTGAATGATGGTATTACATGAGTACCAATCCAGATATTTCTTGAATTTGGATAGGGTTTTTTGTTCATTTGGATCCTTTTGGATTTTGGTTAGGATGTGTTCTCCTACAAGGATATTGTTTAGTTTCGTATGTATCAAGGATCTTGATAGTGCATGCTAAAAATTAACCAAGAAAAGATTTGGAATTAGTTGTGTTCTTCCATGCCTTGAATACATGGTTTCATTATCTATTTGTTGATAAATTTAGGTTGTTTGTGAATCATAAGAGCAAGAAGAATATTTTATCCCAATTATAATTGAATCTATGTTAGTGGATATGGATGGAGTATCTCCATATGTTTTAAATTGACATGATGTATACACCAAGAAAAGTAAATGTGGTGGCATATTCATTAAGAAAAATTCAATATTTTCAGCTGAAAAAAGAATATTTCTTTGAGTAGTAGTTAATGTCAATCTGAGAATCCAATTAATATTATATTTTGATGTTGGATCAAAAAGGAATGTTTGAATAACTATGATAAAGGTCTCAATGCATGATTCGATCACTAATTAGGGATGTAATGAGCAAACATGTCAAGGAAATATTTACCTATAAAAGGATAGGATCTCCAACCTCATAAAGTATTTCAATCGAACTAATTAGATCTAGGTCACCAGGGGGAGGGAACCAATGTTATTTTAGCGTTTACATTTTTTTAATTTCCTATTAATTTAGTTTTCATTTACATTATAATTCATTCTTATTTTCAATTAAACTGGTCCACCTTTCTCAATCCATCCTTCAATTTCTTCCAACTCTAATTCTCATTCACTTTTTTTACATATTTACTTCATGATCTCATTTCACATTGTCATAAAATGTGACATACTCATGTCAGGGTCCTGTGGAAGGTTTCATGTTTTTCTTAATTCTATCAATTCAAATATAAAATGTTTGAAATCTATTTGAAGTGGATGTGGGAATATTGCACAGTTGTGGTAGTCATCCACAATGACACTATTTCCATATTATCTTCTTTTCCTTGCTTAATCATTTTACATAAATTCTCTTATGAAAACACCTCATACAGTGGAGTTGGGGTTCCTATATAGTATGATATGGAATATAGTGGGGAAAGGTTTTTTAGAATAACATTCTCGGTTGAGGTGTTACCCTATTTGACTATTCTAAAAGGTATTGTTTTTTGTGATGAAGGCAAGCTAAAATCACACACTCAATAAATCAATTAATAGTAATCTATTGATGATGTTTCGCTCCATGGATTATCAAATATAATTTAAACAATAAATAAATAATTAATGGAAATGTGTTATGAAACCCATGAAAAAAAATCATTCTAATCATAATCATTTATGAATCTACATTTAGATTTGAATTATTTATTTTATTATATTTATTTTATATTTTCAAAAACCCTATAAAACATCATTTTGAATAAATAGATAAAAAATAAAAAATGAATTAAATTAGATGAATTATAATAAATGATTTAACTAACTACAATTTTCCTCATTTGAGATGTCTCCGGTTAGCCTCTGTGCTGCATTATGAATTGAAATTATCTTTTACCATGCCCTATGACAGGATTGTGTCAAAACAAGTGTCTTTTCCAGGGAGATAAATAATTATTTCGAAAAAATTTTATAAATTCAATTTTCAGTAAATCATTTTAAATACATAAAAAATAATCAACATTCATATCATGATGTATTTAAATTAAAATTATTGTTCATTGAAATTTTATTCACATGTACAGGAAGAAGAAATTGACTACACTGAGAATTACCTCAAACAAATGGATGATTCTCTAATGATTAGGGTCAACCATAATGAAATAAGGATATCAATATGGATCTCACATGATGATTTGATAGTCATGGAAGATGAAATTCATATTGACATTTAAATATTCATGTTCATGAAGTAAGTACAACTAGTCTTGTAAGATTTCATTAAAGACATTCATGAAGTTAATGCCAAACAATAGGTGGAGGAGCCTAACTACCTAAATACATCCAGTGATGATCTACTAGAATATGTACTTTCAATTGAATACTATATTAATTTCAAACCAAATCAGGTAGATGATACAATCTTGAACTCAAAATTGTTTAATTTTAATTCATATGATTTTTATAAAACTCCGAACTAATTTGAATTTTCATAAATTGATGACTCATGGTATGCCTTTGAAGAATATGTGGAATTAGATGATGCACATATTGAGGAACACCTAGAGCTAAATGAAGTCATTGAACATCTACTAGTGGAAGACCATGATGTTATACCAGTGGATCAACATGATAAACCATAGATGCATGCTTCTTCACATCATGATACACCCATGAAAAGAGAATAAGGGGTTAAATAACTAGCATCAAAGTATGATTTCAGTCCATACATCTCTTACCACCAAAATTCTATATGTACCACAATGACATGGTGGAATATCTTGTGTACTCTATCTAGGTAGTTCTCCCCAACAAGTATAATGAACTACATTCATGGAAGAACAACATGTGGTAGTTCATGTTATTTAATATCCACCCACGATCAGATTATGGATGCAATCTTGTACTTTCCACTGTATGAAGTAAACATTATGGTCCCACATAGGGGATCATTCATGATTTATCATTAAAAATCATTTTATGAATTCAAATGTCTATTTTTTATATATTAGTCCAACATAGGGCCACACTTCTACTAGGAATTTTGGCATTAAATTATACGATTAGTGTTATTAATTAAGTAATTTTATTTTATTGGATCCTAATGGAAAAAGGAATTATAAAAAATGGATAGATGGGGGATGAGTATTTATTTCAACAGGAAGGTCACTCATAATTTATAACTTTTAAACTCATTAAATTTATAAACAAATCGTGATTTGAGATTTAAAAGAAAAAATTGCAGGACCACAGTTGAATTATTCTCTACCTTTCATATCTACGAGACATGAGGTTCTTTGGAATATAGGGATTCCATATTTTAGGTTTCAATGTAAATAATATTGAATGACTGAAAAGGAAATTTAAATGTTTAATGAGAATCATGGATATTGAAATAATGAATCATGATTTGATGGAATCAATTTATTTGTATAAATGAGATCTCTGTACCATTTTTTATTCTTTGAATTTCTAAAATTTATGTGAATTTATTTGTTATTATTGATCAATACTTGAGTGATTTCTAAAATATAATATTTCTCATTTCTAAGAGTAATTATAGAATATGTACATCCTATATGTTGTTTATCATATTTTTGGAGTGATCTCGAGACATTCCACCTTTAAGAACTTGTATTTGAACATATCTAATCTATCAGTGTACAAAAACATATTTAAAATGATGGAGGAATCAGTTTAAAATCTATTATCCAAAAATGGACATCATTACATCAATCCTCCTTTTTTCTATATAGACCACGGATGTCCATTATATGTATGATCCATGTTTCAAGACTTTTTTATCCATTCCATCCCTACTAATGATATTGTCCAGATATTTTAACGATGGAGAGTTAGGGTTAATGGAATAATGGTGGAAGGGATGTTATAAATTGTAAGAAAAAGTGGGTGGTGATATTGGGGTAATTATAAATGGTTATGGAATAATTCATTATACTTCAATTTTTTCCCATCTAGAATTTTCTAAAAAATAAAATAAAATTAAAAAAATATCCAAAAAAGATTGAAAATTTGGTTGTGATTTGGGAGAACCAAAATACACCATTTTCCGTTTATATGATCTTCTGATCATATTTGGATAGATGATGTATTGGAGGTTTGATCTGATCATAACATTAATGAAAAAAAATAAAAAGGTAACAAAACAAGAGGCTGCACAAATCATTCATTATTCTTACTTGGTCATAATCTTTACATTGAGTTATAAGAAGTGGGTGATTCTACATTTAAGGGTAGAATTTAATTACACTATGCTATATCATTAATTGTATAAAAGTGATAATCCACATTGTTGATCCATAATTCTTAAACAATCAAATCTAACAAAATTTTTGACTTGGAGTCATTTGAACTTTTATTAAATAGTCTTCAAGATTTCATGTTCCTTGTGTCATTAAATGTGGAGAATTTAGTTATTTTACATGATTATAAAAAAGGTTAATGTTCTAAATATATGATAATAACTCAATTTTTATTGTATCATGGGTGATGAGAGAAAATTTTGAAAAGTGAGGTAGATATAGATTTGGCATGTTTAATAAAAATAACTAAGGATCTTGGATGAATGAAAAGAGATGTTATATCATACATCAAAGGAGAAAAGTAAAATAAATGAATTAAATATTTCACTAGAAAAAATGAGAAATTGAATTGATACTTCATTTGAATTTTTGAGTATTTAATTTGACATTTAAAATTGTTAAATTTTATAACATTGTAATTTTAATATTTGTAACATTGGTGTCCTCTCAATTCCATAACATGATTTTACGCATGAGGGAACACATGATTTATGTGTGGGGGAATGGATAGATCTAATATCTTCCACATTTTTTTTATTTTAGGGATTTAATCCAATCCTAATCATACATATGATCATATTGCATCATGTTTTTTTATTTATGATGTGTTATGAGTAAACATGTGAAAATTGGTTAGTTCTAGTTTTATGAAAAAAATTTAACATAAATGGAATTTTGGTCATTTAGATAAAAATAAAATTCCAAATTGAATATTTATTAAATCCTTACATTATTTACATCAACATTGTCTATTGGACTAGGGGCTTATTCTAGCATCTATTTGTATTAAAACTCAATACATTTGAGGAATTTTCTATGTGAACTTCATGGACCCCACCATTGTAATTGAAGAGTATATTAGCTTAAAACCCTTTAATAGAGGTTATTAAACCTGAATATGAAATGTTACTCAAGGGTTGGATCACCAATTAACATCCATAACTTTTGGAATCCATTTAGGTGGCTTTTCAATGAAGTCAATTGTGTCTTTCTGGATATTTCACCTAGAGAAAAGTAACTAAAAATAAAAAACTAATAATACAAAAAATACGGGGCCAATTAAAATTAAATATGGTGGTTCTCTAAGAATGAAAATAAATAATAACATTCATGAATACTCCAATGTGTGAAGAGGACCATTTCATGGTAATTAATGCATGATATGTGAAATGTGGATAGTCTTCCAAAATAAATTAAATACATGAAGTAATAGAACATAACTACCTCTACCTGATTCAAAATGCTCTGAAATGTTAAGGGATGTCAGAAATTAAAATTTAGATAAACTATCATGAAGGTCCCAAAGCATTATTATGTCATTAATCTGGGACCAATGGGACAACTTCCGGAGGACAGATTTATCTTATAAAATGAGAGGGGCTACCACCTCTCAAAGCATTCCAATACACCCCATTCCATCAGTGGAACCAAGGGGAGTAGTACAATTCCCATTTGGTATTATCATTAATTTCTTTTCATTAAATTTAGTTTTCATATTTTTTATAATAGAAGCTTATTTTAATTTAATTTATCCACCTTTCTTCTTCCATTATTTTTACTCTCCATACTATAATTCTCATGGTCACCCTTCCATCTTCCCATTATGATCTATTTTAACATTTTCATGAAAAATGACTAACACGAGGCGTGGTCTGAGGGGAGGATGAAATGTTTTCATGATTGTTTCTCTTCATGTTAAAAATTTATTAAATCTAATTGTGGTGGTAGCGGGAATATTGCATTGGTGCGGTGGTTTTCCAACACAACATAACTTCCAAATCCATTAATTTTCCATGGATAATCAGTTTTCCTCTTAAATAAGAGGAATACCCTTAATATGGTGGAGTTGGGGTATCTGTAAAGGATGAAGCAAAATAAGGTTGATCAGAGTCATTTAGAATAACATTACTAGAAGAGGTGTAATCATATTTTATTATTGGTGGAGGTGTGTATTGGTGTCCTAGAGGCATGCTAAAATCACACATTCTATAAATCAGTGAAAAGTAATTAATTAATTAGGATTCACTATATGGATAAAAAAACATTAATTTAATAAATAAATAAGTATTTAATTAACCCATGCCTTAAACATTGGACCAATAAATTTCTTTCTAATATGCATTATTTCTGCATCTGCATTTAGATTTAATTATTTATTTCCTTATTTTATTTTTAGGTATTCCAAAACCCTCAAAATCATAATTTTCAACAAATATTTTATAAAACAAAAAGAATTAGATTATGTGAATTAGAACAAGTTATTTATCTGACTAAAATTATCCTCATGTGAGATGACCCTGGATAGCATATACGTTGCATTGTGAAAATAAATTTGTTTTCATCACACCCTATGATAGGCATACTACAATGAGATAAACTTATAATTACATGAGGTGGTGAAAAAATATATTTTACTTGGGATCCTATATACTCTCTTCCATGCTATTATACTACCAAAATACATGAAACAAGGGGAATCATGCTCGTGCGATACCTTTTCCTTATGATTGCTAATTTCTACATGCCTTCCCTCAACGATCACATCATCATCATCATTGATATCTCACCAATAGATGATGTGAGATATGTCCTGAAGATAATTATAGAGTTTTTACTCAGGGAATACATCATGTATCCATATCATCTATGAGTGATGTGATTCCCAATACATCGGGACACCAACATCAGGCAACACTTCAAATGTGACAAAAAACGGAGGAGATATATTACTCCAACAACGAAATCTTCGCATCCCCTTACGGGGAGTCACCTTAAAAAACACTTTATCCCTAACAAAAAACTATATTGGTATCCTCCTATGATTGGTATAGTACTTTTGATGTTCCTTCACAACCTCACCCTCTTACTAATCACCTAAACCTACTCTATCGTATTCAGTACCAATTATGGCATGATAATTTTTGAATGTCTATTCCTAGTCTAGAAAAATGGAGACTGAACTGGATAGTCATAAAAATTTAAACACATTGCCATACATATGGTTGAGTCAAAACTATTTTCCCAACAGAACTGTCCCATGGGTAGGAGCCTCCTCAACGAAGCTCCAAATTCCATGAAAATGACTGTAACATTTCTTCATGATTTAGGACGGTATTCTCTATTGGACCATCGATATGCATCTGAAAATCAGTAATAAGTAATAACTGAGATCCAAAAGAATTTTTGATACCTCTTCACACCCAATAAGTATAACTAAGATCCTGATCTGAAATGATCATCCTTCAGAATCTGGGGGGTCTCACCGCCTCCTCTATATATTTCCTAGACAAAACCTCCAATGATCGTGACTCCCAAATTACTATGAAGTGAGATGATTTCGTCAAATGATCCACTACCACATAAATATCCTCATAGCCTCCCTAATCGCAAGGTAATCCAGAATCAATATCCATCATGATTTTCTCCCCTCACATGTAGGAACATCTAATGTTTAGTGAAAACCATTGGGAATGCAGTGCTCAGCCTTGACCATATAGTGGGACAAACATCAAGACACAAATTATGAAACATCATACATCAGCTCAACCCGGCAAAAATGTGCACTCAGAGCTTGATACATAAATTTTATTCCAGGATGTATTGTTAAGAGTGAACTATAGAACAGTATAAGAATCATCTCATGCATCGCCAAAGGAAAAAATTCATTCTCTAAAACAACACTCAGTGTATTTTATCTTCTGACCAACCATCAGGGGCCTCACCAAAAACAACTAGGTCCATCCAAACAACCACATCATGATACACAAACATGGACTCTTCTACTTACTATACCTAAGATGATTTCATCGTTTATTGAAAAAGACAACATTTTTCTATAACTTCTCTCTTATCTAAATAGAGTGTTGAATGTTCTTCCATCACAAACTAAGAATCACTAGATTCATGCAATACAGCACTGCGTGGCTTCCTTCATGGTGAATCGGATAAAACATACCACTTTCCTTGTTTATATAAAATTTAAGTCATAATCCAATAAGATCTCAATCAATCGATTATGTCGTATGATCAGGTTATGTATAGAAAAATTTAACCTCATGCACTTATAATCATTGATTACCAAAAAAAATCTTTCTAATGAGGTAATGTCTCCAAAAAATCCGCGAATCTACTGTTTAAACCAACTCAAGATCGTGGGTGGAATAGTTACATTCATGGTTATGAATCTAACGAGACTTATAACGCCCCGAACATTCATTAATGGAAACACCTCTAGATCCAATTAAATGTCTCCTTATGTAAACTGTTTATATAAAATGTCAACTTCTATGGTTTTATGTTTTATGATTTTAAAATAATGTTATGAATTGGGATCATTGGTAATATAGCCTTTAAAATATGATCACATGATGAGTATAATTATAAGGTTTTAATAAATCCAATTTACTCAAACAAAGGAAGAGATGGCCTCATCCAGTAGACTTTCAACATATGAATATCATTTTTCAGATAATGAAAAGGAGGTTGCATCTTTGGGCTTCACTCTTGACCTTGTCCAAGCCAAGCTTGAATCTGTTATGCTCGAGCAGAACCTCCTACGAGAGATTTGGATGTTGATAGAGATCACCACCCGAACAATGTTATCTGAGCCACTCCAATAGTCTATCACCATAACACACTTTACTTTTTTTTCTTATGCTAGTGTTATACGGGGTTATGTAACAACACTGTAGAACTATGGTTATGTACGATATTTTTTAATATAATAATGAATTTACTTTTATTTTATTATTGATACCTTGTAATTATTTTTTAAAGAACAAATATTATTTTTAATTAATGTTCAACTATGAAATATATTTTGATGAATTAATGGTTTTTTGAATTTAATAATATTTTCATAAAATATTATTATTATTTATAAGTTAATTTTTTTAATATAAAATATCGTATCATTTTATGAATAAAAATGTAATTTTTAGTATGGTTTGAAAGCCATTTTGCCCAAAACCAATGAATTTTCCTTAAATGTAGGTTATTATATTAAGAGAAAAAATTCACATATTTATAAAATTATTTATATAAAATTAATATTTTATTGGAATTAAGGCGTTGAAGTTATCTAATGGTGAACTTTTCATAATTTTTTGAGACAGTCAAATTTTTGGGAAAAACTTAAACACCATTTGAATATGTAATTTGTTTTATGAAATCATAATGACATAATAGTGAAGTAATAAAATCATATAAACATTATTTTCGGTGAATATATATTATAGTAATAAAATAATTTAATTTAATATTTGTTTGATTTATTTTACAATGCATTTTTCGCCCTTCCAAGACATATAAAACATTTTGTCTTTTTAAATTGTTTTCCTTGAGAGTGTGACACACCTCCACATAAGAAACACTATTATTTTAAAATGTTCAGATATTTTACTTATAAAATATATTTTTACACTCCCCTTTGGCAAAAAACATGGGCTGGTTTGTGGTATTGATTATTTTAATATGAGGTGTCCCAAACCTAAATAATAAAGAATTCTATCTCGTGTCCAATATAAACCCACCCAAGATCACACATCCTCTTCACTTAGATCCTTTAGAATTAGAACAACCCCTATCCTCATCTCTATATAATCTTCCAAAGGTTCGCTAATATCCCAATAATCTTATCTCAATCCACTCTCAAGCCATTGGGATCACACTTCCATGTAAGGGATTTCATCCATTCTCTTTTTGTCTAATTTTTTATAAGTTGTTATGCCTATTGGGTATCAATTAAAAATGTTGGGGTATGATTTATCACCTACCCCATATTTTACTATTTATATTTGGATGATGGGAGACCCATTTATCTTTCATTAAAGCTTACCGTGTACACCCATTACCATGCCAGACTTCGACGCGGGATTTCTCTCTCCTATATTACATCCAAGTAATTATTTTGTATTATGCATCTAAATTCCATAACGTATGTTGAGATATGCATCCATATGACCAACTTAATTTCCCTTTCCTGTACATATTAATATATACCATGCAATGAGAGTTTACTCATTCTAATTAATGTGTAATGTTGTTTTACTCATGCTTCACGTGTAATGAGGTTTTACTCATGCTCCATGTGCAATGAGCCTTGGATCAAGCTAATTCCATGTTAGGTGTTGTTGCCACATTTCCATATTATGATTATCAATATTTATCATGCCATTATGATTATTCTAATCTTGTTCTCTATTGATATTTCTATTGTCTAACATGTATGGTATTCCTCATGTTATTCCATGATTATTGCCTTACTGGGCTTCATAGGTCACCATTTTCTTATGCATTTCCTCAAGTTATCCCATGCAATGATATTTACGAGGTAATGTAGTGGTCATGTAAATGAATTATTCCATAAATATATAGTATTTCATGTTTTAAGTTGTTATGTAATGATCATAAACCCCAAATACACTAGAACTCTCGAACATCTATGCTTTTTAAAGTTAAGGTTACATAATAAATCATGTATATGTTTTTAATAAAAGAAATGTTGTTATAGTTGGTATCAAGGGATATGATTAGTTATTTTTGGGATTAAAATTAGACAACGCTAGTAAAGGCATAGATACAAGAACAGGTATAATAAAATCATACCTAATTATTGGTGAGTATTTTTTATGTGGTTTATCATGAAATAATTCCATGTCTAGATACGAGTCGGTAGAGGCGGCTCTAGCAAAGACGTATCCTAGGGGTAAAAATCAAAAACACCGATTTGAGCTAAACATGAATAAGAATAGGTGCATGAAAATGGGCCTTCCTGCAGTAGTGGTTATGAAAATCATGGAGGATTTGATTTGGTAAATTATTACGAAAATTATGAAACCTTATTAAGGGAATTAAAAAATTTCCCAAATAATATATTTTAGAAAGTAGGTCATGGTTTTCATAGATTGTATTTTATGGATTTATAAATTACGGAAATAATAGTTATTTATAAGTCATCAGTTTTTTCTTGGGATTACCCTCTATGTGTTACCTATAACTTCTATTTTATTCCAGCCAATGGACGGTAATATAAAGACTCAGGCTAACAATAATGTGAAGATAAATGTTATGAATGTAAAAATTAGATCTCCAATCCAATAGGAATGAGAATCACGAACATTGCCATGCATCTCTCTTAGTTAAATCAATATTTGAATAGAATCATGGGTCATGAAGAACGTTCGACCCACCCCCCCATGAAATAGTAATTTTCTATCGAGAGCTTCATGAGACAAAGGCCTCATATATTTATTGGATCGTCAGATCCCTCAATCCTAGAACAATGGATCAAATCCACTAAAAAGATCTTCTACATCCTTTAATGTTCTAAAAAAGAGAAGGTTGTTCTAGTTGCTTATTGTATGGATGCTGAAGCTGATCAACAATGGACGTTGATCAAAAATATGATGGGTGAGGAAGAGATCAAGGCGTTGGAAAGGAAGGATATATGGAAGATGTTTTTTGATAAATATTTTCCTCGCACCATCCAACGTAAGATGGGAAGGTACATCCTTGACCTCATGAAAAAACACAATGAATATTTTGGATCATATGAGGAAAACTTCACAAGGGTCGCACGATATGCCTCAGGATTTGTTGTTACACCTTAATTCAATGTTGATTGCTTCTTCTTTGGGCTGAAACCTTGTCTATGGAAAGCACTGGGGATCTGTGACTTCGACAGCTATGAGTAAATTATTCTATGTGACCTCAAGGTCGAAATGGATATCATATAATCTCATGGGTATCATGGAGATAAAAATTTTAAGGTGGAATTCAAGCCTAAAGTACTGATTCATAAATCCAATGATTCTATGAAGATCCATCACCACACATTCCAAATGTGCAGAAAGAAACACACTGAAAATTCCCTGAAGGGGTCATTGAAATGCATTAGGTGTGGAAGAGAAGAGCACCTATCTGTTAACTCCCATCACGAAAAACCCACAGCTTCAATAGAGGAGTGGAATTCTCCATTCGAACACCAATGTGTTTTTCATTACTACAACTGCAAATAACCAGGGCATATTGCAAATTATTTCCCTAAACCAAGGGTTTTCGGAGGCAACCAGAAAACTCTAAGGAACCAAGTGATATATTTTTCCATCACTACTACTAAATTGAACCCTGAGAATGATCTACTGACAGGTTCCCTTCTTATTCATTCAAGAATAACGATATACATTTTGATTTTTGTTCTAATCAATCTTTTATATCCAAAACTTTTAGTAGACAAATCCCATTACCACCACAAATCATTGAAGTAATGATTTCAGTAAATACGGAAAATGAGGAAATAATTTCATCCCATGAATATAAATCCTACCCTATAATAATATATGTGTTGATTTTTCCTAGAAAACCTCTTCATACTCCCTTTAGTGGAATTTGATACAATTCTTGGCATGGATTTTCTTTCATTATATAGAGCCAACATAAATTGATGTGAGAGGGAAATGACTTTCCATTTAGATAATTGACCCATAATTATATACAAGTGCAAGGTGGAAGATTAATATTATTTATCCCCATCATCTCATGCATGAATATTACTGCTCTATGATAACACTTATATGGCTCAGACGATTGAGTCTAAGGAGTTAACAATCCATGAATACATGCCTATTGTGAAGGAATTCGCTGAAGTGTTTTTTGAGAAATTATCTAGTATTCCTCCTTGAAGAGTTGTTGAATTCTCAATTGTTCTTATACCTGGGGAATTGAAAATATAAAAACCCCATATAGAATGTCTGTTGTGGAGCATAAGGTGTTAAAGAATCAACTATAAGAGAATATGGATAAAGGTTTTATAAGCCCATGTTCTACAGCATTGGGTGCACCAATACTCTTCATCAAGAAGAATGATGGGTCAATGTTCTTTTTCATCGATTATAGTGAGCATTACAAAAGCACGATAATGAAAAATTATCATATCCCATGACTTAATGACTTATTCGATCAACTTCTTGGAGCACAATACTTCTCCAAGGTGGATTTGCAGTCAGGATAATATCATGTATGGGTGAAGAAGGAAGATATCCCCAAGACTACTATACATACAAGATACTAGTAATATGAATTCATATTAATTCCTTTCAGAGTCACTAATGCTCTACCAATCTTCATTGAATTGATATATATATTCATTAGATTTTACCTCGACAAATTGGTGGAAGCCTTTATAAATGAAATTTTGATATTCTCCAAAACCAAGGAGGATCATGAGGAGCATCAAGGAAATGTTCTAGAGACCTTTCTAAAGGAGAAGATCTATGAAAAGTATATCATGTTTGAGTTCTATTTGATAGATGTCTCATTTATGGTCTATATCATCATAAGCAAGTGGATAACTATGGATCTCTCTAAAATATATGCAATTGAGGGATGGTCGAGGACAACATCAGTAATAGATATCTGTTTCTTCTTGCGGTTAGCGGGATATTATCGATGATTAGGGATAAATTTAACATGATTATACAACCCTCTTACCAAGCTAAAAAGGAAGGGAGTAAAGTATGCATGGAGTGATAAATGAAAAGAAATCTTTAAGAAGGTAAAAAGAAGATTATCACTATGCCCGTGCTCACTTTACCCACAAGTTGAGAACTTTTTTTTGGAATTCATTGATGATTCGATGAAGGGAATGGGTTGTTTGATGATGTAAAATGACAAATTCATTTCCTATGCAACAATGCAATTGAAATTTCATGAGTAGAATTATTCAACACATGATTCGGAGTTTTCATTAGTGATCTTCACATGAAATTTTTTTCCGATTTTTCTCTATGGGGAGATGTGTTAAATATAAACGGAAAAAAAATCCTCAAGTATATATTCACATAGAAGGAGTTGAAAAATATCCAATGAAGATGGGTTGAGCTGATCAGAGACTATGGCTGCTCAATCCATTGCCACCCTGGGAAAGTGAACACAGTGGAAGATGCTCTAAGTAGAATGGACCCAACGATTCTATCCCTAATGAGAATTTGAAAGGATTTTATCTTCATACATTTGATTAAGATGGAGATGGAAATCATAAAAAATGGAACATCATCAATACTTTCACAAATGATTTCTAAACTGTCTCTTTGGAAATGATAAAGTATGCTCAAAAGGATGATGTGGGAATTTAGAAAAAATTGGAAGCTATCAGAAAAGGTAAATCCTCAGAGTTCAATGTTTATGAATAAGGAATTGTAAAATTTGAAGAATGACTATGTGTTCCATCAAGACAAAATCTCAAGAAAGAACTTTTGGATGATGCAGACAGTTCAAATTTCACTATTCACCTTGGAAACTTAAAGATGTATTCAGATATCTGAGAGCATTATTGGTGGGTAATATAAATAAGAAGATAACTGAGTATACATCAAAGTGACTACTATGTTAGAAAGTCAAGGAAGAACGGAATAAGTCTATTATGATGATGAAAACATTACCTATAGCAGCATAAAAATAGAATAACATCACCATGGGCTTTGTAACCAGACTTCCAAAGACATCCAAAGGCAAAATTGCAATCTGTATTGTCATGGATCATCTTACAATGTATGCACACTTCATTGCAATTCAGGAAAATTTCTCATTATATCAGATGGCACATATATATATCAGGGAAGTTGTAAGGATGCATGGAGTGCCATTATCTATTGTATCTGACTGAGATCCAAGATTCACCTATAAGTTTTGGAATATTTTTCAACATGCTCTAGATACTGAATGGAATTTCAGTGTGTTTTATCATCCTCAAACTAATGGCCAATCCATGTGGAATATCCAAACCGTTGAGGACATGTTGAGAGTGTGTTCTATGGACTTCAATGGTGTATGGAACCAACATATTCCTCAGGTTAAATTCTCCTACAACATTAGTTTCCACTCGATCATCCGAATATCTTTTTATGAAGCCATGTATGAGAAGTGGTGCAGAAAACTGGCATGTTGTTATGAAGTCAGTTAGTGTAAGCTGCTATAATTAGAAATGTTCGATGAAATGGTGGATTAGGTGAAAAACATTCAGCATCATATCATGGAATCCTAGAGTCGGCAAAAGAGTTATACAGATAAAATTTTATGAGAACATGAGTTTAAAGTTGGAGACATTTTATTTCTATCTATATCTCCAAGGAAAAAGGTCATGCGTTTTGGAATGAAAGGGAAGTAAAGTCATATGTACATGGGCACCTTTGAGATTTTTGATTGTGTTAGGGATTTTGCCTATAGATTAGAACTTCCATCTACCATGGCCAAAGTACCTAATGTATTTCATGTATCCCTCTTAATAAAGTACATACTAGACCCTTCACATGTACTCTCTTTAGTGGTAGTACAACTAGAGGAAGATCTTTCTTACGAGGTGCAACCGGTGATGATCATAGATTTTAGAGGAAAAGTTCTACAAAATAAGACAATGCCCCTATTCATGGTGTTGTGGAAAAACCAAATGATTAAAGACGAGGCATGGGAATTAGAGGATGTGATAAGGCAGAGTTACCCGCATCTATTTTAGTGTTGGAAAAAGAAAATTTTTATGGAAAAATTTCTTAAGGGGAGAAGATTGTAACGACCCAAAAGATCATTAATGAAAATCCCTCTTGATCTAATTAAATTTCTCTTAATGTAAAATTTTTATATAAAATTTCAACTTATTTGGTTTTATATTTTGTTATTTTAAAATACTATTATGAATTCTGAATTTTTCTAAAATAGCCATTGAATAATTATCACATGATTAGTATAAATATAAGTCTTTAACAAATCCAATTTACTCAAATAAAGGATGTGATAGCCTCATCCAGTAGACTTTCCCCATACGACGCTCATTTTTTAGAGCTCAGATAGGAGGTTGCGTCTTTGGGATTCTCTCTTGACCAAGCCCATGCAGAGCTTGAATATTTTAAGCTCGAGCAGGACCTCTTATGCGAGAAGAGAAAGTTGATAAAGATTATCAGCCGAACAATTTTATTTAAGTCACTCCAAGAGTCTATCACCATTGCACACCTTACTCTTCGGTCTTATCTATGTGTTATAAGGGGTTATAAAACATGAATATAGCACTATGGTTATGTACATTATTTTTGTACATAATAATTAATATAAATTAATTTTATTATTGTCAACCTTGTATATAGTTTTTTAAAGCAGAAATAGTATTTTTAGTTAATGTTCAACTAAGAAATCTATTTTGAATAATTAATGGAATTTTGAATTAAATAATATTTTAATTAAATATTATTATTATTTTTGAAATTTTATTATTAAATTTAAATGATCATATAATTTTATGAATGCAATTGTAATTTTTATTAAGGTTTCATTCCATTTTTTGTCATAACCAAAGAATTTTCTGTAAATGTCAGTTTTTATTTTACAAGTAAAAATTCACATATTTATAAAATTAATTATATAAAATGAATATTATTTACGTAATCAGGATGTTGAAATTATCCAATGGTTAATTTTTCATAATTTTATGAGACAGACGAATTTTTGGGAAAAATTAAATACTATTAAAATATATAATGGGTATTATGACATCATAATGATCCAATACTGAAGTAATAAAATACTATAATAGTTATGATCGCCCAATATATTTTTTAGCATTAAAATAATGTGATTTTATATTTTTTTTTTATTTTACAATGATTTTGTGGACCCTCTAAGAGTTATAAAAAAAATTTCATGTAAAATTTTTTTCCTTTAGAGTGTGCATTACCTCCACAAAATCAACCCTATTATTTTTAGAAGTTAGGAAAATAGAGTAATAAAATATTTTTTTCCACTCCCCTTTGGAAAAAACCATGGTAAAAAACCATTGACTGGTTTGTGGTATTGAATAGTTTAGTGTGAGTTGTCCCAGACATAAATAATAATGAATTCCCTCTCCTTTACTATATATTCACATCAAACCACCCACTTCCTATTCACTCAAATCCATTGTAGATCAACGAACCCCTTTACTCCTCTCTCTATAATCCTCCCAGGGTTCCCCAATCTCTCAAGAATACTCTCTCAAGCCTCTCCCAAGCATTTGGGATGGCACTTTTTGGTAAAGGGGTTTCTTCCTTTATCATTTTTTCAAATTTTAATTAAGTTGTTATGCCATTTTATTCAATTAAAAATGTTGGGGTATGATTTTGAACCTATCCCATATTGTCTTCTAATTGTTTGGAATATGTTAGACCCCTTTAACTCTCATTTAATCCTCCCATGTACACTTGTTACCATGCCGAAATTCTGTGAGAGCTTTCTCTCTCATCTTTTACATCCAAGTAAGTATTTTGTATTATGCATCTAAATTCCATTACGTTTGTTGGGAAATGTATACATATGACCCTCGTACTGTCCCTATCAAGTAAATATAGCGATACACCCTTTTCAATATCATATTTGTTTTCATGAATCTTTATGTCACACCCTTATGTTACCGAAATAGAATCATGTTTTTCCATTCCAAGATCATTGTGTGGTGAATACCATACCCATGTCTCTATCAAGGGTATTCACCTTGATGCACATATACCTATTTAAAAGTACTTCCATTTATTTATTTCACATTAAATAATCTTGTAATAACATATGATGTTGATTGATTCCATTTATATGATCAATGTTGCACACTTATGCATGAAAGGAAATGTTTAAGAGGGGTGTTCCTTGATAGCGCTTCAATGAATTTGGTAAAGTATAGTATCATGATATTTCATGTTAAATGGGTGTCTAAAAATGATAATTCACATGAAATGACAGCTTACTAATGCTTAATGTGAAATGAGGGTCTACTCATGCTCCATGTGCAATGAGCCTTGTATCATGAATATTCCATGTTAAGTGTTGTTGCCACATTTCCATGTTATGATTATCATGATTTATCAGGCGTTTATGTTTATGATTGTCATGTGATCTAATGATATGCCTATTTTTTAGCATTTATTTTATTCCTCATGTTATTCCAGGATTATTCTCAAACTGGGCTTTATTGCTCAACCTTTTATTTTTCATATCCTCAGGTTATTTGATGCAATGGTATGTACGAGGGAATGTAGTGGTAATGTAAAGGAAATTTTTCCAGAAATATGTTGTATTTCATGTTTTTGGTGTTATGTAATGATTCTAAGACACAAAGACACTATCCCTCTCAATATATTATGTTGTATCAAGTGTATTTTATGTAATAATTCATGGTTACGTTTTTAATAAAAGTAGTGTTATTGTAAGACCCATATAAAATGACCTATCTCTATTCCATCACAATACAGCCTAACCATAGACATAGAGCATAAAGTAAAACCTCAAACTGAACTCTTTCTACTAGATGAAAAATAAACAATGCACTAAATAGCTTCTCCTACACACACATGAATGTTTCTGGACACTAGCCAATTTACACCAGTTCTATATCTTTTCTAGTCAATGATGTTAGTGGAGTCGCAACCCATGATAAGTCATCTAAAAACATCCTATAATTGCCTACATGAACTTGAAACGTTAGAATATATCTCCCTATCATGGTGGTTTCCCAAGAAAAAATTACTTCTATCATCAATGGAACCATAGCTACTCCGTATTGGGATACATCATGTTTCATCAAATGGATTTCATTAGCCAAAAACACACACATCCAAAACATCGCAAACAACATCTCATGGTGAAGAACCCCTAAAATATCCCATTGATGTCAAACATGCTCCTCCTCAGAAGAACAGTACACAAAGATGTAGTAAATTAAAAACACCATCAACATATATAAGAACTCAAGGAACACATCATTCATCAACCTCAAGAATAGAACTAGTTAATTGGACACACTGAAATGAATCACAATGTTCTTGTAATTCCGAGTACAACAATAGAGATTATTCTTTGGTATATCATAATCCTTCACATGCATATGATGATTTTTTGACCCACAATAAATCTTCAAAAACCCACATTCACCCATTAGTTGATCTAACAAATCTTCAATCCCAGGAAGATGATATATTTTTTTCACTTCTACTTAGTTCAAGAGACATTAATCGATACAAAACTGAAAATTTCCATTATCATTATTCAAGAAAAAATATAGTTCACCCCATGGTGGCACACTCAGCCGAACAAAACCACACTGCAATAGATCATCAAGTCATATAAACAACTCTCGTAGGTAATAATTTTTCATCCTATACAAATACATAAATATTGGAGACACACCATTTCATAGCTTGATCCTAATCTCAATCACTGATGAGGGATAACACAACAAAATGTTCTTGAAATACATCAGGGTACTATTTCATGACCCCCAGAAACATCAGCTACCGAACCTCTGATGAAGTCTACATTATCTAAGAAATCAGGGATGAAAAGGACAGAACATGCCTATAACCCTTCTAAATGTCTCAGTCCACCAAAAACACTATTGTCTCTCCTTCATCATCAATGAACACAATCATCATCTAAAACCACTCCACAAAATTCTACAACGAATATATACAATTCATTCCAAGGATGAAATAATATGGTAATATTTATAAATGTAGTAAATCATTCCAATAGAGGTAAAATCCTCGATATTATCACATAGTCTCTACATACATCAAACATGTCATCTCGACCACCAATTGGAATAGTCACCTCCAAGGGAGCTAAAATCCTCTCTCCCTCGACTCCCAAGGAATGGACAAGGTTTGGTGATAGGAAAGAGTTTTTTATTCTTGAATAAAACGATGCATGAAAAACAGTATAAAAAAGAAATGGGAACTCAAAAAGAAATCTTCCTTGCCTGTAATTGGAAATGCTAACGCATTAAGCCAGCTATGACCTACTCTATGGCCTTTCTGACCCTACTAAACAACACCTCCTTGTACATTCTCTACTCTTCGAGTACATGGATGTTACGTGTCATATACTCTTCCTACCCCATTTTATCTGTTCTCATACAAAGCTGGTGAAACCTACTATTGGTTCCTTGATTCGAACTACCTCAATTTAGGAACCTAGAGTGGAACACCTATCACATGATAACATCATATAAAGGACAGAAAATCAGGGTCTAGATAACCTAAACCTCCATAATAACAACAATATCCTAACCCCTTACAATAGTCATGATATCAACTTCTCATGGTGAAATGAGACACTGAGACCCAAAACCTACCCCTAACTGAAATGAATATCATTTTCATTGAAAATAGATAACCTGACTCAGTAGATCTACATTATGAGGACTCCTAATAACTCCCCCTTTTGATTATATAGATCTAAATAGTGATAAATTGATGTCATATTCCCTCGACATCACCTCGATATATGTCATCAGTATAAATGGGGTGATTGGATGCAAGATATCTAGTTGCAAAGCCTCCTTGAAATGCCTCACACTGACCTCATCATCCGAGAACATGTTCAATGAAATCAAAAAAGGTTATTAGAAGGAATAAATAAACACTGTCATACTGGATCTCCCCTACTGAAGGGTATACAGCAGCAGGTGTTTTTCCACCTTCACAGTCAATGAGAGAAGCTCAAATTTAAAATTTTCTCAGTAAATATCCCAGGAGACTATTGATTCCTTGAAACCCATATGGAATGTTAACAAACATTGTCTCGCTTCCCCATGTAGAATAATTACAATAAATGATACATAGTTCTACTTCAATTAATAGATCAAAATGAAACCTATCTTATCCTCCTCCAAACTATCTTATGTGACGACCTTTAAAATAGATCCCTTGTAATTCTACAGACTCTAGAAGTAAAATTCATTAGGTTTCCTCAACCATGTGTCTTCGTTGTTATCCTCTACTCAACGGTGATATGCTGGCACATCCTTCTGGACATCATCGGCTTGAACCTTACAAGGATGCAGACCTATAGTCACACTAACAAAAGGACAACCCATTAGAGATCCTAAACATTGAATGTGGAAGTCAAAATGAGGTATAACCATGCCAAGGAGAGGCCCCTTCTCCCGTTGATCAACAATTCATACCAATATCACTCTCCTCTAAAAGCATACCAGGTGGATTTTCAGATGAGGGGATATTGCTTATTGCCACCAAAATTTGGCAGGTTCATGGATATTCTTTTTGGGTTGTCTGGTCCCCTAAATCTCATTCAGAAGTGCTTCCTCACACCCAAAATTCATCAACGCAACCATAGAAAAGAAATATAAATAATTATTTTATCTAATTAACCTAAATAATGATCCATACATGTTAGTTTTTACTACATATTCATCAGAGGGATTCACAATGAAACATTTCATGATGGTTCAACTAGTTCCCAATATAGAGGATTGGTGGGAAATATTGTAGTGGCGTAAAGAGGTACCAGTGAGGTGTTGGTAACGAAAACCATTGACATATATTGAGAATTCTATAAATATGTCTTCTAGAGTTGTAATTTTCCTCTCAGACTGACTGTCTATCTGAGGATGATAATCACTACAGAAAAATAACTCTATATCCATACCCTACTGAAGACATCACTAGAACATCTAGGTAAACCTAAGATCCCGATCACATATAAAAGAAAGCTGAACTACATGAAATCTTAACACTTAAAATAAAAATATAATAGAACGATGATCAATAGGGAAATCCTCAATAATAGTAATTATGTGTGATGACTTCTTAAGAAGATAAAAAATAACCCATATACCATTATAGACATTAGAATTTTTTGATTATTAATGATAGATTCAATTGTGATTTTTTCGATTTTCATGCTGGTATTCTTAATGGTCATAACATTCTTGTAGAGGTCAGACTCTCTTCCTTAACAATCTAAAAATCCAAGCACTAAGAGACATATTCAGAAACTTCTATATTCATGTCATCCCACCAAAAATAATCATTCAGGTCCCAATATTTCATTATGATTCTAGGGTGAATAATCAATTATGAACTTTGTGACTTTTTCAATAGATCATTGTTTTAATTATGGGATGGAAGGAATAAAAACCTGATTCAGGAACTTTATTATTCTATATCAATCATTGTTGAATTCAAGGAAAATTTAACACCTTCTTTTGTTGTATTGTATCATCATTTTTTAAATCCCTAAAAATTACTTTTATATATGGTTAACCATTAATTTGAGTATGATTTAATTTCCCTCATTCCTTAAGAATATCAAGATCTTTTCATTGAGTATCCATAAATATTGGATCTTTTTTTATAAAAAATATAGATGGGCTACCATGGTGCTTTCAACTCAAAGCATCGGCCACCTTCTTCTAATTGCTTGTGAGGTAATGTATAGATCTGTCATAAATAGTAATCAAATACGACCATATTCTATGGCACATATTCAACTCCTTTTATGTGAAAATATATTTTAAAAATTTATCATCACTATAAATATGACACCATTCAACATAATTAAAATTCATAAGTATCTCTAATGATATTATTATCACAACTAAATTCAAATCCTGAGTTGGGAAATTTTTCTCATGAATCTTTAATTTTCACAAGGTGTATGCAATAAAAATATCAATTTATTTGAGAGAACACATCCCAGACCCATCTTGGATGCATCACTATATATTAAAAAACATTCTCTACAACAAGTTACTATGAGAATAGGTGCATGAGATAACAATATTTTTAGATCTTCAAAATTTTGTCCACATTCCTCTTTCCACATGAACATAAATTATTTTCGCGTAAACATTATGAGTTGATTAGACAATCACAAAAATATTCCTCTAAATGTTGATAATATCCTACCAAAACATAAAATATTTGGATATCAATTTCTGTTGTTAGACTCATCCAACATTTAATAACTTATATTATTTCAAGATTAATAAATATTCCCTCTCTTGAGATTATGTGACCTAATAAAAAAAATTCAAGCCAAAATTTACACATGGTAAATTTTACATACATATTATCATTTATTAGGGTCTCAGTACAAATATCATGTGATCATCATGTTCTTCCTTAATAATTTAATAGACATGAATATCACCTATTAATACTACCATAAATTGATCATGATAGTCCTTAATAACTTTAATCATTAGATCCATAATGATATAGGGGTTATTAGAAATACAGAAATGCATCCCTATAAATTCATAGTGTTTATACCTTGTACGTGATGCCATATTTTGTATATCCACATTCTTAACACCTAATTGATTATATCCTGACTAAAGATCAATCTTGGAAAAGTATCAAACTCTATAGAGTTGGTTATATATGTCATCAATACGGGGATGAAGATATTTTTATTAATAGTGATCCATTTATGTTCTCAATAATCAATGTAGTGTCTCAATGATCTATCTTTCATCATAAAAAACAGAACATGTTCACCCCAAGGCACAACACTATGGTTTATGAATCCTTTTACAAGATTATATTGTAAATTCATCTTCTATTAAAGGTACACAATTGGGTCCAATTCTTATGGTTTCATTAAAATAGTAATACACGTTATTTGAGTTCTATTGAGAACTCAACATAATGATTTATTAGAAGACCTGGTAATAAATCATGAAATATATCATCAAACTCTCGTAAAATGAGTGTATTAATAATTTGGAGTTTCCCCCAAAACATTTTTTATACATAACCTGCATTTGTAGTTTTCAAGACCAATATGATGGGAAAATAATAATTATAATGTTGTACTATTCTTTATTTGAAAGAAGGTCATACAATGATATTGAATATGAAATGTGACATCCCTTACTTGGAAATTGATATGATATCCATACAGAAAATTCCAATCTATTCCAAAAATCACATCAAATTATACTATAGGAAGGATCGATATATTTAAATGAGGCACTTTCCAAAAAAAAATTAAATCAGAAAATATATTTATTCTTTCCATGTTACTGTAGCATCTTTAAGAGTTTTCATAGATAACTCAACATCTAGTTGTTTATGTTATATGAAGATACACATAAAAACTTCATCGCATATAAAATAGTGTGTCGATCGAGAATAAAATAAATCATTTGCTAATTTAAAGTGGATGATAAGTGTTCCATCCATCACTTAATTATCATACTCTACTTCACCAATAGTAATAACATGTGACATTCCTTTTCCATTGGCTTAAACAGTTTGATGACATCAATTATCATCAATAACCCTTGGATTATGAAAATGAATGTCATTATTCCCCATTTCATTACACTTGTAACATTGATGTGTCTGTGGTTCATTTTGGGTATTATTTTCTCTATTTTCATCATTAGACATGTTTTTTCCATTACATTGGAATTCAACTACCTGATGAACAAATTTTTCACACATAAAAAATTTACTAGTCCATTCAAAAAAAATTCCTCTACGTTCCTTGACACACATTCAGTATAAGGGGAAATTCATCTAATTTTTAGTGTATTACTTATAATTTTCATTGAATTCAATTTTTATCTTTAATCATACGTATATGTATAATGGGTTAATCCACTATCCATATCTACCATGATATCACATCGAATGGTTTATTCATAGCTATTAATGACACTTATGGATAATTCCATTCAGAGACTAGACACTAAATAATCGATCAATTTTACTCTGAAATTGGATATTAATTATATAAGCATACTATGAATGTATTGTAAAATTTTCATTGTTGGTGCCAATGAATTAATCATATGTTTTCTTTTGTTCACTGAACTATATATCCATCTTTATTTGATGAATATGAGGAAAATAATTTTTGGAAGTTATTTTTTTGAACTCATCCAATTTTGTGGAGTTTATTTCATATTTTTACTTTGTATTCAGGTTAAGGTTCCCCCATTGATCAGATTAACCTTCCAAATGATATTATAATAAGATGAAATTAAAATTTTTTGAACATTAGAGAACATAAAATAACTTTTGAGTGGTTCTGATCAATTGTTCATCCACTCATAGGACTGAATATCCACTGAAAGAAGGTGGATGATGGCTCATGAAGTACTCAATAGAATGTTCTTCCATCATTTTCTCATATGGAAGCGCATTATAATTTATATCTTGAGAATGTTTTTTGAGAATAGATTCAATTTTTTTCATTCAAGATCCCAAAAAATGTTGTTACTTAGGAGGGAAATCACATTATTTCCAATTAAATTCAGCATTAATGTGATTCCTTCGAGTTCCATCCATATACAAAATCCAAGAAGCATATTGTGAGAAACATTAATCAGAACGGGAAAAACAATATCAAGAATAAAATATAATCATTGGAACCATTATACTTTAACCTAGGTTATTCATGATCATTTATAAAACACTAGAACTATAACCTATACTACAACATATCCATTGGGTTCTTACTATGGGTTTCTCATTACAGATTTAAAATGTTAACTATACATTTACTCTAATACCAACTCTAACAAACAATACAAAATATACTTTGAAATTAATATAAAATTGAAGAATATTCATTTCAAAATATAGAAATGCCAATATAGGACTGTATATGTATATTGTATTTAGAAACTAGGATGCATACATAACTAGATAATAAGACCTCATCATTGTCTCCCACTTATTTCATCATAAAAAACCCCTTTTCGACATATCCCAGTTAATATTATTCTTCTCAACCTTGTGAAAACAAACATATATAAAGGGGAGATTATATTCTTAGTATGGTTAAACAATAGAGATATAATATTATCATCATAATTGAGGATTTTTATATATAATATATTTTATTGGTCACTATATGAGGGGTTCAATAGGATTAGTATTTATTTGAGAATAAATTAAATCAATAGAGTAATGTTATGATTTTTACTTATTAATTTAAAAATATCCTTTTGATGAGACATTACAAAATGAAATATAAAATATAGAATAATTTCATGGGCTCTAGAATAAGGTAAATTAATTTAGAAACGATTTTTTGTAGGTATTTTTAGATATAAAAGGCTTATAATTTATGAATATGCATGGTTAAATTTTTTACTTTTCATATTGAGGCTGAGGACACATATAGAGACGATAATATATTTAAAATAATTTCATGTAAAATTAATGAGAATGTTATAAAAATGAAAAATTATTATATAAGATGATAATATAGAATATAAATATATTCTAAATATAAGAATTATTAATATTTATAAAGAAATAATAGGATTATCTCTTTGTTTATTACTTGTGACCGTTTTTTATCATTAAATATTGTAAAATTTTCATAATTTCTTTTTTAAATATGTCCAAAAATGTATTGTTCCTCATTAATTTTTTTAATATTTAGATTATATACATTGATTACATATACTGATTGATATTATTATACATTTCATAATTTAAATTTAATATATTATAGAAAAATGAATTGAAACCCCATTTAAAAAGAAATTATTAATTAATTATAAAAATTAAATTATATCGATCCATTACATAGAATAATCATTAATATGAATATTAAAATATTATATTTAATATATAATATATAAAATAAGTCATAAAAAATAAAACATTATATCTTTAATTTATTATGATATTCATTCTATGAAAAAATTGATTTTGTTTTTCAAACAATAAATATTTTTAAATTTTCATAAATTTAACAGTAAAATTTATATGTAAAAAAATAAATTATGTATTTTATACATAACTAAAAAATAAAATTTATTAAATTAAATTATAATTATTGATATGTATATATTTTTAGATAATACTATGTGATGTTTAAAAAACATTTTTTTAAATCATTCATTATATTAATCATTATTTTTTTTATTAAAATATTAATGATTATTTGATAAGAATTAATCATTAGCGATTTATTTATGAGAACATTTATATTTAAATTTATTATATAACTAAGTTATATTATTCTCCCCCAATCGAACAGTAATGTTATAAATATATATTATATAATTTGTTCATTGATACTAAGGGGTGTGGTAAGTAAATGATATTAAATACTTTAGGATAATTTCATTATATATATATATATAATTATTGTTGGAAATATGTAATCATATAGATGTTATGTGGGACTCTAGGATATGGGAAAATGTATTGGATTGAAGAAAAAAAATTAGTTCCATGATGTTTTATTTGAGGACACCTTTTACATGCGGTGAAAAAAGATTTTTTTAAAAACAAATTTATTTTGATTATTATGATTACTAAATTACTTGACAAATGATAAAAAATTGAGAAATAATTTATTGTGATAGAGGTTATGTTGTGGATTATTCCTGCACAAAAAGATGAAAAATGAATTTAACATTTTTAGTTTATTTTCACTTTATTAACCCATTTAAACCCTTTTATACCATTACCACAATTGTTCCATTTTTATCATTATGAACAAATTATTTATATATTTTCTAAATTTTACATAAAAACTAATATTGCATTTATTTTTATTAAATAATTATATTTCAAGCTATAATTATTATAGGGGAGTGGAAACAAAAATTTAAAATTTATAAAAAAATGTTTATCGAGAAATTGTATTTATGATCATGATAATTATTCATATAATAAAATTATAAATAAATATTATTTTCTATGTATATCAAAATTTTATAATTTAATAAATTAAAATTTATAAAATTTCCAATTAAAATAAATGAACCAATCCTTCATAAAACACAAATAAAATAAAACTAAATGAATAATATTTTAATGAAAAATATATTACAGAACTTCGAAAAAGAAAATTTCGGTTTTCTATGTATGTAATAATATTTAATATTGTGTAAATTTATATATTAGATGATTAAATTTTATTGAAATGGTTTTCAAAATACTCATCCGTCATTTATAATAGAAAATGTTTATAGATTATTCGGTATTCATAAATTTTTTTAAAAAAATTAGCATATAAATGAATATTTATATATAAAACTAAACAATTAATATTAAAATAATAATGAAATTTTAAATAAAATGTATATCTTTTTATCTTATTAAGATACAAATATTTATAAGTTGAAATATAGAAAATAAATGTGGTAAATTACATTTTTAATTATGAAATAGATTAATATATTATAATAGTTTATAATTAAATATCCCCTTAATATATCCACATAGTATACATGAATATTTTAAACATTGTCTGTAGTAGAGGGTTATGGTTCCTATAGTAATGATATTTTAGAAATTTCCATGAGTTGTTTTTATCACATATATAATTTCACAGGAATTTTAATTGGCCCATTTTATCTTGATCTTATTATAGAGAATAGTCTATTAAATCTAGATTTTTAAAAGGATCTAAAAAATTATATTTATAAGGGAAAATTTTTATAATCAATGTAATTTACATCATTTATATATTTTTTATATAGTTATTTACCTTTAATTTTACTAATATTATATCTATTTTATAATTATGAAAACATATTACAGTATCGTAATTGATCTTTGTTGCTTGTATAACAATATAGTCATTTCATATTTAACTTTATGAAAATAATTATTGAAATTTTATGTTTTTACATTCACACTAATTATTATTTTTAATGATAAAAATTTCAGAGCTCATAAAATACATGTAATTTTTATATGGTGTTCCAAAATAACCTTACACTAGTAACTTATCCTGGGATTATCTAGGATATTATGTTATTATTTTTTATATATAATTTTCTTTGACCCCTTGGTAATTAGTAGTATTGGAATCTGGATTGAATTGTAATTAATGAATAAGAGATATATTAATAATAATTAACATAGTAAATCTTGAAGAAAATCCTCATAATGTGGATATAAAAATAATATTGAACAAAACCATTATTCAATGAATATATTAATTTTACCTCTAATTGTGTTTATATATAATTCAACATCTAATTTTTTAAACTCTGAATAACATAATAGATACCATTATATAGATGGAAAATAACATTTAACATGAGTAGAATTCCTTGAATATGCATTTGCATGTTCCTATAATCCATGTGGTTATTGATTACAATTTTTTTTAATTATCCCTTGGACTTGGGAATTGACATCCATATTTACAAAAAAATTACTATTATTTAGTGGATCTTTTATATATTCTCTCAATCCAAGTGTTATTTCAGTTTTATGGAATGAATCTCGAATATTACAACATATTCCCATCTCTTTTTGGAATTGTTTTATAGTTTTATTGAAAAAATTATATATATATATTTTATTAAATATACATTACAATATTATCCATATGTCATGAACATCCATGAAAAACTATTCTTTGATTATTTTCTGGGTTTTGGGATCTCTCCATGTTCATATTGTTAATAATTTAAAAATATAATTATTTTATAATAATATGTTTTCAAACTCTATTACACATTCTTATGGGTTGTTTATTGAGATATTTAGTTAATTTCTCTAAGAAAAAAAATTATATAATAGTTTTATCCTTGATAATACTAATTATGGTCAAACACATTACAAAGAAATAACATTATATGATTATTATCATGAGCACCCCAATTAAAATATAACAACAATATGTAAAACATTAAAATAAGATCGTCTTAGTCTACAATTTTTCAACCAAAATGACTCATAGTACATCAAACATCAATGCTAATTCATCAAATGATATATTAATTTAATATTAAATTTATTATTATCATAATAAAATAAAATAATATGGAAATTAATCCTTAAATGTAGATTGAAAAAATAATGCATGTTACCATTGAATATATCCATGGAGGGTCAAACTAGGTGGTATGTTTTTCCTCTTTCCAATTAACCATCCTTTGTTTGAGTTAACACCCAATTTTTTCATAACAATTAAACAACAGTAAATTGTGTGATTGTTCTTTCTATCATTTTTTGAAGTTATATATTTATGTTATATCTATGAAATCTATATAATAAAAACACTACTAAAAAATTACAATCATATCCCATAAATATATTTAATTCTAGGTGTTTCCTTAATTTTCCTAATAATATTCAATAAAATATACTACATATTGCTAATATAAGATCAACAGTGACCTCCACCTTAATCATGTGATTCTATTATATTTGACACATATTATTCCTTAACTAATTCATTTTAGGGATCAAGAGTTATAATTATTTTGATGCAATTTTTATAAGGACGAACCATTAAATAATATAAACCCAATTCATTCACATAAAATTCATATTTTCTCAATGTAATAAAAAATTGGTAAAAAAACCATACATCATCTTCTGCCATAAATTTTTACTATTGTTTAATATTCACTATTATACTATATTTATAAAATAAATATCCCAAACTCTATGATATTTATCGAAAAATATAACATCATATTTCAGAATTTGTCAATGATAAACATTATTAAATTTCATCCATCCAAAATGTTAAACAAACATTGGATAAATTTTATCAATTATAACCAATGAAATATAAAAGTGGATGCATATATTGTTAGTAATAACATATACCTGATAATACCCAAGTTTTTAATTGATTATTTATTCTAACAACCTCTTTATTTATTAAGTTTAAATAAATTAATTAAATGGAACTCCTATAACTAAATTTTAAAAATTATTAACATGTATTCCAATAAAAAATAAATACGAAAAAAATATTTCAAATCATTGTATGAGAAAAAAAACTAGATAATAACATATAAACTATTAAAATGATACATGATAGTCGGTTTCCAAACACTCAAATAAAATTAGAGTCTTTTCATATATAATAATCATTTAGAATTAATAATAGTTTAATTATACATAAAATTAGTTTTACTGCCCAAATATATTCATTAAATACACTATAATATAACAAAATAAAATAACATAATCTTGTGAATTTCATTGAAAACATGATAATCAAAGTAAATAATATTCTTCAAAACAACATTTTTATGCATAAATTAAAAAAAATTCCTTTAAAATTATTTTCATACATTATAAAATATTAAAATTTAAATATAAACACATTTAAAATTGTTGAAAATTGAAGAAGAATTATTAAGACCCCATATTTATAAAACCATTTCAAATTAACATATATGAACTGATAAAAATAATGTTAACTATTCAGTTATTCCCAACATAAATTTTTAGACAACCTAATCATTAACCAACATGTCAGAGAGCTATATCGGGATAATAAAAAACCATAACAGATTTCTACGGACCATAATATACATTAAAAATATTTCAACATGAATTTCCATTTTAAAAATCTAAAATATATACTAAATAATCCATAATTAAAAACAATTGTAATAAGGATATATAACATTAATTTAAACATCAATTTAAAAAAAAAATATGAACAGTGGTAAAAATCAGTTGTCATTGAATAAATCAGGAAAACATGTAATTTAGTACATATAGAAAATAATGATTTTGCATGATAAAAAAATATTCACTACCTAAAATAAAAAACAATAATTATTTATGTTTTATAGAAGGCTAGAGATTTTATCTACAATTAAACAAAAATCCTCTACAAGAAAAGAATAAAGAAAAAAATTCTAATTAAAATTATTTTTTTAGATAAATTAATTTATTATTTAAAAATCCATTAAATAATATTAATATTTATGGAACATATTCTAATATGATCTTCAATGAAATTTCACACATATTTTATGATAGAATATCAAATAACTCATTTTTGACCTAGAACATAAATTTTTTAATTCATTTATAATAAAGTATATTATTTAATTTCACTTATAACAAAACACTTCATGATTATTAACTTATTATATAAAATAATATTTTCTTTGATAACATTTTATATATATTTAATAAATGAATTCAGTTCATGTCGGGCGTTTTCCTGATGATTTGTTCACAAGTACAAAATAAAAATTCCATATATTTAATAAATACATACATGTCATTTTTTCATCATATAAAAACTAAAAATCATTAAATAGTTATTATATATATATATTAAATTAAAATATGATATTAATTTAAGAAAATCAGAATACATAGAATTGTGTGGTGAAAGGTCGCACACACACATGGCTGATGTTTTTTATTTATATTGAATGTAAAATTATGAAAAAATATATTGATATATTTTAAAAATTAATTAAATATTATGAATATTAAACATAATCATTAAATACAAACACATTGTATTACAGGATATGTATTCTTTTAAAAATGATGTACATCATTGTGTGAAGACAAGAGTCTATACATTTTAATGTATAATGAGTCTATATTAAATGATTGCAAATATAGGATGAATAAAAATATATTTTATTTTAATAATATATGTTGTGTAATTAAAATCATATATATAACATTGTTATATCATAATAAATATCTAGTAAATATTGTGAAAAAAATTATTTAATGGAGGTATTAACTCATATATACGCACAAAAGATGACTTTTCTCATATAAACTAAAATTTGATGTATAAAATACTCCATTAATATTATAACATCTCATTATATTGAAGGTAATGTTAGTATTATGTCGTAATAGGTATGATTAAATTGATGTTGGTTCATGAATAAGTAAAATGAAAACAATAAGTTACCAAAACTGCATCACCATGGAATGACCTCCAATGGATATCTATATATAGAGTGTAGGGATGTTATTTTAACAATATGAGAACATCTATAATTTATTTAATAAAGTTATGGAGTGGGATTAATAGGGTGTTATTTTGACACAAGTTTCTCATTAATTATGACGAGTATATGACATGATATATCATTAAAATTTTTAATGGAGGGGAACCATAATAATATATTAATTAATTAAGTTAATATAAGTATATTTTATATATCATTATGAACTAAAATGGTATATTTAAATTTTATTGAGTAGAGAATTCGAATTAAAAACATCAAATAAAATTGAGACATTATTTGGTGATTTTTAATACATAACTATTAGTTTAAACCTCCAATTAACCCTTTTATCATTTTCTAAAATTTAAATGTTTTTTACTCTATTGTGATCTGGAATATTCCAATCAAATAGATTATAATATAAATGTTTGAAATAGATTATATTATTGACCTTATCAATAACACAATGAACATGATATATTTTTTATGAAATATAAAATCACTTATAATTTTTATTAAAATAAAATATCATTCAATTAATTACAGGACTAATAAATTAGTTGAGTATTTACCAGATTCAAGATAATTATTAATATAGACTTTAAATTGATGATGAATTGGGAATAAATTATATGTATCTCAAAAATTATGAAAAACAAAAAATCACTAAAAAAATAAGCTTTAATGTTTTTTTAATCATTATCATTATTTTCTATATCATCCACAAGCATAAAATTGATAAAGGATAACCTGTTGCTGATATTAGTTCATAATTAAAAAAATATATATTTATCATAAAAAAAGTTATTCATAAAATAATTAAAAAAAATTCACTATTAATAATGTCATAACCCCCAACCCACAAAATGTTCCACTCTGAGGCCGACAATGGGAGAAGAGAGATAATGACATTGATGTCCAACCTCTAATAGACCTGAGGTTTTCGACTAGCACTGATAGTATAATATAAAAATATATGGGAGGAATTACTATAAAATAGAAACATGTGAAAGAAATAGATTAGATAAACAAAATCAAATCCTGATCAAGCCTAAATCTAAAAGATTCACAGGTGAACATATGTAATGTCACATAAGAACCACTCAACAAAAATGTAAAACAATACATAAAAAATTGTGTAAAACGAAAGTTAAAACAAATCCCGAAAAGATCATGCTAAACCCCAAAGTACAAGTAAACTCTCATATCACTAGCCTACACCTTCTGATATGAAAAAAAGTTCATATAAAGTATGGTGAGTCTAACATTATACTCAGTATCATCCTCCCCAGAGCATCTCAAGAAAATGTAAAGAAAGAATGATAAATAAAAGTGAACAAAAGGTGAATATAACTCTTCACCTAAACATGTATACTATGTTTCCATCCTCACCATTCATACTCTCCATATGTATCACATTATAGTGTATATAATATAATAAAAAATTTCTAGGGAACCCTGCTATCATATCCCCACTGTTTTCATATTTTCCCCAACATCGTAGGTCTTTAAAATCCCTATCTAAAAAGGCTATCCCAAAGACCCCTAGGCAATGAACCATAACATTCACCCTGTGAAACACATTTCCACATCCTCATAACAAAAAAAACCATGTAGTACATGGGAGCCACCACAACATGCATACCGTATAACAAACTTCATGTATTATAACTCAAGACATCACATACCATATACTGAGTAAGTGTCCTCAATCCCTCATGACATATACACTTAATTATTATAGTGGAAATTAGGAAACTATATCAAAAATATAGGATTGTGAAATGAGAACAAGTCATTACCATCCTCTACAAATATATATATGGTAAAAATTAACAATCATGCATAACAACATTAGTAACTTCAAAGGGAAGAGAGTGAGTCCAATGGGGGTGGTCAGACATCCATCGTCCTACTGAGGTAATGTGGAAAAAACACCCCATAGGGCTCAGAATCCCTGGGGTGTCAGTTTATATAACCAACATGGTGGAGTATCATATAGAAACATAACAAATATAGGATTTAATATATATGAGAACCATTATATTAGAAAAACCTAGTCTTAGACTCATTAACAGCTCACATTCCTCAGTCACCCAGCTGTCACGACTCAGACTAGATATCCTACAAACAAAAATCCATTTTATAGAAAATATTTATGTTACATTATCAATTTCAACAATTCAACTTTATGTTAATTAATTCTATAACCATTAATTAGCGTATTCATTTTCCACATTCTATTACATTAGAATATTTAAAAATATTTATGCCCCCTGGCATAACCAAAAAGATTCCCTGGCTTCTCAAAATTACTAAATCATCATTTCATTATAGCATGATCAAACCACATGAATTTTAAAATTATTCATTTATTAACTACATTATAAAATTCATTATATCCATATATCCAAGTAATCTAAGAAAACATTCTAAAATAAAAAATACAATTGGAATAACACGATGAGTAGATGAGATACCCGTTGAGTCTTTTCCACATATAGTCAGACCATCGACCCATCCATCATTAAGAGGATAAACATAGATTTAACTTTGCATAACCCACGCATCTTATACTATTTTGAATGGAGAGTATGAAAAGGAAAATTTCTCAATTAGTGGGGAAACTAATAAAGATAAATAATCAATAGATTCAGAAAGTATATATAATTTATATCAACTAGCAGGCCTAGATTAAACATGTTACATCATCTCTAGTGTCCTCTCTAAAACCCACATGTATAAAATTATAAATCTCACCACACATGGAATCAACCACAGCCACAATTGATGTGCCTCCCTACCCCATATATCACAACAACCTTCCAGGAATATCCATACCATACATAAATTACATCATAAGCAGTAGAAAATAAACAAACATTGCAACTAATCTCTTTGACATAAACAAGGATTTATTCCTTCACACCCAACAAAATCTCATGTATTTAAAGAATAAGGATCTTTACCATTATAGGAAGCGTGTAACTCATTCCCTATAATGGGATTATATTTTCTCAAACGAACTATTTCATGTTCCATTTTAAATTAACTAGTTAATTAATATAGGTTCCAACTATGGGAAACCGATTAAACCAGATTGTCATGGTATCCTAAAATTAAATAGAAAATTATTTTAACATACCATTAATTAATTTTTAAACAAACATAAACATGATTCAAGTTTATTTACCAATTTAGTTAAACATTTTCATCTGCATCAATATCATTATCATCAAATTACAACAGCAAAAAAATTTATTAACTTACAACTTTAAATAGTAATCTAATAAATTATAAAATAATTTAGGATTTGTGTTCTTTTAACAATTTAAAAAATGTAAAATGTGGTAATGAAATCAATTCATTTACATCAAACATTATAAAACTACCATACGAAAAACCATTATCACCGTATAAATTATCAATTTCACTCCACGGTCGATACCAATTATTTATTTTGGTACAAATAATTATTATGTCAATTTCATCATGATCCAAAAGGGAAAATCATGCTATATATACGATTGTACATAAGTAAATAGAGAATTTTAGAATCCCTTACCTAAAAAGGTTTCTGAAATTATTTTCATGAGAATAGACAACCCAAAGGATCATGATCAACCGTCCCTCAATGACTACATCCACCCAAGGACATCACAACACTATTGTTCCAACCAAAAAATGAGAATTTTCCTTTAGAAAAATGGGAGATCATGTGAAATAACATGGAAAAGAAAAATAGGATGAAACAAATCGTGTAAATGAGAAGAATAGAGGAAGAGAATACCTTATATCGTATATAGATTGACACTACTTGATTTTACCAAAACAGGATGTCTGCATATAAAATAAAAAATTGAAAGGGGAACCAGATTCAATGCTACAACACAACACACAACTCCAGTGATAGGAATAACTATGGGCATCACGTACTGAGGAAAAATAAGATGTATGAAAAAGGGAAGAAGGAATCACGAAATTTTGAGAATCCCATTGGATCATTGGTTTAGATAAGGTTTATATTTTCTGTTAAAGGGATATCTGGTCAAAATTATGTGTTTTGACCAAGAATTGTCACTCAGAACCTTAGGAAACTTTTAATAGGAGTTATGGTATTTGAATTAGACTAAAATACCTTAAATAATGGAGTTGAATGTGTTTTATATTAAGGATAAAATCAAATTGGAGAAATGATAGGAAACTAGAATCAATATTCATGACTCACCAATTAGATCAGTTATCATTGGATGAATCACCATTTGAAGAGATTTTATCAGATGAATAACCTTTATTCTAGTCTTCATTGAATGACTTATCATTGGATGAGTCACAGTTAGATGACTCACCTTAGGACAAGTAACATTTTGAAGACTCACCATTGGATGAGTCATTATTTTATAAATCAACACTTGATTAGCCACCATTGAATGAGTCCCCATCAGATGAATCGCTGTTAGTGGACTCATTGTTGGATGAGTCGCCATTGAAGGGAAATTCATTGGATGATTCAATGTTGGTATACTCACTATAGGAGTATTTATTATTGAATGACTCACCGTTGGACAAGTGACTATATGCTTACCGACCATTTGGAGAGTCGTACTTCGGTGAGCTACTGTTGGGTAAGGCACTACATGGGAGTCTATTTTTGGTGAGCTACTATAATGAGTCACCATTGTGAGTTATTATTGGATACTCACAACTCCTGACTCACCATTCTTAACTCCCCAATAAAATGGGATACTATTGGGAAATTGGATATATGTAAAACTCTTGAAATGAGACACCATGACCTCCTAGGACACATCAAAAAACAAATTTAATTAATTTAATATATGAGAGTGGTTTGGGCCATTACATCATATAACTATCGATCTATTCTCACCCTCAATAATCCAAAACCAATCAGAATGGAAACAAGAAAAAAATAGTCATTTGAACAGCAACCATTTGAGACACCTCTCAATGATCTCACCATCAGAGGAGCTCAAACACATCATCAATGGAATAACATGAAACAAATAAAAAACTAAAACTACTCCCCAACCACTCTCCCTAGGGATATACCTATAAAAATATAGAGAAATCCACAATAAAAATCAATATAATTCCATACCCTAGAAATAAAGTTTCTACAACTACCAAACGAATAGTTTTACAACATAATTGATATTGATCTAATATTTTCTTCTTTTTTGATATGTATTTAAACGGTTTAATGAAAAACAATTCATCAGTATGAACTTATTGCATCAATTTTTGATGTATTTTGATAATTATTTTGAATGGTTCTTAATTATGGATTATTGATAGATTTTCACATCAAGTGTATTTTGTACATTTCATTCAAAATATAATTCCAAATTTAGATATTATATATTTTTTTAAATCCATATTTTATTTCCTTTATCTTCAACTTCTGGAAGCGGGACTGATTCGAGCATCTATATACCTTAATAAAAAATGATGTCAATGAACTGTTTGGGAGGAAAATTTGGAGTATACCACCTTAACGGCAGCTCATACTATCCTACACTCTAACAATTGGGGTGGTTCTTCCTGAATATTAAAGGGTACTTAATGAAATGAACACCCATTAACTTCAATTAAAATTTTCATCGATTAAGGTTAATTTTGAACAAATGTAATTGAATGATCATTATTGGAAATTTATCCAAGAAAAAGAAACCAAAAATAAAATATTCATAATTTGTACATGATGTGGAAAATTAACCTCAAATTTGTAGGGTGTCCATGAAATACAATTTTAATTAAATATCATAAACCCAACACAGTTTGAATTGGCCTTTTGTGGTTACTAATACATTATATGTCAAATGTGGAGTGTATTCCTAGACATAATAAATGATTGAGTGAAAATATCATAAACCCCTCACCAAGCATCCAATTACTCGTAAATTTTGAGGTTGGAGAGAAAATGAAATTTTGAATAACTTTGATGAAGGTCTCAACGGATGACTATATCACTAATTAGGCATGTAACACGAAAACATGTGAATCCAAAGTTCACCAATAAATGGATTATAACACATGCTTATTTTCAATTAAACGGTTACATCATTCTTATTCCATCCTACTATTTCTTCAAAATCTAATCTCATTATCTCATTCCCATATTTCTTCTATGATCTCAATTCACATTTTCAGTGAAGGTGGCTATATCATGTCTTGGACTTGGGGGATGTTTCATCGTGTTTTTCATTATTGCGCATCAATTTTAAAATATTTTGAATCTATTTGTGGTGGATAATGGAATATTGCACGGGAGGGGCAATCGCCCACCACGACACTATTTATAAGTCAATTTATTTTCCTTAATTAATAATATTCCCTCTATTATATTTTGAAAACGCATCATACAGTGGATTTGGAGTTTCTATATGGTATGAAATAGAATATAGTTGAGAAGAGACTTTTAGAATAACATTCTTTTTTGAGGTGTTAACCTATTTGACTTTTATAAAAGGTGTTGTTTATTGTGACGAAGTCATGCTAAAAACACACAAACAATAAATCGAAGAATTGTAATTCATTAATGAGGTTTCCTTACATAGATTATCAAATTGAATTTAAACAATAAATAAATAATGAATAAACATGTGTTTTAAAAGCCTTGACCAAGAACATTTTCCTAATCCTTAATTTTTCTACTTCTACATTTATATTTGAATTCACAATTTCAATATTTTAATTTAATGTTTTCCAAAACCCTCAATAACATAATTTTTAATAAAAATATAAAAAATTCTAAAATGTATTAGATTCGGTTAATTAGACTAATTTATTCAACTAACTATAATTTTACTAATATGATATGACTCTTATCAGCCTATGTGTTTCTTTAGGAATGTAAATTTTCTTTTACCACACCCTACGATAGGCTTTTTTCAAAATTGGTGCCATTTCTCTAGATATAATGAATTATTTTGAGCTCTTTTTCTAATTTCAAATTTTTTTAAATTTTTTTAATTAATTTAAAAAAAATTAAATAAACCTCATTCCAATATGTATTTAAATTCAATTTATTATTTAAGGAAATATTATTCACATGTGTAGGAAGAAGAAACTGACTACACTGAGAATTCCCTCAAACAAAGGGATGATGCTCTAATGATAATGGTCAAACATAATGAAAGTGGGAAATCAACCTGGATCTCACATGAATATTAGATAGTCATTGCTGATTAACAAAAAACTAACATTAAAATATTCATCTTCAATATGTAAGTGCAACTAGTCTTCCTATATTTCACTAAAGACATCCATGATGTTAATTACAACCATTAGGTGGAGGAGCCTAACTACCTACCTACATCCAGCGATGATCGACTACAAGAGGCACATTCAGTTGAGTATGATATCAATGTTGTAACAATTAGGGAGATCATAAATCATGAACTCACACTAATTTAATTAATTTAATTTAATTTGATTATTACCTTGAAGTGTTTTGAATTTTTAAAATTGGATAACTCTTTTTATTCCATATAAGATGATGTGGGAAAAGATGAAGCACCTATTGAGGAACACCTGGATCACCATAAAGACATTGAACACATATTGGAAGAATCCCATGAAGTTATACTAGTGGATATACCTGATGAACTAGAGAATCATGATTCTTCACATATAGATAAATCACTAGAAAAAGAATAAGATGATTTACAAGTAGAAACGAAGTTGGAATTTGTTTTGTACATCTCTTACCCCCACTATGCCTAATGTAACACAATGCGATGTTAGAAGATATTGTTTTCTCTATCGATGGAGTTCTCCTCTATATGAATAAATAAAATTATGCTAGGAAGAACAACATGTGGTATTTCATGTCAACAAATATCAACCCACTATTAGATTATTCATAAAATAATGTACTTCCCACTATAGGCAATAAAACATTCAGTCCCACTTGTGGGATCATACCAAGATTTATCAATAAACTGATTTCTAGGAAATCAAATAACTATTTTTAAGATTAGTTAAGCATGAAGACCACTTATACATTTCATTTTAGCATTAAACGAAATGACCAGTGTGATTAATTGAGTAATTTTCTATTATAGGATCATGATGGTAAAAGGAAGCACCAAAAATTTATAGAAGATAACTGAATATTTATTTCAAATTGGAGTTCACTTATAATTTTTAACTATTAAAATCCTCAAATTTATATCCAAATAATTATTTTATCTTTAAAAGATAAAATTACATGCCCACACCTAAACTATGCTCTACTTTTCATATCTCATAGACAAGAGTTTTTTTAGGAATATAGTGATACAATACTCTAGGATTCAATTTTAATAATATTGAATGAGTAAAATGTGAAACTTCATTTTTAAATTGTTGTATGGATATTGAAATTATGAATTGTGATTTGAGGGAATCAGTTTATTCATATAAAAGAAATTTATCTACCATTTTTTATGTTTTGAATTTCTAACATTTCGGTGAATTTTTTTGTTATTATTGATCATTACTTGCGTAATTTTCCAAATATCACATGTCTCATTTCCGAGAGTATTTCTAGGAAATGTAAATCGTACATATTTTTCATCATATTTCTTCTGTTATCATGAAACATGTCACCATCATGAACTTTCATTTGAACATTCCAAATACATCATTTTAAAAAAATAAATCAAAAATGATTGGGACATATTTTGAAAATCCCTTATACATAAAAGGACACCATTACAACAATCCTACTTTTATCCCATAGAGACCATGAATGAAATTTATTGGTATGAGACATGTTTCAATCCATTTTTTCTATTCCAACCCAACTCATCAAATTTTACTTATATTTTAAAGATGGAGTATGGGGGAGAAGGGAATCATGGTAGAAGGGATGTTATACATTGTATAAAAAAGTGTGGGGGAGTTATTGTGGTAATTGTAAAATGTCATGTAATCATAAATTATTCATCTTTGTTTTCCCATGTAGAACTTTTTAAAAAAATGAAAAAAATGAAAAAAAGATTTGAAAACTAGAGAAAAAATGGGTTGTGACTTGGGATAACCAAAAAAACCATTTTTCAGTCCATTGATATTCTGATCATATTTTGTTAGATGATGGATTTGAGGTTTGATCTGATCATAACATTCATAAAAAAATTAATAAATTAAAATAAATTCATGATGTTGAACTAATAATTCATTATTCATAATTGATCATAATCTATAAATTGAGTTTGATGGAAAGTGGGCATTTCTACTTTGGAGGGGATAGTTTATTTACACTATTTAATATCATGCATTGTACATAAAAAATATTCCTTCTCCTTGATACTTAATTTAAAAATAATCAAATCCAACCAAAAATATGACTTAGAGTCATTAGAACCATTATTGAAATGTCCTCATGATTTTATGATCCTTTTTTCATTAAATGTGGAGAATGTATTTATTTTACATGATTATGGACAATATTAATGTTCTCATTATATGATAATAAATCTATTTTAATTGTATCATGGCTGATGAGAGAAATTTTTGAAAAGTGACGTAGATCCTGATTATGCATGTTTAATAATAGTAAATTGAGGATCATGAATGAATCAATGGAGAAGTTATATCATACATCAAAGGGGATAAGTAAAATAAATGAATTAAATATTTAATTTAAAAAGTTGAAATTAAATTTATACTTAATGTGAATTTGGGAAAATGTAATTTGATATCTGCAATTGCTAAATTTTATTACATTGAAATTTTATAATTTGTAACATTGACAACCTCTCAATTCGATTGTGAGATTCTATGCATGAGGGAAAGCATGATATAATTGTGTGGGAATTGATAGATCTAATATCTTCCACACTTTTTTTATTTCAATGATTTAATCCAAACTAATTCATAAATATTATCATATTGAAAAAAAATTTATTTATGATGTTTTTTGAGTAATATTTTTAAAATTGCATAATTCTTGGTTTTTGATAAATTTTTACATCATGGGAATTTATGTAATTTAATTAAAAATAAAATTCCAAATTGAAATAATTTTTTTCTGAAATCATTAATATATTTTCTCCAACTTTGTTTTCATGACTAGGGCTTATTCATGCATCTAGAGGTTTTAAAAATCGATAATGTTGAAGAATATTCTAGGTGAACTGCATGCACCCTGCCATCGTAACGGAATATCATATCATCCTACACACATTCAGTTGAGGTTATTAATCCTAAACACTGAAAGGTATTCAATGGTATGTTCACCAATTAACATCAATAAATTTTTTCATCCATTATTATGGGTTTTGAATAAAGTCAAATAAAGGTGACTTCAATGATATTTCAAATAGAAAAAAGAAACCACCAATAAAAAATTGTTAAATCATTAATGGGGGGATTATAATTACATTTGGAGTTTTTTCATCAATAAAAATATTAAAAACATTCATGAAGGATCCATTGTGTGAAGAGGCTCATTTCATGGTCATTAATGTGTGATATGTGAAATGTTGATTGTCTGCTAAGATAGAAGAAGTTAATGATGTAAAAAATCCCATAACTACCTCACAATGCTTCCACGTACTCTGAAATGTTGATGATGGATAGAGAAGACAATTGTGAAGAAAATAAATGAAGGTATCAATGCATTATTCTCTCATTAATTTAGGACACAATGTGCCCAATTCTGGAGAGAAAATTTTATGTAGAAAAGGAGAGGGGCACCCACCTCTCAAAGTATTCCAGTCCACCCCATTCCATCAAGGACACCTAGGGGAGGATTCCAATGGCAGTTGAATATTGTCATTTATTTATTTTCGTTTTGATTTTTTTTCTATTGTAATATATGATTATTTTTAATTTATGTGTCTAACATTATTTTTCTATTCTGCTTTTTTAATGAACTATAATTCTAATTGTCTATGTTCCATCTTTTCATCAGGATCAATTTTTACTTTTTCACAGAAAATTTATAACTCTAGGCTTGTTCTAGGGGGATTATTTATGGTTTTCTCCAATATTTCTCTTCAAATTGAATTTTTTAAAAATCTTTCTGTGGTGGAGGTAGAAATATTGCATGGGTGTGGTGGTCATCGACCACAACCTAATTTCCAAATCCATTTATTTTCCTTGGATAGCCTGTTAACATATCTTATCATTAGAATACCTTTCATATGTTGGAGTTGGGGTATCCATAAGGGATGAAACAAAACACAGTGGATCCTAGTAATTTAGAATAACACTTAATGTTGAGGTGTTATCCTATTTAATTATAATAGGAGGTGTGGTTTGGTGTCCCAAAGTCATGATAAAATCACACATTCAACAAATCAATGAAAATAAATAAATTAATTATATTTCGCTATATGGATTATCAAATTTAATTTAATAAATAATTAAAAAATCAATTAACCCATGTTATCAAACAATGGACGAATATATTTATTTCTAATATTCATTGTTTCTAAATCTACATTATCATTTATATCATTTATTTCATTATTTTAATTACATGTATTTCAAAACCCCAAAAAACATAATTTTCAACAAATAAGAAAAAAAATATAAAAAATTTAGATTAATTAAATTATAATAATTTATTTATCTTTATATAATGATCCTCATTTGAGAGACCCTGGTTAGCCACTTTTCTGAATTATGAATATAAATTTTATTTCACCACACCCTACAACAGTCATACATCAAAGAGAGAAACATCAAATAGCATGGGGTGTTTAGAAAATGTATGTTACATGGGATCCTATGTACTATCCTCTGTGCCAATATACCACCAAAATTCACGAAACAAGGGGATAAAATGATCGTTCAACACCATTTCCTTTCATACCTGGATCACTACATGCCTATCCTCAAAAATCACATCAACATAAATATCGATATATTCCCAATCGATGATGTCAGATACGTATGAAGATAACAACATAGTTTTGACTCATGGAAAACATCATGTATCCATCTCATCTATGGCTGAAGTGATTCTGGATACATAATGGATCCAACATGATCCAAAATTACAAATGTCACAACAAACAGAGGAGAATTATTACTCCCACGATGAAACCTTTGCTCCCTTTTATGGGGAGTCAACATCAGAAAAAATTGATCCCCATAAAAAAACTACTTAGGTCTCCTAATATGATCAAAATAGGACATTTTATTATACACACAACCACACCGTCTTATGAATCACCTGAACCATCTCAATCGTATTCTATACCAATTATGGCCTGATAATTTTTCAATATATGGCCCTAGTCTTGATCAACGGATAATGGAACAGAAAATCATAGAATGCTTCACCTAGTGCCATACAAATGGTTGAGTATAAAAAATATTTTTAGGAGAACACTACCATGGGTAGGTACCTCATCCACCGAGCTCAAAATCCAAAGAAAAAAAGTTTTAAATGTGTCTTCAAGAGATATGAATGTCTTCACTATCGTACCATCCATAAGTAGCTGAAAAGAAATACTAAGTAATAACTAAGAACCAAAAACATTTTGTAGACCTCACCACACCCTATAGGTAAAACTATGATCTTGATCCAAAATAATCATCTTTGGGACTCTATAGAGTCTCACTACCTCCTCATTATTTTTACTCGACGAATCCTCCATGGAGATTGACTCCATAATTCCTATGATGTTGGATGATTTCATCAAAATATCCACTACTACATATATAGAATCATGTAATCCATGACCGTATGGTAATCCAATAAAATTGTCTTTCGTGATTTTCTCCCACTTCCATATAAGAACCTCTAATGGTTTGTGAAATCCATCTATAATTCAGTGCACACCCATCAAATTACAAAATGACAAACATCAACACACAAACTCTAAACTCCACGCTTTTACTAAATCCACCAAAAATTTCCTCTCAAATCTTGGAACATCATTTTCATTCTGGGATGTTTCGCTAAGGGTGAACTATAGAAGACTCTATAAACCACCTCATGCATCAACAATCGAAAAAAATTCCTTCTCTAAAACAATACTCATTGTTTTTCATCCTCAGACAAACCATCAGGGGCCTACCGACAAAAAACTGGGTCCCTCAAGACTTCCACCTCATGATCCACCAATATAGACTCTTCTACCTACTACACCAGAGATAATTGCACCATCTATTAAAATATACAATCATTTCCCCTATCATCTTCTATATCCAGATGGAGTGTGGAAGATTCTTCCTTCACATTCCAAGAATCACTAGATTCATGCAATAAAGAAAAATGTGGATTCTTGTTCAGAGCATCAGATATAACATTCCCATTTCCAGGTTTATATGAAATTTAAAAGACTTTATCCTTTAACAACTCCATCATTTGATGATGTCGTATGATTAGGTTATGCTTGGAGAAAATGTAAATTTGGAACTTATGATCATCGAAGACCAAATAAATTCTTTCCAATGAGATAGTGTCTTCACATCATCAGGGAAAACACATTTTCCACTTACATTAGATTGTGGGTGGTATATATACATTCATAGTTATGAATCTACTGAGACCCATAAGAAACGACCTATATTTGTTACATCATAATAAAATCTAACCCTAGACGATGAGCATCATATAAAACCTCAAACTGAACATTTAATTCTTAATGAAAAACAAGAAAAGGACATAAAATATTCTCCTTTACACACACTAATGTTTCGTGATACTATTATATCCATACAAATTTTCAATCCTTTATAGTAAATTATGTTTGTGGAGTCACATCCCAAGATAATTTTTTTACAAACCTTTTATAATATCCTACAATACCATGGAAACATCACACTTCTCATCTATATTTGTTTCTTCCCAAGAAAAAATTGAATATATCTTCTATGGAAAAATATCTACTCCCTGTTGGGATACATATTTCTCCATGAAATGGATTTGATGAGATAAGAACCCCACACTTCTTAAACATCCCAAACAACATTTTCTTATGAATAACACTAAAAATAGCCCATATATGTCCTACATGCTCCTCCCCAGATGAAGAGTACACAAGGATGATATCCATTAAAACCACCATCAACATACCTTGAAACTCATGGAACACAACATTCATCAACCTCAGGAAGAGAGCTAGTTAATTCGTCAAACTAAAAAGAAATCACAATGTACACGTTATTTCTAGGATAATAATGGATAGTAGTCATTCGTATATCCTTATAGTTTACATGCATCAGATGATATCCTGATCACAAGTCGATATTTAGCAACACACCTTCACACATTAGTTGATCTAATAAATTGACAATCTCTGGAAAAGGATAGAGTTTCTTCAAATCTAATTTTTCTAGAGAGAATAATTGATACACCACAATGAATTTCTATAATCCTTCATCAATATCAAATCTGGTGCACCCAATGGTGATAGACTTTGCCGAACAAAATTACACTACAAAATATCATCGAGTTGTATATGCAACTATCGTAGCTAAAATGTTTTCATCCAATATAGATACATAAATATAAGAGAAACACCTTGTTGTAGCTCGATCCAAAACACAATCTCTAGACGAAGGGGTAACACTAAAAAATCATTTTTAAATACATCAGGGTACTCTTCCAAGACCCCAAGAAACATTAAATACATAACCTCTAATGAAATCATAATCATCTTAGACATCATGGATGAAAAGTCTGGAACACACCTGTAGCCCTTATGAAGGACTCTCAAAATAAAAATCACTACTGGATCTCCATCATAATCAATGAACACAACCTTCCTCTAATTGAATTCCATGAAATATTTTACCGAATAAAAAATTCAGGACAAGGATGAAATCATATGGGAATATTAATAATCATCATAAATATATAAAATAGTGGTGCTAACACCGAAACTGTCTCATAGTATCTACATAAATAAAACATGTTAACTCGTCCTCCAACTAGAATAGTAAACACTAAGGGAACTAGAAGACTCTCTTACTCATGTTCCAAGGAATGGACAAGGTTAGGTGATATGATAGATTTTTTCACTCTTTAGTAAAATAAGGCCAGAAAAAAGTATAAAAATGAAAAGGGAACCCTAAACGACATCTTGTTCTCCTGGTGCCAGAAATGAAAAAACATTAAGTTGACTAGACATTCCATGTGGATTTTCTGAACCTACTAAAGAACTCCTCTCGGTAAATTCTATACTATTGAAGGACATGGATTGTTCCTGGATTTTCCTCTGCCAAATCCATCTTCTCTCAATTAATCCGATGCTAGTGAAACCTAATATTGCTACCTCAGATGGAACATATTTAATAGAAGAACAAGGAGCGGAACACATAGAACATGTTGAATACAGATAAAGGTCAGGCACTCATGGTCCTGATAACCCATGCCTCCATAAAAAACGCAATAACCAAATGCATTTTAAATTTTCATGATAGACACTTCCCATGGTGAAACAAGACATTGAAAGCTGGAACCTACCCCAACCTGAACAGAAACTCTTATACGTTTAATAAAGAGATCCCAACTCCATTGATATAATTTTTGAGGAATACTAATAAGTACCCTCTTTTAATGATATGGTTCTAAATAATGACCTCTCTATGACCTATGACCTATTCATCTCCTCAAGATATGTCATCAGAAAAAATGGGGAAATCTGATGCAGGATCTCTAGATGCAATGCCTCATGAAAATCCCTCGCACTGGCCTCCTCATCTGATAACATGTTCGAAGCATATCATATAAGGTTAATATAACAAAAACTGAACTTTCTCACAATAGATCCCCCCTACTGAAGGGTGTACATCTCCAGGTTTTTTTTCCACCTTCATTGTCAAAGAGAGAATCTAAACACTAAATTTCTCCCATCAACTCTCCCATGAGACTACTGACTCCTTGCAATCCCCGAGGAATGTTGACCACCATTTTCCCTCTTCCCCCAAGCAGAATCCTCCCAACAAAAGATACCTAGTTCTCCTTCTAAGAACATATCAAAATGAATGATATCTCAACCTCCTCTAACCAGTCTTATGTGAAAACATCTGAAATGGAGCTCTCATAATTATACAGACTCTAGAACTAAAATTCAGGGGGTGTCCTCCTCCAAGTTTCATCTTCATCACCCTCTAATATATGATGATTTGAAGGTACAACCTTCTATAAATCATCTGAGTGAACCAAAAAAGGACATAGACCTAGAGTAATAACTACAAAAGGAAACCCCATTAGAGATCCTAAACATGGAATATTGAAGAATAAAAGAGGTTTAACTACGAAAAGGGGAGGCCCATTCTCCCTTTGGTCAATAATTTATACTAAATTTTCTCTCCTAAAAAATTATAACTAGTGGATTATCGGAAGAGAGATTATCTATTATTGGATCCACAGTTAAGAGGGTTCATGGATTAGCTTTCAGGGTTGTCTTGTCCTCATAATATCATTTAGAAGTGCTTCCGCACACCCAACATTCATCAATACCACCATGGACAATAAATAGAAATAATTATTTGATCTAATTGACCAGAATAGTGATCCATACTTATGTGATTTTACTACATCTTCTTCAGAGGGATTCACCGTGAAACATTTCATGAGGGTCCCCCAAGATCAAGATATGGAGGATAGGTTTGGAAATATGTTATGGTATAAAGAGTTACTAGTAAGGTGATGATACCAGCAACCACAGATATCTATCTAGAATTCTCTCAACAATTCATCTAGAGTTTTAATTGTCCTCTGAGACAGACTGCCTATCTGAGGATGATAATAATTGCTGAAAAATAACTCTGAATTCATAGCCTACTAATGATATTACTAGAACATCATGGTAATTCATAGATCCTGGTCACATATAACAGAAATCGGTACTCCATGAATGTTCACCACTTAAATTACAAATATCATAGAAAAATGGTTAATAAATAAATCCTCTATAATAGTAATGATGTGTGTCGACTTCTAAATAATATCAACAATAACCCAAATATCATTATGGCCTTTTGAATTTTGTGATGTTCGATGAAAAATTACATAGTGATTTTTTACCATTTTCATTCTGGTATGGGTAATGGTCGTAACATCCATATAGAGGACAGTCTCTCATCCATAACATGTTGACAAACCAATCCCAAAGATACATATTTAGATGCATATATTATCATGTCATCTCACCAATAATAATATTTTAGGACCCTATACATCATTCTTCTTCTAGGGGGAGTTATTAATTATGAATTATGAGCCTTTTCCAATAGCACCATTTTTTAAAATCTGGTATGGGGGGAATACAAATCCGATTCATGAAAATTATTATTCCATTGAAATCATGGTTGAATTAAAGAACATTTACTACCTTATTTCGTAGATTTGTATCTTCCTTTTTCACATCCTTAACATTTATTGCATAAATGGTTAACGATTCATTTGAGAATGATATCATTTCACACATTCCTTAAAAATATCAAGATCTACCGTATGAAAATCCATAAATATTGGATCCTTGGTTATCCTCATCTTGGATGGATTCCATGTACTTTGGAACTCAAATCATCTCCGTCCTTATTCACATTCCTTGTGCAGTAATGTATTAAATAGTGCTAAACATTAATAAAATCCAATTGTCACGACCCGCCTTCACCAAAAGGAGGGAAGGGTCAATAGATTACCAGGCCCATCCTTCTTCAAGTTGAAGGAGAGATAATGACCCCCAAAACCCGCCTATAATTTGTCTCGGAGTGGTGACCAGCGCCAAGGGTATAGAATCACTCACTAAATGGAAGGAATTTCCCTTATTCTCTTAATAAGATCCGGAGATTAGATGGTAAATAAAAACAACACCAAAAGAGAAAAGTAAAAGTTAAGCCAAGAACCATTCCCAATGAATTTTACAAAAGTAAAATCCAAAAGGTAAAAAGTGACTACAAGGGTAAAGTACCAAAGAAAGAAAAACATCAACTGCAATTTACCCAATGATCTGAGCTAGTATGGTACCACACGATCCTCAAAGTCGTCCTGGAAACGTGAAAGAAGTTTTATATACGTAGGGGGAGCTTACAAGTATACTCAAGAGGGAAAACCAAAATCTCTCGTGCACAAGTGGGGGAACGTACTAAAGTCCCATGGGAAAAAGAGTCAACCAAACACTTAACAAGGTAAACTATCCACCCAAGCCTCACCAAGGAACACTCCCAAAATAACGCAAGTCAAGTAATATATATAATAAGACCATATCGATGTTTGGGTACCCCACGCCACTTTCCCACTTGTTATTGAAGACATCATATGCATCAAACCAATCATGCCATTCCTGCCAAAGTTCCACTTCCACACCCCGCCCGCACACACCTGGACCACAACCTCACGCAATCCCACAGCCAAACCCCGCTCGCACACACCTGGGCCACAACTGTCACACATATACACGCATGCAAACAACTAGGCCAGAGAAACCACTACCACGCCCAAAGACACCTGGGCTAGAAGATCCACTGCCATGCCCGAAGACACCTGGGCCTCATCCTGAAGACACATGGGAAACCACCTGCCCGCACACACCTGGCCCAACCACCAAACTACCCCGCCCGAAGGTTCTTGGGCTAATAATGGACTTCAGGTCAACACAACCCGTCTGAAGATACTTGGGCTATCCGAGAAAGGGAGTAGAAAAGAGTTAATAACCTTCCACTTATTATAGTGTTGGAAAAAACACCCTCCAATATGAAATGGGGTTTTCGGCACTTAGTGAAAAACTTGGGTGGGGTGAAAATAAGAAACACCAAACTACAAGTATAATAATAGGTAACAAGCACTCTCCCATGTTTAGGATTTTCATCCAGCCTATGAAACAAAAACAGTACTCAAATCTAAGTCACAACTCTCACCAAAAAAACCCATTTGTCCCATTTGTTTTCATGTTCAGTAATGATTTTTAAATATGTTTTTTGAAACTACCGGGTAACTAACACCATAAGCACAAACCACGAGGAAATATCCATCCAAAAATCAATTTAATCTTTCCCACCTGGTTCTCTTGTAAAGACACATCAACCATAGAGAACCCTATGTTACAGCCCCATGCCCAATATCCTGGAGAAAAAAGGGTTTCTCAACAATAGAGGATCCCGCCCCAATTCATGATATAAAAAAGGTAACCACCCGGTCATAAAATTCACAACCACTAAAAGCATAACACAGGGGATCCCATCCACAATTTCACAACCACCATGAGTTTAAAAACAGGGGATCCCATTCCCACCCACATCACCCAGCAAGCGGCCCGTGAAGTAAAACAACAAAACCACCCCAACTAAGCAGGCCCATGCCGGTATTTTCAGATTTATAATATTTAACACAATCTATGATTTTCAAATTCCATGTACATTAACCGGGGTTTTCACAGAAAGTATATGATCCTGGTGCTTTCAATTTGTTTAGCCGAATATAATTAATTAACCAACTTACTTCTCACATTAAGCGTTCACAACCACAAAAACAATCCATTTAACATCACCGGAGGAAAGGGTTCGTTATTACGCTGAAATCAAAAAAATTATGGAAGACATAAATCAAGGGAGCATCATCGATCACATCCCCCCTTCATTATAAAGAATCCATTCATTATCTTCATTAAGGTTCGAGTTTATCAAATTTTACAAAATCAAAATCATTCCCACCCCTTAAGATACACAAAAGGGATAGACCAATGGGAAATTCCCTACATGTTGATCAACGATCGACGTTGAGCCTAGGTGTGGAATTGCACGGATAGCGATGTGGATCGCCTGAACGAAAAGTGGTTCATCTGAACGAAAGGTACAACTAGCACAAAATAGGGTGATTGAGAAAAGAAGAAACCCACGAGTATGGAGCGGGGGTCGAGGGTCGACCACGCGGCCCCACACGTTATTAAAGGGTTGGACGATTTCAATCGATGAAAACACCATGTTAATTCATTAAATATTTATTAAACACTTTAATGGGAGTTACCGGGATTTAAAACAAGCTTTAAAGGTGACAAAATTTGGTTTAAACCCCAATTTAAGAAAAAAGGGAGATTTACTGGAAAAAACCCTATGGGGGTAGGCAAGATCCATCGGTAGCCGAGCTACCGGGTGGGATGCAGCCACACGTAGCCAAGCTACCGGTCGGCTGCTGCCACCTGTAGACTGAGCTACCGGTATGCTGTAGCAACCAGTAGACCAAGCTACCGGTATGCTGCAGCAACCGATAGACTGAGTTATCGGTACACTACAGCAACCAGTAGACCGAGCTACTGGTAGTCATAGCTACCGGTAGGATACGGCTACTGGTACACCGAGCTACTGGTATGCCTACTAATGGTTGGCTAAGGCTACCGGTAGGCCTACCGTTAGGCCAAACATCAACGAGATTCCCAGATCAGAAAACCCAACATGAGATTTTAACAAATTAATGGACCCAAAAAAACCAGGCCATTACATTATATATTTCTTAAATGATTCTCATCCTCGAGAATAAAAAAACCCAGAAGGAAAGAGAGAGTCTGAACAACCACCTCGAAAGATTCCTCTCAGGAGTGAACCTCATTTTTAACTAACAATTCCTTTCTGTCAAGAACCAAGAAACATACCACGTCAAACTACCCATCCATGTGGGTTGGGGAGTCTCCTTCCCCATGTAAAGATACTATTCACTTTGGGTGGCACTGACTCATCAGCACGGGTTTAATAAAATCAACCTTATTGAATCTTGATTAGGGGTCGGGTCCTCCCCTCCCCATATCCAGAACATTTCACACACATTTAGAGGAAAGAAAACCAGTATTTCATAGCCAACAAGGTAAAACACTCTACCACAACAGCTATAAACCGAACAGTACAAAACTCAAAAAACAATCTAGGTACTGGGCACACATTTGTGCTTCCCTCTCCCATTTACTCTCCTAAAGGCCACCACGTCTCCATAACACACGAACCAAGGGGATGGTTCACCCACGAAGCGCTTTCTCCTCACGATCCTCAATCATCACTGGTCTTTCCACAAAATTAATGTCATCCTCGATGTCTAGCTCTCCCCAATAAAGGGCGTGTGAATTGTCGTGCATGTAATGACGAAGCTGTGACACATGGAATACATCATGTATCCTCAGTAGCGGCGGTGGTAGTGCTAGCTGATAAGACACTTCACCGACCCTCTGCAACACTTAGAAGGGTCCAATGAACCTCGGAGAAATATTACTCCATTTTTCGAACCTCTGTTGTCCACGCTGAGGGGATACCATCAAGAACACGTGGTCTCCAACCACATACTCCAAGGGCCTCTTCCTGGTATCATAATATGACTTCTATCAGTCCTGGGCCGCCTTAATTCATTCCCGTATAAGATGATCCTTTTCTGTCGTGCTCTGTACCACCTCAGGGCCAAGGATGCCTACCTCTCCTTCTTTGGTCCAACACACCGGTGAATGGCAGGGCCTCCCGTATAAGGAATCAAACGGGGCCATACCAATGGTAGAGTGATAGCTATTATTGTAGGAAAACTTTACCTGAGTAATGTATCGCACCCACGATCCTCATGTGTCCAGAACACATGCCCGCATCATATCCTCCAAGGTATGGATTGTGCGCTTTGTCTGTCCATCTATCTGGGGATAGAAATTAGTGCTAAGGCACGGCTGGGTGCAAAAGATTGCTGAAATACTCTCCAGACTCGCGAGGTAAACCATGCATCTCAATCCAAGACTATATATCCTTGAACTCCATGAAAAATCACCACCTCATCCACGTACTTTCATGCCAATGCATTCACTGCACTCGACTCCTTGATCGCCAGAAAGTGAGCCGATTTTTTCAACAGGTCCACTACCACCCAGATGGTGTCGTATCCCCCTTGGACCTCGGGAAGTCCCATGAATAAATCAATAGATATGTCTTCCCACTTATACTCGGGGACGTCTAGAGACTATACTAGGCCCCAAGGAACTCGGTGACCAACTTTCACTTTCTGACACACTAAGCACTTGGCCACAAAATCCACCACTACACGCTTCACTCTAGGCCACCAAAACTGTCTCTTCAGTCCCTGGTACATCTTGGACACTCCAGGGTGTACTGCTAGGGGTGGGTTGTGGAACTCACTGAGATCCTTTCCGCGCATCGCCTCTGGAACAAATAGCTTTCCCTAGAAAAGAATCTGATTTTGGCCATCCTCCTTCCAACCTTCCGGAGCATTGCCCAGGTCAACTCGGTCGCGCATCACTTCACACTCTAGGTCTCCCCACATAGATTATTCCACATTCAGAAAAAAAGATGACTGTACTGCCATCTAGTATAGGAAACCTCTACTGCTATCCATCCTTTCATCCAGGTGTAAGACATATAACTCCTCCATTGCCTTCCAGGTGTATGTCGTCTCTCAGACCGCATCCTTCTGTGATCTCCTTATCAAGGCATCATCCACTACATTCACCTTCCATGAATTGTAGGTGATATCGAAGTCGTAGTCCGGGAGGAACTCCATCCACCTCCACTGCCACAAGTTTAGGTCCTTCTGGGAGAAGATATACCTCATGATTTCGTGATCTTTGAAGAACACAAAGCGTTCTACGATAAGATATTGTCGCCATAACTTCAGTGAAAAAACTACTGCTGCAAGCTCCAGGTCGTGGGTGGCATAATTACGCTCATGAAGGCATAGCTGCCGAGTCCCATAAGAGATAACCCTTGTATATACATCAACACACATCCCATGCCATGTCCTGAAGTATCGAAGGACACCACATAGGGCACCCATTCTTCAAGTAGCCTCCGCACTAGGGAACTAACCAACTTCTCCTTCAGATAGATGAAGGCTACCTCGCACTCCTAACTCCACACGAAAACCTGATCCTTCTTGGTCAAGGCCATCAAAGGGGATACAACTCGGGAGAAGTTGGGTATGAACCTCCGATAGTAACCTACCAGCCCGAGGAAACTGTGAACCTCTGCCACACTCTTAGGTGCTTCCCAAGAAACAACTGCCTCAACCTTTGAAAGGTCCATGGATAACCCTTTCTCGGACACTACGTGCCCAATGAAGTTCACTTCTCTCATCCAAAACATGCATTTCGACAACTTAACATAGAGCTGGTGCTGTCGTAGGACCTCCAAATCCATCCTTAGGTGCCCCGTGTGATCATCCTCTGATCATGAATAGATCAGGATATCATCAATGAACACGAATACGAACCGATCCAGGTACTCCCAAAATATGGAGTTCATAAGCCCCATGAACACACTTGGGGAGTTCGTAACACATAAAGGAATGACTACAAACTCGAAGAGCCCATATCTGCACATAAAACTGTCTTCGGGATGTCTCCATCCTTCACTCTCAGCTGGTTGTACCCAGACCGTAGGTCGATCTTCGAGAACCATCTTTCCCCTTTCAGCTTTTCAAAAAGATCGTCTATCTTTGGAAAAGGGTAGAGATTATTAATCTTCACCTGATTCAGCCTCCTGTAGTCTATTCACAACCTAAGAATACCATCTTCCTTCGTTGCGAACAAGACTGGAGCACCCCATGGTGACGTGCTTGGTCAAACACAACCTATCTTCGTCATATCATCAATTTGAATCCACAACTCCCATACCTCTGAAGGTGCCATCTGGTAATGAGCCATCGAGATCAGATGAGCACCAAGATGCAAGTCTATCCCAAACTCGATATCCTATCGAGGGGGTAGAGTCGTCACCTCCTCAGGAAGGATGTCCATAAACTCACGGATGATCTCTGGCACCTCCACCATTTCATCATCTACTGACTCTACTAACAGCCCAGCTAACAAGGAGAGGAGGGGTTCCTCTCACCTGCTGCCCTTCGGACTGCTCTGCTCACCGGTGAAGGTAACATGCTGGATGCCCAATTCTATGAACAAAACCCCTCCTCGGAAGAATTTGATGATAGAACACACAGATAATAGCCAGTCTATGCCTAGTATGACATCGTATGGATGTATCTGTAGTAGAAGGAGATCCCTAAACGACTGATGTGGCCCTATCATCAGTCCGCATTCTCAAAAAACAAATAACAAGTCGGTATGACCTCTGACTGGTGTGCTTAGCACTGAAGGAACTGGAAGTCTCTCGGAATCTATACCCAATTCACGAGCTACAATGGGTGCAATTAAGTTGTGCGAAGCTCCGGTATAGAACACGTCATAAGCAAGGGTTCTGAACAAAAAGATCGTTCCTCGAACAACCTCTGTCCCTGCTGGAACAGCTACCTCCGCAGCATGTAACTGTACATGCCCACCTCCTCTTCCCCTCTTCTATCAGCCACCTCCTTGACCACTTCTCGGTCGAGGTCCCTGAGGAGTGACCTGAGGTCAGCCTCCTCCACCTACATTTCCCCTCAGAGGAGCGGGAGCTCGCTGTCCCTACTGCTGGTGCTGGAATGGCCTGGCTGGAAGCTACTTCTAGGGTGGGTGATGGGGATATCCCCCACCACCGTACTGTATCCGGTCTGGGAACTGACTCCAGAGATGTCCATGGCTCCCACAGACGAAGCACCGCAGTCCCAGGCTCGAATGAAAAGGGCGAGGACTAGGGGACCAAAACTAGAACTGATGTGGCCTGCTCCCTGCTGGTCGGAACCTGGAGGGTCCTGACGCTGGAGGCCTGGTGCTAATGGCCTTCCCCTTTGATAGCCCCAGTTGGATCCCCTCTCATGACACATATTCTAGATTTTTCATGCTCTTCACAACTTCGTCCTTCTTCTATACTTCCAAGTATGTCGGCAGGGTAAAGGGGGTAACAACATAATGGAGGAAGGGTCCGAGAGCCTCCTCTAAACGTCTTGACCGAGAATCCTCATCATGAAAGTGGTCCGAGGAATAATGTAGGAGGTCCTTGAACATGATTCCTAGATCCCTCACTGACATACTCCCCGGCTGGAGGGAGAGTAGCTCCTTTCTGTTTTCTGCCTTCATTGTCGAAGAGAGGAATTCCACCCGGAACTCCATCTCCAAATCAACCCATGCCACCTTAGCCTCTCTCCTCTCCCCCAGGTAAAGCATTCACCACTGACGCACTACTCCCCGCATCTGGCTGACATCCAGAGGTACCCAGTACTCATTCGGTTCCTAGATCAAGCCGAAGGCTATCACTAGTTCCTCTAGCCAGCCCTACGTCTTTATATCAGAGGTGATGCGCTCATACTTCTCGAGGGAATGTCGCTGGAAGGCCCGAAGAGTCTTCTACCACTGGTTATCCTTCTCATCTCAATCAGCTCTCTGCCAATCATCCAAGGTAGTCTCTGGGTCCTCGATCACCTACACCAAACGTGGTTTCCTTCCAGGTGCCATAGCTCCATGTTAAACAAGGAATACCTAAGCCCAAGTAGTGCAGAATATTGTTCATAAAACTTCTTAAAATTTCTATTTATTCTTAATTCCCAAGACACCACAAAAACACAAGAAGACAAGTAATTATGATGCATGTACCATTCCTAGGCTCTCTACCCTGCAATCAGCATGGCCTCACTTGGTCGTTCGGTAGGTCCAGAGTCCTTGCATCGGATCACGGGGGGGCCCTAAAATCATGTGTCCTAGCCGGTATTCCTTGGTCTAATTCACGCACCATGGTCACCCAACATTGATGCCCTACCATCCCATGAAATCATCACATTGCCCAACTTCAGACTCCATCCTATCTCCCAACCTAGCTCTGATAACATTTTGTCACGACCCGCCTTCACCAAAAGGAGGGAAGGTTCAACAGATTGCCAGGCCCTTCCTTCTTCAAGTTGAAGGAGGGATAATGACCCCCGAAACCAGCCTTTATTAGGCCCTGGAGTTCCAACCAATGCCACGTGTATAGAATCACTCCCTAAATGGAAGGAATTCCCCATATTCTTTTAATAAGATCGGGAGATAAGATGGTAAATCCCAAAAACACCGAAAGAGGAAAGTAAAATTAAAGCCAAGAACCATTCCCAATGCATGTTACAAAAGAAAAATCCACAAGGTACAAAGTGACTACAAGGGTAAAGTACCAATGAAATAAAAACAGCAACAACAACTGCCCCAAAGATCCGAGCTAGTATTGTCCCGCGCAATCCCCGAAGTCCTCTTGGAAACCTGAAAGCAGTTTTATATACGTAGGGTGAGCATACAAGTATACTAAGTAGGGAAAACCAAAGAGTCTCGTGGAAAAGTTGGGGAACATACTAAAGTCCCATGGGAAAAAGAGTAAACCAAACCCCTAACAAGGTAAACTATCAACCCAAACCTCACCAAGGAACACTCCCCAAATAACGCAAGTCACGTACTATATATAATAAGAGCACATGGATGTTTGGGTACACTGTGGAACTTTCCCTCTGGTTATTGAATACATCATACGCATCTAACCAATCCCAACATTCTTGCCGCAGTCCCACTTCCACACCCCGCCCGCACAGACCTGGGACACAAACACATGTAGTCCCACTGCCAAACCCCGCCCCCACACACCTGGACCACATCCTCATGCAGTTCCACTGTCAAACCCCGCCCCCACACAACTGGGCCAGGACTGTCACATGTAAGCACTTTGGAAAACACCTAGTCCAGAACTACCACCACCACGCTCGAAGAAACCTTGGCTAGAAGATCCAATGCCACACCCGAAGACTCATGGGCATCATCTCAAAGACACTTGGGAAACTACCTGCCCGCACACACTTGGGCCAACAACCACATGACCCCGCCCGAAGGTTCTTCAGGTAATACTGAACTTTAGGCCATCACAGTCTGGCCGAATATACTTGGGCTATCTGGGAATGGGAGAAAAAAGGAGCTAAGACCCATCCAATAATAATAGCGTTGGAAAAAACACCCTCCCCCGTGAAATGGGGGTGTTCAGCACTAATTTCTCAACTTGGGTGGGGCGCGAATAAGAAACACAAAACTACGAGTATATATATATAGGTAACAAGAACTCTCCAAAGATTAGAATTTTCAGCCAGCCTAAGAAACACAAACAACACTCAAATCTAAGTCACAAATCTCGCCAATAAAACCCATTTTTCCTATTTGTTTTCATGTTCATTAATGATGTTTAAATATGTTTTCTGCAACTATAGGGTAGCTAACACAATAAGCATATACCAAGGGGGAAAGATCCAGCCAAAAGTCAATTTAAGCATTCCCACATGGTTCTCTTTTAAAGCCACATAAACCAGAGATATCCCTAAGTTACAACCCATGCCCAATATCCAGGAGAAAAAAGGGGTTCTCAACAACAGAGGATCCCACCCCAATTCATGATATAAACAAGGTAACCACCCGGTCTTAAAATTCACAACCACTGAAAGCATAACATAGGGGATCACATCCCCAATTTCATGACCACCGAGAGTTTAAAAATAGGGGATCCCATCCCCACCATCATCAACCCAATAAGAGGCCCATGAAGGAAAAAAACCAAACCACCACTACTAAGCATGCCCATGCTGGTATTTTCAGATTTATATGATTTAACACACTCCATGATTTTAAAATTTGTTGTACTTTAACCAGGGTTATCACATAAAGGAGTTAATCCTGGTAATTTATATTTCTTTAGCCGAATATAAGTAATGAATCAATTTAATTTTAATAGTAAGGGTTCACAACCACACAAACAATACATTTAACATCACCAGAGGCATGGGATGGTTAGTACATAGAAATCATAAAAAAAACATGGAAGATCATAAATCAAGGCAGAATCATCGATCACAACCCCCTTCATTATTAAGATTACATTCAATATCTTCATTAAGGTTTGGGTTTATCCAATTATACAGAATAAAAAGCATTCCCACCCCGCATGATACACAAAAGGGATATATGAAGGGGAAATTCTCTACAAGTTGATCAATGATTGACGCTGATCCTGGGCATGGAATTACACGGATAGCGATGTGGCTCGCCTGAATGAAAAGCAGTTCGTATAAATGAAGGGTACTACTAGTACAACATAGGGTGATCGAGAAAATAAGAAACCCACTACAAACCCTTTATTTTATAAGTTTCGGGGACGGTTGAGACAACAACATGGAACTGCGTAAGGAGCGGGGGTCGTGGGTTGACCACGCGGCCCCACACATTATTAATGGTTCAGGTGGTTTAAACCGACACAAAAACCAAGTTAATTCATTAAATATTTAATTAAAACATTTATGGGCGTTACCGGGCTTTAAAAAAAGCTTTAAATGGGTCAAAATTTGGATTAAAACCAAATATGTAGAAAAAGGGAGCTTTATTGGAAAAAAACTTCGTGGGGGTTGGCAAGAGCCACCAGTAGCCAACCTACTGGTACGGTGCTGCTACCGGTAGACCGAGCTACCAGTACCCTATAGCAACCGGTAGACCGGTATACCGGTAGACAGAGCTACAGGTATCTGCAGCTACCGCTAGACTGAGCTACTGGTAGACATAGCTACCTGTAGGCTGCGGCTACCGGTAGACCGAGCTACTGGTAGATCCTCTACCGGTAGGCTAAGGATACAGTTAGGCCTACCATTGTGCCAAACTTCACTGAGATTCCTATATCAAAAAACCCAACTTGATATTTTCTCAAAGTAATGGACCCCAAAAACCCGGTCCATAACACCAACAATCAGCTTTGGCGCATATTCAACTCCTTTTCTGGTAAAATTTTCTTTATAAATTTAGGATCATTATAAATATCACACCATTAACCATAAAGTTATTTCCATACTATCTTTAATGAAATTAATATCCCATCTAACTCCAAATCTTGAGTTAGGTATGTTTTTAGGGATTTTCACTTTTCGCATGGTGTAAGCTATCACAATATCTTTTTTCAAGAGAACATATCTCAGACCCATCATGGATTCATCACTTTAGATAAAAAAATTCTCTACTACAAGGTACTATTTCAATAGTTTTACAGTCTAACCATATTTTATCTCTTCGAATTTTGTTTCACAATCCTTTGTCTACATGAACATAAATCCTTTCGAGTAAACATTGTGAGTAAACTAGATAATCATGAAAAATATTTCTGCAAACATTGATAATATCCATCCAAACCATGAAAAAATTGGATATTAGTTTTTTTTGTTACTCTCTGGAAACATTCAATAACTTCTATTTATTGTAGATCCATAGATATCCAATCTTTTGATATTATGAGAACTAAAAATGAAAATTTATGAATCCAAAGTTCACACTTGGTAAATTTTTCAATAAGCGTATCATTTATTAGGGTCTTTATTAAAATTCTCATGTGATCATAATGTTATTAATTTCACATTGAATAGATAAGAATATAATTTATAAATACTACCAAAAACTGATCAAGATAGTCTATAAAGACAATATTCATTAGATCCATGAAGATAGCTGGGGGGATTATAAAGAACAAAATGCATCAATATATATTCATGGTGTTTAAAAATATAAAGTAATTCCATATTTGGTATATCCTTCTTATTAATCCACAATTGATTTTATCATGAATAAAGATCAATCATGTAAAATTATCAAGCTCCGTGTAGTTTCTCAAATATGTCATCAATGAGAGGATGAAGATATTGTTTCATGATAGTGATCTAGTTGTGTTCTTGATAATCAATGCAGAGTATCATTGATATGCCTTTCATCCTAAAAAATAGAACATGTGCACCCCAAGGTGATAGACTATGGTATATAAATCCCTTGTCAAGATTATATTGGAGTTTCTTCCTCAATTAATGAAACTAAAATGGGGACAATTTATATGGATTCATTAAAATAGGAATAAATCTTGGTATGAGTTCTATTGAAAAATCAACATTGTTATTGGTATAAGACCTGTTAATTCATCTAGAAATAAATCATCAATCTCCCGTAAAATGGGTGTATTCATCATTAAGAGTAACATCTGAACCATTTTTGTTATATAACCTAAATTTATATGGATCAAGACCCATATGATGGGAAAAATCACTATAAGGTTATACCAATCCATTCATTGATAGATGACCATAGATTGTTATTGAATATGAAATGTGATATCCCTTAATTGTAAATTGATATGATATCCATATATAAAAACCTACTCTATTCAAAAAATCACAGAAAATTGCACTATAGTAAGGATCACAATATTTACAAGATGCTCATTCCGACAAACATCAATCAGAGAAAAAATATAAACGTTCCATTATGATCACTGTAAAAAATTAATAGTTTTCATAGGAAAATAATCATCTAGTTGTTGATGTTACATGTAAATACCCTTAAATGTTTCCTAGGAAATACAAGAGTCGGTGGATCCAAAATCAAATTTTATTTTTCTAATTTATAATAGATGATAAGTGTACCTTTCATCACTAAATTATCAAAATCCATATCAATGACAGTAATCACTTATGAATTTTGTTTTTCCTTGTCCAAAATAGATTGATGACATCAATGATCATCAATAACCCATGGATTAGTGAAATGATTGGAATAATTACCCATTTTATTTCACTTGTAACATTGACGTTGAAGACGTTCATTTTGGTTATCCTTCACTCTATTCATAATTCAACTACCCGATGACCATCTTCTCCACACATAAAACAATTACTAGACCCTTTAAGAAACTTTCCTTCATATTACACTCCAAACATTGAGCATAAGGAAAATCTCATTTTATTATTAGTTTGTTCTTTATATTTTCCTTTGAATTCGACTTTTCTATTATAATAAGACATATAACACTTATGGATTACTCAAATCTCCATATCATCCTTGATACCACATCAAATGATTTCATCGTCGCTATTAGTGCCCTGTCCTGAATAATTCCTTTTAAAGACATGGATTTAAGTGACTAAATAATCGATTAATTTTACTCTAATGTTGGATATTAGTTGTACAAGTGAACATTTAATGTCATGTAAATTTTTTTATATGTACCAATGGACTCATAATAGGTTTTATTAAATTAAATGAACTACTTCTCTATCTTTGATTGAATAATTTGATCAAACAACTTTTTGAAAATTAATTTTTTGAACTAATCCAATTACATGAAGTCAATTTCATCTTATTACCTTGTATTTAGGATAAGTTTCCTCCATTGATATTATTCACCATCCGAATGATTGAATTCTATGAAGACATGGCCTTTTCCTTAACAATAGTGATCATAAAATATCTTTTTAGTGGTATCGATCAATTGTTCATGCAGTAATGCGTGAGAATACCGACTAAATGAAGGATGATCATGCCTCAGGATGTACTCAATTGAATGGTGTTTTATCCATGGAACATTTGGAAGTTCCTTGTAATTTATATCTTGAAACACATGGGTGATAATAACTATTACATTTTGAAGTCAAGATCTAATAAAATGTGGTTTCTTATGATGAAAATCATTGCATTTCCCATCGCATTCAGCAGTATCGTGATTCCTTCAGGTTCCATCCAGAGAATAAAACCGAGAAGTATAGTGTGAGAATCATTAATCATAACTGGAAAACGAAATATCAAGAATAAATTATCAACATAGGACACATTAGATTTTACCCTTTTTTATTCATGATCATTTATAAAACACTAGGATGATAAACTATACAACAACATATCCATTGTGTTCTTAATAATGTTTTCTCATACTAGATTCCAATTTATAACTATACATTTACTCTAATATTAACTATAACAAACAATACATTACAAATATTGATATTACTTAAAAATTGAATAATATTCATTTCAAAATATAACAATTCCATGACATGACCGTATATGTATATTGTCTTTAGAAACTAGAAAACATAAATAACTAGATCATAAGACATTTTCATTTTCTCCCACTTATTTATCATAAATATACCCCTTTTACATATCTTACATAATACTCTACCACATGACCAGGGGAAATGAAACATATGGAAGTTTGAGCTTATATTTTTAGTAAGGGTAAATAATGGATATAAATATAAAATCAAAATCATAATACATAAGAACATAACATTTAAAAATATTGTCCGGCATATGAAAGATTGTGATATAATGCCCCGAGATAAATCAAGAATGTTCATAAGAATCACCGAAAAAAATATAAAATTTCATTATATAAGACATGATGATTTTTGGAATACACAGGAGAATAGAATATAATTTCATCATAGTCATGTGTTATTTCTAATACCATCAAAATGAAAAATGTCTATTACTGGATCGATTTCACCACTCGTTCAAGCCCTTTATTACAGAACCCAGCTCATTTCCTATTCCTATAATATATATATAATATGATAAATATTATTACCTAATTCATTTGAGGGTGATCTATGTCCCATACATCTAATAATGAAATCACTATTACATTTCCTTCAATAAAATAAATAAATCATCATAACCAAAGGAATAAAATGGGTTTCTTTAAACATCATTCCCTATAACACAATTCATGTAAAAAATGGATTTCATAAATATAATTCCATAAATAATTAGATAATATAATTGTAGAAATAATTATATTATATGTGAAACAAAACCATATTAAATAATTCATTTTTATATGGAAATTAAATTTTATTTTACAATTGAAATTAATTTTTCAGGAAAATATCATTTCTTCTTCAAAAACATTTTCTTTCCCTATAATTATGCACAATTTTAAAAGAAAAAAATTCATTTGAAAATTAAATTGATATCATGTAATGTAATATTTATTGAAATAATGTGTTTTGAAGATGTAAAATTCCATTCATGTTGCATAAGTTTACAAACATTTTCCTCATACATTTGTTGGAAAAGAAAAATGTACCTCATATCGAATAACAAAAAAAAGATTAATTCATGTTTAATAAAAATTCACAAATGGGTAAAACTAACTTTGAATAATTACAGAAGAATATAAATAATATTACATATTTAATAAATATTTACATGGAAGGTAAATATACCCTATAAAATACTTATATATAGAATATCTCAGTTAATAATCAGATTGTGAAATTATCCATATATTAGGTATTATATCATTCATATGCATATGAACATCGTGTATAATGATTTAAATAATGTCAATAGAGTACAATATAATCATATTAAATTTTAGGATATCATATATTATCATATTATCATCTATTTTTAATAACATTTCATTATTACATGTTTTTCGGGTATTGACTACTTCATTTTCTTATGCACATTTTGACAAATAAATTATCATTATCTTTATTGGGTAATAATTATATAATTAAAAAATGATATAAGAATTATATATAACATATTTATTCATTTTTACTTATATATTATCATTTTTTAAATATGATCATGTAGAATGAATTTTCTACACATCGTGGATACGGTTGGTTGTACACATGCATGACCGATGATATCTATCCCATATTTTTTAGTGATATTTATATTGATAGTGTGTAATACTTAAGAATAAATATATTGTTTTAATAATAATATAATTATATAATTTCCGACATTATACCAGTCCAAATAAGATGGCGGTGAAAAATATATTAAACCATGGCATAGAGATGGTAAACTCTGAATACAAATGTGCAGTGATTTCATTTTTTGTAGGATGAATGTAATATAGAATATGGTTGTTTAATAACCATAATTTCATATCATTATATAATTTATATTTTAGTTATAAATTATTAATTGATCAACTCAGGATGTGTATGTTGAAGAAGAAATTAGTTTGAATGAATTTGTAGTGTAGATTACCTCTTCTTCGACGTGCCTCAATGAAATATTTTATTAGATCACTATAGTTGGACTATCAAAAATATTGAAAATATTATAATGGAAGTAGGGAATTTTAAAATAGAAATGGGTAGCGGATGGATGATCATGGAATCAAAAGGTTGTGTGAATAGGTGAGGAAAGTGGTTCGCTTTTATAATTGAGGTGAGGGGAACTTTTGGGTTCTCAGGGAAATATTAATTTATAATAAAATCAATCTTTTAAAAAATAGAAATAATGTCCAAATTTCCAAGATGATATGATATAGGTTTTTAGTATCATAAAACCATTTGTTTTAGACTTGTTTTTACATCAATTTAAACATTATAATTTAAAATAACACTTTTTTATTCTATTTATTTTTAACTAGGGTAAAAAATATTTCAACATTTAAATGGTGATATATTAACTTATTTTATGTCAACTAGACCACCAATAAATACCATAAAATATTTTTGACCATATCATAATTATTATATATATTTTTATAAATGTTTTATGATTTTTAAATAATTTAACAAAACTTATTTTTTATAAGGAAATCAATGATGTCAATCTGGACAATATTTAATTCAATGATTTTTAAAAAAATAATATTACACGTTTACTTTGTACAAAATATTTTATTGTATAATTAAGAAATATATGTCATATAGAAATACCATTAGACATATTAATTAGCCAAAATTTTATTTATTTTATTATTTTTAGTTACATTTATTTGTCATTCCTATAAATAAAATAATTACTAAATCAATTTTGTATAATTATTTAATATAAAATATTTTTGAGTAAAAATTTAAAAAATAAAACACTATGATTATGAATAATCTACTAGATTTCCTATGATTATTTTTTGTCAAATTTATCTTCTCGAAAATCAAACAATTTAAATTTTACACTTATGAAATTGTGGATGTGAAAACATTAACATCATTTTAAATGAATAAATTTATGTTTCACAATCTATTCTATAATGATAGAAATTGTCACTAACCCAACACATTTATGATTATTGTCAACATATAATCAACAAATATCATTTTTTCATGTGTCTAAGTCTTTTTTGGGTTATTAGTTTTTAAAAAAATATTTTTTTATCTCTTTCTAATCAATTAATTAATTATTACATAATCAAAGTATAAGTCATTTGTGAAATTATTTATTTCCGAAAAATTTACAATAAATTACAATGATAAAAAAAATTCAAATTAGTATTTGTAATATAATTTAGCTTCTATAAAACATTATATAAAATTGATATATTTATTAATACATGAGTGATACATATTTGACTTTTCATTAAATAAAATAATGTAAATGTCCTAATCTCATCCATGTGGCTTAAAAAGGTGAAAAATTACCCTTTTAGAACACATAGGTTTTTTATACATCAAATAGTGATTACTCATACTCTATGAGAAAATATCTATTGGATGAATATATATAATAATTTTCATCGTATAAAACATACATATATCCTTGATTTCATTTAATAAATGTAATTATCTCAATTTCATAATACAAAAAATACAATGATATTTTTTTTATATTTCAAAAAAAGAATTAGTAGATAATGAATTTACCGTAAATTTTCATCAGTTAGTTATATTTTTTCACTGCAACTTAACAGTTAGGTTAAAATTTAAATTTAATACATAGGGAATCTCATGGTTATTTTAAACTTGTAATTTTGACTGATGCAAGATATTTAAGAATAAAAATTATTTCTAGAAAACATTTCGTAAAAACATCCTTATTTTACAGTTATATCAAGTCATACCATGTTGTTCAACCACTTGGATTTAATGATCAATTTAATTATTAATATTCCATACTTGTTAGATTTATTTTCATCAGTTATATGTTATTAAATATATTATATCATTTAAAAATTTCAAGGTATTAAAATCGACCATTTAGTAATTTATTAATTATCCCATAAATATAGTTTATTACATTTTTTGAAAACATTTCTATGCTGTGAAAGTAAAAAAAAATAAACCAAGTACAATATAATAATTTTAAATTTTATTTCGAGAATATAATTCATGAAATCCAACATCATAAAAAGTTATAATTAAAAAATCAATATTAAATGAATAAAATGGAAATGTAAAGGTTTCTATAAATAGAAAATAAAAATTTTATTGCAAATTTCAAATAATGAATTTATGATAAAACATTGACTTTGAAAGAAAATAAATATAAGAGAGATTGAAATAAATTTATAAGAATATAAGTGACCATAAATTATTCAAAAATCATTATAAATGTTTTACCCTTTTTTTTAAATACATTCTCCATAGTCTACAGAATTGTTACCATTAGTATTTAAAGGATGATAAAATATATATTCATGATTTTGTTCTATTTCATAAATACAATGTCATCCTTTTCATTTTCATCGAAAATTTTACAAATGTTTTGAATTTATTCATCCAATTAATTATTATTAATAGAAAATGATTTCATTCTTGCAGTACTAGATTATCTTTTAACAATTTTTTTTTGAAAAATGATAAACATTTTTACAACATGTGATTAAGCGTTAAAAATTTATTTTTAGCATAAAATACAATAAAACCTAATATAATATAATAAAACATTAATCATAAAATTATCTATAATAAATGATAATTTTAAAATATATATATATATATTGTAAATAAATATCAATAAAAATATTCAACAACTCACTAATGAATATAATAAAAATAAGAAGAACATGATCATTTATTCTTTTTCAGATAAATTTGACAATTATCTCCAACAAAATTATTCAATAATTATATCATGTACCCAATAATAAATATTTAAAAAAATTGTATAAACTATAAAAAACATTTCCCAAAATCACGTGAATTACCATAAAACCAATAATATACAATTTTTGTCATACAAAATATAAGTAAACCATTTTTCATCAAGTAAAATGATATCTTTTAAAAAATAATATCAATATAAATTACTCATGTAATGTTCCCAACATAGAAAAAATCCAAAAACAAATTATATATAAAGTAATAAAAATCCATTATTCGATCTCTGGTATTTATATACTAAGAGTTATACATCATGTAAATTTATTTTCCATTAAATGAAAATAAACAATATTTACAACAACATCAGTTATCATCTAATTTGTAAATGTTTTCAATAAATACTACCATATTTCCTGAATATATTGAATAATTATTCATTATATAACTATTTATCTATAACAATACTATTTCATATGGGAAATATATAACATAAAAATTTATTATAAAACAATAAATCTCAACAATTGTATTATTTGAAACATTTAATTGTCAAAAAATAAAACATAAAAGGTGTGTCTATACCTTTTAAATATTTAAAAAAAACATATAAACTGATTATTAAATCACAAACACTTTTTAGTACCTCACTTGAAAATATGATAGTGTCGAAAATTATTTAAACACTCTTCTAATACCAAAAAATAATATCCATAAACCTAGACACTCGTGTCCAATTCAAAAAAAATAATACTTACATTTCATGAGTTGATTCAAATAATCATTACGTAATATTATCCATAAAATTAATCCCACATGAAATAGAGATAATGAAATTCTTAAAAACCCAACATCATTTTAATTTTATTGTTTTTCAAAATTAGGAAACACAATTACTAACCAATAATAATGAATTGAAATGATTTTTTACTAATAAATATATTTATAAATGAATTTTCATTCATTAATGTTAAATACTATATTATGATCTCTTATTTCATTAATATTTATACTCATCCATAACCCAACTTTAATACAAATTTTAAATGTTATATGAAAAAATTCCTATTATGGGATATATTCTAAAAATAAATGAATAAATTATTCAATTTCAAAACCAATAGATTATATATTATCCTTTAACATTATTAAAATAAAAAAAGATCTCAAATATTAATATAAAAATATAAGAAATTTTTATATATAACATATTTTTTTCAATATACAAATTATTATTAACCATAAATTGACAATCACAAAAATGTAGTATTCAAATTCAAAAGGGAAATTCATGGATTTTTTATATAACCTTAAATATTATAATTAATTGGAAAACCATAATTAATAAAACATATTATTATATTATGTGCTAACATTAAAAAAATCATCATTAAAAATTTTAATATTGATATTGGTCATGTTGGTTCGTTCAGAAAAAATATCCACAGAACTCTTATAAGAACCATTATAATTCTAATCAAATTCTTTTTTAATTAAAAAATTTTTATTAAAGAATCATAATGACTAACTAATTACTTAGAGAGGCAAATTAGGATAAAATAGCATTATAATCAACTTATTTGTTCCATAACGTACCTGAAATACACAAAATAGTTTATTTATAACATAAAGCTCCTAAAAATACACTTTTAAATTCATATAGAAATATTTATTTTATAATAACAATTATCAAAAATAAAAAATAAATGAAATATGTAAAAATGGTTAATATTTAGAATAAGTATGGGAACATATATGAGTGAACAAATATCAAATAATGGCTGTGGGGTGGGAAATGTAGTCGGCATCAAATAAGTAAATAAAACTATTTTGTCTGAATGTCAATTAAAATGTAAAAGGTCATGTTAATTAGATTTATTGATATATATATATATATATATATATATATTAGTTCAATAAATATTCAAATGGGAAAATTATTAAAAGAAATTTTAAAATTAAAACTATACTATGATTTAAAATGAATATTAGTTAACTTGAATATGAATTATCTCATATATTCTATAAATCATATATTATAATAATTTTATTAAAAGTAAAAATATATTCTTAATACATAAAAATAATTAAAATAAAAATAATTTTATTAATAATACTACATTTTATATTTAAAAATTTGAATATATTTTTGTTTGATTTTTAAGGATGTATAATACAAAAACTGAAAACCAACATTAAAAGTGGGACATTCATAAAAGGGATCATACAAGTATAATTTTATAAAAATTATAATTTTTCATATTTAGCCATGGAAATAAGTTAGAGATAAATAAACTAGTTTTTGAAGTTGTAGTCTATACGTATACCCATAGGATATATATACATTTCATTTGATTATTTTTTCTAAAAAAAAATTATCTTCATTTTCAGGGTAAATAGAACATACAATATAATTTATTTTTCCCACATGAACATCCATGTGACGTGTTTTTTGAAAAATGATATACATCTCTACAGATATATAATAGTATGAAAATGTGAAAGTGTAATTGTTCTATTTTAATAAATTTGAATGATATGATGGTTGATGATATACTAAATGTATTGAATCATAATTATCATGTCAATAATATATATATATATATATATATATACATTGAATCTGTCATAATTATTATCTTTGAATGATGGTGATGAATAATATAAAACCTCACTTCTTAAAGATAACATTCCACAAGTATGTAATATGGATTTTTTCATTCCCCATAGAATGGAATATAAATTTAATGTGTTTATGAAAATAAAATACTAGTATCTCAAAATATAGGATATATTTATATTATAATATTATATCTTTTACAAATATTTGAATAAAGTATATGAAAATTTAATATTAAAATTATATGTTATGACAATTACCTCCTTGTTGACTATCCTACTTTGGTTGACAGCATATTGATACTAGGATTTATTTTTTTAAGAATAAATTCACTTATTTAATATTAGAAATAACTTTCATTATATTTTACTCTTATGGTTAGGTTAATATATGTGGCTCATCTTGTATGAGTAAGATATTATATTCAGTGGTCTTATTTTAGAAATGAAATAGACACCAATTGAATTACATAAAGTATTCAATAAATTTATAATAAATTTAGAATTTATGTTCAAAAAATTCTTATATATTTAGAACATGGTTATTATAAGTCAAAATACTCATAGGTAGTATAAATAAGTATATTTTGGGTGTTTTTTAATCCTTATATATTTGATTTAAAATCATAGTAATCCTTGTAATAATTACCATAAAAAATTATTTTTATACTTTAATGCCCAAGAATGATAGAATAAATGGAAATGATCAAAATATGGGGATAATTTTGATACTCTCAACCATATTGCATTAATATTGGGAATGATATTATTTTTATCCACTTTAAATTATTATTATTTTAAAAAAAAACATAATTCATTTTATTACATTGTAACATTGTTATCATTACACATTTTTCAATGAAATATTATAGATTTACTATAAACAATTAACAAGAAAATAAATAATTATTTATATCTTCCAATAAATGGATGATTTTAACTCATCCAAAAAATATTTATCAAATAACCCTTTTTAAAAAAAAATTGTTAACTTTTTAACTTATTTAACAAGTACTGCATTGGCTTTGCATGAGTATTTAAGATAACTATTTAGATATAATTATTTTAAAAAATTAATCATATTCATAATTTTTTAATATTAAATTTAACCATTTATAAATCACTAAAAAAAATTTCACCCATTCAAGGTGTTTTATTTATACTGACAAATAATAAAAATAAAATTGTAATTTTATCATTTACCCAAAGTAATATTAATTTTTTTTTCACATAAAATTGGCCAAAAATATGAAATTGACCGACTTTATCCTGGGAGTTTCTAATTTGAACATGCCTATAAAAATATATATTATTATATGGATGATTATCAAAAGATATTTCATATAACTTACATTGTTCGACATATTATTTCTTTATTGTGAGGAAGAAAATATAATCATGATCCTTATTCATTATGACCAAAAATAAATTTCAAATATTTAACATATATGAAAAATCAGATTCAAAATATAAAATAAAATTTATCACATCAAATCAAAATTAATTCCACAAAAAAAATTTAAATTATAAATATAAAATACTATGAAAATAATTTTATGGAATTATATATATATATATATAATATATTATATATAATTTTTCCATTATTTCCATTGCAATGAAAATAAATTGGATTTAATTAGTAATAATTAAGCAATGAAATTCTAATATAAATTTAAATAAATTTTTATGTGTTAACATAATATAATAGACAATACATTTTATCTATTAAATTTATATAATTACTACTCAATACATATAAAATATATTTATAATAATCATAATACTATCACCATATTTAAATAATGATAGGATTATTTAACAAATATTTTTTATTTTAAAAAATAAAATTTATAAAACATGATTATGTTAATTACAATATTCTATCAAAGAATGAAAAAAACTATTCTTAATAAAAAATAATTAAAAATTTACTTCACAAAATGTAATCGTAAGGTAATTAAATATTCATTTAATAATTTTCATACTCCTACTCATACACAAAAATTAATCCACATTGTTATACCAGTCATATTAATTAATAGTAGTTCCTGGCCATTTGAGTATAGTGGTGTGTGTTCTATACACTGTCAAATATAGTAATATTATAGAAATTTCAGGGTACTACAACACATATGAGATTCCTCCAATATACAGGTAAATGTAAATATAATAATGGTTTGATCTCGAACACTCATTATGGGAACATCCCAAAAACATAACATCATGGTTTATAACAAAACCACATGAGAAATTATGAGATGTGATAAATTTGTTATTTATAAAGTGATTGAACAATATGAATTATCCATAAATCCAAATGAGTTAAATTTTATCTCATAAGATGAACAATTCTTAATTACATTAAATATTTATATAATCGTAAATACATGTCCAAAAGAAACAATCTTATGGAATTATAAAATTATTTCATTAATAAAAATCCAATAATTATAATCATTAGTCATGATCCACTATCAATAACATCTTCACATGTGAATAATTTCTCGTAATAGCCCAGACCCACTTGGTCTATTATATTTCCAAAACACAGCTCCACAAAAATGGTGGCACCAGTCACGGGGGACCAGTTATGGTGGCTCCGTGATGGTCGCACACCGGTGATGGTGGCATCGTGAAGGTTACACACTAGTCAAAATGGCACCGTGACGGTGGCACCTTGACCGTAGCACACCGATCACAGTGGCACCATGACAGTGGTACTTTGAGGGTGACGCTGTGATGGTGGCACCGTGAGGGTGACCCCATGACGGTGGCACCGTGTCTTCATCGAGGGTCTTCGTTTATTTTCTGAAATTCATCTTTTTCCGCTCCCACAACATATCTTTTAACATTAAAATGATTTAATTCCCCTTTAAATTCCATTTAAAGCCCACAGATAATATCTAAAATCCACCAAGATTCGAGAAACCCTTATCTTACCAAAACATATGGGTTTTCTTCAATGTCATGCCATTCCCCGTACCTTACAATTTCGCCCTTGTTGCACGTTTTTTCCTCCTTTTAAAAGAAACTATTTAACGCACCACCATTATGCCACCAACCAGATTGGAATAATTAAATAAGAATTAATCCCATCTTGTGTAACCTCCCAACTGCAAAGGAAACCATGATCCATCTTTTTAGCCATTAAAAATTCTTTATCTCATAACAATAGAATCTTGTCTTTATATCACGCTAGAGTTTCTTCATTCCCCTTATTGGCTAGATTTCTTTCTTCTCCCTGGTGCGCTTGCAGTCCCCCCTTCCAAAGGCATGTGGTGCGCCTATGCTGGACTTTTTTTTATTGTACTTAGAGTCCCCGACGTTCCTCCCCTGCATGTCGCGCATCCCCAGTTTTTGGAGCGCGGAAAAGAACATCAATCCCAGATCAACCATGTTGGATTTTCCTTTGCCTCTCTTTACTGTGTAACAATTGGGGTGGGTACACTACTGCTTCTGTGGGAATGGATGAAACTATACCTTTACAAAGATAATAAGAAGACTATTAATGACTGATGGGGTGTATTTGACTATTCTAATGTACTCTATTATAATTTCTACATGTTTTGAATTGTATGGGCTATTCTCACTAAATATTATGGTAGTTGGTGGTCTTTACATGCGCACTAATGAACCCTTGCCTTCCGTGGTAATTGAATGGATTCAGCACATGAATATGTTTAATTACGTAAATTCGGCCGATTAAATGAATGTCTAGTGAACATCAATCCTTGTGTGATCACCCCAGTTAACCAAATAGAAAGAGGAAAACATAGTGAATGATGTAATTGAGTCTAGAAATGTCCTTGTTCTGTCATGGTGGAATGGTTGTTCATTCTGCTCAACGCTTATTGGGTTACGTGGGTGAGGAAGGGATCCTCTATTGTGGCATAGTTGTTGGTTGTTAACTTGAAGCTATGTGGGGATGTATCTCTATGTTTGATTTGGTTCTAGTACTTTCAGGGATCTCACTGATCCCTTTGTTGTCGTGACTATACAAGAGAACCGGGTGTGAACGCTTAAAATTATTTTTGGTTGTTTCTCTTTCTCTAGCTTGTGGTTATGCCTGATATTTTCCCTGTAGTGCAGAATTTACTTAAATGGGATCACATAAACATGAAACTATGAATGGGTTAAATGGGGAGTTGGTTTTGGGAATGACTTGTGACTTTTCTGTGAGTATTGTTCCTTTCTTTTATGAATTAATAGTAACAAGGGTGTTTTTTCTTAGGTTGGAATTGGAGACCCTATGTGGGGATGAGGGCCTATTACCTATACATATATTTGTAGTTTTTAGGTTTCTTATTTGTTCCCCACCCAAGTTGAACACATAGTGTGGAACACCCCCATTCCATGGGGGAGGGTGTTTTTCCCATCACTCATATGATTTGATGTTTATTATCTCCTTTTCTGATCCCTTTCTCGAATAGCCCAAGACTCTTCGGGTAGGCTGGGATGGCCTGAGGTCAATTATAAATCATGATTCTTCCGGAAGGGTAGTTGGGGTGGTTGGCACAGGTGTGTGTGGGCAGGTTGTTTCCTAAGAATCATCAGGATGAGGCTTAATTGTCATCGGGTGTGGTAGTAGTTGTTCTGGCCCAGGTGTTTGCAGGCGTGGTTACGTATGGTGATTGTGGCCCAGGTGTTTTCGGGTAGGATGGTGATTTTGGCCTTGGTGTTTGCAGGCGGGATGTGTGGTTGTGGCCCAAGTGTGTGCAGCTAGGGTGTGGCAGTGGGACTGCAGTGAGAATGGCAGGATTGGTTCGATGCATATGATGTCTTCAATAACCAGTGGGAAAATGGTGCGGGGTACCCACAAAATCGATGCTTTATTATTATACATTACTTGACCTGCGTTATTTGGGGAGGGCTCCTTAGTAAGGATTTGGTGGATACTTTTTTTCTATGTACTTTTTTATCTCTTTTCTCATAGGGCATTAGAATTACTCCCCACTTATGAAAGAGAGTATATGTTTTTCACTAGGGAATATACTCGTATTCTCACCCTATATATATAAAACCGCTTTTAGAATTACTCCCCACTTATGAAAGAGAGTCTATGTTTTTAGTAAGGCTTTGCTGTTTTTCTTTTCTTTGGTATGTTACCTTTGTAGTCTCCTTGTACTTTGTGGCATTTACTTTTGTAACAAGCATATGGTTATGGTTTTCATTTTCATTACTTTTACCTCCAATTTTGGTGTTGTTGGTATTTACTCTCTTATATACTGATCCTAATAAAGAAAAAGGGTAATGCCTTCCATATTGTGTGTGATTCTATAACCTTGGTGATAGTCACCACTCCAGGACCTATTGATGGTGGGTCTCGGGGATCATTATCCATCCTTCAACTAAAAGAAGGAAGGTTATTGCAATCTATTTTCCCTTATCTCATCTTTGTGAAGGCAGATCGTGATAAAATGGTATCAGAGGACAAAGGATGAGAGATAGGATGGATTATGGAGTTAGGAACATTGAAGATTGCATGTGATGGTATGGAAACAGTGTTGGGTGATCTTTCTCCATGAAATAGGCCATGGAATACTAGCTAGGACATGGGATTTTAGGACCCCCATGATCCGATGCGAGGACTCTGGACCTACCGAATTACCATGTAAAGCTATAATTATTGCATGGTAAAGACATTAGGGAAGGTACATGCATCATAATGACTGTTGTTCTTATGTTATACCGGTATTTTGGGGATTTAAAATGAATAAAAAGTGTAATTATATTTAAGAACAATATTCTACACTACTCAGGCATAGGAATTTGTTGTTTTCACCTTGCAGCTATGGCACCTGGGATATGACCACAAGTATTGTGGGTTATCGAGGCCCAAGAGGTTGACATGGCTTATTGGAAGAGGGACAACAGAGAGGAGGAGGACGATAAGTGGTAGAGGACGCTTCCTGCCATTCAACAGCAAACCCTTGGGAAGTAATAGGGTAGCATCTAAGACATGGAGATAGAGAGCTGACTAGAGGAGCTGGTGATAGCATTCAGCTTGATCTAGGATCCGAGAGAGTACTGGGTTCCTCTGGCTATAATCTAGATGCATGGATCAGCGCATCAGTGGTGGATTCATTATCATGGGGAGAAGAGGGAGGCTGAGGTTTTGTGGGCTGACTTTGAGAAGGAGTTCTGGGTGGAATTCCTCTCTTCCATGATGAAGAATGAGAGAGGGAAAGAAATACTCTCCCTACAGCATGGGAGTATGTCAGTGAGACAGTTGGGGGTCATGTTCAAGGATCTCTTTCGCGTTTCACCCGACCTCTTTCCGGATGAGGAGTCTCGGGCGAGATGATTAGAGGAGGTACTTTGAACTTCTCTCTAATATGCTATTACTCCCTTCACCCTACCATCATACATGGATGTCCAGAAGAGGGATGAAGTGGTGGAAATGATTCACATGCTATGAGGTGTATCATGAGAGAGAATCCAATTGGGCTCGTTGAAGGAGAAAGTCTTCAGCAGTAGGCCTCCAGCATCAGGGCCCTCTAGGTTTCATCCAGTAGGAAGTAGGCCTCAGAAGATCCGGAATGGATCTCCAATCCCATTCCCTTTCTCTTCAGGCCTAGGGCCGAGATGCTTCATCTTTGGAAGCCATGGGCACCTTCAGAATCAATTCCCAGACATAGCACAGTACATAATGGGTGGTCAGGTTCAGCGCCCACCTCAGCAGCAGTTGTTTCCAGTTAGTCCCTTTCAACAGCAGCAGTAGGGGAAGCAAGTTCCCTCTCCTCCCATGGAAGACATTGTAGGAGGTGGCCGACCCCATGGCGCTCCTCAGGGACCTCATCCATGGCGCGGTCGGGGAGGAAACCAATAACCGAGGGGTAGGGGAACTGGGTGTGGACAGTTACACGCCGCAGAGGTAGCAACTCCAGAAGGGCCACAAGTCATCTGAGGTACGATCAGCTAGTTTAGTACTCTTGCCTATGCCTTGATCGATACAAGAGATTAACACTACTTTTTTTGCACCTATTATGTCATGAGCTTCAGTTTTAGACGCTGAGATACTTCTAGTTCCCCTGGTGCTGAGTCCACTAGTCAGAGGCCAGAACGAATTGTTTTATGTTTGCCGAAGCTGTAGACTGATGATAGGTCCACATCAGTCTATCAGGGATCTTCTATTGTTGTAGATACATTTACACGATTCCATATTATAAATTTACTGGTTGTTATTTGTATGTTCCATCATTGATTTCTTCCAAGGAAGGGTCGTGTTTTCAGATTTGGGCGGAAAATGCGTAACATTCATCGGTGAGTGGGGTTGCCTGAAAATTAGTAGGTGGGAGGAGCCCCTTATTTATATGTTAGCTTAACTATCAGTGGATTAGGTGGATGCAGAAATGGGGGATGTCCCAGGGATCGTCAGTGAGTTTATAGACTTTTTTTCTTAGGAGGTGGTGACTCTACCCCCTCAACGTGATTTTGAGTTTGGTATAGACTTACAACCTGGTGCTCATCTTATTTCAATGGCTCCCTACCGAATGACACCTTTTGAGTTACGGGAGTTGAGGATTCAGATTGAGGATCTGATGAAGAAGGGTTTTGTTCGAACAAGTGCATCACCTTGGGGTACTCTAGAATTATTTTAAAAGAAGGAATATGGTGGTCGTAGGGTGTTCATAGACTACCTATGACTGAATCAGGTAACAGTCAAGAACTGTTACCCTCTCCCAAGGATAGAAGACCTTCTTGACCATTTAAAATGGGTAATGTGGTTCCCAAAAATTGACCTGGTTGGGATATCACCAGTTGATGGTGAAGGAGGGAGACATCTCGAAGACTACCTTTAGGTGCAGATATGGGATCATTGAGTTTGTGGTCTTTCTATTCTGCGTTACAAATGCTCATGCTATGTTCATGGGGCTCATGAACTCTGTCTTCTGGAAATACCTAGATCGTTTTGTAGTTGTGTTTTTTTGACGACATTCTGATCTACTCTGGATCAGAGGATGATAACCCTGATCACTTGAGAATGGTTTTAGAGGTCCTCCACTAGAACCAAATATATGGGAAGTTGTCCAACTGAAATATCTGGACGTGAGATGTGCACTTCCTTGGTAACGTGGTTTTCGATCAGGGAATAGCGGTGGACCCATCGAAGGTCGAGGCTGTTTTTTCATGGGAAGCACCTAAGAATGTGGCAAAAGTTCGTAGTTTCCTTGGACTAGAAGGATACAATCTGATTTTTGTGACCAACATATCCCATGTTGCGGAACCTTTGAAAGCTTTGACAATGAAGGACTATTCTTTTGTGTGGAATGGGCAGTGTGAGGCAGCCTTCATCTATCAGAAGGAGATGTTGGCAATTGCCCTAGTGCTGAGAATTTCAGAAGAAGGGGCACCGTATGAGTTTTTATGTGATGCTTCAGGACAAGGCCTTGGGTGTGTGCGGATGCAATGACAAGGGGTGATCTCTTATGGGTCTAGACAATTATTCCCCAATGAGAAAAAATATTCCACCCGTGATTTGGACCTTACAGTGGTCGTTTTTACACTGATGTTGCGGAATAATTACCTCATCGGGGAGCACTTCATAGTCTTCACATATCACAAAATCTTGAAGAATGTATTCCCCCAGTGGGACCTGAACTTACTTCAGTGAAGGTGGATGGATTTCCTTCAAGACTATAACTTCGAGATTTCCTACACCTTAGGAAAATGGAATGTGGTGGCCGATGCCTTGAGCTGGAAGTCACAGAAGGACGCGGTTCGACAGTGGGTGGATGCTTGGAAGGCGATGGAGGATTTGGTTGCCCTGGACCTGGATGAGAGGGTGGATGGTGGTAGAGGCTTCCTATATCAGATGACAGTGCATTCTTATCTACTATGGTAGGTGGAGGAGTCTCAGTGTGGAGACATATAGAGTAAAGTGATGTGTGATCGGGTTAACCAAGTCGATGCTCCGGAAGGGTAGACCGAGGATGGTCAGAATCAGATTTTTTACCGAGGGAAGTTGTTTGTTCTAGAGGAGATGTGTGAAAATGTTCTTGGTGAGTTCCAAAACTAACCCCTAGTAGTGCACCCGAGAGTTTCCAAGATGTACCAGGATCTGAGGAGTCCGTTTTGGTGGACTGGGGTAAAGCAGGCGGTGATAGAGTTCGTGGCCAGGTGCTTAGTGTGTCAGTAGGTGAAGGTTGAACATTGTGTTCCAGGAAGTCTATTACAACCATTAGATTTCCCCGAGTGGAAGTGGGATGACATTTCAATTAATTTCATCATAGGGATACCCAAGGTTCAAGGAGGTTGTGATGCTATCTGGGAAATGGTGGACTAGTTGACAAAATCGGCTCACATTCTGGCGATCAAGGAGTCGGGTGTAGTGGATGCCTTGGTACGGAGATATGTGGATGAGTTGGTGCAGTTTCATGGAGATCTAAGTTCCATAGTCTCGGATAGAGATGCATGGTTTACCTCATGAGTCTGGAGGGGATTTCAGCATGCTTTTGGCACCCAGCTACGTCTTAGCACTGCTTTCCATCCCCAGACAGATAGACAGACAGAGCGCACTATCCTGATGTTGGAGGATATGCTATGAGCATGAATTATGGATTTTGGGGGATCGTGGGTGAGAAACTTGCCTCTAGTAGAGTTTTCCTACAATAATAGATATCACTCTACCATTGTCATTTCTACATTCAAAACCTTGTATGGAAGGCCATGTCGCTCACCTATGTGATGGACCGAGGTTGGCAAAATAGGTGTTCTTGGCCCGGATGTGGTGCAGAGCACGACTGAGAAGGTTCAGCTTATACATTAGAAGATGAAGGCGGTTCAGGACCAGAAGAAGTTATATGCTGAAAATATTGGAGACCCATGGAGTTTGTGGTAGGGGACCACATATTCTTGAAGGTCTCCCCTCGGCGTGGACAACATAGGTTCGACAGGGGGAGTAAGATTTCTTCAATGTTCAACGGACCCTTCAAAGTGTTGTAGTGGGTCGAAGAAGTGTCTTATCAGCTAGCACTACCACAGCCGCTACAGAAAATACATGACATCATCCATGACTCACAGCTTCGATGATATCTACATGGTCTTTCACACATCCTCGACTGGGGAAAGCTGGATATTGAGGATGAAATGACTTTTGTGGAAAGCCTAGTGAGGATTAAGGATTGTGAAAATAATTTGCTACTAGGATAGACCATTCCTTTGGTTCATGTCTTGTGGTGGCATGGTGGGCTCGCGGAATGTACCTGGTAACGGGATATGCAGATGTGCACCTAGTACCCAGAGCTGTTTTGAGTTTTGTTCTGTTGTTTTTTTCTAATTTTTGTGATGGAACACTTTACCTTGTTAACTATGGAACATGATGTTTTTCTTATTCTGTGGATATGTGTGAAGAGTCTTGACTATGGGGAGGGGAGGACCTGATCCCTAATCAAGGCGCATTAAATTGGATGTGATTAAACCCGTGTGGGTGAGTCAGTGCCACCCAATGTGGATAGTATCTTTACATGGAGGAAGAAACTCTCTGACCCATATGACTGGAGAGTTTGACCCTCGAATATTGACTGGTTACATGAGAAATTGGTATTCCAAGATTTCAATGAGTTTCACTCCTAAGTGGTATCTTTTGAGGTGGTTGTTCACAACCCCTCTTTTCTTCGGGTCTAGTTTTGATTTTCGAGGGCGAGAATAGTTTGAGAGGTATCTATTGTAATGGACGGGACCCACCTGGTCCATTACATTGCCAAAACACGGCTCCGCCAAAATTGTGGCATTGGTCACGGGGGCACCAGTTACGGTGGCACCATGATGGTCTCACACCAGTGATGGTGGCACAGGTCACGGAGGCACTGTGACGTTCGCACACCTATCCGGGGGGCACCGTGAAGGCGACATCGATCACAGTGGAACCATGACAGTGATACCGTGAGGGTGATGACATGACAGTTTCACTGTGAGGGAGACATCGTGATGGTGGCACTGGGACAGTGTCACCATGTCCTCACTGAGGGTCTTCGTTCATTTTCCGACTTTCGACTTTTTTATTCTCCCGCAACATATATTTTGACATAAAGATGATTTAATGCCCCTTTCAAATCCATTTAATTCCCATAAATAATATCTACAATCCCCCAAGAGTCGAGAAACCATTAACTTACCAAAACGTGAGTTTTTTCCTCGGTGTCATGCCCTTCCCTGTACCTTCCAGTTCCGCCCCCGTTGCGCATTTTCCTCCTTTTAAAAGAATCGTTTTAACCCACAACCGTTATGCGACCACCCTAATGGGAATAATTAAATAATAATTAATCCCATCGTCTGTAACCTCCAAACTTCATAGGAAACCATGATCCAAATTTTTATCCATTCAAAAGCCCTTATCCTGTAATAATAGAATCTCTTCATTATATCACGCTAGAGTTTCATACTTCCCCTTATTTTCTGGATTTATTTCTTCTCCCGGGTGCGCTTGGAGCCCCCCCTTCCTGAGGATTGTGGTGCACCTCTGCTAGAGTTCTTTTTTCTCATCCTTAGAGTAACCGAAATTCCTCCCCTAAAAGTCGTGCATCCCTAGTTCTTGGCACGTGAAGAAGAACATAGATCCATGATCAACCAAGTAGGTTTTTCCTTCGTCTCCCTTTACTTTGTAACATGCGGGGTGGGTACACAACTATTTCTATTGGATTGGATGAAACCAAACCTTAACAAAGATAAAAAACAAACCATTAATTAATGATGGGGTGTGTTTGTCAATTCTACTGTACTCTTTTATAATTTCTATATGTATTGAATTTTATGGGATATGCTCATTGAAAATCAGGGCAGTTGGTGGTCTTTCCTTGTGCACCAATGAACCCTTTTCTTCTATGGTAATTGAATGGATTCCACATGGGAATATGGTTAATCATGTAAACTCTGTCGATTAAATGAATGTACAGTGAACAAAAATCATTGTGTGATCACCCCGTTAACCAAACAGAAAGAGGAAAACATAGTGAATGATGTACTTGAGTTTGGAAACGTCCTTGTTCTGTCTTGGTGGCATGTCAGTTCATTCTGCTCGATGCTTATGAGGTGATGTGGGTGAGGATGGGATCCTCTATTGTGGTAAAGTTGTTGGTTTTGAATATGAAGATGTCTGGGGATGTATCTTGAGGCTTGGTTTGGTTCCAGTACATTGAGGGATCTCACTGATCACTTTGTTGTTTTTACTTTATAAGAGAACTAGGTATGAATGCTTAAATTATTTTTTAGCTATTTTGCTTTCTCTATCTTGTGGTTATGACTATTAGCTGACCAGTAGTGAAGAATTTACTTAAATGGGATCACTTGAACAGGAATCCAAGAATGGGTTAAATGGGTAGTTGGTTTTGGGAATGAGTTATAACTTGGCTGTGAGTGTCAGGCCATCATTTTTTGAATGAATAATAACAATGGTGTTTGTTCTTAGGTTGGTATTGGAGACTCTAGGTGGGGATGATTGAATGTTACCTATACATATAATTGTAGTTCTTATGTTTATTTTTCATTCCCCACCCAAGTTTATTACATAGTGCCGAACACCAACATTCCATGGGTGAGGGTGTTTTTTCCAACACTCCATTGAGTGGCTGGTTATTAGATCCTTTTCTGCTCCCTTTCTCAAATATACCATTACTCTTCGGGTAAAATGTGATGGCCTGAGGTCCATTATAGCCCATGATTCATTGGGTAGAGTAGTTTTGGTGGTTGGCCCATGTGTGTGCGGGCAGGTTGTTTCCTAAGAATCTTCATAATGAGGCCTAGGTGTCTTCAGGCGTCGAAGTACTTGTTCTGACCTAGGTGTTTGTGGGCATGGTTGCGCATGGTGATTGTGGCATGGGTGTTTGTGGTCGGTATGGTGATTGTGGCCCAGGTGTTTGCGGTCATGATGTGTGTTTGTGGCCCATGTGTGTGCGGGCAGGGCGTGGTTGTGGGACTATGGTGAGAATGGAAGGATTGGTTAGATGCGTAAGGTGTCTTCAATAACCAGTGGGAATGTGGTGCGGGGTACCCAAACATAGATGTGTTATTACTATACATTACTTACCTATGTTATTTGGGGAGTGTGCCTTGGTGTGGCTTAAGTGGATAATTTTCCTTTCTCGGTGCATTGGTTATCTCTTTTCTCACAGGGCATTAGAATGCCTCCCCACTTGTGCACAATAGTCTTTGGTTTTCCCTAATGAGTATACTCGTATGCTAACCCTACGTATATAAAACATTGTTAAGGTTTCTAGGGGGACATAAGGGATCATTCAGGGTCATACTAGCTCGGATGTTGGGGCAATTGCAGTTGATGTTTTTCTTTTATTTGGTACAATATCATTGTAGCCTCCTTGTACTTTGTGGAATTTACTTTTTTAAAAATCATATGGGTATGGTTTTCTTTGGCTTTACTTTTACCACCCGTTTTGGTGATGGTGGGATTTACTATCTTATCTCCTGATCCTAATAAATAAAAATGGTAATGCCTTCCATCTTGTGTGTGAATCTATACCTTTGGTTCCAGTCGCCACTCCGGGACCTATTGAAGGCGGGTCTCATTGGTCATTATCTCTCCTTCAACTGAAAGAAGGAAGGGTATGGAAATATTTTGTCCCTTTTCTCATCTTGGTGAAGGCGTGTCGTGACATTTCCCATTATAGATCAGGTTCAACTAACATTCTTGTAAACTTATTGGGACAAGATTCATAATGGTTTCGGTTTACTGCACATTCCCAAAATCAAAGTAGAATTTTTTTTATATTGTGTATTATGTTCCCTCCCAAATGAAATATATATCTAATAATTTTATATTGAGGAAATTTGAATTAAATGGCTGAGAAAATAATTTTAAGCCCAATAATATCATATAAAATCTTACAATATCTTACAATATATGAAACACACAAGGAATGTCATGGGATAATAACAATGCCAATGGAATTGGAGGGATATATAATTTAAATACCACCCATGACATTAGGTAAATATTTATATGATTATGAATATGTGATACAAAAGGAAAATAAGATGTAAATTCAATAGAACCAAATCCAATAACCTAATTTCAGGGTCCAATATATTAAATTGACATAATCTATATGGTCCCATATTAATTTGGACTGGTTAGTTTTTAAATCCTGAAGAACAACATATATAGATTATTTACATTTTATATAGGGAGTAAAATAAATATCATTGAAATATAGAAAAATCACACATGAAACACTTTTAATGTCTAAATATATACATCAAATAGAATTCAAAACAAAATAATGTTACTATAAAATTATTAGTAAGGGTTAAATACAATGAAGTATATCATGAGTAAATAAGTCATAATCAATATGGAGTGTTTGAAATCTCAAAAACATTACATTTAATCAATAACATCATAATGAAACTAATCAATAGCTAATATCAATGAATTAATCTCATAGATACTAATAACACAGTTTTTCATATATACGTAAAAAATTCTAGGTATCATGATATTGTCATGATATGAATATACCCTATAATAAAGACATGTGTATAAACCAATACACATTTAATTATGTTTTCAAACAAGTTTGTCTCAACATACCTGTTTATTCATAGGTTGGATATCTATAACAATGACACATCCAAAGTAGTCTGTCAAATGAATTGATCATATATTGAATGATCAATTTAACTCATCAATAATAGTTGATATCAATTAATATCACTATTGGGTGAAGTATACAACATATGAAATATGGGCTTAAGAATGTATATGAATCAAAAAATATTAGGGATTAAAAAATTATTAAATTATTATAAATGACCTTCTTTCATCCATAACCCATGAAATTTATATGGGGTACACATTTATGATGGGTTTTCATTATTAATAAAAAACCATTCTACATAAATCCCCATTCTCAAACACACTACTCCACTACTCGAAACTACTGATATGGTCTTCATCCTCATATATACTCACATTATGGTTTTAGAGTCCACCATTTCTACAATATATAATCTCAGAATCGAGGTATGGTCAACTATCACCTGACTAAACCACTAGGAATCACTTCTAGATTGTATTCTAACCACCAATAAGACACATTGGTCTCCCTTTAGAAAATAATAATGGTAGAGGATTGGAGAAACCCCTAAACCACGACATTCAATCTTGAATACTATGACCATGTTACTGACATTAAATGGATGATGAATTCACCATGAAACGTTTCATGAGAAGACAATTCTCCCTCTCTTAGAAAGCTCATGACCATGGGATATATTCATATGTATAATACATCTGGTGTTTCCAAATTTGATCATAATTTCAGGATCATTAAATTGTATAGAAATATTTCTTTATTCAAACAATGAATTGAATATATGTAATTATTTTGTAAAGGCCCAGGGGGTTCTCACATTACTCTAATAGTTGGTGTTATTTATAGGTTCAGACCTAGAACACTACGTAGAGAGATCCTTGAAATATAATTACATCATAAATTTCTTTTATTTTATATATTGTTATTATTTTCTAGTATTTTTTATGTAATAATACATCATTAGTTTTTATTTCGTTTAATGAATTTGTATTTTTAAACCATTCAACACAAAAAATTATCCATCTCATAGACTTATCCTATATTCTTCATCTTTTAACTCTGTCATTCTATTTATTTCATATTTCATTTCATTTTATTGATTTTATTATTTTTATTCATGTCATATAATTTCTATCGTTCACATACTGTTTTAATTTTATTCTGGTTATTTCATGCATTCTTTTTATTTGTCTATTATTTTATTATATTACTTTATATCTTTTTTCCTCTATTGATCCTATTCTTTTTATTTAATTTCCATTATATTATCTCCTATAATTCCAAAAAGTGGCCTCTTACAAAAAGAATGAGGGTTTGACTTGAGGCAAGCCCAAGGGGATGTCACTATCTTCAAGAATTATGTCAGAAATTTTATATCAGTTTATTAACAAATTTCATTTTCATATACATGTGTGAAAAATTTTCCACATTACATGCTACTAAACTCTATATATATTATATTATTTAATTTCTTTTTACCCTCTACTATTTAATTTCTATTCACAAAAATTATTTTATTAAATCAATGGATGAAACAATATATAAATGAGATATATCCTAGAATACAACATATTCTCGAATGAGGTGTTCCTTAAATCTTGATTTATGGTGGAGGCCAAATTTATATTCCATATTAATTTTATATTTCACAATTACATGATAAAAATATAGTAATTCTCTATTATATTTCATAAATGGATTGTCCAACTAATTTTAAACAAAAAATGATGAATAATTATAAAACCCAAAAACATACTGTGGCAAAATTTTGTTCTTTAAAATAATATTTTATTTAAAATTTTATATTAGTTTATTTTAATTTATCATTAAATTTGTCATTCCAATATTTCATATTGTAATAAAAAATTTCAAAATAATTACCATTTTTTAATAAAATAATTAATACTAAATTAACAATTTTAGGTGAATTAAAATACGAATGATGGAAATTTTGAATCTCCTCCATTGAAATGGAACTAGTCATCAACTTTTTTTCACTATGAAAACATTTATAAATGTTCTTTTTCCACATTCCGTAAAATGAATGATTTAAAACTAGATCTGTTTATATGGAGTTAAACATCTATTTTCTTACTTTTTTAATATTATTTAAATTTTCTGATTTTATTTATTTATAATTTCAAAAATATGTTTAACTCAACTTTATCTTTAGGGAATGGAGTTACATTTTTTTCTATAAATATCATTGGAACTTATAGATAAATTATAAAATATGGGGAATTGAATATCCTCTTATAGTATCATATAGAGACAATCTAATAACCAATTGATGAAGGATTTTTAATGTTGTCAATTAAAAACCAAGCATATGTCAGATATTTTTATGAATAAGTGGCCACGACACAAGAAAATCCATCATTTATTTCTCAAAATTATTGATTAAGTTTCCACATTTTCAAAAACAAGTGGCTAAAAAACAAATATCATATTCAATAGCTATAAAAGATGCTACAAGATATTATTGGAATACTAAATAAATGAAAACATACTTCAATAAATCCCTTGGGTAACCAGAACCTAGAAAACATGATGAAAAACTAATCATTATTAATTTTTAAAAGGCAGCCAAAATTTCTATTCCATTATTTAACAATATCCACATCCTATCGTTCTATAAGATTATATACAAGATGATCATGATGATATAGAGTGGATTTTTAATATGCATACATACTGGGGGAGCCGCATGTCGGATATTAAAAATTGTTTTATAGTTATTGTGAAGTGTTTTAAGAACATAATTATAAATCAAGTCTATATAAGATATATGATCTAAACCAATTTAATATATCCTTATAAAGATAATAAAAAAACACAAGTGTTGGAATTTGATGAAAAGTTTCATGATCATGACTACCTGCATCTATCAACTAATAAAACATAAATAGTCACTCACTACTAAATAAGAGATTGAAACTAAACCACGTGAAAAAATTTATCTTATCAAAAAGTAAGTTTTATTTGAATTTTTTCAACACAAACTCTGTATTATTATCAACCATATTGACGCTATCAATTTATAAAATCTTCTGAAATTTATATAGTAAGATGATGAAAAATCACATGACCTTATTGAGGAACACATGGATCTTTATAGTTTTCATAAACTACCATTAATGGAACCCCATCAAGAAGAACACGTCCATGATCATAATGAAATATATAAAAATTATTCTCACATTGAATGAGTTAAATTTATTATTATTATTTCAAATTCAAATTTTATTCATGTATAAATAAATTTTTATTATCCTTTTGATCATTCAATTCATCTATCCCATCATGATCTACAACTAGATATGGTGGATGAGGTTTTATAAGATGAAACAAATAAGAAGGATTATTCATACTTCATCATACCCCCACCAATCATGATTTAAAAAATTTTGTAGGAGAAAAATATTGTATACAATATCCATGGATAATTCTTGACCAAGAAGGATGAAGATTAAACTAGTAAAATATAAATGTGGTTTCTCAAATCCATGATGCTATTTCTACAATCTGAATATGAGTAATAGATGTCACATCCCTATGGAGGATATAAAAATCCATGCCCCACCTGGGGGTCATATAAAGACATATAGTTATATTTTTATTCTAGAAATTGACATTTCGATTTAATTCGTATTATTAGTCGATCATGTATCCTCACTACCTCTATCATTTTTATCTTTAATGTTACAATCTGAATGTTTAATTTGATAAATTATTATTTTTAGGTTCAATATGGAACTTGATATCCCTAAAAAGAACAGGACGGGGAATCAATGATTATTTTCAAAATGATTTTCTATTTAATGTTTACCCATTAAACTCATTAAATTTATGTCTTAACAACGTATTTTATGATATTAATTGAAATTTTTATTCCCATGATTTTAATTTTTTCTTCAAATAACATATATAGGATACATTATTTTTTTTGGAATCTTTGGATTCCTTATCAATGATTTAAATATTAATAATATTGAATCTTTCAAATGAAGTATTTAATTATCGAATTGAATAAATGATATTGAAATGAGGACATATAATTTGAGATAATTAGTTGATTATAATGAATATAATTTTTATGTTATTTTTCATTCTTTAAAATTATTCAATTCATCCGAATTCGATTTTATTGTTATTATTAATTCAGTAACAGATTTTGTAAAATCATCAGTTTGATTTGTAAGAGGTTTTCTAGAATAAGAACATATTATTTCGTCTTTAGAATATATCTGGAGTGATAGTGGGACATATAACATGATAGAAATATCATTTGAACTTGTATAATGATGATGAAATAAATTTCCGATGAAAATCAAATAAAAATGGGTTGTGACTTGTTGGAATAAAAAAATCATAATAAATAGATTGATGGTTTTTATCATACCTTATTAGGCTATAACTGTGAGTATTATTATATGTATAACATTTAAAAAGGAATAATAATAAAAATATATATTGAATTAGAGAAAAAATCAATAAGGTGAAGATCATTCATTATGATTTTTTTATCATGTATTCGTATTGTTATTTGGGAAAGTGTGAGATTATACTATAAAGGGGATAATTTCATTATATTCTCACTTTTAATATCATTTTTTTACTATAAATTATTAATCTATTCCTTTATAGTTATTGTTTAAACAACATTTCATACCTATCTTAATACTCTGACTCGTATAAACCTTGATTGAAAAGAATATATTGTTATATGTGAATTTTTTCATTATAGTATTAATTAATCATTTACTTGACAATATAGGGGATAACATTAATGTTCCCATGATATGATCGTAACACTACCTTAATTTTTATCTTGTGTGATTAATGAAAACTTTACAAAGTGAGGTAAGACATTGTTTAGAATGATTAATAATAATGAATTCAGGAGCCTGAATGGATGGAAGAAGGATTTCCATCAATTCAAAAAGTATGAAAGTAAAATTAAATATTAAATAGATTCATTGAAAATTATGATATTAAATAGATATACTTATCAATTTTATAAAATTTGATTCAAAATTAATAATATTTAATTTTATTGATATGTAATTTGAATAATGGTAGAAATTATTCCATCAAATTTTCTTTGTTAACAATTAATACATGAGGAAAATCAGTCTGTATTCGTAGGGTATTGAAACAATAAATTTTGAAAAATATTTTTTATATAATTTCTATTGATTTTATGATGAATTAAATATATATTCTATTAAATATTTTTAAAAAAATTGAAAATTATGATGAAACATTAACATAGTTTAAAATTACATAAAATTATTCCTTTTGATTTCATCAATTTAATTATTTATGATTTTGAATTTTAAATTATTATTTAGTTTATTTATCAGGTGGTTACGAAAAAAATTGGTCATGAAACTATTGGACACAATGAAATTTGAAGTATGGCGTACTGCCTGACCATATGTGGTCATCTTGGAAGACCACCATCAGGAGGGAATGCATTAGCTCTAAGGGACATTTAGGGAATAAAAACAGAATTCAGTGTAAGATCGTGAGGTACAATAAGAGAATAGGTGGGATGATGGCATGTATGTGTAGAGCAATGTGGATCGACACATATATTCGATGTGTGAGTGTTTTATAGAGCCCCACCCACAAGATGTAGGCTTATGAGCTTATTACTAGGCATGTTCTGTTATAAATTTTACCCTCCTCCAAATGTGAAATTGACGTCTGACATGGAGTTATGTTTACTTTGTATTTTTTTCTCTAAACATATTTTCGCATCATAACCCCCCCCCCACCCAGACACACCACTTCACCATGTATCATTTCTTCAACCACCATTGTTCTCACCTTGTTCCCCTGCAAAAGCTAGTAGTAACCATTTCCACTATAGATAAGCTCAGTCTCAATCAATAATCCACTATCCTAAGATGGGACAATTCTGAATCAACATTGGACCACGTTCAAACCACTATAGATCCATTTAACGCTCTCTATGACCATTATGAATGTCATATGATCATAAATACTCACATTACACCATTTATGATATCTAGAAACACTGACATATTCCTCATATTCCATGAACAACCATATATTTATGAAAAAGTCATTAAAATAAAATTATCCCAGGTGACTAAACTCAGCCCAAAAAAAAGGATTCAAATACCTGAATTCATTGGGTGTCAAATAAATTGATTTTGATATAAAGATATCATTGTTGATTAAATATATTTCTATATAGAAATTTCTAACTGATTTTTTTTTATATTTATTGATGAACAATGTGGTTATCACATTCCCATTAAATTAAAAGATAATTCCTAACAAATAGTTGGCACACCATAATGAAAGATCCTTCCATGGTTTATCTATCCTTAATTTACTTTGTTTCTTTAATTTTATTATATTTTTTTATAGTTTTTATGTAATTAAATTTCATTATTTTTTAATGAATTAATGTATTTTTATTTTTATAGATCTCACCACCAACAATTCTTCATCTTTATATTTTATACATTCTTATTCCTATTAAAATTTCATCATTCATTATAATTTATATTTTTTTAATATTTTTTATATTCTTTTTATTCTTATGTTCCCATATATCTTTTAATTATATCATTATATTTTAATTAATATTATATCGTGTGATTTTTTCTTATTTTATTTTATTTTATTATTATCACTCTAATTTTTAATCTCTATGTTTTTTTAAATTTTATTCACTTCTGTTATAAACTTTTAGCAGTTAACATCTTACCTACACAATTGAGGGGTTTATTTGAGTCTTGTTCAAAATATGTTATCATGTTCATGAATTATTTCATTATTTTTGTTTTATTTCATTTTGTTAAATATGCGTTCATTTCATATGGGTGGTGAATTTCCACCATATAATGAAACTAATATATATTAAAATTCATTTATTTTTTTTATTTTTTATAAAATCCATTTTTTATATCATCACACGATAGTGTTCAACTGATTAATAGAAGAAACAACATATACTGGATCTGATTCTTGGAATATGTGACACTCTCGAGTGAAGTGTTCCATAAACCTCATTAATAGGATGATGTAGAATTTATATTGTTTTGGAAATATTGATTTCATAATTACTAAATATTAATATATTAATTCATTAAGTTATTTCATGAATCTATAATTAAAATAATTTTATTAAAAAATTAAGGAGACTAATTATAGAACACAAATCCAAACATATGACCATGTTTTTTTCTTTGTAATCACGTTTGTTTTATCATTTCATGTTATCATAGTTTAAATTTCAATATCCTTATCATTTTAATATTTTATAAATTAATTACAACTCAAAATATCTATTAATATTTTAATTAAATAAGTAATTAATAATAAAAATTTTACGTTAATTATATTAGGTAAGCATTTCATGATGGTTTGTACAGAATAAAACCATGGTCTGTCAATATACTTCACTAAGAAAACATTTAAAAAATTTTGTTTTTGATTAATCATGATAGTTGTTCATCAAAAAACATAGGCATCATGTAAATGAATAAAAATTGATTAGAATGGTTATAAAGGTTTGAAAATATATTAACATAGCATGCATTAAAGAAAAATTATTTCCTCTTTTTAGAAATAAAGTAAAACATTTCCCTTTTAGAATGATACCATTCAAATAAATTATTTAATGTTAATTATTCAATTTTATTCCCTAAAAAAAATTTTATATGAATTTTGTTCCTCAAATATTATAAAAATTTATTTATATTGAAGGAGAATATTCTTAATCAGGAATTCAAATCAGATTATCATCCCATTAAAAATTTAATTTTCATTTTTTGTGGAAAATATAGATAATATTTTGATATAGAACATTGAAATTTGAAAATATACTAATAGAAAATATATGTGTGTGGTTTTTTGAAGGATATATTATAATATTCCATTAATATAAATATATGAAATAAAACGTTGATATTATAAGAATAAATTCATAAAACTATAATAACATTTTTTGTTTTATCCCCTTGGAAGAATAAAAAATAATATATTAATGAAATAAATTTTATATATTAAGATTATTTTTAAAATTTATGGATTGGGAGGTACGTATATCACATAAATAATATATTAATAATGATAATTATTTCTACTTATAATTGAGTCTAAAACAGAATTCCTAAAAAAACGATTTTAACATGCTTTAACTTAACATATAATGGGTTTATAAACTATATTACTTCATAACACAACCATGTAAAATTTTATAAAATTATATATATTCTGTTTACCAACATAATATAGTATTTTTATAACATCATTAATTATATGTTATTTTTTTGTTTTTTCATGCATATTTCTTCACAGATAATCTGGTTCTCATTTTTTGTCCTTAGTATCATTATATATTGAATTTTTTCCTTTTTAAATAATATAATATACTTTTTATATATCTTTTAAACATCCCCATAAGTTTTTGAATTTAAATATATTCACATTTCATCATACAATTGGTTTCCCAAGTGATATATTTGAAAAGTGGCATGTATTATTCATTATATCATAAATAATATTATATCAAAATTATGATGTTAAATATTTAAATGTTAGTTTATAAATTTTTCATTTTATGTGGTGATGATTACTGGAATACAATGTCACTTCACCTGAATGTTTTCATATATGTAAAAGCGATGTTTCCATATTCAATTAAATGGATGATTATATAAAAAATTGTAATACCACAAACACAATAACATTAAATTAATATATTCACAGATGATTAATTATATTATATTTTTGAAGTAATTTTTATAACATAATGTAGATGATATAAACTTTAAAATTGTCTGTTAACATTATTATTACTTATTTACATGACCTCCATTATATCATCAATTAATGAGACTTGGGGTGGTCTTTATAAATAAATAGATCCTCTAAAACATATATAATTTATTTTGGAGATGATTTATTTTTCCCTTAAATATAATATTCTCATAGGAACGTGAATAATAAATAATAGGCATTTTAAATTTATAGTAATAGATATTGAACACGTAGTATTACAAAAAAATATATTAATATAATAAATATATTTTCAAAATAATTTGAATCCAAGTGGAAAATTTTCATAGTATAGAATTGGATAATTTTAATATTTTTTTAATTCATGAAATTTGGATCAAATTCTATTTCATTTTAAATATGATATTTTATAAGACATTCATGATGAACTTTTTACAATAACCCAAGAAATATCGTTTTTCATTTTTAATGGGTTATAAAATCACATTAAAGGTATGAATAATCTAAAAAATATTAAATATATGAAATTTTAGACATTATACCTTACAAATATTCTTATATAAATAATTTTATAGTTTATAAATCATTTTATAGAAATTTATTTGTCATAAAATGTCAATATTATAATTTTTATTTCAATTCTCAAATTTTGTACTTCATGAACCAGAGGTAAGTTAATGTTATGATATAGCTTAAGGTAAATCATCCAAAAATAAAAATTTATAATTAATTAAAATCATAATAATATCATAATTATAACTGATTAAATATTATAATCCATTATTATATATTATTATCCCTAGGGGAACATATATGATAAATTTAATGCAAGAGAATAATTTTTTTGATTTTTTCTTTTACATAAATTAAAATAAAGATATTTCTTAATGACAAGTACAGAATGTACAAAATGTTTCTGAATATATAATGTGTTTTTAAAAATTACCCACATAAAATAACATATACATAAATGTATGGATGATGTTTTATAAAATATTCGGTAGTTTTACAAATTTTAATTAAATTTTACCCATTACAATGTTAAAAAACATTTCCCCAAATTATATACAAAATTATTATAGGGGCCCGGACATAAAAAATTATTGACTTAATTTTTTATTAAATAATTTAAATTCATTATCTTTTAGTTTATTTTCATATTTATAGTTTTCGATAATTAGTCCATAAATTATACATTATAAAATTATATGATAAAATTTGGACACATACGATTAGTATTAATTTTCTAATAAAAAAATAAAAATAAAGAATGGTTTATTATCATGGATAATATCCATGAATTTATTCTTTATATCATATTTTTGTTACCCATAAATAAACTCAATGATTGTTTTTTTAACATGGGATTAGAAAAAAAATCAAAGTCTGTGATTTGAAATGAAAGGAAAATATTAGTTTAGTAAAAACCTAAAAACATGAAAACAAAATAAATTGATATTGAATTTTCTTTGAGAATATAAAGTAATAAATTTTCACATAAAAAATAAATCATATATTTTTTTAAAAATATCATAAAAACTAATATAAAGAAATTATAACCCCTTTTTGTGAATTGTATAATCTTATTTATAAAACCCTATAAAACCATTTTAATTTTAATAACCATACGGATGTCCTCAAATATGACCATTTCCTAATGTATTTTGGATACATAATGGGAATCAATATTCTTATATGATTTATTGGGATCACCAATGAGATATAATGGGGATCAAGATTTCGTATAAGAAATATCGAGCTCACACATTTCCCTTGATATATAATAGTTTTAAACCCATCATATAATCTATATCAGGCTCATATATGAGACATAATAGGTATGAAATTTTTTTAAAATCAAAATTAGGCTTTACATTTCATGTAATGCTCAACAAAAATTTCATTCAAAAAATGCATTCTTTATAAACCCTTTGAAAAACACTTTTAATCACATATAAAAACACACTTATTAACAAATAACCTTTTCTTTTAGCAACCCATTATCAATAATGAAAATAATAAAAAAATAAGGTTTTTTCATTGAATAAAAAATGAAATATTGAAATGTATGTAACAAATAAACTAATTGTAATGCTGGTGGAAAATACATTGTTAGTGTGTATGTTACTAAACGAACATTATTTTAATTTTCTGTTAAACAATTCCATACAAAACACATAAAAATAATCCTATTGAAAAACATGGAAATATATTAAAAAAGTTAAAATAAAATTTAATTTATAAATATATTTTTTCAATTTAAAAAAAACAATTAAATAAGTTTGGGATCATTGAAATAGAGTAAATGGAGTTAGAAGGAAATCAATAAAACGATTATTCTATTTAAACAAAATGTCCCTTATCACATTAGAAACACATGGATCATAAAAATCAGTAATGTATAACATTAATAAAAGAAGTAAGTATCACATATATAGATAAATTCATTATATAACATGTCACTGGGCATGTATATATATAATACAAATGAAAATTGGGGATAATCAGGAAAATATTTCTCAAGGAAAGGAAATCGAGTGGAAATACATTACAATGAGTATAATTTTTCACACCTGAATTTATTATTATAGAAAATAAAATAATGTTATTTATTAATTTTTTTGTAATAATTTTGATGATTTTTAATAATTTAATTTTACTTATTAATACATTATATACAATTACTTAATCAATTAGGTTTAAGTCAAATTTTTTGACCATATTTGGTTTATGTGTCAAAATGACAATAGTAGTGTTATTATGGTAAAAAAATCATTATTTAAACTTGTATAATATTTTAATGATTAAATAATTATCCTATTAACACATCATTTATACATTTAAAAACAAAAATTTATGATGGTAATAATATATGATTTAGTGTTATGATCATGGAGTGGGTGTGTCGTACAAATGCAAGAGTAAAATTTCTATTTTCCAATGATCATTATTAAATGTACATAAGAATTTTTTTTTCATTCCACAATGATAAAAAATTAATTAATTATATATTAATATATTTATTATTATATATATTAAGATATAGTGTGGAAAAAATTAATCACATCACGTAGATGAGTTTGTAATATACACCCCCATGAATGGTGATATTACCATTTAAGTGAGTGAATGAATAAGAAAAAATTAAAATATTTTACTTACTGAATTATAAATATCCCATTAACATAATAACATGTTTTTCATATCATATATATTCATTATCACTACATTTTTTACTTCACAAGTAATTCATTAGTCAAAAAAGTGACACATTGCTTTGTGAGGCGGTAGTGTGTCGTACACACAAGGGACAACATCATATCCCTTATGTAATGAATAATAAAAATGTTATATATATAATATAATGACACGTGATATATAAAAATATAAATTTATAATTTATAAACACTATATGTATAATTATTCCAATCCTCTATAGGTGGTAATGGAAATATTAATAACATCATTTCATGGGGCGTTAATCTGTCGTACAGATGAATAATGATTTTGTAACCCATTTTATGGATGTGTGTTTTTGTGTTTATGTCATATCAAGATAACTGAAAATTATATGTATTTATTGGACAATAAGGTTATTATATAATCATGGTATAATAATAAAGTAATATTGTGTTGAAATTAAAAAAATATTAATCTTTTTGAATGTTACCTCTTCAATCGGTAACTCTTTTTTGGTTCACAAAAAAGATCATCTTTAGTTGGATTTAATCCCAAATTAATGGTTATAAGATGAGGTTCTAGGATTTTGGATGTTATTTTGGTAGATCATGTATGATCAAAATATACCTTTAGGTTTAGAAAAGTGGGGAGATTGAATTTTGATTTTTGATTGATGAGGAGTAAATTATATAGAATACTCAAAAGTATTTAGAAATTTATGGTCTCCCATCAAAAATTTGATTCCAAACTTAGAATGCAATGGATTAGATAAAAATTATGGTTGATAAAAAGACTCTTAAAAATAATTTTAATCATTTTCCCATATTTTTTATGTTTACTCAATTATACCATTTTTTTAATATAGTAACTAGTTTTCTAGATTAGGTAAATTATCCATTAAGACTAAATAAATATGGCACATATTTTTAAATTAAGAACCAATATTCAAAAAATTATATTTAATTTATAAAATTAAAATATACCATGTGTGTGGAAATTGACATTCAATTGAAGTGAATATAACAATAAAAAACTAAATAAACACCAATAATGCTAGTGATTTTTTGTTAGTTAGTGGTCAGTATGATATTTTAAAAAGAAATATTTTTGAATGAATGGGCCATATTTTATATTTATTAAATATTAAAAATATCTTGTAAGTAGATAATTTTTATAGTAATTTGATATTTTTTATTAAAATATGATTTTATATAAAATAACATCGATTTAATTTTGAAATAAATCTTTTATATTAAATTTAAAAGCATTAAGAGAATGATGGAGTTTTAATAAATTAATTTCGAACATGTTTATCCTGATATTTTTATGTAGAAATTTTTTTTATGAAATTATGTAATTCAATTTATTTCACAATTAATATTTTTAGTATCATTTACTTATGTAAATATGTTACTAAATATTTCCAATGTTGGAAAATCCAAACCATGTTAAATAATTAATTCATCACTAAAAATTCAAGGTGAGATTTTATTATAAATGAAAGACGGTTATCCTTCAAAATATTATTTATGACCTATCAAATATAGTTTTTTCGTTATCCTAAATCATTATAGATATTAAAATCAATAAATCTTCCTTTTTTATCATTTTTATGTAAAATATTATATTGTTCACTTTCATGGAATGGTGTCCCAATAACACATCAAAATCTATAATAAGGTGAGCATGGAAGAAATGTGGACACAAAATCATTATTAGAGAACATTTTCAAGAAAACATGTCCTAATGATTACAATTTTATGTTAATTTGAATTAATGGATTCTACATAGAACATGAAATTTTTTAATGGTCGTCTCCTCGAGTTTGGAGAATGCATGAGGCAATTCGATGTTTTCATGTTCAAAATTAGAAATTTTTATCATCATGGGATTTACATATCGTGTTATAGGTGTAAACAATATGTATTTTAACCAGATATATATCATAATATTAATACATTTTTTGAATGGATACACAATATAAAAAGGGTTTACATGGTATTTAATGTTTAATGGTTGGGTTTTTTAAAAGGTCATTTTATTTTCTCATATATAGACACCATAGATTACATGGTTTGTAAGGTGATTAAACATCATGCACATATCATGACAACACCTTTTTACCGAATCATATGGGTGATATGAGGTTATGATTCTTATTTTTTCATCCTAGATCTATTATGTGATCTTCCCCTAGAGGTTATCCCCTGAGTTGGAAATGGTACAATATGTAGGATTCGTGAGATTTTGTTTTTCCCTCTAGTACATAATATATTATAAGTAATTAATTCTGTGTTGTATATAATAATTTCTAGTCCTCCTATGCCTAATTTTTTAATCCCTATGGGTATAGGTTGTTGGGGGTAAGTTTGTTCTGATTTCTATTGTAGGTGGTTATGTCATAAGCCCTTATTAGAGAACATCATTTCCATTATTGTGAAGTTTTTTTGATAAATTAAATGGATTAAATAAAATGATTTTATTGATTGGATTTGTGTCTATGAAGATGTATTTTATTTTTATATTTTAGTATTTTCTGATGGTTTTGATAAACGAAAATTGTTTATAAAATAATTATGAAATATTATTCTAATATTGGATTCAAATAGTAGTTTTAATCAAAAAGATTTATGAAATTTCCTTGAAAATAGAAAACTTTTTTTGCCTTTAGTACATAGTTTGAAGGTGTTTCAATAGGAATAACCTTTTCATACAGTCGGTGGGTCCACTCAGAGGGAATTCGTGTACTCTCAATGCATATTTTTCATTGGGAATCACAGAAATTATTTTTAGTTTCACATTATGGGATGTTTCTATTATTCTTATATTGGACAGATATGTCTATGCTATTTATAATTATGTAATTTTCTATATTGGGTTTTATGATTTTCATATATATGCTGAGATAGATATATATTTGGAATGAAATTAGTTGTGTTTTGGCTGGATTAGGTTTTTTCATGTACTATATATAATATAATGTAATGGGTTAAATGTAATATGATTCTATTTAATTGGATTTAATTAAAAACGTTTCTTCATTATATGTACAAGAAATGCTTTGAAATTGATTACCCCCCATTTTTTGAAATGTTTAAAAAGTGGGAATGAAATTGTTTTTCATGCTTATAATATTTAAATGTTAAACAATATATCTTTTAATGTATTCATTAAATATGATAATTCTTTGATTATTTTAGACGTAATTATTATGGAATACATTAGTGGGATTTTATTGATACAATTTTCTCACACATTTCACACCCTTTTTGGGGTGCATAAACCATAGTATGTATTTAGATATTGGGAAAGTAAAGGAACTATATTCTAGAAGTGAGGTTTTCTATTATCTATTTATGGGTAGTTTATGGAGAGATTGTTGGAATTTTCCAATACTATCTCTTGGAGATTGTTGGAGTCGCTATTTTATTTTATCATCCCTTCCAGTTGAAAATGTCTATTAGATATTTCTTCTTTAGTTTATCAGTTGTATCTCTTCTATTATTATGTATATATAATGAAATATATATAACTATTTTTATCTACTATATATTTTATCATATTTATATATTTCATGTCATCTTGTTTAGATTTTGAAAAATAATTCCCTTTTTTTATTCATTAGTTCTTATTACAATCCAGTATAGATCTGGTACTCTCTTTATGTATCATCCAATTCAATTCAACAATCAGTATGAGAGATTATTCGAGTTTAGGTTATACAAAAAAATCTTATTACATCCCATATCATATACTAGAGTGATGTTTTACATATTAATACCATCCTAGGATGTAATTTCATGTAAACCTAAAGAGATTATCTAAAGACTATATATCATTCTCAATCAAGAAATTTTTATTTTATTTAAACTTATTTCACATTATTATGTAATTAAATTATTATAATATAAAAAACAACGTTCTATAATATACTTATTTATTAATATGTTAAATAAATAATCTTTATTCCTTCTTGATTAATAAAATTGGAAATTATATTATCGATCATGTGTAGTGAGAAATACCTCCACATAAATTTATGTTGTTCATTTACCATCACCAAATGTCCTGATAGGTTATAAAGATAGATATAATGATTATTTATTATATTTATGATATTATTATATTTATATAACAAAATCTCCACATGTACCATCTTATATACCAATAAGTTGGAAAACAATAATTCTGTTTATGTGTATGGGGGACCACCACCTAGCGAAATGATGACATGTGATATTCATTTTTATTTTTATTAAGTTGTAATAAAGATATATTAATTTAATATATTATTTTTGAAATATATTTATATTTTAAAATTAATATATAACATATATTATATTAATGTTTATTCTGTGAGGTATATAATAATGTCGTTTGTGATTTCGGTAGACTACTCCCACATGAAACGATACAATTTCTTTTTCACTTACTCATTTCAAAAAATTTAATAATGGTAAATTTATTGAATATTATATTTATATATATATATATATATGAAATACTAATGAATATTTAATGGTTTTTTTAAATTTATGTTTCTTTAATTTCATTCGTATTTAAATTTGAATTAGTGTTCATGGGTATAAATGAGTTACTATCTCTTTGAATAATGTTTTCAATTTTCTATCTCTAATATTTCTGAATTAATCAAAATCATATATACAGAATATAAATGATATATAATTCATGTCTATAATTATTTAAATGATGACACAACGATATATTTAAAATAACTGTAAATACCATGTATAATGATATATTAAATACAACGATGTTGTTACCTAAAACATGATCCACAACATGGAATTGTTAAAAATTGGGTTATAAAATGTAACATGTGTATAATATATGGTATTATGTATGAAAATTATTTTTTATAATTGCAATATAATAATCCCATATTTATTATACAGGATATTTAAACATGAACAAACGAATCTGAGAAATAAAGTTAGTGTTTTTCTTCTCACATTCATTGCTTTGGGAATAATTCCTTATACAGTAGATTTTTGTTTTGGGGTATATATAATATAAATGAATTTTTTCGTTGATTTTTCTCATGAAATTTTTGTATATATATATGAATTTAATTATTTTACATTTTTATATATTATGATTAAGCAGATACCAATGTGGGGAGGGTTTGATGTTACTATATTATTCATTACAGGAAATTTTTAATGTAATACATTCAATGATGACATATAATGATCTATTTCTCATTATAATAGTGTTATTTCATATCCTATGAATATTTCTACATATTATATGTTTTGTCTTATCTTTTCTCTATTTATGAACTCATGATTCCAAAATATTTTTTAATGAAAAATGAAATTATTTTTCACTTTGGTCAAAAATAAATTTTCAACAATTTTCAAGTTTTATATGTCTTTTAGATAGAATTTTCTTTTCTAATTATAAAAAAATTAATTAAATTCATTTTGACCGATGTTTTTTTAAATTTTATTAAATGAATATTCATATTTTCATCCTAAAAAATCATGTTTGACATTTAATGAAAATGACAATGGAATCACTATTTTCCCATGTATGACATGAATGCAATTCCTTAGAGTTATTTACAATTTATGATTCCAATTTTTTCATGTAATTTTGAATGAATATTTTCAACAAATAAGATTTTAAAAATAATTAATAATTTTTTATTTTAAAATTATAATATTTGATGAAAGGTTATTTTCCACAATAAATGTATCAATTTATCTTTAAAACTATTTTCCAATCTAAGATGTAATCCATTTAGGATTATTATTATTTACCTTGGATATGATCAAATTTTATTATCATTATTATTTACACCTTTAGATTATGTTTATGATGTGAATTTTTTAATCAAAATTAATTTTTCTACATAAGTTCTTCTATGATGAAATGGTTATAAAATCTATTTAATTTCAGTAGTTTTAATACGGTCAAATTGTTCTAAATACCATTTCATTATTTGGATTTTAAAATTATAAATGAGTTATAAAGATATTTTCATTTCATGTGTTCTAATATGTAAAATATTTTATGATCATGGGTATTATGTATTTATATTTTTAATTATGTTGTTCTATGACATATATCTCACTTAAATTTATTAGAAATTTTTTTTAATCTCATGATATTAATAGGAATGGAATGGGGAAATAATTTAGCCTCAAAAGGACTTTATCAAATATGATAGTAAGTAGTGTAAACCACAACTACTATGATATTTTGTTGACTGATCCAAAAAACAATGATTTAATTTTTGGTAAAACATTAATGATGTTTTTGTGAGTGAAAAAATTACACTATAATATATATGAAAATATTACATGACTAATAATATTTTTTCTATTTATATGTGTATTCTTGAAATCTTTCTTTACTTCTAATGGTATCCTCTCAGGGATTTCATACAATGATTCCGTAATTATTCTTGTCTTATGAACTACCATGTTTTATAACATGGATCAGTATTATAATAAATGAGGTGTAAGGATTAGTTTTAAAATTTTGATTTCCTGTTCTCATACACTTTTTATAATGTAACCGTTATGAGATCATTGATTCCTACATTTTTTAACATTATTGGGCATATAAACTCTCCCATTATTATTATATATTTGTTAGGTTATAAATGTTTTAGGTATTATAGCGTATATAGGGTTTTATAAATGAATAAATTTGTGGGATAATATATAGTAAACCTATAAACCAATTTTTTATGTTTCTGTGATTCTAATGGAACTTGACATAAATGACACTTACATGGATTGATATGTTATATAATAAATATTTTTATGTTAATATGTATTATATATATATCACAGTTTTAGTATGTTTATTATATAAAACTAAAACATATATCCTTGGAGTTCTATGAGGGATCATTTGTTTCTGAAGGTCTCACTTTATAAAATCTCTGCTTGGATGACAGGCCTTGGTGCGTCCAACCAGTTTTCCACTGACACTCATGCATGCCTCTTCATATTCCAGAGGCTTCGGATTAGCGGGGAGGCTCAATATCAATCATATAGAGACTATACAATATTTTATTAGAGTGAAAGACAAACAAGAAAAATAATAAAACAACCCATGAATAATATTTGATAGTAAATATAAAATTATCAAAAACAAAAGATGATCAAACATGAAACTAAATGATAAAACCATATAGTAGAAATTATATGTCAATGTATGTGTCATGTGTAAAAAATGTAACAAAAAAATATGCTAACATATGTCAAGTGTTTCTTGAACCACGTTTAGTTTCCTTATCCATGGTTCATGCACAAATCATACATCTAACAAAGACATTTTCCCTTAACATGTACTGCATCAATAATGTCTATTTGAGTACCGATCTAGAAACCTGACTAGGTTGTGAGTGAATCAATGTAGTCCACAACCAATGATTTATAAATAAAATCCATTCAATAATGGAATGGGTATTTTTATAATTAGAAAATAATAATTCTTAAATAAATTGTTTATCACATTATTAAATCATCACTTTAAATGAAACAAACCCCTGATATTATGATGTCACCTGAACACCAATAAATTCTTCAACCCATTTATTTTTCTTAACCATTAAAATAATCAATTCAATATCCAATCAACAATTTGGATTAAATTATTCATTTTTATTTGATTCACTATCACATCAACTTTGGACCATATCCCCATGGAAATTTTATGGGCATAGAATGTCATGTCTAGAAACACACGGGTATTTAGAGTACCATTCCATTTACAAAACTCGATGATTATTTAGAGAATCAGTCCCTATCCCATACAATATTCACATGTGATCACATTTTTATACTATGTGTAACTAGAGAATAACTCCATTTCCCATGCTCATATATCAATCAATAACATATATCATGTATTTCACTTATATCACAATATCGCATGCTATACAATATCATATTAATCATGATTAATAAACATTATCAATTTCATCATGCCAACTACAATTAAATAATACAATGTTAATTAATCACAATCATTGCATTACATAATTCTATAATTAATTACCCAAATCTAACACATTAAATTATTCAAATCATAATTAATATTTTTCTTTCCATTTATTAATTTCCACAATTAATTATTCACATTCTATTCATTAAAAAATATCATGGACCAAGAAATATTGAAAAAATTAATTATTTTAAATTCGTAAAACCAATATCACATTATTATTTATACAATTAATTCTAACCAATTTTCGGTATCAATATCCAACAAATAATTCAGTAATTAATCTTTGTCAACTCCCTTATTTCCACAAATCCACCACTAATAAAAAAATATTAATTATACAATATCATAAATTTATAATAATGTTTAAATATTCTACGATTGAATACACATAATAAAATTAATGTCTTTTGGAATTGAATATCATGACACCTACCTCAGTTTTTTGAAGAATAATCCAAAATGTAAATCAATAATAATTGAGAAGCCCAATGATGTAGATTGAGATTCGAATATCAAAACCATAAATCAAGATCGGCAAATCAATATCTCATAAATTATATAGCATGATACAAAAGAATTGATATTTTCACCAAATAAATATATAGATCTTGAAAATATTATTAAATCCAACATAAATATTGATATAATGTTGGAGGATGACTAGAAATGGGATAAGATATGATCTAATTACTAGGAGATGAGAAGATTTTTAACCTGGGCATCTAATCACAATGAATGGTTGTCAGGAAGGCTTAAAATTAAACATAATATCTAAAAACAGAAAAAGATGACCTAGGATGGAATGGGGTAGAAATAGGCATGTTACATGGGTTTGGGGGATTTGAAAAATACTTTTTTGGATTAATTAACACCCATTCATGGTTTCCTGTGAAGGGGAACATTATTTTCTCTAACGTGGAAAGAACCTTTTTCCAATTGATTTACGTTGCATGGTTTATGTATTTAGAGAAAATATATTTAAACAATCTATGCAAGACATGAAAATTCCAATTATCTTCGCTTGCATAATTTCATAGGATACAATACATGGTTTTATATATCTTTTCACTAACATTGCATAACCCCTATTTTCGTTCAATTTTTTTCACCTATACAGACCCCAAAGTACAGGGCTGGGAAAAGTACTAATGTAATGAAAATATAGTTAGTGAACTTAATCCCAATTCAAATCTAGTAAAGGCAAGCATTATACAATCTGTTGACCATATAACATCTCATTATGGAGCTTCACTGCTAAGCATGTATAGGATTCAGGGTAAAAATGATTGGTCTATTGATCTCGCAAATAAAATTATCTTACCCATTATTCTCCCTTTATAAGCCCATGTTTCCATAATACATGAGATATAGGCATGGTATTTTCATGAAACAAATTCTCATAGCATTGTAACTCACTTATCAGATGCTCCTCAAAGGATTCATCTATCTAATGGTCAACATAATTTAAATCGATTACATTTGAAAGGTCAAGGTGATACAACCATAATTGCGACACATAAAAAACATAGAGCATGAAAATATATTTCTATGGAAGATCCAATCGGTATTCCACTTACCCGATTATCTCCATAACCTCAAATGGTCGATCTAACTAGATAACCATGTTTCCCTATCTCTGTATCATGTAGTGACCCAATCTAGGTGACACACGAATGAATACATGATCACCCTCAAAAAAATCTGTGGGTCTTCAATTTCTATCATCATATGACTTATATACACTCTGAGCCATATACATACAATTTTGATTCATCTGAACCATTTTAGATGACTAATACATGATCCATAGTCCCAAAAACTTCATCTCTCCTGGAACCATCGATCATAGATGGATCTACATGGACTAATATAATGATATGTGTGTGGTTTTATCTTTATATTAGATTAATAATTGTTGTTATATGAAAACTCCCCTAAAAACCACATGATTCTCCCAAGGTAAAAAAATTCTAAGGAATCACGTATGTAGAATATCCACTTTCACCAATGTAGTATGTTCGGATTAACCGTATTTCTATTTTTGGAAATCTGTACTCAATAAGACATATTTAATGAGTTCCTTCTGTAAGTCCATCAAAAAAAGTATAGTGAAACTTGATTCACAATCAGAAACTATAGTCGGTGGCCCCTCGTGTAGATATAATATATCTTGAACATATAAATATCAATCCTTATCCACTGATAATGTCATTCATATAGGTATGAAATTTGCTACATTCATCATTCTATCTATAATAACCCACATATTTTCATTCTTTCCAATCATATTCAGAAAACCCACTAGAAAATTTATTTTCATGTCATCAAATTTCTATTCTTGAATGGGCACGAGATGTATACAACCACCAACTCATTAATGCTCTAACATCACCTGCCGACAGGTGTTACATCATGAAATGAACACTACTATGACCATTTTCAAGGATGGAAAACAAAATATTCACCCTTTAACATGGAAAATTTTGGTTGAACTATTATGTATCTTCCACATTGAGCCACAAAATTCATGCATGATCCCTTCTCACATCCTCATTGGAAGAAAAACATTATTCCTTAAATAGACTATTTTTTCATCATATATTCTCAAATTTGATTGTTACTAAAAAACTATAATGAATTACCTCATGTTTAAACAATCTATAACCTCATACAGTATGTCCGAGACTCATCTCAAATGTGCAGAATCTACCAAAACTAATACTAGTGTCATCTTCTACTTGTTATCTAAGACCATCACATGCATCTCAGTCTATAAGGTAATAATATTCTAATCACCACTATTTTAAGATAACATCTGAGTCTATGTTTTCATATTCAAAGTATTATCCATATATTTTTCTTTCACATGTGAATATGAAATCTCTAAATCAAATAATTGTATATAATAATATCATCTACGATACCCGAGATTCAAATCCCTATGTGAACTATATACCACGAGATCTTATGTTCAGTAAACATAGTCAACATTTCTCCCAATAGATAATTTCACCAACAAATAAAAGTATAGTCCACTACTTCTATCTCGATGCCATGCATAGTTTAGTTCCATTCATGTGGATTCTTCCATAGAGGCATATATTCAACAACTTGATCTCCTAGAATCACCACAGCTCTGAGTCTGATCCTAGAAGTTTCGTAATACACAATTTACATCTCACCTAGCTTGGGTAAGATCAATATTGGTGATGATGTCAAAATCATCTTCAACTCTTGGAAGGCCTTCTCACATTCTTCTGAACAAATCAATCTGTATCCCCTTTTGGGAAAACACTAAATGTGGTACTACAAAATTGGATAATACCTATATTAATCTTAGATAATATATAGCTATCCCTAAAATTCTATGAATATTGAATAATTTCTTGGGCTTCCCCCAAAAAACCACTAACTATACATTCTTTGGGCCAACATACACACAATCATCTGAGATGAAGTGACCCTAGAAGTGTAGCTGATCAAACCATAATTGAAATATAAATAGCATGTCATATAGTTGATGCTCTATTAGTGTACCAAATATTTTATCAAGATATTGGTCATGATAATCATTAGTCTACGAGTACACGAAGATATCATCCACAAACACTACAAAATATTGTTCATGGTATTGGAGAAATATACTATTAATAATGTTTATAAACACAATAGGAGTGTTTTTGAAACCAAACAAAATTATGAAGAACTCTTGTAAGCCATATAATCTTCTCAATGGAGTACATGGTATATTATATTCATGAACTATGAAATAATAATTCCATAGACTAAAGGGAATATTTGATTACAAAAAAACACCTCTCAACTAGTCAAACAAAGCATCGACATGAGGAATAGTATATCTGTTCTATACATTCATCTAGTTGTATATTTCTTATTTAACAATGAAACAAAAACGTCCATCATCATTTTTAGAAAAAAGCCTGATGATCCCCAAGGTGACATACAGGGATGATTGCATCCATTATCCTCCAACTCCTCCAACTGAGTGTTGAGAACTTGAATCTCTATCATTTTCATTTTTCACAATGGAATATAAACTAGGTCACCCCCCACATGATCTAAATGGTGAATTCCACATATCTATAAGGCGGGAACCTTAATATGTTTTTAGGGAACATATCTTGAAATAGTTCCAAAAATGGTGGAAACCCCATAGGAGTCAATCATCTGAAATCAAATAAAAGACTAAGGACAAGGTATGTTAGTTTTCCTAGTTTCTATGTAATTGGTCTTGCTTGGCATGCCAAGATAACCAATTATCCATGGTGTATATAGTAGTCACCCCTAGGATACTTTATGGTCACCCTCCCATAGTAACAATCAAAATGGGATCAGTATGTGAGAATATAGTCCATAAAAATAATTATTTTGAAGCCTCAAAAATAAAAAATTTATTTATCTCACAGAAAACAATACCCCCCCCACTCTCAAGGGAACACCACATTCACAAATAGTTGTCTCCAAACCATTCTCCCAATGGTTTAACATCGTCACATTACATCTCAGAATATTTGATTCTAGGTTCAAACCCTTACCATGTTCTACACATATATATGAATGAGAGTAGCCTATATCAAATAAAGAATAATCTAATATAGAATCTGCAAGAATAGTACATATCCATATTGATGGTCCAACCATTCAATCCACAATAGTGGGATGAATATGTTGTTTTTTCTAGTTCCCTCTTCCATGTGATGCATTTTAAATCCCCTAATCTACACAACACTGCTGATACATGATCTTCTTCCTAGAATCCTGACATCAACTACCTCTCACACCTCCTCTAGTAGAATTGTTGCTTCCAAACTGATATGGTGTAGAATATCATATTTATGCACCCTAGTATTATATATCTCCTTCATCACTAATTGTATTCTATGGGTTCCAGCAAAAACATGATATATATCTTATAATAATACTATCTTGGACCTCTAAAACTGGTGGGGGAATGTTTATTAATGTGGAACATCCAACCACACTGTCCAAAAAGAACTCGAGTTATATCATGACTAATTGATCCTCCTATGAGGCCACTTTTCATCCAAATTATATAGATATATCCCTCTTAACAATGCATCATGTACTGAAAAGTCACATCTCTAAATCATTCAGAAAAAACCACATGTCTCTAAGATGAAGCCTCCCTCAGGTTTTCCTCATCTATGATGGCCTGATTTAAAACATTTCAAAAACCATTTATCCTAAAGATGTTAACATAAGACATAATTTCACACTTTAAACCATCCTGGTATCAATTTTCACAATAACCTCATATATTTCCAATGTTTGAGTAAATCCCAAAAAATATATGAAGCATCCATTATATATTATCATGGACATGACTCTCTACTTCAAACTCATGATGTTATATGCTTTATTCAATTTCAGTGTGTCTAAATATAAGTTATCTAGAAACATCTCTTGAATGTCTTAAAATCGCATAGACTCCAACTATCCATCTCGATTCTGGATGTCCCACCAATATATTTCTGACCATGTAACATGTAATAATCTAGATGAATAAATTCTCAATATTAGTCATCTTGCGGACAAGTAGAGTTTGTATAGACTCAATCTAGAACACAGCTTCCTCATGTATCCACATTCTTTTAATGTTTGAGGGTATTGTAAATTAAATGCTATTGAAAAATTAGCCATTATTTTTCTTGCCAATTAGGGTATCTTTTAATTAATTTCTACAAGGGTGTGACGTTATCTCATAATTTCTCCTCTACTTCCTCAATTGGCACAACTTGTGCCTTAGATTCAACTACTAGTGCATCTCCATCCCCATCATCCTATAATCCCACCAACAAGAGTTGTAATGGGGGAATATCTATATAATTACAAACACACACATTATGAATCAAAACACATATTTTTCACATTTACGTAATAGGAAAATTATATCAATATTTAAGAAGAATTTTCCCAAAACCAAACCACATGTTCAAAACCAAGGCCCTAATAGTACCCTTAATCATCATACACCTAAGTCATGATAAATGAGGGTAATAACATTCTAATTATCAAGTCTCAAATTATACACCCATATATTCTGGTCTTGCACCATTTTAAAATGAAATTAAATTTCATGTTTAGAACAATTTTGATTTCAATTTCACACATGTGAGGAAAAATAGTATAATATCAACAATATACCCAAAACTCATTTTCACAAGGATTCTTAAAATGATGCATGACACTGTAATCATGAATAATTAGAAAGATTCCTTAAAAATCAAATATGAGGCCATATTGGGCCACATTTCAATTATAAACACATACCTGAATCAATAATCCCATCATACAACAAGTGTGTCCCCCAATGTAAAATAAAATTCCACTATAATAGTAAACAACATAAACACTAATTTGAGAAAAGAAAACCTCTATTGATACCACATCATAACATCATAGATCGGTTTCCACACTCTGATGCCCCAAGATGGTTCTACACATGAACAAATGAATTCCTCCCTATACTCCAAAGGCTAACAACTAGCAGTGAGGTTCAATTTTGATCTTGGGAAGATATACACTAAATTATCACTGTGATTCACCATTGAAAAAATAAGCAACATTTCGTTAAATAATATAAGAAAATAAATAGTTTAGTACCAAGATTATAATATAATAAAACTAGGAAAAAAACTTCGAAATCAAATATTATATATTCCATGAAAATGTACATGTAACGTGTAAAAAATTAAACTCAAATGTAAAAATAGTAACAACTTCGAATTGGTCCTGAACCACATCTGGTTCCCACATCCACGCCCCATCAAACTCATCCATCTAAAACATGACCTTTTCCTTTTACCTAACCTGCAATAATAAAGCCTATTCAAGTACTGATTATGTAGTTTGAGTTGGTTATTTATAAAACTATGTAGGCCACCACCAATGATGTCTAAAAAATTTAATTCCAAAACGGTGTAGACAGTTGTATAAATAAGTATGTACAATGCGTAAATTAACAATTTATCACACTCTAAAATATTTTTTATTAACAACATAAATCCTTAGGATCTTGAGGACCCGTGAACCTCAATATCTTCTTCTGTCTATGATTGATTATAAACCATTCAAACCATATATACAAAAATCATTTAATAATTGGGTTTTCTATATCTATTTTAATTGAATTCACTCTCATGACTACATGGGACCATATCCCAAAGCCAATCTTAATGACACAGAACATCTTTTTTTGCTCCTCATGGTTATTTGCGGTGCTATTATGTGTCCCACACCCCTAGGTATTTTGAATATAAGTCCATGTACTAGGAAATTTTTTCATGCATGCATTTTTTCATTATATGTGTACTTGGAGCATAATTTTGGTTCCCACACTCAAATATCAATCTATCAGATATATCAAATATATATCATATATAATAATATCACATCCTTAACTATATCATATCAATCATGATTAAACAATATTATCTTGTTAGTCATAATAACTCCTATTAATTAATACAATGTTAAAAAAATCAAAACCATTCAATGATTATTTCTAAAATTCATTATCCACATCTAATATATTAATTAATTATTCACATAATTAATTTTTATCATTCCATTAATTAATATTCACATTTAAATAATCACATACCATCCAATAAAAATTATCATGTCCTTATAATTAGTTGAAAAATTATTTATTCTTAATTCATAACATCAATATCACATAATTAATTCTATAATTAATTTTCATGAATTTAAAATATATATATCATATAATTTATCCTATAAAAATTCATTCACAAGTCCCATAATTCCAAAAATTCACAGTTATTCAATTCAACAAATTTTATAAATTTATCATGCATATAAATTTATAAATAATTATATAAATTCTACAATTTAATATTTTTAATGAAAATCATGACTATGGTAATTGAATATTATACCACCTACCTCAATTTTTATAGGAATTATCACCCAATAGAAATGCCCAAAAATATGGCTGGATAATGAAATATAATGAGATCCAAATCTCAAAACCTTAAATAAATATAAAAAAATTAATATCTATTTCGTTGTTAATCAAGGTCCACAAGACAATATCTTGATTCACCAAATCTATACATAAATAAATCAAAAGATAATATTACATCCCACCAAAAGAATAGGAGTTGGAAGGAGGATGAACGAGAAGGCAAAGGGAAAGGATCCCAATACAGTGAGAGGATAATATCACATATCTAGGCATTAAATCACAAAAAAAATTTCATAAAGGTTAGTAATTCATTAAGAGTGCTCTAAAACAATGAAAGAGGACATATGGTTGAACTAAGGTTGAAATACGTGAACTATATGTATTAATGGAATTTTTAAAATATTTTAGGGATAAATTTATTTTCATGAATGTTATCCAGGGTAGGGGTTCATGTATTTTCCTATCCATGCACTAAGTTTGTCCTAATTATTTCAGGGGTGCATAGATTATATTTTTTGAGGATACTGTTTGAGAAACCATGCACCATCCCTAAAAACACCCAGTATTTAAGGTATCATGGATTTCTGGCTTGTAGCGCACAATGTACTCTATACATTTTCATACTGTGCATGTTACCTTTTTCATCCATTTTTTCTAAATTTTCATCCAATCACACCTCAAATTTCTACCAAATTAAAATTATTCAAAAATAGACAAAATAGTACTTGAATTGAAACCAGAGTCCACTAAAGAAAAGGTCATGATCATACACAGATCGTTGTGAATTTCATACATTTATTCTTGTTGAAATGTTATATCTATAATTTATTAGAACAATATAGTAAATACATATGGTCACTAAGATGGTGTAAAAATTGGATCTACAATAACTGTTAATCAAGTTACACAATGTCTTCCACATATTGTAGATGTATATGTATGTTCCTGACCTAACAAATGTTATTGACTAGGGAATTTTGAACATCATGTATAAAGATAATCTTTATAGAACCTAAATGTTGAATTCCTCATGTGTTAATCATATTTTAATGATATAAATAATATACATTCTGTAAATCTTGTTAAATCTATTTAATCTATCTAAATTCGTGTGTACAGATTATTAGTCTCTTTATGACTTATATAATTAATTTAATATATTTTTCTTCTAATGAAATTATCTTATGAATTATTATGATTAATTAATTCGATGAATATCATTGTTTAATTATATATTCATAGATTTGGCTATGTCTGAGAAACTGTGACCATCTAGACACCATGACCATCCAGAGCCCATGACCATCTAGACATTATGACCATGCAGACACTGTGATCATGCTGAAAACGTGACCATCCAGACACAATGACCATCCAGACATCATGACCATCCAGACACTATGAAAATCCAAACACCACTTACAACACTATTTCAAAGAGACACTGTTGCATGGAGACACCGTTTACAGATAGATTGTGACCCCATTTCTTAATTTGTTTTTTCATTTTCAATTTCATTTATTACGGTCATATTATATGTTTTTAAATGTATTGAGATAATTAGTGTTTCTTTGTAGACACATCACATGACAGTAAGATGTATGAGGTGCCAAATACATGCATCATGTAAGCACCAAAAAATGACATATAAGATTAAAAAGAACAAAGAGATTTTGGGGACTATTGCAGAAATCGTGTAAAAGAAAGAAATGTGTGTTCATGATATTGAAAAGGCATGATCATTCATGCAACCCCAAATTTATAATGAACGCACGAAGCATACATGAATCCTAAATTTGAGAAAATATATGCACCATCAACTCCACGAATAACACGATCCATATCTAGCTGAATTATGATACTCTATTTTCATCAAGAGGTGTCGATTTCTGTATAATATTCATCCCAGATGTCATGTGGTACATAGATTGACACTCATATCAATTCTAACATTATCTCATCATTTCTGATCTATTGTGTATTATTTTAATTATTTGAGAAATGTGTGAGTCCATTTAAAAATAGGAATTTTCTCTTACACCAAAATTAATGACACAAGATATCCTTTATTTTAAATGGTTTTTTCTCTATTGTATTACAAAATATATGTGTCGAAGAGGTCCATGTGTTACATGTTATTTCATACCCATGATGAACTGTGGAAGAGGTTGTGTGACTGGACAATCATGTATTCTTTTTTTAACCGCGATCTAGTGTGTCGATCAATATTATTTATATAAACATCTTGGTGGTAGGTAATCATTATGTGGATTGGATTAGGTCTCGACATGATACTGAAGCACTTTTTTCATATCTGATGTGTTTTTTATTTTAATTTACTCTATTTTACTATTTAATTCCTAAATCACTAAACTAACATTGATAGTTAATATAGGAAATATATTATAATTTATTTTCCTTATTAGAATAGTTTAAAAATTAATTTAAATAACCAATATTAAGATTACTGATAATTAATCAATCTTCTATGAAGTTATTTACATAATAAAATATTCATAATTGTATAACCTTGATTGACTGGCTATATTTTAAATTATTAGGGATCCCTTTTAAGAACATATTAAAAAAATAATTTTTAATAGACACTCAATTCACTCCTACTTGATTACTATACTCTGACCAACATTGGGTTTCAATGTTTAATTAATAAAACATTGTTTTTGACACTATTTATCTATGATTTTTTTTGTATTTTTGAAATCTGTAAATTTCTATTAATTCAAAATTCATATCACACATAATGTATTTAATTATTATGGATAATAGATTTAAAGGTGATGTGGAAAATAGACCACCAATCTTTAGTGAAACTAATTATGCTCAATGAAAAAGTAAAAAGAAAATGTGTCTAAATATAATGAGCTTTGAAATCATGTCTTCAACTATAGATGAATATAATATTTATGCTGCAAATAGAATCACATGGGATGAACATTCAAAACATCCTACAATAACAATTGAAATGATATGAATTCTTTATACTGCTTTTTTTAGAAGGTGACATGGATTGGTTTCCTAGTCCATGTCAGAATGAATTTATTAAATAGAAAATTTACAACGAAATCTTGAGGTGTAAAAAGCATACACCATCTAAAAAATAGAAAAATGCCAACAAAAGTAAAACATTACAATACAAGGTATGCACCTTAAAAAGCCTCCAGAAGAAGATCTGGATGAACTGCCAATAGAGAGAGATCAGACCCAGCATGCCTTCAGCATTCTTCTTCCTCATATTCCAGAACAAATCAGCTCATCGTCAAGGCAAGGTCGCAACCAAACAGATGTTTGAAAAGTCAAGCATTAATGCGAACTCGAGCATTCCAGCTAACTCAAACCTTTAACATCAGAACCAGAGGCAGAAAACTTCTTAAGAGAGCTTCATAAAGATGTCAAAGCATGCTGCTCATCAAAAATCATCCTAATCATGAGATCATCCCAGAAAAAGAAAACCAAAAGAGATTAAAGGAATCCCAACAAATCAGCAACTTTTTCACTGTATAGAGAATCCAGTGTCCAGGAAATATTGGTAGTACGGGCTCAATGGCAGGTTTAGAAGCAGTTCCAAATAAGAATTCTTAAAAGTACATAAGAAATGAAAAAACATAGTCAAATATTTATGATCTGAAGAAAAATTCAAAAGGAGAAGTCAACAAGAATTCTAGAGGGTTAATATCCTTCTTCTCCTCAAAATACCATGTTCAACTTTATGAAATGTTTTAGCAGAAATTTCACCACTTTTCATTTTCTCATAGGACAATCCTTTTTTCTCTTCCCAATGTGCATCAAATTCCTTTAATTATTCATCAAGGGAGAGTTGTGGTGTAATCTCATTAGCCTCATCACCTCTAGTGTCATGAACTATCTCATTATTGACAAACTTAGTGGTATTGATAGAGCGAGCGGTGATGGTTATTTACATCTATGAGTAATCTCTCCTTTTCCTAGTTTTCCTAGGGTTAGGAGTGATGTATCCGTCTTCATCCACCGTGAGTTATTTTCCCTTTCTGGCCATTGATTTCAAGAAATTCTCCTCTAATTTCCTAGTAAGGTCTTCTACTTCTTGAGGAACATCACTGGTTTTAAAGGATTCCTCCTATTCAGCCCATTGGGCTTCCTGTGTTTGGGTGATCATATCATGTTCCTTAGCCACAATAATTGTTTTAGAATCATCCCATGTGTTAGAGGGTTCCAGTAAATCCGGAAGTCTGTCCATATGAGTAGAAACCTTTTCTGTGGAAACCCTAACATCATTAGTAAAATCTGTCTCTGGAGGATCTATATATTCCCTCTTATCCAAGTGAACTACATGAACATAGTTCTCCATCTTATTTTTTGAAGTGGAGGGGTCAGCAGTTTTCTCTTTTTCCACCCAAACAGACTTAGTGACCTCTGTCCCTACTGGTCTTCCACAGTTAGAGGTCACATGTCCCAACTTAAAAAACGTTGACAATAATCAGGGAGTTCTTCATAAACAAATTCTTGGTAGAAACCATGATCTCTATTTTGAATCCATATGTAAGGAGGGAACTGCTTAGAGATATCTAACTCAACACATATTCTAGAAACAGAGGGACGAGTGAGATTTTTAGTTACATTGTCATGTTTTAAAGGATTTTCCATTAGATTTGATGTTGGAAACAATGCTATTTGTTTGATCAAATGAAGGGGAAGTCCAGGAAATCCTACCCAAATGGGGACAATCGGAGATTCTGCAGAAGGTTCAAAGTTGGGTGTCCATTTTAAAACCCTCATAGGGTATCCCCCAAAGAACCAGATTTGTCAAATCCAGATCCGGTAATAGTATTCCTCTGACGAAAACCGAAGAGAAATATGTGTAGAATTGAGGAGACCTATGTGAAAACCCATGAATCCTAACGATTCGAGTGATGTTCTAAGAAATTTCAAGGAAGGTCTGCGCTTTGGAAAGTAACCAATTAAAACATATCGCAAGTCCGAAGCAAGAAGATTTACCTCCTCCAAAGAGAAATTGATGGATGTTTTCCCGTGGTGTCGGTAAGCTTTTGGATCTATCTTCACATCAGAGTCCGTGATGTCATTTGCAACTGAATCCAAAGATCAACCCGCAACGACTTCATCGAAGGGTCGACGATTAGGGTTCGACTCATGGGGTATCGGGTGTCACAACTTATCTTCAAGAGTCGGTCTCCCATTAAATTTGGGCTACCTTGTCTATTTCACATTAAGGATCATATATTTAGAATGAAATGCGACTTAATACTTATACTATTAAACATTATTACATTAAAATTAAACCTTCTGAGAATATTTTGGACATGTATATTAGGTTCAAAGAAATTTTCAACACAATGATTTCTCTACGGAGAGATTTAACTACCAAAGAAAAAATAGTGAGGATTCTCAGATGTCTACCTGAAAAATGGAGAGCCACCTCTATCACTATTAGAGAGTCATACAACATCAGCATGAAACCTATAAAAGAACTCATTGGAAAACTGTTTATGTGGAAATAGGAGATGAAACTCAAGAAGGAAGAGAAGGATGAACCGAAAAGAAAATCTATTGTATTCAAGACCACCACCTAAAATCACAATGACAAATAAAAGATGGAAGAAATATTGAAAAAAAAGTGACATGACTGATGAGATTATCTACTATGAATTTAAACGATCAAGGCTAATCAAGGATGACATTCCCAATAACATGCATAAAATAAAATATGAGAATAAAGATATAAATTATAAAAAATGAAATGAATGTAACATGGAGTGCTTATGATTACAGTTAAAGTGACTCCAAATCTTCACATTATGAACAGGATAACAAAGCCTATAAGCATTTTATGAAAAAAAAATCTTAGGTAACCCTGGAATCTTTTGTACACAAGTCATATTATTCTAGTGTCCACAGTGACTCTAAAAATATGTCTAGTGATGCATTTTTTGTGTACTTTAATATGCTTGAGGTTACATGAAATTAATTAAAAGATAAATTCATGTCTTTGATGAAATATCATGCTATTAACTCAATTTTTAAAACTAAACTCACTAGATAATTAGAGAAAAATGATCAATTACTCAATGAGAAAAATAAACTAAAACTATCTAATGAGAAATTTAAAAAGGATCTTGAATGGTTTACTAATGGTAAATATATCTTGGTAACAATTAAAGGAAAACAAAATTCTCCTAAATATACTACAGGCAATTGCTATCAACCTGGTAAACAAAATTTTGGAAGAACTAATTTTGTTTCTAAATCTAGGACATATGGCATTACTCCTTGTTCTGGAAAACATTTAGTTAGTCCAGGTTATGATACAATCTCTAATATTTAAATCATTTGGGGACCAAATATAGTTTATTTTTCAAATACTTCACATATTCATATAGGAAACCTCTGTGACAGATATGGGTTCCTAAGGAAATAGGAACTAATAATACTAGACTCAAACAAGTATGGGTAAAAAAAACAATTTTTATTTGACAATTATATAGAAAATTTTAGTAAAGGGTTCTTAAATAAGATTATGTTACTTGTAGAGTGAGTGTTTGATACACATGAAAGGTTACTATTAATGAATCAAGAAAATAATGAATATTGATGGAAGACATGACACATATTCTGACAATACAAAAGAAATATTATTGTCCTTCGCCAAAGAGATAACCCTAATTCAGTTTTTATTTCCAAATTACATATTTTCAATGGATTGAAATATAATATTCTTAGTCTTTCCCAATAATTAAATGATGGGTTTCATGTAAAATTTGAAAATGAGGCGTGTGATGTTTTTAATTCAAAAAATTAATTAGTTTTTTTCTTCATTACAAAATGAAAATGTATATTCAATTAAAATTCAATCTTTAGCTTCTCAAAATTCTTCGTTTTTAATTTTGTTTCACCAAGAGTCTTGGATTTATCATATGAGACTAGAACACTATAACACTCACTCCTTTACAATGTTAAATAGAAAAATCATATTCAAGGACCTACCCAAAATTTAATTTCCAAATAATAAATTGTGTAATCCTTGTCAAAAATAAAATCAAAACAAAATATGCTTCAATCCATTGAAAGAAGTGTCAAATTCTCAATCCCTCAATTTGGTTCACATGGATCTATTTGGAACATCGAGAGATTCCAGTTTAAACAGGAAGAACTATGTTTATATTCTTGTTGATGACTTTTATAGATATCCTTGGACTTTATTTTTGGTTCAATAATGTGAAGCCTACTATCCTTTTACCAAATATTCCAAAAATATAGAAAATCATAGTGGAATTAGAGTTAAATACTTAATAATTGATGTTGGGAATGAGTTTGAAAATGAAAAGGTTGTATCCGTCTACTCACAAAATGTTTATATTCATAAATTATCATCCCCTGAAACACCTCCATAGAATGGAGTTGTAGAAAGAATAAATAGAACCCTAGAAGAGATTGCTAGGACCGCGCTTAGTGAATATGACTTACCCATTTACTTTTGGGATAGAGCTGTCAGTACATCTTGTTACATAATCTGTAATGTATTGATTTGACCTATTCATAAAGGAACTCCATATGAGTTGTGGAACAATAAAAAACCCAAAGTTATCTACTTCAAAGTATTTCTTTGGAAATTCGATATCTTTAATACTAAGAAAAATATTCACAAATATGCATCAAAGAGGGATGATAGAATCTTCTTAGGATATTAAAAATACATTAAATCCTATAGAGTGTTTAATTAAAGAACTAAATGTGTGTAAGAATATGTCCTTGATAAATTGGATGAAACATATCCACATAAGCCTAAGACCACTCTAGAAAACCTAAAGGATGATGTTTCAAATCTGGAAATTAATTCAAAATCATCTAACCATCCTGTAAAGGAATCTGAGAAAACATCCAGTTCTGTAAATTCAGTAGATTCAAGTCACAATGAAACAGAACCTATTGAAGAACCTCAAATCACTTGTCCTTCTTTTTCAAGAGCTATTAAACCTCATAGGAACATTCCTTTACATGTTGTTGTAGGAGACATAGATAAAGAAACTCAAACTAGATATTCACTTTGAAATCATGTTTAACATCAATTTTTCTTGTCACAACATTAACCTAAATTCATTAATGATGCCATAAATGATGAATTTTGGGTGATGGAAATTAAATAAGAACTTAATCAGTTTGAAAGGAACATTGTTTGGAAATTGGTTTATTGACCTAAAGACACATTCACCATAAGAACTGAATGGGTGTTCAAAAATAAGGTAGATGAAACTGGTTATATAGTTATAAAAATGATAGATTTTATACACAAAGATATAGTCAAGAAGAAGGAATTGACTATAAAGGGTCATTTTCACTAGATTCTAGACTTGAAGCCATCAAAATACTTGCTTGCATATACTACTAAATCTGAATTATAAACTATATCAAATGGATGTCAAAAGTTCATTTCTAAATTAGTGTATTTATCTTAGGATGTATTTGTTTACAAACCCCTAGTTTTACAAAACCTCATTTTCTAATCCTCGTTTTTAAATTATCATAATCTTTATACAGTTTAAAAAAATGCTCTAAGGGCCTAGTATGACTGATTAAGTACTTTTCTTATTTCCCAAGGTTATACAAAATGAATTGTTGATCCTACCCTTTTTATAAACTGAATTTAAAATAATGTTTTAGTAATTCAAATCTATATAGATGACATTATTGCGGGATCTTCATAAAATTTTTTATATGTAGAATTTTCTAAAATAATGAAAAATGAATATAACGTGAGTTTAATGGGTGAAATCAAATTTATTATCGAATTTTAAATATATTTAATTAATGATAGTGTTATTTTAATTCGATGTAAATATAGTAGAGTTCTTATAAAACGTTATAAATTGGATAACACTAAATATAGTGAGACTCCAATGTGTACTACTTGTATGTTGGATCTTGATGAAGATGGAAAATATGTCGATCAAACCACTTATAGATGAAGGATTGGATGATTACACTACTTAACTGCTAGCTGACATGACATTATGTTTAGTGTGTGTATGTGTGCTAGTTTTCAAGAAAATCTTATGGAATCTAATTTAAATTATGTTAAGATAATTATCAAATAATATATTTAAAAACCTATGTGGGACTGTTCTATTTTAGAGGACAACCATTTGAATTAGTGAGTTATTTTGATTCCAACTTCAGTGGTTGTAAGTTAGATTGAAAACTCACCTCTAGAACATGTCCATTTTTGGCATGTCACTAGTATCATGGAGTAGTAAGAAAAAACAATCTTGCATTATCTACAGCAGAATCTGAATACATAACTGATACTAGTTAATATGAAAAAAAAATTTAGATGAAACACATATTACTAGATTATGAATATCAATTCAGCCATGTACCTTTAAATTGTTGCAATACAAGTTCTATTAAAAACTCAATAAATATTGTTTCACACTGTAGGACAAAACATATTAATGTGAGTCATAACTTTTTGAGAGATAATTATCAAAATGTTTAAATCACTTTTGAATTCATTGGAACTGAATATCAGCTTGCTGATATATTCCCCAAACCACAAAATTCTGATACAATGTATTTTATCATACATGAATTGGTTATGATAAATATTATGTAGTAAGTATATTTTTTCAATGTTTTCAGTTTCACAAGTAATTGTCTTTAGATTATTGTTTAACTCTAGCAGATCTATAGTTTTACTATCTTAAGAGTTATTGTTTCATGATTATGTTCTAATAGTTACAATTTCTTGGTTACTGTCTAGAACTTACAGTCTCAAACAATATGGATGCACAGTTTAGAAATTAAACTGTCATGGTCCCACCGTTAATGCTTGTTATGTTCTCACCATGAAGGCATGTTACGTTCTCACCATGAATATTCTTTATTTTTTTAATACATTATAACCCATATCATAGTAATTAATTATTTAATTCTTATTTACATTCCAAAACATTTGATCCCATGATGGTTTATATCACAAAATTATAAAAACTGATGATGTTCACTCATTTTTCAATTGATCTCTCTTCTCTCAAACAATATCCCCTCTTTCAATACATATCTATCTCGAACATTTGGTGAATTCCCAAGATGAAATACCCATTATCGTCTACTCCTGAGAAGCGCAGTTCAATTAAGTAGTTGAAATTCACAATGATGTTAACACTCAAAGGCCCTCTAAAACTGAATATGGTGAACATAGTAGTGGTACATGAAAATAAGATATTCCCTTAGTGGCTGCGGTCGAGTAAGTCTTTGGTATTGAAAGTGAATACAATTAATGAATGTCTTGATTGGTTCATAATATAGGATATGCCTATTTATCGAAAGCCAGTTTCATTGTTTTAATAATATGTTTAATTCACATCTGATTCAGAAGAAGGAATTATTTGTTTGAAGTTGGATCAATGGAATGAGCTATATATTTTCATTGAGGTTATGGGTTATAGGACATAAAATACCTTATGAGTGTATTTGTGAGGAATACTAGGGAGTACCTAAACCTTTGAGTGAGTTCATTTTTTGAAAGAATATTTGAGATGTTTAACTAGCAATGAAACTTAGACGAGATCCATAGCTTCCATGCTCGATGGATAATCTAGACTCATGTTTAAGTTTGTTCAGAATTTCATTATCTTCAAAAAGGTGATTTTTTTTACTCAAGTATCAGGAAGTATTTTTGATACATCTCATAAAAAATGGACATAATTTCAACATATGAATGTATTTTATACCCCAAATTTGTGAGATGATAATGGAAAACTCCACGTGAACCTCCCTGTTTTATTCGAGGCTTATCAGAACTAGGTTTTATGCAAAGGAATTGGTTGGACCAAATGAAGAATGTATTATGGATTATGATTTTTTCCTTTCTAAATTTATATAAAAGAAAGTGAAACTCAATTGGAATACATGGAGGATTGAATGGATGGAAGATAATGATAGAGTTTATGAGATAATTAATTCTAAGTAACACCCTTCAGGACTTAGGGATATTTCGGATTCTAGTTTGGAACTAGATAAACTTGTTGAATATTATGATTGGGAGGAATAAGAAGAGGAAGTCATACCTCTGAATGAAACAATTCTAGTTGAGGAATATAGTAAATCTTCCCCTCATGTCTTTTTTGAGAATGAAATGCCTGTCCCTGAAAAAGATGTTGATCTAGATGAACAACTTTCTTTAAAAATGAATCTTCTAGTAAGTTAAGTGAATAGAATGTTGTAGAAGATAATTTAGAAGAAGTTCATTCTATTGTGAAAGAAACTGCCCTTGTGAAACACCCATAAGAAAAACCTATTCCTTAAGATATTCCTTCTACTAAAGAGAGAATGGGGAAAGACTTTCATTTGTATAGAAATAAAATGGATGAGGAAATTAGGAATTAATTCATGGAAATAGATCAAGGATCTAAATATCTCAGTGTTAATAAAGATTAACATATTGAGTGGGTGCAACCACCCAATATGGAATTTGTTTATGTCCCTAATATGATTGATCAAATATCATTGGATACATGGTATAAATTCCCCAGATATTTTGATGTGACTGATTCTTAGGTTAGTCTCGGTTAAAGGAAATGATCTATCTACAAATTTTTATTTGAAACTAGGATTACCTCCTGAATATATATCTTCCAAAGAACATGAGCCTGTCTTAGCTTATATTCATGATCCCTTGCAATAATCTCAAGTCTTGGCGAAGAAAGATAATATGGAAGCATTTGGTTCTACCATATTAGATGGATTTGAAATGATCATGAATAATAAACCTACTTCTGTAACCAATTTGAGGGCAAGAGATGCTTCACTATTGGTGGAAAAGGCTATATGGATGATTCACCCCCAAGATTTTTCATGAGATCCTTGATGCCAACGTTGAGAATAAATTGATTTGTGATGATGTAATGACTCTCAATGTTGTGGTTGAAGAAATGTAGAGAGTGATAAGCTCATGACTGGAACCTATTTCTTATTCTATTAAGGATATTGTTAGTCATACCCCATATGATGTAGCCTCACAGATTCATCGTAATCTGTCCTCTTTGTATGAAAAGGTTGTTAAATGAAATAATATGATTGTTAAAGTGATACGTGAGATTTTTATTGGTCTTATGAAGATAAATGATGAATATATGGGTGGTCTCTAGAATATTCTAAATCAACTAAAATCCCTTACCTCAGATGTCGCTGCTTCTCATAATTCTAGAAAATAATCTCAACCTTATTTTGAAAATGATATTCTTCAAATAGTTGTTAAATAAGAACATCAATTTGTGATTAGTGGCTTTGAGAATAAATATATATCTGAATCTATCAAGAACATGGAAAGAGTTTTTTTTGTGATAATTCATACCAAGATTTCCAATGATGCTCATCAAGAAATTGCTAAGAAGGTGGACTCCTACTTCAATTGGATCTTCTCTAAGATTGAAATGACCAACCACTTTAAGTAACTCATTGAGAATTTGATGATTCATCCTATAACACAATATTTTAAAACTCAATACCAAAAGCTCAAATATTTAACTCCATTTTTGTATTATTTTATAGAGAACAAGGATTCCATTGAGAAAGATATGTAGTTCGGTGGAGAGATCATTACTGACATCATTATTATTTTCAGGCATTACCTTCATGTTTAGAGTACTGCAATTGTCACCCCTATAGATGCACCCCTGATATCTGGTTTCCTACCTTCTCATCCAATGCCTTTGCCTCTACATCTATGTCTGTCTCTCATGATCTACGTCAGACTAGGCATGTTATCCTTCATCCACAATTTCTTTGGATGTCCACTTAACTTACCTTGTCTCCTTCTGTTTTTGAAGGACACCATTTCCTTCATTGTCTATTGGTTCACTTCATTACTCTACATCTAATTCTACTTCTATGTTTTCTCCTTCTTATGATACTACCATGGGAAAACAGAAAACCAGCCCGTTCTAAAGAACTATTACTATTATCTTTTGATATGGATGTTTTAGGTAGTCTTGTTCATGACTGTTTGTAATGAGACCTTTTAACCATCTAATGCATTGTGAAATTTTATTATCTACTTCTTATTTACTCTTTTTGATAATCCCAACAAGGGGATGAACATGTATTCTATATTTAATAAATGCACATTAAATAAGTGATACATTACCTAAGAAAAAATATCTCACTCAAATTATTTTTGATCTCAAAAGGGGGTGTTTTTTGGACTCCTAATGTGTTAAACATGTTTTAATGATAAAAAATCATATGCATTATTTAAATTTTTTATTTCAATTTATTATATCTAAAATCATTTGTACTGATGAATAGTTTCATTATGCCTTAAATAATAATCTTAAACTATTTTGTTTCTAATAAAATTATATTATGAATGATTATGTTTTATTCATTATATGTATATTATTGTTTATGTATATATATAGAGATTTTTTATGTTTGGGAAACTCTGACCATCCAGACACTGTGACTATCCAGACACTATGACCATCCAAACACAATGACCATCCAGACACCGTGAAAATCTAGACACTAGGACCATCTAGACATCGTGACCATCCAAACACTGCTTACAACATTATTCAAGGATACACCATGTCATGGAGACAATGTTTACAGACATACTGTAACACCATTTCTTAATATATATTTTTTTCATATTTCAATTTACTTCTTTTCATTCATATTTTATTTTTTTAAATGCACTGACATAATTTATTTTTCTTTATAGACATGTTTCCTCATAGTATAAGGTATGGGGTGTTGAATACATGCATCTTATCGACTCGAACACATGCATACTAAGATTAAAAACAAGGAAGAGATCATAGTTACTGTAGAAACAATAGTGTAATAGAAAAACAAGTGTGTGTGCGATAACTAAGAATCACGATAATTCATACAACCTGACACTATGGAAGAACACCCAATGCATACTTGCATCCTAGTGTCAAGAACATTTCTGAACCATAATATCAATGAAAAACATGATTCAGATATAGATGACTTATGATACTCTATTTTCTGCAAGAGGAATTGATTTCTACATCAGATTTATCCGAGAAGCTGAGATCTACATAGACTAAAACTCAGAGCTCTTCTAACCTTATCAAATCATTTATACTCTTTTATTTAATATTATTATCTTTTGAGCAATGTGGGTGTCTATATAAAAACATGCATTGTTTCCTTCATCATACGAAAGTATACATGATATCATTTCTGTTACATTTTTTACACATGAGTATTCCCATTCATATGTGTGGAAGATGTACCTATGTGACGTATTAGTTCATTCCCACAATGAACTGCAGAAGAGGTTGTGTGACGTGGACAATCTTGTGTACCGTTGTTAACCCAAATCCATGGTGTGGATCAAGCTTATTTATATAAACAGCTTGGTGGTACTTATCACTAAGTGGAGTGGATTAGGTCACAGCTTAAGATGAAACCACTTGTTTTATATATGTTCTATTTTTTATTTAGTTTCCTATGTTTTACTATTTAATTTAGAAACCACTAAATTTACTTTGATAATAAATCATAGAAAGAAGTTATAGTTGATATTCTATTATGGAATAGATATAAAATTACTTTTAATAAATGATATTAATATTACTGAGAATTAACTAATCTTCTCGGAAGTTACTTAAACATTCAGACATTCATAACCATATAACATTGACTGACTAAGATATATTTAAAATTATTGGGGGACATTTTTAAGAATATCATTAAAATATAAATTTTTAACAGATACTCAATTCACCCTCTCCTGGGGTACTATATTCTATGAAACACTAATTTATATCATGTATCATCAGAACAAGAACTCTTTGGGGTGATTATATTTGTTGGATGTATAGTGTAAGCATGTTTATCTTACTAAGGGAACCTATAAGCATGTGAACAAAATTCGAGCCGAGTACCCCTGTATTTTTAGTATTCAATTTTATTTATGGGGGGAATAATCATAATTTTATTAGAATTTAATGTCTCTATTTCTAATTTTCAGGATTTTAGAGTAATATATGGAAAATATTTGTAGCCATGATCAATGAGTGGATGCGACTCTGAGGTCAGTGAGGCTAATATTTTATTAAATAAAAATAGAAAATACATTGTACCACATCAAAACATAATTTCACAAATAAATTAAAATATTCAAGAATAATTATTTTATCATAAATCTATGAATTTCTTTGAATCAATATCATACTTTTTACCCTTGTTGTGATAAAACATTTTTCGGTATTTTTTTATTTGTTTATGTTCATTTGTAAGCACACGTATTAAAATAAATAAAATCATTTCTTTTTTTTCTTACAAAATATGATATAAATATACTCTATAATTATGAGTTATAGAAAATTCTCCAGATGGGACCCATAACCATATGATTATGAGAGTCTCCATTGGGGGATAGACTGGAAAATGATAACTTAATGCGTATCATTATATATTTCACGTGGATCATTTTTAGCCCCAATGATCTAGGAACTCTCCAATGATGAAATTGTTTATTTGTTCATCATAACTAGAAAATATAAACAAAAGGTATTTCATTTATTAAAATATTTTATATCACTTTTTATTTTTAGATGATTAATATTAATTATATAAATAAGAAAATTGATTCACATGTAGATCATTCTTGGGGATTCATATTATTATCATGGGTTTTGTGAATCTATTAATTTTGTGTCAAAAATAATTCATCATTCTAATTGATATGAATCAAGGATAAATAAATATGTATTTGAACTATTCCTCGAATTGTGAATCCTGTATTTATTCAAAAAATATTCACATTCTCATCTATTATAAATTCACTTTAATGGTGATTATATATATACCCTGAATGTGATCCTTGTGTGTCCATTATTTAGAACACAAGATCAGTACAAAAGATTCAGTTTCATTATAGAGGGATAGATTGAGGTGTTTCGATAAATATGAACAATCATATGTAAACTTTGATCAGATCTGGTTTCCTTAATTCATATTTTTTCAAGATTTTATGGTGTTTTTTGATGATGGATGAATCCCTAGAAGTGAGTGTTTTTGAAATTCAATTACTTAGAAATCTATGGACTCTTATAGGCCAAGATGAATGTTTTTTAATTTTTCTGGTAGTTGTTTTGGTGGTGGAGGCGACATGAGTGGAATTATTGTGATAAACCATGGATTCTAGGAGAATTCCATCTACATGATGTGTAGACCATATAATAGATATTTTGTAGTCTACCATTTAGGTAGTATAGATTATGTGTAGTGAAAAATATGATGTTTAATGTGACATATATCACATAATGTGTGACTCGGTGTTGGTGGATCTAGTTGTAACTCGAATAGAACATTGGAAAACACATTTTAGGGGATATTGAATGGAAACATACTCTAGCATGGTCTATTAGCCATACATTTCCATGTCCAAATTCTCGACCTGAGATGCATAGGGAGGGCCATATGTACACAGGAGGGTTCCACCCTTAGTTCTATCATGACCTCTATACTTCATATATAATATAATGGAATTTAATCTATATGGATAAATATATTTCATGTCAGAATACATTACTTGAACTTAGAAAAGTCAATCATGAAATTCCATATACCACTTTTTACGTATCCCTAGGCATGTTGATTCCCTTATTCTCATACATATTTACTAGTATAAGTTGAGCTTAATCTATTGATCCATCCCTAAAATGTTACAATGTCAAAATAATTTTTTTTAAATTATTCAGTTCCCCTCTATGTGATAACATTAGATAAGGTTTTCAGGAATAATCTCATAAGGCTAGGGGTGAGACACTAAATATAATCACATTCCCTATATGGTTTTTAGGGAATATTCATGGCCATGTTATATTGAAATGTAATACCCAACATACATGGATGTTCAATACTGGATTTTCACTAACCCCATAAGAAATAGGTTTTATCACCTATCTATATATTATCATCTTTGTATATATAGTGGGTATAACAATGGTGTGTCCCTATGAGAATGACCTCTTGGATTTGTGTCCTCAGTGATTACTTGTATCCAGGATCGAGTTTAACATAACAATCAGTACATTGAATCAATTAGTTTAATCCTTGGGATGGTAGTATGGATATGAGTGCTACTGTACTGGGATTCAGTTTTGATTATTTAGGATTTATATTTATTTTATTATTGTGTCCCTTATTCTATATGAATTTCTTAATAAGAGAATACTATTCCTTTTATGCATATGTATTTTGAATTTTGTGTGTCCTTCATGTTATTTTTATACTCAATAAAATGTGGGATCCAACCACACATTTTGTGTCATATGAAAATGACATTCCACTAAATGGTGTACCAAAGAGGACTGTGTGTATGATGAACATAATAATATAGGCCAGACATGTGTAATGAATTATTTATACAAAAAACATCCCCTTAATTATATCTAGTTAAAATATTTTGTAAATTCTTGAGGTCATTTAATTTTTCTATTTTGCTTCAATATACATATTCCAAACCGTAATTTGAGATATAGTTTATGAATGAATTATGTTATTAGATATTCTTTTTATATCATTAATGTTTTTCTATTTTTGAATGGGTTATCGTGTATAGGTTCTTAGGATTAGACCCCCATATTGTGATATATAATTATTCTAATTGGTTTTTATCCACTAACTAGTTGTAAGAGGGATATGGGGTAACACATAGCTTACTTTTCACCAGGAGGACACTAGTGAAATGGGTTTGACACATTGAATGTAAATTTAATTTTTAGTAGTATTAATTTTTTAATTAATTTTTTATATCATATAATATCATATTAAAATATATAAATCCAAAATTTATATTTTTTATTTTCAAAAAAGAATATCAACAAATATACAAAAAATATCACTTTTTAAATTTTAAATAAATAATTGTTTTCTTCTATTTTCATATTTATTTTATGGACTCATAATATGTATTAATGAAATTAATAACATATTTTAATTTTTATAAAATGTCATCAAAATAAACAAATATTATTATTAAATGACATAATAATGTAATTTACTTCATTACATATTTATTTTATCATCCTCTCATGATATATATATATATATAGGATCTTCTCTTACACTGTTCATTAAATATTTATGATTTTTAAAAATAAACATATTTAATTTAAAGAATTATTATAATTAAACTAAAACCATATATTTTTAAACATAATTATCAATTATAAATCCAAACAACATTACCCAATACTTTAAAAAATATGCACATGTACAGCGTCCTCGCCGATAAATTTTAATATTTTTATCATCAAATAATTTTATTTTATAATAATTAGTTGATAAATGTATGATATTTTTAGTAAATTACCCTTTATATTATTTTATAGTGGTTTTATCAATTATATATTTCATTATATATAATAATTTTATAATTTAATATAATATTATACATGAATATAAACTTTTATTTTAATTAGAATTTTAATTCCAATGTATTAGTCAACATTAACCTCATTAAATTTGATGGGAGAAATCAAATATAAATCCATTAAATTTTTTAAAAAAATATAAAATGTAAAATTATATGTTTTACTATATATTTTATAAAATACCATTAATAAAAATAAATATTTCTATAAATATTCAATTAATTAATTCCCTATATATTTAAAGGTGTGTTAGAAAATATTTTTCTTTATTTATATGGGTGTTGTTACTTCTTGAGCAATTTAAGTGTTCAAAATATTTCAATAGAGGAATTTATTTCTGTTATCCTATTCAAATTACTAAAAATATGTAACACCATGGAGGATTCTATGTAGTGATAATAGCATGGGAATATATAATAAAGAATAGTGGATGAAGACCCACAACACAAAATGTAAGGATTGCACTGTGGATATATCATGTAGTTGAAACCTAAAGGATTTTCATATTTTCCAGGTTACATTGGGAAAACATATAGGATTGAATAGTTTATTCTATTAGAGTTCATTTGTATTTGTTTACACTCTAATATACAGTGACCCTTATTGGATAAAATATTTAGTTTTATCTCTCAGATAGATCCATGATAACCTTCTATAATATTTTTTAATCACTACGTTGTAACATCTCCCTGACCCCCATCATTTCCTGTCAACTATTAATCCAGGAAAAAGTATTTTATATACCAGTCACAAGGTGATATCCATGGACTTTTTAGTTCCCTAATCCTAATATCATTGTTTATATATGAGGAAATCATTATGTTGGTCAAAACATAGTGTTACAAAAACTTTGCAATATCAATTCTTATTTTATTCCTCTATTTCCTAAATTTCATTTTTAAAACCCAACAATTTTAATATTCAAGATTGTTATTATGAGATTATTTTGGATTATTTCAGGTTTGGGTTCTTGTAGGATGATTTTTTATGAGTTTAGTTTCATGTTTTTTAAATTATTGTATATATACATGTATATATGGATATTTATGAATTTACTTTTGTGTGCTAGCATGTGTAAAAATTTGTAACTAGTTATTGTTGATAAATAGATTCTGTGTGGGGTACATATAAATTATTTTCTCCAATAGGGGGTTGTGTTTCTTTTTTATTTTATTATTTTTTATTATCATAATACCGTAGATATGAGTAGAGATTTCTGATTGTGTAAATAGTAATGTAATTTTTTTTTCCACAAGAAATGATAGAATAAAATGGTATTTTGAATTATGGGTTACTATGTTGATCGATGATGATAATGACATTAATTGTTGACCATCTCCAAAAATACATTCCTTAATGAAACTTTTTAATTAGAATATATTCCCATATTTTTTTAATTTTAATTTTTTCAGTTGTATGAAAAAGAAAAAATACATCGTGAATATATAAAATTATATTCATTATTTACAATATATAAAAAATTAAATAATCCATAAAAATTATTTAATAATTTCAAACCATTCTATAAATAGGATACTCATATTTATACATCGAACTTATTACATTACATTATATACATATAAAATTAAATCATAAAAAAGGAATGAAAGTAGATGCTTATTCTGTGCAATATCATGTAAATAATCAAATTTTATAAGTGAAAATAATATGATAATATGAGTATAATCAAAATACATGGGAATGTAAAAACCAAAAAAATATATGTTACAAATTATGGCTAGTCGAAATGGATATAAAAATAATATATTAGAGACTTCCACTTGCAAAAATGGAACAACAATAATGAACAGACATACATGCATAAAATAGTTATCCTGAATAACATTTTTATAACATAATGGTATCTAATATCATATAATAGTGATAAATTAGTATAAAAGTTATTATATTTATTTATGGGAAAAATGTGAGAGAATTAACTACTCCCATTCAATTTTGAATGAACTATTAATTTACATTTCATACACTGTCATGAGGTATTGAACATAAAAATTGAATATGTTGGTCATATTAGAACCCACCAAGTGTTATCCGTTCATTATAGTGTTAAATGTGATCAATAATTTATCATATCATAATGAAAATAAAAATTGAAAATGGGTTTCATATAATTTTGAAAAGGAATCACATTGGTAAGTCCTTAAGAATTTAATTAAATAATGAAACCCAACATACAAATGGAAAATATATGTTTATTCAAATTTATTTTTTAAAATTGTGTTTATATATCCTTCAATAATGATTATATACAATATGGTATTTACAATAAATAAATCATAGATATGTTATTATTTGACAATTTCTATAAGGGATTTATTTTTGGAATCTTGATCGGCAACCTTTAATTAATAGAAGGATGTTTAAGGTTTTCCTTAAGGAAATAAATTGGACGGAAATTTACTAAAAAATAAATGACTAAAAATTAATAAAATTTCACATATTTATGCAGGATTAATACAACATTGAGTATTATATAATATCGAAGGAAAATTATGAATTGAAATAATAATAAAAATTAAAAATTTTGATTCTATGTTATAAAGTGAGACATATAATCAATAGAATTTTAAAGAATGTTTTATCATTTTATGAAATTATTAACATATGGAATAAATTTTAAAAATAATGTCAAAGTTATGTTATAATATTTTGAATCATTTATAATTAATAAATTCCTCATTTTTTTTCAAATAATAATAATTCTTATTTCGATGATATTCAAATTAAAATATATAAAAAATGATACTGGATAGAACAAAATGATAAATTTTCTATTAACAACCATATAGTAAAAATTAATAATAATTCAAAATATTGAAACTAGTAAAAGGGAAATGTGATGAGAAAATGAAATTACACGTAAATTGGTTTTTAAATATATTTGATATCATTGGAATGGTTTAAAATAAACACAACTATTGCAAATACTTATTATAAGAGTTTTAGTTATTCTCAAAAATTACATAACTATTGATGGAATAATGATTTATAAATATAACATATTTATGTTAGAAATGACACATCCCACTATGTAGTAATAATATATCAAATAAAAGTCATATGATAAAAAAATTCATCGATGATATTAGTTCATGATACAAATTATAAATCAATGAATGATGTTAAGTTAACTAATATCCATATAAGAATGAATATTGTAAAATTATTTAGTTTTTCTGTTATAAAAAATAATTATAGTACCACGATGCTTAATAGGAAATACTATTTTAGAAATTATATTTCTAAAAAATATGTACTTGTAAATTTTGATTTATTATAATGCGAATAATCTCTTATAAAAAATAAAAAACATAATCAACAATTTATTAACCATATTAATTTATATAATATTAATAGAAATTATTTAAAATATTATCTATATTTAATTTTTATTTATTATATTCTATTTTTACTATTGTTTACGAGTAACTGTAATTGTTTTAAACTAGAATTTTAAAAGTGGTTTAATTTATTAATAATAATATTTTTTTCATTACCAAATATGATAACATTATGTAATTGATTATATATAATTATTTACATTGTTCTTATTTTATTTTTTTCTTATTCTCGCTATGATCATTAATTTTGGAATTGATGTTGTCTATAATTTACTGACATTAAATGAATGAAAATTGGAATATTATCTCTTTAACATGAAAATTACATTAAAATTCATGAAGAGATGTGAAATATTTTTTTCTTATTTAAATCAAAATATTTTTGTAATTATATTATCATATTCATCAATTATATTATATTATAGCATTTATCGTGTAGGTTTTGAAACTAATTGAAAAATGTTAATGCTATAATTAATTGACGATTATGGAGAAATTTTTATATACATTAATTATAACAATGGAAGTATGATTTATTTAAACACTTTAATAAAGATAAACATCATTTTTATAGTCATATAAATGAATATCTAATTGATATCAAATATTAAAAATTATGATTTCATTATTTTCCACGAAGTATGCTTGTATTAAACAGTTTATTTAAAAGAAATATATTTTTTCATAATATTAATAGGTGAACAATTTTTTCATTCCATAATACTTATAATTTCATAAAATTCATATTTATACAGTAAAAAATTCATAATATCATCTTTGATATGCGAATGTGTGAAATATGATTTCATATTGCATTGAATGGGTGAAATATATAAGATGGTTTGTTATCTTATAATAAAAAAATGTTATTAAATTCATAAATTTTTACTAAATTCCTAGTTTGGGTAATCAATTTTATTTAGTTAATTTTGAATATCAAAATCATTTCACGGAGGTTATCATATCGACATTCACATGATAAATGGTTTTTTAGTTTTAATAGTGGTTGAAATGGATTTAATAATGCACCTAACATTAATATAATAATATATAAGGTTATATATAATATTTATTTCATTAAATGAGGTTTTATGAAATATTTTTCAAAATATTTTTTTATAAGAAAATGATAAGGAGTGAGAAAAACTAATGCTGAAAAACATGGATTTCTCATGGTAATATCATTTGAATTATTGGTTTTCCACAAGGTAATTAAGAATAAAGGATTCAAAATTTTTTATATTAATCATTAAGGGGAAAATTTTAAGTTATTTAGTATAAAATTATAATATATTATTGTAGAATGATTTTGTGGAATTAAAATCTTTATATAAGATTAATGGTTGTACATTTTTGTTGTACCCAGTTGATTCCAATATTGGTTTGTAAATGATGAAATATCAAAGGATATATAATTTTAAAATAATAAAGGGGGTGATTTTTGGGATACCTACCTTTTAAAAACACACATGGTTGAAAAAAAATTATTCAGATCATTAGAACTAATAAAAGTTCTATATACACATTTTACATTAATGAGGGTCACTATGTTTTCAAATCAAATATTTATTTTTCATGAAAAATTAAAATGGAAATATGGAATAACCTCTATGTAGTTTTATAAAATATTAAATATGTTTTTTATAAACTAAAATTATAATGGTTTTTAAAAGTTAATTTCATATTTAACTCAAATGATAAATAAAGATACATTTAGAAAAGACGTGTTTCATATAAATATTTACATATGTAAGTAAAAATTATCAATATAACTACTTTTTTTGAAATTTTTCTATTCATAATAATTAATTAACTGGACCCTACATACAACATAGACAATTCTCCATAACATGGTCATTGAGTCATACCCCGCCATGCGACACCAATTATCCTGAATAAATGTGGTCCCCCACTGGGGGCCCACTCGGGTACATGAACGAATCATCTAACAAATTAGTATCCCCAATGGCCAATTATTTTTATTTTTACCATCTTAAAAACCACTCAAAAAAACCCAAGGTGTCTTCCCTGACGTTCACACATCTTAATGACTAGTCAAGGATAGGAAAACATTTCCATGCAGTTATAATAAGGTAGGAAGAAAAAAATAAATTCACTGTATTGATAAGAGACATATCATTTATCCTTTTTTGTTAGTTATCATTATCAGAACATACATTCACCATCTACTAAGAACAAAATACATGTTGTTGATAATATATCATATTGTAGACAGTTACACTGCCCTTCTATATGGTTCCTCATTTGATTCAGATGTAAAAACATGACCCCACTAACATCCCATACAGCTCACCATAACTTGACCATTGGGTCCTTTCTCTCTAAGCACAAAATGTTTCAATTAAAGAATGTAATCTCCATCCTAGGGCCTACCCATATTCCTTAATGAATCATAATATAATGAATATCCCCATATTCCAATAGATGTTTTTTTTCTTTTTATTCACTACCACAAAACCTTGTAATGTTACAAGGATTTACCCAATCAGGACAACTACTCAATTCCAAAAATGCTTAAATATGATGATATACTATGGTTTCATATAAATACAACAAGGTTATGATTGATTTTGTTGTATTTTTTTATACCATTTCAGGTATATCATTGTATCTTATTTCACCCATAGATGGGGTGTGTGCATGAATTTTGACATAGGAACCAGTTAACCTACTCATAAGAAAGGTAAGTGAAATTCCTTATTATTGTCGTCTGATTTACATAATTACTAGTGGATTCTGAGTTGTATTTTCTTGATTCCTAGTAAATTTTTGAGTTGATCTCAAATCCTAAAAATTTACCAGAACAGGACTTCCATAATGACTATTGTATCCCGAGTTACTTAATCTTCTGATCTCAGGTATCATGATTTATTATCCTCATGGGTTGTCCATGATACATCTATCTCCTTCATTATAATTTTTAAGAGAAAATATGTTGTAATCGATTTGGGTTTTTTGTGGCATGGTTAGCTCAAATACTCACTTTTTGGTTTTTTAAAATTTTAATTTATTTAAAATTATGTTATATAATATTTCTTATATTTATTGTAGTTATGAATTAATTGGTGGTTTCTTATAGTTTCTTTATTCTTACACCAGGATTTGTAATTTAGGTGTGCTTGTAGATTTTCTTAACTGAGATCTGGTGAAGTTAAATATCTATATGATTGATGGTTTAGGAATATATCATGCAGTTGCAGTGGGTCAGGAAAACATCGATTGAATGTAATATTTATATTTATTTCTATCACTCTTTATGTATCTTATTCATACTATATTGATAGGATTACCGCATTGGGTACTCTTTTATATATGTTATTTATTTAGTTTCCACATTTATTCTGAATTTTTATATAAGAATATTGTGTAAGTGATTATCGAATGGTAGTTGTAAAATTATTATTTAACCAAACATTCAATGGATTATTTTTTATATTATCAATAAATAATTATTTTTTATGATTATTTTTTTTGGGAATGATATGAACCCATAAATTATACTAAATTTATAATTTAGAAAATTTTACATAACTGAGAATGTATTATCAAATGTAATATTACATTTCTTCTTGAAATAAAGTTTCAGTTTTTTTGTTATAGGAATCTTTATTGTGTGTTATTATTTATAGTTTGTGTGTGAATGTTGACTGGGTTGTAACAACGTTGAAAAACATTCAACAAACATCGATAAAAATATTGTATGAGGTTATATACAATTTTTATTATTATATATTATGTTATCTTGATATATAATTTATAATTCCCTAGCCCATTCTTTTTATATAATTTATGTCAGTGATTTTGTAATCATGAGAACATCTTGATATAAATAATATGATTATTAATGAAAATGTTCTTTATACTATGTTTCATTAATCACATGTATCTATGTATAGATTTTTTCACATTCCTGAAACATTGTTTTATGACATTAATTTCTTGTGATATTTTTGACATATAATATGTTGTTGTATTATGAATGAAACAAAATTAATTGGTGGGCCTATCATTCATTGGTATCTCATGAGGAGGAAAATTTTTAGCATTACCTATGACAAGATGATGAGACTGTGATAGATAGAAAAGTGTGGACTAACATGAGTTCCTGAAAATCATGAGCGATTATACACATATGCAGAGACCATATATCACAATGATCATGACTAACTAGACATGTGTTGAAATAGTCATGCATGATAATGAATGTGATTTTAATTGTTGATAGCATCAAAGCATGGTGACGTAGAGTGGTTTGATGTGGGGCACTATGGTCTATATGTCTATTAACGTAATTGATAATAGATTTGATGGTGAGTGGTTTTCACGATTGGTCTATCATTTTTTTGTGAATGTGTCAAAACAACGAATAAGCAATGTCTTCGGGGCATTGGTTAGCTCGTTGACCCTATACATTATGGTTTCTTATGTTGTAATTTATTTATTATTATGTTTTATACTCTTATTCATTTCTAAGCGTGTGATGTAATAATTTTTTGGTGTTACTAATTATTTTTACTTACATCCTACTATAGAATATCAATGCTCTTTTAGTTTTGGAAACCCACGATCTAGATAATGGAAAGAGACATATAGTGGACAGTTGGGTACTAGATCATAGAGAAGGAGTGAAATGTGAGAGACTCCAGAAGACCAATAGAAGATTATTATTAATTTTCTTGTCATGTATGCACTGCTTACTTTTTTAACATGCTTAAAACATTGGTATCTCTTTTATATATTAAATTTATTCAGTTTCCCCATTAACTATTATTTTCTATAATATTGATATTGATTTTAATCAAACCTTTGAAATGATACTATGTGTATAGTATCCCAACAGATGAACTTATAACCATACTGCTTGTCTGAAGACATGTTCATATATGGAGTGATGCATTACGCCACATAATATTTCATCTCAAACCCATTTTATAGGTTTGGTATGTAACAAATAAAACAAATTAATTAAATATAGATTTCATAAAAAATTTAATAATTTAAATAAAAAACATAATATTTCTTTCGATAGGGAAAATAATACATAAGGTGTAAGACTTAATAATATGTTCTTTAATATTAGTATAATAATAAAAATGATTATATAAGACACCACAATAAGTCAAGGTTAAATTAATTTGTGAGATAAAATTCATGGTCTTGATTTTATAATGATAAATCAATAAAATATATAATTTTTTTAAAAAAATTCTATTTTCCCTATTAAGATAAAATTCTATGTTCTGATGAAAAACACATATAATTTTTCATAAGTAAAATTTTTTGTTAAAAATAGAAAAAATATTTTTTAAATATAATAATTTAAAATTTTAAAATTTATACATTAATATAATAAAAACTACTTTTAACAGAATATTATTTTTATAAAATTATATTTCTCTAATTCATGTTTTCTATAAATTAATAATTATAATTATATATATAACATATTCATTAAAAAATATCCTACAAACAAGATATTAATTTTCTATCATATAAAGAAACAAATGTAATTCCTTCAAAAAAAACAACAATGATGAAAATTATATTCATAATTTTATCACTATTCATGTAAATGAACATTAATTTTCATTAGAATATAGAAAATTAATATTTATAAAATAAATTATATGAATAACGAAATAACATAATAAAAACATGACTACAAAATCCAATTATTTTGTTTTTATCATAACGTTATATGTACATACTATCTAGAAGTGTTTTATGTTTCGATTATAGTCAGGGGTGTTGTTTCCAATTACATAAATAATGTTAAATTTTTTTTTTTTTAACATATATTTAAATCTATATATTTAATATTTTATTATTTAGAGTTTCTCTTGATCGAGTTCTGTTAATACCCATAGTAAAGCTACCTCCATTCTGTTCCTATAAATAATAACATCATAAGGGGGGATAATAAAACATAATTTCATTTCATTCAATTATAATTTAAGATTTCTTTATTTGATAAATTAATTATATTTCAATTATTGTAAAGGAAATATTATACGGGTAAAAATTAATTTTACTTATTCATAATTTTCATCATAGTTTTGTGTTTCATGTTTAACATTGATAATACATTGTTATATTTCAAGTCATTATATTCAACTAATTAAATAAATTTTTCCATCACAAAATAAATTTTTACTATATAATGTAATTGGAGAGGGTGTTCATAAGATTGAAATAAATGAATATATAATTTCTAGTGAGTTTTACATCATCGTAATCAAAGCTATAATTTGTCATGTCATTCATTCCTTAATTATATGAATATAAATAATACTGAAATTTTGAATTATTATTTTCTGATAAATACATCAAAAAAATGGATATGTTTTTACACATTGAGTTCATAGAATGCCATTATTATTTATCATGGATTTATTTTCAAATTATTTTTTCTTATATTTTCATTTATTATGGACAATATATTAATGGTTGTAATCTATATTGAATATATTTACATTTATTAATAAATGTTTAATATTATTTATTATAGGGAAAATTATTATAAAACATATCATAGAGTATTTATATAAATAAGATATAATAGTAATTCAACAATAATATTTTATGAATAATTTACCATCTATACATTTGGGTGGTGATTTTATGTTTTTTTAACCATTATTGGTATACTGTAGTAGGTAGAGACGTATACGAATACAACATGATATTTTTATAAGTGGGAGAGCATTGTACCTAATTCCATATAATTTTTCTATCCCACTTCTTTAGTGTTGGTTCTGTTGGTTATCCCTTACCTTGGGATTTTTTCGATCCTCACACCATAAGATTATTTCAAAATAGGCCCTTGTCTCAAACAATGTCTTTTCCCTAATATTTACTTCTTTTATTTATGATCTCTACCTCTAAAAAATATATATTTCCATTCAATATGTTCGCTAAAATCATCAAATTTCATAGAATATTAGATTCTCTAATCCCTCCTCTTTCCCATATAAAACATCTCATTCTCCCTTCCAAATGTTTCCCAATGTGATTCATCAAAAATATTTGAATAAATAAAAATTGAAATGCCATTAACACAAAATCATCATAGCTATATTTTCTATGATAATCCATCATGTTCAAAATTATTTTTATTAAAAAAACAATATTGTAATTAAATCTAATCAATGTTCATGATATATGAATAAGAATAATAATAAATTTTTTCAAATTGGATCTTATTAAATTTATATGCATTTTTTGGAATGCTTCAGACACAGTATTTAATCAATTGTTAAAATGGATCTTTCATGATTTGTACATCACTAGAACAAAACAGAGTTAATAATGAGTGATAAAAAATTCAAACTATAATATAATTATTAGATTATTGTCCTTGTAAATTTTCAATATGAAAATATATTAATCATTAATATTAATATTTTTTCCTCGATTTTTCATATATCAATATGAGTTTGATTACAATCCATGAACTAGAATTATCATAAGTAACCAAATTTAGTGGATTCATTTCCTTAAGAACCACACCTAATATAATATGATGCAATGAAATGTGGTGAGGATTTAAGAAGGTATTAGGTTTATAATCTTTCATATATCTTGAGTAGAAGTAAAATTTAAATTTTAAATAACATATATTACTACATATATTCATATTCGAATATTAAATATCATGAGAAAAAAAATATTGGTGGGACCATTCTAGAATATATAAAATATCACATTATAAAGAGTATGCACAAAAAATTAACCCAAAAAAAATTTAAATCTATTTTTATTTCATGGACATACTAGATTCAATGATAAAATCACAAACCAATGTGTATTTTTTGGCCTCTAAAATATCGAGGTCCTTTAATTATCCTAACAAAAAACCATAATGTTTTCTCGAGTTCAATGAAAATACCATGCGATGTGTTAGTGAAACTCAATAGGTCATGTCAAATATTTTCTAGTAAATATTATATTTTTATGATTTCTATAATGATGGGAATGTAGGTTGGTTAAAATTATACATCATAGTTCAAATATAATAAATAATTACATCACTTTATTATATATTGGATCCTAGTAATAACTACACATATTTGATCTAGTACAAGATGTCTCTATCTAAGGTAATATGGTCAGGTTTTTAATTTTATTAGAAGTATATATAATTGGAATAATTTAATATTCCCTATTCATAATAATAATTATAACAATGATACATGTTATTGGGGGTCATATCAATTTATACCAATAGTAATAATCATTATAACAGGCACACCTAAGCCTATAAATAAAACCATGACCTCCAAACTATAATAAGTAGAATAATAATAATTTTATATTATTTTAATCAATCTATGGTCCCCCAGCATAAGTATAATTTATTCATTTTAATCATTTTCATATTCACTATTCATCATTTCATTATCCAACCATTCATTATATATTTTTTTCATGATTTCTAGTAAATTAATATAAATATTAACAATAAAAAAATTCATATTCATCATGTGATGATTCAGTATTCTAAAAAAACATGATAACATAGATAATTTGTTTGGAATGTGGATGCCTCTTAGTGGAAGTGCATCACCATTCACATGGTACTAGGGTTTCTACCTCCAAACTCTCCCCATTCTCTCCTCTGCGCCTCTAAAGTGTATCATGAGGTTAGATGCCAGCATCCATTGTGTTGGAGTAGGCTTGACAATGACTGAAGATTCTGATGTTACTCATGTGGCTCGGTGTCAGTGGACTTCATCCCAGTGTGGGTGTGATTAGGAATGAAAGGCTTACGGCTTCACTTGCAAAGGAAAGGAACTATGACCAGGAATGTATCACTGGCCGAAGGATTTGGAATGATGTACGATGGATTAAATTCTGGCGAGAGAAGGCATCTTATAAGGAGAAAGCTTCGCGGCATCAGATCCTATTTTGGTGTTGGTGGGAGAAGGAGTTTTGGTCTTTTCTGGTATGGCTTTGTCATAGACCAAATGTGACACAGAGGGGAGGGGGAACTCTTATTTATGGAATCCAGTGGTCTTGTGATTCTTCATATGGATATGCACGCCGTGATTTCCTCATTTTTGTTAACTACAATGAATTTGTGGATCTGGTTATGTGTGGAGGCTATATCGTTTCTTCTACTCTATTTTCCTCATGTTTATCCCCCATTTTCTATGGTCTACTTATGCCGGATTCTGATGATGGTGGCTCTATGGTCCAATTTTGAGAAGATCCATTCCCAAAGGTTCATTTCAGGTTTAGAGTGTTCTCATACACCTTTATCAGTGAGGTACACATGGTGTGGTGTTGGGACATCTAGTCCTAGGTGACATTAGCATGGGTCCATGTTATTTGGATCATCTTCTATTTTCTCTGGCTTCTACAATGATAGATCTGAGACATGGTTATCATGGGCGGGTTCGTCCTAGTATTTGCCTTGGTGGAGGATAACTCATGAAGTGATTTATGATGATGTTGTATTTTGACATCGTGATATGATTTTTTATGGTGATTTCCTTATGGCCCAATGGTTCATGGTTTGAGGAATTTCAAAAGATCTAATACAGGGGGTTTCTCAAGATGGTTTTTAGAGAAGAGAGTTTTCTTCTTGGAATTTCTATCTGGAATTGGATGTTTGAGAGGTTATGGATTAACCATCAATACCAGATTTATTTATTCGTGCATGAGACAGTTATCCTATCTGTGATGAGTAAGAGGAGGTTGTTATTATTTTTTTTGATGTAGGGTAGAGGATCTTCCTTGTAGGATGGAATGAGTTGTCTGCTCTTGTGCTCTTGTACCATTTTGGTTTGGTTTTTTATGTCATTGATGTCATTTTGGGTTCCCCATAATACTTTAAAATAGGGTTTATGGATATAAAAAATTAATTTGTAGTCATTAATAAGTTGTTGGGTATGATTTTGTTACTTTGATTGTCTCGGGACTAAATGCTTTTTTAATACTAATGTTTTGGTGAACACCACAAATCACCAAACATTTAACATTATACGTGACGAAAAGTCATTAATATCCTATTTAATGTGTATCATATGAATTTAAGGACCATTTTTATTTATAAATTATAAATTTCCATGAAAATAATATTTTGGATTGTAAATAAATCTTATTATATGAATGGGGGGTAAAGACATCATTGGTTAACTTTATACCACTAACCTAAACCAGAAAATTAATCAATATCAAATAATCTCCAAGATAATCAATACTAGAAATTTAGGGAACCTATATGATTTCGTGATTCTTAATTATGGAGTTCCTGAAGAAAACAGTATGATGAAACAGTGAATTAAGGCCTTAATATATATATATATATATATTTCTATATAAAATGAAACCAATGAAGATTCAAACACTAATAAATTGATATAGAGATATATAAACCCACACCGGGATGAATCAAATATAAAAAAAATGATATTCTATTCATTGAATTTGATAAAAGTTCAAAATGGGACTTCTCAAAATATTTATGTCAATACCCATCACTAATAACCCATCTGGAAAGATGATATGTAAGAAGATGGCCACCATATCCTAGATGAATGGGAATCAGTTGACTTATGTTTGATAAAAAGATATTATGTGAGACATGTTGATGTTTTGGGCTATTATTTTCCCATCATCATCCTTTTTGATTACCACTCTCTTGTAGGCTTACCCAGTGTAGGCCATCCACAACCAATTTTTTAAAAAATATGCCAGGGATCCCCAAACCCCATAAAGTATTCTCTCAATTCTAAAAGAAATTAAATTCAGCAGAAATACAACAGATCAACATCAATAAAATATATAGTCACATTCCACATGAAATTTTATATGTGTCTCAATCCATCCATGATATATATTCTTATACTTGAGTAATCAAAAGGATTGTCACTGAGCATTACTAGTGAAAAATTCTTTCAAATGATCCAAAATATATTTCTTTTCCACACATGAATCCTACAAAATTTGATGGACCATCCATATCAATTAGACATGTGAAATTATATTCTTTAATAGGGTCTTCCCACTCTTACCCACAATATATACTGAATAAATCTATTTTATTTCATCACTCTCAAACAGGATATCATTGGTGTTGATCACATGCGATGGATCATGGGGATATCACCAAAGTCACAAAAAATAATTATGTTCTTTGGGATGAAATGCATTGGACGAACCAACTATTATGATACAACATCTATTTTATCTACAATATTAATGGGATCTACATATATAGGTTCTCTCATTCAACGCATCTAGGTATGGTGATGCCCAAACCCTAAGGAGACTCAAAAAAAATTATATAGTCATCCAAAAACTAAAAATCAATTATTTTATGATCAATATTTGGTATCAATATAATATAGTCGGTTTAAATGATATTTATTATATAAAGAACATGTTATGATTTTTTGGGAATGAGAATCATCCCAATGAATATAGAATCACTATGTACCAATTGGAAAAATGTATAATATGTCAGTATATAATATATGTCCTAAAATTTAAAAATAGGAATTTATTCATGAATGTGATTATTTTATATGAACACTAAAAATACAGTTGTTCCTTTTAGAAAAACGAAAAATAAAAAATAGATTCTATCAAAATGTCCCCCAAAATTGGAATTTTATTCTTGACACAGTATTAGTTAATAGGATTATTAATATTACCCATGTGTACCTACAAAAAAAATAAATTTGGTAATCCCTTCAAGACATAGAAATTTAATGGGATTTGATATTTTTAAACTGTACGTAATGGAACTCTATGATGATACATTTTCTCCTCAATCTACAACATGTTCATCACATCAATTGTTAGAGTATGTATCATGACCATAGTTTCCTAGTGTTAGTGGTTAGATTGTAACGTAGCCATAAGATTCATTGAATCATATCTTGAATGATATAATAGATTTTTATTCATTTTAATATAGATACATATTATAAATTCACATTGTATTTGAACACAAATAATAATAAAAAATACTTTTCTTTGAGTACATAATTATTACTCATATAATATCCCTTTATATCAATCAAAAAACACATCCATGTAGCCTTTAATAAATAAATAATTTGAAAGTGGTGAGATGAGATTATCTGTAAGAGTGATCATATAGTAGACATTATAATGAAAAAATAATTATAATGAATATGAAGAGGAAAATAACTAATACATATTCCATTAAATCATTAAACTATGAATAATATGGAATAAATGAATGTTCATTCAATAAATCCATACAAATATGCACATTAGATTGAAACATATAAATGAAAATTATGACTAATACAATAACACCATGTAAAATAATTACCAATATTATAATGAGGGTATTCATAATGGGATTCGACAAAAACACATTTTCAATAGTTGTAATTGGCGTTATTAAAAATTTGGATACAAAACAGTCTAATTTGGAAAACATATTTGTCTCATGATCCTTGTCAATACACTGAAAGCTATCTATAAATGGGAACCACCGATCACATACTATGTTTAATTCAATCTTAATATAAATTTTGTGAAAAATAATCATCGTAATCATTTTTATCAAACTTATAACATAAAAATGTTAAATTGACACCCCAATCAAATAAATATCATCCCAAACCATCAAGATTAATATGATCAATGGTAATAAAATTTAACATCCTTACTAAAAAATATAATAAACAATACAAAGAATTAATATTGTATTTATTATTACTAATATATGCACAATGTACGATACTTAAAATAATTGTTAGATGTTATTGATTAATTGGAATTCATTTAAAAATTCATGAAAAATAAACTTGATTAAAATAACATCTGTACATTGATTTTTATTAAAATATCACCAATTATATTATAAATTATATTAATATTTTTTTTTAAATAATAATTTTGTTATATTATTTAAATCATTTACTATTCATCAAGGACAAAATTTATGTCCATTAAGTTAACATAAAAACTAGGATTATTTTCCCATTATTGGTAAAAGACCAAAGGTCCTTGTTTTTTGAATTACTTTAAAATCTAATTGATTATTTAAAAAGATAAATTTTTTAAAAAAAATTTAATTAATAAAATGTGTGTGTTCAAAAAAACCTGAAATAGCTTTTCAATACCATTGATTTTTAATGACAATAGATTATATACCATAGAGATAAATAAAGATAGATTTTAATAAAAATACATTTCAAATTATTTTATAAAAAAATAGTTTAAAATTGATTCTATTTCTAATGAAATATCATAAAGAACCATATGTGGAATAATTATATTGATTTTATGATATAAATATCAAATAATTCCCCCAAAGGTGACTTAATAAAATACAATCATGAATAATGATGTGTTGTGAAATAAATCTATACAAAATTAGAATCAATAAAATCATAACAACCCTAAATAAAGAATATTGAAATGAAACATAATATTACATGAATATAAATTAATTAATAATATATCATATCTAATGTGTGTTATAAACACCATTTAATAGAATAATTGGTTAATATACAGTATGTCTCAATGAAGGAAATGTGAGATGAGAAACCCATACCTCATGATTGACTTCTATTTCATGAGTCTCGATTACTTATAAAATAAATATATGTTATTAAATAATATATTAATGAACTATACCCATAAATATAATACCATAACTTATTTACATATTGTATTGTATCAAATATTTATTAACAACCCATTATTTGATTTACTATCTTGTGTCATAATTTCAATTCTCTTCATGTCTGTTTCAGTCTGTAATTTTGGTCCTTTTAATTTGATAATAGTTATATAATTTCAATATTTGTATCCACTATTTTTATATAATATATATTATTTATAAATTTATTTATTGAAATGAATTAATCTTAAATATAGGGAAGGGATTAAACTATTCATATATATGATTGGTTGTATATGCACAGGAACATAGTTTCCATTTTTCTCACCAAATGGGATGAAAGGAAAATAAATATTATGTTACATCTAATGAATTATTATGAGGACTTATTCAGAATTTAAATTATTAAAATATTACTTTATTATCAACTATGTAAATATAAAATTAATAACATTTAACATTGCTCTGTGGATGTGGTAATCAACAAATAAACATGAGTGACTTTATAATTTTCTAAAGGATGATAAGGTAAGAAGATATATGTGATGATATACCTCAATAATAATTTTTATATCATTAATACTACATATATTCATTAAAATTAACAAACATTCCTTTATTTTAATGTATTAGAAAGAATCCAGTCACACCACATCGTGAGGTGGTTGTAGGTCATACACAATAGATAAATTTTTGTATTACCCATGAAATTGAATTTAATAATATATATATTATATCATAATTACTTGAGTATAATAATTTCCAAAGTATCTAATAATTATTTAAAATCTATCATAATATTAAACCATAAATGATAGTGATAGGAAAAAAATTACATCTGTTCATGAGGCAGCACTCTGCCATACCCATTAAAATCATTTTTTATTCCAATTTGGCAGAAATAGAGATGGATATACATTATTTCATTAAAATAATAAAATATCATTATATATGACATACTAGTGTTATTTTATAATCATTGTTTAATATTTTTTTATTTTTTTTACAAATTAAATTATTTGGTATTGTTATTCCAAATTAAATGGTTTTGGTAGATGTATTAATAGAGGATAAGTGGCATTTTATATGAGGGGGAGTGGAAAGAAAGGGGCTTTTTAAAAAGATTAAGTGATACCCATGTTCTTCAAGAAGCTATAATCCATGAAATGGATCATTATAAAACAATATAGTTTAATAGTTCTAAATATAAATATATAGTGGTTTTTATCTTCTTATGGGTCATTTTAACGCTCATCATCTTAGGTTATCCCCCAAAACCCCATTTTTACCTTAAAGACAACAATAAATAATAAATGTTTTCACAATTCATTTTTATTTAAAATTATGATGAATTTATGATACAATATTATTTATTCTTATTCAAAAATTTTAATATTCTTTTCTAAATTATATTTTCATATATTTTGGATTTCAATTTTTAATTAAACTATATACATGACAGAATAGTAGATTTCCAATGTGAAAATTCAGATAAGTGCATATTGATTTATAGAAAATTTAAATACAAAATTTTACAACATTAAAAAAATACATAAAATATAATATAACTTCCCTCGTTTTACTTTTTAATTAATTTAAAATTTAATTTCTAATTGTAAGGAATTTAATCAAAAAACAACATGTTTTATTTAAATTATAAATCATCTTTATTCATAAAAAAATTTGACTTAATAAATTTTTTCAAAAAATTTTCAAAATATATTATGTACAAATATATTAAAAAATAATATTTATTTTTTTATAATAAATTTTCCTATAAGATGTAATAATTAATTATAAATTATATGAACCCAGGAGGTTTAATTCGGCTTTCGAAAAGTATCATTTTTTGTAGATATTTCATTATCATCCAAAAAGATATTATTTTATTTTTAATCAAAAAAATTCCTTTGAAATTAATTATAAATTTATAAAAAATATTTTTTTTATAATTTAGTGGTTATTCTTCATAACATTAAACTTAATGTGTAGGTTATATTATTCATATTTTAAAAATGATATTTAAAAATATACCATGTTTCATTCCACCTCGATGTTTTGTGAATTGCATGTTATTAAAGAGAATTAATTGATTTCAAAATAGTAGTATATTTAATTATATTGGTTTAACATTCTCATTTATTATTGGTTATGTGTCTCATATGAAATATCTAGAGTTATGTGAACCTTTAAAAACAATGGGGTGTATCATTATACCACCATTAATTAAATTTGGTAACCTTTATTTAATATTGATCTCAAGTATCAAGGGTTTGACATTTAAAAATTCCATTATATAAATAAAACAAAAATAGAAGGCTTATTGAAATATCTTCTTGATAATAGAGAAATTAATGTACCAATTTATCTTTTTGGTTTCATGATCCTTTTCCTAGAGTTTAGGATTTCCATTATAGTCATGAATTATAATATTTGAAAAATTAGTAGATATTGTATTATTTAATATGAATATTTTAATCCTTTTTGTACTTTTATCAATTCCAAGATTATACCTTATAATATTAAATGAATATAAGATAATAATTTTTATTCTTGAAGCACCTAAATTAACATTAAATTTATTATTATTTCAATGAAATATTTAATATCCATTCCTCATATCTCTATATATTTCCCAAAACCAAAATTGATATTAAATGTAATAAAATGTAATAAAATAATTTCTTATTCCTAAATTTTGTCTAAAAAATATCATTATTCAATTTAAGAATTATTTAACATTCAGAATCATCCAAAAGATATCTACCCAAATTCAATGTCCCAAATAATTTAAGGTAATTCACTATATAAATATAGTAATCCTTCGTTAAAATAATGCAACTCCTTTTGTCAGATTAAAAATATGTGAATAAATTGATAACAATAAAAAATCATTGATAATATCAATGATACCAAAAATTAAATCTCTTATTATATAATATTTTCCATAAATCCCACACACAACAAATTTGAGCATAGATTATATAAACCATCAAATCACTAACCAATATAATATTCACTATTACCATACTATAAACATATATTTATCATTAATATATCAGTATAAATAACATATTAAGGGTTACATTTCCTCAAGTATGTATTTAACATGATGTTCAAAAATCCACTTAATCAGATTTATTAGTCATTGGTACTATTCATCATATGCAGTCAAATATATATTGTAAAAGTAATACAATATGATAATTATATATTATATAATATCATTGATAATAATAATCATATATCATAATTACAAAATCTAAACATAATAACCATAATCATCATAATTGTTTTATAGTAATATATTAAGCTTGACCATGATTCCTTTGATCACTCTATTGTATATTACTCTAAATCTTGAGAGATAAATATTCATTATTCCCAATATCCTTAACGTAAAATCATTGAAAATTTAAAACATTTGCAATTCGAGTTTAATCATTTGAATGGTGTCCTTCATCTCCACATATTTATAAAACTCTCATTCACTTTAAGAAAGTACGATCATTTTTCATTCCAATATGATTACATATCGAGAAACGCTTCTTTACATTCATACCCAGATTAATTTTTTTATCCTCCATCCTATTGTAATATTTTTTTTATTTGAATCCATAAATATTTATATAACTATTTATCCATATTAATAGTATATAATACTATGTACTCTTACGATTATAATTATTGGGAGACTATTTCCCTTCGAACGATTCACTTAATCCCATCAAATAAAAGAAAATAATTTATCATTAGATTATATTCATTGATATGGATTTCATTACTCATTCTTTGAGACATTTTTAAATAATGGTATACACAAGATCCGATCATAAAATTATGTATCCAAATGATTAATCACAACTCTGGTGAAATAATTAATAGAAATTGAAAATTTTATGCATCACTGATATCATAAACAAAAAGATTGTTTCAATTTGAGGGTATCTTATTCATAAAAATAAATTGATATGATTCAAATAGATTCGAAATATAATTTTAATTGTCTTAATATTATCCTCAAAATTTGTAATAACTTATTCAATATAAGGCCAATTATTGTTGAATTTAAAATTATTGATTGAAACCCAATGCTCATTTTTCAGAGTTATTATCCATAGTAAATCATTTTAATAACCACATCTGCATTTATTTTATAGAAAAGAATTTATTTTAATGAAGAAAGAAAATAATTTCCCCTTAATAGTCATTTGGATGTTCATCTCTGCATAACATTGTTTTTTAGTAGAGGGTAATATTTTTCAATCTATGTTTTTCTAAATGTAGTTACATATATGTCTAAAACAATTATAAGAAACCTACGATAATGAACAAGACCCTAGATGCATAGAGTCTACAGTTACATAATTTCATTGCAATTAAATATAAGAAATATCATCTAGAATAATACAGTATTTAATTAGTATTGGTAAAATAGATAAATACATGAAACTCACATTACTGTTTAAATAATAAAAAATAAAAATAATTTTTTTTCATAATTCAACTATTTTTCAATGACCATCACTAAATATCTATAATAAATCATGTTAAGGTATCTTATGGAAAATAAAATATATGAAAATTGTGAGCTTAACTGCTCTATAAGAGAAACCATACAATGGGATTTATCATCAATCATTATGAATAATCATTAATTAAATGTAAATAACTAAAATAGATGAAATTTAATAATCAAGATGACCATAATATGGAATAAATAAATGGTGATCAAATAAATAAATATAAAAATATCTTAAGTAAGAAAATTATCCATTAACATTATGAAAACAAATTAATCTCATGGATATCAATAACTGATATCATAATGATGGAATTCATATTGTATCATATCAAAAAATTAATGTCAATACCTTTTAAATTAAAATTTATATCTCTTGGATGAAACCCATCTAAATTTTACAATTAATTTTCCACATGAGACATCTTAATGCAATGAGGGTATATCTATAACTGGGCCCCCGATTTTACATAATATGTAAAATGAATTCCTTATATAATATGGTTGAAACATAATCAATATAATAATTCATATTAAACCCCTAACATATGATATTTTTATACTTACCCTCAAAAAATAAACACTATTATAGACCATTAGGAGTATTATTATGATTGGTTATAATATTGTACATATTTATTTAAACATATCATAAGAATTCAAAATAATGAATAAGGAATATATCAAAAAACATTCCCTAGTGGATAATATGTGCAATAAGGGTATGATGTTACTAATGTATAAAACATCATTACAATTTAATTAATATATATTTTTGGAAAATATACATTCAATTTGAAAATATTTTTATTAAAAAGTACATATATTATTTTGAGAATGATTTTCATTTGAAATTACATTTTTATCATTTTAAAAATGGATTTAAGAAATTAATTAACCATTAAGGAAGAAAATTATATTAATACTTATATATTAAAACAATGATTCTATCCAAATTTTCATTAACATTAAAACTGGGATTGTTTTAAAAACTACATGAATATTAAATTCAAATAATTATTTTAAAACTATAAATGGTTAATAATTTATTTATTAAATCATTTTTAAATGTTTTAATAACATTTTTGAAACAATTTTTTTTACATTTATTTTTATGAAATAATATTTATAATTGAAGATTGATATAAATTTGGATATTTATAAATAAATTTTATGAATAGTTTTAACTAAAAACCAATTTTAAAATGGTACTATTTGATGAAAATTTATTTAACAACTAGAAAATTTGAAAATATATTTATTTTATAATGTAAATATCAAATAATTTAACTACAGGGGACATAAAAATCATTTTAGAATGAAAATTAGATTTTTCAATAAACCCATACAAATTTGATAACTTCTAAATTGTATGAGGAAAAAATTAAATAATTATCATTAGATAAATTAAAAAATGAATTAAAATAGATTCCTGATATAACATTGAAAATTTGTAGTATATAAACCAAAAAATGGAATAATAGGGGAATATGATGTATCTTTTCGGGACGAAAAAATGAGATAAAAAATCCTCAGCAGAGGATTGACTGCTATCATATAAATCTAAGAAAGAATTATAATAATCATATGTTTTTAAAAAATCAATTAGGTATTAATAACTTTATATTTCATGCAATTTATTTTTTAATTATAGTATCATATCACACATTTATTAACAATTCATTTTCGAATCACCTTTTTGAGTGATGATTTCATTTTCTTTCATGTATGTTTTAGTTTTGTAATTTTGGACCTTCTAATTTGATCATGGTTACATCATATTAAGAATTATAAACATTTTTATAGTATAATAAAATTTATTTATATATTCAATTCATGTAATCTAATCATTTTAAAGAGAGAAACTTGATTAGACCACTCACAGGGATGATAGAACATAGGTATGCATAAATTTTGTTTCCATTATTCACAAAAAGTTGAATGAAATTAAATGAAGTATTAATTCACCATTATAGATTTATTATAATCTCATATATAACATTTATAACAATAAAAAACTTCCTTAAAAAATTCATGTAAAATAAATGAAAGACCTTTCACATCAATATGTAAAAACAATAATTAACACGTATGCATGAGCAATGTTAATGGTTTATGACATAACAAAATTTTAAAATTTTATTTTAATATTATATTTATAAAATTATGGATATATCATAAATATAACATATATTAATCAACAATAACTATGAATCCCTTTTTGAATATCATAAATGAAAAATGAATCACACCATTTTATTAGGTGGTAGTCCACTGTACACACAATCGACATTACTATATCCGCCACTGAATGTGAAAAAATGTTATATGTTGTAAAATATATATATATGAGTATAGTAATTATATTAATTATAGATAAATATCTTCAATCCATTTTTATATATATCCCTCAGTCGTGGTGATGGAAAACTATTTGCGCAGTCCCACCAGGAGGCAGTCACCTCTACACACAGTCAACAACTTCATTTCAAATTTGAGGTGGAAGGGAAATGGATATGGGTACATTCATTAGTATAATAAAAATAAAGATTATATTAAATTATTATATTATTTTATAATTATATATGAATATTTGTTTAATGATGTGAATAAAAATAAAACAAATACATGTGTGTATAAATTATGCATCTTCTTCTTAGAGCCACTTTTGGAAAATAACTAAAGTCTTCATTAGAGGGAATATTAATAAAAATAACACCAATACGACGTTGGATGGAATTATGAAAAGTATTTTAGTATTTTTCTCATATTAAATAGGTTTTCTGAAGTGGAATACAAGATGATTTTGGATTTCATTTTATAACTCTGGAGAAGAAATAAATTGAATTAATAAAAAGTGACATCAAGATTTGTGACATTCAAAGGAATCCACAAGATAAAATATCAAAAATATTTTGTTAAAATATATAAATATGTATATTAAATTGGTTTTTTATATTTTTATTTTCTTTTAGCCATTATTTTATAAGATTACCCCCACCTCCAATCATAAATTGATTTTTACCTTAACCACATATATTAATTATTACTGTTTCCACAATTCATTATGAAAAATAATTATGTTTATCATATTAGATAATAATATACTATTGAAAATATGGAATCCATTATTCAGAAACTCGATTCATAAATGTCGTTAAATTCATTTTAAGATTATACTACACTAGGATGAAAGATTGGTTTTCAATAGAGAAATTTCGTATATGAGTAGAATTTGGTAATATGAAAATTCAATATGTAATAGATTACAATGATTTTTTTTTAATATACAATATATTTAAACTAAAATAACATGAAAATAAATTTAAAATATAATATATCATTTCATATATTTCAAAAATTATGTATTTTTCAACATAAATATGTACTTTCACCATTAAAAATAAAATTTATCTTATAAAATAATTATATAAATTATATAATTACAATTATATATAATTATATATGAAACGTGATGCTTATTTTATCAAATATAATTATATTACTATAAAAATAATTCTAAAATTATTTATTAATATCATGTGTAATCAACTTTTTGGATAAAAAAATATTTTTAGATATAATTTCCTTCATATTAAAATTGATCTTATATTATTTCTAATCAATAGATGACCATTGAATATAATTTTTTTATAATTTAAACAATATTATTTTATATTTATTTTGTAATATTATTACAATTCATCATAATATATTAAATTATAATGTTCATGTGTAAATATAATTTTTATATAGAGTATCACATTTCCATGAAAATTGGTGTTTCATGGATTTCTTGATTAGAAGAGGTTGAATTTATTAAGGAATAAATATTTCAAAAAGTCTCTAGGTTATAAATTCATATCAATGTCTATAGTTTGATGTCAAATGAACTATACAATATGATGTAACTTTTTAAAAATATAATGGTTCTATAATTTATAACTCAAAATTCATTATGTCGTGATCTACCATAGTCAACTGATCAATTAAAACCCCTACAGTTTCATTCAAATATATTTTATTCTCAAAAACAGTCACAATATATTCATTTACATCATTATATTTCCTTTAGGGTATATTAATAATAATCTAATGACAATATATCTATTGGTTCTTAACCATAACTAGCTAACAAGTATATCACTGTATCAAAAGACATTATACAAACTTATTCATCCCTATCAACATGTAAAAATTAAAAATATTAAGATACAACTTGATGAAAATGGGGTTACCCCCAATTTTGTTATGTGATCCTCTAGTATAAATTCCTCACACATTCCCATGGGATCAAATAATATAAAATGGGGAATAAAAAAATTATCATCATTGATTTTCTTGTCTAGTGGTGACACCACAACATATTAGTAGTTCAGAAGGTAAAATAATTTTGTATTTGATAATTTCCATCGCATTTACATTTATATATATGTGTGTGTTATGGAAAATAATATAAGTGTTTCTTGAAAATTACAACCATATATATTCAAATTAAAAAATTATAAAATAGTCACCGTCTACTAATCAACTTCTATCATCATAACTACTAATGTTTGAGTTTTTTTACTCATTGAAATGGATGGTACATTACCATTCTGAGGGGTATACATGAGAAAAAAATAAATAGATTTTAGGTACTCAACCCATATCTTCTACCATATATTAAAATAACCATATTAAAAAATATATTACAATATTTTATTGTTCTTATATACCATGAAATCTCACCCAGGAAATAATATCACCAAAAATAAAATTCATGAACAAAAAATGGAAATTAAAATTCATTTTTCAATTAATTTAACTCATGTGGATTAACAATAAAAATCCATAAAAACCCACTTGACCATCATCTATAATAAATTCTCTATTCTAAACAAAATATTCTTCATAATATAAGGTAAAACTCATACATGATACAATTAATTTCTAAATTGGTTATGATGTTGACCATACCATATACTATTGAAATGAATATTCATAAGAATCGAGAAACATGAACCTTTGTAAATCTATTATATAATTTTTAATCTATGATTCCATGAATAAAAATTCGATAATATACCTCGGGTGTTTTCAATATAAATGAGAAAACAATTTCATCTGTTTTTTAAATAACACTACAACACACTCCGTCTCATGGTATGCAAATACTCCTTCATATGACAATACATGCCCAAATATGTGAACCTCATCAGAATAGAACTAAAACTTCTTTATATCCAAATTCAGCTAATGATTCCTCAATTCCACAAAAATTATATCAATTTGTTTTTAAAACTCTTCCCCATAGTTAGAGTACATGATATTTTTATCATCCAAAAAATAATCCATGTTTGTGGGGAAAACGTCGGTCATCAATGATTAAAAATCAATGAATTCATTCTTCCAAAAAATTATATAAATAAATACCTGTTGATTTTATAACAACATTTAAATGATTTATGGGGTATATTTAAGGTCTTTACCCACATCTAGAGTTAACGTGCTCTCAATTAAATCCTTTAAAACTCATGTAATCCTCAGATTTAATAGAACTGGTCGTCTAATGGTTGATAAGGTTTCAATTTTTTGATCATAACACTTTTAACATTTGATAATACATGAAAAATATCAATAAAATGTAATATTTTTTATTGAAAATAAATGATTAAACGATACATCTGTTCATGGATAGATAATTAACCTTCTTTATGAGCCGTTAAACTACACCATTAATTGATAATTCTCCATGTGGTCTAGCTAATATCAAGGAATGAAAATGTAATCTATCGCTTATATAATGTATATAGTGAACTAAAACTCTCTATTAGGTGGAAAACATAATAAATAATCATATGAAACATCACATAATATGTCTCTAAAATGAATATACATTTAGAGTTTTAGAATCACATCATTAATTACATCTTTGAGACTATGAAAATAATTCCATCCAAATACTTATAATTAGGTTTTGATGCTCAAACCATTAATTCCCATAATACTTCATGAACATGATTTATACCATAATGTTTTGTTAGGGATATTTGATTGTTTAACCCATTTATATAAACTACATATTATACTAACCATTCAGTATGAAAGTTTGAATCAGTAATTTCATTTAGAAAATAATGAAATTACAATGAAACAATTAAAAAAATACGTCTTTATTGCATTTCCTTAATGAATGAATCCATATCAAAAGCTTCCGTGTTTTTAAACGTGACACCCCAAAACATTAACCTCATGTATTGATATGTTTATGTTTACATTTTCTTTGATTTTTATAATAACTGAAGAAAACATGTATTTCAGGAGGAAGTAACAAAATGGTTTTAATTTATATTAGAATGAAACCGAGATAAATATACAAATGGACACAAGGAATTTCATTTTAATACAAACATCATAGTGTTTACAATACAAATAAATCAAAATAGGAATCAGGATAACAAAATATACCTATTAAGAAGCATATCTGAATTACAGGGAGGCCACTTTAAACAACAAGAACCCCCAGAAAGTCATGTGGGTTCTTAGAATATGACATAATAAACATAAGAACTGCCAATTCCACTACAACCATGATAAGAACCAAGGTTATGATAAGAACCATTTTCCTCTTTTTAATTTTAGTGGCACCCTAAGGATTGGTTTTATACGACACTAATTTGACCTTTCTCCTGGGTGACCATGGAATCCTGACGGCTAAAAATATGTGCATTGGCCTTGTTGGATAATAAATTGAAAACATATAATTATATTTTAGTTCTCCAAATATTTAAGTTATAAATTTAATTATAATAAAACTACTCCTAACCATGAACTTTAAAAGGAAAAAGGTAAATTTTTTTAATTACACATTGATGTTCTGAAATGAAATAATAAATTCAAAACATTTTGCAAATAATTCAAATATATTGAAAAGATTTTCATTCAGGGTCTTAAACTATAGTTAATTTATTTTAATTGAATTATATTTTTAAACTATGTTTTGACCACTATAACACTAGTATAAGAGTTATTATTCAATTCATAACTTTTTTATGTTAAATGTTTTGTTTTTATAAAAAACCTTAGAAAATTATTTTAAGACAATGTATAAATTTTTAAACATTAACATTATAGTGTTTAATAAATCCAATGTTTTAGAAAAAATATTATTTTATTATCTACCCTTAAGACATCATACATATATTTATGTTAGTTTAAAAAAAATCAGACCCACTAGGGCTAGCCCTTTATGGCTGGGCCAAGGGAGGCATCTCACGCTGGGTGGTTGAGCCTAGCCCTCAGCCCAAGCCTGGGCCAGCCCGAGCTCGGGAATAGGTCTCCTGAGGGGAGAACAGGAGCGCGGGAGTGCATGAGCACGCAGTGCGGGCACAAGGCCACAGTGGGGCATGGGTAGCCCAAGGTGTTGGGGGGAAGAAGAAGTCCATGTGTAATTCCCCCTGCATGTGTGTTGTGTGTTCTTTGAACCATGCACTAGAGGCTTTGTATTATAATTAAGTTGTGTGTTCTTCCCTGATAAGATGTGGGGCGTGTTTCTTTTGGCGAAACTTGATCATGGCCATTAGATCATGAATCTCGTGATCTAGGCCATTTATCTCGATCATGCACTCAACCATCAGCAACTGCGAATTTTACCACGGTTTTCATGGGCCATTCGATCTAGCGTGATCTAATCTTGGTCGTTCGAGGTTTTTAAAACGCCCCTTCAATATCGGGTCGTTCGATCATAATTGGATTTAATTCATACCAATCATTACCTTTATAAATCATGGGTGCATCCCGGTGCTTGAATCCAAGCCACATCTAATCTTGATCGTCGAAATTCCTCCTGGTTTTCTACTCGAAGGGCGGTCTTCTTCCCCCCGCCACAAGCCATGCACCAGTACACTGACTCCCTATTTGCACCATTTTCTTCACCCCTTTTATCCGCTAAACCCTCCTCTCACACAGTTTCCACAGAGATCTCTTTCCCTAGTATTTTTATAATCTATTTTGGCATCAGATCCCTTCCATCTCATATTAAAATAACTAGTATTAGTATAGTTTATAAAAACCACACTAAGGAATCCGAAGAACCTCCCAGTTCCTTGCACACAAACCTCCAGCGAACATCATTGAGTTCTCTGAGTTTTCCTGCATCTCTTGAGCCCCTCTTCCTCCTCCATCTTTGGTAGGGGATTAATCATTGACTTTTGAGTTGGGTTTTATGTTTTATGAATATATATACATATATTCTTGTAATATAAATATACATCATTTTACGGTTTGGGGTTAATTATTTCTTTCTCAAATAAGAGTTGCAATATCTTGAGTTATAGGGAATTAATAGTCCCTAAGCATGGACAACCCGTGAAAAAATTTTATGCCTTAAATACATAATTTGTTATATATATACATATCTAATTTGAAATATATAACTATAATATAAAAAAACTTAATATTTTCATAAAATTCATATGCCAGATTAAATATTTCTAAGTATGAGATTCAATATTATTAATGATCTACAAAATCCAGGGAATCATATTTTTAAGGAAACTTTTATACTTGATCATGTATTTCCTTAAATATGTACTCATAATATATACATGTAGTACTAATCATTTCCTCATTACACTTTTAGTTTATATTTTTGATAGTTTTTCAAATGTTATATAAGCATGGAAGAGTCCCTTACGTATACACATAATGTATAATCTGGTATGTGGGTACATGTGTGTATATATGCCATCATTCATCCCCAATTGACTTTATAAATTTCCACGGATTGCAAGGAAGATACAAAACATGTGTTTTAAAATATTTTTGGCTTCGACTAAACACTAAATCGTAAGCACACCATGTGGAATGAATGTTTAACAAAACATGAAACCCTAAGTGTAGTTATTTTAAAAGATTTTCTTTTGATGTTCTTAGTTCTTGAGTATAAATATTAGTTTCATGGAACTTAATATTCATGTGTATGAGTTACTCAACAATATTTATATTAAATTATAAACTAATGGTTGAGTCCCATACTTTTATGTTTTAATATCTAATGTGTTAAAAAATTCTTATTTATAATAAATATATGTGGTAATGTGAAATTAACACTCCACACAGAATGTTGGGTTTATATTTATATTAATTATAAACCCATAAGAAAATTTCATTATGTAAATAGTAAAAATTGTTTCAGGAATGGTCATTTTATTTGGTAACCTCATTCATTCATTAGTGGGGTGTTTTAAATAAAAATCACAAGCACAGAGATTGCATACTTGTTTATGCATGTTGTGAAGAAACATGTTGTCTAAATAGTTACTGGGATATTATGATTTAGTCCATTTCCAATTCCATTTATCTGTGCATGAATTTGGCGTGGAAGATGAATATATATTTTAACGTATTAAAATATTATTTCCATAGAAGGGTTTGTAAGGTTTAGTTATAGTCAAGAAAATTATTGGTTATGGAAATTTATGAATGGAAATTTGAATGGAAATATTCATGGTGGTATGGGAAACTCTGAGTAATGTGAATTATGTAACCAAATAGAATGAGACACTTGGTTTTATTACTGATAAGTAATTTAATAAATAAATGTGGGATGTTCACTTTTATTTAGAGATACGAGGAATGCATTGGATGTAGTATGTGACTGGTGGGGCCACTATAGCCCCTTGATGCATCGGTAGGTCTCATGATATAACTAAAAGCTCAATTGGCCAAGGACTTTCCCAGTTAATGTGTTATGGATTTTGTTCGAGGGATTAATCATTATAGGTCTTGGAATGAGGCCTTGACATAGTGCGGTATTTGCACTTTCCTCATTGTGACCATGTAAATTAATTAACCAGAGGAATATTTGACTAGTATAATATTCCTGGTTAAAGAGCATTTGATTATGAGAAACAATTGAAGTTTAAGAATGGAATATTATTTATGCATTATTCAGAGATTTTATGGATAGAGTATGTATCACAATAGTAATCAATATAATTGAAGTTATTATCTTACGTGAAACTCTCATCATGCATTACAATTAATAATTAATTTTGTACTTGAATATTAACCTGACATGTGTTTTACTTTTTATTCTGAATGAGCTTTTCCATAATTAAATCATGATAATGTTAATATGTTTTAAACTGTACGCTTATATCCCATAGACAATTGTCATGGTATGTTTAATGTGTTATATAAATTTAAAGAAAATGTTTTATTTAAATTTTAAAGAATGTTTTGAAATTTTATTTTTCATATAAAATGTACTTTTTCTTAAACCCCCTACTAGGAATTTGTATGCTCACCCTACATTTTTGAAATTAAATCTTCAGGTATCAGTTTTTAGTAGAAGAAAATTTTTAGAATAATCTGGGTTCATAGGGCCTGAACCGAACTCGATCTTCTCTATGGAACCGGCTTCTGGGTACTCAGAAGTTTGGGCGTGACAATTGGTGTCAGAGGATTCAGTTCATATAACTCTGGAATACCAGAACTCAAATAAAGAAAAATCTAATTATGCATTACTAACGAGGTAAATTTTCCTGATTATCATATGGAAAATAAAGGTACTACTCTTTTCTATCTTCCCAATGTGGCCTTAGATACAATAATTTCAATAGCCATCCATGAAAATAATATAAACAATTCCCATATCCCTATGTCAGGAAAACATATCTATAACATATCTAATTCACCCCGACTACATCAACTCCACTGAAGAGTTGTTCCGTATTACATATTTATGATGCAAGCCCATTTTCCTTCCTACACACGACAGGTAAAATACTACAAGGAACTTTTTAGATACTTCATCATAGAAGAAGGCATCCAATCCCTCATGGCCTTCCAGGAAGCTCCAGCAATGGGAGACCTCCTTGTCGCATATCTGTGTCAACTCATATCATATGGCCATTTTGGATAGGTGATGGACTTAAAAATCTTGAGTACGAATCCTCCCATTCCATATATATACAATAAGTACATAGATAGGTCTCATAGTTTTACACCCCACATGTCAGACTCTTGAGACATAAAAAGTACACCCACGATATTGAACCAGATTGCTCGGGTTGCATATGGTTCTGGGAGATCAAATGTTTTGAATTGGTTTTTGGGATTCATATATTATGGAATTGGTGTAACAACTTTCTCTATCTTACCTTATATACTAGTCATTAGATAAAAATATAACGTTTTGTCTCTTCTTTTTACTATCCTTTCATCGGTTATACTTATTGAATGAGTATCACTATGTTATGGTTCATAATAAATTATTAGATGGGTGTAAAGAGTCACATCCTATCACTCTTAACTCAGATACTAGAGACCATCTTGGCCAAAAACTATGAAGAGGTGTACCTAACTTTCTAAAATATGTGAAATACGTGCAAGAAACTCTACGAAGGGTCAAACAGCCCAGACATTCTCCATTCTGATCAATAGAATGCCTTAATATACCATAAAATATCCATGGAATATTTGGTTGAGTACAGGAGGAGATGGAAATACTATAAAGGACTATTGATATTCTTTACTCTGGGTTAGAACATTGCGGCAAGAGATAGATTTCAAGAGGTGTCATTGGAGGGAAACATTGTGAAACTTAAATTTACGAACTCCCCAGTTTGAGTTTATATGACAATGCCTATGTCTTAGATATTCTCAATCGGGAGTCAGTTCGGTGAATTCTTCGAGTTATGGTCCATCTGGACATATCTGTACTTTCTACTACTTGAGCATATCTGTGGAGGCCTGAATTCACTATGCATAGGTTTAAAACTTTCTTCTCAAATTTTATATGGGACAGATAATCTAAAGAGTTAAAAAAATCTTGGGAATTCACCTTGACACACCGGAGAACCCTCCACGATGGAGGTTGTGGTAAAGTTAGTAAATGAGATGTTAACTTATGCATATGTAGAATAAATTGTGAGGACACAATTCATCATAGGGTGGATCAATTTAACACCCCAAAACATAAACCTCATGTATTCATATGTTTATGTGTTAATTTTGTTCGAATTTCCTAATAACTGAACAATACTTGTTTTTGATGAGGTTGTAACAATATGGTTTTAATTTATATTTGAATGAAATAGAGTAAAACACACAAATGGACACGAATATTTTCATTTTAATAAAAACACCGTAGTGTTTACAATACACTCAAATGAAAGTGGAATAATGCTAACCAAATATACCTATTATGAACCTTATCAAAATTACAGGGAGACCACATAAAACAACGAGAACCCCCAGAAAGTCATATGGGATCTTATAATATGACATAAAAAACATAAGAATGGCCAAAGCCACTTCGGCCATGCTAATCACCAAGGGTACGACGAGAAACATTTTCCTTCTTTTCAGTTTTGTGGCACCATAAATCTTGGTTTTATAGGTTGCTAATTTGATTGTGGCCTCGGGTGACCATGGAGTCACAATGTCTATAAATATGGACATTCAACTTGTTGGATAGTTAATTGAAATCCTATAAGTATATTTTTTTTCTAAAAATAATTAGGTTATAAATTTAAAATTACAAAACTACTCAAAATCATTAAAATTAAAAGGAAATAGTGAAATTTTTTGACTTACAAATTGGTGTTTTGAAATAAAATATGGAATTAAAACCACATTGCAAATAATTCATATATATTGAAGGGTTTTCATTCAATGTCTTAAACTTTTTTCAATATATTTTAATTGAATTATATTTTTAAACTATGTTTTGACCACTATAACACTACTATAATAATTATCATTCAATTTATCTCTTTTTTTTGTTAAAGGATTAGTGATTATAAATAACCGTAGAAAATAATATAAATGAAAACTCTAAATTTGTAAATATTAACCTTTTAATTTTTAATAAAAGCCATGATTAGAAAGGAAATTTTTTATACAGTATTATATACCCTTATGACTTCATTGATTTATTTAGGTAAATTTTTCTTAAAAATTTGGCCCACTAGGGCCAGCCCATTATGGCTGGGCCAAGGGAGGTAGCTCACACTAGGTGGCGAAGCCTAGCCCTCAGCCCAAGCATGGGCCAGCCCGAGCTCTAGCATTTGTCTACCGAGGGGTTCACAGGAGAGAGAAAGCGCATGAGCGCACCATGCGGGCTCAAGGACGCGGTGGGGTGTGGGTAGGCTGAGGCCTGTGGGGGAAGTGGCATCCCATGTGTATGCCCCCTGTGTGTGTGCTTTGTGTTTTTTGAACCATGGATTGAAGGCTTAGGCTTATAAGGAAGCCATGCACGCCTCTCCGATTCGATGAGGGATGAACTGTTTAGGGTGAAATGTGGTCATGGTCATTGGACCATGAAGCGCATGATCTGGGCTGTTGATCTCAACCCCACTCTCAACCCTCAAGAACCAAAAATTTCACCACAGTTTTCATGGTCCATTTGATCCGACACGATCTAATTGTGGCTATTCACAGTTTTTAAAATGCAACTTCAATCTCAGGCCATCCGATCAGACTTAGATTTAATCCAAGCCTTTTATTACCTTTATAAATCATGGGTGCATCAAAGCCCATGAATCCAAGCTAGATCTGATCATTGTAATATAAATTCCTCCTGATTTTCTACTAAATGAGTTTTCTTCTTCCACCTGTGGCATGCCGTGCATCGATACACAACCTCCCTTTTTCACCATTTTCTTCACCAATTTCGGCCGATGGAGACACATCTGTCACTGTTACCATAGATATCTCTTTCCTTGGTATTTTTATAAACTATGTGGGGCTCATATCCCTTCTATCTTGTACTAAAATAACCAAATAAATGTATAGTTTATAAAAACATCATTGAGGAATCCTATGAAACTCTCAGTTCCATTCACACAAATCTCCAGCAGACCCCATTGAGTTCTCTGAGTTTTCAAGCATCTCTTAAGCCCCCCTTCCTCCTTGTTATAAGGTAGTAGATAAATCTTTGTCTTGGTTGTTGTGTTTTAATTTGTATTTATATATATACATATATACTTGTAATATAAATATAAATCATCTTACGGTTTGGGGTAAATTATATTTTTTTCTCAAATAAGAGTTGCAAGATCTTGAGTTACATGGAATTAATAGACCCTAATCATCAACACCCCATGGAATTTGTTTCCTTAAATACCTAATCGGCTATATATATATACATATGTATATGGAAATATATAAGTATAATATACATAGCCCTCGGATTTTCATAATCATCATATGCAATATTAATGATTTCTAAATTTGAGATTCAAAATTTTTAAAGATCTACGAAATCCATGGAATAATATTTGTAATAAATCTTTTATACTTTATAATGTATGTCCATAAATATGTAGTCATAATATATAAATTTTTTATTAACCATTTCCTCATTAATCTTTTTGTTTCTATTTTTTTAGTCTTTCAAGTGTTAAATATGAATGGAATAGTCCCTTATGTATACTCAAATTTTATAGTCAGTTATGTGGGTATGTGTCTGTATATATGCCATCATTGATCCCTAATTTATTTTAAAATTTCTAAGGATTTCAAGGAAGGTACAAATCATGTGTTTTCAAATATTTTTTGCTTCTACAAGACACTACATCTTAAGAACGCCCCATTGAATGAATGTTTTACACAACATGAAACCTTAAGTGTAGTTATTCTAAACACTTTTATTTGGATGTTCTTAGTTCATGAGTATAAATATTAGAGGCTTGAAACATTTTATTCACATGTGTGAGTTACTCTCATCTATTTATATTAAATGATAAATGTTATGGTTGTGCCCAATATTTTCAGGTTTTTATATCTAATCCATTAAACATAAACTTATTTATAAAAAATGTATGATGTAATGTGAAATTAACTCTCCACATCTAATTATGGGGTTACCATTTTATTTACTATAATACAAAAAGAAATTTTCATTTAGTAAATGGTCAAAATTGTTTCAGGAACAATAATTTTATGTGGTAATCTCATTAATTCATTACTGGTGTGTATTAAATCAACATCACATGCACAAAATTTTTTTACTAGTTTATACATGTTGTGGAGAACCATGTTGTATAAATAGTAACTGGTATATTATGATCTAGTCCATTTCTAATTCCCTGTATATGTGAATGAATTAGTCATGGAAGATGAATATGTTTTTTAGCGCATTAAATTAATACTTCCATGGAAGGGTTTGTAAGGTTAAGTTATAGCCAAACCAATTATTGGTTATGAAAATTTATGAAGGGAAATTAGAATTGAAATATTCAAGGTGGTATGGGACACTATGTGTAATGTGAAGTAAGTAACCAAATAGAAGGAGACATATGGCTTGATAAGTTATAAGTAATTTAATAAAATTGTGAACTTTGATTTAGAGAGATGAGTAATTCATTGGAAATAGTATGTGATGGGTGGGGCTAGATATAGCCCCACTATGCATCGGTAGGTCTCATTAGACAACTAGAAGTGGAATTGGAAGACACCATTTCCAATTATTGAGTTATAGATTTTGGTCGAGGTCCAAATCATTAGATGACTTGGCACGAGGCCTTGACATAGTCCAACATATCCACTTTCCACATTATGACCATGTAATTTAATTAACCCGAAGAATATTCAGCTAGTAGAATATTCCTGGTTAAAGATAATACGATTATGATAAACTAATGAAGATTAAGTATGGCATATTATTTATGCAATATTCAGATATTTTATTGCCATAGTCTGTATCACAATAGTAAAGGATGGAATTTATGTCATTATTTTAATCGCAGCTCTGATCATTCATTAAAATTAGTTATTAATTTTGTACTTTCATATTAACATGAAATGTCTTTTACTTTTTATTCTGATTGAGGTTTCCCATAATTGAATCATGAAAATGTTAAGATGATTTAAATTTTGCACTTATATCCCTTAGACAATTGACTTGGTATGTTTAATGTATTACAATATTTCAAATAAAATGTTTTATGTAAATTTTAAAGATTGTTTTCTATTGTTATTTGGGTATAGTATATTATTTTCTAAACCCCATACTGGGAACTCATATACTCACCCTACATGTTTGAAATAAAATTTTTAGATATCAGTTTTTAGCAGAAGAAACATTTCAGATGAAGCTGGTTTCACAGATCCTAAACCAAATTTGATCCCCTCTATGGAACTAGATCTGTGTACTTGAGATTGGGGGAGTGACATGAAATCTACGGTCATCACTAAGGATAGGTACACCATTGTCATCCAAATGTTCATAATTAATCTGAAATCAATAAAAATAATGGAATGGGTATTTATGAAATATAATAGATGATAATTTAGATGCCACAACAAGAATACCTTCAATAGTGGAATGTATGATATTCAAATTTAATGTATTTGACCGAATAACATGAAGATCGCATATTGGCATAACCTATTACCAAATAATTCTCCATAGAATTCCACACATTTTAGACAAATATATCATGTACTACAGTACCATTCCCCCACATAATGTTATACAACTTGTATTGCTCTTTCTATATTTTATATTCATTTCAAATATTCTCAAAAATGAAATGTGTGGCTTCCAAAAACCCATTATAATAAATCCATGAAAGGTTGTTGTATAACCTCTATAATTTCTCTATCATTCCGCACATTCTAAACTCTAAATGAATTTAATTAGAAAAATGTCAGTTGATCTTATCTATTCCACATTATGAACATGGCACAAGGCCAATACCATATATTATACAACTACTATTTCCATGACATATACTCTTGTAATGATAATTTTTAATACTATGATATTCATGAAAAACACACATAGATAAAACAATTTACTCGAAACTCAATGATACATTCAAGATTTAATTAGTGATGATTGAGCCATACAGTATAATAGAAATGATCTTTGCATGAATTATATTCATGTATAACTAAATATCATATATATGGTCATCTTCATAAGTCATTACACTGTATACATAACCAATATTACTTATGGATAAAAATTACACATGTTTGTGAATTTTAAATCATAATCCATTAGTTGAATACCACCCTACTCTAGTTGATTATGCTACCAAACATTTTATATGCTCATGGAATTGATAAAAAATAATTAAAAAAACTAATATCTATGTCATATATAGTCATGCCCAAATTTTTGAACACCATTAACAAAATTTACCACCATCACCTTACCAATTATCAAAGAATATAACCTATGAGCATTACACTTCTAATTTAGAGACATCTATTTATTCAATGATTTTCCAATTTAATTTAAATGATAAATCTTCATTATAATTTTAATTTCCCATATAGTGGTATGGGATATTGATGTCTAATATAATTGGTATGGAATAACATCATTATGTCACATTTTTTAGGACCAATATCCATAGTCTTCATAACTCATACTAATGTTGAATGGAGTTTATAATTTTCAATACTCTCTAGACTTGTTGGAGTCTCTATTCCAATAAAAAGAGGTTAATTCTAAATTATAACCACTAATAATTATATTATAATGATTTAAGAAGGAATATATCTAAAATAAAAAACATTCACGATTACAAAAAATATACGAAAATTAATAAAATCACATTTAAGAGAAGTGATTAAAATAATTACACCATGCTGTTTATTTCAATAATTCTTCAGTTATAATTAAAATATAATTCACATCAATACTTGAAATAAAAACCTGAAATATATATAATTTTATTTTATTTATATATTTATGTATGAAAACAATCTCATGTAACACATTGTAACATCCTGGTTCTCGGTTCGGCCTAAATGTTCCCTGTACACGATTGGTTACAAGGCCTCAAGCTCATTTTCCCAAATGCAAGTGGGTGCCGACATAAAGTGAGGGCCCTGGGTGTGACAATATGGAAACTATGCCCCCATTGGAAGAGTAACACAGTATAATAAAAATAATATACAATATCAGAAGAAGAAATACCATACCATATGTAAAAAATGGAAGACTAAAAGTAAATCAACAATTGGAGCACATATATAAATGATGCATGTCACAAATGTCTCAGAATGATTCCAAAGAAGTCAAACAAGAGGAATAAAAAACATAAACCAAAGTAATGAAATGTAAATAAACTCCAAAAGCATCGTAAGACATAGAATGGTTCCATTCTCCACTATTCTATATAAATCAAGTACATTTAGTATATGTGTGCTTTCCCTTCTCTATACCTATAATAATATAATCTGTTTGGGAACAAAATCATGGCCCAAACAGGGTGTGAGATTAATCCCAGTAGGAAACAACCCAATGATATGTTCTTAACTATCAGTGAATATATATATGGTAGGAAAAATGAAAAATTATGTAATGAAAAAGGATGCACTCAAAAGTAAACAAACTTACAGATTAAAACGACATTCATTTACATTTATCAATTATTCAGCCAAACAATCACAAGAAACCCTCTATGAATGTTCCCAGAACCTAAACCCTATAGTTAAACTTATCATTTAACAGTAATGTTAAATCAACCCCTTGGAATATTTCACATAGTTTTAACCGTTTGGTCTCATGAAAACAAAGACTCTTTGAGGAAGCACTCATCATCAATTCCTTATATGGTCTTTTAACAATTAACTACAGACTCTATGATGAAGCACTAAAAGTCAATTCTACCTATGTTCTCACAACATTAAACTATATACAATCTAAGCTAGCAGTCAACATCAATGCCTCATGTGGTCTTGCAATGTGAAAAATATAACAGACACTCTAGGTAATCCCTCATTGTCATTTCCACATATGGTTTCACTACACCTGGTTCCCACAGCCTTGTGTAATAAAATCATTCACAAATAATATCCAATATCCTATTTAATCTCAACTAATACAAGGCTCAGAATCTACAATTCATATAACAATCATGTCATATAATATCATCTCCATCCAAAAAGAACTTGTAATGGAAACAAAAAAACGTAAAATACAATTCTAGATCTAATAACCAATATCTAGAAAACATGGTATAACACGTAAAAATGAATGGTAATAAACTCTATTTAATATCAAAAGCCCTTTATCTATAAAAAATTCATAGTAGGCATAATCAGGGTTAAAATCCAAGAAACAAAATACCCAAAATAGGTTATTATACACAGTGTACAAAAATAATCCAAAGAAAACTACGGAAGGCACAAACCAACTTCCTCAATGTTGTACGGTCTATATCGTTGAACCTAAAACTTTGAATCTACCTAGAATGTCATATATCATCAAAAACGTCTAAAATTATCAACCATGAATAACTCACCTATGATGAGAAATCTATAGGAGAGGCTATAGAATAATTAAGAACATAATGAGTCGATTCCAACATAGTCGATAGTGTTTATTTGGTAGAAAGAACAACAAGTTTGTTTCTCATAGAACATTCGGCGATTCTCATCGATCCTATAAGATACAAGTCTAGAAAAAGTTGTTTTTGTGAATTAGACATAACCCTTGTCTGATTTGAAAAATAAAAGAAAAGTTACACTTCTTGAACTATTAATGAACTCACTTTGTATTCCCCCCAACTGACCCCGACATTTGCGTTCGGCCACATCACCCCGCACAGCCTTGTCTCAGCCATTACTCACCCAATACGCAATTGAACGTGGTAACATGGTACACGAAATGTACTCATATGTAGATGATGTGTGCTCCAAAAATTAACAAAAACATCACTTTTCCTAAAAAACACTAGAAAAAAAGATCCCATACCTGAAAAAAAATATTTGAGCTCTTAAAAACATCCCCCTTAAAGATATTCATCCCTGAATTTCCCTAACAATGTTGAAACGAAGAATCCTCAAACATATCAGTCCACTAAAATCTCACATTGTTCTCCCTCTCCCATGTCTTTTCCAATATTCTCCTTTGCCTCCAAAGCACCCGTACTAGTGTAACATACCATCCATGCAGAACCATCATTAATTGATAAAAAAATCTAGATATGATACACCTCTAATGAGGCTTCCACATCAAACTCAACCTCTTAGTGTTGAAAAACATTAGATGAATCCTAGATTAACAGCGAAGTTGAGAAATTTGGAAGACGTCGTGCATAGCCTGGTGCCTCTATGGTAACTGAAAATAATAGGTAACTGGCCAGAATCATTCCAAAATCTAAAACGGCCCAACGTGCCATGATGTAAGATTACCCGATATCATAATCCTCATGTTTCCCAACCACATTGTGACATTTAGTAAAACATGATCTCCAACATCTAACTACAGAGGTCGTCTCATTCCATCAGATGAAGACTTCTTCCTTGACCATGTAGTAGCCATCCCCCATCATAATCAACTCTACCTACACTGTGATCTCTTGGACAAGAAGAGTTACAAACATAGTTGTCTATCCTCTTTGTAGCCATCATAGGGGTGATCGGCATTGCATACCACACAAAGCCTCATAAGGTGCCATGTGAATAGTTGCATGAAAACTATTATTGACAGAAAACTCTACCATAGGTATATACTTCTTCAAAAAACATCCAAAATAAAGGACACATGCTCGAAGCATGTCTCCATCACAAAACGTTTTTGCTCGGACTGACCATCCATTAGAGGATGGTAAGTTGTACTCAGAAGTACTAGTGTACAAAAATCCCTCTATAGTCCCTACCAAGCACGATAAGTAATACGAGAATCCCTATCTGAAAGGATGGAGTGTGGAACCCCATGTAAATGTAAAATCTCTCGGATGTAGAACCATCTCATCTCATCAACACTTAATGTTTCCTTGATCAACAAGTAGTGTAAAACCTTTCTTAATCTGTCAATGAAAACCCAAACTGCATCATTCCCATGAGGAGATCCTGACAACCCTATCATGAAATACATCACAACATTATCCCACATTTAATCAGGAATGGGAAACATCTGAAAAATATAGGCTTGTTGTTGATGATCTATATTGATGTGATGATATGTTGAACACCTCATGAAAAAACTATCAACATCTCTTTTCATACATGGCCACTAATACTGACTGTGTAGATCTCGATAAATTTTGGTGACAACATGAGGAACAACCAAAACTGTGGAAAGAAAATCCCACATCAACTCTTCGTGTATCTCTACTAACACCCATACAAGTCCATGAAAGTGCAAGATCTCATCCTCGCATATGGTCCATCTAGAAATAAGGTCCTCATCTAACACATTCTTCTGTAGAACGAAGACATTTGATTATGATAGCTACCCCATTTAAAATTGATCAAGTAGATTATAGGTAAAAACTATAGATGAATGAAATGCCTACCCATGTGTGTTGTGAAACTCCAAATTCATCTCATAGAAAATATTCATAAGCGTCCACTCACTACTAGCCTCCTAAACTTTCAATATCTAAGTTATCATTCTTAACGCATTAGACACTATGTATCCTTTCTCGGGCTTGTAGGCAAGATCAATGTAAAAATTATTGAAGGTACTCAACCAACCTTCACTATCTAAAATTATGTTCCCACTGAGTAAAAATATAATTCATACTTTTGTGGTCAGTTTATACCAATAAATTCACTCCAAGGAGGTAATGTATCCAACATTGCATGCCATTAACAACTATAGAAAACTCAAGATCATGTGTTGGGTAATTCTTCTCATGTGGCCTCAACTGTTGATGTATCACCCCCAAATGATAGAGGGTTAAAATTCCTAAATTATATGACTTATGTAGACAAGGTGCACCTTCCATTTCAGGAGCCTACCTGATTAGAACTCCACAATTAATCATGCTTGGCCTGAAGTATTGATCAGGATGGGTGACCTTCTAGGATGTTTATCTGGGTGTGTGAGTGATGGAAAATCATAATGGAAAGAAAATGTGTTGGATTGTGGGGTCTCTCATTGGATATATGACTTTTCAGGCATGTGGGTGGGCCTAGGGGTGGGGACTTTATGTTTTCAGGGCAATTGGGGTACCTGGCAGTCCAGGACCTGATGGCCGTGTTAAGGCGGGGTGGTTGTGTTGTTACCGGGAACCAGTTGTTATATTTGGTTTCAGAGGCTGTACCAAAAATTAAGTGTGGAGCACTACCTGTGTTGAGATGTAGGGACCATAACGGGGATGTTGTTCTCTAAATGGCGGTGATTGTAACACCCCTGAATGATAATGGGATAAAATGACTAAATGATATGACTTATGTCAACAAGGCGAACCTTCCTTTTCAAGATACTAGCTAATTAGAACTCCACAGTTAAATGTTCTTGTACTGATATAGTGCTCAGGATGGGTTACCTTATGTAACGTATCTTAGAGTGTGTGTGAGTGAGGACAATGAACACTCGAAAAGACATGGGTTTTCCTAGGGTGACTGTCATTAGTCAGATGACCTGTTTAGGAACGTGGGTGGGCCTCAGGGTGGGGACCCAGTGTTTTTAGGGAAACTGGGGTAACGTGAGGGACAGTACCCGACAACCATGTTAAGGTGGGGTGGTTGTTCAATCACTGAGTCCCAGTTGATATAGTCGGGACATGTACGCAACGACTCTTTCCCTTTCATAAGCACCGCTCCCAGCACAATACATGATGCATCACAGTAAACAGTATAATTGTCGACTGACTCTGGAGAAACTAGTATTGGGGTTGAATATGACATTAATTCTATCTCATGTAAGGATAAATCAAAGGTGACTATCAATTGGTACTTCCACCCCTTCATAGTCATGCCCGTTAGTGGCGATTCAAAGCATGACATATCTTGTATAAAATTTATGTAGTAACTAGTTATCCCTAGAAAACTCTATACCTCAATGACGTTCATCAGATACTCCCACGATTCTACTGCACTCACATTCTCTAGGTCTACTAATACTTCTGTCTTTGAGATTATTAGACATATGAAGTGAATCGGGTCCATCCAAAATTGTCACTAGTAGAGATTAGAAGATAACTTATTCCCTCCTAGTGTACTCAAAATGATTACAAAGTGGGTAGCATGGTCGTGTAGACTGTGAGAGTACACCAAGACATTATCTACAAAAACCACCAATATGGAGTCCATGTATGGATGGGAAACTTGGTTCTTCAGTGCCATAAACATTACAGGTTCGTTCGTGAGACCGAATGCCATAACCATGTACTCTTGTATACCAACCCTACTCTGAAAGGATGTAAGAGGTACATCTAATGGACTAACATGCAACTAATGATAGCTGAACTTCATGTTAATCTTTGGGAACACCCAGGATCCCGGAATCTAATCAAATACATCATCAATACTCGGTAAAGGATATCGGTTCATAACTGTCTACTATTTCATATTTCGATAAACCATTCAATTTCTGAGGGTATTGTCCATCTTATTTGAAAAATGAATAGGTGATCCCCAATGAGATGTACTCGGTCAGATGAAAACTGTTTTTTTTAACTCTTCTAACTGCTTTATGAGCTTCTATATCTTTGTTTTATCCATCCTATATGAATGAATGGACATTGTTCTTCTCCTAAAACAAGGTCAATATAAAATTCCACCTCCCACACAAGAGGAAAACCTAAAAGTCATCTAGAATTACATACCTAATATGATCCACCCCTTGAGGAAAATCCACCTGTGAAGTCCCCTAGTCATCGATAAACAATCTTGAAATCAATTTTATAACTCCTCCCAACCCATGTTTTTTGTGTCTATCTCTGCATGCATAGACATATAATTCACCATTATGTAGATACAATCCACCCTCTGGTGATGTGAAACTCTCCCAATAGTGATAAAAATTGGTAACATATTAGAAGGGAAGTAACCAGTCCATTCAGAGAATGACATCATGTCCCATCATATCTAAGACCAAAATGACATATAATATGAGACACCAACCAACATCAAGAAATAAATCCTTGTACTAACATACACTAGTCAATCTAGTCCCCAACCGAGTTTCCTGCATCAATATATTAGTAGAAATAATGATACATATTTCAATGCAATTCACAACAATGGAATATATTAATCCATGGGAATAACATCTATAGAAAAGAGAATAAGATAAATATAGGGCAACCAAAATCATACCTCTAACAATAGAATATCTTGGATCCGGATCCTACTTGGTCTGATCCACTACAAAAGTGTGGCATGTGTCGCATCCTTGTGATCCTTACTAACTACGATGAGCCGATCCACTCTACTGTTGCTGGAATCCTACAGCCCGATTCCCACAGCCATGACCACCACCTCGGGATGAATGTCTGGAAGGGAACTAGTTCCCAGACTATAAAGAAATGGGTGGTCCAACTCCTCATCATGGAGTGATATCATAAATCCTTTATCCAGTTGTAGTTGATAAAAAAAATAGAAGCATTGAAGATGAGAAATATTTCCACAAGAATGGCACTCAATTGGGTATCTCAGAGAGTGTGGCTATGTATGCTCACTCATCCAGGACGCGAATCATACCACCTGTATACCTGAAGTATTACCTCACAAACTCAAGTCTCTGCACATAGACTCCCTACATCGGTTCTTTCTATTAGCCAGATAATTACCAAATCCGGATGCCAAACTTCCTTGGATCAATGCCCTAGATTCCCTTAGGTTACATTCTATGATCAGCACCTAGTTGACTAATGATACAATGAAATTCATCCTGAAGATGTTCACCTCAGATCAGATTTCATGACTGATATCATCCCCTAACATCCTCACCAAAAATAACACATCTCCCCCTAAAATGGGTGTGATGATCTGTAGCTATGTGAAGTAAGAATAATAATTCATTTCTAAGTGATTTCCCTACTCCAAACTCATGAACTCTCGGTCTCAATCACCACATAGGATCTCTGGGTTGAAGTAGTTAGATATGATATGATGGAAGTCATCCCAATCCAAAACATGCTATAATCCTTCCAATGATATCACATATCACCATCTCATTGTGGAATACTAAACCATCTACATAGAGAGATTCAGCCTCCTCTCTAGAGATTTCTAATGATGCTTGAAGGTATATACCATGGATTCTAACCATTATTTTGGAGCCTGAGGTCCTCTATCCCCTGAGAAAGTTGGAGGATGCACCTGCTCAAAACCTCGCGTCAACTCTACCATAGACGTGGCAGGATGCACTGCTCCTTAGATGTTCATCATAATACTCCTAAAGACTTCTCGTAACTGTGTGTTGGAACATATATCCTAAATGATGGTTGGTGTCAAGACATGCATGATAGGAGGATCGGTTGATAGACCCTGGTCTACCATGTTAGGAGTCTGATCGTTGCCTTGTTTCTGTCATACAATCGGTGGATGTCACAGTGGCATGACTATGTAATTCAAGTGAATTCCTTTGTTCCAGATTATCAAGGACAGAATCTTATATGTTCAAGGAGGAATAGAAGAATTAAAGGATTCATTACTTTCAAAAAAACATGGAAACACAATGTCTATTACCCTACACAATGTGTTCCCTAAAATAATTACATGGGTGTGTACTACTACCAAACTGATCATGTAACACCCTTAAACACGACGTGTTCCTCCCAAATACACAGCGTATACCTGAATTGATTCCCCCTATCTGAGTACCTCTACATGGTTAAGCCACATTGTTCTACTAGAACAAAACTACATAGAATGTTAATGCGAGACATGACGTGTACTAGAAGGACTTCACCGACCTGTGAAATTGGTCACACGTTAGAAAACATGATCAACTTTCACGGCGTATTCAAGATGGACATAGTGTGTTCTACTTTAGATTCATCCATCATTGTTTAATGTCATAGAGATGGAAACATGATTCAATAACATGGTATGTATTCCCAGTACATGATATGTTATACCAAACAAATCTAACCACAATCCTCTTCCCACACAGTAGATCACATGGTCAAGAACTACCTGCCGTGTACATACAGTACACAACATGTTCTTATGAAAAACATTTTCATCCTAAAAAAGGAAACATTGCATGTATTTATCACTACACACCATTTATTATTGGATTTTATGGATAGTAAGCTTCATAAACTACTCTAGAACCCCATAAAAACACTAGAACAAATCATAAAAGTTAAAAATTAAGTTATATGGGGGCCTATACTCCACAAGAATCAGTTTTTGGTATCATAATCATGTATATCGCAAGGTATAATAGAGCAATCAATGACATGATCCACAAAATTCCAATCCATGAGGGCCCATAATACTTCATAAACTAATTATTGGTGTATATTCAAATTGAACATTACATATTATCAATACCATATAATATAGAAGGTATTATATCAAGGAATCTATCACAACAACATGCATTACTAGAACAACATCTATAACAAAAACATGAAATCAGGAATGCACCCTAAATGGCATGACACTGTTTCTTTTCATTTGAACTATAGAAGGTGCCTATATGATTCATGAGATGACATACCCACATCTCATAGTGATGAAACAAAAATAAAACCTTAATAATATCAATGAGAGCAACACAAAACATGTGAATAACCCAATATTGGAATAAAATCAACTATTACAATTTCAAACCATAAAAATTGAAATAATCGAGCTAAATTATCATTTTAAATATACGTGGGTTAGAAAACCTTGGGAATTTTTTTTATCAAATACATATTCCATTCTATCACGGTCTAGAGGCTCCAAACAGTTAGTCATAGAAGAAAATAATGCACTATGATTCTACTTTGTAACATCTCGGTTACAGGTGCTGCCAAATGCTTTCCCACACCTAGTTGGTCACATGGCCTCAAACACATTTCCCCAAATAGCAGAGGCTTTATACTAGCAATGAGGGCCTTGGGTGCGATAGTGGGGAAACTATGCCCTCATTGGCAGAGTATCATAGTAGAATAACAATAATATACAACAACATAAGTAACTTTACTATACAACAAGTAAAAAATGGATGAATGAAAGTAAATAAACAACTAGAGCACATATATAAATGATGCATGTCACACATGTCAAGGAAAGAAGCCAAACAAGTCAAAATGCAATAAAAATTAGAAATCAATGTAATTAATTTTTAATAAACTCTAACAGCTTTGTAATCCTCATCTTGGTCTCATGCTCTCCAGGAGCACATCAATCATGTACCTGATGTTGAAGGGTGATTTCCCTTATATATACCTACAACAATATAATCAATTTGAGACTAAAAGAATGACCCAAATAGGGTGTGATAATAATTCCAGTAGGCATCCCCCAAAATATATGTACCTAAATATCCTTGAATATATATATATAGCCGAAAATTGCAAAATGAAGTAATAAACATGGAGTACTCAAAATTAAACAATCATATAGTTTCAAACAACATTCATTTACATTTATCAATTATTCATCCAAATAATCACAATCAATCCTCTTGGAAAGATGTCAGAGCAGAACCCATTTGGTTCAACTTATCATTTGATAATAATGATATAACGACCCCATAGGAAAGCTCACACTATCTAACCCATTTGGACTCATGTAAAAAAGACTCTCTGAGGAAGCACTCACTAAAAATTCTACCTGTGGTTTTTTAATGATGAACTACAGATTCTCTGAGGAAGCACTCAACATGAATTCCCCATGTGGTCTCATAGTGGTTTACTATAGACACTCTGAGAGAGAACTCAACCTCAATCACCCATATCGTCTCGTAATAAAAAAAAAATTATAGACACTCTGGGGGAACCAGAATGTCAATTCCCCCAATGGTCTCACTACAATAGGTTCCCACATCTATGTGTAAAACAACCATGAAAAAATTATATCCAATAGCCAAAGTAATCTCAACTACTATAATGATACGAAACTACAATCCATATAACAAGCATTTCATATAATATCTACTCCATGTATCTAAGTTCTCATAATAAATGCTTCATGGAATATTTTTCCTTTCCTAAGAATGTATGAAATTTATGTCAAAATACTGAAGGTAATAAACCATCCTTTGTTATCTCAAATTAAGGTCATGCTAGGTAACTATATACATGAGACTATTGTGGTAACTGTACACCCCAAAATTATCTCCAAAATTTTCATATATCCAACAATGCAAGGCTTGATTAACTTCAACCTACTCATGATCATGCATCAGGTAATTCTTCTCATGTGGCTACAACTACTAAGACCTGTACGCAATGACTCCTTCCCCCTTCTTAAGCACTGCTCTATGCTCGATAACTGATGCATCACAATAAATAATATAACTCTTGCCCAAATAAGTAAAAACTAGAATTTGTGCTAAAGTTAAACTTTCTTTGAGAAGTTAGAAATGTCTATCACATGAATCAGTCCACCTTTACTTCTCACCCTTCATAGTCTGTCTCATAATTGGTGTTACTAAGCATAAAAAGTCTAGTATAAAACATGTGTAGCAACCAGCCAGCCCTAGAAAATTCAGTACCTCAAATTTGTTCTTTGGATTCTCCCTAGAAACTACTTCTCTCAATTTATTTGGGTGCAATAATACTCCTGTCTCTAAGAAAACATGACCCAAGAAGTGAATCTGGTCAATCCAAAAGTGGCATTTTGGGAGCAAAGTATATAACTGATGTTCTCTCAGTGTACTAAAAACTGACTCATGATGGTTAGAATGGAAATGATTTGTGTGTGATGACACCTATATATTATCCATGAAAACCACAAAAAAGATGTCCATGTATAGATTGTACACTCGGTTCATCATATCCATAAAAACTACAGGAGTATTTGTGAGACCGAATGGATAAAATATATACATGTAAAGACCATACCTACTCTGAAATTATTTAAGAGGAATATCAAATGGTCTGATGTGAAAATGATGACAACTAGACCTCAAGTAAATATTCAAGAACAAATAGACTCCTCGAAGATGATCAATGAGATGAGGGTTACTTGAGGTACCTCGGTCATCGGGCCCCTGATGATATGGGTTACATGTTGTGTCATGTGCATCAGTGAATCGAGGATGCAGTTAACATGAGGTGAATGGTAATGAGTATTGTTTTTAAGGGTCTATGGGATGCTGGAACTCATGGAGGCAGACACTGATGCAGTGCAGGATACATTCTTGGCATCAGAAAAGACACAAAAGCACCAATGAGTTGCCTAGGTGATGATACATCACGAGAGGACCATAACCATGAAAACTAGTTAGTGAACTTTTACTTGGTTTGATTTTTTTCAGGTTGAAAATGACCGTGGATATTAATTAGGTCGGTAGCCCCTTGAGGAATATATCTAGAACAATTATGACTGGGGTAGTTTGGGTTTGTTTGACAGGGTGGTTTGATATGTGCCATCATCAGGTTTCGTTTGATAGCTCAGTGACGATCGATGTTAAGGTGGGAAGATTGTAAGAACATGGGTTTTAGGAACATGTATAAATCCTGAGCATGATTGAATTTAATGACATGTTTGTGAAAAAATGGGATAATCATGGAACTTTATGGAAAAATAAAAATTACATGTCGTATACCATCAGTACAAACCACATATGTTTTCTCACGTGTGAAGGCCACACTTGGCATGTGAGAATGTTGAGTGAATGGAGATAAATAACCATGTAAACACCATGTAAACATAGTATACATCATGTAGTGTTTGACTATATAAGGGCTATACATGGAGTGTAAGGGTGTCAGTGAGGGTACATGTATTTTAGAAAGTACGCATCATCTTCAATTTGCACACATCGTTTAGAGGGGTCGTGAATGGGGATATACATGGAATAGTGGGGATGTCATTTGGGTAGAGATGTACATTCCATGTACCCCTAGTTACACCTCATGTATACTATTTTCAAGTCCTCGTCAATATATCAGCTGTCATAGGAATAGTAAATTCATACAAAAAGTGAATAATCAAAAGTACGTGTCATGTATTTTATTTATTTTGTTAAAATGGGCAGTATTCTCATTTTGATTCTGGGGCATTGGGTTTCATCCGAGATATTCGAGTTGCTGATTGAGACTTCAATTTATTCTTATTTCATTTTCCAATGCAGTATTCAAACACAATTTGATACTTTGGAAACCCCTCGATATACCATGTTTTAGACCAAATTGAAGGCTATTATTTGAAGAGTATCATCATATGTGAATGATTTAGGTGGTGCAATCCTTCTTCAATGTTTTCACGGACATTTGGGTGAAATAGACCTTGGTGTGTATTTGGGTATTTTGAGCGAGATCATGTTTACCTTCTATTGCATATTTAATTTTTATTAGACATATGGGATTACTTTGAGTATGCCCTTTTTAATATTTTATATGAGAAGGTTTTGGCGAGGGGTCAATCCTCGGTTGGGGAATTTCAGATGGGTATGAAAAAATGCATTAAAATCACTTGGATGGAGAGGCCATCGAACATGAGTGACATGGTCACAGGGTCACGGGGTGTCAGATATGTGTCTAGGGTATAATTTTGGTTATTTCCACGCACCGAAAAAATTGAGTAGTGAAAAAAATTAGAGACTCTTTGATGATGTGGTTATGACCACTCATGTGTGTAGAGGCCCCAGTTAGTTGTGGTTTAGGTATGGTTGTATTGAGGGTGCTTGTTGTAGGAACCCAAATGGACGGTGAGGAGCCTCCATGGGATAGAGTTGAGGATATTGGGTTAGGAGAAGAGGGTTTTCATGGTTTCATATAATCCCATGAGTAAAATTTCAAAAAGAATATATCATTCAAATAAATTTCATCATTCGAGGTGTAATAAATCAATACTAACAGTGATCATATAAATAGAAACTATAACCCTTGTTTATTATGTGTTATTATTATAAGGGAAAAATAATATCAGGTATGAGTTTTGTACCAATTATAAATATCATCCATTATCTAATATACCAAAACTAAAGAGTAATTGAAAAGTAAAAAACCATAGATATGGTTTTTTAATCCCCTAGACATTGTATAATCATTGGTAATAAAATTTTGTCAATAGATTAATGTAAGAGAAACTCACACATCAATGATGACTTCTAAAAGATGTTATTATTGAATTTTTCATCATGGTTAGACTATACACTATTCTGTGAGTATCCATAAAAGTAAAAATCAAAATAATAGAATTAATTTTATACCATTAAATGAAAATATCATGTAATGATCCAAAAAATCGTATTTTATAACCAAGATGAAATGAAACAAATATCATGATACAAATATGACATTTACAAAATAAGATAAACCTAAAAAATTCCATCAAGTATAATGTATATGAATGGTACAAACGATTAATCTCAAATCTATATATACGAAATCATCCCACAATCAAGGGTTCATTTCTCTAATCCACCAAAATTAATATCTATGTGAGTGGGTATACTTGATACCTAAAATCACAGAAATATTAAACATATATAACTATTAGTCTATTATATTAATAAATATTATATTTATGGATAGTTATTTCATTATAAAACAATACTATATATTCAATGTTTTCCAATTTATCTAATAAATTTAACTATAGTTTGTCAATAAATAATTCAAAATGTGTCTCTCGGTGTAAGATTATATCTAATTAATCATGATAAGTCTCACTATTTATTTATCCATCCCATCATACACATTGATAACCCACATAAAATATCATTTTATCTTTTAATGGTATTCCCACATCAAGCAGTTGTAAATCATTATGGTTATAAAGATAAATGAGTCACTTGGTACATATTTGTGGCCTATTATATTTAAATAAATATAACTATTAATTAAATAATAAGTTAGATCTAAAAATAAAATATATAGGAATTAATTAACAAAATATATATATGATTATTATATCAATCCATCATGAGCATAATTAATAATACATCCCCCAATCATAAGAATCCCTAATTGCGGAGGATCACAATATGAATCATTCACAGTAACACAAGGCCCCTTTATCTTATGAAAATATATTATTATCATGTTCATGAGGAAAATAATATTATGAGACTAAGTTATATTTCCTAAATAATATTTTTATTACTCAATGTAATCATACAAATCAAATAGATCTTTAAACCCCTAGTATTTTCTAGAGAGAGGCCATCACTCTCCACGAAAAGACCAATTTACTAATAAAAGATGAATACGTGTGAAGGTATTTGTAAAAATTATAAAATATAATTTAATTATGCAATAACATAACATACCAATATTTAAAATACAACATTTAATCCCACCAAAGGGCCTCAATACATTATAATATGGTCATTGATACAATGAGTAGTGAAGGGTCGCTTCTTTATCGATGAATTATATGGTCGACCTATATTATATAAACTACACCCCATAATTTAAAATCCATTATGTGACTCTAAAAAACCGCAAGGTCTCACCTTTATCTAAAAATATTCATCTACAATGCTTTGAAATGTTTTAAATCCTATGAAATTAATAGTTTCATACCTCATGAATGACATATGATTTTACGAATAAATATATGTTCTTTGTGTGGTGTTATATAATTCTAGTACCATGCCTGTGCATATACATGGTTCAACAATTAAAATATAATTTTTTAAAGCGTATTAAAAAATTTAGTACTTAATAATGAAAAATATTAAATAATATGATAAAATTACAGCATTAGTTATAGATAATAATGAAAACAAATGTAAAATAAGAACATGTATGATAAATTATATATGAAAAGGAAAAAATATTATATAAAAAGATACAAAAAATAAAATGTATCATGAAATATATATCAAAATGAATGAATCATTATTTTCATGTTGATGAAATCAAAAAACATGATGTATCATACATTTGTAATAAGAAATATTAAAATTTATCATTGATTCCAGAATATTTAAATTTTGATAGTAATATATAACAGTTTGTTTTGAAATAGATGACACATAAGAACATGTCTATAGAGAATGATTTCTTTGTAAAAACATGGATGACAATAGTAACAATGGGTACAATTTTTCGATTATGTTTGGGGCACTTCGTATTCACAAAATGTTAGGGACATACATATTATTTTACATAATAGCCTTAAAGAAGTGCTCATGTGTCGTTTTGGAAATGCTCACATCCTCATTTTCCAGTAGAATGGATTATATTCTAGCCACTTCATAATGAATGTTATTTGTAAATGATAATGACTACAAAGTGGTTTCATGTAATGAGGACATCATTGCTACAATGCTGACATCCTAATGCTTACTTGTTCGCACGATGATATGTTTCAATGATAATTTTTAAGAATACGATGCTATATTTCAACGTTAATAATGAACTTGAATATTCAATATATTAAAATTAAAAAATAATGGTACTTATTTTTGGAATACAATTGGAAAAAATATAGACATCTTTTTTATAGAAGAAAACATTTTGGAAAAATACATTGGAAATGTTGTAGGATAATATATATGAAATAAAATATATTTAAAATAAAATACACAATCAAAACTATATATCAAGAAAAATTGAAGAAAACATGGTTTTTTATTATGAAATTTTTAACATGATATTAATAAGTGATGAAAATGAAATTATTAATCATTACATTAATATATAAAATGCTAGAACATTATCGTTATTATGACTATTACAATCATCATATAATATAATTCCATTGAATGTAGTGGAGTTATTATATTATTATTGTAATTCTTATCATTATGATACAAAAACCCCGAAGCATCATCGACCTCTAGTTGTTGGAGTACATGAGGTTTCGGTATTCCTTCATACTACGTACTGGTGGCCACTTCTTGAAACCACCCACTACTGACCATCCACCACAACCCATCTACCATTTTTATAGGAACCTTATCTAGAAGAAAACCATTTAAATAATTGTTAAAAACACACATATTCAGTTAGAAATTTAGAAAAAATTGTATGGAAGCATGTATTATAAATTCCAAGTGAAATAATAGATTTTTCGATTATTTTTCTAAAATGGAAAAACCAAATTAGTACGGTGCTCCATCCAAGGACATATTTACCTGAATAGTCTCAAAAATGTCCATTATAGAGATAATTAAATAACATTTTGGATAACAGTGACCTAAAGCCTTCACATAAATGTCTATTATAGAAACCTTCATATTAAATGACCAATGTTTTTCACACACTTTAATGAGGAATGTGGAAAATATAAAAAACAGTGAAAAAAAGTAGAAATAAGAAACTGGATGTTTTTTTGTTCTTCCAACAACAGTATGATTTGATCTTTAATAGGTGTGTGAGCTGATGTTTAACTTTTTTCCAACCTAGAAAACACAATAAAAATATTATTAAATAGTAATATAACAGATGGAAATTAAAGAAAAGAAAAGGGAGAATATTTTTTAGTTTTAGAACCCTAAATAGGTGTTGTAGATTACATGTCCATAACTGGAATGTTCCAACAAGACAACCCCAATCCATTAGCCGATGTTTCCATCAAAGTAGAAGCCACCACATCTTGTTTTTATTTGGTGTTGATTGTAGTTTTTTTGAACATCAACATGACTGAAGTCAATACGATGTCCACTAATACCTCTCACCATTTATTCCCAGTATCCAGCCTCTTAGAATCCACATGACTACTTAAGTTATAGTTCTACAAAAATAATCAACCAGAACCTAATTTTTTTATAAGATAAAATAGAGAAGCATAGAATTATATATACGAGATAATAAATAAAAATGTTGAATCTAATTAAAATTTTTATAAAACCACCACAATAAGAATAATGAATGAACTTCTTAATTGAGAACCACAAAAAATAGTAAAAAAATATGGAATATTAATGTTTTTAATAAAGATAAATTTATGAACATATTTTTCAGGAAGTTCAATATGGTGAACCACAAGAATGAAAAATGGGAGAAGACACCTCTCAACATAAAATTTTTAGTATGGTAAAATGAATGCATGTAAAATGAAAAAATGTTACCTTCTAGCATAAGGTCACCTTTAGAGTACTTTGGTAGCATATTTATTTTTCTTTATAAGCCTATATTTTTTCTAGAAGTTGTAAAGAAAAAATTACAAAAGAAATAATAAGTAATATGGTAGGGAAAAAACAATTGATAAAAAATATGTGTGTGTTTAAAATCATGAAAAAACACATGTATCAAGAAAAAATACAACATTGAAAAAAAAAATCAATGCATACGTGGGAGAATAATGTTTTGTTTAAAAAACATGACCTATTAGGGATCATATATTTGATAATTTCATCACATGTTTCATCGCAATATGTGTTGTCTGGTTAGGATGGAATACATTAAGTAGAGAGATCACATAGTGGTTGAGGATATTAGAGGGAAACAGACAGTAGTTCATGAGGTCAGATGTGTTTGTTGAAGATATTCAATAAGTTGTAGGGGGCACAAAGATAGCCTAGGTGGTAGAATGAACTGAGATACATATGGGGAATATATTTATGGTGCATAATGTGTGCATGGATGATGGTTTCTTCTATGGAAATTACGCGTGTCCTGGGCGAAAAACAAGGCAGGTGAGGCACACGGGGTCCGGGATGATCTCAAGAACACCACTTGATGAGCTTGATTCATGGTCATGCTTCGATTGGCATGAAAGTTGGCCAATGAGCGATGGAGGTAACCTAATGTATGATGATATGTACTTTTTCGATGATGATTTATGTATTTAGATAACTATGATAGTGATTTATGTATAATGATGCTACATTCATAATAAGATTTAATGAATTTATAAAAATAGGGAAACTGATCCAAACAAATGGAAAGGAGAAAAAATACATTTATTTCAATAATAAACTTTCAACAGAAATAAAATTCAATCAATAGAACTTATATATAACATAGAGGATCAATTCTACATGGTTGATTTAATGAACCCAAAAATAGTTCTACAACATAGTTGTAAAGATCCGTTGATCTGATTTTCATATGAATTAAGGATAAAAAATTTATTTCAATGCAATGGTTGTTTTACTTTTATAAATAAAATTTCAGAATTCGAGAAAATTAGTACTACGTCAGTCATAATTTTATTTAAAGAGTATAAAAAATATGAATTAAAAAATATGAAAGAAGATAAACATTTTGAAAACCCTATGAAAACATAACGTTTTAGAATGAATTAGAGGTTAGAATGTTGAAAATGAATTAGATTTATGCGTTTAAACTCTAGGGTTCTATTATCATGAAAGAAACAATGGAAACCAACCTACGATGGATCATAAGTGTTCCTTACCTGGAACATATTGTAATACAAAATTAGTGTTAAAATATTACAGAAAATTCATCTAATAAGATATTTATATTTGTAAAAGTTTATAAAAACAATAATGATGAATAAACATTAATTAGAATGTAGTCCCACATGATAATGGAATAGGAGTACATAAAATATGGAGAAACCAATAAAAAATGTTCATAAAAGAAAGGATAAATTAAAATTAAAATAATTTATAATTTTTTAGGATGGATATTTGAATTCAATTTTGCTGCATTCACTAAAATAGAAATATTAAATGAAAGATAAATAAAAAAGGGTGATGTTGTAATAATAAAAATATGAAATGTACAAACCAAACGATGATATGGTTCAATACTTCATTTTAAGATGACAATAATATATTTAAATTTTATTAATAAATATGAATAATTAATATATTGAAATCACATAATATGGATAATTATTATTTGAATACAATTGGAAAAAAATTATTGAAATGTATAAATGAAATTTTGGAAATGAATAAATCAAAAGATAAATATTTTCATAGGATAAATAGAAAGTCATAAAAAATTTACAGATGGATTATTCCAACAAATGGTGAAACATGAAATCCAAAAAAGTAACCAAGGAGAAACCAGCTTAGTTAAATCACCCATGTATGGAAAAACACTCTTCAGTTAAAATTTACAATTCCAAATGAATCTTCATCATCAGAATCATGCAACTGATATTTTTATAGTAAACATAATAATAGTTGAAATGGTTATGTATTATATAATGTAATTCAATGAAAAGGATATTTTATATTTTAGTTTTACTACACATTGAAAACATCTCGAAATTTAAATTAATATTTCATATCTTAATGTAATAGTGAATCAATATTGTATTGATTAACAATTTGAAACTAATATTTATATAACCAATGAAACAAATGTGTAGAAACATAAATTATAAAATTTTGTATTATATTGTGTAGTATATAAATCCATTACCAATTTTTTTGTCATATGTCATAGTAGAAATAGTGAATAACAATTACATATAATTGTGGAACCTTTCAATTATAATAGTGGTGCCGCTACATGATTTTTCCTTCCAATTATTATTAAATATATAATTTTCTATACATGTCACTAGACCAATGGTGCATCCAATAAATTGATGTGATACAACGATGAAGGGTTGCATTCTAAAATAAGAAACTAAAACCCATGAGAAAAAAAGATTGACATTGAATAATATCATGTTATTTTTTCTAGAATTATTCTATAGGGTGTAAATTATAAAAACAGTTAGGAAAATTATTCTCATATAGGATAACAAAATACTAAATGCAATAAAATGTTAAATTCTTATGAAATATCATCACAAAAAACAATGAATTCGATAAGTTATGGATAATTGTAATTCATGGAATAAGAACACAACTGTACATGGAATACAAAGTTCTAACCACTGTGACCATCAATGGTTCTATTATCAGCTTTAGATTAGTATATCTGAAAATTTTGAATTTATCTGAAAAAGAAGGGTAAATTGTAGGAAGGTATTTTGACATTTATCTTTTAACATCACATTATTTAAAATTTTATGGGTAATTAGGGTGCAACATCATCTCCCTTGATATTCAAAAAATTTTCTATAAATGGTAAATTGTTCTATAATATTATAATCATAAGAAATTAATATGAATAAAAAATCAATAGAAAGGATTCAAAAAATATTGGAAATAATATATCATGAATATAAAGTTATTTTTTTATGAAATGAGGATGGAACACCATTTACACATATTTTGATCAGTAGTATTTGAATATAGGGAGTGGAATAGTTAGGGTGGTAAACCAGACATAGTGGATCCCCAATAACAGAAATGTGAAATCCGTAATATTGCATTACATTGTGGATGATTTGTATGAATATGTATTAGTGGATAATTTCCAATATAAAATAGCGTAGTCACATAAATAGAATTCTATAATAGAAAACAGTGCAGAGAACATTACATAAATTCATCCAAAAATAGTGAACCATGTATAATATAAATGAAAAAATATGGATATGAATAAAATCATTAAAACATGCTAGTAGGAAAACAAATATCATCACCTAAAATATAACACACTAAATATGAAACATTTTTTTCTAAAAACTAGTCAAGAACAACAATCAAATAAAATGTTTACAAAGGAAATTGAAATAAACTGTTGCCAAAGTGAAATTGAAAAAAAATGAAAATTCAATAAACAATTTAATGATAATTAATACTAGAAAATAGTATACTAAGGAAATAAAAAATTTAGTTTTAGAATCATAACTGAATAGAGTAAAAAAACCGAATTCAAAGGGAGAGGAATAATATCTACCAAAACAGTCAGTATGTGGCTGGGATATGGAGAAGTTTCATGAGGTTTTGGTTGGGCATGGAGGAGCAGTAGGTGGAGGAGACACTATGGGAGGACCTGGAGGTGGAGGAGCTGTGGTGGGGGAAACCAAAGGTGGAGCAGTCATCATCTTAGAAGTCGAAGGCAGAGAATCAATATGTAATTTATGGTTGTGGTCCCAGGAGTAGTTGGAGGGGGATAAATCGAAGTAGTAGAGGATGGAGGTAGAGTGTTAAGATCTGAAGCACCTGGATGCGATGCAGCTGTCAGGAGAGGTGTTAGATATAGAGGAGTCAGATGAATAATATCTAGATGCAGAGGTCGAGAAAAATCTAAAGGCGTGGAAGTATTGCTGTTTGTGGGAGCCGATGAAGTTGACTAGGTACCCTAATAGGCGGTAAAACCCAGTGTGGGGTAGGGAATTAGATGGAGGAAATGACATAATTGATGGAAACCATCAATTGGTGGGAATTTTTGATCGATGTCTGTGGGAACCATAGGTTGAAAATAGGTGTTACTCGAGCTATAAGAGAAAGCGATGGAAATCATAGTAGATGTGATGAAAATATCAAGATAGAGAAGGATTAAATCTGTATGTGGAAGGGTGATGTAAGGGAATCGAAAATACAAGGGATATAATAAATGAGGTTTATCAGAACTGTTGGTCGATAGAGGATGAAGGGTTAGCACCAGTATAATCAAATTGAAACCATGTGTATAATAAGGATGGACATAAATAAATTTTTTTAGACAAATATTGAAGATGAATCTATGTTGGGAGAACCCTAGTTCAACGGAGCGAGCAGGAGCAGACAACAAGGGATACCTTACATGGATGACTGGGGGAGTCCTAATAAAGGGTTTACATAGATGGAAGACGAGGAAGAGAGTCTACATGTAAGAATGGAAGTTTCTAGTGTAATCATGTGGATTAGTGAAAAACCTAAGTTTATATAGATTGTATATTCCATAATATAATATTTTATGATAATAAATAAACCATTATTTATTTTAAAGAACATTTTATTTATCATGAATATAATTATGGAGTCCCAAATCAGGTTTTTATTCTTAAACTAACCATCATGAAACAATATAATGATTGATACTATACTACATAACAATTATTTTTTATTACTTAATGGTTTATTTTTACTAGTTAGACATCTACATATATTATCATCATATAGATATAAATTCTAAGAGAACCAAAAATAAAAATATATACAAAAACATCAATATATTATTATATACATTGACTTACCCATAAGACATATCCCTACGGATTTTGAGTAATGTTTTATACTTATTCCTAAAATATTCAATATTATATCAGTTATCCTAATGGGTAATCAATAAAATTTAAATTTTAAAGTACCATAATATATCAATGCTTAATTTTTTCTAAAAAAACAACTTTACATATAACATTATCCTAATCCTACTATGAGACCATTAATGAATATTAAAATTTTCTGTCATCTCTTAATTAGTTGGTATAAAAAAGGCTTCAGCATAGCACATTCAAATGATATATTGAGTATGTTGGTTTATATACATAGGAAAAAACACTAATTTATACAGACCCTCCATTTTAATTTAATATAAATATCACCAACTATAAAACAAATTTCGTAATAAAAAATAATTCATCAATGTCTCACAAATATTCTCTACACAACACAATATTCTATATATATTGTATATATTTCTATTATTCAGAACCTAATGAAATTTAAACATTAGAATGGTGTGAGGTAATATTCTATGTAATAGATACTATAACTGATAAAAATAATACATCATCAATGATTGCAGTCTGATAATATGGATATAATTAATGGACATAAAAGGATTTTCCAAATAAATTAGAGTGTATAAATTATTTCATGGGAGATTGAATAAAATAATAACATACCATTGACATTATTCAAAAAAATGTTCCACAACTATAATGATGTCTTATAGAATAATAAACAAATCATAAATAATGGATGTGAAATATAAAGTTGATGAATGTGTTATAATAAACAAAAAATCATTAAAACAAGCATTGAATGGTTGTACAATAATAATTGTATGATATTTATTATAAAACTAATTATTACCATTCATTTGTGATAGTAAAATTATTAAAACTCCTTATAATTTCAATATATCTATAGGAAATAGAATTGAATGGATATTGATATAGGTCACTGATTATCATCATTTATAAATGAAATTGATTCAAAATAATCATTTCTAGTATAAAAAATATCCCAAAAATGAGATTCATAAAATAATAAATTTAAATCCTGCATCTAATAAATAAATTATTATATTAATAATTGATATGTGGTAGAATTTTAAAAAATAAATAGGTATCTAATGTGGTGAAGAAAATTTCTAGATAAATATCAATCGTTGATCATAACAGATAATCATGTATTCTGAAAAAATATGGAATGGTTTAATAGTTATTTCAATAATCATCCCAATCAATAAATATATTTAACAATGGAGAAAAACATTTAAATAGTATAAGTAAATATTAATTGTTCACATATGATGTACATTAGAATAAAATCATAAGCATTCAATTACTAATGATAGAGGAGGTATTAATAGATTTCTGTGAATTTATTTACTCCAAATAATATTAGACTATTTAGATGGTAATTAAAAGCAACAAATTTCCATGGAAATATATATATATATATATTAAAGAAAAATTAATTTAAAACATTAAAATGTTTTTATAAAACATTTATAAAGTATTCATAAAATATTATGATATTAGTATATTTAAAATTATATATCTTTTAAATATTGATTTTAAAACAATTAAAATCATTCAACTTTCAATAGAATCATCAGAACTATATCATTGTTAAATAATAATTGTTATTTCATGGAAATTTGGATTTTAAAATTAATAGAGGAGTGAAATAATCATAAATAGTTAGAATATCATTATTGAAACAAACCCTTTATTAATGGATTACAATGCTTCCTATAGAATAGTGGTAAAATATAAATTGAAGATTACATGAAATAACAAAAAAATTGTTTTAGTATATATTTTTAAATATTGGAATAAAAAATAATAATAATATGATGGAGAAACCAAAAATATGAACGATGATATATTTTCAACACAAATTAAAATTTTTACTGAAATTTAGAATGATAGAGACATTCAATATAAAATTTATTATTCATAAGTGGAGAAGATAATGTATAATAATACAAAATATTCATCTATAAGTAAAAAATAGTTAAATAAATAAGTTAAAGAATATGAATTATATCTCAACTACAAGATTTGAGTTAATAAAATCACTTTCATTTTTACATTTAATCAGAATGAAATTTAAATTAAGAAATTTATATGAATCTTTAAACACAAATAATTAAATAAATATTGTAAAAAATATTCATTACACTATTATTAGACTATATAAATTATAAAACAATTAATGATAATAAATAAGTTTGAATATGATTTTTTTTTCATATAGCATTTTAACAAAAATTATTTACATTCACAAAGCATGAAAATCTCATGTAAGAAATATAACATTCTCAATAAACAATTTTAGAACCATTTTAATATCAACAAACTCTAATAAATTTCATTTATAATTATTATATACATTTATTATTGCTTTTCATATTCACTTTTTGAAATAGAGTATGTGTAAACAAAATGATTTTAAAATAGGTTTTCAATAGTAGTGTTTTCCATAATACCTCACTGAAATTAACTAATTCTAGGATAATAAAATGTATTTATCATTGAATACTTAAAATTTCATATAATGTGATAATTTTTTTTGGAGTTTTGGTTATGAACTATAAATATGAAATCAAAAATGAATATTTTTATGTGATTTTAAAGAATCGTGATCTTTATAATAATTAAAATATTTTCTATTCATTCCACCAACACATAATTGAAATCAAATAATTAATTCCATATTCATATATTATATTATATTTAATGATCACATCAAAAATATGTGTGATACAATTTTATAACGTTATTCATATAGGATGTAAACCATATCCAAACATGGTAAACCCAATGAATTGATGATTATTTAGTATTATTTATTTAATTTAAATAATAATGACTGAATTATTAATAAAATAGATAATTTTCATGTTAATAAATATTGATTAAATAGATATTTGTATTCAATATAAAAATATTCGGTAATTTATAAATGAAAACAGAAATAGATTCAATTAAAATAATTTAAGAATATATTTTATTTAAAAACATAAGTTTTATAAATTTTCAATATTATTATAATAAATATATTTAATTTTTTAAAATAATTTTATCAATATTAAATTTGTGTAAATTTTGGGGATTTTCGTAAATTATTTAAATTTTGGAGAATACTAGAAAATTCATTTTTTAACAGTCATTTCATTTCAACATGTTATGAAATATAAAAGTCCCATTATTTTTTAAATATAATTTAAATTAGTTTAATTTTTATTTATAAACATTTAATCCCCCAAATTACGTGTGAATCATCTTCCTATTAGATTTTTTATAAGATTAATTTATTTTATATAAAGATTATTTTTTAAAAATATTATATATCAGAAAATGTTTCTAAATATTAATTAATAAAAAATTCCTAATGCAGTAAAATTTGAATAAAATATAAATATAATATATCAATAGATATTAATTTTCATTTATAAAATGATGATTAGATTTAGAATATTTCAAATTAATTCATCTCATTCGTGAAAAATATTCTTCTGGAAGAGCTTTAATTTTGTCATGATTGTGGGTTTAATTTTAAACTAAATTATAGCACATCATTGAATTAAATATTAAATTATATATTCCATACATGTAATAAAAATAATTTATATTTTATAAAATGGTAAACTAATTTTTTTTCTTCATTAGTACAAAAAACACATAAAAAGATTTACCACTATTATACTAAAAATGTGTTTACTAGGTTTTCAATAAAAAAAATAAATATAAAAATGGAATAAAAATTGTATAAATTAATTATTGTAAAAAAAATTATACCTTTTCATGTCTAATAGTATTTATTGTTTCCTTTTTTATCACTATTTCATGAATAAATGAATGTATAACCTTTTTAGAAAAAATATTATTTTTCCACACAAATTATTTTTAAAATGCGTCCCCCAGTCCTCTCTTATTCACACCAGAAAATAAATTTTTATTTATCAATAACAACCTAATTATCATTTAGAAAAAACTATTCATTAACTTTATCCAATATTTTTATTATTAATGAATCTTATTAATGATTTTTGTTCAAACCTATAGAGGTTTTCTGAAAAAAAAATTAACATGATTAACCACGTTTTTTTATTTTATTTAATCCTATAAGACTGTCAAATATTTTAAAATTATGGTCAAATAATAAAACTAATATATTAAATATACAAATAAATTATAATTTTAATATGTTAATCTAAAACACTCTCATCATTCAATTAATTGGAACTAGAATTATACTTCATGTGTATGGCGAATTACAATTTTACAAACTGATGTAACTAGTTTTTCCTCATAAACTATGATAAATTATTATAATGATTTTTTTAATATATTTATTATATATTTTACTTAAATATTCTTCAATTATTATTATATAAAAATTATTTTCTATATCTTCCTTTTATGGGGTACAAGATAATGTCACGTTCAAAGTGATGTGATTCGTTTTTTGACAAACTAATATCTTGTAAGGTAATAATTATATTTTTAATTAATACTGGTTATATAAAAATAAAAATTATTATTTTCATTACATATTTATCATTATGAGAAAATTATATATATATATATATATATATTCTATTTACTTTTTCCATTGTATTCACTGAGAAATGATAATGTGGGTATGTGTGGAAAACATACTCTAAAATGTGATTAATTGATTTCCACTTCTCCAATTCAAAAGGATTATATATGTAATTATATTTAATGGAAAATATGGTTCTTATATTATGATTATTAATTTTTAATGCATATATAATTCATATTTTTTTCCATATGATCTTTTTAAAATAGAAATGTCACTCTTGTATATGTACGGCCTACTATCTCCACGATTGTAGTGTTGTTTATTTATCATAACAATATTTTATTAATAATTTTTAAATTTTGAGTAATTTATATAAATTATAATCATTTATTCTTTTTTAATCAATAGATTATTAAATAATGAACTCTTTCACCATATTTAACCTACTGATGTCATTTTTGAAACATATATTGAATTCTGTTAAAACATTTGAAGAAAACATATATTACTAACAAATTTTATTATATATTATATGAACATAAATATAAATATTAACATAAAATAAAACTATTCATAAAAAATTTAATAATTTAATATATTTATTTTTGGTGAAGATAAAAAAATACATAGAGAGTATGTATGAAATTTAAGGGACTTTATTTTATATAAGTCATGTTTTAATGATAAAATTATTGACACTTTTCACTCCATATGATTATTTTTTAAATTATATTATGTATATTATATACTTACATAAAATATATATAATGTAATTATTTTATTCATTTTAATTTATTCCAATATTTTTCAAATGAAATATTTTTATTTGTTTTATTAACAATATTTTGAGAAAATAAAGTCAAATTGAATGTTTTATTTTAATCTCATTGACGGTAATAAATTTTATCACGACCATAAACATTATTTTATGTTTATATTCCATTACAAGATTTAAATTTTTATTTCATGAAAACCCATTTATAACTTTTTATGGGTTATTATGTTAATGAAAATTAGTTTTCTAAGTATATGTTTATTTTGATACAAAAAATAGTCTCGCAGACGTGTTTAAAATGTTATTGAAGGGTTCATGATGGTTAGTTTAAATATTAAAATTTTCATTGAGGATATTGTTTTTTTAATGGTTATATGATTGGATTATCCCCATTATATTTAATTTTTTATCTTGATATAGGTTATCCGATCATTATTCATTGATAGCGGTGAGTAACTTTGATATAGCTTATATAGTGGGTATGCCCATATTGTTGATTAATTCATTTGGAAATGATTATGGTCACTATATATATAAATAGGGAGTGCATTGTATGTTTATTACAATAAATAATGGCTCTATAATGGATCTGTAAGGGTTCAATATGGGTTATATGAGTTAATATCTCAAGGAACCTACATTAATTATATATTCATGATAATAAGTATTCATAGATATAATTTTCATTCAAAAGGTAATGTAAATAATATTTTTTGCAGAAATATTTTTCCATTATGGGTAAAATAGAATGTATTTAACAAATTTTGTTAATATATTTTATTGTTTTTCAATTGTCTAAGGGTTATTTTCCTTCATTGTCAGCCTTACTATGATTATTATTCTAATCATGGCCTATTTAAAAATAATAAATCTATTTAATTATTAATTAGGAAAAATTAATTCAATCCATAAATCAGGTTGATTTGTGGTGAAAATAAATCATTTTTACATTATATGTTATCTATTATTAGATATTTGAATAATAATTAGATCATTATGATTTTTAATATGTGTTTTTGTGATGTATGATTTTTGGTCTAATTTTATAAATTATAAACCGGAAAATACATTCTGATGGCTAGAGAATGAATTCATAAAAAAATATTAAAGATTTTGTAATATTTATGGGTTTTTATTTATATTTTGTATCAAATTAATGGATTATAATATTTTAGATGGTAATATTATTCTAATAGCATACCATTTTAATATTTATGATATTATAAAGGGTAAATGTATATAGAATCTGATGATTATAATTATGCATTATATTAAAGATATAGGTTTAGAACAATTTTCCAAAAATAAAACAAGGAAGTTCCTGTATGAGGGAATCAATAGGAATCTATCATTCTATATTAGAATCATGTAACGGTGAGAATCAAAACAAAGATGTTTCTTGTTGTGATATAGAAAATGACTTAACCTATGAATGGTGGTGGAAACCATATATGAATAAAATGAGATTATCCTAATATAATGACCTTAATATTTTAGATTTTTATGAGCCATAACACTCTAGATTTCTGTGTGACCTTATATCTAGTTCTAGAAAAAGGATCAATAAATTCCAAAATAAAGATATTTTATTTAATGGGATGATCAGAATTTGATTATGTAACCATTTCCATTTATCAATTAGAAGGTGAATATAATTTGTTATAGTTACTATTTATGTTTAATTGAAGGAGATATTATGTTTATTCCACATATTGGGAAAATTATATATATATATATATATTATCCATTATTAATATATTCTTACTCTTCATTGATTGTATATTTAATAGTAATTATGGTAATTGAGGAAACAATTTGAAGCTTTTATAGTCATGTATGTATCTAATTTTTTGTAGAATTTAATGGTACATAACAAATGTTTTTCATCATGTTGATAGAAAAATTAATATACATTACACATTATTGGAACCACATTTCATAAGAGATTTTATGAGAATTTTAAATCTATAAGATTAATTTATATTTTCATGAGGAATTTGATATAAATTTTGATGGAATTTACGTGTATAATGATGATGAGTGTATGAAACATTCATTAAGGTAGGAGAGGGTAAAAAATTAATCATTGATATTTGGAGGTAAATATATCATGTTCCCATATTGTGATAAGTGTTGTTAAAATAACTCTGGAGAACATTTTATATTAATTAGAAATTGTTATTGATGAGAAATTATTGGCCATATGGTTTGTGATATAAAGTTAATAGAATAATGATGACTCCATTATTGTTGTAATAGATATATATCCAATGGTGATTTTTTTCAATGTTTATGACCCCATGATTTTTTGGAAAAAATTTAATATATTTAATTTCATCAATAACATGCATTACAAGTAACACAAGGTTTTTAACAAACTATCTAAAACTATTAATATAATTATCTATTCAGGGACATTATTACATATATTTAAATTTTTCATTAAAGAAAAGGAATAACAAAATTCTGAAAATTATATATAATTTTTTAAATTAATGAAATTTCATTGAATAAAATATATTTAATTTTTTTAAAAGTAATAATATTCTTTGAAAATTAATTTTTATCTTAAAAAAGATACATATTGTGTAATTAAACAAAAAATAAATTTATTTATTTTGAATAATTTATATATTATATTTGAAAATTTTAACTCTAATTTTTTAATAAAAATTTCAAAATTATCATAAGGAAAATTTTTATTATTTTTTAGAAAATATTCACTTTTTGATTAATTATCAAAAAATACTATATTTATTTTGACCACAAATATTTATTTTAAAAATATTATCTTTTATAAATTGTTTATAAAATTTTAAAAAGTAATATTATCTCAATTATATTATTATTAATTTAATACAATTCATTCAAATCAATTTCATTTTTAAATTTTATATAAATTTTTTTACATCTTTTCAAAACATTTCATTAGAAAAAAACATTTTGGATTGTCAACAAGATTATTTTCAAATTAAAAATTTCAAAATCTATCAATTGATTTTTAAAATATGGGTTCATTATCTATAATAATAATAAAAAATATATAATATATAATAATATCTATCAAGTTTTTGGTGACAATTAATATTAAAAATAGTATAATTTAATTACCGCGGCTTTGGTAGAAATGGGTTTACCATGTTACTACATTTTATTTATAAGGTGTAAAATGATGTATAAACGTTTAAAATAACAATTTTATGGACATATTTTGTACATATATGATTTATTTTTATATAATTACACATTATGGATGCTCGCGGAATGTGGAAATATTGGGTAAAATTCTTTCATGACAATTTGTGTTTATCCTCTCCACGAAATATAAAATTCCACCCCCTCTCATCACATTTCACACATCCAAAAATAATTATATTGGACACTATATGCCCAATTATATATCCTCATTCCATCTACAAATCCAAGATTACTTTTCATAATCAGGTTACCCTCTTATAAATGCATTAGGTATAAAATTAATGTGGAAATCTAAAAAAGAGGTAAAAATATTACCCTTGAATTTTATTTATTTTCACTACCGACATCATTAAAATATTATTCTATTATTAGGTTATAAAAACACTAATATCAATAATATACTTATATAATATAATTTTAATGGAATAACTTATATCTTTCTCCTCTTCAATCAATTGGTTATTAAAACCATCGACCGTGTATACAAATGATTACTAATTTGTGAACTGTAGTTCTTCATTTTCTATAACTCCCTATCATGGTAGGATATAATGATAAATTTAATGTCTATATATTATATTTATGATATTTTTATACCTCTATAATTATAAAAAAATTCCTCTTTATCGTCGAACCTCTTAAAAAATAATATCGTCTTTTGTGTGTATAACAAACTACTCCCTCACGAACTAATGAGATCGGGTTTTCATTTCCATTTTACATGGAAGATAATAAAGATATATTAAATGAAAATATATTATATTTTAAATATAATTATAAATATTTAATTAAAATATCACATATATCATTATTCAGTCCATTTAGTGGGGGATATGATATCATAGTTCTTCTGTATAATAGACGAGAACCTTGTCAAGCGATGTGAATTCTTTCAGGGACTCATTTAAGGATGATAATAATTGTACATTTTCATAATATATGTTATATATAATACATATATAATTAATATGATATTTTTAAACATTATTTTGTTTTATCTATCAATAAAATGCAATCATCGTTCATGCCTATGTATGGTGTACTAACACTATCATCTATGTAATTCATATTCTATCTCTAACTCTAATAGAATAACTTAAATAATTATCTAATGAATATATATTATATTTATATTATGGATAAAATTATTTAAGTGAATACACCATTATCAATTTTATGTAACATTATTTTCAAAAAAAACATCCATGAAAATTATTTTGGTTATTAAATAAATTATTTGTTTTGATGAAAAAATTATTATAAAAATGAAATAAATTATTATAATAAAATAATAATGGTAAAATACATATTTTATTTTCCTAAAATATATTTATAATAATCCAATATTTATAATAATTAATTTCCTAACATGTATGAAGGATGTTAATACTTATGTTACTGATTTTTTGTCTCAATAAATCTTTATTGAGATATACGTTGTGTTTTGAAGCTATATTTTATTGTGAGTTTTGTATATTACCTATATCCCATGCTATATAACTAATATCATTCAATGAATTATATTTTATTATTTATTAGATGTAATTATATAATGGAAAATATTATTCATAAGATACCAAATTCTTAATGGTTTGATGTTATAATGTAATATTATTAAATGATAGTTTAGGATCATGCATTGGAAGATGAAATATTATGATCTATTTCACAATAACACCATAAATTTTATAATACTATATTTTTTTCATGATAATACTACATTTTCATATATCTTCTTATTTTTAGTGTTCCATTATTCTAAATTATTATATTTAATGAAACAAGATTTATTATTTTCTTTAATTGAAAACAGTTTCTGTAAAATATACATGTTTTATAAAAATGTTTTCAAAAAACCATTAATGTTACTTTAGTTTTTTATAATGTATTTTTCCCATAATTTTCTTATTTAAATTTTTTTTTAAAATGAATCTCCAGGCATTTTCCAAACAAATAGCACTTGGTATTTCCTAAAAACTGTAAATTATTCATTTTTATTATAAGTTTTACTTTAATATAATTTATGACAATCATGACCACTCCAGTATTTAAAAAAGATCAAATAAATTTTTTAATAGTTTTGTTAAATGAAAAATATTTTAACAATTTTTTAACTTTTAGTTTTGAAAAGGTGGTTATCATTGTGAAAATTTTTCTTTCATTAAGAAATGATCAAAGTGATACTTCAAAAGAATATTTCCATATAAGATGACAAACATTGATAATAAAAAATTTATAAATGGTGTATAATCAATTAATATTATCCTTTTGATTTGTGATTTTTATTATTATTATGATAAGATTTCAATGAAACCACTCTATATGGATGTAGTTTTCTATGATTAAATGATGAAATTTTAATAAACCCCAATTATTTTACATTAATTACACTATAACAAAATTTTTATTAAACCTATTAAATTTCATGGGTGATAATATGTATATTTATTTATGAACATATTTCACAAATATGCGTGCTTTCTACAATGTGAAAATTGTTACATTAAAACTAATGATTATGGTTACATTACAAAAATTAATGGTGGTAGCGTTACAACCCATGAAAATTGGGGACTATATGTCCTGGTGATGAATTTCGTATATTTTAAGAGATCATGAGATAAAAATGAATTGAATTGAGAGTGAAAAAACATCACTGAGTGACTTTTACCTATATTATTTTCAAGAAAGTGTATAATGACCACTATGATAGCTGGTAAGTGAACATAATACAATGTTTTTTAATTGACACTTTAATACTATGATGGTTTCAAGTGTGACCCAAATCCACTATTATAGTCTTGGTGATTATTTATTACAACAAAATAAATAATTTTGTATTCTTATTTTTATGGTATGAATCTATTTATTATTCCATGGTTATTTTCTCATTACTTACATAAAGTGATTCCTCACTAGGTCATCTCATTTGAAATGATTGTTTTTATACAATGACTCGACAATATGATCAACAATATATAGCTTTTAATTGAAAATGATAAAACTGAGAATCCATATGACATGAAAAATTGGTCTGATGGAACTGGACATTCAAACCTAGTTATTTTTTTCAGGGGGATGTTGTAGTTTTATATAAATTCCTACCCATATTAAAATTTTTCACCTTATATAATAGCACATTCATTTGGATTTCATTGAGGATTTATCATGGGGGGTTCATTGTTGTAATCAATTATTCACGTTAGTTTTACAACTTGTTTTTTAAAGAGAAACACCCAAAGGATCCCAAAATTCATAACTGGGTATTGTCTATTTTTCAAATGGGTGGCGACAATTGTGGTTTTACACCCATGAGTTCATAAGATATCAAATTTATTGAGAGGATTGGAGGCCATTTTTATCAATCCCATTTGTGAGAATTTATTTCCAAAAAATGGGACTCTATTATTGGGTTTTGAATTGTTTGAAAATAAGATCCTAATCTAGATTTAGATCTAGTTTCTCTAAAAATTATCCAGTGATAAAACCTTTTATATGTGAGTGAGGATATTCTTGTGGGTAAATTTGTATATTTCTGAGGTTCTTCATCCATTTCCACTAATGGGAATATGAATATATATTGAATTATTATGACCGAGAACTAGGTAGCTTGATGTCATCCAATAAATAGATTTAAATGTTGAGGTTGGGATTGAACCTATATTAGGGTTCTTATACATCCGATTTATAATATGAATAAAAACCCACACAATTATTCAAATATATGCTATTTAATATCATGCCTGAGAGAAATATATGTTGTCACATATGATATGGGTATTTCTTCTATAAACTAATGGAATTAGAATAATTATTTTGGTTATGGAAGAAAATAGAGTCATAATGGTTTGATAAATCCCTTTGGAATTACCACAATGTAGATACCCTAGTATGAGAATAGTAATATCATGCCAATAATCAGGGATTACTAGATAAGGTTTCCCTTTCTATTGGAGTTACTTGATGGGAAGGATATGATTATTTAAACACTTTAGGACCTCGTGGGATATTTTTCTTTATGGAAACCATTGGATAGATCATAATCAGGTCCGTTAAAAATAAATGTATGACTTATTGTGGGGAAATCCCTTTAGATGGTTAATGTGGGGAATGGTCATTAAATGAAATATTGTGTGTCCACCCGTTGGAATGATGGTTCCATGATGGTTGAAATGACAAATACATGACTAGATATACACTAAACAAGATTCAAATTTGAGCTTAGGAAATACAATGTCATATAATGTGTCCTTGATACTGCGACCATCATAGTCCCCTTCATTACATTGTTCAGTGAATACAGACTGAAGTTTTCAAAATATTTGGTAAATATGATATTATTCTCTTAATTGAGACTTACACATGAATATATCCATAATATATTGGTGGGAAAATTTAAGAATGTTTTGGTATGCCATCTTGACCTATCACGGTTGTCATCCTAATATTCATGATTGTCGTCCAGACATGACCTGGTTATGTGCATGATAGGATGGAGGATGTCCAGCCATGTCTTGTTGTACTATGGAATTATCCAATGAGATTATCATTTTCATGTTTAATTATATCGGTACACCACATAATCTGTATGACATGTTTGATGGTGTTCACATAATCACTGTTCGAATGGCCAGACGAAATCTAATGTCCTAGTTATCCAATAGGACATTGCATGATGTCCGTTGACATTCCTGGATGGTGACACATGATCTGACTAACGTGGCTGGAGAACATCAGATGATATTCCTTACATACACTATTTTCATCGAGGATCTTGGTTGAGAAACATGGGGTGATGCATGATATGAATTGATAGCTGAGAGGGTTCCATCATACTGTTCAAACATGCTTGATGGGGAATCAAGATATATAAAGGGTAGACCTGGAGGGAATTTTGATACCTATATATCATACACATGTGTCACCAAATAATTTTGGAGACATATTTATAGAAAACAAATAATCTTGATGTTGTTACTCAAGGTCATTACAAGATATGAGTTAGATGCCAAGGGGGTACTTTGTAACTTTCTATGAAACTTTTGAGAGACATCCCATTACCTCATTAATATATTTAGGGAGCACCACATGATTTAAGAGTTATAACCTAGTTTTTTCCTTGATCTAGATATGTCCTACGAAGTGAATGAGGAGTAGTGTATATTTTCATTGCATAATTCAACCGGTTATTAGAATTTATTCCACTTCCATTTCATATTTTCAAAACATCATTCCACTTTTGACTTTTATAGGATTCATGGGATACACCACATATGTGGGACATATTTCATATAACATAGATAAAAAACTACAATTCCACTATGTGATCTTATGTGATCATGAAAAGTTCATAAAAATTCCTCATGTTCTATTAGGTTCCTCCTGAATTTTCAAATGTTGAAAAACCCATACGATCAATAAATTGGATGCCCCTTAAAAGAAAATCCCTTGAGAATTTGTTCCATTGTGTAGATATATAGATTTATTCATTGTACTATTATGATTTTTAGGACCCACCGCCCAGGTTATCCACCTCCTTCTGCAGTGAATATCTCACATATTTGGGAAGAAATTATATGAGTGGTTTCCTTGTAGGTTTATTATGTGATTCAACAATGAATTATTCAAGAGGTATCATATGGTTTTAAATGAACACAATACCAACCCATAAATGAAACATTAAAAATAATTTGGAAATAAAACATATTTTTCCAAACAATTTGGATTTTTAAGGGACATCCTCATAGTAAATCCAACATTTATAAGGGCCTCCAATAGTTAAGAATTTCTATTTAAATGATTATATGTGATATGAGATGACTGTTCATGGATCTTCCATGACAAAAAGGTTTCTTGTTATTAGGCCATCATAATATCTATTTATCATTTCAATGGGAATCATGGGACTATGTTGTCTTGTCAAGGGGGGATTGAACTATCAATGGTGATCACTCGAGTTTTATAACTATTTTGTTCATAAAATTGTTATATCTTCCTTTTACGAGAATTGCCAATAATTTTAAATTTTATTTCATTAATTATTTATCATGGTATTAGTATCTCGCCGGTTTATATGAGTGTTATCCAAAATAATAACTATCCCTAAACATGATGTTTTCCATGAAAAATAATGTATATTGATTGTGATGTGTGATAATTTTGATAAACATCCCTTCTTTTTGTCATTGGAGAATATGGAATTGTGCAGAATTGATGGGAGAAGTTCAAAACCCAACACATGATAAAGGATACTTGTCTTTAGAATCTTTCATGATAAGGCGGACTTGTTTTGAGGTTATTAGAGTGTCGTTTAAACTATATTGTTTTTTCAGATGATGATTTATTACAGAAAAAGGATTCTTTCTTTTTTATATTATTCTTGGTTTTTTCATGTATTATTTAGGATTTTTTAGGTTCATACTGACTAAAATGTTTAATGATCCAATGTAAATCATCTATAAACATCCACATGACCATTCACAGTATTGAATTTCACTGAAAAAATATAAGGGAATATCAATATCCCCCCTATGTGATCTCTCAACAGTCGTGCCCTGCACATGACCCTCATGCTCTTTGGACATCCACTGAATCCATTTGTTTTGGACACCAACATTATCATTTTATTTTTGGCAAAAATAATACCCATGCTTCAGTTATTTATTCCCTTTTTTATTTTTTTTGATGCTCATTTGGTGAACATAAACACCCCCCTTAGGAGTTTTGTCTTCACTGACATGGGATCTGTTTTGATTGAAATAAATCCCATCCTGAGACTTTAGGTTCTCTATAATTTGTGTCTTGGGACATGTTAGATCATACATGTGGATATTTGTATTCAATATAAGACCACAAAAATACTGAAATTATGTTATTATTATTCATTAGTCACTCTACCTCTCAATTTTTTTTGTGATCTTCCTCCATCTTGTGACCACATTGCAAGATCTTCCATGAGAACCCATCTTAAGACCCATACACATGAGTGTTTTGTGGGAACCAATTTACAATACACATTTTTCTATGGGGATTATTCAAATAAACTACTAATTTAACTTAGTTAGTTGTTAAAATCGTGGTCATTTTGTATAATATAATGGTTTTCTTTAGGTATTATCCCAATGGTCACTTGACTATTATGTAAATCACATGACCATATTAGGGTCACGGGATTGAGACTTTTATGACTTGTTGTGTGGTTACGAGATGTTATGTGTTTTTATTTGTTTTGTGAAATCATCAAAAGACAAGAGATTTTTGGGTCCTTTATGTGACCACGAATACTCCTATGATTCATGAAATTTATATGAGGCTACAATAGTCATGTATTTAATCTGGTGGGATATTAAAGTGTATAAAATATGGATCTTTATTTTTCTTTGGTGTCTTTAACCTATAGATTCTTTTATTCCACAATAAATAAGTAGAGGACCATGAATTATAGTAATTATAATTCTAACCATCAATATCTTGTGTGCTCTGAAAATGAGATTATGAATTTTCCTCCCCCAATATAATTCCACATCTGTCCCTTATCATAGAATCTTCCATAGTATGGGTTTGACCTACTAGATGACATTTATATTCCATCCCCTGATTATACCATCCATCCAAGCAACTATTAAATTTTTATGATTTCTTTCACAATATTATTTTATAAGATTAAAAACTAGTTGTAGAAAATACCATGGCTTTTCTATTATGGTGGGGAAACTCAATTTTGTTTCATACAGTTGTGATTATTACCACTAGAATACCACTCAACACTACTCATGCATACATGTATCTCCTTTGAATAACACCTGAATTTGATGGAGTTGAGAAGGTGATATCGTTCAAGGTGTGAAAATATTTTGTCAATGGACATGGACATAATAGGGTAGGAAACATTTCATATAGTTGTTGATTAGTTACACTCGTTCCATATTTACAAACATATATGGGTTTCCCCAGTTGTCGTTTATTGATATAATGAAATTATTAGAGAATTGATTAGATTTTAGTTCCTTATTAACAAATTGTTCCATCTTGATAATGGTGACGTTTGAATCATCGTCTGGGATATATATAAATTTGAGGGATATCGCCCCTTGTTTAAATTTTCTGATGAAGTTATTCCTTAAACAGACATCATAGATTTCCCTACACAAACTACATTATTTGAAATGAAAATTCGAAACATTTTTATAAAATATATAAGAAATTACTTACAATGTTTTATCTCATATCTTAAAAATATTATGTCAATATTTTTCTCTGTCATAGTGGGTTTATTCCAACAATTATATGACCGTAAGGTAGTCATCCTAGGATGGTTCGTGATATAAACAGTTCATACTGTTCAATAATTTATGCTAGAGATTATATTAGATGGTGAAAACATGGGAGGCATGATATATCCTTGAGAATTAGGCTTGAAGGATTTTTCATCATGTTCATGACTGATTGGTTTTATGTCAGGGGATTCATTCTCTAAAATTCGGGTTTGTACACAGTGTATGGAATCCTTGCCTGTATAGGGAAGGTTTCATAATCTGATGGGACCAAAATTTTTGTTCCATTACTAGGTCTTGGGCCACATTCTATATAAAAAATATCATATATGATCTGTGTCCCTTTAAAGTGTTTATTTGGCGGTATACGAGATCATTTCAACTACCTTAGATATTGAAACACCCCTATGATACCAATTTCCATATTTTTCCTAGGAATATAAAATATAATTTTTTTGATTTAATTCCATTTTTACCTATCAAGGTTACTAAAATGATGATCTGATTATATCATTTGAATTTCCCCCTTATCCTTGTCCAACAGGGCCAATTATTGATAGTGGTAAAAGTTTTATTTATGAAGGGTGAGAAAATATTTCTCCTTGGGATGAGTTCATAAATATAGGATGAATTAGATGATCATTTTTGAGTCATATAACACTTATCAGTTTTCTTTCTAGTCTGGATACATCGAATGGGTTTCCCATCTCCCATTATTTGGTGTTTTAGGAGAGTAAATACCTGAGATCATCAAATAGTTTTTTATGTATAGGAATGTGAGGATATCAATATATAGATTATTTTTCCACAAATTTTCACCATTTTCTACATATATTATAATTATAACCATTCCAGGGAAGAATCCTTATTTGGTAGTGTGGTGAAAATTCTAGACCATCAAGTGGAAAAGTGAATTTCCTCACTGACCCCATGTTTTTACAAATGATGGATTTGATTTAGGATTCGATTGATCCTTATAGTAATAAAACTTATTTAAATTTCAACTATCCAATCATTGAGAAATAATTTTCTGTTGAAAATGGTCATTTTATATGAGCAATAGATGATGTGGCTATTCAGAGTTGAATATATTAGGATTTCTATATTTTTTATTCATTATCACAACTAATTGTTACCCCATATGACTTAACATCTCTATAATCTATAAAGGATTAGGAATGGTCGAGGATTTTACGGTAGTAGATTCACATGTTAATTACTAAGACTCCACTTGGAGTGTTCAGTGGGAAAAATTAATGCCTTTGATAGCTCTTTAATGATTTTAGGCCGAGTGGATTTGATATAAAGCCATTATATGAAATCATATGAAAAATCATCATTGGATTGAAATAGATGGATACTAGTTATATGTGCTTCAATTATCATGTTGAATGGACTCCCCTTACCATATTTATAAAGGAAGCATTATAGTAATTGTAAGAGAGACGAAATTTTATAACTGAGATGAAATCCAAATTGGTTGTCTTAATTAAATAGATAGGGAGATATGAAGAGCTCATAACTCCCATGAAGTATTATACTTTTGCATCACTATACTCCATAGAAACCACACATATAATAGAATAATAGTTGTCTACAATTACTAACTCAATTCATCCTAGAGTCGTGGCAGAATATGCATAGAGGTTCAGACTTCAACGCTCAGTCAACACTTCTAATTCAACTCATTCTAGATTATCCAGCTCAACCAATAAAACTATATTCTATTTTGATCGTTTATTTACATTTTTAATCGAACCATCATAGAGTAAAAAAAGGTGGAGAATACTCCATCAATATATAGTTAATGAATTGGTCTACCATATATTATATGTTATTGTATAATTTTCTTCCATTAATGATGTTCATGACAATTCATTGACCTGTTGGTGTATTTATCACCAATGATTGCCATCCATTTAATAATATCAAGTAATCCAAAATGTCTGGACTATAATATTTAAAACAAAAAATATTTTCCCCAAGATAAAAAAATGTATTCCAACCAACATTTAATTCCTCGCAAATACATATTCTCCCAGTATCACGAGATTATCTAATTGTAAATGTGATACATTTTGTAAAACATGTGTCCTAATTGGAGATTGCACTACCTTTTAATTAACTCAATAGACCTAGTGAGCATAGATTTATTTTTTTCAAAGGACATATTATGGGCCACATAATCAATTTTTTTTAATTAAATCACCCTTGTTTTTTATTTGGATTCATATAGGGGAATTATTAGTGGGCAAGGAAATGGTTTTTTATTAGGTCAGCCTCTCTCTAGTTTTTCAACTGACCAATTTTGATCATTTTTTATGTCATTCAGACTAATATTTTGTCATTCTTTAGTTTAATACCTTTTATTATCTCTCATTGGATGTCTTGGGTCTTTTATCGAGGACCTTAAATTGACGTATTTTATTTTATTTGTATCTCTGACCATTTTTTTATATTTTTTTAATTATTTTATCTAGGTACATATATTTCAATAGTTTAGTGTATTCTTTGCATGAACCTACTATAACTATATTTTAGTGTCCTCTGGATTGAACTGTGTATTACAATAGATTAAGGTGGTTTAGATTAGACTATGGGATGATGTTCAGTTTAAATTGATGCCTCCATGACTAGAATGATGGATAAAGAATATAGGGAATACATTTTAAGGATGGCCTATAAAACCCTAAGCATCTGATATACATTATGGTATTTCTAAGAATCATGAGGATTGTATTTCCTTTCCTCTAGGGATGATACATCTCTAGTTGGTAGGATAAATCCATTGTGTGATGGTTGCATTATATTATAGAGGTTTCCCCACTCCTTTTCAAGTTCCATGGAAGATCCATATAGGTAATATTGGTTTATTGATAAATAATATTGATTCTAGGTCCACATGGATAGTTGGTATATGAGTGATATAATTAATTACCTGAAAAATAAGATTCCAATAATATGGAATGGGGAAGACATGCACGGAATGAATGATACCACCCTGAGGTTTTGGGTTATTCCATAAGGTTACCAGGCATACCTGGAATCTAGTTCATTTACTATAATGAGTAGACTCATCTGGTGTGTAGTTTAGAGAACTTATGCATTGATAGTATAGACCAATATCAGTATCCTAATAGCTACGTGAGAGTTTTTTATTCCCATAGGGCTAAGAAATTTAGAAATTTAAAAGCATGAAATGAAAACAGACCAATAATCTACATGGTAGTATTGGATATACATGTCTGAGGTCAAACCCACATAGACATGGCCGGATAAAATATTAATTAAATAAAATAAACCTTAAATAATTTCTAAATATTACAAATTAATCTAAACTATTGGGGATTGGATTGTTTGATAAATTGTTAGATGAAATTATATAAATTGTGGAGGAAAGTAATGAATTCATGTTCTTTGGATGAAAACATATAAATAATCAATAAACAAACATGCAACCATCAGAATCCAGTCCTAGTGAGTACAATGGTCATGTAAAATTCTCTTCATCATATGTTATCATTTTCATCTGGATAGGTATTTCATATTACAATGGGTGGTTAGCACAAAACATTTTTTAAACAAAGATCAATAACCAACCCAATGGTCATTGTGTAAGCATAAACACTAGATTTCACATTATGAAAATGTATTATATTCACTTAAGAAATGATCATGCTCAAAGAAAGAAATGAATTAAAACAAATCCCAGAACATTGTCAAAGAGGATATGTAGAAAGAACCAATAAATATATATAAATGAAGAATTAGTATGAAATAATGACATTATTTTAAATGAAAAATAAAAAAACTTATACATTAATTCGTTGTTCATAAAATATTCCATGAAACAGTGAAATTATCTTCTAATTCTAACCATGAGCATGTGTAGAAAAATAATAATGAAAAATCCAATATTAATTGCTCATCCAGAGCATTGTTGTAGGTGATCATTCGTCCAATGGTAGTCCTATTTTCAAATCTGGAATACCTAAAATGTTATAGATGTGGCTTCCTTTTATGAGGGTTTTTTTTCAAAATCCCATTTTCAAAGTAGCCCTTGCAATTATGTATTATTTTATGTACCCAATTGTGTCATGATGATTAATGGAAATAATCATTGTGTAACCGGATTAGTGTTTTCCTCCATGTTTTTAGATCATTGTGAATGTTGTATGAATTCCCTCTATAGATTAGGAACTTTGACTCCTATCACAATGTGTGATATGGTTTCTTGTTTTTTGACTAACTTTCATAGTTTATAACCTCATCAAAACATTATACAATGGATATGATTCAGCTGATTAAGTGACAATATGTTACTGAATTAAATGTTGTGTTATCATGTTTATCTAGTTATCCGGCTCCACATTTTCTTCAAAAATTCGGTGTCGTGTAGTGAGCATCACCCATGGGGAAAAGTGTCATTTTTCAAAAAAATTAATACCATGTCACTCATTTTTCATAATTCTATTATATCCATGAAAAAACCATAAATCAATTCAATACACTATATTATGGATCCAATTCATCATTTAAACACAAAAATATATAAATTTAATTGACTCTTAAATGTTGAAAAAATCATAACAAGTCCCCACCCTTTTCCATATGACATGAATGATTTTTGAGGACTCAAATTTACAAACAATGAAGGTGAGTATAAATGGAAATATATCCTAAAAAGGGCTCTATAAGCTTTTTTAAATTTCTCTTTAAAATTTTGATGCTCGAGCCATACACCCTCTGGTTTTGATTCATGATCTGGGGTGAATCAAAAGGAATCATAATGGGGTATTTCATTCCTTATTCAAGAAAGGGTACATTACACTTTGACATAACATCATGGATGACAAATCCTCTTGAATATTCAGGTTATGAATATTTTAAATCATGGTAAAAAGTGATGATATCATGAGGATTGTATGTGAAAATCCTATCGGGAAGATCCCAAGATAGCATCAGTCACTGGGTGCTGGCACAGTGATATCAGGATAATAAGAATCATAAATAACATTAAATTGGGGAAATATATCTCAGATTAGTTGGACTAATAATATTTTAGTCAATATAAATGTCAAAAAGATTTATCAATTTTTAATCATAATTTATTTAAAAGGATGTGGAGTCCCAAGGCACACAAATCAGGAAATGTTATTTATGGAAAATATAGGATTCATGAATGGTATGAGAACACTAAACATAGGTTCACTACATAGTGAATATGTTAATGTTGTGAGGAGATGTGACATGAAATTAATCCATCCTTTTCTAGAATTATGGGGCCTTGTTAGGATACCTTGAATTTTATAAGGGAAAAATTTGATTATATGAGATTTATTCCTTATTAATTCATTCTTGGAGTAATCCTAAACTCTAGAGATGAAGAATTTAGAGATAGGGAATTCACTTTTTATTAGGCCATCCATTGTGATTTTCAACCTGAAAGGTTTTGGGTCTCCTCCACTAACAGTTTAGGGTCTTGTGATTTGGATCATAAATATCTATAATTTATGGTTGTATGTCTTCATCCATGGTGGGGACATTTTAATGTCATGATTCACATGGACTTGATATAAGGGAAATGTTATATGACTAATAAATTAGGATACATATGGATGAAAATACTCCAACATAATTTTAAAGGGGGAGATGAAAATGATGTAAATCATCATTGAATAATATCAATTCATAAGTAATGATATGGAACAATCACATCAGGGATGGCCAAGAACACCCTAGGGAACAATGTTCTATGGTTGTGATGTCAAAATAACATTGATCCAAGAGTCTTTTATATCCAGATAAGAAGTATTTGGTAGCTACGCCTAAGACATCATGCATCGATTTCATTTTCAAACAGAGAGGTATATTTTAATTTACATGGTCTGTGATATGTTTGTGGGAACCTGAGGAACATAATTCATGATGTGTTATTTATGACATGAGGTTCTTAAAATATTATAGAATCACCCCATACATTGTATGATCGGGGTAAGGCTGTTATGGTTCATGATAAGGGATGATAGCGGGTGATGAACTGTACCTTTTTATTTAATGTAACAAGTTTTTATTTGTTGTTCAATTTTAATTTCTTACAACCATGAATTTTTTCGCGTAGGTTAATATATTGTGTGATGTTATATATTTTGTTTATGAATAACATCATTATTTAAGGATAAGAGAAATAATGTGAATTTTTTTCAAAATTATTATGTGCGAAATTAATACATGTGCAAGGCTGACTCGTATAAAAGAAATATGATCTTGTATGACTCTAACATTATGCAGTTGAGGGTAAATTTTGTTTCTTGTTGTAACGGGTCCCTGGATTGGAGAATCGAGCATCACTATGTATCTTCTTATGATAATAATCAAGCCATATATATTCAAAGAATGGAAAACTATTATACATTCATGATCAATATATAAAGGGGGATTATTCTCTTTGATTTTTGTAGTTTTTCACATGATTAAGGTCTAGTAGTCCCCATGTGTCATGTGATGATAGGTATCAAGACACAGATAATTCTATAGAAACCATGCAGTTTAATAAAATTTGGTATGGATATAGGGTCCCTATTTTGAAAATGGATTTTTGTGGAAGAACATGAGACATGTGATCTAGGTTTCACTATGTATAATGTGATGATATTAATCAAGAAACATGTTTTTGTTTAATGAAGGATCCAAGCATATGTATGACCAATACATTGGGAGGTAGAATTTTAATGTTTATCTGTTCAATTTAGGAGTAGGATTTGTTGTCTGGGAATCAATACATATCATATGAGGACAATAATCATGAAAGATGATTTTAGGAATGTATTTATATTTTTTGAACTGTAATAGTTTTTGTGGTCTTCTTGGGAGAGGTCCACATTAATGCACAATGTTATGTCCTGAAAGGGATATCAACCATATAGTTTTGTAAAGGGAAGCTATAAATAATGATGTGTTATTTAAGGTACTGTAACTGTGACAATGATATCCCTATCATAAACTAACATGCCTTGTCCACATGGGGGAATCCCTTAAAATATTCCTAATATCTTGTGAGGTCTGTTTGGTGTGAGAAATATAAAATGGAAAATAATCTTTTCACAACACACAGTTTTTTAGAGGATAGATGTAGGAATTTTATACCATGAGATTTCTATGGAAGGATATTAGATCTATGGATTCATATATATCTCATAAAAATGAGAATCATTCTTTATTTATTTCTATAAACCCATGTGGTTTAGTATCATTGGTAAATGTCACCATTAATGCAGTTTAACATCATAATGTATAGGCAAGGGTGACTCTCCATGAAATAGGAGAAATGATTTCATTATGCCTGATAATGGTGGTGTGGGAATCACTACATATCCCAAGATGGAAGTAATCAAGTCACACATAGTTCTTGGAAACAATTCATTTTTATTTGATGCTATAAGGATATCTAACATGCATTATAATTTAATATTATAATAATGAGGGGCGCCCGAAGTGGAATAAATGGAATATTTCATCTAGGACCAATAATAGAGATATTGGCATCACTATGTATCCAATAATAGAAGAAATAAATCCACACATACTTGTTGGAGGAATATATTCTATCATTGGATCTGAATATCACAAAGGGATAGTGAAATATTATCTTCACTTCTCATATATCTAGCTCGTGTGTGATGAAACATCAATGAGACAATGATTACCATATAGTTTAACATCATGCAATGAGGGATTATTCTCTAATGTTTTACATAATGTAGTATAAACACATTTTTTTAGTTTAATTGAATTCTTCTAGGATTACGGATGTTAGCTATATGAATATTGTGCTTCTAGGATGAGGGATTATATGTAGTTAAACATCTTCCTTTTAGGATGATTTATGTTCAATGGAAGGTATGAAAAGTGTTTCTTAAGATTCCATACATTGTTGGGGGTTGTTACATGCTCCCCATCCACTTTTTTCAATGTGTAAATTATGTTTTGATTGATCATATGTATGATATAAGGCCCTTAAAACTTGAGTTCTAGTTTTGGAGGCTTCTTTCATGGTATCCTTTGGGTTCTAGGTTCCAATACTAGTATCCTTAAAGGAACAAACGTAGGTGGATATTTTTATTGATGACATGTGCAATATGATTCTGTTAAACATCATGTTTATAAAATCTATGCAAAATTTTCTCATTGAGCATCTCCAATTCGTCTAGACTCTTTTGTGATTTATCATCATATAATAGTTGTCTATAGATATATATTTGAAGCTAGGGATGCATGAACTATACTAGAAATACTATATCAGTCCCATAAACCAATGGATATGGTGTTTCTTGTGTAGTCATACATGTGGTGGTATGGGAGGCCCATAAATCATGGTGGAGATTTCCTGTCATGGTTCCCTATCTTTCTTTACAATATTCTATATAATATTTGACATGGTATTATTCAAGGATTCCATATTTTAATTTTCTACATCAGGATAATGAGATTTGTGGTAGGATTCATTATTGCACTCCAAGAATAGTTTTTTCAATTTTTTATAAATGAATAGGTGTTTTTTTACCCATTAATTTCATGTTTGGTACTTCATACCTGGTGATTATATGGAGCTACATGATGTTAATGATATTTTTCTCAAAAAATTTCTTGATTTTTATTTCATTAGAAAACATAAGAAATAATTCTGAAGTAGGGAGGATTTATTTAAACTTATTGGATGTGACTTGGGTACATGAACCCAACACATCCATTCCCAATATGGTAAATGGCCAGATTATTTATTTGTATATAAAAACTCTTAGGGTTAATGGATTATGTTATCATCAACATGAAATATAATAAATTCCTTGGTATATTCCACACAGTCTTGTATTGTGGTTTACGAGTAGTATCCCGACCTCATAATTTGGTTGGAGGGCCTCATCCCTGATTGACAAGTGTTGAATGATCCTTCCAAGACACCTTCCATTATGGTGAGAATGTTGCATTTTAATATTAATATGGTGAGGATTCCATTAAAATCCATAATTATTGAGGAATATTTCCTCATTCAGACCATCCCATAGGGTAATATTTGTCACCCAACATTGAATTTTTTCCCTTAAATCATGGTCTGTTAAAATAGTCCCATTTTGAAGGTAATCAATTTTAGGTTCTATCCATCCAAGGGTGCATATTGATTCAGCACGCTCTTCGGTGTTTTTCAATTGATTTATGTCTTCCATTTCCTATATGTTTAACAATGATACCATTGTGCAATTCTTGATGTGTATGATCACTTCCTCATAATTAGGATTAGACATGAAAATGGATATATTACCCAATGCATTAAAATGCTCATTTTATGATTGATAAATATAATGAAAATTGGTATCAAAAGGATATTATGCCACTATTCCCCGTATATAACTAGTAGGAGGGGACTGTTCATAATTTTATCTAGAATATTAATCAATATTTTACTTATCATTATCAATGAATCCCAATTGATGTTTTGTTTGGATATTTATAGTTGAATGGATATTTTCAATCATGTTATTAGTGTTTTATATTCGACCACATTCTTATAAAAGTCTTCAAATAATGAGAATGTGTATGGAATAATTTTTTTGCCTCAATAAAGAAATAAAATCACTCAGAAAAACCAATCGTGGATTGATTTTTCCATCCACATTCCAATAATTCATTGGGTGGAAGAATCCATATAAATATTCCATGTACATGTGGAATTAAGGGAATAGAAATCCTCTTCATTCGGGAACCCAATTTCTACTGGTGTAATTTTTGCAGTGGGATGTACCAACATGAAATTAGCATCGGTGATTCCTTTTACTGTCTTCTATAAAATTTACTAAAAGATATATTGATGTAGAATGACCACCTATTGAGTCATGTATTGAATCAATATTGGAATACGAAGCATGTTATTGAAAGGATAATTACAAGAGACCAGGTGGAATTTGTGTAGATTAATGTATATCCCTTTATTCTTCAAAATAAATATGATTGTGAGGTTTTTATTCTGGACATCTATCTATCGGGTCTCAGAACATTGCATTGGATGACTAATAGATTAAATATTTTTTCTCATTCCCTTTTTCATTATTATGTAAAATATGATCACCATGTGAAAAAAGCCATAGAAGCCACATAAATGATGAGTGGATTCCCACCCATTGGTGGAATCAATACCACAAGGTGCACAAAGAACATATCGAGACTTTTAAAGAATTTTTTGATTTCATCATACCACTAATGGTTGATTCCCTTCTTCATCGGCTAAGTGAATGTTAGTCATTAGTTGGATATGGTTTATATGAAATGTGGAATGTATGAGAGGTGCACAAAGATCCCCCCTCAGTTCTTTGAGAATCATTAGTGGTGGTGTTTTTAGGATTCCTCTAGCCCTATCAGTGACATCCTCAATGTGACGTTGGAGTAACATAATGAAAAAAATATCCATTATGTTATCGTGAAAGGGTGTTTTAGTGGATTTATCTTCATATTATGATGCAGCAACATTTCGAAGAATATTTGGATATTCATGAAGTGATTACATGACTACTAGGATTTGAGCACTAACTCTTCAACAATATATAGGAATATTTAAACCATGAAGGGTTTAAAGTTATTATGCATGGAATATTGATATGTAATTATAGTATTCTATTATATAAAGGGAATGACCAGATAGAAAAACTATATATGGGATAATCTTAATTTAGTTTCTTATTTATCGTTTGTGGCCATCATTATCTGATTATACCCTGAGAACCCATCCCTAATGGAATGGATTTTGATTCTAGATATTTCATTGATATATTTTTTTCATCAGAAATGTGTAATAATACTTTGGAAAATTCCAATTAATGTCTCTGGAACAAACACATATACAAACACTAACATTACTTTTATTAACAAGCATGATGTTGGAAAGACTTATTTTGTATTTCACCTCTTAGAAAAAATTCGATTTTTAAAATATCCCTAAATAATCCCATACATTGTTCACATGATAGTGATGAAACCTCCTCTCAACCTTCTTGAATATTTTGTAGACATCATGTATGATGATATGACATGAAGCCACATATACACTAAATATAATAATTTATATATAATTATAATAAAATACACTGTATTTTTTATTTCTATAGGTAATATAAAAGTCTCGCTACATGAGAGGCATGGGAGAACAAATAAGTTTAGGAAGGGTGTCTTCTTCAATCCCCAAATATATAATTATATCCTCATCTATGAATTTCATACTCCTCCCTAATATTAGTGAGGGTTATTCCCAATGTCATACTTTTTCGTTTCCACCTCTATGAGTTTGGAGGCATTCTCATATTAAGTATAAAATCTAAGAGAATATATATGACTATCGGGATGTGAGAATGCATGGGAAAAAATTTATTCTCATACAGCTAGAGTCGATGTTTAGAGATTCTAGAACTTGATGTTTTTTTCACTACTACTGGGGAAAAATGAGATTAATCATCTTGGGATGAGTCTACCACATCAACTATAATTATGGGTAGCACATGATAATTATCAAGAATACTCGTGAAATTTTCATGGGTTTTCCCCAAGCCATTGGGGAAAACTATGTGTACATTTTCTTAAATGACTTTCTATGTTCATTCATTTTATTAGAATATGAATTCAGCATATATTTCATCACAGATATTGAAGGGGTAAATTTTGGAATCAAATATCATTCTACTGATCATACACAAAAATTAAAAGGCAATTTGAAACTAATATGGACTTAATTAGACCCTGAATAAAATCATTAGACTATTTTTCAACGTTCATTTGTGGAAATACCTAGCCACCATGACTGTGAATGAACATTATGTTACCTTCATGAGTCTAACAGAGTCCAACACAACACTTCCACTTCACAATGTAATTTTTTCTTCGCAGAAATCCCCTTGAGCACATAGCCACCCAACCATCAAGGATGTTGATGGTACTTCCTTGAGTCTGATGATTTCTAACAAACTAGTGTGGATTCATGGACTCCATTTTCTCATGGTGAGATATGTGATCATTAAAATACCATTGTGACTAAAAGTATATTACTCACACCCATCTCAAATTCTTTTTACCCTGGACATTCCCCTCAGAGCTATTACTGTGTGAAGCTCCTATGAATTGTGGCCACGAGAAAAATTTGGATCACCGATGGAATTTCAGCATCACGAGCCATGAATTCATTTGTTCTATATTAACCCTACTTCTGGAAGGGATTGCTTTCATTATGGAATATTACCTTCAATATGTAATGATCCCATTTATATTGATCGAGGCTCTATAAAGCATAATGTAATTTTAGAGAACTCTCCTAATAATGAGCTGTATGCCAAGGAAAGGCCCTACTTTATGTGGGTCATGTCTTCACGAAGAACCTTCCCTCCATGGTGCACCATTCCTTCAAGAGGAACATTTTCTTTCTTGAAGCTCCTTTACATGATAGATTACACTTCTGTCACATTGCTCCTCCCATGGAACACCTACCACTATGAAACCCTACCCTGTGTGGGACTCCAGCCATGTGAAAAGTGGTTACATAGATCCATGTGTAGTGTTTCATGTTGTGTTGGGCTACCTAATTATTATTCACAAATTTATTCAAACATCTATTTATTCATTTAATTGAAACACTGTTATGGATACCACTATATAGGGTGAGTCGTAGAATATCCTAAAAACCGTTCCCAGGTACAAGTAGGAGTATGAAAATTTGGATCCCTTTTGGGGTCTTGCCATACCATCCTCTTAACCATTTTGAGAGTCATTATCAACCTCAAAAAAATATCAACGTGTTATTTTGGGGTTGGTAGATGAAGAGCACCAGACTGATCCCCCACCAATGACCTCCGCCCTATTCCTTGAAGTGATTGTCGACAAAATGTCTTATAGGGACATGGTAATGTCGTCAGTACTATCTCCGAGGGGACACCCGATATGTAGTGTCTTGTAATCTAATGTGGTTTTATCTCCACCAAACAGTCAATAACTTAAATAGACTATATCAGTGTTGTTTACAGTTTCATGGACACTCCCAATTGATGATTTCGACAACCATCATCCAAACCATGAATCTAAATAAAGGATCATGTGGGACACTCATGCAGTGGACCAGTTACCTGTGATGTTCTAGCCCATTATGATCCAACACTATGACATTTTAGAATCCCTCGACCATGATGATGTAAAATTATTTCATCTAACTCTCTAGAAGATGCATTTATTCCTTTATACTCAATACTTTCATTATAAAATTGTTTTAAACATTATGAAGAAATCAACTATTAGTGTCGCATGGTTGACCTAGACATGCTTCATGTGACTCAGAACCATATATCTCCAAGCTGTCATTGAGATCTTCAATGGTGATGTGTCCTGATATTCCCCATGTTCTATATTATATTCAATGAAACATCTTTGTATGGGAAGATATGGGGATGGGGAATGTATGTGACACTCCCCTTCAGCATTATCCCACGGAGTCGGACCGGCCCAATGAAATCAAATATATTCCAATAAGAGAAGTCTTGGTAAACATGGTCGATATTAGGTCACATATGGAGATAGAATGTAATGTACATTCTGAGGAAGAGGATTCACACCTTTTTGAAAAAACAACATATGTTGGAACCCCTAGGTGTTTTCAACCACTAGAATTGGAAGGTGCATGAACATTACCATAATTATGAGTCATCTTCATTAGATAGAGACACAAATATGGGTAAAGTACAATATAGGACATTGTAACCTTTGAACCTATCGAGTTCGGTGTAGAAGAAGGATGCTGATCCAACTTATACTACCTTTCACAAGCATCTTTTCAAACATAACTGGATAATTGTTGTTATTCTTTCCATTCATCTTTTAAGATAAATTCTAATAAATAGTGATCATCTAAATGATCTTGTCCAAACGCTACTGGGGATATAATGAAAGACATTGGCCCTCCAATTCAAGATGATTCCAGTTAATATTGACAATCTAATTCACCCTAATAGGGTAGAGATTAGAGGTTATGAAAATCAATCATGAAATGAATTTCCATCATTTTCAGAGCTTAGTGAGAATCGTCCTTGGGACCTTGCTAAAGCCATCCATCTAGTAGCTTCATATGTTGTTCTTCCAATTCTTCCACCAGCTTCCTCGTGAGCCATTGAGACTCTCTACTGCATGGAATATTCCCCTAACATAATAGTATTCAAAGATCATCTTCAATACAGGAATCCAAATTAGGATTATCTGATCGCCTCCCTCATCACCCACATTAATGAACTGAAGACACAACTTTTGGAGATCCCACCAAATGGATGACATATCCTTCATGGGTATATGATTTTTTAATACCCTTGGATTTTGGGATTTCTACATTTTCCCCATTAAATGGGATGGGTGACCCAATAGAGCATTTGGACCACATTATTTCAAAGAGAAGTCCCATGTTAGGAACTCTTGTGTAGGTAGAATCCATTATGATTTATTATTTTGTTCATACACTAGAAGGACTTGTGTTCATCAGGTACAACAAACTACCCATTAAGTCCATAACTGGTTGGGAGGATTTTGTAGGTAGTTTCTTTATCAATTCAACTCCACCACTCAAAAAAAAGTATTTTGGAACACATTAACTACAAGAAAATTCAAAATAAATGATCTAATGAATTTGTCTCTAGGTGGAACAGACTCATGTATTACCTTCATATGATTCTAACTCAAGAACAAATAAGAAATATGTTCTTGAGGAATGTACATATAGTATTTTTTTCCCTCATAACCACTATTTTCCCTTGTGGATTCTCGGATTTCTCTAAAAATGCTAAACACCTAGATGAATCCTTCCAACTAGCTAATCATAAATATTTTTTCCTCCTATATCTCTCTCAAGATGAATCTTAAACGTTGATAACTCTTCCATAACTCGGTTAGAGGCCCCGAGAGTACAAGAATTTCTACCCAAATAACCTCATGCATAGCCTCTCCATGGGAAACAGCCTCAGGAAAAACATCGAGATCAACGTCACCCATCACATAATCTTCTAGGACCACATCATCAAGAAATTCTCCCCATGAGAGAAAATCAACTTATAGCCCCTCATAAGTCTCTTTCTCCTCATTAGGGAAATAACCCTTAATTTTTATTCTGGACTACTGAAACTGGACCAATTCATTTAATGAGGATCCGGTTCATGATTATTTGTGTAGTGCCTTGGATCTAGGAATCATGAAACATCATGATTCCATGAAACCTGATGTGGCGGATCTCAATGATCTCCTTTACTATTTATCCTACCATCGGTTCCATATACACACCACCATTCCATGTTATATATATTCAATGACATCCTCCAAGACCGGATTTATAATAATATTCTCTGGTTGGGCCCTACACTAGCATAGGTGTCATGTATTTCAGAGAAGCGTGATAGAAATAATGAAAATGAGTGGCAGTAGGTATTGGGTCGTAGATCATAAATGTTTTATGATTATTTGGCTTTTAGGAATGTTTCTCCCACCCATGGTATCATCTTTTTTCAGCTTAATTGGACCGAGTCTCCAAAAGTTATCATGTCTCCAATGACTACATATTTTTCATTAACATCTCATCATTTTACTTCACATCAAATCAAGGGTTGATGCCGTATTGGAAGGATGATCCTCTCATTGGTTCTGAACGACGATATGGGAATTTTTTCAAATGTATGACAAGTATTTGAGAATTCTTCAGTTGATGATTAGGAGTTTTCCTCTATAAATATTGTCGAGCCGGTGGACCATTATATGGTTATCGGTGATGTAGATCATCAGTAATGTACTACTAATGAACCAAGTTGATGCAATCATTGAAGAGACCATGGAAATGTGAATCATTGAAATTCATTGACTATTGCATCAAACCAAGTGATGAATTATTTCGAGTTTAGAAAGAAGGCTCATAGTAGATCCAAGTATGCATAGTTCCCTCATCCCTTCCCTCTAGATTCAAATCATCCACCATTCATGTTACACGATTAGGTAGAGTCTACTCGACACCATCATGATTAGGTGAAACCTCCTAGGACTATATCCTGGTCAACTAACATAGAACTAGAAATGATTTTCTGTTTTTTAGATAGAGAGAAATGACATATCCCCATCAATATACAGAATCTACCGGTTCAACAATTAGTGCCCATAAAACATCCTACAAACAAATGACATATTACAGGAATAAATGTTCATATATCATGAAAGTATGAGGTGATTAATAATCTTACCAACATTCTTGAAATGATCTGGATTCTTGGGGTCCTCAACCTATCTTATGAAATGTGTCAAGGCCTTGCAGAGGCTCTAAAAATCCCCATCCAGTCCAGAATAGAGATAGAAGCAATAGATTCCTTATATATTGAGGAGGTCGAGTGAGCATAATGATGAGCCATTATGTAATTATTATGATAATATGAAGACTCTCCCACATAAGGAAACATCCTTTTTATATCCATCACATGCCATCTTAATGGAATAGAAGATCGACGTTGTCTATTTGATATATGTTTTAGGTTCAATATAATCTCGAACAAGACATTTTCATATTTAGGACTATCTGAAAAATATCTGAGTCCCTCTAACATAAAAATTCACGGTTATTATAAGAATTATTAGAGTCCATGTGTATTGATTCTCATGAATACATAGTTTTATGGAAATATTTATAGCATTGAGATCATGGTCATCTCACACACAATGCCTACAATGTGATGATAGTTAGACACCAACACCATATACATGTAGAAGTTTCTTCTTCATATCACTAATGCCTCATGTTCATCCCTCAATAGATATGTGGGCATGCACCAAGGTGATGACTCCCATTTTTACTCTTTTCAATACCACTATATATATTTTAATTGTTTCAAGATAAAGGGAATGAGGTATTAAACAAATTTTCATGAGAACACTACTATTGTGAATAACCCCTTGATGGAATTGGATGATGAATTTATGTTCCCGATTCACCGGTTGGAGGCCAGAACCCCAGACTCGGGACACTTCTTCATCACATATTGGATATGAAGAATACATGTTCACATACATAGGTCATTTTGGGATATTACATCAATAATCTATACAGGGTAGTCTATAGTACGACTAGAGCCTCATACCCCTATAAGGTATTGAGATGTACACCCTACAGCCACAATAGTACGTCACACATACTTGTTTCATTAATCTGGGAAATGTCAACACTACAAAACATGCCATCACTACTTTTACATCATAATGTGTGGTCCACTCCATTGAAGGAATGATGGGATCATGAAAATAGCATTTATTCCAATTGTTTCAATGGTGCATGAGTCACTTGATAAATGTTCCACTAACGCAGAAGATGGTGGCAACATTTTTTCCTCTGTTTGTTAACATTAGAGGATTTCCTCCTCTTGATGGTCCTCTATCATTGAATGTTGATTTAGATTTATAATTTGACACTACCATTTGTAAAGATGAAAATATCCACCACCTTCGATGAGTATGTATAGTTGAATGTTGGCACTGAGGTGGACCCACGACACACACCGATCAATGAATCTATTCCTATTGAGGAATAGAAGTAGTATATGTATGTACTAAAGAAACATCACAAGGTATTCTCCTAGAGTTGTGATGATATTCCTGGATATAACCTCTTATCTTCATCCACTAAACTTGTCTCCTTGTAAGATATCATGTGTTCAAACATCCTCTATGGTAAATAAAACCATCACATTATGATATGTTTGAGGATGAGGTTGATAAGATTAATAAAATAAAACACAGTCAAGAATTCCCAGTACCCCATGTGGTTGGAAAACATTGTCACATCCATGAAACTGAATGGATAGATCCGAGTCTCTCCCAACTTTTTGTATCTCAATTATTTATGTATTAATGAAGATATTCCTCGTTATGTGATAGAGCTGATGATCGATGCAACCTCCAGATTCTAGGCTCTCTCCTTAATGAAAATATAAATTGGGTATAATCATATCCATATGGCCCCAAAAGATTAAGATTCTACCACATTCATGTCATGGCATTGAATGTTTCTATTTCTTGTAATTAACTTCTGTTTAAAGAATTCAGGAGCCACCGATCATCATTCCAAACATGCATATTCAAATCAATTATCATGATTTTAGTGTATATATACGTGTATGATTTTGTTGTTAATTCATGTTAGCATTTAGACCATATGAAAGATCTCTAAAAAGCTCTTCACCATCCATTTTAAGATGAACACCTTAAAATTTTATTTGGGGATCACCTATGGGATGTCTCTATGTTTCTTGTTTAGAAATGTGTTACTCAATATTTGACTAGAGAAAATCATATCAACTAGCCAAATTCCGCACCGATAAACCATCGTGAGCTTCTAGGCTTCCATTGACACTTAGCCTATATACATTGATTCATTACCAATCATGATAGAAAGGGTAATACCTATTCTATACTCACGATGAATGTTTCCGTATATTAATGGAATGATGAGTGATAGACTGACATTGAGGAGATAAATATGTATTTCATACAACATCATGTTTTAATTCCAAACATATATATAAACCTGATGGTGCATTATATGTGTATCGTAAAATGAACCCTTAGTTCCCTTCTCCCCACTATTAATAATTAAGGGACACATATCAACTTGTAATAACCCATTCTTATGTTCCTCAACACAAATACTATATATTATTCTATTATGAAGAACTATCTCACACCAATTTTCACAATATAGAAGTTATGATATTATATACATGATCCTGATATATAGAAAGTATCCAGTGTATATGAACTAATGTATATTCTAAATAGCCATATGTTGAAAAGTCATCTAGCTAGATGGGTAGTGATCCTTTAGTAGTTATGCATTAGGTTCATCCCATAGAAGGCCATCAAGTGTAAGGTATTGGAAGACATTTTGGTCGCCCATCTGGCACTTGAAGATAATTCAATGTATCATGATTTACTTGAAAAACCCACTTTCTCTATTGATTAGGCTATTTCATGTTGGCATATGCACTTTTTGGTGCCACTTGAAGCCTAAATTATATAAGTCTCTATGATCTCATGATCAACATTTTAGGTTGGTGGATTTTCTTCATTGCACATTCATAGGATGTTTTGGCATATTGATTATTATTTTTTTAAGGATGCAACAAAAACACTATAGAGTACCAAGTTTTCATCATTGGTATTGACTTGTCCCTCATGATAGATGTTCCATATTACTTGTATAGGGTGGCTCTGAGTTAGAAATCATACTGATCAATGGTAACTATATCATCAGATATCCCGAGCGTATGCCCCTGTTAAATTCCACTCACAATCTAATGGCAATGTTCCCTTACTTTACATATGTGACTAACATTTCCCAGTAATAGAATAGTTGAGCTGATTCCATGGATGGTCTAGCTACATCTCTCAAAGAGACTGGACAAGATGATATATCCATTCATGAAGCACATTGAAGGATCATTTCCCTTATCAGTGTGGATGATGATGAAATACCATAGGTAAAACAACTTACCATCGGTGCTTTCACATCAGGCACTTTGAATCCCCCTATAATAGAAGAATAATAAGCATATGGTTTTATGAATCATTTCTTATTGTATCTATAGAACGATAATCTCTTAATAGTCAAATTCGAGTGTGAGAAAATATGTCATCTTGCGATTTAGTTGAGCATTTAGGGAGGTCCAATCAATGAATATATCATCTAAAAATGTGTATCTATTGGAAATCACCTCAGTTTGATTCACGGAGATGATATTATCCTTATTATGAAGCAATTTCATGTCCGTTCATGGGGTGCTAATTAGGAATAGTCGAAACACCCTCACCAAATTTAACGATTTTTTTTCTTTTGGTTGACCATGGTCGATGACTGTATCTTTTCCTCCAAGAGGTTCCAGTCATGTCAGATTCATGCCATATTTATGAATAGACCATCAGATCCCCTCCATACTACAATATATTGTAGGACCATTATGGAATGTGGACTCGATGTCATTGGACTATATCAACCAACAGAAAAATGACATTTTGAGTCCATTATGACAATAAAAATTTATATTCCTATTGGGAAGAGGATATTCTATTTAATGAGGACAAGTCCAATTCTATTATTGAGTTCACGAGATCAATTTTCATGAATCCATTTAGATTCCCTCATCTGACTGTCACCATTAAGGGAACAAATATATACATAGTTGAGTGGAAGAAATTATACTCCAAATACATTATGTGGTCTAACCAAACATATATCTAACATGAAGAAGAAAATTCAATGATCAAGGCATTTAAAAACACCCACTCTGACATTATGAATAAGATGGTTGCTCCAATCCATAGGTGTTGGATGAACAAGCTTTGTAATGCCCTCTTAGAATATCAGATGAAAAATCTTATTTCTACCAAACTGACTGTTTATTATTGTGTGTTTGCAATAGAGGCAGTCCTCCAAATCTATATTCAATTTCCATCACTTACTACTATTTTCTATGATAAATAGATGTTAGAAAAGGAAGAAAAATTCAATCTAGATGAGTTTGAAGCCCTCGATGAGGACAGTCTCTAAGAATTTTAATATATAGAAGGGATCTGAAACAAGATAGCATTAGATTTAAACATGAATGTTCACCATATTTCCTACCAGTTGGATCACACGGTATTAAATCTCAGGATTCCAATGAAATATTGAATATATACCCCAATGACTGAGCCTAAGTAGAAAGGGCTCTACATCATTCACAAGGTATACCCAAACTTTTCTTACTCCAGGGTAACTATAGCTGTTGAGAGAATTTCTCCTCCAACCAATTACAATTTCAATATTCATTACTTCTCATGAGTGAGGATTTCTTCCACATGCATGATGAGAAATGTTGAACACCTTATGGTCAGATCTATACAACCATTAAATTAGATCTATACCTTTAATGAAACAAGACATTAAATTGTGATGCCTCATTCTACATGACGTTAAACAATTATCACATCCCACATGATGTTGATCTGTACAAGGATAACTCATCAACATTCTTAAAAAATAAACCACATGGTGTCATCTTTACTACATGATTCAAAATGGCATCGTATTCAAGAACTATGTATTGCTCGATTCCTATCCTTATGGGAAAAATTTAAATGACCATGTATTTTTTGGCCATTTTTATCCAAGTAAGAACCCCCTCCCCACCAATACTGGAAAATGGGCATATACCCACAGTTTTGTTTTGAACTATGGGTATAGGGTACCCTTATTCCGGCGGTTTTGTAAAACCAAAGGTGTAGGTATATTATGGGACCCTATACCCACGGTTTCCCTTAAAACCATGGGGATGGAGTTATTTTTTATGATGTATACCCACGGTTTTGGAAAACCATTGGCATTGTAACACCCCAAGATTTTATGAAAAGTATTCTTTTAATTTCATTAATGTCTTGTGTTTTATGCTACACCAAGATTACCTTGCGCTATAAGCAACACCGTATTAGCTTGTAGTACACGCAACACTATTCTTGGATCGTGTTACACACAATTTTGATAATAGTTATTCTACGCAACATTGATTATATATATGTATATATTCAATGTATAAATGAAATATGGTTGGATTTTGTTATACAAAACAATGAAGGATTCTTTCACAACACGCAACCCTGACATGGCTTGTATTACACGTAATCACGACCTTCCTCGATAGAATGTGTTGTACACAATACCGGGTTTTACTAAACAGCAATATATTATTATAATATTAATATGAACTAGCCGTAATGAATAGTATTAACTAAATTTTGAATTTTATAACATTATTATTCATCTTACACATTTTCTATAAGAACAAAATAAATTTTTCGGGTAAAATAAGTATTTTTAAAAAAATTCAGTTTTGCCACCTTTTGATGGCGCACCAACATTAAATCTAGTTTTTGACATGTTTATAAGTTCAATTTGAAAAAATAAAATTCTTCTTTGGAATCAAGAAATAAAAATTTACTTTGGAAAATTTTTTCATATTATTCTGGCAACTTTCATATTTTGATGAATAGTAAAATCACCCTATATTTTAATTAAAAACAACTTTTTTCATCACAATAATTTATATTGTTAAATTATAATATTGAATGGTTTTAAAGTATAAATAGAATATATTGTTACCATTTAATATAATTTTTGTCATTATCATTTATTTTACATTAAATTCGTAGGTTAAATCAATTCAATCTTTTGCAATGTTTTAAACAAAAACCTGTTTTCATTCGACAACGAGATTAATTATAATTTAATTTCTGCAAAATATTTGTACTGAATTTGAAAAAATTTATTCCATATTTGGAATCATTGGGTCCAAATTATGTTAATAGGCTATTTTTTATTTTTGGTATTTATGAATAGTAACTACGGTAAATATTATTTACCATAGTTAAAGGTAAATCCGGTAATTAAGGGTAAATATACTATTATAAAATTACCCTAACACATGCCAAAATTCTATTGGATGGCTAAAAGTAGACTCATATCACCTAAGGGTCGGATTAGATTCATTTTATGGACTTTTGACTCTGAAAATAATTTAATTAAAACCAAAGAAAGTGACAACATGTCACTCTCTTAAATCTTATAAGTATAATAATTTTATTTTACTGATAAACATCATAAAACTCCAAACATAAATAGTCTCCAGAAATCTAATAAAATTATCTACATCATGATAATTTATTTAGAATTTTTAGGGATTAAATAATTGTCATTAATGGTGATACATTAATGATGAAGAAATTATTTTTTAAGTAAAAAATCAGTAATAAAGTTTTTATTGAAATACTAATACCCATTAAAAGGCCCAAAAACCTGACCAATACTTATTGGTAGTATATATCTATACCATAATAATCCAATGACCTAATATATAACCGTTTCGAGTATTATAAAAGTGATTATGACACTTATATTATTTTATTTTAAATGATGCCAATGTTGTCACCTTTATAATTTAATAAATATAACAATTTAAATATTATGATTTTAAGATGATAAATTCGAGTAAAACTAATATTTTTAAATATAATAGATTTATCTTCATCATAGGATTTTATTTTTAATGCAACATATAAGTATATTAAATAATTATACAAAAATATTGTAGTAATTATTTTATTATGAGATAAACCAAATAAATGGTTTTAAAAATAACAAAATAAATATTATATGAACTGTTTAATGTGCTAGAATAATTTTCTAGATACATATGACCTTTTATGAATCTATTAACGATTTTATTTTGAACACAACTTCTGTATATATTTTATTTAAATTCAAATAAATTAATAGTTTCAAAACTGACACTATTGTTATTTTATAAAAATAACATATTATAAAATTGTTTAAAAATCACAAAAATATTTACAAATTATAAATTTAAATTTATATGGTCTAAAATGTTATAAAGTATCCAATAATGGTCAATTCACAACAAATAAGTAATTATTTGTTATAATTTAAAATTTATAATGTTATTACCACAAATAAAATTAAATTGATTAAGTTAGAATAAATCAAGTTGATAATGTTTAAAATAAATTCCTAACATGTCTAAATTTTATTGGCTGATGAGATTACAACCCATTGACATCTAATATTCGAATATGAGTCTTTTTTAGTGGTTTTTATGTGTGGTTAGATTTATTATAAATTAATAATTTTAAGATTTCCAAAGGTGCCCCTCTCCTCCCTTATAAAAGGGGACCTCCTCCCCCTCTTCCTCACACCACTTTGTCCTAAAGCTCGTCCAACCCCTGCCAAATTCTCTTATCCACTTCCATATATACATCCTATAGGTTCTGGCCTTTTTCAAAGACCAATTTTAGTGACCTAAGAGGAGGTCTCAAACAAGCGCTTCAATGAAGATGTAATGTTTGTTACTGATTCTTTCAACTCTATTTCTTCTCCCACTTCTTCTTATTTAGTTGTTTCATTATGAAGTAATAAAATAATTATAACTATTATACTGATATTTTATTATAAGTATGAAACAACCCTATTTCACCATCTATCCATCCTATTGAAAACGAAATAACCAAACGTGCGTATGTACGGAATACCTCTCCACGCCGTGGGGAAATCTGTTTTTCCACCAACACCTTACATGGATGGGTATAATGGTGTAAAGAATAACAATATATGGTTATTATAACATCATAATAATTCTGATATATTATACCATCCACTCCAATTCTATTTAATAATTATGGGAAACGATATCATCGCTCGTGCGTACGTACGGACTACCGTCTCCACGACGCGATGAGATTCATTCTACATTTTAACCATACATGAATGATCATAAAGTTTATTTAATGAATAATAATGAAATATATGAAATAATAATGCCACTGGATTTATGAATATATATATATATGTGTATGTCATCTATTTAGTTTCATTCAATTCAATAAGGAAACGAAAACAGCGTTCATGCGTACGTATGACATACCGTCTCCATGAACGGTGTATTTCATTCCTTTTATCGATCTATAATATATATATATATGTATATAATGAATATATATTATATATAAATTATGTTTTTCATTCTGGAATTATGTAAATCAGGATATAAGTAATAATATCAAGAACGACAAGTCGAAACACATATGATAAATGAAATGATTTTACCCAAAACGCTGCATTAACATGGTATTTACAAAAGAACGGGTAATATAAATTCATAAGTGAATCATACATGATATCATAACAATGAATATTATTCTGTAATAAGTCAATGACATTACTTAAATCATTATATATGAGGTTCGGATAAGTACGAAGCATATCAGACCTAAGGTAAGGGATAAATTTTCAATCTCATTTTTATCCGAGATTGCTTATACTGAGTAATTACTGGGGTTACGTTTAACATCCATGACCATGTTTTCTAAAAATGTTTTCATAAAATGTTTACCATTCTTCCATGAATGTTTAAATTCATTTTTACCCTTTATTGACTTTTTACCACATTGTATGAATGGAATCATTCCTTTGGTTACCATATAAGGTATTTTTTTGACTTTTTCGACAAAAGTACGAGGATAATGTTATTTTTAACTTATACGGCATGAATGGATTTTTACAGTTTCATAACGCCTCATTTTCAAGAAGCATCCTCTACAATATTGCATGATTATTTTCAACAAAACCCTTATCTTTTAAAATTGCATGGAATTTTTTGAAAAGAAAAATATTTTAAAGAAGAAAGGATATTTTCCTCAAGAATTCATTTCAAGTGTTTTTTCAAAACTATTTTCCATCTAAGATGACATTATTTCATATCTGTATGTTTAAAGTAAAATGTCTCTATGATTTAAATGGTTTCAATTTTCTTATGATGAAATTATATCAATTGTTTATGGATTATTTTATGATGGCATGATGTTTAAGAATCTCATTTTATTACATGGGTTATGCTATGACGTATGATTTATGTGTTTGTGGAACACGAAAGAATGATTTCATTATGAGATGGGTGGGACAATTATCTCCATCCAATGCATCAGGTAAAGATTTATATCTCATGAAATAGACATGGCTGGGACAACAAGTTAAATCGGTTCAGTAATATAGGACTGGAACGAGGAGTGAACTCGATTCAGAAAGGGACATTGTCCACTAAGATGGTCTTGGCAGCAATGCCTTGGATACTATGGAAATCCTATCATGTGAATATTGGTTTTCACAATTACATTTTTTATTCCCATTCTATTTGATCATTCTTAATGTTTCTTTATGATCTATGCCATACGTACTTCCATGTTTTATGTCATTGCTCAAGCTTTTGATGTTTAAACATTATGTTCATGTTTTTAGGTTCAAATGTATATGGTATGTTTTATTTTATCCATGCTTAACCTTACTTAGAATTTGAGCTCACCCTTTTTATGTTTTCTTTTACCGAGGTTATAAAGAAAGGTTTTAGGTAAGAAAAATAGGGGAAGATCATTATGGGAGATGTTGAAGATCTTTCACCACGATTAGAAGATTATGTTCCATGTTTCCAAAGACACTAAACTATTACGGTCCTTGTGTGTATGTTTTTGTTATGTATTAATTATTACGATAAAGTAATGTAATTTCCATGTATGTCAATCTTTGGGTCTCTACAGTTGGTATCAGAGAAAAGGTTTAGTCAACCAGTGGAAACTAAGATGCAAGAACTTGAGTGAGATCCGTACGGATATTGCTAAGGTATGTCTAGGGATGTCCCTAAGGTTAAGTATAAGTATAGGTTATAGTCCTAGAATTATGGTAACGATATTATATTAAACCTAAGATGTTAGATATTGAAGTTACTCCCCCTTTATTATGATTTTTGCCTCTCACACTATTCTTTTTGGATTTTAGAAAATGGCTGGAAACAAGATGATTCACGATAATAGAGGTTATGATGGACAATGGAATGATATTCATCATGAGCAACCAAATGAAATGGGATTTGGAATTCCAAACATCAATATTATGCCGAATCAGCAATCTCATAATATGATCAATAAACTCAAATTTGGTAAGCTTCCTGACTCGTCTAATAAGAGAAAGATTGAGTTTCATGGTGATTATAGAGGAATGAAAGTTCAAATTTCCCTATGTAAATCATGTGGGAAGAGGTATCAAGGAGAATTTTTCAAAGGAACTAGAAGTTGCTTTGGGTGTGTAAAAGAAGGACATAAAGCCAGTAAGTGCAAAAGAAGAGGTTCAGTTAACACCATGGATGAGGATAAAGGTATTTCTATGACATCAACAATGGTTAAATGTTTTAAATGTGGAATGTACGGGCATTATGAAAACCAATTACCTAAGGGAAAGTCTCATGAAGAGAATCATTATGGTCGTATGGGTAGTATTTATTTTGATGATGATGAAGAGACTACAAATGATATGTGAGATGAAAGAATTGTTGAAGCTCAGTCAATGGTTTAAGAAGGTAGTGGAGTGATTACATGTTTATCAAGTGTAATGGTGTATAAGTAATCTCATGATACTATGGAATAAAGAGACATCTAAGCATTGTTACACTATTGTCTTTCCTTAAGTTTTGAAAGTGTGTGATGAATGGTACCAGTATTTTGGGAAAGTAGATGATATGCATATATTGAAGGGATAAGGAGAAAATTAAATGTTTGATAGTATTCATGAGATCATGACTGATATAAGTAGACGGTTATATCATGGTTTGAGTATATAGAATTTTGGGGTTTTCGTATGTGGAAAGAGTTAACTTTTGACAACATTCATGTTTTCACTAAGGTTTAATGGGTATTCATTTTTCAAGAGAATACATGATTAATATATTCACATGATTGGAATGTGACCAAAAAGATATATGGGGGATAAATGATGGTATTCACATGCTTGGTTGATGACATTTCAAGTAATCATTTTCTTTATACTATGAGCTTGGACCGAAGTATTTTAGAAATGCCTAAAGATTGGAATGGATTATATTGGACATAAGGTAGTATTGTTTAAGGATATAAATTTTTTTTTGATTTTATTGATGGGATGTTATAGTAATGTAGTTTTAGAAAAAGGACAACCTGCAGAATGGGTGACAACCCATCGCGTCGGACAAGGCTGTGGGAATCGAACCCACAACCGAAGTACGACCGGCCTTTATCGCCTACCACTGGCCTACAGGATGTCCCTGTTTAGTAGAAACCAGTTTTATTATATTAATCAGTATGATATATGAAGTATAAGTCCATTTTAGGAACCGTATATGATTAATCTCTCTATAGATGGACTTATGTATTTTTGATAACATTTATAACCTTTTATTTGAGACAGATGGAATGACCCATTATTCTATCACATGAGCTGCTAACACTTCACTAATGACGAATTCAACTTCATTTCAATAAGATATGAAGTAGAAATTGTCCAAAGAACAAACAACGTTGAGACTGTACCAAAATCACAAAAGTATTTCATCTATTTCCAATTTCTTAAACATTAGGGAAATGATCTTGAAAACCAAAAATTTTGTCCTAGTTCCCATATATCTGATGAGTCATATGGTACCTTAGATCATCACAAATCTATGGATTTGTGATTGATGGCTTTTTCATAGCCCTATTCTCTACCACTCTCCATCAGAAATTGATGGTTAGATTTTTCTTCCATATCAATATTTTCACCTATGTTCTCCTATGTGGAAACCCAGTGATGTGTTAATTTGGATAACTGTTACATTTCATACATTAGTTTTTAAATCCAATTTTTGGTATTCCTTTTTACAATGTGGGTTCTATTAAATAAACTTTCGAGTAGTAAACCATTTATAACCCCGACGAATTTTGAGGGCGAAATTCATTTTATGGGGGGTAGAATGTAACACCCTGAGATTTTATGAAAAATACTATTTTAATTTCATTAATTTCTTGTGTGGTATGCTACACCAAGATTACCATACGCTATACGCAACACCGTATTAGCTTGCAGTATACGCAACACTATTCTTGGATCATGTTACACACAATTTTGATAATAGTTATTCTACGCAACCTTGAGTATATATATGTATATATTAAATGTATAAATGTAATATGGTTGGATTATGTTATACGAAACAACAAAGGATTCTTGCACAACACGCAACCATGGCTTGGCTTGCATTACACGCAATCGCGACCTTCCTCGATAGCGTGTGTTGTACGCAATACCGGGTTTTACTAAACAACGATATATTCTTATAATATTATTATGAACTAGCCTTTATGAATATTATTAACTAAAATTTTAATTTTATAACATTATTATTCATCTTACACATTTTCTATAATAACAAAATTAATTTTTTCGGGTAAAATAAGTATTTTTCAAAAAATGCAGTTTTGCCGCCTTTTGATGGCGCACCCACATTTAATATAATTTTTTACATGTTTATAAGTTCAATTTTAAAAAATAAAATTCTTTTTTGGAATCAAGAAATAAAAATTTACTCTGGATAAAATTTTCATATTATTCTGGCAATTTTCATATTTTGATGAATAGTAAAAACATGCTATATTTTAATTAAAAACAACTTTTTTCATCGCAATAATTTATATGGTTAAATTATAATATTTAATGGTTTTAAAGTATAAATAGAATATATTGTTACCATTTAATATAATTTATTTCATTAGCATTGATTTTACATTAAATTCGTAGGTTAAATCAATTCAATCTTTTGCAATGTTTTATACAAAAACCCATTTTCATTCGATAACGGGATTAATTATAATTTAATTTCTCCAACATATTTGTATTGCTTTTGAAAAAATGGATTCCATATTTGGAATCATTGGGTCCAAATTATGTTAATAAGATACTTTTTATTTTTGGGAATTATGAATAGTAACTACGGTAAATTTTATTTACCATGGTTAAAGGTAAATCGGGTAATTAAGGGTAAATATAATATTATTAAATTACCCTAACACATGCCAAAATTCTATTGGATGGCTACAATTAGACTCATATCACCTAAGGGTCGTATTAGATTAATTTTATGGACTTTTGAATATGAAAATAATTTAATTAAAACCAAAGAAAGTGACAACATGAAACTCTCTTAAATCTTATAAGTATAATAATTTTAATTTAGTGATATACATCATAAAACTTCGAACATGAATAGTCTAAATAATTCTAATAAAATTATCAACATCATGATAATTCATTTATAATTTTTAGGGATTAAATAATTTTCATTAATGGTGATACATTAATGATGTAGAAATTATTTATTAAGTAAAAAATCAGTAATAATGTTTTTATTGAAATAATAATACCCATTAAAAAGCCCACAATCCTGAACAAAACATATTGGTAGTGTATATCTGTACCATAATAATCCAATTACCAAATATATAACCATTTGTAGTCTTATAAAAGTGATTATGACACTTATATTATTTTATTTTAAATGATGCCAGAGTTGCCACCTTCATAATTTAATAAATATAAAAATTTAAATATCAGGATTTTAAGATGATAAATCGAGTAAAACTATTATTGTGAAAGGTAATAGATTTATCTTCATCATAGGATATTATTTTTAATGCAACAAATAATTATATTAAATAATTATAAAAAATGTTGTAGTAATTATTTTATTAAGAGATAAACCAAATAAATTGTTTTATAAATAATAAAATAAATATTATATGAACTATTTAATGTGATAGAATACTTTTCTAGATACATATAACGTTTTATTAAACTATTAAAGCTTTTAGTTTGAACATATCTTCTATATATATTTTATTTAAATTCAAATAAATGAATAATGTTAAAATTGACACTATTGTTATTTTATAAATATAACATATTATAAAATTGTTTAAAAATGAAAAAAATATTTACAAATTATAAATTTAATTTTTATATTGTCTAAAATTTTATAAATTATCCAATTATGGAAAATTCACAAAAAATAAGTAATTATTTGTTATAATTTAAAATTAAGAATGTTATTACCACAAATAAAATAAAATTGATTAAGGATAAATCAAGTTGATAATGTTTAAAATAAATTCCTAACAAGTCTAAATTTTATTGGATGATGAGATTACAAACCTATCACATATAATATAATAATATGAGTCATTTTTGAGGTTTTTAGGTCGGGTTAGATTTATTATAAATGAATAATTTTAAAATTTCCAAAGGTTCCCCTCTCCTCCCTTATAAAAGGGCACCTCCTCCCTCTCTTCCTCACACCACTTTGAGCCTTAAAGCTCGGCCAACCCCTATCAAATTCTCTTCTCCACTTCAATAGAAACATCCTAGAGGTTATTTTCTTCTTCAAAGACCAATTTTAGTTCCTTAAGAGGAGGTCCCAAAGAGGCGCTTCAATGAATAGGTAATGTCTGTTACCGATTATTTCAACTATATTTCTTCTTCCACTTCTTCTTCTTTAGTTGTTTCATTTTGAAGTAATAAAATAAGTATAACTAATACAATGATATGTTATTATAAGTATGAAACAACACTATTTCACCATCTATCCATCCTACGGAAAACGAAATCACCACGCGTGCGTACGTACGGAATACCATCTCTACGCCGTGGTTAAATCTGTTTTTCCACCAACACCATACATGGATGGGTATAATGCTGTAAAGAATAACAATATATGGTTATTATAACATCATACTGATTCTGATATATTATACCATCCACTCCAATTCTATTAAATAATTATGGGAATGATATCATCGCTCGTGCGTACGTACGGACTGTCGTCTCCACGACACGATGAGATTCATTTTCCATGTTAACCATACATGAATGATCATAACATTTATTTAATGAATAATAATGAAATATATAAAATAATAAAGCTACTGGATTTATATATATATATATGTGTGTGTGTGTGTGTGTGTCTGTCATCTATTTAGATTCATTCAATTCAATAAGGAAACGAAAACAACATTCATGCGTACGTACGTCCTACCGTCTCCATGAACGGTGTATTTCATTCTTTTTGTCGATCTATAATATATATATGTATATGATGAATATATATTATATATAAATTACGTTTTACATTCTGGAATTATATTAATCAGGATATAATTAATAATATCATGAATGACAAGTCGAAACACATACGATAAATGAAATGATTTTACCCAAAACGCTGCTTTAACATGGAATGTACAAAAGAACGGGTAATATAAAGTCATAAGTCAAACATATATGATATCATAACAATGAATATGATTCTTTAATAATTCAATGACATTATTTAAATTATTATACATGAGGTTCGGATACGTACGAAGCATATCACACCTAAGGTAAGGGATAAATTTTCAATCTCATTTTTATTTAAGATTGCTTATACATAAGTATTTACTGGGGTTACGTTTATCATCCATGACCATGTTTTATAAAAATGTTTTCATAAAATTTTTACCATTCTTACATGAATTTTTAAAGTCATTTTTACCCTTTATTGACTTTTTACCACATTGTATGAATGGAATCTTTCCTTTGGTGACCATATAAGGTATTTTTTTGACTTTTTCGACAAAAGTACAAGGATAATGTTATTTTTAACTTATACGAAACGAACGGATTTTTACAGTTTCATAACGCCTCATTTTCAAGAAGCTTCCTTTACAAGATTTCATGATTATTTTCAACAAAACCCTTATCTTTTAAAATTTCATGGAATTTTGTGAAAATAACATGATTTTAAAGAAGAAAGGATATTTTCCTCATGAATTCATTTCATGTGTTTTGTCAAATCTATTTTCCTTCTAAGATGACATTATTTCACATGTGTATGTTTCAATTAAAATTTCACTATGATTTAAATGGTTTCAATTTTCTTATGATGAAATTATATCAATTGTTTATTGATTATGTTTTGATGGCATGATGTTTAAGAATACCGTTTTATTACATGGGTTATGCTATGATGTATGATTTATGATTTTGTGGCACACGAAAGAATGATTTCATTATGAGATGGGTGAGACCTTTATCTCCCTCCAATGAATTGTGTAAGGATTTATATCTCATGAGATAGACATGGCTGTAATGGCAAGTTTAACCGGTTCAGTAATACAGGATTGGAACGTGGAGTGAACTCAATTCAGAAAGGGACATTGTCCACTAAGATGGTCTTGGCAGCAATTCCATGGATACTATGGAAATCATATCATGTGCTTAATGGTTTCCAAAACTACATGTTTTATTCCCATGCTATTTTATCATTCCTAATGTTTATTTATGATCTATGCCTTACGTACTTCCATTTTTTATGTCATTGCTCAAGCTTTTGATGTTTAAACATTATGTTCATGTTTTTAAGTTCAAATGTATATGGTATGTTTTATTTTATCCATGATTTCCCTTACTGAGCATTTGAGATCACCCTTTTTTATGTTTTCTTTTCCCCAGGATATAAAGAAAGGTTTTAGATAAGAAAAAAAGGGGAAGATCTTTATGGGAGATGTTGATGATCATTCACCATGATTAGAAGATTACGTTCCATGTTTCCAAAGGCACAAAACTATTATGGTCCTTGGGTGTCTGTTTTTGTTATGTATTAATTATTCCGCTAATGTAATGTAATCTCCATGTACGTCATGCTTTGGGTCTCTACAGGAATAGGCTTTGTTTTTCAAGGCCTATACCCACGATTTTTCAAAAACTATGTGTATATGGTTTTTTTTCAAAGACCTATGACCGCGGTTTTTAAAACCGTGTGTATAGTTTATAGCAGGAAACAATCCATGGGAAAAAACATTATTTGGCCAGAATATGGTTTAGATTAATAAAATTATGCAAATGTAAGTATTAAATTACAAAACCATCACAACATAGTTGGTTAGTTCATCGTTGGTTGTATCAAGTGGTTTTGTGATCAAATCCTGGTGTCATTTTTATTTATAATAAAAATCTAATATTAATATAAGTATATTAATATATAAAAATTTAACATATGTTCTGTAGCTAGGTTGGTTCGGTGCGTTTTCTCCCTTCATGATGTCGCTGGTTCGAGACTCCCCGTCCCCACTTTTTCAATTTTCAAATTTGTGAAAAATATTATATTAATTAAAATGTATATATACAAACATGAATGAGAAGTATATGGGTTGGTTTGGTGTGTGTTATCCCTTCAAGAGGTTGCTGGTTCGATACTTCGTGCCACCACATTTTTAATTTTTGTATTCGGTCACAAAAACTAAGGTATTAATTAAAATGTACATGTACAAACACGAATGATAAGTTACATGTGTGGTTGTGTAGGGTAGATTGATTGAAGAGGGCTTGGGTTCGAAACCCAGGTTGGATTTAATTTTTTTATTAAATACCCACGGTTTTGAAACTGTGGGTATAAGTGTCACGAACCAGGTCGGATCGTCATCTGACCCAATACCCGACCCGGTCTGCGACATGACCCGAAGGGCATTCTCGATCCGCACGGGCTGGCAACTAGTGTCGGGCATCAAAACAAAGCAGTTGGGAACGGTTTGGCCCTTGATAGAGATAAATAGACATAAACTGAACAAGTATATAAATAAAGGAAAATAACCTGAACAACATGGTAGCAGAAAAATGAATAAACAAGAAAAACGTGACATACCTTAGTTGACCCCGTGGACCACCACGGTACGAAAACCACACTCGCTCCCAAAGGCGATCCAAGACTGAAACCTACAACTAAAAAGTAATGTAGGCATGAGCACCGAGATGCTTAGTAGGAAAGCCAAAATATAACCACGTCCTATGCCTCCGCCTTTATTAATAAATCCAACCATGCCAGTTTGAAAATAAGATATAATAAAATAATTGTTTCCATTCTTTTCAAATTCAAGTAATGATTTTGCATTTTCAAATAAAGAATTACACTCTTACTACATTTTCAAAATAGGTTCCAAGCATGCATTAACATTTCAAAATGAAAAAAAACCAGTTTGAAATAATATGTGATTTTTACAAACAAGTCAGCAGGTATGAAACAACTGAAAAGAAAGTTAACTCACAAGCAGCATGTCACAAACGAGCACTATGGGTAATACCTATAGGTAGCTAGAAAAAGTGGGAACCAAGATACCTCGTACCTTGGTGAAACGTGGCTTAGAAGACCATGACCCTCAGAAAACGTGGATTAGAAGGCTATGACCCTCAGAACACATGGCATAGAAGACCATGACCCTCATAAATCCATATGTTTTGTTAGTGTTGTTGTTTCGATCCTGATAGACAAACCGGGACAAACCCCTGCCGTGTCATCTAGAGTACTAGTCCTTGTCACCCACCTAGATACCCAGGTATCCCATTGTGCTCTATTTTAAATGGTGGTGAGTTTTCTTTATCATGAAATCAAACAAGCACATTACACTTTCTTTATCTAAAACTCATTCAACCATTCACCACCACACTCCCAACTTATGTACATTCCCCCTCTTTACATCACACAAACACGCACAAGCCTTTACAGTAGGCACATATCACAAACCACTCATTAACACTTGCATCACATTTTATTTTCAAATTTAGGGGAATGACTAAAAAGGGGTTTTCTATTTTCGCAAACCAAATCTTAATGTTCCAAACGGGCCTCAATAGAGGTTTTTCTATTTCATAAAAACATTCTTAAGATGCAAAACATTCATAATTACATAAAGGAAACACTTTTTTACAATCAACCGGCCAAAAGGCCAAACACCTTTGGAAATACACCCTACCAATTTAAAACCACTTATGAAATCAATTTTTTTCAAGAAAATTCACTTAAGACCAACGGCTTTGAAATACATTTCAATTTTCCCAATACAAGGCATAATAGTTTCTAGCAACCGTAATCAGATTCCATAGTATATGTATATAGCATAGTGTAAAACACATTTTTAAAACAATCAAGAAATTATGAATTTCAAATTAAAAGCATAGGCATAGGGGACCTACCTCAACATGTCGTTGCTTGAAGATGAACATTCAAACTGATCCTTGGCACACACACACACATGAATTTATACATATATATATACACCCCTAGGTGCATTGCACATATTACCTGCGCTATGAGGGGATATGCACAATGAGGGAATATCTATATATATGTCTTACCGTATGCATGTACATGAAGCGATCCTCGATACCCGCGACCCAAAATCATCACAGCGAGGTACAACACACTACACAAATAAATTAATGAAACAATTCAAACACATAATCAAACATTTGACCAATTTATAAAACATTTTATCATTCTCAAAGAGGTACATTTTCCATCAAAAATTCTTTTCCAACACCCACACACCTCAAGTACACACAATAACACATTTCGCACTACTCAAACGATTAATTGAACACTTCCAATGATTGTCACAACAAGGCGCACACACATACACCCCGATATGCATACTCAAACACACTTTTGAAAACAATCACAACAAAACAACATACAAACATGTTTCACACACTTTACAAGATTTAATAAAACACTTAAAAATTTTATAAACCAACTCCAAGTGGTATTACAAGACATTGAACACAAAAGCCTACCCCAAAACCTCTTATAAGGCCAAACCCACACCACTCACTTGTCAAAATAGAAAACGCAGCCTGTGAAAAACATAATAAACCAACTGCACAATAAAAAAGCACTTTTAATACTCAAAAAGACTATTAAGAAATTTTATTAAAAAGATTCAAAACATTTCACTTAAATTTGAATACCAAAAGTTCACCCAAAATCTCTTTTATAATAAAATGCATTTTAACGTCGCATAAAAACACAAACCGCATCCCTTGCACGTCTTAACAAACTATCAAAACAATTAATTAAACACTAATAAATAATTCATCATCGTTTTTTCACACATTAACACACTCATATTTCACAAACAGAGTACTAACAAAATAAATGCACATCAAAAATTAAATACAACAAATTTCACCCTTTGCACATTCTAACTAATTAAATACACAATTTATAAAATGATGATAAACATCTCAACACGGGTTTGCACCGAAATTTGTACACATATTACATCAACATACTATTGAAAAATTAAATGTATAACAAATCTCAAAAATAATCAAACTCGTATCTCGCAAATAAATAAATAAACAAACTGAATTAATTAAACTCCGAAATCAATGCATCAAATAATGGTTATATGCAGAATCACATACCTAATATCAAGGAATTTCAAATATTAGTGTGAAACTTCAATCGCCATATAACTGTAGCACACAGTGATCAAAATAATCACTAAAATCAAACAATCAAAACATATACCTCATAAACAAGCCAAACACACATCCATATCCCCAATTAATAAGAAAGAAAACAACAAATTGATGGAGGAGGGTTTACCCAGAGGGAAGTAGTGTCGGGGAAGAGAAGCGGGGCACTGGAAAACACGCCGGCAAGAGGAGGGGACGCCGATGAGAAGGACCGGCTGTCGAAGGGAGGCGTGTGTGTAGGATGTCCGGCGAGGAGAGGGTGGCGTGGTGCGGTGCTGCTTTCCGGAAAAGGAGGAGGAGGCGGCGAGGGCGGTGACCGGAGAGGGAGGAGGCGCGGCGAGGGCGGCGTCCGGAGAGGGAGGGCGGACGAAGGGGATCCGACTACGGCGAGGGTGAGGTTGCGGCTGGCTGTAGGTCCGGCGGTGGCTGGGTCGCACAACCGGGGGAGGGGATGTCGGCCAATTGGTGATCGCCGGTGAAGGAGGGGGGTTGGTCTGAGCTGTTCACCGGAAGTGAGGCAGGGGCGACAGCTATTAGGGGGGAGGCGTGATGGAACCAGGGGAAAAGAAAAAAAATGGGAGGCGCCGAAATGGGGGGGGGTGAAACCCTAACACAAAGAAAAAATAAATAAATAAATAAATAAATAAAATAAAAATAATTAAATAAAAATAAATCCTAATAATATCTAATAATATTACTGAATCATAATTATAAAAAAAATAACTTAATAAAATACCAATTAGAATAATAATCTTAATCATTCAACAAAAAACATAATAAAACCGTTAACAAAAAGGATAATAATAATATTATTATTATTAATAATATTAATAATAATAACAATAATAATAATAATAATAAGAATATTAAAAATTTTATAAATATGTCAATAATTTAATATTCTAAGCCTAATGAAAATATTAACTAAAATAATAATAATAAAACTATTAACTGAGAGCAGACACCGTGCACGGTCTCACGCGCGGGGTCACGCGCATGGTTGCGTGTCTCAAAAACAACCCATTCGATAACAAACAATCCCTTAAAAAAAATTAGGAACTGTTCTGGGCGCGCATACGCTCGCACGTTCGTATAAAAACGAGATTTTATTTTAATTTAAAACCGGTTCAAAACACAGTTCAAAAACAAGACCCAAAATAATTAAAATGAAATAAAGCATCAGGTAGGGGTGTGACAATAAGTCATTGACACGATGGCGACCACATAATTACATAGTGTCAATATCTATACCCATGGTTCTAGAACCGTGTGTATAGGATGAGACCCCTATTGCGACACCTTTTAAGCCCAGGGTTCCCAAAATCGTGGGTATAGGCTATAACCATGGTTTTGGGGACTATACCCAGGGTTTTGAACCGTGGGTATAGGTCATTTTTTCAATAGTGCCCGTCATGAATACATGATGTGGTGATAAACATCCATAGTCCTTATTCCCATTGGTTTTGTTACCTCACCAGGACATGTATATCTATTTAAGAGTCCACATCCTATGGTACGTGATCTACAACATTAAAATAAGAACCCCATTTTCATAATCAGATGATGATAGACAGAATGACACCTTACCATTCATACCAATTTTCGTTAAAATACATAGGTTTCTATATCTACATATTGCTTGATTCCCATCATTATAAGACATGTAGGAAATCCCAGATGTTTTTCCTTCAAATACAGGACATGGTTAATTTACCCTATTTACCCCTCTTCCTCTTATTTTACATTGATTCATTACCATGACATTTTTGGAATCTCTCTCAAATATTTTTCTCAAGAGAAAGTGTTTCTGTACCTATATTTAAATGCTTCATTAATGTGTTCAGGTGGACTATGGTGTGACACCTAGACTATTGGGACCTCATTGTACATCCTCTCATTTCACCTCGATGCTTCATGTGCCCCCTTTTGAGGGTCTCCATAAACATTCACGTATGAAGGAACCCCCTAATGACAGGATTCTCATCCATATGTCTATCCTACAATCTAGTGTCAAATTTTCAGAATACTACGGATGACCTATTGAGATAGGTAATGTGCTTCAATTTTGAACAGTGGTCGACCCTCAAATTTTTATTCCCATCTGGGATACATGATAGGGGGTTTTGTTTCAAATATTTCAGCAGTTATCCTCCAACATTATGTCATCCCTCAATGAATCGAAATTATTTTATGTTGTGATTCACATCCATTTTCTAATTCAAATGTCTATGGGAAACATCAACACCGTTAGTGTTACCCCTCAATGCACCATTTTGTTTTGAGTATGTTGATCAAAATTATTAAGACACCCTTGGACTAATATTCTCATTCCCATGTTTTGTGTCTCCATGTGTCATAAGAATCCTCTATGCATTTTTTTTCCTTGACAGAGCAATAATATTATGGGTGTACGAGTCTTAGTAGGTTTTTTAACCGCTTGGAAGAATCACACCATTATATTCCCAAAACATTATGTCCGGAAATTAAGAGTTTACATCCTAAGTACATGATGATAAAAATAGAATCTAAGTCCATGAATTATGAATTTAAACTACATTAGTGTTTTAATCATAATTAGTTATATGGTGTAAGGCATCCATGGCCCTCATTCATGTCAGGTTCTTCTACTAATCCACCCTATGTGAATTCCCATAAACTAAATCACTAACTCTATAGTCAGAACTCTATGACAAAAAACCTGGATTTTATATCCTAAAAACATGATGGTAATATAAGAATTTATGTCCAATCCTTATGAATTCAAACTATGTGAAAATTTTGAGTGAGGAATGTGTGGTCTAATTTCAGATCTCATGGATCTCAATTCAGATTAAGTTATATTATAGAATATCTCTACACATTACCACATTTGAAGCCTTGTAATGTGGTCTGATCTCTATGAACCTAATTTAGGATCCCAAACATCCTATTTTCCTTATGAAAGACTACATAATAGTCCATGTCCTTATCGTATGATGTTGATTTATTCATTCTTCATTGTGGTTGTGTGACAACAAACTAATCAGTGTTATGATATCTTCACCTAGGGAGAAATTAACCATTGGTGTTGGCAATTTTACATTCCTCTTTAATGAAATATGTTTGGCTTGATTCACATATATATGTGATACATATTAATGCACATTCATCTCATCCGTGGGCCCAACCATAAGGTTACATGTTAAAATATTCATCAGTTTTTTCCCAAGTGTCATTTAGAAATATGTTTGGTGTGTATTAAGACTCTTTGACCCTCATTCAGGATTGTTTTCCTCATAAAGACAAAATAATCATCACCCCTATCAGTTCTGTGTCTATGACAATAATATAATATTATCAGTTTCTTTGTCACATGGCAGTAAACTACGTAACTACCATAATAGTCTCAGTTTGAAGAATATTTCCCATCCCCATTTGGAAATGTTACCTTACCATGACACATTTGAAAACTATATATTGCTTGATTCAAAACCTCACATGATATTTAAGGATGCCCTAAAAAATTTCCATAGGCCCATCCCCAAAATCATATGTTCACCATTTTTTCCCTCTCTTGTAATTGGTTCCCTCTTCTAAAATTTTTTGTGTGATTTGGATCTCTCTAGTCCTCATTCATTTTTAGGATGAAATATGGAGACAAATTGAATATCTATTCCCATTATGGGAAAAAATCTATTTCCTTATAAATATTTTCTCTATCCCAGTCATATGATGATAAACTTTTTGAAAATTTAATCTTTATTTCATGATGATATACATCATCAGTACTTCCCACCCACACAATGATAAATTTGAAACATATGGTCCATAAATTATGATCATAAACTAAGAGATTTTGGTCTTGGAAAGAAGATCCTTAAACTATTTTTAAAACCCCTCTGGTGTCCTCTCCTAATGGAATTGTTTAACACCACCGTCTGACGATCCATAGTAGAAGGATTGATTGAGTAGTAGTACGAGGAATGGAGTGTCAGTTTCCACATGGATTATTTTCCAACATCTCTCCCATAATTAAAGTATCCAATTACTTTGGTCACCATTATTTTAATGACTAATGGTCTCCCTAACAGTAGTATTCATGCCCTTTTGGAACACCTACTATCTTCAGCTAATAACTAGTAATTCTTGAATTTTATTATGGTAATGGTTCCACTTTTCCAATATGGTTGGTGGATGACCCTCATTTGTATGTTGTCACTCAGGTAACTTGAAATTGATTTTTTATTTCAAATACACTCAGTAGGTATACTCAATAGTTTTACCATCCTTATTATTTTCAAAATATCATTTGTAGTGATTCAAATTTTTATACCCCTTCTATTCTTATGGATTCTATGATACCCCTCATATTGTCCTTCCATGAATATGAGCACAATTTGTAAGAATGTAGGAATGGTACGGATTATTTATCCATGTTAGTTCCATTCCATTGTTTTTCACTCCTAGATGATGAGGAATTCTTGAGACCACTCCATGTTTCCCAAACTAGGAATGGATCAATTGGGTTGTTCCTCTCAAATGAACTTAAACAACAACAACATCATCCTGGCCACATTATAAAAAATGAGACATCATTTTGGGGGTCTAGATGAGAGGACTTCATCAATATAACCAGTTATCCACTATTACACCTTTGAAGACCGATACACAACTTTATTATCATGGTGATGCATAGAAAATTCTTCTAGGTCCATCCACTCATAAAAAAATTAAGAAACATGAAATATCATATTCCAATACTCTAGGGGAAAGGGTCAGTCCAACATGGTTTTATTTAGCTTCAAAAACTAAGTGTCACATGATTCCCATCATCATATGGAAATATAGTTATGACCATAAACTTTTTTAGGGGCCAACCACATACATTTTAGTACATGTTACATGACCGTAAAATGCATGTAGTTTTCTGACATCCATGCGACACATGGGTTCTTTTTTCCCACATTCACAACAATTTTTAACTCTTGTGTTACAAATTTAAACCAATGGTATGAGAATTCCTCTTTTTAGTCCATTTAATCAAGAAATAAATCTATTTTTCATGATTCAAATTGTATAACCTCAAACCATTTTCACACTACGGTCTAAATCTCACACTCTAATGATATATTCTATGTACACAATGAGTCATTCGTTCTATGGGTTTTACGTTATCCATAAATTCTATATGGAACCCATAATAGTGACGATATCATTCAATTTCAACTCACCACCCATCCTGGGATGATTCACTAATGGATATTTACAATTGAGTCATGTGTTTCGAATGTAGTCAACAACTAATCCTGAATTTTCTCGCCCTATTCCTTTCTTGTTGGGTTATAGTCTCTACATTTTGAATATGTTCAAAAGTAATCCATTACTCACCAGTCATCCATTCATCCAGACCTAAAATGTCTAAACCTAACCATCATCTCCTTTCCATGTATCATGATGTGATTCAGTCCCTAGTTTCACCTTTTATGTTCATATACATATATTAGGAGAACCCATGTACCATTCCAGGTTTTCGACACTGATCATGGCTCACATGGGTTTAAGATTTTGATAAGGGTGGGTAATGATGTAGTTGAGCCACATGGGGATCAATGTTCCAAACATTATAAACATAAACTAAGAGTTTCATTGGTTTCTGTGTTGTGGTGCTAGAGATCCTTGTCCTTCATTCATGTTGGGATTCTATCCTCACTACATCGCATTTGACTACATCCCATATGTTACATGTATTTTTATGGTGTGAAAGACTCCTATGGATAATTCTCATTTTGTTTATCTCTTATGTTCTATTTAAATATTTTTGGGATAGAAATTTTCATCCATGTAACATGACTCGAAACTACTAACAAGGGTCCAGGAATAATGACCTTAAAATATCTACCATATCCTATTCAAATGATTTTAAATTGTTCCGTATTTCATCCCTACTTTATGTCATTAAAAACGTGTTAGTTGTTCTCACATACATTACAAATAAATCAAACTATATCATGAACCCATCAGATAAGTCCCTTCCAACTAAAATTTTTCATCTACAACATTGTTAACATCTATTAATATTTCTCAACATATGAGAGGACACTCCCCTAGGATGTAGGTTTGACCTTTTTTCAAACCAACGCCTCTAAACCAATGTGCTCCAAGAATAGGTGGTCTGATTTCAAGAATTTTGGATTCTTTAAATCCATTACCCACTCCACATTCAGGATTTTTGTTCATGTATTTTAGATCATCATCCTCTTTCATGTTTGAAGGGACCCCCTACTAGTAGTGTGTTCGTCCATATGGCTAAACTACCACTTTTGGTTAATTCCCTAAATGATATTGCACAACATTTCAAGATTGGACATGTGTTTCAAATATGGTCAAATTGTTGGATATCATTTATTTTCAAATATTTAATGATAGTGGTAAATATAATGTGTTTTGAATGTGGAAAAAGATGTTTTGTATCGATAGTCCATCATTATTGTGTTCTGAATTTGGGGCATCATGATTCACACCATTCATCTTCTCTTTTGTCCAAATTTATTCATTTTCTACTAGAAATATTTCACCTTTTTACTAGATTACATAGGGAAAAAAATTTGGATATCTTAAGAGACCTATTATCCGATAATAGTGCCACATAGAGAAAGTACTATAGGGGGTAGTCAACAATAGTAGACCCTATGTATTCAATGTGGGGATGGAAACCTCAAATTAAAGTGGATAGTTATATGATCATACCTTGATTCTCACACAGTTCATGGACTCATGAGATTTGGGATTGGGAATTATTATTTTCATAGTTTAGGTTAAAATGTATTAATTGAAACCAATAAGTGATATTTCCATTCCCCAAATGCATTGTAGACCAAGTTGAAGAAAATATTTCATAAGTATTTTCAAAACATGTCACTTAGAGATATACTCCATCAATATAACAATTAAACTATTACACACTATGGTGTTAGCTTCCATAGTCTCTTTTAATATCTTGGGATCCCTATCCTCATCAAAATCCATAGAGTGAACCTCAATTTCTCTGATCTTCGTCCAATCTAATTCGGTTAAGAGCTCATCCAAAAGAGGGTTCTCATATTCTTGTTTATCCTAGGTTTTCTGTAGTTTTACCTTAAATCATTCAATGTAATCCAATTAACTTATAGAAAATATAAAATTATTTTTCACTTGTTATTCTATACATTGAATAACATGTTTTACCTCCTGGAGCTTCTGCATATTTTCTGACATTTGTTGACCCCAGGTAGTGATGATGTTCTGGCTGCTTTCCCATTCATTCATTGAAATGTAGTATAGAATAAATTAGTGTAAATTACATGTTTACACCCATCTAGACCATATATCATGTATAATATGGTTGGGTGATCTCATTCATATAATCTACACTGACTTTGGATCTTTTTTGATAAAGCGTATATTTTGATACCATGCTCGGTGTTTGGTATTCCGACTACACTGGGCTACATCAGAATTAGATTCATCGAGCTTTACCTGATCAAGGATTTCATTTTCTAGGAACCTATCTAGAATATTATCAGTATGACCCTCCTATAACATCATATCTGATATATTGGGCTCCATTTCATTTTGATGGTCCTCCTAGTTCGATTCTATTTTGACGATGTTATCCCAACAAGCTCTAGGTTCCTCCATACATGAGGGATTATCCACAATCCAAATTGACCACTCATAAAAAACCATGGCCTGATCAACATGGATAATTGGTTCTATATTGACTCGTATACCTCTTATAAACAAGTGATTAGGTCCTCCAACCATCCACTCCTCATGAATCCCTGCGGCTTTGAGGACTATTCATACAAGGGTCATGTAAGTCATTTCTAGTTAGATGACAAAATTTATGAATTTGGGAGATTGGAAACTCACAGTGGAAATGATATGTCTTTTTTATCTCTCCTATGTCTTTTCATTACTGGGAAAATAGGTTGTTGACTCCCATATATGATGTTGGGTTTTAGGCATTCTGATCATTTCACTCTTGCCTCCCCTGTAGTTATGGACTAGGTAGCCACAATATCTCTAGATGCAGGGGCCGATTCTTTGTCCATCACACCCATCACCATACCTTTAATTCATTCAGTAGTTTAACATAGAACATGAACCTCCAACATAAAAATATATTACCTGTGGAATAGATATGTTGTTGGAAAAGTAATAACACATGGGGATGAGTTATATATAATTTCAAGAGTTATAGCCAAACTACTCATAGATGTTTGCTTCGAAACTACTACATCATCGCCTTCATAGAGGCTCCCCTGAATAAAAATTTCTCATAATCCTCCAAATATTTTCCACATTGACATCTTCCCCCTATAACGCATATGGAATTATAGTCAAAGGGGTGTGTTTGACTTGTTGAGTCGTCGACATCACCATGGGTCATGTCTGGTCTACCAGCATGTGCACTCGATTTATCATGGAATGTGTGGTGATTAGGGATTACACTTGTTCCTAAAATAATATCATAGGTTTAATCCCCTCTTAAATAGACTCATTATGTGTGTCATTTATAAAATATGATCAATTCTAGCTCAATCCAATTACTATTCAGGTTGTCTCATAATTTGTCAATTTTGAGAATATTTCTATAGGTGTCCTAGTATTTTCAATCCATACAGTATATATATTCACAATAAGGCACCAAATGATGAAATTTCTTCCCATGACCCTCTGGTGGTATCTTCTAGAACCCCCTTGGTGATTTCCAATTTTATCAGGTCCTCCAAATAGATTCCAATTGATCTAGACCAAATGACACCCTTTCATGACATCTGGTTGGAACAAGTCCATGATCAGTCTCCCATGATGATATTTACTTGTCACCATGAAGTGATCCAGCACCACCCTCATTATATACCCTATATATTGATCAGCTTCGACATCGAGGCATGGGGAACACGCTTTTATTAGCATGTATCTCCAATATCATTAGAATCTCACATAGGTTTGTAGCTTCCCATCTCTATGCATAATCACGAATCAGAGAAAATGAGATGGGGGTAGTGGTAGGTCATTCCACATTTTAATCTCTTCCAGTGTGAACATAATCCCATGATTCCTCATCGTGCATGAGTTTCCCCCATAGAACACTCCCAAGTACACCCTCACGGTCATCTTATGTAGACATTTGAGATTCCCTGAAAATTGGTGTGGAGTGTATGTTTCTCACATTGGATCACAGTCCACTCATGACAGAAACACTCTTTTATGAATGGAAAATAGATATGATCACTTATCTATGGGATTTTTACAATCATCAGTCAATTATCTCGTTGGTAGATGGAATGTGTGAAAAATGAACTACTCTTCTCACCACATATTACATGGTTTAGTCACTGATCCTTGTATGTGGGCGAAACTCTCTGAAATTATCATGTTTGCTGGAAAAATAATATCTCTAGTGTAGAAATATGGTTGAGTTGTTCATAACATTCAATGTATACTGCAACCCATCTATATAATAAGTGGAATGTCCTAAAAAATGAAATAACCTCTTCCCCTAAATAATATGATTGAGTTATTTGTAAAAAAATTCTAGAACTGGGATACCCATGTTTATGGGGTTACTAATGAGCATATTCTCAACCATGATAAATGTGCTTGGCTGTGCTATAATGTGTGCATCCCACCCATTCATCATCCATCCATATATGAGTGTGGAAATGAATCTGTCTAGCCTAACTATTTTTATTCTCACCCTTGTTAAAGTATCACGGCATTTTACATTGAAAATACACTATGATTTTCTAGTAAGATTCGTCTGTAACTCATTGATCTTCCTGTAGATAGGTATATGGCCTTGTTGGTAGTTTCATGGGTTCATCCTTGCCTTTGGTCGACAGCTTCACTATAATGTTCAGAACATAATTGAACGTGGATTCAAATGGACGTCACTAATGTTCTAATTTTCATTTTTCATGACCAAAACCTAGACTAATAGTTTCTTATCCAAAGCTGGCATCTATTCAGTGTCCTCCCTAGAATTATTAGAAGGTAGGAACTCATCATACATTCTCCCCAAAATCTGGTTTCTTATGATCTGATTGATATCCAAGAGGATGATGCCAACATCGCCATGATGTATATGGAATATGTTGGTATCTAGTGAAAACCGAATCAGTAGATATTATATAATTTTATTTGGATAATAGAAATAGAATTGGGAAGACCATGTTGTATCGTATAGGCATACTCTTCTTAGAACTATCTCGAAATACATGCAAGATAAGCACACCCAGTAATCCAATGTCAATTCCTCTATGAAATTTTCACCCTAAGATATATCCAAAGTGTTTTTACACCCGTTTTAGGGGATGCCAATTCTTGATTTGATTACTGTTTTAAATATCAACGTGGACATTTCTTTATCAAATTTATTTCCGTTAATTTTGTTGATATGATTATAGATGCAATCCATTATGACATGGGTATGGTCCATCCCCATATGAACATCAGCAGCCCAATAATACTAATTTTTCCATTGACTACATCTAAACTTGTTTTCCATATTTTCCCTTCATTCTTCCTTGATGATGGAATCATCTCACAAGTTGAATCCATTCAGAATAAATCCTTTACTAAGAGGGTAGTTTTTCAAAGAATCTAACAACATAATCGTCAAGGATTCATGGTTAGAATGACTATGAACATACTCCCTCATGAAGATGTTCATTTCCATATCATCCCATTAGGTAGAATATAGTTAGAACCTCTCAAGTCACCTCTTAAGAATGCATAATTTTGGGTCATAGAAAATTTTCATAGAATGTTCAATGAGATTGGTAGTGATTATTTTTCATGAATATCAGTTATGAGGATTGATCACAATGTAATAATATGTTAAGAAATGATGAAATTGGTGTGTGACATGATGGATAAGTATACTGTAATGCCAGGTTCACTTGAAAGTGTTCACGAGGAAAAAGAATGTGAAACCATGTTCACAACAATGCATTCGAGGAGAAGATTTATTCATGAAAGGAGAACATCAGAGAGGCCATTTCGTGTAGGTACAGTACATAAAATGTCACGAACCAAATCTGGTCGCCTTCAAACTCGGCACCCGACCCGGTCCATGGCAAGACCCGAAGGGCGTTCCCGATCCCTACGGGCTGGCATAAGTGCCCGGGTATCATAAAATGAAAATTGGGAACGATTTACCCGAGTTTATAAACATAAAACAACAAAAGAATCCAATGAAACAAATCTGGATTTTTCAAACCAAACAATATTTTACAAAAATTCAGAACTGAATTACATGGCTTAAAACAACTCAAAAGGTCTATACCAAAGTTAAAAATCCAAATAAGGACAGCCCAAGAACCCTCATGGCAAGGGGCACCTCCCACAAGCCACCTCCAGAAGACTTCACCACCAAGAACCTGCTAGAAACCCGAACCACTGGAACAAAAAAATGTACCCAACCTGCGACAAAAAAAACCATGTCTACTTACACCCAAGGGTGTAAGTAGGGTGTGAGCCAATTCCTAGTAGGATACCACCACTAAGAGATTCCATGTGATAAACATTTAAAGACGAAAAGCATGCAAGTTTTCAAAAACATGAAAAGTTAGTTACAATTTCTAAAAGATGCTACTTTGAATAAAAACAGTTTTCAAGTGGGCTATCATTAAGAATCAACACTTTTAAAAACAATTTCAACACTACTGAATTTTCCAGCCAACTTTACCGTATGACGACGGTAAGTACAAAGTAAACAATGAGCACAAGAAATAGGAAGTAACACCTAGGCACTAGCTAGTTGTGGGTCCCAGGTACCTCGTATCTCGGTGAGAGTAACCATCACAAATATCCATTCTCGTGCACGAGCCACTAGTAGGGAACATACCCATAACCTAGTGGTCCCCAATCATCATCATCATAGTTTAGTTAGAGTTGTAAGCGTCAATATTGCTAAGTGAAACTGAGGCCAAACCCCACGGATTCACTAGCATACTAGTACACGTCCACCCACCTAGATACCCAGGTTTTCCCCTTGTGCTCAAACATGTTTAACACATCAAGAAATGTACATTGAACATGAAAATATCATTTCTACATCACAAATTCACCAAAAAGCCCATATGTATACCACACAAGTCACAAAAAATCCATTTTTCATTCAAAATGATTTTGAAATCCGAATCACACCAAAATAGCCCACAACACATTTCACATTTCTTCAACACTTCCACAAAACCATTAAACAATTTTATAAAACAATTATATGATATTTAAACTCATATAACAGCCCACATACATGGAATATAACACTTCTTTCATATTCAAAAATTCAATTTTTCACATCACACTCACACAAAACACTCCACATCACTTTCACATCACTTTCACTCCAAAATATCTCCTTCAAACAATTAAATAAAATATTTTCAAGATGATACATATCACATAGCAGCCTTTTCACAAATGAAATGGACCTTTTATAAATATACTCCTACCAAAACAGTTTGCTGATATAGTTTCACCTATTACACAACCCAATAAAGCATTCAAAACTTCCATAAAACAATTATAAAGAGTATACCCAAACTTTGCACATAAAATCCATTTCAAAAATCGCTTTTTAAGCCAAAAGCACACCAATACCCTACCAAAACAGAATTGGCAGCCCAATAAACATGAAATAATCCACATTCAAATGTTATATAATCACGTTGAATAATATCACAAAAGATACCCATGAGAACACACAAATCCATAAAACACTTTCAAGGAGTATAACAAGGTTATACAAATAAAACCATTCAAATACACCCCATTTTTAGGCCCACATGGAACTATATCATTACCTAACCATAATTGTCAGCCCCTTTCAACAACTAATAAATCACTTCCACATTTTACAAATCTACCACAAGATATAACACATGAAAAACATTTGAAAAATACACATTTCAAGCTAAAATGTAACTCTAAAAACAAATGCTTTACTATTACAACAAAAAATGGTTTTCACATAATGGACAGCACATAAGGATAATTCAAAATTATTTAATCAAGCAAACTAACTCATCATTAAATGGTTACCCACGGAATCACCTACCGAATGTGTCGAAACCCTCAAAACTTGGTGTGAAACCTTAAGCGCACCACCGTTGCACCAAAAGGAATACAAATCCAGACCTAAACCACAAAAATTTACCCAAAAGTCACCAAATCATACATTAGGATCGAACCCCAACTTCTGGACATGAGGAACTTCAAGAAAAAGGAAATAAAACTAAAAGAGGATGGAAGGAACCAAGAAGGAATTCCCTTACTTGAAATATCTTGAAGGAATCGGCCCCAATCCACAAAATAATGAATCACCAAGTACCCGAAACTGGTATGGCGGTTCGAAGGATTCATATTAGGTCATTTGGGGACTGAAATGGGGGAAAAGGATGAAAAATGAAGGAGTTGTGAAAGGATCAATTTACCTCTCCAAATCTGCCCGATTTTTAAAACCCTAATAAGTTCAGTACTAAAGCGCGATGAATAAGAGCTCCAAAGAGGGGGGAGAGAGCTTGTGCGCGTTTCTGGGTTCAAGGGGAGCATATGAGGCTTTGAATCACCGAAAAATACTTAAAAATGAATAATTTATTAATTAATCAGATATTATTTTTAAAACTGGAATTGGGATTTCGGGCAGGCCCAATCTCTTAAATAAAAACCAACATAAACCTTGGTTATGGATTTACAAAGGCTCCAAATTTTATTTGTGGTGTTAATATATCAGGGGAGGACATTTAGGAGTTGTAATGAAGGAACAATATTAAAAAATGAAAATGTTATAAAGGAAACAAATTTTATTTTTAAATCTGGAATTGGGCTCGCGGTTTGGCCCAATTCATGAAACCTCATCTATTTCTCCATAAAACCTTTGGAAACCATCCAAAACAAAAAAATGAAAGGAAAAAAAATGAAATTTAACTTCAAAATAATTCATTTATGTGACAATTCTCCCCACCATGAAAACTTTCCGTCCCCGGAAAACTACAGAAAGGCCAGATACGAAAGCCAAACTGAACTGATAAACCAAGATGTACTCCCTTTCCAGGTTTCGCCCCCCCAAAGGCCAAAACACCTCCATTGATCAATTAAGGAAGGAATAATTCACAACAAAATCATACACCACTTTCCTGAAACAATCAATAACATTCAGGCTTTATCCCAGAGGAAAACACCTCAAACACTATCAGAACAAGATTCAAGCAATTCACTCAAACGAACAACAACATCGAACAAGGTTACACTTACCTTACTTTAACTAATACATTGGGCACTCTCCAGTACCAAAGTTTACCCAAGGAAGATGTAAGTAGTTAGATATATCCAAATGATATTACCTACTTCCCATACAATACCAAGGAAAAACATGAGTTACTTGTATGAAGAGACACAAATGAGCTCCCCACCATAAGAGACAACTTAATTTTTTTTTTTCCGAGACAGAATCAAGACAGTAATAGGGGAAGGCCCAAACAGACTCCCTAGTACAAGGGGTGTACATCCATTAGAAATTTGCAAAATAATATGCACGATACCCATGGTGGGTCTTCCCACAAAAACAACATCTTCAAAGACCCATAATACAAACCATCCCAAAACTATTCATCAAGACATCATGTTTTTTTTTCTTTAAAACCATTTCTTTGAAATCAAGCGGCTCAGCGGTAAGAGTATCGACCAATGGTACCCCATGGGCCTCACACATGCATGTTTTTGTGCCACACCAGACACCCTCCTCATATCCGTCCCGACACTCATCCATTCATGCCATCAACCTTCCATCATCCCATATAACCCCATGCATGTGGTTACTAAGGGAAATACCAAAGGTTAAAACAAAAATTCTTTCCACTTTTCAAAACCAACACGGTCAACCAACGCATCCCTTTTTTTCATAACCGCTAACCACGAGATCAAAATCCCAACTCACATCTTACAAAAATTTTCAGAAATTCACAACCATTTAGAAAATAACTCACATTAAAGATATTCACATCAATTTAAAAACATCTCATCCCATTAAAACACACTCTTATTGTTTAGAAAACTCTATTGGAAACACTTTTCAAAACCACCTTCAATACAGTTTCTGCCTTCAAAAGAGGTGTAATCACACCATTTTCTATTTCAAAATAATTCTGAAAATTAAGTTCCACCATTTCATAAACCAAACCATTCCCCCATTATTTGAAAATCATTTCACAAAAACTTTACACTTCTTAAAACCAAAGTGCTATGGTTTCAAAACCTAAGCACAAAACAGTGCAAGAGGAAACTAGTTTCAGTGGGTGACTTGGACATATGGTTGGCGGCCATATTCCAATCACTTCACTATCACAGAGAGTGTTCTAGGGAATATCCCCAGCTCCACATGCCTTGCCAGACCCTGCGAGCTCATTGAGACCATTAACCCAACTCTCTTTTCATTTCCCCTAATCATCATCAAACCAAGAAAACCAAAAGAACTAGACAAATCCCAACTTCCCCTGGCGACTTGAATCCTGAAATGAGGTGTGGCGATCAAGCACACTACCCATAACCAGAATTCCATGTCCCAATAATCCTAACTCCATACTATCCTGACTCTTCCCCAAATAACATGACCCAAAGAGTTAATCTGAACCTCCTCTGATACCATTTTGTCACGAACCAAATCTGGTCGCCTTCAAACTCGGCACCCGACCCGGTCCATGGCAAGAACCGAAGGGCGTTCCCGATCCCCACGGGCTGGCATATGTGCCCGGGTATCATAAAATGAAAATTGGGAACGATTTACCGGAGGTTATAAACATAAAACAACAAAAGAATCCAATGAAACAAATCTGGATTTTTCAAACCAAACAATCTTTTACAAAAATTCAGAACTGAATTACATGGCTTAAAACAACTCAAAAGGTCTATACCAAAGTTAAAAATCCAAATAAGGACATCCCAAGAACCCTCATGGCAAGGGGCACCTCCCACAAGCCACCTCCACAAGACTTCACCACCAAGAACCTGCTAGAAACCCGAACCACTGGAACAAAAAAACTGTACCCAACCTGCGACAAAAAAAAACCATGTCTACTTACACCCAAGGGTGTAAGTAGGGTGTGAGCCAATTCCCAGTAGGATACCACCACTAAGTGATTCCATGTGATAAACATTTAAAGACGAAAAGCATGCAAGTTTTCAAAAACATGAAAAGCTAGTTACAATTTCTAAAAGATGCTACTTTGAATAAAAACAGTTTTCAAGTGGGCTATCATTAAGAATCAACACTTTTAAAAAAAATGTCAACACTACTGAATTTTCCAGCCAACTATACCGTATGCCGACGGTAAGTACAAAGTAAACAATGAGCACAAGAAATAGGAAGTAACACCTAGGCACTAGCTAGCTGTGGGTCCCAGGTACCTCGTATCTCGGTGAGAGTAACCATCACAAATATCCATTCTCGTGCACGAGCCACTAGTAGGGAACATACCCATAACCTAGTGGTCCCCAATCATCATCATCATAGTTTAGTTAGAGTTGTAAGCATCAATCTTGCTATGTGAAACTGAGGCCAAACCCCACGGATTCACTAGCATACTAGTACACGTCCACCCACCTAGATACCCAGGTTTTCCCCTTGTGCTCAAACATGTTCAACACATCAAGAAATGTACATTGAACATGAAAATATCATTTCCACATCACAAATTCACCAAACAGCCCATATGTATACCACACAAGTCACAAAAAATCCATTTTTCATTCAAAATGATTTTGAAATCCGAATCACACCAAAATAGCCCACAACACATTTCACATTTCTTCAACACTTCCACAAAACCATTAAACAATTTTATAAAACAATTATATTATATTTAAACTCATATAACAGCCCACACACATAGAATATAACACTTCTTTCATATTCAAAAATTCAATTTTTCACATCACACTCACACAAAACACTCCACATCACTTTCACATCACTTTCACTCCAAAATATCTCCTTCAAACAATTTAATAAAATATTTTCAAGATGATACATATCACATAGCAGCCTTTTCACAAATGAAATGGACCTTTTAAAAATATAATCCTACCAAAACAGTTTGCTGATATAGTTTCACCTATTACACAACCCAATAAAGCATTCAAAACTTCCATAAAACAATTATAAAGAGTATACCCAAACTTTGCACATAAAATCCATTTCAAAAATCTCTTTTTAAGCCAAAAGCACACCAAGACCCTACCAAAACATAATTGGCAGCCCAATAAACATGAAATAATCTACATTCAAATGTTATATAATCACGTTGAATAATATCACAAAAGATACCCATGAGAACACACAAATCCATAAAACACTTTCAAGGAGTATAACAAGGTTATACAAATAAAACCATTCAAATAAACCCCATTTTTAGGCCCACATGGAACTATATCATTACCTAACCATAATTGTCTGCCCCTTTCAACAACTAATAAATCACTTCCACATTTTACAAAACTACCACAAGATATAACACATGAAATACATTTGAAAAATACACATTTCAAGCTAAAATGTAACTCTAAAAACAAATGCTTTACTATTGCAACCAAAAATGGTTTTCACATAATTCACAGCACATAAGGAACATTCAAAATTATTTAATCAAGCAAACTAACTCATCATTAAATGGTTACCCACGGAATCACCTACCGAATGTGTCGAAACCCTCAAAACTTGGTGAGAAACCTTAAGCGCACCACCGTTGCACCAAAAGGAATACAAATCCAGACCTAAACCACAAAGATTTACCCAAAAGACACCAAATCATATATTAGGATCGAACCCCAACTTCTGGACATGAGGAACTTCAAGAAAAAGGAAATAAAACTAAAAGAGGATGGAAGGAACCAAGAAGGAATTCCCTTACTTGAAATATCTTGAAGGAATCGGCCCCAATCCACAAAATAATGAATCACCAAGTACCCAAAACTGGTATTGAGGTTCGAAGGATTCCTATTAGGTCATGTGGGGACTGAAATGGGGGAAAAAGGATGAAAAATGAAAGAGTTATGAAAGGATCAATTTACCTCTCCAAATCTGCCCGATTTTTGAAACCCTAATAAGTTCAGTACTAAAGCGCGATGAAGAAGAGATCCAAAGAGGGGAGAGAGAGCTTGGGCGCGTGTCTGGGTTCAAGGGGCGCATATGAGGCTTTGAATCACCGAAAAATACTTAAAAATGAATATGTTATTAATTAATCAAATATTATTTTTAAAACTGGAATTGGGCTTTCGGGAAGGCCCAATCCCTTAAATAAAAACCAACATAAACCTTGGTTATGGATTTCCAAAGGCTCCAAATTTTAATTGTGGTGTTAATATATCAGGGGAGGACATTTAGGAGTTGGAATGAAGGAAAAATATTAAGAAATGAAAAAGTTATAAAGGAAACAAATTTTATTTTGAAATCTGGAATTGGGCTCGCGGTTTGGCCCAATTCATGAAAACTCATCTATTTCTCCATAAAACCTTTGGAAACCATCCAAAACAAAAAAATGAAAGGAAAAAAAATTAAATTTAACTTCAAAATAATTCATGTATTTGACATAAAATGGGCCCCTCACACGCTCCTTATTGGATATGAATGATTGATATTCACGACATCAATAACCCAATTGACAGTCATCGAGTTTCATTCCCCACACATCTCACGAGCCAGCAACTTGATTATATGAGTTCTCTTGGTTATAAACTTTTATAATATGATCCTATTTTCAATTGGATTCCAATCTATAGGGAGGCATATATTGGAACCAAAAAATATTATACTGAGAATAAAATCAAATTGATGTCTGGTTTGGAACTAATCTAGATCTAAATGACCTCAAAATTCATCAAGTGGTATATCTTTTGAAACTCCACTACAGAGATAAAAACCCATTGTGACTATGAATGAATTCGATATTACATAGAGATTTTGATGGAGTCTAATAGATCCCATCCTCTAGGTGGTGTTGATTTTCATTCACAGAATTTCCCCTTAGCACCTAGTCACCCCCGACAATGACAGACATTGGTGATACCTCATTGAGTCAAACGATGTCTGTCATAGCCATGTCGCTTCATGGAATCATTTTTTCTTTGTAATGATCACCTTAATCACCATGAAATACCTTTTCCTATAAATAGGAAACACTCATCCCCTTCAAAACTATTTTTATACTTACATTTCACCTTTCAATTACCTGTTTCATGAAGCTCATGAGCATTTCAACCTCAAGATAAAATTTGATCACCAAAAATACATGATCATCACAAGCCTTACCATACTTTCTTCTTCATGAAACCTATTTATGGTAGTGATGCCCAGTGTGAAGGCCTCCAGACTCCATGAATACACTATCCCCTTCGTGTTTCTAAATGACATGTGAAGAATCAATCCATTATGGATAAATCTTTTAATAATGAGCAATATGATAAGGAAATAACATTCTCCTCAAAGGCTTTTAATCACGAAGAACCTTCCCATCATAGATCACCTTTACATCATGTGGTACCCTTTCATGGTGAATCAATTTCTCTTTGAAATGTACCCTGCCTTCATGAAGCTCTTCTTCGTAAGCCCCCAAGCGTCACGAACCCCTTTCCCGTGTGGTTCTCCAAGCATGTGCGATGTGATTTCATGGTTCCACCTATGGTGTTTTATGTTGGGTTTCTCTAACTAATGATTCTTCATATATATGTGATAACATATATTTATTCTTCACATAGCTACACTAAAGTGGACCACACAATCAACCACTATTTATCCCCTTGTTTACCAGCTTTGGTGGTGTGTTCCCTTCCCTAAGGGATAAAGGTCTTCATTCATGCATTTCAAAGGGGTGATGATAAATTCACCCTTGTCTGAGATGTAAGAAATTAAACTACCAAGAACCATAATCCTCATCACATGATGTCAAACTACTATCTCACCCGATTCCATACATTTGGGAGCACGCCTTGGACATTTTCATTTCTCACTCATCTCCATGGGGGTGAGATCTTCCTTACCTGGAATGAGATCCTCCATGCATGGAGTAGTATACGCCCATGGGGAAAAACCAACATTCTTGTGTATTCCCCAACGTTTCTTTCAGGAGGCAGCATTATTGAATATCCTTGACTTCTATGAATGCAAAAATCAGAGTCTTGATCATAAAAGGCTATTTTCAATACCCCATCCCTCTCCCTTTGTGATTTTTCACCACAATCGTCTCTCCTTGAGTATGCCCAAATATTCATGTCCCAAGTCATTGAATTTTCATATGTCCCGCACCATCCCCCACTGATTCATCTCTCATGAACTAGAAATTATTTCTACTGTCTTTATTTTTTCTCACATATATTAAGGATAATGTTGGTTTAGATAAATAGTGACTATGAAATCATCTTTGTACCAATAACCATGACTAATATCTAGTATGTTTATGAGTCATTTTCCACATGTACACCCTTAACCTATGACCCAATCTACTAAAATATTTGGAATTGGATACCGTAATTATATACATGTTATGGATTATGCCCCAAAAATTTTCAATCACATCACACCACATAATAAATTTTATTAGTATATTTCAAATTATTCACTCATCCCCCCTGATATTAAATAGTATGCTCTGATCTATGCAGTTTCTGATCCCATTCAGTTACATAGAAATCCACATTTTGGATCAATCTCAACCATTGGAATGTGATCCATCATAGGGAAATACCTCATGATGGTACATATTCAATTTAGGGGCCACATATCGTAGACGACCCCTTGTGTGGTTCTAATCCATCTAACCGGGCTGATAACCACACGTAATCCCCAAACATATCATATCCATCCATCCTAGAGTGATCAAATTATGAAGGGATTCTAACCATGGGTATCCCCATGCATATCTTTGGGTCATTGTTCATTTGTATGCCCTGATTCTCTACCTCCATTCATGAACAAGGTTTATATTTATATATGCCTTATAAACATGGTATGTAGGAATAATCTACGATGATCAAGACCATCATACATTCCAATCTTTCACCATCCCCTATGCCACTATGTATCGAGAGGGCCATGCCATGAACTGGAGGTTTCTTTTCATTCATGTAACTAACCATACATTCATTCTTATGGGACGAATATTTGGGTGACTCACTGCCCCACATCTATAAATAAATGGACTTTTATTCCCAACCATTTAGATTCATATAAAAAATATGTGATGTTCAATCCCATTACAATCCACACTCCATCCTTTCCCTCCAAACATCCTACATAAGGTCCCGATTTCACCAAGTCCGCCACATTGTAGTAGGGTCACATCATCCATTTGGGTTTTCTCTGCATATAATCCTCATTCATCCCATTGATACATATATTTTAACATATGTATCTGACAATGAATATTATCCTCACAATCCAAACACATTCATCAAAGAGTTATCCTCTTGTGAAGGGCCATTATCCATGTGTAATTTCCAAATCACCCCTTTGATAAACGTGGGTTTTGATCCCTATCCTCTATACAGGGTTTGTAGTAACATTCTGTTATGTCAATCATAGCCAACAGTAAACCATGGTGTTCCCATCATCGGTGTCTATCCTCTATGATCCCCTCTCATCGGTGTCTAGGTCTTCCTTTATGGTGCAAAAACATCTTTATGGTTCACATCATTCTTTTGGCCACTCTTATCGTGCATTGTGATCCACACATTTGGTAAACCATCCATGTGCTATGTCATGTGTTTGTACCCATATAATCAGCCTTCATACAAATTCTCGATTGGACTTGTGTGTGTCTGATACACATTAAACTTGTGGCATACCCTATGTTAAACACGGGGAGGCATGGAAAACCTTATAGACATGAATCATTCATATGATTCCTCATTATTGATGTGGGAATAATATGGTTTTTTCACCCTATTGAATCCCTTTGATATAAAAGTATATATGTTTTTTAGAGTTTTAACATCTTGACAAGTCAACGATACACAATGTAAAAAATATCCCGACCGAAGGATGATTCACTGGTTACACCCCTTAGAATTTATAGATGGAAGTAGCATAATTAACTAGTTTACATGATGACATAGAACTAGGAATGAGTTCCATGAACAATGATGTAATCTATGAGGGAAAACTATAATAGGTGATGAATTTTTAGGAGTAATCCCTGAGAGGAGTGAATAACACCCTATCATCATGTTTTGATATTGTAGAAAACTTCTCTGAATAATTCATGAGTACCACCAAACAATTAAAAGTGGGAATGTGGGGTATAATACACTATTAGTGAGTTATGACACAATTACCCAGGTAGGTGTTCCCCTATGGAATGTTATAGAAAGAGTAAATGTCACCATTTATCATGCAGAGCTATCTATAATTTGGGTAGTTCAAGGAGTTATTGCATTTTCAAGGTAGTAAAACATTTCTTTGATGATAGGAACTTCCTAGAAAGACAACATATGTAGTGTCTTACAAGATAATTGTAATCTCGATGTTAGATGTGAGATCATGGAATTGAGTTTCAATATTTTTCTTTCCATGTTCTTTTTGGCCCTGCGTATTATACCCTTGAACGGTCACCATTATGGGAGACAATTCCCCTTATATATATTCCATATATTGAGTGGTACTAATTAGGAATTGGCTAATCCTATATTCAATTTCAATTAGTTCTATTCAAACATTGACCTTACAAATTCTACCTTAGAAATATTGTTGTCTAATTTTTTTTGGAAGACCTGTTACTAGTCATTCTCAATAAATTAGATGGAGAAATCGAATTCTGATGGAATGGTATCCACTCAATAATCCTCATCTACATCATCTTATATCTCCATATAATGTTTTTTCTATAGGTATTCATTGATTTTATCCCTAATAACTTATAGAAGATAGAGATAATATAATACTTATAGATTCATTGGGACAACCACCAACTATTTTAGAATGTTTTAATTTTGTTCCAAATGATAGTAATTCCCAAGGTGGTGTTTTTTCATATTATATTGTGCAGGAGATGAAGAATTTGAGGTTAAAAACCGATATTCTTCATCACAGGATGATGGTGAATCTACTACTAGTGGACTATCTCATGTCAGACATCCTCGCTATCTAGGATAAGCAGATAATCACACCCATTCTAGGAGGTTAATTTAGATTACTAGGAATGGGTGACCGTTAGAATTTCTATAGACACCTTCACATCTCTTCTTTTGTTACTATAGTTTTACCACAAGTTCATAACTGCATATATTTCCATTATGGGGTTTTGACTGAAATATTGGGTATGTCTGCACACTGTTTTCCTCATAACCCTATGTTCCTACACATGTGACATCATCATCCCTTGTAAATAATAGAGAACCCCTAATCGATGGAATATTCAAAATTGGATAGGGGATTTTAAATGTTTATCACATTAACATAACATACTATAAGATATTAAACAAATATGGGTTCCATTTGATGTGGTGGTTCTAGGGATACAGAATTTAACGAAAGAAATAAGAAAGAGTCATAGATAGAGATGAAGGTGAAAATAAATTTTCTAATTCAATCTATTTTTTTATCTGATGATTATGTTCACCTTCAAGGGGAACATTTTATGGAACCACACTTGTAGATGGATCTGTTATAGGTATTTGAAGTCATGATCTTAGGATGGAATTTTCTTAGTCAATATTATTTCAAATCATCTAGTAGTTTAAATTATTCCCACACATGGATGAAACATTTTTTCATGGAAATTCATTATTTTTTTGTCAAATTTTTATGAAATTCACCAAATCTAATGATTAATATAACATCAAATATCTATAATTGTCTATGATTTGGAGAACTATTTTCATGGAAAATAAATTTTGTATTTTGTGACCCATCATTTTATAGAGTGCTTAGTAGTCTATAAAATCAGTGATGATGACCTCATTGGGATTTTGGGACTATAAAATCTTGAGTAGGTTATTGCACATGGATGTAAGAAATATCCAAGAAATCGTTTAATTTAGAATGCATATTAGTTGTTCATTTGTTCAAGAAATTCTAGGTGACCTATATCATTTTTATTCTGAAGGAGGGTTTTTTAGGTGTCGTTGCTACTCAATATGGGATGATGAGAGATTCATTGAATGATTGGGTTCTTGAATGGGAATTCTTACTAGATTTTGAGAAACATCCATAGTTTTCTCATTTCCTTGATTTTTCTCTTGTTCTGGAGGATTGATTCAAGACCTATCTCAGGCCTACTAAATGGCATCTTCCAAATTTAGGGTTTCTACAAACTAACAAAATCATTAGGTGTAATTTATTGGGAAAAAATTTATAACTCACCCCTAATATATTAATCACATAGATCCAAAAATTTCAATTAGGAGGGGTGAAGTTATGTGAATAGGTTAAAACATTCCATATGATAATGAAGTCCGACACCACCTCATTTTCACACAGTTTGTAGTTGGTTAGGTTAAACATTGTCATCATCCTCTATTTGTATCTGATCTAGTAATGGAATTGATGATCAAGGTCTTTGCATCTTGGGAAGGATCCTAAATGATGGAAATTATACCAAAAGAATATCCCAATTATATTCTTTTTAAAACACCTCAGCTTAGTCAACTCCATCTGGTCCAGCGGCCCATTACTGGACAACATCGAGACACTATGTGTGTGTGATGATGTTCTCGGTCTCCCATTCCACCAATGGGAGAAAATGTAGGATTAATGGAATTGGTGTTTGGAAATATCTCATCCACCACATAGGGATATGAATTTTCCTTTGGATTCACATGTGCAACTCATTATTCTATTACATCCACTCGAATATCCAATGACTCAATGGGTTTAATTTATTCTAAAGGTAATGTAGTTTAAGAAATCTACCATCTATATGGAGCATAAAAGGATTGACAAGGGGCCTCTAATTCATTTACCACTGATTGACAATATTTGAAATGTTTACCTGATGTACTGTTGAGTGAGAGGAAATATACTCAATGGGTGGAATTCATAATCATTTTCAACTCCATCATTTATATAGATAGTGTTATTGGACATATAGTTCTAATATTTCTCTAATTCTTAAATTATAGGATAATTGGAAATATAAGGGAGAATATTCAACTATACCGAAATAAGATACCCAATGGGAATGTTCCCCCTCAATACCTCCTCAATTATTTGATTAAGTGTTTTTATATAATTATCATTTTATTTCAGTAGTTCATCTATAGGAGTTTCATTTATTCAATATGGTTATTGTGATGAAACCAATCTGTATACATTATCATTTGCAGTGTTCGAACATAGAGGGGGAATCTGTATATTAGGAGGTGATGGGTTTTAGATCCTCCATTAGTTCTAGGTATGTTCTACCAATGTGGGAGAATATAGATAATTTTATTGGGTTATATTTTCCACATTGTGAACGTCTAAATTCATTTATTGATTCACATTTTTTGATGTGTTGATAGTGAGACCATTCACATAGGTGTATCGGTAAATTGTAGTTTTCTTAATTAATTTAAATACATTAGAATGATTCTATATTACATACATTATGGTAATTTCTCAAACCCCTTGCCTTATTGTTATTTTTTATCTTGTCAGCCCAGTGGGTTTTGATTGACTTCACTGTACATTTCTCCCATCATAGCTTGTGGGTAGTGACCTTGTAGGAGATTACAGTTATGACTCTCGAATGGGAAACAAATAGTTGATTATTTTCTTACATATTGAGGAATGGATGAGATTAAAATAGTATACATTTACCTCCCATATTAGAGAAGACTTATTCTCTCGATTGTGATGATGATGATAATGAATTTCCCATATCTCTAGGGGTTGGGTACTATCTTGGACCATAATTGGAAGTGTTTGATTTTGTTGTTGAGGATCCAATGATTATTTTGATGTATTTGATGATTGTTTTGATGTAAATTAGGATATAAATGTTCTCATTCTATAGGGATACTTTTTAATTATAGCCTCCATTGATTATACAATGACACACATATGGGATGATGATCTTGTTGATAGAGATTGAGATAAATACGCCCAATCCACATGGTATGGGGTTTATTTTTTACTGATGTCATCATGTCTAGAATCCTATCATGGATTGATGATCCAAGGGTTATTGGAGGTGGTATATATATGCATTTATAGGGTGTCTGAGTATTCTAATTGATAGATTTTATAAAATATTCTATTGCGACATGCTCGATGTGGATCATCAATGATTGTTTAGGATATCAGAGAAACAACGTCCAATGGTGATGTTTATTCTATATAGGTAGTATTTTTTGTTGATTTCATCCATATAATTCATGAAAGAAATGTGTTCTTGTTGATATTAGGGGACAAATTCCAAGATATGTTGCCTATCACCATCCTCTGTTCTTAATGACATGTAACCATTGAAGTTGACGAATTTCTTATTAGTGTCCAACTAGCTCACACTTTAGTAAGTCACATGATTTCACCATTGAATATTCTATCACATGGTTTTTTTAAGGTATATAATGAACCACGGGCTTTGTGAATTTTATTATACATACCTTACACATACTAAAATATGGATTCATGATGAGGATACAACGATCGATTGAAAATGAGCTGTGATGCAATGGAGGCAGGAGTTTCATGGATACATGATTTACATTTCAGGTTTGTGGTCCATTGAAATATATATATGACTAGGTCTAGCTGAAAACTATGTATCTTAATGTTATTAATGTGACCCCATATTATAGGTAAGGAATGTGTCTATACATCTATATCTACTGAGTATACCACATATATTTGTGTTGACAATATTGAACACCGTATCTAGTTTATCTAGTATATTATAGTCGGAAACTTCAAGTGGAGAAACATTATGGGGAGGTTTTATAGGGTTAAATATATCTATTTCATTGATTACCTTATCCTCCTTATAAATACAATCATCCATCTTGTTATACCACCTTAGATACTTCTCAGGTACCCCATCTAGCCAAAGTGGTATATTTTTAGAATATGGTAGTGGAAAATTGTTTCCACCCCTAATTTTTTGTGAACCTATCTACAAGAATGTTTATGTGTTTTGATCACATATTTTACGTAGATCTATGGAAATGATGATTATTTCATTACCCTTTGGAAATATCTATATAGGGAGGTTTAAAATGGTAGATGTAAGGAGAAAAGTCCTTGAAATAAATCTATGTGCCACCACTTGGAAGAATATCCTAGTAATGATCTCCTTTGGATTATGTTGAAGATTCATAAGACCCATATGTTGATAGGAGTTTGTCTCAATCATATTCAATGAATATATTATTAAGAAAATTATAAATACAATGATCATTATAAGCTATTTGTAGAATAAGAATAAAAACCATATGGAATCATGTAGAGATATTATACATATATATTAATGATATTGAAATAAATTTATAACTATCTGGTGTAGTGGGGGTTTGATCCTGATGCTATTAAGATGATGGAATATGACAATGAACATGTTTTACATTAATATGGGTGTTTCCTAAGTCATGTGATATTCTATCTTAGTGTTCCTCTTTTATAATGGGGATATGGTCTCTATCATGAACCATTGGAGTTTTTTGTTGGCCTATTGCAAAAAGAATATGAGCATGTCTAAAGGTATATACCACTATCATATTGTGATCATTAATTGGAATAGAAATATGATCAAATTCCAAATATTATTTCCCCATTAGAATATGTCAACCAACCTCCGGAATGGGAGAAGGGATATGAGTATCCTTTTATATAGCCTCAGTGGGATGTTGGTTTAGTAGTTCATTATCATATGTAGAAATTTGAGCATGGATTTCCTTACCAACTGTAGTATTCCATAATGATTCACTAACATGAATAAAATTCTTTCTCAATTTTTGTGCCACTCTCACCTAGTGATACCCAATCAAAATGGTTACATGAGCATGATCATGAACCTATGGAATGAAATGTTGATTGATTTAAATAGTAATATGACCCATTAACATAGCATGGAATGCATTAATATTAGGACCAATTGATATATTGAATATATACATCTCATATGAGACATTTGTAATATTCTATCAGTTTATTCAGATAGGAATATGAGCATGTCAAGATAAATGTGTCACTCTCACTCATTGAGCCCCCATTTTAATATGAATATGTTCCTAGTAAGTCAAGTCTTCCTGTATAGAAATTTTCTAATAATAATCCGTGATTAAATAAATGATATTATATTTCCATAGCTAAGCTAATTATTCATAATAATTATTGTTTCAAACTACCAAGGATGTAGGGATTGGAATATGTGTGTGTTAATTTATTTTTATTACTGTGTTAATATGCTGACAATGTTCATTTGACATTGATAAGTTGAAGTATAATTATAGAAGAGTGTCCATAGGAATATAAGCATTACCATTTTACGCCACCATAATATTCTATAAAATATATTCTATTGAATTAGGGATATGATCACATATATATCCTTCTTGTTCCACTGCAATATTCTGACAGACATAATTCATGGAGTTAGGGATATGTGCATCATCCATAGATTCTGTATAAATATGCATGCATACTTGTTCCGAGTGAGCTGATATATGAACATGGCAATTGCATAATTAAAGAATAAGCTAGTGGAATAATGAGAGGGGGAGGGGATATGAGTCCACTAACTTTAATATATAGCCTTCCACATTTGAGGATTATTTATTTTTCCCATTCATGAGTATAATGGGTTGTAGTGTATTTGGTGGTACCCTTAGCAAGATATTGATATCCACCAGTTGGATGGCACTGGAGAATGCGGTTGATAGGGGACTATAAGAACTCGGGTTTTTGTAAGAGGTACAAGTCCTTTTCTTTTCAGTTTAACTATTCTTTTGAGGCGTAGTGTGGATGCATAACATGATCGAGGGAGCTACAGAGGTGTTCAGGGCTTGTTCGGAGCCCGGAATGATGTTTTAGGCTAGAAATTTCCTGGAACATGGATTGCGCAAGGCCTGCGCATGGCTTGGGTAAACTATGCACCATTGTGAAGGCTTGGAAGAGGCTAGAGCATGGCCTATTCTTGGTTTGCGGAAACCGTGCGGGTTGGTCGTGCGGTTACCCCTGGATTTCCAGGAAGGTCCAAACGGTCTCCACACTGTTTATTAGGCTGTGTGGGGAACTATACGACCTTCTATGTTTTGAAAAATTAATTCATTTTTAATTAAATTGATTAAATTTTATAAAAACCTAACCTAAACTTATTATTCAAACCACATAGCTGGGGGAAGATATCTCAAGAGGATTTGGGAGGATTTGAGCCTTCTCCTTCGTCCAATCTCTGTTTCAACCGTCGTTCGTCTCGTTAGATCCGCAACGGTAAGTCCTCGATTCCTTTTTAATCCTTCTCGATTATTCTGGATACAACAAAATCATATTCGATTAAGGCTCGTATGAACTAATTTCTCATTCTTCATCTATTCATCAGATTTCTCCCAAAATGGGAAGAATTAGAGCCTTATACTAGATGAGCTATCTAGTACTAGTCTAAGGTAGGTTGTCTCATTCTTTTAGTTGTTTGTTAAGCTGTTTATATGTGTTGGAGTGTCGCGTGCCATCTATTGGGGTGTCGCCTAAACTTAGAATTTAACCCTGTTATTACCTAGCGTGTTGTAGGTAATTTGAATAGGATGGTACGTGCTTGAGTTAGGTTGTATACCTTGGATAGTAACCACCCCTTGGGTGTGTTGCCTTGAATGGCTCATTTAGGGATTTTTGACCCAGGATGCCTTTGAAGCATTTTTTTCATTTCCCTTTTGGGTTGTTAAAAATGGAATTGAATATGAATGTAATTGCAATAAAATTAAATTGTAATTTAAATGGTTTCGAGTATGGGATGTAGTTTTTCCCCTTGACCCTTGTGTGATAATTCTTGAATTGCTAAACCACGCGATTTAAAGGCTTCAGACTGCTTTAAACGTGAAACAATGTAATGGGTGAACCATGGAACCATTGTGAGTTTCCATGGACAGACTCATACGATACATGTTACAGATGTGCCGAGTGAATCATGGATCCCATGTGAGATTCCATGGACGGACTCAATAGGGAATGATATGTCATGGGTCATACATGAATCCTAGTTATAGGATCTAGAGGACGAGATCAGATGACAGACGATACCACACCTAGAGTGATGTTGGGTATCTCAAAGGTTCCCCAGAATGGGCTTGTAGGGTGTTGGTGGATTTTCTCCATGAATGATTCCTGGTTTCCGAATTGAGTATTCCAGGAACAGGTTCAAGGAATGATTGAACACTTGAATGAAGTGATTAATGAATGTAATGGATACTTAAAGCAACGCAAAGACAAAGCACATGCTTTGGTCAGTCATTCTAGTTTCCATGTTACTGCTTTCCATATTACACTGCATGTTTTATATATTCACAGAGAGATTTGAATGGATCTTTTGAGGTTTCCTTCTAGGATTTTGTCTCACACCAGGTTTGGGTCATGTTTTTGGACCCAAGATGATTATATGAATTCAGGTAATGAGAAGGGAAAAAACCCTTGTACTGGTACATGACTTGCTGCTTGGAGTAGGAGTGCACGAGACCAAGCTAAGGCTTGCGATGCGATAAGGGATATATTTTGATTTCATTATGATATTTTGTATGATTTTACTGTATTGTATTGACTTACACCACTATATATATCAGATCCTTCTATTTGTTATCTATTTCTATTATCAATGTGTTGTGTACTGGTTACCTTATACCGCTATTGTATGTTTGTAAATCCACTGTGATACTTTGGTAATGAGGGCATAGTCTCCCCACAGACACACCCAAGCCCTCATTGCTAGTCGGCAGCCTTTGGAGTTTGGGGAGATGCGCTTGCGGCCATGTGGAGACCGGTCTGGTTACTAGGATGGATGGTATGTCGGGTCAGGATGTTACAAAGGTGTATTAGAGGGATTTTTCCTTTTTTGATTTGACATAATGTTTGGTGACTATAGACAGCAGTAGGAATGGAAGGGAATTTTGTAACGCCCTGACCCCAGTTACCCAGAGTCGGTGCATTATTACATAACATTGACATGGTCACAAGAAAGATCAAATCTTGAATGACCGATTAGTTTAGTAGCCTTGGAAACACTAGATATATTCATAAAAATTTACGTTACATCATAAAAATGAAAACTACAACAACATAGTCTCCATATTCCACACTCATATCCCCTCATACTATCCCTGCAGGTCATTCATAATTTACATCTTCACATCCTGGGAAAAATAAAACATAGAAAAGAGGTGAGCTCAAATGCCCAGTAAGGATAACAATATAGCAGAAACATTCATAAATAATAATAAACATTTAAGGCAATGAATAACTAAAACAAAAGCCTTTTAAACATGAACTTCAACATAGTATGGAAAAAATAAAATGAAATAATGTCATTTACTTATTCACACGGATATTCTACTAATAGAATAATCACATTCAATATCAATAACCACTTTCATAATGATAGAATGCATAATTCCAGACTATCATAACCACATAGCCAAGGCCACGTGCCAAGACTACAAATAAGATTTTGTCAAGGCCTTGTGCCAAGATAGTAGTTTGTCTCATGAGACCTACCGATGCATCGAGGAGCTATAGAGGGCTCCACCCGTCACATATTAATTCCAATGCATTTCCATATGAAATGGTTTAAACATAACATAAACATTCGTATTAAAACTATCATACGAAATGTCAATACTTTCACCATAAACCATGAAGGGTATAAAAACAACATATCCATAGTCAAAAATATCATAAAACCTTCAATACAATATGGAAGTTTTTTTTCATAATAAATCAGCTCCATATAAGCATAAAATCCATCAACTGATGTTGACATAGATGAAATCAAAACTTTTTTTTGAGAAATATCACTTTTTATTTTGAAATAATTTAAGATTCATATAAAATAAAACATTTTATTTGAAAATATTCTTATAATCTTGTAAGGGAAGCTTTGACAATTTTATAATGGCGGAAAATAGTCGCACCCGCCGTATAAGTTAAAAAAACATTCTTAACTTAATTATATCGAAAAGGTTAAAAAAGCACCTTGTTTTGAAAGCGACAGAAATATTCTTTTATAAACCTCTTATAAAAAGTAAAACAAGGTTATAAATGATTTTAACCCATATTATTGTAGATAGTAAAAATTATGTTTTGAAATACTTTTTTAAGAAACATGGATGTGGATGCTAAAGAAGTCTCAGTAGATAATCACGTATAAACAACCTTGGATAATGAAGAGATTGTGAAATAACCCTTGCCTTGTACTTTTACTTGGTTCCGGGTACGTTAACCTCCTTTATAATGGTGAAATAATTGTTATTAAATTATTCAAGAATCATATACATTAATATGATATCATATATTATATTTTAACATTTCATTGTTAATAATATCTGAGAATTATCGTCGTTTCGGGTTTTAACTTACTCGTTTTATTTTATATGTTTTGTTACTTAAGTTGTGTTTTTTATGGATAGGTTGTATCTTAATCATATCCAGAATTATATCAAGTCCTTAAATATTATTTTTAATAATAAAATTATAATTATACTTGAATGGATAAGATGGAGAATGAATCTCATCGTGTTCATGGAGACGGTAGTCCCTACGTACGCATGAGCGACAATATCATTCTTTTGATATTAAAATAATATATAAATGGATGGTATATCAAATATAAAGAATCATTTTCATGTTATATTTATTATTTACATGAATTAAAAATCATTATTATACCCATCCAAATAATAATATATTGAATAACAATCACACCACGACGTGGAAACGGTAAGCCGTACGTACGCACATATGGGGACATGTCATTCAAACGATGGATAGAATGCTGAATATGGTTGTACCATATTTATAATAAAATTTCATTATATAGGAGATACTGGATTCATTATTTTAGAATGGGAATAACAAAGAAAGAATTAGTTGAAGAAGAAATGAATTTGAAAAATGGTGGTGAAAACATTACCTCTTCTTCAGGTTCTTCCTGTTGATTTGATCAAAATGGCTCCATAAGTTGGTTTTATGATCAAAATAAGGCCTCTAGGTTGTAGTGAGGGAAGTTTAGAGATTATATGGGCAAGGTTTGGCCGAAAAAAATGGATTTTAATGTGTGAATTAGTGAGAATGGGGAGTGTCCTTTTATAAGATGGGTAAGGGGCACCTTTGGAAAATCTAGAAATATTATTTTATAATAAATTCATATTCAATTTTTAATGGATTAAAAGTTTATTATTTAATGGTTAAGGTGGGTATGGGTCGAAAACCACTCAACCAATAGAATTTAGATAGGTTTGGGTTACTATATTAACCTTATCTTTAATTCTTAACTCTTAGTTAATTACTTTCACTTTTACAATATCTCTTTGTATCTTTATATTATATGGTTAATAAACATACTATATACATCCAAGAAACCCCCAAGTGGTCCATTAATGATACTCCTATCATGATATAAGTCTCTTTGCAGAAACTTATATTTTTATGAATTTAATATCAATTAATAATATAATATTTTTTCTAAAACTCTTTTATGTCAATTTTGACACTATTCAATAATTGATTTTTGTAAAAATCACAACAGAATTATTAATTATAAAAAAGTTAACTAAGTCAATCCTAACATGTCATATTAACCTAGTAAATTTTTTATATTTATAAAAAGTCTCAAATTACATTTATTTGTGTATTTATAATATCAATTATTCTAATATTTCATTAATTTATTAATTACTACATATCACCATTGTGTCAAAATAAAATAAATTATATGATGTCTAAAAATTATAAATAAAATATCATTATGTAGGAAATCTTTTTATCTTTCTAATTAATATTTATATCCAAAAATAAAACATATATAACTCTATGTAAAAATTATTTTTCTAAAATATATATGCTTGTGTCATTTTTGTATTTATTTTTTCTTAATTAAAATAGAGTGTCTCTATCACCTACAAGTGGCTCAATGGGGTCCCAAAATCGACCCAAAGATACCCATGGTCGAAAATGTATCCACCAATAAGGTTAGGACACGTTTTAGGGTAATTTAGTTTTATTATAATATTATTATTTAACCCTTATTTACCGGATTTACCCTTAACCATGGTAAATAAAATATTTATCGAAGTAATTATTCAAAATGTCTCAAAATAAAAGTTAACTATTTACAAAATATGAACATCCAAATTCTAAATATGAAATTTATTTTTCCAAATTCAAAACACATAAGTGGAAGAAATTAATTTAATATTAATTCCGGTTGTTAAAACAAAAAAGCGTGTTTTTAAGAGATAATAACTATCAAAAGATTGACACTTGTTTATGTCCGGTTTAATTGTAAAATTATGTAAAATGACAAAATTTTTATAAAATGTTAAAAATATATTCTAAATATACTTTAAAACCACTCAAATTCATAATTTATCAATATAAATTATTTCGATTAAAAAAGTTGTTTTTACTTAAAATTTAGTAATTTTCACTATTCATCAAAATATAAATGTTATCCGAAAAGATCCAAAATTTCACCCTAGGTTAAATTCGATATTCCTAATCCAAAAATGAAGTCCATTTTGAGAGATAAAATTTATAAAATTTCAAAAAGTTGGTATTACTATTCATAACGGCTAGTTTGATTGGTTGTGGTGTGTTAGAACTCGATGTTGCGTACAACACACGCTATCACATTATTCAATGAGAAGTGTACCTTAGAAGCTTGGGGTGTTACATTATCCCCTCCTTCAAATAATTTTGTCCTCGAAATTTCTAGAATACTACCGCATGAAAAGTATTGTGTGGTTCTTTATAATAAGTTCATCGGGGTCCCACGTTGCCTCTTCCATTTTATGGTTTCTCCACAAAACTTTTACCAGACGCGTCATCCAGTTTCTTAGTACATTCTCCCTCGTATCAATAATCCTAATGGGATCTTCGCAATAAGACAGATCAGGTTCGAGTTCTAATTTGTCATAGGTGAGTACATGCGTTGGGTCACACATGTATTTCCTCAACAGAGATACGTGGAACACATCGTGAACTTTGGAGAGACTTGGAGGCATTGCCAATCGGTAAGATACAGCCCCAATTCGTTCAATAATTTCAAAAGTTCTAATGTGCCTGGGACTCAATTTACCTTTCTTACCAAAATTTATGACTCCCTTCCATGGAGATACATTCCAGAAAACATGATCACCGAACTGAAATTCAAAATCCTTCCTTCGGTAATCGACATAGCTCTTCTGCCTACATTGAGCTTATTTGATTTGGTTTTGGATTACCTTCACCATTTCCATCGTTTCCTCAACCAGTTCTGGACCTACAAGTTTTCTTTCACCAACGTCATCCCAACAGGTTGGTGTGCGACATCTCTTTCCGTATAACGTTTCTTATGGTGCCATCTGAATACTTGAATTGAAGCTATTTTTATAGGAAAATTATACCATAGGTAAATATTGATCCCACATACCCTGAAAGTCAAGTGATAAGGATCTCAACATGTCTTCAAAGGTTTGAATAGTTCGTTATGATTGTACATCTGTTTGAGGGTGGTAGGCAGTGCTCAAAATAAGTTCAGTATGCAAGGCTTTTTGAAGACTTGTCCAGAATCATGAAGTAAAATGGGGATCATGATCCGAAACAATCGATATGGGTACTCCATGAAGTCTCACAACTTCATTTATATATAGTCTTGCTAGATGTTCCAGTGGTATATATTCTCTTATTGCAAGAAAATGTGCTGACTTGGTAAGATGATCAACAATAAGCCATAATGAATTATTCCTTCTAGGAGTCTTTGGTAGCCCCATAACAAAGTCCATCATGATTATGTCCCATTTCCACTTCGGTATGGGAAGAGGTTGCATGACTCCTCCAGGTTGTTTCCTTGCATCTTTCACTTGTTGACAAACCATACACCTTGACACAAAATCAACAATCTCTCTCTTCATGTTGTCCCACAAAAAATGTTCCTTCAAATATCTATACATTTTGGTGCTCCCATGGTGTATAGAGAAATTGGAACTATGATCATCATCCAACAAATCCCTTTTTAGATCAGGTATATCGGGAACACAAAACCCCTTCCCAAATTTCAAATTTCCATCTGCATACAAAAAGTCTCTCAATATCCCATCATTAAAAGCTTTAATCTTCTTTTTAAATTCTTCATCATTGGTCTAAGAACTCTTAATCTTTTCTAGTAAAGATGGTTCGACAACCATTTGAAAAAGCATTGTGGTTTCACCTTCCTTGGTTATTCCCATTTCCATATTCACTAGATATATGAAAATTGGATCCCGTTCAATTCTCATATTGTTCAAAACTCCATGATCTTTTCTGCTCAAAGCATATGCCACCTTGTTTGCTTTTCCCGGGTGGTAGTGTATCATACAATCATAATCCTTGAGTAATTCCAGCCATCTCCTTTGCCTCATGTTGAGTTCTTTTGGTGAGAAAATATACTTCAAACTCTTGTGATCACTATAAATCTCACATTTTTCACCATAGAGGTAGTTCCTCCATATCTTCAATGCAAATATCACAGATTCTAACTTAAGATCATGAGTATGATAGTTTTTCTCCTGAATTTTTAACTGTCGCGATGCATAGGCAATAACCCTATCATTCTGCATAAGGACACAACCAAGTCCTTTCTTCGATGCATTGCTATAAATAACGAACCCATCATTCCACGAGGGTAGAGTCAACATAGGAACAATGAATAATCTTCTATTCAGTTCTTGGAAAAATTATTCACACTCTTTTGTCCAAACAAATTTATCCCCTTTACGTGTGAGCTTTGTTAATGGGTTAGCCAACCGGGAAAAATTATGGATGAAACGTCGATAATAAACTGCTAAACAAATAAAACTGCGTACCTAAGTTATACTCGTAGGTGCTGGCCATTCTTGGATTGCCTTGGTCTTAGAAGGATCAATAGAGATCCCATATTTAGAGAAAATATTTCCAAGAAAAGAAATCTCCTAAATCCAGAATTCACACTTGCTTAACATCCCATATAATTCATGTCCTCTCAGAGTCTTCAGGATAATGCACAAGTGATTTTCATGAACTTCGTAGATTTTGGAGTATACCAAGTTATCATCAATAAATACCACTAAAAATTCATCTAGATATTACATGAAAACTCTATTCATCAGCTCCATGATTATAGAGGGTTCATTAGTCAATCCAAAAGGAATTACTGTAAACTCGTAATTCCCGTACCTGGTTTGAAATGCTGTCTTCGGAATGTCTTCCTTCTTTACACACAACTGATGGTATCCAGATCGAAGGTTAGTCAAGGAAAAGTATTGAGCCCCATGCAGTTGGTCAAGTAAATCATCAATGCGAGGTAGGGGATACATGTTATTTATTGTTAAAACATTTATCTCCCTGTAGTCGATAAATAACCTCATAGATCCATCTTTCTTTTTAACAAAAAGAACAGGGGCTCCCCATGGAGAAACACTAGGGTGAATAAATCCCTTATTACTCAATTCCTCTAGTTGTTTCTTTAGTACAACTAATTCCACAGTGGCCATTATATAAGGGGTCTTCGAAATAGGCCTTGATCCAGTAATTAAATCAATGGAAAACTCAACTTCTCGTTCTGGGGGATGTCCAGGTAAATCTTCTGGAAATACATCCACATATTCTTTCACAACAGGTACATCCTCTATTTGAACATTCCTTTCCTCAACCATAGTCATTTCATTATCTTCATCCCCAATAATTGAATTTAGTTGAGCTACTGGGGGTGGATCTAGATAATAATTAGGTGGTGACGATTCTGCTCTAAATATAAGGTGTTCTTTATCATCATCATCATCAACCATAACCTCTTTCTTCTTACAATAAATCTTCGCATCATGGTCCGAATGACAGACCATACCGAGGATTATATCAAACTCAATCATAGGTATGACAATGAGATCAGCAGATAACAAACATTTATGTGCTCTAATGGGGACTGATTAACAAAAATTTGTTGCAATGATACTTCCTTTAGGAGTTTTAACTAAAAACTCACTTGTTAAATCAAATTGGAAATATCTAATTTTCTTAGAAAACTGGGAAGATATGAAACAATGTGATGATCCAGAATCAAATAATGCCTTTGATAAACTTGAGTAAGCCATTAAATTACCTGCCACCGCGTCTTTCGAAGATTCTACCTCAGTAGTAGTGATAGCATAAGCTTGGCCTTGATCCTTTGGCATATTCTGAGGTATGTTCCCCTGACGCCTAGGACATTCATTTGCATAATGTCTCATCTCCCTGCAATTGTACCACTTAACATTGGTAGCTTCCTTCTTCCCTTTTCAATCACAAGCATGGTGGCCTTTTTCACCACACATGTAACAGACACCCATTCCCTTCAAGCATGTACCGGGGTGTTTCTTCCCGCATTTACCACAGGATGGATATTCAACCTTTCCCTTCGTCCCCTTATTTCCATTCCCAGATTGATCAACAGATCTCTTCATCTCTTTCTTTGCTTTAAATTCGTAAGACTTAGAGAATTATTTTTCAGTCTTGATAGCACATGAGACAATGTATTCGTACGACGAGAAGTGTTGTGAGAATAATTCTCAACAGAGAAATGGTTTGACCCCATCAAATAAATGATCAATATTACTTCTTGGGTTACATATATAATCTCTATCATAACTTTATAACCTTGTAAAGTTATCCTCATACTTTGCGACATTCTCATCCTCCTTTTATCTCAGACTCAGAAATTGTCTTTCCATATCTGCTCGATGGTCATGAGGAAAGTATTTTTCTAAAAATATATCATTGAACTCCCTCCATTCCATATTTGATACTTCATCATCTTCCTTCATGTTTAGAATCAATTACCCCCATTGATCAGCATCTCCAGTGAGGCGGTAAACTGCCATGATAACTTTTTCCCTTTCACTACTCCCCAAAGCCTGAAATATTTTCTCTAGAGAATTTATCCATTACTCCACTACTAAGGGATTTGTACTCACATTTAACGTTGGTGGTTGTTTCCTCATGAAGCGATCTAACATTGATCCTCCACACTGCAGATCAAGGTGCTCCATACGGGTAAGGTTCTTATTCATAACCTGAGTGAGTTGTCCCAATATGGTGATTAGCTGATCGTCACCAGTTGCATCACCAGCTCCACTATAATTATCTTGAGCATGAGGTAAATCCCTACATGGAGTGTGTGCATTTATACAGTTTCTATTTCTTCAACTAGGTTCCAATTATAAACGATGGAATAAACTAGATAAGTTTATGAATCAAAATACATAATTCCATACTTATAAAACACTTAACATAAATTTAACTATTAATGGATATAATCCATAGTCATAAACATGTTTTCATTGAGGAAGTATATACTAATAAACCATTCATAATGATTTTTATGGAAAATTACAGTTATCCTAAGAATATCCCCTGGGAGTGTCGTAACCAAGAGTGCAGCAAGGCCCGTTGTAGTGCACCAGTTCCCGTTCAAGTCTAGCTCAAAGCGGTGTTTTCGGGTTTTACCCCTAGGTACATCTGTGCCATAGCCACCTCTACCTGCTCGTATCTAGAAAGAAATGTATTTCTCGAAAAACTCACAAAATCTCTATAATACAAAAATTCTAGGAAGTTCTTCTATACTAATCCTCAAAGTCCATCTTAGGTCAATGTGCTCTAATCAGAGTTTAACTAAATCTAACTTCCAAGGTTTGTACCAAACTTTCTCTGATACCAAATATAATGCCCTGACCCCAGTTACCTAGATTCAGTGCATTATTACATAACATTGACATGATCACAAGAAAGATCAAATCTCAAAAGACCGATTAGTTTAGTAGCCTTGGTAACAATAGATATATTCATAAAGTTTTACGTTACATCATAAAAATGAAAACTACAACAACATAGTCTCCATATTCCACACTCTTGTCCCCTAACACTATCCCTGTAGGTCATTCATAATTTACTTCTTCACATCCTCGAAAAAATAAAACATATAAAAGGGGTGAGCTCAAATGCCCAGTAAGGATAACAATATAGCAGAAACTTTCATAAATAAGAATAAACATTTAAGGCAATGTATAACTAAAACAAAATCCTTTTAAACATGAACTTCATCATAGTAAAGAAAAAATAAAATCGAATAATTCCATTTACTTATTCACAGAGATATTCTACTAATCTAATAATCACATTCAATATCAATAACCACTTTCATAATGATGGAATGCATAAAGCCAGACTATCATAACCACATAGCCAAGGCCTCGTGCGAAGACTACAAATAATATTTTTTCAAGGCCTTGTGCCAAGACACTAGTTTGTCTCATGATACCTACCGATGCATCGATGATATATAGTGTGCTCCACTCGTCACATATTAAGTCCAATGCATTCCCATATGAAAAGGTTTAAACATAACATAAACATTCGTATTAAAACTAGCATAAGAAATGTCAATACTTTCACCATAAACCATGAAGGTTATAAAAATAATATATCCATAGTCAAACATATCACAAAAACTTCAATACAAGATGGATGTTTTGTTTCATAATAAATCAACATCATATAATCTTAAAATCCATCAAAGGATGTTGACATAGATGAAATCAAAACTCTTTTTAGAGAAATATATATTTTTATTTTGAAATCATTTAGGAGTCATATAAAATAAAACATTTTCTTTGAAAATATTCTTATAATCTTGTCAGGGAAACTTTGACGATTTTATAACGGCGGAAAATATCCGCACCCGTCATATAAGTTAAAAAACATTCTTAACTTAATTCTGTCGAAAGGGTTAAAAAAGCACATTGTTTTGAAAGCGACAGAAAGATTCCTTTATAAACGTCTTATAAAAAGTCATACAAGGGTATAAATGAATTTAACCCATATTATAGTAAATAGTAAAAAAAAATTGAAATTCATTTTTAAGAAACATGGATGTGGATGATAAAGAAGTCCCAGTAGATAATCACGTATAAACAACCTCGGATAATGAAGAGATTGTGAAACAACCCTTACCTTATACTTTTCTGTGGTTCAGGGTTGGTTAAACTCCTATATAATGGTGAAATAATTGTTATTAAATTATTCAAGAATCATATAAATTAATATGATATCATATATGATCTTTTAAAATTGCTTTTTTAATAATATCATAGAATTATCGTCGTTTCGGGTGTTAACTTACTCGTTTTCTTTTATATGTTTTGTTACATAAGTTGTGTTTTTTATGGATAGGTTGTATCTTATTCATATCCAGAATGATATCAAGTCCATAAATACTATTATTAATCATCAAATGATAATTATACTTGAATGGATACGATGGAGAATGAATTTCATCGTGTTCATGGAGATGGTAGTCCGTACGTACGCACAAGCGACAATATCATTCATTTGATATTAAAATAATATATAATTGGATGGTATATCATATATAAAGAATAATTATCATGATATATTTAATATTTACATTATTTACAAATCATTATTATACACATCCAAATAATAATATATTGAATAACAATTACACCACGACGTGGAGACGGTAAGCCGTACGTACGCACGTATGGTGACATGTCATTCAAAGGATGGATAGAATACTGAATATGGTTGTACCATATTTATAATAATATTAAAGTATATAGGAGATACTGGATTAATTATTTTATAATGGGAATAACAAAGAAAGAAGAAGTTTAAGAAGAAATGAATTTGAAAACGATTGGTGAAAACATTACCTCTTCTTCGGGGTCTTCCTTTTGATTTGATCAAAAGGGCTCCATAGGTTGGATTTATGATCAAACTAAGGCCTCTAGGTTGTAGTGAAAAAAGTTGATATAGTATTTCGGTAGGTTTTGGCCGACCCAAAAGGCATTTAATGTGTGAATTAGTGAGAAGGGGGAGTGCCCTTTTATAAGATGTGTGAGGGGCACCTTTGGAAAAGCTGGAAATATTATTTTATAATAAATTCATATTCGGTTTATAATGGCTCCAAAGTGAATTATTTAAAGTTTAAGGTGGTTATGGTTCGAAAACCACTCATAGAATAGAATTTAGACAGGTTTGGGTTACAATATTAACCTTATCTTTATGTATTAACTCTTGGTTAATTAGTTTCACTTTTACAATGTCTCTTTGTATTTTTATATTATATGGTTAATAAAAAACTATATACATCCAAGAGACCCCCAAGTGGTCCATTAATTATACACCTATCATGATATAAGTCTCTTGGCAGAACATTAGATCTTTAAGAATTTAATATCAATTAATAATATAATATTTGTTTTAAAAACTCTTTTATGTCAATTTTGACACTATTCAATAACTGATTTTTGTAAAAATCTTAACAGAATTATTACTTCGAAAAAGATAATTAAGTAAATCCTAACATGTCATATTAACCTATAAAATTATTAGTATTTATAAAAAGTCTAAAATTTCATTTATGTTCGTATTTATAATAACAATAATTCTAATTTTTCATTATTTTAGTAATCACTGCATTACCATTGTGTCAAAAATAAATTAAATTATATAATTTCTAAAAATTATAAATAAAATATAATTATGTAGGAAATCATTTTATCTTTCTAGTAAATATTTATATTAGAAATGAAAACCTATATAACCCTATGTAAAAATTGTTTTTCTAAAAGATATATGCTTATGTCATTTTTGTATTTATTTTATCTTAATTAAAATAGAGTATCCCTGTCACCTACAAGTGGCTCAATGGGGTCCCAAAATCAACCCAAATATTCCCATGGTCGGAAATGTATCCACCAATAATTTTATGACACGTTTTAGGGTAATTTAGTTTAATTATTATATTATTTTTTAACCCTTATTTACCGGATTTACCCTGACCCATGGTAAATAAAATATTTACCGAAATAATTATTCAAAACATCTAAAAATAAAAGATACCTATTTATACAACATGAACATCCTGATTACAAATATGGAATCCAGTTTTCAAAATTCAAAACACAGAAGTGGCAGAAATTAATTTAAAATTAATTCTCGTTGTTAAAACAAAAAGTGTTTTTTAAGAGATATTAACTATCAAAAGATTAACACTTGTTTATTTCCGGTTTAATTGTAAAATTATGTACAATGACCAACATTGTATTAAATGGTAAAAATATATTCTAAATATATTTTAAAACCACTCAATTTCATAATTTATCAATATAAATTATTTTGATTAAAAAATTTGTTTTTAATTAAAATTTAGTAATTTTCACTATTCATCAAAATATAAATGTTATCCGAAAAGTTCCAAAATTTCACCCTAGGCTAAAATAGATATTCCGAATCCAAAAATGAAGTCCATTTTGAGAGATAAAATTTATAAAATTTCAAAAAGTTGTTATTACTATTCATAACTGGTAGTTTGATTAGGTCTGGTGTGTTAGAACTCGATGTTGCGTACCACACACGCTATCAAATTATTCAAAGAGAAGCATACCGTAGAAGCTTGGGGTGTAATAAATTTTGTAATAAACTATGCTCGATAGTTGAAAACCCGCGTACAGGGAAAATCCAAGTTACCTTGTATGGAATTGTGTTTCTGGTTTTGACTGTTATAGTTGTTTTGATTTCACCGATGGGTGACACACATGGGTTTTGCTGATACTATTGATATTATTGTGGGTTCTATCTCGTTGAAACCCAATGATATGAGGGTTTTCCATCTCATTAATCATATAGGATCCTTGATAGGAATCACATGTCATGCTATCTAGGATGCATTATATGTTGCATGCTATTGTGACAGGTGTAGTTATAGTTATTCCATGGTGCTTTGATAGTTGATTGATAGGTGTGCCTACTGTTGTGTTATATTCGGTGAAATGAATTATGATTGATCTCATCTTTCAATTCATAATGAGTATGGGCCCATGTGGATTGGGAAATTACGGACCAATGGGATGTAAATGCTAAATGAAATTGAATTGTATGGTTATATGGGAATGAAATTTTTATTTATGAGGTGTTATGGGACCTCAGGGATCGGATATTGGTGCACCATTATTTAAATCGTTTGAACAAATGTGTGTTAAAATAATGAATGATGAAAAATAGAGCCTAAACTCGGCCCATCTTCTGAGTGGGAAAGAGGTAGTGACTCTAGTGGGTTTTTGTGGTTGTTCCTTATGCAGTCCTGGATCTAGAAGCAGGCTGTGGGGTGACATGGTTTTTAGGAAGGTCTTGACCTGTCCTGTCATGGTTCTTGTGCTCGTGAGTTTCAAAACTCATTAAAAATCTCAAACTGAGGAGTGTTCTTGGAATTGCAGAGTCATGCCAACCATGCGACCTACAGTCGTACGTCGGGAGAACAACAACGACCATGTTCTAGAGATGGTAGACCATGGGCTACTAGAGGAAACTCCAGTTGTATGAGTTGCGGCACTAGAGGTTCTTCTGGACACCGGTGCGGAGGAACATTTCCGTGAGAACTTGTTTCATTTTATGCAGACAGTTTAGGGAGAACCACAACCTACCCAGACTATGGAAAAGTTGGCGCGTGTGTTCCAGCAGCAGTATCCGACTATGTTTTCAAAGGATGGCGGACCACAAGATGCAGAGTTCGGGTAAGAGGTGATACTATCTATCTTTGAGAATTTGGAGACGCCTCCGGAGTGAAGGGACAATATCGCTACGTACATGCTACGTGATTCTTCCAAGAGGTGGTGGGACGTAATCACCTAGTCGAATCGTCATCAAAAGATGGCTTGGATAGAGTTTCATACGGCCTTCTATTAATTCTTTTATCCTGAAACATTGAGGGCCGATCGATACCAGGAGTTCTTGCATCTGGAACAGGGTGTTTTATCAGTGATGGAATACTCGGCCCGTTTTACTGAGCTTTAGCGCTTCCTACCTATCCCGATGGGCGATGATCTTTCGAGGGTCAGACGTTTTGAGGATGGTCTATGATATGACATCTGATATCAGGTAAATATCTTCAGGTTTAATATCATTTCTAGAATTTTGAACCAGGTGCTAATCACAGAATGAATCCTGAGAGAGGCTGGAGGTGCGAGCCAGTGTGGTTCTACATCGAGATCAGGTACTGCAACAACTGTTAGTAGGAAGCGTCATCTGGAGCTTTGACACACTGATTCTAGCAGTCAAAATCTATCGTCAGTTAGCAATATGAGGTTCTACCAGTGCCATGGGTTGGGACACACGAAGCCTCATTGTTCGAGGGACCCGGTCGAGTGTCTATAATGTGTCAAGATGGGTAATATTCAACATTTCTGCAGAACATTTGTACCAGCAGCCAGTGATAGAGGGTCCGCACCGACTCCATATATAGGACCAAGGTCAGCAGCATCTCATTAGATAGGAATATGGGGTGCGACTGGCCAATCGGTACTAGGTAGTGGTAATGGCAGGGGTATCCAGGCACAGGGTACACCGAGACATTAGAGTGGGCCAGCTCCGGGTAGTGGGGTTTTATCCCTGGGTTGTGGTTCAGGACAGATGTTTTCAGTGCATCCTACTTCCGATGATCAGGGAGTAGGACCGTCTATGGTGAGAGGTACAATATTAGAATCATCTATTATTTCATCTTCCCTCTTTGATACAGGCACATCACACCGTTTTATATCTGCACCTATAGTGAAAATCCTTGGCTAGTTGTGTTGTCTTCTGATGGTGTCTTGACGCTAGACACACTACTAGAAGTTAGGGAAGAGGTTGTACATAAGTGAAGAGGGTTTCCCAATGGGTTTAGAGGGTGTAACTTCGTCTGGGTTCTTTATGTTCTCGAGATGACAAGTTTTGATGTTATTCAGGGTATGGACTGCTAGTAGCTTTCCGAGCCTACGCTGTTTGTTAACGCTGGAGGGTGATTTTCACCTAACCAGTGGTTCCAGTGTTTACTCTTAATGGCGAGTGGTATCTCTAGGCAAGCTGAGATGGACCAGAGCATCATGGTCTAGACGGGATGATATCCCAGATCGCAAGTTTGTTTCTGGATGATCATTGAGTGAGACAGACGGACCTTCCTCCAGTAGTTGAGAGCTTCTGGGATGTTTTTCTTGATGACTTTTCAGGTTTACCTCATGAGAGATACGTGAAATTATTGATTGTTATAGTTCCAAGAGCTGCACCTGCATCCATTCCTCCTTACAGGATGGCTACGATGGAGTTTCAAGAGCTCAAGAAACAACTCAAGGATTTGGATGAAATGGGTTAATTCAACCTAGTGCTTCTCTATGGGGTTCTCCAGTCCTTTTTGTGAAAAAGCTGGATGAAACTCTTAGGAAATGTGTTTACTATCACAGGATAAACCAATTAAAGGTTCAAACCAATATCCATTGCCACATATAGATGACCTGTTTGATAAGCTTCAAGGAGTTAGGGTGTTCTCAAAAATTGATTTGAGATCAGGGTATCACCAGGTGCATGTTCGACTAACAAACATACCTCGTAAAACTTTTCATAGTAGGAATGGTTTATATGAGTATCTGGTTATTCCATTCAGTCTCACTAATGCACCGGCGGGTTTCTTGGATTTGAGGAATCACGTGTTCTATCCTGATTTGGACTCGTTCTTCGTGGTTTTTGTGGATGATATTTTGGTGTATTCTCGATATCGAAACAACCATTCCAACCATCTTGCGATCGTCCTGAATACACTAAGAGAGAATCATCTAAATGCAAAGCTTGCTAAGTGCCACTTTCGGATGGATCAAATTCACTTCTTGGGTCATTTTATCTATGAGACAAGAGTTTCTATAGACCCAGAAATGTTTAGAGTTATGGTTTCTTGGGAAAATCCCAATAATGACTTTAACATACGTATTTTCTTCGGTCATATAGGTTATTATCGTCATTTAATATATGATTTCTCATGCTTATCAGCGATGTTGACAGGCTTGACTATGAATGGCTTGAAATTTGAATGGAAAGATGCTTGTGAAGCATCCATTCTTGAGTTGAAAGGAAGGTTTACATCAGCACCACTCCTTATACTACTAGAATAGGGAAAGAGTTACGAGGTCTATTGTGACGCATCAGGTATTGGGATGGGTGCAGTTTTGATGCCGGGAGATAAAGTCACGGAATATGGATCTCGGCAGCTGAGGCCACATGAGAGTAATTATCCGAAACATGATCTTGATCTAGTAGCAGTTTTACATGTGATGCGTTGTTGGAGAAATTTTTTATTGGGATAGCTTTTTGTGGTGTACATAGACAACAAGAGCCTCGAATATATATTTACTTAGCGTGATCAGAATCTTAGGTAGTGAAGGTGAGTGGAGTACCTACAGTCCTTTGATTTTGAGCTTGTTTATACGCCTGGTAATGGAAATGTAGTGGTCGATGCATTGAGCAGGAGGACCCAAATACAGGTTTTGAAACATGCTAGCATCGAATGAATGCTTATGTCCTTATTCTATGAGATGCATCTTGATGTGTAGAATAGCCAAGGGTGGTCTTTTCTATCATCCATAGCTATGACTTCAACCCTCCTAGACAGAGTAAGGATGAGACAACTCTCAGATTCGGAATTCCTAGTTCTATGGGAAGGTATTTCAGTTGAGGACCCTTCTCCTAGTTGGACGATATGTGAGGATGAAGTTCTTAGTATCCATGGACGTGTACGAATTCCTATGGATATTAGAGAGGAGATGAGGCGGGAGTTTCATGCTTCGGTTTGGGCAGTTCATCCCGGAGTTAATAAGATGTATCGTGACTTGTGCCGACAGTACTGGTGGTCGGGTAAGAAGAGGGATGTGTCTAGTTTCATCATGAGATGTTCCACCTGTCAGCCGGTGAAGGCAGAACACCAGTGGCTAGCTAGGCTTTTAGAGTAGTTATCTATCCCAAAGTGGAAATGGGATGTCGTTGTGAGGGAATTCGTGACTCGGTTGTCGATGTCACCTCGCGGTAACGATGTCGTGTGGGTTGTGGTGGATAGGCTCATGAAGGTTTCTCATTTCATATCGATCAAGGAGACCTTCAGTGTCGATGAGCTGGGATGTTTTTATATCTGTGATATAGTACGACTCAATAGGGTCTCGTTCACCATTGTTTCATATAGGAATGCTCGTTTTACGTCATGTTTCTGGGAGAGTCTTTAGAGGGCACTGGGTACAAAGGTGCCCCTCAGCAAAACATACCACCCTTAGACTGATGGCCAGTCAGAGGGTACGATACAAGTGCTTGAGGACATGCTATAAGCATGCGTCTTGGATTTTGGGGGCTCATGGGAGAGTCAAATTACCCTAGCTGAGTTTTCCTATAACAACAGTTATTAGGTGACTATACAGATAGCACCGTACGAGGCTCTATATGGTAGTCCATGGTGATCACCCTAGTACTAGTTAGAGGTAGGCGATGCAGCTTTACTGGAACCTTGTATTATTTAGGAGACTTATGAGCATGTCCAGTTGATAAAAAATTTGATGGCTACCGCACCGTCACTTCATGAATCTTATGCTGATCACTGTAGACGACCCCTAGAGTTTGAGGTCAGGGATCCGGTTTTCTTTCGTGTTTCACCGAGGCAAGGACACATGCGGATCTGAAGACAGGGTAAGCTATCACATAGATATGTTCTGCCTTTTGAGATTCTATAGAGGGTGGGGCCGAAAGCCTATCACTTGTAGTTACCTCAGAGGTACCGAGCCATGCATGACATGTTCAATGTTTCTAAATTACGGTGATAATATTCAGACCCATCTCATATCTTCCAGTCTGAGGAGGATGAGCTAAAGTTAGATGCATCCTTTGAGAAGCATCTAATTCGTATCATTGATAGGAGCACGAGGGTTCCCCGAGGCCAGTCGGTTCCTCAGATACGATTGCTATGGAATCTTGAACGTTTATAGGATAAGACTTGGGAGCGGGAGACCGATGTAAGTTCTCAGTGGTCGGAGTTGTTCGCAAAAAAATATTAACCACCCTTCAAAGAGAAAATAAGGGACGAATTTCTATAAAGGGGGAAGATTGTAAAAACTCAGGTTTTTGTACGAGGTACAAATAATTTTCATTTCAGTTAAACTATTCTGTTGAGGCCTAGTGTTGATGCCTAACTTGAACGAGGGAGTTACAGAGGTGTTTGTGGCTTGTTCGGATCCCAGAACAGTGTTTTAGGATGGAAAAGGCATGGAACACGGTTTGCGCAATGCCTGTGCATGGCCTGGGTAAACTGTATGCCTTTGTGCGGGCTTGGCAGAGGCTGGAGCTTGGCCTACGCATGGTTTGAGGAAACCTTGTGGGGTGGTAATGCAGTTTCCCCTTACATTCCAGGAAGGTATGCACTATCTTCGCACGGTTTGTTAGGTCATGCGGGTAAACCGTGGAACCTTCCGTGTTTTTGAAATTTAATTAATTTTTAATTAATTTGATTTAATTTTAAAAAAACCTACCCTAAACCTATTCTTCAAACCGCACAGCAGGGGGATGATCTCTTAAGAGGCTTTGGGAGGATTTGACCTTTCTCCTTCATCTGATATTTATTTCAACCGTCGTTCAGCTTGTTAGATCCTCAATGGTAAGTCCTCAATTCCTTTTTAATCCTTCATTCTTCTAGATACAATGAATGCAGACTGGATTAAGGCCCATATGCCCTAATTTTTTGTTCTTCATCTATTCTTCAGATTTCTCCCAAACTAGGACTAATCAGAGCCTGATACTGGACTCGCTATCTAGTAGGAGCCTAAGGTAGGTGGTCTCATGCTTTTTGCTGTTTTTCATACTATTTATATATGCCAGAGTGTCACGCACCCACTTTTGGGGTGTCGCTTGAACCTGGAATTTAACCCTGTTATCACCTAGAGGGTTGTATGTAACTTGAATAGGATGGTATGTGCATGAGTTTGGTTGTATACCATTGACATAAAAAACCCCATGGGTGAGTTCCCTTGAACGGTTCTTTTATGGATTTTTTACCCTGGATGCTTTTGAGGCATGTTTTTCCTTTCACTTGTGGGTTGTTAAAAATGGTATTTAATATGAATGTAATTGCAATAAGATGAAATTGTAATTGAAATGGTTTCAAGTATGGGATGGAGTTTTAACCATTAACCCTTGTATTATAATTCTTGAATTACTATCCCATGTGAGTTAAATGATTTTGAACTACTTTAAACGTGAAACCAAGTCATGGGTGAACCATAGAACCAATGGGAGTTTCCAAGGAAGGACTCGTACGAGAATTGATACTGAAGTGATGAGTGAATCATGTATCCCACATGAGATGCCATTGTTATAATCAATAGGGCATGACATGTCATGGGCGATATCCGGATCCTATTTATATGTTCTTGGGGACGGGCTCAAATGATGGACTATACCGCACCTAGAGGGAGGATGGCTACCTAGGAGGTTCCCCGTAACAGGCTTGTAGGGTGTTGGTGGATTTTCTCCCTGAAAGATGCCTAGTTTTTTAATTGAGTATTCCAGTAATGGGTTCATGGAATGGTTGAACACCTGATTGAAGTGATTAATGAATGGAATGGATAATTGAAGTGACACCAATCCAATGCACAATATTGGTTCGGTCTTCCTAGTTTACTTGTTACTGCTTTCCATATTACACTGCGTGTTTTATATATTCACTAACTGATTAGCATAGATCTTTGGTGGTTGCCTAATAGGATTTAGTCTCACACCCTGTATGGGTCGTGTTTTTGGACCTAAGCAGAATATATGATTTCAGGTAATGAGAAGTGAAAATTCCCTAGTATAGGTACTTGAATTGCTGTTGGGAATAGGATTGCACGAGACCAAGCTAAGGCTTGCGATGTGACAAGGGATATATTTTGGTTTCTTTTTGATATTTTGTATACTTTTACAATATTGTATTGACTTTCACCACTCTATATGTCAGATCTGATGTCTATGTGTTGTCTACTGGTTACATTCTTCTGTTATTGTATGTTTGTAATTCTGTTGTGATACTTTGGTAATGAGGGCATAGTCTCCTCATGGACTCACCTAGGCCCTCGCTGCTATTTGACAGCCTCTGGAGTTTGGGAGATGAGCTTGAGGCCATGTGGTGACTGGTCCGGCTACATGGTTGAATGGTAAGTCGGGTCGAAATGTTACAGGTACCTTCTTGATGGCCCCTAAATAAGAAGGGATACATAGTTTACTTATTTATCCACCATTATCAGATAATTAAGGAACATATTTTCATGACTAAGATATATGATCTTGAAGTAGTTGGTAATGGATATTAGTTCTTCTATATTTACTGCAACATATTTGAATGATGTGGACACCTCAGTTTCATTACATGGAGACCCCTATGGGCATCATAAAAGGTCTGTATAATACCATGTCTATAGTACTCCTTGAAAACTAAATTTTACACCATACGTTAACGGTGTCAGGAATTCTTGGTCATTATGTGGGCCATATGGATTGTAATTGTAGTTTATTTTACAAAATAATCACTATATTAATACAATATCATGAGTCAAGGTATTGTTCATGAGAGAATTATGTGCAGTCACAAAGTCCACAAAGAACAAGGTCACCAATAAGTGAATCATCGTAGGAATGATTTGTGCTCAATAAAACTTGCATGGGTAACATAAGTGTAGACCCCGAAAAACGTGTCCCCAAAATTTTCCAAATGATTCCAAACATGATCCAAGATCGTAGTCCATTTCGCAAGCTTCGATTTGGTAGGTCTTAGGTCCCAAACGGAGTTATGGATTAGGAGTTATGGACGTTTGAAGTTGGGCTGGAAATCTGGTTCGCGAAGCCCATTCGCGAAGCCCCCTCCGTGGTCGCGGAGCGCCGCCGCGAAGCAATGAGGTGAGAGGCTCCGCGAACCCGTTTGACGTTTGCGATGCGCCGCGAAGACCCCTCGCGAAGCACTCATGCGAAGCACCGATGCGAAGCACCCGTGCAGTGCGGTCCCGCGAAGCCCCGACGTGAAGCGCCCCGACCATCGTGGCCTCGCGAAGCTCCAGAGGCGGTGATGCTCCGCGAACGCATTTGACGTTCGCGAGCCGCCGCGAAGCACCAGAGGCGGTGATGCTCCGCGAATGCATTTGACGTTCGCGAGCGCGCCGCGAAGCATCTGAGGCGGCGCGGATGTTCCGCTTCGCGGCGCCCCTTCCTATAAATACCCAGCTCACCCCCCTTCTCCAGAGGACGGCCATGGCCACTTCGCCCCATGGGCGGCCGAGCGGAGCTCCACATTGCGGCTCCGCAAAGCCATGCTCCGCGAGCAGCTTCCTTCGCGTTGCTGCTCCGCGAGCCGAGCCTCCAGGGGTCCATGCTTCGTGAGCTTATGCTCCGTGATGCTGCTCCGCGAGACCAAGCTCCGCGAGAGCCCTTTGCTCCGCGAGCCCTTGCTCCGCGATGCTGCTCCGTGATGCTGCTCCGCGAGACCAAGCTCCACGATGCTGATCCACGAGACCAAGCTCCGCGAGATCCCTTTGCTCCTGCGAGAGACCATTTCTCCGCGAGGCCATGATTCGCGAATCTACTTCGCAAAGACCCATCCTTCACGAGGATCCTACCTTCGCGCCCACCGGTCCCTTCGCAACCGTCACAGACCCCCATGAAAAATGGAGAGTCTCACCGCGAACCTCTCGGGCCGGGATGCCGGGATTTTCCATTGCGCCCTTATGCGCTCCCACCTTCCACCTATGGAACACCATGATTAGAGATACTCCTCTACACACCATGAAACACCTTCAGATGACATATTCCTCTGGGTTTCATTCTATGTCGTGAGTTGAGGTTCTCATCATCAATTCCCCGAGTACCTTCAGTCGAACCATTCCTTAGGCAACTCCTCCAAACCCGATCACTTGGCTCCTATGCCAGGTTCAACCAGAAAGGGCCGCCCTTGCGTAAGTCCCAACACCAACCATTTCTAGGCACCATCTGCCTAATAGTCCTATCTACATGACTATAAACTGTAGCACTCCCTATCTAACAAATGATAGGATGCCTCTTGTTCCAAGCGAGAGATGCCTCATGCTCCTAGCGTGAGATGCCAACAGTCCTACCTACATGACTCTAAACTGTAGTAATCCTTATGTTCCAAACATAGGATGCCTCTTTCCCTACACGAGAGATGCCTCCTGCTCCTAGCATGAGATGCCAACAGTCCTACCTACATGACTCTAAACTGTAGTATTCTCCCTATCTAACAAATGATAGGATGCCTCTTGCCCTAAACAAGGGATGCCTTATGCTCCTAGCATAAGATGCCTAATGCCATGTTTACAGTGGAATAGTTTCAAGAGCGTTGGATCCGTTCAAACATTCCAGCACTCTACCCCATGCTTTGCGTGTCCTTCATTCGGATCTGCATCCATTTCCAAAGTCTGAAGGGACCCCCTAACAGTATGGACGGTAGACCCATGGTCCCCCTTCTGTCCTGGGCCAACGCCCCAAAAGGCTTCGGGTGACACTTTGAGGTCCTGTGTTTCGAATACGGTCAGCAGTCGACCCATCATTCGTTTGTCCCTGTTTTAGGCTAACGCGATAGGATGATGTGTTGCGAACATGGTCAGCAGTTATCCTCTATCGCCATGCCACTCATCGCATTCCGAATGCCGGGCATGTGATTCACACTTTTCATGTCCCTTTGTTTGGGCTGATTCCAACGCCCTTGGCGTTATCCCTCTTGTGCACTTGCGCATAGGAACATACCTCAACCCACTAGTGAGTCAGGATGCCCTTATGGACAGACATGGGGAAGACATTACGGGCAGCTTCCTAGCGTAAGCCCCATTCACCAGTGCCACTCCTTAGGGGCACCCGGGCAGCTTCCTAGCGTAAGCCCCATTCACCAGTGCCACTCCATAGCGGCACCCGGGCAGCTTCCTAGCGTAATCCCCATTCACCAGTGCCACTCCTTAGGGGCACTCGGGCAGCTTCCTAGCGTAAGCCCCATTCACCAGTGCCACTCCATAGTGGCACCCAGGCAGCTTCCTAGCGTAAGCCCCATTCACCTGTGCCACTCCTTAGTGGCACCCGGGCAGCTTCCTAGCATATTCCCCATTCACCATTCCCGATCCTTAGCGGCACCCGGGAAGCTTCCTAGCGTAAGCCCCATTCACCATTGTCGCTCCTTTTCAGCGGTAAGCCGTTGACATTCCTATGCAGTGGTAAGCCATTGACAACCCTATCCAACGGTAAGCCGTTGTGATTCTATTCAGCGGTAAGCCATTGACATCCTTATCCAGCGATAAGCCGTTGTGACCCAATCCAGCGGTAAGCCGTTGTGACCCAATCCAGTGGTAAGCCGTTGTGACCCAATCCAGCGGTAAGCCGTTGCGACCCCATTCAGCGGTAAGCCGTTGACATCCCTATCCAGCGGTAAGCCGTTGTGATCCTATGCAGCGGTAAGCCGTTGACATTCCTATGCAGCGGTAAGCCGTTGACATTCCTATGCAGCGGTAAGCCGTTGACAACCCTATCCAACGGTAACCCGTTGTGATTCTATTCAGCGGTAAGTCGTTGACATCCATATCCAGCGGTATGCCGTTGTGATCCTATTTAGCGGTAAGCCTTTGACATCCTCATCCAGCGGTAAGCCGTTGTGACTCTATCCAGCGGTAATCCGTTGTGATCCTATTCAGCGGTAAGCCGTTGACATCCTCATCCAGCAGTAAGCCGTTGACATCCTTATCCAGCGGTAAGCCGTTGTGACCCGATCTAGTGGTAAGCCGTTGAAACCCCCAATTGGCAGTAAGCCGTCGTCAGAAGAACTATGTGGTCTTTGATCCATGTCAAGGCATTGTACATAGGAAGCCTCTTCAAGGCTCAAGCCCGAAATCACCACTACCCCCCTTTACCATGGCCTTACCGACACCTTCCCATCCCCAAGGACCAGAGGGTACCGGTTATGTAAGCCCTAGGGGTGTGGAGTGAACCCACCTCGTCCGAGCTGCAGGACGTTAAACTGCCAAGTACCACGTCCTCAACACATGACGTTAAACTGTGACCCAACCTCGTCTCCCTCACGAAGGGTCCCCCCAGCTCGAACATTCATTACACCACTCGTCTCCACGGGAATGGAACTCTTCCGCACATGGAATGAGATCCTCCTTGTCGGAGTGGTGTATGTTCGCAGGGGAAGGGCTGCCTCAGAGCGTAATCCCCTAACCTTTGGTACGGATGATTGCACCCGTGCATCTCTGTACTTCCCCACTACCAAGGTCAGTGGAGGACGTGATAGGGAACGAGGCACCTCCCATCGTCGGACCAAGGTCTATCTTTCCCGCGCTTTGTCGCGCCATGGGCCTCCATCCTGGAGTAAGTCCCAACACTATGGGCCGCCCAACGCTTAAGCCCCTCTTCGCTTCTAATGGACGCACCCTTCGCGACGTGATCGTCAGGTCTATGCAACCTCTTGTTTCTCGCAACGAGCATGACTCACGTGGGCTTAGAGTGAGCACCGACCCTGACAAAACCCCTTCTGAACTACGAGGTCTTTGATCCATGTCAAGGCATGGTACGTAGGAAGCCTCCACGAGGTTCAAGCCCGCCCGTCTTTCACGTCGGGTTTCACCCCCGTCCAGCATGACGTTAAACTGCAATTCCGGTCCAGTGGTAAGCCATTGCGGCCCACCCCATTTGAACAACGAGGTCTTTGATCCATGTCAAGGCATGGTACATAGGAAGCCTTCACGAGGATCAAGCCCACCAATAGTGGACCAAGGTCTACTTTCACATCGGTTCACCGGAGAAACCCCACCTGAACTACGAGGTCTTTGATCCGTGTCAAGGCATGGTACGTAGGAAGCCTCCCTGAGGTTCAAGCCCAACAAACATTGGCCCAGACCATCTCCTTGTTGGTGTGCCAAGCCCCCATCTCCCATCGGACCAAGGTCCCTCACTTACGTCGGTTCCCCGACACCCACCGCCCGTCGTTTATTCACATCAGGGTTCACTATCGTCCCGCATGACGTTAAACTGTATTCTCCGAACTACGAGGTCTTTGATCCGTGTCAAGGCATGGTACGTAGGAAGCCTTTATGAGGTTCAAGCCCACCACCCATTGGACCAAGGTCCACTTTCACGTCGGTTCACTGAAAAACCCCATTTGAACTACGAGGTCTTTGATCCGTGTCAAGGAATGGTACGTAGGAAGCCTCCACGAGGTTCAAGACCACCAATAGTGGACCAAGGTCTACTTTCACATCGGTTCACCGGCGAAACCCACCTGAACTACGAGGTCTTTGATCCATGTCAAGGCATGGTACGTAGGAAGCCTCCACGAGGTTCAAGCCCACCCATCACCCAATTCACGTCGTGTTCTACCTACGTCCAGCATGACGTTAAACTACATTCTGGTCCAGTGGTAAGACATTGCGTCCCAACCCCATTTGAACTACGAGGTCTTTGATCCATATCAAGGCATGGTACGTAGGAAGCCTTTATGAGGTTCAAGACCACCAATAGTGGACCAAGGTCTACTTTCACGTCGGTTCACCGACACACCCACCCGTCGTTTCTTCACGTCGGGTCCCATCTTCGTCCGGCTTGACATTAAACTGCAATTCCCGTCCGACAGCAAGCCGTTGTGACCACCCCGAACTACGAGGTCTTTGATCCATGTCAAGGCATGGTACGTAGGAATCCTCCCAGAGGTTCAAGCCCGACTCCCATCGGACCAAGGTCCCTCACTTACGTTGGTTCACCGACACCCACCGCCCGTCGTTTATTCACGTCAGGGTTCACTATCGTCCCGCATGACGTCAAACTGTATTCCCTGAACTACGAGGTCTTTGATCCATGTCAACGCATGGTACGTAGGAAACCTTCCCAAGGTTCAAGCCCACCATTAGTGGACCCACTGGTCTACTTTCACGTCGGTACGCTGACGATGCCCATCGGACCAAGGTCCACCTTCATGTTGGTTCGCCGACGATGTTCATCGGGCAAAGGTCCACATTCACGTCGGTTTACCGGCACCATCCCGAACTACGCGGACTTTGATTCCCTACCACAGGGATACGTAGAAAGCCTCCTCAAGGCTCAAGCCCAACTTCACCGTCGCCCCTACGATGGTCCCATTTCATCCTCCTCCACTTCACTCATCCATCCATCACCCATCCTGATTCTCACCCGGGCCGCCACATCCCGGTGGAATCATGCCATCCACCTCCTCGCTGCTCTTAGCGGCGCATGGGCCACTTTCCATGTGTAAGCCCCATCATATCTCCGGGTCGCTGTCCTTTGTGTACACCCCGATTCATCACCCTTTTCCCCTATAGGGAGTGCACCACCACGGATCCGTACTAATTGGGAGTTCTGATCCGTCTCTATGGGACCATAGCTGTCTCTATGCGATATACCAATCTGATCCGTCTCTATGGGACGTTATGATCACCCTCATTCCGTCTCCGTAAGACGTTAAACTCACGGCCTACCTTGTGATAAACATGAGATGCCTGAGGAAAACCTCGGATGGAACGCCTTTGGTGTAACCGTCTCTGCTAGACGTTAATCTTGCAACATACCATGTGTTAAACACAGGAAGCTGAGGAAAACCTCATATGTACGCCTCGGGTTCTGCACCCTTGAGATGCCCTCTTATGAGGAAGAATACAGGTTCCCATATGTCCACGCACCCAGAGATGCCCCAACATTCCTGATGTTTCCGTCTACTCCGACCGAAGGTCGCTACCATGTCAAGACCCTATGGAAAGTCTTGAAGGAAGTAGTGTAATTAACCGGCGTCCATGACAATATGGCACAGGGAATGAGATTCACGAACAACGTATTAAATCTATGAGGGAGACCCGGACTAGGTGATGAGTTCTGAGGAGGAAACCACAGAAGGAAGAACCGACATCCCATCATCTCGTTTCGATCAAGGAGCAAACGTACCTGAATAAGGAACGAATGCCGCCCGCCTTTGGAAAGCGGGAATGCGGGGCAACAAGCAGCGCGTCCTCCACGGACGGATGCGCGCGCCCCGGCGAAAGCGTCGGAAACAATAAGATTACATTAGTATGCATGTTCCGACCAGTCTACTCATGTAGACATGTCAATGTATGTGTATATAAATATTTATGATAATCCTAGATACAAAGGATCAGCTATAATATTCATGAAAGGATTTCCAACTTTTTTATAGGATATGGAAAAAATATTAATCCACATGGTAACCTAATCATTTGTCTATTAATGATATCCATACTGGGTACAAATTTTTTTGATTCCGTGGAATATACTAAACATGGGAACCATATAACAATGAAAACATTTTTTCAGGAATTGGGCAGTATAATCATATTTTTGTGAAGGGGATGTGGTTGTTTTAAATAAATTCCTTGCATGTTCACCATTTTTTTTTTGTCTAAAATTTATAGTGCATTTTCCATGGAATAACGATTGATTTTTGGGGCTCTAATGCATTGAATAGTTATTTTTGATTTTTTTGAAACTATTATTCATAAAGGAAACTCTTAATGGATCCCACATCCATAACATACTACAGACCAAACTTCCAAAGGTAGGTGGTTTGTTAGGTTTTCTGATCCACTAGCACATTGAACCTCACATTGGCTAAGAGGTCGAGTGGTCGGGCGTATCACACCCATTAGGGGAGGGGTGAGTTATAACTATCTACTAGAATCTATTACATATTTTTTATATTATTTCGAATATATTCCTAATATTGACATTGAACCAAATTTTTTAACATGATACTGATAGGTTAAACATTCTTATGTGAGGGGGGATAGTTTTGAATGTCCTCTAGTATATATCCGTTGATCATTATCTATTTCCCATAGACGGGTAGCTGATTATAGTTTGAAGAAGTTTATATAGTAAGTACGTTAATTATTCCTCCAATGAGGTGATGAATATGTTGTGGATCGGATATAACCTCAATGATGTGTCATTTGTATCATGTTGATAACAGTAATAAAAAACCCTATAGCATTTCAAATTTTTGGTGTTTGGAATCATGATGAAATGATATATATGTGGTAGAATAAGCACTAAGAATTTGAGATAAAACCTTATATAGGAATCAAAAATATCCTTTTTATAGAAGAAATATGATTCATTTTAGTTCAATCACACTGTTGGGACATACCTCGAGGCGAAGGCCCTTAAAAGGTGTAGTAATTTCATGCCACTAATCAGTGATTATGTACTGATTCTTTCCTTGATGGCGTAGATTCATGATTAGAATGATATGATTCACGAATCTCCAAAAGGCCATATAAGCTATGGTCTGTGTGAGATATAATGGATATTAGGTAATCGTTCTAACACCATATATATGTGAGACAAACATTGTAATAGATTCCAATAAATGTTTAATATGGATATAGATCAATATTAGGGAATCCAAAATATCATAATTTTTTTAGGAATCTGTGACAAAATCATTCTATTTCATTATAAATCCCATGGTGGAGGATGTATAATGATTAAACCATTAGAATAATTTGGTCTGGATGGTTTAATTGTAACAAAAATGATGTTACATACACAAATGTGGCTTCCCATTGGAACATTGTTCTTAGGATTGCCACATATATACCATGGTTATTGAGGGTACGAAAATTATCATTATTTAGTTGATCAGGAATTACACACTAAGGTTGATATAATATGTGGGATATATGTTTTTATTCCTTAGATCAGTGATTTTGTAGTGATATATCATGAATAAATGGGATGGACAAGTTTATAATTTCTTGTGAATCATACTTAAAATATCCTCATTATATGGCTGAACTATTTTATTTTCTTATTGATATGCCTTAATTTTCATCGTGACATATCAGAGGATGCCTGGACATGTCTGGTTTTATTATTGGCTAGTCCAAAGACAATCCCATTTTTTGGATAACATGTATAGTGAAAATCAAATTATAAGAATTACATGTCAACATTAGATCACTTGATCGAGGTTGAGATATCTAGAGGTCTTTTTAAGATGTTGTTCTCTTGTATTTTTGGCCATCACATGATCTCAGTTTATATACCCGGAGGGGGTTCACATGAGTATGATGACATATCATGGGGATGTCATGAAATTTTGATGACTTATCATGTTTTCATTGTAAAACCTATATGACATGCTTGGGGGTTCCGTGAGATCTGAATATTAAGCTTGTAGGGTTTCACATGAAAAATATGGAATATATGGTGTTCCATGAAATATGAATGGTAATCATATGTGACATCGTGATACCTATATGACATACAAAAGTTTCTCCACATAATTTGGTTGAAAATATGAGGGCATTGAAATTTATTTATTGTGAGCCCAGAGGTCATCAAGTCACTCGGGTGGCATGCGTGAGTGGGAGTCATGTGACTTTATATAAAATATATTAGGGATTTTAAATTATCCCATTAGTATATTAAGGGATGTCAACATGATTCCATTATCATTTCTTGGAGCATACTAATGATCTAGATTAGATATGGGATCCGCATGAGGATAATAAAATATGTTCATTCCATAAGTATCCCATTTTTTAGTTATCATGAATTTTTTTTAATATGTTACTAATATTTGTTCCGTGAAATAATGTTTAGTTTTCACATGATTTAGAATATATTTGGGACATCATTATCGTAACCATACTGACATATGAAAAGTCCTTTTAATGATCTCAATTGATTAGTCAATTTCACATAACATTCATTTTGATCTCTTCGGTTGTCCCACGATTTTTACATGAAAAAAACCTAGCGATCATGACATTGGATTCATCAAGAAACATTATACAATGAATGTATTCATCGCTGCATAGATCTATAGATTCATTTTTGGTGGTGAGGGAGTGGGGGGATTTATATGACTCACCACCCTATTTATCCACCTCATTTTGTGGAATGTATCTCATTTATTCAGTATATATTCATGGGCATCATTTTTATTACATTCATTAAATGATTTAGTCATCGAATATTCTTGGATCATCACATGATTTTTAGTGACTACAATACCATCCCATTAAGACATTCTTTATGAGAACTTATTCAAACAAATGGAATTTCTAAAATATGTGGGATTGTTTAGGGAAATCCAAAACATTTGGTCGATATTTAAAAGGGACATAATTAGATTAGAATTGCTATTGAATGGATTTCTCATGTTATGAGATGAATTTCCCATTATCTTCTATGAGAATAAGGTGTCATGTTTGGGGGACCATCAAGATAACAAGTTGATATTCCATGGGATCTCTCACAACCATGTTTTGTTATTTATGGTGATATTACATTTCAACTGTGATCACAATGGTTATATAACTCCAATTTAATGAAACTATCATACATTCCATTTGTAAGAATATCACTTCATTTACCTCTATATTTCATTATTTATTTTATAATGTAGGAGGATATACCATGTTTATATTAGTGTTGTATTAGAAAATAAGTCTCTCCATTCTTGACGTGTGACCCGAAAAATAATTGATTTTGATTTTGATTCATAAGTATTGTGATGGAAAACCCCTCCATTTAACATAAGAGTATAAGGTACAACATGAAGTCAGCTATACTAATCTGAAACCCTTCACAAGATCATGGTGAAACGTCACTTGGATCTTGTGCGACAAGGTGAACATGTCCACATAGCATTTTCAGTGTCTTTTGAACAATAGTGGTTAATTTCAAGAATATTTACGACTGTGAAATTCCACCTCATTTTGAATACTCTTCTAAAAATTTTACTAGGATTTTTGTTTGGTTGATCAAACTCGCATCGAAAGACAAGTCACATGATCGAAAAGAACTCATATAGAAATTGTCGCGTGATCAACAAATATCTCATCTCCTATCCCTCGAATAGAAGGGATTACCAATGGTCCCCCGCATGATCTCTCGTTATTCATGTAGTAATTTTGACCCACGTGTTCCTTGTATGTTCATATGATATATGAGTTTTGGCCACATATTTATTCCTTTCACCCAAGGAAGAAATAATACCATTGTTTCATGTATCTAGTTACTTGTTCATTTGGAGGTTCTCATTCAATGGTTGTCAAATATAAGGTATTATTTTCAAAATTTAAGATCATTTTATCATATCATTATTCTCATATTATTATTACATGTTCATTGAAATATCCATTTTTTCCATAATGATCATCGTAACTAATACTTTATAATATTTTCTTCCTCTGGTTATGAAGAATGGTTTAATGTATGATAGACTAATAAGGTTGAAGGATGTGAGTCACTATGAGGATGAAGACATAGTTTACTTATGAACATGTATTTTATGATTCCACGTTCCCAAATTCAAATGAACTATACAATATAATAATGGATAATTAAATTATGTAATGGATATTGATTTTTAAGATGTTATATTTCTGGATCTTATGTTTTTGGTTTTTAATATTTTTATCAAATATTGGCTTAGTTATCCTTTAGTGAATAGTTTGAGAAAAAATTGTTGAGATCTATATGGATATGATTGATTATAATTATATGGATAATTATAAGTCTATGAAATTATCCAATAATATTTTTTTGGATAGAGAAAATGGTTTCCATGAAATTAAACCCATATCTAGATACTATATATTTATTTAGTTCAGGTATAGATATTCCTAGGGGTAATAACTACAAAGAATAATGTCTGGCTTCACATGGAGAGTAACCTATCACATTACAGGAGGCCTTTACATGCACCTGAAATGTAACTCCAATGGGATATGCCTTGGATATTCAAGAAATCATTAGAAACCATTATGAAGGATCTACATTATGAAAATGACTAAACCAGGTCAAGGATATGGTTTCTATAGTCAAAAATAATGTTTCATAATTTATAAATCCACTAAGTTATTTTTCATGATTATGTGGGATTCCACAATGGATATTATTTCTAACAATAATATCCTTCTTAGATAATAATAGGAACATGAAGAAATTGGATTAATACTAAATGTGAATGAAAATGTGGTAATGACGAAAAAAATTAGACGAAAACAATAATGATAGATATTTTGTTTATAATAAATTAGTTATACAAATTTAATATAAAAGACATGAACTGTATCCAACTCTTGGACTAACATAATATGATAAGGATAATGTTTTCTAGGAGAGTGGGTGGAAAAGACAGTGATGAAAAGTATATTTGTATTCATAAATTTATATAATTTGGTTGAATCACTCAATAAAATGCATCAATGGAATGATATGATGATTTATGAATGAGGTGTGTCATCCCATACTATTGGAAATGTTGAAATTTGAAGGGAATTTGAATGGTTTCATATAATGGTTGGTTTGTTTATAAACTAAGAATTGGATCATAATTTCAATTGTTGGAAGACTTCAGTGTGTCATTTTTATACTTGGTCTAAGGAGCGATGAGTTCCTCTAGTGATCCAATGAGTTAAAGTAATTTTAAACCCAAGAAACTCAAAACTGGAGAAGAATCACCATCTCACAAGGTTTTTCAGAAACCATTTAAACCTAAAGTAGTAACCATGTGACATATCATGTGATAGATTTGGTATTCATGGGTTGCAGATGATATCATAAAATATTCACTTATCATGCACGCTTAGTTGAACATTGGTAGTTTGTGTGCACTGCTCATCTCAAAGTTGGAGCATGTCTAGGGAAACACTATGGGAAAACTATGTGGGTTAGGGTTCTATAGTAGTTCAAGCCACATGATCCGTACACATTTTGACCAACCAAGTGGAAAAACCATGCAACATAGTATGGAGGGTGAAATTTCCAAATTTTCCTTATTGGGTGTTTTAATTAAACTCTTTCATTTCCCTCCCACATTTCAGTGGGTGAATCATCCCCCATCCCATGTGAGGATTCTTTAATTCATACCCCAGGATTTGATGGATCTCAGCTATTTCTGGTTATAATTGATCACTTTAACTCCCTATAGATTCCTCTATGTGTGATCTATCATCCAATTGAGCGTTTATCTGTTTAATTTCACATGAAAAAATTATCATGGTGTGAGGTTAGTTTCGATTTTTTGATGGTGGAAGTCTATATTAATTAATTTCTCTAAAACCAAACCATATAATGACTCAATATTGGGATAGTGTGTATTCTATAGAATGAGGTAGGTGGTATATAGATTTCCACTCATGTTCTGTCATTTTTATAAAATTTAGTCTTATGTCAAGTTCATGTCTTATCCATTGTCACCTCAAAATTTTGAATTTCATTGAATCAAATTACTTAGGCAACATTATGATTCCTCTAGACTCATTAATATACTGTTGGAGGCTATAAAATCTACCTGAATATCCATTGGGATGTTTCTCATAATTTTTCATGATTAATTATAATGTCTTACTTTTTCTGGTCCACCACATTGGGTATGATTTTACTCCTATGATAAACAGTAATACTTTCTTGTAAGAGACCCTTGTTGTAGATTGTTTCCTTTTTCTTATGGATGAATATTATTATTTTTAATCATAAAAAATGAAATTTTTAATAAAAATGTCACATTTTCAAATAAAACCAGTCAATTGAGGTGCTTGGTATATAATCCAAACAATATATGATTTTTTCAATGTTAGGATTGGTGGCATGGTTAGGACATGGGCCATATTACCATGTAATTTAAATGTTAAATGGTATTGATCATATCCTTTAGTTTTTTTACTTATTTTATGGATTTCTAACATAAATATCCTCCTACCGTGCACATTATTAATGATTACTATTGCTTATACAAATACCCTATTTTGTGATTAAATATAAAAAACAATTCTTTCATTTTTTACGCTTCGATCGATACCTGGATTCCATTTTATAGAAGAACAATGATGGGATCAGTGTATGATTGATGCTTCATAATCGTTGGAGATACATGAAATATCATGGATAACCTCACAGTGCATGTTACTTTACTCTACGTGATTGATCTTGGTTCCCCAGGGAGCACCTATGGATAAGATAGGTGAAAAGATGGTTACAAAATTCCACGAGTGAGACTAAGACATCCTTTGTGAGATAATAGGGAATGTATCATATGGGACATGTTTAATTTAACCTGAAAGTGATAATTTTACACCACATATCAATTACATGGATGAAATCTATGAGTTTTGAATAATTATTACTATCTTACTATAGAACTCATGATTCATATAAAGTTCCACTTAGATATGAAAATCCTACTTTTTATTACGCACATAAACATAATTTATTACATAAAATTAACTTGATAAAACATATAATATTGATAAGTCTATCATCTGTGGGGCATAAGAAAATTACATAACAACTTAGAATGAAAAACACACAACATCATTACTGAAAACATCCTTTACATGACAACTATATTCCCTTGTGCTTGAATTGCATTAGATAATCTGAGGAAATGCATTAGAAAAGGGTGATTTATAGTGCCTAGTAAGAAAATTAACATGGATTAACATGATAAATATAATACATCGTAGTTAGTAATTATATTAATAGATCATAAGGGAATCTTGTAGATAAATACATTATAAAGCATGATAATCATAACAAGGAGATGTGGAAACCACCCATATCATGGAATTACCATGATCCAAGGCTCATTACACCTGGAGCATGAGTAAACCCTCAATGCAGATGATTCATGAGTAAACCCTCATTTCAGATGAATTATCCTGAGTCAACAGACATTTCTCATGACTTATCATGATACTATACATTACCAAATGCATTGGAGCGCTATCAGGGTGCACCCTTCTTAAATATTTCATTTCCTGCATAAGTGTGACACTTTGATCATAAAAATAGGATTCATAATCATTTATTAAATAATAAAGGATTGTGGAATTAATATTTGAAACTCTATTAATCAATAATTGAATGTGGATAAAGTTCAATTTATATGATAGATAAATGTGCATGGTATTCACTACATAATGACTTGTCATGGAATAACATGGTGGAATTTCGGTAGCATAACAATGTGATATAAGAATTCATAAAAATTGTCTATGATAGAGAAAGGAGTGTCTCGTAATATTTAAATGAAATATAAACTAAGGGGTTCATATAGATACATGTCCCAATAATTGTAATGGAATTAAGATTCATGATAAAAAATAATTACTTGAATGTAAATGAGGAGAGAGAAATGTATTACGGAATTCTGACATGATAACAGGTGTACATGAGAATCATTAATGAAATTGAAAGGGGTCTCTAATCAGTCAAATAAAAAAAGGGTTATATGGGGGAGGTGAGAGATCATACCCCATCATTTATTATTGAATATAAAAGGTCATAAAAATATAAGGAATCATGGACATAAATAAGGAATGTGAGAATCCCATACTTGGATGTGTCATCCCAAAGGCTTGGGAGGTGCATGAGAGAGTCTTCATGGGTGATTGGGGTGCCTTGGAAGGATTTTCGAGAGGGGATGTTAGGGGTGGGTCATAATAAAAAGTCTTTGAGTGCGGAGGAAGTGTAATCTTGGGATGGTTTATAAAGGAAATTAGAGGGAATTCTTTATTATTTAGGTTTGAGACACCACACATTAAAATAATCAAACAAACAATCTGGCCCATGGTTCTTTCCTATGGATTTAGGAAAAGGGAAGTAGAAAAAAATATTTTATATGGCCAATGGATGAACATTTTACAATAATAGGGTTGCTATATGTGGAGGTGAGTCACACTCTCAAGGAAATCAATTTAAAAAGATAAAATGGTTTATATGTCTTTTATGGTACACTAATGATTTATAAAGTCAACCAAACGAACATCAAATTACATTATATTATTCGAAAAACATATTTTGGACGAAAATATTTTTCATTATATTTTATTACATCACTATGGGACTTTATGATGTCATAAAACAAATTATATATTTAAATCATATTTAATTTTTACCCAAAAATTAAAAGGTATAAGAAAATTTTGAAAAATGTACCATTGGATAACATCGACATCCTAATTACAATAATAATATTAATTACATCTAAATAATTTTCTAAATATGTGAATAAAAGCCGTAATTTATCTAAAATTCATGGGTTTTGAAAAAAAAAGGCTGCCAAACATTATTAAAAGATACCATTTTATTTATAAAAATTATATGATCATTTATAAATAATATAAGTAATTTATCATTAAAATTAATTTATTATAATACCATTTACTTCAAAAGTACATTAATTTATCAAAATATATTTCATAGTTGAATATTAATTAAAATTAATACTATTTGTGTATTATAAACTAATTACAATTTAAAAATTATAAAATTAATATATATTCTTTATTATATAAAATATTAATGCACATAATCCTATTGTTATATTCTAGTTACATAACCCCTTATAAAACCCACACAAGACCCTAGGGTAAGGTGCATGATGGCGACAGACTCTTGGGGTGGCTCAGATAACATATCTTAGGTGGTAATATCTATCAACTTCCACTTCTCCTATATGGGGTTATGTTAAATCTTCATGTGTTTATGCTCGGATTGGGCTAGGTCAAGAGAATAGCCCAATGATTCCACCTCCTTTCTGAGATCCGATAAATGGGATTCAAACGGGGCAAGTCTACTTGATGAGTCCATATCTTCCTTTTTCTAAGTAAATTGGATTTGATAAAGAACTATATTTATAATAACCATGTGATCAATGCTCAATGGGAATATTAGCAATAGACACAATTCATAATAGTATTTTAAAATACAAAACATAAAACCAATTAAGTGCATACATTTTACATAACAATAAGAGGACATTTAAATAGACAAAGAGAACATTTCATTAATGAATTAAGGTTTCATTACAATCCTCCCCCATTAAGAAATTTCTCCCTTGAAAGTTTCTTTTTACACACTAAAATAGATGTGGGTAACTATGCTTTATCACTTCTTATAAATCCCAGGTCTCTTCTTCAAATTTGTTGATTTTCCATAACCCCATAATGAGGGGCATTGTCTTATTTTGTAGAAATGTTTCTCTATGATCTATGATCTTCACTGGTTTTCCATCGTAAGAATGATCGTCCGCTTGTTGTACTACATCTGATGAGAGTACATGTTAAGCGTCTGGTATGTAATTCTGTAAGGGATATATATGAAAGACATCATGTACTTTTTCCATGGTTGGTGGATGTGATAGTTGATAGGCCACAACCCCGACATGATCAATAATCTCGAAGGGGCCAATGTACCTAGGATGCAACATCCCCTTATTTCAAAACCACATGACCTTATTCAATGGAGATATGTGTAGAAACACCATGTATCCAACTTTGAACCCACCGTCTCATCGACGGTTATCTGCATAAATATTCAATCGAATTTGGGGTGCCTTGATATTCTGCTGAATGGTTTTCACATTTTCCTTCCTTTCATCGACTATTTCAGGTCCTAGAATCTTATGCTCAATGGCTTCATCGAAACACACCGGTGTTCATCACCATTTCCCATAAAGGGCTTCAAATGGTGCCATTCAGATTGTCGAGTGGTAAATAATATTGTATGATAATTAAACTAGTGTAAGATGTTGGTCTCATCCTCGTTTGATGTCTAAAAAACATGATCATAACATATCTTCTAGTGTCTAAATATTTCTCTCAGATTAGAAATCTGGTTGAGGATGATAGGACATATTGTGGTTCAGTTCTATTCTTAGATCATGTTAATGGATTTTCTAGAATATAGAGGTGAATCTTGGATCATGATTGGATACAATTGATAGCCGTACTCCATGCATCCTTACCAATTATTTAATGTAAATCCATGAATGTTAATACAAATAGAAATCCTCTCGAATCACAATAATGTGAGATGTCATCTTAAGGTGATCCACTACAACCCATATAGCATTATTTTATCTGGATGTCCTTGGATATCCAATGAAAAATTCCATGGTAATGTTGTCACATTCCCATGATGGTATGGGTAGTTCTTGCATCATCCCTTTAGACTTTTCCTCTAAGCATTCACATACTAACATATCGGGCACTTTGATGTATACTCATCAATATTCCATTTCATATTTTCCCACCAAATGTTTTCTCAGAGATCTCAATACATATTTTTTCTCCCCTGGTTAATTGATAAGGTCGAACTATGTGGGTCATTCAGAAGCACTTTCTTTATCACTAGATCAGATGGTACGCATAATCGTGACCCAAATCTCTCAATTCCACCATTGCCAAACATGAACTTTGATGATTTCCAATTTCTGATAGCTTCCACCGTTTTCATAACTTCCACATCCTTTCTTTGAGTATCCTTTATTTTCTCTGAGTGGGATGTTTGAGTCATCATTTGAGAAAGGATTGATGATGTTATTCCCTTAATGATTCCCATGTCCATCCATCACAAATCTATGAAGATTGGATCCTTATCAATTCAAATCATTGAAAAAATTGATGGATCCTTTCAACATAGAGCATCTACCTCCTTGTTCTCATTCCCATGGTGGTAATGGAATGAGTAGTCATAGACTTTGATCATCTCTAATCATCATCATTGGCGCATATTCAACTCTTTTTGTGTGAATATATTCATGAGGATTTTGTGTTCTATATATATTTCACTCTTCTACACAAAAAGATAATGCCACCAAATTTTTATAATGAAGATCACCACAACAAACCCCATATCATGTGTTGAATAGTTTTTCTCATGAACCTTCCATTTCCTTTAAGCATAGGTAATGTCATTCTCATTTTTTCATCAACACATAGCCCATGCCCTTCTTTGAAGCATCACTGAATACCCAAAAAGTATATCGACATGTGGGTAATGTGAGCACGAGGAGAGTGATAAGACTCTTTTTCAACTTCATAATGCATTATTGACATTCATCAATCCATGAATACTTTAATCCATTCCAAGTTATCATGTTAAGAGGGTTGGAAATTCATGATCAATTTTCACACAAATCGTTGATAATATCTTGTTATCCCAAAGAAGCTACAGATATTAGTTACCAATGTTGGCTTCAGACATCGCTCTATTTTAGAAATCATGGACGGATCCACAGATATCTTACTATATGTGATGATATGTCCCATAAATGAGACTTCATTCAACCAGAACTCACAATTCTTGTACTTTTCATAGAGCTTCTCCTTTAGAAAGTTCTCTAGTACAGTTCATTGATACTCCTCATGATCCTCCTTGGTTTTGAAGTATATTAGAATGTCATCTATAAAGGCTACCACAGATTTTTCAAGGTAATATCTAAAGACTATATTCATCATGTCCATGAAGATTGATGGATCATTAGTTAGTCCGAAATGCATTAGTATGATTTCATAATGCCCATATCCTGTACAATAAGTAGTAATGGGGATATATTCCTTCTTCACCCTTACTTGGTAATATCCTGACCTCAAATATACCTTGGATGTTAATTATTATCTACGTAGCTGATCAATAAATTCATCAATATGGGGAAGAGGATACCTATTCTTTATCGTGATTTTTTTGATCTCGGGATAATCAATACCAAGGCACATTGACACATCCTTCTTCATGATGAAGAGGACTGGTGCGCCCCATGGTGAATCACCTGGGCATATAAACCATTTATCAAGATTCTCCTGTAGTTGTTTCTTTAGATCCTAAAGCTATACAATGGAAATTCTTTACAGAGTCTTGGATATTGGCAACGACCAATATATAAGGTCAATTGAGAATTCCACATCTCTACTTGGAGGGAGACCAGACAATTCCTCGCGAAACACTTTAGTGAATTTCCTAACAATATGTATGTCTTCAAGGATAGTTGATTCCATATACTCAAATTTCTAAGCCAGATACACGTGATCATAGGGTAATAATATCCATTCTTGAGATGATGGAGCTAAAGAAGATTCATCTTCCTCCTAGAACGTGTACATAATCGGATGTCTATTCTCTATGTAGGGAGTGATTTCCCTCATAGAAATTTATGTTTACTATATATAAGGAAAGTTAATCTATACTGATGACTACATAAAATTTCACCAGAGGGATAATGAAGATGTGCGTTAGGAATTTCAGTCCACAAATTAGGACAAGGAGGAGTTATATTCAAGGGATGCAAAGATTTCCCAATTTTCATTACTCACTAACATCTCTAATTCCATGATTTTTGGTGGTGTTGGGATTTTTTTACTCAACTTTCAGGATATAAAAGAATGCGTAGAACCTAAATCAATAGTTATGGTCGGTATTCATGATTGAATAACTAATATACGTGTCACCCATTCATTTTCGGGGTTCACTTCGCCTGTAGTAAAGGAAAAAGCTTTCCCTTTTTGCATTGGATGTTGTTGATTGCCTTCAAAAACCCTTTCATTAGGGCACCAATTTTAATGATACCATGCATCATAGAAGTTAATGAACTGAACAATGTGTTGAGATTTGAAAGAAGTGTTCCTATCCTCTGTTGCAACTGTGGGTTTTTCTTGTCGAAAGTTAACAGATAGGTGTCCTTATCTTCCACTCTAAATAATTTACTCGTCCCCTTCAAGATATTTATGTGGTGCTTCATTCCACACCATTGGAAAGTGGGGTTTTGTATATTCTAAGCACTATTGGATTTATCCCGCATAATGCCAGAATTGAAGTCCACCTTATGGTTTGTATCCCCATGATACCCCTGAGATGTGACGATTTCTATTTTGAACTTGAGGGAAAATAATGAAATTTCCTCATTGATGTTGATGTCAATTATCACCAAGGATTTTCATAGGCTAGGTTTCAGCCCACCAAAGAGGTGGTCAGCCTTACATTCGGGGTAACCACAAATCTGAACGATTATTGTGCATGACTTGTGAGGTTTTCCATGTACACTCTAATAGATTCATCATCATTTTTCTGGAGGGAATTGAAGTCCCTTTCCATCTTAAAAAATAGGTTTCACAAAAAATATTAATCAAAAAACATCATCCGGAAATCCTTCCATTCCAACGAATCGATCCCCTACATAGGCTTCATATTTTTGATCAATAACCACCCCTAATCAGCTTCACCCTCTATACAATAAGTTGCCAGTAGAACCGTATCATTTTCAGTTGAATGAATGATGGAGAAGATATTATCAGTGTATTTGGCCAATTGTTTGGTGATTGAGGTAGTAGATGATTCATTATAAGTATGAGGCCATTGTCTCATGAAACTCTTGATAGCGACTTTTCTTTCTTTGGGGGGGGGGGGTGGGGGTTGAATGTTCTTATTGACCCGTGTTTCTATTCAATGTGTGAGTTAAATGAGAGAGTATCGAGACAAAGTTCATGATTCTCACTCCATTCTAACTTGGGATTTCATTAGAACAATCATTGCTTTGATTTTAACATCATTTGTTCGCTCGATTCCTCCTATTATTGGCCATTGGATGGAATAAAAGGAAAGATATGGGTTACAGATTAAGGGTAATCCAGGGACCAACCGGATGACATTTAAATTTCTTTTATTCCTTAACTTATGTATCTATATGGTTCAATCTATGAAGTTCATGATATACATTCTAACATTTATTCATAGATGCATTTTTTTAAAATTCCCTTAATAATGGTTCATACTAAGCTTGTTAATTTACAAAAGAATATCATTCAGGTGTGTCATAATCAAGTATGATGCAAGGTCCATTGTCATGTACTAGGATACCCTAGGTCAAGCTTGAAACTCATTGTCAGAGTTTTCACACCTAGTTACATTTGTGCCCGAGCCACATCTACATGCTCATATCTAGACATGGATGTATTTTCTTGATAAACCACATACTCAATATTCAAAAAAAAATAGGGATATTTTTTATACATATTCAAGTCTCTAGGTCTTCACTGGGGTTTTCTAATACTAATCCCAAATATAACTAAACCTTCCTCTGATACCAACTACGCCAACCCTGATTTTTATTACACACATAAACCTAATTTATTACATAAAATTCACTTGATACAACATACAATATTGATAGTTATAGTGTCTTTAAGGCTTAGGAGAATTACATAACAACATATATCATAAAATAGACAACATCATTATCTAAAACAACCTTTACATGACCACTGCATTCCCATATACAAAGCATCGTATGGGATAACCTGAGGACAAACATAAGAAAAGGGAGAGCATTAAAGCCCATTATGAGAGTAAACATGGAATAACAAGTGGAATACAATACATGTTATTCAATATGATTATAAATGGAGTACAAGAGACACAATAATATAAAGGCATGATAAAACATGATAATCATAACATGGAGATGTGGCAACAACACTGAACATGGAATTATCATGAGGCAAGGCTCATTGCACATGGAGCATGAGTAAACCCTCATTGCACGTGATTCATGAGTAAAAACTCCATTAACATGAATTATAATGAGTCAAAACCCATTTCACATGACATATAATGATGTTATAATATACCAGATGAATTGGACTGCTATCAGGGTGCACCCTTCTAATCCCCCAATCGTTGTACAATGTATCAACTCCATTACAATGATCTTCTCCATCCTTCAATGTTATGAAGAATTGAAGGTTCTCATGGTTTTTTATCATATGGATGGGGAAGATGATTAATGGTGGACATTGATTGAAAATCAGAATCTTGAGGAGGATATAGAGTTGTTGGAATACAAGTATTTCTGGAAGATGTTTTTTGAAAAATATTTTCCACGCACCCTCCGGTATAAGATGGATAAATAATCCATTTCACTCAAGGAAAAAAACATCGAATATGTTAGAGTGTATGAGGAAAATTCCACAAGGCTTTCACGATATGCAATCGTCTTTGTCGTTACCCTCAAATGCAAGGTTGGCCACTTCATTGGTGGAATGAAGCCAAGCCTGTGGAATGTTCTGGAAATCCGTTACTTTGATAGCTATGAGGAAATTTTTGGATGTGCCCTTAGGGTTGAAATAGTGATCAGTGAATCTCAAGGGTATCAGGGGGATAAGAAGAATATGGTAAACTTCAATTATGGAAGTCTTATAGAGAAATCCAATGGTGCTATGAAAATCCATCACCCCACATGAAAAAGATTTGGAAAGAAGCATCCTGCAAATTTTGAAAAGAGGATGAAGAAATGCTTTTGATGTAGATTAGAAGGAATCATAGATATTAACAACCAAAAATAAAAAATCATAGTTACGAAAAAGGAGAGAAATGCTCTGTTCGATCCTCATTTCATTGTTTACTAAATCAACTAAAAAGAACCATAGAAACGTGAAAACAGTTCCCAAAGCCTTGGGTTTTTTCAGGCATCCATCACTATATATAAAGTAATCCTCGACAGTGAAGTGGTGATAGGTACACTAGTTCTTCATTCAAGAATAGCGAATGTACTTTTTGATTCTGATTCTACTCATTCTATTATATCTCTAAATTTTAGTAGAAAAATCCCAACATCACAAAAAAATAATGTATGTAAAGATGTCGGTGAGTACGAAAAATGGATAAATCTTTGTATTATAGGAATATAACTCATCCCAAGTCATAATTTGTTGATTGAACATACAATATAACCTCATCATACTCCCTATGGTGGAATTTGATGTAATTCTCAGCATGGATTGGCTTCACGTATATAGATCTAACATAAATTGTCTTGATAAGGAAATCACTCTTCATGTGGAGAATCAACCCCCGATTATGTAAAACTCCATGGATGGGGATGAATCTTATTTACTTCCATAATCTCAAGTGTGGATATTATTTCCCTAGGATCATGCGTATCTGGCTAATATTATTGAGTTCATAGAGGTAACCAACCTTGAAGACATGCCAATTAGGAGGGAATTTGATGAAGAGTTTCTCGAGGAATTGGCTGGTATTCCTCCTAGAATAGATGTTTAATTCTCAATTATTCTTATACCTAGGGCATTCTCATTATCCAAGACTCTGTATAGAATGGATCTAGAGGAGTTTGTGGAGATGAAAAAAACAACATCATGAGAATCTGGATTAAGGGTTTATACTCCCATGTGTTTAACCTTGGGGGTGCACCGGTCCACTTCATCAAGAAGAATGACGGTCAAGTGCACCATTTAATTGAGTATCATGAGCTCAAAAAATCACAATAAAGAACAAGTATCCTCTACCACGAATTGATGAACTTTTCGATCAACTGCATGGGGAACAATTATTCTCTAATGTTGATTTGCAGTCGGGATATTATCATGTAAGGGTGAATATGGAAGATATCCCAAAGACTACTTTACTACAAGGTACGAGCACTATAAATCCATTTTAAAGCCATTCAGACTCACTAATGCTCCAGAAATATTCATGGATTTGATAAATAGAGTCATTAGAGATTACATTGACAAATATATTGTAGTATTTAAATATGATAATATAATATATTCTAAATCTATGAATGATCATGAGGAACAACTAAGAATTTTACTACAAACCCTGTAGAAGGTGATTCTCTATGCAAAGTACATCATGTGTGAGCTCTGTTTGAAGGATGTATCATTAATGGGCCATATCATCTCAAGAAATGAGATATCTTTGGATCCCACAATGATAGGTGAAATAGAGAGATGGCCTAGTCCTATATCATTAATGGATATTAATAGCATCTTGGGGTTAGCATGATTTTATAAACTATTTGTGAGAAATTTATCACGATTGTCAAACCCTCTTACCAAAATAACTCTGAACAGATTAATGGATTATTGGAGTGATGAATGTGAAAAGAGTTTCAAGGAGTCAAAATTAGTCTTATCAATGCACCTGTATTCACATTACCCATAAGTGGAGACCTTTTTGTGGTATTCAATGATGCTTTAAATAGGGTCTTGGGTAGTGTGTTGATGCAAAATGACAATGTCATTGCTTATGATTCAAGGAAATTGAATGTTCATGAGAAAAACTATCCAACACATGATCTGGAGTTTTCTACAGTGATCATAAATTTAAAAATTTGGAGGCTTCTTCTATTTTTGGAGAAGTTTGAAATATATATGAACCATAATAGAATCATGTATATACTCACAAATAAAGAGTTGAATATGATCCAATGAAGATTGTTATAGCTGATCGAATACTATGACATCTCAATCCATTACCTCCCTGGGAAAGCAAAAATGGTAGAGGATTCTCTATGTAGAAATTATCCAGTAATTTAGTCATTGATGACAATTGACAAGGATCCAATATTCATAGATTTGTAGAGGATGTACATGTGAATCATTAAAGGTGGAACATCATCAATCCTTAATCAAAAGATTACTGAACCATCACTCTTAGATAAAATAAAGGATGTTCAAAGAAAGAATGTGGAAATTCTGAAAATTGATGAAGGTATTAGAAATGAAAAATGCTCAGAGTTCATGGTATATAAAGATATATGTGTGAGATTTGTGTCATGATTATGTGTACCATCCGATCTATAGATAAATAAGAAGTTACTGAATGGCGCACATAACTCAACCTTCTCTATTCAATCGGGGATCCCAAAGAATTATCGAGATCTCCAAGAATCATTTTGGTGGGACCATATGAAAAGGGTGATTTCTGAGTATACATCAATGTTTAGAGTATGAAAGCAAATTAAGGCTGAGTGGGAATAGTATAATGGGATGATACATCCTATACCCATACCGAAATGGATGTGGGACAACATTACCATGGAAATTATCACTGGAATTCTAAGGACATCCAAACGAAAAAATTACATATGACTTGTTGTGGATCACCTTATGATGAAAGCTCAAATCATCAAGATTTTAGAGGACTTTTAATTGGATAGACTTGCAAGGATTTACATTAATAAAGTGGTAATGCTGCATAGATTACCACTATCTATTTCACCCAATCATGATCTGAGATTCACCTCGATGTTCTAGAAAATCCACTAGCATGATCTAAGATATGAACTGAACTTCAATATAGAATATTATTCACAAACCTATGGCCAATATGAGAGAACTATTTATACATTGGATGATATGTTATGATCCTATTATATGGACATCAATGATGGATGGGACCAACATATTCCACTAGTTGAATTGTCCTACAATAACAGTTTCCACTCAAGCATTCGAATGGAACCTTATGAATCCCATTATCGGAAAAGGTGTAGAACAATAGTGTGTTGGGATAAAGTCGGTGAGCATAAGCATCTAGGACCAAAAATGGTTGAAAAAATGGTGGAAAAAGTGAAAAACATTTAGCAGCATATTAAGGTCTCCCAAAGTCGAAAGAATAGTTATGCAGATAACCATCGACATTACCCTGAGTTCAAATTTGGAGACATGGTGTTGTATTTATATCTCTCTATAATATGGACATGAGGTTTGGAAAGAAGGAGATGTTATTTCATAGGTACATCACCCGTTTTGAGATTATTGATCGTGTCGGCTCTGTGGCCAATCGACAAGAACTTCCACCTACCATGGCCAAAGTACATAAAGTCTTTCAGGTAAGTATCTTATAAAATTACATATCAAACCCTTTAAATGTACTTTATTCAGAGGTAGTATAGCTAGAGGATGATATTTCATAAAATGATCAACTAGTGATGTTATCAGTTTGTATAGGAAATGTTCAACAAAATATGATAATTCCCATCGTCAAGGTGGTGTGGCAATTCCACTTGTTTGAAGAAGCAATATGGGAATCAGTAGAAGTGATGAAACAGAGTTACCCACAACTATTTTAGTGTGGGAAAAATAAAATTTTAAGGGAGAAATTTCTTAAGGGAGTAAGATTATAATGACTCAACATTTCATTAATCAAAATTCCTCTTGATCTATTTGAATTTCTTCTTATGGTGATGTAAAACATATTAACTAATTTGGTTTTAGGTTTTGGTTTTTAAAATACCATTATGAATTTTGATCGATGGTAATATAGTCGTTGAAAAGTTATCACATGATTATTATAAATATAGGGCTTTTACAAATCCAATTTACTCAGACAAAAGAAATGATGGCCTCATCCAGTAGACTTTCCCCATACAAAGCTAATTTTCGAGCGCTCAAAAATGAGGTGGTGTAATTCGGCTTCACTCTTGACCAAGCCCAAGCCAACATTGAATACATTATTCTCGAGAAGAACCACCTAAGGTAGAAGTGATGTTGATAGAGATAACCACTAGAGATATGTTATCCGAGCCACCGTAAGAGATTTTCACCATTATAAAGCTTACCGTAATTACTTATGGGGGTGTTTTAAGGGGTTATGTAACAAGACCCTAGAACATTGATAGTTCATATTATTTTTTTATATAATAATCAATATACATTCATTTTATTAGTGTTACTTTGTAATTTTTTTTTAAATCATAAATAGTAATTTTAGATAATATTCAACTAAAAAGCCTATTTTGATAAATTAATGGATTTATTAAATAAATAAAATTGTAAAAAAATTATTACTATTATTAAATTAATTTTTATCAAATATAAATTATTGTATAAATTTATGAATTCAGTAGTAAATTTTATTGTGCTTTGAAATCTGTTTTTGTTAAAACACATGTTTTTTTTAAAATGTCCATTTTTATTATAAAAATGAAAACTCACATATTTAGTAATTTACTAAGATAAAAAGAATATTATTTATTGAATCAAGATTCTGAAATTATCAAAAAGTGAATTTTACATAATTTTCCGAGAGAGTGGATTTTTTGGGAAGAAAATTAAATACCGTTTAATTATATAATGTGTTTTAAAAAATCATAATGAACTAATAGTGATGTAATAAAATTCTATAAACATTATGTCTGACCAATTTATGATGTACCATTCAAATAATGTAATTTCATTTTTGTATGATTTATTTTTATAAATACTTAGTTGACCCTCAAATACTTATAAAACATATTTTTTTTAAATTGATTTCAATGAGAGTGTGACTCACCTCCACAAATGAAACCATATTATTTTGAGGAAAAAAATTGTCCATATAAAAAATGGTTTTCCACTACCCTTTGAAAAAACAATGGGAATAACCCAGGGGATATTTTGTTGATTTGATTTGTTTAATTTGTGGTCTCCCAAACCTACATAATAAATAATTCACTCTTGTTTCCAATATAAACCCACCCATGCTCCCACATCTTACTAACTCAATGCCTTTAGAGTTCGACCAACCCCCACCCTCCTCTCTCTATAATCCTTCCAAGGTACCCCAAGCTACCAAGAAGTCTCTCTCAATCCCCTCCCAAGACTTTGGGATCACACATCCAAGTAATGTATTCTCACTTTCCTAATTTCTGTAATAGTTTCTTAATATTGTTATGCCCTTTTATTTTCAAGTATAAGTGTTGGGGTATGATTTCACACCACTGCTATACTGCTCTAATTATGTTTGAATGATGGGAGAACCAATTCTCTTTCATTAATTCCTCCCGTGTACTCTAACAACTGGGTCCCAACGACAATAGAGACACCCTGCCTTTAAGATGACCATCGGGTCTAGGCACACCAGGTACCACCAGTTTCCCTACAGACACGTGGTCACCACCCTTGGGACCACACATATGGCCAAATGGGTTTCTGACTAATGAATATCTCCATCGGCCAACACATGTAGTTTGTAGTGGGCTTTTTCCTCACTTACACACACCCTGGGAAATTTCCCATAAAGTCACCCATCCTAATCACTAATTCCGGCCAAACATGCCGAACTATGGAGTTTTAATCTGGTAGGATATGGAAAATAAAGAATCACCTTGTTGAAACAAGTCATTTCATTTATTCATGTATCCATTTTTCATTTTGGGGTGTTACAATCACCCCCTTCAGTGTAAAGACCCGAAGCTTAACGTACATGGACATTAAATTACATTTGCGGAATACTTAGTACATAACAAAAAACACACACACACAAGGATCATAATAGTTTAGTGTCTTTGGAAACTTGGAATATAATCTTCTAATCGTGGTGAAAGATCTTCAAAATCTCCCATAAAGATCTTCCTTTTTTTTACCTAAAACCTTTCTTTATATCCTGGGGAAAAGAAAACATAAAAGGGTGAGCTCAAATTCTCAGTAAGGGTAAACAAAAGAAATATCAATCACATCATACACATAAGCACATAACTTTTGGAAATCTTAACCTGCAAAAGAGATCATAATTTCATAACATGGGGTAAATTATGGCAGTGAAATGTAATCACAATAATCATAACATAAAACATGAAACTTTTCGGAATACACACATAATCATAGATAATCATTTCTTGTTATTCAAGACACATTGCCAAGACTATCTTAGTGGACAAAGTCCCTTTCTGAATCAAGTAACCCTCGTTTCAGTCCTGTTTCACTGAACCGGTATAACCTACCGTTCCAGCCATGTCTATCTCATGAGATATAAAATCATTACCCAATGCATTGGAGGGAGATACAGGTCCCACCCATCTTATAATGAATCCTTTATTATGTGTGCCAAATAATCATAAATCATACATCACCGCATAACACATATAACAAAAATGGGATTCTTGAAACATCATGACATCATAAAAAAAATCATATAAGGTAAATGACTTCATAAAAATAATTCCCTCAAAACATAATCAAATCAATTTAATAATAGGGTTAAAAACAGAACCATATATTATCTTAGATGGAAAATAATTTTGATAAAACAGTTGAACTCCATTTTTGAGGAAAATATCCTTTCTACTTCAAAAACACTTTTCTTTTCATAACATGTCATACAATTATAAACTAAAATAAGTTGATTAAAAATAAAATTGAAAACTTATAATGGAAGATTCTTGGAAATAATGTTTTAAAAATCCATTTCTTGCCGTATAAGTTAAAAAAAACATTCTTCGTACTTTTGTCGGAAAAGTCAAAAAAGCACCTTGTATGAAAAACGTCGAAAGATTCCTTTCATAATTTTTACTAAAAACTCACCGAAGGGTAAAATTGGATTTAAAAAATTGTAGTTGGATGGAAATAATATTACATATTGAGGAAACATGGATGTGGATGATAAAATACACCCCATTAAATACCAAAGTATAAACAATCTCGGATAAAAATGAGATTGTGATATTTCCCTTACCTTAGGTCCGATTTGCTTTGTACATGTCTGAAGCTCCTGTATAATGGTTTAAATAATGTCATTGACTTATTACAGAATCATATTCATTGTTATGATATCATATATGGTTCACTTATGACATTATATTACCCGTTCTTTTGTAAATTCCATGTTAAAGAAGCGTTTTGGGTAAAATCGTTTCATTTATCGTAGGTGTTTTGACTTGTTGTTCTTGACATTATTATTACTTATATCATGATTTAATTACTTCCAGAATATAAAATATGATTTATATATCATATATATTCAGTATATATATATATATAATAGATAGATAAATGAAATGAAAAACACCGTTCATGGAGACGGTAGTCCGTACGTACGCATGAACGCTGTTTTCGTTTCCTTATTGAATTGAATAGAATTAAGTAGATGACATACATATAAATATACATAAATACAGTATCATTATTATGTCATATATTTCATTAGTACTTATTATATATAATTTATAATCATTCATGAATGGTTAATCATTGAGAATGAATCTCATCGCGTCGTGGAGACGGTATTCCGTACGTATGCACGCGCGGTGATTTCCTTTCTCCGTAGGATGGATAGGAGGTTAATTAGAGTTGTTTCATATTTATAATAACATATCAGTATATAAGAAATACTGATGTTATTACTTTATCATGTAACAACTAAAGAAGAAGAAGTTGAAGAAGAAAGAAATTGAAAAAGATCGGTAATGGATATTACCTCTTTTTGACGCGCCTTCACTTATCATCCACTTAAAGAACTACGGATGGGCTTTGAAGAAGACCATGACCTCTAGGATGATACTAGGGAAGTGGAGAAGAGGTTTTGGCAGGGGTTGGCCGAGCTTGAAGGCTCAAATTTGTGTGAGGAAGAGAGGGAGGAGGTGTCCTTTTATAAGGGAGGAGAGGGGCACCTTAGGAATATTTCAAAATATTATTTTATATTAAAATCAAAATCGGTTTATAATGGTTCCAAAGGGTCTTATTTCGAAGCTAAAGTGGGTATGGGTCGAAATAATATCAACCAATAGGATTTAGAAAAGTTTACGGTATTATTTTAACCTTATCAATTAGATTTAACTCTAAGTTAATTAATTTAACTTTTACCGTGTCTTTTTGTTTTCTTTCACTATATGGTTAATACACTTACTATAACACGCCAAAAGAACCCCAAATTGTTTATTATTAATATATATATCCTTTTATAAGTTATTTGGCCGAACCTTATATTTTTAGGAATAAGATAACAATTAATAATATAATATTTTATTTAAATACTATATTGTGTCAATTTTGACACTATTTGATATATGATTTTTTTTGAAAGTCATAACAGAATTATATGTTCGAACCAAATTGATTAAATCAACACTAATATGTCATAGTAACCTAGAAAATTAGTGGAATTCATAAAAATTCTCAAATTACATTTATTTTTGTGTTTATAACATCAATTATGTCAATATTTCATTAATAAGATAATTACTGCATCATCATTGTGTCATAAATAAATTAAATTATTTAATGTCTAAAAATTACAAATAAAATACCATTATGTAGGAAATATTTTTATCTTTCTAATGAATATTTATAGTAGAATTTATCTTATGTATAACCCCATATTAAAAATGATTTACTTATTAAACTTTGATTTTAACTATTTTAACCCTTCTTTAAATAAATTAATAATAAATGTCCTAATCTAATCCAAGTCGGCCTAAATGGTCATTTTTTATTCCTAAGTTTGTTTTTGGTCGAATTAAACTTATCCAATAGAATTATGACATGTGTTAGGGTAATAGTAATATCATTTTTACCCTTAGTTACCCTATTTACTATTAACCGCGGTAAAAAAAGTAAAAAGTTACTATTCACCATAAAATTATTTTTATCTCGTTGAACCACATTTTACTTACTGATATCAACCGTGTCTGTCGGATTTTCGAAATTCCATTCACAAAAGCGGTAAAATTACGTTTTATGCAAAATTCAGATTTTAACCTACCACTTAGTGGTTTCACTATTCATCAAAAATTGAAAGTTTTCAGAAAAATATCAAAATTTCACCCTAGGCTAATTTCGGTATTCCGAATCCAAAAATGAAGTCCATTTTGAAAAATAAAATTTATAAAATTTCAAAAAGTGGTTATTATTATTCATAATGGCTAGTTTTAATAATATTTTAATAGCATATCGTTGTTTAGTGAAACTCGGTATTGCGTACGACGCAAGCTATCGAGGAAGGTCGCGATTGCGTGTAATGCAAGGCAAGTCAAGGATGTGTGTTGTGAAAGCTCCTTTTGGTGTAGTGTACAACACAAGACATTAGTGAAATAAAAAATAATATTTTTCATAAAATCTCGGGCTGTTACATTCTACCCCCCTTAAAATGAATTTCGCCCTTGAAATTCGTCGGGGTTATAAATGGTTTACTATTCGAAAGTTTATTTAATAGAAACCCACATCGTAAAAATGAATACCAAAACTTGGCTTTAAAAACTAAAGTATGAAATGTAACGATTACCCAAATAAACTGATCATTGGGTTTCCACATAGGTGAAAATATGGATATGGAAAAGAAATCTAACCATCATGTTCTGATGGAGAGTGGTAGAGAACATGGCTATGGAAAAGCCAGTAATCACAAAGCCATAAATCTGTGACGATCTAAGGTACCATCTGATTCATCAGATATAAGATCACTAGGACAACATTTTTGGTTTTCAAGATCGTTTCCCTAAAGTTAAAGAATTTGAATTAGAATAAATACTTACTTTATGTTGGTACAACCTCACTGTTGTTCGTGCCTTTAACAATTTCAACTTCATCTCTTAAATAAATGAAGTTGAATTTGTTATTCGTGAAGTGTTAGCAGATCATGTGATAGAATGACGGGTCATTCCATCTGTCTTAAACAAAAGGTTAGCAAAAATTATATACATAAGTCGATCTATAGTGAGATTAATCATATATGGTTCCTAAAATGGACTTATACTTCATATATCATACTGCTTAATATAATAAAACTAGTTTCTACTAAATAGGGACTTACTGTAGGCCAGTGGTAGGCGATAATGGCCAGTCGCACTTCGGTTGTGGGTTTGATTCCCACATCCTTCTCCGACGCGATGGGTTGTCGCCCATCCTGCAGGTTATCCTTTTTCTAAAACTACATTAACATCCCATTAATAATATCGAAAAACGTTTTATCCTAACTTATGTCAAACATAATCCATTCTAATTTTTAAGGTTATCTAAAATACTGCAGTCCACTCTCATAACACAGTGAAAACGATTACCAGAGATTTAATACCATCGTTGATCCTCATATATCATAAGATATGTTTTGTTGGTCACATTCCAAACATTCAAAGTCCTTAATCATGTATTCTCTTGAATACCTTAGTGAAAACATGAATGCAGTTTAAAGTTAACACTTTCCACATACCAAAATCCTCAAAATTCTATATACTCAAACCATGATATCACTTAGTCCTTATATCAATCATGAGCTCATGAATACTGTCAAATATTTAATTTTCTCATTTTCCCTTCATTATGCGCATCTCATTCTTTTTCCAAAAATATCTCAATCACTTTCCATGGTTACTGGTACCATAAAATTATTGAAAACCACAATAGACCAATACATAAATATTCCAATACATTATGATACAACATTATTTTGGAATCCCATTACATACACACTTAATTATTCCACCACATCGTTATCATATTCAACATTTCCAATAGTGATCGCATGTGACTTCCCTTTTTCCATTGCCTTAAGCGGTTGCTCATGTCGATCATCACTAACCCTTGGATTAGGGCATTTATTAGCATAATTCCCCATTTCCTTGCACTTGAAGCATTGAAGTGTTGGTGGTGCGTTCTCTACAGTGTTTGCTTTATTCACATCATTAGAAACCCTTTTTCCATTACATCGACACTCAGCTGCTCGATGACCTTCTTTCCACACTTAAAACATTTTCTAGTCCCTTTAAGACAATTTCCACCATGCTTCCTTCCACACTTTGTGCATAAGGAAACATTCATCTTCTTTTCACCATTATTCTAAGATTTCTCCTTGAACTCCATCTTTCGTTTCTTGTCAAAACCATGAGATGGATATGTAACACCAACTTCCATTTCTACCTTGATAGCACAACGCACAATTTCTTTATAGCTACTGAAGTCTTTTATAGCTAATGCCCTTCGAAGACTTGGTTTTAAGCCACTGAAAAATCGATCAACTTTACTTTCAGGTTGGATGATAATGCCAGATGCATACCTTGCATGTTTTGTAAAATTTGCATCGTATATACCAACAGATTCATCATCCTTTTGCTTTAGTTCAAGAAAATCCTTTTCCATCTTTGTTCGAAGAATACGAGGGAAGTACTTATTGAAAAATAAGTTCTTGAACTCGTCCCATTCCATGGACTCAATTTCATCTCTTTGTCTCATATTCTTGATAAGATTCCACCATTGATCAGCTTCACCTTCCAACTGATATACTGCTAAGATGACTTTATCATGCTCAGAACATTGTAGAACTGAAAATATCTTTTCAGTGGTACTGATCCATTGTTCAGCAACAAGTGGATCAGAAGACCCACTGAAAGAAGGTGGACGTTGCCTCATGAAGGACTCAATAGAATATGGTTCTCTTATCTGCTCATTTGGAAGTCCAGAATGATTCATAGCTTGTGTAAGTATAGAAATAAGATTTTTCACTCCATCTCCCATAACATTTTTTGTTCAGGAGGGCAATCATTTCATTGTCCATTGCATTGATCAACACAGTTCCTTCGGGTTCCAGCCATCGTCTAAAACCCAAAAAGAATAGTGTGAGAGGCAAAAATCATGCTAGGGAAAACAACATAATAAAGGGGGAGTACCTTCAATATCTAACATCTTAGGTTTAATTCTATGATCATTAGCGTAATTCTAGTACTATAACCTATACGTATAATTAACCTCAGGGACATCCCTAGACATACCTTAGAAATATCTCTAGGGATCTCACTAAAGTTCTCGCATCCTAGTTTCCAAAGGTTGACTAAACCTTTCCTATGATACCAACTGTAAAGACCCGAAGCTTAACGTAGATGGACATTACATTAAATTTGCGGAATACTTAGTACATAACAAAAAAACACACACACACAAGGATCGTAATAGTTTAGTGTCTTTGGAAACTAGGAATATAATCTTCTAATCGTGGTGAAAGATCTTCAAAATCTCCCATAAAGATCTTCCTTTTTTTTTTACCTAAAACCTTTCTTTATATCCTGGGGAAAAGAAAACATAAAAGGGTGAGCTCAAATGCTCAGTAAGGGTAAACAAAAGAAATATCAATCACATCATATACATAATCCCATAACTTTTGGAAATCTTAACCTGCAAAAGAGATCATAATTTCATAACATGGGGTAAATCATGAAAGTGAAATGTAATCACAATAATCATAACTTAAAACATGAAACTTTGTGGCACACACACATAATCATAGAGAATCATTTCTTGTTAGTCAAGACACATTTCCAAGACTATCTTAGTGGAAAAAGTCCCTTTCTGAATCGAGTAACCCTCGTTTCAGTCCTGTTTCACTGAACCGGTATAACCTACCATTCCAGACATGTATTTCTCATGAGATATAAAATCTTTACCCAAAGCATTGGAGGGAGATATAGGTCCCACCCATCTTATAATGAATCCTTTCTTATGTGTGCCACATAATCATAAATCATACATCATCGCATAACACATATAACAAAAATGGGACTCTTGAAACATCATGACATCATAAAACAAATCATATAAGGTAAATGACTTCATAAAAATAATTCCCTCATAACATAATCAAATCAATGTAATAATAGGGATAAAAACAGAACCCTATATTATCTTAGATGGAAAATAATTTTGATAAAACATTTGAACTCCATTTTTGAGGAAAATATCCTTTCTACTTCAAAAACACTTTTCTTTTCATAACATGTCATACAATTATGAACTAAAAGAAGTTGATTAAAAATAAACTTGAAAACTTATAAAGGAAGATTCGTGGAAATAATTTTTTAAAAATCCATTTCTTGTAGTATAAGTTAAAAAAAACATTCTTCGTACTTTTGTCGGAAAAGTCAAAAAAGCACCTTGTATGAAAAACGTCAAAAGATTCCTTTCATAATTTTTACTAAAAACTCACCGAAGGGTAAAATTGGATTTAAAAAATTGTAGTTGGATGGAAATAATATTACATATTAAGGAAACATGGATGTGGATGATAAAATACACCCCAGTAAATACCAAAGTATAAACAATCTCGGATAAAAATGAGATTGTGATATTTCCCTTACCTTAGGTCCTATTTGCTTTGTACATGTCCGAAGATCATGTATAATGGTTTAAATAATATCATTGACTTATTACAGAATCATATTCATTGTTATGATATTATATATGGTTCACTTATGACATTATATTACCCGTTCTTTTGTAAATTCCATGTTAAAGAGGCGTTTTGGGTAAAATCGTTTCATTTATCGTAGGTGTTTTGACTTGTTGTTCTTGACATTATTATTACTTATATCATTATTTACTTACTTCCAGAATATAAAATATGATTTATATATCATATATATTCAGTATATATATATATATAATAGATAGATAAATGAAATGAAAAACATCGTTCGTGGAGACGGTAGTCCGTACGTACGCATGAACGCTGTATTCGTTTCCTTATTGAATTGAATAGAATTAAGTAGATGACATACATATAAATATAAATAAATACAGTATTATTATTATGTCATATATTTCAATAGTACTTATTATATATACTTTATAATCATTCATGAATGGTTAATCATTGATAATGAATCTCATCGCGTCGTGGAGACGGTATTCCGTACGTACGCACGCGCGGTGATTTCCTTTCTCCGTAGGATGGATAGAAGGTTAATTAGAGTTGTTTCATATTTATAATAACATATCAGTATATAAGAAATACTGATGTTATTACTTTATCATTAAACAAATAAATAAGAAGAAGTTGAAGAAGAAAGAAATTGAAAAAGATCGGTAATGGATATTACCTCTTTTTGACGCGCCTTCACTTATCCTCCACTTAAAGAACTAAGGATGGTCTTTGAAGAAGACCAGGACCTCTAGGATGATACTAGGGAAGTGGAGAAGAGGTTTTTTCAGGGGTTTGGCCGAGCTTGAAGGCTCAAATTTGTGTGATGAAGAGAGGGAGGAGGTGCCCTTTTATAAGGGAGGAGAGGGGCACCTTAGGAATATCTCAAAATATTATTTTATATTAAAGTCAAAATCGGTTTATAATTGTTCCAAAGGGTCTTATTTCGAAGATAAAGTGGGTATGGGTCGAAATCCTATCAACCAATAGGATTTAGACAAGTTTAGGGTATTAATATAACCTTATCAATTAGATTTAACTCTAAGTTAATTAATTTAACTTTTACCGTGTCTTTTTGTTTTCTTTCACTATATGGTTAATACACATACTATAACATGCCAAAAGAACCCCAAATTCTTTATTATTAATATATATATCCTTGTCTAAGTTATTTGGCCGAACCTTAGATTTTTAGGAATAAAATAACAATTAATAATATAATATTTGATTTAAAAACTATTTTGTGTCAATTTTGACACTATTTGATATATGATTTTTTTGAAAGTAATAACAGAATTATATGTTCGAACCAAGTTGATTAAATCAAAACTAATATATCATAGTAACCTAGAAAATTAGTGTAATTCATAAAAAGTCTCAAATTACATTTATTTTGGTGTTTATAACATCAATTATGTCAATATTTAATTAATAAGATAATTACTGCATCATCATTGTGTCATAAATAAATTAATTATTTCATGTCTAAAAATTACAAATAAAATACAATTATGTAGGAAATATTTTTATCTTTCTAATGATCATTTATAGTCGAATTTGTATTATGTATAACCCCATATTAAAAATGATTTACTTATTAAACTTTGATTTTAACTATTTTAACCCTTCTTTAAATAAATTAATAATAAAAGTCCTAATCTAATCCAAGTGGGCCTAAATGGTCATTTTTTATTCCTAAGTTTGTTTTTGGTCGAATTAAACTTATCCAATAGAATTATGACATGTGTTAGGGTAATAGTAATATCATTTTTACCCTTAGTTACCCTATTTACTATTAACCGCGGTAAAAAAAGTAAAAAGTTACTATTCACCAAAAAATTATTTTTATCTCATTGAACCACATTTTACTTACTGATATCAACCGTGTCTGTCAGATTTTCGAAATTTCATTCCCAGAAGCGGTAAAATTAAGTTTTATGAAAAATTCAGTTTTTAACCTACCACTTAGTGGTTTCACTATTAATCAAAAATTGAAAGTTTTCAGAAAAATACCAAAATTTCACCCTAGGCTAATTTCGGTATTCCGAATCCAAAAATGAAGTCCATTTTGAAAAATAAAATTTATAAAATTTCAAAAAGTCGTTATTATTATTCATAACGGCTAGTTTTAATAATATTTTAATAGCATATCGTTGTTTAGTGAAACTCGGTATTGCGTACGACGCAAGCTATCGAGGAAGGTCGCGATTGCGTGTAATGCAAGGCAAGTCAAGGATTTGTGTTGTGCAAGCTCCTTTTGGTGTAGTGTACAACACAAGACATTAGTGAAATAAAAAAGAATATTTTTCATAAAATCTCGGGCTGTTACATTCAGAGCACAACATCCACGTTGGGGTCCCTACATCTCAACCTAGGCATTGCGCTGCTCTTAAGGCTGGTTACCACCTCTGATACAAAATTTAACAAATGGATCCTAGTGACAACACATACACCCCATACTGCTCAATTTATGTTTGAATTATGAGATACCCCTTTCTCTTTCATTAATGCCTCCCATGTACTGTAACAACTGGGTCCCAGTGTCAACACATACACCCTGTCTTTAACATGACCATCGGGTCTTGGCCCACTAGGTACCACATGTTTCCCCTCAGGCACGTGGTCCCTATCCAGGGCCCACCCACATTACCAAAAGGGTTATTCTACAAATGACTATCCCCACAAGCCAACACTTATCCTTTCAAGTGTGTTTTTTCCTCATTCACCCACACACTGGGAAACATCCAAGAAGTTCACCCATCCTGTTCACTAGTCCAGGCCAAACACACCTATGTATGGAGTTCTATTCAGGTAGGTTCATGAAAAGGAAGGAGCGCCTTGTTGACATTAATCATTTCATTTAGAAATTTAACCCTTTATCATTTTGGGGTGTAAAAATCACCCCATTTAGTGCTCAACGTCCTCATTGTGGGCCCTACATCTCAATCTAGGAATTATGTTGTACTTAAGGCTAGTTACCACCTCTGATAGAAAATGTAACAATTGGGTCCTACTAGAAACACATAAACCCCACCAATAACAAGAATGTCAGTTCCTGGCCTGCTAGTGTAACGTCTCGGTTCCAAGTGCCACTCAACAGGTGCCCCAAACCCAGTTTTCCATGTGACTTCAAGCGCATTTCCCCAAACTCCAGAGGCTGCCGACTAGCAACGAGGGCCCTGGTCTGATAGTGGGGGAATTATACCCTCATTTTTCAAAGTGTAGCGCAGCGGAATAAAATAGAAAGTATGCAGCAACAGCGGAAGAAATAAACCATACACATATAATATAACAACTACAGTAAAAGATAACAAAAAATTATATAGATGATGATGCAACATGTGTCATGTTCTATGAAAACGGCCATAACATGTCACACAACAATACATTACTGTACAATACAGGGTATAAAAAACAGAACAAGAAACTGGTAGCTTCACGAGCCTAATCCTGGTCCCATACTCCCCTACTCCTCAGCAGCAATCAAATGCCTGTATAGGGACCCTTTACCTTATCTACAGCTGCAGAAACGCAATTTATTTGGGCCGAAAAGCATGACCCAAATTAGAAGTGGGAAACAAATTGCAGTAGGAACCCACCAAAGGACCGTGCCCAACTGTGTGTAAACATGCAACAATAGTGTGCAGCAGTAAAATGCAATAAAGTAAGTAGTACCAAAAAGTAACTAACATAACCAGTTATATTTCCTATTTAATATCCATTTAATCATTTAAATTAAAATATCACCACAATGAATATTCTAAGTAAATAGACAATGTCCTCAGACACGTAAACCCTTACCCTCAGCTATAGCGGATCCAAACACATGAATCTTCCCACATGCATACATATATTTCCCACGGGCATGATAAGTGTCACCCAAAATCATAGAATCAACTGCCCACAGGCACGGAAGAAGTTTCCCACATGGTAAATAGTACAGTGCCCACAGGCTAATCACAACACTACCCTCAGGCTAAAACAGGTAATCGGGCTATGCCCAACATGTAAACAAAAAGTACACAAGCAATTCCTCTCAAGGCAATTCTATAATCATTACTTTAAAAGCATACACTCGGGTATCCTTTCCAAATGGATAAATAGAGGAACTCACCCCCCGGGGTGGTCCTGGATCCAAGAAATGATCCCAAATAGATGTTTTATTATCACAATTAATTACCAATTCAATTCAATGAATTTTAAATAGCCATGGCCTCAGCCACACGATACCCCAACATGGGTTCATGGCACAATAGTACATAAAAACGCACAAAAGATGGAATATAAACACCAATTCACCTACCTTAAACACCCACAAACGGTATATGCGAACATCAATTCTAGAAACGCCCAAGAACGACATAGATCTGACGTATAATAAAACACGATCAAACTCAAATAACTTCTCTTAGAAGAAGAATTGGTAAGAACTACACAAAGAGAGGGGAGGTAAAACCTATGCGGTTCTAGGGAGATTGATGGTGCAGAAAACTGAATCCTGACGTGCGCTCGACAGATCTCTAAAGCTTCGGCCTCCCTCTCCCACTCCTTCTTCCCGTTCTATGCCTTCCTTGTGAACAGGGGAGGCTACTGCCCATTTTAAGTGAAAACGACATAGTACACAGCATGTATATACATGTACATGGTGTGTAATTCCCATTTTATAGTAGTTCCTCTGGAGGAATCCCGCCAGCGTGGCACTGTTGTCCTTCCGACATGACTACACGGCGTGTCTACATGAGTACACAACATGTACTTTCGCACAGCTGGACACCACCTTACTATTCTTTTACTGACTGACTACAAGGCGTGTAAAGGACCACTACACAACGTGTAGTTAGGTTCTACAACCTTCATCGCCGATATGACCACACGCCTTGTGTACACATCCCACACGGCCAAAATAACACTGCGTGTGGGAAAGTACAAGCGTGTACTTCCAAAATTTAGGATATTTCCCCATTTTCATTATTTTCTCAAAATTACTTATGGAAAAGAGAAAAGATAAAACCAGAACCTCAAAAGTAAGAACCGGGATCTTACAAACATCCCCCCATAAAGAAATTCATCCCCAAATTTCCCTCCAAAGGTTGGTGTACATATATCCGTGAACAACTATGGCCACTGAGCATGTATGTCGGTCTCCCGCTCCTAGGTTTTGTCCTGCACTCGGCCATTCTGCAATAGCACATGCACGAGAGGAACTGACCAACCTCGGAGAACCTTCGTGCTCCTATCAACGATATGAATTGGATTCTCCTAAAAGGATGCATCTAACTCAATCTCAAACCCCTCGGGCTGAAAAACGTGACACGTGTCTGAATGATAATGGCCCAATTGAGATACATGGAAGTCATCATGCATGGTTCAATACCTCTGAGGTAACTGCAACCAATAAGCAATTGGAATGAATCTCTCTAGAATATCAAATAGCCCCATAGACCTCGGTGAATGCTTACCCTGTCTCTTGATCCGCTTGTGTCCCAACCTCAGCGAAACACAGAAGAAAACCAGATCCCCAACCACAAACTCCAAATGTCATATGCGGCGATCAACATAATACTACTTGAAGATATTGCGTGATAGCCATCCACTTCTAAATCAACTGGACCTACTCAGTAGTCTCTTGCAAGAGACGTTGTCCCAGTAAAGCTGCCTCACCTGCCTCTAACTTGCACAAGGGTGATCGAGATGTCCTACCATATAAAGCATCGTATGGTGTCATCTTGATAGTTTCCTGAAAACTATTTTTTTAGGAAAACACTACTAGTGGTATATGCTTCTCTGAAGATCCTCCAAGGTCTAGGACGCATGCACACAGCATGTACTCTAGCACATGTATCGTGCACTCTGACTAACCATCGGTCTGAGGGTGGTAAGATGTGCTTAGAAGAACCTGTATACCCAGTGCCCTCTAAAAACTATGCCAGAAATGAGATGTAAAAAGGGCATCCTTATCTGAAACGATAGAACGAGGGACCACATGAAGACATATGACCTCTCAGATATACAAATTCCTCAGCTCGTCAACTCTGAAGTCACCTTGATCGACAAAAATTGAGCTTCCTTCGTGAGTCTGTCCACAACAACCCACACGACATCATTGCCTCGAGGTGACCATGGAAACCCAGTCACGAAATCCATCGCGACATCATCCCAATTCCACTCTGAGATGGGTAACTACTGTAACAGTCCATCTGGCCTCTGATGTTCCATCTTCACCTACTGACAGGTGGAACACCTCATAACAAAACCAGCTACATATCTCTTTATACCTAGCCACCAGTACTGACGTCTCAAGTCTTGGTACATCTTGGTAACCCCGGGATGAACTACCCTAGATGAATCATGAAACTCCCGCATCAACTCCTCGCATATATCCATTGGAACCCACACTCATACATGTAAATGTAAAACTTCACCATCGAATATCATCCAACTAGGAGGAGGGTTCTCATTTTCCACAGACTCCTGTAGAACTAGGCCTTTTAAATCTGATAGATGTCTCATCCTCACCCTATCCAGGAGGGTAGAAGTCATAGGTAAAGATGAAAGATAGGTCTACCTGTGACTTTCATGCACCTCCAAATGCATCTCAAAGAACAAAGCTATAAAATTCCATTCACCACAGGCTTCATACACTGCCTGTATCTGAGTTTTCCTGCTCAGTTCATCGGCTACTACATTACCTCTATTACGTGTACAGGCAAGCTCAAAATTGAAGGACTGAAGGTACTTGACCCACCTTCTCTACATCAGATTCAAGTCATGGTGAGTAAAGATATACATGAGACTTTTGTGGTCGGTAAAATCCATAAAATTCTACCCCAAGAGATAATGTCTCTTACAACGCAATGCATACACAACTGTAGCTAACTCGAGATCATGCATCGGGTAATTCCTCTCATGTGTCCGCAACTACTGAGACCCATACCCAACTACTCGATCGCCATACATCAACACTGCTCCCAACCCAATACCAGATGCATCATAGTGAACTGTATATCTCATCCCATGCTCTGGGAGTTTCAGGATCGGTGCTGATGTCAACCTTCGTTTCAGGTCCTGAATGGTTTCCTCCCAAGCTTCTGACCATACAAAATTCACACACATCATAGTCAGACCCATCAACGTCGCTGATAAGTGGGAGAAGTCTTGTATGAATCATCTTTAGAAACCATCCAGCCCTAAGAAACTCCGTATCTTAAACACGTTCTTAGGCTGGTCCCAGGAAACTACTGCTCTCACTTTCTCTGGGTCTACTACAACTCCTTCCTCTGAGATGATGTAACCCAGGAAGTGAATCTAGTACATCCAAAAGTGGCACTTTGAGAGCATAGAATATAGTCGATGCTCTCTTAGTGTACTCAATACTATATGAAGATGGGTGGCATGGTCATGTCGAGTGTGAGAGTACACCAAGGTATCATCCATGAATACTACCACAAAAGAGTCCAGATAAGGATGGAACACACGATTCATCAGAGCCATGAAAACTTCTAGCGCGTTTGTGAGTCTGAACAGCATAACCGTATACTCGTATAGACCATACCAGCTACTGAAAACATTGAGAGGCATGTCAGATTGTCTAACACGTAGATGATGATGTCCTGATCCCATTTCAACCTTCGAGAACACTCTTTCTCCATGAAGTTGATCAAAAATATCATCAATCCTGGGCAAGGGATATCGGTTCTTGACAGTAAACAGGTACAACTTCCTATAATCCACACAGAGTCTGAGGGTATCGTCCGCCTTCTTTGTAAAGTCAACCGATGAACCCCATGGAGAAGTACTGGGTCAGATGAAACCCTTTTCCTATAACTCCACTAACATCCAATTGAGCTACATCAACTCAGGCGTGGTCATCCTATTAGGAGGAATGGAGATTGCTGCTACTCCTAGCACAAGATCAATAGAGAAATCCAACTCACACTATGGAGGAAGACCTGAAAAGTCATCCAGGAAGACATCCCTAAAACTATCAACCACTGGAGAGAAATCCTTCTTGACATGTCCCCTGGTTATCCAGATATAAACTCGCAATCTGGGCTGTGACTCCACCTTTCCCATGATTCTCAGGTCCAGCCCAACTCGCCTGAACATCCCATTCGACCTTGTATAGAAACTCTCTACCCTCTGGTGTCATTAAACTCACCCTGTGATGATAGCAGTCTACAAAGGCTCGAAAGGGAACCAACCAGTCCATCCCCGAGAATGATGTAATAAGCTGTCATCTCTAAGACATTGAGGTCCCAAAGAATGTGACACCCACAAACCTCAAGGGTGCACTCCTTGCACTGACGCACACTAGCCGTTATAGTTCCTAGAGGAGTGTCTGGCGTCATGATAGTAGAAGAAGAAGAAAAAAAAGAGCCCCATGCTCTCCATAATGGGTACAGATATGAAACTATGTGTAGCACACGTATTGAAAAGTACAGAAGATAAAACAGAATCTTCTAGAATAGTACCTATGACTCTATAAGGTCTGGGATCCTGCTCCTACTGCGTCTATTGCAATGCATATGCCTGCCTAGTGTCGTGGCCCTACGACACAACCTGGCTACCCTATGCTGTCCCGCCCTACAACCTCTGAGATCTTGGTGTCTGGCTACCACAACCACAATCACTATCTCTGCCTGCACGCCCTGACGTATTCCAATTCTCTGACTGGTAAGAATCTGCTGGTCCCGCTCCCGCATGCAGAGTCTGCACATAACCCCTCTCACTAGCCACTCTAGGGAACTCCCTACAAAAGCGTTGAAGATGAACCATCCTGCCGCAAGCTCACTACTCAATTGGGTCTCGTGGAAAATGCAGTCTCTTGTGCCCATCATTACCACACTGGTAGCACATGACCTGGCCACCTGAAACATTCTTCTGGCTAGTAATTCCACTCGGAGATAAATCCATCTATATCTTCCTCTTACCAGTAGAAATAGTACCAGAAACTAGTGCTGAACCGCCTGGCCCTCACCACTATATTCCAAAAGGTTCCTCTATTTAATCAGTGCCTGGTTCACAATAGATTTTTCTGGTGGAAACCTGAATTCATTCACCAGCACTTGAATGTCATATCGGAGACCATCCTCAAAGCGTCTGGCTCTCAATGTCTCATCGCCGAACAGAACGGGTGCAAAACGCTAAAGCTCGGTGAAACGAGCAGAATAATCCATCACCGACATAGCGCCCTGCAGCAGGTTCATGAACTCTCAATCTCGATATGCCCTCAGCCTCTCTGGGAGGTAGAACTCATAGAATGATATCTAGATATCATCCCACACCATGTATCTATGATTATATGATTGGTTGGTGACATCTTACCACCTCTTGGCGGAATCACACAGCATATAAGTCGGAGCATGACCCTCCGCCCCGGTGGTGTCTCAAGATGCTCGAAAATATTCTTCATCGATCTGAGCCAATACTCCACAGCCTATGGTCCTCCATCCCCTAAAACGTAGGAGGATTCTTCTGCGAGAAAATACGAGTCAGCATGGCCATAGATGTTGTAGCTAGTGGTTCTACGTGAAAGGTCTGCATGAACCACATAAAACCTTAACTGAACTGCGTCTCTGCGGCTGTGTGCGGTATAATGGTTGGCACTGCATCTGGCTGTACTAGAGGATCAACTGGTAGCCCATGGCCCACCATTTCTGGAGTATAGTCGTTGCCACTCTCCCGACGAAAAACGCATGGTCGTCTATGTGGCATGACACTACAAGGTCAAAACATGATTTAGATTCAATATTATCAAGACTAAAAATGCAGGAACCCCCAAAGGGAAACAAGAGGATGAATGCATTTCATTATTTTCAAAACAAGACTACACGACGTGTATACTGACTACACGGCGTGTACTTGACTTCCCTTCCCTACCCAGGTCCTTCTACACGGCTAATCCACACTACTCCCTTTGAAAAAAACCGCACGGCGTGTATAAAATCTACATGGATTGTATGGTGTAATTTTCCAACTACCCGTGTCATCCGTGACACGGCTGACTACTCGGCTTTACTCTACATGGCCCGTTACATCCGCACACGGAGTGTACACCACCCCATTTCCTATCCACACGACTAAGACCACACGGTCTGTCCTTAGACAAGACTACACGGCGTGTCCCACAGGTATATGGTGTGTTCTAGACGAGGTGACAGCAAACCCTTGTTTGTTAGTTACACAGCTAGGTCCCAAGGAAAGACTACACGACATGTTCCACAGTGGACATGACATGTATGTCTTAAGGTCTCCTTCGTCCGTGTTGTTAGTTACAAGGGTGGACTCCAGGTCAACACTACACGGCGTGTACATCCGGCACACGACATGTTTTCTTCAAACTTCTCCCTTCCCTGTGTCGCCGCCCACATGGTTTGTGACACGGGAACAAAGTGCACGGTGTGTACTCAAAAAGTTTATTTTTTCCCAAATAGAAGAACATACACGGCATCACTAAAGCACTACATGGCATGAATACTGGGTTTTTCATACATTATGCCTTAGAAACTTCACTGGAACCCAGGAAATACCTAAAAAAACACTTAAGTGCCAAATTCTAATCTGTGAGGGCCGATACTCCCCCCAAATCAATGTTTGGCATCTTATCTGTGTTATAATAAAATAAACTGTCAATGTTCTGCCAAATTCCAGTCAATGGGGGCCCATACTCCCCATAAACCAAAGTTTGGCGTCCATTTTATAAACAAGATCACACAATAATACCCTATCAAATAGTAGGTATCTATTAAAGAAACTCTCACAACAACATGCTTTTACAATCATATCATCTATAACAACAACATGAAACTTCTAATGCACCTACATGGCATGGAAACTATTCATGGAATGTGATTTCAAGCATGTTCCTAAATGACGCATGAGATGGAATACCTTCATCTCATCAGGTTGAAACTATATAAAACCCATGAATCAAATATAAACAGCACAATACAAGTGCGTCACCCTTCGGTGAAATTCAGTTCAACTGTAAAATTGCAAAATCCGAAAAATTGCAACATGAGGTAAATTGGATTTTCCCTGTACATAGGTTAGCTACTCCTGGTCACAACTTATTACCAACCACTGTTCTCGTCATATCCCTGACTAAGGATCCAAATTGTAAGTAAATTGAAAGAACTGCCTTTGATACCACTTTATAACGTCCCAGTTCCGGGTGCCACTCATTGGGTGCCTCGAACCAGGTTTGCCACGTGACCTCAAGCGCATATCCCCAAACGCCAGAGGCTGCCGACTAGCAGTGAGGGACCATGTCTGATAGTGGGGAAACTATGCCCTCATTTGATAAAGTGTAGCACAATGCAATAAAATAGAAAGCATACAACAATAGCAGAAACAATAAACCATACACATTTAATATAACAACTATGGTAAAAGATAACCAATAGTTATATATATGATGATGCAACATGTGTCATGTTCTCTGAAAACAGCCAGAACATGTTACACAACAATACAATACAGTACAATACAAGGTACAAAAAATAGAACATGAAAATGGTAGTATCGTGAGCCTAAGCCTGATCCCATGCTCCCCAACTCCTCAACATCAATCAAGTACATGTATGGGGACCCTTGACATTATCTACACCTGTAGAAACGTAATCTATTTGCGCTGAAAAGCATGACCCAAACATGGTGTGAGAAATATATCATAGTAGGCACCCACCAAAGGCACGTGCCCAACTGTGTGTAAACATGCAACAACAGTTTGCAGTAGTAAAATGCAATAAAGTAAAAAGTATTGAAAACTAACTAACTTAACCAATTATATAACCATTTTAATATCCATTTAGTCATTTAAATTAAAATTCCACCACAGTGAATACTCTAAGTAAATAGCCAATGTCCTCAGACATGTAAACCCTTAACCTCGTGTAAAGAGGATCCAAACACAAGAATCTACCCACATGCATACAGATATTTCCCACAGGCGTAAGAAGTGTCGCCCACATGAATATAATCAATTACCCACATGCACAGAAGATGTTTCCCACAGGCTAAATAGTACAGTGCCCACAGGCTAATCACAACATTTCCCTCAGGATAAAATAGGTAACTGGGTCATGCCCAATATGTAAAAAAATAGTACACAAGCAATTCCTCTCATGGAAATTATATAATCATTACTTTAAAAGCATACCCTCAGGTATCTTGGCCAAAGTGCTAAACAGAGGAACACACACCCGGGGTGGTCCTCGATCCAAGAAATGATCCCAAACAGTAGTTTTATTATCCCAATTAATTACCAATTCAATTCTAGGAATTTAAAATATCCCTGGCCTCAGCCACACGATACCCCAACATGGGTTTGTGGAACAATATTACAAAAAAACTCACAACATTTGGAATATAAACACCATTCCACCTACCATAAACACCCATGAACGGTATACGCAAATGTAGATTTAAGAAACGCCCAAGAACAACATAGATCTGACGTAGAAGAAAACACATTCAAACTCAAATAACATCTCTTAGAGGAAGAATTGGTAAGAACTAATCCAGGATAAGGGAGAGCTCACCTGTGCGGTTACAGGGAGATCGAATGTGCAGAAAATGAATTCCCAACGTGCGCTCGGTGGATCTCCAATGCTCCGGCCTCCATCTCCCCCTCATTCTTCTCGTTCTAAGCCTTACCTGTGAACATGGGAGGCTACTTCCCATTTTAAGCGAAAAAACAAAGTACACACCGTGTATTTCCTATTACACGACGTGTACTTTCCATTTTAACTGTTCCTATGGTGGTTTCTAACCAGCGTGGAACTATTCTCCTACCGACATTACTACACGATGTGTCTACATGAGTACACAGTGTGTGCTGTTGCACAGCTGGCCTCCACCTTACTATTCTCCTTCCCACTAACTACAAGGCGTGTAACGGTCCACTACACGGCGTGTAGTTAGGTTCTACACCATTCATCGCCGACATGGCCACACGCCCTGTGTACTCATCCTACATGACCAAAAGTATACGGCTTGTGGGAAAGTACATGGAGTGTACTTCCAAAATTTTGGATTTTTCCCCATTTTCCATATTTTCTCAAAAACACTTAAGGAAAATAGAAAAGAAGAAACATGTACCTCAAAAGTAAGAATTGGGTTCTTACAGCCCAGTACCACCAGTTTCCCCACAGACATGTGGTCCCAACCCAAGGGCCCTCCCTCATGCCTGAATAGGTCATATGACTAATGAATATCCTCACAGACCAACACATTTCCTTTATAGTGTGCTTTTTCCTCACTCATACACACCCTATGAAACTGTCAAGAATGTCACCTAGCCTGATCACTACTCTAGGCCAATAACACTTAACTATGGACTTCTAATCAGGCAGGACCTTAAAAAAATGGTGCATGTTTTTTACACAAGTCATATCAATTGGCCATTTATCCTTTTATCATTTTGGGAAGTTACATGTACACTTTTTACCATGCCTAAATTTCGTACGAAATTTCACTCTTCTCATTTACATTTAAATAAATATTTTGTTTCATTAATATAAATTCCATTGAAATTGTTTGGACATGTATCTATATTACTCCCTTACATACCATTTCATTTACTTATTATGATACACCCCTTCCTATTTCATCAACCATTTTTATGAATTTTTATGTTTCTTCATTATGTTGTGGAAATTTTACCACATTTTCCAAGCCATGTCGTTGTGTTGTGAATACCATGTCCATTTCTCTATCAATGGTATTAATCATTATGAACATTTAATTATTGAATATAGAGTTTAATGTTTGAATTCAAAATTCCTTTATCATGTAATAAATAACAATGAATCCATATTTTATGATCCATGTGGCACACATATGCCTGACATGAAATGTTTAAGAAGGGTGCAACCTGATAGTTCAGTAATGCATGGGGTAATGTATAGTATCACGATACATCATATATTATGGTTGTTGACTCATTCTAACTCAACTACTATGAGGTTTTACTAGTCACTATGTGAAATGATGTTTTACTCATTCTTCAGGTGCAATGAGCCTGGGATCATGCTAATTCAATGTTAAGGGTTGTTGTCATATCTCTATGGTATGACTATCATTATTTATCATGCATTTATGTTCATGTTTCTTTTGTTCTTAATTGATATGCCTATTGACTAAAATGTATTGTATTCCTCGTGTTATTTCATGTTTATTCCCTTACTAAGATTTCTCGCTCACCCTTTTAATATGCATGTTCTCGAGCTATCCCATGCAATGCTAAGTACGTGGGAATGTAGTGGCCATGTAAATGAAGTTTTCAATAAATATGTTGTGTGATTAACGTTTTAAGTTGTTATGTATTGTTCCTACACCCCAAAGACACAAGTCCTATAAATCTTCTATGATGTATTATGTAATGTTTATGTAATAATTTTGGTTTAAGTGTGTAATATAAAGAAGTGTTATATAAATTAATAATCATAAAATGATAAATTGAGTATCAAGAAAATAAATATATTCATGATATGTTGCCTAAATTTTTGGTATACTTACAATATACACAATTTATAGTAGTAAATATGAAATTTCTCACAAAAATGGATAATACATGAGGAAACCCTTACATTATGTATGAAGGCGTTCTCCACATGATCGTAATTACCCAAATAATAAAATTTATTTTATTTATATAATAATTACAGAACTCATTATTCATTTAATTGATTTATTTTATCCTTTTTATGTTCATTCAGGTCCTTTTTTATGTGTTAATAGGAACTATTTCATCATTCGGGTTAATTTGTTTCATGACCAGTATAATTATATACCTTAATAGAGAATCATGTAAAATGAGGATGGTTGTACAGATTTGAAGTTATAAGTGTTTATTGAACATTAATAAGATTACATTGTTGTAAATTTCATTTTATTTCTTGGAGAGAAGATTAATTGTTATATAAATTATTTAATGATAACCATTTGAAATAATTAGCAGGTTTTGAACACAATGAACTCATTATTCATTATTAATAAAAAAATGTATACAAAAAGATTCCAAAACCATATATGAGAAATAATATGTATATTATATTAATATTCAACCATAATAATAGTTTTCTGACCTTAATTCAATATGTTAATTGAAATTGTTATCCCATCATCCTCTAATGTGGTAAATTATAACGTCTCAGATGGTGTTGTTTCTAATATCATAAAGGAAGGGTAAAAGAGAGATGATGATATGTTATTCAATAATCACAGAGAAATTAATGTAAATTTATGGTACTATATTTTTCATATCATTTTGATGAGGAGAGGTGAGTATAGAAATTAAAACACAGAAACATGAAAAGAAAGTTAACGAATTGAAAATAGGAAGTTACCTCTTCAATTAGTCTTCCATGAGACACTCTTTAGGCGAGATGATTGTGTCATTATATAAAAACATGGGCTATTGTACATGGGGGAAGATCCTAGGAGGTCATTTGGGAAGAATTATTTCATGGCACGATGATTGAGATGATTGAAGAGAAGAGGTAAGGAGGGGTGGTATTTATAGTGGAGGAGAGGAGGATTTTCTCATTATTTTAATCATTAGATTTATATTTTTTTCTCAAGAATATGAATATCCTTTATTATTGTTACCAAAAATAGTAATAAGTGAATGTTAATTATTTCAATGTGTTTCTACACTATCCTTACATCACCTATGACCCAATAAACTTTCTATTTATCATTTACCATAAATTCATTTATTTTACTATACATCAAAAGTTCATTATTATAGAAAAATTCTATAAAAATTACCGTAATTTATATATACATGTAGTATCAAAAAAATGGAATCCATTTTTTGAAAATAATTTTATAAATATTTGAAATTTAATTTTTAATTACAATCATTTTACTCGAAAAATGCAGAATTTATATTTTAAAATACTTTTATAAAACATTAAAAAATTTACTATGGCCTAATAAAATTTTCCTAAAATCATAAGAATATTAAATATTTATTTAGGAACCCAATTTAAGGAAATTATTTAATTTATTAATTTAAAATTTTAATTAAATATTTATCACTCACAAAAATATTATTACTTAATTAATAATTTATAAAATATTCTACTACATTTATAGGGTTCTTAAATTTTATTTATAATTTCATGGTTGAGGTTACTATTAATAATGGTAATTTCATTATTTATAATTGTAACATTAATATTCATTTCGGTATATTACTATTCATATGGTTATGTTACTATTCACTAAAGATTATGCATGTTTTATTAGTGTCCAAAAATAACTCTAAATTTAATTTTGTATGTCATATTTTCAAAATTGAAATCATAAAAGTGGAAAAATCATGTTTGTTGGATTGGTTATAAAAAATTTCTATTTTTTAGTGAAATAATTTTTCTTGCATTAAATATTAAATTTATTTTAAATCCTTGTGGTGTTATTGTCCAGTGTTGTTCTAACCTCATTTGCGAGAGTGAGTAGTATGAAATGCTCAATTCTAGCATGTTATATATTACAAGAACATGTTTGGCCTCTTATTAGGTCATGTGACCTCCTCTTCATTATTTCTTGTTTAGGATGACTTGGGAGGCCATTGCCTAACTCTAATGTAGTTTGAAATAATACAACTATCTGTTAGTTTATCTATTCAAATAATCAGGTAATCAAATTCATCTGCCTATTCCGCATAAAAATAGTGACAAAGTAGTTTCAGTATACTTCTCAATCATTAGTGTAGTATGAGGTTATACACATGACTATCTTAATCATGTTAATTTTTAAATGAACCATATAAGTTAAGTAGTTCAAATTTAATCAGTGTGTTTTTGTACTTCCTTCATATATGACATCCCTAGTAGAGTGACATGGCTTAGACATGGTGAGTACTCAACATGTTCGGGTTGATATATTGAAGGAGGTCTCATGTTGACTTTTCGGCTAGTTTGGTTGTCATATTATACTTGATTTCTCATTTCATGGTTCATGTAAGAAAAACATAAAAGGAGTTCACATGTGTTCCTGTGTTGAATTCATCCTAGAAAATTTGTAAGTATTTAGTATATATCCCATTTAGTTAAATGATCACAAATTCATGTTTGGAGATCCCTACCTAAATAAAACCAAAGTTAATGAAAATCATAAGATGGGGGAATCCATTCAATTATATCTAAATTTTATCTTAATGTGAAAAGGGAAAAACAAGGACCATTCTGATATGGTCGTTCTCATTTGAGATTCCCTTTGTATATGTAAATCTCTCATTTCATTCATTGCATGTGGAACATCAGGATGATGAAAGGATTGGATGGTATTGAATCATATGAAAACACTATTGGTTGAGGATCCACATCATTGGATGTGATTGAGCAACCACATGATGCATCATTAGTATTGTAAAATTTATTGATTAATGGAGATGTGAATCTAGGTGATGCCAAAACATCTCTAAAAGAGGCCTCATGGTGAGTGTTCAATTACAATTTGTTTCTACAATAAGAATGGCTGGTTTGAAACAACACAAAAAACATCCACCTCATAGTAGTGGGATTGTCTCAGGTCCATTCAATGAATAATTCATATTCCATTAGTTTACTATCATCCTAATGATGATCATTCATCCTATATCGACATGAACAGGGTACACTAAGAGAGTGTCTTTTGTATGGCAGACAATGTTTTAAATGATTTTGGCCTCATTGAGTGGTCTTTGTCATTGTAAAATCTAGAAGAACGGTTTTCTATATAGGATCGGTTAGTCTTGAGACATACTTGGGTTATCAAGTATGAAATCCATAGATGGGCTCATGAACACCGGTTGTTTTCCACTTAACATGAATGTCGAACACTTGTAAATTTGGATTTAGTCAATCTTCATGATGTAGGACGTTAGGAATTGTATAAAATTACGTCTAGTAAGAAAAATTCCTGGGTATGATCTCTTAGAAAACCAATTGATGATTATGAGGATACCCATGATGTCAGTCCGGTTCAAAAATGTGTTTTTGTCTATGATGATGCAAATGTGTTAGATCGATTAGTGTTCCTATATTCGAGATGAGTCACGATAGTTTAATGGGATATATTGTCTAGAGATAAAACACAAAGCAAGTTATGGGATTTAGTTGGAATGATTAGATAATTATTAAGGTTAATTCATCTAAAGATATTAGTTCTATCTTTTGTAATGCCTCACCACCTATGTTGAGTGCCTCAAGGGTAGTCGACCAGAGGTAGTGTGACTTGATACCCCATGCTCTTTCTATATGTGGTTAGTGAGACACCTCTAAATAGAACATTGTCACGTATGATGGTTTGCACATATGTTCTAGCTATAGATCATCATGGAAGAGTAGTAATGAATAGTTTATATTAGGTGGGATTTAATTAAACCCTTTGATCGGATCATGTCACATGTTATGGGGGTCATTGGAATGCAAGTGGAACATCATGCATGAAAATTACAATTTTATTGAATTATTTATTTAGGATTGGACATTAAGTGCCATAAAATTTTGTTGAAGATGATAAATATGTGATAATTTCTAAGGTATGACTGGTTCATGTAGGTTTCAACTTAATTTTTTAATTCAAATGGAAAAGAATTGTCTTGATCATATAAATCATTTGTTTCATCTGTTGTGGTTATTCTTAGAGGTGTTCTAGCTGTTTGGAATGGAACATAAGTATTTTAATGATATAAATCAAAATTCATTGGTTACGTGGTGTTCTATTCATTTCCCCAAAGGCAACATGGGTATGATGCATTAAAATTTGGAGAGATTATAGAATCCTCTACTTTTAGAACTAATTAAATGTAATGGGAATTTGAATTTTGTCATTTGGTGGATGGTCAATTTTGTAAATATAGTATCTTATCATTATTCAGAGGGATGTTTCTATTAATTGTTTTTTATTAGAATTGGTTTAAGGAGTGATGATTTCTTTGGGTACTCGGAAGAGTTTATAGAGCATTGGACTAACAAAATGAAAAACTGATGAAGACATATAGGGTCTCATTTTTTGTTTGAAACTATACAACCCTCAAGTTATAACTCTGCAACTAATGCATATGAGAAGATGTGGTGCACACGATCTACTCACAACCTCCCAAATAATGTTCCTAGATCATAGTCTTAGTTACTATTTGGATGTGGCTAGTCAATGGTAATCTCACTGTTGGGACATGGTTAGGGAAATTGTGTGGGGAAACTATGCGGGATATGGTTCTTATGTAGTGGGATCCGCACAACTAGTGCACGATTTTCCCAAACATGCTACCAAACCGTGTTGTCACGACCCGTCCTCGGGGCCCGTGCCGTGACTACCCCAAGCCCGCCTTCCATAGGCCAGGGGCTGGCGACTAGCACCAAGGCATAAAATCCCAGTAAACAGGGAAGGCATTGCCTTTATAAGTAACAACCACCACAGAGTCAGCAAGCGGAAAGTAACTACCAAGTGCAGAAAAGTAAAGGGGGCCGGAAATACAAGCCCAACAGTAAAGTACAACTGAAAAAGTAAAGAACAGCAACTGAAGAAAAGATGGCGGCCTCGTGTCGTCCACTGGAAATCCCACCTGAAGGGTGGGTACAGATAGCCTCCAGGCTCCTCGGGTCCCACGTCCGCTCCGAGCACGTCCCGCCCAGTGGTCCACCTCCAGGTACCGTCCTGCTCCACGCCCCAACTAAGATCAGCGCTGTCCGTCGTCTGCATCCAACACAACAAGGTGCGGGCATAGCCCGTGCAGGGGTGAGTATAAGCTACTCAGTAAGGACCCCGAGACCTTCGAAGGTCTCCCGAAATCCACAAAGGATATAGCACAAAAGAAAGATGCAATCACGAAGTAACATCTGACTAGCCTTAGGTATATGCCCATACATATACCTAAGTCCCCAATTCTAGCTCAGCTCATGAGCTCAAGAACAACTCAATCCACATAGGAAAGCAAGACTCAAATCCACAAAGGAGAGTAAACAGTAAATCCACATAGGATAGTTCAACACAATCCACAAAGGAGAGTAACATAAGATTCAGCTCAACCAGGTATACTTTTTCAGATGACGTCAAAGATGATCACTGATCCATCTAAGTCGTCGGACCCACGAAGGATCGATAGGTACTAACCCCCACAAAAGACCCACGTAGGATCGGGCTCACACAGAACCTGTAGGCAGTGGCTCACACAGAACCGGTAGTAAGGACCCACATAGGATCGGGCTCACACAGAACCTGTAGCACTGATCCACGTAGGATCGCTGAGTGCAGTAGTCGACGCAGTCCACTGAGGATCTCTGCACAGTCGTCGCCGCAGTCCACGAAGGATCTCTGCTCTGCCGTCGTCGCAGTCCACTGAGGATCTCTGCTCTGCCGTCGTCGCAGTCCACTGAGGATCTCTGCTCTGCCGTCGTCGCAGTCCACTGAGGATCTCTGCTCTGCCGTCGTCGCAGTCCACGGAGGATCTCTGCTCTGTCGTCGAAGTCACAGCCAGCGCTAGGGTTCCCGCACATAGTGAGCTCGTTTAGGAGGGTCCGCTCCACGAGCCGAGAGGCTGATACATCAACTGACACGTAGTCCGAAGTTGATGTATCCAAAAGTTCCGTATCGACAACAGGATCTCAACGCAACAGACGGCGCGTCAATCGGACGCCCGGTCTGAGAGTTATTGGCATTTTCGTCCCAGGGGCCCGGTTGGTTTTTAGAGAAAAACCAACCCGACCGTACTCCGCCTGTATCCGATCCTCGGGCGGAGTATGCCAAAAGTTCCGTCTCACTTAGAGGAAACTACCACAGCTGGCGGTACGTCGTTCGGACGTCCGTAGCTCAAGTTATGAGCGTTTCCGCTCCGAGGGCCCGGTTGGTTTCGTGTACGAACCAACCCGGCCGAACCCAAAGTCTCCCGAAACCTTGAGTATAATATACCAAAACGACCGTCTCGATCCAAGGATCGCGTAGCCGCTGACGGTTCATCAATCGGAGGTCTCAGGCCCAAGATATGGGCGAATGACCGAAGAAGGCCCGAAAACGGGGTTCTGGGCCCGGGGCGACCCGGCCCGAACCCCCCCTGGGTCGGCCGAACCGGGTCGGCCCGACCCGGCCCGAACCGGCGAGGCCGGGTCCGGTCCGGCCTGGGCGCGGCCCGGCCGCCCGGACCGGCCGGCTCGGCTTCGGCCGAGCGGCCGAAGGAGCCGCCGCCGCGGGTTTGACCCGTGGCTCGAAGGAAACGCGGCCCCGCGGGGGGCCGCCTGCCACGCAGACGCGGCCGGGCCGCCGCGTCCCTCCCCGGTTCCACGCGGCCGCGGAACCGGCCGCCGCCGCCGCGGCTTCAGCCGCGGAACCGGCCGCCGCCGCCGCGGCTTCAGCCGCGGAACCGGCCGCCGCCGCCGCGGCTTCAGCCGCGGCTGAACTCTTCCACGGCGGCGCGCCGGCGTCCCGCGCCGCCGCCGCCTTCCGCGGGCCGCCGGAGTTGCTCCGGTGGCCCGTTTCACCTCCCGTCTGCGCCGTTGCTCCTCCCGGGGGTCGATCTTCACTGCGGGTTCAACAGATCGCCCCTGTCGCGCGGTTCATCGTCGTCCGCCATATCCGCACAACAAAAGATATCGGTGGAGGGTTGCCGGGTCTTGTTCGTTAGACCCGCACCCTCCGCGTTAGTTATAAACAACGGGAGGAAAAGAAAATAATCAACAACAATTTTAATTAAATTAAAATTGTTTGGAGATCAGGTTCTTTATTTTAAAAGAATAAACACGGGGAATAAAATACTCCAACAACCCTTACCTTGTCGTCGTCGTCGGACGAGAGGTCGTCGCGGAATCGCTCGTCGCGGATGAAGGAGATCATCGCGTCGTCGCGGTATCCGGCGTCGCGTCGCCAATCTCCGGATCAAGATCAAACGGATTAATTTAAATCCGTTGATATTGAATTATAAAAAGGGGAGAAATAAACGATTCGTTTTTTCACCTTAATTGCCGAACGAGGATCGGCCGCAGAAGAAGAGGCGTCGCCGAAGAACGTCGCGGGTAGAGCTCGTCGACGTCGCAGATCACGGTGTGCGTCGTCGAATTCCGGTCGCCGACGTTCTTCGCGTTCTTCGCGTTCTTCGCGTTCTTCGTGGGGAGGGTGGAGAATCAGGGATCCTCTCAAATCCTTTCAAAGGATTTTTAGGTTGGTCTTATTTTATAAACATGCCAACAAACACAAAAGCGTAAGTAACGACCCATCAGTTCGTTAAATTAATTCAACGAGCGAAACAGCCCATTTAATTCACGAAATAAACCGCCCAATTAAATGGTCTGTTAAGAATTAAAGAAAACGCGTCGGTTGACTTTTCAGTTACTTTGACGGGTTTTCGCGGGTGCGTTACTTAGCGAAAGAAACGACGGGGCTCGTGCGGGCCCCACCTCACAAATATCCTACCAAGGGGGTAGGATATTTCTGGATAGCATCCTATCCAGTTCAACTCAGATCAAGCCGCCTTTAAGTGGCTTCAAGTTGCTTCCAAGCAGCTTAAGTGAAATAAAATAAAGTTGTCGCACAAATTTTATTTTATTTCTGACTTTAAGCCCCAAAATTTAAAAACCACGTCTGAGCAAACGCAACTCCGGAAGAGGCGTTTCTAAGCAAATACCGGCGCTGCGATTTCATCGGTGCCCTCAGAATTCGATTCCGGGCACCGGTTCAAAAGATAGAAAAACCCGCTCGTCCGTTCACTGAATGTACCCGAGCCAAACTTCGGAAATTGATTCCGGGCACACCGGGCCTCGGAATCAGGTGCCGTCTGAAGCTGCTCTCTTATAAAATTCCAAAGAAAATTAAGAAAAAAAATTTCTTTGAAATTTGCGGGTCTTTACATTACTCCCACCTCAGGGCTTTACGTCCCCGTAAAGATACATCAAAAACTAGGGGAACAAATGGGGGTACCGAGCACGCATCTGAGCCTCCCGCTCCCAAGTGCTCTCCTGGAGGTTCCCGTGCTGCCATCTGACGCGCACAAGAGGAATCGACCGCCCACGTAGGACCCGCTCCTGTCGATCCTCGATCTCCACTGGGACCTCCGCAAAAGTCGCCCCATCGTCCACGTCCAGCTCCCCAAAGTCGATGATGTGCGTCGGGTCGTGCACGTATCTCCTCAGCTGAGACACGTGGAAGACGTCGTGCACCCGGTGCAACTGAGGTGGTAGAGCCAGGCGATAAGCCACCTCTCCTATCCTGCTGAGGACCTGGAAAGGCCCGATGAAGCGTGGAGACAACTTTCCGCCTCGGCCAAATCTCCGTAAACCACGTCGATGTGAGACACGCAAAAAGACGTGGTCGCCATCCTCGAACTCTAGTGGCCTCCGCCTCCTGTCATCATATGACTTCTGCCGGCTCTGAGCTGTCCTCATCCTCTCCTGGATGATCTGGACCTTCTCTGTCGTGGCTCGGACCATCTCTGGTCCCACGAGTGCTGACTCCCCAGGGTCTGTCCAGCACAACGGTGATCTGTAGGGTCTGCCGTACAACGCCTCGTATGGTGCCATCCCGATGGTGGAGTGGTAGCTATTGTTGTACGCGAACTCCACCAAGGGTAGGTGGTCCTCCCAGCTGCGACCAAAGTCGAGAACACATGCACGGAGCATGTCCTCGAGTGTCTGTATGGTCCTCTCCGTCTGACCATCCGTCTGAGGGTGGAAGGCTGTGCTCAGATGGAGCCGTGTCCCGAACGCCTCCTGCAACCCCTTCCAAAGCCGGGAAGTGAAACGAGCATCTCGATCGGAGACGATAGACGATGGCACACCGTGAAGCCGTACGATATCCTGGACGTAAAGACGTCCCAAGCTCTCCACTGAGCCCTGCTCTCTGATGGGTAAGAAGTGTGCCGACTTGGTGAGTCGGTCGACAATCACCCAAATGGAGTCGTGACCTCTGGAAGTGCATGGAAGTCCAGTCACGAAGTCCATAGATATGCCATCCCACTTCCACTCCGGGACCTCCAAGGGTTGTACCAAGCCTGCTGGTACCTGATGCTCTGCCTTCACCTGCTGGCAGGTGAGGCATCGAGAAACGAACCCTACCACAGCTTTCTTCATGCCCGGCCACCAGTGCTGTCGTCTGAGATCCTAGTACATCTTCGCCACTCCGGGATGCACCGCCAAGGGAGAAGTGTGAAACACTCTCAGCACCTCCTCTCGTAAAGTGACTGGTACGAAGGTACGTACTCTGAAAAGGATGTCGTGCTCTGCTCCAAGGGTGAAGCCATCAGGCGCCTGACCTGAGGATATCAGTGCACGCCGGGTCTCACAGTCAGCGTCCTCACGCTGAGCATCTCTGACCCGCTGTAGAAGTGGAGGAGAGACTGTGAGAGACTGAAGAAAGGCTGCTCCATCTCTATCCACAAAGGATATCTGTAAGGAGGCTACCTGCTCCGTCGCCTCCTCAAGTAGCTGAATGCCCGTCCTCCTGCTAAGGGCATCAGCTACCACGTTCCCCTTCCCAGGAGTATAGACTATCTCAAAGTCATAGTCCTGGAGGAACTCAAGCCATCTCCGCTGTCTCAGGTTAAGGTCCTTCTGAGAGAAGATATACCTGAGACTCTGGTGGTCAGAAAAGACTGTGAAGCGCTCGCCCATCAGATAGTGCCGCCAAATCTTCAGAGCGAAGACCACTGCTTCTAACTCCAGGTCATGAGTGGCGTAGTTCTGCTCATGCGGTCTCAACTGACATGATCCGTAGGCGATTACGGCCCGCTCCTGCATCAGGACGCACCCGAGTCCAGTCCCTGATGCATCGCAGTAAACTACGTATCCAACTCCCTCCTCAGGCAACCTCAAGATAGGTGCGCTGATCAACCTCTCCCTCAGCTCCTGGAAGCTCTGCTGACATCTGTCTGACCACACGAAGGGTTTCCCCTTCTTCGTCAACACTGAGAGTGGTGCCGCAACTCTGGAGAAGTCTGGCACGAATCTCCGATAGTATCCGGATAAGCCCAAGAAGCTCCGCACCTCCGTCACGCTCCTGGGTGGCTCCCAAGCTAGCACTGCCTCGATCTTCGCGGGATCCACTGCAACTCCCACCTCAGAGATGACGTGCCCCAAGAAGTGGACCTCACGTAACCAGAACTGGCACTTTGAGAGATTTCCATAAAGCTGGTGCTCTCGGAGCGTGTCTAGCACAACTCGCAGGTGGTAGGCATGCTCCTCCTCAGTCGTCGAGTATACCAAAATGTCGTCAATGAAGACCACGAAAAATCGGTCGAGGTATGGCTGGAAGATCCTGTTCATGAGGCTCATGAACACTGCTGGAGCATTGGTTACACTGAACGGCATAACCAAGAACTCATAATGGCCATACCGACACCTGAAGGCCGTCTTCTGCCCGTCCTCGTCTCGAACTCTGAGCTGATGATAGCCTGACTGGAGGTCTATCTTCGAGAACCACCGCGCTCCCTTGAGCTGATCGAAGAGATCATCAATCCGTGGCAGCGGATACTTGTTCCTCACTGTCACCTGGTTCAGGCGACGATAGTCGACACACAGTCGCAAGCTCCCGTCCGCCTTCTTGGCGAACAAAATCGGGGAAGCCCAGGGTGAAACACTGGGTCGGATAAACCCCTTGCTCTGCAAGTCCTCCAACTGTACCCGCAGCTCCCGAAGCTCGGCGGGGGCCATCCGATATGCTGGAGTAGATATCGGGGCTGTCCCGGGGTACAAGTCGATGTAAAAGTCTACCTCTCTATGAGGAGGTAGCCCTGGAACGTCGTCGGGAAAGACGTCCACGTACTGGTCCACCACTGCAGGAAAAGCTGGACTCCGCACGTCCACTGCTCCTAGGATGAGGCTAGCCAACTGATGAGAGATGGGCTGCACTCTCCTCCGCGGAAGTCCATCCTGTGCTGCAAAGGTTCCCTTCTCGCCGGTGAAGGTAAACCTGCTCCCGTCGGTGCGAACACATCGCACCTTGCGCCTAAAACAGTCGATCTGGGCATGAACCGTGGATAGCCAATCCATGCCCAAGATGACGTCGTAAGGCCTCGACGCCGCTACAAGGAGATCCCAGCCGAAGCTCTCGCCTCCTAGAGTAAGCTCACACTGCCGGCACCAGTGCGTAATCGTCGAGTCTGCTCCCGTAGGGGTCTCTAGCCGTAAGGATCGAGCCAACGGCTCAGTCGGAATCTCCGAGCTCCGAACAAGGGCAGAGGCTATGAAAGAGTGACTCGCTCATGTGTCTATAAGTACTACAGCAAGGGTGGAATAGACACAGATCGTACCTCGAATCATCTCTGGCATGTCGGGGTCGTAGGCCTCCACTGCCTGGAGCTGGGCCTGTCCCTGCCCGCCAGCTCCCTGTGGTCGAGGTGGCCCTCCTGGTGGTGGTGGGGGTAGAGCCTGGAAGCGTCGCCCACCACCCGCTGCTCGGCCAGCTCCTCTGCCTCGTCTGCCTCCTCCCTTCGGACCGCCACGGTCGACCCTCTGCCTCTGCCTGGGTGGCCCCTCCACCGACTGCTGCTCCTCTGATCGGCGAGTCGGGCAGTCACGAGCCATGTGACCCTGCCCGCCGCAGGAGTAGCACAGCCTGCCTCTCGGAAGGCTGGCACTCCGCTGTGTGCCCCGCACTGCTGAGCCGGTGTCCTGAGGCCGTCTGCGTTGGGGTCTGGTCTGCCTGGACCCGAGAGTCATCCGTCGGCTACCTGCTGCCGAAGACTCAGCTACCTGCCGCCCTGCGCTAGGTCTCGCCGCTGAAGAAGGCTCTGCCAGGAAGCTCTCGATCAAGAGGGCTCGCTCCAGCACTCCCGCCTGGGTCGGAATGCTGAGGGAGATCAGCGACGCCCGAATCTCCTGTCGCAAGCCCTGCTCGAAGGTCCGGGCCCGGAAGAAGGGGTCCCGTACCATGTCGGTCGAGTAGCGAGATAGGTCAGTGAACCTCGCCGCGTACTGAGCGACCGTCATGCTGCCCTGGCGCAGCTGGAGAAGCTCCTGGATGCGCACCGCTCGGAGGGTGGCCGGGACGAACTCAGAGCGGAAGAGTCTCTCGAAGTCCGTCCAGAGCAAGGATGCCTCATCGTGAACCTGGAGCATCAAGCTCCACCATCGTCCTGCCGCCGCCTGCAGGAGGCTCGCCGCGAGAATCACCATGAGATCCGCTGGTGTCCTCACTAGACTAAAGATCCGTACCACCGCCTCTAGCCAGTCCTCGGAGGCCTGGGGGTCCGCCTCACCGCGAAACCTGGGCAGTCGCTGGCTCTGAAACTCATGCAGTGCCCTGAGGCGACGTGCATCGTCAGCGTCTGGTACTGGTAGCATCGGTGGCTCGGCGGGTAAAGCTACCGCCGATGCCACTGCTGGCAAAGGGCCCTGCACCGAGGCCTCGTCGCTCGGTGGGCTGCCGTCGCGCCCAACACTCGGAACCCTAGCTGGCTGTCATCGCGGGGCCATCCTGAAAAGGAGAACAAGAGCACCACAGTCAGAACAGTATACCTGGTGAGCTGGCACAAGTAATCACAAGGAAAACCTGAGACTTTCATAAAGCAGATCAGTATACCCGGTGAGCTGACACATGTAATCACGAAGAAAACTTGAAACACACACGCAATCAATGTTTTCATGCATTAAGTCGGAAATCAGGAGTCAGGGTCCTGGTGTACGGATACGTCGGCCGCCGCACCAACACTGGGCTCCCTGGACTGATAACCACACTCAATACACTAAACACTATTGCTTCACATAGAAAAGAAAGACGATCAGAGTCTGCGGTAGAACCGACCGCCTCTGATACCAATTTGTCACGACCCGTCCTCGGGGCCCGTGCCGTGACTACCCCAAGCCCGCCTTCCATAGGCCAGGGGCTGGCGACTAGCACCAAGGCGTAAAATCCCAGTAAACAGGGAAGGCATTGCCTTTATAAGTAACAACCACCACAGAGTCAGCAAGCGGAAAGTAACTACCAAGTGCAGAAAAGTAAAGGGGGCCGGAAATACAAGCCCAACTGTAAAGTACAACTGAAAAAGTAAAGAAGAGCAACTGAAGAAAATACGGCGGCCTCGTGTCGTCCACTGGCAATCCCACCTGAAGGGTGGGTACAGATAGCCTCCAGGCTCCTCGGGTCCCACGTCCGCTCCGAGCACGTCCCGCCCAGTGGTCCACCTCCAGGTACCGTCCTGCTCCACGCCCCAACCGAGATCAGCGCTGTCCGTCGTCTGCATCCAACACAACAAGGTGCGGGCATAGCCCGTGCAGGGGTGAGTATAAGCTACTCTGTAAGGACCCCGAGACCCCCGAAGGTCTCCTGAAATCCACAAAGGATATAGCACAAAAGAAAGATGCAATCACGAAGTAACATCTGACTGGACTTAGGTATATGCCCATACATATACCTAAGTCCCCAATTCTAGCTCGGCTCACGAGCTCAAGAACAACTCAATCCACATAGGAAAGAAAGACTCAAATCCACAAAGGAGAGTAAACAGTAAATCCACATAGGATAGTTCAACAAAATCCACAAAGGAGAGTAACATAAGATTCAGCTCAACCAGGTATACTTTTTCAGATGACGTCAAAGATGATCACTGATCCATCTAAGTCGCCGGACCCACGAAGGATCGATAGTTACTAACCCCCGCAAAAGACCCACGTAGGATCGGGCTCACACAGAACCTGTAGGCAGTGGCTCACACAGAACCGGTAGTAAGGACCCACATAGGATCGGGCTCACACAGAACCTGTAGCACTGATCCACATAGGATCGCTGAGTGCAGTAGTCGACGCAGTCCACTGAGGATCTCTGCACAGTCGTCGCCGCAGTCCACGAAGGATCTCTGCTCTGCCGTCGTCGCAGTCCACTGAGGATCTCTGCTCTGCCGTCGTCGCAGTCCACTGAGGATCTCTGCTCTGCCGTCGTCGCAGTCCACGGAGGATCTCTGCTCTGTCGTCGAAGTCACAGCCAGCGCTAGGGTTCCCGCACATAGCGAGCTCGTTTAGGAGGGTCCGCTCCACGAGCCGAGAGGCTGATACATCAACTGACACGTAGTCCGAAGTTGATGTATCCAAAAGTTCCGTATCGACAACAGGATCTCAACGCAACAGATGGCGCGTCAATCGGACGCCCGGTCTGAGAGTTATTGGCATTTTCGTCCCAGGGGCCCGGTTGGTTTTTAGAGAAAAACCAACCCGACCGTACTCCGCCTGTATCCGATCCTCGGGCGGAGTATGCCAAAAGTTCCTTCTCACTTAGAGGAAACTACCACAGCTGGCGGTACGTCGTTCGGACGTCCGTAGCTCAAGTTATGAGCGTTTCCGCTCCGAGGGCCCGGTTGGTTTCGTGTACGAACCAACCCGGACGAACCCAAAGTCTCCCGAAACCTTGAGTATAATATACCGAAACGACCGTCTCGATCCAAGGATCACGTAGCCGCCGACGGTTTGTCAATCGGAGGTCTCAGGGCCAAGATATGGGCGAAAGACCGAAGAAGGCCCGAAAACGGGGTTCTGGGCCCGGGGCGACCCGACCCGAACCCCCCCCGGGTCGGCCGAACCGGGTCGGCCCGACCCGGCCCGAACCGGCTAGGCCGGGTCCGGTCCGGCCTAGGCGCGGCCGGGCCGACCGGACCGGCCAGCTCGGCTTCGGCCGAGCGGCCGAATGAGCCGCCGCCGCGGGTATGACCCGCGGCTTGAAGGAAACGCGGCCCCGCGGGGGGCCGCCTGCCACGCGGACGCGGCCGGGCTGCCGCGTCCCTCCCCGGTTCCGCGCGGCCGCGGAACCGGCCGCCGCCGCCGCGGCTTCAGCCGCGGGGGAACTCCTCCACGGCGGCGCGCCGGGCGCCGCCACCGCCTTCCGCGGGCCGCCGGAGTTGCTCCGGTGGCCCGTTTCACCTCCCGTCTGCGCCGTTGCTCCTCCCGGGGGTCGATCTTCACTGCGGGTTCAACAGATCGCCCCTGTCGCGCGGTTCATCGTCGTCCGCCATATCCACACAACAAAAGAGATCGGAGGAGTGTTGCCGGGTCTTGTTCGTTAGACCCGCACCCTCCGCGTTAGTTATAAACAACGGGAGGAAAAGAAAATAATCAACAACAATTTTAATTAAATTAAAATTGTTTGGAGATCAGGTTCTCTATTTTAAAAGAATAAACACGGGGAATAAAATACTCCAAAAACCCTTACCTTGTCGTCGTCGTCGGACGAGAGGTCGTCGCGGAATCGCTCATCGCGGATGAAGGAGATCGTCGCGTCGTCACGGTATCCGGCGTCGCGTCGCCAATCTCCGGATCATGATCAAACGGATTAATTTAAATCCGTTGATATTGAATTATAAAAAGGGGAGAAATAAACGATTCGTTTCTCACCTTAATTGCCGAACGAGGATCGGCCGCGGAAGAAGAGGCGTCGCCGAAGAACATCGCGGGTAGAGCTCGTCGACGTCGCAGATCACGGTGTGCGTCGTCGAATTCCAGTCGCCGACGTTCTTTGCGTTCTTTGTGTTCTTCGCGTTCTTCGCGTTCTTCGCGGGGAGGGTGGAGAATCAGGGATCCTCTCAAATCCTTTCAAAGGATTTTTAGGTTGGTCTTATTTTATAAACATGCCAACAAACGCAAAAGCGTAAGTAACGACCCATCAGTTCGTTGAATTAATTCAACGAGCGAAACATCCCATTTAATTCACGAAATAAACCGCCCAATTAAATGGTCTGTTAAGATTAAAGAAAACGCGTCGGTTGTCTTTTAAGTTACTTTGACGGGTTTTCGCGGGTGCGTTACTTAGAGAAAGAAACGGCGGGGCTCGTGCGGGCCCCACCTCACAAATATCCTACCAAGGGGGTAGGATATTTCTGGATAGCATCCTATCCAGTTCAACTCAGATCAAGCCGCCTTTAAGTGGCTTCAAGTGGCTTCCAAGCAGCTTAAGTGAAATAAAATAAAGTTGTCGCACAAATTTTATTTTATTTCTGACTTTAAGCCCCAAAATTTAAAAACCACGTCTGAGCAAACGCAGCTCCGGAAGAGGCGTTTCTAAGCAAATACCGGCGTTGCGATTTCATCGGTGCCCTCAGAATTCGATTCCGGGCACCGGTTCAAAAGATAGAAAAACCCGCTCGTCCGTTCACTGAACGTACCCGAGCCAAACTTCGGAAATTGATTCTGGGCACACCGGGCCTCGGAATCAGGTGCTGTCTGAAGCTGCGCTCTTGTAAAATTCCAAAGAAAATTAAGAAAAAAAAATTTCTTTGAAATTTGCAGGTCTTTACACGTGTGGCCTAATTTGGATGGTGAAATGTAAAAATTGACCATAATGGGTGTTTTAAATAAATCATCTCTTTCTAATAATAAATCCCATCTGGTTTCTCCTCCTCCCTCTATTGTGAGGCGTGTCCAACTCCAAAATCTATTTTTTATGGATCTCCTCAATCCGTTGTTGGAATCGAGAAATGTCACTCCATACAGTTTCATCCTGATAATCTCTTTGTTCGTTTTATTCATTTTTCTACATGATTTTTTCATAACCAAGTTATCATTGTCTGAGTTTATTTCATTATTTTCATTGTGGATGTCCATTTATAGAACTATCTCAAACTAAAAAAACATGATATTGGGTGAGTGGGTCATCATATGCTTGACGTATATGTTATATAGATTTTCCCTCATGTTTTGTCATTTTTATAAAATGTATCTTTCTTTCATGTGGCAGTATTACCTAGTTTAACCTGTAAATTATTAATACTTTGGATAAATTTCATGGACCCCCTTATGATGCAATTCGAAACATTCATATATTTTTTGAGGTTATGACCATAACCAAAACCTCCATTGAGAGGGTTCACTTAATCTTTCTTGTCAAATTAACATGTCTATCTTTTCTCGAGCCACCCATTTGGGTGCTCAATTATTTATATGATTAAATTGGATTTTTTTTGTCAAAGACCACTATTGTAGTGGTTTTCCCATTTTATTGTGATGAATATAAATTGTTCAAACTAAAATAAATTAATTTTCTAATATAAGTGTCATTTTTTATAGTAAAACCAATATGTTGAGGTCTATTGTCTTCTAAATAGAAAATTCATTGCATTTGTTTCACTATTTAGATTAGTGAAATTTTTAGTACATGGGCCTTATTACATTGTAATTGAAATCGTATATTTGATATTCATTATCATTTATTATGAGTTACTTGTGATGTGGATTGCTAATATAGAGAGCCTCATGAATGGATAATTATTTATGTTTCATAATGGTTATATTCCCATCCTATTTTGTGAATAAATTTGAAAAGTAATGAATGCATTGTGTATGGATTGAGTGATACTCAAATTCCTTTTTACGAAATACTATGGATGGGATCATGTGATGAAAGAGTCTTCATACACTAGGGGTGATATATAATATAACTTGGACGAGCTCGTCATGTGTGTTACGTAACTCCATTTGAGAAATCCTTATTACAATGGGAGAACCATTGGATAGAATCAATTTCAAGGTGGTCAGAAAATGACAAAAGTGGGACACATACTCCATTTGATAGAGAATATGGATGATCATAGAGGTGATCAATTTACATTTCACCGATATTGATTCTTGGAACACAATTTTTTGATTCCTTGGATAGAATCATTTAGTTTTGGATATTTATTATTATATTAGTGAGATACTAATATTACATATTATGGTTTAACATTGATGGGAACATGATTCTTTATAAAAGAATACTAGACATGCCTCATTAAATTTTATACAAGATGTTAAGAGTTAAAATAGAATGGGAGCATCGGCCAAGATAAATCCCATGTAAGTATTTGGTCCTTTATATCTAATTAAAATAAAATGACATTTTGGTAACTAATAACGTTTTTTATAGGTTAAAATTGTCTAATAAATTCTATTCTTAGGTCATAGTTGGTATACATGACCAAGTGTCCTTGATGAGCCTAATCCTACTATGTTAATTATTTATTTCTAATAGAGAATTTACATTGATTAATTCGAAAAATGATTATTTTGTATTACTGTAGTGTACTATTATTTTGAATCTATTAATGGTAGCCAAAATTGTACATTTCATACTTTACTCAAGTGTCTATTGCATTGGTGTGCCAGAGAAGACACTCTTGTTCACAGCTTCATGATTGTGTGCTTGTTTTGTGCACTGTGCCTAATTGTTGGGAGAAATGGAATGATATCGTGCTCAATATTATCAAGGAGATCACACATGAGTCCTAATTATTATTTTATTTTTTCGTGGATTGTATCATGTATAATGATTTATGTTTCCTTATTTATTATGTATCATAATATGGACATGCATTCATGATGGAATTTGGAGTTGGCCATTTTTATATTAAGATGATATTTATCATCCACTGCCTTGTAACATATTGTAGATACATCAACTTCTATCTATTGATTCATAATCTCTCAGAATGATTTGGTACTCTTATCATGAGGGTATATTCTCTTAAATATAAAACCAGTTGATCCTCACAACTATTTGGTATCCTCTGTCGTAAGAGGAGGTGTGCCTGAGTCCGTCTACCTACCGTCCATGCATCACATTTAGTGGTCAATCAGTTTGTGGCATCACAAAGAGAATTATAATATATAATAATTAATTTCCAAATAAAATTATTGTTTTAGTTAATGATGAATATCAAAATAAAGTTTTCCCTAGGGTAACATAAATGGCTAAATGTTATACCATTGCAATGTATGTGAAATATATAAATAAATTTCAAAATTTCAAAGCATAAAAAGAGGATCCTCACATTGGAACATGTAATAGATATTTATTGATTATAGAGAAACTAAAAATGACATATGAATGGGAAGGGATAATAAGGAATAACATGATGAATCATGGTAAATGGATCAATAATTATGTGGAAGATTTAACTGTTTAGGAAATATATTTAAAGAATAATGACTCACGAAATATATACATAATTTTATGTTGATGTTTCACATTTACTATTTTTATGAATATGTTAAATAAAACTAATAACATGGACATAAGATATAATGTAAATCTGTAATGTAAGAAAAAAAACGTTATTAAGGGAATGATAACATTTAATATAATCCTTATCTTGAGATAATGAGGTTTATATTGGATAAATAAATGATTAATATGGATAATAAAACTCAATAATATTGAAACACATTTCACTATTTAATGATTTAATAAATAAATCAGTTATGTTATCATTAATATATATTATTGAATTTTTTTATGTAATATATTTAATAATCAATGGTTTTATTTATGGAATAGAGAATGCGTTATTTTTTGATATCTTGTATGTTTTTATTATGGTTTTATTTCAATATAAAATATTTTAATGTTTTATAATAATATGAGGTCAATGTATTCAGATATTTGTAATGTGAAATTTAGATCAATTTCATGTTATTTAGTTGATTATATTCTAGAAATTTTTTTAGAATATAATAATGAAAATAAAGTCCACAATTATGGAGGAAGAAAGTGATGGAGACTAAAGGAATCTACCTTAAAAATGAGTTTTCAATTATTTGATTGGGATACAATATAAAAAATAAATGGAATGGAACGCTCATATACCATTCACATTCAAACACATCATGTGAAAATTTTCATTCATCCATGTTTAAACCACCACAATCCCTTTATCCATGATTATCAAGTGATTCCTATGGAAATAACTCAATGATCAAGGAGGATTATCCTAACCATCGATAAATCCCACCAGCACATTCAAATCAAATTCACCCACTATAATGTCAATGTTATGTAATCTATTAATGATGATGGTACTCTATTTTTCCATTTTATCCTCTTTGATAGAGTTTTATGGGTCATAATAAGAGGTAAAACCAATAATCAAGGATCCTATGCTACCACAAACAAGGTCACTACCTCTGATAACCCCAGACAAACATGATATGTCCACATTGAGTTTTAACCCCAGTCTGGGAGGTATCCAACTCACCCATGGACCTTAGTGGTCCCTTTGTGCACATTCAACATGAATAACAACCTTTCAGATTTAATTGAGTTATTAATACTATGAGACCCGACGTGGAAGATGTCCTCTAATATCAATCACCAAAAAAATAATGGTGAATTTGACTTAAGAGTGGTGAGTAGAAATTTACATCCCTCACCTTGTTCCTTTTCCAATAAATTATCTCGAAATCTATAGAAAAAAAATAATCTTGTGAGCATTAACCTCAGCATGGTTCAATCATGCTCTTTAAAACCATGACTCGAGGAAATACACAATGGAGTCCTAATAACAATACATTCTCATATTGTGACCATGAATCCTCTTAATGAAAAGTGACCAATCCCCATAGAATGATTTATACCAAACAGACTCTTATCATGGTGATGTATTCCAACAACCACGAGAATCCAATCATATAATTCTATATTTTTCATTATCAACAATGGAAAACAATTGGTTCCATATCTCCATAAAAATAATGTTTATATTCATTAAAGTAACTTTATTCCAAATCATTTCCTCTAACTCTCCATTTATACAATTTAAATGATGTAACACCATATTTTTTCATAGTATGTTATCTCTATACAGTATTTAAATAGCTTGCACTACTCGCAACACAGAGTTAAAGCACATAAAAACATATGAAACTAGCCACTTAAAAACTTTTTATGAATTGTAATATCCACAATTTGAGATTTATATATATCATATATAAATTTGTCATTCATCTTTTCTGTTCCTTAGACATAATATAAGGAAAATTCAATTATTCTGATAAAATAAGTATTTGTAAGAAATGAATCTTTTTCTGCCTTTTAATGGCCAAGACATTTTAAATAGAATAATTATAACATTTATATATACAATTTAATGAAAATAAATTCTTCTTATGAAGCTATAATTAAAAAAATAGTTTGTATAACGTTTTTGGTACTCTTCTGAAAACTTTCATATTTTTTTGAAAAATGAAAAATAATTTTTTTATTAATAACAACCTTTTTTAATCGAATTAATATATAGTGTTAAATTATACATTTGAGTGGTTTTGAATTACCATTATATTCTTTTTATCATTTTATATAAATTAGGTCATTGGATGTAATGTCACATTTAAATTGTACATAAACACAAGTCAATCATTTGATAGTTTTTACTTGTTCAAACCCCTCATTCTGGTTTTGACAAGAGGAATTATTTTTAAATTAAATAATGAAACTTCTATGTTTTGAATTTGATAAAATTGATATCATTTTTGAAATTTGTAAAATAAAAATTATTATTGGGTGATTTTTTGTTATTTTTAGGAAAACAGTCAATTTTTTATGATTACTGAAAACCACTACGTTGTGGATAAAAACACAACATTTTCTTTTATGTAATTTATAAATTAATAATTTATCCTAAAATAAAAATAGATACCTAAAACATATATTAGTCTTTTGTAATTCATTATTGACATTTTATAATAATATTATACATATAAATGTTTATTGAAAATTTTAACATCTTTTACCCACCTTCTAAGAACATTTTCAAATTCACATAAATTTTAATTTTACCTCTCATGTGCATTGAATTTTAAAAATCGAAGAGACACAATTGACATCAATATGAAAATTGTTATTGAATAAGCTGAAAATAATTTTTTTTAATAGTAGCTATTTAATATTATTTACCACATTAAATTATATATAGGTTAATTAGATGTAAAAATAATATTATATTTATCCTGTATCATTTCGTAATTCTGTTGGATTAGTGTATTTCTACCAATATCAGCCTTAGGACAAAAATATGATCATTTTTTATCTATAAAGATTATAATAGGAAATTAATTATAATTTCATAAGATAAATTTGACTATAATCATTTATTAAAAATATAAAAATATTTCCCACATCATTTTATTTTATTTAAAACTTTTAGACATTAAATAATTAAATTTCATTATGACACAAGGATGATGCAATTAATACCATATTAATGAATGATTAAAATAATTGATATAATAAATATTAAAATAATTATAAATTGAAACTTTTGATGACATCCTTGAATTTTATATGTGAATATGAAATGTTAGGATTAATTCAATGTGTTTTTTTTTGAATAAATCAGATTTATTTTACTTTCACAACAACCAACTACTAAATACTTTCAAAATTGACATAAATGAGCTTATAAATCAAATACTATTTTATTAAATGATATAATATTCCTAAAAATATCAGGATCATCCAAAGGTCATAAATAATTTTTGATAGGTCCATAATGAACCTATAGTTGTTTGATTGTCAATTTATAATAAGTTCATTAAGCATATAATGTAAGAACACAAGAAGACATGGTAAAAGTTAAACTATTTAACTTAGAGTTAAATCTAGATGATAAGATTAATATGGGGAAATTTAAATTTCTAAAACCAATTTGTTGAATGTTTTAAACCCATACCTACATTATCTTTGAAATAAATTCATTTGGAGCTATTAGAAAAAAATTATTTGATAATAAAATAATATTTCATGATTTTCCTAAAGTGCCCCTCACCTCTCTTATAAAAGGGTATTTCCCCTTCTCCTAACTTCACACCTCTAATGATAGATAGCTCAACCAACACCTATTCAAATCTCCTTCCAACTACCGTAAATTCATCCTAGTGGCATTAATTTGATCATAAATCTATGCCAAGGGGCCCTTTTGTTCAAATCAAAATGAAGTACCCGAAAAAGAGGTAATTATTTCCTATCATATTTTAATGTTTTTTCTTCATTCACTTCCTCCTAATTTGTTTTTTCCTTAATAAAACAATAAATATACCACCTTCATCATACTAATATTTTATTATAAATATGGTAAAACCATATTCATTATTCCATTCACCCAATTATTTACAATGTCCCCATACGCGAGTACATATAGCTTACCGTCTCCACATCATGGTGCAGTTTATTATTCAACATTACATTATTTGGATGGGTATAATAATGAGTATAATTAATTTAAAAAATTAATATAACTTGGTAATTATTATTTATATATATTATACCATCCAATTAAAGATCATTTTATCATCGATTGAATGATATTGACGCTTGTGTGTATGTATGGCTTACTGTCTCCACGATGCGATGAGATTCATCTTCGACGATCGTCATTCCAGATTTTTAATAATTTTTTTAATTTATTGTTTATGAGATATATGAAATAATATTTCTAATAGAATAATTTATATTTATGTATATAAATATATGTCATTTACTTACTTCAATACTATACGATAAGAAAACAGAAACAATATTCATGCATACGTACGGAATATCGTCACCAGGAATGATGCTTCCATTTAATATATATCTATTATAAATATTTATATTCTAAATAAATATGATATATATATATATATATCATTTTTTATATTATTAATGTATGTAATTCATGATCTATGTGATAAAATCAAGAATAAAAAGTTAAAAAAATATACGATAAAGAAAGGGATTATTACCCCAAATGACATTTTAACATGGAAATTATTATTAAATTGGTAGTAAAATGTAATAAATGGATGATATATGACATAAAATATATATTTATGGGTCTGGTATAATTTAATAACATATATTAGTCATTATTCAGGAGGATAAACATAACCTCGACTAAAAGAAAGTACAAGGTAAGGGTTATTACCTAAATCATGTTATTATGCAAAATTGTTTATTTTTAATTATCTTCTAAAAAATATTTATTATCTATGTCCATGTGTCATTAAAATGATAAAAACGATTTTTTAATGATTTATGGATGGTACCCTTTAACTATATCATCATTTCAAATTTTCATAATGATTTAATTTTCTAAATCATTTTTATTGATGTCAATGTTTTCAAAATGATTGTAACGATTTATTTACATGGAAAATATTGTTTTAAAGAGTTAATTTATTTTAAAAGTTTCAAAGTTGTGTGGGACACTGTGATTCATAAATCTCGTTTAAATGAATTATTTTATAAAATTTGCGACATTAAAATGATTTCATCAAAAGGGGAATTTATATCAATGTGTTTTAATGATTATTTTCAACTATGTCAACACAATTTACAGTATATTATTCTTGATTGAGGTCAATTTAATGTAATAAAATATTACATATTTTATTGATTGAGTTATGATATGTTTGACTGTGGATGTGATATTTGTGTGTGATTCATGGTTTATTGATAAAGTATTGACATTTTGTATGCTAGTTTTAGTATAAATGTATACGTTTTGTTTAACTCTTTTTCATATGAGAAATGAATTAAACATAGAAACAGATGGTTAGGGCTTTCTAAAGAACCTTAATGCATTGATATTTATCATGGGACAAATTCTTTTTTCAGCACAAGGACATGACGAAATTTTGATTTGAAGTCATGGAATGAGGCCTTAACTATGTGGTTATGATGTATGATATTATGCATTCCCTCATTATGAAATTTTTAATTAGAAGTGATTATTCGACTGGTAGAATATCCATATGCATTGTTATATGTAAATGGTGGATTTATTTATTCCATATGATATTGATTTTTATGTTAAAAAGGCTATTGTTTTTATTACACATCTTTATTTAAAAGTTGATAACTTCTACTATATTATTTACCCTTATTGAGCATATGAACTCACCAGTTTTTATGTTTTGTTTACCTAGTATTCCAAGAAGTGTACAATGATTGATATGTAGTGTTATGCTTGGGGAATAATGGAATTCTATAATGATTATTTATGTTGTGTTTTACGTTTGAAATAGTAATGTATGGTTCATTTCTGAAACCTATATTCCAACACTACAAAACTAATCAGTCCTTCGGGACATGATTCATGGTAGTCATACCAATGTATTAAAATAAGGCACTGGCTTCTGGTTTCTGGGTTCGGGGTATTATAGTTGGTATAATAGGATGTTTAGCAATATCCTGGAAAATTAGATTTATATAAACTATGATTTGGAAACAGTACATTATGATTGACTTTGAGTACTAGTATAGAATAACATCCAATTTTTTTGTTAATGTAGATATTAGTGGGTTTAATAGGAATTACATTCATCTATGGATACTACAAGTGGATGGGGTTCTTGAACAGATGTACCCCATAGTGAAAACTCTAATAAGGAGTTTTTGGCATGACATTTGGTATCATGGTACACAACAACAGGCCTTGCCGTGCGACTGGTTTGACACTCACGGGGGATGTGCATTGGAAAATTCATATTTTCATTACATGTCATAATGAATGATTTATGAGTATATATGTTAGATAATAAACCATTTTTATGAGTATGATATGAGATTCTAGAATATCTTCAATTAATGTTCTTAATTTTTCTATTTTTTGGAGTAAAAATTATGATATGATCTAACCGAGTGTATGTCCTCATTTTTAAATGACACCCAATAGAAGAATAGGGTACTCTATCAATACACAAGATCGAAAGAGTAATAATGATAAAATCATTCATGGTATTTAGCAAACATTTAGAAGTGAAAATTTCTCACACATATTCTCATCGTATTAAACAATAGTTTATTGTGTTAATAAGATATGTAATGAATTCTCTGAGTCATATGTCATTGAAGGGAAGAAAGAGAAAAAAAGGAGGGTAGAAAAAATATGGATAAAGGGATGAAGGGAAAAAGGATTTTCCCACATGTGATAACTATGGAATGAATCATCTTGGTAAATGATTTAAGGGAATGAGGGTTTTTTATAATTTTGGAGATAAAGGACACAAAGTATGTGATTTCAAGGGTATGAAAAAGGTTTCAAATGCACAGTGCTTCATCTAAAAGGTGTTTGGAAAATATATGAATCAATGTCCCAGTCATTATAGTGTACCAAAAATTATGATATTAGATAATAATATAGATATGATACCACCGTATATAAAGAGTAATTCATAATGTTTTTATGTTGTCATTAATGAATTGTTCCATTATAGTGTTTCATCACTGATTTACTAGTTATATGAATTATGGAAATAAATAAATATTTTACGGCAGTACTATTTCATTATGGATTTGAGATTGTATGGAACTATGAATAGTGACTCAACAGATAGTTAACATTTTTTAAAAATATATGTTTGGGGGAAAGATAATACTCAATATGGTAATGATACCAAGATAAGTGATTTAGATAAATTAAATTGGGTATTATTGACATTTTTGGAATTGATTAATGGGTTGTTTAAATAGTGGTTCATAGCATCATTATTGGGAGGTTTCAACATCCTCGAATTTAAGGTGTATATGCAGTATTCTATGTTTTACATAAACAATGAGGAATACTGAATGTATTAAATATGGTTTTCTAGTAATTTGGTTTATTACCATGTTTTAAGAGAATTGACGACGATGGTTTTCACAGGCATGTTATATGCCCTTCCTTATAAATTTTTGACGCTGAGATTAGGAGGAAGTGTTTTTCTTAGGTCTAAATACTATAATGGACAAAGAATGAAATTTGATACTATTATTTAATATTGATTTATTTCATATGATTATTTTCTTATTGTTTTTAAAAGGACATACTTGAGGTCATATGTCAACCCATCACATCCGGCAATACAGCAATACAAGAACCTGCAACCAAAGGGTGACAAGGATACATAACTTACCACTATCCTACATGATGTCCTGGTTTGTATAATTTATTTCTTCAAATGGTATGTAAAATGAATTATAAATTAATTTTTTTGTAGCCTTATATAAATAATATTAATAGAATATTTTTTCGTTCTACAATCATTTAGAGAGAAAGATGAGTTTGTCATAAAAATTAGTTAATGGATGGAACTCTACTTATCAAGTATAATTTTTTTCCTTATTACAGGAAGAAGTAAATTCTTAAAAAATAATGAAAGAATCTCTAAACCAAAACATTATTATCATAATACCTTATTTCTTATTGAACCAATTGTTTTTTAAATCATTATATATTTATGGCGTTGAGGCCCTAAATTTTCAATTTTTTGTTCAATTTTTTGTGATTGATGACCTCAACCACTACTTATAAATATTTATGATTTAATACAATTATGTGTTTATAATTTCCACCAATGTTATCCTATATTAAATCATAATTTGGTTGTGACTTTTTCATTTCCATTTCTATCTTATAAATACTATATATTATTAACCCTATTTCTGATGTGGGTTTTCAATAAAATTATGTTTTATATTCAACCGTTTATTTTTCAAGAACAAATTTAAATTGTGGGGAAATAATTTATTGATGATGGGGAGAATGTAACACAATAATATTTCATAGTATGTTATCTCCATTAATGTTATTCAATATCATGCGCTACAGGAAACACCGAGTTCAAGCGCATCATGACCTATCAAACTAGCAATTTAAAATGTGGTTATTAATAGTATTAACAACATTCTTAATTTTATATATATCATATATACTTTTAAAATTAATATTTTTTGTTTCATATACATAATATAATTACAAATTCTATTTTTCAAATAAAAGAATTATTTTTTTAAAAAATACAGTTTTCCACTTTTTAATAGACTACCCTTTTTAAATAAAATATTTGACACTTTTATATATTCAATTAAATGAAAATAAATTCTCAATTAAATTTAGGAAAAATATATTTATTTGGGATAATTTTATGTAATACATTTTGGATAACTATCATATTAAAATGAATAGTGAAATTACTAAATTCTAATTAAAAAAACTTTTTTCATCAAAATAATTTATATAGTTAAATTAAACATTTGAGTGGTTTTAAATTTTAAATATGTTATATTTTTATAATTTAATATAATTTATTTCATTTGATGTATTTTGACCTTTAAATTGAACATAAACACTTTTAAATCTTTTCATAGTTTTTAATTCTTAAAATCTGTTTTCCAGTTTTGAAAACTGGAATTAATTTTAAATTAATTAGGATAACATATATGTTTTTAATTTTGTAAAATTTACATAATTTTTCATTTTTTAATATAAAAATTATCATTTTGTGAATTTTTTGTACTTTTTTTGAAAATCATTCAATATTTGATGAAAAGTGAAAAACACTGCGCTGTAGATAAAAAATAACATTTTCATTTAAATAATTCTTCTAAATAAAAATTTATCGTAAAGTAAACTTATATCCATAACACATATATTAGTAAAATTTAATTCATTGGAGTCATTTTATATAATATTAGACATATAATATTTCATAGAAATTTTTTAACTTCTTTTACACACCTTATAAGCACATTTGCATATTTGCATAAAACTAAATTTTAGCACTCTTGAAAATTTAATTACCTAAAATCAAAGAGACGAATTTTATGATTTTATGTAAAATGTAGTTTAATAATATGAATTTTTTTGTTGAATAGTAGCTTTTTAATTTTATTATCCATGGTTAATAGTAAATATGATAATTAATGGTTAAAATGATATTATATGTACCTAACACATGACTTAATTATATTGGATAAGTTTATTTCGACCGATAGATACCATAAAACAAAAATATGATTCTTTTTTAAACATTTGTATTCAATTAGGGAATTTATTATATTTTATTTAATGAAGAGATAAAAGTGTTAAATTCAAATTTTAATAACTCAACCATTTTTAATATAGGTTAACAGATATGATAAAATTGTCTATAATTATTAATTAAAAATATAACGAGATATAATACATCATATAATTTTATTTATCATTTTTAGTTATTAAATAAGTAAATTAATTTATGACACATTAATGATGTATTAATTGCCTTATTAATTAATAATTAAACAAATTAATATTATAAATATTAAAATAAAAGAATGTTAAAATTTTTGACGCCATACATGAATTTTCTAGGTTCATATGACATGTTAGGATTAATTAAATGTATTTTTCTCAAATAAATTGTATTTTTATGATTTTTAAAAAAACAAAATACTAAAAGGTGTAAAAATTGACATAAATGATTTTTTAAATGAAATACTATTTTATTTAATGATATAATATTCCTAAAAATCTAAATATCATCCAATGGACCTAAATAATATTATATGATTCATTAATGAACCAATTTATGTTTTCAAGGAAATTTATAGTATGTTTATTAACCATATATTGTAAGAATACAAGAAGACATAGTAAAAGTAAAACGATTTAACTAAGAGTCAAATCTAATTGATAAGGTTAATATGCTGACCTAAACTCGTATAAAACCTATTGGTTGAACAATTTTATACTAATAACCACCTTAGTATCAATATAAATCCATTTGGATCTATTAGAAATGATATTTATTTTTAAAAAAAATATTTCAATCATTTCCAAAATTGCCCCTCACCTCTTTTAAAAAAGGGTACTTCCACTTCTCTTAACATCACACCTCCAAATCCATTTATCTTTGCAAAACCCAGCACAAATATTGTCCAAAATACACTCACATCATTCTAGATTTAATAACATGATCATAAATGCAACCTACAGAGCCCTTTTGTTCAAATCAAAAGGAAGCACCCAAAGAAGAGTTAACTATTACATCATCTCTTTTAAAGTTTATTTCTTCTTCCACTTCCACATTCATTGTTATTTACATAATAAAGTAATAAATGAATTAAATTATACATACTTAGATGTTATTATAAATATTTTAAAAACAAATTCAAAATTCTATCCATCCTATAAATGATATAGTCACCATACGTGCGTACGTACGACGTACCATCTCCACGTTGTGGGGTAGTTTGTTATTGAACACTACATTATTTGGATGGGTATAATAATGAGTTCAATTAATTTAAATAATGAATATAACTTGGTATGGATTATTTATATATAATATACCATCCAATTAAACACTATTTTTCCATCTAAAGAATGATATTTTCGATCGTGTGTACGTACGACTTACCGTCTCCACGACGGGATGAGATTCATTTTCAATCATCACCATTCACGATTTCTTTAAAATAATATATATTTATTATGTATGAAATATATGAAATAATATTACTATGGGAATATAATATAGTAATGTAGATAAATATATGTCATTTACTAACATCCATAATATATGATAAGATAGTAGAAACAAAGTTCTGAGTATGTACATACTACCTTCTCCATGAATAGTGTTTCCATTTCATACATATATATATTAATTATTTATATTCTCAATATATAAGATAAATTAATAAATTTTCATATTTAGGTTCTTTTAAATCATGATCTTTTTGATACGATCTGGAAAAACTAGTTAAAACACGTACAATAAAGAAAACGATTATTACCTGAAATGTTATTTCAACGTAGAAATTATTATTAAATGGGTATTATAAAGTCATAAATGAATCATATATGATACTATAAATATTAATATAGTCTTTTTATAATTTAATAACATAAAATTATCATTATATAGGAGGATAAATGTACCATCGGCTAAAGGAAAGTAAAATGTAAGGGTTATTTCCTCAATCATGTTATTATCTGAGATTGTTTATCTGGAATTATCTACTAAAGAATATTTATCATAGAGTTCCATGATTCATTAAAATGTATTTGAAAGTAATCTTTCAAGGTTTTATGTAATTTAATATTTTATTATACAATCATTTTAAATGTTTTTAATAATTTGTTTTTCTAAATATTTTTAATTAATTTCAATGTTTTCAAAATGAATTTATAGATTTATTTATATGGACATGATTGTGTTAAAGTGTTAATTTATTTTAAATGTTTCATATCTGGATGGGAAAATTTGATTCAATTTTTTTTAAATTTATTCTTTTATAAATTGTGAATGTTTTAAATTATATCTTGAAAAGGGGTATTCCTCTCAAAAATATTTATTGATTATTTTCAACTATGTCAACATCCTTTATCGGATATTATTTTTAATTGAGGTCGATTTAATATAATACAATGTTCCATATTGTATTGAACGAGTTATGATATTTTCAACTCAAGACATGCTATTTTTATACCGTTAATGTTTTATGGTTAATGTATTGACATTTGATATGGTAGTTTTAGTACGAATGATTATGTTATGTTTCACCATTTTTCATTTGAGAAAATCATTGGACTCAGTCATTGATGGTGATGGCCCGCTATAACCCCTCAATTCTTCGGTAGAAAGCATGATACAAATTAGTGCCATGGAACATGTCCTTGAGAAAATTATTATTTGTAGTATTGGAATGTGGCCATGACTATGTGGTTATGTTTTCTAACATTATTCATTCCCTCATTATGAAATTAGGTATTACATGTGATTATTTGACTAGTAGAATATCCAAGTTCATGTTTATTAGTTAATGTTTGATTTATTTTTTCCATATAATGTTCATGTTTAGGTTTAAATTTTTTTTTAGTAAAAATCATTCCTTAAATGTTTTTAGCTTTCTCTATATTATTTACCTTTACTGAGCATCTAAGATAACCCCTTCCTTATTTTTTATTTTCCCAAGAATCCTATAAGTGTATTATGATTGATATATAGGGTTAAGAAATATGAATAATTTTATTATTAAAGTATTTTTTTATGTTTCCTTTTATGTTTGAAATTGTTTTTCAATGTTCATGTATTTAATCTATAATTCCCCATTCTTCGAACATGATTCCTTCCTGGCAATTTTTATTCCTTGAGTAGATATAACACTCTAACCAATTTTAATAATACTTGTTAAAAATGAATCATTACTATAATGGGTTTCTATAAATTATATCACAATAATTTATGCTTTCATGGCATGCATATATTGTAATACATCATTTAAATTACTTCATCATTCTTTAATTAGTTTAGATATCCTCTGCAAATATTTCCAATAGAATCTAATATCTTGTTTATCATTGCATAATTTTTTTTCAATTTATCAATCATTTCCATGGTCCCCTCCAGAGAATTTTTAATTTGAAACATGTGAATAGGGGTTTCTAAAATAACCATATTTACTACTATGATGTGTCCCCCAAATGAACGAATCTTATTTTACTAGTTATAAATTTTCCATGTAATTATGTTAAAAATTCATTCAAAAATAAGTCATCATTTTTATACTATAATAAAGGGGGTTCCATGATCCACTATCTGTTGAATAATTAATTTCATGTCAATATTTTTTGGTATAATTCTATTTCACCTACCTGGGAACAAGATAGATATATACTCATTGATTTTCACTTGGTTTATCTTTTTTGCACTTTGGTTATTATATGCCCTAATTACCATGACCATACAATTAATGGATATTTTCCTACCATCTACTTATAAAATTATGCCATCAAAAGGAATCATATGGGAGGTCATGAAATTATAATACTTGTTTCTATATGGATTCATAGAAAACTCTTTTAGACCTCACATAATGTACTTTTGGGGAAATAACCAAGTTTTGAAAAATTCCCTTGGGGAAACTGGGACATAATGCCATAGATAAAGAAATTATATGATGAATATGAAGCCCTTCCCATGATGTATTTTTAATACCATTTGGATGAATACCATCAAAATAATATGTCACAAACACGCTATTAAACACGAAATTTTTCCTTATATTGATAATGAAGCTCTATACATGCCTATCAGACTCCTTATATATGTAGACATTAATAATGATATTATATCCAAATGAAATTTTATTAATGTAATACACATTTTCATATGAAGTAAAAACTTCTACTTGGACACCTCTTCTTTTGATTAGTTGAATCTACTCCTCTGAATCCATTTTGAAGATTGTACAATTGTGTCCACTTTTCAGAATGTTAGCAAGAGTCATTTAAACATTGTTTTGAAGGAAAATTGGATGAAACTGGGTGACGATGACGGTCAAATTCACATTTGGAACAATAATCACCCTGATTTCATTGACCCATGATTGAAAAACCACAACCTTAGAAAAATCACACATCAACTACATCAAATTATATTTGATTATATCCCATTAATCCGTGAAAAAATAACCTTGAAACCCATTCAGACTCGGTAAACAATATAGTTTCATGATCAACACTACGTAGGGGATCTTATTCTCATTTATAATAGCTTATGGTCCTCATTGTCTACCTCATTCATCACAATATAGATTTAGTCCAAAAAACATTCCTCAGCTAGATAAATCCCATACTTACTTTTATTTTGAACCACTTACCCTGCCAAAAGTTCTATAATGTTAACCCACACCTAACTACCCCATAAATATCATTTATGTAATACCCATTTTGTAACATACCATAACATTAGTCTGGTATGTTTCCCATTTTTCTATGTTACTTTTAGGTTTTAAAGTCATTTTATGATATTTTTCTAGGTTTAATACTATCTAACGAATAGGTATACATTGTGTACCTGAATTATATGTCATGTACATGGTGTTGGTTACATGTCGTGGATTGGTAGATAATTCCATGAATTGGGGGAAAAATCTATGATTTGGAACATGTAGAGTACCTGAGGAACACATCAAATAGTGGTAAAATAATAGATTTCCAACACTAAGGTGATGATTTTTTTGGAAAAACTTATCTATCATAGAAAACATGTAATGACCATGGGGTATAGTTTGTGACCTATCCCATATCTAGGTTTATGTCACAGTTTTTTATTTTTCTCTTCTCCTTCTCCTCCTGAACCTATTGGATCTCAACCCATAAATTATATTAGGTGTTTTTTATAGTGTCTCACCATCCAGCTTGATCTAATAAGATCTGGTTCATCATTTCATCTATAGTGTGTCACTCAAGTTAATTGTTATCCCCAATTCAACACTATGATTGATTTAGATAGAATACTATCTCATCTATATTAGATCTTTTGATCCAATTATGTCGTTAATTGTAGACCTCAAGTAAATTTGTTGTGAGATCTTGTATCTAAGGTCATTCCTTGGTTAGTTCTGGTGAAGTTGACATCCATTCCTGAGGTGCATGGGATTTCTCCTATCATACAATATATTATATACTATTTTGAATAAATCCTTTGATGTGAGGGTTTGATTTTAGGTCCTTTGCAAATGAAATTGTTTGGTTTAATTGATTTCTATTTCCATTATGTACATGTGGGACCAGAAAATTGACGTAGCTGGTTCTGTGTCTAGCCTATTATAATGAGCCGTATTGTTATAATTTTATAAATTGATTTATGATATTTTAATCATTGTTTGTGTGTTTAGAAAATGGTTTTAAAAGAGAAATGGTTTTCCCTATATTTTGACAAATTGATTGTGAAATGGTTTTGAATGGTCTTCCAAATATTGAAATTAAATTCTGAAATTGAGAACATGGGTTAGATTGGGTACGTAGGTTGAAGGTTTATATTGAGGTCATCATGTCTTGATTTTTATTATCAATTATATTTTTCTTACGAATTTCATATATTTCCAAGTATTATTGTTCTAGGGGACCGATATTGACATTTTGGGGGGTTTACTTATGGGGTATTCATATACTTCCCAGTATTGTTGTTCTAGGATTAGTTTAGTGAACTTGATTTCTATGTTATGAGTAGTTTTATACCTAGAATTTTAGTATTCTTTGGTGGTGTGATTCTAATGATTCAGTTTTTTATTTCTTGGATTTATTAGTTATCATGGTTATGCATGTTTATTATTGTGGAAAATGATATATAAAATGTGATTTGAAACTATTATACCTTCTTCTGTTTAGATTTATCGAAATGGAAAATGTATTCCATGTTTTTTATAAAACATCCGTACTATATATCAATCCCTATTTGATTTTTAAAATATACATACTATGTTTGTTATACAAATACTTATTATGAAAAATATTTATGGGATCCAAACTGAGGCTTTTAGCAAACATCTTACACACTACATCAGTGGTGCGAAGACCATTATTTGACTTCTAGTGAAGGTAATGGAAATGAATTGTTGTTAGGAGGTGAGTTTATTATCACATGTGATGGGAAATTAGTGGTGAGATGGTTGGAGTTCTTCTATACCCTTGTTGGAGTAGCAGTTTGGTTTTAAGTTTCATGCAATCAAGCTTGTCTTTTATAGTTTTTTTATTGTTTTAATTTTTTGTTTCTACTTTTTTTATTCAGAATTGGAATATATATTTTTTATTTTTCCCCTATTTCAACCATTATATATATATATATGTGTGTGTGTGTTTTGTGGTCATTCATGATGGGAAAAGTTTTTCCCTCAGTTTTTTCATTTGATGCTCTTGCGCTTGTTGAAAGCCCATGGGGTTTAGGAACATCCTTCAGGTATGTGATGGATTGGGCCAGGAGACAAGATTTAGTGAAACATGGGTCCGTTCATTATATTTGGGTATCAAATGAGTCCATTACTCAAGTATATTTTTATAGGGAGTTCTATTAAACTGATGATATGAAATTCACGACATTATAGGTATGTTGCGATGAGTGAAAGTCAGACTCTAACCATAATGAGACTCATTTTTTCTTGGGTATGTCAGGATAGGTTTCTATAATGTTTTTTTCTTTTAAAAATATCTTTTTTACCTTATGGGTATTCTAGTTTGAACTGAGTTTGTTTTTGTGGAAAATCGTTTTTTTGTTTCAGTGTGAAACAATATATCTCTGAGACAACTTATATAGGTTCCTTAGGAAGGTACAACTAATTCTCTTCATCGAAATCCACATATGGATCTGGTTCTCATTGATACTATCCTAGGAGAAGTCTATTCTATTGATTAAGATGATCCATTATTTCATATTTGAGTTGTTAATGTACATATACGAGTTGAACTGTAAAGATATCAATCATGGGAGTTTTTGTGTAATAATCTACCATTCATTAAAATGAAAACTGAACATCATGGGAAAGACGATTTTTTAGACATGATCAATCAAACCTTCAACCTACTAATGTCACATGCTAATATCAGGGTTAAGTGTGAAATGATATGGCTCTAGGTTTCCATCATGAATTGGTGGGACTCTATGGTCTAGGAAGACATACATGATGGAAATGATTGGAAGGGATTCAAAACCGTGTTCATTCAACAGTTTTGTATAGAGTATTTGATGTTTTCAAAATCTCAGGAGTTTCTGTCATTGTATTCGGGAGATCATTTGTGGTCGGAATACACCATCTAGTTTTCTATGCTTGTCCATTTTTTCTCAAAACATGGTTAGGAATGCCCTAAGGATGGCATATAAGTACCTACAGAGTTTGCGACCAGACATTAGATCGTTTGTGTTCGTGTTAAAGCGTTATTCCTTTTCGGATATAGTTGATAGAGAAATTATGAGAGAGAAGAACATTGTATGAAAGGATGGAATTAACTCCTTTTATCTTCCTATTTTAGATATCATTAGTGGAATACATACGATGAGTATGAAGTGGTAGGACCATCGCCGAAGTGGTAGATGTGGGTCTAAGTAGTGAACCTTCATTTCACCATTCGTTGCATCTGGAAGTGTGCCTTTGACTTGATCCATGTGTGTTAAGGAGTTTCATAGTAGATATTATTTTCCTATTCCAGTGAAGACATGAAATATTTGTGAACGTGGGGGTCATCTACAATATTTCTATCTGGTTTTGAATACACCTCGTTATGGAATGGGTTTGATGTCTCCAAGGATACTACGGTGTAGTTAGAAGTTTCAAAGAATATAGTGCTCCAGACAAAATTATTAGGATTTAATCATATACATGTAGTATATGAGTTCCTAATAGAAGTTAATGTAGGTCTAGAAATAGTGAGAGGTATGCTTCTTATTTCAACTTCATAAGCTACTACATTATTTGGTACGAGTGCTTTCCACTCAGTCATATCTGCATTTTTTTGATATGCTTAAACATCCAACAGAACTTACCCCTTTACAATGGAGTAAGGTGAACCTCTTAGAAATATGAAAGAGTACAGGGTTTAGTTTCCTTCTTGTTTGTTTGTGCTAGCTAAAACATAGTTTGTCAAGGATTTTATCCTTCTCGATCTTGATCTGTTTGACGTCCTCATCAGTATAGATTGTATTGTAACTCGTCGATCAGAGGTTGAGTGTTATCATTGTTGGGTTTTGGTTCTTAATACTAATGGAGGCACTTGTTTGTTTTATGGAGAGTAGTACCCAAGGTCAAGTCATGCCAGACCATCCCACCGTGAGATTATAAGTTTGTTCCTATTGTGTTTGAGCCTAATGATATTTCTTTTATAGAGGTTATTCATGTTGTTGTCTGATACATTCCTAACACTTTCCCAGATGACTTCTGAAGTCTTCCATGAGAGATAGGGCAAGAGAACATAATTTACCTACTTCCAGGTCCCAAACTAATATCAATGCCTTCTTATCTTATGGAATCATTTGTGCTGAAAGAACTCAAGATTCCATTGGTAGACCTATTATAGAAAGGTTTTGTTTTCCCTAGTGTTTCACATTAGGCAACCAATGTTCTCTTTTCCAACAAAGTATATGAATCACCTAGATTATGTGTAGACAATCGAATGTTAATACCATAAACAGTTATGAATAGAAATCTATTTTCTCATGTAAATGATTTTTCTGATCAGTTGAAGGGAGAAAAGGGGTTTTCAATTATTGATGTTAGGTCAATCTTTAATCAGGTTAGTGTCTGGGATCATGATATACCAATGATGGCCTTCAAAATTAGGTGTGGCCATTATGAATGTCTCGTGATTCCTTTCAGTATAACTAATGCGACTGTATTTTTTATGGCCTTGTTTAATTGATTATTCGACCAATATCTTGACATTTTGTTATAGATTTCACTAATGATATTTTTGTTCATTTAATGTCAGAACGTGATCAAATGGACCATCTGAGTTTTTTCCATGAGATTCTAAAAATTTACTATTTGTATAGTAATAATTCACAATATAGTTCCATGATTTAATAATTGAATTTAATTGGATATTGAATTTTAGATCATGGCATATCAATTGATCCAGCCATAGAAAACGTTGTTTTTTTACTGCAAGTACCATAGAATGTTTTTTAGAAATTAATTTTCCATGTAATTTAGAGATACTAACGATGGATCATCAAGGATTTATCTATGAGGGTGTTACCATTGACTTCCCTTATAAGAAATGTGGTGAAATTATCATCAGATGAAAATTTTCAATCATCCTTTAATAAACTAAAATGACTTCTGATATCTACACTTGTTCTGATCTTACCTAATCCTGGTAAATGATATGGGTTGTTCTATTATGTATCACCTATTAGATTGGGATGCATGCTTACAAATGATGATAATGTTGTGGCTTATAGATCTCATCACATTTGAATGCACGAGAGTAACTACCCCTCTATTGATTTAGATAATTTTATGGTGATTCATGCACTTAAATGTTCTCCACACTATCTTTTTCAGTATAAGTTTGCTATTTTCACTTATCATATTAGTCTAAGTTGTTTCTATCTCTATATGGACATGAATTTCAGATATACACAATGGGAAAAATACCATCAGACATTTGACATTAAATTATCTTACACTCTTGGTAAATAGAATGCATTTTAATAGTATTTATGAATAAAGGTTACACCACAAAAAATTTTAGAATCGAAGGAGGTGTGGAATCTTATAGGGGTATTTCACTCAGTTTCACTTGGATACTCAAGAGAATGTTTCAGTGATCGTTTTTTCCAGTGTCCTTCTATCATCCTCTCTACTAGAGGTTGTCTAGAATGTCCAAAGAAGTATGATGAGTTTCATAAAATTACAAAAAACATTAATTGTGGGGATACAGTTCTTATTTGGTCAATTTTGTTATATGGAATACTTCGCGTCAGATAGTGAGTTGTCATCCCCACATTAGTGAAAAGTCCAGTGTTTTTTATTGTCATAGATCATCATGGGCCACTCATGTTAGCATTAAAAAGATGTAATATGAAATTATATGATATTTCTGGTGTCTAGGTATGAAGAATGACATTTTAGATTTTGTGACTCCTAGTTACCCCTTTTGAACAAATAATGGAAGAACACATGAAACATTTTAGATTTCTTCATCCTCATACAATACTGATTTTGAAGTGGAACGAGGAGTGAATGAATTTTTTTGATGGATTACCACGGACACCCCAAGGTAAAAATACTATCTAGGTAGTTGCTTATCGGTTGACAGAGTCAACTCATTTCATTAAGATTAAAGACACGGCTAAATTTGAACATCTGGGTAATCTATATGTATAGGATATCTTGACGTTAAACAAGAGACCTTCTGTTGTTGTTTCAGATATGGATCATAGGGTTACCTCATCATTTTGAAGGAAAAATTAAGATGAAATAGTGACTTGGGTCATGTTGAGAATTGATTATCTTTCACTGAATAATTTCCAGATAAATCATGTAATTCAAGTCCTAGATGATATGATTTGTTCTTGCATATCGGAATTTAGTGGATTGTGGGACGACCATCATGGTTTTTTTTTGTGTTTTTTTACAACAACATTTACAAGTCTTCGATCAAAATGGATCATTTTGATTCGTTTTATGGTCAACCATCAATATAACATCTTTGATGGGAATATGTTGTCAAAGTAGCATTAGATAGGCTTGATATGGTTCAAGAACATCAATAATGATTCAGGAGGTGGGATGACGTCTAGTAGCATTTCAGAGTCGACATAAATCATATGAAAATCAGTGTCATTTTCCTTTGTAGTTTTCATATGTGACTAGGTTTTATTGAACATTAATCCTCTATTGGGTCACTATTGATTTGAAAAATAGGGAATGTTGGCTCCAAGATACTTTGGATCATTTGATATCACAGAACGACAAGGAAAAGTAATGTATCAGTTAACACTACCATTTAGTTGAAAATACATTCTTGACATTATCCACATATCTCAATTTAGGAAGTATCACCTTAATCCCAATCACAATCTGAGTTGGGAGGAAATTGGGATAAAAACCAGATCCTTCTATTTTAGTGAAACCAGTGGAGATCATTGATCCCGTGAGAATGACTTCTGTGGGAAGTTTATTCTATTATTACGTGTTCTATGGAAATAAGGATCAGATTCTCATGAGAGTTGGGAGCATGATTCATTTATGTGGGATCAGTGGCCTCATCATTTTCCTAGGAGTACAAATTCAACAAGAAATATCGACGATGTAGATTCCTTATGTTTGGGAGTTTCTAACATCATATTAAATTGATTGAGTATGTTTCCCTTTTCTATATGTTACATTCTATTTTTCAAATTCTATTATCTGATTTTTTTGGGTTTACTGTAGAAGGAAAACTAGGTACATTCCATGTACCAGGATTACATGTCGTTTAAATGGTGTTGGTTGCATGACACAGAGAGGGAAATTGTATGTTGAGTTGGGAGATCATTGTATGATCTAGTACACTCCATGTACATAAGGTACACGTCCTATATGGGATAAATTGTGTATTTTTACCCAAGGCGACTTGTTTTTCTATGTAACATATCCATCTTGGACTTCATGTCATGATCATGGTGTACCCATTGTGACCCAACCCACTTTTAGTTTTTTGTCACGTGGTTTCCTATTTCTCTCATCCTTTTCCTCTGAAACCTCTTCACTGTCAACCCTGAACTACTCCTTGGAGTTTTTTAGAGGGGTGTCACCTTATGGATTTATACAATCATTTGTATTTCATCATGGATTCTATGGTGAGTCTCTCATGGTACGTTTTCTCTCAGATAATTCCTTTTGATTGATTGTGATAACAACCTAGCCTTATGTTATTGGATCTGTAAATCTATGTTGGATGTTTGATGTTTTCCACATCTACATCTGTTGTGTGATCTTCTCTCAAAGGAAATTCCTTGTCCAGTTGTGATCATGCAGATGTCTTTTCATGAGGTAGGTGGGATTTATTTTATCTTCTAACCCATTGAATTATATTTTAAACTTATCCTATGAGGTGTATGTTTGATTCAAGGGCTTTCTCCGATGGAGTTGTGGGGTTTCATTGCTTTTTCTTTCTATCGTGGGTGTCTCTGACCTAAACATTGAGATTGGTGGTTCCATCTCTAGCCTATAATAATTAGCCTGATTATTATTGACATATAAATTGATTTTTCAAATTGTCATGATTGTTTGTGTTTGTTGAAATTGGGTTTTGAAAGAAAAATGGTTGTACATTGATTTTGATAAAAATATTGTTAAATTGATTTGAATAGCCATAAAAACAATTCAATTGAATTTTGAAATTGATCATATGGGTTACCTTGGGTTCTTAGGTGGATGGATTAGCATGAGGCCATCATATATTACTTCGTGATTAACACGAAACGATTTTTGGGGTAATTCCTATATTTTTTATGACTATTGTACTAGGTGACTGATATTTCCAATTTGGTGTGTAAACTCATTGAGTATTCCACTTTTTCCTAAACACGTTGTTCTAGGATCATTTTTGTGGACTTTTTTATGGTATGAGTAGTCTACTTCTTAGACTTGTAGTTTTCCATGGTGTTGTGTTACCTATTCTTCTATTTTGTACTACTAGGCTTTCTAAGTTAGCCTGGATATGCTTGTTTATCCTTGTGGAATATGATTAGGAAAAGTTTCATAGAAATTATAATACAAGATTCTGTTTATATCTTTGGAAAAGGAAAATGTTTACCATATTTTCAGTCAAAATGATTTACGACATATAATTCCATGAATAGTTTTTAAAATGGGAATACATGATTTTTTATACATATACATGTTATGGAACAATTAGGTCGGTTCCTACTGATCCAAATACCTCACACCCTTTGCACTACTTTGGTGGTTCCTAGACCATTGATTATCATCTAATGCAAGGAAAGTCAAGGGGATGCATTGAGGTGGAGAGGATCATGTTAGTTGGGATTTCTAATTGGTGGTTATATTGTTGGAGTACATCTGTGTCATCATTGGAGTAGCAGTTTGGCTTTGTGTCCCTTTCCGTTTGACTTCTCTTTTGGAGTTTTGTCTACTATTTCCATTGAACTATTTTTTTGGTTTTCCTTAAAGTTTTAGAATATATATTTTTTAGTTTTATGTTATTTCTTCATTTCTGTAAACATGTATAGTTTTTTATTTTGTATGGGTGAATTAATTCCATCTATTTTGTCGTTCAATGCTTGAGTGTTTTTTACCAGCCCATGGCGATCAGGAATGCCCAAGGGGTATGTGACAGATCAGGTCAGGTGTTGTGTTTCAGTGCAACCCATGTATCTTGCATCATCCATGCCAATTCAGTTTTCTTATTATTCATAGATATGAAGAAATCTACATACCAGATCTAATGTATCCTTTCTTCAATAATTTTTATCTCTAATTTCTGGTCATCCAAATTGGTGTTTTAGTTTTTTCTTCTTGAAAACCATTACTATAACATGTTATTTAGAGGCTTGATTTTCATCATCAATCTAGCCCACGATCTCTCTATAATCGTTTGGTTACATGAATCACTGACCGTTTAGAAAAAACCATCCATATTATCCTAGATACATTCATAATTAAAAAGGTCAATATTGTTGGAGTACTCTATGATATCTACCACCAGTGGAAATTGATCAGATAAAACTCACGTAAGATGATTGGATGTGGTATTATAATTTGTCAATACCATTCAGGTTGGTAATAAAATTATGAAATATACTCCTATTACTCATTCTCAATTGGAGGATATTACAAAAGGTATATCTACTACCTTATAATTCAAGATGCATCAAACCATTCGAAGCCACAATCCTTCTAAATTCTTTCATATATTTGATATAATATTCCACTAATACATTCTTCTCATAAGAATCTTCAATTGTATTAAAATACCCATCTAAAACCATATGAGGATTCTAGGTTGAAAGAAACAATAAGGAACAATATTTTAGATCTATATAACAACTATCACTGGGATAGAAGGTGCCTCCATTATGAATAGTCCACTTAGGGAGATTAACAGTAGCACCAAACTGAGTAATGAAGTAGGGATTGAAAGAAAAAAATTCAAAAGGAAAAACAATTACCACCACTTAAAATATACAATAAGGAATATGTGATGAAAAACCCATTTCCAAAAATATACAATGTGTTGATAATGACATAAAATAGTAGGTCCCCTAATCTAAGAGAATAAATGTATATAAATAATTACACATTGATTGCAATAGAGAGAGTTACAGAATTGATGGCAGTTCCCTATTATCTAAATTGATAAAACTTCTATTCATGAACTACTCCCAATATGGTATTTTATTGGCCACTAAGAGGGATAAAACATCCATTAACCGCACCTATGTGGATGTTGTTTGAAATTCAACCCAATCCATCTATTGGATTCCCAAAAACCAGAGGAAAAATCCATTAGTATTCCATGTCATTCCCATGTGACTATTCCTCTCCCCATAGAATATACTCCATTATAGGATATTTAATATTTCAGTTTTGTTTTTTGGTTTTTTAGTTAATGCAATGTCCTTTTAGTGTCTTCGGTGCCACTAAAAATCCTATAAATATTTTTTCATGTGTGGTCCGTGAAAAAAATCAAACATAGAAGAAGCTATATTTTTTTCCATTCTTCCCACGTGTCCTGGCATATGGAGCCAACAAACTGGTACCAAATCTTCCACTAATTATTGAATATGGCCAGCCTAATCCATCTATATGTTCCTAAGTTCCCTAATGAAACTATGAAATGTGTTGGATCCAAATGAAGGAGTTGTTCAAGTCACAAGTAATATATGTTATCATCATCGATGGGTATATAATACCCACAATAAAGGAATCACAACGGCAAAATCACAATTTAGTGGAGGTTTTTTTTTTCGTTTCGGGGCGGTTTAAACTGCCACAAAATAGATTGGCGGCGGTTTTGAAAAAACCGCCGCGAAATCGTGCGTCGGGAAACTATTCCCATAAGTTTTTAAAACCGTCGCAGAACGTTTCGCGGCGGTTTTGTAGTGGTGGTTCAAACCGCCACTAAATGATTTAGCAGCGGTGTTTTATTTTTTATTTTTTTCATTTTTTTAATTTTTTTTAATTTTTTTTAAATTTTAATTTCTTAATTTAATTTATTTATTTATTTTATTTATTTTATTTATTTTATTTATTTATTTTATTAATTTATTTCTTTTATTTCTTTATTTCTTTATTTATTTTATTTATTTTATTTATTTTATTTATTTTATTTATTTTAGTTATTTTGTATTTATTTTATTTTTCATATTTATTTTCTATTTCTTATTTTTCTTATTTATTTTCTTTTTCTTATTTTTCTTATTTATTTTATTTATTTTATTTATTTTATTTATTTGGTATTAAATTATTTACTTTATTTATCTATGCATGCACATCCCATGCACATGCCCATGCACATGCCCATGCACATGCCCATGCAATATAAAGAAATACTGCGTTTGGGGAGATTTGAACCCCTAACCTCTTGCATATTTTCAATGACATTACCACTCCAACAAGATCGTCATGTGGTTAATAAACAGAATTTAATATACTTATATATAATAATTGAAAAAACAAATAATACATAAATAATAGATATAAACTCAATAATAATAAAAAATAAAAAATAAAAAATAAAAAATAAAAAATAAAAAATAAAAAATAAATATAAATAATAAATAAATATAAATAATTAATAATTAATAATTAATAATTAATAATAAATAAATATAAATAATAAATAGTAAATAAATAAAAATAATGAATAATAAATAATTAATAAATATTTAATAATTAATAAATATTAATAATTAATAAATATAAATAATATATAATAAATAATAAATAATAAATAATAAATAATAAATAATAAATAATAAATAATAAATAAAAAATAAAAAATAATAGATAATAAATAATAAAAATACATTATATATAAATATAAATAATAAAGAATAAAGAATAAAGAATAAATAATAAATAAATATATAAAATAAATAATAAATAATAAATAATAAATAGTACGTAATTAATAATAAATAATAAATAAATATAAATAATAAATAATAAATAAATAATAAATATAAATATTTAATAAATATAAATATTAAATAATTAATAAATATAAATAATAAATATAAATAATAGATAATAAATAATAAATAATAAATAAATATAAATAATAAATAATAAATAAATATCAATAATAAATAAATATAAATAATAAATAATATATAATATATAATATATAATAAATAATAAATAATAAATAATAAATATATATTAAATATTAAATATTAAATATTAAATATTAAATAATAAATAATAAATATTAAATATTAAATAATAAATAAATTATAAATAATAAATAATAAATAAATATAAATAATAAATAATAAATAAATATAAAAAATAAATAATAAGTAAATATAAATAATAAATAATAAGTAAATATAAATAATAAATAATAAATTAATATAAATAATAAATTAATATAAATAATAAATAATAAATAAATATAAATAATAAATAATAAGTAAAAATAAATAATAAATACTAAATACTAAATAAAAAATAAAAATAAATAATAAATAAATATAAATAGTAAATCGTAAATAATAAATAATAAATAATAAAAAATAAGTAATAACTAATAAAAAATAAAAAATAAATAATAAATAGATATAATATATAAATAATAAATAAATATAAATAATATATAATAAATAATAAATAATAAATAATAAATAATAAATAAATATAATATAAAACTAATAAATAAATATAAATAATATATAATATATAATAAATAATAAATAATAAATAATAAATAATAAATAATAAATAATAAATGATAAATAACAAATATTAAATATTAAATACTAAATATTAAATAATAAATATTAAATAATAAATAAATAATAAATATAAATAATAAATAATAGATAATAAATAATAAATAAATATAAATAATAAATACTAAGTAAATATAAATAATAAATAATATATAAATATAAATAATAAATAATAAATAAATATAAATAATAAATAAATATATATAATATATAGTAAATAATAAATAAATAAATATAATTAATAATTAATAATAAATAAATATAAATAATAAATAATAAATAAATATAACTAATAATTAATAAGTAAATATAAATAATAAATACTAAATACTAAATAATAAATAAATATAAATAATAAATAAATATAAATAATAAATAGTAAATAATAAATAATAAATAATAAATAATAAATAATAAATAATAAATAATAAATAATAAATAATAAATAATAAATAATAAATAATAAATAATAAATAATAAATAATAAATAAATATAAATAAATAATAAATAATAAATAATAAATTTAAATAATAAATATTAAATAATAAATAAATATAAACAATAATTAATAAATAAATATAAATAATAAATAATAAATAAATATAAATAATAAATAATAAATAAATATAAATAATAAATAATATATAAATATATAAATAATTAAAAATAAGAAAATATAAATAATAAATAATAAATAATAAATAATAAATAATAAATAATAAGTAAATAATAAAAATAAATAATAAATAATAAATAATAAATAATATATAATAAATAATAAATAGTAAATAATAAATAATAAATAATAAATAATAATTATAAATAATAAATAATAAATAAATATAAATAATAAAAAATAAATAATAAATAAATATAAAGAATAAATAATAATCAAAAATAAAAAATAAAATATAAATATAAATAATAAATAATAAATAATAAATAATAAATAATAAATAATAAATAATAAATAATAATTAATTAATAATAAATAATAAATAATAAATAATAAATATAAATAATAAATATAAATAATAAATATAAATAATAAATAATAAATGAATACAAATAATAAATAATAAATAATAAATAAATATAAATAATAATAAATAATAAATAATAAATAGTAAATATAAATAATAAATAAATAATAAATAATAAATAATAAACATAAATACTTAATATTAATATTAAATAGTAAACAATAAATAATAAATTATAAATAATAAATAACCATTTACAAATATTATTATTAATACTAATATTTTATTATTAGTACTAATAAATAATTAATAATAAATAATAAATAATAAGTAAATATAAATAATAAATAAATAATAAATAATAAATAATAAAGGTAACACATGAAAAAGTTTGAAAAGACGTGGTAAGGGATGAAAAATCATGAAAACGCATGAAAATAGATGGAGAAACATATGAAGAATGAGGCATTCGAAAGAATGAGAACGCATTAGAACACATGAAAACTTATGACAACTTTGGAAAACCCCTTAATAACTCAACATAATTATTATAATAACCCACAAAAAACCATTGATAATGATAAGAAGTCATGAAAACCCAAATAAACAGTAATAAATGGAGCAACCGTTAAAACCCGTAAAACGGTCATAAAGAGACAAAAACATTGGACTCACATTAACGAAGATAACTTATGATCCGAGAATCCGTTTTAGATCTGCGACCTGTCAAATTAATGATCCTGAAACGATCTTCGACCTGATAGGTGAAAGAGTCTAAATGGACATGCAAATCAGAAGTTATGACCATTTAAAAAAAACCTGACGTGGAACAAGTGCTAGAAATGAGGCATCGAAAAACATAACAAACCCGATACCACATTAAAAGGCTATAACATATGATCCAGAAGTGCATGTGGGCACCGCGACCAGTAAAACTGAAGCTCATCGAACGAGCTATGACCTGGCAGGTGGAGGTGTCCGAACTAACACACGGATCGAAAGTTAGATCTATTTGAAGACAACTTCGACGGGACACTAGTGACAGAAATGGGGTTTCTGAGCCCTTCGGAGGAGTTTTCGGGGTTAAAAAACATGACAAAAGCTTTCTTGTGTTGATTAGGTTAGTAGCTCCTTTCACTGGCTTCGATTTGATATGTGGTAGAGCCCAAACGGACACCCGGAGCGAAATTTATGGCCGTTTGAAGTTTGAGAACTTTTTTCAACATTATTATAACTCTGATATCTTCTACACCATATAATGTCTCATGGTTTTCATTATATGTGCCTCTAGGTCTCTTCATGATCTTCGATTTGACTGGTCTTGGTGCTCCAACGGGTACCCGGATCAAAAGTTATGGTCGTTTTAGTGATTTCGGGGTTTCTCGTGTTTTTTTTTATTTTTTCCTTACATTTCGCGGCGGTTTTACCGAAACCGCTGCAATTTCCCGGCGGTTTTTTAAAACACCTGTGCTAATCCTTGAATTTTTTTTAAAGAAAAATTTATAAAAAAAATACAAAAAAAATTTATGGCCTTTCGCGGCGGTTTAAAAATCGCCACTAAACAGTGATTTTTTGTAGTGAATATAGCACATCATAATTGAAGAAGTTACTAGACTAAAAAAAATATATAAGAAAGATAACAAGGAGTTGTTCATCCTCTATCAAGGGTTAGATGAATCAACTATTGAAATGATTGATAAAACAAATTCAAGAATGTATGCATGGGATACACTTGGTACCACCATCATGGGTGTTGATATAGTGAAGGGGTTTTATCTCTAGACACTAAGATAAGAGTTAGAAGAAGATAATAATAAGGACGGTGAGAGTACCTCTTAATACATCTCACATTTAATTCTTATTATTATCATTTTGAATAGAAATCATGAAAATTTAGAAGAAAATTTTTTCATTGAAAAATAATTTCTATCTCTCATATCCATGTTTGAGCACATTGTTGTGGAAATCGATGATTTCAAGGACTTGGAAAAACTGTCCGTTAACAAATTGACTGGTCATTTCATGTACATGAGCGTCGAATAAAAAATATTAAAGGTTAGACGCTTGATCATTCCATAGAGTATATGACTACATTACAGGGGAAAAATAATAGATAGACATAGTGAGGCATTCATGGAAATAGTAATCATGCAAGAGGCAGAGGGCATAGATATCATCCATTCCATCAACAAAAAGATCAAATTCATACTAAAATTTGGGGAAGCAGCAATTTTGGAGGCCGATTAATACATGGTAATGCAAACATAAAGTATCTTCAATGACATAATTCAACGAAATTATGCCATTATGATTAGGAGTGTTGGAGAAAAAATGGATCATAGAATAATGATCTAACTATCCCTACCACAAAAACTGGTTTCTGTTGTGTCACCCTTTAACACTGCTATAAAATAGTGCTGATAAAGGGTACTTTTAACAACATTAAATTTTCACTGTTAAAATTACCTCTTTATTTGCCCTTTTTTGGAACTGATAAAGGTACCCACATTATAAATTCGTTTTTATCACTCTTAATGGTGCCCCCCCTTTATCATCATTTTTTAGCACTAATAATAGGGGTCTTTATCAGTTCCATTTCTACTAGTGTAGATAAATGGTACATTTCATGTAAATATTTCATTACAAATAATATATTGATAAATAAAAATATTTACATATTTATGAATATAATATATATTTTTAAATATCATATACATAAGTATAAATAGACAATAATATTTAATATACAAGATATCTAGTGAAAATGGATTATAAAATATTTAAAATTTCTATTAATTAATAATTTAATTTATAATCCGGTAATAATAATTTAATAAAAATTTGAAATCAAAAAATATTGAATAAATCTATAAATGATTTAAAATAAATATTAACCATATTTACATATAGATAATATTTTTTAATATATAAGCCTTGTAATATCGATATTATTTAAAATACAAATATATTAATATTTATATACATATTTAATGTGAGTGTGTATTTAAAAATATATATATATATATATATATATATATTAGTGTGACTGTATTAACAAATTTTTATATATTATCTATTTATTCAAATATAATAATATATATATGAATATATAATTTATGTAAATATATAAAATTTCTGTAATTGAACTTAAAAATACACATACATATAAGATATATATATATATATCTATGTGTGTGTGTGTGTGGGTGTCTGTATATTTTATGTTGTATATATGTATGTATTTAATTATCTATTTACAAAAATCGTCATTTTCACCATTCACTGAAAAATAAATAATATTTGAAATATCCATGAATTTCACCAAAATTAAATTTTGATATTATGATTTAAAAAATAATGTTAATTTTACAAAAATAAGATTATATAAACTAAGACAATTTATTGTAATATAATTTTCTAGAAACTTTAAAAAAAATCTGATGAATAAAACCACCTTAATTAAAATTGATTTATTATATATGAAAAATATTTTCATTATTTATATTGTGTGGGAAACCCGCGTTGATATATATTTATATACCATAATATATTTAATAAAATTCATAACCTCCTATTTTATGTCTAGTTTATAATGTTATTATATTTCGTGGGTTGTTTAAGTTGGGTATTCTGTGTTGAATATGATAGCGTGCTTAAAAATATCTGGGTTTTGAGTAATAAAATCTAAAGTGAATGTGGCATGTAACATAAGATAAAACAACTTATTCATTTCATTTATGTAAATAAATATATATATTTTTCTGAAAAATATCATGTTTTTATAATTTGTATCATTAAATATTATCATTGTTATTTTTATTGATTTCATAAAAAATTATAGTGTTATAATGATTAAATATTTAAATATATTTTAGATCATTATCCATGACAAAAAAACCATTCATGTTACAGGTATGATATATTTATCATGTAATTTGTATATTTTATCTATCCCTGATTTCATCTAAGACTATAAATATCCTCAAATATTACATTATCATGAAATTTAATTTATTAATAAATCTCTCTACTACAAGCATAAATACTGTGTCATACACTATATTCTCTTATACACTTATTCATGTACATTTGACTTTAACTTATTAATGTTATAAAACTCTTCCAAAATTATATGGGAGGATTTACTAGACAACATAGTGATATATATTTCATTTTATAACGATCTCCCAAATACATTCATCACAATTTATTTTAAATCAAAATATTTAATATTTTATTATCTATTAACAATACAGTAATGAGGTTGCATGATATAATTAGAATAATAATGGGAAAAATTCACATGTAATGACTTGATGTATTGGTTCATTATATCACTACCAATAAAATAAAATTAATAAATGATTTGATTCCCATTTTGTATCAATCAACATAGATATAAACATGTGATGAAATTCAATGATATAATACCATTTCTATAATACATATTGTCGGAATAAATGGGTAAATTATTTCCCAGAAAAAAACATTATAAAATCAATAGAAAAAACTACAAAACTTCTCATATAAATACATTTCATATAAATGTCTCAAAAATGACTCCCAATTGATTATCATTCTATTCATACCCCTTAAATTAACTATTAATATAATCATAAAACAATAAATAGGGATATCAATGAAATACGTGGAAAAAAATCTAATTGGTCTCTTTCTCCCTATATTAGAATAACAAGAAATTTGTTACTTTATAATTTCCTTTACATTTATATCCCTTATTCACATTTTCTCATGTTTTTTAACAATATCATATTCCTTAGAAATTTTTTTTGTGGTTCTTCCTATATTATTTATACATGGTATGTTGAATCATTATCCTTCAAGGATCATTATCATGAGATCATTTATGATACTCAACACTCGGAAAATCAGTTAGGATTATTATTTTAAATTACGCATGATAGTTGTTTATTCATAATCAATTGATAAATTAAATAATATAATCTCATATTTGGTTTCTCTATATAATAAATGATATTAAACATGTCCTCATTTTTTACCTTAATATTTCTAGTTTATAATTTTATCAACTATTATATGTATGAAATTATTCAATCAAATAATAATTACATTGACCACCATTATTGATTCCCATCTTTCATTTGGTTAAATAACAAAATAATTACTCTTTCACAGTTAAAATAAAATCAATAATAATATTTATCAATAAAATAATATTACATTTTGGTGATAAAAGTTTTAAAATATTTCATGGTATTACAATTCTCATTATAGCTATATTTTTCTAAAATATAGTTCCCAAGGTTCCTTCCAAAAATTACACAATGAAAACAATAAAAATGTAACTATAGTATCCTAGAAAACATTATTTCATTATTACAATAGAATAATATATATTAAATAAATTCATTAATTATAGATCATTTTTTTTAATTTTATGATGAATGTAACATTACTGGTTTCCCTCTTATATTGTAAATATTAATAAATAACATTAGAAAAAAACTTTAATTTTCGAAATATTTAAAAATATAAATCTTTATATCATGGGTAAAGAGGACTAGATGTGAGAGAGATTATATTAATTGTATTTCTTACATATAATATAATTTATCCTGAAAATTTACACAATTATCAATAATATAGAGAAGATAATCAAAACAAATGATATTTAATAGAAAAATATTGGTTTAATTGACATCAATGGGTATTATCATTATTTGTGAACAATATAAAATTATTATTTTATGGAAAATACATAAATGAATTATAAATTAATATTTGTTTGTAACATGATATTTAATATTTCGAAAAAAATATGAAAATAAAAATCTCATTAATAGTCGGAAGTAACAGAGAACATAATCACAAGAATGTGATTGATCCAAAAATATAATGTAACAACCCTGGTTTTTTAGTACATTACCCTTATATTATTTATTTTTATGTTATATATATAAATGGGGTTGTGTTTCGGGAGTATCAATTGATATTATAAGTGATTTGGAAGGGTTTTTTTGAGCCCATGATAGGGGAAACCATGCACTTAACCCAAGAATCAATTGTGGGACCAGAGTCATTGGAACAACCACTAAACATGGATGGTATATAGTTATTCCAAAATATATGGAACAACCATATCACCATGATGTTAAAATGGTTAGTATAAATTAATTAATGGTGAAATATTGGACATAATATAGATAAACAATCATGTAAAACCCTGGTTAATATTTTGTAACATGTTCACATTTATCAAATAATTTTTTAAACCATCAAGACTAACCATGAGATGTTATGAAAATTCTCCTCAAATGAATATTTAAATCAATATTAACCCCTGATACTATAACATCCTATCTATTATATAATCTCTTTATCTCATATTCCCTTTTAAGATCCATGGATATTACCTATAATATAAAAATTATTTATTGAATTTATGTTCCTTAGATATCCAGATTCATTGGCATGTCTCTATTTTTTCTCATTACTTCCATCTCATTTCATTTTTCCTCACTTTAATCATTTCATAAAATCATATATAGATAGATTAATGGAAAATGATTAGTTTTTATGAGATATGTTTTTGATAAATTGATGGGATGGAGTTGTGATATCATATCTAGCTGATTTGTAATGTTTTTCTTCTATATCATTACCTATTGATTGGTTTATGTCTTTTGTATCATTTAAACATTTTATTGAAAATTATGTAATTTTTTTTAGAAATGTATATCATGGATTAATATAAAAATATTGGATTGTTCATAATGAAATCCAATAATATTTTCAAAAGTGCACATTATAGTTTAACTGTCATTTGGAAGGATGATTTTTTTAAGTGTAATTTTCTAACATTATATTATTTTACAAACATATGAAAAATGGTTCATGAAATTCCTTAAGGTAAATATTTTTTTTGTATAAAGTGTTATTTTTGATTTTTTTCTCATAATACATGGAAAAATGTATTCATATTACGTTGATGGGGCCTTGATGAAATAAACATTTTTCATAGTAAAAATTGTGTAATAAAACATATGCTTTAGAAAAATTTAAAGGATTTGAGTAGGATGATAGAATGATCATGAGTATTTATGTGATAATTTATTGGAATTTTGGGGAGAGAGAGAGATCATATACGAGTATAATAAGATAATGGGAGGAAATGAAAATTTGTTTCAGTTAAACAATTTATAGTTAATATATTTAGATATTATAACCCACTATTGATATTTTATTATACCCATAACTATATAAAAATTTATAAAATATTCTAAAATTTTATTCTACTAGTTTCATATGTCAGGATGTTGTAGGGTTTTTTTTGAAAAAAACAATTATAATTCCCCATAAATTGGATGTTTGGTGTCTTAATATATGTTTTCAATATGAACATGTGAATGGGAAATGTGTAATAAATTTATATGGATTCATCTGAATAATGTTGGTGAGGCTTGTGGATTTAGATATTGTAGCAACTTTAGTCTATGCCTGATTTATATCCACTTTGGTGTCATATGGTAATTCCAACTTGTGTTTTTTGTTATTTTATGTCCAATGTTTATATTGATTCTATGATATTGATGTCTCAAAAACATCCCATAACCTATTATCTTGGATCATATATGAGGTGCTACTCATTTTAGGTGAAATTCATTTGGAATACATTTCAGTAAATAAATTTCAAGGGATTAGAAAATAACATAAAAAGGGGTTTTATTCACCATATCTTGTACACACTGACTACCAATAGGTAAACATAAAAAAAAACAATTTCACCTTATTCATCCCAAAAAATAGTTACTAATATTGTAACCAAACTAAATAAAATACAATTTTTCAATAATAAAATTTAGTGTAAAAAAGAATATTTTCAAAAGAAACTAAAACCTAAAGTAGTAAAATGCTTTGATATAATTTATTGGCACTCCAAACTAAAAATCAATCACTCACAAGATGCATCTCCATTGAATATGAATAAAAATCTAGGATCACCCCTATAATAGTAATAATCCTATCTTATTTATATGACATGGATAAAAACATATTTATATAATCAAATGTTTATTTTTAGGGGTGAGTAATCATTCCCAAAAGGAAGTTATAAATATAACTTTTCCACCTATAACTACTAGATGAAAAATATTAGCTTAAAGGTTATAAAAAGAAATGATGAATAAGAAAAATAGACAACCAACTTTAATAAAATTTAATAACGTCGAGGAATAGATATTTTTTAAAGTTCATATACATATATGTGTTTTATATCCCTAAAAATATGATATTAGTTTGTTTCAATTTTATATAACCATCCATGTTATAAGAGACATACATAACTACAAATTCCCTGTAAAAACAAAATTCCCACAGTCAATAATACATTATTCACGAAGACATTGTAGATATGTAATTAATCCATTATCATTATATTAAGAATATTCCACTAAGTGTGTTTCCACATGTCTATATATATGTAATATTAGGAATAGACACATCCCAGGTGAATGTCCACAAGTAACCAAGAACTAAGTTATTATTAAAACCTTTTCAAATGATATTTGATTAAAGAAAAAAATTTCTAATAAATTAAAAAAATATTATATGAGTGATACAAAAAACACCATTTAAAATTATAATATGTATAATATATATAAAATGTGTTTTAAAAAATTAAATTTCACTGAAAATACATATTTATAGATGGAATAAGAGAGAATTCGCAATCAAAAATATGATTAATGATGGAAAAACTACCCACCATTGTTATGTATAGCTCACCCAATCCCTATAAAATTTATATATCTATGATAATTGAATTATAACAATAAAATTAATAATAATACCCATTAATATTTTCCACTCTTATAGAAGTAACCATTAAATCCCTAATATACAGTTTTATTCAAGTGAAAACATTCCAATATAATAAATTTGGTAAACAAAATTTTCTTAACAACTAATTAACTAGAAAATAAACCATAATAATCACATATATTTCATTACGGGGAAAAATAATCATAAACAAAAAAATGGTTCCCATTAAATAGATATCTTATGTAAATATACGAAGAATGGATCTTTTCAAACATGTATCAATTCAGAATTCAAACTTCATCTAAAATGAAATAATATAACATTGTTAAGACACAATGCATCAATAATAATTAATTAACTATAAAAATATAATCTATCGTGATAATTTTAATGTCACATGCTTCGGAACATGGTTTGTTAAAATTGTTCCATAATAGTTCACCTACCATGTAACTCCCTATACAACTTGAATGTTATTCTGGCAACATCACAATGTTTCTAAAAACCATTCACCACTAAAAAGGAGTTTGAAAACATCAAAAAATGAATAATAATTATAATATATAATAAAAACATTCAATATGATAAATATTCCTTTCAATTATTGAAATACTACAAAACTTGGGTGATAAATTTTCCTCATATCTATTGTTTTAATTCATGGAAATCTAAATTAATTTCCACCACTCCTTTGACATTAATAGATCTGAATTTCAAATTTCTTTTGTAACATTAACTTAATTACAAAAAATATCTATAAGGCCATATTTTACCATATCAAAATCTTATATTTTTTATATAAAATCTTATCTAGTTGATCGATATATCATTCATTTAGCTAGAGTATAACATAGTCCCAACTGATCACGTGATTACGATTCAGGTTAAACATTTGTATTTTAGATACATAAATGAATTATAAATAATAGTAAATTACAATTTCAGTTATATTTAATACATATAATTAATTTTTTTAAAAAATTATTTAATTATCTAACATAACATTGAGTGAACATCATTTGAATTCCCAAGGGACAATGATTAAGTCTTAGTGGCTCCTTTAGAAAAAATGGTCACTCTAATTGAATAAGTATACAAAATAATAGAGTTATACATATGATTTATATAATATTACATTTTTTTGCACCTAATTATAGATTAACAGTATCATTATCATTGTTTCATGGGAATGACTATGTTTAATTATCAATATTTCACATGTTTCTTCCCAATGAATTTGATATTGAAAATTATGTTAATATTTTTTCTCAAAAGGGGATATATTTGTGTCCACCAAATATTTTAAAATATTAGTTTCATTAAATAATTTAATTTCATTGAGAGAGTCTGTAACACACAACAGCGAGTTTAAACATACATCAATATACTATTAAAATATTTTTATGTAATAGATATCTCTTGTCCATTTGATTAGTGATTTTGAATTGGATGAACATAATTTTAAAAAATTAAAGAAATAAAATGTATAAAATTAATTGATTAGATAATAATGAATTATAAATGAAAATATGAAACAAAAAAAATGTAAAATATTGTTTTTAGAAAAATTATTTTTAAACGGGAAATGTATATTTAACTTCATTAATTAAATTAAAAAATTTTAGAGAATATTAAAATAACAGTTATATAAAATTTATATCACTTAAATTTTTAATGAGTCATATAATTTTATCATACATTTGTATAACTGAAATAAATTATTTATTCAACAAAAATTATTTTTAAAAAATATGTTTTTCAGAAACATTTATGAACATATTTTGAAATGCATTTCTACCAAAAATAAGAATTGTATCATGTAATATGGATTTTATATTTTTAATAATGGGTTTATAATTTTGTAAATAGGACACTTATATTTCTGTTCAATATGAATAATAACCATTGATAAATTTATAACACCAGTAAAGGGTAAATCTCCTTGAAAATTTTAAAACTATTTTATACTACAAAAATGTTTCATTGTAATTATTATTTGATAAATTAAATTCATGAAATATAACATTATTATTGTAATATACTTGTTAATTTAAAATTTTCCATGAATATTTAAATGTATAATGTTAATGGAAATTAAAGTTTTAATGAGTTATTCATTTAGTGTTATATATGTTTTATTTATCCCAATAAAGAAAAATTAACTTACAGACAAATATAAATATATAATTTTTTGTTAAATTATATTATATTCATATGTTAATTTTATTTCTATATTATTTTAATTATATATTTACTGATAATTCTGGCACATCATTGATATATTTTTTATTGTATTAATAAAAAATAAATTGAATTTTTTTTGTAAAATATAATAATTAACATTATATTAATGACTGAAACTATAATTTTTTTTACATAATTAGGACATGTTATTGTTGTTTAAAGGTATTATATAATAAATTAATGTCTATAATGATCCCTTTTAAGTAATAATAAATGATTATTTTACAAATTAATATGACTGATTAACTATCAAAATGATATTATATTAAATTATTTAAAAATCATTAAAATCATTACATCTAAAATGGGGTAAAACATTCTATATAATGTGATTACTTTTCATTTTAAATTTCAATTTTCAAATTTTATGTATATTTATATCCTCTATGTATGAAAATGGGTTTACTGCAACAAAGGTTAAAATTGTTTAACTTAGGCATTAAAAAAAATATAAAGATTAAAATACCACATAAAACAATAAATATATTTTTAATTGATGTTATTTAAACCATATCTAACCTTCTCATTGAATATATGTCCATTTTTTTAATTTGAATTCATAACATCTTAGTTTTATTTTATTCATTTTTATAATTATAAGTGCGTCCTTTCAATCCACTATATAAGGACACGCCTCCATGTAATTATTTTCACCACATTGACAAATAAAAATTAATATATGTATCCATTAATATTATAAACCTTACTATTTAAATTTTGGAGGTGTTTTATTGATTGTAGACAAACCCTAGGTTTCATAAGTATGGAATTAAAAGATGTCTCCCAAAGAAGTTGTAATAGTCTTATCAGACCACTATCAATTTATTTATTCTACTCCCTCCCATACATATATTGTATTTATCATTTAATAATATCATAAATATAATAAATATATATAAATAATTTTATGTTAATAAAAACACTATTAACCACCACATTTACCATCAAACAAGAAAGTAAATGAATGGCTTGTGAGTATGTATAGCTTACACAATCAACATAGGGATACAATTTATTTTGATTCCCCATATTTAACAGATGGGTAAAATGATAGGTTTAATGTCTATATATAATATAAATTTTCTAATTATGCTTAAAAAATTTTAATATCAAATAAAGCTTCCTAAAATTCAATGTATCAGAAATGATAACACCACTCATGTGTATGTGTTGACCATAATGTCCATAGAGAAATGTGATTATTTTTTATTTTATATTTTATCTGGATGGTAGTAAGGATATATTTGATAAATATATATTATTTATAAGATATCAAACTAATTATATAAATATGGCTTCTTATTTTCCTTTTTATCATTATTTTCTGCAATAAATGATATCAATGTTCATTCGTATGTAATTTTTACAGTATCCATGAAGTATGTAATTCATTTTCAAAAATATATATTTTATTAATTAATATGAATAATATTATAATTAATATATATATATATATTTCATAATTTGTGAGCTGATGGAACCATGATGAAATTAAATTTCACAGGAAAACCAAACAAAGACATACATGTAAAACGTAGATGTTAATTCTGGAAATTTAGATTTTAAAAAATATTAAATGATCATAGGATAAATTTTTAGAAGTAAATCATATTTGATATGATTAATATAAATTTTTTAATTGAAAAATTTATAATAATTTTATATTTAATTCATTGGATGTTCATACACGTTAGAAGGATGTTGGACTATATGTAAGGGTTTATTTCATAATCTCATTGTTATTATAGAATTTTTATGTTTCTGTCTCTGTTATGGGAATTAAATTAACATTTTTTATTAATAACTATATATTTTATTTTCCTCTACAAATTTAATTATATTACAAGTTTTAATTTATAATTTCCACATTATATGTACTCAATAAACTGAAATATTATTTATATGGAAATGGTACATCACATTTCTCTTAGTTATGAAATCCTTATCTTCTAGGTCCGTATATTATAAAAATATTTTAAATATTGTTTTCACTATGATCCAGTGATAGATCTCACTAATTTTTAAACATATTTATATTTGTTAAAAATTATTTTAAAACACATTCTAATCATTTTTCAAATGAGTTATGTTTACATTTTTTATGTAAATGTGTGATAAGAATGTTTTTACCATATATGATAACAATTCATTTTTTCACCATCATGACTGTACTTTTATATAAAGATTAATATTAAATTATAAAATTTTCATTTTGAATAAAATTATTTAATTTATATTTATCATAATTATATATTATTAATATGTGATTTCAAATTGAGAAGGTTTATTTCCATCATAAGATTTTGTAGAGATATTTTAATTTATTTTTATACTTGTCAACATATCTTGAGGAATCATCAGTTTTATTAGGTTATAATCATATGATACTAGAATTCATATTTATTTGGATGTTTTATGATCATCTTGACTTGGGAAATTATTGAAATCATGTAATATATATTATAAAATAAAGAGTATTATTTATTTTTAAGCACTATTGATTTAGATGTTTTTATATTTTATGATGAATGAATTGGACATATTATTTGAAGGGTGGGTTCTAAACATACATAATCCCTAGATGGATAAGTACTATTCATTGTTGAAAATAATTTTTTTCCTATTGAATTACATATTTTTTCATGATTTATTAGAATGAGACATTAATGATACTTTTTAGATGTCTTGGAAATAGTCATCAAGGGTAAGCTTCACATGTTCATCATTATATATTGAATAATTTTGAAATAATTTATCTATTTACATGGGTTGGTATTATTTTTTAGGATATCCATCTATATTTTTCTATAGCATGTGATTATTTATTAGGAATTGTTTTTATCATCATATATTCATTCTATATTATTCATTCTTTATTAGATTCTTTTGTACTCATACCCAAACTGAATAGAGATAATCCTTATCTGAGGTTTAATTCCCATAAGTTACTAGTATATGTATAATTATTGAAATTATAGATTTATATTAATTTAATATTATTGTCCCTTAGAAAATTTGTTTTTTTTTATTTTTAAATTAAATGTGCTGTTTATGATTTTTTCATGATATCTAAGAATGGTAAATTATACATTCCACCAAGATGTGATTATTAAATTTTAATTCCAATTTAATAACATATCTGCCCACTCCAGACATATTTTTTCGAGGTGTAAATATTTTTCCATATTGTAAATATATTTAGAATCCTAGGAATATAGATTTTGGATAACATATATGTTAACATAAACCTATAACAGGAAATGTAAATTTTCCCAAAATAATTTTTATTATGATTCCTAGTTTTGATATATAAAAATAATTTAATTTAAGTTATGTGTTCTATAATATTTGATATTATTCATTATCATTTATGATTTTATGATCTAGTCTATTAAATTTTATTTCCTTTAAATGGCTCACATTAGAAATAATATAAACTATATCCAAAAGCCCAATAAATTTAATGATTTCCCTTCTCATAATGATAATGAATATGAATCTATATATATTTATAGAGAAAAAAATTATATCTATATTATGGTAGATAAATATAGTAATTAGTTCTAATCATTCTTGAATTGATTATCATACTGATCCATAGTGTGTTGTAATAATGTTTTAACTTTTCTTGCATCTAGAACCTTTATTAGTCAATGGACTAAAGCCTCCTTCTAGATGAAAAAAACATGAGATACATATAGAATATATTTCTGTCAACATGATGTAATTAATGGGAGATGGATTTAGGGATACATTATAATCTCTAGGGGGATGTTGATAAATAATGTTCAATGATTAAAACAAATAAGGATTAATAGAAAATATGGATCAAATAATGATTTGATTTTAAAGGACACAAACATAAACATTATATGTCATTGTTTTTCTAATATAGAATTCACATTTTTTATATACAAATGATATTTGAGGACTATATTTTTATACAATTAGTACTTACTTAGGAATATTAAACCAATACATTACAACTAGACACTTATACACATTATTCTTTTAATCTATAAAATAAATGACTTAAAAAAGCATTGGTTGTTTGAAGATAAATCCTAAATGTTTTTATCATGACATCCTCATTTCTCATTCCAAGCATTATAAATAGTGGAAAACCTTTTCCAAAGATGGGATGATCAAAAACATATTAGTAGGGATCATAACTAATTAAAATTGTTAGTTGAGTGAGAACATGAGAAACCATTAAAATCCATTTCTCAAAAAAACATTTTCAATCCTAGAAAATCATTTAGATTCATTGGTTCATTATTACCATATCACCCATATGTTCAAGAATAAAAATGGAATTATAAAATAGTCAAATTTAATCTCTATAGTTCCCAATAAATTAAAGAGGAATAATGGGGTATACTAATCATATGATGTTCTATAAGGGCGCTCAACCCATTATATAATGAGCTATAATGGGGCTCAAGACATCATATATTGAGTTTTAATAGGGAATAAACCTTTATGTTTTGAGATATAATGGGATCAATCCATAATAAAGAACTTTTAAGGAACATATAATGTATAAAAAATTTATAATTTTACTATAACCATGTTTAAAAATGTGTTTGTATATTAAAATATCAATTACATGTAAAAATAACATTTAAAATAAAAAAATATACTAATTATAATGTCTCCTTTTTAATTGAAAATAAATATATAAACATAATTAATAAATTTTAAAAAAATAAATCATCATTATGTTATGAAAATACACTCATTCAATTTATGTAAAAAATCATTCGTTTTAACTTATTGTAAATTTGATAAAATAAAATCATTAAATATGTATTTTAAAAGATTGCCCCTCATATGAGACCTTATAAAGATTCATAATTATATAATATTATGAGAAATTTTATAATTAATGTTTTAAAAATATTCATTTCCATATAAATACATTCATGAAAATATAAGTGAAATCATTTTCAGGAAAGAGAAAATATTTTAGATGAATAAACCATTAAAACATTTAATCAATGTTTTTTAAAGAGACCATTAAAAATATCATATCATTGAGGATACTATTAATAAAATGAATAAATTATATTTATTTACTATAATTTCCGACAAAAGTTCCGAAGTACAAAATTATATATTCAAACTTATTTTCAAACATACGTTAAGGATGTTATAGTCATGAAGTATAAGTTTAACCCAACAAAGAGAAATCGGGTTAAGAATTCCATTACCACTATATAATCAGTCAAATCATATTACCCATAAAATAAATAATAATCAAATGAATCATTAAATACCATGAAATTATTGATATAAATTAATTAATTTATCATATTTAAGTAAATAGTCCACATAGTTGAAATAATTAGTGAATAAGGGATATATCTCATTGAAGTAAAAGCAGGATTAGAAAACCATAAAATGTTCATATCATTATGAAATGAATTTATCAATGTGGTGATTGTGCATAATAAATTAATATCCATAAAATTTTATGTGGTTATAAAATATAAATTCATCAAACTTTATTCCACAAGTTATATTGGACTAATGAAATTAATGAAATATGGTTATGACCAAATGAATGAAATTTGATTTAAGAAACCCATTACTTCACATTGCACTTCCATCGTATGTGTTCAAAACTTTTTTATAATAGTTTACGTAATTTTATTATTATATTAATGAACTATATTTTTATTTATAAATATTCTTATGACCATTTAATAATATATAACAAACATTAATCAATAATCTTCCATTATTTTAATGCTTTAGGGTTTGTTCATTACATGGTTTCATGATCAGATCAGTTGTGTATAAACTTGGATGTTTATGTAAAATGGGATTAAAAATATTGAAGTGGAATGATAAATTATTAACTAAAATATATATAATTATTAATTATCCTATTTATTAATTTTCATTTATGTATGAGGATAATTCATTTGTTAAAATGTCAACGATAACAGTTTTGTTTATTTTGGATATTTTTTCCAACATCACAAAATACATTCATTTTATTTAATTTCGTGACAATATATAAGTTCTAGAACATTAAATAGGTTATAAAATATCTTTTTAAATCATATCTAAATTTAATGATACGTATATGACCATCTATGAAGGGGTAATGTAGAATGAAAAAAAAATCAATCTTCTTAAAGACGGTGAACCACACAAATTAGGGAAATGGTTTTGATTAAATGATTAAATGAAGATAAAAAGGAAATGTATATTAGATATTCCATTAAAAACCTTAAACTACATTATATAAATTATTCTGGTGTTATCATTCCTTGATGGATGGAGGAGGTGTGGATGAAGATGAAGAAAAAAAGAAAATTAAGAGAGTTGATTAGAGAAAATTTCCTCTTGAATATCATCTCCTTGAGCTACCCATTAATGAACACAAATTTTTTTCATTTAGTTAGACCATAAGTACATTCATATGAGGAGTTTGATGAAAATAGTGTTTTTCAAACAAATTAGTAGATTCTGGGTTTCTGAGGAGATATTGGGTGGAAAATTTAGATATTTATACATGATGTGGGTTGGTTTTAAGTGATTAAATAATTATGAATTTATATTTAAATTCAATAACATATAGGATTAATTTATTTACATTAATATGGATGACAATTAATGTATTAATGTGTGGAAATGGTCGATAAACACTTCGAAATCCCAATACATTATTTATGTATTTTAACACTATACATTTTATCATCAACAAGTTTAATTATTTTACCTATACCAAAATAAATGTTACAATTTACCACTATATATATAGTAGGCCTAAAAATAAAAAATAACAATACCACATTTTTTGGAAAATCATATCAAATATATGTAATCTATTTTACCAAATTTAATTCACATAATTAGAATAAATTATATTTAACACAGAAAACAGCAAAAAATGGGAATGAGGCGTTATATATTAAAAATAAAAAAAATTAGATGCTTTTTATATAAAATATATATTTCAAAACGAATCAAATGAACTAACTTATTTTTTATTTTTGAACTAATATAAAATTTATATTTTAATTGTTCAGAAATCTTCCATCCATTACATTGCTAAATTATGGTGCTTGAGGTTTTTTAGGAGTTTAAGGTGACCTATACCGAACTATTTTCCAACTTACCAGTTTAGTTAACAATATTTTCAGTGAGTCATTGATTAGTCACTGAAAGTGGCTAATATTAATTTTTAATATCTTTATATTCATTTTTCAAAAGTCCATAAACATTGTTTTTAGTGCATTATATAAATAGAACTTCATTTCTCATCTTAAATGCAATTCATGTTTAAAATGAATATTTGGGCACAATCATTCAATTGTTTGTGGACAACATTATATTCATTTTATGAATTTGAAATTATGTAATATTATTTTTCACTTTCTTTGGAACATTTTATCTTTTATGTCCGATGCATTAATCTCAAGGGAAGATGGATAATTTTTCACCTAAATGCAGAAATTTGTTGGAGAAAGCATAATGGGCCTAAGGCCCATCAAACAAATGTGGGGCCCAAAGACCAAGCCCAATGAAGCTAAAATTTTTATAGTAGAAATAGAAAAATATATGGATCATTTTATTCAACTGTGTTCAGTGCTAATTCAGAATATTTCAATGAGATACAAGGGGCTGAATTTTAGAAATTAAATGGTGTGCCATAGCAGAATTCTCATAAAAACAGCCCACAATTTTGAACATAACTCCAAAAAGGCTAAACCAAATCACCTTAACATTTGATATCTTCTAGACAACACATGGAATAATATATTTTCTATTTATGAAACCTTCAGGTTCTGCCTTATGGAGTGTCAAACGCACACGTCAAAATGAAGGATGAATCTGGCGGGTTTTGTTCTCAACTTTGTAACATTAATTTCCCTTTGATTATTCACCCTCCTTTTGACTCTCTTAATTGTTGGGGGGTGAATTAATTGGTGGGGTGGACTTAAGACTCCTAATATTCCTATATAAAGAGATTGTGGTGAATGGAATTATCATCTATCATTTTTCTTTGAATCAATGTTTTTCTTTCAATTGTAATTTGCAGCTTTCGTTTTGTAATGGCATCGTCAATTTCTCTAATGCATGTTTTTCATTCAGGTTTAGTATTTTAATAAAATTTCTTCTTCTTCAAATTTTATTTTCATTTTCTTCACACGTTGATACCGTTTAATTGAATTATGAATTTATTCACATCCGCACTTGTGAATTCTTCACACAACGATGGAGTGTTCAATTTTGATTAATAGTTTTTCTTATTCATTCCAGATTCTTTAAGTAAACTACCCACTTCCATTGATAGAATAACATAAATGGATGGCTAAACTTTTATGGGTTGATTTTTGGGAGTTTCATGGGCTGGATTGAATTTTATTTTATGTTCTTAAATTCATAAATTGTTTTTTATTTTAAGAGTTCCTTTCTTTGATTTGTCTTTTTCTTTGTCTTCACTGACGTTAACGACGACACATTTTGAGTGCTAGTACGATCCAATTCCTTGGAGTTCCCATTTAATTGATACTCTAAGTGAATTGGTTATTAGCCTTGAAATTGTGTATGGATTAAATCATAGAATGATATTGTGGAATTATTTCATTTAATGGATACATTTTGAACTGATGAACAGAAAATCAAATGAAAAACAAATAAATCCAATCAAGCCCAAGAGACATCCTAGGATCAAATCACCTTAATTATTTGTTTTAATTCAAGTAATTTTATTGGGGTTGTTCTTTAAATTAAATAAACATTTTTTTTTCAAATCAATCAACACCATAGTTGGACACTTCATAGCCAATCCCACATCTAATAAAAGTGTCTCAAGGTTTCTTCTTCGGTCCCTGTGGATTCGATCCCTACTTGTACTTCAACGACATATTTTATTTGTAGGGTAAATTTGGGCACAACCAAATTTTGGCGCCTTTGCTGGAGACCCAAATAAGTACCTTAGACCCTCATTTTTTTTCACACCCCAAATTCTCTATTCCCACCCTAATTTCTCTTCTCTTTTCCCCTTTCTGTTTCTGTGTGTCTGAAAAATACCAAAACAAATTTTCAATCAACTCCAATAGATTATCCCCCAAAATACCCCTTCATAAACCAATTTTATAATCAAGTCAGAAATCAATATTGGGAATCACCTCACATAGGTAATTTCATTGACCAAACCGTAATTGAATACACCACACCAGATGAGATGTACAATCAATTGGATGCTGACTATTTAAAAGATCAATTTACATACCTATAAAGAATGATAGAAAATATAAATAATGTGGAAGTCCAGGATGTACAAACATCTTTCAACTCTATTCCTGAAAAAATCCATGAATGATTGTGTAATCAAATGGAGATAATGAATTCTGAGGTTTCATCTTTGAGGTTTGAACTACAGAACATTAAAAAATGTGAAGAACTCACTTCAGAATTTGGGAATTCAGAGTTAGATAATGAATTTAATTGGTTAGGAAATGTTGAAAGTCAAGATGAAGAGTGTTTAATTCAGAAGGAAATTTATTTTTTGAATTGAAAAGATAATAACTTGACATCATGGATTGAGTTTCCTAAACATGGCTCCATTAATGAATTTTTAGGACCACCAATCACTGAAAAATTGGGAGAAATACCAAACATTGATCGCATACACACTTTTGATATTCAACTGGACAATTTTCAAGATGAATCTTATTTTCAAAATGAACTAGTTCATTCTAAATATTTTGGAGAAGAAATTGATTTTGATTTAATTTGTCAATCTCCTTTAAGAAATTTCAATGAACCCGAGCTAAAAATTATTTTACTTTCTTCCGAACTCAAGAATCCCATTATAGGAGATAAGAAAAAACTTTTATTTGTAATTCATTCTTCTTAAGAAAACAATAATTTTTTAATGCTAATTGATGTCTTAGGAAAGACTAGAAATTCAACTGAATCAACCATTACCAAACTTCCTTGGACTTCCACACTCATTATTGACCATGGGATTTTACATGAATCAAATTCTAAAAAAAATCAATCTTAATAAATTTGAAGTGGACAAAAATGGGGTCCTAAAAATGTTTAATGTTGTAATTGGATAAGTTGGGGGGTATAGGTCGAGCCAACGACGTTAAACAAAAGTGCTGCATGGGAGGCAACCCATGTTTTTCTTGTTTCCAATTATTTTGAATCATTTTATTTTTCATATAATAAATTACCATAAGCTTTTGACTTGTTCTTATTTTATGAGTAAGGATGGGTATGAAAGGGGAGCGCCGTATTCATCTGTGTCACATGGTGTGATCTCTGAGTAATACCTTACCCAGAAAATATAAAGAAGACAATGTATCATCAGTTTATTTTTTTTATTTTTTTTATAGGTTAAAAAAAATAAAAGGGCATGTTGAAATCCATAAGGAAAATCCATTCACCACCATCAAAGCCGATGATACTCAAATCCAGGATTTAAGGGAGAATATGGCATGCACTATCATTATCAACCACCATGTGACTTAATTCCATGTTTTTCATCTTAAATTTCTTCATTGAACTCCTCTACTACCCCCTTCTAACTTTTCTTTTAATTAAACACTAGGGATAGTGTTATTCTATGTTGGGGGGGGGATAAAAATGATTTATTTTAATAAGAACATGCGTGGAAGGAAAAAATTCTATTAACCAAGAACATGATAACACACATTGCAAACTATGAAATTGGATATCAAAAAATTTGGATGCTTTGATTCTGATTTTAATGCATGTTTAAGTTCCTGAGCATAGTTTTTGGAAAGTGTGGTTGTCTAATGTGATTTTTCAACGTTTACATTTTCATCATATTAATAAAAATCCACAATGCATGTCTACTGGATCGTGGGTGTAAATTTGAGTTCTTGGGTCCCTTTTATTATAGCATAGGTTTCTGGGGTCACATTTAGATTAATTTGAGTATAAAAAAAACAAAAAAAATATATAAAAAATAATGACCACATAGAGCAATGTTTTTTCCAAATGTGTGGCATCCGACACTTGGGGATCGTGACTCTATAGTTTTATTTCCCAGAGTTAGTCCTTATATATCTATTGTAGAGAATGGAACTGACAATATGTGTGGCGTCTGGCACTTGGGGATCGCGACTCTGTAGTTCTCTTGGCCAGAGTTAGTCTTTTCATATCTATTGTGGTTAAAACAAAAAAAACAAAACAAATCCAAACAAATGGATACTCATCTTAAGGTTTAATGTGATTCCCACCTAGAACTTCCTTTTTTTCCAATTGAACAATAAAATGGGCCCCATATCTTTTATTATGCACAACACTTTATCATGCTTAATTGGAATTGGATGAAATGTGGCGATGAATTTGAACAAAGGAATGGGATTGGGCTTGAGATATTCTTATGGACCTAGCTTGGTTTAAATGATTTTGATGGGTTTCATAATTTTTTTCTGTATGAGGTCTTTGGGTGAGCAATGTGTATTAAAATGTTTTTGCAAAAGGGGATTTGAATTTCATATTTGTAATTTATTTTTCTCGAGACTAGAAAAACACAAGTTGGGGGTGTTATTAGTCACTAAAAGTGGCTAATATTAATGGTTAATATCTTTATATTCAATGTTCCAAACTCCATAAACATTGTTTTTAGTACATTACATAAATAGAACTTCATTTCGCATCTTAAATGCAATTCATGTTTAAAATGCAAATTTGGGCCCAATCATTCAATTGTTTGTGGACAACATTATATTAATTTTATGAATTTTAAATATTGTAATATGTTCGATCACTTTGTTTGGAACATTTTATCTTTTAGGTCCGATGTATGAATCTCAAGGGATGATGAATAATTTTTCACCTGAATGCAGAAATTTGTTGGAGAAAGCATAATGGGCCTAAGGCCCATCAAACAAATGTGGGGCCCACAAACCAAGCCCAATGAAGCTAAAATTTTTAAATTATAAATATAAAAATATATGGATCATTTTATTCAACTGTGGTCAGAGATAATTCAGAATATTTCAATGAGATACAAGGGGCTGAAGTTTAGAATTAAAATGGTGGGCCATAGAAGAATTTTCATAAAAACAGCCCACCATTTGGCACATAACTCCAAAACGGATGAACCAAATCACCATAAATTTTGATAGTTTCTATACAACACATGGAAGAAGATATTTTCTATATATGAAACCTCTAGGTTCTTCCTTATGTAGTGTCAAACGCACACATCAAAATGGAGGATGAATCTGGCGGGTTTTGTGGTCAACATTGTAACGTTAATTTCCCTTTGATTATATACCATCCTTTTGACTCTCATAATTTTTGGGGGTGAATTAATTGTTGGGGTGTACCTAAGGCTCCTAATATTCCTATTTAAAGAGATGGTGATGAATGGAATTATCATCTAACATTTTTCTTTGAATCCAAGTTTTTCTTTCATTTGTAATTTCCCGCTTTCGTTTTGTAATGGAATTGTCAATTTCTCTAATGTAAGTTTTTCATTCACATTAAGTATTTTAATAAAATTTCTTCTTCTTAACTTTTTTTACTTTTTTTCACACATTGATACCATTGAATCGAAGTATGAATTTATTCACCCCCGCACTTGTGAATTCATCACACAATGGTGGAGTGTTCATTTTGATTCATAGTTTTTCTTCATCATTCCCGCTTCATTAAGTCAACTACCCGCTTCCATTGATAGAATAGCATCAATGGAGGGCTAAAATTTTACGGGATGATCCTAGGGAGATTCATGTCTTGGATTGAATGTTTGTTTATGTTCTTAAATTCTTAAATTTGTTCTTTATTTTAAGAGTTCGTTTCTTTGATTTATCTTCTTCTTTGTCTTCACCGACTTTAATGAAAACACATTTTGAGTGCTAGTACGATCCAATTCCTTGGAGTGCACATTCAATTGATCCTCTATGTGAATTGGTTATTATCCTTGAAATTGTGTATGGATTAAATCGGAGAATGATATTGTAGAATTATTTCATTTAATGGATACCATTTGAACTGATGAACAGAAAATCAAATGAAAAACAAATACATCCAATCAAGCCCAAGAGACAACCTAAGATCAACTCACCTTAATTAGTTTTTTTTAATTCAAGTAATTTTATTGGTTTTGTTCTTTAAATGAAATAAACATGTCTTCAAATCAATCAACACCATATTTGGCCAGTTCATTGCCAATCCTGCATCTAATCAATGTGTCTCAAGGTTTCTTCTTCGGTCCCTGTGGATTCGATCGCTACTTGTACTTCAACGACCACTTTTACTTGTAGGTTAAATTTGGGTGCAACCAAATTTTGGTGTCGTTTCCGGGGACCCATGTAAGTACCTTAGACCCTAATCTTCTTTTCACACCCCAAATTCCCCATTCTCGCCCTAATTTCTCTTCTCTTTTCCCCTTTCTGTTTCTGTGTGTCCGAAAAATCCCAAAACCAATATTCAATAAAGTCCAATGGATTATCCTCCAAAATACCCCTTCATAAACCAATTTTATAATCAAGTCAGAAATCAATATTCGGAATCAACTCACATAGGGAATTTCTTTGACCAAACCATAATTGAATACACCACACCAGATGAGATGTACAATTAATGGGATGATGACTATTTAAAAGATCAATTTCCGTACCTATCAGGAATTATTGAAAATATAAATAATGAGGAAGTCCATGATGTAAAAACATATATCAACTCTATTCCTGGAAAAATCCTTGAACGATTGTGTAATCAAATGAAATTAATTAATTCTGAGGTTTCATCTTTGAGGTTTGAACTACAAAACTTTAAAAAATGGGAAGAACTCACTTCAGAATTTGGGAATTCAGAGTTAGATAATGAATTGAATTGGTTAAGAAATGTTGAAAGTCAAGCTGAAGAGTGTTTAAATCAGAAGAAGATTGATTTTTTTAATTCAAAAGATAATAACATGACATCATGGATTGAGTTTCCTAAACATGTCTCCATTAGTGAATTTTTAGGACCACCAATCACAGAAAAATTGGGAGAAATACTAAACATTGATCCCATACATACTTTTGATATTCAAATGGAAAATTTTCAAGATGATTCTTATTTTCAAAATGAACCAATTCATTTTAAATGTTTTGGAGAAGAATCTGATTTTGATTTAATTTTTCAATCTCCTTTAGGAAACTTCAATGAACCCGAGCTCAAAATTATTTTACTTTCTTCTGAACTCAAGAATCCCACTATATGAGATAAGAAAAACCTTGTATTTGTACTTAATTATTCTCAAGAAACCAATAATTTTTGAATGGTCATTGATGTCTTAGGAATGACTAGAAATTCAACCGAATCAACCATCACCAAACTTCCTTGGACTTCCACACTCATTATTAACCATGGGATTTTACATGAATCAAATTCTAAAAAAGTCAATCGTAATCAATTTGAAGTGGACAAAAATGGGGTCCTAAAAATGTTGAATGTTGGAATTGGATAAGTTGGGGGGTACAAGTCGATCCAAAGACGTTAAACAAAAGCGTTGCATGGGAGGCAACCCATGGTTTTCTTGTTTCCAATCATTTTGAATAATTTTATTTTTCATATAATAAATTACCATAAGCTGTTGACCTTTTCTTATTTTATGAGTAAGTATGTGTATGAAAGTGGAGCACCATATTCATTCGTGTCACGTGGTGTGATCTCTGAGTAATACCTTACCCAGAAAATATAAAGAAGACAATGTATCATCAATTTTTTTTTATTTTTTTATAAGATAAAAAAAATAAAAGGACATGTCGAAATCCATAAGGAAAATCCATTCACCACTATCCAATCCACTGAGACTCAAATCCAGGATTGAAGGGAGACTATGGCATGCACTATCGTCATCAACCACCAAGTTACTTCATTCCATGTTTTTCATCTTAAATTTATTCATTGAACTCCTCTACTACCCCCTTCTAACTTTTCTTTTCTTTAAACATTGGGGGAAGTGTTATTCTATGATGGGGGGGGGGATAAAAATGATTTTTTTTCAATAATAACATGCGTGGAAAGAAAAAATTCCATTAACCATGAACATGATAACACCCATTGCAATCTCTGAAATTGGATATCATAACATTTTGATGCTTTGATTCTGATTTTAATGCAAGTTTATGTTCATGAGCATAGTTTTTGGAAATTGTGGTTGTCTAATGTGATTTTTCAATGTTTACTTTTTCATCCTATTAATAAAAATGCCACAATGCACGTATACTGGATCATGGGTGTAAATTTGAGTTATTGGGTCCCTATTATTATAGCATAAGGTTCTAGGGTAACATTAAGTTTAATTTGAGTTTCAATAAAAACAAAAAAAAATTATAAAAAAATAATGACCATATAGAGCAATGTTTTGTCCAAATATGTGGCGTCTGGAACTTGGGGATTGTGACTCTATAGTTGTCTTGCCCAGAGTTAGGCTTTATATATCTATTGTAGAGAATAGAACTGACAATATGTGTGGTGTCCGACACGTGGGGATCACGACTCCGTAGTTGTCTTTCCCAGAGTTAGTCTTTTAATATCTATTGTGGTTAAAAAAAACAAAAAAATTAAAAAAAAAGCGTACACATATTATGTTTTAATTTGATTCCCACCTAGAGCTTCAATTTTTTCCCATTTAATAGTAAAATGGGCCCCATATCTTTTATGATGCACAACACTTTATCATGCTTAATTGGAATTGGATGAAATGTGGCGATGAATTTGAACAAAGGAATGAGCTTGGGCTTGGGATATTCTTTTGGACCTATCTTTTTTTAAATTATTTTGATGGGTTTCATAATTTTTTTTGGTATGAGGTCTTTGGGGTTAGCAATGTGTATTAAAATGTTTATGGAAAAGGGGATTTGAATTTCCTATTTGTAATTTATTTTGATCGGGACTAGAAAAACTGAAGACGGGGGTGTGATTAGTTACTGAAACTGGCTAATATTAATTTTTAATATATTTATATTCATTGTTCCAAATTCCATAAACATTGTTTTTAGTACATTACATAAATAGAACTTCATTTCTCATCTTAAATGCAATTCATGTTTAAAATGAAAATTTGGGCCCAATCATTCAATTATTTGTGGACAACATTATATTAATTTTATGAATTTGAAATTTTGTAATATGTTTTATCACTTTGTTTGGAACATTTTATATTTCAGGTCTGATGGATGAATCTCAAGGGATGATGGAGAATTGTTCACTTGAATGCAGAAATTTGTTGGAGAAAGCATACTGGGCCTAAGGCCCATCAAACAAATGTGGGGCCAAAAAACCAAGCCCAATGAAACTCAAATTTTTACAGTAGAAATAGAAAAATATATGGATCATTTTATTCAACTATGGTCAGAGCTAATTCAGAATATTTAAATGAGATACAAGGGGCTGAAATTTAGGATTAAAATGGTGGGCCATAGCAGAATTCTCATAAAAACAGCCCACCATTTTGCACATAACTCCAAAACGGATAAACCAACTCACCGGAAATTTGGATAGATTCTAGAAAACACATTTAAGAAGATATTTTCTATTTATGACACCTTCAGTTTATTCCTTATGGAGTGTCAAACGCACATGTCAAAATGGAGGATGAATCTATTGGGTTTTGTGGTCAACTTTGTAATGTTAATTTCCCATTGATTATTCACCCTCCTTTTGACTCTCTTAATTGTTGGGGGTGAATTAATTGTTTGGTTGGACCTAAGGCTCCTAATATTCCCATATAAGGAGATGTTTGTGAAGGAAATTATCATCTAACATTTTTCTTTGAATCCATGTTTTTCTTTCAATTGTAATTTCCAGTTTTCATTTTGTAATGGCATCGTCAATTTCTCTAATCTAAGTTTTTCATTCACGTTTAGTATTTTAATAAAATTTCTTCTTATTCACTTTTTATTTTCCTTTTCTTCACACTTTGATATTGTTGAATAAAAGTTAGAATTTATTCAAACCCGCACTTGTGAATTCATCACACAATGGTGGAGTGTTCATTTTGATTAATAGTTTATCTTCTTTATTCCCGCTTCTTTAAGTCAACTACCCACTTCCATTGATAGAATATCATCAATGGAGGGCTAATATTTTATGGGTAGATCCTAGGGAGTTTCATGGCCTGGATTGAATTTTTTTTTTATGTTCTTAAATTCATAAATTTGTTCTTTATTTTAAGAGTTCCTTTCTTTGATTTATCTTCTTCTTTGTCTTCACTGACTTTAATGACGACACATTTTGAGTGCTAGTACGATCCAAATCCTTAGAGTGATCATTTAATTGGTCCTCTAAGTGAATTTTTTTTAGCCTTTAAATTGTGTATGGATTAAATTGGAGAATGATACTGTGGAATTATTTCATTTTATGGATACCTTTTGAACTGATGAACAAAAAATAAAATGAAAAACAAATACATCCTATCAAGCCCAAGAGGAAACCTAGGATCAACTCACCATAATTAGTTGTTTTAATTCAAGTAATTTTGTTTGGTTTTTTCTTTAAATTAAATAATCATTTCTTCAAATAAATCAACACTATAGTAGGCCACCTCATAGCCAATCCCGTATCAAATCATAGTGTCTCAAGGATTCTTCTTCGGTCCCTGTAAATTCGATCCCTACTTGTACTTCAACGACCGCATTTACCTGTAGGGTATATTTGGGCACAACCAGTCATATTGAATTATCATTGTCTGTACATCATTTTGAACTATTAGTGATGGCATGACTTTTTGAATTTTCAGTGCAGGACTATCATTTAGAACATTTGGTGTGGTGTGTCATTTTGAACAATCGGTGTCTGTGTTTCACTCTAAATGTCAGTGTTGGCATGTTATTTTTAACTTTCAATGTTAGAATGTCTTTTTGATCTATCAGTGTTGGTGTATCATTTTAAGAAATCATTGTTGGAATAGAAATTGAACTGTCAGTGTCAGTGTGTCATTTTGAATTGTTGATGTCAATGTGTCATTTTGAACTGTTGATGTCAGCATGTCAATTTTACCTGTCAATGTTGGCACATAATTTTAAACTGTCTCTGTCCATGTGTGGTTTTGAACTGCTCGTATTATTGTGTCATCTTACACTATCAGTTTCAGCGTTTAATTTTTAAATTGTTATGGTGGTGTGTCATTTTTAACTGTTGGTGTCTGGTATCATTTTTAACTATTAGTGTTTGCGTGTCAGTTTTAAATGTCGGTGTTGGTGTGGCATTTGTGAATAATGATTCTAACTTCTTATAGTTTCTATTATTTGATGTTTTCTTTGGCATAATACACATTCAAATCCTTGATTTATGAGATTTAATGTTGATTTTAAGACCATAACTCTGATATTAATATTCTTATGTGTCTATGTTCCTTTACTTGTTCAAACCATGTAGTATTGGAACGATCTCCATTTAATGGGAAATATAAACTATATCTAAATTGATTCTTTGGTTATATATTTAAAAGGGCGAGATAGATTCAACATTTTTATTAATTCTCAATTAAATCTCTGTGATGAACCTTGAATAATTCTTCCCATAGAAATGGTTTGATCGAATATTAATCCTTGGATCATTTCCCCTTGATGTTTCTTCATACTGCATGAACACTCCATTTTATGGAGTAAGAAAAATGTGTCGATAAATCATCGATAGATGTTATTATCTACTTAATTTATTATGTTTTATTTGATCCTTATTCTTCTATTTCTCTTTTAGATGTTATGGAATATGATCACAATGTTTATAATGGTGTTTTATTGGGTATCGATGTGTGAGGTAATACTATTGTGTCCTCGGGTGGATGTAGTTATCGCAGGGAGAGGTAATTGTGATCCCTTCTATTGTCTTGTTTGTAATGAATGTTAAGAACATTTTGAGGTAGGGGATTCGAATATTCCCGATTCTTTTATGTGAAACTATAGAGTTATCATGTTTTATCCCACTAAATCATTATGGAATTTTCACAATAAATAATTGAACTAGATAAATAAATTGGTTTCGATTGTATGTTATTACCTCTTTTTATCCTAGATAGTGTGATATCTATAAATTCATTGTTTCAAATGTTTTTATTGAAAGAATATTGTAAAGAATTTGAACTGGAATTAAATGCATAATATTTTTCCAAAGATAAAGAGGCATGTAAATGAATCCAGTTATTGCTTTATTAAATTGATGATAACCATATTAATATAGTAATCACATTTAATTAATTTGTGGTTCCTATGATAGCTTGATATTCACGATTCCCAATATCGAAACCAACTAATAATTAATCTTTAAATAAATGATATATTAAAGACTCAATTAATTGATAAAAGTTAATCCCTTGTAGTGTTTTGAGTTGCCCTATTTATTGTAATGCTGAGTGGCTTCTACTAAAGTGTAATGAGATCCTGTGGAGTGTGAAGGAATAATTCCATGACTAATGCAATGAAACTAAATTAGTTATTATTTCCTACATATTGTGATTTGTTAGAATCATGAATGGTTGTTGTGAGATGTTGGGGTAGGGAGTCTGGGTGGTTGTGGCAGTAGTTGACACCAAGGATGGTGAGGTGAATCAGTTTAATCAGGTGGGTATCATGGATGAAACTAGGGATGATGAAAGTGGTAGGATGTGAATGTTGGTTGATTTCTGAATCTTTTTGGTTGTTTATATTCTTTACTTTACCCACTTCTTATGTTATCGACTCTGTATTACCCACTTCCAAAATAGGTAAAGAGGTGAGGGGTATGAAACCTCCATTCCATTCATATAATCTCGGGGATGAATGGGTCTACACTCTTGCTATTAATGAAAAATAATAGATGGGTAGTTCATATACTCACCTTATTGATCCAATTGTATTTAGTTACATATAATGTTATTTTAAAATTCAATGTAATATGGGGATGTAATAATGATGTTAATAAATGATTGAATAAATGATGTTAACTGATGATGTTGGAGCTTATTGGGATGCAATGATGGGGTGATATTTTTGAGAAGCTGTGAACTGGGATTGGTAAAATAATTAATTAAGATAATGTGAAATTAATAAAAAGTGATGTGTTACATAGTATACCTCTTTAAATGCTTGTAATATTTATATTATTAGACGTGGAACATAGTTTTATGAGAGATGTTAGCTGTGTTTGAGTCTAATACTAGGTGATTTCTATAGTGTGGTTGTGAGCACTATTATATTTTGTAATTTTGTGTTTCTATATGCTAGTCCACCATATTGATTAGCGAAACTACCACCCTATTGATTTTAAGCCCATGGGGGTGTTTCCCCCAATAATTGGGTGGGTTAGTAGATGGTTAACTTCCCCTTTTTCCATGCTCTCTTCTCTTCTTAGTTACATATGTTGATAGGCATGGTGGATAGTTTTTCCCATATATGTGTGAAGACGGCTATAATGGACTATGGTTATTCAAACACATATATTATGGATATAGTTTCATATGGACTACGATTTTTGTTATGTGTATAGGATGTGAAATCTTGAGGATATGTACTCATCGTATGGGATATAATGTCTTGAGGTATAATTCCCAAGGAATGATACTTGTTATGTGAGATGTGGTGGCTCAATGAAATTAACACGTTACATTGGTTATGTAGATATTGTGGTTTTTTTACTCGAGGTTCATGTTATGGTGCTATGCCTAGGTGTCTGCCGACATGCCTTTTTTGAGTGAGATTTTTGGGACTTGAGACTTTGGGTAATAATAAAAAATAATGGGGAAGTGGTAGTGCAGTAACCATGATAATATTTCGTATATTAAATAAAATTGTATGAAAATGTTTGTGTGAGAATCCATGGTAAGGATAGTAACTTAGTATATTTTTTATGTGACAAGTTAGTTTATGTTGTTGTTTATTGTGCTTAATCTTATTTCATTACATTTGAAAAAATTCTAAAGTGAGGATCCTACCTAGAATACTATTATACACACTATTAATATATATATAATGTTTTCAGTTCTGCTTGATTGGGTTGGAGATCAGGATTTTTACTACTGGCATGGGGTTGCTGGAGCAGTTCAGCCTACGTGGTCACTTCTATTTTTCATTCTATTAGCACTTTGCATTTTCCATTATAGTGGTATTAGTTATTTCATGATATTAAATGTGTATACAAGGTATTTATTATATATTTCATTCTGTTTTTGATTCCGTTGGTGTTTGTATTATCTCTCTATTTAACATGTATTATTTTTGAAGGTGATGCCTCCTATTTCTGTATTAACTATACCCACAATGCTAGTCACCAACCTACAGAATTCAATAGGTGGGACTCGGGGGGTCACTATCATCCACCTCAAATTTCCGGCCCATTAGGTGTTCATGTTTGTGGAGGGGGTCATGAAAGAGTTGTATTAGATCTATGGTTGTAGGATATGATGGAGTTTTGAGTTTGGAACAGATGAGGTTGCATGGGTTAGTAAGGAAATGGTGTTATTTAAGATTAAAAACTGTTGGAAACAATGCAGACCAGCCGAGACATAGGAATTTTGGACCCCATGTGGTCTGATTCAAAGACATTTAAGTTTATATTGACTACTAAAAGAGGTGATTCTTGTTGAGGAGTAGAGACCTAGGAAATGATCATTCATCATTATTCACTGTGACTGTATTTAAACAGGTATACCATAGGATATCCTAACCTAAAATGAATGAATGAAAACAAAAATTAAATAAATTTTTATTCTTCCATATTATAGGTATAGGAGTTCATACTGTTTCTTATTATTTAGATATGAGTTTAGGTCGATTATCTCATATGGTTCACGCATATGGTTTTCTGCAATCTATGTTAGATGATTTCCACTGAGTAGAGGTTATTGATGATGGCCGTTGGAGGAGGAAAATCAAAGACTTTCAAAACCAAATTTTTGAGATGTATGATGGCTCCGTTTCAGATACAGTCAGGAAATACCGGTTGGAGGAGGTTGGGATTGTTTTCAACTCAACAAATGCCAAGAATGAGCACTGTGAATCGTTGGTCATGACAATTATATGTGGTTAGTGATCCAGGTGGTTCTTATTTCTTGAGGGTCATGAGGATTCAATAGTATAATGGGAGGAGTTCTCAGACAAGTTCAAAGTCATTTTTCATTCATCAACACTAAAGGAAACTAGTCCTCCAAATTTTCTTACCCTTCCACAAGGGAGCTCTACTGTGTGAGAATTTTCGATCCTTTTTATGAACCATCTATGATATTCTTTGGACCATTTTCAGGATGAGGAGGCCTATATGAGGCATTCCTAGCAGGCTTTTCATCTATAGATTCAGTGCCTAGTATCCCAATTAATGTTTATGATATATCGTGAGGTATTTTCATGGGAAGTGTCCATCAAGAGCATATTATACTAATCATGATAATCATGAGAGGGGAGTCATTATGATTCCATAAGAAGAAGAACTATGGTAAGGGTTTCCTGGTGTTTAGGGAAGAATTGTTTCTATTCGGCTGGGGGTAGGTCCCAGACCATAGTACCTCATTTCTCTGGTAGAAGAGGCCCTCATACCAATGCAAAGAGATCATGTGATAAATAATCCAGTGTAGGATGAGGTCATTTGTAGCAAGAGTTATAAAACATTATGAACAGTCAGTATGCATTAGGTCTTTCCATTCATTTTCCTATATTGATGAAGTTTTAGTTAAGGCAGTTGTAGTATGTAGCACTAGCTTTGGATTTATAGAGAGAATATGTGGTTAGGAATATGAATGATCTGTTATTATCCCCATCCTCATTGAGTAAAGTGTGGTCATGGTTGTATCCTTCATTAGGGGTAGAGAAGATATGGAGTAGGACATGGTTAGGTTCACGATTTATCATCACCAATGCCTGGAGAACCATGAATCTTTCATGGTACCCTATGTTGTTTTCAACTTGGTTACATGGCTTGTTCAATTTAGGAGTGACACACTCCTTCATATCACATAGCCTTTTCCAGGATTTTGCAGTTATGGTGGAGAGGATTCCAAATCTCATTGTGTTTCAACACCATTTTGAGTTCTATAGGACTTATTTGAGGTATGTAGAGACTGTGAACTAGTGATTCAGAAGTACCTCTTATTGAGAGATTACCTATGTTTACATATAAAAAAATCTGATTTCACCCTTTAAATTGATCGGTGTTATTTAGAATATGATATTGTTAAATCCTTGAGTAAATATGTGGTATTCTTCGATGCTGGTGGAGAGACATCAGTGTTTGTCGGGGAGTGAGACCCTTAGATGAGTTAGAGGTGTGTTCCGTCCATGTCATCATTGATGGTTGAGCTAATGATGAGTTCATAAAAGTCCCTGCAGTTGGAATTTAACATAGAATTTTGAGGGTTACCTAACATATTTCTAGAAGAGTTTGTAGAATTATCCCCTCAATGAGATATTAAGTTCAGAATAAAGTTACAACAATATGGGTCTCCAATCCCTCTTTCTCTATATAGGATGGACCCTTCTGAGTTATGGGAGATGAGTATATAAACTGATTGTATCTTATTGTGTAGTTTTTCTCAGCTGAATGTGTCATTGTGGGGAACACAATTTTTTTAATGAGGAATGCTTACAGTAGTTTGCAGTTATGTATCGATTAACCTCACTTGAACAAAGTGACTACGAAGAATCGCTTTCTTCTTCTTTGAAATGATGATTTCACAAATCAACTAAAAGGTTCAAGTTGGTTCTTTAATATCAATTTATGGTCAGGATATCATCAATTTCTTATGAAGAATTTGGATATCCTAAAAACTACATTTTGTTGTCATCATGGGTATTACAAGTTCGTTGTAATGTTATTCGGTGTGACAAATGCTCCATTCATGTACATAGGGTCAATGAACATTGTGTTCCTTGAGTTCCTTGATAACATTATGGTGGTTTAATATAAACACATTTGTGTGTACTCTTCATATGAGGAGGAGTATGAAGACCATATCCATGCCATTTTGGTAGTTCATTGTCGAAAATAGGTCTTTGGGAAGTTTTGAAAGTGTCAGTTTTCTGATCGAGAAGTCCGTTTCATTGGGAATGTTTTATACTATTAGGGAGTAGATGTGGATCCATTTATGATCAACGAAGTTGTGTCTTGGGGACCCCCATGACATTTCCAATTCTATGATGTTTTCTAGGTGACACATGCGATTACATGAGGATAGTAGCCAATTTTTATCTAGTTATGACTCCTCAAAAAATGTTGATATGGAAGGATCAGGACATCATATGGACTAATCAGTGTTAGGAATATTTCAAGTATCAGAAAGAAAAGTTGGACAATGCTTCAGTTTTTTATCTTCTAGTATAGCGAGTTCATTTTGATATTTTCTATGATTATTCTCTTATGGGGTTAGGTTGTGTACCGGTGTAGCTGAGATCAGTCATTTCTTATGGTTCAAAATAGTTCTTCATCCATTATAGTAACTATTCCACCCATGATATTGAGTTAGAAGTAGTGGTTTTTTCTCTGACATTGTAGAATCATTAACTCATTGGATAGCACTTTGTGGTTCTCACCGATCATTAGAGCTTAAGGCATGTTTTCTTGCAGCATGACTCTTCCTTGTGGAATAATCATTGGATGGTATTCTTACAGGATTATGACTTTGAAATATTTTATATACATGTTGAAGGGAATGTTTTAGCTGATTCACTAAGCTAGAAGTCGCGTAGTGATTTAGTGTGTGAATCATGTGATTCCAGGAGAGTAATAGATAACATTCACCATTACATCTTATTATGGTCGATATTGGATACAGTGGTTGTCTATTTACGATGATAGTATAGTCATCCTTGGCAAATCAGGTGGAAGATTCCCAATTGGGAGATCTGGAGGTAGAGGTCTAGAGAGATAGTCTTATTTATGGTGAGGCCTATGATGGATGATCTGAGGATGATCAGCAACGGGTGTTGTTTCAAGAAAGTCTCTTGGTTTCTTTGAAGATGTGTGATATTTTTCTAATGGAGCTCTATAGTCATCCTATTTAAGTAAATCATAGAATAAACAAGATTTACCAAGAATTGAGGAGTACATTTTGGAGTCATGGGTTGAAGTATTCAGTGGAAGAGTTTGTTTTTCGATGATTGGTCTGATAGAAGGCGAATGATGAGTACAGTGTTCCTTGTGGGTTTCTCTATCCATTATTTTTTTATCAGTGGACGTGGGAGAACATATCGATGTAATTTTTTACATGTTTACCTTCATATCAGGTAGGATACGATTAAATTTAGATTTTTATGGATTGTTTAACAATATCATCCCAATCCATAGTGATCAAGGAGTCGTGTTTAGTGGAGGTTTTGTTATGCCTCTATCTCGAGGATGTGGTGAGACTCCACGGAGTCCCGAGGAAGATCATTTTCAATCGAGATCCTTATTTTACCTCTAGGGTGTGGAGAGTTCTCCTGTATGATTTCAGTTCTCATCTATAAATTAGCACTTATTTTTATTTTCAGATGGACTGTCTAACAGATATTTCTACCCAGACTCTTGATGACATGTTTCAATCTTATGTTAATGATATTGGATGTTCATGGATAAATTAATATTCCCTAGTTGATTTCTCGTACAAAAATAGATTCGAATCCACCATCAATATTGCACTTTTTTAATCCTTGTATCAATAACAATGATGTTCTACGTTGTGCTGGACTGGGGTCAGAGATTCAGTAATTCTTAGGTTTGAACTGGTAAAAAAAGATATAGATGTTTTAGGTTATTATTTAGAGGATGATTATAGTGTAGGATCATCAGAAATATTATTTGGGTCACTGGAGGAGGCCTCTAGTGTTTGACTTTTGGGATCACGTGTTTTTGAATGTGACTCTCTATCATGGGTATTGATGGTTTGGTCATGGGAGTAAACTTTCACCCTGATTTTTTGGGCATTTCGAGGTGTTGGCTCATGTTAGATCCATGGCATATTAGGTGTCACTTCCACCATTGATGATCTGGATACATGATATTTTTCATCTGTCCCAACTCCATCGTTATCATCATGATGACACTCACATCATCTATTGGAGTGAGATCAATGTTCACGATGATGCAACCTTTGAGGAGCGACCTGGAGAGATCAAGGATAATAAGGATAAGGTGTTTCATTGTGGTGCTATCCCCTTATTTCATGTCTTGGGGAGAAAAAGTGTCATGGTGTAGTATACATGGGATCATTAGTCATAGATGCATCCTCAGTACTCTAAGTTTTTTGATGGTTAAATATTTTCTCTTATCAATGTTTATTTTATGGTTATAGACCATTCTAGTTTTTGATAAGGGTATATTTTTTTCATTTTGTGGCTCAGTCTCTTTTGATATGTATCTCCCAATGAGTAGTTTTTAGAATCTATTTATGGTAGTAATGTGGTTTTTTGTGTTCCCTTTTTAAAGGGGTTAAACGTCATTAGTGGGTAGATCCTTGTGAGGTATCTTGATGGATGGTTTTTCAGAACCCTTTTTATGATTCCTATTAAGGATATTAATGAATTCTCAAGAAAATAAAATTTTTGAGAGGTACCTTATGTAATGGTCCAGACCTCTCCTCTACATTTAATTGCAGAAATATGGTGCATGAAGGGTTCTAGGAGTTCATGGGGACTTATCCACCACAATTTTCCAAATTTCCATTTTTGTGAAAAGTACTGTCAGTGTGTGATTTAGAACAATCGGTGTGAGCTCATCATTTTGAAATGTCGGTGTCGACATTTCATTTTAAACTGTCAGTGTCGGTATGTCATTTTAAACTATTGGTGATGAAATTTCATTTAGAACTATGATTTTTGGAGTTTCATTTGAACTATCAGTGTTGGGGTGTCATTTTGAAATGAATGTGTTGTTGTGTCATTTTGAACAGTTTGTGTCTTCTTGACATTTTGAACTGTCGGTGTCGTCCTGTCATTTGAACGATCAATGTTAGTGTCTCATTTTGAACAATCATTTTCTGCATGTCAAGTAAACACATAGTGTTGGCATTTAATATTGATATTTCCGTGTTTGTGCATCATTTTGAACTGTTAGTGTTGGCTCGTCATTTTGAACTGTTAGTGTTGGCATGTAACTTTCAACAGTCGGTGTCAGATTTTTATTTTGATCTATTAGTGTTAGAATTTCATTTTGAACAGTTGGTGACAGTGTTTCAATCTGAACTATCGGTGTCAACATCTCATTTTCATCATTTAGTGTTGGAGGGACATTTGTTAATAGTGTTTCTGGCTTCATATAGTTCAGCTGTTCAATGTTTTCATTGATGTAAAACATTTTTAAAAGCCCTAATGTAAGTGTTTTATGGCCGATTCAATGCCCAAAAATCCTTTATTAATATTATTAAGTGTTTTTATTCCTTTATATGGACAAACCACACAGTATTAATGAGATCTGACTTTAATGGAAAATCTAAAATATATCTAAAAATTTCATAAATTTTTATTTTCAAAAGGATAAGATATATTCCACCTTTTTATTCATCTCATTTCCCTCCATGTGAGGCACCCCGATACATTCATCCCATAAAAGGGGTGCTATCAAACCTTAATCCTTGGATTGTTTCCCCACAATATTTCTTCATACTCCATGTGTACCCCTTGTTTTGGTGAAAGTATGAATTATCATTATGTCACTGATAAATGGTACGATATACCTCATATTTTGTGTTTTCATTGATCCACATTCTAAAATTTCTCATTTCCATTTTATGGACTGTGATCTATATGTTTATAATAATTTTTTATTGGGATTCTATTTGTGTGGTCATGATACAACATCCTTAGTTGGATGCAGTTATTGTGGGGATAGGTGATCGTTATATGTTTTTTTTCATATTTATAGAGAATCTCAAGAGCCTTTTCTGGTAGGGATTCATGGAGTCTCTATTATTTTATATGAAATTGTAGAGTTATCATATTTTATCCCATTAGATGATAATGGTATTGACATAATAAATATTCTAACTGGATAAATATATTGGCATTGACTGTATGTTAATGCCTCTTGTTTTTTCAATATTCTATGATATATATGAATTCATTGTTCAGCATGTCATTCTTGAATTAAATTGGTAAATAATGTTATTTGGAATTCATTGTAAATTATTTTAGAAAAAATAATGAGGAATGTAAATGAATCTAGTTGCTATAGTTGTAAGTTGATGACAATAAAATTGATACAATAAGCATGCTTAGTTAATTTTGGATAGTTATGATAGATTTTTCTTAGATTATGCATTGTTGGAACCTGAAAATAATTTAACGGATAATTAAAGATATTCATAGAGTCAGTTGATCGATACTATTTAATGCCTTGTAGGGTTTTGAGTTACCCTCTTTCTTGTAAGCCATAGTGCCTTCTCCTTTGGATCCATGAGAGCATATTCCTTTGAATAAAGAAAGACGTTTTTAGGGCCAAGAGGCCAGTTGATTTTTTATTTCCTTCATCTTGTTATTTTTTATGAGATTGGTTGGATATTGTTAGTTCTTGGGGCCTGGAGACCGAGTTGTTGTGGTATTAGTTGATGAACAGTGTGGTGAGGTGCCTCAGTTTATGAATGTGGGTGTCAGAGAGGGAACCATATATGATGAAACAGTTTGGATGTGATTCGTGGATGCCTATTGAATATATTTTTTTGACTATAATTTTGTCTTTACCCACTACATAAGGAAAGTATTATTTCATACCCCCTTATAAAGGAGGTGAATACACCTGGGGTATTCCACATTATTGTTGTGTTTATCTTCTCGATAATGGATGGGTCTACACTCTTTCTATAAGTGGCATAGACTCGATGGGTAGTTCACCAACACATTGAATTGAACCACCTATGTGTGGTAGCATAAAATGTTATTATAGAATTCTTATAAATATGAGAAATTAATAATGCTATTAATTAAAGATTGAATTAATGAAGTTAACCCATGCAGTTAGGGATTGCTAGGATGCATTTCTAAGATAGTATTTCTAAGAAGTTGTGGATTTGGATTTGTTAAATAATAAAATAGAGTAACATGAAACAGATAAATATATATATGTTTATTAATATATATCTTTAAATTTTTATAGGTTAACTACCATTAGTAGTTGAATTTGGGAATCTAGGAGACGTTAGATGAAGTTGTGTCTAAGACTAGGAGTTTTCCATAGTGTGGTTAAGAGCTTTATTATATTCTTTAAATTTGGATTTATTTATGATAATCCCCCCTATCGGTAAGGGAAAATTACACACTGGGTATTCTGAGACATGGGTTGGGGTGGGGATTCCCTCACATTTTAGTGGGAGGATTGATTGCTCAACACACCTTAGGCCCCACTCTCATCTCTTGGTAGTTACTTGTGCTGATAAGAATGATGGAATGTTTTACCTATATATATATATATGTGTGTGTGGATGGTAATAATAGATTGTGGTTACTCACACACATATTTTCTAGATATAGTTTCCCAATGACTAATGTTGGTGTATCATGTATATGATGTTATTGCTTGAGAATCCTTACATTGAATATGGGTTATAATGAGTTTAGGTATAATGGCTGATATATGATACATGTTATGTGAGTTGTGGTGGATCATAGAAAATACCTAGTTACTTTGGTTATGTGGACATAGTTGTTTTGTTTCATGATTTTCATGTTGTTGTGATACAACTAGGCATATGCAGGAAATCCTTTTTGGGAACAGATTCTTAGGACATGCGACATCGGGCTAAAGCTAAAAACCAGTAGGTAAGTGTTATCGGGATACCCTTGATATTTTTTATGATATTATATACTATTTTATGTGATATATGATGAGAGTATTCATGGTTAGAATTGGAACATAGTATTCCTCTTTAGGTTATGTGTTAATTTTTTTTATTGGTCATAATGTTTTAGAATGATTTCATTACATTTTTACAAGAGGCTCTAGGTAGAATTCTACTGAGTATGTTGATATACTCACAATACGAATATATAAAATATTTTTCATGTCACATTTAGGAGGTTGAAGATCATGCTAGTTAATAAAAGTTAGGGGATACAGGAGCTATTTGAGAGTTGTGGTCATTGCTCTTTTTTGTTCATTTCGTACTTGCCGTTTTCTCTTCCAGTTTTAGTAGTTATTGCATTAAATTAAATATGAGTTCATGGGATTTATTATATATTTCATTATGAGTTGAATTTGGTTGTTTTAGGACTATCACTATATTTCTAATGGTTTCTCTTAGAGGGTAACGCCTCCAATTTGTGTGTTTCCAATAACCTAATTGCCTTTCTCCAACTCAGGGCCTACTAATTGCATGACTCAGGTGGTCAATATCTCTCATATAACATTGCCAACCTAGGAGTACAATTTTTTCAATGGCAGAAAAGAGAAATAAAAATTTAAAATTCAATTTAACTATATAAATAAATTAATATGGAAAACTATTTTTTTAAAAAATTTAGTGTTTTCACTATTCATTAGAAAATGAAACTTCTTCACCAAATATGAAAATATTACCCTATAGTAATTTTAATTTTATTATTTCAAAAATTATGTTTAAATTTTCAAATTAAATTTTAAAACGTGTGATTATTTTGTTTTAATATAGGTTCCCCATTAATGGGAGGAAGAGTTTTCTTAAGAAAAAATAATTTTAAAGTGTAAAGTTGGATTCATTCTCAAATTATAATTTCCAAAAATATTAGATGAATTTAAATAAATTTTATTGAATATATATAAGATATATATTTCATTAATATCTTTAACTAGTACTTATTAATTTAACATATTATGATAAAAATACATTGATGGTACAAAAACGTTTTTCTATAAACATAAATCATTTAAATTCAACAGATTGTATATTTAATTTATAATTTACTAGTAAAAAATAAAATTATTTTATGAAAAATTAATAAACAATATATTAATAATTTTTTTTCATTTAATTCAAAAAATAATAATAATAATAATATTTAATCGATTTCTTATACTAATGTGGATTCTGTTTTATAATATTTAGAAAACTATTTCCATTTAAAAATATATTTATTTTACATTACCCCTTTATTAAATTACATCATCAAAATTTGAAATTAGGGAAAAGATTTAATTTTTACTTTTCAAAATATCCTTGTTGATATCCCACATCGAAATGAGGGTCAATAACACATCAATTTTAAATGAGAGAATGGAATGTACGAAGGTCAGTAGAGATTACTCTTAATATGGTTCAATATAAGAAAACAAAATAAATAGAAAATAAAAACTGACACTCCTGGAATTAAATAGTGTTATGAAGAATATATTCATTAGAATGTTAGTCATGGGAATACTATAAATTGAATATGTATTCAAAATCCATTATCTTCTTTATATGAAAAGTAATCAGATAACATTTTTTTCAATATATTTCTTATAAATTTTAAGAATTAATTTACTACCTACAATAATAATATAACATAAAATACAAACCTTACGAGTAGAACTTAATTATTTTGTCAATTTTTATAAAAATTTATTCATATCTCCAAATAATGTGTATTCAAGATCAATTTAAAAACTTTTAGAAACATAATAATCTTCATCAGATCATAAAATCCACATGAGTATAAATATTTATTACTCCTGTATTTAAAAATCAAGAATAACCAAAATGGTAAATACATGAAAATGTAATTCTCCACAAATAATATTTATTGAAAAAAATTTAAAAATAAAATTCCCCACAATATTCATGTATAAAATTAATATCCAAAAATAAAAAATATATTATCAAATAATCTTCAAAGATAAATTTAATATTCATATTCAAATAATTTGAACTACCCTTAACTTATCAAACAAAAATTGAATTTCTGTAGTCATATAACAATTTCCATAAATAAACTAAACCATAGAAAATATTATATGATTCTAAAAGATAATTTATCATTTATTTATAAAAGAATACACCGGATTATTCTGTTTACCATAATCATATATGTTTCCCAAAATAGTGACCATCATAAGAAATAATATTGATCCCATAATCCTCAAATTAATTTTGTAACCCATTGTTACTAATATGATAAAATTTATGATCCTAATATTAACATAACCTTTATCCAATAAATGTTTTTTGAAAATGAATTTTCACTAAACATGGAATAACATAGGTTAATGGTAGGCGATACGACCATGTCACCCTTCGGTTGTGGGTTCCATCCCTTTAGCCTGGATGAACGTTACAAGTTTCCACCCATCCTTCTTGTTTTCCTTTTTCTAAAACTATAATAATTTAATACTTATTAAATTATAGAATCTGTAGAGTCTTCTAAAATTACTAAATATATTATATATTAATGAATGTTTTTATCGTCATAGGTTTTTGGATACCTTTTATCTTTCATCCTAAAAACTAAGAACCCGTAGTTACCTCAAACTGAAATATTATATATACCCTAACAGTTATCCATTCCATTAAAATAATATTCATAAAATAAAAAACAATTATTACTCATTTAAAATTTAATTCAAACACATGTCAATAATATGATTTACATATACCATATACAACTATTAAATCACATGAAAATGTCTATAATGTGGTCTCATTAACTTAAAATTAAAAATACAAATAATTATTTTAATCATATGATCATCCACTAATATACTACCACATCCCAAATATTAAATCCCTATATATAGAAATGATATTATATCAATTTCATTAATAATTTATTAACTATTCATTTTTATATAATTTCATAATACATCACTCATACAAATCAATGATATGAAATATATCTTCATGATTCATTAATATCAATCCAATTAGGTTTTATACATTATGGATAAAAAATTAACTCAATCCTTAAATCCATAATTAATGAACCTCCTAATATTCCCTTTATCATTCATCATATTTCCATTCCTTCAAATATTATATGTTGACACTACTTATGCTATTTCACTTATTAGGGGAGTTTGATGAGTGAAGATTAAAATAAACTAAAATGTTACCATGAAAAATAAAATTTTTAAAGGAATGAATAGGAGTTGGATAACTCAAAATATTTCTTACTATTTATTTGAATATATAAAATTTTACAATATTAATTTGAATAATATTTTGTAAAAATATTGATTATCAAATTATCTAAGAGGGATCAGAAGGATGTGCATGATCTGCATCCTTCTATATTTTGAAAAAATCATTATTTTTTTTAAGATAACATATCTTAAACCTGAAATGAATTATTGTTGGAAAATTAATATATAGGGTAAGGATAATACCATAAATATTTTTAATTACTGTAATCATTCATCCCCCTTATATAATAGTTGACATCAGTTTTTATCTATCCTATATAAAGTACCACAAACCAAAAAATTATGCATTTCATTATAACCATTGTGGTTATATGGAATCTTTATCTTACAATAAATTAACATCTTATACTATAAGGTTATTTAAATACTCATTGGTTACCAATTATAAGCACTCATCTTTATAATTTACATATTCTTCAGATTTTAAACTATAATTTACATTTTTAAAACCCAATGGATTCTTTTCAAAAAGATATTAGAATTATTACTAACTAAAACATGTTGAAAACATACATTAAAAATATACACTTATAATCAGTAAAAATTTTCTTCTACAAAACATGAATTTTAATGTAATTTTTTTTCACGATCAGTTTTTTGAATTTTCCAACATGAATTCTTCATTTTTAATTCCAACACTATAACCCAATGATTTTTTGAAAAAAAAATTGGATTACAAAAAAATTAAATAATTGATATAATGAATTATAATCATTTTTCATGTGAATACATAAAAACCCATTAATAATATTTTCTTAAGAACAATTTACCTGAAAAATAAAAAACTTGTAGGTTCCTTATAATATCATTACAATATCAATTTTATGTTCTTTTATAAAATTAAAATAACCAAATTGATAACATCTATATCTAGTGTACCCTATGCATTGGTGATCTATGAGGGGGATCACCCATTATATCTTGTATTATAATGGGGGTCCACCCATAATACCATGAGCAATAATGGGGATCAAGCCACCAAATATTGAAAAATAATAAGGATAAACCCAACATATAATGAGATATAATTGGATACACAAACAATAAAAACTTTGAAGAACCATTTCATGACTTAACCCTTGAAAAATATTTTAAAATATTTTTTGAAAATCCATTTTGATTTTAAAATATAGTTTTCTTGTAAAAAATACTTTTATATTCTAAAACCCTTGAATATTATAATAAAAACATTTTCACTGAAAATTAATACACAAAAATATAAATAAAATAGTAAATAATTAAATCATAATTATGGTTGGTAATTATTCTCTTGTTCAATAAGTAAAAAAATTATTTTAGAAATTTTAAATGAGTGAAATTATAATCTATAAATTATGCTTCTTAATAGAATGTGAAATTCATAAAACAATTAATAGATTCCTTTTTGTAACATTTTGAGATAAATTTAAATATCAATACTCATATAAATACATTCAAAATACAATTTTGAATTCATATTAATGAAATTAAAATATATAGAAGTATAATAAATTAAAACATTTAAAATGATCTTTTTGTTGAAGTGTCCGTTAAAAGTATCATATCAATGGAGAGAGTATTAATAAAAAAAATAATTATTTTTTCTCACTATAAATACTCATAAAAATTTGATATATTAAATGTAATATAATAAAATGAAATTTTACACATAATATTACCATGACCAAATCATGTAGTATAAGTTTAACATAATTAATATCAACTAGTTTATTACTTCTCTTATCACTATGTAATTAGTCAAATTATATGCCCATAAAACTAATAATTACCAAATTATACATTTAATAATGTGAATATAATTATATTCATGATATGATATATCAAAGTGTAGTATATAATCTACAAAAAATAAATAATTTGGTCAATAAAGAAAATATCTCAAATAATTAATGGTGATATAAGAATTAATACATTGGGTGAATTTGTGTAACAAGTGTATATCGCAAAAAAATAAAAGTAGAGAGTAAACCTATAGTAACCAATATTTACTGCACTAATATTCTTGGTATAATAAAATCAATGAAACAATCATATAACCCAATAATTGAAAATTGCGTTATGAAAATTCATACATCGTTTTCAAAATCCTTCAAATGGATTAAAACTATGTGAATAATGGTATAAATAATGTTATGAATTTATTAAAGAACTATATTAATATATATAATACATTATATGAAATTTTAATAACATATTACATGACATTAATTAACAATATATCATTATTTTCCTATTTTTAAGTTCATTTATTTCATGGCTTTATTATCTGTTCATTTGTGTATAATAATAAATGTTCTATTAAAATGGGATTAAATCTATAAAACTAGAATTAAATAGTATTAACGAATATCCATATATATTAATGAATCCATATAATATATTCACTTCCTATATGAAGAATATTTGTTTGATAGAATATTGATGATAAATGACTTTTTTATTTAAGAAGTTTTTCTGAACACCAGAAACATGTTCCATTTTATTTATCAATATGAATATATATTAGTTAAAGAAAAATAAATACATTACAATATAGCTATTAATATTTGATTTAAATGTAATGATAATTTTATTAACATTCATGAAGGTTTTAATGGATAATATATTTACAATTATTCATAGAGATGTTAAACTGACATAATTTGGGCAGTGATCTCATTTCATTGAATAATAGGAGATATAAAAGGAAATAAATACTAGATATTCCATCAAAACATAATAGTACATTTTATATATTATTATTTACATACCATTAAATTATTGTTCATGGATGTGAGGATAATGTAGAAGAACAACAGAAATTTAAGAGGGGATCTTTATGAAAATTGCCTCTTGAATATCACCTCCCAAAGGGATCACATAAACAACATTTATTTTCCTTCTTGTGTGACTATAAGAACATGGACCTGAAGAGTGTTATTATAAAATGTATAAAAAAATATTGGTTGATTTCTATTTCATTTAAGGAGATATTTTTAAGATAGGTTTGGTATTAACACCTGAAGAGGGGTAGTTCATTGTGACTAAATCAAAATTATTTTATATTTAATTCCATCCACATTGATATAGAATTAATGAAACTAATTTTTCTGATAATTAATGTTTTAATTAATATTCGTGGTTGAATATTACCTCAAAAACCCATAAAAGGCTTTAAATTTATGGGGTTTTAATCCATTATCATTTAGATGTAACTAGTTTCATTATTTAACTTATATAACGATAAATATAATTTTTTATCAAGGAATATTTATTAATCCAAAAACTGAAAATCACATTACTACCTAATTTAAACATAAAATTATGATCATTTAATCTTCTTTACAAAATCAAATTCATCAAATTATAAAAAATTAATCCTATAAACAAAATGAGAACGATGATTTCAAAAGGGAAAAAGTTAAAAATATAAAAATGTTTTTATATTCAATTTTAGTTGGAAATTTATTAAAATGGCCTATGTTATATTGATTTATGTATAATTAAACAAATTAGACTTTAAAAACAGTGATAAATATTTTTTAAATACATTTTCAAATTTGACGGTAAAACAATTTTTGAAATTAAAATTCAACATTGTTCATTATTCATCCAAAAATTATTACTCTTCCAAAAAAATCACCTAAATATCATTTATATATAAAAATTTCCAAAATTGATTTTTATTTTCTAATTGAAAATTATTAATTTGTGAAAATTTATTTTCAAAACTAGTGCACAATTTAAACAAGAAAATACTGCATTTAGAAAAATATATGGTTTTTATGCATAATCGTTTATTTGATCTTATCTTATGAATATAAAAAATAATGGATGAATTTAAAAAAATTATGGAATATATATAAAATAGAAATTTCATTAATATATTTTACTAAAACTGATAAGTTTAATTTATTAATTACAAAATATTTTTGTTTATATAAGTATTTTTTTTAAAACACATCTATTATACTAACATGCATTTTTTCTATTTAATTCATAAAAAGTAATAAATTTTATAAAATTGTGTAAAATAAATTTTTGTAATTTATTTCATATCATTCATTTCCTCCATTCCAACGGATAAGTGATATTTATCACACAGAACTAATTATATCTATCAACATTATTAATCTAGATATGGTGTATCATGTATGATATTGAATATATATTTTCCTTTAAAAAAATATTAGAATATTATATACATTAAGGATCTTTTTTTGGGATAATATATTCTGTAAATAAAACAAGTAAATTTGGTGATACAATTCTAGTTTTTATATTTATGAGAATATGAAAATGAACTTGATTATGAATATGTCATTAAAAGTATAAAAAAATTATATACAATACACAGATAATCTAAATGGAATATTGACCATTTATTTATTGTGATTATGATAATAATTTTAAGGGAATTAGTCATCTAAGCATTCTCAATATATCATTATATGTGACATATATAGAAAAAACACTACAGTTCATGACTTAATCTGAAATATTTTTTCATTAATTATTGTGAAAATAGAAATCATTATCAGTAATGCATTGTTAAGGTAGAGTCCACAAATGTCAATTTCTTAAAATATATTTAGATAGGGTGGAATTACATTCAATTTACCAAATGTTAAGGAAAACATCCAATAAAGAAGACAAATAGGGGATGAGAGAGTTATTTTAAGAAATCAGGAGAGATGGAAGTTTTTATAAATGTTGGAAATGTATAATTATTTTACAGTAAATAATTAAAAATGAATTATTTGACTCTATTTTTAACCACCCATTTTTATTTTATGAATGTTTTATTTTCATCATATCCAGATTATAATGATTATATATTGTGTTAGTGGAGAATTATCATAACGGAAGGATTATAAAATATGATGTCTATAACTACCAATGATAGATGTTGTTGATAATATTCTTCTAATTGAATTTGATGTAATTATTTGGTATACACTTGATTTCCCTTTTTAAATCAAATATCAATTGTCGAGGATGGGATATTAAATTTGATAATAATAATCTTCATACATTTATTTATCGTTGTGATGATGAATCTAAACCCCCATGGACAATTAGATCCATAATATTGATTTTTAAAAAAATTATTCAGGGATTTATATTTCTAATGAAGGATGAGAAACTCACCACTGAAAATGTTATTCTTGTTATGGAATATGAGGATTCTTTTATTGAATATTTTCTTAGACATACCTTAAATCATGATGTTAATTTTCATGATGTCTCATACATGGCTCTATAAATATTTAAAATAATCCTTATTGAATGGCCCTGATTGAGTTGTATGAATTTAAGATACAACACCTTGAGAATCAAGATAGAGTATTAATTCCGACTATTACTTCTCCATGGGGTTTGTCTATTCATTTTATTATGATGAATGGAACGTCAATGTTGTACTACATTTATTATAATTAAATTAATAAAATTGATATTCATAATAATTGTCATAATCCAGACACTGATGATATTTATTTTCAAATTATGAGGTCCTCTATATTTTGTCATGGTTGGTCTTTTATCTTGATATCATAAATTATGGATTCAATAATAGGATAATCATATGATATCATCACATATAAGTTAGAATTATTTTTAATTTACAGAAATTCCATAAGATATTTCTAAAGATACTTTCATATTTTTGGATTTAATGAATAAATTAATTATAGATTAGCACGATCATTTTATGGAAATATTTATTGATGATTTTATTATCTATTCAAGGTGACAGATAGAACATGAAGAATATTCATGAATTTTTATGAAGACCTATTGGAATGAGATGTTGTGTTGGGAATTTATAAATAATGGATTTTTGACTCACAGAAATTCATTGTTTGGTCATATTATCTAACATGAGGGCATATAAATGGGTAAATCGAAGACCAAAATTATTGAGAATTGTCCATGACCAACCCTGGAAGTATAAATACATAGGTTTCTTTTGTTTGAAAGTTATTATCATGTATTTTTTATGGAATGTTTCTCCATAAAATATCATCCAGTCACCATATTGACCTGAAGGGAGATTATATTCTTATATAAATATGAATTTGAATATATTTTCTAATAACTAAATCTAAGTTTTATTATTTCACATGTTTGTAAACATACCTATATTGGAAAATGGAATGTGATCAAAAGTGATGTATAAAAAATGAGTGGGATGTATCCAAAATCATAATGATACATTTGTTTTTTATTACTCTTTACAATTAATTATTATTAGGATTAATTATAGATATCTGTATTTGGATTTAGTGATGATAATTATTTCATTTATGATATGTAAGAATTTTATTTACAGTTACCAGAATGATATTTACGCTAAACAAAAATTTTTGAAGTATATATTTAAATAAAACGAGGTTCATATTCATCATATAAGATGATTGGTGTTGATTAATGATTTTGACCACTCAATACAATTTTTACCTAAAAATGCGAACATGGTTGAAGATTCTATGAGAAGAAAGGATCATGTTATCATATGTATGATAAGGATAAAAAAGATCTAGTATTTATGTTATTTTGATTTATGGATAGAGAGATATGAAGTATTTGGACAAATAATATCATTATAAAATTATTGATCAACCGTATATCAATTAAATAAATAAAATGGTGCATCCGAAAGATGTAGTTCATCAGAAGATAGTGAAAAATGTTACCCAATTTAACTTATATTTTAATATAATGATAATGCTCAGGAATCCTGTATGTGTCCCATTATTAGCAAATTTAAATTTGGATCACATGGATGAGGATCATTGTTATGAATTTTATATTCATCCCCAACATCTAATGATGTATATAGATAGGAATGATAATATTTTTTATACTCTAATGGAGAGTGATAATAGATAGTTTACATCTTAATGCATTGTATTTAAACATGTTATAGATGAGACACAAACTTTTGGGAAGATGTTAAAACCATTTAACATTTTGGAATGGAAACAGAAACTTATAAGCATTGATTATTTATATTACTCCAACAAAAATAAAAAGGGAATACATCTATATGGGTTTCAGTGTATCAAAATTCAATGTTATTTGACATAATTTCAATCAAGGATGTAATATCTCTTTATTAGCATGCTAGAAATTTTTTTAAGGACGTGGTAAATATTTAGCGATTACAAAATTATATTTTATTTTATTAGTATTGGATATTTACCTAAATATTATGTCAACAAATTTCTCACAATCAAGATATAGAGTTATATATCATTATTAAATATCAATTTTAGATGGATGATCAATATATGACGACCCTTCAAATAGTTGAATATAAATTTTGGCCTTTATATATTGATTTCATTGGTTATTGGTATAAAAAACATCCATTATTAGAGAATTATTTCAATAGTATTATTCAATTTCTATTTTTGATGTATCCTTATTAAAAAATCTATGGAAGGTACTGAAAAACTGGAACTTGCAGGAATAAAGAAAGTTAAATAACAAAATTGGTACCTGATTTAATTGATGAAATGATAGTTATAGTTACGTACATTCAACAAAATATAAGGGTTTCAATGAGTTGACAATGAAATGTATTATGAAAATAATTGTAATGATTTATCATTTGAAATTTGTGATAAGGTATTTATATATATGAAACCTACGAAAAGAGTGATGATATTTGAAAATAATTGAAATATATGACCTACAAATATCTGTTACTTTGAGATTCATAATCATATCATGACGGTATATTATCATTTGGGGCTTCTACTTAATCCCACTCTTCTCTAGGATGGGTTCCATGAATCCCTCAAAAAGAAATTATGTACCAGATCAATTACATGTACAAAAATAAAATTTATTAATAGTAATGTATTATATATCATATGAGGAAAACCCGATAGATCGTCTAGATCATAGCGAATGTTCAATGAAACCAACCAAATCAACTAGTATAGGTTTTATAGAGAACCCACCATTTTGTGGAAGATATGTTGGAAACTCTAGATGTGATAATGCATAGATATCCTATCATTTTTCTATTACAGTAATGGAATTTCATGTGTGAAATTAAATTATGGGGGTATAATTTAACACTTTAATATTATAGAATATAATTCTAATCAAATAATTTTATTCCATCGATAACATGTGTTTAATATAAAAATATTTTAAATAAATTGAAATATAATATTAATGTATTATTACATACGAATTATCACAGAGTCATTGGATTAGAAATTAATAATCAAATAAAATAATTTATTAAATAAAATGTTTTAAAATCTATAAAATGAACTAACAATTTATCAATAAATAATAAATAATTAAAAAATCAATAAAATTTAAATGAAATGTTTAATTAAAAATTATATTTTTACGGATATTTTTTTTGTAATAATAATTTAAATTGTAAATATTGTTAAATTATATTATATTAATTAATATATTGACTAATTATTAATTTTTTCATATTCATATATTGTTTTATTTGGAATAGGGTAAGAATAAATCCATTGTTATCCATAAAATTTTCTTTGTCATAAAACATGGGTTTCATTGAATTTTCTTCATCTATTTAAAAATTTATTTACACCACCTATTGATATTATATATTGAAATACAAGTTCTTTTTTTGAAAACATGAGGTCGATGTCTGAAAAAAAGGTCCCATTATTTTTTAGTAAAAATGAATAGTAACCGTGGTTAATTTTATCACAATGGTAACAAGAAAAATCCTTTTAATATATGTTAAATCCAAGTGATATGGACATAATTTTTCAACTTAATAATTGTTATATTATTTTAATAAGACTCATATCCACATAGTACTTATATATATTTTTTTTATAAATTTATACATTAAACATTCATATATAATAATAATGACTAAAATTATAGACAGTGTTACCAAATTAGATTTGATCAACACATTCATTTTACTACAAAGGTTCTATAGTAATTTATGAAGTAATATAAATATATATTTTGAGAATAATTTTTTTATATTAATTAAGGGCTATTGTTTTATAATTTAACATATTATATTATAACATTAATTTTGTCTGCAATTTTGACCTCATATTTACTGAATTAATAAAAATCGATTTTAAATGTATATAAATTTATTAAATATGAATGATTTATTGAATTGAATGAAAATGAAATTTGATTGTTATATATTAATTTAGTAATTAAATTTTAAAATCTTATTCAATATTTTTATTTAATATGATTTGTTTCTTATTAAAAAATAGTTTCAATATTGATTTTAATTATATTTTTTAATAGTAAAATTTTATTATATTACTCAAAATTAATTAAATAAATTAAACCTAATCAGGATGAAATATATGGTCTATAATGTCATCCATTTTCTAATTATGATAGAAATTTTACCTTATATGTTAAATTATAAACATTACTATTTGAAGAATATTTTATCCAAATTAAGGTTAAAATATTTTAACAAATATTTGAAAATAAATGATAATGTATAAAATACCACATAAACATTTAAAAATATTATATATTTAGGATATTTCAACTTTACAAATCCATATATTTTAATCCACGTCTTTTTGGGGGAATTTTTTTGTTAATGATATAGTTATATTTTAATTATTTGTTATAATTTTATCTGTGTCAATTTACTCCCTTATTAAATGAAACCCCTTTATTAACATATTTATTAATCATTAACATAACCATAATGAAAAATAATTTCCAAATACTATTATGAAAATATTTATTCCTTTTTTTATGTGTTGGTATCTCTAAAAGAAAAGACCTAGGTACATTAATGAAGGATCTAAAGGAGGTATTTTTAAGAATTAGTACCTTTTTTAAAAAACCACTATCAGTTTATTTCATCATCTATATTCTATAAAAAAAATATTTTTATATGAAAATAAATAATTAAAAATCATAAATTAAAATAAAATGTTATTATTTAATAAAAACACAATTCTACACCAACTTTCCGATCAAATTTGTACAAAAAGGTATCAATTTCGTGTAAGTACATCCCACAATCCCGAAAAATAAATTTATTCATTTATAATCATAATATTTAATATAAATGTATTATTATGGTTTTAATATTTTCTATGATATTAATTACATTATTATTATTCTAAAATTATAATTTCATTTCATACATCCTTCAATTAAATCTATTGGAAAAATATAATTTCACTTAAGAGTACGTGTGGACTTCTACCTCCCCAAAGAAAAGTGATATAATTTTTAAAATGGATGTTTATAATGATATATTAATTGAATATATATAATTAATATGTAATTATAATGATTATATAAATGTTAATAACTATATCAATTTATTTTATTCTATCTGCTAAAAAACAACATTCATGTGTATATAAACATACCATATCCATGAATGATGCAATTATTTGTAATATTGATATCTTTTATGGATTACAATAAATTCATATATAATGTATTTTAATGATATTTATGTCATAGTTAAAATTATAGATATGACAGTGCTGTGAAATTTGTAAATGAAATAAAATTATAAAACTAAATCATATAGGAATGATGAAGTAATTAATAGCAAGAACAATGATATCAAAAAAGAACTGTTAATAATTCTGTGAAAAATATTATAAATAAATAATATAATTAATTATATATATTTTTTGAATATAAAATAAATGAATAAAAAATTTATATTTATTACCAAGGAAGACGAGACACATTTGGAGGATATCATGCATTGTATTATGGTTTATTTCACAATCTAATCGTTATACAATATTGTCTATGATAATGTTTCAATTAGAGGAATTATATGATATTTCAATCATAAACTAATATTAGTATTTTGAAATATAATTTTTTTTAAATTTCACGTGATCCCTTGAATTTAACCCTCTTTATGTACTAAATTGTTTGTAAATTTATTTTTAGAGAAAACTGACATTATTTCTAACAATGAAAAAAACACTAACTTAAATGACTTTGTTTTCTTAAAATTATTTCAATAATGTTTATTATAATCCCTAATTGCATATTAATAGCATATTTACCCTGATTTATAATTTTAAAAATATTTTTAAAGGAATGATATTGTCTATTTACGAACATGGATTTTTTTGACCATTTTATAATGGTTTAAATGAATGCGTTTTCTAACTGAAACAACATGAATGGAGTTTAAAAATATCATACAGACTCATTGAAATCGGAAACAAATTATAATTTAATATTTAAATTTTAAAATAAATATTTTCTTTAATTTGTGAAATATATTGATTATAAATATATGATTTCATTTTGAAGAACAGTATGTTCCTGAAGAACATATTCAGTGATATTTTAAACGTAATTTTTTCTATATCATCTTCGTTATCTGAATCACATTTTTTAATAATTTTATAATATTATAATACCAAAATATATATTTATATACATGATTTATGAATATATGTTTCGGGGAATGTATTGTTATTCGAATTGATAATTCTTTCAATTCATGATGTTATTGATTTTTAAATAATGTTGATTTGTTGGTATTGTCTAATCCTATGATGAATTCATCGAACATATAATGTGAAAAATGGGGATCCAAATGAAATTGACCCTTGGTGAATTAGATTGTCCCATGAGACAGTGTACACTATATTTCTGGTGGAGGCCTTACCTATTTATTATAAATGTCCTGTTATAAGATCATGATAGGATATAAAGAGACAACCATAAACATTACATAATCTAGTAATTTAAAATATATTTAAATTTGTTACATTCACCAACGTTGTTAGGATTGGTGTATTAGAATGTTAGTGAAAAATATTTCATATAAACCCACAATCATAATGGGTGACATTTTAGTTTTTTTTACAAAATGGAGACAAGATAAAGTGGGTTGATTATTTTCTAGATAGAAATGATTAAATTATAGAATATATAATATACTAGAACATGCATGCCTCTTTTATAAGTGGAGGTGAAGAGATTATATTAAAATAAAAAAATTGTAAGGAAAATGATACAAAAAATTTGGAGGTATTCTCCTCTTGATGTCTTATCCTTTAGATCCACTTTATGGTCGTTTTTATTGGAATTTTGGTGATACCAAATGGAATATAATAAACAAAAGATTATTTTTAAGGGTATTGGGTAGAATTTATAAAATTATTAAATCATGGGATGTGTGAGAGTAAGAGGGGGGTTGACTGTGCTATTTGTAGTGGAGGATATGAGGGGTTTTCAATTATTTTAATCATTATATTATAATTTTTTTCTGGACAATAAATATTAAAGTTTATTGTGACTAAACATAGAAATAATGTAAGGTGATTTTTAAATAATGGCCATTTACCACAATCAAGACTCATGGATGATACTGAAATACATTTATTTATCATCTTTTGTAATTATCAAATTTTACTATTCATTTAAAATTAAAGCATTTCAAAAAAAATCCCAAAAAATCAAAAAATCCAATTTTCAACATGTTAAATTATAAAATTACCTCTATTTTATCAAAATAATTTTATAAATAGGAGAAATTAATTTTTTTAATAAAAGGATAGTATATTCTTAAAATAAAAATTATAAAACTATTACTGATTTTATAACTCTTTGAAAATTAATCATGGTCTCTTAAAATTTTCTTATAATGAAAAAAAATTAAGATAATAATTAATTATTACACATCCTAAAAATAAATTTTCATTTAAATTATTAAATTAATAAAAAACGTATAATTAAATAATTACGACTATAAAATAACAACACTTATATAATTATCATATTCTCACATAAAAGATTAGTTTTTATTATACATTTATTGGGTTGGTTACTTTTCATTTGGAAGATTTTCTATTAATAAAGGTCATATTACCTTTCATATGGGTATGATACTATTTACAAATAAAATTGTCTTATCAGACTCCAAATAACTTACTGATCCCAATCGTGTATGTCTGTTTTTTGAAATTCAAATCCTAGAAGATAAAAAATGATGTTTCATGGATAGTTTATAATTATATATTGAAAAAATTTCATTATGTATAGATTCAGTGTCTCATTCATTTTAATATATTTTTAAAACCATTGGGTGTTAAATTTTTCGCACCTTCCATAAATTTCATGGTCACAATTTTATTAGCTTTTTAAACAAATGTGTGTACAATTCCCTCAAGCATTTTTGCAATCTGATACTGCTTATTCAACCATGAAATTTCACCAAAAATACATTACATGGTGGATTATCTTATTCTGAAATACATGTTCTCTTCAATAAATAATCTTAATAGGTTGATCTTCATTAAAAAGGTTTTTTTCTTGCTGAACTGCTTATGAGCTCAAAACATGAGTTGAATTTGGACCATACTTTCTGAACAAGGAAACATGAAAAAAAAATTATTTACCTATGATAAAATTTGAGAAAAAGTTACTTATTATCTGGAAAGTCCAATATTATATATGATTTCATAATGTCCAATGAAATATGGACTCAGAATTCCATTCAAACCAAAATTAATAACAAATTTCCATGGTTAGATTCTATGAATAAAATGATCTTTTACCTTAAAAAAGTGTTTCTTCCAATTATACCCATAACTTTTTTGCATCCTCTATGTAGTCCACATATTCTACTAGATAAACTTCACTTTAGTAGCCACATCTCTTAATTATTATAGACTAATTAAATTTTATTCCCAGGATTTATCCCAAAAAGCTAGAGTTCAACACTACATACCATATAATGCCTCCAAGGCTCCATCTTTATAATGGAATGAAAACTGTTATATTTAGAGAACTAAACTAATGAATTATGATTATACCAACATCTATAGAAATTCATTAAACTAGCTTAAAGAATATCCTCAAATGATTTAACTGTTCATTTGATCATTCCAATAGATTGTGAATGAAAAGAAATTCTGAAAATTAATTATGTGCCCAACCACATTTTAAGAATTTTTCATAATATTGATCTGAAATTCATATCACGGTCAGATTCAATGGAAATAAAACTCCATATAACATGACATTCCCTTTGAGGTATAGTTGAGATAGCTAATACAAAGACATAGTATATTGAATATGAATGAAATGTGTAGATTTAATTAGACGATCTACAATAACCCTGATCACATTGTTACTTCAAGAAGTATTTGGTATTCACACCATGAATTCGGTGGATATGTTTTCAAATTTCCAATATGGGACTAGATAAGTTGGAAGCAACCCGTTTGGTCATTTTCTCTATATATTAACCTCTTTACATGTTTACCGTTTCATGGTAAGATGAAAAATTTCTCTTTTTATTCAATCCCACCAGTAATACTCTTGATGGTATCTATACATCTTATTACATAAAAGATAAACTAAAAAAAGAGAATTATGAGCTTCAAAAAGAATTGTTTTCTTCAAATTTGAATCAAAATACACATATAGTATCGTTACAAATATTTTAATATAATATTTATTATGGTAATATTTTGGAAACATACACATTTTAACTAATTTTTTCTTTTTCCTATATCCTAATGGCTTCCTTATGTGATTTCATAATTCTTTCTGATTGAGATGACAACACTGACACCTAAAAATTAGTATAATTTCATAAACTAACTACGTAGAATAAATATTTCGTCCTATCATTTATTAAAGTGTCTTATACCATCCATAAAATGATTAATGATGCATGATATTTTCGACTCAAGGAATCTTCCACATTGATTTATTTTTCATGAAATTAATAGATTATAAAATCATAATATATTATCAATTAAAACCATATTTTATGCCTCATGTTTTGTTCCTTGAGAGATAATATATGATTGATTAATTTTTGGTTAATATATATTTCAAATTTGGCTCTGTATAAATGATTCTTCTAAATTTTCAATGAAAAACCAAAGCTTCTAATTCCAAATCATGTTTGGGGTAATTTACCTCATGATGTTTCAGTTTTCTTGTAGCATATTCAATTACCTGATCATTCTGCATCAAAACAAAACTAGTTCCCTTTACTGAAGCATCACTGTCATTGACAAACTAACCATTTATTTAAAGCATGGCCAAAACTGGAGCATTCATTAGTCTCATCATATGTTCCTGAAAAAACATTAGATTCATATGTTCAAATAAATTTGAATCCATTGCATGTTAACATAGCTTACAACATTGATAATAGTGAAATGTAATTAACAACCCATTTGTATTAACCTTCCAATCCCTGAAAACTATGAATCTCGAAAAAAAATTTAGGCCTCCGCTATTCGTCTACAAATTTTTTTAGGATAAACTATTATTCCACCATTTTGTACAATGTTCCCATGAAAATAAAATTATTGCAACAAATAATCACATTTTCTAAATATCTAAATAAAATTTTCATAAGATATTTTTCATGAATATCCTTAATTTTTTCATCATCCACATAAAACTTTTAAAATACAAAAATATCACCAAAAAATAAAACAAAAAACATATCCAAATATTCAATCAATATTCTATTATTAATATACATGCATCCAGTAGGATATTTTTTCAAACCAAAGGGCATAAAAAATGATAATTCCCTTATCTAGTAAGAAATTTTTTTTATGGAATTTAATATTACATCCCCCTTAATTGATGGTATGCATATCTCAAGTCAATCGTTGAAAAATAGTGATCTCCATAGAGTTAATCAAATAAATCACTGATGTGGGGATATAGAGAGTTATTAATAACAATTTTGTTATTCAACGATTTTTAATCAATGAAAATTATCTTGGAACCATCTTTTGTTTTAATGAACAAAAAATTAACCTCCACGTGAAGTTTTAAGAAACATAATGCCTTGTCAAGAAACTCTTGTAAATGATTTTTCAATTCTAGATGTTCAATCATTTCCCTACTATAGAGGGGGTTTGAAATTGGAATAGCATCATGAAGACAAGTAAATTTTGAATTCAACTTTTTGACATGTATAACAATTAGTAACTAATTAGAAAAAACAACAAGGTATTCTTTAACAGTTTCAACATCATTAATCTGATTTTTTTTTTATTTTTGAAAATAAGTGACAGATAAAATTCATTTCCATATTTTTAAATTTCCCCAGCTTTCTAATATGTTATCAGTTGTATTTGTTCATTATTTTATAAACACATAAATTCCCTGTGAGAAATAACTTTTTGAGCTCTACAATTTATCGTGGACTAAAAAAAATAAGGAATATTCACACCATGATTAACATGAAGTTCTACTAAGGGTAAAATAAAATGGATTTTAGGTAACACCTCTATGCAAATAAAAAAAAGGAAGATTCTTATTTTTTATCTTTTATGTAATATTCCCCATTGTGTTTTAACCATAAATTCTAGTCTCATTTCTTCAGGTGAATTCTTCAATTTACTATATAATTTATCAGAACTAAATGATTTTTTAGACCCCATATCAGACAAGAATTTATAAAAATCTTTGTAAAAAAACAATGTACATGATAAAACGTCATTGGATGGCCAAAAATTAGCTAACATTGTTCAAAAAGATCACACTACACCTTTCCACTTATAATCTGGCTGCATTCCATCATACAGATCATGGTTTGGTATGAAATTTTCATAATGTAACATCTCACCACATTTGAAACAATTTAAAATTTTCATATCAAAATTGATCTTATGATAATTTTTATTACAATATTTATCCATATTTCCAAACATACCACCTCAAAAATGCTTCCCAATTTTGGTAAGACATTCCCCTGAGTTTATTTTACAATATTTGTATTGAACATGAAATAAGAATGTATTACAATTATATTTCTTTAAATGATTCTTACACATCACTTAACTTCCTAACATATTATTATTATTGTTGGAAAAGTACAGATGATCATAAAAACTCCATTTATATGCTCTCAACACATTAAACATTTTTTTAATAGGTTTTAATTTTCTGGGAGGCCAATTACCTTCGTTATATTGACATCAATCATAAGTAAAAAAATTGATTATTCTATCTAGATCCCGAATAAGATAAGAGGCATACCATGCAAGTTGGGTAAAGTTATATAATCACACGTCTAGAAAATCATTATCAATTTTCATTAATTCAAGGTATTTCTTCTCCATCATAAGGAAAAAAATCCAAATAAGATATTTTTCAAGGGAAAAACATTAAATTCACCCCACTCTAAGGATTCTTTATCATCTCTATCCTTGATATTCATTACCATTGACCACCAATAATAAGAATAACCTTAAATACGATAAATTGAAAGAATGAAAATTTGATTAATAGATCATCACATAACATCATATATATTTTCAAGGTTAGTAATCCATCACTAAGTATCTATAGGGTCATATGATCCACTAAAAGCAGGAGGTTTTGGCCTCAAAAAATGCTCCACTATCATTATGTCCCTTTTTTGGGAGCTCTGGTTATTCTCTTGCTTGGATGAAATGTCCATTTATTGCACACATCAGCTGATCCATTACAATCACAATCCTTATGGATCTAATTACCACCACTCCCAATGGAATATTCAGAATGATATTAGCCTCTCGATCCCTTCAAACATTAGCTTCCTTGTACCTTCTATGGAAAACATGTCTGAACAGACAAAAATAATATGAAAAGTCCTGGTAATATTTAAATTCTATATCATTTCAACATAAAAATATGGTAAAATTTATTTATGGAATTCTATTAACAGTATCATAACCCATAATTTACCAAAATTGTGGTCTGATACCAACTATAAAGAATCGACACTGAACATTACATAATCTAGTTATTTCAATATGATTTAACTTATTTACATTCTACTAGATATACTCAGTTTAGAGTCTTAGAATGTTAGGACATAACATATAAATATCAACCCATAAGAATAAAATGTGTGTACCACTAAGACATTATCCATTTATTCCAAAGCATATATTTTTTAATACAAAACAAGAACCTAATTTATTTAACAAATTTTCGTGACAATTAACATAAATTACTTCCTTCACATTCACATCCTTATAACATATAAAAAAATTAACAAAACATGGGATGAGAATAAATATATTATTATAGTATATAAAAATAAGGAAAGAAATTATTAGTCTATGAATACGTGTAAATGTATTAAATCATTCTCACAAAGACATACTTCTCACTCATATATACCTACATTGTGAAACATGAGATTTCCATAAATCATAGAGATTGTAAATAAAATTATCATGTTAACTTGGGGAATTACATACATATATTGTAACCCTCATGGCTACCATATTATTTTTAACCATTACGACTACCATATAATATAACAGTCACAATTACCTTATAGTGTAACCATTGTAATTACTCATGGACTAACCGTATGCCCAAACTCCAATATACAAATACCCAATCCATTAGAAGGAGATACAGGTCCAAAGATTTATCATGAAAAATATAAAAGATTAAAACATAATATTAATATATAAAAAAATGGAGAAAAAATTTCTTTTTATTTTCTATAAAATATAATTTCAAATAAAGTTTTGAAATAAAATTCCATTACAAATATCATATTATTGATGTTAAGATTGAAAGAATGAAATGTTTGTTTTTATACAACATAAATATCCATAATAAAACCTAATGTAAAAAATTCATTGATCAAATATTCTTAGTACCATATAATCAATTATGTATTAGGTTAACCCAATGAATAGAAATTGGGTTTAAAATTCCCTTACCTAAGGTCTATCTCACATTAAACTCTTTTAAAACTAATATATAATGGGTGAAATGTTGTCAATAATATATTATAGAAAAATAATAATTTTTATAACACATCATATGATCATTTTTAGCATCATTCAACCTATTTATTAATAATATTTTGTTATCACCATTTTTTCGGTTGTGTGCTTCACAAGATTTCCATGGTTGATTCATAAAGGATTTTAATGTAGAATTGAAGAGAAACTCTAGAAGTCGAATGAAATTGAATGAATGTGATTAAAAATTATTAAATGATTCCATAAATCATTTTGGGGATATGATTTGGGGATGAATCATTAGATATATCATTAGTGATATCTATTTAGATCATTTTGGTGGTTTTTTGATATTCACTAACTAGTTTTGTTATATTACATAATAATATGTATATATGTTAATTCCAGGATGTAGAAGAGGTTATATCATAGAAATTAAATTCTTTTTAATAAATTAATATGAATTTATGACCAGTTTATATAATTTAATAGAAGTTTAAAACATATTGTCCAAGATGTTGATAAATTGACGCATTGGGGGAGATTCTATTATTTATTTATAAGAGGGAAAGGAGAAAAGTTAATATGATTATTATTTCCATAAAAAGATAAAATTTAAATTTATAAATGATAATGGAACATTCATGTCTCTTGATAAGTGTTGGTGATTAGTGTATAAGAAAAATAATGAATTAAAAAGAAAATTAATGAAAAAGAAAGAGGATTTTTACATTTTGATTTATTCTCCTTGAGATCCTACTTAAGGCCTTTAGTATTGGTCTTTTGGTGGGGCTTATAATTCTTGTACGTGGGTAAGATCCTTGGGGAGAGTATTAGGCTGAATTTAGACTTTTCTGAAATCATGAGACGTGTTAGATGAAGAGGTGGAAGAGGGTGTATTTATAGTGGAGGATAGGAGTTGTTTTCTATTACATTAATCAATATTTTGTTATTTTTTTCAAGATAGGAAATAATATTTTTTTATTATGACTAAAATAAGTAATATGTGCATGTCAGTTTGAACCAATGGCCATTTATATCAGCCAAGACTCAATCATGAGATTTAAATTCATTTGTTTAGAATATTTCGTATTTATGAAAATTCATTATTCAATAAATATTCTTGTATTTTATAAAAATCCAAATAATTCACCTTAACAATTTTATGATATGTAGATTTCAAAAGTTAACTCAATTTTATCAAAGTATTTTAATAGAAATGTGAAATTTATTGTTGAATAAATTATTAATTTATTAAAAAAATAACAATTTTTAAAATATAACAGATTTTATAACACCTTGAAAATTAATCAAGGTCACTTTAAATTATCATATAACCGTAAAAACTATTAATTTATTATTACACATCATGAAAATAAATATTCATTTGAATTATTAGATTAACCATATAATTTTGAATAAATATTTATGACTTAAAAAATTATAGAAAAATTCTATAATGATCATATTTTCACATATAAAATTCATTTTGTTATACATGTATTAAAGTGATTAGTACTCATTTGGCTGGTATACTGTTTATATGGGTCATATTATGGTTTATAATGTTATCTTTTTATTCAACAAAAATGAAGTGAGCTTTATCAGACTCTAAATAACATGATGATTGAAATCGTGTATGATTGTTTTTTAAAATTTAAATCATCAATATGGAAGCATTATGTTTCATGGATAGATTATAACTATATCATTAATAAATTGTCATTACGTACTGACTCAATGTTTCATTCATTTAAATTTATATTTAAAACATTAGGTTATTAAATAGTAAGTTTAATATTTCTTGCCATAAGGGATCGTGAGTGGGTTATAGTTGTCTGGAATAATGAATTCCATCATTATGAAATATGTTATTGATTTCCCTATGATTAGTTTAGTTTTTATATAATCCAATGATATGGTTATATCTAATGTGATTATTTATAATGAATTATTTTATCATTCTTTATTCATTCTACAGTATATATGTATTTTTTTTATTCCATTATACACATAACCCTATAAAATGTCTGATGTCATGTGATTCATACATAAAATTTCCATTTATTATAATGAAGTGTATTATAAATGAAATTATGGGTTTTTTTAAATGAAAACTAGTTAAATTAAAATAATAAATATATTTATTTTCTCAAATGAAATATTAAATTTATTTCTGGATGTATTTCTATAATAATACTAATTTATTCGGTCTTTGCTAATGTAACTCCATTTATCTAGTGACAATGTGATAAATTAACATCCAATTCTAGGATAACTATATATATATGTCATTATGATATTTATATTCTCCATGTAGCTATAATTATATAATAATTCCCCCAAATGATAATGATTATCATAACACCTGAAAATGTTCATGACAGATTCATTGAGTACATTATCCAATATGTAATGTTTTCTTTTCAGAATACCCATCAATCATTAGATAAAATATTAAGCTATTTTTCAAATAATTTACAATGTAATTTTTAAATGATCTATAAAATTATGAAGATAATAAAGGATTCATGTTAGAAATGAAAAAATTGGACTCCATTCCACATAGAAACTATTCTAATATAAAACATTATGATGATCTACATGTTATTGGAATCATTGATTAAGGAAATGCGTGATGACTTTTTGAATTAGTCTACATTCACCAAATTAGCATTTTTATTCCAAATCAACCTTAGTAGATCATAAAAAATATGAATGGAAATAAATATTCCCTTAAATAAATGATTATTAATATATTATATCATGTGATCCAGTAATTGATGCTCATTCTTTCCATCATTAAATTTAATAAGTTAATTAACATTATCTATATTCTTGAATTTCTTAACTAGACACAATATTGTAGAATTACTGTACTTTGAAATTTTAGGAATACTCTCTTGAATAACTTATTATTATTGTTATAAACTAAACTAAATTTTTAAAAGGTCTGAGCATTAAAAATTCTATTCTGAAAAAAAAACAACGAGTTTTAATTCCCCTTCCATATTTCATTTGTATCATCAAAATTCATATTTGACCTAATGGTTAAGCCATAAATGTCTGATATAGGAAAATATTTTTCATAATTCATCATCTTATGAACATGATTATTTTAGACAAAAATATCATCTATTATAATTTCATGATAATCACATCGCAGAAATTGATATTACTCATTAATAGTCAATGGTCATGAGATTCTATTAACCTTGTCTGTTCATTTCTTGACTAAAGGCATCTTCTGATGATATTATTTTTTATGGATAAGAAATCAAGTCAAAGTAAAAAATCACTAGGCTCTCAATATATCATTGTTTCCTCATTTAAATGTCTCAATGATTAAATATATACTTCACTACAAAATTATATATTTTTTATTATAAAAAACATTTAAGGAAAAAGTGAGAAACCATGTAAAGCACTGAAGGAGAGAAATAAGTCACTAAAATGGAATTGCAGCCTACATGTGTGAACCTCTCTAAATAGTTTCCAGAATATAGAGTTTACCTAGGTGTCCGTTTTCTCCATTAGAAGGACTTCAATACTGAATTCCAACTTTCTCCAAGAATGGATGTACTCCCCGAAATTAATCTTTTTGTTGTTGAACTGCTGAACCAGAATCAAGTACTACTTGTCCATACATGCACTCTTCTCATCATTGGTGTCCACATTGAGAGTCTTCGTGATCATTCTTTCTGCCTCCCCATCAGGAGCATTGATTGCCAGTACGTTTTCAAGCATAACCTCATCCGAGATCATAATCATATCAAGAGGATTATCATACACCTCACGTTACTTGCTGGCCCCCTTGGGAGTATGGGGCCCACAATCCTTCGGCTTGTCCTTTGCCTTCTTTGTCGATCGGGTCTCCATAGATAAGGTTAAATATGAGTAGTCCTTTTTTCTCTTTCTGTTTTCCCCTTATGTTCTTGCTCCGCCTCGGACTAGGGTACCTTATCTCCTGATCCTTGTCCTCTGTATCACCAAGAAAGCGGCATGATCGATCATCACTGGATGCTCTATCATAATACGTCTCCACATTCGTATATGTTCGGGCAAAGTCATTTCCAACATCTTGTGCGGGGTCATCATCGACCATAGCATCAAACCGATTTACCATCTCAATACCTTCAACTGTTATGGAACTTCCCCAGACTGTAACTGAACTCGTACCTGCCTATTCAAAAGTTGTAACTCCTCTGTAGCTCTTTACACCATCTGAACTCATCACCTTTGCATAAGAGGCCTTACCATCCAATGTGTAGACTCCCTCAGCCACCATTTAAGAAATGTCCTTGTTGTTGACACCTCTAGATGGTTCCTCTTCCCTAACAGATCACTCAACCCATGAAGTAGGATGCATCTGGAGTTGAGGTGCACAAAAATTAGTCCTCAGTGAGTTAAAAGCTTGGTCACAATGGGGTTCACCTCATGTGATACATTCTACAGACCCCTTTCATCAGCACGGTCAGGGGCCTCACCCAATGGGTTCTGCTCAGACACCTCACCCTCAGTCGCCATGGGTGCCGCCTCTTGCAGACCACTTGGTGAGCCCCTAACATCGGTATATCCAAAATTCCCACCCAAGGAAATTTTCTTAGGCATTGCGATCTTGGAATGAGCTTGTGTCCCGTTTTCACTAACCATAGTTATCTCCTTGGAGAGACTCGTAGCCCCCCATCAACAGAAATATTGTGAATGACCGAGTCACTTACATACCAAACAGAACTCAGACCAAGATTCATATATCAATGGCTTCTTACACCTAAATTCTTCTCCCACTATAATCCAGACGTATTCAAAGGGCACCCTGGACACATCCACCTCCACACATATGCACGGGTTAACTGGATGGCACATGGACTCCCTTCGACTATCCGAGAAAAGGTATCTCCCGAACAAGTTATCAAACATATGAATCACAAAGGGATTTTGAAACAGTAGGAGGAGATTAGGGAAACTCACCCAGATCACCATCAATGGAGATTCACATAGCATATTAATGTCATACTTAAAATGCTTATGAGTAGTTATGGTCGAGGCCCTCTCTCCAATAAGTTAGTGAGGCGTATCCATTGATTCATAAACATCTGTAGCTAATATTAGTTCTTTCATCATTTAATTTTTCTTATGTGATCAAAACTACTTCAATATATGGTATGAAAGATGCTATATAAATATTAGCATATGACAAATATTATATCCAAATAAATTATTATATACACTATAGTACTAACCTAGATCATGGATGATTATAATTTGTGTTATGGTGTGATGGGAATTATGATATAAAATGAAAATTTTAAAGTCCACATTATATGTGAATTAAGCACCAGTTAGCATCAGTTCAATCATTAGTAAATATATACTTCAATAATTACAATAATTGAGGTGAATAAATCATAAAAAATATAATATTTTTTAACTCAATGTTATAATTTGTTGGATTCCAAAGGAGTTCATTTCAAATATTTCTATATAAAATTTATATTTTCTTTTTAGATGTTAATAGTACATGGAAATGAAATTATTTTTTACTGACATCACATTATGAATACATATCATATAATTATTAATATGATGATGAAATCATTACAATATAAATGTTTCCATTATGGTCATTCTGACTTCGAGTGTTAACAAAAATATCATAAAAACAATAAAAATAAATAATGGAACTTTTGGTTGATATGGTTCAAAAAATCCATGAAAACTGAATGTAATTTGTTTGGAAATAGGAATGTATGACATTTTCAAATTGTTCATATCGACTCTTGATGGTTTCATTGGGAATATCCACTTTTATGGCTCATAGTTGAGGATATTCTTATCATTGATCAATGGTTAAGGAAAAAATAATTTTATTTAATTGATAAAATAGATCCTTAATTTAACAATGTGGGTACCTATTGAAAATTATAAACGAATTTAATTTATGATAATCAATACATAATGAAATAGAAACATCCACCTTCTCTTTGAATAAAATCTGTGATGATAATGATAACAAACTAGTTTTAATGATATAGTTACTCACCAACTATTATATTATAACCATTAATTCCAACTACAAAAAAGGGTTTATTATGTGTAATGGTAGATAATGTTTTTCTATTCCTATGCAATGATCCAAATAAAATTTCAATTGAAATAGTTACTCAAATAAATAATTATGAAAGACATGCATATCAATCTATATTTTCAAAAAGATTCCAATTTTTAAATTATAATACATATCCCAAAGAAAATGATATAATCTAATGAGAGATAGTTTCATCCACAATAGTATTTTTCTATCTAAATATTAATTTGAATCCTATTACCACATAATAATATGATAAATGTTATTTTTGGATACAAATGTCACTTGATCTGTGTATAATCCTATATAGGATTGACATTACACAATCTAGTAAATTTCGATGATTTAATTAAAACATCCAACTATGGGTCTTTATAATCCCATATAAATATATCTCCTTAAATGGTAATCTAAGATGAGGGGAATTTAATTCCTATAAAATATTACTATAAAACATGTTTGAAGACACTCGTGGTTTTAGGTATCGTTTCCACATGTAATCACAATTATTTTCACACTTCAGAAGAGATAAATTAATTTATGCACTAGGATAATAAGATACATGAATTATAGTCATGTCCATAAGAATGTAAGCTTTTAATTTTAAGGTTCATAATTTCTCACAATAGATACAATTCATTTATCTGTAAAACATTTGATCAACTTCAATAATATTAATCTCTCTTCTATATTGAGGTGTTAACAAAATGTCAAAAAATTTCTTTGATATATCATTATTCACATCAATCTATATATATTTACTAGTCTTACTGAATAATCATGTCCTAACATATAGAGGGCGAGGCTACATTATAGTAGTTCCACATACTAATTTCAACAATTTATGAATAAATAACTTAAAATTCCCTTTCTTTCAATAGTGGAATAAAAATAATGTATTTTGTGAATTGCATTGCATCATCATGTGCATACACATACAAAAAAGGAAATAACCTCGTTCATTTATGTAATAGGTTAGATATGATTTTGATATGGACGATTTATTTTATAATTGCATTCTATCATATGAGAAAACCACCATCTTGAATTTATCCCACAAATTGATACTTACAAGAACACTCATATTCGAAAATAATTCCAATATTTTACTGTTATTTTCATGAGCTATTTCACCTTATAATTCATGAAACACCATTTTTTATATTATGTACTATATAACATTATATCTTTTTACATAAAAATAGGTTATATACTTACCTAAAGCATCTTTTATTTGAATATATCACTAAAATTTACTTGATATGTAAATTGAAAAATGTGCATAAATATAAAACCTAATACAATAATGAACATGTTTTCTTTTTATAATTTAAATTAAAATTATTGGTTACTATTAAAAATGTATTTGGTACGAATAATTTTCTTAAATGTTCCTCATATTATTTCTATAAATGATCTTAAAACAACATAGATTTAATTTCATATTTAAACTAAAATATATCCTTGTAATCAAGCATATATTATTCTTGATTAACTATATTACTATACTTAGATCGTAATAAAGAAAAAGAAAATTCTTGTCATAAAATTAATATAGACCACCTATTTCATTGTTCTGAAATCAGTATATAAATTTGTTGGGTTATACTATAAAAATTATTTATTGTAATTCATATGACTGTGTTCCATATTCAGGGGTCCCTTAACAAAATACTGAAAGGATTTCATGATACTATGAACCATACACTGTGTATAATTTTATTCAGGTGTTACGATGTTATCATCCCCTCCTTATCATTTGTTTTTATTCTACATACATGCTTAATTTTAATTCAACTAACTAGTTCTGAAATTGAAAATTTTAGAATTTTAATATTCATGTAATCATTATTATATATTTTTGTAAACAAAAAAAGTAATAATAACATATGACTAATTTCATGAAATGATGTGGATAATTGAATATGTCTATGACATGTATTCACTAATGTATGATACCATCAACTATTTTTGTGAAACCAAGATAATTATTTTATGATATAAATATATGTTCATAGAAACAATTTAAGTACTCAATATACACTAGTTACATGATGTTTAGAATAAAATTTTATCAAAATTTTTATGCTATATGTTTTGAGTCCCAAAACATCATATATATTTTATTTCATCCAAGAATTATAGACTAACTAGACTGATATTATATTACTCTTATAGGACCAATCTATTGGCTTGGATAGGTTGTGAGGTTCTACTAACCTTCTGGGACATTATCTAGACACAAAATGCCAAAAATAAGTTCCATGGGTTCAGTAGGAAAGTTAAAAATTGGGAAATACTTACCCTATTTAAAACAAAATTAATAAATATAAAAATTGAAGATAAATAAATAAACATATGATATCATTGTAAATGATGAATAAAAAAATTAAATGGTATTATTTAATATATCCAAAATGAATAAAAAATTTGATTAATGTCCAATATTGGAGTAAATGCGGTATAATATAATATATATTTATCGTCAGTGATTTGAAATACTCAACAAAAACATTTGACCACTCAATAACAATACTTATAATGTCTTAAGATTATTTCAACTAACTATGAAAATAAAACAACGGCTTTAATGATATGTAAGTATACATATCTATTTATGTGTCACAAAAAACAATAAATTTTTATCTTCCAATGTAAATATAAATTTTTTGAGTAATCATAAAAATTCTAAAAACCTAATGAGATATTTTCCACAATCTCATATTCCACTATATATGTTTTCCAATATAAATCAAATAAAAAATATACGAAAAAAATTAGATAATCAGTTATCATAATAATTAATAAAGAAGATAAAAATGTTTACCAAAATAAAAAAATTAATGAATAGAATTCCATGCCAAAGAATATGTACTTATTTAGTTTTAATTTTGTATAATCATTAATTTTTAATACACAAACACAGATTATATCATAGTGATATCCTTACACTCATGATCACTAATACAGTGTATTTCAACAAATTTTACAGTGCCAATTATTCACTTTTCCACTACAAGTGGGAACAAATAACCATGTCTACATTAATAGGGACTCATACTATAAAAACCATGGACAAAGACTGACTAATTACCTTTTAATTAAACACTCACAACCCCATTTAAAAAAAATATACGTCAAAACAAGTTAAATTAATGAAAATACCTTTTTGTAAATGAATCTAACATGGCATGAGTGATTCCTATAACTCTATCTCAAAGGATCCCTTTAGTATAAGGGAAACCAATTACATTTAAATTAGGGAATATTCATTAAAAAATAATTTCGATTTATTAATGAAATCACAGATAATTCACAATCTAATAAATTTTTTATGAAGGAAAATTCCCATGCCTCTGATAAATTTGGTGAAACCACCCCCTAGTGAATTTTTAGATCTAGTATTCTTATTTTATTACTCTAATGAATAATAATAAGATCCCATATAACTTGTCTATACACATGCATATTTCAATGGATTCCAAAGTGTTGTGGTTTTTCATTAAAATTCAAGCCCATGTAACAAATATTGGAAGAGTGAAGTTCATAACATTGCTTACAATGATCAAATAAATGAATGATAAATATAATTAGAGTCTAGTGGTATAATATCCCAAAAGATCACCTAAAAACAATAGAATCCTATATTATACTATAGGAATGTATGAATGAAGATTTATTTCTATTATGGGTTAAGAATAAATTTTTAATTTAACTAAAATCATTTCACATGGTTTGAATAATCATAATAACTATCTTTGTGATCATAGTGAGGATTTCATTTATCCCAATACTTTTGATGTCCAACCATTAACATCATGTTTTCCAAAATTAGGAACCTAATAAGTATCTCCTTGAATAACCTTTTCTATTTCTTAGTGACTTGAAACTTTTTCTACATACATTTTTCAAATTTAGGCCCTTCCAAGCATTCATCTAAAAAACTTTTGAATCATTTATAATCTAATGATCATATAATATGAAAACATCACAACCTATCTATTCCATAAATTTAGAGATATACCTATATCATATAGTGTTATAGTATTTTGTTTGTATTTAATTATATTTAGTGTTAAGCCTCATGCATCATATAAGTTGTTTATTTTTTAATTTTTTTTCTTATAATATTTTTTGGTTTCTATGGGAAAAATTGTAACCTTATTTTACCTTATTCCCTTTGAATTTTTTACAAAATTAGTGTCTTGAGAAATTTAAAACAGGTTTTTGAATCATATAGATCAAATAAATATAATGAGATTCGTGTTGATGTTACAAATGATATTAGTCTTGGTATGTGAAATTGTTATTTTGGGATGGTACCAAGGTGATAATAATATAATAAGATAAAATTTAAATCTTAAAAATATTTATCTAACATTTTTTTTATCATAATGTTACTATTGTTGTGTAGTTATAAATGTAATAAATCTTTTAATTATTGAGTAATTGATTTTAATATTTTATAGTATTCTTGAATTTTGTTATTATATTAATTATAAACTTATTAATTAATTCTTAAAATAATAAGGGAAATGGATGTATTAAACACATTTTTTATAATATATAATTTAAAATATTTATTTAAATATTTTTAAATTTTAATTTGAATTTTTTTTATCAATTTTTAATTTATCTTGTTAAAATTTATTTAGGAATAATTTTGTTGAGTGTTATGAAAAAAATGATTTTCAAGGAATAGTGAAAATAGATATTGTTTATTGAAATATGTATATTATTTTAATGTTTTTAAAGGGTAAGGTTATATTTTGGAATATTTTGAAATATATATTTGATCATTTTTATTTAATATAATATAAATATGTGTTTTAATATTGATCTTACAGTTGAATTGAGCATATATACATTGTGTATTTAAAATAAATTTTATTATAAATTAATATTTAAAGAATTTATACTGATTAATTTGATATTATTTATTGAAACTTCTATGTATTTGTTATGATCATTTTATTTAAAATAGTCCAATTATTGGTTTTAAAATTGATTTTTTACATGGATTTATTATATAATTATATTATAATAAAAAGGGAATTCTCCTAAAAATATATATTTCATTAAGTTTTTACATTTTAATTTCAAAATAAATTCTGAAACATATAAATTTTTTATTTTGAATTATTTAAATATTTTTAGTAGTGAGTTCCAATTTATTAAATATTTCCCTTTCGTTATTATAAAATATGAACATTAATTATTGTAATATTTTAATACACTCACAAAGGGTATATTTATTCATTTAGGGAAAAATTAAACTGTATGTACTATTAAATTACAAAAACATTTATTTATGACTATTCTTATGAGTATAATCCATCCATAATCCTCCAATTAATGAAATAATGTCCTTTTGGGACATTTTGGGGAAGATTATGACCATTATTTCAATTCTTTTAAAGAAATTTAAAACAATTAAAACCAATGTTTTTAGGTAATTAATATTTTATACATGATTTTATATATAGGATATGTTAAACTACAAATTTTATTCTAAAATATAATATATCTATCCTCATAATGGTAATTTATTTTTAAATTTCAGTAAATTAATTATTAATGTAAATTCTTAACCAATGCAGTTGAATTAATTAATCAATTAATGTAAATATGAAGTAAATGATATTAATACTATTAATATAATTCAGCTATTATATAAAAAAATTTAACTGGACAATATAGATGAAATTGACATGTCATTTATATATTAAGTATATATTTTTTAATATATATCATATATTGGTTTTATTAATGTTAATGTAATTATTGGTCTTTAAAATATACTTTATATAGTGTTTATATAAATAATATATCATTAGATGATTTATAATTCCAAAAAATATAAAATTTAAAAACTATATTAGTATATGGTGTAAAGTATCATCTGTAGTATATTCCATGGCATTTTCTATTGTATAGTAATCATATTGAACACAAAATAGAAAAAATACACGATCTAATGGAAAGTGTTAAAATGGATAAAGGGGTTAAAACCAAAATATATGTGTATAAATATATTTAAACTTGTATCATTTCTTAATAATAATGGTATATCATCCCATGAAACTATTATAATTTAAATAAAAAACATTTCGATCTCTTTTGAATTAGAAACTACTTATTTTTAATTTATTATTTTGTTAAATACCAAGAGTTACATACCTCCACTCTTATACGAGGGAATATATTCCTCGTATATATTCATGATTTAATATACAATTGGTTCAGTCAATTCCTTACCAGATACATTCCTATAATACCTTCCATTTATTTATAGTTCCTTATTTATGATGAACACCAAAATTAGTGGTATTATGGTTTTAAGAAAAAAAAAATTTCCAAAGATAATGTATCCCTTTTAATAATGAGTTTTATTTATAATTATTTTTACACATATTAAAAATAATGATGAACCATTCTCAAATAATAAAAAATACAGTTTATATTATTATTATGTGATTTTATGTTAATGTAAGAATCTATATCAATGTCGCTTAATATCTAATGGCAAATGAAACTGTCAACCATTTTTATGATGACCTACCTCCTAAAAAACAAATGTATTTCATTATTTTTTATAACCATATATCATTTATTTATTATAATGATGTGATTTATTTTGTAATATTATATTAATAATTTTTTTCACTATAAAAAAATTATATATATTTACCTTCTTACCTATCCATCCAATGAAAAATGTTAATTTCGTTCTCCTGTACATGTGAAAACCCACCTCCATGAGGTGTTATGTGTTTTTCATCATTAAACAATATGGATGATATATATAAAAATATTTAAAGACATCATTTAATATATATGATATTTTAATCCTTATTGAAACATGAAATACTATTTATAATGCATCCAAAATGATTATTGAAAAATAGTAATGAAATTAATGCGTATATACAACCTACGATCTCTAATATTATTTCATAGTTAATTTTTCATAACAATATTTTATTGATGGGTTTAATTTTATAATTTATTTATAAAAATGATAAATAATTCTTTAATTTTATTCTTATTATGATGAAATAATTACAAATTTTACCATAGTCAACATACCAAAGCCAATTTGGAATTATTTATCAATGATCGTAAACCATTTGATGTGAATATAAATTATTATTTAATTATATAAATGATTTAAATAAGTGACATAATAGAAATAAAGAATGTGAAAATTTCTCTTATTAAAGAATAAAATTTATATAGTTACACTATTCAGAATGATAGAGAACATATGTGATTTGTTAGATTCAATGTAAGGTATTTTTTAAAAAAATGCATTCAAATTTCCCATAAAAAACTCATATATTTTAATGTCTATATATTCAAAAAATATGTATTTCCTTAAATTTAATATAAATTTATGTTATAGTAATTTTGAGTATGATTTAATTTAAATAATTGGATTAAAATAATATTTTTGTCATTTTAGTTACCTTCTTGACTTTTTTGACAAAAATATAGAAGGAATTTTTTTAAATTTGTATAGAATGATAATATTTTCCAATATTTATGACCCTATAATTAAATGAATATTACATTCTATTATTCCTTGGTTATTTTTAAACAATTTTTTTCACTATTTTTTGCAATAGTTTTTAAATTTTTCAAAATTGCTTTTTTAAAAATGATGGGAATTTTGATATCCAAATCTCCTTAAATTTAAAAGTGATCATTACTATTTTTATAATGGGAAGCTAAAAAAATTTATTTCTTACTCATAATTTTATTATTCATAAATATCTATGAAACTTATTATCCGGATTTATCATATAAGTTGGGTGAAGCAGATTTATAACTCACTAGTTTCAAAATATATCTAAAATTATGGGTGCACCCAGATAGTAATGGTTGACCAAGTTATAACAATTTATGTTCACATGTAGTGCTCTAACTAATTGGGTAATGTACCTTTAATTTCAATGAAATAATTAGAGTGTTTCTAAATTCATTCTACTATTTATTTTACTGGTCTCCAATTATTTCTAACATGGTTTTAAAACATGTTAGTAATTTGATTGTCTATGTTAACAAAAAAAGGGGTATTCTGTGATTTATATGGGTCATAAAGGGTTTCATTGATAAATTTTTTAACATGTGAAAATGATTCATTTCATGCGATCAATGATTATTGATGATAATTTTAAACATTCATGGGTTTTAATTTTTCTTATTTCATTAACATATTTCATAATTATGTTTCCAATAACGATATTTTTTTTGATAATCCCACATTTATAAAAAAGTTTTTCAATGTGTATAATGTTGTGCAATAGAAAATTAATATTCAAATAAAAATCATTGCAGTTTATCATCAATAAAAAACATGATTACATATAGTAGTTTCATATTGTTAAAAATGGATATTGAGTATAACATTATAAATTGTAATATATGCATATTTTAGTATTAGTTACGTCTAAATTCGACAAAACATTAAACAAAAAATATCTTTCGGATTTTATGGAATTGAATTATTATTCAAAGATACTAGAATATGTAATTCATATTTTCTTGTACATACATTTGTTATCAAAAGATGATATACATATATTTGTTGATTCAGATTTTTTCATTCGAGATTATCTTATTATTCATGTACACCATCATGCGTTTATGAATTAATTTTTTATCATATGTACAATGAATTTGAGTCACATTTTATTGTTTTTAGTTATGGTTCATATTGTGATTAATGAAAATTTTTTAGACGGGAATTAAATGGGAAAACCTATTAGGTTAAAATGATTTTATGCTTAAAGTATTATTGAATATATAAGGGTATTGTCTGAATAAGTTCAATTTATATATTAACCTGTAAGAAATTATTTAATGTTTTAATGATATTATATTAAATATATTATGCATGATTTATCAAGATATATGTTATGTGATCTTTCAAAAACATACTATCTATTAGAGATTATTTTTTATCTATATTATATAAAATTCTTGTTCAAATTATTTTTATATCTTCTTGTGTATTCAAATTACCAGAAAAGCAGTTTGACTTATCGAAGAACTTTTTCTTCCAGAAACATTTTATCAGTCTCTGTATATTTTAAATTAAATTTATGTATCTAAACAATATAAATGTTCATGAGAATTATAATTAAAACATGCACATGAGAATTTAATTTGTTAATGTGGCGAATCAATTTGAATGATATAGGGGATATTTGTGTATTCTGATGTCTAGATTTTTGTTATTAATTATTTTTATGTTATCTATTTATGAAGAATTTTTGGGTCCATATTGATGAATATAAATTATATGATTCATATAAAATATTTTAGTAATGAATAATTATGGAATAATACGATTCATCATGGGGAATTTATTAAGAAGAATGTTTAATAAATGATGAGTTTATGTATAGTGTCTTCATACTTATGATATAGTTATAAATTTTCAATAAATGGATAGTCATGAAACAATAATATTATTATACAAAAAATATAATTTTGAAAATCTAGAGTAATATTTTTGATGGAATGAATAGAATTAAAAGATGATGTTGTAAAAGGATGAACTTTTTTAGAGGAATTTATATTTATATTCCAAATATTTGAAGTACATTTGAACCTTGTGTTTAATGGGAAGTGATATTTTATTTTTAAATAAAGTAATTATGTGGAAATACATTTAATGGAGACATTTATAATATATAATATCATTAATGTTGAGGTAATTATCTATTTCCATGGTTGAGGAACATATTTTTTATCTTATATAGAATTGGTGGATTGGAAAATGATTAGGTGGTTAATGGATTAATCTTATTATGTAAGAAGATAACTATAATTTGTGGGATAAATATAGGAATAATTTTAATATAATACTTTGGTATTTTATTTTAGGAATAATGTTTGAATAAAATTTTTAATGGAGGTAATATTTTATTTTTTATTTGTGATAATTAATCATAAATGGGGAAATTATTTTGGAATATTGGATATTATTTAATAAGGGAAATTAGTTTTTTGGTATGTGACATTAAGAGTTGTTAATATTTTTAGGGTTTCAAAATATAATTTATCTAGGAAGACTATGTAATCATATCTTTTTAATTTTTCGATGTTCAATATTATTTTGGATTTTTTGTAAATATATGTATAATTATATATTTAATTTTCTAGGTTGAATTTTGAGTTTTATAATTTAATTTCTTGGTTGAAATTTTGTTTTCATTGTATAAAGTATTTTTTATTTTCCAGAATTATCTATTCTATTACTAATAAATTTGTTTTTTTATTGTATAAATAAATTTAGAAAAGATTGAAATCAATCTATGATATTAAATGATTCAATATGTGTTGATTGTACTACCTCAAGAATGATTAAATAATAATCCATAAACATCATTCATAGAAAATGATTAGAATATGTTGTAAAATTATTAATGGAAGAAACTCCACATAAAAAGTAAGTATATTTATGTATGATCATAGTCTAGATGATAAAGGTATTATTAAATATTATGAAAATTATTTTGAAATAGAAAATATTATCCATTTAATACTCTTATTGAGAAGTAAATGGACTTTTATACAAACACCTTTTAGGGGTTTGGGATGGTTAATGTTCTCATAAACATGTTCTCAATCACTATCCATCTGTTCGTGGGCGTATGTTTTCTATCAAAAATCCTTTTTTTCAATTCAATTCATTTTTTTCAAAATTGGAAACCTATTTGATGGTACTTAGGGGAAATTTTGTTCATCCCATTTCTCCTTAATCAATTGGATGTTTAACTAACCATTTTTAGAATGTGTGTTTCCAAAAAAGGTACTTAAAAATTTTAAAACATGGTATCTCATTCGGAGATAAAAATTCAAATGATATAATTTATAGTGGGGATAATATAAACACCCCATTAATGATAGTTTAATTATTTTTTATATTTATTAGTGTTCTTGAATTATTTACATAGATTCAATAAAATTATATTAAATAATTCAAAAAATAAAATTTTAAATTGTTTTATACCACTAATTTGTTGATCTATTTTATTGATATATATATTTTTAAAAATGTAGAATATTTATTTGAAAAAATGTATTTCATTATAATTGTCATCATTTAAAAATTATCTTATGATAATTTTATTTAGTTGATAAATATAATAATTTTTCAAGGAATGGTGAAAACATTGATTTTTTAAAATATATTTCATTTTAAAGCATTGAAAATGAAAAATTATTACATTTTTTAAAAAATTTCATTAATTAATTTTTATATTAAAAAATCCAATTAGTATTTTTTAATATGATGGTATATAATAATTTAGTATATAATTAGTTTTATATTAAAATTATTATTTATTCGAAATATTGGGGTTTCATTGTTTTTTCCAGAATAATTTTAATTAAATTACAAAAGTTATTAGTCTTCAATATTTATTAATTTATTAAAAAATTGGAATACTTTGTTTTAAATTTTTTAAATTGGACACTTTCATGTTTTTATTGTATGAAGAGTAAACATATTAAATTTTTATTACCATGGAGAGGGTAAATTGGGAAATTTATGTAAAAAATAAATAGACCAGAGCTATTGTATGACCCAAAACACACCTTAATATTATTTAACATTTATATATCGATATTAATAATACTAATGTATAATTTATGACCATTTTGGGAGAATTTTAAATGATTTTGACATTATAGTATATTATTTAATGAAATGTTAAACTCATCACACTCTTGACATTAAAATCTGTTATGTGATTTATATGGTGTTGTTCATAGAATATGTTAAACTATAAATATTTTTTAGAAATTTTATATAATTTTCTTTATATTAGAAATTTATTTTTTAAATTTTTTGGTGATAATTTTACCTTATGTATTATCAAAATACTAATGACGTAATTAATTATTTACTTAAAGAATAAAATAAAAAATAATAAAACTAATAAACTAAATATGAAAATAGATATATAATATGATAAAGGAATTATATAGTAAAAAATTAAATGATTAGTTATATTTTAAAATTATATTTCTAATTATGAGTGTAATCATGATTTAATTAAAGTCAAATTAATGAATTGGTCAACAAAATGTCATTATATATATTTTATTTTTTATAATATTTAATTAAATGACATAAAATTAATAAAATAAATAATTTACACGTAGTTTAGAGTTTATGGTATTAAATTTAATTCATGGTTCATTTATGGGTATTTATAAATTTTATAGAAACCATATTGATCCCCAATGATTATAATTCAATTTTTTTATAGTAAGAGTTGACTTGGTAAAAGAGAAATTAAAAAAATTAGTGTTGAAATGTAAAAAAACATATCTAATTTTTTTGAAAATGGGATTTTAGCCCATTGAAATTTTATATTCTATATAACTCTCTTTGGAGAAATTTGGAATTATATTTTAATTTATAGTATTTAAATATTTTGAGAAATTACAAGAGTTCCAATCACGCCTTTTACAAAAGTACACATCTTAATATCATTTTTTATATATTAGATAAAATTGATTAAAAAATAAAATCCAAATACATTTTTATAATCCATATATTAATTATATATGTAATTTGATACGCATAAAACCAAATTTAATGGTCTTAAGGTGGAATGAAAAAGATATTTTCCGAAGAATTTATATCAATTCTAATCAATATATTCTATTTTATTTCCTCTTCAACAACCATAAATACTTCCTTAAACATTACTATATAAAAAATTATCTATATAAAAAATAATTAGTTGTTGTTATGTTATTTTCATTGCTTATATCCTCCTGCACTTCTGTGTTATGGGATAGAAAACACTCATTATTCTGTATAGGGGACAACCACATCGCGACCCAATTTAATTCATTTTTTTATTACCAGTTAGCATGGATTTATTATAATTATAGAAATAATTTTTTTATATAATATTCATGATATTTTATTATTTTCAATGTATTATATTTTATTTGCCTTCTTACTATTCCATGAAATGAGAAATGATCATTCCAATCGTGCGTATGAGTGGACTATCAACTCCAGGATGTGATGTGATGAATTTTTCATCATGAAATAACATGTATAATATATATAATTATATATAATGAATTTATTTTTTATCTATTATATTATTATAAATATAGATATTTCAATAATGATCATTAAATAAGGGTAATGTTACTCATGTGTATGTACGCACTGTAATCTTCTTGATTGTATCCCAGTTCATTTTTCATAACCATATATAATAGTTGGATTATTTATTTTGATATAAGTTTAAAATGGATAATTATTTCATTTTAATTATTCATGTTATGATTTCATAGTCACCCTTGGGACTATAGTCTATATATCAAACTCATTTCAAACATAATTATCAATTATCATCAAATTGTCCTATGTTAAATGAAAAGATTAAGAAATTGTAAATTATATTGTAATAAGTGATATAAATGAAATAATAAACATTGAAATGGTTATTAACAATGTATAAAATTATAATATGTTTTTTATTAATGATGATAATTTACATACAAGATGTTTCATAATCAAGGTATGGGAGATTATTTTTAAAAATATTTATAATGAATGTTTCCCTTAATGATCTATTTTAAACCATGAATATTGTTTCTTAAAATATTATAAAAAGTGTTTTTATAATAAATATTTTTTTATATAACCAAATTTTTTACAATATTTTACTTTTTATAAAATGGTCTCAATGTAATATTTCTTTATGTTTTATGTTCTTTGTGACTATTCCAAAAAAAAATACAGAATGACTGTATTTTTATCATATAAATAAAGAGAACATTTTTCCTTCAATCATGATACACCAATGATTTTATGTTTCCTTTGTAATATTCAATGTCTATATGTAATTAAAATTGTTTCTTTATAATGTGTGTGGATTTTAAATTTTTAGAAAGGAATTTTTAAATGGAAATTATATTTTTATAACCAATTATTTTTTTATTAGAATGAGTTTTTAAAAGGGTTTTATGATGAAATGATACAAACATTAAAATTTTTGTTATTGATTTTTTAATTGATAATTACTTATGAAATTGGTGAACCCAATCCATATTATATGATATTTTGAGCCATATTATAGTTCATTAGTGATCCAAATATAACAGATATATTGGGTGTGTCCAAATGGTGTCAGGTGAGAAGAATATAGATTTGGGTGCGCCCATATAGCACTCTAATACACTCATTAAGGTATGTTGTATTTTATAAAAATAGTGTGTGGTTTATTGAAATTTTTCATCTATATATTTATATTGTTTCTAATTATTTATAAAAAAGTTCTAAAATAGGTAGTAAATGTGAAGTATTATGTTATCAAATGAGATGATATGTGTAATTTTTCTTGTTTGATGTTTTTTTGGGAAATTTTGTTTTTCTAGAGAGTATATTTTAATTCATATAATCAATGTAAATTAATGATAATGTTATAAAATACATGGTTTTTCATTTTTCCACTACAAATATATATTTCTTCTTATTATGTCCCATAATGAATCATTTGTCACTCATACCACATATTAAAATTGTTTTTCATAAGGCATAAGGATGGATAATGATAAAGAGGATGTCGTGTATAATTTTTATAATATTTTTTGGGAAAATAAAATTGTTTTTAAATGATAATTATTATAAAATTATAGATAATTAGTATAAGTATATACAATATATTATATGAGTTGTTATATATGACTAATTACCCATATCACTAAAATATCATATAAAAATGATCATTATGATTCTATGAATGTGAATTCTATTTCAAATTCATTCGATTATAAAACTATAAAGGTTATTTCCTTTCAATAAAATTGTTTTAATACAATTATACATTTTTTTTGATATATTACACAAGGGATTAAATGATGATTATACGGTATCATGCATTAGTAGATAGACCTCCCAATAGGTTTGCATTGTTCATAATGTCATCCTCGATTTGTAGAAAATGGTTGTAACAAATGATAATAATTATTATTCAAGAAAATTGGTTCTAATGAATTTTAAATTTTATTATGTGGACAAATATAAGCCATTTTTTTCGAGTGAGTGATGAATAAAATTTGTTTTGTTTTTTTATTACATAACTAACTAGGAATATGTTTTTGAAATAAAAACAAAGAGTGTGAGAAAAATGTGGTTCCACCTAATCCAAAGGAGAAACAATTGATTTTTATGTGTATTGATATTGATTTCTATGTTGTTATGAGGGGGAATCCAAATGAAAATCCTTGAATAGTGGATCATTCCATGTAGTTTAATAATTTTAATCCACCTAGCATTCAAATTTATTTCAAACCGTAGAATATAAATTTGTGTATTAACCAATTGAGTGTAAATTAAAATTTCTCTCGTAAACTTTCTAGGATAATGATCATTTTAGAATATTATATTTTATTGGATATTGATTTCAAATGGAGGGATTATGTCAGGACCCATCCCCTGGGCCCTATGTAGTGACTACCCTAAACCAACCTTCTATATTCCAGGGTTGGAAACTATCACTGAAAGGAATTTCCATAAAATTGGATGGCATATCCTCAAAACCTATACACACACAATCATGGTACACTGCAAACATGTAAAAACCAACATATGAATAAAAGTGCAACCACAACTAAAAACCTTCAATGAGTGTAAAAGTATGTACTAAAGTAAAGGGGGATAAAATACAAGCTCAAATGAAATTGAAATATAGAAATAATGGAAAAAAGATCTTGAGGTCATCCACCATGGATTCTACTTTAATGGTTTGTACAACTAGTCACTATGGCTCTCTACGTCCACCAGTTACCTTCGTACACTCTCACATCCTAACTCCTCGAGGCTCTATCATGCTGCACATTGTCTGGACAAGACACAATATGGTTCAGGTAATTCCCATTTAGTGGTGTGTATAATAATATCTAGCAGGTACATCATGACCATCGAATGTCTCTTATAATTACACAAATGAAAAACCACAATATATTATCTCAATCAAAAAGCACAATAAAAAAGACAAGTCACACCAGGTATAACATAAGAACAGATGTACATATGTCTAGTCATAAACATAGATCATTTTATTTTACCATGAGGTTCTTCAATTGACCCACATAAGATCGCTCAGTGCTTATCTACACAAGATCTCTCAGTGTTGATCCACACATGATCGCATGGTGCTGATCCATATAAGATCCATTGGTAGTGATCCACACAGGATCACTATTAATTCTTCTCATCTCAACCAACAGTTATATTCTTGGAAAAAGGACGCATGATTCCGAGAGGAAGTGTTCCTCAATCCATCAGTCGTATTTCAACTAAAAATAAGTCCCATGAAGATATAACCTAATGAACTGCATGTACTAGGGTGCCAACGCAATAGAAAGTGTGTCAACCAGATTCCATGTCTGTATGTTATAGGAATTTTATTATAGATGGAACAGTTGGATTAGGGTACGATCTAACCATTCCAAATACTGATTTTTTTCGTAACTCACATAGAGTACCAATAAAATATTTTCCCATCCTAATGGTCCTCATGCCATTGATGATGAAAAAAATGGATTCACGGTATGGGACATATGCCAATTTCGATGATACGGGGTTGTACAGGTCTCGATCCTGTAGTGGCTCATCTCGGACGAACCCTTGGGTCCACGGGTCTGGACTGGCCAGCGGTTCTGGACCACCTGGATGAAATTATCCTTCATGCAAGCCAGTTGATCATTCATCGACCGGATGCAGAGCATCCCGTGCGGCTAGCTGGCTACTCTAGCAGGCACAACTCTCTCTTCTTTATGCAGTGCGTCGTTGCCTCACCCTACCACCATTGCGGCCTAGTTGGTCACAGTTCCTACCACGTTGGCACTAGTGGGTGTAATTCATCCGTTCATCCAGTCGATCCCACCACGCTTGTGGTGTCGCACCATCGGATGCCTATGTAGGGCACCCGAGATGTTTTTGTGGTATGTTCCACTTCCTGTCTACATCAATGGGCCACTAGGGTTTCCCCCTTCACTATGCGGACCTCAAATACACATTGTTTATTATTTTGTTGTTCCACCATGAAGAACACGCCAATTATAAGTTTAGCGGTGGGTTGGGGCCTTATTGGGTTTGGCCTGCACCCTCCTTATTAGTGTTTTAATCAATTTGGACGTATATTAAAAAAATGACGAACAATCCCCAAATTAAGCCCCCACAACAAACACCCACATGGATAGATGAGACAGGGATCAAACCATTAGTTGGTTGGTCCACGTTCATTGTATTTTGCATTAATGGAATGGGAGGGAAGAATAATGCATGTAAAGACCCTACATTGAGTTCATTGTATGTCGATTTGGATGAGGAAGGAGTGTCCACAATTGAGGGTGTTGGGGATGATGAAAAAGTATCACATCATAAGGAGCTTGTCATTGAATCCTCCAATGGTCATCTAAGCCTCGTTCTAGGTTGGTGGAAGATGACTTGACACTTCATAATAGGTTTCTCTCTTAAGTGCTGAAAACCAATTCCCAAGATTCATTTAAATAAGGTGGGTGATAGAGATTAATGAATCACACAACTAACAAGGTTTATTAATAATTTCGATTTATGAAACTCAAAAATATCTCAATTGTTCCATTTCACAACCTATTATTTCTCCCAACAGTGCGTTTACACTACATAAGATTCAGGCCATTAAATTGATTAACATTGCATTGTGGTCCCTCCACCCTTTGTCCAACGATTGCAACAAAAACAATAAGTTATTTTATTATTTTTTGTAAAGTCCATGAAATTAACATTTTCTTTCGAACATTTCCAGTCAAATTTAAGAATCCCTTAAATGAATCCCACCATAATATATTCAACTGTGCCCTTAGATTTTTAATTTGGGAACCAGTTCAAAATATATAAATTGATGACTGCATGTTTTCTAAATGTACTTAAGAAACAATTCAAAAATCAATTGCAGGCTATCTGGGCCATATAATCACATACCTTCAATATTCACATACTCGTAATAATTAAATTAAATTAAATATTACATAGAATATTCAGGCCTTTACATTATCCCCTCCAATGGGATTTTCATCCTTGAAAGCTATAACAAAATCTAGGGAAACAAATGCAGTTACTAAGTATGTATTTGATCCTCCCACTCCCATGTCCTCTCCTTGAGGTTCCCATAATAGCATAAAACTTCCACTAGTGAAATTCACTACTAATGATGGAACCACTCTTATCAATCCTCTATATCCACCGAGAACTCTACAAACATCTCCCACTCAATGATGTTTAGCTCTCCCTAGTTGATAACGTGTGATGGATCCTTCACGTACCTCCTCATCTACGACACATGGAAAAAAATTTGCAGCTGGTGGATCTGTTGGTGAAGAGCTATATGGTAGGCCATCTTTCTTACTCTACTGAGTATTTGGAAGCATCATATGAACCTCGCTAATAGCATGATGCCCCGACGAAATATCTTCAATACTCACCGGGGTGAAACCTATAGAAATTCATGATATTCCACATTGAAATCCAAGGGTCTATGTATCATGACTGAAAAAGACTTCTTCCAGCTCGGTGCAGTATTTATCTGCTCCTGGATGATATGGACCGTTTCAGTGGTAGCCTATACGATCAATGGACCAATAAGTGAAAAAATCCCTAGTTTTTTCCAGAATAGAGGTGATCTTCATGCTTGCCCATAAAAGGCCTCAAATAGATCCATTTTGATGGTTTAGTGATTAATATTATTCTATGTGAACTCCACCAACGGCATGTGGTCCACAAAAACACAACCAGAATATTGGACACAAGAAAGAAGCATGTCCTTGAGTGTCGGTATTGTCTTCTTTGTTTGACCATATATTTGAGGATGAAAGATGGTGATCAAGAATATTTTAATATCGAATTCCTTCTATAATCCCTTCCATATGGGGGATATAAAACTAGTACCACAATCTAAGATGATCACCGATAGCACCCTGTGAAGTCGTAAAATCTCTTGGATATAGAGGCATCCCAAGCCCTCTACTGATCCTAGCTATCGAATGGTTGAGAAGTGGGCCGACATGGTGAGTCAGTCGACAATCACCCCAAAGGAATTATGGCCCTAGGAAGTACATGGTGTCCCTGTCACAAAGACTATGCACACACCATACCACTTCCATTCTGGCAATTCAAGTAGTTGAGCAAAGCATGCTGGTACATAATACTCAGCTTTCACTTTCAGAAAATGGGGGAATCGTGATACAAAATCTTCCATAACTTTATTCATCCATGTTCACTAGTACTAACACCGAATGTCTTAGAGAAATATTCACCACTCCAGTATGTACCAAAAAATGGGATTTGTAGAACTCTCTCAAGACCTTCAACCATAGCATCACCTGTATCAGGGTGCATCCTTTGAAAAGAATGAACTGCTCCCCACCTTCAAAAAATATTTTGGGAGACATTCCTAAGGATATATGAGCACGTCAGTCCTCACAGTCAATGTACCCATATTGTGAATCCCAAATTCGTTTATGGAGTGGGGGAGTGATAGTCATAGACTATAGGTAAGATGCTCCATCCATATCCATGAATAATATCTGCAACACAGCTAGATTCACTATCACCTCACACAGCAAGTCAGATTAATGGATGAATATCATCCATTTCCATTGTCTCAGGTTCAGGTCTTTTTGTGAGATGATATAACTGAGACACTTTTGATCATAGTAAACAGTAAATCGTTCACCCATCAAGTAGTTCCACCAAATCATCATCACAAAAAATACAACTTCTAATTCCATGTCATGGGTGGAAAAGTTAGTCTAGTGTTGTCTCAACTACTGTGAACTGTGGGTGATTACTTCTCTATCTTTCATCAGAATCCATCCTTGTCTAGTCCCTAATGCATCGTAGTAGACTACATACCCAATTCCCTTTTTTGGTATCCTTAATATGGGGGAACTTTTCAGTGTTTGCCTCAACTACTGGAAAATCAATTGGCATATATCTATCGACAAGAAAGCATGTCCTTTCATTATCCAAGCTGAAAAAGGTGATGATACTATGGAAAAGTTTTTTACTAATCTTAATTAGTACCCATCTAATCCTAGGAAACATCATACATCGATCACACGCTTGTGTGGATCCCAAGAATGCACTGCCCCAATCGTTTCTAGATCCATTGTAATAGGGGAGGTGAGGAGTATATTATAAAAGAAATGAAGTTGAAGTAAAAAAACAAGAAATAGAAAGATTGTTTTACATGTATATTTTCTTCTCTTTGACATCCTACATAAGGAAAAGGATTTGGACTTATTGTGAGTCAAATAGCTCCAAGATGTGGGGTAGGGTCTTTATAAGAGTATTTTATTGAAATATTACAAGCATCAAATCAATGACGGTTTGCAGAGAAGGGGTTGTGTTTATAATGGAGAAAATCGTTGTTTTTTTAATATTTTGTGTATTTGTATATTATTTTAGAAAAATAATTTTAATAGGTTTATAATTATAATAACATATATCAAAATATATACAATAATTATTTGAATATGGTGATTAAATCATCAATGAATCAAAGAATAGTTTATATATCATTTATTATATTTATACCATAAATATATATATTTTACTACACGCTGAAAATTATTGTATTTAAAAAAATCCATATAATTAATCATAACCATTTATTGGTGATTATAATTCAGAAAATAGACTTCATTTTGTGCAATTAATTTTATAAATATGAGAAATTTAATTTTAAATTAATATCATTATTTACTAAAGAAATACATATTTTAAATTTATTGGTCATTTTATGACCCTCTGAAAAATTAACTAATTTCCCTCAAAATTATACAATAATAATAAGAAATAATATCAAGGTATTCTCCCATTTTTTGAATATATATTTTATTAGAAATATTTTTATTAATTATAAAATCTTAATTAATTACTTATGACATACAAAAATACAAACACATTAATTATTAATTTTTAAAATCATAACCAAATTATAATATGATATAATTATAAAATAATTTATTTTATAAGAAAACTAAATTTTTTTTAAACATTCATTAGTGTTGTTTCTATTCTATTTTTGTATTTAGTATTCATATTTGTCATGTTACTATTCCCATTTTCATGTTACATTCCATTGGTTTATGATTCTTAGCTTCTAGAAATACATATTATTTCATTCATTCTATATTTCTAATGTTTTTATTTTTTATCAAAGCGATTTGATGAGATTTATAGTATATGAAAAAAAACATAATATAAGAAATTTCATTGTTATCATTATAGATTATTAAACGAGTGATATGAACAATTAAAAATAAGCAGGAATTGAAAAGGGGAATCTTTAGAAATGGGTTCCTCTATATTATAATTGTCACTGAATTAGAAACATTCGCATGTGTCAATAGAATCTAATTTTTTAAATGGTACTGAATGAACTCTGACAACCCACTAATCTAAAAATTACCCCGCTCATTGTATACCAAACAAAAACTCCTCAGATGAGATGACCCAATCAATATCATCAGGATGGAGACCCTCATAAGAATACAAATTTATTCATTTATTTTTAGGGCACTGTCTCTAGATAAATAGAAACTACTCCATAATAATGATCAATGTAGTCTTCTATCATCTATTGATCAAGGTAAACATCCAAGATCTCTTCTATATTTCACACCTTCACCAAATCATTCATTAAATGAAGAATTATTGTGGTCAGAAAAAATTCTCATGACATCCCAACATGAATCAATGGTGGGAGGATCACATGTTATAGATCCAAACATACCCCCTCAAATAAACCTAACCCGGATTGGACCCTCACAACATCAGAAGTTCCAAAAAACCAGAATGCTCTATTAACATCCTCAAGTTATTTCATAGACCCTAATAGACCTCGATCATCATAAAGAATGGTATTTCTCTAAGAATAGCCATACATTTCCACCCTTCTAGGAATCATATCTTTTCCACTTACTTGAATAGAATAATTGTAAACCTTTGGAGTCTTTCTAGGTGTCGTACACTACGTAAAACAAAAATTACTTTCCAATTCAACATCAACCGAAAATTTTACTAGAAGAAAATTCCAATTCAAAATTCAATAAGAATGAACAAAAACTTGAAAAAAAATTCCCATGAAACACTTTTAAAAAACTATCTATGTTTAAAATATTCAATATCACAATATTCTAAAGAAAAATTTTAAATAATAATCCATACATAAAAATAAAATAAAAGAACCCAACCCCACTTTTAAAATAAAAACATTCTAAAAAATATTATTCCACTGGCAAAAGAGTTTCCAAAAACAACATTTATTTGATAATAAACTAAAAATGAAAAAAATGAGTCCCTAGTATATCTCACAGAAATCTCATGAAATATAGAACTAGTATAAATGCATAACATGACCATATTGTTTAGTAGACTATGTAGTGTGTATGAAACAACCCTTGGATGTACCATGAATCATTACCTAGGTAGTAACATGGCATGCTACACCATTAAATCTCACCTTATTGTAATTTTTCACTTTCAAATCCAATCCCTAATTCCAAAACTCAACAATTATTGCAAGCCGCCAAATAAACAAACCCAATATCAATAATATTGATTCAATCCAAACAACCCATGTAAACCCAATGATCAGAATGAATAATATATCATGATGATATTACCTCCCCCACTTTTTATACTCTAATAGTCCTATCTGTAGTTTTACTGAACCCTAAAATAATTATGGATTTCTATGATACATTTTCTCTATGAACCATTTCGTGTTTACCCCAAAATGGTCACCAGAGTCGATACTCAACAAGGAATGAGGAGCATTCATATTCATCCTAGGATATTTACCTTTTATCATCATCCATGATCATATAATTTGGAATTATTTATCCCATTTATGAACAATTATAAAAGAATATGTATTTAGTAGACAACTTAAGAAAATGCATAAATCATTGACAAAAATAAATACAAAAAATAGATATACATAACCCTTAATTGGAATAAAATAGAAAACTATGAAAACAAAAAATAACAATAAAAAACATATTCACCCTATGAATTATTGGTCAACCACATCAATAAGTGTTTCTCACTCCATAGTATAACATAAAAATAGATGAAGCTAAAAAATAGCTCTTATATATCGACCCCATGTAGAACTAGTAGAGTATAAGCGTAAAATTGTTCATAAGGTGTGAATGACAATACCCATAAATTTCTTTTCCGGAAATAGCCTATATTAAGTAGTTTGATACAAATTTAAGTGAGAATACATTATTTACATATATTGATACAAAAATATTCTTTTTTACAATAAATTTATAAAACCAAATATCAAGAATGAAACACAACCAAATTAATTAAATAAAAAAAGAAATTATGAGCTTTGAAAAATAAGAAGTTTGTATCAATCAAATACAGAATTAATGGTAACCTTACTATTAAAAGTAGTCAAATAATGAAATATCATGTATCAATGGTGTTGAAAATAAACATTGTATCATACAGATTAGTAATCATTGGAGTTTCTTAAAAATTATTAGAGGCAATCCATGGACGTAGTTGGTTCAGACCCACCTATAGTATGACATCCAATTCATTTAATAAATATATAATACATCAAAATTGATGAATATTAATTACATATCATATAATAACAATGCATGAACTATATAGGTTTATTGTCTCTAAAAACATGGAAACATAAACAATTTCTTTATAAAAAATCTATATCATATCCCTAATATTCATTCATTACATGCACAAATTTTGACATGTCATACATAATAACATTCTTCAGATCCAGGTGAACAAAATCATAAGATAATTGTGAGCATATATTCTCAAAAATGTTAAAAAAAATAAGAATGAAAACATAACATAAGCTTAAGATAATAAGAATATGAACCTATGATTTGGAAATTATATCATTTATATCAGTGATCAAAATATTCAGTCCTGGAATAATTCATTCATATAAATAAGTCATGAATCAAAACATACATGTAGAAGGAGATAATAAAATTGGAATAAAAATTGTAATTGCGTCATAAACATAATTTTAGAAATCATTTGGTTGGATTAACCCCATGGGTGGGGCACACCACCATCCCCATTAGCAACCCTTTCCTCATTATGGAAGGGGTTAACATTCCAAACAATCATAGTAGTAAATGTTCATTTCAATTAATATCAGCATAGTGTGTCATGATTCACGTATTTCCCATTATTGATATGGACATACATGATTCATATAGTCTTTCGATCCCATTTATTAGTATCCTATTTTTATCTAATGAGATATAATTATTTAATAACGTCATTAGAGGGTGATATAAGAATATAACATTTACAAAGTGAAAACCATACATATGTTTGTTATATGAACGTAAATCATTCATTATATTAGAACCCATGAAAGGATGTTTGGTTTTTTAAACATATTAAAATTTCATAAACCTTGGAAAAAAATGGGTTTCATTGAAATTTAATTTATTCTCCATAAACATAAACCATACATAGAAACGGTTAAAGAGGATTCATTTATCAAATTCACAAAAAATCTTACTAAAAATAAAATAATATAATCTCATTTGGAAAAGTATTTTAAATGGTAACATGAAATAATTCACAAGGAAGCCTGGGTAGAATACACATGAGTAGGCCCAGAAGAGGATTCAGAGCAAAATATCAAAAACTAGAGTTGTGCAAACATGATTGGAAGAATGAGAGGGTATGTAAACCGCCATTATGATCAGGCACCATGGACTTCTTTAGGGAGAAATTCTAGTCGATCATCCATGAATGGTGTAGATCAAGGAGCCTTCATGATGTAGATGCAGGGGAGGGGTGTTTCAAGTCTTCCAGGTTATGGGACATTAGGGTCATGTATTGGGTTTTATTTGGGCCTTGAGCATTGGGCCTACATATCCTCTGAGGCCCCCCGTTAATCCCTTAAAAAGGTTATTATAAATAATAAAAAAATAAATCTTTCGGGCCATTACTGATTCATCATGAATGTTTGAATATTTTCTCATTCCATATTATTAAACAGACCATTCATATATGCACTTTCCCAAAAATTCTCCAAGAACCTCATTTATAACATAAAAAACCTCTAGATTTTTTTTGAAATACATTTCATGATTAAAATTGTATTTAAAAAATATTATTATAATATCTAAAACATTTTTTTCATGAGTTTTAGTAAAAATTGAAATGGAAGAAAGATTTATTTTTAAGGGATTCATTAAAATATAATTTTTAAAATATAGTCCATTATAAATATCTTGTGATTCATGTGAGAATTAATAAAATGAATAAATTATGTGAATGATTTATTAATCCGACTAATAAATGTTTAAATGAAACATTATAAATTATAATAAATCATACACGTAATCATACCATGGTATAATAAATTATGTACAATATTAACCAAATGAGTGAGAATTAGATGAGAATTCCCTTACCATAATGTAATCAGTAGAATCGTATACCCTAAAAAATTTATTATTATAACCTGAATCATTTAATTACATAAAAAAATGATATTAATGATACTATATATCAATGGGTATTATGTACAATAGAAATAATAAATAACTAGTGAATAAGGGATATATCACACATAAGTGAATGTTAGTTGAGAAACCCATACCCCACACTTCTATTTATTATTATGTACAATAACCACCATTATAAATGATTAAATAATGTTAATAAATAATTACATAACTATAATAACATTAATAATACCTAGAATGATCCATTTATATCATCTTACCAACACTTTATTATTAATATTTCATTATTTTCATTCTTTTTGGTGTGTTCATTACAAGGTTTCATAGTCAGTTCTCTTGTTTATAATTATGGATTTTTATTCCCAAATGAAATAAAAAATTTAATGTTAAATGAATTTTTTTAATTCAATTGAATAATATTAAATAGTACCATATATAATTTTTTATATTACACGAGGATAATTAATTTCCTAATATGGTAATGATAATTGATTATTTTATTTTGCGAGTTTTCCAACCATTAAAAACATGTTTTTTATTTAATATTATGTATATATTTTAGTTTTACATAATTAAAGAGGTCATAATTATCATATTTAATTATTATTTAAATATTATAATAATTTATTAATTAAATTTAATGGTGTTAATACAAAATTAAAAAAACCATTATCCATGATGTTGGTTAACCGTTAAAATTTTGAAGGTGTTTTGTTTATTTGAAAAATAAGAGAGATGAAAAGGGATGGATAGAAGATATTACCATAACAAAAAATCATTATATTATATATATGAAACTAGAGTTCTTATGATTTTACGTATTATTAATTTGAAGATAATGACGAAAAATTAATGAAATTAAGAGTGGTTGTTTGGGAATGTAAGCTCTTGAATATCACATATTTTAATTAATGCTTATGGAAAATGGAATTTGGATTTGTGTCATACCATAAAAAATGTAAGTGGGAATGTAGTGGAGGAAAATGTTTTTAGATATTTTAATTTCTTTATGAAATTTAAGAGAATGATGGTGGTGAGGAGCGATATTAATACATGAGTTGGGTGGGTTTAATTTATTATATTTTTATTATATAACATTTATTTCCCACAAATTATTATTGTAATTAATTAAAATGAACATGGAAGATATTTAATATTGTAAGATAATATTTGTTTTGGGTTATAATCAAATTATATTTCAATTTATGTTTTTTAGTTATGTAATTCTTTAAAAATTTAGCTTTACCCATGAACATTATTTTACCTACACTATGATAAATGTTTTTTTACTATGATAAATTCATTAAACATAAAAATTTAAATTATCAAATAACATAATTTGGATTTACTGGTTCCAAATATGGATTCCATTTTTGAAAAATAAAAAATTAAAATGTTCAACATTACATTTAAATATAAACTATCAAAACAAAAAATGAATCAATTTTATTTTCAAAAATGGGTTTTTAATCCCAAGAATATATTTATACCAAAAATATGGAAGAAATAATATTTAAAGGTTATTAATTATGATATATATGAATAAAATTATTTAAATTACTTTTTCATTAATTTAAATACATAAAATTAGTTTTAAATATAATAAAAACATGTGGTCTATAAAAATCAATATTTTGTAACTATTTAATAAATAATTAAACTCATACTAGAGTTATAATAAATTCATCCTAATATAATTATGAATTTATGAACCCATAATTTATGTTAATTTTAGAAAATATATTTAGTAAACGTTTAAAACATTATTTATATATATCTTCTAATAAAAATCAATAAAACTATTTTTTTGAAGAAAACATATATTTTAAAAATAAAATGAATTTAATAAAAATTATGTGATTCATCATAATGAGAAAATTAATTAATTAAAAATAATTTATACATTTATTTAGTTCATAGTGATGTTTATATTTATCATTCCATCTGATTTAATTGTTATGTTTTAATGGTCATTTAGAAATAATTAAATTTTGGAGTTTCTGTAGGATTGGTGTTTTGTAAAAAGTATGAGTTTAAAGTGTTCAAATTTATATAAAAGGATTAATGAAATAAAATCATGTGGTGTTACATTCCCCCCACCCCCCAATTGATTTATCCCTCATTATTAATTACTAAGATACAAATAGATGAGGAATATTCATTCTCATCAAATTCCTAGGTTCCCACATAGAATCCTACAATTTGTGGTTTCACTAATAATCATTAACTATTTGAGTGGTCTTAATTCATGAAAAAATAATCCTATGTTAAACAATACCGACTAGTTATTCATCAAAATAATTAACATTATCTAATTATATGACCTTTTATTTTAGAATGTGTAAAATAGGAGGTGTGTAAATCCTCTAAGGAGATAAATGGAAAATATCATGAACATGAGAGAGATTTTGTGGAACGAATAATCAATAAGATACAATCCCAATATGATCATGAATATCCAATGTTTTAGTACATGAAATTTTAAATTATACTTCACAAATTAAAGATGGTTATTTTAAAATTACAATGTTAGAAAACTACATCATAAAATGGGTTAATAAAACATCCACATTAGAAGATGGATGAAAAAGGTGAAGTTCACCCGAAAACAAGGATTTGGTTAGTAGGAAATTAGTTGAAATTGAAAATATAGACATATTAGAGAATTTGAACTGTCAATTTTTTATGGGGATTGATAAAGAACATGGAAAATATATGGAGAAAGGCCACAAAACCATAAACCAAATTGGTATGAAATACGTCATTTATAACATATTAAATGGTGAAATTTTGATAATATTTTATTTCAATGTCTGTTGAGAAGAAAAAATTACATGATTACATTATATAATTATAATATCACTATTTTTATGTGATCTAATAAATTTAGGAATTATATGTTACTATGATAAATAATGTTCAATGTTTAATGGCTAATGATCTTGTGGATCATAATATCTACAATGGGAGAAAAATTTATTCTCGCTAACTATATTAACCAATATAACAAAATTTTAATCACATGCTATCAAATGTGAATAAATATTTATATATTAAATGAAAATATTAATATCTAAAATCTCATCCAATATTATCATATATAGTTTCTTAAATGGTTACCAATATGATCCATCTAATTGATTACAATACAAATCATTCAAATGAAGGTCACTAAATTTAAAAAAATAAAGTAATGATTATTCCGCAAAAAAACTTGATCTAGTTTTTAATTTTCACAAACAAAACATGTGTATATAATTATCATGTATTTCTATTTATGTATTGTAAAAACCCAAACTAATATAAAACCTTATTGAAAACATGGAGTATTTCAAAAATTAACAAGTTTCATATAAAATATATCCTAATATTCAATAAACTCTTTCTATTAACATCGATTTAATCATATTAAAAATAAGATCTACTATCATTAAAACTATTGAAAATCAAGAAATATCATTATTCTCACAGAATCTCAAAAATATTTAGGGTTATGATTCTATTAATATTATTTCCAAAAACAAATATCACCTTTCAACATAAATTTATTTTCATGGTCACCAATATTATTCTTAATATACATTCAAACTGTTAAGGAATAACTATAGTGGGACAATCCTTTGAATTTTCATTATTCCATAATACCATACTGGTACTTCTAAAACATTTATTCTGAATTACAATTTATAAACACTCATTTATTCCACATCATTCTTAAAGAACCCAAAAGGATTTGAATATTTATTCCATAAAACATCTTCATATCATATTTCATTTATAGTATCATCATCATTAGAAATATAACCATTACCCATTCCACGTATCTAATTCTCCTTATAAGGTTTCTCCTATTGAATAATGGTTTCCTATTTCCCATAAATTTCAAATTTAAAATATTTAACTGTCAATTATTCCTTTGGAATGCCATTATATGAGCCTATTATGATAAATAAACCTTTCACATTTCCATTGATGTTAGTTTTTTTCTATCCTTTTCCACTATAAAATAATCTTACAGTTCGTTGAAACATTCTCCATGATGCCTCTTCAAAAATTCATTTCATAAGGAAAACATAAAAATCATTCCTCGGTGTTCACTATGAAAATATGTCTTTCCATTATTATATGGGTTTTCAGATTCCTAAAATAACATATTATAGAATATATTAATATATTTATGATTATGCATAATAACATGGGTTTCCTTTATCACCCACTTTTCATTTGGTTTATCATGAGGAATATCATTCCATTATCCATCGCAATCATCGTTAAGATGAAATCTCCTAGTTACATCCATTGTGTAAAACCAAAAAACATAGCATAAACTACTACAATTATAGTGGTAACCCACATAATAAAGGTGAATTTCTTATGAAATTTTCATATATGTCTCATTAGGTTTAATATTTTGTTATTCATGATCATTACAAAAATTATATGATTGTAACCTACACATTGACTTATTCATAGGGATTATTCATAAGGTTTTCTCTTTTTTTTCAATGGTTAAGTAGAATTTCTTCTCATAGGAACAATAAACACAAATTATTTTCATATATATTATTATAAATAAATAAATATTCATTGTATAACATAAAAAACCATGCTAGTATAGTATGGGTTTAGTATCATCAGAAACAAAACAAAATAAACACCTAATTAATAATGAGTCTATTTCATCTCCCTCTTATTAATTCATAACTATTACTATTTTTGAAATATCATACATAATACCATTTTATATATCATGTGGAAAATAACACAATAAAAGGGTGATCTAAGATGCTGAGTATGGGTAAACAAGACAAATATCAATCATGAAATATGATTCAGAGCATAATAACCAGAACTATATATTCGAAAATTATACCATTCATAACAGTGATCATAATCATGAGTCATGTAATATATCATAGAAGTTCATAATACATTACTCATAAAAGAAATTTAACCATGAGGGAATAAAATTGGTAAAACATATATAAATTTGGAATATATATAAATATAGAAACCATATGGGAGACAACACCTCCTATGTGGGACACTCCACCATCCCTTGTAAAAACCATTTCATCGTAGTGGATTGGGCTCACTCCCCATGCCAGTGTAGTTGTGAACGTTCACTCCCAATACCATGACCATAATGGATCAAGACACACAAGTTCTCCATAATATATAAGGATGAAACTACTTTCATAGTTGATTATTCCAATTTACTTTTGTTGAATTATTATTTTATGGGATATAAATATTAAACAAACAAATTGGATGGAGAAATATGTCCCAACATTCACATAATCAAAACCATTTATTCCACAAGAATATAAGTCATTGAAAATATCTGAACACCAAAAATGAAATTGGGTTTTCTTTACACTTAATTATATCATGACATGTTTAAAATAAAAGGAATTCATATACATTACATATTTTCAGAACAATCATATATCATAGATAACAATATTTAGGATAGTATCCTTAGATCATATCACTAGTAATTATTATGTAACATCAAATAATGTCATCTTAGATGTCAAATTATTTTTAAAGATCAATAAAAATAATTATTGTGGAAGATATCATTTTTTTTCCTGAAACCCATTTTTTTTAATTCTTCTCAATTTTAAAATAGTTATTATTTTCTGAAAACATCATTTTAAATTTCTAACAGACACCTCAGACCATTAATGTATCATTATCGATGGAAAATACTCCCACACATTATGGGTAAAAAAATTCAATGTTTTTAAATAATATTTATAATAAACCCCCATAGAAAATGAAAAAATTATTTAAAACCATTACGTAAAACATCAAAAATTATAAAAATCCTTTTAAAAAAATGAAAATATAATATTTAAAAAACAAAAATACAATTTTATAAAATATTGACATGGAAGAAGAAAAATAGATTTATAGGGAACTTCAATGTGGATTTTTTAAAAAATGTACCTTAATAATATCATATCATTGCTATGATCAATAATAGAATGAATCTATTATATGTATTTGATGTAAATATACATAAAAAAGTATAAATTAAATAAAATATTTTTAAATTCTGTCTCACAGATTATCATAACATGAAATAATCAATGATGAATACGTTTATCCCAATGAATGAAAATGGAGTAAATAAATCCATTACTCCCTTATAATTGATTGAATTTTAATACAAATTAAAATAAAAATTCTAACATGAAACATTTAGTACCATAAACATTATGATATTCATTATATTATATATCAAATGGTATTATATACTCTAAAAAATGAAATACGAGGCAAATATGGAATATAGATCCTAGAAGTAAAATTGGGAAGAGTTACACTTACATTTTGATTTTTATTATTTTTTCATACATCATCCTATAGTATAATGTATTAATAAATAATATTAATAAATAAAAGATCTATTATTTTATTCATAATACCATATTAAATCTTTTTATATCATTTTAGCACTCATTAAAAAATATTATTTCATTATTTTCATTATTTTGGGTGTGTTTATTTCATGGATTCATGATCTATTCACTTGTTTATAACAATAGATTATTTTATAATATCAATAAAACTATATAAGGGAAAGTAAATTTGGTTCATTCACAACCATTACTATAAATGGAACCATGATAGATATAATGTTTTCCACATTTGTGGTATTAATTTTAATTTTATTTATCACATACAATTTATCAAATTGAGCTTATATAGATCAATTTTTTGTTTACGATGTCTTTTGATAAAAATTTTAAAAGGTGATTAAATCTATAATTTTGATACATTTTTACGTCATGGGAATTTAAATAATTTACTTAAAAATATAATTCTAAATTATGAGATTATTTTTTGTGGATAAATTTCTTATAATTCTTTCATATTTATCTTATAAACATGGGGATGATTTAAGCATCCAGTGGCCTTGAAAATAAATTAATTCGATAAATTTTTTAGGTGGATAGCATGGACCCCACCACTATAATAGAATCACATCTCATCCTACACTCCTACAAATTGAGGTGTTTCTAATTAAAGTTGATAGGGGACTCAAATTCACGTACAAAGATTAACATCCATGATAATTGACATCCATAATAGTGGATTTTAAATATACTAAATTAAATTAATCTTCCAAGAAATTTCATCCTGAAAACTAAACCTACAATAAAATATTCTTAACTCATACATGAGGTTGTCAATTACACTGAAATTTGGAGGATTTCTTAGAAAGAAAATGAGAATGAACTATCCGGAATCCGCTAATGTGTGAAGAATCCATATTCATGGGAATTAATGCATGATATTGGAAATTTGGAGAGTCTTATTATATAGAATAAATGCGTGGAGTAATGTTGAAATTATGAACACACCAAACGTCCAAATACAATGAATTTTTTTAGACGGATGGCCAAATGAAAATTTGAACAACATTTTTTTAGTTATCTATGAATGATTCAATCATTAATTTGGTATGAAACATGAAAACTTGTGGAAGATAAATTGTGCCTAAAAAGGACAGGAGATCCCTCATCTCTAATCAACCCATTTTCTATTTCGTTCTACCAAGGCACCAAAGAGGTGATCTCTGCCTGGGGATTTTGCCACAAATCTTCCCATTTTCCTCAATTGATGACTTATCATGGGATGTATGAATTGAATAATCAAAGTGAAATTAAGAAGTTAATTTTTATTGAATATAATAAAAATTTTATTTAGAAAAAAGATTATCCATTTCAAAATGATTAGACTCTGTATTTATTTGGAAAAACATATATTCATGGAATTGTTCCTGAGCCTCTTCAATTTCATGTCCAATAATGTCTGGGATCTCCTTTTATTCCTCAGTAGTTGGATGTTCAATTTATTCATATTCCTCTATGAAAAAATATGTATTGATGTATTCTATAAATTTAAAAAAATAATGAGTGTTACTCAATTCATATTTTCTAAAATCAGAAAACATTTATTTTAATAATGAATCATCTCCCTTATTTGGTTCTGGTTCGGTCACTTCTTTACAGGTGAGTGACTCAAGATGTTGGATCTCAGTGGATGACGTATGGTAGTCACACACCTCAATAATTTCTTAAAATTCCAAAAATTTTATGTCTTCCTCATCTTCCATGGCTACATTTTCATGAAATGGTACTAGACACTCAAAAGTGAATGGATCAAGGATGTAATATTATACCTCATACTCATTATAGAACTCATCTAGATCTCATTGATCTACCACACATAGATCAGCAAGAAATTCATCCTCATAATGAATTAACTCTAGATCTTCAAAGTCTTATTTGATGTGTTTCCGACAATTGTCATGTTTTTTATGGTCTTTGAATTGGGCCTTATCTTCCTGGATGTATTCTATGAAATTTGGGACATATGGGGAACTTACATCTTAGTATTCAGTCTTTGATAATCATGTTTGACATTAACAATAATTTTTGTCAGTTCATGAAATGTTATTCATAATGTTTCCTAATTATGATCTGGTTAGTATGTTTAGTGAGTTTATCAAGAATTTTTATGAGAACCACCTATTCATCATTTTGAAATATTGGTTCTTAGACCTGAGAGTATTTTTCCCATGAATTGAAAGAAAATCATATGGAAACATTAGGGAAGATTTATGTTGTTTTTGAAAAATAATGATAACTATCTAAATTATGAAAATTGAAAAAGTAAAGTAAACAACCAATAATCTCTATAGAAACAATGATAGTTTTGATGCACGCCTATTATATAGAATAAAAAATCATATTTATGTTTTCCTAGTGTAACATAGTGGCTAGCCAGGGTTGTCTCACTTGAGTATCATTTTCAATTCTTTCACCTACAATATATAATTAACCTAAGAAGTAATTATTTTATGTTATATTATGATTTATTAAATAATGGGAATTTAATAAAAAAATTAAATGAAAATTTAAAATCTAAATAATATCAAATACTAAATATAATTACATTAGAGAAGAAAGGATGATATCTTATGAGAACTTTCATAAATAACATTTACAGACAACCTTTATAAAATAATAATGAAAACAATCCATTGTATGTGTGAAAAACTAGGTATACCTCGTCTATGAATGAAAAGTACGCATAGATATCACCAATAATAACCTCTAACTATCTCCTCAATCTAGGGATAATGGTTGTATATTAAAAAGATAAACATTAAACAACCATGGTGAGGATTACACACATTATAAATTGTCCTTAGAATTAACTCAAAAAATATTAAAAAAATTGTATCTAGTTAAATAAATGATTACTCCCCTAGGATATTTCTCAGGTCATTAACTCGTTATTATGAGTACTATAGTTCTTGATGGTATGAGAGGGAGAAGAAAGGAGGTTGGATGATGGACATAGAAATAAAATCAATGCTTGATTTTTTTATAAATCTAAATTAAAGTGGAAAAATAAAACAAAAATAAAAAAAGAAATAAATTAAGAAGAAAAGGATAATATTTACGACTGTCCTCCCTCGATAAAGCCCTCCTCCTTGGTTACCTAAAAGAATGGGACGAAAAGTGGGACTATTTGAGAGGTGGTAGCTGCTCTCATTTTATATGCTGGATTTTTTCTACAATTTGGAGATATTAATACCCAATTAATTTTAGAATCACACATTGATCCCCTGATAAATGTTCTTAAAATTTTAAATTAGACATCCGCATAGAAAATTTTCGAGTATTTGGATGCTTGGTTAGGGTGTGATGTCCTTTCTACTCCAATTATTTATTCTGTCATGTTAGACACTCCACATTTTATATATCATGAATTAATGACCAGGATAACTACCTCATAAATCATTTGATCCTTCATGAATGTTCATTTTCATTTTCATTCATAGAAAACCTTTAAATTTCATTTTAATTTTCCACATTATGTACGAGTTATATATTTTTAATTGAGGTTGATTTTACAGGATGAAATTTCCATGATGCTTCTTTCAATTGGGTTAGTTGAAAATCCACATTAGGAGATGGAAAATATATTATGAGTTAATGGGAGAATGTTTAATTAATTCTTTGTTCATATTCAGGTGGAATATCGTCAATTGGAGGTATTTAGGCCATGATTTGATTTTGTTACAGTTCTGGGTTCCACACTGTTGGCCCAAAACATTCATCAGCATCATTGAATTTTTAATTCCACAAGAGTGCTCAAATCAGCCCATTGTGTAGAAGATAATGTTGAATAAAATAAAATAAAAATTAAAAAAAATAATATCTGAAATTTTATTTTTATTTTTTTTCGAGATGATCAAAATACCCTTTCTGTAAAAATATATAATAAACTAGAATTAATCACTTTACAAATATTCTATAAAAACATAATAAATCTAAAATTATTCCGGATAATCTCAAATTGAAAAATTGTGATGGTTAAAACAATTAAAATTCATAATTTTTTTGATTATAGTAACTCTATCACCCCATAAAATATTAATATTTTTAATATGATGATGAGTAATTTGATAAGATGTTAATGATAAATGTTTTGTTTACTTTTTCGGCTATTACGACTATCTTGAACTAGTTTAATTTAATTTAATATTATGTCTATAAATTATTATCAAAAAACTAAATAGGTTATAATAATTATTTTATCTTATTATTTAACTATTTTAATAGTTTGATGAGCTTTTATGAATGAGGTAATGGAAATAAAAAAACTATTCTTGGATGTGATTAACTTCCATATTTTGGACAATATATTCATTTCAATAAATAATATGATATATGGAAATGGGTTGATAGAAGATATTTCATTAAAAATAATAACATATATTATATAAATGATTCTAGAGTTATTATTCATTGATGGATGAATGATTTGGATAAAATGTAGAAAAATAGAAGAAATTATTAGAGGTTTTTTTAGAATGTTTCTTCTTGAATAACACCTCCTTAAAAGACCCATTGTGGAACATAGAATTTTTTTTTTCTAAGACCAGAGCACATGGACCAAGTGAGAGTGTATAGGATAATTTTTAGAAGAAAATTTAATAGATTATAGGATTTTAAGGTGAAATTGGATGGTGAAGAGTGTAATTTCTTATTCGGGATGGGTGGATTTCAATTATTAAATAATGAAAATAATATATTTAAATGCAATGATATTTTTGAGTTATTATTTTGGATGAATGTTTTTAATAAATACTTTTTTAGTATGTTTATTTTTGAGAAACACAACCACCACCCACATAATTTTGTATTTGTTGGTATTTTAATATTTTACCATTAGACATTACCTCGCTTCATTATTATTCATATATAGTAGTAAATGTTTTCCATTCATTATTACCATTGTATTTCCTAAAATAAAAATGAACTTATAAAATAATTTGGACATCATGATTCCAAATGTGGAATCAATTTTTGAAAACTCAAAACAAAAACATTTCGAAAATAAATTTAAAATTAATCTGTCAAAACCCAATGAATTCATATTGATTGGAAATTTTTTTATGTCCAAAATGTACATAGACCAAAATAAGGTATAAATATTGTTTAAATGTAAATATTTAGATTATATAAAAATTAAATGTACTAAATTTTCTTACGAATTTTGAAATCATAATATGAGTTATATAAATATAATGATCATTTTATTAAAATATGTAAATATTTGGTATTCAATGAATAGATAATATTTTTATAAAATTACAAAAAATTTAATCCTATGATATTATTTACAAGATGAATCAAAAAATTAAATACATTTCATAAATTAAATTATCTAGAAACTTAAAAAATATTTCAATTATTTTCTATTTGAAATAAATAAATTTTTTTGATAAAACATATATTTGGGAGTAACATGAAAAAACGAAAAATTAAGGTCATAAAAAAAATAATTAATTAATAAAATAAATTTATATTTCTAAAATTATATATTTCATACTGTTTTTAATAATACTCATTCCATCTAATTTAAAAACTATGTTATAATTTCTATGTAAAAAAATTGGGGTGAATATATGCTACATGTTTTGTGGATGGAAAGATATTGAAGCGCTTAAATGTATTTACTAGGAGTCATACAATAAAATCCATGGTTTTTATATTTCATCATACTAGTGAACCTCCATATTCAATAACAAATATGGATTCTATCAACAATCCTTACTAGGGAAAATACCACCAGTCCAATCACGTTTCTAGATGATTCTGATCCTTCAAATTCAGAATAAAAAATAATAATCACTTAATACAGTAGATGATGTCCCAAAATTCCAGGATTATTGTATAATTTAAAATGATTAGTTAATTTATTTACAAAAATTAAACATAAATCACTTATTCATGTGTTCATTACTTGGAAAATACATAAAATTTTCAATGCAAATGCCCTATCATAGAATATATGATCATAGGGGTGGCCATCATTCCTTGGACATTTAATTAAATCCAACATGGCCTACGTGAAAAATGTATTTTATTTAAAATAAAAATAAACACATATTAGAAATTGAGACTAAGAATATAAAAATTTAAATCCCTTATAATGACGAATAATTTATTCATATAATAGTTTACAAAACTACGATGTAAAATTTAATCTTATATTTAATTTTCCAAAATACTGATTCAAGTCTTATTGATACAAAATTGATTTAAATGTTATAAAAGGGACATGTTTTACCGTAATAATTGAGAAAAAAAATATGATTTTATTTTGAAACTAGGTAACCATACAGTAATCATTTGGATTTTTTAATAACCATTTAGGTGGATGTGAAAAATAGTGAAGGATTGAGGAGACTGTTTTTGAAAACCAAATTCATCAAATAGACATTTTATGGTGTTTTGGTTTGTATTAATTCCCATATACATATGTTCACCCCATTAACATATTGATATATGCATACTAATTAGCACATAAACATATAAAAATAATAGTTTCCATTACTGTAAATAATATTTCATAAGGATCGCCACAACAGAACACAGGAGTCCAGAAACAAGATCGTAACCATAGAATAGAACTAAAACTAATATAAAACTTTAAATTTCCCCAATCAACTATTAGAAATATTTCAACCATGAGAATAAAAATATATAAATTGTAAAATTCATTTTAAAAGTATAAATCATATTTCATCACACTAAAAATGCATACCTATATATGTAAACTATCTAAAACTACCGAAGAAACTATTTTCATTAAATAAAAAAATTTAATAAATCAAAAAATTACATCACAAACATGAGTAACACATATTATCATTATTCAATAAATCTCTAGAATCAAGGATTATTATTAACAAATTAAATGGATGGATTCACCTCCATCAACGATTTTAAAATGTTATTAAACTGTAGAATATGAAATAACTTATCTCACCTGACGAACCATGCCCTATAATAAAAAAATAAACACATTAAAACATTATTTCTCTAACCATATGGTTTTTTTCAAGATGGAATCAAATCATGAATGAATTAAAAACATAAGAAATATTATATGAGTGGTGGAAAATAAACAGAAGTCAATAATAACTCATCTGAAAAATATGAAAGTGCATGAATGGAAGAAGAAGAACCAATGGAATATGGTTTGTTATACCCCTCCATGATCCCAATATCAGAAAAAGGGGGGTTGAAATAGGTCTCAAACATAATAGGAAAAAATATCGAAACTTTTTCATTCAATTTTTTTGGAATTTCAAATATTTTGGAAGCATGGTATGACAAAATGTTTCCTAAAAATTTTCACCCTTTGGGGCGAAGGGATTCTCGCAATGACATAATTCATATTTTGAGAATAAATATAAAAAACCATGTATATCAATTATGTAAAAATTATAGAGCTTCTCATATACTTTCCAAATGGTTACTAGTTACATTACACAAGGCACAGACCTTATCCTAGAGACAACCCAAAAGCTACTGATTTATATTATTATGTCACACAATTTGGGATAATCTATTCAAATACAATGAAAAGAAATCCATGAAAGGAAATAATTAACCAAAAATAATCTCTACCACCACTAATATCACAATTTCTCCCCAAACAGTGAACAATAAACATCCATATTTCTAAAAACACCCTAAAACTAAAAAAATTTAAAATTTTCATATGTGACTCAACCTGAACCATAAAAAAGATATCATTCCAATTTGGAAAAGAAAATAATTTTTTTTAAATAAAATTTGTGTTGGGTGATATTTTAAATTAATTATAAAATGTGTTAAAATGAATTTTTGTGTACATTTTAGAAAATGTTACTTTTTTTATTTCCTTAAAAAAATGAAATGATTTTTTTTTTCTTTTTATCAATATGAATGAAATGGGATTTTCAACTATCATGAATTCATAATCAATTAGACCATTTTTTTAAAATATAAATATTTATTATAGAAGAAAATATTTTTCGGAATTTTTTTAATTTATAGTATTTAATGATTTCATTTTAATGTGAAATGGGTATTTTAATAAAAAATTACAATGTTTCATATTAACGTTTTTCTAATAAATGAATAAAATAATTAATGTTAACAATATATATCCAATTTATTATATATTTCATGTTAATATATAAGTATATAATTATCTCTTTTTTTGAGCTGGTAATACATACCTTAAGTTAAGTTATCGAATTCCTTCTACATGAAATCTGTTTTACTTTTGAAAAGTGGTAATATTATGAAACCCATTTCATTCAAAGGTTATTCTTTATTATTATACGTTTTATTTGAATTCCTTTTTCATACACAAACATGTACTGGTTATTATTGGTTTTCCCAATAATTTATCCATGTAATTGGGAAATTATATTGTCTCAAGATAAATTATTATTTGGAATATGGATTTAACCAAATCCGTTATTGATAATTTTTCCACTAGTTGATCTTGTCTAAGAAGTTTTCCATGACTCTTATTTATGTTATATTATATGTTTCTTGTACTTTATTATATTTCTATATTATTATGATACAATATTATTTATATTATGTTTCCATGTGAATACATGTGAACATACTCTTTTATGATATCATATTATACCAATAAATCAAAAATTATGTTACATTATTATCTTTATTCCCTTATTATTATTATATTTACAACCCCTTATTTTATATAATCTCCAGTTTATCAAATGAATTATAAGGATATCAAATAGATTAAATTTAATACTTTGGAGAATGATAATAAAATTGATATTTTTTAGAATATTTTTATTGTTTATGTACCAAATTTTATACTGATAGAACGTCACAAGATCTTTTGGTTGTAATTTGTGGATGTTTATATCAAAAAAACAAGTAATAATATGTGGAAAAAAAATTTCATAGATAATTATTTCATCAAATATTAAATAAATATAAAAATATATTATATTATTAAGACAATGAATATTATTTATTGGAATGTTAATTCAATATGTCCTTTTTAAATTTCTTTTTCCAATAAAAATAAAATATTAAATATGGAAAAATATAGCATGTTTCATTTTAAGATACTTATACTTCATTGTATTTATGTATTTAAAATTTCATAGATTTCATGAAAGTATTTATGTTATTTTGATTCATTTAAAATTTGGTTATCATTTTTTTATTAACTTTATAAATGTCCAAAAACAACATAAATGTATTTTTTTACATCTAGATTCAATAATTCTTTATTAGAATTTAAATATTTTATGAATCCGGCTATTTCATGTGTTATCCATAGAATTATTTAGTATAAAATTACAAACTCATGAATTTTAATATGTAAATCTTCAATTTTTAGGAGTCTTTTAGAGTTTCTATGAATGATTTTATAACATATTAAGGTTTAAAATTAACAATATACAAGTCATTCATTTCTTCATTCACGTATGGAATGACATTATATGGGTTATTATTGTATTCATTATAGTTATGAATGGATTTAGAAGTTTCATTCATTAAATATTAGGATTCATCAAACGAATTTGTAATACCCATTTGGTCAACACATTTACCATTTTTTATGAAGTATCATAAAAGGCCACTAAATTAATAAGACGTCATGACAGTAATTCAATACCATGAAAACTTATTTAATTTGAAATATTAATGAAGTTAATGAATTCCTCAAGACATCATAAGTTCAATTTTCACTTTTAAAAATAGTATTGTCTATTTGAATATTTGAAATATTCAATGAATATCATATGACACTATAGGAGGATATTAACTCATATGATATGTACTTTACCTTGATCATTATATGAGTGATAAATTTTAGGAAAATATGATATTTCATTGGAAATAATTATGATATAAAAAATTAATTATTCCTCGGGAATTGAAAATATGGTTATTAATGATATGATAACTATTAATTTAAATTCTCTATGAGGTATTTTACATTCATGAAAAAGGGGAGTATATTTTTTTAAAAATATAATGTTTTCATAATGGATAAAATGATGGTATTTATAATGGAAGATAATTACTATCTGTAATTAAAATTCATATAATTTTGATAAAAAGTCATTTAAATATAATTAATAATTAAAAAATAAAAAAGTATTCATGATGAAGTAATAGTATTATTATTAAAATATATTGTGGTAGATATCTCTTTGATTTTTTAATTATTTTATTTTTAATTTTTATAGGAACATCATGATATCCCAATATATATAATATTTTCTAATGTGGAATTTTTTATTTGATAATAATATTTACTAAAAAATATTACAATATTTTTATCTTATATATGATAAAATATAATGATAGAAATTATATTATACTATCAAATGTAATATGTATTTGATAAAATTACATAAAAACATAATGTTTGGTTTATCTAGATGAAGACTCTCCTATTGTTATTAAGGAAATTTTATAAATTTGAAATTAAATGGTAACATAATTAAATTGTTGGTATTCAAATATATCATGAAATAATAAATAAATTAAACTCATAATTTATCATGATGATAATAAAAGTCTATATTATGATTTATTAGGAATACATATCGTTGAAACCATCAAAATTATATTTTTGAGATATGATGTTTGTAAAGATACCAATGTTCATTTCTTGAGTCGATGAGTATGTTGGGCATCAATATATATAATAATGTGAATTTAAGATTAATTAATTTTAAAATTAAATATAAAATATAAATGATATCATGTATTCACACACACATCTAATGATTTCATCTATTTTTGAGTTCTTTTACACCATAATGTTGTGTAACATTTTAAAAAATTCTTATCATTCATATAAAAACATATTATAATAAAAATAAATTTATACATATACAACTTATTTACATGTAAAATATCCATCAATCCTTCCCATTTATTTAATTTAAATATATTAAATCAAATTTTCCAAAATGAGTTATCCAAAACCCATAGATAGCTGACCATAAAATTTATGAATAAGTCATCATCATCCAATCTGGTAAGTCATTTGGAACAAAGTACATATATATTTGGATACACTATATTAGAGACATATCAACTTTATCATTATTATAATCTTTAATATATATTAAAAATAAAATTAAATAATTTACACTAATATTTCAATACACATAAATAATAATGTGAAGGAAAACTACAGTAATTATAATAAGATAGATTTTTTAGTGACGAAACATCCATTAGTAGTTCTCGTCCATGGCCATATGGATGGTATGGATTGACACCCATTTCTCTCACCTATTATTCATAAAGTTAGAGACCAACACATATGGTGTAAATAGTCATGTTGGATACATTATCCACATTTTACTAAATCAAATATAGAAATAAATCACCAAAAAACAAAAAATAATCATCATAGAAAATTGAAAAAAAATAATATCGCATTTTGAATTTCATGTAATAAAAATAAATTTCCCTTAAAAAGTTAACAAAAGTAAAATATTATAGAAGACCATATGCAACAATTCTAGCTTTCATGTAATAAATATCCACCATAGTCTCTAAGATATTCATGGCCCACTCTATCTAGATGTACCACCATGTTCTTCAAATGATTAACTATTGAGAAATTGATTTTTCTATCTCGCCTCAGTTAGGACCTAGGTTGTAGACTACAAGTGAGGGTATAAATATCAAAAAAATGGTATGAATTACCATTAAAATTATAAAGATTGGGTTATAAGATAAATATATTGCAAGAAACACCATGAACTAAAAAAACAAAAACCATTCCAAATATTATTTAAAAAATAACACATATTAATATATTTTTAAAAATAGATACCCAAATAAAAATAGATATAGAGAAAAAATAATTTCACCATCTAACAGACAAGTAATTTACAAAAAAAATGAATACGAATTCCTCTTTGAAACATAAAAACAATTATGTATATATGGTATGATCATTAAAGTATACTGAACATGTTATTGAATGTATCTCATGCACATTTTAATGATTCATATTAATGAAATAGTGTGATGAAAGTTAAAATAACATCATAAAAACCAATAAACTAACCAAAACTAACCCCATCAAATAACACAATTATGTATAATAAACTAACTTTATGCATAAGTATAAAATGTGTCCCACTCTTATTTCCGGATAATTTTAGACTATCACACCCCTATAATAATATGTCGTTGTTTTCCCATATCATTAAAATAAAAAATCACCAAACCTCACACCACAACACATCCACAATATATATCTCCCATTGACACATGGGCCTTCAGATCACATCACATCCACATATCAAATGTATTAGGGTATTATTTATATGAATGAATCTGACCACATGACCACCTAATATTGTGTATCACCCCTGACACGTGAAATATAATCAAATTTAAATTCATTTGTAGATAACTAGTCATTCTTATAACATCTCCTCTAATGTAAATTTGACTTCTGTAAATAAGAACCCATCAATTCCATCATCTCTTATAAGAGAGAAGTTGAAGGAGGGATTATCTATCTATCTATTATCACCACTGAGATTTTATAATAAACACCCAATATATATATATATATATATGGGTTTCCGTACAAGGTGGTTGGTTTTTGTATGGGAAGTATAGAAAAAAATGTAATATACATGATATATTTAAATGTGACTGAAAACAAAATCATATGGGATCAAAACAAATATACCAACCAACTACAGTCATTTCCCAATTTCTTACTCCCTATAAAAGAAAAAAAGTAACAATCCTAAACATGTCACATGTATTGTTTCAATCTATTCCTCTATAAAATCCAATCCTAGATTCATTTTATAAACTAATTCCAATCTATTAGAACATGAATTATACCTCCCATTATTTATCATGCATTCATCAGTCATTCATCCCATTAAATTTTAATTCAATATTAACAAATTTATTCTATTACTACCTTGGCATCAAGAGAAACACATTACCACATATACAAACCAATATCATATCTTCCCTTAAAAATGATCCCACACATCAACACAATTTCACTGCGTATCAATTTCTCACATCAAAATCATTTCCTACATAACACATCCACTTTTCATTATATAACCCACCACACATCAAAGACACAAACCTATACAGTAGTAGTTCCACAACACAAAAAATAATTCCCACACAACACAAATATATATCATGACTCTTTTGTCATCATTACATAACATATTTTGGAGTTATATTAGGGTATCCATATATATACACATTATTATATTAGAAACAGTATCACATAAGGCATATTCTATAGTGTTACCAATTTATTAGATGATTTTATGTGGATAAACATTTTAAATCAAGGGTATTTAAAATGAAAATCATACAACAAATATCCAAAAATCACATGTACATCTCAATAAAAGACCCTAAGCAATCATGTTTTTATGTTTAGAATTTATAGCATGTCTTCAAATATCAAGAAAATATAAATATTCAAAAATTATTAGTATTCATTCCAATTCGAATTACAAGTCAGTTAATAATTTAATTACATTTATTATGTGAGTTCAATATATCATCTCATAGGTAAAAATAGTTAACATCATATATCTTGATTCACTGGATGATAATCATATGATCCACTTCCTCCAAAAAATATCTATAATTAACAATTCTAGGTTCGAATAAGATCAATTATACCACAACGCACTTAAAATATGGATAACATATCAACCATCCTGAGTCATATCAACCAAAAATAACATATATAAAAAATCTAGAACCAATTTTTTATATTTGAGGGAACCATCATAGGTGAATAAATTGGAAAAAATAGGAAAAATAAATGGGGGAATCTAAACTTAATTTTTAGGTACAATATTATTAAACTAGAAAAGAATGAAATTGTATGAAATCAAAAAGATATCATTGGGACACACATGGGTCACACATTAATCGAGAGAAACAAGGGAAATCTGGGGGAATGTTTAGAGTCTTAGGAATTTATTCTCACTATGAATAACATAAATCCATGACACAACCTAGTAGTCTAAACCACAAACATTTATAATTTAATGGGAAAATAGTTAATCACTCACTAATATGTTGTATCCATGATGGAAAATGTCAACATTATTATTTTTTTATCCAAATGTCACATTTCTTATGAAATAGAAAAGGGACCATCAAAATAAATATATTATGGTAAAAGAGATAAAACCAATGAATGATTCTAAAATGAAACTCAAATACATGTCCCATGATCCTAAAAATTCATATAACCCTTGAAAATTGAGACCCAAGACATGATGATGTGTATGTGTCTCCATACCTCCCTTAAGCAAGAATTAGACTTAGTACCAAAAAAACCTCCCATATCTCTTTTATCAAAGGCATATTACCTAGGCTGCAACATCCACCATTATGATGAAACCTTGAGATCCATTCCATATCCATTAAAAAATAAATATATCACCTCCCATTCTACTCATTAATAACTTCAATCACCTCATGAGATCCTGAGATACCTCTTTCACCATAATGTTTTAAATAATTTGATCTGATGGCCTGGGTTGTTGCCACAAATACCGCTTAAAATATTCAATTCCGTAAAAATAAAATGTATTCAAGAGTAAATAATAGGGTATTGACAACCACCTCACGATATACCTCTCAATGATCTCATCACACACCAAATTAAACGACACCACCAATAAAACTAAAAACCCACAAAACTGCCAATAACTCCTAACCATAATATAATATTCAATAGAAGTCATAGTCCATCTTCATTAAAAATAACCATCTATACAACCAAATCATCTACCACAAATATCCAGAATAATTTCTCTTTACCTAAAAAAATATTTCCCCAATCACACAATTCTAGGAATCACATCTCTTAGGTCAAGATATTTTCCACATATGGAAGCACTTACATCATAAATTTTTTATATCATCTAATGATATGATGTTTTTAAATTTTGAATCACTAAATCACCTTTATGTATATATGAAATAATAATTATATGTCACATAATCAAGGAAAACACGTCATTTATAAAACTAGTATCTAAATATCACATCATTAATGAAAACATATAAATTTGAAATACAATATATCTCTATGTATAAGGAATATATCTATGTCTCCCAATACAATATCACCTCATGAAGGATGCAATGAATACATTGAGAATTAACAAAACGAATTGTCTATCCAAAAAATAATAATTCTCTTAATGATCCGGGGAATCCACTTGCTAATCTATGATAGCCGCATCATCATCAATATTCAAGTCCCTCGTGATAATGACATGTGCGTCTTCATAATGATACTGACACGTATGAGAGATGTCGAAAAAATCATGAATTAGTCAGAGTTTTGGTGGAAGTACCTACTAATAGGACACCTCACTATCAATATCTTACAGCACCAAATGTTTCATATAATGGGGTGAGAGAATACTCCAATGGCCAAATCTACACTTCCCATGTAGTGTGGACACCTTCATCAACACATAGTCTACAACCAAAAATTACAAGGGCCTCTAATTTTGATCAGATTATGATTTATGATGGTCCATTACGACCATAATCCTCTAAAAACATATTGAACCATCTATATCATGCTCTTCACCACATCAGGACTAAGAATTAATGACTCCATAACATCGATACATCATAGTAGGGAATAATATGAACACCTCTTAAATAATAACATTATTCCACACCAATGAGAGTGTGATATCTATTATTATAAAAAAGATAAAAATAATTTAGTGTGATGTGACCAATATATTATGATATGTAAGATACATTCTCAAAATATTTCATCCATAATTTGGATATTCTGTTCCTTTGATCTATTAATTTGAAGTAGAAATTAGTGTTAAGGAATATCCGAGTGCCAATATCATTCAGAAAAACCCTCCATAATCATGATTTAACCCATGTGTCCTTTTCTATGTCATTGGAGCATTGAAAAACATTAAACCACATCATTGAATCAATATTAATTCTCACCAAATAATAAACAATTCCCAAATACATGGTATCTATGACGTGGGATAATTTTATAATTGATCCATTATTTACTAGACACAATCATAAAATCCATATTATGAATGTTACCATATTAAAAAATCCTTCCTGATTTCTATTTTTGATGATTTCATTGGTTCATACATCTGTCTGTTGAGAATGCACTGATTATTTCCCCACATTCCCTCTTTCCAGAGGCGGGAAATCTTCGTCTCTTATTCGGGGAAATTTTCTCCAGGATTGAAATAGGATGATGGGATGATAGTTACTTTTTCTTGGGATTCCTCCATAGAACACATTTCCTAGTCCGGGTCATGCTCATAGACATTATATGTAGTTCCCTATAATCTTAAAATTGACATGTATTTATTGACACAGATTAATTACACTACTTCTTCTAGGAAATTCCGAGGGGCCATGTTCGGGCAGCAACCATTGGTCATGAGAGTAGAATGGTTGGACATCACTGGGGTGTCTGGATGCTAGAACACTAATACATCTAGGTTTATTTTCCTTATGATAAGGATTCTTGATGGAACAGAATCCAGAGGATTCCCACAGTGATTGCAGGGAATTATTTACCGTACTCATGTCTCTAATGTTTTCCTCATCTTCTATTAATATCATAGGGTATGCTGTGAGTTTATTGTCTAGAGAAGTTGAAGAAGAAAAATCAAAACATTGATAAAAGTGGATCATATTTTTTTAGCCCCTTAAGGAAACAATGACGATGGGGATAACGTGTGGTTATTTTCTTGATGTCTACTAGGAGTATTGAGAAAGTTGGTGACATGATCTCACATGGATGTGGCTACCCAGGTAAAAATCATGATGTATATGGATGGTTGAGAGTGGATGGATAATGAGATGGAACTGACATGAGGATTACTGTTGTTTGGTGCTTGAGCCTCAAAGTGACTTCCTGAGTATCTCTGTAGGACGGGATCCATAACCAAATAGCTGGGAGGGGCAATGGGACACCTGAGGAGGCGGCCTCTATGAATGGATTCATGGATGGGATCCGGAAGAATAAGAACCTCCATGGTGGTAAATGATATTCTCATAACATAGGACGGCTCGGGGGGGGGGGGGGGGAGATCATGATGGGACATGAATGATGGTTTTGAAATTTAAGGAGGCTTAATACCTATTTTTGTGGCAAGGAATCATTGTTCACAGAGTTCAGGATTGGGTCATTGATTAAGGGTATACACATAGGATGATGACCTGATGACATGTTGGGGATTACATGTGGTTAGCTTTCTGGGTTGGTCTGAAGACCGTGGTGTGGAATAGATATGTGAGCCCCAACAAAGGGGACTACAACGAATTACCATCAATTGTGAACTATAACCGCTTACTATCGATGAGGGATCTCAACGTCTTACCGCTAGATAGGGATCATAAAGGATTAATAATTAGCATAGATTAGAACGTCTTACCCGTGTATGAGGATAAAAATGGCTTACCACTAGACGGGGTTGAAAACATATTATCATCGATTGGTATTGGTCTTTAATGAGGCTTCCTACATACCCTGTCTAGGATAAAGGGTTTAAAACCCACATAGTTCAAATCGGTACAATTTACCATCATGCAAGAATAAAAGGGGCATACATTTTAATGTCATGTCGAATGAGGATGAACCAACATGAAGATGGTTAGGAACAATGGGTAATGTTCATGATCCTTTGGGAGGCTTCCTACGTACCCTTCTCAAAAAGTGAAATGATAAATTTCCACAATGTATTTAATGGGGTTATAGAATAGGGGTGAAGAAATAGGACAATGACCCGACCATATAATAGGTCTTACGCGAAGCTAGCATCCCAGTTTGGTCTGATGCCAGAGGAGTGGATCAGAGATGCTGATCCCTGCAATGGGGACTACAACATCTTTTCTTTATATGGGATACAATGTTATACCTCTAGATTATGTACAATGGCTTATCATCGATTGGTAATGAAAATGAATTATTGTCTCTTAGTAACCACTACATCTTATCGTCTATTGGGAACCACAACAGATTATCATTAATTGGTATTGGACCTCATGGAGTCTTCTTACGTACCCTATTTAAGATAAAATGATCAATTCACATGTAGTTCTAATGGTTACAGTTTAACATCTCACAGGAAAAAATGGGTGTACAATTTAACGTCATGCAGGACAAGGGTGGACCGATGTGCAGTGGTCAGAACCGATGGGTGTTGATATAAAACATCATGGAGGCGTCCTACATTCCATTACATGGATACAAGGATAAAATTATACATATTTTATAATGGGTGTACAATTTAACAGCATGCAAGATGATGATGAACTGAAATGAGGGGGTCGGGACAAGTAGGTGTTGGACCAAAGCCTGAGGAAGGATTCCTATATACTTTGACTTGTAGACAAGGATAAATGCTCATACTATTCAGGGTAGTTGGGGGATTACACAATATGGCAGCCTAGGAAGGATTCTGTGGTGAATGCTTTCTCTAAGCACACATGAGTCATTTTTTGTGTGATTAATAAGAGGTAGTAGAGACCTGGTGATCACGATGTTATTGGGGCATATGCGGGAAGTGGAATGAGGCTTACACATGGTTAGCCGTTCCAAAAGCAAAAAATTTCTTATTCATGGTTAGCGCCCAAAATAATATATATGGGGTTATTCTTCATTAGAATCCCAGGGAGTTGGGGATTGGAACTTACTCTAAGATGGATGCCTGATGGAGACAAATCCCATATGGAGAGGGATAGGGAAATGAAGCTTATGATTCACATATATCCTAAAGTATTTTTCATTGAAAAGGAGAGGAGGACGAGGGATGCATCCTCCCGCAGTAATGCCTCGGTTATTAAACAAAGATGGTTTCCCTTCTCTACCAATATACATCACTCCAACAAAGAGGATCTCATTCTCGGTGAGAATGATTTCACTCCCATAGAGATGAGTGGGTGTGGATAATGTCTGGGATGTGGAAACCTGTGTTTATTACATGGGGAGAGGCCTCAATTTAATTTCATCTGCTATGGATGATGGTTATTGGAATTTTAACATCATGTATCTAGGACAAGACGAGTTCACTACGCACCCCTAGGACTTACATAACTGATACCCACCCACACATGGGGAAGGTAAGGCATTAGCATTGTCATTACATTGCGTGTGTCTTGGAGTGATCCTCTAAGGGACCCATGTTATCATGGATATGCAAATAATCAACATCCATTAGCGAGCCTATGTGATGAATCATGAGGCTATGTAACACAATGTAAAGAACCACCCATGGAACCTTGAAATCACTTCATAAAAACATGGAGGGTCATACGAGAGAATGTTTTGAAATGAAAATGAGTTTACATGAAGGGACCTTACAAAGATCTAGTGCTCTATGTATTGGATGAACATTGTGAACGAGTATTCTTATTGAAGTGGAATGGCCTATCCAAGGAATATGTTATAGGTGCATATGATGTGTTCTTAGATAAGTGGAAATGGTTTCGTAGAGTAAGACATCAAAAAGCTAGGGTACCTTTCAAATAATATCACTACAAAGTAATGATCTTCATTAAGAATATGGATCCATCCTTAGAAGATAGATTACATATGTATGGACGGTACATCATGAAACCATAGTGCTTTTTGATGACCCGAGTCCCTGTCAGGTTCTCCTTCCTTCATGATGGCTTGTGGGTTCCGCAAACGACATCCCTACATGAAGAGGGGTAGTATCTAAGCTAAGGGAAAGGCACATCACAATGATCAAGTACATTAATGAGCTCATGTTTCACATGGTTTTACATAGAATAATCTTCTTCAAGATTTCAGTTCTACGAAGGAAAAAGGATGGGGTATCTATTCATTGGGATTTAGGGGAGCCCAATTTTTATATGCAAGGTGCAGTGAGATGTAGAGAAAACTCAGTGTGGAGCCTCATGGATCTCCTTGATCGACAACAGATTGTTTCATGTTCCTTATAACTGTGGTGTCGATAGTCATCCCCTCCACAGTGTGGATCTCTCCTAGGTTCTCATCGTGTAGCTCGTGAAGGTTGATTCATCTCCCTCTGTGGAGGAGCACCATGAAAACAATGGTGTCCACGTTCATATTGTAGTGATTAACTTGTCAGCACGTTAAGGTAGAGAATAATATATTAGAGGGTATGTTGCAATGTTCACCATTCCAAATGTGGAATTGGAGTATTTAACAATGTATTTTGTTACTTATATCCCATGAATGTTTTTGAAACACTATTCCATATGGGTTATATTGTATCATCTTACCATGTCGGCCCATTTCATCCTTATTCATGAAAACCATGTGGTGGAGGATCTGTCCAAAATCTATATCCAAGATGTGGTAAATAGACATGGTATACTAGTTTCATTCATGTTATACAGAGATATGAGGTTCACATATCATTTCTGGACATCCTTATAGAATGACCTAGGAACTAATTTGACTATGAGTACGGGGTATCATCCTCAAACGAATGTAAAATTAGATATGATGACACGGATTTTGGAAGACATGTTTCCCGCTTGTGTATTGTATTTTTGGGTACATGGGAAGATAGTATACACTATTTAGAGTTCTTGTATAATAAAATCTATCAGGACATGATACATATGGATCTGTTTGAAGTATTACATAGGATTCCTTGTCTATCTCCATTGTTCTTGGTGGAAATATAAAAAGATCACAAATTAGGATGAGCCATGTCCATGATGTAGTGGAGAGGATTCATTGAATCAGTAAGAGGATAATTGAAGATTAGAGTTGTCATAAATCTTATATGGATCATGGTAGATGGTTGTTGTTGTTTGATGTGAGGGATCATGTTTTCTTGAGGGTCTTACCAAAACATGGACATTGTTGTTTCAAAAATTATGGAAACATATATCCTCATTACATTGTCCATTTCAAGATATATGAACATGTCGGAGAGGTGGAATATCAGTTGAAATTTCTATCATGGTTCAGTTCAGTTAATAATTTGTTCAAAATATCTCAGTTGAAAATCTATCAGCATGATCCTAACTAAGTGATCAGAATGGATCACGATGACATAGATCCAGATGCTTCGATGGTACACATCCCAGTGAGGATTGTGGATAGGAATGTGAAATTATTGTAGGGAAAATCATTGGTATAGTGTGATTTTTATTGTATCATGTTCATATTCAGGAAGATACTTTGGAACACAACAAATAAATTTAAGAGTAGTGTTTATAACTCTTTTACATAATAAATTTCATTTAGCATCCCGATGATGGAAAGACAAATGGTGGGGTAAATGTATTGCCCCCATTTTTTTGTGAGTAACACATACATTATGCTTTTCATGGTTATAAGTGTTTGGATGAAGGATGTGAGAGTTGGGTGAAATCATTATAATTAGTTTGGGGATAATGTAGGTTCACATGGGATGTGTATGTTTTTTCTAAAATGTGCGGATATCATAAGAGAAAATACGCACAATTGATATTTTTTGGAATTTGATTTAGCATGGTTTGAGCAAAGGTAGGGATACTGTTTGAGGATGAAATGTGAGGGATTCTTTATTTATGTATCAAATTCCAAGTTAGCACCCGTTATTTCTAACCGTACAATTTAACCATGCATGGGGTTAAAACTAGATTCAAATACATGGATCTGGGTTGCCATTACATTAAACCACTCATTTTCTCACCAAACCAGTTCTCACTCGGGATATTACTTCTCATAAGGATGATGAAGGTTCTCCCCTGAATGTGTAGAAAATTTGATGGCCTCCCTTGGTGATTATAAGTGGGATTCATGAAGTATGTGATGCTTCTTCATTGTTCTTGATTGGTTTCATAGATCTACATAGATATACTTCTCATATCATCATTGTTTCATAGATATACACTTGTTATGTGTAGATATTTTTTTTATCCCACGTATGTTTTTTATATGGTCTCGATTATGATAGGATAAGATATCAAAGAAGATTCTTGGGATTTTCAACACGGTGGTAGAGCGTTCTTTATCCATTTTCGAGTTTCATCAAAACCTTCGAGGTATGTGTCTTTTATCTCTAATACACTTACTATAATTGATTGTATTAGTTTTAAATTGGTTAATTTGAATGATATTGATATTGGAAATAAATTAATAAATTTGCATTAGAGATTATTTGTGGTTTTTGTTGTATTGTGCGATCCTGGTTAGGTGAATGGTTTTAAAAATTGATTTATTTTTTATAATTTAAAATAGTCTTTTAAAATTATGGTTTTCATGGAATTGATAAATGGTTTGATGGAAAATGGGTTTCCAATAAAAATGGTGTTTAAGAAATGTTTTGGAATTGAAATGGTTTTTCTTGAAAAATGTTATTAAATAAAAAGTTGGTTTTATTGAAAATGTGTTATGGAAGGATTCTTTAAAATATTGGTGTGTGATTTTATATTAAATTTCGAGGGCATGGTTGAAATTTTACATTGAGGTTAGTGCCAGAGGTCTAATGGAACATGGGGAATAATTACCTTGTGAAACAGGGTTGATCAATGTGAAACCACTCATTAGTAAAGAACTATCATAACATTACATGATTGGTAAGTTGTGTTGATGTGTGTAATGGATTAGGGATTCCAAAAGAATATTATTATATTGTTCTAATGAATTTTGGATATTTTTTTAGAATAATATCTTGTGGGAAAATTGGTTTCAATTTCACTTATATGTTTTGTAATCAAGGGTTTTGGATTCTTGATTATATTTTGATATAAACTATTTTGAGAAATGTGTTTATATATACTATATTATATATTTGTTTCTCAGTCTTATATCATAGTGTCATGATATAGAAGTCATTGGGGAAAACCAAAATAGTATTATACTCACCCATGCTTTGTCACATTGGTGCTATTGCTAATGATATCTTCTAGGACATAGGAAACAGTAAAGTATCACATGTTTTTAGCACTCCCTCATGATAAATTGGTTGTTTTGGGATTATAAATCTTGTAGCTTGATGTGCATGGAGTCTTGTGGTTTATTGAGATAATATAAGTTGATTATCTTCTTCGTAAATTGATATTTTTTTGTTTTCCATTAGAGAACACTTTGGAGTGGTTTTGACATGAACAAAGTATTTGTGTTGAATTGTTTTTGTTCATGCATCATTTAGTGGCAGGGTTGATTTGGTTTTTCTAGTTTAATGGTTAAATAATTAAAGGATATATCGTCCTTCTTTGAATTTGAAACACTTCAGAATTAATTAACATCCATTGGTGTCTTTGGAACTTCACATAATGCCTAATAATGATTTGTTGTATTCTCAAGATAATGAGAATTAGTGGGACACTACAATTACATAAAATTATTATTATCCAACATCAATATAATATATTACACTATTTTGAGAAAAAAATATTAAATCTTCATTCACCTCTTCTTCTATTTGAAGGGATTCTCAATCCACCCCCATAATCCATGAATATATTGACTCCTGAAAGACATTCTTCTATGAAATTATTCTCAAATTTTCATTCATGAAATTCCCATTTCAATAGGGTTAGTTCATATCAAATTTTTAGTTTGGAATAAAATATATACATTACTCTATTATCATATTTATATCATAATGAGATATGACATACCTCATCATCTTGTGATTGGAGATAACCACAAAGCAGTCCCCAATAAAATCATTTGACCACATATTTATCATAAAAAATGACTTCAACTAAATCCATATCATGGGATACATTGTTTTTCTCATAGAGGTGAAACATCATTGACCATGAAGAGAACAATAATTTATCAGACATCAAGAAAAATCATGTGTCCATTTGGGAAGAGTGATATAATACCCCAAACATCATACCCTCCTCTGGAAATAGATGAGATATTGAATATAATATCTACCACTTCATATATCCAAATGTGAAATGTCACAAAAATTTCCATATAAAATTATAGAAATTCATTGTAAAATCATCAAATGTGGCAGAAATCATTGAAAATCCATATATACACCACATATAATGGACCTAATGACAAAGAAAAACTACCAAAATTCCCCATATTCATATATACCTCGTATGAAGAATCTACCTAAACCCCTAATGGGTCCTTGGATACACCCTACTAAGATAAAACATTCCCATGGAAATGTACATCTTCGGTCTAGAAATGTTATATGGAAAATCTCTCGTAGAGATGGGGGGATCAAAGAACCACTATGAAAAGTATAAGAAGATCATCATGATCCTCCTATGAATTCATTTATATCATTATGTTATCAACAATCATGAATATGAATTGGTCAATGAATTCAACGAACAAAATTTTCTAGATACCTATTAACAGAACTACCGCATTCTTGATGCGAAATTGAATGACCAAAAAATCAATTTTATCAAGTCTATATCTGACGACATTCTTCACGATATCACCCTCACTCACTGTCTACTAGTGATAACTCAACTAGATAATGATCATAAAAATATGATATTCTCCAATAAAATGTTTGAACAAATTATCTATCTTCTATATAAGTTAATGAGTCTTCATCATCACACGCTTTTACTAATGGTAGTATATACCATACCCCATACTACCACCATCCTGAATTTTGAATAACATAGGAGAGACCTAGGATGACACATTGAGCTGGATGAACCTCTTATATATTAAATAATATATCTGAATCATTGTCTAAAAATTCATAGAAGGATATATCCCATTGGGTTTTAGTTGAATCTTATATGAACTAATCATCATAACTATTTTTATATCTAAATCCGATTTTTGTGGTAGCATCACAAACTCCCTGGGAAAAATAACGAGACACACCCGAAGAAACTATAGAACCTCATCTATCTATGATTTTTGTGATTCTGTAGGATAATAATCCATTAATGATAGAAGTTTTAACACACATATACATCCAACCCAAAAAATACTATCAGTAATGAATACTATAAACTAGACATCCACAATTGAGAACATTACTATACTATTAAATTATTAGATAATTGTGTAAAAAATACAACCAATCAGAGACCATAATGATATCATAAAACAAAATATGAAGCAACAATATGTCCCACAATATTTATGTGGACATATAATTAGGTTACACATCGGGAATATATAACAAAACTATTATATACATATATTATAATTTTTAGAACCAAGGGAACAGATATCCCCTCTATGTCTATTCTATGATAATAGAATAGAGAAGGTTCAACAGAAAAGGGTGACTCTCATCAATAAAAAACAAAAATGAATGGAAGAAAATAAATTCATTAGACTACTAATGATATTTAGAAACTAAATCACCCCTACCACCACTATATATTACTAATCATTCCTAGTTATTACGCCTCAATTATATGGGTATAAGCCATAAACATACTTCAGTCGATGTCTCTATAGAAGAGGAAGATATTCTGGACATATTATACCTAATACATCCCCTTTTGGAATAGAATAGATCTACTTCTCCTATGTCTAAATCGGCCTCCTTAGAAATTTCTTTTCAGGATTCTATTGAACTAATAAAATAATCAATATTCACATGAATTCTAGAAACTGGTTGTATTGATGGAAATCAATCCCCCTAATATAAAATTTCACACTAATGTATTTGAGAAATTACTGTAAAACACTATAACTATAAGTATGGAAATTCATTTTTTCATATAAACTCTCATTAGTTAATCATCTCAATAAGTTATAATTTCTCTTGAACCTCTAAATATAAAAGAAACATAATGGGATTAACTTAATAGTGGATAAAAATATGGATTTCCACTTTAATACATATATCATGTAACATGGTATTCTAATAGATGTTAGAGAAAATAAAATTTAAACCTTGATGTTTATCCAAATTTATTGTTAAAAATTCCCTTATAATTTGAAAGGATATATAGTCTATTTTATTCCATAATATTCTAAGAAACGAACTCTTCAAAAAAATATTTCATATGGAATATTAATGGAACATAGTCCCCTTTCAAAATATCCAACATATAACATCCAACACTAATGCAGAGTTCCCACATCAATCAAACTACCAAAGAGACCTAGCACCCCCACTAGTTCTTTGATTCAACTGATGGAAATCTCTACATCCAATAACCATCTACTTCTCTATTAAAATATATAACAATTACCTAATAATTCATCAATTCATATCACTAAAATATGTGAAATTTCTTCTCAGTTACCACATCCACGAATATCAGATGATCCATTGTGTGATCAAACAAATCAACCAATAAGAAAACCCATTACTAAAACCACTCATGTAAAATGATCATAATCCATAGATAAAATATAAATAAGTGTTTCTTAATCTTGGAAGTAATTAATTTTACTCAAATTTAATTATTTCATGTTATCATAGTCAAAATTTCCCAATAACCCCAATTAATACAATAAAAATGTCTGACATGATGAAATTTTTTCTCACTGATCTCTATGCTATAAGATACACAACTTCACATGGACATTTGGTATTCATAGATTACATGCATCAGGTCACTAGAATATTAATCTCTCATATCCTAGAATGTCTTCCCTGGCATATTTCATAAATCGTGATCAACTTACTTCAATTACTTACTATCCCATAAGATACTCATTATTACATAATTTGAACCCCATACTATCACTCAACTATATGATTATGATAAAAAAAATTCAAGAACACCTCCATCCAATGGTAACCCCAACCCCCAGACAAGAAATAATTATTGAGAGACAATTACCCATGAATCCCACCTCCAGTAATTCATGGGTTAGAAACTAGCACTAGAAAATTAAAATCAAAAAATAGGGGCCTTATCTATAATATTATCATGATCAAGATATTTGATAATTCATCCCAAATAAAAATATTTACAAAATATAAAATGATAACTAAAAACACTACACAATTCATTCATTTAATGATATTATATAGATAAATGTATCTAAATAAATTAATAAATTAGAAGATAGGGAAATGAAATAACAAATTTCTCATGGTTTGAGCAATTATTGTCCATCACGGTCCACATGGTCTTCCTAGTAACATAAAAAAATGTTTTAATGCATTTTTTTAACGTATAAGTACACTCATTAAGATATTTAAATTCTATCATGCACATTTTAATTGATAATACTAACGCACCAGAGAGAAAAAACGTGATCCAACAACACCTAAACAGAACAACAAGACAAACCCATCCTTCATAATGCATACCCACCTGATACCATACCTAAGTACATAAATATATTATCAATAATATGGATAATTGGTACTCCACATGAAATTATGATGATTCTTTTTGTCTCCATCCACAATTTTATTTTTCCTGGTTCTCCCATGTCCTCTGTATAATAAATCACATTCCACCTCACCAAAAGCATGATCATGTCACATCTATACTTTAGTCACCAAGGATATTTTCTCATATCACTGCCCCATATCATGGTTACATCAATCATTTCCAATAAAGACCATCTCTATCACATCACATCACAACAACATATATAGGGAAGTTGGGTATCTTGTTCATGAATGAAATCAACCTCATGCCTTTCCCCTACCATGAGTGATCCAAACATTAAGATATTCTATCTCATCTCATATCACCCAAAAAACATATATCGTAACATTGTATTATGAGTACATCTTATTTGACTTATAACCATCACATCATAAGAATATCAACCTCACCTAGAAGAGATTGAGGTAAATACTAGATATCCAATCATCCATCCTCACTAATGATATGTTTTAAAATGAACCCCATATATATATATGGTTATCATCACATGATTCTTTATATTTGAGTGGGGAATATATAAAAAAAAATTAATAAAAGTAATATATGTAATAGTAAAACACAACCCCACCAATTAGTTTAAAACTATAATACCAACTGACACACAAGTTACACCACATTCACATCCATAACTAAATTTTTAATATCATTAAACAAGGCATAATCATCATTTCACATTTCATTAACATTGTTAGTTTTAGGTAATCCCAGAGTCATATTAACAACAAATTCTTTATATATAACCTCTTAATTTTACAACACAATATTAAATATTAATTTTTTAACCATTAAACTCAATCAATTTCAGTTAATCATTATCCATTTAGTTTCATTAATAACAAATCATATAGAAAAAGACATTAAAAAACAATCAAATAACTGAGAAATTCATGACAAAAGATCCAATACATAACCATCATTTGACATCTATATCAATTTTCATAAAAACTTTTATTATCCACTTGAAATATAATATTCTCATTATTTAACAACCCACAACACTCATAAACATCTCTACCGAACAATATAACCACAAAAATCACATTAATACAAAATACAACAACAATACATGATAACACTTTTTAAATCATCATATGACATTTTTATGATCGATCAATGGGTTTTAAATTACATTCACATATTTATTTCCATGTAATTCAGGCCTAAACCATATGTACTATTGAAACCAATATATTATAATATTATAAGTGATATGATATTTTAAAGAACGGTGATGAAAAATAATAAATTATACCACATAGATACAGCAATCACAAATATTTCACAAGAAAATCCCCTAAAAGACCATGATTTTATAATGGATATTTATCTTGGACAATCTAATGTCATGATAATTACCAATGATATATAAGAATTTTAGAAATTTGGTGTTCAATTTAAATTCATTTAACCATTTCATTATAATTATTTTTCTAGTGAAAACAATATTTTCATAGTGACACTTTAGAAGACTCCTCATGCATGATTCATATGATTAAAAGGGAAGGATCAATTACCTACAAGGATGCTTCCAATTGACAATTCAACATTTCTATAATTGAAATGCCATAACTAATGTCCATATTTATGGAGAAAACCACTACCATTATTGAACACATCATCCAACAATATATCACTCAAAAAAACCTAAAAAAGGATTTAACTTTGAAGAAACCAACCTAAATAAATAAAGAGGGTACAATTTTGGGGGGCAAGAGAAAAAAACGAACTATAACCACCATAGAAACCTACAAGACCAAAATAAAATGGTAATAAATTGTAATTAGAGTTACCCCTTGGGAAGAATATGGGTCACTCATAAAATTAATAAAATAATGGAATTGTGTGGGACATATATGGGTCCTAAGAATTTATAAAATGACAGAAAATAATAACCCAATGGTGTATAAAATTTGTATTTGTCATTGTAAATGCTAGATTAATGGGGAACATGGAATAACCCACCCTTTTACACCATATTTTTCCTTGTTAATGGACTCTCTGATATTAACATATAATCAGACATCCTAGATCATATTATACATAAAAGGGTTTATGGAATTGAAAAATACAATGTTGTAGGTCTTATAAACAAATAATAGGGGCATTCAAAAACCAATATTCATGGGGGAGGAACCTCATGTTTTTAAGAACACCCAGAAACTAAAACCCCTGAATCTACACCACATCCTGATATCCACATTTCAACTATTATATCATTTTTAGTAGAACAAACAACACATAACCTATATCCCTGCATGGTAGTTAGCTTCTCTACACCACAATGGACACTATAATTGTGAAGACTCATGATACATGTCATATAGCATCTAAAATATAAAGTGGAACTCCCCAACATATCTTGAACACCTCTAATCTTAATGAAACTTTTTAAGAGGCACTTGTCTCATGAATAATTCAAAATTAATAGACTTGAACGTCATGTCCAGTATAACCACCCTCTTAGAAAATGAAAAATCCTTTTTTTCATATGGTTACTATAACAGCCAAATATGTTAAGAAAAATTATTTTAAAAAAATTTAATTTCTTGGAAATTTCATGTTTCACACAACCCCGTGTTTAAAAACATACAATATAATAATAAAATGTTATTATTTAATGTGAGACTTATTTTATAGAGGTGGGATAAGTGGGAATGAATATGAGTAAAAAAATAAATAAATAATAATTTTTATATTTTTATAATATAAATTAAATGGATTTCAAATCATCATAAAAGAATTAAGAATAAACTCACATTAAATGTATTTTTACTGTTTAAAACTATTTTTCAGATGATATTTGTTTAATCAAGTTAAATATAATTTTATAATATTTGAAAATAGTTCAATAAAATTTATATAGTTCATATTTAGTCAAATATATTATCATTTATTTAAAAAATTTATAGGCATTGGATAAGAGTAAATATGGTTTATGATTAAAATGTATTTTTTAATCCATTTCATTATGTTGTACACAATTATTAAATTTTTTGTTATAAAAATTTTTGTCTAAATATTGATAAAATGAAATTTATTTTTGAAAAAACATGTAAAAATTTTCTAAAATAGAGTTTTTTGAATTGTTTTAATATTTATTTTTCTATGAATATTTAATATTTAAAACATTCGTTATAATTTCTATTTTTTTATTGTGATAAAAAAAATATTTTTATTAAATGTTTATAGATAAAATTTAATGAAAATATATTAATATTATTTTTTAAAAGTCATTTGATTAATGTTTTTTAAATTTTTTATAAAAACATTATCCAAGAATAAAACAACGTTCTTTGGAAAAAAAGTTGATGGGTTTACGAGTTTTATTTAAATTTAATTTCTGAAACTTCTCTGTATTAAATATAGAAAATATAAAAAATATATTCAATATATATAATATAAATAATTTAAATATGGTTATATGTTTAATCATATTTTCTTGTAAAAATAAATTGAAAAAAATTAAAATATTATTTACAAAGGTTATATTTAATATTGGGATTACAAGAACATGAGTAAAAAATAAGATTTCGACCAAGATAGGATGATTATTTGATAAATTCCATATAATATTTATAATCATGAGGACCCCATTATTATATTTTATATATTTTATTTTTATGCTTACATGATAAATTACCTTGTTTACGATCTAGTTACCATGATAAAACAAAAATGGTAAAATTGAGTTGCCTTATTTGTAAAGCGAATAACATGTTTAAATCATGATTATTTATTAAATTATCATGTTTTTATCAATATTATCCTACATAAACACCAGTATATATTTATCATTGAGGCATGTGGTCTGAGAGTGACTTCATGTTATTTAGTGTTTTTGGGTATTGAAGAAAATGACACTTTACAGATATTAAAGGGAACCACCACTTCAATTTTATTCATACATAAATAGAATTTATTCATAATAATATCTCTCCAAATTATAATTCTTAAATCCCAACCCATGGCCCAGAGAACATGGATTCATTAAAAAACATAATTTGTTCGATTTTAGGGAAAACTAATAGAGATTATATGAATGGATATTTATTCTTCTTAACTAGGATTTTATTAATTTTTTTATCCATCTATCTATACAAAATATTCTAAAAATATTAAAATAATTACAAAAGTTTCATAAATATATGTACATGTTACTCTGTTAATGTAATATACTATATTAATAATCTTTTCAATCTAATGGGAAACAAAACCGATTATCAGTTTTATAATGGACTTCCTTCTCCGCAACTAAAAAAATTCATTGTCTATCACTACATATTAGGTATACATATAATTTGGGATTTAATATATATATATTTTATTTTAGAAATATTTAATATTATTGAATAAATAAATAACAAATACCACTGTACATTCTAAACTGTTTGAAAACCAGAATTTCACTCTTGAAAATGAGTGGACAAACACCTATACGAAGAAAAGTTATTAATTTTCCATTTTGATAATACATGGATGGTAAAGATGAAAATTTTAGTGAAAATATATTATATTTTTGGTAAATATTGACTATTTAAGGTGAAAAAAATTTGAAAATTCTCTACTTCATCTATGGAAAAGTGAAAACATCATTCATCTGTACCTATGGCCTGCCTTCTCCAAGAAATAATTATTCCATCTTCTAATGTCATTTCAGATCATTTTAAATATCAATATAATGAATATAAAAGATTTATATATTTTAATGGGTCAGACCCTCATATTTATTTACTTCTCTAAACTCTTTGTGTTGGGGTGTCCTCGACACCGTCGGTGAGTCAAGTGGATGTCAGTTTCGGTGGCAACATGACACCATGGTGTTACCTATATGTGCCACAGATCGGTCACACTGATCAGTTCCACTAGTTGGTCTCACTGATCATTATCTCACTTATCAATCTCACCATTCAACTTTACTGATCAGCTTCCCCGATTTTCTTCACATACCGTCTTCACTAATCAACATTATGTGTCACATTAACTGATCCACCACACCAATTAGCTTCAAAGATCAACTTCATATTCACTGATCCCATTCACTGATTGAATTTACTGATCAGCTTCACCAACTAGATTCAACGATCAGCTTCACTTATCATCTTCACCAATCTACTTCACCGATCGGCTCCCCTGGTCAGCATCACTGATCTTGCATCACAGATCATTTTAACTAACTACATTCACTGGTTAGCTTCACAAATCTACTTCACTGATCCACTTCAGTGACTAGATTCACAGATCAGCTTCACCAATTAGCTTCAGCTATCTCCTTCACTAATTGGCTTCACTGAGCAGCTTCACCGATTAGCTTAAGTGACCTGTTTTACTGATCTGTTTCAGTTACATGTTGCATTTATTTTTTTATCTCTCGGCTTCAGCTATCATCTTCACTGATCAACATCACCAACCCTCTTCATTGATCATGTCCACCAATTCACTTCACCAATATGATTCAACTTCAATGATCAACTCCACTTATCCACTTCAATAATAAACTCCACTAATCTACTTCACGATCTGCTTCACCGATCAACATCACCAATCAAATTCAATAATGAGATTCACCAAGTTAGCTTCACTAATCAGCTTCACTGATCAGATTCAGCGATCCGCATCACATATCAGTTTTAGTGATCAGCTTCCCAGATGAGCTCCAACAGACAACTTCACTAATCAGTCATATAGGTGTGTCAAAGTTTCATTCCCCATTTTCCTCGTAACTTATCATTTATTATTAAATAAATCATTAAAGTATCATGAATCTGTTTTAATGGCCATAAATGATATTTTAAATACCCTATGTGTGGGGAGACCTATGGGTTACCAAAATTTGTTGCTTTTCACCCGATTTTACCAGGTTTCTTTAAATATCTATTAACTAACAACCATTACCTCCATCATATCGAATGAGAATTTTTTAAATGTCAATAAATTATAATGTGTACAACCTCCCAACCACATGTCCAACCCAAAATTTACTTTTTTTTATCTCCTATATTTCAGATCTCGTTAATCTAGGATCGGTCCTTTTAACACACTGAGATCATAGTCTTCCTTGGTCGCTTTCTTTTAATTTGTGTGCATGGATTCACTCTTTCAGTGATTAATCATGCAGCCATTCATCATCTGGGATTGGGTTTATCCTTCACCTCTCTTTAACAATGCATCATGCATGGAAAATATAATGATATTACCTTGGTAAGTAGATGAAACAAAACATAGTGACAATAAAAAATATGCCTATTAATGAATGAAGGGGTGTGAATAATGATGATAGTGATGTTATATTAATTTTACCATTGTTTTTTGTTGAGATCTGTATTGGCATATGTCTAATAAAACCCATGATTGTTTGTGGTCTTTGTTTAATACTAATAAAGCTCTATTTTCTGGGATAACCTTGTGATTGATTGGATATACCATGGAAATAGATTAATCACAAAAATTAGGATGACTAAATAGATTCCCAATGAATTATAATCCTTGTATCGTCACCTCAGTTAACCAAACTAAAATAATGAACTTAATGAATGATATGTTTAAATCTAAAAACTCAATTACCCTGTTCAGGTATTATGCATGTTTGTTTTATTTGATGCTTTTTGTGGTGACGTAGAGGGTGATGGAATATTCTGGATAAGAATTTGTTGGCATGTGAATCAGAGACCATGTAGATCCAATATGTTTGGGCTTGTTTCGGTTGTAATATTTTGAGTAATCTCACAGGTCCCTTTTTTTGTCGTTTCTTCACAAGAGTACTGAATTAGAATGCTTAACTATTTTTCTAGCTGTTTTGTTTCAGTAGTTGTTTTTGTCTTATGGTTATGCATGTTACTTGACCATTAGTGGGGGAAATTTTATATTAAATCACCTGAATATGATAATAAGAACTTGTGAAATGGTGGAATTTTTTTGATAGAAATGGGTTTTTCTCTGGTTATGGTTGTTGTGCAGTTGTGCATTTTGGGATAACAGAAAAAGTGGTTATGTGCGGTCCAGTTTTTTGATTCGGAACCCTTAAGTTGGGATGATTGCTTCTTTACAAATATTTATAATATTATGTTCTTCTGTTTCTTATAAACACCCCACATATGTTGTGCACTTCATGCCGAACACCCCCAATAAATAGGGGATGGTGTTTTTTCGAACATTCTTATGAGTGTATGGTCATTTTCTCCCTTATGCTTCCTCTCCAAGGTATCCCAATATTTTTTGTGTAGGCATTGATAGCCAAATGGTCATTATAGACCAAGACTCTTCTGGTAGACTGTGATGTGGTAGTTTGCCCAGGTGTTTGTGGGAAGCATTATTTTCTAAGTGTCTTCAAGATGAGTCCTAGCTATTTTGGTGCAATGAAATTGGTTGTTGAGGGCCATGATTATTTAGGCGTGGCAATGGTTGTTGTGGGCCAGGTGCTTATGAGTGTGGTTATGTGTGGTTGTGGTGAACCAAGTTTCTGCAGGTTGTATATATGTGTGGTTGGGATGCCCTGTATATTTAATATTGGGGGAGGTAGTGGGACTGTTGTGGAACCAATGGGGGAGGTCGGAAGCATAAGAAGCCCTATATAACCATGGAAAAAGTTGTGCAGTGTCCACAAATATCATTGTTCAATTAATATTAATTTACCTTACTTGTGTTATTTGAGGAGTGTTACTTAGTGAGGCTAGGTGGATAGTTTCCTTGCAAGGTGATTTTGTTGTCTCTATCTCTCACGTGACATTATAAAGCCTACCCACTTGTGCACAAGATCTTTTTGTTTTCCCTAATATGAATACCTATATACTAACCCTATATATATAAAACTACTTTTAGGTTTCCAAAAAGGACTTTGTGGACCATGATAGACATTTCTAGCTCTGGCTTCATGAGTCATCATTGCTTCTTTTCATTATTTTGTTATTTATTTATCTACGTTTTCATGTCACATGTATCAGTTTATATTGAACATTCATATGTGAATTGATTATATATATAATTTTACTTTTAGTTTTTTGAGTTTTTTTGGAATTACTATGTTATCTCTAAATAATATTAAATAAAAAGGTTAATTCATTCCATTTTAGGTGAGATTATATAACCTTGTTTCCATGAACCACTTCGGGTCATATTGATGTCAGGACAATGGGGTCATTATTTCTCCTTCAACATGATAAAGGAATGGTCTGGCTGTTTTTTGACACTTTCCACATTACGATGAAGGTGGGTTGAGAATAAGTGTTATCAAAGGCTGATGGTTGAGAGATAAGATGGAGTTCGAGGTTAGGCACACTTTGGATTGTATTGAATGGTAGAAAAATGTTGTTTGACAAACATGATTCATGAAATAGGCCAGATAGGACCAGCTAGGAAACTTGATTTTAGCCCCCCCCCCATTATCTAATGCAAGGACTATGGGCGTACCAAACAAGTAGGTGAGGAAACTCTGATTCTGAGGTAGAGACCCTTGGAAAGGTACATGTCTCATAATGACTTTCATTTGTTTGTGTCTTGGGTGTTTTAGGAGTTTTAAATAAATTAAATGTTTATGAAAAAAAATATTAATGGAATCTTATACACTACTCGGGAAAAAGAATTTCCTATTTACCATTAAATTATGGAATCCAAACAAAACCCACTAGTGTTATAAGAAATCAAGAACCAAGAGGAAGATGTGGTTCATCAATGGAGGATTGACAGAGAGAAATACGATGGCATGTGGTAGATGTCTCTATGTTCTTTCAAATGAAAAACCCCTATTTTTTATGAGATAAGTGTTTCTGACATAGAGATAGAGGGCCAGATTGAAGAGCTAGTGATCACCTTTACCTTGATCTGTGCACTGAGAGTGTATTGGGTTCCATTGGTAGTCAGTAATATGAGGGGATTAGTGCATCAATGGTGGATGCTCTACCTTAGAGAGATGATGGAGATTGAGGTTTATTGGACCTACATTGATAATAAGTTTTAGGGGGAATTTGTTTTTTTCTACAATGAATGCCCAGAATTGGAAAGAGATGCTCTCCTCCTAGCATTGGAGAATGTTAGTAAGACAGTTGGTGATCATGTTCAAGGATATCTTTCAATTTACTCTAGACCTCATTCTAGATGAGGAGTCTCTGGCGAGAGGTTTAGAGGAAGAAATCCAACCTTCTCAATAGTTTTTTGTTTCTCAATTCCCTATAATGACGTATTAAGACGTTCAGAAGAATGCTGGAGTTGTTTAGAGGAAGAACACACATGGGGGTGTGTTACGAGAGGGGATACAGTTGAGCTCATCAAAGGGGAAGGCCATCAGTAGCTGGCCCCCAGCATTATGGCCTTCAAGGTTTCAGCCGATGAAGAGCATGCCTCAGCAGTTCCTGTTTTGGTCTCATGGCCCTCACCCTTTCTCTAAGGGCTTAAGAATAAGATTATTTATCTATGTTAGACATGTGAATCTTGGAAATTAATTCCCAAAATGGGTGCAGTGTAGTGGGGGTTGGTAGTTTTTGCACTAACCTCACATGTAACAGTTTCTAGCCAGGACTTTTCAGCAGCATCATCAGCAGAGACAACAAGATACATCTCCATTGAGAGCAGACATTGCAGGAGGGGATCGACCTCATGGTACTCCTTATGTAACTCTACCTAGATGTGGTTGGTGAGGTGGCCAACAGTTTAGTTGTAGGGGATCTGGGCGTGGGATGTTTTACACCGTAGAGGTAGGATTTTCATGAGGGTTGGATGTCATTCTATGTAAGATCAATTTGATTAGTACTATTTCATGTTCCTTATTTTATTTAGGATATTAAAACTCCATTGTTACTCCTATTCAAAACCATGCCTTTGACCAAGACGTAAAAAGACTCTCTATGACCCTAGTGTCAACTTATCCATTTTGGGGTCAGACAAGTCTATTTGATGTTTTTCAAGGATACAGACTGATGTTGGGGCCACATCAGTCTATTTGGAATCTATTTTTTACGGAAAATGTAGCCATAAGATGTCATCCATGTCATCGACTGACTAGTTTTGGTGCATGATATTAATAAATACTTTATGAGAAGAGTCATTTTCTCTGACATGGATGGTTGACGTGGAGATTTTTTAAGCGAATGATGTTTTCATATGGGGATCCATCGTGTAGAGCCTTTTCTTTCTAATATGTCTGAGCTATCAGCTAAATCAGTGGATTCAAAGATGATTAATGTTCTAGGAGTGTTCAGATAGGTCCTAGATGTTTTTTTGTGGAGGTTGTGAATCTACCCCCTCATTGTAACCTTGAGTACTTGATAGACTTACGACCAGGTTCCTATCCAATTTCGATGGATCCTTATCAGATATAAGAATCTGAGTTTTGGGATATGAAAATTCATATTGATGATCTAATGAATATGGGTTTTTTTGGACCCATCATGTAACCATGGGGTGCTCCAGTAGTATTCTTGAAGAAGGAATATGCTGTTCTTATGATCTGAATAGACTACTAGATACTAAATTAGGTAACGGTCATGAACAAAAACCCTCTCCTGAGGATAGAAGATCTCTTTTCCAAGTCTAGGGAGATGTTTGGATCCAATTCATCTATGTTATGTGTATCACAGGTTAGGGGTGAAATAAAGAGATATCCTGAATACTGCATTTAGGTGGAGGTATGGGCAGTTGGTGTTCATAGTCATGTCATTCGGTGTTACGAATGAACATGTTGTGTTCATGGGGATCATGTAAAATATTTTATGGGCATTCCTCGACTAGTTCATAATTTTTTTCATCGATGCCTTCTGGATCTACTCAAGATTAGAGGAGATACACCCTGATCACTTTCGGATGGTCTTGGAGATCCTTCGACACCACTAGCTCTCTGGGGTGTTGGAATATTGTAGGTTAATGACATTAGAAGATCACTTCTATAGACATGTGGTTTATTGGAAGGGGTATCCATAGATCCTTAAAAGGATAATGTGATATTTTCTTTGGAAGTAACCACGAAAATGACTAAGGTTTGTAGTATTCTGGGTCAGGAAGTCTATTATCAGAGGTTTGTACCTGACTTCTCTTGATTTTCCACTCTTCCTATAGTTTTTACTAGAAATAAAAATGCCTTCATGTGGAGTGAGTTGTGTTATTAAGATTTCAACTATCTGATGGAATGGTTGGTCTGTGATCCAGTGCTCAGGTTTCTAGAGGAAGGGGTGGTGTTTGAGTACTTTTGTGATGCTTCTAGTCTTGTCATGTGGTGTTTACTGATGCAGCATCAGGAATTATCTCTGATGGTAATTGGTAGTTATGTCCTCAAGAGTTTAAAAATATCACCCATGACCTATATCATGTTGTATTAGTGGTTGTGTTGATTTTGTCGTGGCATTACCTCATTAGTGAGAAATTTGTGGCTGTTACATATTTTAAGAGTTTGAGGCATATTTTTACCTAGTGGGAATGAAACATCAAAGGTGGGTGGAGTTTTTTCAATACCACAACATGGATATATAATACACTAATAGTAAGACGAATGATTTGGCCTAATACTTTTAGCAGGATGTCGCAGAGGGAAACTATTCCGGAATCTGTTGATGCTTGGATGTCGATGGGGGATTTGGCTTCCTTACACTTGGATGAAAGCGTTTATGGTGGTATATGCTATTTGTTTCAGATGATAGAGAATTACTCTATTTTGAGATAGTTGGAGGAGTCTCAGTATGGAGACTCATAGAGTGAAGTGATGCACAATCATGTTGACCCTTGAAATGACACATCAGACAATTGTCAGAACTGGATACTTTTCCATTGAAAGTTGTTTCTCCTAGAGACTATTCATTAGAGAGTTTTATGAAAGTTATGTAACTCCGCCCTAGTAGTACACTCAAGTGTTTTGAAGATGTTTTGAGGCTTGATGAAATTATATTGTTGGATCATAGTGAAGTGGGTAGTGGAGGATGTTGTGGAAATGTGCCTCATGTGTCAACAGGTGAATGATGAGAACCATGTTCTTGATGGATCATTGATTCCCATAGACGTTTTTGAGTTGAAGTGGGATGAGGTCTCAATGGATTTCTTCACTTTACTACACAAGTTTCTAAGGGGCTGCGATGCTATCTAGGTAGTGGTAGAGCGAATGATGAAATCTGCTCACTTCTTTGTGGTCAAGGAGTCGAGTGCGGTTGATACCATATCTTAGAGATAAGAGTATGAGGTTGTACAGATTCATGGAGTTCTATAGTCTATAGTCTCAGATCGGGATGCATGGTTTTTCTCATGAGTCTGGAGTGGATTGCGACATGGTTTTTGCACCCATTTATGCCTTAGCGCTGCTGTCCACCCCCTTACAAATGGACAGACATAGCTTACCATCCATACATAGGAGGATATTCTACGGACATGTGTTTTTCACATTGGAGGATCATGGGTATAAATTTTTACATTATTATAGATTTATTTTAATAATATATAGCACTCTACTATTGGCATGGAACAATTTGAAGCCTTGTACGGGATTCCATGTCGTTCACCCATGTGATTGACCGCTGTTGGGGAGGCAATTTTTCATGACACAGAAGTAGTGGAGTGCTAAATAGAGAATGTTCGACTTGTACGTCAAATGATGAAGACAACCCATGACACGATGAAGTCATATGCCAATTGTAGGAGGAGGCCCTTGGAGTTCGAGGTTGGAGATCTTGTGTTCTTGATGGTTTCACCTCAACCATGATAGGGATGGTTCAAAAAGGGGAAAAGATCACTCCTAGGTTCATAAGGCCTTTGGATGTGTTGGGGAGATTCGGTGTGGTGGCATATGAGATGGTGTTTCAACCTCATTTGTAAAGGATCCATCGAAGATTCCACAGCTCCCATCTTCATCGAAATCTACTTGAAGACTCCCTTGTCATTGATGGGGGATAATATGTTATAGGGGATGAAGATGCATTCATAGAGTTACTAGAAATGATTGATGATCAAAAAGACATGGTGATTCATCTACAAACCATTCCTTTGGTTCTGGTGTAGTGGAGGCACTGTGGACTCAAGTAGAGTACATGTGAGCATGAGGCTGAGATGCGCGCCTAGAACCCAGAGCTGTTTTGAGTTGCTGTTATGATCCTTCTTGATGTTCTCATTTTTTTACATGAAGTGATGTAAGTCTGACCATGATTCATTATGAGATGAGTTGTATCCATTAATTTTCAAAAGTGTATGAAATATTCTGATGTGTGGCGACGGTAGAACAAGATTTCTAGTCAGGACTCATTAGTGTTGTTGCGATTAAGCCCATGTGGGTGAGTATGTGCGGCCCAAAAAAGAAAATACCAAGACATGGAATAAAAATCCACATAATACATGGGTCAGTACAATTTAATTATTGGGGTTCGTATGGCTATTTGGGGTGGGTTTCCCTCAATAGGAATAATATGATGTGGGTGTTCAGACCCCTCTATTTTATCTGGGTTACTCTTGAATTCTTGAGGACGATAATAGTTTAAGATGTATCTGATGTAATAGCCCAAACACTCTTGATCCATTACATTCCAAAATTCAAAGTGTTGGGTGGTCCTGGACACCATCAGTGAGTCATGAGGATGTTGTTGTCAGTGGAAAAGTGGTGTCACCTATAGGTGCTACTGATCGGTCTCATTGATTGGTGTCTCGCCAATCTATCTCATCGATTAGTTTCACTATTCATCTTCATCAATCAGTGTCACAATTTAGCTTCACTAATCAGCTTCACAGATCCACCACACTGATCTCCTATACATATTAGAATCACTAATCAACATCAGTAATCTTTATCATAGATCAGCTTCAATGACTAGCTTCACCGATCAACATCACAGATCATCTTCACTGATCTACTGCCCTGATCTACTTTACAGATCATCTCCAACAATTTGATTCACTATTCTCCTTCACTTATCTGATTCAATGATCAGCTTCGCCAATCAGCTCCACTGATGAGTGTTAGCTTCACCGTTCAGCCTCACTAATCATCTTCAATGATTGGCTTCAATGATCAGATTCACTGATAGGCTACACTAATCAGCTTCACCGATCATCTACTACGATTATATACATAGATCAGCTTCAGTGATCAACTTCACTGATCTACTCCCCCGATCAACTTCATTTATCGTCCATAGAGGCGTGTTCGGGATTCTTTACCCATTATCTCGTAACTTCTCCTTGAAGATTAAATACATCTTTAAAGAATCTTAATGCCATTTTAATGCACATTGATGATATTTTAAATACCATATGTGTGGGGAGACCATTTGGTTACCAAAATTTGTGTTTTATCACCCACTTTTACATGTTTTCACCAAAAACCCGTTATCTAACAAATTTTTCTCCACCATCTTGAAGGATAATCATTAAAATATCAATAAATTCTAATGTGTCCAATCTCCCAGCAACATGGTGATCCCCGGATTCACTTTTTAATGATCTTTGAGACACCACATCCTATAACACTATGATCAAGACTTTTAACACATTGAGATCTTTGTCTTCCTTGGTCCCTTTTATTTTCTTGTTTGTGCTGGGAGTCCCTCGTTCAGAGAATAATCATACACCCATGCTGGAGAAATTTCCAATAATCCTTGGAGTCCATGTAGTTTTCCTCTGCACATCATGCATCCCCAATTATTAGTGCCAGGTGAAATCATCAATCTATGATCATCTAGGAAGGGGTCTTCCTTTTCCTCTGATTAACTATGCATCATGCGTGGAAAATATAATTATATTCCATTGGGATGTAGATGAAACCGTCCATAGTGACGATAATAACCAGACTATTAATGATTAATGGGTTGGGAATAATGATGATGATGTTTTTGTGTTATTTTTTCAATTGTTTTTATGTTGTGAGTTATATGGGATTTGTCCACTAAAAATCAAGGTTGATGGTGTTTTTCATTCTGCACTGATGAAGCTATTTTTTTCTAGATAACCTTATGATTGATTATATGTATCATTGGAACTGGTTATTAACATTAACATGGTTGACTAAATGGATTCCCAATGAATATGAATCATTCTGCAATCACCTCAGTTATTCATATATAATGAAGGATCGTAATGAATGGTTTTATTAAATCTTAAAACTCCCTTACATTGTATGGGTACTATGAATGTTTTTTCTATTTGATGCTTTGTGTGGTGATGTAGAGGGTGATTGAATATTCTGGTTGATAATTTTTTGGCCTATGAATAGGAGACCGCGGGGAGCCGATATGTTGGTGCTTGGTTAGGTTCTAATACATTGAAGGATCTCACAGATCCCTTTTGTTGTTGTGACATTACAAGAGAATCAGGTGTGAAATCGTATATGTTTTCCTAGATAATTCATTTCATTATTTGTTTTTGGATTATGGTTGTGCATATATGTTGACCAGTGATGGGTGAAGATTTAAATAAAATCACATGAATACAATAACGATAACTTTTTCAATAGGGGAATTTTTTTGAGAGGAATTTTTTGTGATTGGGTTACGGTTGTTGTTCAATTTTATTGGTAGGGATAACTTCAATAGTGTTTGTGTATGAGTTGTTTCATTGTTTCAGATCCCATTAGATGGGATCAGTTCTTGTTTATCTATACATATAATATTTTTCTTTTTTGTTTCTTATAAGAACCCCAAACATGTTGAGCACTTCATGGCGAACACCCCAATATCATGGGGAAGTGTTTTTTTCTCTAAAATATTATGATTGTATGGTTATTAGCTAAATTCATCACCCTATCCAAAGTATCTCATGATTCTTCTGGTAGGATGTGACGACATAAGGTTCATTATAGCCCATGAATGTTGTTGTAGGGTATGTTGTGGTAGTTGGCCCAGGTGAGTCTGGGAAGGTTTATTTCCCAAGTGTCTTCGGAACACGTACTACGTGCTTTCAGGCCTAAATGTGGTTGTTGTGGACCTGATGTATTCGGTTGTGGCAATGGTTGTTGTGGACTAGGTGTCTGTGGGCATGCTTATGTGTTGTTGTGCCAGCCCAGGTGTTTCTAGGGGGATAGATGTGCGGTTTGGATGACCAATATAGTTTCTGTTCGGGGAGGTATTGGGATTGTTGATAAACCTATGGGGGGGGTCTGATTAATAGGATGTCCAAAATAACAAGGGGGAGAGTGGTGCAGGGTACCCAAATATCGATGTGCTAATACTATTACATTAACTTACATGAATTATTTGGGGTGTGTGAAATGGTTAAAAAAGGTGGATAGTTTCCTTGCAAGGTTCTTTGGTTATCTCTATTTATCCCAATACAGTATAATGACTCACCACTTTTTCACAATAGCTTTTGTTTTTCCATACTAAGTATTCATGTATACTAACCCTACATATATAAACTAATTTCATGTTTCTTGAAGGACATTGAAGACCGTGACAGACCGTACACGCTCGGGCTTCAGGAGTAGTTGTTTCTTCTTTTCTTTATTTTGGAAAAAAAATTTCTTAGATTTATTCTACCATGTATCAGTTAATATTGAACATGAATATGGAAATTTATTTTTTTCAATAAATATACTGTTAATTTTTGGAATTTTTGGGATTTAACATCTTATCATCCAATATTTATAAATAAAAAGGATAATTCCTTCCATTTGACATGATATTCTATAACATTTGTGCGTGTTTCCACTGTGGGTCCTTCTGATGTTAGGAATCAGGGGTCATTATCTCTACTTCTACATGAGTAAGGTAGGGTCTGATTGTTTTCTGTCACTTGCCTCATCATGGTGAAGGTGGGTCATGAAAAAATGTTATCAGAGGCTGATGGTTAAGAGATAGGATTTATTTCAAGGTTAGGCACAATTATGATTTTATTGAATGGTAGGGAAATAGTGTTACAAAATATTGGTGCCTGAAATAGGCCAGAGAGGACAGGTTAGGACACAATATTTTAGGTCCCCCATGATCTGATGCACGGACTATGGGCTTATCGAACGACTAGGTAAGGATACACTGATTATATGGAAGAGACCCTAGCAAAGGTACATGCTTCATTACAATGTGTTTTCTTGTGTGTCATTGGTGTTTTGGGAAATTAATTTGAATAAAATTTTTAAGGAAACATTTAAATGGAATCATTAACACTACGTGGGCTTATGCGGTTCTTATTTTTCTTCCAATAATGGAACCGAGACAATGTCCACATGTAGTATGGGAAATTGAGTCACATGATGATGATCTGGTTGATTAGAAGATAATTTATGGAGAGGAAGATGATGACATGTGTGAGAAGACTCTAGGTTCCTTCCAAACAATGACCCACAGGAAGTACGAGGGCAATTTTTCTGACATAGAGATAGATGGATGACATGAGGAGCTACAGATCATTTATACCATGATCTGTAATGCCCCGACCCCAGCTACCCATAGTCAGTGCAATATTGCATAACATTGGCATGATCTCAAAAGATCTTGTCTCAAAAGACCGATTAGTTTAGTAGCCTTGGAAACACTAGATATATTCATAAATGATACATTACATCATAAAGTGAAAAATTTAAATAACATAGTCTCCATAGTCCACTCCCATATCCCCTTCAGACTATCCCTGCAGGTCAGTCATACAATATTTCTTCACATCCTGAGAAAAATTAAACATTGAAAGTCGTGAGCTTAGATGCTCAGTAAGGATAACAATATAGAGGAAGCTTTTATAAATAAACATAAACATTTAAGGAAATTTATAACTAAAACAAAAGCCTTTAAAACTCGAACTTCATAATAATATGGCAAAAGTAATATTAGATAATTCCATTTACTTATTCACATGGATATTCTATTGGTCAAATAATCACATACAATATCAATAATCACTTTCACAATGATGGAAACATAATGCCAGAATATCATAACCACGTAGCCAAGGCCTCGTGCCAAGACTACAAAAAATATTTTGTCAAGGCCTCATGCCAAGACACAAGTTTGTCTCATGATAGCTGTCGATGCATCGAGGAGCTATAGCGGGCTCCACCTATCACTTATTAAGTACAATGCATTCCTCATATGAACAGGTTTAAACATATCATAAACCATAAAATAATCGTATCACATAAAACATGCATAAAGGAAACATAAAATTTTCACATATAATTAACAATATATCAATACAACACATTGATATAATAAACCATTATCGAAACCATTTTCAATAGCAAAATAAATGAAAATTAAAACTTGGCTTTTATTTTTTATTTAAAAAATGTTATGGCTTGTAGAAAAATACTAAACTGAAATAATGGTCACAGAGGTGGAGAAGTCATTGTCGCTGCATACATACGAAAAAAAACATTCCCTTTTTTCATTCAGAAAAATGATTTGTATAAAAATATTCCTTTTGAGTAAAAGACAAGGGGGTTTATACACTGTATAAAAGACAGTCTTGTATTAAAACAAAATATGCCTCAATGAAAGAAGATTGAGAAGAAGTCCCTTACAAAGATCATTTATTAAATAAAATAGATCTATTATGTGAATTACCTTTATGTACACATAAAATAAAGTAAAAATACAAGATATGACATTATAATATCATGACATAATCTGAAAGTAGGAGATTAACCCAATGAACGGAAATTGGGTTAAGAAGTTCCCTTACCTTGTGTCAGACTTGACTCGATCGTTCTTTAACCTCCTGGATAAAAAACTAGAGTTAATTTATACTTTCTTAAGAACCTTTTTGAAGTTCATTATTCATCTTATATCACTTATTACCATGTTATGAACATTATGTAATTATTTATGTTAATAACGGTCGTTTTGTCGATCTTTGGTACTTGAGTCAAAAAATAAACTTCTTAAAATTACAAGTTGTTCATGTGGTAATATATCAATTACATCTAGAATTAAATTCATTATGTAGATATCATATATATCATATATATCCAGTATATACTTTCCTTTATAATATTACATAACATTTAGAGATAAGAAATGAAATGAACCGTTCATGGAGACGGTAAGCCGTACGTACGCATGAACGCTACGTTCATTTCTATTTCTTATTTTAATGGAATGAAACATAATGATATAAAATTATATTATAATTCCAGTATAATATCATATATTATATCACTTACTCCATCCTTTATACGTCCCACAAATGGAATTAACGATTAAAATCACATTGAGGGGGTGGTAGTCCGCAATTCCTCAAATGAAATTATCACATTTTCACAACATACAAAGCATAAGGATATGTTTTAAATGTAAAATACAGAAGAATAGAGATGAAATAAATATAATATATATCATAAATAAATATAGATCCATCATAATGGCCACCGTGTGAGGTGGTAGGGGAAGATAGAATAATCATCATATCGTGAGGTAGTAATTCGCCATCCACGGAAACAGTATGTTCTTAACCATTAAACATAGGTGTGTGTAAGTGTATATAGAATAATTATCATAAAAACATCCTAGTATATTGAATATACTATTTTTGTTACAAATTAAATGAATAAAAATAGTTTAGGGTGTTGGAGAATCAAAATAAAACATAAGAACATAAAATAAGACATTACCTTAAAATCGGGTAACTCTTTTTGATTTGAGACAAAGGCTTCCTTGGGAGAACTTCTGTCCAAATTGAGGCATCTAGAGTAAGATAGTGAAGTTGAGAGAGTATTTGGGTAGAGGTTGGCCGAGCCAAAGGGATTTGATGGTGTAAATAAGGTGGTAGAGGTGGGGGCCTTTTATAAGAGGAGAGGAGGGGCACTCTTGAAATGTCATGAAATGTTACTTTATTATACAATGAGTTTCAGATTTTAAGGGTCCCAAACATATATATTTCGATGCTAAGGTGACAATGGTTATAAATATTCTCATCCAATAGGTTTTTGACAAGTGTAATTCTTATATTTTACATTATCTTTTAATTTTATTTAAATCATTAATTAATGAGGTAATCGCAACATCATTATGATGTCATAAAAAATATAATTTATTTAATCTCTAAAAATTATAAAAAAATATCATGATGTAGGAAATATTTTTATATTTCCAATTAATATTTAATATTTATAGGTTAGCTTATATATAACCATGTAATAATTGTTTTAGTAAAACAACACATGTTTGAGACAATTTTATTTTTACATTAAATAAAAAGTTATTTATGTCATTTTCTTAACCAAGTGGCTCCATGGGGTCCCCAAGTTGACCCATTGATTGTCTCGGTCGGCCATGACTCATCCAATAAGGGTAGGACAAGTGTAAGGGTATTTTCATATATCTATAGTATCATTTTTACCTTAAATTTCACTAATTACCTTTCATCGCGATTAATTACACTAAAAAGTTATTATTCACCAAAAAATATTTTAATCCCATTGAACCACATTTTACTTCTTAATGATAACTATGTATGTTGTATTTTTGAAAATTAAATCATATAAGTGGTAATTTTTCATTTGAAGGAAAAATCAGTTTTTTTACTACCACTTAGTGGTTTCACTATTCATCAAAATTTGACGTTTTTCAGAACAATGCCAAAATTTCACCCTAAGATATAATTGATATTCTGAATTATAAAATAATGTTTATTTTAAAAAATTCCAAACATATAAGTTGAATTAATTAATTTTATAATTAATTCCCGCTGTCACAACAAATAGCGTGTTTTTAAGAAACAATATATATCAAAATATTGACAGTTGTTTGTGTCCAATTTCAAAGTGAAATTAATTATAATGATCAAAATTGGATAGAATGGTAAAAATATATTCTAATTATACATTAAACCCACTTAATATTATAATTTATCAACATAAATTATTTTGATTAAAAAGATGTTTTTAATTATTTTTCACTATTCATAAAAAATTGGAAGTTCTCAGAAAAATACCAAAAAATCAACATATTCTAATTTCAATATTCTGAATCCAATAATGAATACCATTTTGAAATATAAAATATATATTACATCAAAAAGTGGGTATTACTATTCATAATGGTTATTTTGATTGGCTGCGGTGTGTTAGAATCTCGAACTCGCGTACAATACAAGCTATTGCATTATTGAAAGAGAATCGTATCTTGAAAGCTCAAGCTGTTACATTCTCCCCTCATTAAATAAATTGTTTCCTCGCAATTTGAAAATTTTCTTTGAAAATAAAATGTTTAAAATAGAAAATACCTTTGTGGAAAACCCACATCGGAAATAAGGTTAATAAAATTTAGCCTTAATAAGAGGGAAAGGGAAATGAAAAAGTCACCACAAAATTATGATCTTGATAATGAGAACATTAGTGGTAATTAGAGACATATAATTGGATGAAAAATGTAAATATTTGTAGGGAGTGATCGAGGACATCAATCACAAACAAGTGTAAAATTAAGGGCCACAAAGCCTTCAATCTATGTTGATTTAAAATATTATCAGTTCAACAAGACATAAGGTATTAGGATAACACATTTTTTGTTTTAATATCCCTTTACTAAAGATTAAGAATTAATTTATTCATAGAATAATAGATAGGTATATATATTTATGCTTGACAAGTAGAGTTTCAACCTTCAACTAATTTCTACCACAAACTCATCTTTCAATCAAAATGATAATAGAACTCAAAAATATTATATTTATCCTAATCGTACAAGGTTCAAAATATTAACAAATACCATTTATATTAGGAAAATTATTTTGTAATAATCAGGGACTTCTAGTAGGCTAGTGGTAGGTAATAAAGGGATGTCTCACTATGGTTGTGGGTTCGATTCCTGCAGCTTTGTCCTACACGATGTGTTATCCCCTATCTTGAAGGTTGTCATTTTCCTAAAACTATAGTATTATAATATTCCAAAAATAATCTTCAGAAATGTTTTAACCTTAAACAATACTATCCAATATTTAACTTAAGACATTCCAACCTTTATATTTATTCGAAATACCTATGTCCAGACTTTCTCTAAAAGGTCTCTAAATTACAAAATCAATTGAAACATATGATTCCCCAAACAAAGTGATGTTTTTCTTACTGTCACATACTAAAAATATGATTAACTTCATCATATTAAAACCTTAATGAAAACAACAAGTTCTGTAGTACAATCCTTATATATATCACAATATTATTATAACCAGAATATAATCCTTGAGTCCAAAAGCACCAATATATTAATTATTCCACTTCAACTGTAGTAACAGAATAATATTGGCCTTGATCCCTTGCCCTTTTCTGAGGAATGATTCTCTGGAGCTTAGGAAATTCATTTGCATAATGCCCCGTTTCCCTACAATTTTATCATTCAACATTGATAGCCTCTTTCTTTCCCTTGCAATCACAAGATTGGTGACCTTTTTCTCCACATTTATAACAAACTCCCATTATTTTTAGTCAAGTACCGGGGATATTTTCCCCACAATTATCGCATAATGGAAAATCCTTCTTTCCCTTTTTCTTTTTATCTGTCTCTTGTTCCATCGTTCTCTTCTTATCTTGCTTTACTTTGTTGTCATAAGACTTAGAGAATTCCATTTCTATCTTGATAGCACATGAGAAAATATCTTCATACGTTAAGAAAGATTGTGATACTAAAGCTCGACGAAGAAATGGTTTTAACCCTATAAAATAAACGAACAATCTTACTTCTTGGGTTATGTATATAATCAGCTGCATGCCTTTCTAACCTTGTAAAGTTAGCCTCATACTTTGCGACATTCTCATCCTCCTTTTGTCTCAGACTCAGAAATTTCCTTTCGATATCTTCTTGATGGTCACGAGGGATGTATTTTTCAAATAAAATCCCTTTGTACTCCCTCCATTCCATATTTGATACTTCATCATCTTCCATTGTGTTTTGAATCAGTGACCACCATTGATCGACATCTCTAGTGAGGTGGTAAACTTCCATGAAAAAATTCTCCCTTTCACTAGTCCCCATGTTGTGGAATATTTTCTCTAAGGAGTTTATACATTACTCAGCTACTAATGGATTTGTACCCCCATTAAATGTTGGTGGTTGTTGCCTCATGAAGCGGTCTATCATTGATCCTCCACGTTTCGGATCAGGGTGCTCCATATGAGTAAGGTTATTATTCATAACCTGAGTGAGTTGTCCCAGTATGGTGAGAAGATGATCATCACCAGTTGTATCACCAGCACCATTATAATTATCATAAGCAGGAGGTAAATCCATACATGGAGTGCGTGTATTGATACAGTTTCCATTTCTTCCACTAGGCGCCATTTCTAAATAATGTCATAAACTAGATTAGTTTATGAATCGATATACACAATAACAAACTTGAAAAACACTTATCATAAATTAAACTACTTATGGATATAATCCATAATCATAAAAAATTTTCCTTTAAGGAAGTATACACTCATAATACCTTCATAATGGTTTGTAACGAATATGAGAATAATCCTATGAATATCCCCCAGGAGTGTCGTAACCAAGAGTGTAGCAAGGCCCGTTGTCGTGCACTAGTTCCTGTTCATGTCTAGCCCAAAGTGGTGTTTTTGGGTTTTACCGATAGGTACATCTGTGCCAGAGCCTCCTCTACCTTCTCGTATCCAGATAGGGATGTATTTCTCGGAAAACTGACAAAATCTCTATAATACCATAATTCTACGAAGTTTTCTATACTAATCATCAAAGTCTATCATTGTTCTATGTGGTCTAATCAGAGTTTATCTAAATCTAGCTTCCAAAGTTATTACTAAACTTCCTCTGATACCAACCTTAACGCCCCGACCCTAGTTACCCAGAGTCGGTGCATTATTGCATAACATTGGCATGATCACAAAAGATCAAGTCTCAAAAGACCAATTAGTTTAGTAGCCTTGGAAACACTAGATACATTCATAAATGGTACATTACATCCTAAAGTGAAAAACTAAAATAACATAGACTCCATACTCCACTTCCATATCCCCTTCAGACTATCCCTGTAGGTCAGTCATAAAATATTTCCCCACATCCTAGGAAAAAGATAACATTGAAAGGGGTGTGCTCAGATTCTCAGTAAGGATAACAATATAGTGGAAGCTTTCATAAATAAACATAAACATTTAAGGCAATGTATTACTAAAAAAAGCCTTTTAAAAATGAAATTCAATATAATATGGACACTGTAAAATTAGATAATTACATTTACATATTCACATTGATATTATACTGGTTGAATAATCACATGCAATATCAATAACCAATTTCACAATGATGGAATTTATAATGCCAGACTATCATAACCATGTAGCCAAGGCCTCGTGCCAAGACAACAAATAATATTTTGTCAATTCCTCGTGCCAAAACACTAGTTTATCTCATGAGACCTACCGATGCATCGAGGAGCTATAGCGGGCTCCACTCGTCACTTATTAAGTCCAATGCATTCCTCATATAAACAGGTTTAAACATATCATAAACCATAACATAATCGTATCACATAAAACATGCATAAGGGAAACATAATATTTCCACATTTCAATCAAAATATATCAATACAACACATTGATATAATAAAACATTAACAAAACCATTTTCAATACCAAAATAAAAGAAAATTAAAACTTTGTTTTTATTTTTCATTTAACGAAAGTTATGGCTTGTAGAGGAAGCCGAAACTCAAATAATGGTCATAGAGGTAGAGAAGTCATTGTCACAGCATACATAAGAAAAAAAATTCCCTTTTTTTGTTCAGAAAAACATTTCATATAAATAGATTCCTTTTTAGTAAAAGTCAAAGGGGTTTATACACCGTATAAAATAAAGTCTTGTATTAAAATAAAATATGCCTCAATGAAAGAAGATTGAGACGAAGTCCATTACAAAAATCATTTTTTAAATAAAATAGATCTATTATGTGTATTAACTATAAGTACACAAAAAAAATTACAAATACAAGATATGACATAATAATATCATGACATAATTTGAAAGTAGGAGATTAACCCAATGAATGGAAATTGGGTTAAGAAGTTCCCTTACCTCGTGTCCGACTTGACTCGATCGTTCTTTAACCTCCTGGATAATAAACTAGAGTTAATTTATACTATCTTAAGAACATTTTTCAAGTTCATTATTCCTCTTATATAACTTATTACAATGTTATGAACATTATGTAATTATTTATGTTAATAATGGTCGTTTTGTCGATCTTTGGTACTTGAGTCAAAAATAAACTTCTTATAATTACAGGTTGTTCATGTGGTGAAATATCTATTACATCCAAAATTATATTCATGATTTAGATATCATATATATCTATTATATACTTTCCTTTATAATATTACATAACATTTAGAGGTAAGAAATGAAATGCAACGTTCATGGAGACGGTAAGTCGTATGTACGCATGAACGCTACTTTCATTTATATTTCGTATTTTAATGGAATGAAAAATAATGATATAAAATTATATTATAATTACAGTATAATATAATATATATTATCACTTACTCCATCCTTTATATGTCCCACATATCTCATTAATGATTCAAATCACTTTGAGGGGTCGGTAGTCCGCACTTCCTCAAATGAAATTATCTCATTTTTAAAACATGAAAAGCATAAGGATATGTTTTAAATGTAAAATACAGATGCATAGAGAAGAAATAAATATAACATATATCATAAATAAATATATTTCCATCATAATTACCACCATGAGAGGTGGTAGGAGAAGATAGAATAATCATCGTTTTGTGAGGCAGTAATTCGCCATCCACGGAAACGGTATGTTCTTTAACCATTAGACGGAGGTGAGTGTAAGTGTATAAATAATAATTATCATAAAAAATGATAGTATATTTAATATAATTTATTTGTTACAAAATAAAGTAAAAAAAGTGTTTAGGGTGTTGGAGAAGCAAAATAAAATAGAAGAACCTAAAAGAAGACATTACCTTAAAATAGGGTAACTCTTTTTGATTTGAGAAAATGGCTTACTTGGTAAGACTTGATCCCAAAGTGAAGATTATTAGAGTAATATAGGGATATTGAGAGGGTATTTGGTCAGATTTTGGCCGAGGCAATTGGATTTGATGGTGTGAATAAGGTGGTAGAGGTGGGGGCCTTTTATAAGAGGAGAGGAGTGGCACTCTTGGAAAGTCGTGAAATGTTACTCTATTATATAATGCGTTTCAGATTTTAAAGGTCCCAAACTTATATATTTCAAGTATAAGGTGATAATGGTTCGAAATATACTCATCCAATATGATTTTGACAAGTTTAAGTCTTAGATTTTACATTATCCTTTCATTTGATTTAAATCGTTAATTAATGACGTAATCGCTGCATCATCATGGTGTCATGAAAAATTTAAATTATTTAATGTCTAAAAATAATTAAAAAAATATAAAGATGTAGGAAATAATTTTATCTTTTCAATGAATTTTTAATGTCTAAATTTTATCTTATATAACTTTATGTAAAAATTGTTTTAGTAAAACAACACATGTTTGTGACAATTTTATTTTTACATTACATAAATTGTTATTAATTTTATTTTCTTACCCAAGTGGCTCCAAGGGGTCCCCAAGTTTACCCATGGATTGTCTTGGTCGGCCATTACTCATCCAATAAGGGAAGGACAAGTGTAAGGGTATTTTCATATTTTTATAATATCATTTTTACCTTAAATATCACTAATTACCTTTAATCGCGATAAATTAAACATAAAAGTTACTATTCACCAAGAAATTATTTTTATCCTATTGAACAACATTTTACATTCTAATGAAATCCATGTATGTAGGATTTTGGAATATAAAATCACAGAAGGGGTAATGTTTCATTTAAATGAAAAATCAGTTTTTTACCAACACTTAGTGGTTTCACTATTCATCAAAAATTAATGTTTTTCAGAACAATGCCAAACTTTTACCCTATGATATAATTGATATTCTGAATTCAAAAATGATTTCTATTTTAAAAAATTCTGATAATATAATTTTCATTAATTAATTTTATAATTAATTCCCGCTGTCACAACAAATAACGTGTTTTTAAGAAACAATATATATCAAAATATTGACAATTGTTTATTTACAATTTCAAAGTGAAATTAATTATAATGACCACCATTGGATAAAATGGTAAAAATATATTCTAATTATACTTTAAAACCACTGAATATTGTAATTTATCACTATAAATTAATTTTATTAAAAAAGATGTTTTAAATTATTTTTCACAATTCATAAAAAATTGGATGTTCTTAGAAAAATACCAAAAATTCATCATAGGCTAATTTAAATATTCCGAATCCAAAAATGAAGTCCATTTTGAAATATAAAATATATATAATTTCAAAAAGTGGGTATTACTATTCATAATGGCTATTTTGATTGGTCACGGTGTGTTAGAATCTCGAACTTTCTTATAATGCAAGCTATTACATTATTGAAAGAGAAGCATATCTTGGAAGCTCTAGGTGTTACATGATCTATTCTCCTAGAGAGTACTAGGTTCCGTTGGCAGTTATCCAGATGAGGTGTGCAATATATCAGTGGTAGAGGCTTTACCTCATAGAGAGGATGTAGACTGAGGTTTTGTGGACTGAATTCGAGAAGTAGTTCTAGGGGGAATTCATTTCATCTACAATGAAGGCCAAGAAGAGGGACGAGATTCTCTCACCCCACAGTGGGAGAATGTATGTAAGAGAGGTGGTGATCTATTTCATGGATATAATTCACGTCACTCCAAACCTATTTCAGATGAGGAGTCTCAGGAGAGACCTTTATAGGGGCAATCTAACTTTCCATATAGTATATTGTTACTCCCTTCACTCTATTGATGTACATGGAGGTTCAGAATAAGAATTAGGTGGTGGAGAGGATGCACACACTGTGTGGTGTTCTATGAGAGAGTATCCTGTTGAGCTCGCCAAAGTGGAATGACATCGGTAGCAGGCCCCCAACATTAGGGACATCAAGGTTACAACTAATGAGGAGCATTCCTCATAATATGATTTTCCGGTATCCTAGTCCTCACAATTTCTTAGCAGGCATAATACTGTGATTATTTATCTGTGTCAGCCATGGGAATTATCAAAATTTTTTCCCAGCCTCGGTGCATTACAGTGGGGTTTTGCAGGTTCAGCTCCACCTCAGCTATAACAGTTTTTAGCTAGGACTTTTCAGTTGCATCTGCAAAGATAGTGAGCTCCCACTCCTCTTGGATAAGACTTTGAATGAAGAGGCTGACCTCATGGAACTACATAGGTACCTCAACCAGGATTTGGCTGTGGAGGAAGCCAACAGTTGAGGGGAATAGGATCTGGGCGTGGGATGTTACACATCGTAGAGGTAGGAGTTTCAGTTGGGATGGAAGTCATTTTTTGTTCGGTTAGTTTGTTTATTAATCTTTTATGAGACTTGATTGATTTAAGAGCTTAACACTCCTTTATTACACCTAATATTTCCCATTAATTGGGCGTAGACATTGAGATACCCTCCACGACCCAGGATCCGAGTATGCCATTTGGGGGTTAGACCATTCTATTTGATATTTTTAAAGGATGCAGACTGATGTTGGGGTCGCATCGGTCTAGTGGGCATTGCCTTCTGCTGCAAATGTTTCCATAAATTTCATCCAAGTCATTGAATTACTATTTTCATTTTCCATAGTTATTTACTTCATTCATAGGAGACCCATGTTCTACAACATTGATGGCCAGCGTGTGGCCTTTTTCGGCAATCAATGTCTTCATCTTGGGAGTCAGAGTGTGGAGCATCTACATTATATGTTTTCTGAGATGTCAACAGAATCATTGAATTCTCAGATGATAAAGGTTTTCAATGTTTTCAGAGAGTTCCTAGATGTTTTTCCAAAGGAGGTTGTGAATCTACCCCCTTGTGGTGACGTTGATTTTGGGATATACATACAACCCAGTGCCCATCCGATTTTGATGGCTTCTTAAGGGATGGAACATTCTTGAGTTGTGGGATTTGTGGATTAAGATTGATGATATAATGAATATGGGAATGTTTTGACCCATCATGTCGCCCTGGGGTGCTCCACTATTGTTCTTGAAAAACAATAATGGTGGTATTGGGTTGTGCATGGACTACAAGAAACAAAATCAGGTAATGGTAAAGAATTGTAACCCTCTCATGTGGATAGACGATGTCTTTTCCCAGCTAAGTGGAGAAGAATAGACCTCTATGATTGATCTTTGTTCTATGTATCACCGGATAAAGTTGAAATATAGAGATATATAAAAAACTAAATTCAGGGGGAGGTATGGGAACTTCGAGTCTGTAGTCAGTCTGTTCTGTGTTACAAACCAACCTACTATGTTCATGGGACTCATATAGAATTTTTTCCATGAGTTTCTTGACTAGTTCATCACTATGTTCATTGATGACATCCTGATTTACTCAATATTATTGGAGGGGCACACTGATCATCTTAGGATGGTATTGGCGATCCTTCGACAAATCCATCTCTATGGGATTTCACCATGTATAATTTAATTACATTAAATGTTCATTTTTGTGGACATATGGGATTTTCAAATGTGTAGCGGTGGATCTGAAAGATGTTGAAGAAATTGTTTCATAGACAACACCCAAGAAAACGACTGTCGTGCATAGTCTCTAAGTTCTAGAATGTAATTATCATAGATTTATACACAAATTCTATTAGGAATCGACTATTTAGATAACTTTTACAAGAAAGGGCCTTGCATTCATATGGAGTGACTAGTGTTGGCCAGCTTTCCATTGTCTGAAGAAAAGGTTGGTCTGTGTTCCCATGCTTAGGTTTCCAGTGTAAGTGGTGTTATTTGAGGCATTTTATGATTCTTCTAGTATTTTCATGAGGTGTGTGATGATTCCTCATCAAGGTGTCATCTATGATGGTTCTCGGTAGTTACATCCCCAAGTGCGTAATTATTCGACCCTCGGCCTAGATCATACAGAATTATTGTGCGGTTTGAAGTTGTGGTGGCATTACCTCCTCGAGGATTACTTTTTGCTCATCCTGTATCACAACAGTTTGAGGCATATCATTACCTAGTAGGACATGAACTTGCGACATGAAATATGGATGCTGTTTTTTCGGGACTAAGACATGGATATATCATACACTAAAGTCTAGGAGGATGTTGTGGACTATTCCTTTTTGTAGGAAGTCGCAGAGGGAATCTATTATTGAATCTGTGAATACATGGATGATGATAAAGTATTTGGATTCCTTACACCTGGATGCAAGGGTAGATGGTGGTATATGATATCTGTTTCAAATGATAGTGCATTACTCTCTATTGTAGAATGTGGAGGAGTATTAGTGGGAAGACTCAGAGAGTTATGTGTTGCAAGATCATGATGACTAGGGAAATTATCTGTCAGAGGATGGTTAGAACTATATACCTTTCCTTGTGAATTTGTTTTTCCTAAAGATGATACATGAGGGAGTTATCCCAGAGTTCTATATCTCGCCCCCAAGAAGTATGCCTAGGACATTTCATGATGTACTATTGTCTAAAGGGAACAATTTTGGTTGATTGATATTAAGCGCGCAGTGGCAGTTTTTTATGAAAAATTGCCTCGTTTGTCAACATGTGAAGGCTATGTACCCCGTAGAAGTTTATAAGTAGATGTGGGATGATGAATCAATGGATTTCATCAAAGTACATCCCATGGTTCAAGGAGTCTATGATGCTATCTGGGTAGTGGTAGACTGACTAAAATAATCAGCTCACTTCCTGGCGATCACTGAGTCTAGTGTGGTTTATGCATATCCTAATGAAATGTGGATTAGGTGGTGTGGTGGAATAGAGTTATGAATACTATAGACTCAAATAGGGATGAATGGTTTACCTCGTGATTATGGAGGAGATTACTGAATGGTTTTTTCACCCATATACGCCTTAGCTCTGCTGTCCACCACCAGATGGATGGGCAGACTGAGGGTACCATCCAGATGATAGAGGAAATGCTACAGACATGTGTTTTGGAAATTTAAGGATCATGGGTGTGAAAATAGATTTTAGTATATATTTATTATAATAATATCTATCCCAATACTATTATCATGTAACCATTTGATGCTTTGTATGGGAGGTCATGTTGTTCACCCATGTTCTAGACCGAGGTTAAGGAAAGATGGTGTTCTTGGACCAGAGGTTGTGGAGAGCACAAATGGGAAGGTTCAACTTGTGCATTATAGGATGAAGGAAATCCATGTCCCATAGAAGTTATATGATGATTATAGGAGGAGGCCCTTTGATTTTGAGATTGGAGAGAATGTGTTCTTGATGGATTCACCTTGACCTTGTTATAGAAGGTTTGGAAAGGGTATAAAATTCTCTCTTAGGTTCATCGAGACTTTATATGTGTTGGGGAGAGTATGTGAGATAGAAAATCAAGTGGCGTCGCCCCCAATATTGGAAAGGATCCATATAATTTTCCTTGTCTCAAAGATTCGTCGCTATCTACATGATTACTCCCATATCATTGTTGTAGGAGAGTTGGATATATGGGATGATGATGCATTCATATTAGGGAAAGATATGATAGAGGATCAAAAGGAGAAGGTGCTTCTAGGAAAGAACATTTTTTTGTCTGTGTGTTGTGGAGGCACGGGGGCCTCGAGGAGATTACTTAGGAATAAGATGCATAGATCCATGTCCAGTACCCAGTCCTATTTTGAGCTGCTGTTATGAGCCTTCCATGATGTTATTTTTTTGTGAATTGATTTTATGTAATGATGACCTTGTTTTGTTATGTGATGTGTTGTTTCTTTTACTTTTTGAATGTGTATGAAATGTCTCAATGTGTGGGGAAGGTAGAACTCGATTCCTAGTCAAAACTCATCATTGTCGATGTGATTAAACTTGTGCGGGCAAGTAAGTTCCACCAAAAATAGAAAGTATATTAACATGGAGGAAAGAACTCCCTAATATATGTGTCAGGAAAATGTGATCCTTGGAGTTCGTATGGCTATTTGGGGTGGTTTTTTCCTGAGAGGAATCTTCCAATGTGGGAATTTAGAACTATGCATTTTATATTGGTTACTCTTGAATTTTCGAGGAAAGAATAGTTTTAGAGGTATATGATATAATTGACTAGACCCTTCTGATCCAATAATTTACCAAATTCTATGTGTTGATTTATCCTAGACACCATTAGTGAGTTGGGAGATGGTATGTTTTGGTGGAAACATGGTTTCACCTATAGGTGTCACCAATCTGTCTCATCGATCCATGTCTCACCAATATGTCTCACCGATCAGTTTCAATAATCACATCCACCAATCAGATTCATAGTTCCACTTCACTGATCAGCTTCACGGGTCATCTTTAATGATTCACTTCAGCTTCACTGATCAGCTTCAAATATATGCTTCACTGATCATCCTCACATATCAGCTTCACTGATCAACCCAAAGATGATCTTCAATAATAAGCTTCAATGTCTGGCTTCACAAATCAACATCATTGATAAACTGTACTAATCAACAACACTGATCAGCTCCACTAATCTACTTCACTGATCAGCCTCAAAGATTAGATTTAATGATCAGCTTCACCGATCAGCTTCACCGATGAGCATCAACTTCACTGACCATCATCACTGTTCAGCTTCACTAAACATCATCACTTGTCATCTTCACTGATCTACTTCTGTGATCTGCATCACTGATCAACTTCAACAATTGACTTTAATGATCTGGTTCACCGATCATCTTCACGGATCATCATTAGTGATTTACATCACTGATAAGATTTAGTTATCATCTTCCCTGATCCACTTCACCGATCAGATTCACCGATCATCTTCAAGGATCAACTTCATCATTGCACTTCTACAATCTACTTCACTGATCTACACAACTGATAGGCTCCAATGAAAATTTCCACTAATTAGCTCTTATGATCAGCTTCACATATAAGCCCCACCAATAATCTTTGGCTTCACTGATCAGATTCAATGATTTACTACACCGATTAGCTTCACTGATATTGTGACAACTAGGTCCTGGTGACAGAACAGACACCCTGCCTTAACATGGTCGTCGGGTCCTGGCCTACCAGGTACCCCAACACACACCCTGAGAAACTTCCCATAAGGTCACCCATCCTGATCACTACTCCAAGATAAGCACGCTTAACTGTGGAGTTCTAATCAGACATGCTCCGAAAAAGGAAGGTGCACCTTGTTGACATGAGTCATATCTTTTAGTCATTTAACCCTTCATCATTTGGGGGTGTTACAATCACCCCCCCCTTTAGCTTTAATGATCATCTTCACTGATCAGCTTCACCAATGAGCATCAACTTCACTGACCATCATCACTGATCAGCTTCACTAAACATCATCACTAGTCATCTTCACTGATATGCTTCAGTGATCAGCATCACTGATCAACTTAATCAATCGACTTTAATGATCTGGTTCACCGATCAACTTCACCGATCAGCATTAGTGATTTACTTCACTGATAAGATTTAGTTATCATCTTCTCTGATCCACTTCACTGATCAGATTCACCAATCATCTTCAAGGATCAACTTCATCGTTCCACTTCTTCAATCTACTTCACTGATATAATCAACTGATAGGATCCAATGAAAATTTCCACTTATTAGCTCTTATGATCTGCTTCACATATCAGCCCCACCAATCATCTTCTGCTTCACTAATCAGATTCAATGATCCACTGCACAGATTAGCTTCACAGACATTGGGACAACTGGGTCATGGTGATAGAACAGACACCCCGCCTTAACATGGTCGTCGGGTCCTGGCCTACTAGGTACCCCAACACACACCCTGAGAAACTTACCAGAGGGTCACCCATCCTGATGACTACTCCCAAACAAGCACGCTTAACTATGGAGTTATAATCAGACATGCTCTCTAAAAGGAAGGTGCACCTTGTTGACATGAGTCATATCTTGTAGTCATTTAACCCTTTATCATTTCGGGGTGTTACAATCACCCCCCCCCCCCTAGAGCACAACGACCTCTTTATGGGCCCTACATCTTCACCCAGACACTGCAGCACACATAAGGCTGGGTTCCTCCTCTGATAAAAAATTTGACAACTGGGTCCCGGGGACAGAACAGACACCCCGTCTTAAAATGGCCGTCGGGTCCTGGCCTACCAGGTACCCCCACACACACCCTAAGAAACTTCCCAGAAGGTCACTCATCCTGATCACTACTCCATGCCAAGCACGCTTAACTATGGAGTTATAAGCAGAGAGGATCCCAGAAAGGAAGGTGCACCTTGTTGACATGAGTCATATCATTTAGTCATTTTACCCTTTATCATTTTGGGGTGTTACATACATACTCCATAGATCATCTTCACCAATCAGCTTCGCCAATCATTTTCAGAAATTAGTTTCTCTAATCATATTCACCGATCAGATTCACTGATCTTCTTCACTAATCGCTTCAGCGACCAGCTTCACAAATTTTTATCTTGAATCAACTTCACTGATAAGCTTTATCGATCAGTTTCACTGATTCGCTCTACTAATCAGTTTCACCGATTGACCACAGAGGGGTTTTGGTGTTTCCTTCCAAATTTCCTTGTAACATATGTTTTATGATATAATACATCATTAAATCAGCATAAATCTATTTTAAATCCCATATATTATAATTTAAATCCCCAATGATTGGGATGGCCCATGGGTTACCAAAACATCTAGAACGTCACCCCCTTTTACCTATTTTCTCTAGAAATCAATTAAATTATTGATGTTATCTAAACAATCTCCAAAGAGAATTATTAAAATATCATAATCTTCTAACATGGGAAACTACCCAGCTACGTGGTCAAACATGATCCTCTTTTAACAAAATTTTAGATTGCACATCCTATTACTCTAGGATCTTTCCTTTTAATACATTGACATCTTCTTCTTATGTGGTCTCATTCTATTCTGTGGTGCACATGGAGTCCCTATTTCAGGAGAAAACATCGATAATTGATCATATTGGTAGGGGTTCTTCTTTCGTCTCCCTTTAACTATTCATCATGAAGGGAGGATATAATGATTTTCCCTCAATACGTAGATGAAACCAACAATAACAAAGATAATAAAAAAATTTAAAGAATGTATAGGTGGGAATAATGATGATTATGTTTCTATGTTAATTTTAACCTTTTTTATTTTTATGGGCTTTTTACTGCTGAAAATCCTGGGAATTGGTGGTCTTTTTTTATACACTAATGAAGCTATATTTTTCTAAATAACTTTTTAATTGATTGGATGTATATGGGAAACTCATTATTCATTTATATTTGGTTGATTAAATTGATGAAAAACCTGTAATAACCCTTTTTTTCTCACCTCGATTAACGAAATAGAATGAAAGAACATAATGAATTTTGTGATTAAATTTGAAAACATCTTTACTATTTCTGTGTTTTATGCCTGATTGTTCTATTTGATACCTTGTGGGGTGACATAGATGGTGATGTATTATTCTGGTGGAGAATATGTTGGCATTTGAATCTGAGGCCACGTGGAGCCAACATGTTGGGGGTTGTTTTGTTTCCAGTAATTCAAGGGATCTCACATATCCCTTTTGTTGTTTTGAATTTACAAGAGAAACGGGTGTGAATTCTTAAATGTCGTCATGGATTTTTTGATTCAGTTTTTTGTTTTTGGATTATGGTTATGCCAGTTAGTATCATAGTAGTTTGTGAGATATTTTTAATAAATCATATGGATATGATAATGATAATGTGTACAAGGGGGAATTCTATCTATAGAATTGGGTTGTGCTTGGATTATGGTTATTGTGCAATTGTACATGAAGGGATAACAGTGAGAGTGGTTATGTATGGGCTTATTTTCTGTTTTGGAACTCTTAGGTTGGTATGAGTTCTTAATTACCTATATTTATATTATTTAGTTCTATTTTTTTCTTATACACACCTAAAATTTGAGCACTTCAAGATGAACACCTCCATTTAATGGGGGAGGGTTTTTTCCAATCATTATTATGAGTTTTTGTTAATTATATCTTTTATTTTCCTTGTCTCAGGTATCCAAATATTCATTGGATAAGCTGTGATTTCCTCTAGTTCATTATGGGACAAGACTCTTTGTGCATGGTGTGTTGTGGTAGTAGGCCCTTGTGCGTGCAGGAAGATTTGTTTCTCAACTATCTTCAAGATGAGGACCTACTGTTTTTGGTTGAGGTAGTGGTTGTTGAGGCCCAGGTGTCTTCATGCGTGGCAGTTGTTGTTGTGGCCTAGATGTTTGGGGCTGTGGTTATGTGTGGTTGTGGTGGATCTGATGTTTTCAGGTTGGATAGATGTTCATTTGAGATATCCAATATGGTTTTTTGGGGATGGAAGTGGGACTACAATGGAACCTGTGGGGGTGGGGAAGGTATGATGCATAGGATGACCTAAATAACCACGGGTAAAGTGGTGCAGGTTAACCAAATATTGATTTTATATTACTATTAATTTACCTGACTTGTGTTATTTCAGAAGTGTGCCTTGGTGAGGCTAGGATGATAGTTTCCTTTCTAGGTGATTTGGTTATCTCTATTTCTCATGGGGCATTTGAATGACCCCCACTTATGTACGAGTGATTTTAGTTTTCCCTACTTAGTATACATGTATACTCTCCCTATGTATATAAAACTGCTTTCAAGTTCCCATAAGGACTTTGAGGACCATGCCAGACCTAACTAGCTTGTGCTTTAAGATTTTTCAATACTAGTTTTCTTTCCATTGGTTTTTTTATTTGGATATTTTGTGTACCTTGTATCAGTGTATTATTAACATGCATCTAGGAATTTATTTTTCTATTTACAATTAATTTTAATTTTTGTAGTTTCTTGGGATTTTCGGTCTTATATCTAGATAAAATTAAATAAAAAGGGTAATTCCATCCATTTTAAGTGATATACTATACCCTTTGCGCCAGTCGTCAATTGGGAGCCTATTTTTAAGGTGAGACTCGGGGGGTCATTATCTATCATTCGACCTGAAAAAGAAATTTCCTCACATCATGTAGTCGCTTTCCTCATTTTGGTGAATTCAGGGGGTGACATAAATAATGACTAATTTTTAAATATTATATAACCATGAAAAATTTACCTGAACCTAAACTTTTGAAAAAAAAAATATATGAATAATGATGATGTAATAACCATGTAATGTTATTTAATTGATGAATTATTATATGAAATGGATAAATTAATATAAATATATATTATATTGTATAATATATAGATATATGGTGATATATTATATATAAATTGAATATATATATATATATATATAATCTAATTGTTTCTAATATATATACATAGGATACAAAGACATGCGGTAAGGGATTTTTGACTAAGTTTTATTTCTATAAGACACATTCCATAATCAATAATTTTTTATTTTTGGTCCTGTATATGCTTCCAAATGTGGTCATTTATGTTTCCTATTACGAAATCATTTTTATTAATATATATATCTAATTGTATTTATTTCAATCTTCTTATGATTCGTATGATACAAAAGTGTTAAGAGTATTATGTTATAATCTCATTATTTATCCATATTTTTTATGATTATGATTTCAATGATGAAATATTATGATCTATCTCTAATTAATAAAATTAATTTCCACTCGTCAATCCAAAAACCAGTGTATTATATGTATTTGTTTTTTCTACAATTTCATCAATATATGTTTACATTTCATAGATTGTATTTTAATATTATATTAACACATGGTTATCTATATATATTTTTAATGGAGCCTTATGGTAATTTTTTATTAAGGTATTTTTTTATTTTGCCTCATATAATCAGAAAGTAAACTTTCTTTTCATATATGGAATGACATAATTTACCTCCATTATCACTATTAAATTATCTTAATCACATATTAAAAAAAATTATTTATTTTCAAATATATTTTTTTCACTTGTAGTTGTTAAATGTTTTGTTTATATATAAGTAAAATGATATTGAAATTGAAATTTTCCTTAAGATATGTTCTAATTGATCGAATAATGAAAATTTTCATATAAGATGACATTATTTGATGTTACATAATTATTACTAGGGATATGATCCACAGATTTCATCTTTATTCTTTTTATTCATGTTTTATTATTTTGATGAATAGATGTATCCTATAACCATTCCTTTTCCTTGAGTTATGATATGAAAATTTGTTGAAATTTTTGTGAAAACCACTTCTTTTCCATGTAATATTATAGAATTAAATGAAATTGAAACTGATTTATTTTCATGTTTTATGGTGTGATGAATGTTATATGATATTATCAAATTCATATCAATGATTTTCATTATGTGAATTGTGGAACCAGAATTATATAGACCTCTAATATTTTGATTAAATATGGATAAATGGAGAGAAAAATAAGACTACAATGGGGATTGAACTCAATTATAAAAGGTACTATATCATTCATAAGAGTATTTTGGGTGTATCGTGATTAATATAATGGATTTGGGAGTTATCATATTCAATAATGTAACTATTTTCAATGATCCTTGATTGATGTTGAAATGTTTTTATATTCTTCTGTGTATTACAGAAATTTATATCATATTCCATTGTAATTTTTATATATATAATGATTGATCATTACTTTTTGATTTATGTCATGAAAACTAAAAATCATGATTCCATGAATCAAAATAATTATCAAGTTTATCCAGGGTATTGTTTTTTAATTTCACTATCTTGTTCTAAAAACCTTATGGTTGCGTTTTTATTGTGTAATAATTGATAACTTCTTTTTAACCTTATTGAGTATCTAAGGTCATATTTTGATTTTATTAATTTCCTCATGGTATGCATAATGTTGTCTACTATGATATGCATATGTAGGGTGATATTTATGAAGAACATAATGGTAGATTATGTAGTTCTCTTACAATATCATGGTTCATGTATCCATGTTTCCAATGAAAATATTCTTATATGATAATAACAAATATTCTTATATTATATATTGAATATTAATATTTTAAGATGTGATAACAATGTTTGAATTTTATGGGAGAAATTATTTTATATCAAATGTTTCATTAACTGACATGTGGAATCTATGATGGGAAAACGTTAATTAGAACCCTTTGGATAATCATATTTATAAAATAACAACAATTGTTATCATAATGAAATTAGTGAGGGTTACATGATAAAAAATTATGTCCCAATATTATAGGTGGATGTGCATATAGAATAGTTTTACCTAGGATTAATATCATTAGAATCTGTGTGATAGAAATTAACACTATCTTCACCCAGTTCATGATAAGGGTAATTTTTTTTTATCCTTGTTTGACACACTCAAGTTATTTTCAGTGATTAATTCAAGTATTCTTTATGAACTATTATGCTGGATTGGAATAGATGATGAACATATATGGCCTAGTTGGAACCTACATTTTCAATTGATTAATTGTATTGGAGATTATTAAGCCATAATATAAATGATTATTCAGGATTATTAGGTTTCCCACTATGGTTAATGTTTCTTCAATAATAATTTTGGTTTAATCCTTGGTCGAAATATGAATAAACATTTTATGGATAAATGTGATAGATTATTCATTCATTTTTCTTCAGATTATCCAAATTTTATTTTAATTGGAATAGAAAATCCAATTTTAATTCATTGAATGTTTTTTATGATATTAACAATCATGTTATTTTTAATCGTAAATGGAAGCATCATCATCATAAAAAGTGATTATCAGGGAAAATTATACATTATTTTTTTTGACCAATAATCAACTAGACATTGATAAGTGGATCAATATCAGTAAAAATATATTATTCATTATATAATTTTCTTTTCCTAAAAAATTGATTTTAACTAACTATAATTTTATATGAAAAGATGATAAATGGTATAAACGTATGTAGAACATGTGTAAAAATGTGAAATTGACCATTTGATATATATTTTCACAGAACCACTAAAACTTTCATCCACAACATGCCTTTTTCATTAATTTTATTTTAAAAAATAATTTTTTTTCGTGTGAATGTAACGATATTGAGTTCATTAGTATCATAAAACCATGTTTGTGAATGGGGAAATCCAATAAATTCCATAGTAGCTACACTAAAAGCATTATATGTGCACTCATGGTAATAATAGAAATTTCAAATTCCCACCCTTCCCATGGTTTTGATAAAAACATGTAGACAATGCATCCTGGAAATTAAAATAAATAACATGGTGGAATGAAATTGCATTCATAAATATGATTGAAATGTGGGTATAATCATTATGGGATAATTATAAATGAAATTTGGAGATGATTTAAATTTTTAAAGGAATGTCATAAATCCCATTAATGATAGAGGTCAAAAAAAATTTTCTTAATACAATGGAAGATAATAAAACTCCCATTAATTCATAACATAAACTACAATCCTTATGTTTAGAAATGTATGTAACTATATACAAATATGAATGAGTAAAATACTTTCTAGTCATGATTTATGTCAGAAACCTCTTAAGATCAATGAAAATTGGAAATACCATTTGTTCATGGTTGCTAAAGTTTGTTGCGAGATTGATGTGATGAACGGTACAATTATTATGCACTCTTTTGCATCAAATGTATAATTTTATTCAAAATCAGGCTAATCATTAATATATAATAATTTTTCAATGGGAATTGATTTAAATTATAAGTAATTCAATATTTATTTTTTTATAAAAATATATAATGGTTTTACTTTCACATAATAAATATATAGTTCTTCCCTAATTAACATTTGTATGAAATTTATTCTTATAAATATTTAGTTTCCTGCTAAATGTAATTTTAATGGGTTATTTATATATATTGGATTTCTCTATATACATTTCATGTCTTTTTTTTTGATGGATGTAAACATTTATTTTCTAAATTAACCCATTCAAATTTATCATTTTCAGTATGAATTCAAAATAAAAAAGACATTACATCTATTTTCTAGGTCTTAGTTCATATCCATGAAAACTATTTTTCTCAAATGTTAGTGATATTCCAAAAAAATTAGTAAATGTATATTGGTATGATTTTTTATGTCATTTTATATTAAATGTATAGTCTTTCTCATATTTATGATGTTATGTTCCCAATATAGTGTGTAAATATTATTATAGATGTTTAAAAAACATCAGATATAATTTCCCCAATAGTGCTTCATGAATATTTCATGAAACAATAATAGAATAATGACAAGGGATTTAATATTACATTTTTATCACCTTACAGTTAATATTTTCTTTTTTAAAATAAAGTATGTATGAATGAAACTTTTCATTAATTATAATGAACATAACACAATCATTATAAAGAATATGTCCCCTCTTATCCGTATATATGATATATTTTGTTTAATTACAAAGATTTCAATACTTTTAAAATAATTAACAACATTATATATATCATAAATTTAGGATCAAGAAGGGTAACATACCAAAAAAAATTTCATGAATAATGTATTTACCCATTGAATATATAGTTTTTTAGTTTATAATTTTTAATTCATCCACATGTTTTACAAATTATAAAAAAAGAGTCTTTATGTATTATATTTCTTAAATTGGGGTAATATATAAAGATTATATTCTGATTTATTCAATGATCATGGAAGTTAATGTGGATCACTTTATAATTATACTGATTTCCCTAAAGATGTTTATTTTGTCCGAAAAATATAAAATGTCTGAATTTTGTCTTCAAAAAGATAAATTTATGGGTCATATAATATCATGGGAGGGTGTTTTAGTCTTTCCATCAATAATTGATGTTATAGAGAAATTGACCATACAAACCATAAAAATTATGATCCTTATTTTTCATTATTTGGATGGATAATTTAATTTATATTTTAAGAATTTATCATGAAAATATAATCTAATAGAAATGTTATCTCTAAATAGTTCCAATTTCATTTATAATAAATACTATAACAAAAATTTCCTTGGTATGAATTGAAATATATCAAATTCAACTATGCATACATTACCCTGTAATGTGGATGGGGTTTTCATCTATAGGGATTCTTTGATGAAGGGAATATGATGTTCTCTAATGAATCATGAAAGTAATATATCTCATGCCTTGAGAGAATTGAGTGATCCTGAGTAAAGTTACCCAACTAATGATTTAATGGAATATTTTTATTACATTAATGATATTGAATAAATATATTTATTGTTAATGATGTGTAATAAATAATAATTAAATAAATTAAATGTATATATTAAGTTAATAGGAGTTGAATATTCTCTATTGAAGATGGTTTGAACTTTTTGAAGTTTTTGTTTGGTTAATACATTACCAAACTATCATAGAAAAAAATGTGACATATCCATTGATAAAAAAATCTTATTTCTAGATTATCTAAGATGAGTATCAAAAACCACATAGTGTTTATTAATTTACAAAGTATGGATTTAAAAAATTATAATGAGAGGGATCAATCTTAACTTTTCAAAACGAGTGTTAAACAATATATCATTGTGATAATTAATGTGTCAAATAAGTAATATGTCTATCTATATAATATCTTGTGAAATAATAGAAAATGAAATTCTTATTATTATTAAATGATAACGTCTTGGATCCATGTAAGTATTACATCCCTAAAATAATTCAAGAATACTCTATTAGGGGGTATTCATAGTTCATCATTCTATATTCATCATGGAATATAGATAAATAGTATTCTGAATGTTTATTTCAAATAGGAATATTGTCATCAATTTCATATATTGGATATCAGATCTTTCTGTGTCAATATGATAATTTTTATTGAAATAATTACTAAGGTGGTGTGAAATTCATTTACCATACCATAATTAAAATCGTAAAATATCACCATTGATTTTGTTCATCAGAATCCCCAATACTTCTATTGGCCGTCATTGATATTTGGTATTTTTGATCATTATAGAAATTATTCACAATTAATTTCTACCGGATAAGTCATATATATTGATCATGTTTCTAGAATATATGTGAATTATGTTGATATTTTCATGGAGTGACATTTTATATTGTACTTGACAAAGATATAAGGTTTACCTCAATGCTTTGGTGATGTTCGTACCATGCTATGGATATAGAGATAAGATTATAAAATATTTATCATACAAAGAAACATGTCTAATAGAATTAAACTATTAAAAACCTAAAAAATTGTTGATAAATTATTCTCTGGGATTCTAAGTTTATTGTGATTAATTACATCCTCATTTTGAGATTTCAAAAAATAATAGGATTCCCCCATGAAATCTTGTGGTGCCTAATGATTTATATATTTGGAAGATGAGTATAACATTAGTGTTAAGATATTGAATTATTGAAATAATGATACTGGTATCTGAACTAGGTAATTATATTGAAGAGAAATTCAAATCAATAACACATCACATTAAGGATGTTCAGAGTTGACATAAATGATATGATGATAATCATCAGTAATAATTGATGATAAAGGTTGGGGATAAGGTGATCCTAAAAATCTCTCCATGGATAATGGTTTTTAAATTTAGTAGAAATAATAAAATGAAACCAAAATTATATTATCCCCTTCTAGATTCATGATCATGTAGGTACAATATCTTATCACTTTTAACTTCCAAAAAACCAAAATCATGTTCATGATGTGTTCACTGAATATATCCCTATGAATTACGTACTAGACCATTCACATATTTGAATATTAGAGGTTATAATATTTTGGAAAGATCTTTCTTATGAAGAACAATTCGCGGATTACATGGATCATTTAATGAATGATCTGTGAAACAAGACCAATGACCAAGCCTCTTAACCACCAATTTAATGAAGCTATATAGAAACTAGGGGATATGATAAAGCTAAATCATCTTAATATAATTTTTTATAGAAGATAAGTTTCATTGAATATTTTCATTTTAAGTGGTGTATGATGTATTTCCTTGAGAGTTTTTGAAATGTTATTTTTCATATAAATTAAAAAAAATGACAGCTTTTGTTACATGTAATAATGAGTTTAAACAAATCGTGATATAAACTTTAATTAATTTTATTTATTGATACACAAATTGACTACTTTTTATATTAATGGATTTGGAATGAAATAACGAAATTACTAATCAATAATGGGATCACGTGTAAGAAATGAATAATTTTTTATCAATTGAATATAAAAGATAATGAAAATCATTTGAATGTTAAATAGAAATAATTTTCTGAAATACTATTTGTAATCACATAATGTGCTTTTATAATAGTAATTTATACAATTCACTATTTGGGAGTGAAACTTATTTAATTTAAATAATATATATTAAAACAATGTTATTATTATTCTAATATTTTATTCTAGAAATGAGATAATAATAAATCTAGTATTATTCTTTTAAAATATTATTTTTAAAAAAGTAATTTTTTATAAGATATTAATTTAAAATTGATTTTGTACTTTTATAAAAAAAATCAATAACAAATTCATTTTTTTAAATTAAATTTTCATAAATATATTAATGGTGATTTTATAATTTTTTTTAAAAGTATTATTTTATTCTATGAATTTTGAAAACATACTTATTTTGATTAAATTTATCATTAACCTAAGATCATTTACAATGGTAATGTTTTTAAATCATAAAAAAGGATAATTCACATCATTATGTAATGAGGGTTGTTGAAAATATTATTACCTATATTGTGAAAAAATTATTTACACATGTAAATAAAATTATTCCTTTAGATTTCAATTAGTAGAATAAATTATGATATATATAAAATAATAGAATTACATTTTACAGAAAACTATTTTTCTATGAAAAAAATAGTTTTACATCAATAAATATACAAATATGTTTATTAAAGATTTCATTGAAATGTTTATATTAAATATATTTAATCAATTTTTATATATCCAGTATAATTTAATGGTATAAGATAAAAATAAAACCAAATTTATAAAAAAAATATATATTTTTTTCTTAAATATTAATTTTACCACCATGTAATAGAGATTCCTTTTTAAATACAATGTTTCTAACATTTGTTTATTTTGATTTCAAAATACATTTAATCATTTAAATTGTACATAAAATTTTTCTAAAGGATTATTTTGGGTATTTTCCTCGGATGTTTCTATTTTATTGAATTGTGTAAAATATAGTATTTTATTTCAAAACTTAATTTTATTATAATTTATTTACTTGGATAAATAATTTTTTAATTATTTATAATGTAAAAATATATCATATATACATTAATCAATCAAAATTAGGACATTAGATTCATTTTTAAATAGAAATTTGATAAAAAAACATAACAAAATTTTTAACATTTTTACTTTATAAACCCACATTGTCATGTCATCTGTAGGATTAAATAAAAATTAATTTTGGTAACTTATTTTATTATACATTGCAAAAAATGGATTTCATATTTTTAATGAGAATAATTTCTAATTTCTAATATGTTGACAACATTAAAAGGCTAAAAATATTATTGAATGTAATTAAAATTAATTACAATGATTAAGAGGAAAATGTGACTCATAAAGGGGAAAATAAATTGAATCCTTTCCAACTATTTTCATGGAAATATTATAAAATATAATATATTTTATTTTATTTGTACCATTATTATATCCAATTTTTAATGGAATAACATGGCTGAAATTCCATGTTTGAAAAATTTAATGAATGTCACACCTCCTCTATTATAAAAATTCACTCACACCACTAACTTCATCAAAACCCTAAAAACTATTTGTATTAAACCACATGTATCCAAATAGCATATTAAAATACCTAATATCTACCTATAAAACTCCAGTTATGAATAAATCCATCCTCATATGATAATTGGTGAAAAAATGAGGTACCCAAATAAGAGGCAATATCCTACTTGGGCTCTTTAGTTTTATTTTAAATATCCAGCCCATAAATTATTCATATTAAAATTTACATAGTAATAGAAGTATAATAAATATACTGATAATTATTTATTATAATGTTTATAACTCCACTAACACACACTTCTTTATAATAGGTAACATATATAATGTTCTCGTGTGCGGAGAACTACCACCTCACGAAACAAAGATACTCATTTTTCCCTAACCACCTCTCATGGATAGTAATTTTGAAGAAAAAATTATTTTTATAATTTATTTGGGATAAAAATAATTTATTTATGATTTATTAATTTTTATATAATGCACAAATTCATGTTTTCCATTTTTTGTAATTATGAAAATTTGGTTTGGGGTAGTGAGGGCTACCCCCTCCTCAAAGAGATGTGATTCGTTCAGACTATAAAATAAATGTATTTAGGATATTTTTAGTTAATTTATATTATATATTAAATATTATTTCTTAATTAATTATAAAATTAAATTATTTGATTTACATTATTTCAATGAATATTGCATTAAAATAGAAATAGGGTCCAAGCATATGTACGTCCTCCCTTCTTCATGAACGATGTATTCCATTTCATACTTCAATCATATATAAATTATTATAAATATATATATAAATAATATATATGATATTTAAGGAATGTTTAACATTGTTTTTTTATTTAAATCATGTTATAAGTAAGAGTTTCTAGCATAAAAAGTCAAAGCATTTACAAACAATAATGTGGATATTACACGAAATATATCATTAACACGATGTTATTAATAAAAGTGTAATATAATGTCATAAAAATTATATATGGAATTATATATAAAAATATATTTATTTTTTTGGTGTTATAATAAACTTATATTTATTATTTAGTATATTTGAGCATTAGTGATATAATTCAAGACCTTAGGTAATGGAGTTCCATCTCACATTTCATTTCCTTGATATTCGAGACATATTCACCACTAATTTTGTTTGTGTGGTTTTTATACTACCATTAATGTTATTATATGATTAATATTCAAAAACTTATGGTTACCGTGTTGATGATATCTCTTTCATGGGGGATAGGATTCAAAAATTTAAAATATATTGAACATATTTTTTTTTAAAAAATCTCTTCATTAAGACTTATGCAATGTTATATAGCTATATTTTTTCCTCAAGGTGTATATACTGCCTTTTAAAAGTTATGTCATTAATAAAATTATTTTAATGAATTTTAAATTTTCATTTAATGGTATTATTTCAATTATATAATTATTTAAAGGTACCGAGGTTGCAATGGTTCATTTATTTCATCTCATTGTTTATCGAGATTATTGATCATCATGATTTCATTGATGAAATATTATGATCCATATCTGTATAACTCCCTTGAAATTGATTATCCTTTAGATATTCATGTTATATCAATTTAATGGATCCATTATTTCACTATTTTGAACATAATATTACTGAGAAAATAGTTTTTTGTAAATATGATTTTATTTATACTTTAGCTCAAAAATATGTGTTCTTTTAAAATAACATATTCTAAAACAATTCTAAATAATGTTTTTATAATATCATATGATTACTAAAATAAATTTTTTTTACAATTTATTATGTTTTTAATTTTTTATATTTTAATCATAACTTCATTTTTAGATCATGTAACTTTTTTGTACTATTACAGTGAAAATTAAATGATTGATATGTAGAGACATACCCGCCATTATGAAGGTAATTTTCTAGAAGACTGAATTGAAATATATCATGTTTAACTTAAAAAGGTATTTCCAAAATTTTATGTTAATTTTTTTATTATTTTCATGGATAAATGTTTTCTTATTTTATAATTTATTAACTCATATTCAATTTTTCATTTATATATTTGGAATAGTATGTTTTAAATGAAAATTATGTTAATGACTTGAATGCTTCTATTACGTTTTTTCATTGTATTTTCTTGGAAAAAAATTTCAATTTTTGTCATCCATCTATTGGTTGTTTTAATGGAAAAAGTGTTTCAAATTGATTAGAATCCATCATTCTATGATTTCTAGGGATTTTCAAATAAAATGGTATTCAAAAGGTTTAATGATTTCAAAATAAATTCTCAATGAAGAAAAGATATTTTATAGAAGACATGTTTTAGAATGTAATCTCAAAATTATTTTCATCTAGGATGACATCTGTTTATGTTACTCATGTCTTTAAAGAAAATGATACAAATGGTCCATTCATATTATTTCTCTTAATGGATTATGATTTTATAGAATGATGTTTACGTAATCCCGTTCTTCATTCACAGTTTTTACATTTACGAAACATATTCCCCTTCAATTAGTTATATGATTATGTAACCCATTTATCCTCAATGTGTTATAACATGATTAATGCTTTTGAAACCTATTTATCGTCAACTGGTTATACCATAGTAAATGTGTATGAATCCTTCTTCCATTCCTGGGATATTCATGAATGAAATGATTTTGAAACCGATTTATTTTTCATAGTTTATGATATGGTTAGATGTTTACTATACCCATTTGATTTCCTGGGTTATGATATGTTATTTATGAAACTCATCTCTTTATATGTGTTAAGATATGATGCATTATTTGTTATCTTATCAAACCTGCTTGTATGATTTTCCCATGTGACGGTTGAGACCTATATCTCCCTCCAATTCCTTGGGTAAATATTTATATTTCACAAGATACTGATAAGAATCATTTCTGTGGACTTGGTCCACTAGGAGAAGATGTGGAAACAAAATCTACTATTGGTGTATGGAGAAACCTGAACTACTATTGCAAGAGGGGAACCTTCTCCATTATATTAAGATGGGGAAACCCAATCCATAATGGGATTATGGGGAAACCCTATCCAAAAAAAAGATGATGTGGAAACCTGATACACTAGGTGAATATGGGGAAGCCTAATGTAACACCCTAGGTAAATAAAGAGTATGACATTTTCAAATTTATCCATATTTGTGAATAAAATATTAATATTACATTAAAGGGAACTCTATGCTCAATGACGTACCCAATATGCAACAAAAAATTTCTTTGAAATCTTACGTTGCACTCTAATAATAAAATAATATTATTTTAAATGGTAGTTAATGCCTAGCCGTTGTAATGGAAGGAATGAACATAACTAACTAAAAATGATTATATATGTTTTCCAAATTTTTTTAATTTTTTTCAATAAATGTTAGAGGATTAAAAATGCAAATGAATCCAGTTTTTAAGCGTAAACATTCTAATATTCTTTAAAAGGTCGATTAACCGCCTGTTGATGGCGAACCCCTTTTAAATCCACTTTTTGAAAATTTTATAAGCTCTATTTTTCAAAATAAACATATTATTTATGATTGGGATATTGAAATTTACCTTGGGTTAATTTTTGGTATTTTTCTAACAATGTTCATTTTTCAATGAATAGTGAAAAATACTCCATTTTACATCAAAACCGCTTTTTCATATAATTTAATTTTATGGGTATATTATATTTTTAATCTGTTTTAAAGTGTAATTAGAATATATTTTAACCATGTAATTCAATTATGGTCATTGGGATTAATTTCACTTTGGAATTAGGGATAAACAAGTGCCAAACTTTTCATAAATATTGTTTCTAAAAACCGGCTATTTCTTTTGACAAAGGGATGTTTTTTTAAATTAATTATTGAAATTTATGTGTTTGGAATTTGGTAAAATGGATTAAATATTTGGAATCAGAAGGTCCAAATTAGGTAATTAATACTCATTTTTTTGACATTATGAATAGTAACGACAGTAATTATCTTTAATTATCTTGATTAATGAGTAATCAGGTAGTTAAAGATAATAAGATAATATCATAATAATTAAAAATTACCACAAAATGTGTCCTAAGGCTACTGGTTGTCTCATGTCCGATAATGGGATGCCTTGTTCCAAACATGGGGGCCCCATGGAATCACTTTTGTGGGAAAGTGACTTTTTATCTTTTTATTTTTAATGAATGTTAAATTTTACAAAGAATGTATCTCCTTAGTAAAATATTTTTAATTTTGTCTACATAAATGATATTTTGGTCTATAAATATTCATTATAAATCTAAAAAGCTTTCCTACATCATGATATTTTAATATAATTTTTAGACATCAACTAAATTAAATTATTTATGTCATCATAATGATGCAGCGATTACCTCATTAATAAAGGATTTAAATAAAATGGAAAGATAATGTAAAATATAAGACCTACACATGTTCAAAACCTATTGGTTGGGTGGATTTCGAATCCATACCACCTTATCCTCGAAACACACCAATGCGGGACCATTAAAATCTGAAACGCATTTGAAAATAAAGTTATATTTTATACCTTTCCAAAAGTGCCCCTCCCCTCCTCTTATAAAAAGCCCCACCTCTACCTCCATACCCACACTTCCAAATACTTTGGCTCGGCCAACCTCTGCACATTTTGTCTCTAAACATCCCTCTCTAACTCCTTGAAGCCTCATGTTGGGCAGAAGCCTTCCCAAGGAAGCCTTTGAGCTCAAACCAAAGGGAGATATCCGATTTTAAGGTAATGTATTCACTTGAGTCCTTTTGTTTTATTTTGCTTCTCCAACCCACTAAACTATTGTTATTCATTTCTTTTGTAACAAATCCAGTATCTTCAATATAATAGTATGTTGTTATAAGAAGTATTCGAGCTGCACTGAAACACACCTTCGTCTAATGGTTAAAGAACATACTGTTTCTGTGGTTGGCGGTTTTCTGCCTCACGAAACGATGATTGTTCAATATTCGTTTAACACATTTAAAGGTTGCCATTATGATGTCAATTTATTTTATGTATTATATATATGGTATTTATTTTTACTATACACTTCTGTATTTTATCTTTAAAACATACCTTTATTCCTTTCATGTTGTGTAAATGGGATAATTTCATATGAGGAAGTGTGGACTACCGCCCCCTCAAGTGACGTGACTCGTACATGAAATACATGAAATGTATAAAGAATGAAATTAATGAACATATGTGAAATATATAACATATATATTATACTGGAATTATAATATATATATATATATATATATATAATTTATTTTTAATTCCGTTAATATGACAATGAAAAAAATGAAAGTAGCGTTCATGCGTACATACGGCCTACCGTCTCCATGAACGGTGCTTTTCGTTTTTTTATCTCCAAATGATATGGAATAGTATAAAATGAATATGTAATGGATATATATGATATTATAATCATAAATACTATTCTGTAAATTATTTACTTATAACTACATGGGAAATCATTTTTCAAACAAGTTCATTTTTGACTCATTTACCAAACATCGGCAAAAATGTCTGATATGAACTAACATTATTAAACAATTATTATAACATTATAATATGTGATATAAACTGAATAATAATCTATAAAGTAGGTCCTTAGGCAATTATAAATTGACCAATGTTTATTATTCAGGAATATAATGAAACGAACAAGACAAGTTAGACTTGAGGTAAGGGATCATACTCCTCTCTTTATTTATAAGTACACTCTTTTATGTCATTCCTTTTAAGCTCATCATTCATGTGATTGGGATGTTATTTTATATTAATCTTACTTTAATTTTTATGTTCATATTATGAGATACCCTATTCCCTCTCATCAATCCATTTTGGATGTTTTGAGTGGCGCTGTTAGGCTGCCCAATTTTCGTAAGAGATCTAACCTCTCTCTTTCTTTTTAAGTACTCTCCTTTATGTCGCTTATTTTAAGCTCCTCTTTGTTATGCTGGGGGATGTTATTTTATTTTCCTCTTACTTTAAACATTATGCTAATATGATGAGAGACCCTATTTGATCTCATCAATCCATTTTTGTAAGTTTTATGTGGCGTCGTTAGGCTGCCAAGTTTTCGTAAGGAATTTTTCATCTCACTTTTATTCCCGTGAGATTTATGCTACATTTTCCACAATTTCCTTTGAGTGGTGTATGTACTTCCCATTATTTTTCTCATTGTGTAATATAATTTCATTTATGAGTATTTACATCAATGTTGTATTATCCTTCTTTCATGGGGTGTATGTTTCGAAAGATACCCATGTCGGTAAGGGAACCTTTCACCCTCTACTTTTTAAAGGACTACTATTTTTATGTCTTTTAATTTACTTACTATTATGTTGGGATATGTTCCTCTATATCCTTATTGATTTAAATTTTATGTCCAAGTGATGAGATACCCTTTATCTCTCTCATCAACTCTTTTTCTAAAATTTGATGTGACGCCGTTAGGCTATCAAGCGAACATCTTAACCCAATTTCGATTTCTTTGGGTTCAACATCTAGTTATTTAATATGTCATCCTATGAATATGTGTGAATGAACTTTGATTGTTTTACACGTAATATCCGCTTATATTAGGTGTATTTATATTTGTCCCACATAATTATGAGATTGATTTATCCTTGATTTAAGGATACCTTCTTTACAGGGCATTTCATCTCATTTTACATTTCTATTGAGACTTCATTGTTGTTATGCACCAATTCACTCTTATATGTTGTATATACTGTCCTTTGGAATATTATATCATGAATTCCTGTATTCTCATGATATTATAAAGTTCTGATCAAATGTTATTCCTAATTTCTTTTATTCAAGTGTCTCTCATTTTGTTAAAAACCCTTTAACTAAAATATGGTTTTAAATGTTTTAATGATTTATTCTTATAATTATTTCTCATTAATATCCATGATTTCAAAATGTTTTTGAGGATTTATTTATATGGATATTAATGGTTTAAAATGTAAAAACCTTCAATGTGGTTTGGGACACTTTGATTCAATTATCTCTTTATTAAATGTTTTAAATGGTTTCGAAAATGGTTTTTAGAATGGATTTATTATTTCAATATCTTAAATTGTTATATTGTTATTGAAATATGGGAATGTTATATTTCCTTTATGCTTATGTTATGTGCTATGATTATGTTATGGTTCTTGGGCATTGTTTCTCAGGATGGGTGGTTCCGTGATAAACTAAGGGCGAGTGATCCCGATATAGCTCTCCAATGCATTGGGTAACACGAAGGAGTGAAACGTTAAGGTTTCTCCGAAGAGATTTAGGGAATATACTGTGGTGGGTATTTCAAATGTAACCAAGAGGGTTACTCCCTATGTAAGATTGTTATGAATGCCTCAATTTACCTTCTATGTCTTATGATTTCTATCATTTATTCATGATTTGATGAGGTATGATAAAGTTCCTATGTTTTATGGGTAAATTATAATTTCATTATTATGTATATATGAACTCATGTTCCCTTTCCATATTTTTATATCCCTTACTGAGATTTTTATTCTCATCCATGTTATTTTTTGAAATGTTTTTTCACAAGTCAAGGGAAAGGTACATGACATGATGATAGTGTCAAGGAAGTGTCATGAAAGAATCCATGTTTTATTTTAAATATGTTTCCGTTGATGGGAAAGAAATGAATATTATCTTTTATGTAACCACTATGTTTAAATTTGGAATGTAATGCAAGTTTGATTATCTAATTCTCTAAAACTCTAATCCTGAAAAGATCCTCAATGTGTAATCTTGTATTAACTCAAGATTAAGTAAGGTTTAAGGCTGGGGCCTTATAGTTGGTATCAGAGGTCGGTTTAGATAACTTTAGGGGTTAGGGTATTCTTTAAGCATAAGTGACATTACCATAATGGTTAGGATTTCAGAAAGAGTCCTAGTTTTAGATAAAGTGAATGAGTAAGTATATCTTAGTGTTTATCTTCCTCATTAGTATATGATGATTTTGTTGATATACTCACACTAACCTTTTTGGTTTTAGTAAATGGCTGGATCTTGCAGGCACCAAAGTAACAGTTGATGTGAAGAAACTGTGACAGTTTTTTGAGAAAGAAACAGAATGATATGGGGGATGCAATGAGAACTCTTGTGATTATCCTCAACCAACTATCTGGAGTCATGATTGACCACCTAAACCTTGGTTATTTCTCTAAGGCATCATATATGCGAGAAAAAAGTCCCTACGGAACTACAAGTAATAATCATAAAGGTAAGTGTGTTCAAAAACCTATGTGTCAAAGAAGTGGAAAGAAACACCTAAGAAAATGTTTCAAAGGGACAGAAATATGCTATATATGTGGAAATGAACGTTATAAAGCAAGAACCAGCCATGGAAAAAGGAAGCATCCAGTTAACTCGAGGAAAGGAAAATATGTTCTTTATGAGGGATCAATTGAATGTTTTAAATGTGGTGTGCATGTTCATTATGAAAACACATGTCCTATGAAGAAGTTTCGTGAATAGGATCACCAAGATCGTACAAATATTTGTTTACCAATACCTAATGCCATTCCGATTGAGGATGAAGAAACTGACAATGACCAATCAACGGTATGGATTATTTCATAACTATTGATTTCCTATTTTGGAATCTTACGATATGATTCATGATTTTTCTTGTAGTAAATAAGTATTTTAGAATATGTTGGAATGGAATGGTTAATGGATCATGATGAATGTTGAATGAGTAAGAAGTCAACATATAAGGGCTTCAAGAGTTATGGTGAAATTCTTAAGAGTATTAAGTCTCTTTTGATGATGGGGTTACATTAGAATACTTTTTATAGAATGTGTAACCTTGATGTTTTACATATGAAAATTTTATTCAAGGAATAGTTATCTGTTCTTTTGTGAACATAGTTATAAAGAACCATTTGGGTTTATATGATCCTTACTTTTGAGGTAATTATGGGTTACTATATGTTATGATGGAAGTGAAAGGCATGAGATAAAATTGAGGTTAAATTATGTTATGGTTATTTTTGATGATTTTACCTCTTTTTGGGGAATGATTTGAGAATTATATAGTTTTGAAAAAAGGACAACACGCAGACCGTGTGACACCCGTCGCGTCGGACAAAGCTGCGGGAATCGAACCCACAACCAAAGTGCAACTGGTATTTATCACCTACCACTGGACTACATGAAGTCCCTGGTTAGTTTAACTAATTATTTTTAGTTAGATGATCTTATGAATATATAATGAGCTAATTTTGGGTTATCTATAGAAATTATTAACCTATCATGGAGGATATGTGATTAGGTTAATTACTTTTCAATACGAGACTTTAGGAGCAACTGATGTTGTTTGGAGATAAATGTTACGATTTAACATGGAAGACTATGTGACTAAATCCTTAAAATATTTGGGTTTAAATATTATTTGGGTTTACTTTGAAGAATTTTATGGACAAATTTTTTATCTAATGGTCCTTGTTGAACTTTGGGTTTTGTTGGACAAATTTTGGAGATTAAGCATAGATTTTAATTTTATAAAGGGTTATCCTTTTCTGGATTATCTAATATTATACTAAACTTTTTGGTTTTGGTTTTGGATAAATTATAAAGACATGGGATGTATATAGTTCTCTTTGGTGGATTAATTAATTCTCTAAAAGTTGATTGTAGTACTCTTAATGTGAACAAGTCTTCCTAAATACTCATCTTTTGGAGAAAATATGAGTTTGTGTAAGGAATCTAATAAAAGTTGAAAGTCAACATGATTAGTGATTATGTTTCCTTATGAATAAATTCCTCAATAAAAAGTAACTTAAAACAAAAATGTTGTCTATTAACTTTTCCTAATGGGGAATCAAATACCGTTTAACCCATCACAAGTGTGTGATTTTCTTGTGGTTAAGTTTCTCCTAAACATGTTTTCTATCACTCTCCATCATAAAATGACCCTTTGTTTTCTCCTCCATGTCCATGTTTTCATACATGAAATCCTTGTTTGGGTTAACTTGGGTGACCTTTGTACTTATCTTTCTTTATTTTAAAGTGATTGTTTTACCGACTCTTGTTCCGATGTGGGAAATTCAAGGATGTTTCCAAGCTCAATTTTAAAATTGTGAGGATGCAATTCCCAAAAGGGGGGAAGGATGTAACACCCCAGGTAAATAAAGAGTATGAAATTTTCACATTTATCCATATTTGTGAATAAAATATTAATATTACTTTAGAGTGAACTCTATGCTCTATGGTGTACCCAATATGCAACAACAAGTTTGTTTGAAATCTTACGTTGCACTTTAATAATAAAATAATATTATTTTAAATGGTAGTTAATGCCAAGTCGTTGTAATGGAGGGAATGAACAGAACTAACTAAAAAATGATTATATATGTTTGTCAAATATTTTTACTTTTTTTTCAATAAATGGTTGAGGATTAAAAATGCAAATTAATCTAGTTTTTAACCATAAACATTTTAATATTCTTTAAAAGGTCGATTGACCGCCTTTTGATGGAGAACCCCTTTTAAATCCACTTTTTGACAATTTTATAAGCTCCATTTATCAAATTAAATATATTATTTATGATTGGGACATTGAAATTTACCTTGGGTAAATTTTTGGTATTTTTCTGACAATGTTCATTTTTCAATGAATAGTGAAAAATACTGCATTTTACATCAAAACTGCTTTTTCGTATAATTTAATTATATAGTTATATTATATTTTTAATTTGTTTTAATGTTTAATTAGAATATATTTTTACCATTTAATTCAATGATTTTCATTGGGATTAATTTCAATTTGGAATTAGGCATAAACAAGTGCCAAACTTTTCATAAATATTGTTTCTAAAAAACCCGCTATTTATTTTGACAACGAGAAGTTTCTTTAAATTAATTATTGAAATTTATGTGTTTTTAATTTGGTAAAATGGATTAAATATTTGTAATCAGAAGGTCCAAATTATTTAATTAAAACTCTTTTGTTTTTGGACATTATGAATAGTAACGACAGTAATTATCTTTAATTATCTTGATTAATGAGTAATCGGGTAGTTAAAGATAATAAGATAATATCATAATAATTAAAAAGGACAAAAACATGTGTCCTAATGCTACTGGTTGTCTCATGTCCGACCACGGGATGCCTCTTTCCAAACATGGGGGCCCCATGGAATCACTTTTGTGAGAAAGTGACTTTTTATCTTTTTATTTTTAAAGAATGTAAAATGTAACAAAGAATGTATCACCTAAGTAAAATATTTTTAATTTTGTCTACATAAATGATATTTTATACTATAAATATTCATTAGAAAGATAAAAATATTTCCTACATCATAATATTTTTTTATAATTTCTATACATCAAATAAATTAAATTATTTATGACATCATGATGATGCAGCGATTACCTAATTAATAAAGGATTTAAATAAAATGGAAAGATAATGTAAAATATAAGACCAAAACATGTCCAAAACCTTTTTTATGGGTATATTTCGAACCCTTATCACCTTATCCTCGAATCACACCAATTTGGGACCACTAAAATCCAAAACTCATTTGAAAATAAAGATACATTTTATACCTTTCCAAGAGTGCCCCTCCCCTCCTCTTATAAAAGGCCCCCACCTATACCTCCTTACCCACACTTCCAAAGCCTTTGTATCGGCCAAAACCTGCCCATTTTGTCTCTACACATCCCACTCTAACTCTTTGAAGCCTCAATTTTGGCAGAAGCCTTCCCAAGGAAGCCTTTGAGCTCAAACCAAAGGGAGTTACCCAATTTTAAGGTAATGTCTTCACTTGAGTCCTTTTGTTTTATTTTGATTCTACAACCCCATAAAATATTTTTATTCATTTCTTTTGTAACAAATCCAGAATCTTAAATATACTAGGATGTTTTTATAAGAAGTATTCGAGCTATACTTACACACATCTTTGTCTAATGGTTAAAGAAAATACTGTTTCTGTGGTTGGCGATTTTCTGCCTCACGAAACGATGATTGTTCAATATTCTTTTAACACCTTTAAAGATGGACATTACGATGTCACTGTATTTTATATATTATATATATGGTATTTATGTTTTCTATATGCTTCTATATTTTATATTTAAAACATACCTTTATTCTTTTCATGTTGTGTAAATGAGATAATTTCATATGAGGAAGTGTGGACTACCGCCCCCTCAAGTGATGTGACTCGTACATGCAATACATGGAATGTATAAAAAATGACATTAATGAACATATGTGACCTATATAACATATATATTATACTGGAATTATAATATATATATATATATATCATTTATTTTTAATTCCATTAATATGACAATGAAAAAAATGAAAGTAGTGTTCATGCGTACGTACGACCTACCGTCTCCATGAATGGTGATTTAAATTTTTTATCTCCAAATGATATGGAATAGTATAAAATGAATATGTACTGGATATATATGATACATTAATCATTAATACTATTCTGGAAATTATTTACTTATAACAACATGGGAAATCATTTTTCAAACATGTTCATTTTTGACTCATGTACCAAACATCGGCAAAAACGACTGATATGAACTAACATTATTAAAAAATTATTATAACATTATAATATGTGATATGAACTGAATAATAATCACTAAAAGAGTTCCTTAGGCAATTATAAATTTACCAAATTTTATTATTCATGAATATAAAGAAACGAAGAAGACATGTCAGACTTGAGGTAAGGGATCCAACTCCTCTCTTTCTTTTTAAGTACACTCTTTTATGTCATTCCTTTTAAGCTCATATTTCTTGTGATTGGGATGTTATTTTCTATTACTATTACTGTAATTTTTATGTTCATATGATGAGAGACCCTATTCTCTCTCATCAATCAATTTAGGAAGTTTTGAGTGGCACCGTTAAGCTGCAGAATTTTCGTAAGAGATATAAGCTCTCTCTTTCTTTTTAAGTACTCTCCTTTATGTCACTTCTTTTAAGCTCCTCTTTGTTATGTTGGGGGATGTTCTTTTATATTAATATTACTGTAAAATTTATGTTAATATGATGAGATACCCTATTTTATCTCATCAATCCATTTTTGTCTGTTTTAAGTGGCGTTGTTAGGCTGCCGAGTTTTCGTAAGGGATTTTTCATCTCACTTTTATTCCTGTGAGATTTATTCTACATTTGCCACAATTTCCTTTCAGTGGTGTATGTACTGCCCATTATTTTACTCATTTTATAACATAATTTAATTTATGAGTATTTACATCCATGTTGTATTGTCCTTCTTTCACAGGGTGTATGTTTCAAAAGATACCCATGTCGATAAGGGATCCTTTCACCCTCCTCTTTTTAAATGACTTCTTTTGTTATATCTTTTAATTCACATACTTTTATGTTGGGATATGTTATTATATATCCTTATTGATTTAAATATTATGTCCAAGTGATGAGATACCCTTTATCTCTCTCATCAACGCTTTTTCTAAAATTTGATGGGACGCCGTTAGGCTGTCAAGGGAACTTCTTAACCCAATTTCGATTTCTTTGGGTTCAACATGTAGTTATTGAAAATGTCATCATTTGAATATGTGTGAATGAAAATTGACTATTTTACACCTAATATCAACTTATATTGGGTGTATTTATAATTTTCACACATAATTATGTGATTGATTTATCCTTGATTTAAGGATACCTTCTTTACAGGGGATTTCATCTCATTTTACATTTCTATTGATTCATCATTGTTGTTATGCACCAATTCACTCTTATATGGTGTATATACTGTACTTTGGAATATTATATCATGAATTCCTTTATTCTCATGATATTATAAAGTTCTGATTAAATGTTATTCCTCAATTATTTTATTCAAGTGTCTCTCATTTTGTTAAAAACCCTTTAACTAAAATATGGTTTTAAATGTTTTAATGATTTATTCTTATAAATATTTCTCATTAATATCCATGTTTTCAAAATGGTTTTAAGGATTTATTTATATGGATATTAATGGTTTAAAATGTTAAAACCTTCAAAGTGGTATGGGACACTTTCATTCGAAGACCTCTTTATTAAATGTTTTAAATGGTTTCGAAAATGGTTTTTAGAATGGATTTATTATTTCAATATCTTAAAATGTTATATTGTTATTGGAATATGAAAATGTTATATTTCATTTATGCATATGTTATGTGCTATGATTATGTTATGGTTCTTGGGCATTGATTATGAAGACGGGTGGCTCCGTGATAAACTAAGGGCGGGTGAGCCCGATATAGCTATCCAATGCATTGGGTAACGCGAAGGAGTGAAACGTTAAGGTTTCTCCGAAGAGATTTAGGTAATATACTGTGGTGGGTATTTGAAATGTAACCAAGAGGGTTAATCCATATGTAAGAATGTTATGAATGCCTCAAGTAACCTTCTATGTCTTATGATTTCTATGATTTATTCATGATTTGATGAGGTATATTAAAGTGCCTATGTTTTATGGGTAAAGTATGATTTCATTATTATGTATATATGAAGTCATGTTTCCTTTCCATATTTTTATATCCCTTACGGAGCTTTTTATGCTCATCCCATGTTTTTTTAAATGTTTTTCACAGGTCAATGGAATGGTACATGACATGATGATAGTGTCAAGAAAGTGTCAAGAAAGAATCCATGTTTCATTTTAAATATGTTTCTGTTGATGGGAAAAAAATAAATATTATCTTTTATGTAACCATTATTCTTAAATGTGGAATGTAATGCATGTTTGATGATCTAATTCTATAAAACTCTAATCCTGAAAAGATCCTCAATGTGTAATCTTGTATTAACTCAAGATTAAGTAAGGTTTAAGGCTAGGGCCTTATACCTAATCCATTATGAGGAAACGAATGAAACTAGTAATGGTGGTGTCTATAACCAAGTATGTGTAGTACCCATGATGTTTCATGATATGTTTTTGGAAATGATCATGGACATATAGGTTATGATATCTCGTGGTCATGTATTTACCAAAAATTATATATCTTATGTCTTTGATATTCTCACATGGTTCATGTTATTGGTTATATTCCGATTCATGACTTTTTGACTACAAATAATTATTTGTTGTCTCAGGAATCTGATCATTAATTTTCACGGTATGATATTTAAAAGTTAGGATAATGTTTTATTAATATTATATTAATGGTATGATTACGTATTTCATTTATTTACCCATATATACCATTTATGATCACCCCATTCTTATGTTTTCTTTTCACAATCTAAGAATAGATTTTGTATAGTATAATTACTTATGGGGATGATATTTGTGGGAATCATTGAAGATCGTTCACTTAGATGATTTTTTGTTACATGTATCCAAAGACACTACACTAATATGGTAATTGTGATTTTTTATGTTTTGTATTAAGTATTGAGAAAAACCGATGTAATGCCTATGTACATTAAGATATGATGGTTATATAATTACCAAATTTCATTTTAGTCATGCTCTTATTTAATTCCAGTTCCCAATAATTTCAATATATTCATTAAATAAATTCTGTAAAATATATAGAGTTTCAACAAAAATACAATATGTGGAAACCAACCACCTTTTATGTAACTGTCCCCATTTTTCATAAATAAATCTATGTTTGATAACATATATGACACACAACACTGAGACCAAAAGAACCATTGAATATTATAATTTAAATACGACCACTAAAACCAAGCTATAAAATTGGTTGGTAAGAATAGTATTATATTATTTATGAATTTTATATAAATATTTTAAATAATAAAAATGTATTTTTATGTTAATAAGAAATATATAATAAATTATAATTATTGAAATATTATTAAAAAAATTGTATTCATCCAAAATGTCATTTATTAATTTTTGTGAGTGAATACTATAAGTAATATATTTATATTTTAGAATATATATTTTACAAAATTTAATTAATTTTGGAAATAATATTGTTAAAATTAATATGGGGTAAATTTTGATATTTTTACTTAAATGTTTGACTTTTCAACATATAGTAAGAAATGCTTATTTCTAAAATATATTAATTTAATTTTGTTAATGAATTTAATATTTTTTTTCATTAGTTATTATCTTTAAATAAGAAAAATTAATTTATAATTACCTAATAAATTTCAATTAAAAAAATAGTTTTCATGATTTTGGTTTTCAAGTATTTTTATGATAAAAATCCTAATATTAATAAAATAGTTAATAAAGGCATAATGTTTAATATTTTTAATTAGATAAAAAACCCATAGAATGAAATTATTTAAATGAAATTTTTATATTATATATTTATTTACATGAATATAATTAATATTAATATTGTTTCTACTCATAGTGTTAATATAATATCACGTAGTTCTTGAAAAAATCATTTTCCTGGATTGCCATTTTGTAACAGATTTTTCATGTGTAATTTAAAATTAATTCATGTAACTCAGGTGAATGGTATTTTCTAATATTGGTTCAGATTCATATTCATAATTATAAATATTAGGTAATATGTGAAACTTTGTATTGGTTCAGAATATATTCATGAATCACACAATTCCCACACATAAGAGATCTATAAATGAACCCTAATAAAAAATATCAATAGAAACAATATGTGGTGTATGAAAAGACTATTAAGCCTGTTGAGAAACCATTGATAGGTTGTGTCATAGACACTTCCATATTCATTCATCTAAATAATTTTGTTCACATGTAATGAGGTTCTCATTTCTTCTATATATTTTCCTTTCATGCTCGTTCGAAAATGAAGGATGTGTATGTATTCATTGTTTTTTAAATAAATACACTGTAAAAACCAACATAACTAGATTTAATATTGGATTATTGAATTATTAAAATGTATTTTTCAGGTTTTATTCTTAATGAGAGTATTATAGGATTTGGGAGAGATGCCCGGGGCATCTAGGGACTCTTCTTTAAATGATTTAAAATGGATACAGAATGTGATCATGAAAAAAATCTTTCATTTTCCCTCTATATATCAGTCTCCCATGGATTTTACTTCACATGTTCAAATAGATATCACTATATACATTCCCAAAATTATTGTAAATTCTCTAAATATTGACTTTGCAATGATAATTGATTCAAAACCCTTGGTTTCTAGGGTTTTTTTCGAGGATGAAGTTTCATAAGGTGTATCATCCATCATCTACATATAAAATTGGATTTTTTTTTTATTTTAATATTTATTTTGTTAAAATATTCATGGTTATTGATGATGTTCACAAATGATTGGATGCTATTATAAGGAATGGGGAAATAGGGAAGTACGTCCTCAAGATCATAAATCATCATTGGATGAAATAAAAAAAATCTAGGCCAGGAATTATGTAATGATATATATATATAGTTGTTGTTGGACCATATAGAGTTCACAATTATGTAGGATGACTTAATGTATATGATGGTAGGCCTAATGAGATTATATGTGATGATGTTGCAAAACACAATACTACTTTTAATCTATGATACTCCCAGATAATGATTAAAAACATTTGGGATTTTTTGAAGACTATAACATTGTACTAGATTCCACCACGTTTCCCACATCCTTATGGGGGTCTGGGAAGTGCCTAAAGCGTCTTAAAAACACCCTAATTTTGTAGATGGAAATCATGTCAAATTGATGAATATTTATTCACATGAGTTATCAAAAAAGAGAAAACCAATAGTGGACCCATATGTGTTCATAATACTTCAAGTAAGACGAATTTAATGGATATGGAATATTCAAAAATAGATAAAAACATTGTCACCATACTATTTGGGGATATTAAATGAGAAATTGAACCCTCCAGCAATATTATATGTTTTCATGAATCCCCCCGCCCACATTGATGATGATAAAATACTTATCACTTCCACGATTAAAAATCGTTATAGGATTTTCCATAAGAGTCTCATGGAAGGTATTTATACATTAGAAAAATAGAATGAACCATTGACAATCGAATGATATCAAAAAGGGAAGATAATTACTCAAAAATATTTCCATATTGGATATGGTGTGCTTTGTAAAATTTAATTGGTATTTGAATGGGATACAAACATGGTTTACATATGATTTTATTGGTAAAAACATAGTGTTCACATATTTGAGACCCACATGTAGAGCTGATATTTATGATGTTAAGCATTTAAAAATTTCCATTCGGATAATTTTACAATGTTTGTGGAAGACTTTGTAATGACGAATTCATCATATAGATGATGAAATGGGTTTATTCAGATCAATCACTTAGGGGAAATAATGGAATTTCCAATGAAAATTTTGGGAATCATTTGAAATTTAATATCACTGGTTTCCTTTTCCATCTATTGGGATAGGCTGGGGGTCGATGCAAATCATTAGGTTATCATTTTAATATTTTTACTGCATGTGTGATGATTTTAAGTATTGAAGGAAATAGAATGTGATACATAACATTATGTTTCTTACATTAATTCTTATCATCCCTGGATGGACCCTCTGATGGATTGGATTCACCATAAATAAATCATTACTGGGGGACTCAATGATAAATGAATTCCAAGGGTGAAATGGTGATGTTGATCTAAGTTTATACTTAACATAATTGTCGTATTTCCCCTTAAAAAAAATTTATGGAAATTTTAATCTAAAACTTTTATAAGGTGTGAATGAAATTGGTTATTCATCACTGGGTTACTATTCTAGCTAGAATCTACATTGTTTCTCATACCAGAAATCAATGTTTCTTTAATGATTGGTTTTATATAGGAATAGATCTTGGACATGAAATATTATTTGGATGTATGAAATGTAATGGTTTGAATTGTTTCCTAAGATAATTGTATTTGGATTTAAGAACGAATATTTGATTGTTGAAAAAAATATGAACTTCATGTAGTGTAATTTTAGTAATATTTATTTGACGGAATGTTTTCTTTTTTTGTTAATTTTCTAGAGGTTGTATGCTCATTAAACCCCATTATTATACTAATATTTACATTTTAATTAATAATTTTATAGGGATATGGGTTGGGTGACCAAATTAAGACTCTTATTATTTCAGGAATATTTTAAACTCAATTTATGGTCATTATGTATAAAAAATGTAATATTTTATTACCACCATTAATGTTGAAATGGGAGTTTTCTAGTTTCATGGACCTATGTTAATTTTTTTTCCACAAAATTTTATTTTTTTATAAAATAGAAATTATATTTATTATTAGTAGCTACAAATTAATTTATAAAGATAATTGTAACGCATAAATGATACATTAGATAAGAAAAAACTAATTAAAGTGCATGAAATTTAAAATGGTAAAATTTAGTAAACATACAGTTAAAAATAAAATATTTTAAAAAATAATTTCCTGATTTAATTTTGGGGTTTTGGTATTAAATTATATTCCCTAAAACAAATAATTTTTTAGTTTTAGTAGATCTTTTAATGAATGGGAATTTATATAATTTTATATATTTTGGTATTTACATATAATGACACTCATTATCACAAATAAAATGAAAACTCTTATCCCCTTATCTTCACAAATTATATTTTTTTTCGGGTATATAAAAAAATTTAAAATACCATAATAAATCCACATTCAATAAACTTGAACCCTTGTTATTATAGAACATTCCATGGATGTATTGTGCTAAAAACAAAAATATATTCTCTGAAAAAGATATATCATTTTTTCTACCTATTATTTTTAACGATTATTCAAGATATTTAAAATATAATAAGAAAATTGATTTAGTAACATACATATATCCCATATTTTTTTATGTTATCATGTTAATTTTATTACGTACATTAATATTTTATTTAACCTAATGGGAAACAACCCCATCATTTTTTTATGTGACAGATTGCCACCTCAAAAACTACTATAATTTGTATTCCATACTTTCCTATTAGTAATGTTTATGTTGATAGATAAAATTAGTTAATATTATAATAGTGGAATATTAATAAATCTCTAAAATTTATATATCATATATTTTCATTCTTTTATTTTTATTGACAAATGATAATGTTGTTCACATGTACATGTCGACTAAAGGCTCTATGAATTGATGTTATTTGTTTTTCTTCATCACATCACATGGATATAATGCATATTAATTTTTACCTAAATAATATACTATTTATTAAAGAATGATTTATCTGGAATGAATAAATTACAAAATCATTTTTTATATCATTTTAAAAGAGAAATTGAAATGTTACACTTGCCAACTTATGTCTTACATTGTCACACCCAGACTATGCGCTGCATCGTTTTATAATATTTATTTTTATCTAATAATTTTATCTTCTTAAAATTATTTTTTTTCTTTTTATATGAAATGAGGGTCGAGCCCGACTGGGGTTTTGCACTTTTTGCGCTGATAAATATGTGTTTCGGACTTGATGGTGATTGATGCGCCACTTTCGAAGCCTGGAGAGCCCGCTTAGTTCCCCGCACGCCTACATAGGGTGAAAATAATTAAATAAAAATTAAATAGTAATAAAGAAATAAAAATAAGTGAATAATAAAGTCGAAATAAATAAACTAAGAGAAATAAAATAACTTAATGAATTTTTTTTAATGTAAAGAAAAATAATAATATTTGGGGATAATATTAATTATTATTGATCCCTATTATTATTAATATTATTAATATTTGTTATAATGATTGAGTTATTTTATCTATTATTATTATCAGTTTTGTTTTAGCTTATTATTTATATTATTCATTTTCACGTCGCGACACCACCCCTACCCCAATTTTTTTCAACTCTTTCAAACCCCCCCTTCCACAGTTTTGCTCGCGCTTCCCCTTTCATGGACGACACCCCCTATGGCGCTGCACTCCCCTTCTGGAGACCCTTAGCTGTCATCCCGGCACTCCTTACACCGCCTCGCGCGGCCCCCACAAGTCCTCTTCGGCTCGAGCCGCTGCACGGGCCCCCACCTCGCCCTTGGTCAACCCTCCTCGACACGCCAACCTCCATTCCCCGGTGACCGGAACCCCTTTGGCTGAGCCATTACCGTGTCGCCTCACCCTCTCTCTATGGTATACACTTATCTCTTCTTTTCTAGGGTTTTAGTCCTTGTTCATGGGGTTTTGTTTTTTAGTTGGTTGGGTATTATATTTAGAATGCCTCAGGTTTTTTTTGTCATTGTTTTGGATGGAACTTGACTCCTTAGGTTTTTCTTGGGGTTCTTTTGGTGCGGAAGTGGAATTCACACAAAAACATGGGGTTTTCTTCATACAAGGAAAATCATTCCATGCCCTAACACCATTAGATGATTTTAATATGCTTATATGAATTTATTATTGTCTTCCTGACTTGATTTTGTGGTGAAAATGGTGTTTTTGTTTTGTAATGGTTGGTGTGTTTTGGTTATATTTTGAATCTTTTGATGATATATTGTTTCTAAGGTACATTTCAGAATTATTGTGGTGAGTTTGATGGAAAATTGGAGTTTCACGTCGAATGATAGAGTACTTGACAACTGAGGTAGGTGGTTCTACGTTTAAACATTATCTGATACGTTAATTTGTTTTCTTTGTTAATTTACAATATTACATCATTAGTTCTTTTGGGTGCAGATTCAGTAATATTGATGTTTTTCTATGAATTACATTTGTTTAGCATAATTTATATGTGTTGTGGGTACATTCTCTGTTTGAAAACATGTTTCTTTAGTCTATCGTTATTGTTCAATAAAACGTGCAGTTAGTTTTTCAAATATTCAAGTGGTGTTTAATGTGTTTTTGATACATTGTTTCATGTGTTTGGTCATATGGGAATGTGTGGTGTGGTTTGAATTGGTTGTTATCGTGAATACCACCACTGAACTATCATCTAGTGTTTTTTAATTTTTGTTTTTGTTTTGTGAAAAGGGGAAAAGTGTGTTGTTTATGTTCTGGTGTAGCATTCATGTGTGTTTTGTTCGAAAATGGAATTTCAATGCGTCTTTGGTTTTTAAAGTCATGATTCATCTTCTGGAATTGTGTAATAAAATTTTTCATTTTTTGTTTAATAGGTAAAATGATATTTTAACATTGTGATTGGGTTATTAATTGATGCGAGTGGTACATGTTGTGTTCATAATGCGGCGTTAGGTATGTATTATCAGGGTGGAGGGATGGGTTGTTTCTTTTGTGTTAGTCATGTTATGTTTCCTTCTAAATAATTTGATGACAAAGAATTTAATATGTTTTTATAATGAATTATATGCAATGAAAAAATTGTATTAATTTATTTGGGTAACAACTTTTGGCGTGCATACTTAGTAAAATGGTATTCTGTGTGTGTGGAAGTGTGCCATTGGGTTTATATTACACATTATTTGTTTTAGTTGTCTGAGTTTGACATTAAATGTGAAATTTGAACATCTTGAGCACAAAAGGGGATGCCTGGAAACTATTTGGGCATACTAGATATAGCGCGCTAGTTAAACGGAAACATCTCTATCCTGGTTTCACGTAGATGGTTTTATAATTACAACACTAACTAAACACTGTATGATGATTGGAGACCACTAGGTTATGGATGTGTTTCCCTACTAGGGGCTCATGCACGAGAATGTATTTTGGTTGTGATTCTTATACTAATGTTCACCGAGACACGATGTTCTAGGGTCCCATTCAATTTTCTGGTACCTTTAGGGCCACTCCCACTTTTGGTGCACCTGAACCACAATACACTCACCATCGACATACGATGTAGCTTTTGGGTGTTTCTTAAAGGTTTCACTTTTTCATAAATGCGAGGGTGGTTTTATTTAATTATTAAATTCGTTTTCCATGAAATTGTTTTCATAATAAAAACTATTTCATTACAATTGTGCAAGATTTGGCCTCATTTCATTTATTTATCCTGAAAATGTATTTTTCATTTATTGTTTACATGTGGAACATTTTTATTGGGTGACGTCATACTGGGATTTTCACTCACACCCTGCAAACACCTTCTGGTGTATGTAGAACTTGTTTCTTGTGGACTCCAGGTTGTTGACATCATGTTCATCGATGGTGGTTTTGGTCATTGAGGGTCTTCTCATATAGGTTGGTAGTGTGGCATGTGGACATTTCACCTCTCTTGTCACTCTGAGGTTTGAGTTAGAGTTTTAGTATATTATGTTGTCATTTGTTTGTTTTATTGGATGTTGGTTCTAGTTGTAAAACATCAAATTTGATTTTTAGTCTGGTTGATTGATTCCAATTTTGGTTTATTCATTTTATTAGTTTTATTGTGTTTACTATTTATGGTAAATAGTTCCACTTTGTTAGTTTTGATACCTGGGCACTTGTGCCAGCACGTGGGGTTTGGGAACGCCCTTCGGGCCATGCTGTAGACCGGGTCGGGCGCCGGGTCGGACGGTGACCCATCCTGGTTCATGAAAAAATGGTATCAGAGATGGTTTTCTCTCTTGGGTCATGATTTTTTGGGATAGGGTCATGGTATACTGGAATTAAGGTTGTCGGAATTCGACATTCTAGCTACGAGAAAGGTTCTTGGCTAGCACACCTCGTGGTGGGACTCTAGTTACCAACGTAAGTTGAGGTCTTTCTGAGTCATTGGTACTTGTGGTTAGTCTTATTAGGGTTAAATAAAAAGGGAGTAGGGTTAGTGGTCCTAGTGAGCTTACACGGTCTGGTTAGCCATGTGGAGCTAGGGACGATGTCATAGGATACCCTCTTTGGTGGTGGCGTGACTAGTATGTTTCCGTTAACCATATGTTCTAGTCACCCGCTGACACTAGTTTTCTCCTATACTATTTCTCAATTCATTGTTTTGGTTTTTTTGAAAATTATTTTAAGTAAAAATGATTTGGCCTTTGAAAATGTTTTGAAATGAAGCAATTTAAAATGGGAATAATGTATGAAGTTTTAAAGGTGTGGGTTGAATGTTTTGGTTTTGAAAAAATGAAAGGTTTGGTTTTGATCCTTGGTGTTGTCATGGGAAACCACATGCATGAGTGTATATGAAATGAGAATTGGTTAATGGAACGAGCGGATGAGTGCCTGGATAGATGTGATGTGGGTGTCGGTGTGGCACGAGAACATGCATGTGCGAGGACCATGGGACACCATTGGTGTCTGCACAACCAACTATATTTACTTATTTTCAAAAAAGTGTTGTTAAATGAGAATTTTGTGTGTTAATAATCATTGTTTGTGTGGTGTGTCCTTGTGTTTTGGAAATGTTGGATGTGAGGCATTGTGAGCCGAGGATCCCTTCTGACTGATTTGTGTCCGGAGTTTGAATTCTTATTTGTAAGTTGGTATGCTAGTCTGTAGTTAGTATATTCTTTGGAAAAGTACATCGGGGAGCCCTTGCAGTTGTTCCCCCTACATGTTTGGTGTTCGCTTGTGGTATGTATTGACCGTTGGACCAGTTTGGTTGGGTCCATGGTTTTCTTACTTAAGTAGTGTATCCCCCCATAAAGCGTTGACATGTGATTGATGTGTTCCCATAGGTAATTTTCTATTGGTCGGCCCTCCAGTTGATCATAGGAATCTCTTCATGGATTCTAGAATTGACCCGACCTCACCTTTTTACATCTAAGTGGATCCTCTCGCAGCAGGATGACAGATGTGAGAGTAGTTGAAGGGATTTTTGGTCTTCTGTGTGTCTGACTCGTCAGGTATGAATTTTGACACACTCGTGTTTGATGGTTCCCCCTAGAAATAGATAAAGTAATTCATGAGGGGAAGGGTGAATGAGGTTAAGAATTATCAGTGTTGACCACTTCCTTGAATGGATTTTTTGTATTTTCATCAGCTGCAAGGGAAGTGTTTGGTGAAGTCTTGCAATGTTAGTTCTCTTTGATTGTCAAGGGTGAAGTTTGAACTCATTAATTTGGATGTTCTATTTTGAAACGGTGAAGGAGATTCTAGTGGGGAAAGTTGGAAGTAGGGTAGAGTGTTCGGTGCTGACCACTATTCGAAATGACCATTGGTCCTTCATTGATTTCGTTTAATAAAGGGTATATGTTATGCCACTAGTGTGGAAAACCCAGTCACATGGGGATGATCTGGTCAGTTGCAGGAATCACAAGTTTTTTAAGACTTAGTTTGAAGTCCCTCTCCGTATAATGTTACTCTATACAACATTGTTCATGTTCAGGTTAGGATTTGTGGTGTCATGTTCTCATTCAGTGTGGCAAAGGGTGGTGCACATGCACCATTTCAGCTCCTGTGTTGGTGAATGTTCCGTGTATGATCAGTTGGATAAAGTAATTTGTTGTGTTTTCTGGTGTTTCCTCTGTTGTAGTGTGCTTGTGTGTGTCACCAAAATGAGAATCTCCGTTCATGAATATTCAATACCTGACTGTTACGAAGGAGATGCTTCAAACATAACGGCTTCAGCCGTAGGCCTCAGAGTGAATTTGGTGCGCGATTAGGAACCCCAGTAGTGCATGGGACCCAATCTTTATTTCTGTTATCATTGTTGAGAGTAAAGGAATTTTAATTTTTTTCTGTTGTTGTTTCATTTTAAACAAACCATCTGGATGTGAAAAGTATCTATGACTATGCGGAGGCATCTTTTTTTGGTTAACATAATGTATTGGGGGTTACATCCCACTGGATGTAGTCGCTTTAGTGGTCCTTATGGGAGTCTGTTGGGTTAATCTGTCTCAAATTTGAATAATTCTCATCCAAGAATGTAGAAATGCTAGTTTTTCTTGGGTAATGTATTTGACACCCCGGTAGTCAGGTTCCTCCCTCCTCGCCCCTTTTGGTGGAATGTTTGGTGACCATCGAGAAATTTTCAAATTCTTGTATCCTCTGTTAGTTCTAATGGCGGTGAGACCCACTATGGGTCTCTCACAAGGGTCATTGGAATGAATATGTGTTGGCCCTTCTTTAATGGTGGGGAGTTCGCTCGGACCTCCCCATGTTGGTTTTCTAGTATCATCTTGGGGGTTGGTAGGTTCTTAATGGTGGGGAGCCCCTCAGACTTCCCCAATTTGTCATTTCGGTTCTGTTTCTAATGATGGCTTGATGGTAAGTGATTAGAGTGTTCCTTAGATGTGGCTTGATCTTGTTGGTTCATTCTATCTAAATGAGGTGGTTTTATTTCAATAGTGCTTGAGTTGTTTCATCTTCTAAGGTTGGTTATAGTGGGTGAAAGAGTCGCTTTCCTAGATCAGTCAACTGGAGGAGTTCTAGATCTTTGGGGTGGGCAACACATATCAGAATGTATTTTTACACATTTCGTGAGTTTGTCATTTGAGTCAATTTATCTGAACACGAAGTGTTAGCCTCTATCCACTTGTTTTCATTGGGATCTTATTTAACCTTATGGGGGTGTCGTTTCCTACATTGGGTATCAGAAATAGTTGTGGATTTTTTTGGGACATAAAGATTTATGGTGGAGAGAATTGTCACGCCCGGACTTTGTGATACATTATTTTCAAATTTTTATATTTATCTTTTAATTTTATCTTCTTCTAATTATTATTTTTTTCTTTTTATATGAAATGAGGGTCGAGCCTGACTAGGGTTTTTCACTTTTTGTGCTATTAAATATGTGTTTTGGCATTGATGGTTTTCGACGCACGGCTATCGAAGCCGGGCAACCCCGCTCGGTTCCTCGCACGCCTGCATGGCATGCAACTAATTAAATAAAAATAAAATAGTTATAACGGAATAAAATTAATTGAATAATATAGTCAAAATAAAAATAATATAAGAGAAATATAATTAACTTAATGAATTTTTTTAAAGGAAATAATAATAATAATATTGTTGATATTATTAATTATTATTGAGCCCTATTATTATTAATATTAATATTAGTAATGAAGATTGACTTATTTTTTCTATTATTATTATTAGTTTTCTTTTACTTCATTATTTATATTATTACTAATTTCATTTTTTTATTTACCTTTCTTTTATTTTGTTTTTTTAATTTTTTATTGTTTTTATTCCTTTTTCATTTAGGGTTGCAGATCTCGCCCTTTACCCCCCCACCCCCACTTTCATGTCGCGACACCACCCCTAACCCTATTATTTTCCATCTCCGTTGAATCCCCCCCTTCCACGGTTCTGCTCGCACCGCCCCCTCCTTGGATGACACCCCCTCTAGCACTGCACACCCCTCCGACGACCCTGAGCCATCCTCTCGCCTCTCCTCACACAGAAGCATGTCACACCCATGATCCCTCTTGAGCTCGATCCGCTGCATGAACCCCCCACCTTGCCCTTGGCCGGCCCTCCTTGACCAGCCTACCCTCTTTCCCCGGCGACCGGACCCCCCTTGGCCGAGATTTTGCCACGCCTCCACACCCTCTATCTATGGTATACCCTTTTCTCCACTTTTCTAGGATTCTGGCCCTTGTTCTTAGGGTTTAGTTTTCTAGTTGGTTGAGTATTAGATTTAGGATGAATCATGTAGTTTTTTTGTATTTGTTTATTTGGAACATCACTCCTTAGGGTTTTCATGAGGTTCGTTTGGCGCGCAAGTGGAATTTGCACAAAAACATGGGGTTTTCCTTATTCAATGTAAATCATTCCATGACCTAACAACAATAGATAGAATTTAATATGCTTATTTTAATTTATTATTGTGTTCTTGAATTGATTTTGCGATGCGAATAGTGTTTTTGTTTTCGAATTTTTGGTGTGTGTTGGTTCTATTGTGATACTTTTGTCGATATATTGTTTATAAGGTTCATCTTGGAATTGTTGTTTTGCGTTTGATGGGAAATTAGAGTTTCATGTAAATGTGATGGAGTATTCGACACCTGAGGTATGTGGTTTCACGTTTAAACATTATCTGATAAGTTAATTTTCTTTCTTGGTTAATTTACAATATTACTTGATTAATTCATCTGTGTGCAGATTTAGTTATCTTGAAGTTTTTATATGAATTATATTTGTTTAGAAGTATGTTAATGTGGTGCGGGTGTGTTCTCTGTTTTAAAACTTGTTTTTTAGTCAATAGTTATTGTTCAATAATATGTGCAGTTGGTTTTTCAGTTGTTCAAGTGGTGTTAAATGTGTTTTCGATACGTTATTTCATGTGTTTGGTCATAAGGGAATGTGTTGCATGATTTGAATGGGTTGTTTCCATGAAAACCCACACTGAACAATCATCTTGTGTTTTATTAATTTTCTGTTTGTTTTGTGAAAAGGCGCAAAGTGCGCAATTTATATTTTGATTTAGCATTCATATGATTTTTTTCTGAAAATGGAATTTGATTTCGTGTTTTTTATATAAAGTCATGTTTCATCTTCTGGAATTTTTTAATAATTTTTTTAGTGATTTTTTTAATCGAGAAAATGGTCTTTTAACTGTGCGATTGGGTTATTAATTGATGTGCGTGGTACAGGTTGTGTTCTTCATGTGGTGACAGATATGTTTTTTTAGGTTGTAGGGATGAGTTATTTCTTTTCTATTAGTCATGTTATGTTTCAATTTAAATAATTTTTTGTCAAATAATTTAATATGTTTTTATAAAGAATTATTAGTAATGAAAAAATTGTTTTAATTGAGTTGTGTAAAATTCTTTGGTGTGCATAGGTTGTCAAATGGTTTTCTGTGTGTGTGGAAGTGTGGCGTTGGGTTTATGTTACGCCATATTTGCTTTACCTATCTGAGTATTACATGAAACATGAAATGTGAACATCTTGAGCACAAAATAGGATGCATGGGTACTAGTTGGGCGTACTAGATCTAGTGTGCTAGTGATACAGAAGTCGCTCTGGCCTAGTTACACGTATCCAGTTTTACGATTACAACAATAAATAAACAGTGGATGATGATTTAATACCTCGAGTTTATGGATACATTTCCCTAATAGTGGCACGTGTATGAGATCTTATTTTGGTTGTGATTCTTATACTACTGTTCCCCATTATGCGATGTTCTAGTGTCCCATTCCTTTTTCTAGTACCTTTAGGGCCTCTCTGATTTTTGGTGCTCCTAGACTACTATACACTCACCGTTGGTATACACTGTAGCTTTTGGGTGTTTCTTAAAGGTTTAGGTTTTTCTTAAATGCAAGGGGGTTTTTTTTTAATTATTAAATTTTTCTTATTTGAAAGTGTTTTCTTTATAGGAACTATTTAGTTACAATTGTGCATGATTTGGGGTTATTTCATTTATTTATCCTACAAATTTATTTTTCTTTTCATGTTTACATGTGTATCCTTTGTATTAGGTGACTTCCTACTAGGATTTTCTCTCACACCCTACATACACCTTCGGGTGTATGTAGACGTTGTTTCTTGTGGTCTCCAGGTTATTGACATCATGCTCAGCAATGGTGTTTTTGGTTGTTGATTGTCTTCTCATGAAGGTTGGTGGTGTGGCGTGTAGATGTTGCACCTCTCTTGTCGCTTGGAGGTTTGAGTTACAGTTTAATTTACTTTTTTTGTCATTTGTTTGTTTTTTTTGTACATTGGTTCTAGTTGTAAACCTTCAAATTTGATTTATAGTTTGGTTGTCTGTTTCCAGTTTTTATTTATTCTAGCAGTTGTTTTGTGTTTACTATTTCAGGTAAATCATTCCCCTTTGTTAGTTTTGATACCCGAGCACTTGTGCCAGCCCGTGGGGATTGGGATTGCTCTTCGGCCCAAGCTCCGGACCGGGTCTGGCACCGCGTCGGATGGCGACCCGGCTTGGTTCGTGACATACATTCCCAATGATTTTAACATAGTTCATTACTTATAACCATCATTGATGGATAGTTTTAAAATAATAATTTGTATATAATAATGAAAACTAGTTAATTATTATTATTATTGTGATTATGTATAAATTAATTCTATTATTATAGTCGATATGCTAAATTCATTTTGGATATTTGAACTAAATGTCATTAAAACTCTAGACAAGAACATAATTTTTCATAAAAATAAATATAAAATTGAAAATAATAAAATAAATGGAATTGAAAAAAATGAATTTGTTTTTCTGAATCTATATAAGTAACATTAATTTAGGATTTTATTAGATAAATATTGCACCTACAGATTTGAACTAAAGCTAAGTGGATTATTTAATCAACATCCATACATTAGGATATAATTATAATTCATTTACCATGTTAAGAAAAAAAATGTTTATGTTTGGAGATAAATTTTGTAAACATTTATTTCCAGTAGTTTTTTTATATAAATTTGTTACACATATTAATTTTTATGGTTATTTCTCACTTAAAAGTTATGATCATTGTAATGGATTTCATATCAATTTCCATTAATTGAAGAGTGTTTTTATTTTATGCTTGAAATTTATTTTATATGGGGTATAATCATGCACATTTAAATATTATATCGTGATATCTATATAACTAATGGTATTTTAAATTAAAATATTTTTTATTTATCTAATGTGATTTGATTTTCTTGCCCCCAAAGTGGTAAAGGCCTTATGTTACAGTTTCCTTTTATTTTATGTTTGGTTTTGTTCAATGTTCTTTTATAGGAAATACTATAAAATTATTTTACTGAGTTAAGAAATATTTATTCTAATATATTCATGATTATGGATAACAAGAATGGTTTCTATTTAAACCTTTGGAATAAATAATACTAAATAAATATTTGTGTAACTAATATCGATCTTGTAACATATTTTATATTAGGAATAATTGTTTTACAAGAATATATTTTTCTAAAACTATTTTAGAATACTTTTATTGTATTAGTAATTGAAGTATTTAAAAATTTCAATAGTTTTTGACTCATACGAAATTGTTTAAATGTGCTTGTTATACCATTTTCCTAATAATGTACATGATTATTTTTTTAATGTATAAAATGATTTTTTCTATTATCATATACGACATGACGATAATTTACATCATTAATCAGCACTCCACAATATGATGGTGCCTATAAAAATAACGTTATTTATTTTCAAAAAAATTATTTTCTATTATATTTAAAAATTATATAGATTTTGTTGATGTGATTTACAATTGAAAAGATATTTTCCTCAATAAACACTCCATGCGATATTCTAATGTAATATTCATAAATTAAAAAAAGAGTTTATAATACAAATTTCTTCTAAAATTTTAATACATTCCACTAGTATATATACCTATGTCATTATAACATCATAAAATAGTGTAATACGTGAATAATTAAAAAAATTCATATTCATTCATCAATTAATCTATTATGAACATGATATGATGAATGATTTTGAAAATAATTTTCTTTAATAAGCAGTTTATATGTTTATTAATTTTACATAATTTCTATTTTCTATGAAAAATATTGATAAACATGATATTTCTCATTCACTATACTGTTCCCAATAAATTAGGTATTGTTTTTGGTCTCATGGTATGTTTTGAATTATAATTGGGATTAAATATATTCCATTATTTGTCCTTATCTGTAAAGACCTGGAAATTTCAAGGAATTTTTTTTCTTAATTTTCTTGGAATTTTACAATAACGCAGTTTCTGACGGCGCCTGATTCCATGGCTTGGTGTGCCTGGAATTAATTTCCGATGTTTGGCTCGGGTACGTTCAGTGAACGAACGAGCAGGAATTTCTATCTTTTGGATTGGTGCTCAGAATCGAATTCTGAGGGCACCGATGAACTCGCAGCACCGGTTTTTGCTTAGGAACACCTGTTCTGGAGTTGTGTTTACATGAGTGTTGATTATAAAAATTGTGGATGTTTATTTTATAACTACACTATAATTTTTATTAACTTACTCTAAGTGTTAGCTCATGGTGGAAGTTGGGTAACCACCCAACCTCCCTTGGGAGGTTATGAGGGTGGTGGGGCCCACACGAACCCCACCTCTTCATATCCTCTAAAACCCCTCAACTCCCACTTAAATGAATTTTAACTTAGTTATAACTTATGTCTTAAATGAGTTGAATTTAATGTGGTGAGTTGTGTGAGTCTTTTGAATTTCAAACACTTGAATTTCAAAAGCCATGTGAAGTTAATAAAATAAGTGGAGAACATATTTCCTTTGGTTGGGTTGTGTTGTTTGAGAGCTTTTGGAAAAAAACGCTTAGAACTATTGAAGTTTTTTCATCCTCTTGACAAAGATGCGAAGAACAATCGGACATCGACGAAGAACGCCACGTTCTCGGGAACCGTCTTCCGCGACGCCATACCCGCAACACCGACGACGTCTTCTTCCGCGACATCTCTTTTCGCGACGCCGAATCTCGTCACCTCTTAAATCAAGGTAGGGGTTTATTTTATTCTTTTGATAATGATTTATACCTGTGATTATTTCTTCGTGAAATTTTTCCAATTATTAGGAAATAACACGAGGGGGTCGGACCGCACGAACACGACCGACCCTCCTCTTTTTCATATTGATTCTGTTGTGGATTGAAACGGGTGTGGCGCGGTGCCGTCACACCGCGCAGGATCATGCGGCAAGAAATGCGCGGCACCGTCGCGCCGCGTCATAAAATAATGCAAGGACGCGACGTCGTCGCGCCGGGTCGAAGAAAGTTGAATGTGCCGCAGCCGGATCGGGGCCGCGGTGGAGGGGCGCGGTGCCGTCGCACCGTGCCGGACAACAAAGGCCGCGGCCGGTTCCGGGCTGCGGCGGAACGAGAAGACCGGCGGCCAGCCGGGCCACCGGTGTATGAAGCAGTAAAGGGGATCGGCATTGCCGGTCCCGTCGAGGAAGAACCGGTCGGCCAGGTCGGGCCGGCCGGAAGGGAGAAAACCGGGGGAAATTATTTCCCCCGGCCAGCCATAATGGCCGCCCATTATGAGGGGGGCCGGTTTCACAAAGGGGGGCAGGTGGCCCCCCGTTTTCTCGAAGGCAGGCCCCCACGTGAGGGGGGCCGTTTTTTTTTTCAAGGCGCGGGAGGTTGCCGTGCCGCCAGTTGAGGAAAGGCAGGGGCTTTTCCCCCCGCGCGCGGCGCTCACACGACACCCGGACCACATCGCCGCGCCGGACCGTGTCGCCGCGCCGGACTGCGCCACCGCGCCGGCCTTCGCCGCCGGGCCGGGCCGAGCTTCCGGGCCGGGCCGGGTCTCTGGGCCGGGCCGCCGCCCGGGCCGGGTTGACCCAGTTCGGCCGACCCAGGGGGGGTCAGGCCGGGTCAGCCCGGGCCCAGAACCCCGGTTTCGGACCACTTTTGGTCAAATGTTCGTAACTTGGGCTACGGGCCTCCAAACAACGCGACGTCAGCGGCAATGCGATCCTTGGATCGAGACGATCGTTTCGGTATATTGCACTCAAGGTTTCGGAATACATTGAGTTCGTCCAGGTTGGGTCGTATACGAAACCAATCGGGCCCTCGGAGCGGAAACACTCATATCTCGAGCTACGGACGTCCAAATGACGTGTTGTCAGCTTTGTTGAGTTCCTCTTGGTGAGACGGATCTTTTGGCATACTCTGCCCGAGGTTTGGATGCAGGTGGAGTACGGTCGAGCTGGTTTTGCCTTAAAAACCAACAGGGCCCCTGGAACGAGAAAGCCAATAACTTCCTGACCGGGCGTCCGATTGACGTGCCGTCTATTGCGTTGCATTCCTGTTGAAGATACGGAACTTTTGGCATCCTCTGCCCGAGTTTTGGATACAGCTGGTAGTGGCCGGGTTGGATCGCACCCGAAATCCAACCGGGCCCCTGGAACGGAAAAGATAATACCTTTCTAACAGAACGTCCTTTTGACGAACCGTCAGCGGCATTGGTGATCTCGTTGAGAAACGGTCCCTATGAGTATACCCTATGAGTGTTCGGGGTATAGTTGAGTTACGACAAGTTTTGTTTGCACACGAAACCAACAGGGCCCCTGGGACGAAAAGGCTAACAACTCACAGACTGGGCGTTCGATTGATGCGTCGTCTGTTGCGTTGAGACCCCTATGACGAGGCGGACCTTTGAGATACTTCTTCGTGGGACTTTGAGATACTTGGAGTATCGACCAGTAGCTCATGGAGCGGACCCTCCCGGAGACGAGCGTGCGGAGTACGGAGACCGTGTAGCCGGCTGAGTCCTGACGACTTCTTGACCGAATCGACTTGGAGTGAGTCGACTAGCCCAGTGGACGGAGCGCCCGGTATTTGGCGACAGACCCACGACGGATGGGCACCCGGTAGTTGGCCGCAGACCAGCGGTACTCGACAGGAGGAGTACCTCTCTAGGCTATTGGGGGGAGCGCCCGATATTTGGCGACAGACCCACAGCAGACGGAGCGCTTGGTAGTTGGCCGCAGACCCACGGTACTCGATAGGAGGAGCACCTCACCAGTCTTAGGTTAGTGAGCAGTACCTCAGAGTCATGACAGGTCCACTGTAGACTCCAGATACGGGGCTCTTCAGCAGTTACGGTTTCGATAATGAAAAATCCTGGTTTTAACTGAGACTGTTGACCTTTTTTTTACCTCATTATTGAGATGGGTCATTTTCTAACTTAGGTATATGTATGGGCATATACCTGGGTAGTGGTTATCCGTTTATTTCACAATCCTTGTGTTTCCTCATGATTGAGATGGGTTACTTGATAACTTAGGTATATGTATGGGCATATACCTGAGTAGACGTTATCTGTTGAGATATTCTTGTGGTTTTCCTTGTTGGTTTAGTGAGACCTTGAGGGTCTCAGGGTCCCTACGGAGTATCGTTGTACTCACCCCTGCATGGGATACGCCCGCACATCGTTGTGTTGGTTGCAGACGACGGACAGCGTTGATCGTGGTTGAGGCTTGCAGAGCAGGACGGTACCTTGAGGTGGACCACTGGGCGAGACGTACTCAGAGCGGACGGCGGGACCCGAGGAGCTGTGGAGCTATCTGTACCCACCCTTCAGGTGGGATTTCTAGAGGATGACTCGGCGTAGTTGATTTTACTTTTTCAGTTGCTGTTTTCCTTTTCAAGTTGTACTTTACTTTCAGTTGGGGTTTGTATACTGGCCCTTTTACTTTTCCACACTTATAGTTGTACTCTGCTTTCACTTAGTGTTTACTTTCCGCTTGCTTACTATGTGGTGTTTGTTTACTTTACAAAGGAAATGCCTTCCCTTTTTACCAGGATTTACGCCTTGGTGCTAGTTGCCAGCTCCTGGCCTATGGAATGCGGGCTTGGGGTAGTCACAGAATGGGCCCTGAGGACGGGTCCTGACAAATTGGTATCAGAGGAGTTCGGTTCTACCGCAGAACTTATAACTCTGATTTTCCTTTCTGCAAAGTAATAGTGTTAAGAGTACCGAGTGTGGTTTTTAGTTCAGGGAGTCCAATGTTGGTGCGGGCGGCCGACGTATCCATACACCAGGACCCTGACAACTGATTTCCGACTTTGTGGATGAAAACACTGACTGTGTGTGTGTTTTCTAGAAGTTTTATTTAAATGTCACCTCAAACCAGGTCATCTCACCAGGTATAATCTTTTGAACGTGTCATGTTGTTTCTTTCAGGATGCCTCCCCGTGGACGACCAGCTAGAGCCCCGAGAGTGGTGCGTACTGACAGCCCGCCGAGCGACGAGGCCTCAGTACAGGGCCATATCCCAGATGAGGCACCAGCGAAGGCACCAGCGGTACTACTACCCCTTGGGCCACCGATGCCACCAGCCCCAGCAGCAGAGGATGCACGTCGCTTAAGCGCACTGCATGAGTTCCAGTGTCAGAGGCCACCCAGGTTTCAGGGAGGGACGGACCCGCAGGCGGCTGAGGATTGCTTGGAGGCTGTGGTGAGAGTCTTCAGGCTAGTGGGCACGCCGACAGATTTCATGGTGATCCTTGCTGGCAGCCTTCTTCAGGCAGCAGCAGGCAGATGGTGGAGCCTGATAGTCCAGATGCATGACGAGGTGACACTTCTATGGGCAGACTTCGAGAGCCTGTTCCGGGTAGAGTTTTTACCAGCCACCCTTCGAGGTGTGCATATACAGGAGCTACTTCAGCTGCAGAAGGGCAGCATGTCTGTGGAGCAGTACTCAGCGAGATTCACATACCTCTCACGCTACTCCACAGATATGGTACGAGACCCGTTCTTCAGGGCCCTAACCTTCGATCAGGGGATCAGGAGATAGATTAGAGCTTCTGTTGTTTCTCACAACATTCCGACCCAGACAGGGGTGTTGGAGAGAGCCCTCTTAGTGGAGAGTTTCCTTGCAGAGCAGTCTCCACCAGCACGACCCACCACTAGCCGACTTGCGGCAGAGTCTTCTGCAGCAGACAGTAGACAGATGACGCAGAGGTCCAAGAGGACCAGACCTACCGGTGGCTGACTACAGGACTCAGGTTCAATTGTGCGGGGAAATCGGGGTGGAGTCAGAGCCAGACATGCCGAGAGTGGACAGTGTTACTCCTGTGGTGGAATGGGTCACATGGCACATGACTGTCCGACCTGCCATGCAGATGACCAGCATTTAAATGAAGAACCTCTGAGGCAGAGGCAGAGGTTCTATTAGGGCGGACCGCAAGGAGCAGGCAACCATGGTAGAGGAGCTGGCCGTGCAGCTGGAGGTGGGCGACGCTTCGGAATCTTGCCACCACAACCACCAGGAGGCCCACCCCGACCGTAGGGGATAGGAGGATATGGGAGAGCTCAGCTTCAGGCAGGTGAGATCTACGGTCATGGAGCTCTGGAAGTAGATGGACAGGAGCGGGACTAGCTTCCGACCTAGAGGCTATTGATCCTGTTGCTTCTGGTTTTGTTGATATCTGTCTGTAGTTTCTTTGTGTCTTTTACTATGAGCTGCAATAATAAAAAGACACTTATCTTTGTTTTCTTTCATGTCCTTTTGTTTGGTTGATACTGAGTGGTCCCAGTTAAGACTATTGACCTGACCCTCACTTTTGAGTTTTCTAATGAAGGAGACCTAGTGACCACACACTGATGCCGACAGTGTCACTCGACCCTTGGAGGCGAGAGTGATAGTTGGATATCTTGGTAGTTACGTCGAGGCCTTACGATGTCATCCATGGCATGAATGCATCATTCATGTCAGGATTGACTGTATTAAGCAACGAATGTGGTTCATCCAGGGGATGAGACCAGATTTCTCTTATCGGCAAAGAAGAAATCATAGCAGCTCTTGTGAGACTAGAAAAGGTCCAGGTCATCCAAGAGTGGATGAGGACGACAAAGGGCCGACAGAAGGCTTATGCTGACAGGACTTGGAGGCCTCTAGAGTTCGAGGATGACCATCACGTCCTTATAGGAGCCTCACCTCGACGAGGTTTATGGAGATGTGGCCAGGGAGGCAGGTTATCTCTGAGGTTCAACGGACCTTTCTAGGTCCTCAGCTGGGTAGGCGAGGTGGTTTACCACTTGGCCCATCCACTTCAGTTTCATTAGGTGCACGGCGTTTTCCACGTATCTCAACTGAGGAGATACGTGATCGACCCTCTGCATTCATCGACCATGAGGATCTGGACGATGGCGATGGGGTGTCTTTTACGGAGGTCCCGGTGGAGATCGAGGATGGACAGGAGTGGGTCCTACGTGGACGGTCGATTCCTCTAGTGCGCATCAGATGGAAGCACGAGAATCTCCAGGAGAGCACTTGGTAGCGGGAGGCTCAGATGCATGCTCAATACCCTCTTTTGTTTCCCTAGTTTGTGTTGAAGGTTTACGGGGACGTAAATCCCTGAGGTGGGAGTAATGTAAAGACCTGGAAATTTCAAAGAAATTTTTTTCTTAATTTTCTTGGAATTTTACAAGAACGCAGTTTCTAACGGTGCCTGATTCCGTGGCCCGTTGTGCTCGGAATTAATTTCCGAAGTTTGGCTCGGGTACGTTCAGTGAACGAACAAGCGGGAAATTCTAACTTTTGGACCGTTGCTCGGAATCGAATTCTGAGGGCACCGATGAACTCGCAGCGCCAGTTTTTTCTTAGGAACTCCTGTTCCGGAGTTGCGTTTACACGAGTGTTGATTATAAAAATTGTGGAAGTTTATTTTATAACTACACTACAATTTTTATTAACTTACTCTAAGTGTTAGCTCATGGTGGAAGTTGGGTAACCACCCAACCTCCCTTGGGAGGTTATGACGGTGGTGGGGCCCACACGAACCCCACCTCTTCATATCCTCTAAAACCCCTCATCTCCCACTTAAATTAATTTTAACTTAATTATAACTTATGTCTTAAATGAGTTGAATTTAATGTTGTGAGTTGTGTGAGTCTTTTGAATTTCAAACACTTGAATTTCAAAAGCCATGTGGAGTTAATAAAATAAGTGGAGAACTTATTTCTTTTGGTTGGGTTTTGTTGTTTGAGAGATTTTGGAAAAAAGGCTTAGAAGTCTTGAAGTTTCTTCATCCTCTTGAAAAAGAACGCGAAGAACAATCAGACATTGACGAAGAACGCCACGTTCTCGAGAATCGTCTTCTGCGACGCCATACCCACAACACCGACGACGTCTTCTTCCGCGACATCTCTTTTCGCGACGCCGAATCTTGTCACCTCTTAAATCAAGGTAGGGGTTTATTTTATTCTTTTGATCATGATTAATACCCGTGATTATTTCTTCGTGAAAGTTGTCCAATTATTAGCAAATAACGCGAGGGGGTCGGACCGCACGAACACGGCCGACCCTCCTCCTTTTCATATTGATTCTGTTGTGGATTGAAACGGGTGTGGCGTGGTGTCGTCGCACCGCGCAGGATCATGCGGCATGAAACGCGCGGCACCGTCGCTCTGCGTCGTAAAATAATGCAAGGACGTGACGCCGTCGCGCCGCGTCGAAGAAAGTTGAAAGCACCACGGCCGGACCGGGGCTGCGGCGGAGGGGCGCAGTGTCGTCGCACCGCGCCGGACAACGAAGGTCGCGGCTGGTTCCGGGCCGCGGCGGAACGAGAAGACCGGCGACCAGCCGGGCCGCCGTTGTCGGAAGTCGGAAAGGGGACCGGCCTTGCTGGTCCCGTTGAGGAAGAACATGCCGGCCAGGTCGGGCCGGCCGGAAGGGAGAAAACCGGGGGAAATAATTTCCCCCGGCCAGCCATAATGCCCCCCCATTATGAGGGGGACCAGTTTCACAAAGGGGTTAGACGACCCCCCGTTTTCTCAAAGGCAGGCCCCCACGTGAGGGGGGACGTTTTTTTTCAAGGTGCGGCAGGTTGCCGCGCCGCCAGCTGAGGAAAGGCGGGGGCTTTTCCCCCCACGCGCGGCGCTCACGCGGCACCTGGACCGCGCCGCCGCGCCGGACCGCGCCGCTCTTCGCCACCGGGCCGGGCCGAGCTTCCGAGCTGGGCCGGGTCTTCGGTTTGGGCCGCCGCCCGGTCCGGGTCGACCCGGTTCGGCCGACCCAGGGGGGGTCGGGCCGGGGCGTCCCGGGCCCAGACCCCCGGTTTCGGACCACTTTCGGTCAAATGTCCGTAACATGGGCTACGGGCCTCCAAACAACGCGCCGTCAGCGGCGATGCGATCCTTGGATCGAGACGGTCGTTTTGGTATATCGCACTCAAGGTTTCAGAATACTTTGTGTTCGGCCAGGTTGGTTCGTATACGAAACCAATCGGGCCCTCGGAGCGGAAACACTCATATCTCGAGCTACGGACGTCCGAATGACGTGCCGTTAGCTTTGTTGAGTTCCTCTTGGTGAGAAGGACCTTTTGGCATACTCCGCCCGCGGTTTGGACACAGGTGGAGTACGGTCGGGCTGGGTTTTCATTAAAAACCAATCGGGCCCCCGGAATGAGAAAGCCAATAACTTCCAGACCAGGCGTCCGATTGACACGCCGTCTATTGCGTTGCGTTCCTGTTGACGATACAGAACTTTTGAAATCCTCCGCCCGAGTTTTGGATACAGTTGGTAGTGGCCGGGTTGGATCGCACCCGAAATCCAACCGGGCCCCTGGAACGGAAAAGCTGATACCTTTCTAACAGAACGTCTGTTTGACGAACCGTCAGCGGCGTTGGTGATATTTTTGAGAAACGGTCCCTATGAGTATACCCTATGATTGTTTGGGGTATAGTTGAGTTACGGCCGGTTTGGTTCGCACATGAAACCAATCGGGCCCTTGGGACGAAAAGGCTAATAACTCACAGACCGGGCGTCTGATTGACGCGCCGTCTGTTGCGTTGAGACCCCTATGACGAGGCGGACCTTTGAGATACTTCTTCGTGGGACTTTGTGATACTTGGAGTATCGAACAGTAGCTCATGGAGCAGACCCTCCCGGAGACGAGCGTGTGGAGTACGGAGACCGTGTAGCCGGCTGAGACCTGGCGACTGCTTGACCGACTTGACTTGGAGTGAGTCGACTAGCCTAGTGGACGGAGAGCCCGATATTTGGAGACAGACCCACGGTGGACGGAGCACCCGATAGTTGGCCGCAGACCCACGGTACTCGACTGGAGGAGTACCTCTGTAGGCTATTGGGGGGAGCGCCCGATATTTGGCGACAGACCCACAGCGGACGGAGCGCCCAGTAGTTGGCCGCAGACCCGCGGTACTCGACAGGAGGAGCACCTCAGCAGTATTAGGTTAGTGAGCAGTACCTCGAAGTCGTGACAGGACCACTGTACACTCTAGAGATGGGGCTCTTCAGCAGTTACGGTTTCGATAATGAAAAATCCTGGTTTGAGCTGAGACTTTTGACCTTGTGTTTACCTCATGATTGAGATGGGTCACATGCTAACTTAGGTATATGTATGGGCATATACCTGGGTAGTGGTTATCCGTTGATTTCATAATCCTTGTATTTCCTCATGATTGAGATGGGTTACTTGATAACTTAGTTATATGTATGGGCATATACCTAATTAGACGTTATCTGTTGAGATCTTCTTGTGGTTATCCTTGTTGGTTTAGTGAGACCGTGAGGGTCTCGGGGTCCCTACTGAGTATCGTTATACTCACCCCTGTACGGGCTACGCCCGCACGTCGCTGTGTTGGTTGCAGACGACGGACAACATTGATCGTCGTTGAGGCTTGCAGAGCAGGACGGTACCTTGATGTGGACCACTGGGCGGGACATACTCGGATCGGACGGCGGGACCCGAGGAGATGTGGAGCTATCTGTACCCACCCATCAGGTGGGATTTCCAGAGGACGACTTGGCGTAGATGATTTTACCTTTTCAGTTGTTGTTTTCCTTTTCGAGTTGTACTTTAATTTCAGTTGGGGTTTGTATACTGTCCCTTTTACTTTTCCACACGTATAGTTGTACTCTGCTTTCACTTAGTGTTTACTTTCCGCTTGTTTACTCTATGGTGTTTGTTTACTTTATAAAGGCAATGCCTTCCCTTTTTACCGGGATTTACGCCTTGGTGCTAATCGCCAGCCCCGGGCCTATGGAAGGCGGGCTTGGGGTAGTCACGGCACGGGCCCCGAGGACGGGACGTGACATTATCCACCATGTGATATTGCCAATGTAGTTAGAATTTACAATTTATTATTAAATTTTATATGTTACTGACACATTTCATATGACTATATGATCATACAATATAGTTTTCTATATATTATGCTTCGTGATTATTAAAAAATATCCTTATATTGTTATACCTTTGACTCATAGGTTATGTTCCATTTCCATGTGTATTCCCTTACAAAACATTATGTCACCACATTCTTTTATATATTTCTTAGGTTATCTTATTTAGTTTTAAGAGCTCCATTATATTTAAGAAAATACTAAGGATAACCAAAATAACAATGTTATGTTTTAGTTTATTTTGGTCGTTATTGTACCTTATCATCACATGACATTAGGTCTCACGATCATTGGGTTAGAATTAAGGAGGAATTATTTTAAAATCATATTATAAATCATGTAAATGTCATGGGTCTCTATTTTTTGTGTTAGAGATAAATATATTTATATTGGGGTTTGAGATAATGGAAAATAGTAAAAAAAACACATTTATTAGATACATCTTGGGGTAATAATCCTAAGGTTAGTTTGTTGAGTATGTATATCCATCATTCTGATTCAGTGTTTATGTAGACTTACTATGACCTGGTATGACATTCATTGAGAATATACTTGGGCTAATTTCCATTTTCCTTATGAATTACAATGATTAATGGAGGAATAAATCCTTTGGAAACATATAATTTTACATTGTTATATTGGTTTAACCAATGGTGTCTTATGTTTAGAAGTCATAAGATTATAATAAATATAGAGGTATAGATCAAATTTTACATAGTTTTTGTGATGAGTTATTAAGATAATAACAGATAATGTTAGTAAACATTTATTTGAATAAATCACAAATTTTGGTAGACATTTTCGTTTTTTGAGGTATAATTAATGTATATTTTTTGGAAATAAGATTAATGTTATTGATAACTATTCTAGTTGACATTATCATGGATGTTAATATAATGATTGAAAAATAAAATTATATGAATTTTGTGTAAAAAAAATATGTTGAATATAAATATTTATTATTTCAAAACCAATTTGATGATAAATTTTATTTTTAGGATATTCAAAATACATTTGGTAACATTATATGAATAATAGTAAAATAGCTTTAGAAAAATTATCATCCTCATGCTGAGTGACACAACATAATTTCTAGAAAGGGCATGGGTCTTAAAATCACAACTTATAGGCTATCGGGGTGTAGATTATTCCACTCTATCATGTGATTTCTTCATTAGTATTTCATTTTTAACATATTTGGTGAATAAATGATAAGTTGAATTAGTGAATCATATTAATGTCAAAAATCATTTATAAATCATTTTATAATTAGTTGAATAATGAAATATTGGGAGATAGTTTATTGGGTTGGGCTAAATGAAAAACTTATGTCAAACATGTGACTTAACATGAAATATGAATCTGTAAGAATAAAATAACTTTTTAAAATGTTGAGTTGATTTGGGATATATTATCAATTATTTATTGATTGAAATATGTTATAGATTGGTTTTGGATATTAATGTTATTATTTAATTATTTTTTCAATGTCTTACCTATTTGCTAAAATTTCATTTTTTGTAACTATTTAAATATTAAATGAACTGATTATTATCCATTGGTGGAAAATATTATCTATTATAAGTATATTTTCGTTATTTTGACGGGAAAATATTTAATGAATATTAGGAATTTAGGGAAAATAACATATTATTTGAAAATAAATAAATAATGAAATTATAATAATCTAGTCATTATATTTCATTAAATTCTAACGTTAGAGGGCAGATTAATTTATTAACTATAAGAAACGGATCTTGAAATAATTTGATGTTCTATAGATTCATTCTTAGTGAACTGAAGTTATTTTTCACACCTTATTGATTTATTGTATTGTGGTTATTGACATTCTAATAACCATTCAAATTATTATGATCAATATTATATGTAGAAATGCATCAATATTAAATTATAAAATTAGCCACCATTTATATATATTCAAAATATAGTAATTTTATAATTTTTGTAATCCAATTTTTTTTTCCATTTGATCTTTATTTCTTTTTTTGAATACATTTTATTAAATAAATTTATGATGTGTGATTTATAAGAAGTAGTTTTAAAATTTACAGCCATTTAATACTGATATCATTTTCAAATTTATATTAAATAACAAATTAATTGGGGATAATTGAATATCATATGATTTTAATTATTAATATATGTTGAATAGAATATTATATGACCATCCAAGCCTCAATGAAACCTGAAATGTTAGTGTTTAAATATGAATCGAATAACTAAGAAATTAAAATTATTGGTATAAATATGAATAAATTCATTTTCATAAATGTATAATCCAATTTATTTTTGTCTATTTATAATTACTTGGAAAATACATTATCAATATTCTATGAAAGACATTATATTTTAAATAATAAGAAATCCACAAAAATAAATTCCAAATCATTGTGGGGAAATATTATAATTAAATTCTTGGATGTTTTTATAATTAATTTGATAATATTGATACTATTTTTTAAATCATAATAAAAAAATTTATTTGTGTTTAAATTTTGGGATTTTTATGAAATGAACGATTTTTAGTGAGTTGTTAAAATTTATAATTTTTCCAATACTTTCATTTGATTTCACTAAATGAAGTAACATTATTTGGTATTAATTTTACATGTGAATCATCTGATTTCGTACCATCTATTTAATTTTTTTAAAATCATATTTTCAAGATATTTATATAGGGTTATTTTAATGCTTAAAATGAAATTTTTTATAAACTATTTTAAGTGAAAAAATATTATCAAATATATTTAATTAATATAATCCTTAGTAAATAAATATTTAAATTGAATATATATATATATATATATATTAAATTATACATTGACTATTTCTAGTCAGATAGATAAAATGTTATTACGTATTTCTAGAAAAAAATCAATTTCTTAGAGACCAACTTTTCCTCAATTTTCACAACATTTATTATATTATACATTCGTATATATATATATATTAATTTAATATAATAAAATGGATTCAATATTCACAAAAATCAAAATTTATATTTCTTTACACGATTAATATAATTATTTTCATAATAAATTATAAAAAAAAATTCTTACAATGTTTATTGTAAAAAATTGGATTAGTGCAATACATATGCTTCCGAAAAAAAATTCAATAAACATCAAATTTTATTATATAAATTTGATTTGATATTTATAATTATTTGGTCCATGTAATATAATAATTATCAATTTATTTTTATTATTAGAGGATTAATTTTATTTATAAAAACAATTTACCATGGAGAAACCTATCATGGATAATTTGAGTAACCATATTTGTGAGGGGATTGTCATGAATAAAACATGATTATTTTTATAATGGTGGATTTATTGATCAGACTTATGATCTATAAACTAAATAATTTATCTCTTTTGGATTAAATTTACATGATAATTACTTCTCATTACTGAATATTTTTGGGTATTTATAAAAATGAAACTGCTCACATATAAAAGTGAACTTCCTCTCCCTTTATATTTTCTTAAAAAAATATTTTATATCTACTAATACATACGCAAATATATTACATACTCAAATTAACACATCCAATATGTCTTGGATTGTATAAAAACCCACCTCTGATGGATTATGGTGCAACCCTATAGAGGTTGTCTGATGAAGATATATTGTTAGTCACCAAGGGTTCTTTGTTTCCTCTTCTTTCTCCACCATAAAATATTATTCAATAATGACGAAATAGTAAAATACATATATCTCATTTACTGATATTATATTATGTTAATTAAATTTCCAACATCAATCTCCACTTCAATATAAAGATAAATGAAACACTCATTTTTATGTTCAGAAAACTACCACATCATGAATGGTTGTAATTAATTTTTCATAATCTTAAACAGAGGATGTGTATAAAGATGTATTTAATATCAATAACATTTTGATAAAATAATATTCATACAATTAAGGTAATGTTTTTTAATTACAATTTCTCCAAAAATTGTTAATGTCGTTTGTGTATATGTGTGAACTATAGCCTTCACAAAGCGATGATATTCATTATTCATCATTTCATGATATGGATGACATATACAATTGTATATTAATATATAATATTATATTATTGTCTAATTATAATTATTTAAGGTTATAATAACACATAACACCTTTCCATCATTATTATTTAAAAATTGAAATGTTACTCATACATATGTTTGACCTTCCATCGCTCTGATGGTAACACACTTTACTTTTCATTATCTTTATTATTGATTCACACAATATTTATAATCGATGTGCTGAATTAAAATTTATTTAAGTATTATTATCATTTATATCATGTAACAATGTATTCATTACAAATGAAATAAACTAATGAAATCTTTGACATATGAACATAATATAATCAAAATATTTTACCTGAACAAAATTGAAAAAGAAAATATATATTACATGATAATAAATAGAATAAAAGGATTAATAATTTTTTAAAAAGTTAATATGTAAATAGTAATCCTATTTTTGACATTCATGATGATAAAGTATGTGTGTGATGATTTGAACTCTAGTTAAGGATTTCTTAACTCAATTTCTATTCCATGGGTTATAATTGTACTTCATTGAATATGTTATTCCATGATTATGTGATTAATGACTTCATATTAATTTATCTCTTTTGAACACTTGTTTTGTGTGTATTGAATATTCTTTCCCATAGTCACTTTATTGATTAATTTTCATTTCAATGTTATGATCTTTATATAGGATTTCTTCTAAATTTTCCCTCATTGAGGCATAATTTAATGTTTTTTTCCAAATTTTTTTGGGTACATGTTAATACCCTTATACATATTATATCATGAATACTTTATATATAATTTTATTTTATGGTAAAATTAATTTTACAAAATCCATTGGGATTTCATTCAAATGTTACCTAATGGGTAAATTATTTATATGGCAATATTCATTCCTTTCATGATTTTTTGTGTTCAATAATCCATTGGGGAAAATAATATGTAATTATGTATTACAACCATATCAATTTTATTATCATATAGTTATGAACTAGTTTTGAATTATCGTTTTTCATTTACATCATCATTAAATAAAGAAACATCATGAAATTTGTGAATAAGTTATAGTTTTATAATACCTTATTTTAAATCTTGAATAATTATATTCCCTATATATATTTCACAAATTATTTATAAAATAATGTTTTACATATTATAAAATTATTGATTAATTAATTTATTACCATAATTTATTAAAAAAATGTTTATGGGGAATTGTTCTATCATTTTATAAATAAGGATATTTTTTGGCTTATTTTACAGATGTATAAAATGAATGTTTCCTTTTAATATATAATTCATGAAGGGAATTTCCCACCATCTCTTACACTCAATTATGTGAAGAATTCCTTAAAAATTTGCATTTTACATTTCGATTAACAATATTTCAATAATAGAATTGAATATATTTGATATTAAAGAATATATTTCAAACTGAAAAGGGTATTTTTCTCCAAAAATATTAAATATGATCATTTAATGATGCATTCATCAATGATGAAAACATTTTATGTGAAATAATGATTCTAAATTCAGTAATTATGTCTATTACATATAAACCAATCTCATTCTACCATCCAATAATTGGGTAATGAATTCCATATTTTCATTTCTAAAATTACTTCCTTATGGATTCTAATTTGATAATGATATGAGGAATGATTAGGGACACAATTTTCATAAAATTTTAAAATCTAATATTTATAACTAATGATATATATCTATTTTATGTCGCTCATAATCATTAATTTTCTTTTATGTTTTTCCATATACATATCAAAAAATCATTGTGTATTGTTTTTGGTCTCAAGAGACATTATGAATGGGATTATTTGTTAAAAAATTGCATTATGGGACATGTCAACAATGTGATAATGAATATGATGTCAGACATGAATCATATATATCTTTTGTAATATTATCAATACACATTTCCTAGGATTCTATGATATTATGATTTATTTAACTTTATTTTGTGCTTCAATTTGATTACTCATGACCATTCATTTTTATGGTATCTTGGTATTCCATTGACCAATATGTTGTAATGACCCTCCAGTTCTCATTGGCATGAGAGTAAAATGAGTAATTACATGTATTTAAAAAAAATACCCAAGAAAACAATATCTGGAAATAATTTTGGAGGGGTTTCACATACATGTGGAAGATGATTTACCCCTTATGAAATAAACCAAAAAAATAAAAAATCCTAACCAAACCATTTACTAAATGATGCATGAACCAAGGAATACAACTAAAAATCATCATGTATCTCAAAACCACATCAAAGTGTGAAACAATAGAATACCAACCAAATATCATAGTACACTACAGATAAAACAACTAAAGACTCCAAAAAGCCACATGAATCCATCTTCTAGAAGAATCATGCTCAACAATCACCGTACTACCCAAACATTATGAAGTAGAGATAAAAACATGGAAAAAATTATTGATTCCACAATCTGGGAATATAGCATCAACAAAATCACCAAAGTGAAAGAGTATGGGAGAGTATAAAACACAGAAGTTATTCCCCAATGCATTATCTACTCATGCCACTCTGATACAATAGATAACCACATTTATTTAAAAAATTTTATAAAAAAAAATTTATCAAAACACTTTAAAACCATATAAAACAAGTTTAAAAGAATAAGAAACGAGAGTGAAAAGACAGGTTAGAGAGATGGGAGACCATCTCTCTCTAAAATCGCGAGCCGTCTAGGGTTTTCCCCTACTTTCTCTCGATCCTCACTCGCATGGCGGACTTCCTTTTGCCCAGACGATTTCATTCTCATCTCTATGATTCTACTCAGATGAGCCATGGATCCCAGTTACTTCTCCCTATTGAAAACACAAGCAACTATGATGACCCTCAGGAGATCACTCGTAGCCGTCTCTCTGGTCGAACCCAAGGGATCTTGTTCCTAGATGCGCTGAAGTCTTCTGATTATAACGTAAATTCGACGAAGACTTCGCTGGTCAAGAATCTTGTTGATGGTGGATTCCTGGTCGAAGCAGATCCAGACGTGATTCGGCAACGCACACAAATGTGCAGGTTCTCCATTATGGCCCGTATCTCCTATCTTAAAGGTAATCGACCCTGGCCACTCTCTGAATTGCATGCATGTATCTCACAATGTTGGAAATCTATTAACTGGAAACTAATTCCAATCGGCAAAGGTTACTTTCATATATTGTTAAACTCTCAAGAAGAATTTGACCGTATCTAGAAATTAGGAAATCTTAATCACAAACCTGGCTTGCTTCACCTCTCTAATTGGGACTCCAATTTCAATCCACACACTCACCACAATACATTAGCTCAGGTATGGATTAAACTTCATGGCCTTAATTGTTTTTTTTTGGCATCCAAAAATACTGAATTACATTGATTCATGCATCGGAACACCCCTCAAAATTGACCAACGAACGTTGAATGCTGATTTAGGAATCTTTGCTAGAGTCATGGTAGAAATTAATCTGGAATCAAAGCCTCCCAACACTATTAATTTCACTGCTAAAGATTACAAAACGGAAATCAATATTGAGTATGAGAGGACACCTCCTTTTTGCGCCCATTTCAAGATCACTGGTTACAACATTTATAACTGTAGATTGATTAGAAAACAGCCAATCCAAACAACTAAAAATGATTGTAATGAAATCAGGAGGATTAGGAATGACAAAGACCCCTTGGTTAATGCTTCTGAAACAACTAAAACTGCAACCTGGGTGAAAAATCCATAGTTTCATCTCATTTAGGGGAGACCTCGGGTACCAAATGGGCCGACCTTGTTGAAGAAGAAGAAAACAACAAAAAACACTCGGAAAAACTGGAATCTACTATTTTAGACAGCCTTAAACAGGATACTGGAATTGTTAAATCTGGTTCCTGTACTGCTAAACAGAACAAGAAATCCTCTAATGCCTACAATTCTTCCTGTAGCACATTAACTTCGGATGTGCAGCCTGCGATTCAGGAAAACTTGAATATTAGTTTACATGAGCCTGTTTCTTTGGAAACTTTCTCCACTAACATGCATGACTCTATCACTGACCTTCCAGAGAAGTAGTGTTCTTTATATTTGTGCATGGAAAAGCAGCTCAGTGAGGGCCATACTTTCTTGGTTGTTACACTGCAGATCCATAATTACACTCTCCCGATTGCAGAGGCTTCAGTTTCAAAACATAGCACTGGTCAGAGCAGTGATCCTCATTTCTCACTCATAGAGAAAAGGTCAGTTAATCTTGCTGCTCCTCAAACTGATCCGGACGACTCTCCAGGTACTTTCAGCAATTCTGTTCAGCATGATAGTTTACATTTTAAAAATGTTAATGCAGATAAAAACAAGGTTCACAGTTCTGCTTTGCCGACAACCGATAATAATAACACCCATGTTATTTGCACCCAACCTATTTCTTTAGTTGATATCTCTGACGCTACCAATGGCAGGAAAATGCCTACCTCATGCCCCAATCGGTCAAAAAATGTCATAAGATCAAATAGGCATAAAGGCTCGGATAGTAAGAAAAAAGGGATCTCTAGCTCCAAACGTAGATTTAAATGAAGATTCTCTATTGGAACTGTCAAGGTATTGCAAACTTTGACACCTTTAATATTTTAAAAAGATTGGTTCACATTCAAAAGCCTTTAATTTTTTCCATTGCTGAACCTAAAATAACCTTTTCCACTGATCTAGTTCACTTATGTCGCTTTGGATACACCTTCATCGGTGCATGTCAAAACAACAGAAATTTTGATTCTCTTTGGACCTTTGATCACCCCTCCCTGTCTAATGTAAATGTTTTCTATATTTCTGATTAAAGTTTCACTTGTGACATTATGATTGAAAATTCCCATCTCTTTTGTTCCTTTATCTATGCTAAGAACAAATATCAAGATTAGAAATCTCTCTAGAAGGACCTCTCCTCTCTGAACTCAAAAATTCATTCCCCCTGGATCGTTGCAGGTGATTTTAACGCTATTCTCTCTGCTGATGAAAAAATTGGTCCATTACACTCTAGTCTATCTATGAGGGATTTTAAGGTTGCGATTGAAACCTCTAACCTTACTGAGATTTCTTTAAGAGGCGCCAAATACACGTGGTACAGGAATCATTACAATAGAGTGGTGGCGAGAAAACTAGATAAATCCTTTACTAATGACCATGCTTAAGACACTTGGGACCCCATTTCTAGTACCACCCTTCCAAAACTTCATTCTTACCACCATCCTATTTTGGTCACCATTTCCTTCAATACTCGGAAACGCTTTTTCCCCTTTAGATTCAACAATGCTTGGATCTCTGATCCTGACTATTGTAAACTCATCAATATTTCCTGGTCCTCTCTGAACCATCACGATGATGATTTTCCTTGTCCTCTTAAATTAAAATATCTCAAACGCAAGCTCAAAAGTTGGTGCAGCAATAAAGCGGCTCAAATTTATAATGACATCCTCTCTCTAGAGAATTATTTGCAACAAATTTAAAACAATATCACCCACTCCAACTTCACTTATGATCAAAATCACGAAGCTCACATTACTATGAGCCTGAATATGCTCCTCGCTTTCAAGGATAACATTCGGAAACAAACTTTTAAACTCAAATCGCTGACTGATGGTGACCGCAATACCAAGTTTTATAACTCTTTACAATGAATTCTCAAAGCTAGTAGACCCCTTGCCTCCCTTAAATATGGAGATAACCTTTTGGATAAAGAAGAAGATATTGTTAATCATGATGTTTCTTACTTTGAATCTTTATTCAACGGGCCTTGTATGAAAAAAGACCTCATTAACGACATCATTCCTACAGTTGTTACGGATGCTGATAACAGTTATCTCCTGAGTGTTCCTCTTGATCATGAAATCAGAGACACTGTCTTTGGTTTGAACCCTGACAGTTCCCTAGGTCCTAATAGTTTCAATAATGGTTTCTATCAAAAATTTTGGGATATCATACATGCTGATGTTTGTAAGCTCGTTAAAGCTTTCTTTGCTAATGGATTCTTACCTTATAACTTAAATGACCAATTCCTTGCTTTGATCCCCAATGTTGATAATGCCTCTAAAATCCACCTCTTCCGACATATTTCTCTGATCAACACCCTCTATAAAATTATCACCAAGCTAATTGCTAATAGACTCAACACTATTACGGATAAAATTGTCTCCTGTAATCAATTTGGCTTTATCAAGGGGTGATCCATCCAAGACTGCATTTGCCTTGCCTCGGAATGCACTAACATGTTAAATAAAAAAAATAGAGGCGGCAACATTGCCATTCAACTAGACATTCGAAAATCTTTTGACATAATGGATTGGAATTTCATTTTCAAAGTTCTTCATGGTTTTGGATTCAATGATAACTTCATATCTAAAACTAAAACCCTCTTCCACTCAGCTCAAGTTTCCATCTTGGTCAATGGTTCTCCTAGAGGATTTTTCAAATGCTCAAAAGGAGTCAGTCAAGGAGACCCCCTTTCTGCAATTTTTTTCCATTGTAGAAGACTATTTTAGCCGCTTGCTCACACATCTGGTTGATCAAAATAAGATCAAACCAATTCATGCTTACAGAAACATGAATGCCCCCACTCACCTCCTTTATGTAGATGACATCATTCTTTTTTTAAAGGGCGATATAAAAAACTTCAGAACTCTTAAAGCTGCTCTCAACCATTACGAGGAGGTCTCGGGCCAAGTCATTGGATGGAATAAATCTTTCATTTACTTTGGGAAAAAATTCCCTCTTTAAGAAAAAACAGTATTATCATTGATCTTAACATCAATGTAGGCACTATTCCCTTCAAATACCTTGGGGTTCCCATTTTCTAGGGTAGAACCAATGCTTTCTATCTTTCAATCATTGTTGACCAGGTCCTTAATCAGCTTTCCTCCAGGAAAGGAAAATCTCTCTCCATAGTGGGGAGAGTCTGCCTTGTCAAGTCGGTTATTGTTTCCAAACTTGTCTACTCGATGATGGTCTACAAATGGCCAACTAGTCTCATCAAAAAAGTAAATGTTTACATAAAAAAATTTTCTGGACAAGAAGGACCTTGGACAGGAAACTTGTGACTATCCCTTGGGCTAAGTGCTGTAAACCTCTAGGCATGGGTGGTCTTGGCATTAAAAACATTAAGTACTTTAATGAATCTCTTCAAGACAGATTAACCTGGAACCTGATTCACAATGACACCCCCATTGCTTTTATCAAAAACAGGTTCATTGATAGATTGAAAAGATCTAATAGGGGTTTCATGACCTCTTCCATTTGGCCCTCTGTTAGAGACACGTTTGGCATAATTATGCACAATGCTAGATGGATGGTTTCGAGAAACTCTTCCACGAGATTCTGGTTGGATAACTGGACTGGTGCTCCTCTTATCTCTTTGACCTCTCTTGCCGATATCCCTGATGACATCAACTCCACTGTTAGTAATGTGCTTAATTCTCACACTGACAACCTTCTCGAAAACATTGTTCAAATTATTGATTCATACCATTTTTCTACCTCGTGTGACTTCTTGATTTGGGAACCTTCTCATAATGGAATTCTTAACTCCAAAACGTTTTATAATAACTCCTTACACAATGCTGATTATGATTTGAAATTGATAAAAAACTTTGACAAGCCCTGGATTAAACCCTCCAAACTCACTCTTATTTGGCATCTCTATGATATAAACTTGATTCTTCACAATAATTGCTCACACAACATTTATGTAGGTAAAATGAGGATTTTCATCGCTATTCGGGAAGCTGCTTTGATCCAGAAGGGTTCCTGTAACAACTCGGTGGCTGACATTATGATTCTTAGACGTCTTCAAGTTGAGGCAATTTTCTCAAAACTGTTGCACACTTTTGTGGTTTTCTGGAGACCTCCCTTCCCAGGTTGGATTAAAATCAATGTGGATGGAGCCTCTAATGGTAATCCATGCCCTGAGGGATGTGGAGCCATCTTCAGAAATCATCAAGGCCACATTGTGGGGTGCTTTTTTGGAGGCTGTGGTACTGCTTCCTCTCTAGAAGCTGAGATGCTAAGTGTTATTCATTCCATTGCTTTTGCTCTTCGACATGGGTGGAACAACTTATGGATTGAAAGTGACTCTACGACTGTTGTTCAAGCCATCTAGAAGGGATACTTTCATCTTTCTTGGCCGATTACTACGCTCTGCTTGAATTGTCTTCAATCTCTCCATGTCGTCAATTACATTGCAACTCATACTTACCGTGAAGCTAATATGGTTGCGGATACTCTCGCCAACAAAGGCATAGATCAGGCAATAACCTGGCTGGAGGAGCTCCCTAAAAACCTGATTCCTTTTCATGTTTAATATTGTAATTTGATCCCGTCTTTTCGAATCTTGTAATCTTTCTTTTCTCTTTGATAATAAAATTGCTTTGGTCTTTTGTCCAAAGCTCCACCTTTTAAAAAAATATAAAACAAGTTCAAAAAATTGTTTGCAACCAAGTTAAAATAAAACAAAATGAACCAAATTCCAATGAGTTATTTTTTAAGAATAATAACTTATAAATGATTTTAAACCAATTTGTTTTATAAATTGCAATACCCATTCCATTGTTCAACACACACTCAAACATGCATGCTTCGTTTTACAGTTCCATTGTCATGAGTGGTCTCTCGTCCAATTACCTTGTTTCCAAATGACACATTACCCTTATCTAGGGTCACATACCTTTTACCCCAAATGGTACTCTTCCCTTATTAAGGGACTGTTAAGCATGAACTCACACCAACACCATCTATTCTAAATATTTCCACTTCCAAAACAAATCACTTCAATAATAATTATACTTTAATGAAAAAAAGGAAAACCAATGTCAAAGAATCATTTCATTTCAATAAAACATTTCCATTTAATTAAAACATACAATCCTATATTTGTGCCAACAATCTAGCAAAATCCCTTTTTTATAATCCCTACTTGAAAACCAAGAGTTAAAGCACATTACTCAAACACCCAATTTTCCAGCTTTCACAACCATCACTCAAAAAGGCTTCCAAAAAGTATTATACAACCAAATAAATAGAAACTACACATCACACATTCAATTTTATATCATAAAAATCTGTTCTACAAAGAGGATTTGTGAAATAAGACTCCCACCATGAAGGTTTTGATGAAAACCCCATGGAATAAAGAACACACAAGAAAATTAGGTTGATTCTCCATGAACTGGCCATATATCTATTATCCATGAAAACAATACCCAATATCATCATATATTTCATCTACGAATCAAGATCTACCCATATCAGGTGTGTATATAGGAAATACAGAGAAGAGGAGAAGTTGATCTAAGTAGATCTAAGAAAATGATAATGAACGAAGAATAATGATCACATACCTCATGTATACAGCTTTGATTCACTCTGGTTAGCATATGAATATCCTATAAATAGATGGGAGAACTGTCTTTGGCATTAGGAGAACCAAAATCCGGAGTAATTGATGTTTTGTAGAAAATAACACCACTTAGAGGGAAAATGTGTAATATCCAGTTTTTTAGGATATCACTTTAACATCTGCAAGATTATTTTACACTGTTAAATAAACCATTTTCAAACCATGAGTTAGATATAGAATAGAAAGAACCTCACACTGCTTCCTTGAACGACATCCCTCACCATTATCCATCTGTGTTTGAGCCACTACCACAAGAGGTCAAAAAATGCATAGTTTGGTAGCATGGTTAGACAAAACATGTGCCGCCCGTTCAACTTACATTATTCTTTAAAACTATATACAATGTTCTACCAACTATACTATCCATCACTATTAAAAATTATAACCACAAAAAATAATCATGTAAGGGTTACGTACCAAAAACCAAGAAGTACTACACTCTCCCCACCATTGGTCTTTCAATCCACAGAATGTAGAAAACCATCACCCAACTGAAAGAGTTGTGTCCATTACTTCTTCACTTCCATGTCATGTTACCAAGACCATCCCAAACTTTGACCATGATTCCATAAACCCACACATGACTGATGATTTTTTATGCAATATGTCCTCATTCCTATACAAAATATGTACCAGGATATGCATCAACGTATCATCTGGATATAGGTCAATGAGATCCCATCTGATCCCATGGATAAGATCAGCCTGATACTTTTTCAACTAAGATACATGGAACACATTATGCACTGAACTGAACCATGTTGTAAGGAAAACCAATATTCCACCTCTCCAAACCATTATAGTACCTCAAAAGGGTATATGTATCTTGGATATCACATTCGTTGTTTCCTGAAATGATGATGTCCATGCCTGAGAGTTATCCTCAAGAAGACATGATCACCCACATCGAATGGAAATGATCTTCTATGGTGACCTGCATATGATTTCTGATGAATCTGACCTGTCTCCATTCTCTTTCTGATTAACTAGATCTCTATTCAATTGTTTATTGGACAAGGCACATCCAATATAGTGAATTTTCATTTTTTTTCATGCAGTTTAGTGGATAATGATAAGGACACCCATACAATACATCAAACAGAGCTACATTCACTGAGTCCTGATAGATTTTCTTTTATGAGAACTCCACCAAGGGTACATTCTCCTCTTAGGATACACCAAAATTTATTACACAATCCCACAACCTGTCTTCTAATATCTGTATCATCCGCTCATATTTCCCATTTATCTAAGGATGATACTCCATTTTCATAGTCTATTGTGTTCCAAGAGCTTGCTATAATGATTTCCAAAAATGATATGTGAACATTAGATCTCTGTCTGAGACTGTTGAAACTAGTACTTCATTCCTTTTTACCACTAATTGGAAATATATTTTTGACAGATCAACCATCATATGAGTTTCACTAATTAGTATGAAATTTACTGACTTCATAATCCAATCCACTATCACCCATATGGAATCTTGTTTCAAAAAAATTCATGGAAGAACTATTACAAAATCTATAACAATTTACTCCCAATTACCACCTGGAGATAGGTAAAGACTGCAACATAACTGTTGTTCTCTAATGCTCTACCTTAAATTGCAAACATGTAAAGAATCATGAGATGAAATTTTCTACCATTATTTTCATTATGCTCCACTAAAAATGAACCTTTAATTCCATAATCATCATTTATGTACATGGATGTTCAAAAAATCTTGAATTGTGGTAAGTATGAAAGAGTTTTTCTTGAAATGACATTGGAAAAAACAATAGAACTCTAAAGCACAAAACAGAACACCAATCAAATTTACATCCCCCAATGGTCTCCCCACCAATGACTTTCAATATCAGAAATGACATTCTTCATCAGACGATTGTGACTATCTCTCCACATTAATCAAATCATGAATAACCGTTGATGAAATGAGAACCGCAAAAACACCTTGGTAATAATAGTCCACATGCATGTACGCTTGGACCAAGATCAACTGCTATTTATCTATAGATTATTTTTCCAAATGAGCAGTTAACATTTTATTCATTGAATCCACCACTTAATTCACTTTTTGTCGAGTATAAATAAAGGCATAGTAAAACATCTGGTGATACTTCATCCATCTCCTTTTCCTTAGATTCAAATCTCATTATAAGAAAATGTGTTTCATGTATTTGTGGTTCTTGAACATAGTAAATTTCTCACCAACAATATAATGCCTCCATGTCTTCAACTCATGGATGAATGAATCTAATTCCAAATTGTGGGTTGAGTACATCATCTCATCTTGCATATTTTTCCTTGAAGCATAAGAAACCACATTCTCTAATTTCATGAGAACACAACCAAACCCTAATCCCAAAGTATCACAATACACAACATACACATATCTTTATTCTTGGAAAATCATGATAGGAGATGATGTACACCAAACATTAATTTCCTAGAATTATTCCATGCATTCCATTGTCCATTGTGATATAGAATTTTTACATATTAGAGTTGTCATTTGTGAAGCTAGTCATGAGAAATGAGTTAGAAAGCGTCAGTAGTAACCTACTAAACCAAGAAAACATCATATCTAAAATTCATTCTTTAGTGGATTCCATGATATATAATCTTCTATCTATTCTCGATCAATTGAAATACCTTTTTTGAAATGAAATGTGCATAAAAATGTACTTTCTATATCCAGAAATCACACCTTGAAAGTTTGGCATACAAATGATGATCTCTAAATATTTGTATGATTGTTTCCAGGTTCTCTTGATGGTCAATCCTTGTCTTTTAATACACTAAGATGTATTAAACAAACTGAACCATGAAAGAATCCAGATAATGTTAGAAATATTCATTTCATCAAATCCATGAAGACAATTGGTGAATTTTTAGACTAAAATGCATGACTAGATATTCGTAATGCCCATATCTTCTTCAAAAATCTATCTTTGTTATATCCTCATATCAAACTCAAAATTGGTGACATACATATTTCAAGTCAATTTTAGAGAACCATTGATCTCCACATAATTTATCAAACAGACCATCAATGAGTGGAAGTGTACATTAGTTCTTTATCATAACATGGTTAAGATTATGATAATCAACACAAAGAAATAGAGTTTCATCTACATTCTTCATGAAAAAAATTGGTGCTTCCCACAAAGATGTACATGGTCAAATGAAATTATTTCTTTCCATATAATCCAACTACACATTAAATTCTTGTAACTCTATTGGTTCCATCCTATAAGAAAGATGGGAAGTATGACTGTTCCCCGCCAGGAGATAAATCATAAACTCCACTTCCCTTATAGGTGGTAACCCTGAGAATATCTATTAGAATACATATAAAAATTGTACTATAACTACTAGAAAACTAATTCCCTCAATTTCATCCATAGATTCCAAAGTCAACACAGCCAACTGCTAAGATATTTTTCCACCATTGATGCCAATAATCTCTTTTCTCATTTCATTAGCATCATCTCTCCTATGAAGAGATGTTCGATACTGTCCTGAATAATGAAACTAAAAGTTCTCCTATAATTTTCAATGTGATACTTGAATGTTTTCAAATAATCTCTAGCAAGGATTATATGCCAGAAATATGTGTTCATCATCGAGAAATACAATTTTAGGCAATCTTTATAAACAATTATTACACATGATCAATACAAAAAGGTTTGATATTCTCTTTCACATAGAGAAGTTTGCAGTTTTAAAATAGAAGGGATCATTTCCAACATTAAACATAGAAAATTCATAGCTAGAGAATCAATGAATTAATGCAATGAACATGTATCGAAGAGAACATTCAGAAGTGTCGAATTCAAATATATAATAACTCTCACTATAGATGGCTCAACATGATCATCAGCCATCATCTACTAAGCTTCATACAATTTCATCTTTTATGAATTGTTCCCATTGTTTCCATGTTGAAATTTCACTGGTTGAGGAGTCATGGTATTTCTAGAATCAACATGGAATGATTGGTTATGCTAATGAGATTGATTCTACAGTCCTCACCATATCGATGCATACGATGCTTGAGACGCCTGAGAAGTGTCTTGAGCACCAGACCTTGGAGCACTATGGCTATAGTGCTGAGTAAGTCCCATCACATTGTAATTATCACAAGATCTAGCTTGTGCGGTACACTCTCCCTTTATGTGGTCAAGAGAACAACATTGAAAGCAACATACTTTTCTCTGGGGTTATGGACAAAGTTTCCTCGATACATCCATCTGATTCTGATATCCACTTCCACCATGGAAATAGTTGTCCCTTTATCTATTAATCTTAGTAGTTGAGTTCACACCATCCCATATAGTTATCATCATACCTCCCCTTGTCCTTCCCGAGATATAGTGTTTAGCCACATTCACTCCGTTCACCATCTGTACATAATTCGTGAAATAGAGAACTACAATCTTTGATCGAATTTCATTCCATATCCACGATTAGAAGATGAATTCCTTCAAGGACGCACTTGTCGCAACTTCTGGTGAAAATCACACAATATTAATGAATTTTTTTTCATACTGTGTAAAACCCCAAGATTTTACGAGATATATTATTTTTAATTTCTTTGATGTATTCTATTGAACACTACACCAAGATTATCTTGTACTATACGCAACACCATATTAGCTTGCAGTATACGCAACACTATTCTTGGCTCGTGTTACACACAATTTCATGTTCGTTTTGTGGAAATTATTCTACATAACATTATGTATAGATTTTGTTTAATGTATAAATGAAATATGTTTTGATTATTTAATACACACCACCAAATGAAGCATTCACTACAACCGTCCCTGACTTGGCTTGCATTACATAGAATCAAGTCCTTCCTCGATAGCGTGTGTAGTATGCCATACTGAGTTTCACTAAATGAGATATTTTTATAATATTATTATGAACTAGCTGTTATGAATAGTAATACCAACTTTATGAAATTTTATTAATTTTATCATTCAAAATGGACATCATTTTTGGATTCAGATTATCGAAATTAGCCTAGGGTGTATTTTTGGTATTTTTCTGAAAACTTTCAATTTTTGATGAATTGTGAAAACACTAGGTTACTATTTAAAAACAGACTTTTTATTGAAATAATTATTTAATTTATTTAAATGTATTTTATTTCAAAATTTAAACATAATACATATATGAGTTCAATATAATTCATTAGAGTCATTTTAAAACAATTTTAGATATATAAAAAATTTATTGAACTTTTCACCGTCTTTTACCCACCTCCTAGGAGAATTTGAAAATTTACATAAAACATAATTTTACCACTTCTGTGAGTGTAATATAGAAAATAAGAGACACATGGAGAATATCAATGAGTAAAATTTGGTTCAATAATATATAAATAATTTTTTGGTGATTAGTAAATTTTTACTTTTATTTACCATAGTTAAAAGTAAATAGGCTAATTAAGGGTAAAAATGATATTATTATTACACTAACAGATATCCTTATTCTATTGGATAAGTATAAATCTACCAAAAAAAACCTTATAAATAAAATATTATCATTTAGGTCCACATGGATTAGATTAGGACATTTATTAATATTTTATTTAAAGAAGAGTTAAAATATTTGAAATCAAAGTTTAATAACTAAAACATTTTTAATATAAGGTTATACATATAATAAATTCAACTATAAATTTTCATTAGAAAGATAATAATATTTCCTACATAATCATATTTTATTTATAATTTTTATACATAAAATAATGTAATTTATTTATGACACAATAATGATACAGTAATTACCTTATTAATGAAATATTAACATAATTGATGTTATAAATACCCAAATAAATGTAATATGAGAATTTTAATAAATTAAATTTTTTTTAAGATAATATGACATATTAGTATTGATTTAATGAACCTTTTCAAACTAATCATGCATTTATGATTTTTACAAAAAACAATTACCAAATAGTGTCAAAATTGACATAAAATAGTTCTTTAAAAAATATTATATTATTTATTGATATTCTATTCCTAAAAATCTATGATTTGTCCAAAATAATTATATAATAATATAAATTACATTAATGAACCAATTGGGGTTCGATTGTTAGTTTATAGTATGTTTACAAACCATATAGTGTAAAAAAAAGAAGACACGTCAAAAGTTGAATTATTTAACATAGAGTTAAATCTATAAGATAAGGTTAAATTGTAGTCTAATCTTTTATAAAACCTATTGGTTGAGAGAAATTAGACCCATAACTACATTAAATTCTAAATAAATCAATTTGGAGCCATTATAAAATGAATATGACTTTATTATAAAATAATATTTTATGTTTTTCCTAAAGTGCTACCCTCCTCCCTTATAAATGGGAACCTCCTCCCTCTTCTGTTTACACAATTTTTATCTTTCATTATCGGCCAAACTTGTCCCATTTCCCTTATCAACTTCCCTATAAACATAATATAGGTCTTGGCATTCTTCAAAGACCAATTGTAGTGCCCTAAAAGGAGGTTTAAAAGAGGCGTGTCAAAGAAGAGGTAATATTTGTTACTAATTCTTTCAAATATATTTCTTCTTCTACTTCTATTACTTAGTTCATTAATTATGAAGTAATAACATCAGTATCACTCATATACTGATATGTTATTATAAATATGAAACAACCCTATTTCACCTTCTATCCATCCTACGGAAAATGAAATCACAGTGTGTGCGTACTTACAGAATACCGTCTCCACACCGTGGAATAATCAGTTTTTCCACCACCACCTTACTTGGATGGGTATAATGGTGTAAAGAATAACTATATATAGTTATTATAACATCATACTAATTCTGAGATATTATACCATCCAATCCAATTCAATTCAATAATTATGGTTATGATATCATCGCTCGTCCGTACGTACGGATTACCGTCTCCACGACGCGATGAGATTCATTCTCCATGTTAACCATTCAAGAATGATTATAAACTATATATAATGAATAATAATGAAATATATGACATGATAATGCTACTGGATTTATGTACATATATATATATATCGTCTAATTACTTCAATTCAAGTCAATAAGGAATGGAAAACAACTTTCATGCGTACGTACGGCCTACCGTCTCCATGAACAGTGTATTTCATTTCATTTATCTATCTATTATATATATATACTTAATTTATATGATATATAAATCATGATTTACATTCTATAAGTAAGTAAAACATGATATAAGTAATAATAATATCAAGAAAAACAAGTCTAAACACGTACGATAAATAAAACGATTTCACCCAAAATGTTACTTTAAAATGGAATTTACAAAAGAATGGGTAATATAAAGTAATAAATGAGTAATATATGATATCATAACAATGAATATGATTCTTTAATAAGACAATGACATTATTTATATAATTATACAGTAGGTTCGGGTACGTACGAAGCCTATCAGACATAAGGTAAGGGATAACTTTTCCAATCTCGTTTTTATCTGAGATTGCTTATACGTAAGTATTTACTGGGGTATATATTTCATCGATGTCCATAAAATGATTTTCATAAAGTGATTAATATTAATAAATGTATGTTTAAAGTCATTTTTACCCCTCTTTGACTTTTACTTTGTGTTAGGGAAGGAATCATTATTTTTTTTACCATACATTGTAATTTTTGACTTTTCTATTAAATGTACAAGGATAATGTTTTTTTAACTTATACGTAATGAACAAATATTTATGGTTTCATAACATCTAATGTCACGACCCGTCCTCGGGGCCCGTGCCGTGACTACCCCAAGCCCGCCTTCCATAGGCCAGGGGCTGGCGACTAGCACCAAAGGCGTAAAATCCCGATAACTGGGAAGGCATTGCCTTTATAAAGAAAACAAGCACCACAGAGTACAAGCGGAAGTAAAACACTAAGTACAAAAAGAAGAGCTGAAAAGTAAAAGGGGCCGGAAATACAAGCCCAACTGTAAAGTACAACTCGAAAGGGAAAACAGCGACTGAAAAGTAAAGCTGCTACGCTGAGATGTCCACTGGAAATCCCACCTGAAGGGTGGGTACAGATAGCTCCTCTGCTCTCCGGGTCCCGCCATCCGCTCCGAGTATGTCCCGCCCAGAGGTCCACCTCCGGATACCGCCTCGTCGTATAGTCCACCTCCAGGTACCGTCAAGTCCTCGAACCTTCGGCTTCTGTCAGCACTGTCCGTCGTCTGCAACCAACACAACGAGGTGCGGGCATAGCCCGTGCAGGGGTGAGTATAACGATACTCAGTAGGGACCCCGAGACCCTCAAGGTCTCACTAAAACTAACAAGGATAACCACAAGAAGATCACAACAGATAAACTCTACTTAGGAATATGCCCATACATATACCTAAGTTATCAAGTAACCCATCTCAGTCATGAGGAAACACAAGGATCATGAGATCAACGGATAACCACAACCCGGGTATATGCCCATACATATACCAAGGTTTAGCAAGTGACCCATCTCAATCATGAGGTAAACACAAGGTCAAAAGTCTCAGCTCAAACCAGGATTTTCATTATCGAAACCGTAACTGCTGAAGAGCTCCGTCTCTAGAGTGTACAGTGGTCCTGTCACGACTCCGAGGCTGCCGCTCACTAACCTAGGACTGCTGAAGTACTCCTCCTGTCGAGTACTGCGGGTCTGCTGCCAACTACCAGGCGCTCCGTCCGCTGAGGGTCTGCTGCCAAATACCGGGCGCTACCCAGATAGCCTACTGAGGTACTCCTCCTGTCGAGTACCGCGGGTCTGCTGCCAACTACCAGGCGCTCCGTCCGCCGTGGGTCTGCCGCCAAATACCGGGCGCTCCGTCCACTGGGCTAGTCGACTCACTCCAAGTCGAGTCGGTCAAGCAGTCGTCAGGTCTCAGCCGGCTACACGGTCTCCGTACTCTGCACGCTCGACTCCACCGTCGTGGGTCTGTCGCTACAACCAAGCGCACACACTCCGTAGAGTAACGCGGGTCCGCCGCTACAACCAAGCGCTCCACCGCCAAGGATCTGCTGCTGCATCCAAGCGCACCACCACTGTCAAGTACCACGGGTCCGCTCCACGAGCTACTGGTCGATACTCCAAGTATGACAAGGTCCCGCGAAGAAGTGTCTCAAAAGCCCGTCTCGTCACAGGGGTCTCAACGCAACAGACGGCGCGTCGATCGGACGCCCGGTCTGTGAGTTATTAGCCTTTTCGTCCCAGGGGCCCGGTTGGTTTCGTGAGCGAACCAAACCCGGCCGTATCTCAACTGTACCCCGAACTCTCATAGGGTATACTCATAGGGACCGTTTCTCATCGTGTTCATCAACGCCGCTGACGGTTCGTCAGACGGACGTCCTGTCTGAAAGATAACAGCTTTTCCCGTTCCAGGGGCCCGGTTGGATTTCGGGAACAATCCAACCCGGCCATACTCCGACTGCATCCAAAACTCGGGCGGAGTATGTCAAAAGTTCCGTCTCATCAAGAGGAAGTCAACGAAACAGACGGCGCGTCAATCGGACGCCCGGTCTGTGAGTTATTGGCATTTTCGTCTCCGGGGCCCGGTTGGTTTTTAAGGAAAAACCAATCCGACCGTACTCCACCTGCGTCCAAACTTCGGGCGGAGTATGCCAAAAGTTCCGATTCACTAAGAGGAACACAACGCGACTGACGGCGCGTCAATCGGACGCTCGTGGCTCAAGATATGAGCGTTTCCGCTCCGAAGGCCCGGTTGGTTTCGTGAACGAACCAACCCGGCCGAACTCAAAGTAGTCCGAAACCTTGAGTGCGATATACCGAAACGACCGTCTCGATCCAAGGATCGCGTTGCCGCAGACGGTTCGTCGTTCGGAGGTCCGAGGCTCAAGATAAGGCCAAGAGACCGAAACTAGTCCGAAACGGGGGGTCCGGGTCCGGACCGACCCGGCCCGACCCCCCCCAGGTCGGCCCGACCCGGGTCGACCCGACCCGGGTCCGACAGAACCGGGTCGGACCGACCCGGTCCGCTGGACCCGGCCCGGCCGGTGGCGGCGCGGCCGGCCAGCGGCGGCGCGGTCCGGCCAGCGGCGGCGGCGCGGTCAGCGCGCCGCGCATGTGTCGCACACGGGGGGGGTGTAACCCCCCCTTTTTCCGGATCTCGGCCGGCCCTTTGGCCGGCCGTTTCTTTACACACGCGGGACCCACCCGCGGGTCCCGCCTCCTGTCCAAAGCGGCGGCCGGCGCGGCCGGCCGCCTTCTCTTCTCCGCCGCGGCCGTAGCCGCGGCTCCTCCTCGGTCTCCGGCGGCCGGCGAGGCCGGCCGCCCCTGGTTATTCCGCCGCGGCCGCAGGGCCGCGGCCCACCCGATCTCCGGCGCCGGCAAGGCCGGCGCCCATGGCTGCTCCGCCGCGGCCATAGGGCCGCGGCCCTTCCTGATTCCCGGCGGCCGGCGAGGCCGGCCGCCCCTTGCTCCTCCGCCGCGGCCATAGGGCCGCGGCTGTTCTGATCTCCGGCGGCCGGCGTGGCCGGCCGCCTCTTGGTGTCTTGCCGTGGCCGTCCAGCCGCGGTTCTTCTTTTTCCGCCGGTGGCCGGTTTTCCGGCCGCCCTTCTTGTTCGGTCCTTGTAATATTTTCGTAGCGTAACGACGTCGCGCCCCACCGCCATGGCCCGACTCCGGCCGCGGTCTCATCCGTTCTCAAAGGCGTGGCATTATAGCGTCGCGGTTCTTCGCCGTGACCCAAACCGGCCTTTATCCTTTTTGTTCCTGCACGGTGCGACGACACCGCGTCGTCTCCGCTAAAACAACACGAAAGCTTAGAAGGGGGAGGAGAATCGGCCGTGTTCGTGCGGTCCGATCTCCTCCCGTTATAACGATATCAGTTGGTCAATCGAGTATACACAACAATGAACGTTTCACAAATTTTAATAAAATTTGGAACTATGCCCAACGGATTTTCTTTCATGCTCGAGGGGAAGAAAACACATAATTTAAATAAGACAAACCCCTACCTCAAATAACAACTCGGCGTTCGTCAACGGCCGCGGAAGATGTGTGTCGCGGAAGTCGGACGTCACGGAGGAAGACGTCGTCGGCATCGCGGTTATGGCGTCGCGGTAGACGGACGTGGGTTCGCCGCGAGAGGCACGTCGCGGAAAGGATGCGTTGCGGCGTCGTGGAGGAAATCCAACGCGTTGCAGTCCGTCGTCGTGGAAGAAGGTCGCCGCGTTCTTCGTCATGGAGGAAGAACTCACAAGAAGTCTCCCTCCTTTCCTCTCCGCACAGCATAACCCAAAAACCCAAACATAGGAAACTAAACCAAGAATTAAATAAAAGGGTTTGGAATTTCAAAGGTTTGAAATTCAAACCACTTCATTTAATTCTCCTCATTTAAATCTTAAGTTATAACTTAAGTTTATTAAGTTTCCAACCTTAACTCCACATGACTCTTGAATTCCAAGAGTTTGAAAATAAAACTAACTCATGTAATAAATTACACAAGTTGTCAAATTAATAAAGTGGAGTTTAATAAGGAGTTAGGAAAAATGAAAAGGTGGGGGCTCGTGTGGGCCCCACCTTCCTCATAACCACACATGGGAAGTTGGGTGGTTGTGGGCCCCACCAACAACTTCCCATGAGGGAGTCTAACAACCAAGAATAAAATAAAATTCACACACAAAATTTTATTTTACTTATTTTTTTTAATCCCCAAAACTAACTTTCAACCCGCAACAAACGCAACTCCCGAAAAGGTCTCTTTAAGCGAATATCGGCGCTGCGAGTTCATCGGTGCCCTCGGATTTCAATTCCGAGCACCGTATCAAAAGTTAGGAATTCCCGCTCGTTCGTTCACTGAACGTACCCGAGCCAAACTTCGGAAATTAATTCCGGGCACTCCGGGCCTCGGAATCAGGTGCCGTCTGAAACCGCGCTCTTGTAAAATTCTAAAGAAAATTAAGAAAAAATTTCCCTTGAATTTTACGGGTCTTTACATTACTCCCACCTCAGGGCTTTACGTCCCCGTAAAGCTTCAACTCACACTTAAGGGAAACAAAGTAGTACTGAGCACGCAACTGAGCTTTACGCTCTCATATGCTCACCTGAAGATCTTGTGCTACCCGAGAAGCACCTCAGAGGAAGCAACCGTTCACGTGGAACCTACTCTTGTCGATCCTCAATCTCTACTAGAATCTCTGTGCTTATCGCCCTATCATCGACGTCCAACTCCCCGGGGTCGATGACGTGTGAAGAAACATACACGTATCTCAACAGCTGAGACACGTGGTGGACACTATGCACCCGGTGCGACTGAGGTGGTAGGGTTAAGCGGTAAACCTCCTCGCCTACCCTGCTGAAGATCAAAAGGGTCCATCGAACTTCGGAGATAACATGCCGCCTCGGCCACATCTCCGAAACCTCATCGGGTTGAGACCGTATAAGAACGTGTTCGTCACCCTCGAACTCAAGAGGTTTCCCTTTTTAGGTTAGAACTGAACTCAAACTCCTGCTGCCACAGGGGTAGGGTTAACCAACTCAAGAGTGATCGGTCACACCCTCTTATGTTTGAGTTTAACATGAGCTGCCCAGGGTTTCCTTTTCGCCGACCAAGGAAAACCCATTCCGACGTTTGCCTAAAACAGTCAACCGGGGTATGATTTGTGAATCAAAACCATACCCAGATCAACGTCGTAAGGCCTCTACGCTGCCACCAAGAGATTCCAACCGAAACTCTCGCCTCGAGGTCAAATCACACCGTCGGCGTAAGCGTGATTATCGAGTCTCCTCCCAAAGGTATCTCCAGACGTGAGGGTCAAGTCTACGGCTTACCCGGAACCTCTAGGTCTGGGACATGATTCGTGGAAGGGTAGAATGATTGGTTCCCATGTCTATAGATATGGCAGCTCGTAGTAGACATAATTCGTACCCCGAATCATTCTTAGAGCTCCTGGGTCACACTCCTTGACCGCAATGCAGCTATTCTCCTCCCCAGCCTTCCTGCTCCCTGAGCCTGGCGGGGACTACTAAGTCGGGTGGTCGTAACATGTCGAAACGTACACCACCACATGCTGCTCTCCAAGCTCCGCTTCCATGTCTGCTACCCTGCAGATTCATCTGTCCCTTGCACTTCCTCCTCCTGAAACATTTTACACGCCCGAGTCTCTGAGACTGGCGCTAGTCTCCTGCCTTTCACTGCTAACGTTCACAACCACAAAGGTTCTCTCTAGCATCCTAGCATAGGTAGGAATGCATAGAGGAAAAGAAATGGTTCGGATGTCCTTTAGACACACTTCGCTCAGAAGTTCGAGTCTAAAGAACTGATCACAACGTAACCAATGAGTACCAAGATTGATTGGTAAGCCACGTTGAGTGCTCTGCTTCCGACATGTCGTACTGTCGAAGCTGTAATAGCTCCAGAAAACTCACAACCACCTCCTCAAGCCAGTCCTCAGCCGCCTACGAGTCAGGCTCACTTCGAAACTTGAGGGATATCTGATGCTAAAACATAAGTAAGGCACTAAGCCTGTGAGTCTCTGCTACCGGTACCGCCGGTAGTGTCTGCTGACCAACAGGTAGTGACATAGCTGGCGCTCTACCCGTAGGTACTAATCCAGGTATCGGTTCGCGTACCGAAGCCTCGTTACTATAAGGACCAACCTCATGGTCACTCTCTGGAAACACCTGGAGCTAAGATCATCATCCGCTCTACTAGTATCCAAGCTAGGCGTAGAACTCTAGCATTCGTCTCCATCCAGTCCACTGCTGCCTGGGAAATCTATCTCGCCTCGTATCCTCAGAGGCCTCTACTGCTGGAACTCGTGCATCGCGCTCTGCTAGCGTGCATCGTCAGCTAGTGGAATCTGCTGCCTAACGGGTGGTGGTGCTGCTGGTACACCATCCGAAGGTGCCAACACTGAAAAAGGGCCCTGCACTGGAGTCTCGCTGCTCGGTGGGCCATCATGAAAGAAACAACGTAACACGATCAAACAATTATACCTGGTGAGCTGACCTGGTTTGAGCTGTTTTAAGGGGAAAAACCTTTGAAAACACACACGCAATCAGTGTTTTCGTGCACAAAGTCGGAAATCAGTTGTCAGGGTCCTGGTGTATGGATACGTCGGCCGCCCGCACCAACACTGGACTCCCTGAACTGAAAACCACACTCGGTACTCTCAACACTATTGCTTCACAGAAAGAAACATCAGAGTTATAAGTTCTGCGGTAGAACCGAACTCCTTTGATACCAATTTGTCACGACCCGTCCTCGGGGCCCGTGCCGTGACTACCCCAAGCCCGCCTTCCATAGGCCAGGGGCTGGCGACTAGCACCAAAGGCGTAAAATCCCGATAACTGGGAAGGCATTGCCTTTATAAAGAAAACAAGCACCACAGAGTACAAGCGGAAGTAAAACACTAAGTACAAAAAGAAGAGCTGAAAAGTAAAAGGGGCCGGAAATACAAGCCCAACTGTAAAGTACAACTCGAAAGGGAAAACAGCGACTGAAAAGTAAAGCTGCTACGCTGAGATGTCCACTGGAAATCCCACCTGAAGGGTGGGTACAGATAGCTCCTCTGCTCTCCGGGTCCCGCCATCCGCTCCGAGTATGTCCCGCCCAGAGGTCCACCTCCGGATACCGCCTCGTCGTATAGTCCACCTCCAGGTACCGTCAAGTCCTCGAACCTTCGGCTTCTGTCAGCACTGTCCGTCGTCTGCAACCAACACAACGAGGTGCGGGCATAGCCCGTGCAGGGGTGAGTATAACGATACTCAGTAGGGACCCCGAGACCCTCAAGGTCTCACTAAAACTAACAAGGATAACCACAAGAAGATCACAACAGATAAACTCTACTTAGGAATATGCCCATACATATACCTAAGTTATCAAGTAACCCATCTCAGTCATGAGGAAACACAAGGATCATGAGATCAACGGATAACCACAACCCGGGTATATGCCCATACATATACCAAGGTTTAGCAAGTGACCCATCTCAATCATGAGGTAAACACAAGGTCAAAAGTCTCAGCTCAAACCAGGATTTTCATTATCGAAACCGTAACTGCTGAAGAGCTCCGTCTCTAGAGTGTACAGTGGTCCTGTCACGACTCCGAGGCTGCCGCTCACTAACCTAGGACTGCTGAAGTACTCCTCCTGTCGAGTACTGCGGGTCTGCTGCCAACTACCAGGCGCTCCGTCCGCTGAGGGTCTGCTGCCAAATACCGGGCGCTACCCAGATAGCCTACTGAGGTACTCCTCCTGTCGAGTACCGCGGGTCTGCTGCCAACTACCAGGCGCTCCGTCCGCCGTGGGTCTGCCGCCAAATACCGGGCGCTCCGTCCACTGGGCTAGTCGACTCACTCCAAGTCGAGTCGGTCAAGCAGTCGTCAGGTCTCAGCCGGCTACACGGTCTCCGTACTCTGCACGCTCGACTCCACCGTCGTGGGTCTGTCGCTACAACCAAGCGCACACACTCCGTAGAGTAACGCGGGTCCGCCGCTACAACCAAGCGCTCCACCGCCAAGGATCTGCTGCTGCATCCAAGCGCACCACCACTGTCAAGTACCACGGGTCCGCTCCACGAGCTACTGGTCGATACTCCAAGTATGACAAGGTCCCGCGAAGAAGTGTCTCAAAAGCCCGTCTCGTCACAGGGGTCTCAACGCAACAGACGGCGCGTCGATCGGACGCCCGGTCTGTGAGTTATTAGCCTTTTCGTCCCAGGGGCCCGGTTGGTTTCGTGAGCGAACCAAACCCGGCCGTATCTCAACTGTACCCCGAACTCTCATAGGGTATACTCATAGGGACCGTTTCTCATCGTGTTCATCAACGCCGCTGACGGTTCGTCAGACGGACGTCCTGTCTGAAAGATAACAGCTTTTCCCGTTCCAGGGGCCCGGTTGGATTTCGGGAACAATCCAACCCGGCCATACTCCGACTGCATCCAAAACTCGGGCGGAGTATGTCAAAAGTTCCGTCTCATCAAGAGGAAGTCAACGAAACAGACGGCGCGTCAATCGGACGCCCGGTCTGTGAGTTATTGGCATTTTCGTCTCCGGGGCCCGGTTGGTTTTTAAGGAAAAACCAATCCGACCGTACTCCACCTGCGTCCAAACTTCGGGCGGAGTATGCCAAAAGTTCCGATTCACTAAGAGGAACACAACGCGACTGACGGCGCGTCAATCGGACGCTCGTGGCTCAAGATATGAGCGTTTCCGCTCCGAAGGCCCGGTTGGTTTCGTGAACGAACCAACCCGGCCGAACTCAAAGTAGTCCGAAACCTTGAGTGCGATATACCGAAACGACCGTCTCGATCCAAGGATCGCGTTGCCGCAGACGGTTCGTCGTTCGGAGGTCCGAGGCTCAAGATAAGGCCAAGAGACCGAAACTAGTCCGAAACGGGGGGTCCGGGTCCGGACCGACCCGGCCCGACCCCCCCCAGGTCGGCCCGACCCGGGTCGACCCGACCCGGGTCCGACAGAACCGGGTCGGACCGACCCGGTCCGCTGGACCCGGCCCGGCCGGTGGCGGCGCGGCCGGCCAGCGGCGGCGCGGTCCGGCCAGCGGCGGCGGCGCGGTCAGCGCGCCGCGCATGTGTCGCACACGGGGGGGGTGTAACCCCCCCTTTTTCCGGATCTCGGCCGGCCCTTTGGCCGGCCGTTTCTTTACACACGCGGGACCCACCCGCGGGTCCCGCCTCCTGTCCAAAGCGGCGGCCGGCGCGGCCGGCCGCCTTCTCTTCTCCGCCGCGGCCGTAGCCGCGGCTCCTCCTCGGTCTCCGGCGGCCGGCGAGGCCGGCCGCCCCTGGTTATTCCGCCGCGGCCGCAGGGCCGCGGCCCACCCGATCTCCGGCGCCGGCAAGGCCGGCGCCCATGGCTGCTCCGCCGCGGCCATAGGGCCGCGGCCCTTCCTGATTCCCGGCGGCCGGCGAGGCCGGCCGCCCCTTGCTCCTCCGCCGCGGCCATAGGGCCGCGGCTGTTCTGATCTCCGGCGGCCGGCGTGGCCGGCCGCCTCTTGGTGTCTTGCCGTGGCCGTCCAGCCGCGGTTCTTCTTTTTCCGCCGGTGGCCGGTTTTCCGGCCGCCCTTCTTGTTCGGTCCTTGTAATATTTTCGTAGCGTAACGACGTCGCGCCCCACCGCCATGGCCCGACTCCGGCCGCGGTCTCATCCGTTCTCAAAGGCGTGGCATTATAGCGTCGCGGTTCTTCGCCGTGACCCAAACCGGCCTTTATCCTTTTTGTTCCTGCACGGTGCGACGACACCGCGTCGTCTCCGCTAAAACAACACGAAAGCTTAGAAGGGGGAGGAGAATCGGCCGTGTTCGTGCGGTCCGATCTCCTCCCGTTATAACGATATCAGTTGGTCAATCGAGTATACACAACAATGAACGTTTCACAAATTTTAATAAAATTTGGAACTATGCCCAACGGATTTTCTTTCATGCTCGAGGGGAAGAAAACACATAATTTAAATAAGACAAACCCCTACCTCAAATAACAACTCGGCGTTCGTCAACGGCCGCGGAAGATGTGTGTCGCGGAAGTCGGACGTCACGGAGGAAGACGTCGTCGGCATCGCGGTTATGGCGTCGCGGTAGACGGACGTGGGTTCGCCGCGAGAGGCACGTCGCGGAAAGGATGCGTTGCGGCGTCGTGGAGGAAATCCAACGCGTTGCAGTCCGTCGTCGTGGAAGAAGGTCGCCGCGTTCTTCGTCATGGAGGAAGAACTCACAAGAAGTCTCCCTCCTTTCCTCTCCGCACAGCATAACCCAAAAACCCAAACATAGGAAACTAAACCAAGAATTAAATAAAAGGGTTTGGAATTTCAAAGGTTTGAAATTCAAACCACTTCATTTAATTCTCCTCATTTAAATCTTAAGTTATAACTTAAGTTTATTAAGTTTCCAACCTTAACTCCACATGACTCTTGAATTCCAAGAGTTTGAAAATAAAACTAACTCATGTAATAAATTACACAAGTTGTCAAATTAATAAAGTGGAGTTTAATAAGGAGTTAGGAAAAATGAAAAGGTGGGGGCTCGTGTGGGCCCCACCTTCCTCATAACCACACATGGGAAGTTGGGTGGTTGTGGGCCCCACCAACAACTTCCCATGAGGGAGTCTAACAACCAAGAATAAAATAAAATTCACACACAAAATTTTATTTTACTTATTTTTTTTAATCCCCAAAACTAACTTTCAACCCGCAACAAACGCAACTCCCGAAAAGGTCTCTTTAAGCGAATATCGGCGCTGCGAGTTCATCGGTGCCCTCGGATTTCAATTCCGAGCACCGTATCAAAAGTTAGGAATTCCCGCTCGTTCGTTCACTGAACGTACCCGAGCCAAACTTCGGAAATTAATTCCGGGCACTCCGGGCCTCGGAATCAGGTGCCGTCTGAAACCGCGCTCTTGTAAAATTCTAAAGAAAATTAAGAAAAAATTTCCCTTGAATTTTACGGGTCTTTACATCTAATTTTCATGAATCTTACAATAAACGATTTCATGACTATTTTAAACAAAATCCCGTTCCTTTAAAATTGCATGGAATTTTCTGAAAAGAAAATGATTTTGAAGAAAAAAAGGATATTTTTATCAATAATTCATTTCAAGTGTTTTATCAAAACCAGTTTCCATCTAAGAAGATACTATTTAGTATGTGTATGTTTCATGTTTAGTGTATTTATGAATTAAATGGTTTCACTTTTCTTATGATGAAATGATATCCATTTTTTTATATGGATTATGTTATGATGGGATGATGTTTATGAAATTGATTTTATTCATTGGGTTATGATTAATGATTTATGTTTATTTTGTGGAACATGGAAAATGATTTCATAATGAGATGGGTGGGACCTATATCTTCTTCCAATGCATTGTTTAAGGATTTATATCTCATGAGATAGACATGGCTGGAATGGTAAGTTAATCTGGTTCAGTGTTACAGGACATGAACGAGGAGTGAACTCGTTTCAGAAAGGGACATTGTCCACTAAGATTGTCATGGAAGCAATGAATTGGCTACTATGGAAATTATATCATGTGATTAATGGTTTTCCACAATTACATGTTTTATTCCTATGCTATTTTATCATGATTGATGATCCATTATGATCTATTCCTTACATACTGCAATGTTTTATGTCATTGCTCAAGATTTTGATGTTTAAATATTATGTTCATATTCTGATGTTTAAATGTATATGGTTTGTTTTATTTTCACCATTCTTACCCTTACTGATCATTTGAGCTCACCATTTATATGTTTTATTTTCCCTGGGATATATAGAAAGGCTTTAGGTATGAAAAAAAGGAAGATCTTTATGGGAGATGTTGAAGATCTGTCACCAAGATCAGAAGAATATATTGTGAGATTACAAAGACACTAAACTAGTATAGTCCTTTCGTGTCTGTTTTTTTTATGTATTAGATATTATATAAAATTATTGTAATGTCTATTTACTTCATTCATTGGGTCTCTACATTTGGTATTAGAGGAAAGGTTTAGTTAACCATTGGAAACTATAATGCGAAAACATTAGTGAGATCCCTAGAGATATTTCTAAGGTATGTCTAGGGATTTACCTAAGGTTAAGTATATGTATAGGATATATTCCTAGAATTATGGTAATAATATTATAATTAAACCTAATATTTTATATATTGAAGATACTCCCCCTTTATTATGTTGTTTTCCCTAGAATGATTTTTGCCTCTCACAATATTCTTGTTGGTTTTTAGAGGATGAATGGAACTCAAAAGAACCATGTTGATCAATGTAATGGACAATAAAATGATTTTCCTCCTGAATAAACCAATGTTATGGGATATAGAGTGAGAAATCATATTACTATACTTACAAAATATATGAATCACTCTGGACTTCTAAATGAGCAGAGAAGGGAACAATATTCTATTGAGACCTTCAGGAGGAAACATCCACCTTTTTTCAGTGGGTCTTATGATACACTTGTTTATAAACAATGGATTAGTACCATTGAAAAGATATTTTCTATACTTTGCAGTTTAGATCATGAAAAATTCATTATAGCTATTTACCTTTTCGAGGTGAAGAAGATCAATGGTGGACTCTAATTAAGAATACGAGGCCCCGCGTTGAAATTGAATCCATGGAATGGGATAAGTTAAAGAACTTATTTTTCAATAAGTACTTACCTAGTATTCATAAAAAAAATATGGAAAACGATTTCCTTGAGCTTATGAAAACAGATGGTGAATCCGTTGGTATATACGAAGGGAATTTTACAAGGCCTACAATGTATGCATCTATCTTTATCATCCAACCTGAAAGTAAAGGTTTATCGATTCTTTAGTGGCTTAAAACGAAGTCTTCGAATGGAATTAGCTATAAGAGACTTCAGTAGCTATGAAGAAATTGTGTGTTTTTCTATCAAAGTAGAAATGTAAGTTTGTGTTACTCATCCATCTCATGGTTTTGACATGAAACAAAAGATGGAGTTCAAGGAGAAATCTCAGAAAAATTGTGAAAAAAAGATGAATGTTTCTTTATTCTCAAATGTGGAATAAAGCATGGTAGAGATTGTCTTAAAGGGACTTGAAAATGTTTTAAGTGTGTAAAAGAAGGAAATTGAGTAGCTGAGTGTTGATGTAATGGAAGAAGGATTGCTAATCATGTGAATAATGAAAATACTATAGAGAACGCACCACCAAAACTTCAATTCTTCAAGGTCAAGGATGTGGGGAATTATTCTAATCAATGCCCTAATCTAAGGGTTAATGATGACCAACATGAGCAACCTCTTAAGGAAAAGGATAAAGGGAAGTCACATGTGATCACTATTTGTGATGTTGAGTATGAAAATAATGTTGTGTAATTATTATGTTTTTATGTAATGGGATTTCAAAATAGTATCATCGAATCCCATTTATGGTATCGTGGAATTTTGGAATATCTATGTATTGGTTTTCAATAATTATATAGAACCGGTAACCATGAAATGTGATTGAAATATTTTTGGAAAGAAGATGTTATTCACATAATGAAGGGATAAAAAAAATGAAATTATCTCCTGACTGATATAAGGACAATGTTATATCATGGATGGATTATATAGAAATTTTGAGATTTTGGTATGTGGAAAGTGTTAAATATTGACAACATTCATGTTTTCACTAAGGTTCAAGGGGAATTAATTTTTCCATATAATACACGATTAAGGTATTCACATGTTTGTAATTTGACAAACAAGATATATCTTATGATATATGGGGCATAAATGATGGTATTCACATGCTCGTTAGATTACATTTCTAGTAATTGTTTTATTTATACTATGAGCTTGGACAGAAGTATTTTAGATATGCCTATAGATTGGAATGGATTATGTTGGACATAAGATAGTATTGTTAGAGTCTAGAACAATTTTAGATATTATTGATTGAATGTTATAAAAATGTAGTTTTAGAAAAAGGACAACCTGCATGATGGGAGACAACCCGTCGCGTCGGAAAAGGTTGTGGGAATCGAACCCACAACTGAAGTGCGATAGGCCTTTATTGCCTACCACAGGCCTACTAGAAGTCCCTGGTTAGTAGAAACTAGTTTTATTATTTTAGGCAGTATGATATATGAAGTATAAGTCCATTTTAGGAACCATATATGATTAATATCACTATAGATGGACTTATTTTTTTGATAAATTTTTATAACCTTTTGTTTGAGATAGATGGAATGACCTATCAATCTTTCACATGATCTGCTAGCACTTCATGAGTGACAAATTCAACTTCATTTCATTAAGATATGAAGTGGAAATTTACCATGGAATGACCAATGGTGAGATTATACCAGAATCAAGAATGTATTTCTCCTAATTCCAATTTCATCAACTTTAGGGAAATGATCTTGAAAACAAAAAATGTTGTCCTAGTTCCACTATATCTGATTAGTCAGATGGTACCTTAAATCATCAAAAATTTATGGCTATGTGATTGTTGGATTTTTCATTTCCATGTCCTCTACCACTCTCCATCAGAACATGATGGTTTGATTTTTCATCCATATACATTTTTCCACCTATGTTCTCCTATGTAGAAAACCCAATGATGAGTTAATCTTGGTAATCGTTACATTTCTTACATTACATTTTAAACATAAGTTTTAGTATTCCTTTTACGATGTGGGTTTTTATGAACGAAAACTTCAAGTAGTAAACGATTTATAACCCCGATGAATTTCCCAAGCGAAATTCATTTTAAGGGGGGTAGGATGTAACACCACGAGATTTTATGAGATATATTATTTTTAATTTTCCTGACGTATTCTATTGAACAGTACACCATGATTAGATTCTACTATACGCAACAACGTATTATCTTGTAGTATATGCAACACTATTTGTGGCTCATGTTACACACAATTTCAAGTTTGTTTTGTGGAAATTATTCTATGCAACATTAAGTATAGTTTTTTTAATGTATAAATGAAATAAGTTTTTATTATGTTATACGAAAAACCAAATAGAGCTTTCACTACACGCAGACCTGACTGGGCTTGCATTACATGCAATCAAGACCTTCCTCGATAGCGTGTGTAGTACACCATACCGAGTTTCACAAATGAGATATTATTATAATATTATTATGAAATAGCCGTTATGAATAGTAATACCCAATTTTTTAAATTTTATAAATTTTATCTTTCAAAATGGAAATAAATTTTGGATTTGGAATATCGAAATTAACCTAGGGTGAATTTTTCGTATTTTTCTGAAAACATTCAATTTTTGATGAATAATGAAAACACTGGGTTACTATTTAAAAACTATTTTTTTTAAATAATTATTTAATTTATTTAAATTTAATTTAGATCAAAATTGATACAGAATACCTATATGAGTACAATTTTATTCATTGGAGTAATTTTATAACAATTATATATATATATAAAAAATTAAACTTTTCACCCTCTTTTACCCACCTCCTAGGAGAATTAAAAAATTTACATAAAACTTAATTTTACCGCTTCTGTTAGTAGAATTTTGAAAATCCGAGAGACACGGTTAATATCAAGGAGTAAAAAGTGGTTCAATAAGATAAAAATAATATTTTGGTGAATAGTTACTTTTTAATTTTATTTACCACGGTTAAAAGTAAATAGGGTAATTAAGGGTAAAAATGATATTATTATTACCCTAACACATGTCCTAATTCTATTGGATAAGTTTAATTCGACCAAAAACAACCTAAGAAATAAAATATTATCATTTAGGTCCAATTTGATTAGATTATGTCGTTTATTATTATTTAATTTAAACAAGAGTTAAAATAGTAAAAATCAAAGTTTAATAACTAAAAAAATTTTAATATAGGGTTATACATAAGATAAATTTGACTATAAAGAAATATTAACATAATTGATGTTATAAATACCCAAATAAATGTAATTTTAGACATTTAATAAATTACACTAAATTTTTAGGTTAATATGGCATACTGGTATTGATTTAATTAACCCTTTTCGAACTAATCATGCTTTTATGATTTTTACAAAAATAAATTTCCAAATAGTGTCAAAATTGACATAAAATAGTTTTTATTAAAATATTATATTATTAATTTATATTCTATTCCAAATAATATATGGTTCGTCCAAAATACATATATAATAATATATATGATATTAATGAACCAATTGGTGTTCTATTGGCAGTTTATAGTATGTTTACTAACCATATAGTGTAAAAAAAAGAAGACACGGAAAAAGTTGAATTATTTAACTTAGAGTGAAATCTAAATGATAAGGATAAAATAGTAACCTAAACTTGTCAAAAACCTATTGGTTTAGAGAATTTATACCCATACCCACTTTTATTTCAAAATAAATCAATTTTCAGCCATTGTAAACTGAATATGACTTTATTATAAAATAATATTTCAGGTTTTTCCTAAAGTGCCTCTCTCCTCCCTTATAAAAGGGAACCTACTCCCTCTTCTCTTAAAACAATTTTGAGCCTTCAAGCACGGAAAAACCCTGCCCATTTACCTTCTCAAATTATTTACAAACATTATAGAGGTCTTGGTATTCTTCAATGTCCAATTTTAGTTCCCTAAGAGGAGGTTTCAAAGAGGCATGTCAAATAAGATGTAATATCTATTACCAATTATTTCAAAAAAATTTCTTCTTCTACTAACTCTTATTTAATTGTTTAATTATGATGTAATAACATCATTATCACACATATAATGATATGTTATTATAAATATTAAACAACCATATTTCATCTTCTATCCATCCTATGGATAATGAAATCATCACACGTGCGTACGTACGGAATACCGTCTCCACGATGTGGTGTAATCTGTTTTTCCACCACCACCATACATGGATGTATATAATGGTGTAATGAAAAAATATATATATTTATTATAACATCATACTTTTTCTGAGATATTATACCATTCAATCCAATTCAAATCAATAATTATGGGAATGATATCATCGCTCGTGCGTACGTACGGATTACCGTCTCCACAATGCGAGGAGATTCATTATCCATGTAAACCATTAAAGAATAATTATAATGTATATATAAGGAATAATAATGAAATATATGACATGATAATGCTACTGGATTTATGTATATATATATATGTCATCTACTTAATTCAATTTAAGTCAATAAATAAAGGAAAATAGCGTACATGCGTACGTACGGACTACCGTCTCTATGAACGGTGTATTTCATTTCATTTATCTATCTTATATATATATATATACTGAATATATATTATATATAAATCATTATTTACATTCTGGAAGTAAGTAAATACGGATATAAGTAGTAATAATATCAATAACAACATGTCCAAACACATACGATAAATAAAACGATTTTACCCAAAACGCTGCTTTAACATTGAATTTACAAAAGAACCAGTAATATAAAGTCATAAGTGAACCATATATGATATTATAATGATGAATATGATTCTGTAATAAGTAAATGACATTATTAACATCATTATATAGGAGGTTCGGATACGTACGAAGCATATCAGACCTAAGGTAAGGGACAACTTTTCCAATCTCATTTTTATCTGAGATTTTCTTATACGTAAGTATTTAATGGGGTATATATTTCATCCATTTCCATAAAATGTTTTTTATAAAGTGTTTAATATTATTCAATTTATGTTTAAAGTCATATTTACCCCTCTTTGACTTTTACTGTGTGTTATGGAAGGAATCTTTCTTTTGTTTACCATACATGGTACTTTTTGACTTTTCTATTGAAAGTACATGGAGAATGTTTTTATAAACTTATACGGCATGAATGGATTTTGATGATTTCATAACCCCTTATTTTCATGAAGCTTGCTCTACATGATTTCAGAACTATATTCAAAAAAATACTTTTCATTTATAATTTCATGGGATTTTCTGAAATGAATATGATTTTGAAGAATAAAGGATATTTTCCTCAAGAATTCATTTCATGTATTTTATCAAAACCACTTTCCATATAAGATGACATTATTTCATATGTGTACATTTCAAGTTTAATGTCTCTATGATTTACATGGTTTCACTTTTCTTATTATGAAAGTATATCCATTTGTTTTATATGGATTATGTTATGATGGGATGATGTTTATGAAACCCATTTTATTCATTGGGTTATGATGAATGATTTATGTTTATATTGTGGCACTCGAAATAATGATTTCATTATGATATGGGTGGGACCTATATCTCCCTCAAATTCATTGGGTAAGGATTTATATCTCCTGAGATATACATGACTAGAATGTTACGTAAATCAAGTTCATTGTTACAGGACTAGAACGAGGAGTGAACTCGATTTAGAATGGGACTTTGTCCACTAAGATGATCTTGGCAGCAATGCCTTGGATACTATGGAAATAATATAATGTGCTTAATGGTTTTCCACAAATACATGTTTTATTCCCATTATATTTTATAATGATTGATGATCCATTATGATAATTCCTTACGTACTGCCAAGTTTTATGTCATTGCACAAGATTATGATGTTTAAATATTATGTTCTTGTTCTAAAGTTCAAATGTATATGGTTTGTTTGATTTTCTCTATGCTTACCCTTAATGAGCATTTGAGCTCACCCTTTATATGTTTTATTTTCCCCAGTATATAAAGAAAGGCTTTAGGTAAGAAAAAAGAAGAAGATATTTATGGGAGATGTTGAAGATCATTCACCAAGATTAGAAGATTATATTCCGAGTTTCCAATGTCACTAAACTATTATGGTCCTTTGGTGTCTGTTTTGGGTATGTATTAGATATTCTGCAAAAGTAATGTAATGTCAATGTACATCATGCTTTGGGTCTCTATATATTATGTGACAGAGATAATATCCTACTTTAAGATGAAGACATTTGTTATTTTCTAGATATTTAACATGATAGGATAAAATTGTTTCTTGAAACATTCATAAAAAAAATCCCATGACGCATTCATCCAATATATCCTGTAACACTAAATCCCACCATTGTTTTTAAATATCCTCAAGAATATATTTTACCAGCTAGACCATTATCTCCACCAGTGTGATAATGAAATAGAAGACCCCATTCATCCTATATAGCCCGACCTCCACCTTCCAGGGTTCTACATCACCCCAGATGTTAGGTGGGGAATTTTTCATGAACCTTATGGTATGATCCACATGTATTGGATCCATCATTTAGTTCCCCATATCCTCAACTTCAAAATAATGGAAAATACTCTAAAATAGCCCTTGGTTCATTGATGGTTAAGGTGCAACCACATTCTCTGTAGCTTCTTCGTTTTGGTTTTGACGATTCTTATAGGGTTCCATTTTATAAAATAACAAAAAAATTCTGTCAATCTCACTCTTTAGAAATAAATGGCCTAGAATTTTAAATTCTATCAACTCAAATATCACAACATTTTTTTCCAAAACCAAACTTTTTCCATGTTCAACCATTTTATAAAATGTTTAATGTGCTATTTGAAAATTAATCTATTTTCAAAATACCATAAGCATTCCCTTTTTCAAAAGCATTCATTTGAAAGAAAATCATAATTTTTCAAAACTCAATACATTTTCACACCATGAATCATTCCCTAGAATGATTTATTAGTTCATAGTGGGATTTAATTTACTCTACTCAAAATTCCATGATTGTCTCATTGGCTAAACCCAAGAAAATATGATTCACAAATCCTGAAAATGTATCGTAAAACTTAAGTACCAAAATGCCCGACAACATGATGTTCAGTATAAAAGGTATAGCTACGTACTTTCATGTATAAAATCTCATGTTCTGACTATACTACTCATATCTATGATTTCAACCCAAAGACTTGACATGAAGGAATTTTAACTCCAAGAACAAGAAAAGTGATGAACAGTTGTTGGGAAAGATCCAAAGAAGTTGAAGAAATTTGTTTCTCCAAGGTACGACAAGACTTTGTAATGAACAAGCAATTCTCATTGGCTTGAGATCACAACGAGCCATTAAATGGTCTTAAGAGACATCCCGAAGACCCCAAAGTCTATCAATAAATCCTGAATGGTTTAACATAAAAGTGGGGAACGATTTACCATTTATATAATAAATAAAATAACTAACAAAACATAACCAAAACATTTTCTAATTAATGCATGAACCAAGGAATACAACTAAACATCTTCGTGTATCTCAAAACCACATCAAAGTGTCCCATGGAAGAAGAACAATAAAATATAGAATTACACAGTGGATAAAACCACTAAACACTCTAAAAAAACACAAAACAAAATGCATGAAAACACTTATTCTCCTCAATCACCAAAAAACCCAAACATTACGATGTAGTTATAAAAACGTGGAAATTGATAAATTTAATCATATCCTGGATGATATAATTTTAAAAAGAACCAAATTAAAAAAATCAAGAGTTTTTCTAAAACTTGGTGGGTTTTTTCCCCAATGACTTTCCTACTCACTCCACTTGCATAGAAATGTTAGGAACAATTATATAAAATTGATTAAATAATCCAATTTTCCAAAACAGTTTATTAGAATATATAAATAATATCAGGACACTGTTTCCAACCATGTAAATACAAAACTAAATGAATCCAATATCCATAAAGTTATTTTTCTAGAAAAATAACAAATCAATGCTTTAAATAAAATTCTTTTTATCATTTGGAATACCCATTCCATCATTCACCACACACTCACTCATGCATGCTTCACTTGATAGATCCGTACTCATGAGGGGTCTCTAATGTAATTACATTATGTCCCAATGAAATGCACCCCAGATCAAGGGTCATGTCCCTTGTACCACAACTGTACTAATACATTATTAAGGTCTTGTTCTGCAGGATCTCACACCATAACCGTTTATTCCAAATAATTCCACTTTTAAAAAAACCGCTTTTATAAAACAAAAAAATTATTGAAAACCAAATCATAACAAATTTCATAGAAGCTTTTTTAATAAATAAATCCATTTCTTATATATATAATATAAAATGACATTTATGTGTCAAAAACCATGAAAAATTCCCTTTTTTAAATCCATATTTTAAAACTAAGAGTAGAAGAACTTTACTCAAACACCCAATTTTTCAGATTTCACAACCATCATTCAAAAAGGATTCCAAAATGTATTCCACAACCAAATAACAATAAATTAAACATAATAAATTCAATTGGAAAGAATTATAACCTATTATACTAAGTGTAGTGGATAAATAAGCCTCTTACCTCAATGGTTTTGACAAAAACCCCAACGAATGAAGAACGCAGAATAAAACCAGGTCGATTCTCCAAGAAATTGTATCAGATCACTTTTCCTTGAATGAAAAAGATAAAATCTCATTATATGTGGAATCCATAAACCTATATATATCCATATAGTGTGTAGATTAATGAATTAAAGAGTAGTGGATAGTTATATCTTAGTAGATCTATGAAACCGATCAAGAACGATGATGAATGGTCACATAGCTCAAGAATCTATCGTCAATTCACCAAGGGATGATTTCCGATCACCCCTAGATCAATGGAATTACCTTATTTGGCTTTAGGAAAAACAAAATCCCAAGTAATGGTATCATAGGAGAAAAAACTAGCCCTTTGGATTGAAAAAACATGTGAGATAAACTTTTTTAGGATCTCACATAAACATTTTCATGGTTAGTTCACACGGTTAGAAAGACTGTGTGCTAACCAAGTGTTAAATAATACTTACATAGAGCCTCACATAGCATCCTTGCACTGTCTCCCTCTCCGTGCTCCAAATGTGTGGGAGATGTTACCTCAATATTTCTAAAACACAATGTTTGGCCACACAGTAAGACAAACTGTGGTCCACCCATGTGACTTCCATTTTTCTTCAAAACTACATTTAAATTTATCCCAATTCTCCCATCCATCACCCATTAACATTATAAACATTAAATGAATCATGTAAGGGTTACATACCCGAAACTAGGATACTACAAACTTTCTTTTTCATTGTGATGTTAATTGCCTTGTCTGGATTTTACCTCATACATTTCTTTCAAGTACTCCATCAAATATTCTATGAACATACAGATGCTCAAATATATATAGAATATAACCATGGAGAATAAAAATTATAATGTTATATTTTAGTTTCATTTAATGTTTTTACATAGTATAATTAATACAATAGGACTCATAATCATTAATCTTTAATTAGATGATGTTATTGATAAATAATAATGTAATATTTTTTGTAAAAATAATCGGTTACTATATTCATTGACTCTACCATGAAACAATTCATTCCAAACCATTGAAACACAAATAAAACTAAATTAATACTATATAAATCCAAAAAATCATAATGTTCCAATAAATAACATACATGATACCTTATTTCCATGTACAACATGACCTGTATCTGCCATCACAATAAAATACCCCCATAGTACCACCCAAACACTATGAATAATTTTAAACACCTATGCATTCATTTATGATTAATTTATTTATTTTAAAACACAATATAATTTCATCACTAAAAAAGAATTAAAAATATTTTGAAAGATCATTCATGTATATTATGATAAAATATATATATATTTACAATCATCCATTTTTTTCATGTATATATTAACTATTTATCAATAGTTTGACTACGAAATTTATTTTCATCATGAAAAACACCATCCATAGAAAAAAAATGGTTTCATAACAACACATAAACAACAAAATACAGTCACATAAGACAAATAACAAGAAAAATATAATGAAAATTTATAATACCCATCTAAATAAATTAATTTTAATATAATTGAGTATATAACAATTCAAAAGCATACATACCAACTAAATTAATTCAAATAAAAAATTATCCAACATTAAAAAAATAAGACTAAGGATCGATTATCTCAATTCAAAGTTCAATTTTCTCATTGTAAGACCGAAAAGTTGAGGGTAATAAACTAAAAGGAAGCAACATAAAAATGGAATAAACACACAATGAATTTTACACCTGAAATACTATTTATCATTCATATAATGTCTATAAAATCCTAAGATATTCAAAAAATAAAACACATAATGATATGGAGAAAATATTTAATAAAGATATAGAAAAAGTACATTTAGTACAATGATAAAATCCATTATGTGAAGAAAAAATATTTAAACTAAAAAATGATATTGGGGACTGGTGAGAGGTGTGGGGGACGAATAGTGTTTTTAAAATACTATAGGAATTTAAAAAAACTAATAAGGGATATATTATTTATAATAGACCATTAAAAGACCCCTTTGATAAATAGTGAAGAAAAAAATTCTAGTGGAAGGTACAATTAAAGAGAAGATTACAAATTCATGAATTTTTATCATTGATTCTTTATAGTTGTATAATCTATATAATTTTTTAAATAACCACTTCATTAACCAAAAAATTATTTCAATATATTTATATTGTTGGGGAGAATACATCATGTCCTTTGGCATGGAAATGTAAATGTTATACATTTCTAAATGCGTATCTTAGTAAGGGATACACCCAACTAGCCTCCTTAAATTAGAAGACATATGTTGTTTTCCCTTAGCCACTATTTAATAGAGGTTACCCCACATGATATACCAATGAAATGATAATATATTCTATTTCATTTTTATGATTCATTACTAAACCATTTCAAAAACCCTTCCAAAACAATAAACTGAAGAGATTCCCCTCGTGTTAGGATTTTCCTAAAAAATCAATGGTTATAACAATCCATAAAACTGAAAAAGCCTCCAAAAAAGAAAACCATGTTTTTTAGTAACCTTTGTGTTTTATTACTCAAATTATTATCACAAATATCCAGGACACATTGACATACCTATCTCTAAATATTCCATGAATGCGTCAAATTTTTTAGAATGACAGCCTATCGTAGGTTTTGTGACCAAAAATATGGATATAGAATAACTAATATATTTTGAAAATAAACTAATAATATATCCAATGAAGTTTATTCCATCCTTAATTAACATAATTTAAATATTATAAAATAAAATATTTCAAAATAATCTCTTAATTTCATTAAAATAATATTTATTATTAATGAGGACCAATTATATGGGAAAAAAACATAGAAAAAAAATTGATTTATATATTTTATAAAATAATAATATATTATCCATAGATATCACTTATGATTTTACAATATTTGTAACACAAATAAGCGAACCATAGAAAAAAAGAGATATTAAATTCGTAAAAAGGTAAGCAAATAATGATATAATCATGTGTTAAATCATAAGTCAAAGATAAATCATGATCATGGAAAAAATAAATTATAAAATAATTATGGAATGATAATAGATATCCATAAGTAATTATTAATTAAAACATAAACAATAAATTACAAAAACAATAATGGAAAATGTGTATCAAAACATGATATAATAAACATGTTCCATTTGGCATGAAAACAGAATAAATTATTGACTTATTTTATAGGAATAAGGATTTGTATATTTGAAATTATGGGAATTAAAAATTATATCATCTTAAATACTATTATTATAAATGAAGAAAAAAATCTAAAATTTTACAACATGATAGTATGAATGCATCAAATCCACATCATTTCAACACTGATTATCATTAAATCATTATGTAAAAAAATCCTTATTCATTCCATTATACTATGATATAGAACCCCATCACTCAAAATTAATACATATTTATATCATTAAATGAAAATAATTAAGCAAATAAAGAAATATAATGTGATTGAAAATATGTATTATTGATAACATCAATCAATCGTAATGAAATAAATTAGTTTCACAACTCGTAAAGATGATATTTATGAACCATATATCAAACATGTAAACTATTGGAAAAAAAGACAATCACTAATACACATAATATTTTATGATCATATAAAAACCTAAAAATTATAAATAATTTCACATGATATAAATAGTTTATATTTATTGATGAAAATTGTGTCAATATTTTGATAGAGTTTTTATAAAATAATTTTTTCAGTGGAATATTAGAAGAATTTTTTGTAGCATTGAAATCATTTTTTTTAAATATGATGTGAATTTGAAATATTTAAAATGTTTTCATATTGAACATCCAATGGTGGATTGATGAAAAGAACATAAATATCTAAAAAGGGGTAAGTGAAATCCCAATAAATAATTTAAATTCTAAAATGATTCATTAGTAAATTATTTTATTAATTTCATAATGGTTATAAATAAGGAATGTGTAGTGGAATGTGAAACTATATATTTTGAAATAATGGATACAATATATTTTATTATATTGAAATAACATTGTTGAAAACCCAAAATAAAAAACATTAACCAAATCAACAAATTAAATAGAAGATATAAGAAATATAACAATATACTAACATAAAAAATAAGATTTTCAAATATATTGGGGACCATTGGATGGATATTAAAAAAATATACATTAATAAAACCATAAAAACATATGGAAATTATTCATATAAATATTAAATTTTTAATAAATATTGTCATAAAAAATGATGACGTTAGATTGAAAATGTTTTTGTAAGAAATTAGGATGGAAATATAACATAACATAATCATAGGGAATGATATTTTAATGTTGTAAGATCAAATTAAAATTTTAGTGAAATTGAAAAATAAAAATAATTTGAGACAAGTAAAAAGTTAATCATCAATATTGTTCATTATATATTTCCTTAAAATCATATTATATTGACATAACAATCATTAATATGTTTAATTATTTCATGTGTGATTTGTGAGGTCAATTATAGAGCACATTCATTGTTAAAATGTTTACGACATCTATGTCACATAATATAAAAATATCTATTCAGTATAAATACCTATAGTGCTATAATAAAATTGTATTATATTCTTTCCAGGTATGCATAGAGAGTAATAGGTTATAGGATTGGGTTATCTATATTTATTAATGGACTTCCTAACAATGATCACAAATTTATTTATAATACATGAAGAATCATATTTAAAATAATAATTAATAATATATATAATAAATACTCAAAAAATATAATTTTAATCAGGACACCGAGGTTCTAATAAAAAAGTTTGTTCTGTAGAGGTTATATTCCCCACATACACGTGGTTGATGATTTTGACACCATTGTAAGTGAGAAAAAATTAATATTGTTTATTATATTTAGTGACTAAAAAATTTTGTGAATGTTACACAGACACACACACACACACACATATATATATATATATATATTAAATTATTAATAAATATGTTCCTTTTATATGTGTTAGTAAATAAACTAAATATAGCTTAGATGTTATAGTCTGTACATATGCATAGTTTACATTATCTATCTTCATAAGATAACGGAGAGAGGTACTTATAGTTTTATACCCCAAGATTTACAATACACTAAATTATTAATACTAATGTAATAATATAATATTTTGAAAATAATATTTTAATTCCACTGATAAATCGAAAATATGTGTACAAAAATAATCTATAAACATTTAAATCCTTCTGTTTCTTTTTAAGTTGTTCCAAGAAAGTAAGTAATTAGTATAATAGTATGTGTTAAAATAATAATTAAATTCAAATTGGATTCTTAGATAGTGAATGGTATTTTATTTTTTAAAGGGAAAAAATTATTATAGTGATACTGATGGGGTGGTGATAGGTTCCTTTTAGAAGTGCTAATTGTAACACCCCAAGATTTTATAGTACGTTATTTCTTCAAAGTAATCCAATAACATGCACTACATGCAACACTGAGTTCAACCGCACCACGACATACCAAACTGACCGTTAAAAAAATGTTATGAATTGTATTAACTGAATTTTGAACTTTATATAATCCTTATAATTCTATAATTCATATTATGAGTTTCTTAGACATAATGTAAGAACAAATTCATTTTTTCAGATAAAAGAAGTATTTTAAAAAAATACACTTTTACCGCCGTTTAATGGTGATCCATTTTTAAATCCAATATAATAAATATTTATATATATAATTTTACAAAATAATCTACTTCATTATAATCAAGACATTCTAATTTAGTTTAAATAAATATTTGGTTTTTTTCTAATAACATTCATATTTGGGCGAAGAGTGAAATATAATATATTATAACTGAAAAAAACTTTTTTAATCAAAAACATTTATAGTGATAAATTATACATTTTAATGGTTAGGTATTATAAATAGATTATATTTTTACCATTTAATACATTTCAGGTAATTTTATGTAATTTCACTTTGAAATTTGGGCATAAACAAGTGTGAATCATTTGATAGTTATTGTTTCTTAAAAATAAGCCTTTTGGTTTTAACAATGGGAATAATTTTTAAATTCATAAATCAAACTTATATGTTTTGAATTTGCTAAAATAGACTTCGTTTTTTAATTCATAATATCAAAATTATCCTAGGGTTAATTTTTGGTATTTTTCTGAAAACATTCAATTTTTGATAAATAGTGAAAACACTAAGTTATTGTTTAAAACCAAATTTTTATTTAAATAATTATTTATTTTATTTTAAATTATTTTAGGTAAAAATTGATACATAATAATTATATATGTTAAATGTAATTCATTTGAGTCATTTTTTTAATAATATTAGATATATAAAATTTTATTGAATTTTTCACCGTCTTTTAACCACCTCCAAGGAGAATTTGTAGGTTCATATAAAACATAATTTTACCACTTATGTGAGTGGATTTCAAAAATCCTTGACAAATGGTTGATATCAGTATGAAAAATGTGGTTCAATATGATAAAAATATTTTTTTGAATAGAAACATTTTACTTTTATTTACCACTGTTAAAAGTAAATATGGTAATTAAGGGTAAAAAAATATAATATTTTTACCATAACACATATCCTAATTCTATTGGATAAGTTTAATTCGACCTAAAAAAAACCTTATAATCAAATATGATCCTTTAGGTCCACTTGGATTAGATTAGGACATTTATTATTATTTAATTAAAAGATGAGTTAAAAGAGTTAAAATCATGGTTTAATAACTAAAACATTTTTAATATAGGGATATACATAAGATAAATTGAACTATAAATATTCATTAGAAAGATAAAAATATTTTTCACATAATGGTATTTTATTTATAATTTTTCGACTTTATATAATTAAATTTATTTATGACACAATGATGATGCAGTAATTACTATATTTATGAAAGATTAAAATAATTGTCATTATAAATGTGAAAATAAATTTCATTTGAGAATTTTTATAAATTCCACTAATTTTTATGTTAATATGACATTTTATGGTTGGTTAGATCAATTTTTTTCAAAGCAATCGTGTTGTTATGATTTTAACAAAAAAACAAATACCAAAAAGTGTCAAAATGGACATAAAATATATTTTAAAACAAATATTATATTATTAATAGATATAATAGTCCTAAAACTCTATTTTTTGGTCAAAGGACTTATGTAATAATATATATGACATTAAGGAACCAATTTGGGTTCTATTGGAATTTTATAGTATGTTTATTATCCATATAATATAAAAATAAAAAGACACGTGGTAAATGTCAAACTATTTTACTAGGAGTTAAATCTAAATGTTAAGGTTAATATGGTGACCTAAACCTATCTAAAACCTACTGGTTTAGTGTTTTTTGACCCATCCACACCTTATACTTTAAATAATTCATTTTTGAGAGATTAGAATCTGAAAATGAATTTATTATAAAATAATATTTTAAGTATTTCCAAAATTTTCCCTCACCCCTCTTATAAAAGGGCAGTTCCCCTTCTCTCAAATTCACACCTCCAAATCCATTTGGATCGGCCAACCCATAAGATCTCGTATTCATCCACTTACTAATTTTTTTTTGCTAATCAAATATAATAAATCCAGTATCTTCTAAATGATTTGATGTTATTATAAATATGGAAAAACTATATTCATTATTCTATAAATCTTATGAATGAAAATGCCATCATGCGTGCATATGTATGGCTTACCATCTCCATGCCTTGGTATAATTTATTATTCAACAATATGTTATTTGTATGAATATAATGATGATTAATATGAATATAAATAATGAAAATAACATGATAATGTGTCTTTAAAATTAACATTCCATCCAATTCCACACATTAATGGAAATTATATTGTCGCTCGTGCGTACGTATGGATTACCATCTCAACGACGCGATGATATTTATATCCACATTCACCACTCATCGACGATTATAAAAATATATATTACTAATATGTATGTAATATATGACATAATAGTGATATTGGATATATATATATGTATGTATGTATGTATTTATGTACTTACATATATCATATTCACTTACTTCCGTTCAATACTATATGAAAACAGAAACATCGTTTAGTGGTACATACGACCTACCGTCTCCATTAACAGTGTTTTAAATTTCATATATCTATCTATTATAAATATCTATATTCTAAATATATATGATATATGATTCAAGTTTATTATTATTGATTTATTTAAATCATTATCTAAATGATACGGTCTAGAATAAGAAGATAAAATACATACAATAAAGAAAGCTATTATTATCTGAAATATTAATTTAACGTGAAAATCATTATTGAATGGGTAGTATAATGTAATAATTGAATATTGTATGATATATTAAATATGAATACGGTTCTGTTATAATATAATAACATACAATTGTCATTATATATAAGGTTAAACATACCCTCGACCAAAGGAAAGTGAATGTAAGGGTTAATTCCTCAGTCTCATTATTATCCGAGATTGTTAATGTGTAAGTATCTACTGGGACATATTTATTATCCAGGTCCATGATTAATAAAAATATTTTATAAGGGATTATTTTTAAGGTTCATTTTTACTAAATCATCATTTTAAATATTTTAAATATTTATTCTTCTAAATCATTATCAATAAAGTCCATGTTTTCGAAATGGTATTTAATGATTTATTTATTTAGAATTAATTTTTTTAAAAAAAGTTAATTCCATTCAAAAGTTTCAAAGTGGTATGGGACACTTTTATTTAAAAATGCCTTTAAATTTCATCCTTTCTTAATTGTGTGACTTTTAAATGTTTTTTTGATAACTGCATATTTATCTCAAAGATTTTTATAAATCATTTTAATCCATATTGAATTGAAGGTTTTCAGATATGTTTGATTTTTCATGTGTTATTTTTATACCATTCATGGTTTATTGATAAATTATTGACATTTCGTATGATAGTTTTAATAAGAATTTTTATGTTATGTTTAAACCATTTTATATGGAGAATGCATTAGACTTAGTAAATGATGGGTGGAGCCCTCTATAACTTCTTGATGCATCTGAAAGCCTCATATGAAAAACTAGTGTCTAGGCACAAGAACTTGACAAAATCTTATTCGTAGTCTTGGCACTTGGCCTTGACTACCTGGTTATGAATTCTGGAATTATGCATTCCATCATTATAAAAGTGGATATTGATATTGGAAGTGATTATTCGACTAGTAGAATATCCATGTGAGTAAGTAAATGTCATCATTATGATTTATATTTTCTATATGATGATGATGTTTATGTTCAAAAGGATTTTGTTTTAGTATTATACATTTCCATAAATTTTTATCTTTATTTATGAAAGTCCCCTCTTTATTTTTATCCTTAGTGAGCATCTGAGATCACCCCTTTCTTTGTTTTATTTTTTCCAACATTCTGATAAATGTATTGTTATTGATATGTAAGATTGAGCTAAGGGACTAATGGAATTCATAATGGATTATTTATGTTCTGTTGTATGTTGTAATGTTTAATGTAACATTCATGTATGTAATCTATTTTCCAAGACTGCTAAACTGATCAGTCCTTCTGGACTTGAATCCTTGTAATCATACCAATGTATTAAAATAATGCACTGACTCTAGGTAACTAGGGTCGAGGCATTAAAGTTGGTATTAGAGAAATTTTAGTACAATCCTTGGAAACTAGATTTAGATATTATGATTAGAGCACACAACCCTCTGATATAAATTGAGGATTAGTATATAAGAACTTCCTAGAATTTTGGTATTATAAAGATTTTGTGAGTTTTCAATGTGATACATCCATGTCTGGATACAAGCAGGTAGAGGCAGCTCTGCAACAGATGATCCTAGGGATAAAACCCAAAAACACCGCTTTGAGCCAGACATGAATAGGAACTGGTGCATGACAATGGGCCTTACTTCACTTTTGGTTATGACACTTCCGGTCTGTATTCTTAGGATAATTATCAATTTTTTTAAAAATCAGTATAAAGAATTTATGAGCATATAACTCCTCAAAGAAAATATTTTTATGAGTATGGATTATATCCATAAACTATTCAATTTGAATTTGGTATTTTACATGTTTGGAATTATTCATTGAAATTCATAAACAGACAATGCATATTTCATTGTATAGAAATGGCGCCCAGTAGAAGGAATGTAAACTCCATCAATACGTATGATCAAAAGAGTAAGAAGGATCATATCTTTTATTGTATTAAGCCAATATTTATAAGGAAAATATTATCACATGTATTCTAAACATATGAAGAAATAGAATCTTGGGTTAATAAGATAAGTGAAGAATTCTCGGAGTCCTATGGCTTTGAATGGAATAAAGAGATGAAAAGGATGGAAGAGAGAAAAATGGATAAAGGGAAGAGGGAAAAGAAGGATTTTCCTATATGTGATAACTATGGAAAAAATCACCTTGGTAAATGTTTGAAGGGAATGGTAGTTTGTTATATGTCTGGAGAAGAAGGAAACCATGTACATGACTGCAAAGGTAAGAAAAAAGTTTTAATTGTGCAATGCTTCATCTACAAGAAGTTAGGACAATACCCAAATAAATGTCCAAATCATTAGAGTATATGCCAAATAATATTATTGGATAATAATAAATTTATGATATTACTGAAGATGAAGATTAATGATTAGATTTCATACGTTGTTATTAATGTATTTTATCATCTGAGTATTTTATTAATGATGTACATGTTATAAGAATTATAGAGTATATAAGGATTGTACTGTAGTACTATTTCGTTAAGGACATGAGATTGTGTAGAACCATGAAAACTGACTCAATAGAAGGTTAACATTTTGGAAAATACATGATTGAGATAAATATAGACTATAATATGGTTTTGATAACAAGGTAGTGATTTTTTAATAATACATGATTGATTTGTAAAACTTATATTGGATATTCTTGACTACCTTTAAACTGATTAATGATTTGTATATTCCACAATTTTTGGAGTTTACAACATTTTTGTATTGAAGTAGTATATCTTGTATTATATAAGGAATAAGGGATCGTGAATGTTATCAATAAGGTTTTATGCAAAGTCAGGATGTTATAGTGATTTAAAAGAATACATGATGAAGGTGTTCATAAGTTATTACATGGAAAAAAGGATCTTCATTGCCTTTACATTCCTTATAATCTTTGGACTATGAGTTTGGAAAAAAATATTTTGGATAATTCTTGCTTGAGATTATATTTGGATTACCATAAATGGACAACCCGGAGGTCGGGCAGTAACCCGTCATGTCCGTTAAGGCCTCATTACTTGAAGCCGCAACTAAAGGGGGACAAGGGACTATCACCTTCCACTGGCCCACGTGTTGTCCATGATTTAATATTGTATTTTTTATAAAAGGTTTGGTAGATGAATTATAAATTTAAATTTTTTGTAACCCTATATGAATAGGATAAATAGAATATTTTTGACATCTATTATCTTTTAGAGTGAAAGATGTGATTGTGGTAGAAATTAGTTAATAGATAGAACTACACTTGTCATATATATATATATATATATATATATATATTTACTCTCTTATTATATGAAGAAATTAATTCTCAAACATTGGGTAAGGAATCTTAAAACTAAAAATGTGTTATCTTAATACCTTCTGTTTTGTTGAACTGATGATATTTTAAATCATCATAGATTGATGGATTTGATGGCCTAAATTCTACACATGTTTGTGACTGATGAACTCAATCACTCCATATAAATATTTACGTTTTCCCTCCATTTATGTTTCTATAATTTCAACCAATGTTCTCATAATCTAGATCATAATTTTGTGGTGACTTTTTTATTCCCCTTTTCTTCTTATTAAGACTAAATTTTAATAACCCAATTTCTGATGTGGGTTTTCCCACATAGGTATTTTCTTTTTTCAACCTTTTATAATTGAAGACCAATTTCAAATTGTTAGGATGGAATTTATTGAAGGATCGAAGAATGTAACACCCCAAGATTTCACAGTACATTATTTCTTCAACGTAATTCAATAACTTGCACTACACGGAACACTAAGTTCAACCACACCACGACATACCAAAATAACTGTTCAAAAGGGGTTATAAAATTTATTAACTTAATTTTGAACTTAATACAATCATTAAAATTTTAGAATCTATATTATGAGTTTCTTAGGCATAATGTAAGAAAAAATTCACTTTTTCATATAATAGAAGTATTTTTCAAAAAAAGCACTTTTACCACCTTTAAATTGTGAACATTTTTAAATAAAATATTTGATACTTTTATATATTCAATTTGAAAAAATAAACTGCATATTTAGAATCATGACATAAGAATTTAGTTTCAATAAATTTTTGGTTTCATTCTGATAACTTTAATATTTGGGTGAACAGTGAAAAATATTATATTTAAATTATAAACAACTTTTTTAATCAAAAACAATTATAGTGTTAAATTATAATTTTTAATTGTTTATAAGAATAAATATATTATATTATTACCATTTAATCCAATCTTAGACATTGTATGTAATTTCACATTGAAATTGGACATAAAAAAGTGTCAATCATTTCATAGTTTTTGTCACAAAAAAATACACCATTTGGTTTTGACAATGGGAATGAATTTTAAAATAATAAATGAAACTTCACTATTTTGAATTTGGTAAAATAGAATTTATTTTAGAATTTGGAAAATAAAAATTACCCTAGGGTGAATTTTCGGTATTTTTCTGAAAACATTCAATTTATGATGAATAGTGAAAAACACTAAGTTATTATTTAAAACCGACTATTTATTTTAATAATTATTTATTTTATTTTGATTTTTTTATGTAAAAATAGATACATAATACCTATACATGTTCAATTTAATTCATTGGTGTCATTTGGTAATAATAATATATATATATATATATATAATTTTATTGTACATATCACCGTCTTTTACCCACCTACTAGTAGAATTTGCAATTTCACATAAAACTTAATTTTTCCGCTTCTATGAGTGGAATTTCACAAATTCAAGAGACACAGTTGATATCAGTATGAAAAATTCGTTTTAATAAGATAAAAGTAATTTTTGGTGAATAGTAACTATTTACTTTTATTTACCACACTTAAAAGTTAATAGGGTAATTAAGGGTAAAAATGATATTATTCTTATCCTTACACAGGTACATATTATATTGGATAATTTTTATTCATCCAAAAAAACCATAGAAATTAAATATGACCCTTTAGGTCCACATGGATTAGATTAGGACATTTATTATTATTTAATTCAAAGAAGTGTTAAAAAAGTTAAAATCAAAGTATAATTACCAAAACATTTTTAATATAGTGTCATACAAATGATATATTCAACTATAAATATTCATTAGAAATATAAAATTATTTCCTACATAATGGAATTTTATTTATAAATTTTAGATATTAAATAATTAAATTTATTTATGACACAATGATGATGCAGTAATAACCATATTAATGATAGATTAAAATAATTAACATTATAAATATCAAAATAAATGTAATTTGATACATTTTACAAATTAAATTTATTTTCTATGTTAATATGACATCTTAGGGTTGGTTATATCAATTTTTATTGATGTAATCATGCTGTTTTGATTTTATTAAAAAAACCAAATAGTTTCAAAACTGACAAACAATGGTTTTCGAAAATAATATTATATTATTAATTGATATAATAGTCCCAAAAATATAAGGATCAGAATAAAGTGCTTATATAATAATATATATTACATTAATGAACCAATTTGGGTATTATTGAAATTTTATTGAATGTTTATTAACCATATAATATAAAAATACCAAGATACATGGTAAAGGTAAAACTATTTAACTAAGAGTTAAATCTAAAAGTTAAGGTTAATATGGTGACCTTAACCTATCTAAAACCTATTGGTTGAGTGGTTTTCGACCCATACCAACCTTATATTTTAAATAATTCCTTTTTGAGCCCTTAGAAACCTAAATTTAATTTATTATAAAATAATATTTTATGTTTTCCTATGGTTCCCCACACCCCTCTTATAAAAGGGAACTTTCCCTTCTCTCAAATTCACACCTACAATGCCATTTGGATCGGCAACCCCTACCCAAATATCCTCCCAATTATCATACCTTCATCCTAGAGGCCTTCCTTTGGTCATAAATACATCCTATGTATCCCTTTTGATCCAATCAAAAGGATGAACCCGAAGAAGAGGTAATGATTTCACCAACCTCTTTCAAGATCTCTTATTCTTCCACTTACTCATTATTTGTTTTTTCCATTATAAATAAATAACTACAGTATCTTCTATATAATGTGATTTTATTATAAATATGGCAAAAATATACTCATTACTCTATCCATCTTATAAATGATGATGTCATCATGCATGCGTTTATACGGCTTACCATCTCCACGTCATGGTGTAATTTGTTATTAAACACTATGTTATTTAGATGGATATAATGATGAGTAATATGTATATAAATAATTAAAATAACATGGTAATGTCTCTTTAAAATTAATGTACCATCAAAATCCACATGTTAATATAAATGATATTGTCGCTCGTGCATACGTACGGATTATCGTCTCAACGACACGATGAGATTCATTTCCACGTTCACCATTCATCAACAATTATAAAAATATATATTACTAATAAGAGTGTAATATATGACATAATAATGCTCCTGGATATATATATATATATTAATTTATTTATGTACTTATATATATCTTATTCACTTACTTCCATTCAATACGATATGAGAACAGAAATAGTGTTTATGCGTACATACGACCTACCATCTCCATATACATAGTTTTACATTTAATATATCAATCTATTATAAATATTTATATTCTAAATATATATGATATATGAATAAAGGTTTTTATACTAGAATTATTTAAATCATTACCTAAATGATACAGTCAAGAATAACAAGTTAAAATACGTACTAGAAACAAAGCGATTATTACAAAAAAATGATAATTTAAAATGAAAATCATTATTAAATGGGTTGTATAAAGATATTAATGAATCATGTATGATATAATAAAAATTAATATGGATCTGGTATAATCTAATAACTTACCATTGTCATTATATAGGAGGCTAAACGTACCCTTGACCAATGGAAAGTGCAAGGTAAGGGTTAATTCCACAATCCCATTATTATTCGAGATTGTTTATGTGTAAGTATCTAATGGTACATATTTATTATCCATGTCCATGTTTCATAAAATATTTTTTAAATGGATTATTTTTAAGGAACTTTTTTACGAAAAAATTAGTTTAATGGTTTTAAATATTTAATGTTATCAATCATTCTCATTTACATCAATGTTTTCAAAATGATTTTTAAGGATATATTCATATGGACATGAATGTTTTTTAAAATGTTAATTACCTTCATAAGATTCAAAGTGGTATGAGACACATTGATTCAAAAATGTCTATAGCTGTCTTCCTTTATTAATTGTGTGACTTTTAAATGTTTTTATGATAATGGGACTTTTATCTAAAAGATTTTTACAAATAATATTCATCTCTATAAACATAACTTGATATATTCTAAACTTGTTTGAAGGTGATTTATTATGATGCAAATATTCCATATTGAATTCAAGGATTTGTGATATGTTTCATTGTGGATGTGTTATTTCTATACCATTCATGGTTTATTGATAAAGTATTGAAACTTCATATGATATTTTTAATACTAATGTTTATGTTATGTTTAAAAATTTTCATATGAGGAATGCATTGGACTTAGAAAGTATTGGGTGGAGCCCTCTATAGCTCCTCGATGAATCAGTATGTCGCATGGGAAAAACTACTGACATGGCACAAGGCCTTGAAAAAATCATATTTATAGTCTTGGCACAAGGCAATGACTATGTGGTTATGAAGTCTGGCATTATGCATTCCATCATTACGAAATAGGTTGTTAATATTCCATGAGATTATTCGAATAGTTGAATATCTATGTGAGTAAGTAAATGGAATTATTTTTATTTATATTATCCGTATTATGACGATTTTTATGTTGAAAAGTATTTTGTTTTAATCTTATAAATTGCCTTAAATATTTATCCTTATTTATGAATGTTTCCGCTATATTGATATCCTTACTGAGCATCTGAGCTCACCACATTCTATGTTTTATTTTTCCCAGGATTTCGAGAAGTGTATTGTGATTGATATGCTGGATTGAGCTATTGGAATAATGGAATTCATAAAGGATTATTTATGTTGTGTTGTATGTGGTAAAGTGTTATGTGACAATCATTATGTTATCTATTTTCCTATACTGGTAAACTTAGAGGTCCTTCAGGACATGATTCCTTGTAATCATACCATTGTATTAAAACTATGCACCGACTTTGTGTAACTGGGTTGGGTGCGTTACACTGATAATGAATTTTTTGTAAATATTTCAACTTAATATAATGTTAGGGATTATAATCAATTCATATGGATCAAAAAATAGAAAATAATTTTTTGGAGGGTGAGATATATCAAGCATATTACTAAAAATCAATAATAATCACGTTTTTAACATGATTCAAGACATTCACTTCATTAATTATTACTTTTTTGATTTATAATATTACCATGGTATCATATTGTCTCAAAGAGTAATACAAACTTATTCCTAAAAATAAAGTGAGCCTTAATGATAAATTTTACCTACTAATTATATCTATTTTTTAAAAAATAATTATAAATTCATTTTTTAAATTGTTACAATGTAATTTTATTATAATAAATGTTTATTTTATAAATATATTCTTTTATAAGAATGTTGTATGAACTAAAAAATATCATTTATATGGTTTTAAATTATAAATAAAATATTATTTTTTTTATTTAAATCTAGGGAAAAATTATTTTAATATCATAATCCTTCTTAAATTTATATGTCATACTTTAATAATCATAATTACATATAATTCTTAGTATATATATATTTTTTATTCCAATAAAACTCAATTTGTTTATATACAAAATTAAAAATCATGATATGATTATATTAATATTTTAAGAACAAAACATAAACAATGTTTTAATATATTTTTCATTTTAAAATTTAAAAAAATCATATAAAATATATAATGAATAACTAATTTTATGAAAGAAATGATACTTTTAATCATTCAATGATCTCATAATTGTTCCATATCAATTTCCAATTAAAATGAATTTATCATTTTTTATCATATATAATAATATATTAAAAGTGTTCAATTTAACCTGACATGATAAAATTTTTAACCAATTACAAAAATATTCCCTGAAATGAAGCATTAGTTTTATTTTAACCATGCATTTACAAATTCCATTAGAATTCATTATATACATTTTAAAATTTTTAAATATATCAATATATATAAAAATAATTATTGAATTAAATAAATATCAGTGCATATTTTAATAATAATTATTATTATTATACATCTTTAATAAATATTACTTTATAAAATTTTACCACCATATTTTGCATCCATTTTATGTTATATTTAATTAAATTTACTACCTAAAAATAAAATAAATTGGTTTAACTATACAATATATAGAGGAAATTAAATATGTTAAATGGAAAATTTTTTAAATACAATATCATCAATTACAATATTTTCAATGTTTATATGTTATATTAATATATAACATAACATAACATATTTCATTTGCACTTCCCATTTTCATGGTGATAATTTTTTAACTCAAAACATTTTCCACCTTCCACGGTATTTTTTTTCATTATTTGTTTATTTATACTAATAGTGATTTTTAAGGGTGATGGTGGTCCCAAGGAGTAGCTAATTCTAATCATATTAAATCCATCAAATTATCTCCAATTAAAATATTATGTTTTAATGAATTTAACCTACCATAATATGTACTAATTTATTCTATGTTATTAATATATTCATTTAACATCATTTTAAGGATCATTAACTATATTTATAATGCAATATTATCTATGATAAAACTATTAATTTCATATTCTAAAAATATGAATTAATTATTATGAATTAATAGATAAGAATTGTTTATAATAATAAGAATGAAAAAAATATTATCTTCTATATATTATGGTTTTATATTCTCCCCTAAATAAATATATTGTATCAATATAATTTTAATAATCTTCATCAAATAAATATATATAATGTTACCAAAAAAGAATATGTGAATCCAAATAAATGTTCGTGTGAAATATCACCCTTGATAATATTTCCAACTTATCTATTTCTATATGATTGACTTATCCTAAAAAACAAGAAACATTTCACTAAACATTTCATCCATTATCCTATTGTTATTCGATACAGAGAAAAAAAAAATTATATCATTCATCTAAATTGTATTAATAATAATCACTTCATTGAATGGATAAAATGTATTTATGTGATTTTATTATATCAAAAAATATTTTACCCTCATATTTTAGAGAACTCACCCATAGATAAATATATTTAATAGTATTATAATGGGTTTTTTAGTTGGTTCATTCCCATACGGCTCAAATTGGGTCATAATATTACATGATATTTTCCACAATAATAAAATATTATGTGTAGTTATTTAATTATCTTATAAAACAACCAAATATACATGATTCCATCTCAGTATAAAATAATAGTAATAGAAATTACATTCTTCGGGGTATTTGTCACCTAATTATCATGATAAACTTCTTTAGTGGAAATTTTTCAAGTTCCTCCTTGTACATTTAGTAATAGAGACCAACATATCGACAATATACATTATTTATAAGTTTAGCAAATAGATTTTCATTATTCTAAATCACCTTTAATTTTTTGAATTAGACATTTTATCCCCATACTATAGTGTCTGACCACATTGCATATTCTTATAATGTAGGACCATAATAGACACTCATTATAGATTCAATAATTTATTGGTATCTATTAATTAATTTACTAGGTGATTCCACACAAATTGTTTTCATTTAGTATATTGTAATTTCATTCCACCGTCAAATTTTCCATTTTAGTATTCCTGAATTCCCACATTCCATTTAATATATATAGAATAATGGGATTCCCATACATAAATTTCACACCTATGTTTATATCAAACATCCTCATTATATTTATCAATGTCCTTTAATGAAAAATAGATTTTATGTTATGGTTTCATGCTAGTAATATATTTTTTATCATTCAAACAAGGTATTAAAAATATGAGGCATATTGTGTGATTTTTGTGATTTCTTATTTATTGGTACCAACAGATTATCCCCATTTTGATTCCACTCACGGATTTTATTGTCAATTTTTGTGTAAATAATTTTTTGAAAAGATATATAGATATAATTTCATTATCTCCTTTAATTCAATAGATGCATCATCTTCCTTATTTTTCATATTGTAAATTAATATCTACCATTTTCACCACAAAATCTACATTATAAACAACTAATTTGACTCTCCCAATGAATGATAATTAGAGGGAAATAAATATCATATCTATCACAATAATCAAATATCCAATTATTATTAGGTTGTAATATCTACTTTAATTTGGTATATTTTTTTTATTATAATGACTTTATAATATGTTATTCAAACGTTAGTATTTTTTAGATCACTACTGATCATGTTGTTATTCAAAAACCGAGATGTAACTTCCATAACAGAATACTCTTCATTTTCAACCAAAAAAGGTTTTTCATTTTTCTTTACCACTACATTATCAATAGAATCCCTTTTTAAGTCAATTTCTCCTTGCTCTATCCATTACCTAAATTATAGAAGGTTGACTTATGTGATTATTATATTCAAAAAATGGGAACTATTCTTATAGAATAACTAAAACATAATTGATTTAAATATTCTAAAATATGATTCATTCAGATTTTAATCAGGGTTATAAATGGATAGGTTTCTAATTGAAAATTTAAAATATTCTAATCCATCATAATGATTAAAAATTATAATTAAAATTAAACATTAATGATCACTTCGTATATTGACTCCAGTGTGATGTTATAAAAGTTTTACATTTATTAGGTGACGATTGTGTTAATAACCAACACCCACTTTTTAGGGTTATTACCTCTAGGTTAATATGTGTCATATAATGCGTCCAAATGTTGTATCTATAATGGGATGAAATTTTATTAGAACAATATAAAATCTAATTTACCAAATACTGAGAATATTGTTCAATATTTTTTTTCATAATTTATATTTTAATACACAGGGTATTCACAAGTGTTCTCTAATCCAAAACTCAAAAGCATCTAGAAAAAATAAAAAAAGTATTACTAGGCCTAGTTCAAATATATACTATAGATACACAACAAAAACATATTATTGTTTTTTCAAATTTACCAAAGACAATAATTATATATCAAAAATATTAACATCAAAATCCAATACAAGAAATCATTATTTTATTGGTGGAATTGTTACATAGATATCATAGCTTATAATATTTATAAAACATTTATCTATAACTAAAACATAAAAGTCTCAAATATTGAACGATCATAACAAATACCAACTCTATAACATTAAGATAAGAAAAAAATGTATTTTGTGCTCAAATTCTTGGTAAGATAAATCTTATCATCATTTCATCAATGATTATATAATAATCATATGAATATACAATAGATAGGGAGAAATATCCTACAAAACAAAAATGAATAATAATGTTGTATCCCTAATTCATGATTGAACGAAATGTAATAAAAAATTAAAATCATATTCATTGGATAAATTTCGTTGAAACATTATATAATTGACATATTCCATTTTTTATATAATGAATGAATAAAAATGGAATATGGTATATGAGTAAGAATAGGTCATTATAAAATCATTTACATGTTTAACTTCCTCATCTCCACTATTATTCATATAAATGTATTTATTTTATATTGTTTGCATTCATAATTTTGTGAATTAAGATAATTCACATCATCATCGCCCTCATAATCATGAACTCATGACATATAGACACCTAAATAAATCATTTTGGGTGATACATGATCCCACTACTCATCATCAATATATGTGTCTTCTTTAGGACTCTAATACTTCAATGTTTCCTAAAATATGTAAGGAAAAATTTAAGCCATTTATTATATTATAGTGAAACCATTGAAATGAATAATGGGGTTAATAGTATTTCAAGATGGATCACTATAATTGAATTCAATCATTTAATTGTATTATAGAAAATTTCAATCACCCAAATAAAGTATCTCATAAAAACTACTAAAATATTAATATTTAAAATTAATTTCCATAAAAATACAACCATTAGATATATAGAGGAAAATATATTTTTTATTTTTATATTCTTTTTATGAATTTATTTTATCAATGATATAAAATAATTCTATCCCAATGACATATAGTACCTTTTTTAAAAGAATTTGTAATAACTTTTTTTAAAAAAAATTGAAAAGGTAAATTAAAATAAATGAGACATCAATGGAATAATGGATTCAAAATTTTGATGTGAAAAGAAAATAAAAATATTTCATATTAAAAAATAATTAATAATAGATAAATAAAATGTCATAATGGATGAAAAATATATGTGTGATTGGATAATAAAGAAATTGATATTCAAATTATTGAAAAAATGTATTGAACATTTTTAAATAACAACATTGAAATAAAACATCTAAAATAGATTAAAAAGAAGATATTTATGAATAGAGGATAAGAGAAATATTATGGTCACAATAGATAAAACAAAATTCATCTTTACATTATAATGAATAGTTGTCCTAGGATGTAAAAACATTGATATAGATAAAATTTAATAAATTTACTAAAAAGTATTATTAATATAATTTCAATTTATTTCAAATAACAGTTAAATAATAGAGAACACTTCAACATGGAATATGATTTACCAAGAATATATTATAGATATATAATTAAACATAATAATTCTGTGTGATATTTAAATAATGAATGTATATAATAAATTTTTTGTGTTGTGACTTATAAAAATATATTAGTGAAGAATAAAACATTGATTTATATTCACATACTTTAATTTTATTTTTCCACATGTAAAAAACATAATTATCGTGATATATGTTTTAAAATCCATATTACAATGTACTACACTATTGTACACTCCGGTTTTGATCATTTATTATGAATATATTAGTTGCTAATCATTTATTTTTACCTTTTGTTTTTGTTAAAACATGTAGTTTTGTTCATTCTTTGTGATCATTATTTTATGTTCTTATTATTTGACTAAATTATTATAATTCCTAGGTCATGTAATATAAATTATTTATTGTTTTATAATTTTGTATAATGTTATAATCTAATAATTTTGAAATTTGTTCATGCTTTATGAAATTGACGTTTGTGAAAATTTAAATTGTAGATATTTATCTATATTTATGTGTTACGTTATAGTGATCATCATTTACTACTATATCCATTATGAATCATATAAATTAAAATTATTGAACATTTAGATAATATGTGCTGATGAATTATGATTTTTCCAGCCACTTAGGAGGTAATCAAAAATGGAGTATATCATACAATTGATGATGTAATAAACTTGTATTCATGGATAATAATATTGTTCTCATAGGATATGAGAAAATACTAATATGATCAATTGTTGTTAGAAAGTAATTGTAAATTCTAGAGATTAAAGACTACCTCACTTGGCCAAAACAATGATTTTAATGAGACCCCAAGTGCACCTCCTCCTACACCATAGTTCTTTAAAATATGTATGATCATTTTTCTCCTTCTTCCTATCCTAGAGAATGTGGATTACCTCCCTCATCCATGTGCCGGACTCAACTCCTACTCACCAATTAGGAAATTCAGTGGATTTCTGCATCACCTTCATAATTTTTTTCAGTGTGCCATTTAATTTGGGCATCAAATTTCACATATGGGCACTGGTGGATCAGTTTGGTCTCAATTGGTTTTTGTTTCTACAATTTACTGCTATTTTATAATCTAGGTGGTTAGCATCGCCATATCATGTCTTGTTTCATCATTCGAAGGTTTTTTTGTGGTGTTTGATTCAAGAGAAGAATTCATGTCTTCATTGTTTTAGACACCTTTCAAGATCATGAAAGGAACATCACCATCACATGGAGGTATATTAATGTTCATTATGGTCTCGACTCCATGACAACATCATTGTGGATCCATCACTCGGAGTTACCCATTTTTCATCATAACATATTATTTTTTCTTGATGTTTTCAATTGTTTTGGGTTGTTCTAATGTACAGATGTTTATTCCTTGATCTTTTTTGTCTCATTATTGTATTTAATTTTCATTTATATGGACATCTCATAACAAATCGCACCCCTCATTTTCCTTTATCAAGGTCAATGAGTTTCCAAGAAGAACATGATATTTTATTCTTCTATAACATGTTTTTACACCTAATTCTCGCTCAAAGTCATTCACAATCTAAAATCATGAGTAAACATTCTAGTATCTCTGCCCCCACCCTGCACTGATTCATGATTTTGGGATTGTGGATCTTGTAAGAGATGGTCGTAATTATTCACCAACTGGTCCAGTTCCATTGGGTTCCCATTGTCGCATATCTCCATCAAAACTTCCCCATCAGGTGGAATGGTATCCCTGGCATAGTGATTAATGTCTCGATTCTCCATCCATTATTTAAAATTATGGTATGTTCATGGAAATGGAATTGTATAAAAAATTAAAAGTATTTTATCTCTCGACCACTTAAGAAACCACTCATCATCCTTATTTTCTGTCTTTAGGAATGATTCACTATCTTAGTAAAGTGTTGGTGAGATATTGTCCATTACAAAATATTCATGTTTTCCTAAATCTTATAGCTTCACGGAACTCCACCATATTAACAAAAAATACATAAGAAGCACTTCTAGGTTTATCTTAACACACAACAGATACTCTAGGTGATTTTGAGGTGTCTTGGATGCATTCTCAATCACCGAGTGTAATTTTTGCATGGTCTAGTTCTAGGAAGAGACTAACTAAATCTCTCTCTCAGTGTAATGCAACCCCAATACTAATCATACCAAAGTGACTGTATCATTATTGACTTCACTAATTGTTAATAATTCATGAGGTCTTAGTGATGTGGAAAAGAGTGATTTCATAGATAATTAATTTCTTCGTAATTATGTGGCAAACATTGTGGTTCAAAAACATAAAAATGTTTGGTCTAGGTGATATATGTTTTATCACATGTTGGGAGTTCGGCACATAATGCATGGTTACTCTTTTAATGGCCACATCTAGATCATCTAGAAAAATAAATGTTTTAGTTTATAAGGTTGTAGATTTTTATTTGTACATAATGGTTATGTGAATCATATTGTATTTTTCCTTTCTTTTCTATTCCAAATGTTAGGAAATTAAAATAGAGTAGTTACAGAGTGACGTCAGTAACATCAACATAGTAAATGAATCATGGTATTTTGATGTTGATTTCAATGTCATTCTTGACATCTCATAAAATAATGGGAGAAGTTTGTACCCAAGTAAGTCTTGGTAAAATTTTGATGATTTTATTTCCTATTCTAGTATCATTGACAGGGGGTTAGTAGGAAATAAGTTCACGTGGTATAATAACAAGAATGGTGGATGGTGAATGTTGTTTTGGTAAGGCGTATTCTTTTCTAACCATCCCAAAATCTCCTCGTTGGACATATTTTCTATTACCTACCTCACAAGGGTTCTCTACGACCACTCTTTAGTTCACATCAACCTTTTTTCAAGTACATTATGGAGTTGATGATTATTCATCTATAATAGGTAGACTATAGATCCTAAATTATTTTATGTGGTTCAATTGTTATGGGAGAAACAAATTCATGGTGTTTCATGGGTTCAATTATAGAAAAAACATAGGATCCTAAAAGGGGAAAAAATTCCATGAATAATAGAAATAATTAATTATGACGTGGTCTGGATTTTATAAAGTCCTAATTGATCAGTTGGACTCTTGGATTTAGAATGCAAGAATGGATGATATCATGGAGTTAATATCCAACAAGAAAAGTAAGCTGGGAGAGATTCTTATAGAACATGGGACGGATTCATGACCACATTCTTGGGAAAGATTGAATAAGAAGGTAAATCACAATATGGAATTCTTCCACATGTGTGTCAAATAGAATATTCATTCAACCATAACTAACATTTGAATGGAAAATTGGTCATTCATCGAAGACTAATTTGTGGTGGGAGGTATGGTTGTGACTTTCATTAAATCATCAATTTTACATTTTAACCGGAGTTTTTATAAAAGAAACCATAGGGATGTTTTAATAATATTCAATAAAATTAATCGTGTCATTAAAAAAAGAAAATATTCAATTCTCAGGGGAATACCACACGGAATTAATATTTGGGATGAAATTTATTCCTTCAACAATGAATATTACTAAGTCATGGATGGGATCATAGTTTCATTTCACATCATGAAATGGAGAATGGAATTGAAGGATCTTTTAGAGGTCATCTATGAATTATTCAATAGAGGAGAGCTCCCATGTATGGTCTTTTGTACAACTCTATTTATTATCCCGAAGGTAAATGATCCAATACTATTTGGAAAATTAATAACCATAATCATGTGAGACATCCCTTACAATGTGCCTTGAATCGTCCTCAATAATAGGATTAATCATTTATTTTTGAATGGGTCTCTGTAAAATACCATGGTTTCAATAGGGGGTGGACAATCAAGGGTGTAATCAAAATTCTAAATAAAATGATTGAAGATATATACACAATGAATACATGGTGAAATATTTCCAGAACAAATGTTATTGAGAATTCTTATTTTATGTTAGAATAGAACATCATACTCATAGTGATTGAAATATGGGATTCTCCGATTGGGTGATTGATATTTTTTTCCTGAAGTTATAGATCTGCATGGTTGTTGATATCCCTCATGGGATGTTAGAGTGGTTTTATGAATTTGTTATGGGGTCTAAGGTAAGGGGAAATTATATCTCCCATAATGTTTATCATGGTGCACCATTCTCTAACGATGTATATTACTTAATCATTAATTAACTCTAACAATCATCATTATATGATCTTAAAATGTTCTTATTTAGTTTCACATCTCATATATGAAAATGATTTGGAATTATATTTCAATTTTTGTAGGTGGTATATTTTAGGATTCGTCAATATATTAAATGATTACTATAGATGGTGTGGGGAAATTTCTAATCAAGTAAATATCAGTGTTTATCTTTTCGTTCAGTTCCTTCAAATTCATTTCATTATGATTGAAGAAACTTTGGGATTTCAGAGTAGATTATTTTAACTGACGTATATAGATGCTCCAATTGATCCTGGATGGATTAATAATCATTATTTTAATAGGATAATGGACATGATTAGTAGTAGAATTGATAATTGTAAGAATAAATTTAAATCATTCCATGGTAGGATCAATTAAGTAAATATTTTTCTCTAATCCATTCCTATTAATTTTCTATCACACAATATGTTAATGAAAAGAGACATTACTGATATTGAAAACATAATTGTCTCAAAAAATTTGGATTTCTACACTGATGTGTGGTGCCATTGGGCCTTGTGGGTGATACTGTATAGGCCATGGGGCACTAGAGATATTAACATAAGGATATTGTTTGCATGAAACAAGTCCTCCATGGAATCATTTCATTGGAATTGATTGACTTCCTAACTCATAGTGGAAACAATATTAATAAAAAAATAGAATTAACCTAAGAAAATATAATGGAATGGTTTTTAGTTACTTGAAATATATTCATGGAAACATCCCATCTCTACTGGACAATCCCTACTAGATAATTGAGCTTGGGGAGATCAAAATCCGGGATCCTAACCGGATGGGTTTCGTGCTCAGTTTTCTAGTGTTTCTAACACCTTTCATCACAATAAATCAATCAATAACAAATGATTTATATATTAATGAAGTTATAAACATCCATAAATTCAAGTTTGTTCACAATATTGGTATTAATATAATAATGAAGTTCTTCTTGATCATTGGATTAGAAACTGAGAAATTCCTTTTGAAGGTCTACCATAAAGAAATAAATAGAAATTATGTTTATGCTTCTTTGGAAGAAATCACTCTTTTGGAAAAATATTATGGTGATTTAAAGATTCATAAATTTTTGGAACATTAATATATCACTTCTAAATGAATGGGAGATTAATTTCAAGGTTGTGAGGATAAACTCAAGGTGTTTTTTTCTATATGAACCTGAAGGAATAATGAACCTCTTACATCTTCTTATAATAGTAATGAGATAATTTTATCTAATGATCAATTACGTTTTTTCAAAGTCTTTAGATCAAAAGAGACTATAAGTGGTGAGTCCCTTCATTAGTGATTTAATAGAGTTTTTGAAAGTAGTATGAAGGAATGTGTACGGGCTCCATAACTTATTGATCATGGCTGGACTATATAGGATTTGAGGAATCATGACTAACATGAGGTTAATAGTAATTTGAACCATTTCATACCTACTAGAGAAATGAGTAAATTAGTGTAGTTGGAACCTCCTCTCAAACTGTAGGATACCTCCCCATCTTTATGATTTGTCTAAAATCATGGTTTCCCTTCTCCATGGAAGACATCATATCCTTAAGTCCATCGTGTTTTTCTGTATCCCCACTCATCTGGATGTAAAAAAAATTATTATTCCATCAACATTGATATTATTTGTGGTTGTAGAATATTCCATTACCCAAGGGCAATATCATATTTTTTTTAATCTTATAGTTGTGGGAAATCATTTAGGTAGATTCTACGGCCAAGCTCTATGGGTCGAATCATTGTGATATGAATATAGATCTGGAATCAATTGAATAATTATTGATGGTATTCCACTACTCATTATGATATCGAATCACAAACCCTTTGTCTTTCATTTACTACATACATTGTTTAAAAAATCATCATAGACAATACCAATATCTTTCATACATAGAAAAATGGGAACCAAGTGGCAGACTACTTGTCATCAAGAGTTATCTTAGTAGGTGTGTGCAAACTATTTCTTATCTTTTCTCCACATTATCATCATTATTGATATTTTAATGGGTACCTCTCTTCATTTTGAAAACATTATATTGACTAACCTTGTTCTCTATTATCATCCAATGAAATAATTAAAAAAATTTGTTTAATGTACCATATATCATTAAAAATGATTGTAATGGAGAAAAAAATAAAATAATAAAGATGAATCATGTTATAACCCAATTTGTTATTTATAAATGCAAAAATAAAAATAATAAAAATAAAAGAATCATCCAAAAAAATAATCTCAAAACACCATAGTATAGAACCTTCAATATATCCTATATATAAACTTCTTCCATATTGAAATCTCCAATCAATGACATGGTCCCTTTCCCTTATGAAAACATGTTTAATTATTATATGGATAGGAACCAAATGGATACTCGAATAGGGTGTGAGTAAAACTAATTTGGAAGACACAAATAAGTCGAAACAAATCCATTTGATAATTATTCATGAAATAAAGCGATAAAAAGGTGGGTTAATTAATCAATTAATATTATAAATATGACAAATTTCTTCAAAACATTGATGGAATATATCAGATCATACAAAATAACAATGAATAACATAACCATAAATCATTTAATAGTAAAACCACTTGGAAGATACCTCTATATAATCATTTCATCCACTAATAATATCTCAATATATTACCATTTCAACATGATTTAGTCCAATCCCTCAATATAATTATATAATCAAGTTTCATTTGGCCTTTCCCAATATATAATCATTTCATCTTGTATCTTTTGGAGATTCCCTCTATAAAATCATTTCAGCATGTATCAGTTAGAAATGACAATTAATATGCATATCAGCCTCTCAAAAAAGGTACATATATTGGAATTTAATAAATAAATAAATAATTCATAACAACATATATGTCACAATTTCATATCATATGTGACATTGGTTTATTATAAAAATTACCATTTTCCATTCAATTAAACTCTATTTTTAATCAACTTATCAATATCTTTGTGAATAGACCATATGATATTATCAAGGTGATTATATATTGATCAATAAAATTCAATATAATGATAAAAAAAATCCTTAACTCAAAATCCAATTCATTATTTTTCTAGGGTTCACTCACCCAAGAGGTAGCCATAAGACATGTAACAACATCAATTTAATACAAAGGGACCAACACAATTATTCAATTAATTATTAATCTTAATTAATAATTCATTTACATAAAATAAACATCAAGAAATAAAATTCTAAATATTTCACATACTCAATAATTTTATGGACTATAGGGTTCGGTTTGCACCCCCACATTTATCTAGTGATTAAGAAATGATTCCATTAGGAACCATATATAAGAATGTTGGAGATGAATATCACATGAATGGTACTAGATCACATTGTTTCACGATCAACATGGTTCTACAGTGGGGTCAATGTTTATCCATAATTCAATATAAGAATATTGAATGGTGGATAATTCAAAATAAAAATGACTTACTAGGGATCAGAGAAAAAACTATGACAACCATATCTAATGAAATTGATCCATGGTTATTGGGAGTTACCTAGGGCTCTAGGGGATGGGATATAAAAACATTGGAATGAGAAATAGTTTTATTGAGCTACTTAGAACAAATAATCATGGTAATTAAATGGAGTGTTAAATATTTACTCATTTTTTATTTCTTCATATTGGGTTATGCTAAAAACTCATATAAATTGTTAACATTAATAATTCTAAAAATATAAACATCGTTTAATAGATTTACTACATAAATTCCCTGAAATCAAGAATATGGTTCATCTATTGTGTTTGGTGTCTGTTACACACAATGAAACTTGTACATGGCATATAAATACTCTATAGGTATCATTATGACTAGTTTCCATAGAAATGTACACAATCTACTCTAATTCATTCCAAATTCAAGGAAATACATCATAATAAAATTTAATATTAATTTACATGGACATCATTAATTCAAAAACAACATGCATCCATGAGAGTTAGGTCAATTTCCACAATAATTGATTCCCATATGTTTACAAGATTTATCTACCATAGTTTAAAGAATGAGGACAATCCAAGAAAATATTTTTTTAATAATACCCAAAAAGATATGTATCAAGAAAAGGATAAGATCATATAGCCTTCCTACCATATAAAATATCCTCCCTTGTCTCTTCCAAGCATCACACCATGATATTGAAGGAGCCATATTTCCACTGTTCTCGTATATCAGACACTCTTTCCTAGTTACCCTCTTAAACATGCACATGCTTCCACTAAACTCAAACCATAAGTGTATATCTAAAATGGAGTTACATATCACTGTGTTCTAAGATCCTTATCAGATTCTCCTTCCTGGACGATTCCTCACAAATTTCTACATCCTTGACATCTACACGAGGGTACGTTTTTGGATAATATCCTTAAAGATGCAACACATGATACAAATTTTGCATGTAAATGTACTTCGATAGAAGGCCTAATCGGTATGCCAATGGATTGATCCTATCCACTATCTCAAACATGTAAAAACACTAGAGTTAGTTTCCATTGTTTTAGAATATATTTTTTCCCATGAATACGCAACAAAAAAAGAAAAACATGATGAAACAATCATCTTTAATGGAAATATCTTATTATCACTGTATCATTTATTGCTACTACACTCAGTCACAAACCACCTCCTGATCAACTATACCTACTCTATGATCTACCACACGAGACTTGTTCTAAAAATAGATTACTCTCCAAATTCCAAATGAAAAATATGAGGACGACATGATCCTCCATAAAAGGAATCAGGTAGTTCCATATAGATTGATTCCAAAAATATGTTATTCTATAAAAAATCCATGAGTCCCATATGATTCTCTAAAGAAACACCAAAATCTAAAACAGAAGCTCGTAACATGTCATCGATGACATGAATAGTCTGATTAGATTGATTGTCATTTTGAGTGTGATATGTCATCCTTAGAAGAACCTACAATCCAATATATTTCTGATGTGCCTTTCAGAACAGTGATGTAAAACAAGGAACCCTATCTAAAATGATACTCATAATTAAACCAATAAACAAAACTATCTCGTGAATGTTGATACTACCCTGATCATCAATGTTGATGGTATCCATAATAAGAATCATTTGGGATAACATTTTTAGTAGATGCACAGTGACCCCTACTGAGTAATTCTTATGGGTGGTTCTGGGATACCCTATCATAATGTTCGTAGTAAATTCATCCAATTTCATTTTAGGAATGGGATGAGGCTATAATATCCCAAATGATCTCTAATTACCATATATCACCTACTATTAGGTGATAGACATCACTACAAGGCCCAATAACTCCTACATCATTATTGACAACTAGTACTATCTACTGAGATCATGATACATAGTGGTGATAATTGGATGTACCACCCCTCTAGAACCATGAAACTCACTCATCGTGTCCTCACACTTTCCAATAGTAACACATAATCAACTACCTTTAACATTGGATTTATCACACCCAAGATATTGTCATGATGGTTTCTCCCCACTATAAATGATGTGTCCCATGGAGAGACCCTCTATATCTTAAAATTGACATGCCTAGATTTTGTCCAAAAAAACTAGTATAACAAATGTTGTAGTAAGAGATACACATCCCTTGGACTCTTAGACATTTGAATTCATGTATTCAATTAGTTTTATCATACCCCACCCATAAAAAGACTCCCACATTACCACATTCTATTGTATATAGATAATGATATAAAAATTTTACTTCCAATTTCATCTATTAGAGAGAACAAAATTTCTGAATACTAATGATATTGAACCCTCCTTATTAGCATAAGGATCCTATACCACTGAGGGATAATGTAACTAGGTTTCATCTATTTCCATTACACAAAAAAATCTTGAAAATTATAGTTTCTCCAATATATAATTTCATGTACCACAACTTCCGTTATCATATATTGAGTAGGAAAATTCCTCTAATGTAGTTTCAGCAATATGGAACCCTACAAAACCCCTCGATCCACCAAAATCAAAACTACTCTGATTCAAATTCCAAATTCTTTGTAGTGAAAAATAAAATCTATATCAGGAATAGGTAATGTATGGATTGGTTTTGGGTTTTTATTTATTTTCTGATGATGAAAATATCTAAAAAAACGCATCCAAAAATACCAACATCACCATATTCTTTGTTATCCATGCAATCAGTGATGTTATATAGGATAATCCTCGGTAAATCACTAATAATAACCTATTAAACATAGAAATATATTAATAATTAATGAATTTTATGTTCACTCCCATGACACCATGGATAAAACATTATTTGGTTCTACTAAAACACAAACCACTAAGATGAAAAGACCATTGAAGTGATATATAATCTTACCATAATCTAAATTTTATTCGAATGACATAATGAAAGTTCTCTCTCAATGTACTAAAGATTATGTCATTATGTTTGGTCGGGTTATTTGATAAATTGGAATAGACTTTGATTTTTTCAATAAAAACAACCACAAAATGACCCACATAAGGATGAATGATCTGATTCATCAAATCCATAAATACCACTTGTTCATTCGTCAATCCAAACGACATCACTACAAAACCATAAAAGTCAATCCTACTTCTAAATGCAGTTTGAGTTTTTTATTATGTTATCAAACTCATTTGGAGATTTCCAAATCGAAAATCAATGATGTTTAATATCATACATCTTTGCAAAAGATCAAATAGATAACAAATATGAAAATGGAATATTATTTCATGTCCATCATCTAGTCTAATCTTTAAAAATCCACACATTAGTGAAAAAAACCATCATCCAGCATGGGTAAAAGAAAATTAGAACCCCCAAGATACTTACTAAGTTGTACTTATCTTCTAGATCATCCAACTAAAAATTAATAAAAAAAATACTTGTTTGTTCTATTGTATATAGAAATAAAGAAACTAGCTATACAACAAAAAAACTAAATCGTGATCTTTATCTCCCACTTTGATGTAAATCCATTAAACTCATAAAAAACTTCTCAACAACATCCTACAATGGGGGAGTGTAATCCTACTACATGCCACAATCAGTCAGAATAATTCATTCTATTTGAGATGTTATATAATCCATTTTTCTTAAAATTGGCCCTAAAATAACATCCCGATGATCTCACTCAACCATGTGATAATAGCCTCATCCTTTTGGAGATATAAATGTAACTATTCACATGAAATTGTCCATATGATGCTTTTATTAAACGTAAAAATCCATAAGATGAATGAGATCAAAACCTATAATTTCCATCATAAAAGTTTCACATAAGAAATAGTAACCACTAATCTCTATAGAAAAAATATTAAAAACTTTGATATTATCCTACCTCACTACCAATGTTGTTTAAATGGTCAAAACACCATAAAATATTTACACATCAAAGCTAAATCCATTTTAAAAATGTAAATAAAAAGGAATAACATGTTCATATATTATAGTGAAATTACAAAAGGTTACATGATACAAACTTATTACCTTTGATGGTAGAATTTCACACATCAAAAATTTCTAGAGTTGTCTATATAGTGTAACAGACAACACCTTATTCATTTGGCATCGTCCCAAATCCCTTGATATCTTCCATCTACCTGGAAATGACTCTCCATCACTAGGGTACCACATCAACTTCCTCTACTGTAACATCTATTTAAATCTCATGTATCTTTCTATTTTGATGTTACTCTATCCCCCTCCAATATCTAGTACATGTATTGATCCCCGTCAATAGATTTTTTATGACATGTCTGTAAAAAACAAATGAAGATGGGAAATCATGTTGTAAGAATGGGACTCCGTTTAAAGGAAAAAACAATATGGATAACTTTGGATGAACTATCCACAATAATATCACTTCAACGGATCATGGATGAAATATTTTTACCTACTACCCTAATTTCTCTTCTCACTGTTTCTTTAGTGAAAACTCTCACATTATTTAATATAAAAAGCAAAAGAAAAACTCTCAATTCACACTTATAGGATATTTTGTATATTTTTTGGTCCTCTAAAATATTATATTTAATTATTATTTCTGAATTCATAGTTTTTAAAGGGATACTCAAGTGAAAAATCATTACTTATGATCTAAGCTAATAGTGGGGTTATCCCTAAAAATATATCATCTTGTACATCTCATAAGTTGTTAATGATTTCATAAAGATAGTTTGGTTAGTGAAATGATATATTTAGTCAATCATTTAGTTGAAATAATGTTTTAAATGTATGTAATCATCATCCTTATCATCCCTAAATATCTCAAGATAGAATAGGATTTAGAAAATAACATCAAATTCTTACCAATATAACTCCTTGGGATATCAAGCCATATCTAGAATTTACCAACAATAAATTGATGGTTTACGAATAATATACATAGAATTATTCACTATCATATATGTGGGGGTCTCTCTATTCATAATGACCATATAGACATAATAAATATAATAATTGATTGCATGGGGCCTCCCTCAATTGTTAAAGTAAGAGAATGATATAACTGAAACACTCCCACTAACTCAAATAGAAAACACACAGTATAGTTACCATGTCATTTGATAGATCACATAGGCCATAACATGTAGCTATGAAGCTAAACATCCTTATGATCCTTATAAATTATGGGATGATCTAGATTAACAATTTTTAGAGGATTTTGATTTAAACTCTCTTGACATTCAACATGAATATGGGTATGATGGAAATTCTCATAAAGAACCAAATAGTCCTTAATAAACTATCTATAACAATAGGTTCACAGTTAATAGGGGAAAAATAGAGAACCACCAACTCATGGTCTCTAAATATTTTATACAAGTGTGATAACATGACATACAAGTTAATTTCATTTTATTTTATAGATATAATAGTTTTATCATTTCCTTGTTAATATATGAATGTATATAATAAATGGTATTAATATGTCCCTACCATGAACAATGATTATCAATACATATACATATGGTGTAAGGACCCAACCAAAGTTTCCCTGAGTTAGTGCCTTATTGGATTACATTGGCATAAAAACAAGGAATAAACTTCTTTAAGGAATGAGTAGTTTTTTATTATTGGAAACAATATTAATACATAAGTTAATCATTACAACTTGAAATGGTATACCACATAGAAACTCTGTAGAAAACATCCATAACTCCTAGGTTATTTTAGAATGTCATTCATAATAAACTTATTCATGTCTTGAGAAAATGAATCATAAAAAATCCAAGATCTCAAATGCTTAGTAAGGGTAAGCAATACAATGGAAGATAAAAAAACATTAGAAATGGTGAATAATTGAAAAAAACATTCCTCTAAAAATAAACATGAGCATAATATGAATGAAAAATGAGATGTGTAAATATTTCAATATCATAACATAATCATTGGTATTATACTATTAGAATAACCACATGAACCATCAATAAAATTTTCATAATTATGGAATGCATAATACGGGATGACATTACCATATTGTAAAAGCCTTGTGCCCAGACCATAAGTAATCATTAGGTCAGGGCCTTGTGCCATGACCATAGTTTTTCTCATCAGACCTACCGATGCATCAATGGACTATAGTGGGACCCACTCAAATAATACTATGTCTAATTCATTGCACATATGAGTGAGTATAGACATAAACAACATATACATCCATTTAGAAACTATCATATTAAATGTAACAAATTTTCCCCATTCATTGAACATAAAAAAGCAACAATGCTGACCTTTTAGGTGATTGGTTTTATGATAGATCATTCAAAATAAAATTATTCATAAAAAATTCAATAATACATTGCAGATGAGATCATAAATTACTAATCCAAACAATACATAAGAATCAACAAGTGTATTTAATCAGACAAAAATACTCTTCTAAACTGATTAGGCAATTCTAGAGAGAAATACTCTTTTATTTTGAAAAAAAATGGTTCTTTTTGAAAAATCATTAAATAAAACCATAAGTGAATTAAGATAGAATTTTCATAATTAAATATGTGATCATATAATGATAATGGTTTCAAAAAACATATTATAGTGTGCCCTTGAATATATTTAAGAATTTGAGAAACTCCCTTGAATAAGATTGTATTTTGGAAATAATTCATAATGTTCCTCTTTAAAACATGTAAATATCCACAAAATAAAGAAGGGTTATGGTTGGTAAAAATATTTACATATGACACACATATTTTATTAGGATTAAATAATAATATTCAAGAATTACATTGAGGTAATTAGACAAAAAAAATAACAAGAATGAAAAGGGAGGCTCGGGTGAGAAAACACATGCCACCTTGTAATCAATCGATTCGTATGTCCCAAAATTTATAACATTAAAATGATAAATTGAATATGATGAAAATAAATATATTCATAATATTTTACATTAATTTTTATTATAAATTCACCATACACATGTTTTAGTAATGAATACCCGAAAACTCACAAAAATGGAAGTGAGATAAATAAACAACTTACATTAAGTCTCAATGTGTTCCGCTCATGATCATAAGTTCCTGGAATATGAAATTATATATATTAATAAATTATTTCATAAAATATTAGATATTTAGTTAGTTTATCATAATTTTTTTGTTCATTTATTCCCTTCTTGATAAGTTATTATATGGAATTTCTTCATTCGACATTGTTCGTTTTCATTAATTTCATAATTGGTTCACTTGTTATTATGTAATGGTCTTCATGTGGAATGGATGTAAGTATCTATAATTGAATTCACATATTATTTATGATCATCTATATGTGTTAGGTTTCATTTATATAATTTGGTTACATGGCATGAGCATGAATTATTATATATAACTTTATTGATAATTATTTCTATTAATTTGAGGGTTTTGATTACAATGAACACATTTTTTAAAACATAATATCATTTGTACGATGTGATTAAAAATCAATAAATAGGTTATATTTCATATATAATAATCTGGTTCAATGATAACAAGAATGGTTTCATTACCTTAATTGAGAATGATAGTAGAAATCGAAATCCTATCGTCCATGAATGTTGTAAATTGAAACATCACAGATGTTTTTCTGGCTACTAGATTAAATGAAGTTAAAATGAAGAGATGGTGATAAATTATTCCACTATCAATACAAGATTCCATTAAATTTATGGTTCTAGATTCATAAAAACATTTCGATAAGGAGGTTTAATAATAGAAAAATAAAATGAATGAACATGAAAGGAAATACAAAGAATTGAAAAGAGGAATTTACCTCTTGAACCAATCTTCCCTGAGAGCCTCATTATGGTAGAGGATTTGGCCTTTTTATGAGAACGAGGATTTCTAGACATTGGAGATGATGTTGGCAGGATACATTGAAAAAAAAATTAGAAGGCACAAGTGTTGAGAAGAGTGATGAAAAGAGGGAGTGATGGTGGGTTTTTTATAGTGGAAGAGAGGCAATTTCTCAATTTTATAATCATTAATTTATTATTTCTACACCAGACATGGAATACTGAGTCTTCCATGACCAACAATAGTATTTTTATAATTTTAATCTAAATCTATTAGACTTACACCCACATATCATACATGACTCAATAATTAGTGTATTTAGCTTATTTAGTAAATTGGGGTATTTCACTATTCATAAAAAATTCTTGTATTTCAAAAAATCCAAAAAATTGACCCCAACCGTGTTTCAACCTGTAGAATCCAAAAATAAAGTCATATTTTCAGAAATAAATATCTAAATATAGTTAATTTAATATTTTATTAATATTATAATTTATTCTGAGAAAAATAGTTTTAAAACATTTATTTTCTTATTCCAAAACATAGGTATATTGTACTCCAATAGGAATATTATTTATATACAATCATAGTTAAGGAAACTATTAATTAGGGTATATCACTATTCGTATGTTTATGTTAGTAATCATAAGTGTAGGTTACTATTCACCAAAAATTATGTTTTTCTTCTCGGACTCTAAATAAGAGACTCATCACAACCTTGTATGTCAGATTTTCAAAATTCATAACACAGAAATGAAAAACATATGTTTACATGGCTATGTTGTAACAAAGTGGATTTAAAGACACTCAATGATCCATGCATTCAATAATAAATCTATTTGTAAATTCTTGGGGTGTTAGATTATATCCTCCTTAAAAAAATTCATCCCAAATTTGAAATTGAACATAGATATTTAATAGCTGATACTTGAAAATTCAATTATGGAAACCCACATTGGATATAAGGTTAATAAAATATCCTCATAAAAATGTTAATTGATATGGTGTTGTCACCCTAGAAAAGTAGGATTTTGAATGAGGTGACATTAGTTGGAAGAAAAAAACCATACATGGAAGAAAAATCAAACTATGAAGTTATAATCGAACAAGATAGAGGACATGATGAGATGAATTTTGATTAATAGAAAACACTAATCTAAGAAATATAATTTCATTGATATTATTAATGAATATGAAAATAGGAAAATATTTAATTTAAGACTATTTTCCTTGAGTCAAGGAATTATTCCACACTATAAGAGTATAAATATAATATATTACTTATAAACTCTTCCTTTTATAGTATTTTAAATATCTATACCTCATCAAATATCATGGGTTATTTCATTTGGGGAAGAAATATATTAAACTCCAAAAGGTCATACAGTGATCAACTTAAACAATTTCTTAAATGGTTAAAAAATTCCAAAATATAATGATTAAACACATTAAAATGAAGTCATATAAATTTTCAAGATTAACTTATCATTAACCCTTAAACCATAATTAGTATCACTAAAATTCACCTTCCAAACATGTGAGTAAATTTATCATTAATCCTCTAGAAATATCGTAATAGAATGAATAATCAAAAAAACCATAATGGAAACATGTATTCTCCAATATTACTTAAGTAAGATACTTGTTTTTGGATATATTCCTTAAATTAAAAAGTGTTGTAAAATTCAATGATGATAGCACATACCCCTTCTCTACAAGTTAATAATTAGTTCCAAGTAAGTCAATACTTATTTGAATTATTCATTTATTCTTCATTATCTGACCATCAGATAAATATTAACAGGTTTCATTCCCTCAATCATGTCTTTTTCTAAAATGTTTAACTTTCCAATAAATCAATTTTTTTATGTACCATTCATTATATGACCTCAAATCCTTAATTAATGATTACTTCAGTACAGTCCTTATATATCTTATAATTCACACAACTAGTACATTACTGAAAAAAATACAAATGTCATTATTCTTGACAATACATTTTAATCATTCTACTTCATCTTTGGTAGAATAATAACTTGCCCGTTAACAAAAAGCATCATTTGGTGTATATTCCTTTGAGGATTGACACATTGATTCATATAGTGTCCCTTCTCCATGAAATTGAAGAATTGTACATTGGAAACAATTTTATTACCCTTGAAATTGTGATCATGCTGTCCTTTTTCTCCACCCTAGTAGCAATCACCCATTCCCTTTAAACATTTATCGAGTGATTCTTTCCAAAGTTATCACATGTGGGAGAACACTTATTTTTATTCTTCCCTTTATCCTCATATATTTATAAAATTATCAAATACTTTTTATTCTTTTCAAATCCATATGACTAAGAGAAGTCTTCACATACCTTGTTAACAGAGGATATTATTTCATCATATGATTAGGATATATGGGAGATGATCTTCCGTAGAGAATATGGCTTAAGAACATTAAAGATATGATCCCTATAACACTTTTCATCTCGTTCATTTGTGGAGTTATCATACCTTTTTCTAGAAACCATAACTTATCAATTTAATATTATACAATAGTTTATAAAAATATGAACTCTCTATAACTCCAAACATGGTATATCACATCGCATAAATTTATGCTTCGTAAATCCTAGAACCATATGAATTCGATACTATGGGAACATAAATCCCTCACAATGGTGGGTAAATAAAATTTGAATTATCATAATCATATCCCCTAGGAGTGGGAAAATAAGAGTTCATCAAGGGCCATTGTCGTGTACCAGGATACCGCAGGTCAAGCCAGAAACACAATGTCAGTGTTCTCACTCCTATGAACATATTTACCTAATCCAACTCTACTTGTTTGTATCCAGAAAATGATTTATTTTATAAAATGATCCATATAATATATTAATTACCAAAATTATATTATTCTCCTGTTAGTTTATTCATAACGACCATTTTATGGTTTGGTTCCCTAATCTAATTTTTCTAATTCTATTTTCCACGTTTACGACTAAACTTCCTTTAATACCATCTGTACGGTCTCGACCCCAATTTCCAGGAGCTAGTGCCTTATTTGAATACATTGGTATATAAACATGGAATAAGTTTTCCGATGGTCTGATTAGTTTATTATTATTGGTAAAAATATACATACATAAGTTAAAAAGGTCAATTTGAAATGAAATTCAACAAAAAAACTCCTTAGTCAACATCCTTAACTACTAGGTTATTTCATCATGTCATTCATAATAAAATTCCTCATGTCCTAAAAAAATGAATCATAATAATGGGGTGATCTAAAATGATTAGAAACGGTATGAAATACATAGAATGATAAAAAAACATTACACATGATTATTAATTTAAAATAGATGCCTCTAAAAATTAAATTGAACATAATTTGGAAGAAAAATGAGCTAAGTAAATATTTCCATCACATCACATAATCATGGGTATTATACTATTATACATACCACATAAACCATAAATACTATTTTAATAATGAGGGAATGCATAATGTGGGACAACATAACTACACCGCCAATGCCTCTTGCCAAAACCATAGGTAATTATTTTTTCAAGGCCTGGTGTCATGACCGTAGTTTGTCTCGTTAGACCTATCGATGCACCAAGGGGATATAACAGGCCCCAACTGACAATTACTGTGTCCAATTCATTCCTCATATGAGTGGGTATAAACCTAAACAACATATACATTAATATTGAAACTATCATATTAAATGTAACTAACTTTCCCCAATCATTGAACATAAAACACTAACAATTCTTAGTAATATGGTGAATGGATTTATGATAAATCATCCACAATAAATGTAGTCGTGAACCATTAAAAAAATATCGTATATGACATAATAAATTTTTTAAACCCAACAATACATTATAAACATCAATTGTATTGAATAAGAAGAAAATACTCCTATAAAATAAATATGCAATTCTTGAGATAAATAGCATTTTATTTTGAAAAGAAGTGGTCTTTGGAAAAATTAATTGTATAAACCAGAAGTAATGTAACAGAGTATTTTAATAATAAAATTCGTGATTTTATAAAGATAATGGTTTTTAAAAATATATTATTGAGTGCCCTTGAAAATAGGTAAGAATTTTAGAAATTCCAATGAATTGTCTTCTATTAAGGATATAATTTTGAATGTTTCTGTTTAAAACATGTAACTTTCCACAAAATAAGGAAGAGTTATGGTTGGTAAAAATATATAGATAACTCAGACAGATTTTATGAGGGTTTAATAATAATATACAATAATTTTATTGAGATAATTTGACAATAAAAGTAACCTGATAGAAAATGGTGGTTCGGGAGAGAAACCCCTTACAACTTTGTAATCAATCAGTTCATTTGCCCCAAAATTAATAATAATAAAATGATAAATTGAATACAATTAATATAAAGATATTCATGATATGATACATCAATGGTTGGTATACATACACTATAGACAATTATTAGTAGTGAATACGAGAAACCTCGCAAAAATGGATGTGAGATAAAGAAACCCTTTACCTTAAGTATGAATGTGTTCCGCTCTTGAACAGAAGGTCTGTAATAAATAATTATACTTATTAATAACTAATTTTAAAAACTATTTGACATGTATTTAGTTTATCATAATTCTGTTTAGGTCATTTATCCCCTTCTTGATAAGTAATTATATTGAATTTCATCGTTAAACAATGTTCGTTTTCATTATTTTCAGAATCAGATCACTTCTTCTTAAGTAATAGTGTTCATGTTGAAAGGATGTAAATCTATAAAATTAAATTAGCATATTATTTTAAAAAATCTATTTATTTAAGTGGTCATTTATTAAATTTGGTTACCTGGAATGAGGACGAATTGTTTTATAGAACATTAATGATAACTCTTTCAGTTAATTTATGGGTTTTGATTACAACAAACTCAAATTTATTATGACATAATACCATTTGTATAAAGGGATTAAAGAACCATAAATAGAGTATATTACATATATAATAATCCGGTTCAACCATAACATGAATGTTATAATTTCACAAATTGAGAAGGATAATAAAAAACGAAATCCCATCTTCCTTGAATGTGGTAAATTGACACATCTCGGATGGTGTTCTTGCGACTAGTATAAAAGAATGTAAAAGGAAGGGATTATGATAACATATTCCACTATCGTTAATACATTCTACTACATGTTTGGTACTATAGTTATCACAACATTTGGATAAGTAGATTTAAAAATAGAAAACAACATATAATATTGAAAGGTAAGACGAAGAATAGAAATGTGAAATTTACCTCTTGAACCAAACTTCCATGGGTTCCTCTTTAAGGGAGAGGTTTGGGTATTTTTCTGAGACCCAGCCCTGCTGGATCTAAGAGAAGAAGTCTGGATGATATTTTGACAGAATTTGGAGAAGGAAGAAGCTTGAGAGGAGTGAAGAGAAGAGGGAGTGATATGGGGTATTTATATTGTAGGGGAGATGGGATTTCTCAATTTTATATTCATTAATTTATATTTTCTTCAAAACACAAGGAATAGTGAGTATTCCATGATAAATAATAGTAATTTTATCATGTGAATCCGAATAAATTAGGCTTACATCAGCATAACATCATACATGATTCTATAATTAGTGTATTTAACTTATTTTTTAAATTATGGTATTTAAAAATTCATAAAAACTCATGTATTTTAAAAAAATCACAAAAATTAATCCCATCAATTTTTCGACATGTATAATGAAAAATGGAAATCCATTTTTCAATAATATTTTTCTACATATGATTAATTTAATATATAATTAAAATCATAAATTATTATAAAAAAACAGTTTTAAAACATTTATTTACTTATTCTAAAACTTAGGTTTATCATACTCCAACTTGAATATTATTTATAAATTATAATTTGTATGGTTATTATTAATTAGAGTATATCAATATTCATATGGGCATGTTACTATTCATAAGGGTAGATTACTATTCATTAAAAAAATTTCTTTTCAGACTCCAAAAAACTTATTCATCGCAACCGTGTATGTCAGATTTTTGAAATTCACATCACAAAAGTGACAAACATATGTTTACATGGCTAGGTTATAACAAAGTGTTGTTTGTATAGACTATGAGATCCATGAATTATATAATAAATGTAGTTGTCAATTCTTGGGGTGTTACATATGGACCTATCATGATGCTTTTATATTAAATTGTCACAATATTTTATCATGAGTGTAAATGTAATGAAACAATAACATCAAACTACATGTAAATCACTCATGGTGAAATAACATGATGCGTAATAATGAACAACACAAAAAAAAATCTCATTCATTGGAACTCAAATTTTTTCTCGTACATGGGTTACCTACTCCCATGGCCAGGATTATTACCTTCTCTCAACACAATGTACTATGTTTCTACCATTACCTAATAGTAAATCAATAGAACAGAAAAACATGCTCCTCATATTACACTTTGAAATGTTTTTATCTTTCAACCTCTCTCACATTATAAAAATAGGTTGTTTGTGAGACCTCATGTGCGACTCTCCAAATAGAAAATACAATCAAAAAGATATCGGGTTCTGATGAATATAGTGGAGAGACTATACTCCATGGTATAGATTTGTAACATATAAAAATTATCAAATACTAATAAGTTCATAGAAACAATGAATAGAAAAAAAAATATATCATACAACCTGAATTTAAAGGTTAAACTAATAAAACAATAATGGTGAATCAAGTAACAACATGTTTATATGTATGTAAATTTAATATAAGAAATAAAATATTATTAAATGATTCATATAAAAATTAATCTAAAATGATTTTAGTCTATAACCATATGTCTGTCACACCTACAAACTCCTTGACTTCTATAATGACCTACTCATTTCTCATTGGCTTGAGAGTACAACAAGACATTATTAGACCATGAGCGACACGCCCAAGCTACCAAAGGCTAGAAATAAATTCCAAAGGGTTCCAAATACAAGTGGAGTACGATTTAACCTTTATGAAATAAACCAATAAACTAACCACATATAACCATTCATTCACTAAATGATTCATGAACGAATGATAGACTACTCATCAAATTCATGTATCTCAAAACCTCATCAATGTATGAAAAAATGAAAATATAACCATGTATCAAAGAATATAGTGGATAAATGACACATTACTCTCAAAATACTAAAAGACTCCATTCTCTACAAGCCCCATGCTTATCAATCTCCAAACAACCCAAACATCATGAGGTAGTGCTAAAAACATGGGACATGTTACCTTTTCCCATGTCCCAGTATATTGCATCTGCAAAAGCACCAAAGATCCAATGCAGGGGTGAGTATAAAACTCAGTAGTTTTCCCCTCAAAGACCTCTCTACTCATTACACAAGGATAGAAGTGTTATAAAAAATTCTATAAAACAGGTTATACAAAAACATTTCTCAAAAATAGTTTATAACTAAATGTAATAAAGTTTGCAAAACCATTCGTCACCAAAAGCATACAAGTGCAATTGAAACCAATTTTTCCAGAAATATATTCATCTAGAAAAATAACTAAACCAGCTTTAAAACTATTTAACAATATTTCAATTTGGAATAACCAATCACCCCTCAATCCCATGAAACCATCCATTCATGTTATGTTATGATATTTCCATAGTCATGAGTGGTTTGTTGTCGATCTATCAAGTCATCACCATGTAATTTTTCCCATTTTACATTAACCCTTTGGCACTGACCACAAGGTCATATTGCAACCATGCCCCGTATATGCAATATGAACATTATATCCCATGTTCCATTTAACTATTGCACTGAGAACAATGTCCTATTTTAACCAAGAAAAAAAAATGAAATATGAAATAACTCACCAATATGCCCAAAGATCATGCAAAAACACCTTTTCAATAGAAACAACATTTTTATTGAAAACCAATTCCATCAAATTCATTTCAATACAATACTATTTCAATAAGGCATCCCTTTTATTTAAAACCAATTCCATAAAGGCCATTTCAATAAAAAAACATTTCAATAAAACACCCTTTTATGGAAGACCAAAATTTCATCAATACAAATAAAAATTATAGGAAATCAATTATTTTTAATCATTCTTTTAAAATCAGGATGCTAAATCACTTTGCACAATAACTCACCAAGATTGGAAATTTCAATAAAAAATAAATCATCACTTGATAAGATTTATTCCATGCATTTCACACGAAATCCCATTCAAAGAAATCAACTTTAAACTAATAAATAAATTATAGAAAGAGGAGTTTAGAGAGAATCCTCATACCTCAAAGGTCTTGATGAAAACAAAAAGAAATGAAGAGGGCTCATGAAAACTGGGTTGATTCTCTAATAACCCGACGTAGATCCCTTCTCCTAACAAGACTGAGACAAAAAATTATCATACATGGAATTAAAACTCATAGATCTGACCATAATGAGCATAGATCTATGATACAAAGATAATATGAGAATTTCATCTAATTAGATATATGAAAACATACATGAATGACGAAAAATGATCACATACCTCAAGAATCTGGATTCAATGCGCCAAGGGAAGTTTTTGTATCACCTCTAGAATGTTTCGAGAAACTTTTCTTAAAATAGGAGAATAAAAATCCCATGTGTTGGAAATTTAAAAGTAAAACCAGTCCACTTAGAGGAAAAAATGTGTGATATCAACTTTTTTAGTAACTCACATAAGTTCCCACATGATTAGATTACACAGTTAGACAAACAGTGCGCTATGTAATGACCCGACCCCAGTTTCCCAGAGCAGGTGCCTTATTTGATTACATTTCCATACATACAAAAAATAAGAATCCCGAAGTACCTGGTAGTTTATTATTATTTGAAACTAGATACATACTTAAGTTCAACATTACATATGGAACAGAAAAACGACACTAAATTTTTTCACTAGCAACATCATGTCTCTTAGATTATGATTACATGTAATTCATAATTTACTTCTTCGTGTAATGAGATAAATGAAGCATAATAAAGGGGTGAGATCATATTATTAGTAGGCATGAGAAATACAGTGGAAGGTAGCATAAACATAAGACACAGTGAATAATTGAAAACACATGCCTTTAATAAATGAACTTGAACACATTATGGATGAAATAGAGGATTATTAAAATTTTCCATAATAAAACATAACCATGGGTATTCTACTAGTCCAATAACCACATGAACGTCAAATATTAGCGTCAAAATGAGGGAATTTCATATTCCAGACATCATAATCATACCATCCATTCCTCGTACTAGGACCATAAATAATCATTTTTTCAAGGCCACATGCCAAGACCATAGTTTGTCTCATGAGACCTACTGATGCATATAGCGGCTATAGCGGGCCCCGCTTATCACATAATAATTAAAATCCATTCCTCATATGAGCGGGGATAAACATAAACAACATATACATTTATATTGAAACTATCATTAGAAATGTAACTATCTTACCCCAATCGTTAAACATAAAACACTAACCATTCAGAGTAATATGAAGAATGGTTTTAGGATATTTCAACCATAGTAGAGATAGTAATAAACCATTAAATAATATATGGTATATGACCTCATTAAATATTAAACCCAATAATACATAAGAAACAACAAGAGTGCTGAATCAAATGAAAATACTCTTATAGAATCATTTAGCAATCTTGAGATATATACTCTTTTATTTGAAAAGATGAGTTAATTTGGAAAAATATTTGTATAAAAACCATAAGTGAAGTAAGATATTATTTTCATTATAAAATGAGTTATTGTATAATTATAATGGTTTCCAAAACAATGTTATATATTACCCTTGATAATATGTACGATGTTGAGTTATTCCCTTGAATCGGGTTTGTATTTTGAAATCAATTTGGAATGTTACTTTTAAAACATGTAATTATGCATAAATTAAAAAAGGTTTCTGGTTGGTATTCATATATATAATACACTGACAGAATTTATGATTAGTACATAACAACAAATAAGTCTTTCATTGAGGTAATTATACAATGAAAGTAACCAGAATGGAAATTGGAATTTCGAGTGGAAAACCCTTACCTTAACTCCGAATGTGTTCCTCTCTCAAAACATAAGCTCCTGGAATATGAAATTTTACTTATTAATAACATATTTAAGATCCAATTAGACATGTATTTAGTTAATCATAATTCTGGTTATTTTATTTAGGTTTTTATTTATAATTTATTGTATTGAATTACATCGCTCCAGAGTGTTCATTTTCTTTATTTTCATCTTCGGTTCACTTGTTTTTAAGTATGTGGAATGGATGTAGATCACCATAATTGAAATTATATATTATATATAAACATATAATGGATATATTGGTCATTTATAAAAAAAATTACATTTAATTCTTATGAATTATTATATATAAATATAATGATAAATTTTTCAGTTTATTTGTTTGTTTTGATTACAAAGAACTCATTTTTCATTATAACTAAATAAAATTTTTACAAAGGGATTACAGAATATTAAATAGCTTATATTATATAGAATAATTTGGTTCAACTATAACAATAATGGTTTCATGACCATAATTGGAATTGAAAATAGAAATCAAAAGTCTATGATACTTGAATGTGGAAAAATGACACATCTCAGATGGTGTTCTTGCTACTAGTATAAAAGATGGTAAAAAAGAAGAGATGATGAAAAATTATTCCACTACCATGAAAAAATTCTAGTACATATATGGTACTCGAGTCATCATGAAATTCAGATTAGGATAGGTAATATAAAAAGAAATCAAATGAACATTAATGGAAAGACAATGAATTGAAAAGAGGAATTTACCTCTTTGACCAAACTTCCTTGAGAACCTTCTTAAGGAGAGGTTATGGACTTTTTATGATACCAAGGCTTGTTGGACGTGTGGAAGGAGGTTGGGAAGGTATTTGGACAGAATTTGTAGAAGGCACAAGGCTTGAGAGGAGTGAATGGAAGGGGTTGAGAGGAGGTTTTTATGGTGGAGGAGGGAGGGGATTTGTTAATTTAAAATTCATTAATTTATTAAATCTCCTAATGATAGGGTATATTTAGTATTCCATCACCAAGAATAGTAATTCTATCATGTGAGTTTGAATCAACTGGGCTTACATCAGCAAAAAATCATTCATGAATCTATAATTAGATTATATAGCTTATTTTGTAAATTATGGTAATTCACTATTCCTAAAAAATTCATGTATTTCAGAAAAAATCACAAAAATTTACCCCAACCATTTTTCCACCTGTAGAATCCAAAAATTAAGATCATTTTTCAAAAAAAATTTATAAATATTATTAATGTAATATTTAATTAAAATCATAATTTATTATAAAAACAAGAGTAATAAAACATTTGTTTACTTATTTTAAAGCATTGATATATCGTACATACACTTGAATATTATTTATATACAATCATAAGTATGGTTAATGTTCATTAGGGTATAATACTATTTGTAAGGGTATGTTACTATTCAAAAGGGTATGTTACTATTCACCAAAAATTATGTTTTTCTTATTGGTCTCTAAATAACATATCGATCGCATCTGTGTATGTCAGATTTCTGAAATTCACATCACATAAGAGACAAACATATGTTTTTAAGGGTCACATAGCACTTAGTAGTTATTTATGTTATGATTTCATGTGATTATGACATATTGATAAGAAATGAATTTCATTTTAAAAAATATTGGGTAATTACATTCTCCCCTCCTTCAAAAAAATTCAGCCTCAAAATTTTATTTTTCAATAAAGGACAAGAATAGGTGGGGGTAATTTTCCTTTATTGATTCCTCTAGTTCCCTAGTTTCCTCTTCATACTTTTGGTTTCACCATAGTACCTTGACAAGATGAGTAGTCTTGTTATGTAGAACATTATCCCTATGATCCCAGATTTCCCCTAGATGTTCCTCAATGGAAAGACCATCCTCTAACTGTACCATGTATGAAAGTAGTACATGTGAGGGGTCTAGTATATAATTTCTTAAGAGGGATACATGAAATACATCATTTACATTCAACATGGTTGGAGGATGTTCCAATCAATAGGTCACAGCTATGAAACTATCATGGATATAAAATGGGCCAATATACCTGGGACATAGGTTTCCATTCTTCCCAAACTGCATGACCATTTTTATGGAGATTTTCAAATAAATACCTTGTCTCCAACATTGAACTCAAGGTCTTATCAACGGTTATCTACATAACTCTTTTATGGACTCTGGGAAGCCTTGATATGATGTTGAGTGTATTTTACCTTTTCCTCCATTTCATCAACCAATTGAAATCCCAGAATCTTTCACTCACCGAACTCATCCGAACATGTCAGTGTTCTACACCTTTTCCGAAAAAAGATTTAATATGATTCCATTTAGATGCTCGAGTGGAAACTTTTGTTGTAGGAGAATTCATCCTGTAGAATATGTTGGTCCCATTCTTCTTTGAATTCCATAGAACATGCTCTCAATTTGTCATCCAGTTTTTGAATCATCCACTCATATTGGCCATTAGTTTGAGGATGATAGTCCATAATGAAGTTTAGTTCAGTGCTTAAAGCATGTTGGAGACTTTTCCAAAACATCGAGGTGAATCTAGGATCATGTTCGGATACAATAGAGAGTGTTACTCTCGGCAGCCTTACCACATCATTGATATAAATTTGTGCTAGTTGATCCATTGAGAAGACCTCTCGAATCATGATAATGTGAGTTGTCTTTGTAGGAAGATCCACAATCACCCTTATTTCATTGTTTCATCTATATTTACTAGGATGTCTAGTGACAAATTACGTGGTATTGTTCTCCCACATCCATGATGGTATGGGTAGTGGATGAAACATCCCATTAGACTTTTTCCTCCCAACCTTCACTTGTTGACATACCAGGAACATTGAGGTATACCATGCAATCTCTCATTTCATATTGTCCCACCAAAAGTTTTCTCAAATATCATGATACATCATTGTTCTACCAGGATGTATCGAGAAATTAGAGATATGAGCATCATCCAACAGTTCTCTCTTTAGATCAGGAATAGTGGGAACACAAAGAATCTTCCTAAATTTCAAAATGACACCATCATTTGAGAAGTCAGTCAACATCCAATCATTTATAGATTTAATTTTCTTTTGAAACTCCTCATCATCAACATGAGAACTTTTTATCTTCTACAGAAAAGAAGGTTGGGCAACCATTTGAAAAAGTATTGATGGGAAACCATCCATGATAATTCCCGTATCCAACTTTACTAGATCCATGAACATCAGACCCCTTTTAACTCTCATCTTGTTTAGAATTCTGTTGTCCTTTCTACTCAAATCATTTACTACCTTATTTTCATTCCTCGGGTGGTTGTGTATTGTGCAATCACATTTTTTTAGAAGATCAATCAACCTCCTTTGTCTCATGTAGAGTTATTTATGTGATATTATATACTTTGAACTCTTATGATTTGTATATATATCACATTTTTATCCATAGAGGTAATGTATCCACATCTTCAGAGAAAATATTACCTCTACTAACCCAATATCATGAGTTGGATAGTTTTTTTCATGATGTTTTAGCTCCCTAGACGTATAGGTAATCACATGATCATTCTACTTAAGGACACAACAAATTCCATTCATTGATACATCACTATAGATCACAAACCCATCATTCCCTGATGGTAGAGTAAGGATCAAAGAATTAACTAAACTTCTCTTCAATTCTTTAAAACATTCATCACATTTCTATTTCCATATGAACTTAACTCCTTTTCATGTGAGCATGGTCATTGGGTTGGCTAAACGTGCTATGATCTGAATGAAACGTCGATAATAACATGCTAAACCAATAAAACTATGTACCTCAGTTACGTTCATTGCAGTAAGCCATTCTAGGACATTCTTTATATTCAATAGATATATAGATATTCCATCAATAGAGAAAATGTTTCCCAGAAATGAAACTGATTGGAGGTAGAAATATCACTTTCTAAACATCGCATATAATTTATTTCTTCTAAGGGTCTTCATAATAGTGTGCAAGTGATTTACAAGATCTTCTTGTCTTTTAGAGTATACAACGATATCATCAATTAACACCACTAAAAAGTCATCAAGATATTCCTTGAATACTCTATTCATGTGATCCATGAAAACAGATAGTGCATTAGTTAGTCCAAATGGAATTACTATAAACTCATAATGCCCGTACCTGGATCAATATGCTTTTTTTGGAATTTCTTTTTCCCCTAGAAGAAAATGATGATATGCAGATCATAGATCAATCGTCGAAAAATATTGGGCCCTGTGAAGATGATCAAATGAATCATCAATTCATGGAATAAGATACTTATTCCTTGTTGTAATAGAATTTACTTCCATATAATTAATGGATAGCCTCATGGATCCATCTTTTTTCATGACAAAGAGGACAGGGGCTACCCACGAAGAAACACTACGTCGAATAAATCCATTGTCAATCAATTCGTATAGTTTCTCCTTTAGTTCCAATAAATCTACAGTGGACATTATATAAGGTTTATTTTATAAGGGCCTTGATACAGGAATAAAGTCAATGGAAAACTCAATTTCTTTCTCTAGAGGATGTCCAAGTAAATCCTTTGTAAAGACATCAATATATTCTTTCTTAATAGGTATATCTTCTATTTGAACATTCTATTCCTCACCAATGGTTATTTAGTTATCTTCCTCCCTAATAATTGTATTTAGTTGAGCTATTGGGGGTGGATCTAGATGAGAATCAAATTGACAGGTTTCTACTCTAAATATAAGGTATTCTACACCATTCTCAATGATTGTAACTTCCTATTGCAATAGATTTATGCCTCATAAATTGATATCCAATTCATATCAAGAATTATATCATAGTAAACCATTGGTATGATGATAAGGTTATCAAATAAAGCACGTTTATGTGTCACGAGGGGGACTAATCAACATGGCATTATTGTAGTGATACATCCATTATGAGTTTTGACTTATAACTCCTTTATTAAATTAAATTGGACATATCTAATTTTCTTGGAAAACTGGGATTAAATAAATGAATGCAACAATCTAGAATCAAATAATGTATTGGCTAAATTTGAGGAAATGATTAAAGTACCTGCCACCACATCATTAGGAACTTCAATATCTGCAGTTGTGACCGCATAAGCTTTTCCCTAATACCTTGTCCTTTTTTGTGGCATGTTTCCATGATTCCTTGTGTAATCAATAGAATAGTGTCCCATCTCCCTATAGTTATAGAATTGAACATCATTATAAACGTTTTTCCCTTAAAAACAGTAGAAATATGGGCTTTATGTCCACTTTTTAAGAATACTCCTTTTCCCTTTAATCGGGCACCAAGGTGTTTCTTTCCACAATTATCACAGGTTGTAAATTTAACTCTTCTCTTCTTCCATGTTTCCTTTTTTCCTTTCCCAGACCTTTCTGTATCCCACTTATTCTTCTGCTTTACCTTATAGTCATAAGACATAGTGAATTATTTTTCACTCATGATAGTACAAGAAACTGTATCCTTATATTATGAAAAACATTGGGATAACAGTGCCTGCCAGAGGAATGGATTTAGGCCATCAAATTATGGATCAATTTTTCTCCTTGGATTTCGTTTTTAGTCCACAACATGTCTTGATATTCTTTTAAAGTTGGATTTATACTTAGAAACGTTTTCATCAACCTTCTGCATCATATTAAAGAAATGTATCACAATATCTGCGCTCTTCTCACAAGGGAATTATTTTTCCAAAGAAATTTCCTTAAAATCCCTCAATTCTATCTCTTTTATCTCTTCCTCCTCTTTTTTGTTTTGGATTAGTTACCCCCACTGATCAGCATCTCTCGTTAGATGATATACTTCCATGAAAACCTTCTCCCTTTCATTATATCCCAATGCTAGAAATATCTTCTCAAGGGAACAAATCCACTTCTCTACTACAAATGGGTTTGTAGTCCTGTTGACTGATGGTGGCTGTTGTCACATAATGAGATCTTCCATGGCCCCTATACGTGGTGGATCCATATTCTCCATATGGGTAAGGTTATTATTCATAACCTGAGTAAGTTGTCCCAGTATAGTTATCAGTTTCTCATCACCATTCACTTCACCAGATCCAACATCATTATATTTCATTGGTGGAAAATCCCTATAAGGGACACATGCATTCATGTGATTTCAATTTCTTCCAGTAGGAGAAATTTCAAAATAATGTCATACACTATATTTAGGTATGAATCATAATTTATAATCACAATGTAAAACAAATTCTAAGCATTAATTTAAATTCTATGTATAACCAACCTCTTAATCATAAACATGGAATCTTTGAGGAAAAATTTACCTTTAAATCCATCAAAACGGATTGTAAAAAAACGAGAATTATCCTAAGCATATCCCCCGGGAGTGTCATAATCAATAGAGCAGCAAAGCCTATTATTGTATACCGGGATACCCCTGGTCAAACACAAAACACTTTTTTGGAGATTTCACTCCTAGATATATCTATTCTAGAGCATCCTCTACCTACTCATATTCATACATGGATGTATTGCTTGAATGACCCATGTAATCTATTGCATAGCAAAATACCAGGACGTTCTTGTATGATTATCCTCAAAGAATATCTTAGGCCAGACATTTTGGTATTTTTATTTTCAAAATAACCTCTTTGAGGATAACAGGTAACCACCTAAGTCACGTGGGATTCCGAATTACACGTTTCGACCAAATTTGAAATTCAAAAAGGGAAACCCAGCATGAGGGGGCCTTGTGCCATGGTACACACATGAGGGTTGAGTCTTGTCACATTCATTTACCATAATCGCTTGATATATACCATCATTGAACCATCTTCGTCCTCAGCACCCTCCATCACAACCAGAGCCGGTGAACATAGAAAATGAAACCACAGAACCATTAAAATTAATTGAAAACTGAAAATATCACCAATGAAAACAACGCCACCCATCAACACTACCGTCGCTGCCATCCAAACACCACTCGAAAGAGGTCATCGAAGAAAATCAAACCCACAAACACGAAAATATCTCAACCAAAAAAAGCCATAAGAAAAAAATCATCATAACCTTTAAATGAAAGAAATATCCGAAATCCAACCCAGATCCAAAGTTGACATTGCATTCACTGTTGAAAAATCCTTCAAAAATCCGTACAAGAACCATTCACATGAAATATTAAGAAGACCAACGCAGCTCAGATCGAGGCTTAGTCCCACATCCTAGAACACCGTGTCTGACAGAGTGCACTTCATAGATCCTCCTTGAATCCATCACAATAGTCCGACCTAGAGAGTGGCGAAGGAACATGAAGCCAGAGTAGTGATGAATCAGACACGTCCTCGACAAAGAGGCATCCTTTCATGAACCACCAACCCAATACCATGAAGCCACCAGAAAGAAGACGCTGGATTCAACCCATGGATCTAGGAAACCCATTGGCCACGACCCACACATCCCAAACTGTCCCAATAAAGAACGGTGAACCAGGCCAGTGTGGGGTTGAAAACATGGCCAACCAGGAGGGGAGAGGAGGGGAAGAGCCGACACAGGCTACACTAGTGACGACCGTCTACAGAGGGATGAAATGGGAGAGAGGGATAGGGTAAATATAAACAAAGAATAAGGTCGGTAAGGGAGAATGGGGACGGAAAACAGAATAAGGTGGAAGTGGAGGAGACGATACCAGAGACGACGCAAGCCTACCCCCGAAAATGAACCGAAGAAACCCTAGAGAGAGAGTGTAGGGAGATGGTGCAACTCAGAGTCTTGTTAAAAAATAACATATCCAGTAGGTATTTCAACTATCTTAGGGAATCTTCAAAATAAACGTTTTCTAAATCTAGATTCCATGTTTTCTACAAAACATCCTATAATACCAACTGTAATGACCTGACCCCAGTTGCCCAGAGTCAGTGCTTTATTTGATTATGTTTTCATACATACAAGGAATATGATTCTTGAAGGTCCATGTAGATTATAATTATTGGAATCAAGATACATATATAAGATCAACATTACACATGGAATGGAAAAACAACACAAAATTATTCCACAAGAAACATCATCTCTCCAAGATTATGCTTGCATGTCATTCATAATTTACTTCTTCATGTCCTGAGAAAAATGAAACATAAGAAAGGGGTCTTCTCAAACGTTCAGTAATAATAAGAAATACAGTGGAAGATAAAATAAAAATAATACATGTTGAATAAATGAAAACACATGTCCTTTATAATGATCTTCAATAATTATGGAAGAAATATGAGATGAATAAATAATCTCATAATAAAACATAATCATAGGTATTCTACTAGTTGAATAACCACATTAACTTCTAATACTAGAATCAAAATGAGGGAAGTGGATATACCGTAAATCATAACAATACTGTCCAGGCCTCGTGCCAGGACCATAAATAATCATTTTGTCAAGGCCTCATGCAAAGAATATAGTTTGTCTCATGAGACATACCGATGAATAAAAGGGCTATAGAGGGCCCCACCCATCACATAATAAGTCTGATGCATTTCTCATATGAGCGGGGATAAACATAAACAACATATACATTTATTTTGAAACTATCATATGAAATGTAACTAACTTATCCCAATCATTATACAAAAAACACTAACCATTCCGAGTAATATAGAGAATGGTTTAAGGATAGTTCATCTACAATATATTTATTCATAAACCATTAAATAAAAAATGGTAGATGACTTCATAAATTATTAATCCCTATAATACATAAGAAACAATAAGAGTGTTGAATCAAATGAAAATACTCTTATAAAATCGTTTTCAATATTTTGATAAAAAACTTATATTTGAAAAGAGAACATATTTTGGAAAAATATTTGTATAAAAGCATAAGTGAAGTAAGATATTATTTTCATAATAAAATTGGGGATTTTATAAATATAATTTTTTCCAAAAATAGAGCAGACATTACACTTGAAAATAGGTAAGAAGTTGAGATATTCCCTTGAACCAGGTTTGTCATTTCAATTCAATTTTGAAGGTTCCTTTTAAAAAATTTAAGTGTATATAAAATAATGAAGGGTTATGATTGTTAATCATATATATAATACTAACACATAATTTATGAAGAGTATATAGCAAAAAATACTAATTTCATTGAAGTAATTAGATAATGAAATAAACCCGAATTAAAATGGGAATTCGGATGAAAAAACCCTTACCTTAACTCTGAATGTGTTCGTCTCCCTAAATTATTCTCTAGGAATATGAAATTATACTTATTAATAACTTATTTAAGAACCAATTAGACATGTATTCAGTTTATCATAATTCTGGTTATTTCATTTATGTTCTTATGGATAAGTTATTGTATTCAATTCTATCTTTCCAGAGTGTTCATTTTCTATATTTTCTTCTTCGGTTCACGTGTTTTTATATTTTTTGAATGGATGTAAATTTCCAAAGTTGAAAATATATATTATTTATGAACATATATATGTGTTATTGGTCATTTATATAACTTGGTTAAATTGAAAGAGGCTGAGTTATTATATATACCTTTAATGATAATTGTTATTGTTAATTTGTGGGTTCTGATTACAATAAATTCATTTTTTAATAACTCAATACCATTTGTAATAAGGGATTAGAAGATCATAAATAGGTTATATTATATATAATATTATAGTTCGACCATAAAAAGAGTGGTTTCATGATTATAATTGAGAATGATAAAAGAAATCAAAAGTCCATCGTCCTTGAATGTGGAAAATTGACAAATCTCGGATGGTGTTCTTGCTATGAGTATAAAAGAAGGTAAAATGGATGAAATGATGAAAACTTTTTCCACTATCACGACAAAATTCTAGTACATTTAAGGTACTGGAGTCATCATGAAATTTCGATAAGGATAATTAATACAAAATGAAAACAAATGAACTTGAATGGAAAGATAATGAATTGACAAGTGGAATTTACCTCTTTGACCAAACAGCCTTGAGAACCTCCTTAAAGAGAGGTTTTTGACTTCTTATGAGACCAAGCCTTACTGGACGTGGGGAAAGAGGTTGGGATGGAATTTGGACAAAATTTGGAGAAGGAATAAGGTTTGAGAGGAGTGAATTGAAGGGGGTGAGATGTTTTTTTAATAATGGATGAGAGAGGGGATTTCTTAATATAATAAAAATTAATTTATTGTATCTCCTCAATATAAGAAATAGTGAGTATTCCATGAACAAGAATATTAATTTTATCATGTGTGTTTGAACCATTTGGGATTACATCCGTAGAACATCATGCATGACTCCATAATTAGCTTATTTAGCTTATTTTTTAAATTATGGTATTTCAATATTAATAAAATATTATTGTATTTTAGAAAAATCCCAAAAATTTAACTCAAACATTTTTTCAACGTGTACAATCTGAAAAATAAGTCCATTTTTTTAAAAAAGATAACTATTATTAATGTGATATTTAATTAAAATCATTATTTATTTTAAAAATAAGAGTTTTAAAACATTTGTTTACTAATTTTAAAGCATATATAAAACGTACATACAATTGAATATTATTTACATACTGAAATAACTATGGATACTATTCATTAGGGTATATCACAATTCATAAGGTTATGTTACTATTCATAAGGGTAGGTAACTAATCACCAAAAAAAATTTTATTGGACTCTATATAACTTACAGATCGTAAATGTTTATGGTAGATTTTTTAAATTCACAACACATAAGTGAAAAACATAGGTTTTATGGGTCACATAGAACATAATAGTTAATTATGTTGTGATTTCATGTGATTATGACATATTTATAAGAATGTAATTTCCTTTTAAAAAATATTGGGTCGTTACACGCTAATTGTGTGTTAGCCACTACCTAGGAACACCCTCGCACAACTTCCTCACATGGTCTCTCTAACTGTGATCCAACCATATGGGAGACACTACCTCAAAAAGAACAATTACGCATGGTTGGAAAACTATGTTAGAACAATCATGTGCCACCCATACAACATTCCCATTTCTTCAAAACTTCCTTCAATGTTCTCCTGACTCTCACATTCATAACATTATGTTTATAACAATGAAAACCAATATTTGAGGGTTACATACCAGAAACTGGGGATACTATATTCTCAACACCATTGGTCTTTCCGTCATCGGAATGTAGAAAACCCTCACCCTATTGAAGGTGTTTTGGCCACCGCTCCTACACATCCTTTTTGTGTTCCAATACCTCTTCATGAATATGACCATGATTCCATAAAACCCTCACTAGACAGATGCTTTTTAAATGATTAATTTTATCTTTCCTATCCAACATCTATATAGGGACATGTTTAAACAAAGCATCTGGATCTAGGTTAATGTGATCCCTTCTGATCACATGGTCATGATCAGGCTGATACTTTTTCAACTAAGATACATGCAATACATTATGCACCAAACTAAACTGTGGTGGTAATTCCGTCTGATATGCCACCTCTCTGAACTGTGAGAGTATCTCGTAAGGGCTAATGTATCTAGGATATAACATTAAATGCTTCCCAAAACAACGATGTACTCGGTTTGAAGAGATCATCTAGAAAACATGATCATTCAATGAAAACAAAAACTACAATCGATGGTGATACACATAAGATTTTGAGTGATTATGATCTGTCTCTATCCTCTTTCTGATCAAATAGATCTTCTCTGTGGTTTCCTAGACATGTCTCAGTGCAACTAGTGATGTCTAACCAATTTCCACCCAGCATAGTGGATGATGACAAGGACGCCCACACAATTATTCAAACTGATCCATGTGTATTGAGGTCAGATCACTATTATTGTATGAGAACTCCACTAATGGTATATGTATCTCCCATGAGACACCAAAATCTACTAAACAAACTTGCAAAATGTCATCAAATGTTCTTGTCGTCCGCTCAGATTTCCCATCCATCTAAGGATGAATCACAGTTCTCATAGTCAACGGAGTCCCATGAGGTTTCTGTAAAAATTTCCAGAAATGCGGTATCAACCTAGGATCTCGGTCTGAGACAATTGAAATTGTCAAGCCATGTGTCTTTAAAACTTATCTGATGTAGTTTTTTGGAAAAATCCTCAACCATATGTGTTTCATGAATAGGGATGAAAGGTGCCAACACTGTTATTTGATCCATTATCTCCCATATGGAATCATGATTCCAAACTGTTCTTGAATGTCCTATAACAAAATCCATCATTATCTACTCCCATTTCCTCATTCAGATCGATAAAGACTGCATGATTCCTAATGATCTCTAATGCACTTCATTATCATCCTGACAAGTTAAGCACTGCCAGATGAACTCAGCTAGCTACTTATTCATGTTTCTCCACCAAAATTGTGCCTTTAATGCCTTATAAATATTCTATGTACCTGAATATATAGACCAAATTGAATGGTGGTATGAATGGAGGGTTTTTTCTTGACAATACAAAGGTACTAACATCTTTTCATTAAAGAAAAAAATGGAATTCCCATCAAGAATCTATACATAAATGGTCTCCCCACCATTGAGCTTCGACATCATAACCAGAAATTATATTTCAAATATATGTGCCTCTTTGACAATATTTACGAAATTAGGAACAATTTTATCTAGATATAAAACTGCAAGATCACCATGGTGTTCACATTCCATGTGCTTGTCATCTAGGACGAACATCCACTACCATACATATGATTCTTCAATTGGTAATTAAGCATATGAATTTCTACTCAATGTATCTGCCTCATAATTTCCTTTTCATGTGGTGTAAATAATGTCAATGTAAAAAAATTGAAGATAATACATCCATATCCTTTTCCTCTGATTCAAATCCCACTATGAGAATATGTGTTTCATGCTTTTGTGATCCATAAGCTTAGTAAATTTAACACCAAACAGATTGTGTCTCCTTGTTTTCAATGCACGGACAACTGCATCTAACTCCAAATCATGTGTTGGGTAATTAACTTAATGCATTCATAACTGCCTTGAACCATAAGCAACCACATGGTCTTCTTAATTGATAAACCAACCCAACCCTGATCTGGAAGCATCACAATACACCATAGACCCCTATCCTAATTCTAAAAAAAATCAAGATTGGTTTTGATGTAATCCGAACATTCAACTCCTATTAATACTTCTACATTCCTCTGTCCATTTTAAGAGAGCATTATTATTTTTCTATGCTGTCATTGGAGAAGCTAATCATGAGAAATCACGAGCAAAGCGTCCATAGTAACATGCTAGACCATGAAAAAATCATATCTTGAAGACATTCTTCACTGGATTCCCCAAGCTAATTGCTTCTATATTTTCAGGATCAACAGAAATTCCCGTCTTAGAAATGAAATGTCCCTAGAATCGTACATGTTGTATCTGAAAGTCACACATTGACAATTTTTCATACAAACGGTGATCTCTCAAGGTTTCTAACAGCATTTCCTACTGGTCATCACGGTTAGCCCTTGTATTTGAATACATCAAGATGTTGTCCACAAACACCACATCAAAAGAATCCTGATATCACTGAAAAACATTATTCATCAAATACAAGAGGATTGTTGGTGCATTTGTTAGACCAAAACTCATGACTACATATTCATAGAGCACATATCTGCTTTTAAATGTTTTCATTGATATATATTCGTTATGAAGATTAATTTGATGATATCCTGATCACAATTCAATCATGGAAAACCATTGATATCCCCTTTATTGATCAAATAGATAATCAAATGCGTGGATGTTGATATCTATTCTTTATCATAACTTGTATATGCTTACGATAATCAGCACACAACCAATGACTTCCATCATTTTTCTTCACGAAAAAAACAGGTGTCAACCAAAGAGATGAACTTTGCTGAATGAAACCCTTTATTTCTAGTTCCTCCAACAACACTTTCAATTCCCATAATTCTTTTGGTCCCATCCAATAATAAGGAAATGAAATTCAACTTTTCCATGGAATGATATAAATCATAATCTCCACTTCCATTATAAGTGGTATCCCTATGATGTTATTTGGATGATATCACGAAATTGATCCAAAAATTCTGGAAAACTATTTCCTTGATCTCATCCATTGATTCCAAATCTAATGTTTAAAACCGGTGAGATATTGTTACCATTTTGTTTTAGTAATGTTATGATCTATTTTTTGATGTGCACTCTCACTTTTTTTGGTCAAGAGAACCACTATAAATGCAACATTCTTTGCTCTGGGTTCATGGAGCAAGGTTCCCTGATCCCACCATCTAAGTCTGATTTCCACTTCCACTTTGGAAATTGTTATCCCTTTTACAATGTCTCCCATCAATTGAGATACCACAATTCCCAGTAGATATTATCATTTCCCCTCCAATCGATCCCTATATATAATGTTCATCCATAGTCGCTCTATTTTCTATATTTATGTTATTATGAACACAGAGAACGTCAATCATCGATTGAATCTCCTTCCGTAGACCTGATTCGAAGATTTTTTCCTTGAAACTCACACATGCTAAAACCTATGGTTAAAAATGGACTAAATTTATGTATTTACCTGCATAGTTTGTGATAGAGAGGCTATCTAATTTCAGGATGAAGAATTATTTCATTTTATGTTTCTTGAATGTATGAGGATAGAATTGTTTGTTGGGTAAGTCTTAAATATCCTACCATATAAGGCCTTCATCCAATTTAGCCAGCAATGCTAAATCCCTGCACTTTCATGCAAGATCATCATGAATATAAGTCTCCAGAATGACATTTATCTCTGATGGTGTCTGGATGAAATCAAAGATACCATTTATCTTATTCATCCACACCTCTGCCTTCTCAGTCGCAATATCACCATAGATGTTAGGTGTATTATTATTGAATAATAGGATGGTATGAGCCACATTCCTTCACTCATTCCTCTGGTTCCTTGAATCTATATTTTAAAAATCAATGACAATACTCTAAACCAGATCTGTGTTCACCTGGCGTATAGGTGCAACCACATTTTCCATAGCTTCTTCTGGTTGATATCGATGACGCCTACCAGATTCCTTTTTCTAAAACTAAATCAAACTACATCAATATCACTCTCTAGTAACTGAGGGATTAGCATTTCAAATTCTATCATGTCAACTATCATAACATTGTTATCCAAATTGAACATTTTTCTATATTTAGACATTTTTAAAAATCAACTATTGGTTTTGAAAATCAAACAATTTGCAAAATACACCAAGTATCATCTTTTCAAAATTGTTAATTTGAAAACAAATTCTTCCTTTTTCAAAAATTTAGATCTTTTCCTGAAATAATAAATCATTCCTCCCAATGAGATATGAAATACCAGTGGAAAGACATTCCTCTTCAATGCATATTATGCTCATCTCATTGGCTAATCCCATGACAATGAGATTTCCAAAATTCTAGAAGTGTATCCAATGAACTTATTTACCCAACTCTCTAGTAACATAATGTTCAGCATAAATGGGTTAGCTATGTATGTTTATGCTATTAATTTTAGGTTTCTTCAGTCCTAAACCTGTCTAAGATTCCACCCAAAGAAATATACTAAAATGAAATCCATCTCCAAGAACAAGAACACTAATGATTTGTTCCACAAGGGATGTACTAGACTTATATCATTTGTAATGACCCATTCATTTCTGAATGTATTGAGAGTACAACAAGACATTACTAGGAATTATGCAATATCCCCAAGATGTCAAAGGCTGAAAATAAATCCCACATGGTTTCAGATACATGTGGGGGGGAGATTTACCCTTTAATAAATAAACTAATAATCTAACCAACCATAACCAAACATTCAATATATGATTTATAAACTAATGAAACACAAATACTCAACATCATGTATCTCAAAACCACATCAAATTACTTAACCATGGAAAAATAATCATGTTTCAAAGTAAAAAGTTGATATACGACAAAAGACTCTGCAAAGACTATAAGACTTCATACTCATCAAGCTCCAAGATCCCCAATCTCCAAACAACCCAAACATAAAGAGGTAGTGGTGAAACGTGGGAGACATTTCCATTTCTCATGTACCAAAAAGAATACATTTGAAAAATAACCAATGTGACTAAGAAGGGGTGTGTATAAAACATAGTAGGTTTTCCTCAATGAATTCTATACTCATGCCACTAGGATAATAGAGTTAGTTACAATGATATAAAACAGTTAATACATAAAAGTTTCTAAAAAAGGGTTGATAACTAAATAAAAACTTGTTTCCAAAACAATTGATCATAAAATGCATACAAGTGAAATTGAAACCAATTTTTTGATCAAGATATTCATCAAGAATAATGAATGAAAAATATCTAAAACCATTTCAGAATATCCCTTTTTCACATATGAAACCATCCCCCAAATACATGAAACTAACCATGCATTCTATATTAGGTCAGTTCCATACTCATGAGGAGTTTCACGTTGATCTACCATGTCATCATAAGGTAATTGTTTCCCATGTTCCAATTAACCCTCGGCCCCTGGTATAAGGTCATATTTCTACCAAGCCCCATATATCCAATATGAACTGTATATCATGTCTTCCATTTAACCAGTCATACTAGAAACATGGTCATATTTCAACCAATACCATGAAATGAAATATAAACTCACACACTAATATGATCAAGGATTCTTCCAAAACATATTTCCATAAAAACACACTTTTTATTGAAAACCAATTCCATCAAATTCATTTCAATACCAAACCATCTCAATAATAGACATTTTTGGTTTAAAAAATAATATTCATCAATGAATTTTACAATTCCATCAATTCAATAATTTAAAATGATCAATTTAAATATAGGAGAAAAAATAACTTTGCACTACAATTCACAAATATTTCACGATTTCAGTAAAACAATAAATCACCACTAGAGAATATTTATTCCATATTTTTCACAATCTAACCCATTAAAATAAACCATTTTTTAAACTATGAAAATAAATTATATCAAGAGGAGTTTAGAAATAAGACTACCACCTCAATGTCTTTGAAAAAACAATGAACAACGAAATCTAAAGAAAACTAGGTTGATTGTACAAGAACCACTTTAGATCCTTTATCCTAACAAGATTGAGTACAAAACTCATAATATGTGGCATACAAACACCTATATCTACCAATAAATGGAGTATATCTAAGAAACTAAGAGATTTTGAGATTTATATCTACATTTATTTATGAAACTGAACAATAATGAAGAAGAACAATCACATACTCGTGAATCCAGCTTTAATCTGCCAACAAAAGCCATCTGATCGCCTTTGAAAAGATTGAAGAACCTTCTTTGACTATATGTGAAGTAAAATCCCGAGTTATTGTAGAATTGTTGTAATATCGAGCCACTTAGAGGGAAAATGCATGAGATAATTTTTTTTTAGGATCTCACATATGTTCCCGCACAATTAGTTCACACGGTTAGAAAAATTGTGAACTAATCGTGCTTTAGCCAATACCTAGGCAGAACCTCACACAAATTTCATGCATGGTCTTTCTAACCGATCTCCAACCATGTGGGATCCACTACCTCTGAAGGAGTAACAACACATGTTTGGGCTACACAGTTAGAAAATCTATGGGCCTCCCGTGAGACTTCCCCTTTTTCCTAAAAACATCCTTTAATGTTCTTCTAACTCTACCGTTCATAACCCATAACTTTATAACCAATAAAAGTGTCAAGTAACGGTAAAATACAAAAAAATGGGGGTACTAAAACATCCATAAACCAATAATTAGAAACACCATCCCCTAACAATGTAAAACCCTACCTCAATGTAATCAATTGGGGTACCAAATAGAGGCCCAAGTAGTGCATGGGAAAATCATAGTTGGTCAAAACCACCATATATAAACTATACTAGTGTGATAATAAGTTCATAAAATAAATATACAAATATTTTTATCAATTAATTAATTAAAAACATAAAAAACTACACGCTTCTTCATAGTCAAAAAATTTCTCTGAGAATGTGTAAATAACATTACAACCATTACCATAACCCATGGAATAAAAAAATTAAGATATCATTATAAATTAATTTCGTCCACTACGAATATCCCTATATATAAGCATTTAATAATAAATAGGGCCATTGCCACTATATAATTGTTTTAGTATATGTATTTAAGAAAATCCCACTATAAAATAATTTTAACTTGTATTACTTGGAAAAGCCCAAAATATTCCCATTTAAGTATATATCACTAGCCCTAGCCTTCAATATAAGAATTTCAGCCTTTGAGAAAATCACTATATATACGAATTTTAGTGTTAAATAAAAAATTCATAGTTTCTTTGATATCACAATACCATATCCAAATATTCAATTGTTAATTATCAGGAATAATAATTGTATTTCATTCACACATACAAATACATATAAAATTTTTAAAAAAAACTTGAATATACATTAAGATAATGACATTTTGATTCAATATCAATCAATCTCCATCATTCTAATCTCATTCAGGAAAAACATTAAACCATTACCCTAATAATTATTTACCTAGGGTTGAAAATCCAAAGGGGTATCAATAATCCAACTCACAACATAAATTTAATCTAAAGGAAAAAACAATAATCCCATCCATGATTTAACATCATTCATCAATCAGTTATTTAATTCACACAACATTGTGGAATATTCATTGTGTTACACATACTCAATAATTAAGTAAAACATAGGGTTATGTTTAGAACACATGACTTTATCTGGAAAATTATGAATTCATCCAATATGAATAGACAACAAGAACAATGTAATTGATCATTTTATTAAAAATGTAACACCCCAAGCTTCCACGATACGCCTCTCTTTCAATAATGCAACAGCTTGCATTGTACGCAAGTTCGAGTTCTAAAACACCGCGACTAATCAAAGTAGCCGTTATGAATAGTAATACCTAATTTTTGAAATTTTATAAATTTTATCTTTCCAAATGGACTTCATTTTTGTATTCGTAATATCAAAATTATCCTAAGTTGAATTTTTTGTAACTTTCTGAGAACTTCCAATTTTTTATGAATAGTGAAAAAAAACATAAAACAACTTTTTTAATCAAAATAATTTATTGTGATAAATTATACTATTTATTGTTTTTAAAGTATAATTAGAATATATTTTTACCATTTTATCCAATTGTGGTCATTATAATTAATTTATCATTGAAATTGGGCATGAACAATTGTCAATCTTTTGATATAAATTGTTTCTTAAAAACACGCTATTTGTTGTGACAGCGGGAATTAATTATAAAAGTAATTAATGCAACTTATATGTTTGGAATTTTTTAAAATAGACATCATTTTTGAATTCATAATATCAATTATAGCTTAGGGTGAAATTTTGGCCTTATTCTGAAAAACATCAATTTTTGATGAATAGTGAAACCACTAAGTGATTGTTAAAAAACTGATTTTTCATTCAAATGTGACATTACCACTTATGTGTTTTTAATTTCAAAGATACGACATACATGGTTGTCATTAAGAGGTAAAATTTGGGTCAATTAGATTAAAATATTTTTTGGTGAATAGTAACTTTTTCTTAATCGTGATTAGAGGTAATTAGTGTAGTTTAAGGTAAAAATAATGTTTTAATAAAATGAGATGAGCTTGAAACATGTCCTACCCTAATTGGATGTTCCATGGCCGACCAAGACAATCCATGGGTCAACTTGGGGACCTCATGGAGCCACTTTAGTTGGAAAATGACATAAATACCTTTTATTTAATGTTAAAGTAAAAAATGACACAACCATGAAATGTTTTACTAAAACAATTTTTACATGGGGTTATTCAAGTCATATTTTTGACTATAAATAGTAATTGGAAAGCTAAAAATATTTCCTACATCATAATATTTTTTTTATAATTATTGGACATTAAATAAATTAAATTAGTTATGACACCATGATGATGCAGTGATTCCCTCATTAATTAACGATTTAAATAAAATGAAAAGATAATGTAAAATCTAAGTCTTACACTTGTCAAAAACCTATTGGATGAGTATATTTTTAACCCTTATCACCATACCCTCGAATTATATAAGTGTGGGACTTCTCAAATCCGAATCTCATTTTATAATAAAGTGACTTTTCTTTACATTCCAAGACTGCCCCTCCTCTCCACTTATAAAAGGCCCCCACCTCTACCACCTCATTCACACTTTCAACCCATTTTTCTCGGCCAAACTCTGCCCAAATACTCTCCCAACTTCCCCCTATTACTCCTAGAATCCTCACTTTGGGCATAACTCTACCCAAGGAAGCCTTTGGCTCAAATCAAAAGAGTTACCCAATTTTAAGGTAATGTCTTCTCTTATGTTATTTTGTTTTATTTTGCTTATCCAAACCCCTAAACTCTTTTTATTCCTTTATTTTTAACAACAACAGTATCCTCAATATACTAGGACGTTGTTATAATTAGTATTCGAGATACACTTAGACACACCTACATCTAATGGTTAAAGAACATACGGTTTCTGTGGATGGCGAATTTCTGCCTCACGAAACGATGATTGTTCAACACTCATAAAACAGCTTCACAGGTGGCCATTAATATGTCACTCTATTTATAAATGATATATAATATGTTTATGTTTTACTTAAGGTTCTGTATTTTTCATTTATGGCATACCTTTATTGTTTCCATTATGGGTAACCGGGATTTTTTTTTTCATTTTAGGAAGTGCGGACTACCACCCCCTCAAAGTGATTTGAATCGTTAATGCCATATGTGGGATGTATAAAGGATGGAGTAAATGATATTATATATGATTTTATACTGGAATTATAATATACCTTTATATCATTATTATTTCATTAAATATGAAATATAAATGAAAGTAGCGTCCATGCGTACGTACGTCTTACCGTCTCCATGAACGGTGCATTTCATTTCTTACCTCTAAACGTTATGGAATATTATAAATGCATGTATATACTGGATATATATGATATATATGATATCTACATAATGAATATAATTTGGATATAATGGATATTTCAACACATGAACAACTTGTAATTATAAGAAGTTTATTGTTGACTCAAGTACCAAAGATCGACAAAATGACCATTATTAACTTAAATAATTACATAATGTTTATAACATGGTAATAAGGGATATAAAAGGAATAATGAACATGAAAAGGGTTATTATGTAAATAGGAATTAACTCTATTGTATTATTTAGGAGGTTAAAGAATGGTCGAGTTAGGACAGGATGCAAGGTAAGGGAATTTCTTAACCCAATTTCCATTCATTGGGTTATCTCCTACTTTCAAATTATGTCATTATATTATTATTTCATATCTTGTATTTGTACTTTATTTATGTGTAATTATAGTGAATACACATAATATATCTATTTTATTTTAAAAATGATCTTTGTATGGGACTTCGTCTCAATATCCTTTCATTTAGGCATATTTGGCTTTATACACAACTTTATTTTATACGGTGTATAAACCCCTTTGACTTTTACGTTTATCCAAAAGGAATCTTTTTTATACGAAGCGTTTTACTAAACGACAAAAAGGGAATGTTTTTCTTTCCGTACTTATGCGGCGACAACGACTTCTCCGCCACCGTGACCATTATTTGAGTTTCGGCTTCCTCTACAAGCCATCACTTTTTTTTAATGTAAACTAAATACGAAGTTTTAACTTTCTTTTATTTTGGTATTGAAAATGGTTTTGAAATCATTTTTATTATATCAATGTGTTGTATTGATATCTTGTGATTGAAATTTGGAAATGTTAAGTTTCCTTTATGCATGGTTTATTTGATACGACTATGTTATGGTTTATGATATGTTTAAACCGATTCATATGAGGAATGCATTGGACTTAATAAGTGACGGGTGGAGCCCGCTATAGCTCCTCGATGCATCGGCAGGTCTCATGAGACAAACTAGTGTCTTGGCACAAGGCCTTGACAAAATCTTATTTGTGGTCTTGGCACTAGGCCTTGGCTACATGGTTATGATAGTCTGGCATTATGCATTCCATCATTATGAAAGTGGTTATTGATATTGCATGTGATTATTCGACCAGTAGAATATCCATGTGAAGAAGTAAATGGAATTATCTCATTTTAATTTTTCCATATGATGTTTATTTTCAAGTTTAAAAGGATTTTGTTTTAGTTATACATTGCCTTAAATGTTAATGTTTATTTATTAAAGCTTCCGCAATATTGTTATCCTTACTGAGCATCTGAGCTCACCCCTTTCAATGTTTTAATATTTTTCAGGATGTGAAGAAGTATTTTATGAATGACCTGCAGGTTTAGTCAGAGGAGGATATGAGTGTGGACTAGGGAGACCATGTTGTTGTAGTTTTCATTTTTATGATGTAATGTAATTTTTACGAATGTATCTAGTGTTTCCAAGGATTCTAAACTAATCGGTCTTTCGAGACTTGATCTTTTGTGATCATGCCAATGTTACGAAGTAATGCACGGACTCTGGGTAGCTGGGGTCGGGGCGTTATAGTTGGTATCAGAGGAAGTTTAGTACTAACCTTGGAAGCTTTATTTAGACAAACTCTGATTAGAGAACGTAGACCTAAGATGAACTTTGAGGATTAGTATAGAAGAACTTCCTTGAATTTTGGTATTATAGAGATTTTGTGAGTTTTCCGAGCAATACATCCTTGTCTGGATATAAGCAGGTAGAGGTGGCTCTAGCACAGATGTACCTAGGGGTAAAACCCGAAATCACCGCTTTGAGCTAGACTCGAACGGGAACTGGTGCACGACAACGGGCCTTGCTGTACTCTTGGTTACGACACTCCCGGGGATATGCTTAGGATAATTTTCATTTCTTTACAAACCATTATGTAGTGTTTATGAGTATATACATCCTCAGAGAACACATTCTTATGATTATGGATTATATCCATAAACCGTTCAATTTACATTAAGTATTTTAAAAGTTTGAAATTATTCATTTTAATTCATAAACTAACCTAGTTTCTGCCATTGTATAGAAATGGCGCCCAGTAGAAGGAATGCGAACTCCAGCAATACGTATGATCCAAAGAGTAAGAAGGATCGTATCTTTCACGGTATTAAGCCAACATTTAGAAGGGAAATAGTCTCCCATGTGTTCTCAACATATGAAGAAATAGTATCATGTGTTAATAAGATAAGTAAAGGAACTCTCTAAGTATCATGACATTAAATAAAATCAAGAAAAGAAGAGAACGATGGAACAAGAGACGGATAAAGGGAAAAAGGGAAAGAAGGATTTTCCATTATGTGATAATTGTCGGAAGAATCACCCTGGTACATGCCTAAAAGGAATGTGAGTTTGTTATAAGTGTGGAGAAAAAGGTCACCAGGCGCGTGATTGCAAGGGAAAGAAAGAGGCTATCAATGTTGATTGCTACAATTGTAGAGAAATGGGGAATTATGCAAATGAATTTCCTAAGCATCAGGGAAACTTACCTCAGAAAAGGCTAAGGGGTCAAGGACAATCTTATACTGTTACTACAGTTGAAGCGGAATAATTAATGTATTGGTGCTTTTGGAATCATGGATTATATTCTGGTTATTAGAATAATGTGATATATATATATAAGGATTGTATTGTAGTACTTTTTGTTTTAGTAAGGTTTTAATATGATGAAGGTAATCAAATTTTTAGTATGTGACAATAAGAGAAACTTTACTTTGTTTGGGGAATCTGATAAATTGATTTTGGAATTAAGAGACCTTTTATAGAAAGTCTGGACAGAGGTATTTTGGATAACTATAAAGGTTGGGATGGATTAAGTTGAACTTTGAATAGTATTGTTTAAGGATAAAACATTTCTGAAGATTATTTTTGGAATATTATAATACTATATTTTTAGGAAAAGGACAACCTGCAGGGTGGGGCATAACCCGTCGCGTCGGACAAAGCTGCAGGAATCGAACCCACAACCATAGTACGACAGACCTTTATTTCCTACCACTAGCCTACAAGAAGTCCCTAGTTATTACAAAATAGTTTTACTAATCTAAATGGTATGTGTTAATATTTGGAACCTTATACAATTTGGATAAATAGAATATTTTCGAGTTGTATTACCTTTTAGAGTGAAAGATGGGTTTCTGGTAAAAATTTATTAAAGAATGAAAGTCTACATGACAAGTATGTATATTCCCTTACGTTCTTAGTAAATCTCCTAAATAAATTCCTCAACTTTATAAAAGGAAACTCAAAACAAAAATGATTTCGGTTAATTTTTCCAATTGGGGAATCAATGATCATTTAACCAATCACAAGTTTGTGATTTTCTTATAGTTAACTTTCTCCTAATCCTATTTTCTACAACTCTCCATCATACCTTGATGGTTTGTTTCTCCTCCATATCCATATTTTCATAGAATACTAGAATGGGCTATCTCGGGTGACCTTTGTACTTATCTTTCTTTCTTTTAATGTTATATTTTTATTAACCGTATTTTCGATGTGGGTTTTCCACAAAGGTACTTTATATTTTCAACCATTTGTTTTCAAAGAAAAATTTAAAATTGCGAGGACACAATTTATTGAAGGAGGGGAGAATGTAACACCCCAAGCTTCCACGATATGCCTCTCTTTCAATAATGCAATAGCTTGCATTGTACGCAAGTTCGAGTTCTAAAACACCGCGACTAATCAAAGTAGCTATTATGAATAGTAATACATAATTTGTGAAATTTTATAAATTTTATCTTTCCAAATGGACTTCATTTTTGTATTCGCAATATCAAAATTATCCTAAGTTGAATTTTTTGTAACATTCTGAGAACTTCCAATTTTTTATGAATACTGAAAAAAACATAAAACAACTTTTTTAATCAAAATAATTTATTGTGATAAATTATATATTTAGTGGTTTTAAATTATAATTATAACATATTTTTACCATTTTATCCAATTGTGGTCATTAGAATTAATTTAACATTGAAATTGGGCATGAACAATTGTCAATCTTTTGATATAAATTGTTTCTTAAAAACACGCTATTTGTTGTGACAACGGGAATTAATTATAAAATTAATTAATGCAACTTATATGTTTGGAATTTTGTAAAATAGACATCATTTTTGAATTCGGAATATTAGTTATAGCTTAGGGTGAAATTTTGGCCTTATTCTGAAAAACTTCAATTTTTGATGAATAGTGAAACCACTAAGTGATTGTTAAAAAACTGATTTTTCATTCAAATGAGACATTACCACTTCTGTGTTTTGAATTTCAAAAATACGACATACATGGTTGTCATTAAGAAGTAAAATTTGGTTCAATGAGATTAAAATAATTTTTTGGTGAATATAAACTTTTTCTTAATCGCGATTAGAGGTAATTAGTGTAGTTTAAGGTAAAAATAATGTTTTAATAATATGAGATGAGCTTGAAACATATCCTACCATCATTGGATGTTCCATGGAAGACCAAGACAATCCATGGGTCAACTTGGGGACCCCATGGAGCCACTTTAGTTGGAAAATGACATAAATACCTTTTATTTAATGTTAAAGTAAAAAATGACACAACCATGAATTGTTTTACTAAAACAATTTTTACATGGGGTTATACAAGTCGTCATTTTAAATATAAATAGTAATTATAAAGATAAAAAGATTTCCTATATCATAGTATTTTTTTTATAATTTTTGGACATTAAATAAATTAAATTAGTTATGACACCATGATGATGCAGCGATTACCTCATTAATTAACGATTTGAATAAAATGAAAAGATAATGTAAACTCCAAGGCTTACACTTGTCAAAAACCTATTGGATGAGTAGATTTCGAACCCTTATCACCTTACCCTCGAATTATATAAGTGTTGGACTTCTAAAATCCTAAAATCATTTTATAATAAAGTGACTTTTCTTTACTTTCCAAGAGTGCCCCTCCTCTCCACTTATAAAAGGCCCCCACCTCTACCACCTCATTCACACTTTCAAGCCATTTGTCTCTGCCAAACTCTGCCCAAATACTCTCCCAACTTCCCCCTCTTACTCCTAGAAGCCTCACTTTGGGCAGAACTCTTCCCAAGGAAGCCTTTGGCTCAAATCAAAAGAGTTACCCAATTTTAAGGTAATGCCTTCTCTTATGTTATTTTGTTTTTATTTTGCTTATCCAAACCCCTAAAATCTTTTTATTACTTTATTTTTTAACAACACCAGTATCCTCAATATACTATTATGTTGTTATAATTAGTATTAGAGCTACAATTACACACACCTACATATAATGGTTAAAGAACATACGGTTTCTGTGGATGGTGAATTTCTGCCTCACGAAACGATGATTGTTCAACACTCATAAAACACCTTCAAAGGTGGCCATTAAGATGTCACTCTATTTATAAATGATATATAATATGTTTATGTTTTACTTAAGGATCTTTATTTTTCATTTATGGAATACCTTTATTTTTTCCATTATGGGTAAACGCGATTTTTTTTTCATTTTAGGAAGTGCGGACTATCGCCCCCTCAAAGTTATTTGAATCGTTAATGCCATATGTGGGATGTATAAAGGATGGAGTAAATGAAATTATATATGATTTTATACTGGAATTATAATATACCTTTATATCATTATGATTTCATTAAATATGAAATATAAATGAAAGTAGCGTTCATGCGTAAGTACGGCTTACCGTCTCCATTAATGGTGCATTTCATTTCTTACCTCTAAACGTTATGGAATATTATAAATGCATGTATATACTGGATATATATGATATATATGATATATAAATCATGAATATAATTCTGGATATAATGGATATTTCACCACATGAACAACTTGTAATTATAAGAAGTTTATTGTTGACTCAAGTACCAAAGATCGACAAAACGACCGTTATTAACTTAAATAATGACATAATGTTCATAACATTGTAATAAGGGATATAAAAGGAATATTGAACATGAAAAAGGTTCTTAAGTAAATAGTAATTAACTCTAGTTTATTATTCAGGACGTTAAAGAATGGTCGAGTCAGGACAGGATGCAAGGTAATGGAATTTCTTAACCCAATTTCCATTCTTTGGGTTAATCTCCAACTTTCAAATTATGTCATTATATTATTATGTCATATCTTGTATTTGTAATTTATTTATTTGTAATTATAGTGAATACACATAATATATCTTTTTTATTTTAAAAATGATCTTTGTATGGGACTTCGTCTCAATATCCTTTCATTTAGGCATATTTGGTTTTATACACAACTTTCTTTTATACGGTGTATAAACCCCTTTGACCATTACTTTTATCCAAAAGGAATCTTTTTTATACGAAGCGTTTTACTAAAAGACAAAATGGGAATGTTTTTCTTTCTGTACTTATGCGGCGACAATGACTTCTCCGCCACCGTGACCATTATTTGAGTTTCAGCTTTCTCTACAAGCCATCACTTTTTTTAATGAAAAATAAATACGAAGTTTTAACTTTATTTTATTTTGGTATTGAAAATGGTTTTGAAAGCGTTTTTATTATATCAATGTGTTGTATTGATATCTTGTGATTGAAATGTGGAAATGTTATGTTTCCTTTATGCATGTTTTATGTGATACGACTCTGTTATGGTTTATGATATATTTAAACCTACTCATATGAGGAATGCATTTGACTTAATAAGTGACGGGTGGAGCCCGCTATAGCTCCTCGATGCATCGACAGGTCTCATGAGACAAACTAGTGTCTTGGCACGAGGCATTGACAAAATCTTATTTGTGGTCTTGGCACGAGGCCTTGGCTACGTGGTTATGATAGTCTGGCATTATGCATTCCATCATTATGAAAGTGGTTATTGATATTGCATGTGATTATTCGACCGGTAGAATATCCATGTGAAGAAGTAAATGGCATTATCTCATTTTAATTTTGCCATATTATGTTGATGTTCAAGTTTAAAAGGCATTTGTTTTAGTTATACATTGCCTTAAATGTTAATGTTTATTTATGAAAGCTTCCGCAATATTGTTATCCTTACTGAGCATCTGAGCTCACCCCTTTCAATGTTTTAATATTTTCCAGGATGTGAAGAAGTATTTTATGAATGACCTGCAGGGTTAGTCAGAGGAGGATATTAGTGTGGACTAGGGAGACCATGTTATTGTAGTTTTCATTTTTATTATGTAATGTAATGTTTACGAATGTATCTAGTATTTCCAAGGCTACTAAACTAATCGGTCTTTCGAGACTTGATCTTTTGTGATCATGCCAATGTTATGAAGTAATGCACCGACTCTGGGTAGCTGGGGTCGGGGCGTTACAAAAAAACATTGATCACATGAATTCAATATCAACATTATTCAATATTGAAGATAAATAAATCACTATTTCAATCGAATAATTGAAAATAGGGGAAATTATATATGATTGGGACCTAATAGGGGAAAAACACTAATCTAATACATCCAATGGTGTGGAAATTACTCTAGAATCGCTCGTAGTCACATCAAGACATAGATTAGGGTGTACAAAAACTGTATAATGAGAAACAAGGCTATGGAGCTACATAAAATCACATCTCATGATAATTTCAAAGAATATAACCCAATCACAAATTATGAATTCCAACATGAAAGGTTATACTATATAACCCACCAAATGAAAGATAATTTAAAACAGTCTCGATCATTACATTTCTTTAACTGGATTCACTTTGTGTGTTACTTCACTTCATAATCCTAGTTCATGATTTGTGTCTGGAAGTAGTTGCACATCATGTAACAAGTACAATGAGTGTGAATTTCATAAAGACAACATTTAGAATTATTTCAACACAAAAATTACTAAATAACATTTAAATCCTTCAAAACTATCCAAATACCCTAGTAATCCAATTAAAAAGTTTTTAAAAAAATTCATTAATTAAAAAAACATTTATACTCAAACTGAAGGTCATTTTCCAAAAAAAATGATATATGTTTCCAAACATGACTCAGCTACCAAAATTTAAACAAAATCAAAAATAGAAAGAAGAATTTTGAATATAAAACTCAATGTGGTAAATATGTTAAAACAATTTGGTATCATAAACTAATAGAAATTATAAATATCATTCATACATATTGAATTTTTTAAAACTAGACATGTAGTGTTTTAAAAGAAAATAAAACACATCATGTTAGGGATGTTTTAGTCCCCACATATCCACCATTGACATTTTATCTTCTCTGAATGTGAAGGGGAGAGATGATTATGTTTTATTATTAAAATATTATCATTTTTTTATATGATTATATTGAAATAAATTGGATAAATTTCATTACACACAACATAAATTTATAATGTTTTATATTTTAAGTATAATTATTCATATATAAATGTTATAACACAACCTTTAATAACGATTTCATAAATTGAATTATAATCATTATTAATAATATATATAATTTATTATATATTTAAAATTATACAATAAATACCTATTCATTTTTAGAGAAATAATGTTATTAATCAATATTACATTTTCATCAAAATTTGTTTTTATTAGTTTTTATGAAAACATATTACCATTAATTAATAAACAATTTAAAATAATAATTTTTAATAATGGTATATTTTTGAAATTATAATATAAAATTTAAAACAAGGTTTACTTTTTTGTTTTCTATAATATTATTAATTTGGTATTGAATTCTAAAAAATTCAATTTATTGGTTATTTGTTTTTATTTATAGATATAAAAAGTTATATTATTTAATATAACGGTATGAATGTGAAGTTAGTTCATTTTTTATGTATAATCTAATTATGGTAATTATAATAAATATTATTCTATATTTTAAAAAATTATTAATAAGGATACATTATTTTGGAAAAACCACTTTGTATCATGTTTTGTTGGTTTAATTTTAATTTAAATTATAAAACCTATGTGAATATAATTTCATAAAAATGATTATATAAATTGAATTATATAAATATTTAATTGGATTAAATAATTTTATCTCATTATGAATAGTAATAATATTTAATATATTTCTATTAGATGAAAGAGGATAGTTGTTGTTGAAACTATGGGGTAATGCTATAAAATCAGTGTAACACATTATTTTATCATATTGTATTATTATTTTTTAGATTTATGAAATTTTTATAGAGTCTAATAATTTATTTTAAGACATTATTTTAAATTTTAAATCCAGTGTTTATCATTTTTGAATATAAGATATATTTTATTCAAATTATAAACTATTATTGTGTAATTTCATTAAATGAAATGGTCAGAAGATCCCATTCCAAATATTAATTTTTTCAAAATTATGAAATGCTTTATTGGTTTATTATTTCCACCAAATAATTAAAAAAATTAATTATTTAATTGATAAATGATGATCACTATTAAATAAGGATACTCCCTAGAAAATTTTTTTATTGAATTTTTTTTATATTATCAGTAACATCTAGAACCTATAAAAATTAAATCTGATAAAATTTAATAAAAAATTTGGAATCACCATTATAATTTTTTTGTAATTTCTCTTATATTATTGGTAATATAATTATGTAATTATGTCAAAAAATTTACGTATAGTAATCATGGTTAAAACTAGTTTAATGTGGATTATCTAGTATCTATGGTTTAAACTTGTTTGATGTGGTTTAACTAGTTTTTTGTTGTTTAACTAATTTGAAGTGGTTTAACTTGATTTTCTAAGTTTTTTTGCTTGATTTAAATTTTACCATATCTCATAATATATTCTAATTTTTGGTAATTTTTTTTAACATGACATGAATACAATATATATATATATTATCATCTTTTATATAATATTTAGCGATTATATTCCCTACTACTTAAAAAATGAACATATCCTTTCTTTACCATCATATTCATCCTTATAGATATGACAATAAATTCTATAATAACATATTTCGTTCCCACCACACATCTTATTGTTTATGTACATTCCAATTGAATATCTATCCGTGTATTGCAGTGTCTTCCATAACTGATTTCTCAACAAATAGTAAGAATATTAACCATATTGTTCAAATTAATTTATTGTTAATCCTCCACTAGATTGAGTGTTTTAATTATATAATAATTAATTTAGTAAAATAAATCAACATATTGGTTATTAATATGATGGAATAAAAATTATTCACCTTATTTACATCCTAAAAAATGAGAACATCAATCATGTTTTGGTACATATTATCATGTCCACAAAGTGATATATTTATTTTTCCTTACCATTTTACATGGGTTGTTAAAATTTATATATTGTATTTATTATATTACAATTATTTTGTAATGATACAATATTTGTTTCATTTATTACATTATATCGAAAAAATGATGATTACATTTATGAGTACATACGAAAAACCATTTGCATAAATAGTTTATTTTTTTATAGAAATTGTTACATTAATGGATGAATATGTATATATATATGATTAATATATATGAAATAAATATATATCATTATTACCATTATGGATAACATGGATCACTGATCAATGTTCATTATTGGTGTCGAATTACGTGTGAGGAAACTAAAAGACATATATTTAAAGACTAAAAACTATATTTACTGAACATAAATGTCTGGGAATAATACAGATGTTACGTGAAAGGATGGATAGATACATAATCATATAAAATTTTCACTTGAGGATATTACATGATCAATGTGACATCTAGTGTGATCTTTTGACCTAACCTCCCGAAAACGACGAAGTAATGTGGATGAAATCATGAAGGATAACATGGAAGTCCAAAATCTATATGAAAGACTAATAGACACCCAGTGAGACGTCAACTGACCTCTTCCATGCCCGTATACATATGCAGTCCCACTAAGAGAATTTCATATAAATTAATGGGAACCCATCCATTTTCGAGAAAGAGCTTCAGATGTAAAACTGCCACTCATGTGCACATAATATGATCCCTTTCTTTACCATTCACAAGTCATGAAGTCAATGAATTTGATTTTACCAGATATTTCCCCAATGAGTCCCCCTTTTTGTTACCCCTAAAGGGGCTTACCCTTGCCCATTTCTATTTTTCCCAAGTAATGTGTGTGGAAAACACCCCTATAGCACACAAGGATTACCCTTTGTGATGTAACTCTTTCGATCCAAACCCCTCAATTTTCACGGAATCCTTCAATATTGTGTGAATTCATTCATATTGACTCTAGGGGTTTTATTTACACCAAGGAACTATTTTTTAGCTCCTATTGCATGAAACAACCATACCTTACACAAATATCCTCTATGTGCACCCCAGGATTGTGCACATTCATTTCATGGTCCCCCATTCAGTCTCCCATGTTTTGTTACTCTACATTATGCTCCATTGCATAGGTACACTAATAGAAATTTTTTCATCTCTTATCTCGGAAAATGTGGACCACTCAATTGACCACACCACCAACTCAGTAAAATTTAGAATTTATTGTTCCATTCATCCCCTAAGTGTGGGTTGGTTCCAGTTATGTATGTCCACGGGATGAAGTGTGAGCCCTTTTTGTATGAGATTCATGAAATTATACTGCAAATCACATATGTTATAAGCCAATGATATCAAACTATGATTTCCAGATGAGTTTAAAGTATGAGAATACCAAATATCCCATGATCACCAGAGCCCTCTTTCCACTCTCTCCCTTTGGTATTTGTTTCCATTTTATTCTTAAGAAGTCTCCACATCATCATCAAACTGAATCTTCTAGCCTCACTACCAGAGTATGTCTAAATATTCCTCTCCCTATGTCTTTAGCTATACGTATGCCCCACACCACCGCTCATAGATTCTCCTTTTCAATATGATCATCATGTATTCTGTTACATATTGTCTCCCACACCAATCACAGATCACATGGGCTTAGTGTAATAGTGATCATGAAATCCTATTTTGGATGCTAACCACGCGAAATATGCAGTATGACATTGGGATTCCAATAATGTGTAAGACCCAAGCCCCTATTCACTAATCTATAAGTAATTTGATCCATGTATAATAAATAGTTTATACAAAAAGAATATATGAGGCTCAATACCATCACATAGACCAATCCATTTGTCATATCTATTTTACATTAGTTCACTCTTCCAACATGATGTTAAAAAACACAATCTGAACTACGTAGGTGTTTTTATGAACCCGTGTTTTACAATAGTGCAGTTTTGAGCAGAAATTCAAATTTCTTTTGCCAAATTCTTTCAAGGGGGTAAATTGGACTTCCTACCATGGAATATGTCCTCAAATAATTTTTCTATCCATCTGTTGGTCTCTGAATATGTTTTTAACCCTATGGTAGAATTTTGGTGGCAATATGATACATTATAATTTTTACGGAAAAATTACTAATTAATTTTTGTTAAAATAAATATTAAATTATACACACATATTTGTTTGTTTGTGACATTTGAATGTATATTTTCATTGATATTTCATCTCTGGCATTGAGTCCAAAATGGGGATTTTAGCCAAGGCGAGGCATAAACTTGAGTCAAGAACAATGGCTGGACCATGCCCATTTTTCTTTTATTTTCTTTTCTTTTCAATATATTAAGAATTTTCCTCTTCATTTCTATTAATGACTCATTCTCTCACACATTCCTCTCCTATGTCTCCTCATGTACAACTTTACCTTGTGAAATAATGATCTAGAGAGAAAAGAGGGAAAAGGAATTATTGGGTGGTATTATCGTGAAGCACTTGATGTACATAGTTGGTGTATAGAGACAGTGGATAGTCGAATCAAGAGAAGATTTAGTATTTTCCTCTTAAAGATAGACCAATTTAGATTATCACTATATAAAACCTCTAAATAAAATATTTCTGGTTTTATATCCATATATATCTTAATTTCGGCCTCTTCAGGCCTCAACTATTTTTGGGGAGAAAATGGTGGTTTTTGACATTGTGAGGGTTTCCAGTTTTAAGAAAACAAGTAATGTTGTTTGTAGTTTTGGGGGTCACTTTGTGTGTTCTTACTATTTATGGATGATGAATATTCAATGGGTATATGACATGTATGAGGTATATATGCCAAGAACTGTTATTCATCCATGTAACTGAGTATCGAGGAAAGTGTACTCATGTAGGGGTACACAACCTTGTGGAGTACATGGATGAACCCCATGTTTGTTACTCACCATGTATATGTAAATACATTGTCCAGTTAAATGATCAATATTGTTAAGGGTCATAGGCGTGTACCCTATGTTGGGTACCCACCATGTACCGGTTAAAAAAATCGTCTACCTGGGGCTTGTACATGGAGAGTCCGACAGAGGAACATGCCATAGTGGGAAGATGGGAGTACATGTCATATGCCAACATGGACACGCTATATACATTTCCCAAGTTAATCTATGAGGGGATTTCATGTTTTCCTTCCCCAATGATATCTTTGAAACCAAGAATAGTCATTCTGAGTTATTTTCCATGTAGATCGTGATAAAGGTACCAATAGAGTGATATTTGTACTTCTAATGGGTGTTTTGTGATTTATATATATGGAGGGGTTTTCATTTAGATATTTAATTCAGTTGATAACTAGGAGTAAAACATGGGGTTATTTATTAGTTGGGTTTTTATACCATCCTAGATGATTTCTTTGATCTGATATGAGCTATGAGCTATCTCCCATGACGTTTTTATTTCTAGAACATTCCCCTTGTGAGACGCGCCCTTCTGACATATGATGCCACGTGAATTATTGCTTCTAAGGACCCCCTAAGGGATTCCATTTGTTATATGTTGATCTATGGAGTTCCGTTATAGGACATTTTACCCATGTGTTGTTTACAGGATCCCTGTTGTAGGATGACTTCACATTCAAGTTTCCCCTTGACAATCCCCTATAGGATGCCTATCAGTTTTTGGTTTGAGGGACCCAGTGGTTTCCCATTTCTTGACCAAACCTGATTTGTTGCATTGGGTTTTTGTAGAGATGGTGTTCAGGTGTCACCATGAACTCGTTTCAAACTAGTAAGACCATTGGCCTATAGCTTTAGGGTTTGGTTTCTCATCTGGGATACCCTAACTCCACTGTTTATACATCATCTGTTTATTGTTGATGTAGTTATGTTACCAGAGTCGATTCTTGGTTGATGGTTGTTCATACTAATGGGAGGAGTCTTTTTTATATTCGGATGTTCATATGTTCTTATTAGGATCCATTTTAATTATCAGGCTTCCAAGATGTGCCTTTTTTGGAATTGGAATATGAGCCATGATATATTTTATACTGATTTATGGACACAACGGTACGACATTGGACTTGGCTACTGAGCTAGTATGTATATAGGTATATTGTGATATTTACCTTGTTTGGGTTGACTAGAGGTGATTCCTGGTATATGTTTGTTGAGCGTTGATTTTGTTGGGATTTGACTGTTGCACGTCTAATGAATTGTTTTAATTAAATCTTAGGTGATTAATGGGGATAAATAGAAATTGGAAATCCATGGCCTCAGTTAAATGATAATGGAAGGGATCATATAAATTTTATACCTATACCTTGGGTGAAGTATGTATTCTGATTATAATTCCTTATAAGTACTTGAAGAAGGAATTCTGTTAAGACATGAATGATCAAATAATTTAGTAGTCGAGCTCACAGAAACAATAATTAAAAGTCAAGAAAACCTTGAATCCATTAATGAATTCCTTGGATTGTCTCCATTGGAATTTATATATACCCTAAGTGATAAATGGATTTCTTTTTGAGGACTTCCTTAGATGGGATCAATGTTCTAATAATTTTTATACCCTGAGTGATACATGGATTCCTGTTGCTGAAATTACATGGAAGGTATTAGTGGGTTCATGGATTCAATGCATTGTTGATAATTGTATTCTCGTTGTAGGAATTACTTTCTATGTTTCATATTATAAATGATATATTATCAAAATTATTATGCACTTCCAGATCAGTTACTGGTCTATCGGTTGGGATGGTCGGGAATTACGTTTCGCAAATCGGTTGGATTCATGGATTGATTCGCCTTGTTTACTGACCCATTTCCTAGAGAATGTGATGATCATAAATTTCTTTCTAATTATCAGGTGGAAACATGTGCTGATGTGTTGTGTCAGCTGACAAGTTACCTTTTTCATTATGGTTATGATTCTTTCGGTATATAGTATCATTGTTTCAGTTATTAGAGGTGATTGCATGTGAACCTAGGTGTATGATGAGTATCCCCCAGTGGTGACATAGATTGATGAAATACATTTTCGGCATTGGAAAAAGTAGTTATATGTATATTGGGATTAAAATCCCAAAGATATAATTAATGGTAAATGACTTGAGTGGAACGGCGTCCAACTCAATACCCTCGCATAGGTTGTCTATTTGACAAGGATTTTGGACTTGTGGTTCGAATGTTGTTGTGGATTCATGTTATTTATTCACATACCAATGAATATAAATACATACATATATATATGTATATGTATTTTTATGGGATTATATTAGTGTTCAAAAATAGTTATAGTCATCCATGGTGTAAATTTTCTTGTTGTTAGGGATTATAGATCCTAGGTTCAAGTATAGATGCACATTTTTTACTTCCTTTTGTAGTGTCCTAGAAAGGATGTTCTCTCTGCCTTTTCATTATCCTATAGAAGCATAGTTATGGGTTGTTTTTTGGGTGGCCTATTTAAATTCATTATCACACCTCCATGGACACCACAATGTACATGTAGATTTTATTATTTATTTTCAGGTTGAGAATGAGTTTCATTGGGGATATGGCTGAGTCCCAATGTTTCATTATCAAGGAGAGCTACTCTTGTGGTACTTCTGATCATGCTATTATAGTACGAAAATTTATGGGGACTTGGTATATGTTATAAATCAAATATAGTAGTAGATAAATGTAAATTTACATTTAGTTTTCTTTTTATTATTATATATGTATGGTTCAGCCAATGATTGGCCGATGTTGTATAGTATTTCATAGTTTTAGAAATTTTACATCATTTAACTTTTATAGTTTGATCTATTTTAGTTTTTTAGATATTAAAAACACTTTAAAATTTATGATATTTTTATACATGGATACGAGGGAATAGTCTCCCCACCTTCGCGCCCTAGTCCCTCACCGATAGTCAGCTGCCTCTAGTGTGTGAGGAGGCATTCTAGAGGAATTATAATCCACCAGCTCTAATCACTGATTTAGTGGCATCTGATTCGGGATGTCATAAAGTTGTATCAATGGGTTTGTTTTCCTTGTTTATTGTATTTGGGATATGGTAGACCTGTGTATTATGAATGTTTTGTAACCCATGATGGGTATCAGACTGTTACATCAAGAACACACGTTATGGTAATAATTAATGGTTTCAAGTGGTTTGGGACTGTTGTTATGATCAATGATGTTATATATTTATTTTATTTCACCTTGATCGATGCACACATTGTGTGGATGTTATGATTTAGTATCGATCTCTGGATCATAGCCTTTTTTAAGAGGATAGGGATGGATTTTTATTCATGGACGATATGGGAAAGAGGTGTTTCATGCATCATACTATGAAAGTATGGTTCATATCTTATAGGCATGAAAGTGTGTGTGATTTTATTTACTAATATTATCATTGGATCTTCATTCACATATATTTCACTTTGAGGGAAGGTTTCATTGAACTAAAATGACGTGTTTTTCAATGATCCTTATTACTCGGTCCTCATCCACAAGAGGTACAGTGACCTACACAGGTCTTCCTTCAGACCTCATCTGAGGGGTTATTTCGTAGTGTTTTTGTTATCTAGTCATATTGATGAGTAATATACCATGATATACCAAGAAAAAAGCTTTTAAATGAATTTACAAGGTGTTTTTTGATATGTGGGTTTCCTCTGAGGGTCTATTCTGTTTCTCATCTACATTGGTTGTGTTCAAGGGGGAGATGTTTCTTCTGAGGATGTTCAGTTAGGATCAGGCCCTTGTTGTCTTGTTTTCAGCTTTGAATCTTTGTTTCTGTGATTTTTACCTGATTTTTAGTGGATGGATCTTTGGTGTTAGGTCGTTAGACCTAGACACCCTTATTTTGACTTAGACCCTTATAGGTTGATGTATGTTTCATTCTAGGGAAATTAGTGTGAGAGAGGTTATCTATGTATTGGGATTACTTTCTGGTAAGTGAGCTTTCTTCAATGATCCTTTCAATATCAAGGCATGGTAGGTTCTCAAGTTTTTTGTTATAGGCATGTTGATGTCCTCTGCTTTTTATGATTTGATTTGGGTTCTTGTGTTCCCAAACTATCTTGGATGGGAAGGACTATTTGGGTGCCTAGCCTGATCGACTAGTTTTCTCATGATATTAATGTAGTCACAACGTACATAGAATATTGTAAATGGAAAGATGATGTGTGGTGGACGATCGTGGAGTTAATAAGGTCACATGTGTGGAGATTGATTTTGAATAGGAGTTCACGAGAGCTTTTGGCTTAATTAAACATATGTTCTAGGTAGTGCGGTTAGATTAGACATGTCATTGAATGAGTCACTATAGTATGAGTTGAGAGAAGAACATACAAGATTGTTTCACGGGGTATCATTTGAATCTAAATAAGTGAGTGGAAGATAGCGAGATAAGGAATGATGTTTTTTTAGACATGTTGTGGACATGGATCCAAGAATTTGTGTTATAATGTCTCTTTATGGTCAAGGTGACATTGTGACATTTTGGGGTACCAAGAGGCGGTTGACTTGGGACTGAATCATAATAGCTTTTTGGAATAATGAGAGTGTGTATTGGAGAGAGTTGTACATTCTTTGGTTGAATCATTGTGAACTAATGTTAGATACTATGATGTGCAATCATGATTCAATAATAGTAAGCTGAGAGAGCATTGACCCTACTACAAGATTTATTTATTTGTAAATGTTCTTCACTATCAAGGATTTGGACCTATTGAGGTTTCACTAGAGGATCTGGGTAAGGTATGATATATGGTGGAGAGTACATCTTTGGCCATTTGAGTGTGGTGTCCCTCAATTTTAGTTTAACTCCGAGAGTTAGTTATTTTTCAGGTTTCATTAGGTTTGGTGTTTTGTTGTGAGATGAAAATAAATATATGTCAATTGTGGGGAGTAGTAGAGTGGTAAGTATTGAATGTTTCCATTAAGGAGACATTTGTTAATGCTATGATGTTGGCCTTTGGAATGTCAAGAGAGCTTGGTTGTGCAGATTCCCATGTTGAGAGCGTGGAAAATGGTCCCTTCACCAGCCTTCTTTTGGATGGGATGGAATATGGTGTGGAGTTTTGTAATAACCCTTGTTGTTTCCAAATTTAATATTTGAGCTAAAATTTTAATTGTTGTTCTCAAATTCATCTAAGAGTGAAAAATGAAATTTTCCCATATCATATGCCCTCAGATAATATTTATGACATCTCAATTGGTCCAAGAATAGGGTGTTTACCCCATGACATGATATTGGTGGGAATTTGAGCTATTCGAATTATAGAGAAATAATGTATATTAAATATTTATTAAATTAAATATTAATATATTCTCAAATCTTCATTTGGTCATAACATTATAATGGCCAATAGGATTTAGATTCTGTTTCTACCATTGATTCCATAATGATTCATTTATCCTAGGAAAGACATAATCATGATTCAAGCACTAAGGTCATCCTAAGCCCCATTACCATATCTTTTGGTTTTGATCATTTCATTCTTTTCGTTTTTCTATTCCCTTTTAACATCCTCCTTCTCACCCATGAATCTCTTGTGGATCATCCAATTTTAATCAAATAAGGGAGAAATGGATTACATAGAAAAGATGGAGAGGGAAGGAGAGGGTGGTACTATTGTGAATCCCTCAAGACACTGAGTTGGAATTTGAAAACCGTGGAACGTGAAATCAAGCGGAACAAAGGTAGTGTTTTCCCGAATGTAGACATATTTTTTCACTGCATATCCCTTTTAAAATAGTTATTTCAAATTTCTTTAGCCAAATATTTCATTCATGTGGCCTTTTGAGGCCCTATCAGCTGTTTTGGGGGTTAAAAATGGGGATTCTAGATGATTTGATATTTTCATGTTCGGGGAAACAAGGTTATAAGGAAAGTAGTCTATGGTGACATGTAGTGTGATCATCCCATTATGGGAAGATGATGTTTCAAGTTAAACACATTGTGTATGGGGTATAAAATTCATGTAAATGTACTCAGTCATGTATTCGAGTACCTGTGCATGCCAACCTGTGTAAAGGTATAAAGCTGTGTGAAGTACTTGTCCAGACCTCGTGTGGATGACACGTCATTTAGATGTCACAGCTAGGCCAGGTAAATGGCCAAGATTGTTGAGAGACACAATCATATACCCTTTTCCAGTGCACACCATGTACTAGGGGCTTGTACACACCATGGTCAATGGAGGTACACACCTAGGTGGTGTGCGAGAGAACACACACCATACCAATGTGGACAAGCCATGTACTTCCCCTTGTGACCTATTATGTTTTTTCTTATTTTTTTCACTAATTTCAGTTTTTGACCCATGGGTAGTCCTCTATACGTATTTTTTCATGTTTATTGTGATGGTTGAACTCGTGGAGCAATCTGATGACTTTTAACAGGTGTTTGCAGCTTTTATTTAAATGAAGGGGTTCTTCCTCCAGTTATTTACATCAGGTGTTTACTGAGAGTGTGACTTGGAGTTAATTATAGAATGATAGTTTAGACCTTTAATGTTGAGAGATTTGATCTCAAATGAGCTACGACATATCTCCCATGACATTTTTTATTTCAGGGATGTTCCCCTTGTGAGACGTTCCCTTCGGGCCTATGTGATCTTGCGACTTGTTGCTTCTAAGGATCCATTGAGGGATGACCTTGATTTTGTGTTGACCTATGGAGTTCCTTTTTAGGATACCTTTACTCATGTATTCTTTATAGGATTAATGTTTTAGGATTCAATCACTTTTGAGTTTTCCCTCTAGGATTTCATGTATGACGCCACTCATTGCATGGATTAAGGGACTCAGTCAGTGCTTTTTGCATGACTGACCCAAAGCTGTTATGTCAGGATTTGGTAGAGATGGTGTTCTAGTGTCACCTAGAACCTATCCAGAACTGCTATCCTTCTAAGAATGTGGTTGTAGTTGTAGAGACCTGAAGCTTAACGTACATGGACATTACATTACTTTTGCGGAATACTTAGTACATAACAAAAACACACACACAAGGACCATAACAGTTTAGTGTCTTTGAGAAACTCAGAATATAATCTTCTAATCGTGGTGAAAGATCTTCAAAATATCCCATTAAGATCTTCCCCTTTTTTTCTTACCTAATACCTTTCTTTTAATCCTGGGGGAAAAGAAAACATAAAAAGGGTGAGCTCAAATTTTCATTAAGGGTAAGCATGGATAAAATAAAACATACCATATACATTTGAACTTAAAAAAACATGAATATTAAAAATCATGAGCAACGACATAAGACATGGAATTACATAAGGCATAGATCATAATGGAACATAAATCATGATAAAATATCATGGGAATAAAACATGTAATTTTAGCATCCATTAGGCACATGTAATGATTTCCATAGTAGCCAAGGCATTGCTGCCAAGACCATCTTAGTGGAAAAAGTCCCTTTCTGAATTGAGTTCACTCCTCGTTCCAATCCTGTAATACTGAACTGAATTAACTTTCCATTCCAACCATGTCTATCTCCTGAGATATAAATCTTTACCCAATGAATTGGAGGGAGATATAGGTACCACCCATCTCCTAATGAAATCATTCTTACTTGTTCCACCAAATAAACATACATCATTCAGGATAACCCAGTAAATAAAATGGGTTTCATAAACATCATCCCATCATCACATAATCCATATAAAAGAAATGGATATCATTTTCATAATAAGGAAATTGAAACCATGAAAATCATAGAGACTTTATACTTGAACCATACACATATGAAATAATGTCATCTTAGATGGAAAATGGTTTTGATAAAACACTTGAAATAAATTCTTGAGGAAAATATCCTTTCTTCTTCAAAATCAATTTCGTTTCAAAAAACATCATGAAATTTTAAAAGAAAAATATTTTGTTTAAAATAGTCATCAAATATTTTGGCGGAAGCATCATTAAAATAAGGCTTTATAAAACCATAAAAATATGTTCACGCCGTATAAGTTAAAAATAACATTCTCCTCGTACATTTGTCGGAAAAGTCAAAAAAAGGACCTTGTAACGTAAAAAAAATAATGATTCCTTACATACCATGTAGTAAAAGTCAAAAATGGGTAAAAAGGACTTTAAACATACATTAAAAAAAATTTATAATACGTGGACATGGATGATAGAAATAACCCCAGTAAATTCGTACAAATAAACAATCTCGGATAAAAACGATATTGGAAAAGATATCCCTTACTGTAGGTCCGATTTTCTTCGTAAGTGTCTGAACATCCTGTATAATGATTTAAATAATTTCATTGACTTATTACAGAATCATATTCATTTTTATTATATCATATATGGTTCACTTATGACTTTATATTACCCGTTCTTTTGTAAATTCATGTTAATGTAGTGTTTTGGGTAAAATTGTCTCATTTGTTGTTCGTGTTTTAACTTGTAATTATTCATATTATTACTTAGATCATGATTACTTAAATCCAGAATGTAAAACATCATTTATATATAATAAATATAAAGAATATAAATATATATAATATATCAATAAATGGAAAGAAATACACCGTTCATGGAGACGGTAGGCCGTACGTACGCATGAACGCTGTTTTCATTTCCTCATTGAATTGAATGGAATTAATTGGATGACATACATATATATATATATATATATACATATATATATATACATAAATCCAGTATCATTATTATGTCATATATTTCATGATTACTTATTATATATACTTTATAATCATTTATGAATGGTTAATCATTTAGAATGAATCTCATCGCGTCGTGGAGACGGTATTCCGTACGTATGCACGAGCGATTATATTGTTCCCATAATCATGGGATTTTATTGGAGTGTATGTATACTATTAAAGAATCAATAGAACTTTATAATAATCATATATAGTTATTATTTACACCATTATACCCATCCAAGTAAGGTGGTGGTGGAAAATAGATTACACCACGGCATGGAGACGGTATTCCGTACGTACACACGCGTGGTGATTTCGTTTTCCATAGGACGGATAGATGGTGAAATAGGTTTTTTTTCAAACATATAATAACATATCAGTATATTATTGATACTTATGTTATTACTTCATAATGAAAAAACCTAATAAGAAGAAGTGGAAGAAGAAATAAAGGTGAATGAATCGGTAACGGAAATTACCTCTTCTTTGAAGCGCCGCTTTGAGACCTCCTCTTAGGGCACTAAAATTGGTCTTTGAAGAAGACCAGGACCTGTAGGATGTTTTTACGGAACTGTAGAAGAGAATTGGGCTGGGTTTGGCCATGCTTGATGGCTCAATGCGGTGTGTGGAAGAGAGGGAGGAGGTTCCCTTTTATAAGGGAGGAGAGGGGCACCTTTGGAATTCTTAAAAATATTAATTTATAATAAATCTAACCCCACATAAAAACCTCAAAAAATGACACATATTCGAAGATTAGATGAGATAGGGTTGTAATATCATCAACCAATCAAATTTAGACATGTTTGGATCATATTATAAACCTTATCATTTTGATTTATCCTTATTTAATCTATTTAAGTTTATTTGTGGTAATAAAATTCTAAATTTTAAATTATAACAAATATTTACTTATTTGTTGTGAATTTCCATAATTTTTTACTTTATAACATTATAGACTATATAAATTTTAATTTTTAATTTTTAAATATTTTTGTGATTTTTAAACAATTTTATAATATGTTATTTTTATAAAATAACAATACTATCAATTTTGACACTATTCATTTATTTGAATTTAAATAAAATATATACAAAAGATATGTTCAAACTAAAAGCATTAATAGATTCATAAAAGGTCATATGTTTCTATAAAATTAGTGTATCACATTAAATAGTTCATATAATATTTATTTTATTATTTTTAAAACCATTTATTTGGTTTATCTATTAATAAAATAAGTACTACAACATTTTTGTATAATTATGTAATATACAGATTTGATGCATACAAATTAAAAAAAAATCCTATGATGAAGATAAATCTATTAACATTCACAGTAATACATTTACTCGAATTTATCATCTTAAAATCACAATATTTAAATTGTTATATTTATTAATTTATGAAGGTGACAACTTTGGCATCATTTAAAATAAAATAATATAAGTGTCATAATCACTTTTATAAGGCTCAAAATGGTTATTTATTAGGTAATTGGATGATTAAGGTGTAGATATACACTAACAATAAGTTTTGGTCAGGTTTTTTGACCTTTTAATGGGTATTATTATTTCAATAAAAACTATATTACTTATTTTCCACTTAATAAATAATTTCTGCATCATTAATGTATCACCATTAATTTCAATTATTTTAATCCCTAAAAATTATAAATAAATTATCATGATGTAGATAATTATATTAGCTTTCTGGAGACTATTCATGTTCGATGTTTTGTGATGTTTATCACTAAATTAAAATTATTATACTTATAAGATTTAAGAGAGTGACATGTTGTAACTTTCTTTGGTTTTAATAATAATTAAATTATTTTCATGGTAAAAAGTCCATAAAATGAATCTAATCCGACCGTGAGGTGATATGGGTATACTTTTAGCCATCCAATATATTTTTGACATGTGTTAGGTTAATTTTATAATATTATATTTACCCCTAATTAACTGATTTACCTTTAACTATGGTAAATAAAATTTACCATAGTTACTATTCATAATTACCAAAAATAAAAAGTATCATATTAACATATTTTGGACCCACTGATTCCAAATATGGAATCCATTTTTTAAAATTCAATACACAGAATTTGCAGAAATTAAATTAAAATTAATCCCGTTGTTGAATGAAAATGGGTTTTTGTTTAAAACATTGCAAAAGATTGAATTGATTTAACCTACAAATTCAATTTAAAATCAATGATAATGACATAAATTATATTAAATGGTAAAAATATATTCTATTTATACTTTAAAACCACAAAATATTATAATTTAACCATATAAATTATTACGATGAAAAAAGTTGTTTTTAATTTAAATATAGCGTGTTTTTACTATTCATCAAAATATGAAAGTTACCAGAATAATACGAAAAATTTATCCAAAATAAATTATTATTTCTTGATTACAAAGAAGAATTTTATTTTGTCAAATAGAACTTATAAACATGTCTAAAACTAGATTTAATTTGGGTGTGCCATCAAAAGGCGGCAAAACTGCATTTTTTTAAAAATACTTATTTTACACGAAAAAATTATTTTGTTCTTCTACCATGTTCTAGAAAATGTGTAAGATTAATAATAATGTTATAAAATTAAAAATTTAGTTAATACTATTCATAATGGCTAGTTCATAATAATATTATAATAATATATCGTTGTTTAGTAAAACCCGATATTGCGTACAACACACGCTATCGAGAAAGGTCGTGATTGCGTGTAATGTAAGCCAAGTCAGGGTTGCATGTTGTCCAAGAATCCTTCGTTGTTTTGTATAACATAATCCAACCATATTTCATTTATACATTGAATATATATATATATATATATATACTCAATGTTGCGTAGAATAACTATTATCAAAATTGTGTGTAACACAATCCATGAATAGTGTTGTGTATACTACAAGCTAATATAGTGTGGCGTATAGCACAAGGTAATCTTATTGTATCATAAAACACATGACATCAAATAAATTAATGAGAATAATTATCATAAAATATCGGGTTTTTACATTCTACCCCCCGTAAAATGAATTTCGCCCTCGAAATTCGTCAGGGTTATAAAGCGTTTACTATTCATAGAAACCCACATCGTAAAAAAAATACTAAAACTTAATTTTAAAAACTAAAGTATGAAACGTAACGATTGACCATTGTAACTCATCACTGGGTTTCCACGTATGAGAATATAGGTGAAAATATGGATATGGAAGAAAAATATAACCATCAAGTTACGATGGAGTGTGGTATAGAACATGGCTATGAAAAATCCATCGATCACAAAGCCATAGATTTGTGATGATCTAAGGTATCGTCTGAATTATCGGATATAAGGGCACTAGGACAACATATTTGGTTTTCAAGATCATTTCCCTAAAGTTGATGAATTAAAAGAAATATTTGCATGATTTTGGTACAATCTCACTGTTGTTCGTGAATTAAACAATTTCCACTTCATCCCTTAAAGAAGAGAAGTTGAATTTGTTATTCACGATGTGTTAGCAGATCATGTTATAGAATGATGGGTCATTCCATCTCTTTCAAACAAAATGTTAGAAAATGTTATAAGTCCATATTATGGTTAGATTAATCGTATATGGTCCGAAAAATGAACCTATACTTCATATATCATACCTCTTAATAAAATAAAACTAGTTTCTACTAACCAGGGACTTCCTGTAGGCCAGTGGTAGGCGATAAAGGCCAGTCGCACTTCGGTTGTGGGTTCGATTCCCACAGCCTTGTCCGACGCGATGGGTTGTCGCCCGTCCTGCAGGTTGTCCTTTTTCTAAAGCTATATTATTATAACATCTCATCAATAATATCGAATAATGTATTATCCTTAAACAATACAAACTTATGTCCAACATAATCCATCCCAATCTTTAGGGTTATCTAAAATACTTCGGTCCAAGCTCATTATATAAAGAAAATGATTACTTGAAATGTCACATAACAATCACGTGTATCCCATCATTTATCCCCCATATATCATAAGATATATTTTGTTGGTCAAATTACAAACATGTGAATACCGTAATCATGTATTCTCTTAAAGAATTAATACCCATTGAATCTTAGTGAAAACACGAATACAGATAAAAGTTAACACTTTCAACATACCAAAATCCTCAAAATTCTTTATACTCAAACCATGATATCACTTAGTCCTTATATCAATCATGAGCTCATGAATACAATCAAACATCTCATTATCTTCTTATTCTATCATTATGCCCATATCATCTACTTTACAAAAATATCTAAATAACCTTCCATGGTTACTGGTACCATTCATCATATACATTCAAATACTTTTAAGAAAAACAATAGTGTAACAATCCTTCGATGATTCTTTGTTCCATAGTACCATTAACTATACAACATAACTCTCGATAAACATACAATCATTCCACTACCTTCTAAAACAACCGACTGAGCTTCAACACTTCTTTCAGCTCATATATCATTTGTAGTCTCCTCATCATCATCCACATAAATACTACCCATATGACCATGATGATTCTCTTCATGAGATTTTCCATTTGGGGATTGGTTTGCATAATGCCCGTACATTCCACATTTAAAACATTTAACCATTGTTGATGTCGTAGAAAAACCATTATCCTCATCCATGGTGTTAACTGAATGTTTTCCTTTGCACTTACTGCCTTTGTGTCCTTCTTTTCCACACCCAAATCATCTTCCAGTTCCCCTGAAACAATCTCCCTGATGCCTCTTCCCACATGATTTACATGAGGGAAATTGAACTTTTGTTCCTATATGATCATCATGAAACTCCATCTTTCTCTTATTATCTGAGTCAGGAAACTTACCAAAGTTGAGATTATTGATCATATTATGAGATTGCTGATTAGGCATAATAACAATGTTTATACTTCCAAATCCCGTTTCATTTGGTTTCTCATGAATAATATCATTCCATTGTCCGTCATATCCACCATTATCATGAATCTACCTGTTTCCAGCCATTTTCTAATTCCCAAAAAGAATAGTGTTAAAGGAAAAAATCATGCTAGGGAAAATAAAATAGTAAAGGGGAAGTGCCCTGAATATCTAACATCTTAGTTTAAATTATATGATCGTTACCGTAGTTCTAGGACTATATCCTATATGTATACTTATCCTTAGGGACATCCCTAGACATTCCTTAGAAATATCTCTAGGGATCTCACTAACGTTATCACATCCTAGTTTCCATAGGTTGACTAAACCTTTCCTCTAACCAACTGTAGAGACCCGAAGCTTAACGTACATGGACATTACATTACTTTTTCGTAATACTTAGTACATAACAAAAACACACACAAGGACCGTAATAGTTTAGTGTCTTTGGAAACTCGGAATATAATATTCTAATCGTGGTGAAAGATCTTCAACATCTCCCATAATGATCTTCCCCATTTGTTTTCTTACCTAAAACATTTATTTTAATCCTGGGGGAAAAGAAAACATAAAAAGGGTGAGTTCAAATTCTCAGTAAGGGTAAGCATGAATAAAATAAAACATACCATATACATTTGAACATAAAAAAACATGAATATTAAAAATCATGAGCAACGACATAAGACATAGAAGTACATAAGGCATAGATCATAATGGAACATAAATCATGATAAAATATCATGGGAATAAAACATGTAATTGTGGCATCCATTAATCACATGTAATGATTTCCATAGTATCCAAGGCATTGTTTCCAAGACTATCTTAGTGGACAAAGTCCCTTTCTAAATCGAGTTCACTCCTCGTTCCAGTCCTGTAATACTGAATCAGATTAACTTTCCATTCCAGCCATGTCTATCTCATGAGATATAAATCTTTTCCCAATGCATTGGAGGGAGATATAGGTCCCACCCATCTCATAATGAAATCATTCTTACATGTGCCACAAAATAAACATACATCATTCATGATAACCCAATAAATAAAATGGGTTTCATAAACATCATCCCATCATCACATAATCCATATAAAAGAAATGGATATCATTTTCATAATAAGGAAAGTGAAACCACGTAAATCATATAGATGTTATACTCGAACCATACACATATGAAATAATGTCATCTTAGATGGAAAATGGTTTTGATAAAACACTTGAAATGAATTCTTGAGGAAAATACCCTTTCTTCTTCAAAATAAAATTCTTTTCACAGAACGTCATGAAATTTTAAAAGAAAAATGATTTTGTTTAAAATAGTCATGAAATATTTTGGAGGAATCATCATTAAAATAAGGCTTTATAAAACCATAAAAATCTGTTCACGCCGTATAAGTTAAAAATAACATTCTCCTCATACTTTTGTTAGAAAAGTAAAAAAAAGTACCTCGTAATGTAAAAAAATGAATGATTCCTTACATACCATGTAGTAAAAGTCAAAATTGGGTAAAAAGGACTTTAAACATACATTAAAACACTTTTATAAATCATGGACATGGATGATATAAATAACCCCAGTAAATTCTTACAAATAAACAATCTCGGATAAAAACGAGATTGGAAAAGTTATCCCTTACCTTAGGTATGATTTGCTTCGTAAGTGTCCGAACCTCCTGTATAATGATTTAAATAATGTCATGGAATTATTAAAGAATCATATTCATTGTTATTATATCATATATGGTTCACTTATGACTTTATATTACACGTTCTTTTGTAAATTCATGTTAATGTAGTGTTTTGGGTAAAATTGTCTCATTTGTCGTTCATGTTTTAACTTGTAATTATTCATATGATTACATAGATCATGATTAATTAAATCCAGAATGTAAAACATGATTTATATATAATAAATATTCTGAATAGACATATATATAATATATCTATAAATGGAAGGAAATACACCATTCATGGAGACGGTAGGCCGAACGTACGCATGAACGTTGTTTTCATTTCCTCATTTAATTGAATGGAATTAATTTGATGACATACATACATATATATACATAAATCCAGTATCATTATTATGTCATATATTTCATGATTACTTATTATATATACTTTATAATCATTTATGAATGGTTAATCATTGAGAATGAATCTCATCGCGTCGTGGAGACGGTATTCCGTACGTACGCACGAGCGATGATATTGTTCCCATGATAGTGGAATTTTATTGGAGTGTATGTATACTATTACAGAATCAATATAAATTTATAATAAACATATATAGTAATTATTTACACCATTATACCCATCCAATTATGGTGGTGGTTGAAAATAGATTACACCACGGTGTGGAGACGATATTTCGTACGTACGCATGTGCAGTGATTTCGTTTTCTGTAGGATGGATAGATAGTGAAATAGGTTTGTTTCATAATTATGATAACATATCAGTATATTAGTGGTACTTATGTTATTACTTAATAATGAAACAACATAATAAGAATAAGTGGAAGAAGAAATAAAGGTGAAAGAATCGGTAACTGAAATTACCTCTTCTTTGAAGCGCCTCTTTGAGACCTCCTCTTAAGGCACTAAAATTGGTCTTTGAAGAAGACCAGGACCTCTAAGATGTTTCTAGGGAAGTGGAGAAGAGAATATTTCAGGGTTTGGCTGAGCATGAAGGCTCAAAGTGTTGTGTGGAAGAGAGGGATGATGTGCTATTTTATAAGGGAGGAGAGGGGAACCTTTGGAATTCTGAAAAATATTAATTTATAATAAATCAATCCCCACGTAAAAACCTCAAAAAATGAAACATATTCAAAGATAAGATGAGATAGGGTTGTAATCTCATCAACCTATCAAATTAGACATGTTTGGATATTATTTTAAACCATATCATTTTGATTTATCCTTATTTAATCTATTTAAGTTTATTTGTGGTAATAAAATTCTAAATTTTAAATTATAAGAAATAATTACTTATTTGTTGTGAATTTTCCATAATTGTTTACTTTATAACATTATAGACCAAATAAATTGAAAATTATAATTTTTAAATATTTTTGTGATTTTTAAACAATTTTATAATATGTTATTTTTATAAAATAACAATAGTGTCAATTTTGACACTATTCATTTATTTGAATTTAACTATAATATATACAGAATATATGTTAGAAATAAAAGCATTAATAGATTAATAAAAGGTCATATATATCTATAAAATTAGTGGATCACATTAAATAGTTCATATAATATTTATTTTATTATTTTTAAAACCATTTATTTGGTTTATCTCTTAATAAAATAATTACAACAAGATTTTTGTATAATTATGTAATATACTGATTTTTGTATAAAAATTAAAAATAAAATCCTATGATGAATATAAATCAATTAACTTTAACAGTAATACTTTTACTTAAATTTATCATCTTAAAATCACAATAGTTAAATTGATATATTTATTAAATTATGAAGGTGACAACTTTGGCATCATTTAAAATAAAATAATATAAGTGTCATAATCACTTATATAAGGCTCCAAACGGTTATAAATTAGGTCATTGGATGATTAAGGTGTATATATACACTACCAATAATTTTTTTACAGGTTTTTGGGCCTTTTAATGGGTATTATTATTTCAATAAAAACTATATTACTTCTTATCCACTTAATAAATAATTTCTCCATTATTAATGTATCACCATTAATGACAATTATTTTAATCCCTAAAAATTCTAAATAAAATATCATGACGTAGATAATTCTATTATATTTCTGGAGACTATTCATGTTCATAGTTTTGGGATGTTTATCAATAAATTAAAATTATTATACTTATAATATTTAAGAGAGTGACATGTTGTCACTTTCTTTGGTTTTAATAATAATTAAAATATTTTCATGGTCAAAAGTCCATAAAATGAATCAAATCCGACCCTTAGGTGATATGGGTATACTTTTAGACATCCAATAGAATTTTTACATGTGTTAGGGTAATTTTATAATATTACATTTACCCTTCATTACCCGATTTACCTTTAACTATGGTAAATAAAATTTACCGTAGTTATTATTCATAATTTCCAAAAATAAAAAATAGCCTAATAACATAATTTGGACCCACTGATTCCAAATATGGAATCATTTTTTAAAATTCAATACACAGAATTTGCAGAAATTAAATTAATATTAATCTCATTGTCGAATATAAACGGGTTTTTGTTAAAAACATTGCAAAAGATTGAATTGATTTAACCTACGAATTCAATGTAAAATCAATGATAATGACATAAATTATATTAAATGGTAAAAATATATTCTATTTATACTTTAATACCACTAAATATTATAATTTAACCATATAAATTATTACGATGAAGAAAGTTTTTTTTAATTAAATTATACCGTGTTTTAACTATTCATCAAAATATGAAAGTTACCAGAATAATACGAAAAATTTATCCAAAGTAAATTATTATTTCATGATTCCAAAGAATAATTTTATTTTGTCAAATTGAACTTATAAACATGTCAAAAACTAGATTTAAAGTGGGTGCGCCATCAAAAGGCGGCAAAACTGCATTTTTTAAAAATACTTATTTTACCCGAAATATTTATTTTGTTCTTATACCATGTTATAGAGAATGTGTAAGATGAATAATAATGTTATAAAATTAAAAATTTAGTTATACTATTCATAACGGCTAGTTCATAATAATATTATAATAATATATCGTTGTTTAGTAAAACCCGGTATTGCGTACAACACACGCTATCGAGGAAGGTCGCAATTGCATGTAATGAAAGCCAAGTCAGGGTTGCGTGTTGTGCAATAATCCTTCGTTGTTTTGTATAACATAATCCAACCATATTTCATTTATAAATTGAATATATATATATATATACTCAATGTTGCGTAGAATAACTATTTTCAAAATTGTGTGTAACACAATCCAAGAATAGTGTTGCGTATACTGCAAGCTAATACAGTGTGGCATATAGCATAAAGTAATCTTGTTGAAGCATAAAACACATGACATAAAATAAATTAAAGAGAATACTTATCATAAAATACTGGGTTGTTACATTAGTATTGGTTGGGTGTCCATTCCCCCTCTCCTTTTTTTATTTCACAAGTTTATTTTTGAGTTAGTGATGTTTCAAATGGTGCTTTTTAGTTTCTAGTTGTTGAGCCTGATTTGTGGTGTTTTATCCCTATTTAGATTCCCATATGGTCTTCCTAGGATCTGTATTTCTTGTTGTGATTCCCATATGTGCGTTTCAAGAAATCCATCTTTTGAGCCCTGTTATTTCTAATAATTATTTGTATACTAATAGGTATTACATGGGACGTGGATATTGAGCCTGAATATATATGTGTAAAATGAGATATATTCATTCTTCAAATGACCAGATGTTCTTCCTGGTATCCAGCTACTAATTCGTTCGGCTTTTGGGGTTTGACCTATTCACTACTAATGAAATATTAAAATTAAATAATAAATAACTATATATGTTAAATATCCATGGGAGAACCAGTGAATCTGTTAAAAAACCATGGATGAGCTAATATGACTATTCTATATTTTTTCATTGGGTGAATCATGGATTTAGAATTGAAATCTCTAGATGCACATGAACTGGGAATTATGATAAGCTGTGAGGGAGCCATAAATGTACTGGTCGGGCTCCTCGAGTGTATTTTGAAATTCCATTAGAACCAGGGATCCATTGATAATGGCCATGGATGGGATCTATTGGAATTTTTTATATACCGAGGGAAATATTTGGATTCCCTTGGGAGAAATTCCTCAGATGGTCTCAGTGGTCTGATAATTTTTTACCCTGAGCAATATTTGGATTCCTATTATAAGAATGCCTTAGATGGGCTATATGGGTTCATGACATCTACACATTGAGCGATACTTGGATTCCTCCTATAGAATTTTTTTGGATGAAATCATTGGCTAGATTATATATGATTTGAATGATTACGCTCTTCAATATTAATTATAAGACTATGGGTTGGGATGGGCATACATTTTGCTCCGAGTCTTAGTTGGATTCATGGAAACATTATCCTTGTTTACCAACATTGGACATGGAGGTTGGGATGGTAAAATATTGCATTCTGATTCGTGGTTGGATTCATAGTTTTATGCTCCATGTTTTCCTACTAGTGGCCATGTGGTTTATGGTTAATATGTCACAGATATATATTATACTTGTTTTAGTGATTAGAGGCGAGTACTTGTGAACCCATGTGTAGGACACTTATCCCCCTGTGGGTAATGAGATTTCTCAGTCTTTTTTGGTGCTGGAAAATTTCGTTATATGTTGATTGGGATTACAGACTCGTAGATTTATTTAATGGTACACATCTTGAGTTCCATATCATCCATCTCAATTCCCTTACCCATGATGTCTAATTTAAAGGTATTTTGGACCTATGGTTCAACAAATATATGGTTTCAGGTAATTGACTGACATACCATTAATATTTATATCTATGTGTAAAAACATTGGTATGAGACTCTACAAGTGTACATATATAGTAATAAATATCCATGGGGAATCTTTCCCATTCATTATGGATTATGGACCATGGGTTCAATTGTGGTTTCATGTTTCATTTACATCAATTTGTAGTATCTCGGTGAGGCCGAGAACTCTTCCATTGCAGACACATATAGAAGAACAGTTATAGGATTCTTTTCACAATGACCTACTGAGATTATTTATATAACCTTCTAAGCACATCGGTGTACATGTAGATATTATGTTTTCTTTTCTGGTATATCATGGGCTTCATGAAGCATAGGGATGAGGCCTAAGGTTACATGACCAAGAGGAGCTACTAGTGTGGTACTAATGATTGGTATAGTGCATCTAAACAGTTTTAGGGATTTGGTACATGTTCTTTCTCATTGTTAGTAGTAGATCTCAATACCTTTACTTTCAATTTATTTTGTACTCATAAATCTGTATGGTTACCCTAGTGGGTGACTAGTGTTTTATAATATTTCATAGTTTGTTCTGAATTTTACAACATTTTCCATTTAGATCATGTTCTATTTCAGTTTTTTACTACTTCCATTCTTTATATACAATCTGCTATTTACATAATCTGATATGAGGGAATTTTCTCCCCACTATCACGCCCTAGACCCTTGTTGATAGTTGTTAGCCTCTGGGGTATGGGGAAGAATGCTTGATTCCTTGTAACTCACCAGATCGAATCACCGATATAGTGATAAATGGAGAAGGATGTTCCATATTTGATCCCTTTTGGATACATAAGAATCCTATTTAAGGTTCAACCCAAACCAATGGTAATCAATGGTGTTGCCTCCTAGGGATGTACCCTCATGATGTGATAGCATCCCCATTTGGGAAACATCTCATGGATCCACCCATATGGTATTCTTATCTATCCATATGGGAGTATTACTATTAAAAATACCAAAAACTCATCCACAAACTCCCACAACAACACGTGGTCCTATTGTAAAGGGAAACTATCTATGCGTAAGCCCTAGGACATATCATTGTTTGTATCCAATATGTATGCATTGATTATATTCATCCATCTTAAACTACATGGAATTTTATCCCAAAACACTGTGGTGCGTGGGAATAATCTCTAAGGCTCAATACCATCACCAATTCCCATAATAATTTTTCTCATATGGTCTTATCTCCTGATAGTATCAAGGCCCAACCTAGAGGTTCACATCCTTCAAGTCCCAATCCATTTGTTCATTCTCACATGCATCCTCCTTATCTGTCCACCTCCTCACTTCCTAAACTACGTGGGTTTTTTCAAACTATTGGGATACAAAGGAATCCTCTCGGATGTTCAAGACTATCATGTTACATAATCCAATTATTTCATCATCACTTCATCAATATGAATCCTGAATCTTACCTGGGGTTCCAAATATTAGTTAGATTATTCCACCTACTACCTCAATTCTCTTAGCTATGCTCATGATGCTAAAAAATTGTAATCCCCATATAACATATCCATCCAACCTAAAGTGGTCCTCTTGTGAAGTGCAACTAATTACGTGTAATCCCCTAATCATCCTTTTGAACTATGTGGGTTTTGATCCCTCTCAATCACACATGGTATTTTGTATGCCTCCACAACGTTCAATCACATATAATGGTAAACATTGGTGTTCCATTTTTTGGGGCATGGTTCCTTGATCTGTATTTTGGGGTGTCCAGATATGCCTTCACCATGTAAAATATTCACTTGTTGCTATACTTTAGCTAGGGTCCATCCTAATTGTAATTTTAATCTATCCATATAGTAATTCTTAATGGTTCTCCCTCCCAGGGACATAGCCATATGACCCACATTGATAACTATTATGGTCAGTTTGAACCATCACTGGTAGATGTTAAAATCATGATATTCCCCGTGCTAAACATTGTAAGTGATGGAAAAAATTAGAGAGATGCCTATCATATAAGATACCCATTGATCGATGTTGGAATCCTCAAGTTCCTATGACCATTAGAATCCCTCAATAAGGACCAATACATTTCATTCAGTGTAGTAGCATTGAAACAAGCCCTCAATACCCAATGTGACTACAGTCCTGACCAAAGGTGGGTGCCCAAACATTACCCATTAATATTTCTAATATGAAGTATAATAATTAACCGACATCCACAAATATGTGTCAGTAGGAATGAGGATCACGAAAAATGACCCATGTTTACGAGAGAGACCCAGACTAGGTATTTAATTCTAAGAAAGAATTCATTGATGGAGTAACTGACATCTCATCATCTCATTTTAATAATGTTGAAAAAAAATATGATGAAGCAATGAATGAAACCATCATTTGGAATGTTGATATGCGGGGTAAAATGTACTTGTTAGTGAAGGTCAGCATCGACCACCCATGAGGCATGGCACCTCGGCAGAGAGCATCAAAAACATAAATGGTGAACCCAACATGAATCATTTATGCTTCAACCATGGATATGATTCTTTTAGGTCATCATATAAATTTTTTTAATTAAATTACACTTTGGGACACTATAGAAACTGTGAACCCGAGATGAACAAGTCATCCACAAACTATGAGGATTTCTTGTCCTCGAGACATCAAAAGATAAGGGTGACACCATATCCAACTATATTGTTCCTTGTCCCATATAAAAAATAGATGGTTTGGCATGTAACTCTCTAGAATTCTGGTTAGTAAATTTATGTGCATTACTGTCTACGACCCTATTAGTGTGGATCTTTCTCACCAACCAGGGAAGACTAAATGACTCTAGGGAATTGGGAACTAATTTTCTAATATCCATACAAATAGAAGAGTCTTCATACCATAACGTAACCCTGATATAGATAAAATTAAAAAATATTCCCCCACCCATAGACATATGGTAAATTTGAACAATACTGCGAAATTTTCTCCTAGATCTACCTCTATTATGACATCATCCACTACCATAGCTGGTGGGCACTCATGCCCCGTCTCACCATCTGAAATTGTTCAAAGGAGGCTGATGGATAGTCTTGTTCAGTGGTATATGCAAGAGGGTGTAAGTCCCATTAGGGATATAGACCACTTGGCCCTATATCTCTTGTTCTTTACCATCACTACCACCCCAATGGGCCCTGTATAGAGTATCTACTCCATAGTCAAACGTCAAAATATTTTTTAAGCCTCTCCTTATAATGATCATATTAATTGTTTTCTTATATCTATGAGGTGAGTGATGATAGAGTCAACCTACTGTCAGATACTACTAGGGAGCTACTAAAGATGGATCCCATGTGGACTCATCTACCCCAATAAGCGTTGGTCCTTCAGGCAGAGGAATAGGTGGTCTACACCACTGTGCCTCTGACTCTTGTCTAACTAACCAAAAGTCTACATCACAACAAGGTTCAAGAAGATTCCAATCACATTGAGTAACATTATAAAACATCAGTGGCCAATGTGACCACCAGCACATACTATCATCTCCCTATTATTACAGAATAGGGTCATGTCTATTCCCGATCTGGATTGAGACACCACTCACCCTAGGGGATGACTCGGTTGACTCATATATTGTCTAGTATAAACAAAAACCAAAATGGTATGACCCATGATAATGAGACACAATACGTAGGTCCACCATATTCCATCATATCCCAGATATGATTTAATCCCACTCATTCACTCATCATAGAGGACCTCCCCATGATACTAACATCAGTCCAATAAAATGTCCCTCATGTCTTGTTGACACTCGTCATGGAGGTTCCCCCCATTTCCATGTTCCCAGGTATGGACATTTCATAATATATATAGTTATTAATTGATAGACCCTCCCCATGACGTCACTACCCCGAGAGGAAGTCCTCTCGATGATGTATCAGCCAGAGAAAATGGCCCACCTCACCCCGCCACCCCTCAACATGGAGGCACTCTATGCTCCATCGACAATAGATGTGAAGTTACACCACATGTTCCAAATAGTCAAGGAATATGTCCTATCCACACCAACACAAAATTTCCTAGGAGTCATCCCAATAACAAAGATCTAACCTACTCAAAATATCCATCTCGTGGTAGAACGGTGAACCATCACTGCTGGGGGACGAACTCTATGATGTTCTAGATCATCATCAACCTAGTATGGTTTACAGATCCTAGATCAGTGTATGAATTGATGATGGAAGCATTACCCCAATCCTCTACATCATGGTATAGTGCAGGAACTCGATGTGTCATCTTTGTCCTCCCCTAATGTTAGATGCACCTGATTCAAGTGGCCCCCCATAGGTACATATAGTATGAGGAATATTTATCTCCCTACCAAGGTAAGGTGTGAATTCTTCTCTATACATCATGCATCTATTTCCCAAATCTAACACGATATCATAGAGATATGTTCTAGCAAATATTACATGTTGGGAATTGAAATAATATAGTATAAAGAGCCACAGTATTCACACATGATGTGATGGTCAACACCCCATCATAGAAGGACGTGTTGATGTTGTCTGTACTATACTCAGGAAACAAGAAAACCTAAAACTTCTTATCCGCTCATGAAATTATTTCACAACTATCCAGTACACCACTATAATAGTCTATATCCACAATATTTTTGGTTCATTACCCACCACTAGTTGAAGAATGGGGAAACCAAGAGTTGGAACCCGATGTTGAGTGATGAAGTCATTGAGACATTATTATGGAACACTAGTCAGTAGAAATGTTCTGGCCAACCATGACTCCATGCATCGACATTTCAAAACATCTCACCTATGAATATTTTTTTCTTTCATACCATTAGGGTGTTGAATTTCCACACTGAGAACCATCAATTGGGGTATCTGCAGAGCTGATATCACTTCAGTGACATCATCTATCCATCTTCCATGATTGTCCTAGACAAGCATCCAGTGGCTCATCACTATTCATTAACCTGCTATCACTAAGATCTTCCTCAGAGATTTGTTCCTAGATTCTCATATCTCCATAGAATCATCATAGATTTTTCTCCATATGTGGATATCATGTGATGGGGGAAGAATGATTCTCTCCACATTATCCTGATTTGGTGATAGTCGGAATTCCCTAGTGACATGAAGGATAAGCCTCTGGGTGTAGTCACAACCTATACAGATGAGCTATTCATAGTTAAGGGGAATGTCACTGAAGAGGGATCTGAGGAGGATGAACTTCCCCTTCAGGTACAATAACGTCTACGGGACCCCCAAGTTGATGTTACTCTCTAGAAATGGAAGATTCATGGTCTTGTGTAGAACTACAATTATATGACTTCTGACCCATATGGTTCATGGTAGAAGATAGTGGTCGACCCCACCATATATCTCGTGCACTAGAATCATTCCTTACAAAAATGTATCACTGATGAGGATCTTTTTGAAAACCCAACCAGAAGGTATCCAGACTATAATGATCCACAATATGACCCCATCCATCCTATGATGGTAAATTAGTGATAGACATATGATCTTCCTCATGATTTTCCTCCCATTGATATCGACAACCATAAACACCTCAATATGGTAGATGCCATAGTTTATGGAAAATATCAATTGTATGAATCCCAAAATCATCCAGAAGTTCCTGAAAATTGTCCTCAATATCCAGTTCAGGTTGATCCCCTAGAATTTCCTCAATTTTTTTCAGTTGCACCCCAATCCACTCCATTCACTCTATGTGTTTTTGGGCCTTCCTATCATGTTTAAGAGCTTGCACATAAATTGGTGGTCAGGAATCCTCAGCAGGACCGAAATCCCCACTAGTTTGACCTGATGGCCGCTCTCATTTTCAACCTTGATGGTCTCAAAATGTAACTTGTGGCAATCAAACATGATGATTAAATAGTATCTAGCATGGGTATATGATATGCTGACTCACCCAGATTTTGATAATCTTTATTTCTCCCACTTCAATGGGATACATATCCTTCTATATAATTTATCCCACATTATTTCAAGATGTGGACCTATGATGGGGACTCTAGATTTTCATGAAGCCACCAAGATCTTGTGTTTTTTAAAGACACTAGAAGGGAATGTTTTCTTCAGGATCATATAGATAACCTTCTAGTATATAGATTACTATTCAGATATTTTGAAGAATTTTCTATATCAATTGATCTCTACCACATAGAAGAATGGTATATCCAACATATTCAAGTTAAAAAAATTACCATATGATTAATTCCCAGACATTTTTCCTAGGTATAAGGCCCCACATAATCACTTGATATGTCACTTACACAATAGAAAATGAAAATGATGTATGTTGGGAATATAAATAATAAATTAGTTCCATACCTCATCACTCCAAATATCTCATGTGTATTACAAAGTTTCACTATCAACGATCAGTGCATAGGGGAAGCCTTATAGTAATCCATGATGGAACAGCTGTTTCCTACATCAACCCCTTCACTATGAACCTTTAAGGATGATATTGTTGTCGCTGAACAAGTATAGAACCCCATGTCACTATTATTTTTACTATAAGAGTCATTTACCGAGCCTTATCCAAGAGAGAGACCCTAAGCTCAGCCTCAGGCACCACATCACCCACATCAGAATCTGTAGGCACCACATCATTAGACACCACCACCTTATCGAGACAATTAGGATCAAGACCATCATCAGACCCATTCTCCTAGAGTTCCTTTAACAGACTGATGAAACAGGCCCTAATCATTTGATAAGGCTCGGGTCCCTGTGTATTTCTAATGTGCCCTGCATGAGTGAATCATGAATTTCCTAGAGTGCATGAGGCCTTAGGAGGATGATCTCACTGGTCACCCCAACTGTTTCCCTTATCACTAATTCCTTGGACAAAATCTAATCTAATACTTTTTGTTCATCGATAGGATTTAGGGTCAGGAAAAAAAAATTTGTCAGGTGGGTCATACTCCCATACATGTAGTGTGTGTTTCATCAAATCCAAACATTGAGAATGAAGGTTAATGACAATAGGTCTCCATTCACAAGTCATAAAAGTATTATGATTGGTTATCGTATAGAAAAGTTTATTTTCACCATGGTCCCATTCATACCTTATTGAATAGTACATAGATTCTTGTTGTGGCCACACCTCTTCCTACTACTAATTCAATATATACATCTAATCCTTATACTTCTCAGAAGAGCTATAACTGATGATGCAAGGGGAAGAAATTCCCCCCACCGATTCCAAAGATATCTCATACTCGCAGTTACATCAAGCCCCTAGAAATGGTGATCACCCATATAATAGCCATTTTGTAGAAAATTTCTTGGAAGATGATCCGTATTTTTCCTTGATAAAGAATATAAAAATGGTGGACCTGTACATGGTCCCTAATGTTGAGGAGAAACAGGTAGGTCCTCTCAATAATCTTGGTCGATGCCATCATCAGCGAGGACATGGATGTAGGAATCATTGGAATGAAAAGGTGATGTTTCTAGCCAAACTATACACACGAACAAGACCATATAATAAGTTCAGTGCAGAGCTTAGCATGTGTATTCTTCCTATTCAATTCCATAATATTACCTACCAACACAATTCATATTACTCGATCGGTTAAATAGACCTTGGCTACACCGTGATTAAGAACGTTCATCTATGGATATTATTTAGTCATCTAATATTCATCTGTAATCATTTTTTGTGGTTAATCTAGTGAAAAAATGAATATCCATAGCTACAATGAGAATTGACCCATTTGACGAGGAATTCCCATTATACATCATCCAACATAGTATCCTCTTAATGGTGGAAATGTGCATCTAGAATGGTAGTATTATGTTCTTAAGAATCATTCTAACATTCCCGCAAAACTATCCATCTGCCGTGATCTCATCCTTTTATAAGTATATTCGTAAAAATGTCACAGTCCCATTGAGTTTACCATAATAGTTCAAAACTAATGTAGCGGCCACATATGCCTTCCTCCTAGAAGAATTTGAGCATGCAGAATTCTAAGACAACATCTCATTATTAGGAGAAGATGAGGGATCCTATTTATAGGGGCCCATTCGCTCAAGGTTGATAATATCACCATAGAGCACCTCTATATGGAAGTATGGTACCCTTGATGGTCAGCCTAAATCATCATCATTAGGAATGAGATCAAAAACATCAGAGTTGGAATCAAATTATAAGATCTCAGACAAAAAAATCTGAATGATGGTTATAACCTCCTGGTAACTATGTTTCTGATTGGTGCCAGTGCTAGATTACAAGCTCTCAACTTCAAGGATGGGTACTTCGAGTATAAAAAATATTTACGTCTAATGAGAATAAAGATTATACAACCTTTAATGCACCACAGTGATCCTTCTTCTATCTAGTAATGAATTTTTGTTTGATGAATGATGACAAAACCTAACAATGTGCAATACACCACATATTCAAAATGATAAACAGGGAGCTTGTGGAATGAAATGTGGATAATCATATGGTCTGAACCCAGTAGAGTTAGTCCAATAAAAGATATCATGAGAATTTTTCATGATTCTCTAATACTACCCACTGAATAGGTTCCTCTTAAAGTGGGCCTTTAGGGTAACCACTATGATGTTCCACTTCATTTTTGTTAGATATAAAGGCATCAATATCTACCAAAACAATGTCATCTTTTTCAGTCAAATTTCAACTATAGGAATCTTTCAGGAACACTGAGGATTTCATGTTCTCTTATCCTATATAATACGGTTCATTAAGAATATGAATGGAATGTGAAATACATTTTCAAGAATCATGATTAATGGCTCCATATATAGATGGTATGAGGAGTGACATACCACTTTTGAGAAGATTGGGAACTATTTGTTGCAACATCTAGTTCTGATGCTCCCAATCCCCTATATGCCGCTGATCCTCTACGTGTCTACCCTTGGATGATCCCTTCCCACCCTTCACAAATAGAAAAATATAGAATGGAGAAGGAATTTTTTACTATATTATTTGATTTATTATTAACACAGAGAAAAAATATTCTTCCATCGAGAAGAACTGTATCACAATAGATTTCGCATAGTAGAAGTTGCGGTTTATATGCATCATTATGAAATAAATTTGATTAACATGTGGATCCACTGACCTATATAATAAACCACTTCATTTTGATTATATATATATATATTTTTGGTAAGTTATACTCTAGTAGTTTGATATCATATTCATCTCATCAATAACAATCAATGTCTTGAAACTGGAAGATTTTCAGAATTCTCATCTTACCCCAATAGCAATGTCCCTAGATCACGACTATTGAGATGAGGCCATCCTCTCCACAGATCAAGATATGTCCTGATGGAAGATGAACATTTATGGTTCCTAAAAAAATAACTAGAATAGGACTAAATGATCCAAGACTCAATAAGTTTTTATTTTGTATCAACTTCATTACACATGCACATTATATTTTTCTTTATTCATTCTTATTATCAAAAGTTTACACCAACAATGAGTTGGATTATCATTCTATCATCAATTTTCTTCATCAAGTCCTGAATATTGATTTTCCTATCATACAAGTGAAGTGGGACTCTGAACTAGTCCTCATGAAAATTAATGACGACTATTTTTTTTCTAGAATCTAGATATTTTACCCCTGTTAGAGCACGCTGGCCAGCTGGTGGACCAATTCCTCTCTCAACCAGTGGTCACTCATGTTCATCAATCATATAATGGTGTAGATTATTACATGTAAATTCATATCTCATCACTAGTATATACTAAAAAGGGCGACCCATTTACCCATATGGAGAATCCAAGGGTCATTGCTCTCGTATCCATGGTCAATGATGATTGCTAGTAGGTAGGGCCCCTTACCAAATCTACCACCAAAGGACCCCCAAATCCTCATGTCATAAAAGAATAAACCTATGATTTGAAACCACCATTCATTGAGTATCTACATCATGAAAACATCCGGATTGAAAGAGAAAAATATGAGACAATCTATTAGCGTGCAACACCATTCACCCTCTATAGTTGTCCGAACATTGAGATAGTTCTCAACATAAATGGATTCGTAGGATTTATCCTCCATTGTATTCACAAAGATTAGATTCCCCAATTTAAGTATGATTTCCATGAAACCTCAGGTGGATCCCATTAAGATGGATCAAAACTCCCTCACTAGAATCTTTGTTTAGACCACTTTTGTCCCACCATGGTCTGTTACATAGTTGATTTCTCAAAGAGGTTCAAAACATGATATATTCATCAAAACATTTTTCTTTGGATATTAGTGCTTATCTACAATAAAAATTATTATTTTACCTTTATAGCATGGGGACTAGATGTCATGGGACCATACCCACAAGTGAAAACACGCCAGTAGATGTTTATTATGATTGTGAGTAATTTCTTCTCCTGCTGTGCAGAGGCAATCCATCTCAAGGAAGTAAAATCACATTCCATCATTGAGTTTGTGTGCTCAAACATCATCCATGTATATATATCCCATCACCCAATTCTAATATATAATTGAAACAATTTATCAGTAGTTGAAAAAATCAAATTGTATGGAATGTACAATATTCAGTATAACCATACATCTCAATACCTTGCATAGGAAAATAGATTGATCACAAAGTTGAATAATACCCTCTTCAAAATTGTGTAGAAGATGAAGGGATAAAATAGGAACAATTGGAATGAAAAAATCCCCAATGCACCCTAGTTTGGTCGAACAAACACTCAAAACATGACCAAGGTGACCTCATATTGCCTTGTGTGTGAAACAGAGGTAGACCTTCTCTACAGTATTTAGTTTCCGTCACTCTATAGGGATATCTTGGATAATAATATGTCCAAAAGGGTATCATAATTCTATTGGTATGAAATGGAATCCCTCGATGAGAATAGGCTCTATGCCATACAAAATATGGAGAGGCAATAGAACTAGATAGCCATATATTTTAAAAAGAAAGTATGTCTTTGATCTCTCCATCATAGCGACATGTAAATGGATCTATAGATTTTGATGATACCTAGTAGGAAGCAACCAAAGCTAATGCCTAAATCGAATGGAGCCTACATCATTCACAAGGTTTTACCCAATGGTTAATACTCATTGGTCACCATTTATGGTGATGGAATTACTCCTCCAACAAGTGCATAGTTCCTCAAGATGTAATTTGCGTGAGATCCTTTTTCTGTACAAGATGGAGAATGTAAAACATCCTAGCATCATCATCAATGTATGAAGATAAGCTGCACACCTTCATACATACCTCATAATATTAGACAATATTGTATTCAAGAACTAAATAAGAATTTACTCCCCTCATCATGTGCTATGTATGAACGACATGGAATTTATTCTCATGTCTACCCATGAAGCCTTCATGGTTTTCAAGACTCTTCACCCATATTTATCCTAGGATTCCATGGTATGGTTGAGACCACATTGGTTCTCATTCACATTGGGGTTTTAATAGTGGGTAGACGTGCCTCCTTGGGAATCTATTTCACATGTATTTAATCCTTACAACATGATATTAAACTGCAAATAATTTAGGAATTATGTGTTGTGTTATTCCTACCCTCTTAGGATACATAGTGATATATATGCATGTTGTTTGTAAAAACAGTCACAGAACCACCATTTCACCCTATTAGACCCCATGGGCTAAGATTTCCTTAGCTGTGTGAGGGAATTTTGATAACTCTTTGGTATTCATTTTCATTGGGTTGCTTTATAGAACCACTATACACACCACTATGTCGGTAGCTTCCTAAATTAATGTCTGTGTTCTAAGAACTTAAAATGTGATCTCTTTCATCATCCGTCACGATGTTAAATTGAACAAAATTATCCTGAAATACATTAAAATTCATATTATTTTGTGGTCCTCGTTATGTGACCTTAAAATAAACATTTCCCTATATCCTTCATGACATTAAACATCTTTGTAATACACAATATTAAAATGAAATCTCATAGTGGAATCATGAAAATAGAAAACGCAATGTATTGATGTGATCTTATGAGAGGGAATCACCTTTCCAACATATCGAACCAGGTTCATCCCGGTAGTACCTGGTATTTTTGTGACCTCCTTGGTACCCATTCACGTTTGGATATAATAACCACATCATCAACCACCCTTAGAAATTGTTGTCATGTTTCGAATCCAAACCCTAGGATGTTTAACTTCACGCAATTAGAATTTATGTATGACTTAATTCCCATTCTTTGGGATATGTAGAAATTCCAAAATATTTGTCTTCTGGAATAGCCCATGTTTTATTAACAGACCTACATCCCTAATCCTGGACACTTAGCATTTGATCAGTACCATTCCATGTACAATGGTTCTTTCAAGGAACCAATACATTGACAAGGGGTTTTAATCCCTATATTTGTTATGAATCAATAATGGACTTAGATGTTTTGTGGAATTGGGCCCAGAGCTTTGGATTCTATATGGATGTTCTTACATTTAGTCTCCATGCTTCACCTTTACCATTATTTGTGAATTCGTCAAAATTCCAATCGTAAGGGACCCCCTTACGATATGGATTATTGGACTCATGGATCACCTACCATCCAGGGAGAATTCCCCAAATGAAATTCAAATGAAATTTGGAGATATGTCAATATTGTTGAATTTGGTCTGCATTTGACCATCATTTGTTTGTTCCCATCCCAGGTCTTATGATACAAATGATTTGTTTTGAACATGGTCAGCAGTTAACCTATATCATTACTCCAACCTCATCTAGTCCCAAATATTAGACACTGGTAATCATCTCTCCTCGTATACTTATGTCCATTCAAAATATCAACACCCTCTATGCCACCCCTTAGTGAAACATTTCATGGTGACCCAGCTGATCAGCATCGTTGGAACATCCTTAACCCGAATTCTCTAGTCTCCTATTGTGTGTTTCCATGTGTCATAATAATCTTATCCTTTCCTTTTTTCTCACATTGATAATGGATCACGTGTGATTTAGGTTCTAGGATGGGTTTTTACCATCATGGAAGAATCACACAGTACTATGACATAAACAGTGTGACCACAAACTAGGAGCTCATGTCATTAGATTATGTATTTAAATTTATCATTCAAGTGATAGAGTCATGACATTAATCTATATGTGTGTTCCCTAAGGAGCATGAGGTCTGGATTGAATCATTTTGGTCCTCATTCATATCTCATAACATCATGTTTTTTCACATCTTACCTCACAACTAATGGATAAAACACTATGGCCATATGATATGATTTTTATTGTCTAGGTTTGCCTGATTGTAAACAATGTAACAACCAAATTATTCTGTTTTGGGAATATATTACCCCTTATAGAATTTTCCCCCTACCATTCCATCATCAATAACTATGTTTGGAGTGATTACCATCATTATGGGATATGTTGTGATGCCTGGATCATTAATGTAGGGTCTCGCCACCACATTATTTCCCCGTTCCATGAAAAATCACCTTCATTATGTTCTCGTGATTTTAAAATACAATGCATAAATAACTATGCCTGTCTTGATTGCAATACACATAGGATACTTAGTCACACCGATAGATTTTTGTCCCAAAGACCATCCAAAGGTTCACTATCCTTCATGACAATTTTCCTTATTACAGTCAAAACACTAGGATCATAAAGTAAATGATTCACAGGGACACGTGGTGTGGTTGATATCTATTTTCTTGTAATTAATGATGGGTTTTATAACTCATTGAGTCACATATGCATCATTCCATTCTATCCCGTGCAACATGAATGGTTCATGAGCCCTTATTTGTCTCATTCATGAATGGTTCATCTCCTCTTTCCCATGAAAATATTATCAGAATAGACGTAATAATCCATATAACATGACATTAAACAATTTTTATAGGTCCAAGAAGAATGACCATAATGCATGTTAAATGTCTTAGTAATTTGATGTAAATCTTTTCCATGTATCGTCCCAAACATTCATTGTTAAAAAATATGTTCATCATCCTTGTCATTATGATATAAAATAGAAAGGCATAACATTCCAACGGTAGATAGGAATCTTCCCTAGTGCCACAATTGATATTTTTTCAAACTATTATGCCTTCACTGATGTGGTCTCATCCATGGTGTTGTAATTCTCAGAGTTTTTGAGTCATTACAAACATTCCATCGCACCCTCTCATGCTTTTTTCCCTTTATTTGGATCTTCACACTCTTCCACATATGAACCCCATGATGGAATGTTCACATGCCACATTTTCTCACCTACCATTTTGGGAAAATGACTCGAAATAAATTTGAAGAAACATTGAGTTTTGACTCATGTTTTCAAATAAGCTCATTGGTTGGCATTCATTTCTTAGTTTTTATTTTAGTATAACATTGTGAAAATGTATTGTCTCCATTGTGGTCATCATGTATAATCCAAATTTATTCCACCATTATTATGTTTGGAATTTTTTTCAATTAATTCACACTTCCCATATCCCATTTGTTCAGATTTATTCCAACGTTCTTGGCATGGCCCCGCTCATGCAGTAGAACACATTAGGAAAGGAAATATGGTTTTTAAGAGTGATATATCCTCCAACCACAACCTCCCTCATCATGAATACTCTAGGTGGTCATTCAGAAATTAATACCCCATATATTTACCGATTATCTAGCACTATCTTACATACTTAGCGATTATGGAATTATACCTTTTTTCCCACATCAAGCTTGATGAAAATGAGCCTACTGAATGCTTGATAGTTTCTTTACAGATACTATTGCGGTACAATAATTATAATAATCTATCTATATTCTCATACATGAAATTGTTAAAAAATAATTATGAAAAGACCATGTTTCATATGTATGACCAAAACATGGATCCTAGGGATATTCCCCTGATAGTGAATTCTTCAGCACTTCCACCTTCTGGTACATGGATTATAGATTACCCTGTAACTACATGATCTAAATATCCTAGATGACAACCAAAAGTATAATCACATTAGCTCAAGTCATCATTTTATCCCATTCTACATGATGCTTGGCCACTAGGTGTCATCCCCATTATATTTACTCCTAAGATTATGCTTGATGTATCATCAACTTTTCAACGAGCTCTGATAGTTTGATAATTAACATGGAAGGATCGTTTTCTAACATTTTCAGATGTTGGATTTCTTAATTATCCTCATGGAAGATCAGGATGATCTCAGATTTCATTTAGCACCAGGTAATGTATAGGTGTTCACTTCTCTCTTGTATCTTCTTAGCATGATAGTCATGGATCATCATATAGAGATGATGAGAGACCACCCCATTAGTGAAAAGTCATTGAAACAAGTTGTGTAGTTACGTCATTTGAAATAGTAATTCTTCCTATATGACTCAAAGAATCTATTTATGAACTTATATGATATTTCCATGTGATATGGATCTCAAATGTTGTTTCACGGTCATAATTTTCAAGCTCTTTTGGGTATCCAAGTCTATATTTGGAATATATTATCAAAAGATCATGGGAAAGCCTTCCTATAGAATCTTTTTTAAGGTCTAAGAACTATGAAATGTGGATGACCCGCTTCACCCATTACATATTCTTCATTGGAATCTCTTCCATCACAAGAATTAGTGTCCAACATAGTAATGGCATCATTTATTACCACAATCTCTTAACCATTGGTTGCCAAGGCTGTATCATCCAAAATAACCGTCTCCTTTTGTATAGTTTCATCAGATAAGAGATCTTCCATAGATTTCCAAGACTCTTCAATTTCGTGGACTATTATTATTTTTGGAATTTCCTTGAATGAACAAACGAATCTGGTATATCATTCTATGAAACATATTATAATGTGAATATAGAGACATAAAAGAGCTCACAATGGCCAGATCAAGTGTATGGTCCACCATCGAAACATAAATTACCGAATAAACCTTTAATTTTGTTATATCGATGGTTGCCATGGACTCCTTTTGAACAATGAGGAATGTATGAGATCCCAATGTTGTTTCATCCTCCCCTTCAGCTGTATCACCTCAAGTTGCTTCAATCACTATCAATATACCTCTTTTCTCATCCCTATATGGGCTCTTGGAAATGTTCCCCCGCAACCACCATCATGTTTTAATCCTATTTAGGAGGAGATTATTTATCATAACATATTTTTTATTGGATTGGAAAAAGAGTGTTTATCGGATGAGTTAACCGGAGGTAAACAAGTTGAAGCTTACATTTAGGTAAGTGGTTAGTTCCATGTCAAAGACTGCAATCTTTATGATCTCCCATGGGATCCCATAATGAGTCTCTATATTTAGAGACTCATTGCCTCTAGTTTATTCATCCTCATCCTCTTATAATATTTATTCATTCACTTTATTGGAAATCAATTATTTATATATATCTTCTCTACCATCGTTTAAATCACCGGGTTTCATTTCATTGGGATCATGTTCTTGACCGAGCTTTAATTTGACCAAGAAATGATGTTCCCCAAACGACCATCATTTTCATGCAAATATATCCATTGACACAACGTACATGTCTTGGTGATAAAAATGAAACTTTTTCACCAACAGAATTCACCCATCTTCCAATAGAGAAATCGCATTGCAAAAAAAAATTCACCATAGGTCTTTAGTTGACATTCAATTTCATAGCGTTCTCCATGTATACCATAGTGATGGAAGAATGGGACCAGTAGTCGGCTGCAAGAGATATCTTATTTTCTTCCAATAAGCTTTTCTTTCTATTCAATGAGTTAACCATAGGTTCCACCTCTCTTCATAAGGTGGATGAGAAGATGCTCCTTGTGATTCCCATATCCCTGTGGTTTTTGGTTAAGCAACCTCGGTTGTATACCTTGCCTCTGTTATTTCTTCCCCAGAAGCAGCATGTAGTCCCTTCAACTATACTATACAATTGACACCTTGATATACTGATTGTTCTATATCAAAATTGATTTTGGACACGCCGCCACCCAGTGATCAACAAATTCCATCAACATGCTAAAATTAATATCAGTAGGGTAAATGTGATTATTTCAGTAGAGCCAAAAATGTAAACATTTTCCATAATTGGAGAAGGATAAATGGGTGTTTCTATTCACCAACCTATGCATGCACTTTTTCATAATTTTTTCCAGGAATCCAAACATTAAGGAAAATAATGATGGCAACCATGGTTCTCAAAAAATCATTTTTTCAATCCAGTATACCAGTACACAACCCATAAAGCTCTACAAATATCACCTCTACTATAGTAGACCCCTCAGTTCATCAACTATATGAATGAAAACTGTATGTAATGTGTGAAATTTTATGCCTTCATGATTTTTGATCTGAACTTTGATCACTTCCTTATTGAGCGTTAGCAGCTGAAGAAAGAAAATATTTGGTGGAGATGGTATCAGGCTATCACCCAAAGGATTAATGGAATTTGGGATATCATATCTACTGATTTGAGCTGTGACCGAGTTGTAGAGTATTTGGAATGGTGTGATTATTATTCTGGCGTACTTCCCCTAGAAATGTGACCTGAAATACCATACATCCTTGTTAGTATAGGCACCCCAAGGTTAACATTTTTGTGGGCTGCCATGATCCTGTCTGTTACTAGCTTCCCTGGATATACCCACATCCATGGTTTCTTCATTGGAAGCAACCTCCCTCTTAAGAATTCATAATGAAACCAGTATACCACACTTGAGATTCCTAGATTTCATTCACAGTAAATCCCCGTGAGTGATATTATCCCTTTTCAAGGATCCCACAATATGATTCGTTCAATCCCCACTTCAATGGTTTTTGGAACTCCTTCCATCATACATTCATCCTCACATTCCTATCCAATTTAAGAAATATGCTAAACCATGTATGGTAAGATATTTCAATCATGATTTTTTGGTGAACATTTCCCCATACATAGCCAAGCGTATCTTGTGCCATGTTGGAATGGGGGTTTATTCCCTATCTCCCTAAATGTTCTCTATTGGTATTAAATCGTTATATTTATGTCCTTATAGTGGAATCCCTCTGATGTAGTGAACATACTAATGCATGATACCAACCTCCACATGGTGGAGTTGGAAGGTGTTTGTGTCAGTGGAACACTAGTTGAAATTCTCTAGAACAAAGTCCTGGTAAGGGTATAATTGAAACTTTGATGTCCACACTACTTAATCATCCTGATGTTTCCAATATATTCCAAAAAATTCAGTGTATGTTTTGTGTACCCAAAATGCACATTCCCACTCACTGGTAAAATTCCCAATGAACCACAGATTCTAGTCTTACTACTATCCCTTTATGTCTTCATAGATGCTTCTCTGAGATGTACTTTTTTAATGGGTGGGAAATTCATCAGTCAATGGTTTTCCCCCTTGATTGTTTGGGTTCTCTATTTTAGGATTTGGATGGATATATTCCGAGTATCCTTGGAAGGTTTTCCATTGTTTGTAATTTTGGACCATGAATTGTTATCCTTAGTCATTACCCATGACCGTAGAACAAAAATCTCGATTCCAGGAATTGAAATATTTTCAAGAATGATGATGTTTCAAACCAAGAGGCTATTTCTCCAGACGTAATACTTTTATGCATGTGTCCGTATGTCTCGGATTTTTTTCTCTGATAATACCATTCTATCTTGAATAATGTGTGGGTTCACAATCATCCGAGCCCTTCATGCAATAAAAGCAGTAGTGAAATCCTCCCTCACAACATTGGTCTATTATCAATCCACGTATGTAATGTTGTGGATGAACAATGTACATTCCATAAAAAGGTACACTTGTTTTAAAAAAAGTAGTTATGTGAATGGTCTGACAGTTGCTGTTAAAAATTCATCTAAGTCTAATGTGCGAATGATCTGACAGTTGTACATATGGGAACAACCAAATTAGGTTCTTCCATAATGAAAATGATGACTATCGTGAATGAGAGTGAATATATTATCATATATAATGTAAAGATACCATGACTTGAGACCCCATGTATTTATAGTACTTGAAAAAGTCTTCCTTGCACACACAATGTGAATTACACACATGACAGAAAGTTTTACATCCACCTTCTAGAAAGCATTTGTCTCTTCTTTAGTTCCCTCAAAACCCGACCTTATATGCCCTATTAACCTATGATTATGTTAAGGGAATTTTTGGCACCAATTTTTAATTTATTCCACCAACATGCATATTTTTTCAACCGAATTCCATAATTTGACTTAGCGGTAAAGTATGAGAATCCTAAGGAAGCTGCTTGAAAGGTTAGATAGCTTCACACTGGACTTAAATCAAAATGGATGGACCATACATGATCAATGTGATTTAAAGTGTTATATTTTACTGTAACCAATACAACATGGAAAAGGTAAGTGCAATTTTTTTTGAAGGATATTGTGCAAGACTGAAATATGCACGCAATACTGTTACGCACACAATGTGATGTAAACTGGCCACTTATGCACTGAACTTCTTAAATTCATCCATTGAGAGATTATCCTATGTACTGAAGGGAACCCCTCTCTTTTCTGTGTAGCACTCTGTAATCCAAACTATAGCTCCCATGAATTCATAAGAACCCCCTCTGAGATGTGTTCATGTCATGTAGTCTTGATATTAAATCTGACATGACATGTTGCCCATGGGTCCTCCGTCGGGAGGTCCCACAAGAGCTTAACCCTAACATATTTCCAATTTCCTATGGGATGTTAATTTAAAATACCCCTATTGAATGCAAGGCATAACCGTATTGTAGTAAATATTTGACTGAAGACACCTCGTATTGAGAATAATACTTCAAAATTTAAGAAAGCCATTATACTAAATCCACATGTTGTCTTTACTCCGACACACCATGTTCATGCTCCTCTTGCATGCAACACCAATACCATGCATGCACTTCATCTGTGTGGACCTCCATACATGAGAGTAGTGATTAAATACTCTCTTAGGTAGTTTCCCATGTTGTGATTCCATACCATATGCTTGTAATCATAGGTACACTAAAATATATTGTTTCTTCTCATATATATGCTAATGTAGACCCCTCAGTTGACCATGAATCCAACTAACTCAAGTAGGTCATTTCATGTTCTTTTCTATCAATATATGTGGGTTAGATTACGTTATGTATGTCCAAAGGATGATGTCTAAGTCCTCATTATATGAGCTTCAAGAAGCTACACTATATAGCACCTAAATCATTATCAGAGGATGTTTGACAATCATTTATTCGTGAATGCAATGTTTTAGAGGTCCATAGAGAGGATATGCATAACATCCCTCTCATCTATCTTTCCCATTCCACTTCATTACCATTTGTGCCTTTAGAAGTTTCTATATAATCCATGAACTCCTCCCTTTAATCGTAAGTCCGAATATCCATATCTCTGGTCCAGTAGCCATGTGTAAACCCCACAAAATCCCTCATAGATACATTATTGATGAAAAAATCATATGTTATACGGTTACATGTGGTTTCTCACACTATGAATGAATCATGTGATATTAGTGTAATAGTTATAATTAAAACATTATTTTGTCTTCTAACCATAGATAATCCCTATCATGACTTTAGTTCACTGACCATGCATAATCACCATTCCCCTCTTCACCGAACTACATGTAATTTGATCATGTCTACTAAAATGGGTACGTAGGAAGCCACTCTGAGGATCAAACCCATCAACCCCCACAATCATTTTGTCCCATCTATTTCATTTCATTTCACTCTTCCATAATGACAATAAACGGTAACCTCCGAACAAAAGAGGTTTTGATCCCATTATGGTACGAATGAATCCTCATTCAGGTCCAATCCCAACCAATGTAAACTCTAGTGCTCCCTCCTAGATACGTACCCTCCTAATGTGACATATTCCAATTTTGGAACAAATAATCTATAACCCCCCTATGGTGTTATGATCCATATATTTGGGTAGCTAACCATGATTAATCCTTTCACACATCACCATACACCACCAACAATGAGTGATTATATTTTCAAGGGATACTAACCACACATAATCCCCTGGCACATCTATGGGTTGATATCCATTTTGTATACTCTGATTCTATGCATCCATCCTATACAATGTGGACATCGATCCCAAACCAATGGGGTCCATAATAATCCAACTTGAGGATCAAGAATATCACCTATTCCCATCCAAATATTCCCCTTATATCCTTATGTCTAATTAGTATAATTCTCCAACTAGGAGTTTTCACTTCCATCAGGTCCCCATCAATGCATTCATTATCGCGGGAAGCCTCCTTAGGTGTCCCACATCCCCACATACTGATCTATGTGGTCCATTATTACTTTCTAGAAGGATATATGTGAAACTTATTATAGGTTAAATCCCTTCACCTTAAACATTAAATTCATTTAGTCATTACTTCATCCATATTCATCTTGAAATTCACTCAGGAAACCACATCCTAGTGATATCATTCCACCCACATATTTGTTGTTCCTAGTAGTACTTGGGTATTTGACCCTGATCAATCTTCACACATCCTATCCATAAACCAAACGTTATCCTCTTGTGAATGGATTATGACCACATGTAATTCCCAAATCACCCATTTGAACTATGTGGGGTTTGATCCCATCTTCTCAACATGGTATATAGGAAGCCTCCTTAAGCTTCAATCCCAGCTAATGGTAAAGTATAGGATTCCCCTGTTAGGGGGAATTATTCCCTACTGTCTCCTTTTTGGTGACAGACCACCCTTTAAGATTTGAAATATTCATTTTTTGGGATACTTCATATATGGTTCTTACTTGTTAGAATTTTGATCAATCTATCTGGTTAACCTTCCAGATTCTCCCTTCAATCTATGTACCAATTTGACCTACATTTATATGTATTCTGATCATTCTCATTCGTCACCGCAAGACATTGAACTTTTGATAAACCCTTTGTAAAAGATGTGAATCCTAGTAAAACCTTATATACATGCCTATGAAATAAGATACACCGTGATCGACATGGGAAACCATGATATTAGGTTCCCTTGATAAGCCATATGATGAGGAAGAATACAGGTGTTCCAGTTATTCACAATCCAAACATTCCATCAATGCCAACATGACTACTCTCTAGATCAATGGTTTCTTCCTTAACATAACCCTTTGAAACATCCTAGAAGAAACAAGATAATTAATATTTTTTCACAAAGAGGTGTCACCAAGAACAAGTTTCATAATAAACTACTCAAATATACAAGGGATACCTAGTCTAGGAAACAAATTCTAGGGAGGAATCCATAGTAGAAGGGACCGTCATCCAATCAACATGTTTCAATCAAAGTGAAAACATCCTTGACGAAGCAAGGAATGCCACCTTCCATTGGGATGGTGGAATGTAGGGTACAATTTAGTAATCATCGAGAGTCAATGGTGAGGACCCACATGGTGGCACACCCCGACAGAAAGCATCAAAAACATTCACGTATCAGAATTTAAAAATAAAAAATGACATGAAAAAACATTTTATAGTATTAAATTAATATTTAATTAAAGAATTATTAAATATTGGGTATTGAAATGTATTAACAGGATAATAAATAATATTTTATGTTTTAAAATAATTATTTTAATATCTTTACATAGGTTCAATGTACTAGTTCCCAATAATGTTCACCAATTAACCTTATGTTCACATACTCATAAGCTAGAGCATGGAGATAAGTAGAAAGAGTCTAATATGTAACGTGAGGATACTATACCATCTTTATCAAAAAATCCCAAAAGAGAAAATAAATATGAAATATAATTAATATATGGAAATATTCAACTATAAATAAAATATAAGGATAGCAAATCAAAAACCTGGAAAATAACCATAAAGCAATCAAATAAATATTTGATTCCATACTTGTTCAATGTATGTAATGAAAAAACAATGAAAGGCCCACAAATACCATGTTGGTTATTAAATAATATTTTATTGTCTCGTTCATTATCTATCTAAAATCCCAAATCATCTATTTATCATTGGGATTTTTCCCATATCCTACCATGTAAACTTGATGTCTATTTGGGTACAAATCAGCCAATCTAAATATAGTGCGAGTACAACTCATTATGACACCAACAATGGATTCAATAGAAATATCATGTCAATAAAATTTTATGTATTTGGATGAACAATAAATGTCAAATGAAAAATCTAAACTTGATTCATCTTCATTAATAATTTTTCAACCACATAATCAATTCTCTAGCCCATGACAATGTATTAACCATACACTATAGGGATGTTAAAAATTCTACTTTTCATGGGTTTTCATTATGAAATATAATTCCCATTTTGTTCTTTCATCGGAGTAATATAGTATCAGTCGAGATACCAATGGGTTTACAACGAATAATTCAATGACCCATAACACATTGATCTTATTAATATGTAAATATTAATTGGGAGGTTATAAAGAATTAGTTTGTAACCCCATTGGGACGTCGTTCATTATTCACTCACCCACAACTCATTATGAGAATTCATGAATCAAGGAATCGAGAAGTAGTCTAGAAATAATTGGGTACCTACTGGTGTAGTCATGTACAACAAAATTAATTTATCATGAAATAAAAAATATCACACGTATATTAATATATATTATTATGGTTTAACATCATTAACGTATTTATTAATCATTAACATGAAATATCATCATTAAATTAATTACTAAAAGATATGGTTCTTTAAATTAATCATAATTAATAACATGAACAATTCCCTATTAATACATTCATCATAAATTACTAAACAACTATATAATTCGTTAATGATTGACAAATCAACCCCTTAAATCCCATTATGAAACCATGAAACAAGGATTTATTTTTATTCAAAATATTAACTATTTTACCTTTTCATCCAATATTTATATTTTTATGAATATTTGATGAACTATGGATTTCCATCATGAACAGTAATGTAATATAAAATGGTTCCAATAAGTTTCATAAAGTGTCCCATTATTTCATGGAATTCAATTGACATATTAATTTTTATGAAATTATTCAATGTGGAAATGAAAAAAAATCAAATAATAAATAATTGAAAATACTATGGGAATGATAAATTATACCATAAACCACAGGATCATTGACGAACACTCACAAAACATTAGCCTTCAATTTGACAGAAAATGGTCAAATTCATAGCATCAGAGAAGATATATTACCAAAACCAATGACCAAGATCCATAAAATTTATATTCATTAAAAAATATATATGAACCAAAAAAATTAAACAAATAGTATATCTTTAAATGGGAATTGTAATGAATGATAGAAGAACCCATTCAAGGAAAATATCAAAAACTGAATAGGTGTCCATTCCTCTACCACATCCTCAATTCATAATAAAAGGTGTTTGAGGAGACTAGGAATCCCCTCAAGAGACTCCATGAGAAATGAAAATCATATTAGGCCGATTAGGGTGATTATGGATATAATATAGTTCCATGAATTTTAAATTATATTTTTGGGGTATGAAATTGTATATTCATCATTTACTAGGCAGGCTATATAGTTTGAAAAACTGTGTTCCCTAGATGTATGCCCCAATTGTATGGGTCATACAGTTACTCTCTAATGGGTGTGAGGTTTGAAAAACCTTGTTCCAACCATGAAAATCACACATTAACAAGGGTAAAGGGTATATATGGGTAAGGGTGTGTGTTCATAGTAATCTAATGTTGTGTTCCCCTTCTAGTGGATCAAAATGGGGTTCACGGTTTCCTAGGAAAGACCAAATGGTTTTCCCCAACCTTGTTCCAACTATGCATAACATGATGTGAATATAAAAATTACATGTTCACCGAAAACTAACACAAAGAATGACCCAACCATTATTCAATCAATACGAGGAAATAAATTTCCTAAAATAATAAATATACATAATAAATTATTGTTAAATATCTAAAACATATGACATATCATCCTTGAGAACCACTCCCAAGAATCACTAAGGTTGTGTGATAAAAATGATATCCCAGAAGGTTCATAAACCTTATTTCCCATTCATGTTTTCTTTCATAACATGGACTTGTTTCTATACAAATCGAACAAAAAAATAAATTTTATTATCCCAAAATATTCTCAAAATGATCAATAATAAGAGATAGATGCTCTTTATAGGTTGCATCATACATAATATCAAATCACCAACATAGAACACATGATATGGTTTTGGTTGATAAATCCAAATCCATGAAACATTACAAACATTGTGCATAGAAATATACCTTTTTTAAGAGCCAAATGATATTCCACTATCCCACTATTATCTACAATATCAAATGGTCCAAAAATCATGGGTACCATATTTCCCAACCTTTTAATCTTATGGTGTCCTAGTATATTTTATTCTAAAAGAAATACATGATCACCAAATATAATCTCAACATCTCATCGATGTTGATCATTATAATACATTTTTATTGTCTTAAATTTATTATTACATTTTCTATGCTACTAAACATGTTGTAACATATTTTGGAAGACACTCAAGCCCAAAAATATTTACTCACCCTCCTAAATTCAATATATGGGTGATCTTCGTGGTCTACCATAATGTGACTCATAAGGTTCTATATGAATTGTATACTGATAACAATTTTTATTGGATAACACAAAAAGATCTATGTTTTTCTTCAAAGAGACCAATGAATCTAGGATGCATTCCCATATCATGTCCTCTAGCATCTAAATAGTATATTATGATTTGTAGTCTATATATCGGTGTAATGTTGTAATCATAAATACATGGGTACCTAACACGATCTGAATCATTTTCAAAAGATAAATGGACAACATGAATCACAATTTAGAACTATATTCCTTGGAACCCCATGAAAATATACTATCTACTGAAAATTAATACTCCCAACTAATCAAATGAGAATGTTTTTTCGGAATGGTAAGAAATGGGATACCATTCTCAACTAGGCCACAATCAACGATACCACGTCATTATTATCCATCATCTATAGAATCACTATAATAAAATACAAGTAAATTTAATCCAACATCAATTCCAAAATGGGTAAATGTTGTAAAATATCATCGGGACATTGATTCTCAGGCTTCACCGGGTGACAGGTATTTCATTATGCAACATAATAAACATTAAACCTCTTTCAGACCCATGCATCAATATTGTCGACATAGGTTATAATAAATTTTGGTAAAACTATGATGCACTGACCACTCCATGTCATGATACTCATGTATAATCTCCTCATTCCAAAAAATAGGCACAAAAACATGACCCCAAACATTTATGATATAATCCTAATGATGGTCCAATTTGGATGTAGCTATAAAAATTCAAGAATTTATTTCAATGTTAGACACTCTAGGTCCTCCTCTTACTTTTCCCTAATCTGGTTTTTGATTTTGGACTCAAATTAAAAGGATATAAGGTTTATCTATTCCCCTTATTATTTAATGTCCACATTCATCTCATAAAACAATGTCATATTCACCCATCAAATATTGACTATAGGAATGATTGTATCTATGCCTTTTGCCTCAAACTATTAGCAAAACTAGCTTCTTTTCCCGACATATTTTCGAGATCAAATTAAAATTAAATCATATATTCAACCGATATATACTTCTTGATGTCCAAATAATTCGATGAAAATATTTACTTGAATATTTTGATTAAAATAATGATAATAAACCATTCACACAAAATGTAATTCTACCATTAAATAAAAGTATTAACTACAATGGAATACCTGATATCATGATTAGAACACATCTATTCATGTACCCTACAATTTTTTGACCCATACTCCAGTTCTTGACACTTCTGTGTAAGTACTTCTCTATGTGCAATCCTAGATAAGTCACAAAACATGCTACAATCCGTACTTATATGTAATATGTTAAAATGGTGTAGCAGTTAAAATCCTCATAAACACTTTGAAGCAATTCTAGCATTCTCATAACCATTCATATTTGATACACTTATTCGTAATACATGATCACTACATGTACATGAAATAAAAGTCTTGGATAAACCTATAATGATGTCCCACTATTCGTTATAGTCATTGGTTATCAAAAATACTATTAGGATACTCTAAAGAAACTTCATCTTAAACATTATATGATATTAAATGGACACATTTATAATAGATAATAAAACAAATGATGTAAACATTTTTTCCCAAAATTGACTCATAAATAGAATAGTGTATAGACTATGTTTTCTACGTTTACTAATTATAAGGTCATTTTTATTTGGAATGATTGTCATGAGTCTTGGAGTAAACCAATATTTCAAACATTAAATATGCATAAATTGATCTATGTATGGGTTGAATATTCCGTTCATCAAAGATATAAACATAGAATATACTTTTTTCAATCCAAAATGCATAAAAATGAAATCATACAGTCAATAGCTACCCCTGAGTTAACTATTTGGTTTATGATAATGATTCACCCTCAAATTATGATTCTATAAACTCAAATCGATATGGGAGAACATACATGTAGTCTTAAATGGGTCAAAAATATATCTAATTCACCAAATTGGACACCGCTTCTTAGAATTAGTTAGATTCATCTTATTGTAATTGAAACATAAATAAAATGACTCTTAATCCTAATATAAAAATATCGAGGACCCCCAATGTTATTTTTTCAGATGGAAGAATCTCTTTTCAATCAAATAATCCACCTGATTATTATTCTCTTGAATCTATGAACGATTCATTTCTTATTATTTCATGGAAACTGGTTGATCCACCCATATTAGCTCAATGGTAAAATTAGCATATCTCTCAGGTGGTATCCCTAAGAATTCATCGAAAATAAATATTGAAATTAATGTACTATAATTTGAAATACACAATAATTCATATCCCAATCATACAGAAAATATATTTACAACATTAGTGGTATGATATCCTAATTTATGACGATCTGGTACTACTCGTCCTACCAGTATATCTGATTCTCCTTATAAAAGATAACTAATACACTTTTGAAAAAATGTTAATATCTAAGTGTAACAATTGATTTTTGGTTTGGTAAAATATGATTCTATACATACCCAAAATAAATTTAAAACCAGAAATTTCAAGAATATAGATATAAATACAAAAAAATACACTCAAACGTTTAGGCAACATAACCATCATATAAATATTTCCTTTAAATATACACCAAGAGGTGACTTGATCATCATAAAGTCTGTAAATAAATGTTCCATTAGGGTCAAACTATTGAAATTATATATAGATAAAAATAATGATAGAATTATATATCATGTATATAAATATAATAAATTTAAACTACAATAATAGTATATATAGTTTTCAATGGTCCAAAAACTCTATAGAAAAGTGCATGCTCAATTGTATTCAACTGAAATGATTCTCACACATGTTATCCAGTATTTTTCCCATTATCCTCACAACTCTATTGATATATGTTGTCTTTATATAATAGTCCATGACCATTATGCCATACAAGATGGCCATTATGATCTAACTACCCAAATGGTATGAAGTAGAAGTCCGCCATCTAGTATACAGGTTCATCCATTATTTACCCACACTAACCATCATTTGAGGGATCGTACAATACCTATGTATGTTTCCCAAATTTCAGCCTTCCTATAGATCTACAAATATTTAAGGAAATTTTCAATGAATGTGACCTGACCTATTATAGATGTAATAGTTCAATCAATTACTATACTAAGTAATTGATACTTCTCAATAGATAATTTTTACCACATCTCAATTCAATATTCTCAAAAAAAATCATCCAATAATCATAACGAATCCCATATGACCATCCATAATAATCCAAATTTTCTATATTGTAATCCTCATTTATGTTCTCCTAAGAAATGAGATCCTGATTTAACACCTCAAAAAACATCTTTAATCATAATATGTTAACCTTTTACATAATCTCAAATATATGTCTAACCTAAAATGATAAGGACATAGTATCCTCTCCAAATACAGTTTAGGGAAAAACAAATTCACATCAATTAAGCGATTATTATATTCCATCACATACACGCTTCGTTGGGTAATCCATATAAACTCTACTCTCCACTCTTATCAGGGTGTCTTTGGGTAATATTGTTCCGGGAACATATCTTGGGGGTACTTCTAAGCAAATCCCTCCAACGTATCACCTAGAGACTTATTATCCCAAAAAAATATACTCTTTTTCTTAGAAAATATATGTATAAAAACCGAATATTTTCTTTGAAGGATTATTTGAATAGTTAGAAATTTTATAGATCGACTCATTATATAACTCATCTCTCTCATGTACACTTCCTTCAGTGAATGTCAATGGGTTCTATAACTCTAAATCTCATGTCAGATCTAAAATATTCTAACCAACCCCAAGATTAAACCTTACAATAATTATATAAGGCATGAAAAGTTATCTGAGAACACATATTCTACCCCTTCACCTATAACAATTTGGAATATTTATCTCAGTATTGGAGGCACATTTTTTGCAATGTCCATCCATAATCTAATAAAAAAATTCATTATTGTTTCATGAAAATGTAATGAAAAATAAAACATCTGAGGACACATAACACACCATTAATACATTTACATAAGGCAAATTCAAAAAAAAATCTATAATAAGTAGTCTTATGAACACCACCACATGATCAAAACTGATGTACATTAACTACTCTTCATCATACCATACATGGTCCTTTCCTAACACTGGTTAATAAATCATCAATAATAAAAAAAAATTGGAATACAATTTTTAAACAATTTCAAATTACTAAATTTATAATTATCTACAATTTTCAATCCTTATTAGGAACCATTTCATCTTAAATATATAGATCAAATGAAAATAATTTTTCATTCCCAAAGACAAACATATAAAATTCATTTCAATGTCTTCCAAACATAATGCATGTTGCATAAATTTGTAGGTACCTATAAAAATAAATGAAAACTGAACTCTCGTTCCATAATGGGATATGAATAAAATAATAGAAAAATAATAACATCACTCATCAACTTATTTTTACACGATCAAATGACATAAAAATTTATTATTAAACATTATGAACAATAATCTCATATTGGGATTTTGGGATTTCCCCCACACACGTAGCTTCTACTCCCACGCAGGAGCTTATGAACAAAAAAGAATTCATCTTAGTATAAAATATTCATTTCAAAAATAAAAATATTATTAAAATAAAAAGAAACCCACCATTGATACTACTTTGTAACATGTTTCCATTAGTTCCAAATACTGGTTCCATGTGTTGGTTTTCCACACGACCTCATGTGCCCCTCCCCATACACCATAGGCCTCATTCTAGAAGTGATGGTCTAATATGTAATATTGAGAGTCAATATAATATATTTCATTTCATCCCAATATGATAAATAAATTTCCAATATTAAAATGATAAAATAATAATCAATAATAAACTATAAAATAGTTGAAGAAATCCGAAAATATCTAAAATGATCATAAACCAGAGCATTAAATATTTATTTCCATAGAAGAGACAATTTTCTAATGAAAATCCAAAACGAGGGTGTAATAAATTCTATCATGTGGGTCTCGACATTATATCTACTTCATGCATCTATGGTCAATCATGAATCCCAACTCATCCTCCTAAAATAGTTCACATTCCCCTTTCCTTCCCTATATACATGATGTCTATTTTGGTACCAATCATGAATCATATGTTCCATTTGACTATATCTCAGTAGGCTTCAATGAACAACATATAATGTAATTTCATTTCTATAACAATTTATGTAGATATATAAATAATAATGATCTAAATTGAAAAGGTAAACATGTTTAAAATTTCTATTCTTTAGTGAACCACATCATTTCTTCGTTGGAACATGATGTATTCTACTCTATACACCACAAATATATTAAATTTATATCTTTTCATGTGATTTAAAAATGAAATTAAATTTTAATTTCATTCATGCATCGAGGGGCCAACACATCAATCTCATAAAACATTGGTACATAAATAATTTTACCCCCATCCAAAATTCATTGTTCATATTCATAAATAAATATTCATTGGAGTCATAGAGCCGCATTTTGGCACCCCGTCTCTTCTTTGAGGAACATTCCCTCACTCCAAACACATTTGTCCAAAATGAGTATTAGTGGCACATTGCAGTCATCTATAACCACATGTTTAATGGGAGCTTCAATTCCTCATACACACCTCATTCATCAATAAATTACAAATACCTAACATAGACACACATAGATATATATATATAAATGATCAAAATCATTAACCTTCACATCCACCAGTCACATCCTATAAAATCATTAAAATTTTCAATGAAAACAATGGCTTGGTAAATTAATCACAAGGATTAACATGATTATTCCCAAATTAACACATTCATAATAAATTAATAAAATCCTTGGTAACCCTACAATAGTAAACCAACATACCCTATAAATATGACAATAAAACAATCAAACAGGGATATCACTCAATTTAATCAACCCACAATTTTCCCTTTTCATTATTTATTAATAATACAATAGATGTTATCACACCCAGTGGGAAGCCATCAAGAATGGTAAAATTATGTTCAAAATGTCCATTGGAATCCATAAAGGATCTCAAAATATAAACTATTTCAATTCACATCATAATTGGGAAGAAATATCACAATGTAACGAAGTAATGGAACTAAAAAATGAGGCCATGATAACAACTATCTTAAATATTAATTTTACATCATACCATAGTATCCTTGACACATTCTAACCACGCAATTTCCCAAAAATAAATGTATGATTTTCATATTGACCATGAAAGTGAAGATCAATTAAAAAATGATGAGAAATATCCAATAAACAATATATGTTATATCAAAAATCTAAAACATTACCAATGGTGGAAATCATCTATCTTCAACGGGAAAGAATTAAGAGAGTGATAAATACACAATAATTGAAGAGAGCATGTATTAGAAGGGGTTTTAGGATCCTAATAATCATCTCAATATCATACATGTGGAGTTAAATACTTACTAGGATTAGTGACATATACAAGATATATTATCCAAGCCTTTAAAAAAATTATTAATTTTTTTGTTGTTTAAAATCACACTTGAATCATTTGAATGAGGACCTAATGGTTTGACAAACCATGCATTTAATTGTGCACCAATTATATTTCGAGTGAAGAGTTACACAATGGTGGTTGAAAAAAATATGTGTTAATTGTAAAACATACATTTTTATAAGGGTGTATGGTTTGGAGGGATTGTTTTCACATTTTGGAAAAAACATGAACCACATTTAAGTGGCTCAAAATGGCTAACCAAACTTCATGGGGAAGCCACATAGTATCCCAAAAGGTTAAATAATATAGATTATTGAAACATGCTTTCGAATTTATACCAGTTCTCTTAAAACAACACTAATGCAATACCCAACCAATTTACGATCAAATCAATGGTAATAAATTCATTGAAAAAAACAAAAAAACATCTAAACAATTGTTGAGAGCATCAAATAATATTATATTATTATAAAAAATTTATGTATTTTATAATTTATCATAGATTTGTTTTGATGTAATATAATATTGAGGAGATGAACTTATGTTATAGTCTCAATAATTTCTAATATTATTAGTTATTAAATTTCTATAAAGAAATTTCATTATCTAACGTTTTAGAATATCATGAATATTATTATACTCTACTTAATTAGGTAATTTTCATTTAAAAATGCTTTTTCCTCTCTTTGGTATATTTAATGATTGATAAAATATTTTGAAATAAAATAATTTTATATATTGTTTTCATGGGTATATTTTGAATTCATTTCTTGGTTTTCATTAAATATTTTTAAAATATATTTTAATCTTATTTTATGATTGGTTAATGTTATTTTCTTCAAAATTTTAATTTCGGACATAGTTTTTTCAAAGGATTGTACTTATTGTATTCATAATTATATAATTTTTAATATTTATCATAAAATTTAATGTAGTTTGTGTTTTAATTTACATGATATGAATATAATTTCCTTCCATCACAACTACTCAAATAGTTGAAGCATCATTTTCAAGAATCTATGGATGTTTTTAATGAATTTTTTTCCATGAAATATTTTAAAAAATTATATTATAAATAAGATATTTCATGTTGAAAATGTTATTTTTTTGATGAAATTTATTTTTGATATTTTAATGTTTTTTTGAAAGTATGATTACATAAATTGATTAAAAAATAAATTAATGTGTATATGACCATCACTGCCATTATTTTTCATTACCTAGATGGATTAGGATTTTTATGAGAGATGTTTATGAAAACCATTTCTGTATATGAGTTATATTATGATGAAATGTTGATATGTTCATGTAACATGTTTCTATTCCAAACGACATATTTATAATGAATGACTAATGATATTTTTTTCCACATATAAAGGAGTAGGTTTTTGTTATGGGTGGGCCTCAAATTTTTTAGTCTTCAAATGAATTATGTAATGATTCAAACCCCATGAGATAATATATAATTGAATGTGTTTTGAAACCTATTTTTTATGGACATAGTCTATATCGATAGGCTTGAGAGTGAATCATTACTATGTATATAGTGAAATGTGGAGTGAATCTAATCAACTATGATAGCCTTGAATGTGATCCTAGACTCATGAAATGATTTTATGTGATTATGTATATTCCACGTACTTATTTAAATTTTAATCTCACATGTATTTTTTTATTTTAATCCCTCATGATCCATGCCATCTGAACTGCCAAAATTTATTCCATGATCAAATATTTTATTCTATGATATATTGGATTTGGATTCTTTAAATGTTAAATTTTGTTATTATACCAAAAATATCGTGTTATGTTTATTTGATCATTGATATCTTCCATATTATCATTACTCTGAATATTAGGTCACATTTTCTTATTGTTTATATCCCCATGTAATTATGGAATATTTTATTTATGGTATGTCCAGGGTGTGTACTATAGTTTGGATTTTTTGGGAATGAATGAATATAGGTGTAAATATCCATTAAAGAGTTTTTATATTATACCTCACTCATAATTGTGGTGAATATTGAATACTCCCTTATTGTGAACATAGTTAGACACCATCATGATATATTTAGGGGTAAATTAAAAATTTAATCACAATCCATTAGAAAGTATTTTAATAGATGAAGATCATGAATGTCCTTAGAAAAAAATGGTTATAATTATTTATAATTTTGTTTATTGATTTTGAAATATTATGAATTATTTTTATAGTTATATTATATCTCATTTTGATTTTTAGGCTCAACATAACAATTTTGATTTTAAGAATAGAATAATGATAGTAGGATATGTATCAGTGGTTACATCCATAGTAAATTATTTATTTATATTATTTGTTCATTGACATTTAAATACACTTATATAATGAATCTTTTCTAGGGTATTTCGTTAATAGACTGAATAATTCGATTTTATGTTATTATGAAAATATCCTACTTGTATGTTGATCACATCTAATGTTGACCTATCCCCTCCAAAATTATTAATAGGGAATGTGATTCCTATAATTTTTTTAATTCTCTTTCTAATTTCATTTTATATTATCATAGGAATAGATTTTATCTATTAACATATATCCACTATAAATTTATGTTGAATGGAAGTCACAATTGAAATTCCTAACCTACCCAAGATCATCGTATTTGTGAGGTTGATTATAAATTTCATGTGTATGATTCATTGGGATTTTAGGTATTTCTTTCTATTCATGAATATATTTTTTATGAAATTATTAAGGAGAAACACAAAATATAATAAATAATTATTATTACGGATTATTCAAATTTATCTCTAAGTGATGTTTTTAGTACACCCCAAATAGTGACATTTTTTTAATAAAAAAACATAGAGGAAGACATATTTTGAAAATACAAAATAGAATTATCAAGATTGAGTTAGATTTAATGAAAAATATTCTATAAAAAATTAATAACAAGAAATTTATATATTCAAGTGATTGCACATTGGCGACACTTGTTCATTTTTTTAAATAGAATGATGATTCGTTATGTCTTTTCATTACATGTTTATAACATTAAAAGATAACAACAATGACCAATTATCATATACCCCATCTCATATATCTATTTGATAAATTATCAGTACTACAATATTTTTCAATGATTGATCATTTTTCATGATATCTTCATTTGAGAGTGATCAATGAGGATATACTAATGATAACCTTCTATATAATGTATGGTATTTTTTATTTTTTAGTAATTCCATTTTGAATTTTCATTTAACCTACATTAATAATGGATTTATTTAATATGGTATTTAGATATCACCATGGTAAATTTTTAAAGGTATTTATATTAGATATTGTCATAATATTGAAGATCATGTGAGAACTATATGAACATTATAGGGTTTTTATATTGATCAGAAAGAATGATATCTTATACAATTAAATTTTTATAATTCATAGTATTTTTAGATTTGGGGGATACTTGATTTTATTTGTGTCAGATTTATCCCTTTGATACAATACAATAACCATGTTTACCCATACATATTCTATGTTAATTTGTAAAAATTCATGTAGTTAAAAAGAATGTTGGTTAGTTGAGGTGTTATTACACTACCCATCTGTGGATAAAGTTATTAAAATTTTACTGATTAATTGAATAAATCACTTGTACGTTGTCTCATGGAATATGATATTGTGATAGCTTATGCCTCAAAAAAATTAATTTTTAATGAAAAAAATTATCTAAATCATGATTCTTTTGTAGTTGATGTAATTTTTTTTAAAATATTGAGGAATTTTCATTATGATCAATAGTGTGATAAATTTAATGTGAATAAAATACTAAAGAATATATTCATATAGGAATAGTTTAAAATGTAACAAATGATATTTTTGGAGTTCTTTAATGATTAGGAGTCCTGAATACTTTACAACCCTTATGAATTGAACCAGGTTTTTTATTCTCTGAAATTGAAATATCATGATCTATTTTCCATGTTCATAAATGAAAGTGATCATAGATTTATAGATTTTCCAAATATAGATCTTGAAACCATAAATAAAGAAGTCATATTAAATATATATAAGATAAATGATCAACCATCTAACCATGTAAGGTGTAGATGCAGGATGTGGTACTACAGTAGAAGGTCATAAATGTTCCTGAATTTAGTAATGATTTTTATGGTATTATAAAATTCATGAATATAGTATTTTTTTTATCAATAAATTATCTCAAGAAATATTTTTCTAATTAATCTCAATGTTATGTAATCCATAATCCTCATAGTAGTAATTATATGCACAAAAATTTGAATGACTATTACCAGTGGGATTTCCTAATGATATATATTCTTGTGTATATATCTATGTTCATGGAATTTAAACATTTTATTTTTGATAGTTATAATTCTATGGTAATGTAACAACTAATTACCATACTATAAGGAAGATATGAAAGATCAATATCCTCAGATCGGTTGATTTGGACTCATCATGTTCCTCCACGAGGCCAGTGAAAAATATTATTAGAGACTTATTTCTGGGTTAATATAGAGGTATTATAGGAGGTACTATAATAGGTATTGTATCAGGTACTATCTAGTACAGTAGTATCTAGAACTATTCATCATTTTTGGATTTCTGGAATCTAGTTTGATCTTTGAGTCCTTCACGACCTTCGGGCCACCCATAGTCTTCCGAAATATAATGCTTTCAGGACACCTAAAGGCATTTGGTAAACCTAAAGAACATTTGGGCTACATCAAGGCCTTCGAGCAACATGAAATTGTCCTTAAGGGTCTATGAATAATCTACAAATATTATGCTATAGATGAATATTCAAAGAATGTATATTCACCAGAGTAGAGATAACTGATATAGAATAATGATATTGAATGAAAATTTCCACCAGGTTCAGAATATGAATGGATGGGAAGCCTAAATGAATAGCCATGTGAAGGTGGATTGCAAATATCATGATGAATACAATAGGGTGGATCAGTTTCATGCATTTAAAGTGTAGATGAATACCTTTAAGTCCTTTGGGTCATTTAATTTCATGAAGCCTATGGGCCATATTAGGGTTTCCTTCAACCCTCAAATGAGGTATTATAAAAGATTAATAAAATTATATGGACTTAGGGAAATTCATATTATAAGGAAAATATGAAAAATTCAAGATAGATATTATTTTTTACACCAGGAAAAATATAAAACCATAAAATTATATATGATATATAAAACAAACATATGAATTCAAAACATATAACATAAATTTTATATAATTTCTCCCCAGATCATCTTTCCCTTATATAAATATATGACGTGGTTTTTAAACATGGAGTAGTTCCTTATCATTAATTAGATTGAGGTCTAATGATTAAAATAATGTTCATGAGATGTGTTTAGAAATATTTTGATTTTGATTTTAGTATAATTACTATATATCATCCCAAGATAGATGGGTTTTTAGGTCTATCCAATCTTAGGAAAATATGTTGAGATATTTATATATGTATTTTAATGGCGGTTGGGATACAGTCAATCCTTTAGTTATTTTATTGAAAAAAATTCTGAATTAAAATTGATTGTTAATATTATATTTAAGATAGGATGATTATAAGTATAACAAGTTGTAATGATGTTGGAAAGGGAAATCTATTTGTTCGTGCATTGGTTGAAGATATTATAGATATGTGTAATTGAATTTAGTAGTACTTAAGGGATTATCAATGTTAATAAAAAAATTATTCATAAATTCAATTATGAGATATATAGTTTGAAAAATGTAACATTTTATTTTAACAAATATCTCCGTAGAAAATAGTTATGATATTTGGATGTAAGCGAATGATGATCCCTATATATATATATATATATATATTAGTCACTTTCAAATTCATTATCAATTTAAAGCTGTATATTATCATATGGATCAACCACTGAACCTCTCTAAAGGTAAAAATTTGTTCCATGTATCTCTCCTGGGGAATTATATTCCTCATCCTAAACATTTAGTAAACTCTTAGTCTATACCATTGGCGTAATATATCTCTTATGTGGGAAGACCGTCAGACATTCATGATCATATAATAAATGTTATATGGTACATGTCCACTCACATGCACTATGTCCTACATCAAAACAAAAATTAAGAGGAAATAATGTGGGGTCTATTGGTGTTGGTGGTTAATAAGTGTTGTATTTTTTTATTTAATTGAAATAATTTTTTTATGAAAATTCTATTATGGTGGATGAATATAATAATCTACGATTTTATGATATATTTCATTTAAAAAAATTGATATCCTTCTTTTTATGCACCAAGGATTTTTAATAACCTCTGATAAATATATTATTATTTACATATATCCAAAATTTCGTTGTAATTAAAAATGATTTAATAAATAGGAATAAAAGAATTACGATAAAAAGTATATTTTTTAGATATTATAAATTTTTTAATAAATAATTACTCACGATTTAGTAAAATATTTTTATGCTTTAAATTTTTTTTACCCAGTCATGGTATCCATTTCATATTGTGAGAAAATATTAAAATTAATTTAAAATATATTTATGAAATTTATTTGAAAAAATACATCCTTATTTATATCATCGTATAAAAATTAATTTTGTGAGAAATTTTATGATATTTAATTTTAGAAAAAATTCATATTGAGAGTCATAATGAATTATGTTTATTGAATCTATTTTTTTGTTGAACCATATACAAAGAGTTAATTTTTTAAAAATTTATTTAATTTATAATTATCTCATTATAAATTTTTTATTATCCAATAAATTCCATTGGATTCTCATTTCATCTAATTTTTGTTTAAAATTTAAATATGCATTAGAATACAATATTTTTTGGATAATCACATTCCATCTCGATTTTTCATGTTTAATTTTAAATTAAATAATCTCACCTATAAGAATTTAATAAGTATTAATTATTTCTATATTACGAATATGGATTATTCATATATTTCAAAATAAATGACACCATGAAAAATATCATTAAAATTTAGTTAAAAAACATAGGTGAAGCCTTAAAATAACAATATAAGGCATCATTAAACTATATTATATTCTTCAAACAAATATTATGATTATATCTTTAAATAATATATTTTTATTCATTATTTTAAATTTGGGAAACCCGTCTTGATTTATGTAAAGATAAGTTATATTTATTTCAAGTCAAAAAATTATTTGGGTCTCTGTGTTTAATGGAATGGATTGAAGATTAAATTTGGTTTTTAATTTATCATAATGTATAAAAAAGTACTTTTTTAAATGTTAATATTCATTTAGACAAATTTATTATTTATATAATTTATAAATGAATTTTAATCTAAAATACATTTTTTCCTAAAAGATGATTTTCATACATTTCATATTCATGTATAAAATGTTATTTATCTCATTTATAGAAATTAAAATTGAAAATCTAGATTTAAATTTATTAATATTTTTTTTAATAAATACCATTTTCGTTATTTGTTATATAATATTGTTAGTATAGAAAAAATGTTTACTGTAAATAGTTAAGGTTTAAAGGAGTTTAATGTGTTTTAACTATGACATAAGATCTAAAATCTAATTAAAACAAATTGAAATGTTATTGGTTGAGTATATTTTGATTTTATTCTTATTTTTTAATATTTGGATTCCCTTCATAATCATTGTAGGATTATGATATATATATTATTTAATATTTTTGGTATTTAAAATTGTACCAATTCCCTCTCCTATAAAAAAATATCACTTATCCTCTATTTTCAAACATCATGAGACTTATATCCCCACCAATACCAACATTAGTACTTTAATAGCTCACATTACCATGTTATAAAAATTATATGATTCAAAAATTCATTAGAATCATTTTTTTATTTTATAATACAAAAGATGATTGTAACCAACATGCTAAAACACATAGTCATGTCCATTCATTATAAATTATTATTATAATTAAGATAAATAAATGGTATAATATAAAAATAATTACTTTTGTTTCATAAAAATTTTTCATTGATATTTTTAGGATCTAATAATCATTATCCATAATTTTTATCCAAAATAAAATAAAAACAAATTTCCATTCATAGTTACGACTTACCGTCTTCATGTATGTTTTTAATTTTTTTCATCACCATTTTTATTGTATAGTGAAAAATAATGATCATAATATAATATATTATATTTGTGATATTATAAATTTTCTAAATGGATAAAAAATTATTTACATTTAGGTTTTTTTATTCTTTATAAATTTAATATAATGTCATTGAGTAAGATCAGAATACCCTATCCAAGAATAATGCTAATATTTTTTCAATATATAAGATATTTGTATAACATTAAATATATATATTATTTATATATATTATATTTCTATCATGAATGAATATGTGTATATTATTTAACCATGATTATAATTACAAATTTGATCTTTCGAACATAATCTATTATAAAAAATAAAACATGGAATACCCAGAAATGATGATTTTGATAATAGATTATTTATTTACGGGTGTTGAAATGTTATATTCGGAAAACAAAATATATTATAATTTTGTCAAATGTTATGATATATAATTTTTTTAAATATATATTGAGTATAAAATATGTTATATCACTATAAAAAATATTCATACTTGAGTTAAGTGTGTTATTTTAAAATCTCATTATTTAATGTGATTGTTCTTGATTATGATATAATGATCTAATTTCAAGATCCATCTCTAATTATTATAATAAAATTCTGAATACAGTGGTCATTCATGTTATTATAAATATATAATACCATTTTAATATAATTGCTAGTTAACATGACTGAGAAAATGATTTTAGGGAAAACATACTATAGTTCCCCTTTGTTCAGATATATTTTATAATCTACATCCAATTTTTATATAAATATTTTCATTGGTTTTTAATATTATCTAATTTGAGAGTTTAATGTCATTTTTACACATATTTAACTTTTTTATATAATTTTTTATAATAAATATTATTATCAAATTTTAAATGAGGTATTTTTTATATTTATCTAATAAATGATAATGAAATATTTATTTTTACATTTTTATGATAAATGGAAGTTACACCACCAAGGACACAGAACGATTTGAATATTAAATTTCAATTTTCCATTGTTATTTTAAATTATATGTATTTAAATATTATTTTTAGATATTATTATAATATATATAATTGATTTCAAGATGAATATTGTATTTTCCTAATGAAAATTTTCAATGATCTATTAGTGTCATTTTACATCTATTTTTACATCATTTTATGTCACATTTCCTATATTTTGGATATAATTAAAATATACAATCCTTCATACCTATGTGAATGTATTATTATTAGTATTTTATTCGGATTTATATGAAAAAAATTATTTTCCACGACTACTACTATGTAGAAATTTAAAATTATTGTGAAACCTATTTACATTCACAAATTTTTAATATATGATGACTTATTAATGATATTATGGAACAAATATTAATGGGTTTTGGTTATGTTGTTGATTGTAAAAATGTTACAAAGTACCTTAATTAATTCTACAGTGATAGATATCTCATAAAATTATAATCTATTTAATGGGGATTGAAGACAAATTAGTATGAGATATTTTCCATAATGATATTTTGGGGTGTGAAACATTACTGTGGATTTGATGGAATTATTAGTGAAACCATTACAATATAATATCCTTTGTAGTGATCCCTAACTAAATAATTGGTTTTTTATGATTAATTTTATAGAACAATCATAACATAATGTTATGATCTCATAAATCATGTTAATTAATTCATATATGTTAAATGTATCTTATGTTGACAAATATAATGATATTATCCATTAAAATGAATATTTATTCTATGTGAAAGGATTTAATAACGATAATATTATGTACTCATATGCCTATGCACATTTTACTCTTACGTGATCATTTATATCTTCCATGTTTACCCTTACTAGGAATAAGTTCTTAAGATTTCTTATGGTTTCATTCCCTCTATTCTGAAGATATATTTTCAGGATGTTATATTCAAGAAGACTAAAATATTGGATTATATTTATATATGATGTTTTAGATAATTCAGTAAATAATAACACTATGTATCCAGTATCTAAAGACAATTTTCCTTTATTTCTTTTAGTTGTGTACATATATAATATACTTAATATTCTACTTTTATGATAAAATGTATATATAAGAAAAGTGTGACTCAAAATATTATTTCTATAATGTAAAAAATATAGTATAATACAAATTATGATGTAATCTTACAATATTAGGAAAAATACATCTATAAGTCAATTATAAATTGAACGGATTTTTTTATATTAAAAATTTACATTGAGAATAATGGGTTTCTCATATAAGATTAATTGGAAAACAATATAACATATTATTCAATTCAAAAAAAAAATCATTTTAATGTTTAATATAATTCTATGTTTTGGAATGACCCAAAATTTTTAAGAGCTTACTTATGTTTTAAATTGGTATTTATGTGGCAGTTAGATCCCCCATCTATTAGTGGTGAGAAAAACATAATATTTATTAAATAAACATAACATAATGTGACTATGTGTTTTCCATGTCACCTTTCTCTTAATATAGCGATGTATTTTGTGTAGGGTGAGAGAAGGTTGATATTACATCAACCACTATAATAGAAACTAGTTTTGACATTAATCTATCCCTTTATCACTAGAAATATTACATTTTCTATTACAATATTAACCATTATTAGACGTTTTTACCTATTGTATAAAAATTTGAATAAAATCAATGTGATCCTATTTAGACAATTTTCACCAATGAATTCTAAATTTTTTTTCATATTAAATTAAAAAATGACATAAAAATAATTTTATTATGATAATTTTTAAATATATTAAATATATTTTTTGAGAAACGTATTACTTGAATTATAAATATCAAATTTAGTTCAATAAATTATTATAAATATTTTAAAATATAAAATATAAATTTTAAAAATTGGTAAAAAAGAAAATTAAAATATTCATTAATTTATATGTTCTACTTATATACTAATATATTCATAAATGTCAATTTTTCAGAAAATTTCACAAGTCTCCTTCAATGAATATTTTCATAGATATCTCTAAAAATAAATGATTAGTTAAATTTCAGGTATAATATCCAAAAATTTATTCAGCTAAAATTAATTTAGGTAATGAAATTTAATTTTTTTTGACAGTGATAATAAATTAATGTAATAAATATTGTTTTTATAAAAAAATGAAATTTCTTAAACATTAAGTGGACTCAAAAATATATCATACAAAATTATAATTTAAAATATGTTGTTATATTATTTCTTATATATCATAATATTTTTTATTAATTCAATTAATTCTATTTCGGTAAATATAATATACCTAAAAATGGGTCTATTAAATGAATGATTACATTTATTTTAGATAAATGTAATCGAATAACATTAAAATTAGTTTTTCATGTTCTAAAATTTAATTTGGTTATTCCATTGAAATTAAATTATTCGTTTAATCTGTATGTAAAGGATATAATATTTCAATTATAATACAAATATGTTTTCCAAAATCATTAATGTTTATATATTTTAATATTAATCTAATATACTTTTATTTAATTTTGAGTAATATTATATAAAATTTAATATATAACAAACCATAAATTCAGTATTCCTAATGAATATGTTTCCAATAACCATGTCTAAAACAACCATAAAATTATTTACCATATTAATAGTGGCCATATATTCAATAGAAAAATATAATTCTATTATGTTTATATATATCCAGAGTAGATATATTTCATTTCGAAATACCAATTCCCTAGTTTTCATTTTAGTGCATCACGCTGATGGGTTTGAATTTTGAGAACGTGCGCCACACGCCCTCTTTGCCTTCGTCCGTTGGGGTGGCGATTCGTCCCCCTCCGCCGGAGGCGACGGACCGCCCTCCCTCTATGGACAAAGCAAACGCTAGTCAAAAGCCCTCTGTTAATAAAGTCCTGCTCCGATCTCCTCCCCAGCAGCCACCTTTCCAATTTCTGGCGGTCTATATGGAGTCCACCAGTGTGGTTTTTATGAACAGTATTCTTGTCTTATCCTTGCCGCCTGCGTCTTTCGAGGAGGCTTCCTCACTGCTCCGTTGGTCGCTCGTCGCTCGCTTTGGGGTTGAGAAACCTCTGAAAGTTCTCTTCCAAGCTATTGTTCATAGTTGGGGTTTGGATCATCCTGCAAGGATTTCAGATATCAGCAAGAAGACTTTCTTAGTCGTCCTGGAATCCAGCTAGGATTTTGTACAATCCTTGGCGAGATTCCCTAGATCTGTCAACCGCTGGCGTTTTCATCTCTCCATGTGGTCTTTGGACATCCATCAAGGCCGATAATCTCTGATTGATGTGGTTTGGGTCACCCTCCCGGGTCTCCCCTTACATTTTCATAATATGGCATTTCATGAGGAGATCAGGAACACCTTTGGTGAGTTCTTGAGTGCGGACGACCGGAACCTGCACCTGATTGATACTGCTTCTACCGCATTTTTGTGGCTTTGGACCTTTCGGCACGCCCCCCCCCCCAGCTTATCCTCCGAGTCAGGGACTCACTGGAGTGGTCCCAACGGCTCATCATCCCCTTGGCGGCCCGCTTCTGCGGCTTCTGTCACATCCATGGCCATGTGTCTTCCGACTGTATGAGGATTTTTTTCAATCACATCCCCTCAAAGAGACCACATCATTATGAGAGAACTGAATCATCCTCTTCAGCGGCCTCCCGGTATGTCTCTGCGGTGGCCCCGGACTTCCCCCAACCCTAGGCCCCGACCCCTCTCTTCTCGGACACTTCCCCTCCATCCTCTCCTTACTCCCTTCCTCCCTCTTCCCTTTCTCTCCTTCCTGATGCTCCTACGCCCCCCCCCCCCCATGCATGGCCCTAATCCCCGCCCCGCCCTCCACATCCTCACTCCTGCTTCCCCCTTTGGATCCTTTGTTTGAGTGTGCCCCTCCCTTCCCCCTCTCCTCCCCACCCCCCCAACTTAGCTCTGGTTCCTTTTTCGTGGGCCTCCTCTCCTCTGGACATTCTTCCCCTTTCCCTGGCTAGGCCGTCTGCTCTAGTCCAGCTGTGGTCGCCAGTCCCCGCTTGTTCACTGATCCCCACAGCTAACTCCTTTGAGGTTTTATCACTTGTGGAGGACCCTTCTCCTCCATTCCATGCATCCATGAGAAGAGGTTTCCCTCGCCTTGTCCCTATAAAATCTTTTAGCTCACCCCTCTCCCACAAAACCTCACCTAAGAGAATGATCAATAGATCTCAAACCAATGCTTCTCGTGCTCTCCTGTCGGAGCCATGCCAAACGCCCTCGCCTCCCGGGATAAGTACCAGGCGTACCCTCTTCCAATGATCTCTCTCGTCATCTGGAATGCTCGTGGTGTTGGGGCCAGAGTGAAGACGAACTTCCTCTCGTATGAGAGGTCTAAATTCAACGCCTTTATTGTTGTGGTCCTGGAGCCTAAACAGTGCCCTTCCAATATTGGTGAGTTTTCTAAAAGGATTGGTTTGTGCCATTTTTTGCATGGAATCCCGCTTAACCAATACATCTAGATTTTCTGGCTTTCTGGTTTGAGTTTCGATCTATTGGCATCTTCTGATCAAAACCTCTCAGTCAAGGTGATGGACGGAAGCCTCACCTTCTTTTGCTCCTTTGTCTATGCCAAGTGCGATGCCAATCAGCAGGAGTAACTCTGGTCAGATCTCAACCTCTTCAACCCGGGGGAGGTTCCATGGATAGTTGGTGGCGATTTAAACACACCAATGAATTCCTCTAAAAAGAAAGGTGGTGTATCCTTCCCCCACAATGATAGGATGTGCTTCTCATCCTTCACTGCACGCGAGGGGCTCCTTAACCTCAGCTTCACAGGGGATAAATTCACATGGTACAACAACCAGTGAGGGAATAGGAGGAACTAGTTCAGACTCGACCGCTACCTGGGTAACCTTCATGCTATCTCGGATTTTCAGAACACTTAGGTCTCTCACTTGTTCTGAGCACTGTCGGACCACTCCCCCTCCTTCTTCTCTTGTGACAGGGCCCCCCAAGATTGAGGCGGTTCTTTTTCTCCAACGCATGGACTCGGTACCCAAGCTTTCTGGAGATAGTGGACCTTTCCTGGAACATTCCTTTCCAACAAAGAAGCTGGGTGAGGCATCACATGAAACTTCGACGTTTGAAACAGGCCCTTCTGGCTTGGCCCCTATCCCTTGAACTCAACAATTCGGAAAAAGATGAAATTTCCAAAGACATAGAGAGTAGTTAAGTTTCCTTGGATGATCAATGGGATGATAATACCTTTTCCACCCTTTGCCTCAAGAAACAACGTCTTAATGAGATCATTCTGGAATAATAGAGGCGCCTCTGTGAAAGTGCCCGTGTCTCCTGGCTTCGAGCGGGGGATTGGAGCACTGCCTACTTCCACGCCTGCCTGAAGGAGAAGATCCGGGCTCATGTGCCCAAAATCAGGCTCTAGGATGTCTCTTTTACTAGTGACTCGGTGGTTCTTGGTGGTATGGTTCTTTCCCACTTCAAAAACCTCTTATGTGATCTTATCCCCTGCTTCCAGGATGGCTACCCCTCCGGGCAGGCGGAGATCTTTGACTCAATCCCCCGTAGTGTTACCAATCATGCTAATGATACTCTCAGCGGTATCCCGAATGAGAAGGAAATACGTGGAGCAGTGAATCCTCTCAACCCTGATAGCGCTCCGAGCCCAGATGGATTTCTGGGCTATTTCTTCATTTCCTATTGGAACATCATAAAGAAATATCTCATTGAGGCCATCCATGACTTTTTCAGAGGTGTCTTTATCCCATGAGTAGCCATCAAAACCACTATGCTTTTGATCCCCAAGGTCGGCTCTCTATCCTCTATCTCGCAATATTGGCCCATTAGCTTATGTAATTTTTCATACAAGGTTCTGGCTACCATCATTCAGAACAAACATGACAACTTCACTAATCAATGGTTCTCCGAGGAACAACATGCTTTTGTCAAAGGGAGATCATTCCAAGGGGCTGTTGGGGTGGCCCATGATATTGTTCGGGACATCAACCAAAACGTCATGGGTTCAAATTTAATCACCAAGCTAGACATGGACAAAGCGTATGACCGTCTGGAGTGGAACTTTATCACCAGTGCCATGAGGTGCATGGGGTTCTCTGAGGCTGCTATTGATATCTGCTTCTGCTGCTACAACTCGGTCTGGTTCAATATCATTTTTGTTGAGAAATAGTGTGGTTTCATCAAGTTGGTCAGGGGTTTACGCTTGGGGGACCCTCTCTCCCCGGACCTTTTCATTCTGGCCCAAGACACCATCAACAAACATTTCTCCCTAGCCATATAACAAGGTGTTATTCGGCCTTTTCACTACAGTTCGCATGTCCCTAGTGTCTCCCACCATTTTTTCACGGATGACCTAATGTTCTTCGTAAATGGGCGGAACCCACCATCAATGGTTTGGTGAAGATAGTGGATGCTTATGCCATGTTGAGAGAACAATTAATCAACCAGAAGAAAATGGAATCTTCCCCCCTTCAAGATGACCAAGAAGATGCAGGAGATCCATTGAATACATTATTGGAATCCATGAGAAATAATTTTCCTTAACATACATGGGGTATCCCCTTACCCCGGGGATGATTCGGGTCGATTTCTTCGAGGAGCTCTCCAACAGGATCATAAACCGCATCAACAACTGGAAGAACCGGTTCCTCTACTTTGGGGGTAGGATCACTCTGATAAATTGAGTGTTGTCCTCTATTCCTATGCACATCTTGTCTGTGATTAAGGTTCCAAGGACTTTCCTCAAACGGCTGGAGTCCCCTTTCAACTCGTTTCTCAGGGACGCTCATGGTGATGGAAACACAGATGGGCCTCTTGGAATAAGCTGGCCAAACCCTTGGACTACGACGACATCAATGTGAGAAGATTGGATGAGTCTATGATTCTTATTCAAGGTAAAATGGTCTGGGAGATCATTTAGGGATGGTCTGTATGGGGCCGCATCATCAGAGGGAAGTATGGTTTTGGCCTGAGGGAAAATTGCAGGTTTCCCTCTCTTATCTGGAGTTCTATCCGTGATCAGGTGTCCTCACTCTGTCATCACACTATTTGTATCCTTGGGCAGGGAGAGGTCAAATTCTGGGAATGAAACTAGGGAGGCGGTCTCCTTGCTTTCCCGGGCTGCCCAACTCCTAATATTTCAGTCAGGGAGGCTTCCCTCCATCCCTCATTCCTTAGGGCTGTGTTGAGCCCAGCCCAGGAAGACCGCTTCTTTGACATCTGCATGGAAAGAACTCCGGACCGATGCATATTCAGGTGCTCTCCTTCACGTAGATTTTCAGAAACGGATTATAAGAAAATCATCTCTGTTCAACCGTCTAGTGACCCCTGGGGCTGTACTCTCTAGGGAAAATAAATCCCTCCCAAATTTAGTTTTCTCATCTGGAGAGTTTGGCACAATGTGCTTCCAACAGAATTGGACATCAAAGCAAAATGTATCCCTATGGCCTCACGATGCATCTGTTGATCATCCCCTAAGGAGGAGTCCGCAATCCATATCTTCCTCCACAGCGACTGGGCCGGCCATATTTGGAGTGTGCTTGAGGAGTTTGTGGTCCTTCCACAAGTGGCCCTTTATTTTGAGGATTTCTTCCACCACTGGTTGCACAGAGCCCCCTCCAGACATGAGGATGATGGGAGGTCGATTCCGATAGCTGTTGGTTTTTGGTGCATTTGGAAAGCGCGGAATCAGCAAGGCACCACGGGTCTCGTACCTCCCTCCAGGCTTTGGGTGTTAGGACCAGGATTCTCGCCTCTGATATGGGTTCCCTCCATAAACACCAGGAGTTGGTGCCTTCCCTTATACGTTTTATTGCAAAGCTGCGACTTCCTGACCCTCCATCCCACTCATCCACAGGGTCGTGGTTCAGATGGTTCCCTCCTCTTGATGGACTCAAACTCAACACAGATGGGGCTTGAGGCTGTAAAATCATGATGGGAGGTGGGGCCATTAGGTCCAATACGGGTTCGGTCATCCTCGCTTTCAATTCTTACCTTGGGATGGGTGACTCTCTGGTGGCCAATGCCAAGGTCATGCACATTAAATTAGAGCTATTCCTATCTCGGGCTATTCCTCTCACCATTGTGGAAATTGACTTAGAAATCATCTAGAGATCCCTCCAAGGAGACACCCCCCACCTTGGAACATCACTTATCTCATTCGCAAGTTAATGGCTCTTATCCCTCATGATACTGAGATCCTTTACACGCGGCGTGAGGGTAACCGAATGGATGATTTTTTTGCTTATAGGGCAACTCAAGGATCTTCCCTCTCGACTTTCCACTCCCTTGGATCCCAACCCCCAGGTGGTGTGGACGTCTCTCTTGGAGATGCTCTTGGCCTTCACTTTTTCAGACCTCTGTGATCCCATGTTTCCAGTGACGTTTCTGTGCTATAACATGCTGTCATGATGTTTTTTCTGTCTATATAAAAAATATATAATTTCTGTAGTTTTCATTTTAGATATGAATTCATGATTTTTCAATTCATTGTATTATTCAGTTCCCTATGGGTGTTACTAGTTCATAAGATATTATTATTTTTACATTATTATCTTCATTAACTATTTTTTACTCTTAATGGATGCCTTATTCCATGATGTGTTATAATACATTGGTTATTATATAATATATTATGTAAATTCATAGTATTCTTACATTATTGTAACATATTGTGTTGAGTTCATTTATTCATATTTTTAACGACACAATATACAAAAATGCATTATTTATTATGAATGAATAGAGAATCGTTCATTATAATTATACAAGGGAAAATGAAATGAATGGATCCTAAATCCTAGAGGATAATAGAACTCCCCATAAACACTTATAAACCCAATGAAATTAGAAATAAAGGGATTACAAAATATTTTCCCTTATATTAGTTATATCTCAAACAATAATGATCCAAGATAATTGAAATCGAAATAGTAATGATGGAAATTGATTTAGAATGGCCACCCCATGAGATACCTCTATAGTATCATTCTATTATAGGACACAACCTAAAAAACATTAGGTGTATTAAAAAACATAGAACATTGATGAAAATCTAAATAACAATCAACTCTGTTAAATAATTTATACAAATGATTGAATAATGAATATATTAAAATCAAGGAATTGATTTCACATGTATAATGCTCACCCAAATGTACTCTCATTCAGACCATAATGAACCAACAACACATTATGCAAAATAATAGACCATATAGTACATTTTCATATTCATCATTTATCTCAAATAGATACCCATGGAATTTTATATCATCATTGATATACATCTCATAGTAATCAATGAAAAATGAGTCATTGTGTTGATATAATTAAATCATGGACATTTGAGAGAATGTTTTCATAATTACAATCTATATTTTACCTTCAAAACGATGATATACACTACCAAATATTTCCAAAATATCTAAATACAAATAAACATTCTAATAAGTATTACACTCCTAGACAAGAAAAACCTATCAAGGATAGGGGAAACACAAAATATAACATTGTATCAGGTCCCATACATTGCAGATATTCACCTACTATCACAATAATAATTTTGGAGATCCAAATTAACCTTTATCAACTAAATAAAATTATATACTTTATCATACACTACAACAAATCCTTCCAATAAACTAAATACACCCTAACCTCAACACATCAAAATGAATATAAATTCCATCTTATATAAAATCTATCAGATAGATCCATACAAATTTAAAAGTGAAAATAATTATTATTGGTGAACTCAACTATGTATATGTCCTTCAAATATAGTCAACCAAAATATATAACTAATGACCATGAAAGATCATATAAACTATGAATGGTAAGTTATGTTTTCTCATCAGCTTGGGTTTAAAATGTAGAGGTATGTTGTATCTTTGATCCAAATGCACATCCCAACCATCTCTACAATCGTAAATAGTTCAAGTGTTCCTCATTATATATTATTTTCTTTCTCACCCCATAAACCCTCAAACCACCATTCATATAAATCCTCAATAGGAAATCAATGTTATTTTATTACTGGATCAATGTAAAATGGTTTGATATTGGCTATAAATATCCAACCACACAAACAAAATCACATATCACCTAGTTCCATGGTAATAAGGTGATAAAATCCATTAATATATACTCTAAAATACACTATGGTACATCTAGTAGGTATAAAAAATTAGAATTATATATATTTTCCTAACATTCAAAAGATTTTTATGCCCGAAACTCTGCTAAAGACCACATCATGCCTGACAAACAATGTACATATATCAAGAAAACTTTTTCATATATGTACATTTAAATGAACCAATACATATTAAATGTAAAATTATTAGATTTATCCATAATTAATAGATATTATAATGTAAATCCCTTCTTAAAACACTTTCATATACTAATCATCCTCTCACAACCACAAAAGAGAATCAAAATTGGTGAAATGGTTTTGTATTTCCTCCAATGCTAAGTCTCTGACCTAAGACTCATTTACAAAATATATAAAGGAATATAAAATTATTATCTTTCAAAAGAATAAATGATTATAAAAAAATTCATATATAATATGAATGGTTGATAACACTTTTATAACCATCAATGAGAGTATAAACTCTTGAATAACATCACCCTCTGAAATTATTCTCTATGTGTCAACACCAATATTCTCCGTCCCAAATTACCAATTGGTCTCAAATTAATAAAATTAATGAATATATACTTAACCGCACTATAATAGATTCTATCCTTAATAAGTGGAACCACACCAAAGATACATGTGGCATATGAAACCAAAATAAACACACCATTTATGTATTGTCACCACAAATTCATCAATAAAACCACTTCTTCTAGGTCATGATAATTGGTAAAATAGTAACCATCCTAGGTATGTAATATCATATTAGAACAAAAAATCATAAATATATAAAATCAATACACATCCCCAACACATGTTATTTGTTTTATAATAGATATAAACACCATTACAGAAGTAACTGAAGCATAGGGGAACTAATCAGCCTCTATATAATGTTATCAACTAATACATAAAACTAATCATTATAGGTGCATTCCATTACGACCTTATATGAGTTGTTAGTTGGGTATAAATATTACAGAATAGAGAAGAAAAAATATAATTGTAGTCTTAAATTGAAAAATTAAATGTTGAACTCTCACAAATTCGATGATTCTTTCCAAGACCCAATTGCCTCATCCTTTATAGGGCATGTGACCATTCCCAAATGAGATAATTGAATATATTATAGTTATTCCTATCACATTAAAAACATGTACATAGAGAGATTTAAAATGTGTTTACGGTTTATAAAATAAGAAAACATATATATGGTTCTTGGTATTGTCCTCCTACAACATCATGTTTTTTAGGATGTGGTTGATGAAAACAATAAACAACATGTTTAGGTACATAATGAATATAGTGTTAATTGGAAAAATAAAAATATCTTCCATATTCTTGAAACCAAATGAAATGAATTCAATATAACAGTGTTTAATGCTAAATAAGATGGATTCTATTGAAATATATTCATAATTTACCATCATTTAGTGGTATCTAGGCCAGACATCATAATGTAAAAAGAAATATTTCTTATCAACTTGTAAAATATAACATCTATCATTGAGATATTGTAATAATTAATTATTAATGTCTAATTTTCCCCCTATTAGGCCACACACATCCACATAATATAATATTTCATATTAAAAAAACATTTAGAACATCAATGGGATTCAATGGGAATAATTAATCCACAATATATGAAGTCATTTATATTATTTAAATTATTTTGTAAATTTGTGGGTTCCATATCATAAGGATCCATCTGGTTTTGGGATTCACTAAATGATAATTATATCCCAATCACAATGTCACAGTTAAGGGGAACTTCCACAACCTCATTCCCAAAAAAGAGTAACTCTTCATTGAGTCTAGGATCCTAAAATCGATGATATTCAATTAAAATACCCTCTAACTATGATAAATCATTTTGTATGGGCATCCGATCTATATAATATCCCCACTCTCTATTGTTCACCATTTATTGAAATTTCTCTTTGAAAAACCCAGAAATATTTTGGATGTCTTTAATGACTATATGGATATAATATAGATATTCTAGTCTGTTAATGACATTATATGGCTATATTAGAGATAGAAATATATCCCTTGTTAATAATTCATCCATTTTTCTATTTCTACACTCTAGAAGCACATAAAAATTCACAGTCTAGCATAATACTAAATTGAATAAAACATGAAGACAAAAAAGTTACTCCATAAACTATTTAAATTCATAGACATAGAATACTTATGAAATAGAGGGAATAAATATGTAATAAGAAATGTATATACAATGGTAGATGATTACTAGATTATATCACAAGATAAATTCGTCCCATCTCACGTTGGACCCTTTAAATTTTTTTTATGTTTATATCCCCTAACACGTTGTTTGAGATAACTATGAAAATTCTATATTATGATTATCGGAGCATGAAATAAAACATGAGGTATACTATATATATATATCACCATAGTTGATTTGAACCCCATCAAATTGTATAATAAACAAAAAATTTTGTCCAAAGTTTATATTAAAATGTGTAATATACACAGATGGATTGGGGAAATTTTTTTCCCATATCATTTTTACTAAGTCATTTCCTAAAAAGAAAATACAGTTATGAATATCATATATCCCACAAGAGTTTTTGTTTGAAAAATAAATAAAAAGAAAAAAATTATTTTTTTATCAGAAGATTTTCTTGAACCCTCTCATTATTGGAGATCACTTTTTGATGAATTAAAATCAAAATATATTTATCTCATCTAAATGTGTTTTGAATTTACACGGGATCATAAATAAAAAAATACGGGTTATACAATGATGATTTGATTATTTATTCTATGTCCTAATGATAACCACCATAATGATCCAACAGGCCATAATGATTATCAAATATCGATAGATAATATTTTCCACTAAAATATATTGTATATAAGAGAGGATATAGAGTAATACTATGATCATGTTGTAAATTTTATTCCATCTTAGAGACTCCTATTTATTATATATAGATGGAGAGAAATTACCCAAGAAATGGGTGACCATCCCTTGAACATCTATTACACACTATATATGTCATAATTAACGTCTCTTTACTAAATTACTAATTAATTTTTATCACATAAATTATTGTTAGTTACTTATAAAATAGTTAATACATTAATTGACAATCCATTAAGAAAAATATACATTTATTTAAATATTATGAAAAACATAAATATTAAAATAATAATACTTTGTATAATATTGATCCATTTAAATATTATAACACTTGTATTTACATTTTTTAATTGAATCCATACTCATTATTCTAAACCTAAATTCTATTGTTGGCGCCAAAAATCCGGCCCGAGAGGAAGGAACGAAAAAGACAGCTGACGCGCTGCCTCGCGAAGCACAGCCGCGAAGCACAGCCGCGAAGCCCGTCCGCGGAGCCCCGCCGTGAAGCATCCCGACCTGAGCGAACCGCCGCGAAGCTCCAGAGGCGGTGATCCTCCGCGAGCGCGTTTGACGTTCGCGAACCGCCGCGAAGCTCCCGAGGCGGTCATCCTCCGCGACCCGGTTTGACGTTCGCGAACCGCCGCGAAGCCCCGAAGGCGGAGCGCGAGCCCTGCATCGCGGCGCCCCTTCCCTATAAATACTCGACTCCCCCTGAGTCCCAGGGGACGGACAATCCGACCTTTCGGCTTCTCCTCTCCCGAATCGCGAAGCAAGCTTTGCCCCGGGAATCATGAGCTCCGCGAGGTATTCCTACTTCGCGAGACGACTCTGATTTGTTTCGTCCTGAGCCCCTCTTCCGAGAGGGATTCCCTTCGCGAAGCCCAAGGGCGTTCGCAAAGGAAGAGGATTCCCAAGGGAACCCGGGCAGCCGCGGAGCACTCACGCTTCGCGAGACACCCAACCCATGCTAGTAATCCCTATGCCAAGGCAGGATAACTATGCATCACGAAGCACATTGCTTGGCAGGACCCTGCTTCGCGAACAACTCCTTCTTCGCGAGGCAGTGCTCCGTGAACACTGTTCCACTTCGCGAAACACCCAACCCATGCTAGTAATCCCTATGCCAAGGCAGGATAACTATGCATCGCGAAGCACATTGCTTGGCAGGACCCTGCTTCGCAAACCACCCCTTCTTCGCGAGGCAGTGCTCCGCGAACACTGTTCCACTTCGCGAAGCACCACCCACTCCCACCTACGCCCCATGCTAAGGCCAAGGCACCCCACTTCGCAAAGCACACTCCTCTGCTTAGCGATTCCTCCTTCCGTGCGACCCTCCAGGTTTGCACGATGTGATTTCAAAGTCCCATGGACAACACCTCCTGTAGCGTTGCTTCGCCCAATGCTCCTTCGCATAGGCACGCTAACGGCTATTGCTTCTTCGCATAGCCACGCTAACGTGGACCCCTCGATGGCTCCTCCCTCGACCCCCCTCTACCATGGCCTTACTGGTACCTTCCCTTCCCCAAGGACCAGAGTGTACCAGTTATGTAAGCCCTAGGGGTGTGGAGTGAACCCACTTCGTCCGAGCTGCAGGACGTTAAACTGCCAAGCACCGCGTCCCCAACACATGACGTTAAACTGTGACCCAACCTCGTCTCCCTCACGAAGGGTCCCCCCAGCTCGAGCATTCATTACACCGCTCGTCTCCACGGGAATGGAACTCTTCCGCACATGGAATGAGATCCTCCTTGTCGGAGTGGTGTATGTTCGCAGGGGAAGGGTCGCCTCAGAGCGTAAATCCCTAACCTTTGGTACGGATGATTGCACCCGTGCATCTCGGTACTTCCCCACTACCAAGGTCAGTGGAGGACGTGATAGGGAACGAGGCACCTCCCATTGTCGGACCAAGGTCCATCTTTCCCGCGCTTTGTCGCGCCATGGGCCTCCATCCTGGAGTAAGTCCCAACACCATGGGCCGCTCAACGCGTAATCCCCTCTTCGCTTCCCACGGACGCACCCTTCGCGACGTGATCGTCAGGTCCTTGCAACCTCTTGTTTCTCACACCGAGCATGACTCACGTGGGCTTAGAGTGAGCACCGACCCTGACAAACCATCAGCGGACCAAGGTCTGCTTTCACGTCGGTTTACCGACAAACTCCCCCTCTGAACTACGAGGTCTTTGATCCATGTCAAGGCATTGTACGTAGGAAGCCTCCATGAGGTTCAAGCCCACCATTAGTGGACCAAGGTCTACTCCCCCTCTGAACTACGAGGTCTTTGATCCATGTCAATGCATGGTACGTAGGAAGCCTCCATGAGGTTCAAGCCCACCATTAGTGGACCAAGGTCTACTCCCCATTTGAACTACGAGGTCTTTGATCCATGTCAAGGCATGGTACGTAGGACGCCTTTATGAGGTTCAATCCCACCAATAGTGGACCAAGGTCTACCCCCCATCTGAACTACGAGGTCTTTGATCCATGTTAAGGCATGGTACGTAGGAAGCCTCCATGAGGTTCAAGCCCACCCGTCTTTCACGTTGGGTTTCACCCCCGTCCAGCACGACGTTAAAATGCGCCCCGGTCCAGTGGTAAGCCATTGCGACCCACCATTTGAACTACGAAGTCTTTGATCCATGTCAAGGCATGGTACGTAGGAAGCCTCCATGAGGTTCAAGCCCACTCATCACCCAATTCACATCGTGTTCTACCTACGTCCAGCACGACGTTAAACTACATTCCAGTCCAGCGGTAAGCCATTGTGACCCATTCCCACCTGAACTACGTGGTCTTTGATCCATGTTAAGGCATGGTACGTAGGAATCCTCTATGAGGTTCAAGCCCACCAATAGTGGATCAAGGTCCCTCACTTACGTCGGCTCACCGACACCCACCACCCGTCGTTTATTCACGTCAGGGTTCATTACCGTCCCGCATGACGCTAAACTGTATCATTTGAACTACGAGGACTTTGATCCATGTCAAGGCATGGTACGTAGAAATCCTCCCAGAGGTTCAAGCCCGACTCCCACCGGACCAAGGTCCATCCTCATGTAGGTACGCTGACGATGCCCATCGGACCAAGGTCCACCATCACGTCGGTTTACCGGCAGCATCCCGAACTACGCGGACTTTGATTCCCTGCCACGGGGATACGTAGGAAGCCCCTTCAAGGCTCAAGCCCAACTTCGTCGTCACCACCCCTGCGATGGTCCCATTCCATTCTCAACCGTCTCCGCGAGACGTTAAACTCGCGACCTACCTCGTGGTAAACATGAGATGCCTGAGGAAAACCTCGGATGGAACGCCTTTGGCGTAACCGTCTTTGCTAGACGTTAATCTTGCAAACATACCCTGTGTTGAACACGGGAAGCTGAGGAAAAACTCAGGTACGTGTCTATGACATGTAACCCCCCGCGCTCGATGTGGGATGCCTCGGGTTTCCACGCCCTCGAGAAGCCTTGTGATCAAGGACAACAGACAGACATGCCAGGTACCCCAGCATCCAGACACGCTACTGATGCCTCAAACGTGATTACTCCCCTGACCGAAGGTTGCTGCCCTGACTGGACCCTTTGGAATGTCCCGACAGAAGCAGCGTAATTAACCGGCGTCCATGGAAACATGGCACTGGGAAGAGTTTCACGAACTACGTATTAAATCTATAAGGGAGACCCGGACTAGGTGAAGAGTTCTGAGGAGGAATCCACAGGAGGAAGAACCGACATCCCATCATCCCGTTTCGATCAAGGAGCAGACGTCCCTGAATAAGGAGCGAATGCCGCCCGCCTTTGGAAAGCGGGAATGCGGGGCAACAAAGCCGCGCGTCCCCCTCCTCCGCGGACGGATGCGCGCGCGCCCCGGCGAAAGCGTCGGAAACAGAAATGGTGAACCCGACGTGAAAGTCTTCTCCTCAGCATGGGGATTAGTAGCGTTCGAGACACCAGTAGATTGACGTGTCACCGGATCCAGGTATCCGGTGCCTGGTCCCGCCAAGAAAATGGCGGGCCTGTCGTGGAACTCACCGGAAGTCGGGGTAGTAGAACGTGGGGCGCTCCGCTCTGCAGCATGTTGGCGTGGATCCTTCTCACAGACATGGGGATGGAAGAATGCTGGGGCACTGGCTGTCAATCCTTTTCCTCTCAGTACTGATGAGTTGATCCCTTCGTTTGTCAGGAATCAGGTTGCTATTGCAGAGATGCGGTCACCATCTGCTCCTCGCCCGCGCAGGGGCAGGGGCAACACCACTACGGCCACTCCACATGGCGACATTACCGCCACGACGGCTGCCACGTCACGGGATGCGGGACGTCCACGTCCCCTTTCCCCATCAGAGGTCATCCAACGAAGGGTGATCAACAGCCTCGTTCGCAGGTATGAGGAACAAGGGGTCATCCCGACCAGGGATATGGCCCGTTTGGACCTGGAGGCTTCCAGGCCCCGCCGTCAACGCCGCCCCAACAGGCCGCGCAGGGAGCCTCCGCTTCCCACCCAGACATTCAATCGTTTCGGGAGCCTATCCCCGGAACGCCTTGATGACTCTTCGCCTTATGCTGAAGAGGCAGGTGTTGTCCGGCTCAGTCCGCTCAGGGCCCCGACCCGGGACTCCCAGGCCAGAGCTCCCGTCCGGCCACGTCAGCGCCGCCGTCCGGCCCCGCAGGAAGAACAGGCAGACTATGTCCCTGCACCACCTGCACCGGCCCGCCTGACCCGACGTCAGCGCCGGGCCCGGGCTGAGGACGCTCGCCTAACCGCGTCCACATCGACAGCTATAGTGGCCCGAGCCACCGCCGACGTACATTATGAAGCCCCCGCCTACATTGAGCAGGGGCACCCCTTCGCTCAACCAAGATTGAGACCCCAGCCGCCCCATGGGCAGGCCGGGTTGACGCTCCGGGTTGCAGGCCACAGTGATGATCGTCGCGAGCTAACCCGCGGTGATGCCACCCCGTACGGAGGTCCTCCCCGTACCACTACTCCACAGAGCGTGGGCCTTCCCCGCTCCGAGGTTCGTCGTGGAGGCATGCCTCATGCTGCCCCCATCCTGCAGGAAGACCTGCCCCGGGGCAGTGATGCTCAGCGCGGAAATACTTCCCGCGCCCGCTGTACAGGGTATGAAGCCCATCCGTCTGAAGGCACCGTCCATCCGGTCCTTCGACGTGGGGGACCCCCCTACGTCCCCTCTGCGACTGACGAAGGTCCTCCTCGCCCCAGCAATTCGAGGAGTGAAGGTCAGCTTCGCTCCACTCGCATCGACCGTGGAGGCCTTCCCCATGCTCCTGCCGGTTCCAACAGAGGCCCCGCACACATGGGTACTGTTCATGGAGGTCCTCCCCATGTACCCTTTGATATTTGCCCTGGTGCCCCTCGCACCTCGGCTGTCTCAAGTGGGGGCCCTCTTCGCCACGGCGCTAGCGCCGCCCCAGGGCTGCCTGATAGGGGTCAACCCTGTCCCGAAGAGCCACCCAGGGGCAGAAGAGCGGGTCGTCGCCGCCACAAGAAGAATCCTGGGAAGGCCCAGGTGGGAATCAAACCTGCCCGCTTCTCCGATTCGGAAGCGGAATGCGATTCAGCGATGGAACCTTCTCCCAGCTCCTCCGTATCAAGGACTGGGGAAGGAACCAGACGCGTCAGCCTCGTTCTCCCCGAATTTGAGGTCCACCGGATTCCCGTCTCTCTCCGCAGGTACATCCAGGAAGAAGAAATCCTGGGAGTTCCGCAGGTTTCGACCGCGCAGTCACCGCCACCGTCGCCCAAAGCGCCCTCTTCCTCTACCCGGGATCCCGAGGAGCTGTTTTGGGGGTCAACGGTGGTAGAGCCACGACATGACCGGACACCGGTAACGGCAATTCCCGTACCCGAAGCAGTGGCTGTTAGCCCGTCCTATCGTGAAATTGTGGTCAGGTCACCTCGCTCTTCAGAGGAGGGCCCAGAGTACGGTGGCCAGTCTTCTCGCTTGCCGTATTCTCCACCGCCGAGTTTGCTATCCCAGAGGTCCGCCTCGGTGCCGCTACCGGTCCCTCAGCCACCCCCGGTTGATGAGTGGGGAAATGTAGGGCCGAACTCCGAGGATGAACCCAGGATCTTCTGGAGTATTCTTGCAGCGGACTATTTCCCAGAGAAGTTCTGGCCCACGGCAGCGTTGAATTTCTGCATACCCGAGTCGCTTACCCCTGAAGAAGTGGGATGCTTTTGTCGGACCCTGTGGGCGATGCACTTCTGCCTCCGTTGGGAACGGGTAGTGTACCCCAGGAGTCGGGAGCACTTCGAGGAGATTGGCAAACAGTGCCGCCTGATTGATGCAGCGGTGCTCCTTGTGGCCCAGCACCCCGAGTCGCCCGGTCATCAGGGTGCCCTCCAACGAAGATGCGTTCAGAGTTTCAAGGCACTCCGCAAGATTGTCAGGGAAGCCACCCCCCATGTGCAAGTCCGTGGTTGGGGACGCTATGCCGCTCTCCTCTTCGACCCTATCCTACGACAGCCTGATTCGCTATGCGACATTGAGGATATGCCCTCAAGAGGGGTCACAGTCCACATGGCCGACGTTGTGGATAAGGAATATGAGCTTGAGTTCCTTGATGGGGACTTACCATCCGAGTGCGTACCGCCACTACTCGACCCATCAGGGAGAGTCACCCGTCATCAAAGGAACCTGCTAGGCCTCCCTGTACCCACCGAGTCACTGGCACTCGGTCGAAGCACTGACAAGGGTAAGGAGCACGTCGGAATAGCCAAGCACTCCGACCCGTCCGCCTCCGTGCAGAAAACGGACGAAGACCCTGAGAAAGCCACGTTGCGCCAGCAGCTTGCTGAACAGAAGAGGCTGGTTGACGAACTCTTGGCTGAACGCGCCGCAGAGCGACGACCCGACTACGGTAATCCCAGGCCGGGACAGCAGGGGCAGGAACAATTTCCCCCCGGTGAGATGCCTTCGGGCAACCCTGATCATGTCACTGCCGCGGAAAGGGCGGAAGCCGGAACATACGGCAAGAGGGCGCGATACGTCTCGCCAAACCCCCCTGAGCGACGGGGCAATCTGAAGAACCCAACCCGGGTTCCCCCGGTCGCCCAACAGGTCGTCCAACCAGTCAACCCGCGAGCAGCAGAAGCCGTCTACCGTGTCGAAGAACCTGGCAATGCGCTTGTGGTTAGGGATCCCCGTCAAGACAGGGACCCCCACCCGGAGGACCTTATTGCGGCACTCACAGCCCGCCTCGAGGTGTTGGAGACACGGCAGGTGGCGGTCCCACCCGATGGCAAGCCTTATCCCGCGTGGGTGGATGATATGCCCGCGCCTCCGGGTTTTGGGAACCCCACTTTCTCGCCTTTTAACGTGACAGGGGACCCACCCCAGCACTTGGCTCATTTCTCTTCCAGGTGTGGCCCCATGTTGGGGACCCCGGCTCAGCAAGAAGCCGCTAAGCTCCGATGTTTTGTGCAGACGTTGGAAGGTCCGGCATTCGTCTGGTACAGCCAGCTCCCCATCGGATCAGTGACCGGTTGGGAAGATCTTCGCCGTCAGTTCTTGTACCAGTTCAGCTCCACCACGCGGAAGACCAGCATCGCGGACCTCTTTAAGTGCAAACAGAGGCCTGATGAGCGGGTTGCAGACTTCATCGCCCGGTGGAAAGGACTTACGTATTCTCTCGATATGCCATTGACTCAGGAGCAATTACTGACGATGTGTGTGGGGAATGTAAAGACAGAGCTGGTACCCTCCTTGATTACCCAGAACTACCCTGGGGGGTTCAGAGATTTCTCGGATAAGGCCCAGCGCCTCGAGGAGGCCCTGCAACAGGCTAGTCAGGCACGTTTGCTGCCCCCTATGATCCCAGCCAGGAGGGCCGCCAGGGCTGAACCCGCCGCAGTGGCTCAAATAGAAGCCCCGAGGCAGCTGGAATTGCTACCGGCGGTACCACCCCCGCAACCCCACAGAGGTCCTCCACCTCAAGCACAGGCTCCTGCCCAGCAGCGACCGCCTCAGAACCGACAGGTTCCCCCGCGCAACGCGCCACCGCCACCTAGGCGAGACAACCAGGCGCCGCCCCCTCGGCAGGCCCCTCCGGTCCCTCGACAGGATCAGGCCCCCAGGGCTCCTTACCTGGAAAGAAAGTACCATACCTATTCGTTTAACGAAAATCAGGTCCCTGGTTACTTCCGAAGTGCTCTAGAGCAAGGGATTGTGCGTCTGCCTGAGTGCAGGAGGCCGGCAGAGGCGCATCTCACTGATCACCCCAACTACTGCCCTTATCATCGGATCCTGGGGCACACCATCAAGCAATGCTATGTGTTTAAAGACTGGATTCAGGACCAGGTCAACAACAACATAGTCAAGTTGGGCCCAGCGCCAGCGCAGGTGGCAGGCATCTTCGCGGGATCGGAAATCGGCAGTGACAGCGAGGGTGAGTGGCAGCAGGTCCCTAGCCGCGGGTCCCAGAAATACGACAACTGGATGGCTCGAAAAACTGTCGTCCGTGCCCAGGGTATCATCCGGGCACGCCTGAAGCGGTCAGAACCTTCAGAAGAAGTAGTTGGCGCCTCAGCATCGTCTTCACAGTCGACCTCTGCCCAAAAAGGCAAGCAGCGGCGACGCAAGAAGAAGCAGCGTGCACCGCCAGTGCCGTCGTCATCCCGCACTCTCGGCGACTTTATGCCTCCTGAAATGGGCATTCCCCCCAGAATCCGCCCAGTGGTGGATGACTCTTCGAGTGACAGTCAAGGGTACGCTTCGGTTAACACCGTGGAGCTGGTAAAGCCCTATATGACCCCCGATGAAGGGGAACCCCAGGCAGACCGCCCCAATGTTTCCAGCCGACGTCAACGTCAGCGGAATCGCAATCGCGCCGGTCACCGAGGTACGTCAGCAGGCATTTGTGACCAAGCTGTGCACGCTACCGAGACCAGGCAGCAGGCTCAGCGCAGATCTCAGCACGCGCAGACCCATCCAGCGCCCTTGGCTCTACCTCCACCGCCGTTTGTGTTGCTGGATCAGGGAGAGCCGCCTCGTTCGTATCACAGCCAGTCTCGCCCGGCGACGGGCCAGCCCCCGCTGTTCGACCTTAGCCCGGCGACTACTCCCCAGGCTTCTACTAGCAGGCAGCAGGATGCACCCAGTGCTAGCCGACCGCCAGTTCAACCAGCAGGACCCGCTATGCCTCCAAATGCCGAAAAACCCCCTGTAAGCAGAGGTTCACGTTTGGCACGCATGTATGATGTCCTAAAGCACTTAGCCGGCATTCCGGCGAGGCTTTCCATCCTTGAGGCCCTGCTCTTGTCGTCCGAGATGTGCGAGGCACTTGCCGAGGACCTAAGGAGCCCCCTCCAGTTCGAGACGGAAGTGGCAGCCACGGAGGCCTTCCATACCGAGACGATTGAAAACGCCGAATGTCAGGCGGTTATCTCGTTCTCTGGTGAAGATGAAGACCCTCCTATACAGGGGCACATTCGCCCACTGTATATCACTGGCCACTTTAACGGTGTGGAAGTCCGTCGCTGCCTCGTTGACACGGGTTCTGGAATCAATCTAATTCCGACCCGGACGCTGCGAAAGCTGGGTTTGTCCGAAGGTGATTTGACTCCCTCTGACCTCAGGATTCAGGGGTACGACAGGACAGAGCAAACCCCGGTCGGCAAGATCCGTCTGAAGACCCAGTTCGGTGGCTTAATTGCCAGCACCGAATTCATGGTTGTTTCTCAGGACACCGCCTACAACGCATTGATGGGCAGGCCATGGCTCCATCTGCATGCAGCGGTTCCCTCGTCGTATCATCAGTGCCTTAAATACTCGCTCAACGGTCGAGTAGGCGTGCTCCAAGGAGACGCGTCCCCTTTCGCTTCTTGTGAGGCCCGCTATCTGGATGCGGGTTATTACAAAAGTAAGGACAAGCAGATCCTGGTCAGCGAGGATGAGCCCGCCCCGATCACAAGTGATCCCTGGGCAAGCATGGACGACGCCTACATCCTCCCGATCCACCGGTTGGAGGCCACGACCCCCGACATGGGACAATGTTTCGTTGTTTCGGGTACGCAAGGAAGGCATGTTCCCGCGTCCAAGCGACGACGGAAAATCACCTCGTACTCCTACAACAACCAGGCTCGGGTCATCCTGGAATCTCCTACCCCTGTACGGTACCGGGATGTCAGGCTCATGACAACGGCGGTGCGCCATACATGTCTATTTCGCCGGGATGGAATCAACCGACTCTGGCCGACACGTCACCACTGCTTTGATATCGTCAAGCGTGGCCCCTTAGGCCGAAGGCCGGATGGGATAGGGTCAAATGCATTCATTGCTATGGTCTCCGCGACGAGTGAGTCTCCTGATGTGATGACCGCTGCTGCCCAAGCCGGCACCAGCTGCCCCTCGGGTCTTGAGAGCCCGGAAGTACCTTCCGTCACGGGAAATCCCCCCACAGCTGGGGAGGAAGACTTGGAGGATGCTCCCCCAGCCTTTGAAGAAGGCGTCTCTACCACGGTCGATGAGCTGGTACAGGTGAACCTTGGCAGCGAGGCAAATCCAAGACCCACATTGATCAGTGCGGCCATGTCCCTCGAGGAGCGGCAGCAGTATGTAGACTTCCTCAAACAGCACCGCGATGTGTTTGCCTGGAGTTACGACGAGATGCCAGGGATGGATCCCCAAGTGGCCGTCCACCGCCTGGGCCTCCCGGTAAAACATCGTGGGTTTAAGCAGCCGCCCAGGAAAATGCACCCTTCCCATGGCGCTATGGTTGAGGCCGAAGTTGATAAGCTAATCAAGGCCAACTTCGTCAAAGAGGTCCAGTACCCCAAATGGCTCGCCAACATTGTGCCAGTCAGGAAGAAGAACGGGCAGATTAGAGTCTGCATCGACTTCCGCGATCTCAATCGCCACTGCCCGAAGGATGACTTCCCACTCCCGGTGACAGAGCTGTTGATTGACGCCACGGCCGGATTCCAAGCCCTCTCCTTCATGGATGGGTATTCCGGGTATAACCAAATCCGGATGGCCCCCGAGGATGAGGAGTCCACTGCCTTCAGGGCTCCCCAGGGTACCTTTTGCTACCGGGTAATGCCATTCGGTTTGAAAAATGCAGGTGCCACTTATCAGAGGGCTATGCATCGCATATTCAAACCGATCCTCGGTACATTGGTGGAATGCTACGTGGATGACCTTGTAGTCAAATCATATCAGCGCCAAGACCATCTCAAAGACCTTGAGAAAGTGTTCGGTTTCCTCCGTTCTCGTCACCTGAAGATGAACCCACTGAAGTGTGCCTTCGGGGTCACCTCCGGGAAGTTTTTGGGCTTTGTTGTCAGATACCGAGGTATCGAGATCGACCCGGAGAAGATCAAGGCCATCAGCCAAATGCCTCCCCCGAGCAACATTCGGGAGCTTCGAGGCTTGCAAGGACACTTAGCCTATATACGCCGATTCATTGCGAACCTGGCCGGCAAGTGTAAGCCCTTTTCTCGGCTCATGAAGAAAGGCGCTGCCTACGAATGGGATGAGGAGTGTCGGATCGCTTTCGAGGAAATCAAGCAGTATCTGCTCCAACCTCCGGTCTTGATGCCACCCGTCTCTGGAAAGCCACTGGTTCTTTACGTAACCGCCCTGGAGAGATCCCTCGGCGCACTGCTCGCCCAGAAGAATAACGAGGGCACTGAGAACAGTCTCTACTATCTCAGTCGCATGCTTCTCGATACGGAGGTCAGATATTCCCTTATCGAAAAAAGCTGCCTTGCGCTCGTCTTCGCCGTGCAGAAGTTGCGACACTACCTGCAACACCACGAGGTGCAATTGATCTCTCGGGTGGATCCGCTGAAGTACATCCTGAATCGCCCCATGCTGACTGGCCGGCTAGCACGGTGGGCGGTGATTCTCCAGCAGTTTGACATCAGGTTTGTGTCTCAGAAGGCCATTAAGAGACAGGCATTGGCAGACTTTTTAGCTGCCCATCCAACCTCCTCGGATCAATCCCTGGACCTGGATTTTCCCGATGAGAGGATCCTCTCGGTCGATCATGCTGTCCCGTGTTGGAAAATGCATTTCGACGGCGCCTCCCGGAGCCCCACTGGTAGAAGGCTCAACGACCCCAAGCTCAACAGAGTGGGTCTGGGTATTGTTTTCATTACCCCGACGCAAGCCGTCCTGCCATACTCCTTCCTGCTGTCAGAAGGTTGTACGAACAACGAGGCAGAGTACCAAGCTCTCATCACCGGCCTCGAGTTGGACCTCGAGATCCATGTACCCCATCTACATGTGAAGGGAGATTCTGAGCTGGTAATCAAACAGGTTAATGGCGACTACGTCGTCAGGAAGCCAGAGCTTGCACCGTTGCTGGAGTACACCCTCCTCCTAATGGCCCAGTTCTCTTCTCGGCCAGAGGTTACCCATGTCCCGCGGTCGCAGAACGGCCAAGCGGACGCCCTAACTGGCTTAGCCGCATCGCTCGCAGAACCCGATCAAGATGATTTGGTCATACACGTGGCCCACCGTAGAGTCATTGCTCCCGTCACCCAAGAGGACCGTGATGGCCTGCGGGTAAGTCATCTCACCGCCGGACCCTCCGTATCGGGAGTCCCGGGTTCGTCAGACGCAGTGGTTGAAACGACCCCTGATTGGAGAGCACCTTTTGTCGAGTATCTCCAAAATGGTCAGCTCCCGGACAACCGGGCCGAGCGCGAGCGAATTCGACGCCGCGCGCTTCAATTTACCCTCCAGAGTGGCCCCAGTCTTGAGCAGACCCTCTATAAACGGAGTTTTGATGGTGTCCTCCTCCGTTGCATCCAAGGAGTAGAGATACCTCAAGTTATGCAAGAGGTTCACGCCGGTTCCTGTGGCGCCCATCAAGCTGGGCCGAAGCTGTCCCATCAAATCCGGAGGCTAGGGTACTTCTGGCCCTCCATGATCCACGATTGTATTGGATACGCCAAGAGATGCCACGCGTGCCAAGTGCACGCCAACTTCTTGCATCGGCCGCCAGAACCCCTCCACCCCACCAAGTACTCTTGGCCATTTGCGGTATGGGGACTCGATGTAGTGGGACCGTACCCGCCGGCAACAGCCCGCCAGTGTAGGTTCATCCTGACTGCTACAGATTTCTTCTCCAAGTGGGCAGAAGCAGTTCCGCTCAAAGAGATCAAGGCCCGTTCCGTCTTTGACTTTGTGAGCTCCAACATCATCCACCGGTTTGGGGTCCCTCACGCCATCCTCACTGACAACGACACCAACTTCCGAGTAGCTGAATTGAAGAAATTGTACGCTAAGTACGACATCCGGTCAAACCATACCTCCCGCTACCACGCACAGGCAAATGGACAGATCGAGGCGTTCAACAAGACCCTCTCTAACATTCTGCAGAAGATGGTTGGTCAGAACAAGAAGAGTTGGCCGGATAAACTCCCCAACGCCCTCTGGGCTTACCGGACGACGACTCGCAACTCTACCCAAGTGACCCCATATTCCCTGGTGTATGGAGCTGAGGCCGTCCTACCCATTGAGATCCAGCTGCCGTCGCTACGCACTGCAGTTTATGATCACCAGACATCAGATGATGTAGCCGAGATCCGTCTAGCTGAGATAGAGGCACTGGACGAGAACCGGGTTCGTGCCCTGCACAATCTGGAAAGGCATCAGGACAAGATGACAAGAGCTTTTGACAAGAAGGTTCGTCTCCGCTCCTTTCTACAGGGTGACCTGGTACTGGCCCTGCGAGCGCCAATGATTCCCGGAAGGAAACCGCCCAAGTTAGAACCCAAATGGGAAGGGCCTTATATCATCCATAAGGTTTACCCCAATGGAGCTTACTCCTTGGTGACCACAGATGGAGAGCGTGTAACCCCTCCCACCAATGCCAGATTCCTCAAGCGATACTTCGCCTAGGGCAAAACTGGTCCTGCATGACCTTAAACTGCGAGAGGGTCCTGCATGACATTAAACTGCACTGGTCCTGCATGACCTTAAACTGCGAGAGGGTCCTGCATGACATTAAACTGCATTGGTCCTGCATGACCGTAAACTGCGAGATGGTCCTGCATGACATTAAACTGCATTGGTCCTGCATGACCCTAAACTGCGAGAGGGTCCTGCATGACATTAAACTGCATTGGTCCTGCATGACCCTAAACTGCGAGAGGGTCCTGCATGACATTAAACTGCATTGGTCCTGCACGACCCTAAACTGCGACTTGGTCCCGCATGACCTTAAACTGTATCTCCATCCTCACTGCAAGACGTTAAACTGCAAGTCAGTCAGTTCTTCCTGACCGAGGCTCAGCCTCAGGCCCCTCGGCCTCTTTGGGCCCCTGGCCCCGTCTCCACCGAGGTCTGGCCCCAGGCCCCCCTCGTTTCTCTCCGACTTACCCTCTTACGGGATTGTACGGTACAGTGTAGGACTATGTTCTCACGTTGGGATCATGTACCATGCCGCACACATCCCCGAACAAGATGCCCCTCGTCCCGCATGACGTTAAACTGCATGTTAAGAACTACGTACGGCTTGATTCCCATCTTCATGGGATACGTAGGAACGCTCGGACGCCTCGTCTTGAGCCCAGCCCCAAGCTTCTCTCTTCCACTATTCCCCCTGGGAATGGTCTCCTTGGAGGATCTTTGTGTAGCAGGGCGTCGGCCTTCTTGGCCCCGCTCATGCAACCCCACTCACGCAAAGATTGTAAAGGTCGCACCATGCGCCCGCTCCGTTCTTCTACCCTCCCACGTCCTTACCGCATGACGCTAAACCGCATGGCCTTCAAGAACTACGTATGGCTTGATTCTCATCCTTATGAGATACGTAGGAACGCCCAGACATTTCGTCTGTTGGCCCAGCCCAAAAGCCGAAATCTTCCCCTCGGGTTAAGACACGGCAGGGTGCACATTTTTGCCCCGACCCACGTCGAGCAATCCTCGACCCGGCTGCACATTCCCCCCTGGAGGTGTTTGCCCCTTTCGTGGATGGATTCACACCCGGAGGGGCCCCCAAGAACGGCCTGGATACAAAGCCCAAGGGCTCTCCTACCGATACGGGCCAACGCCCCTGAGGGTTTCTCAAGCAACAAATTGAAACAAGTCCCGCGTTGCGAATTTGGTCAGCGGTCGACCCTCATTTGTTGCCCCCATGCGGGTCACCATAGGAACGCTGTGTTTCGAATATGGTCAACAGTGATTCATTCTGCCCCATCCTGAGGTGATAAACTTCCCCCAGGTGGTGCTAGTGATCGGGACCACAGCCCATGATTCCTCACCCGGAGCGTACGGTGTGGTGTGGGACTACGTCCTCATTCACATCGGGATCATGTAACACGCCGTACAACTCCCCTTACGAGGCCCGGCCTCAGGCCCCTTGGCCTCCTTGGGCCCCTGGCCCCCCGTCCTCATGTAAGACGTTAAACTACAAACCAGTCAAGCCTTCCTAACTGATGCCTGATCTTGGGCCCCCTGGGCCTTCTCCCCTATTTCTCACCTGGAGTGTACGGTGTGGTGTGGGACTACGTCCTCATTCACGTCGGGATCATGTACCATGCCGTACAACTCCCCTTACGAGGCTCAGCCTCAGGCCCCTTGGCCTCCTTGGGCCCCTGGCCCCCCGTCCTCATGTAAGACGTTAAACTACAAACCAGTCAGGCCTTCCTAACTGATGCCTGATCTTGGGCCCCCTGGGCCTTCTCCCCTATTTCTCACCTGGAGTGTATGGTGTGGTGTGGGACTACGTCCTCATTCACGTCGGGATCATGTACCATGCCGTACAACTCCCCTTTCGAGGCTCAGCCTCAGGCCCCTTGGCCTCCTTGGGCCCCTGGCCCCCCGTCCTCATGTAAGACGTTAAACTACAAACCGGTCAGGCCCCTCGGCCTTTCTAGGCCGCGGCCCAGGACCTATCTTATAGGATTGTACGGTATGGTGTAGAACTACGTCCTCATTCACGTCAGTTTTTCGCCATACTATACACCTTGCTTAGGAGTATATTACTCCCCACCTAAGTCCCGCATGACGTTAAACTGCATTGCAAGAACTACGTATGGCTTGATTCCCATCCTGATGGGATACGTAGGACCACCTGGATGTCCAAGATCCGGGTCCAGCCCCATTCCTCGGGAATCCTCATCCCATCTTGGCCCCCTGGCCTATCCTTCCTCCATGAGGGGATCATATGGTGCGGTGTGGGATTATGTCCTCATTCACGACGGTCTCGTGATGACCACGCCATGCTCCCACCCCCTGCTGATTTGTTCGGTCGATCCCTCTTTCGGCTGTTCACCAATGTGCTTAAGAGTACTCCGGTTCATTACCTGGAATGCCAAGCTTTACTCGGACACGTCCGCACCCGCTTTCCAGGCTTTGCGTATCCCCGCATCAGGGCTTTCACCGTCTTTCACACCCGGAGGGACTCCCAAGAACGGCCTGGATACAAAGCCCAAGGGCTCTCCTACCGATACGGGACAACGCCACCCAGGGTTTCGGACGACAAATCGATAAAATCCCGCGTTGCGAATATGGTCAGCGGTCGATGCTCGTTTGTTGCTCCCACCTCAGGCTAACGCGATACAGACGCTGTGTTTCCTTCATGGATAACAGTTTTCCTCTATCGTCACGCCAACCCATTAAGCCCAAATGCCGGGTACACAATTCACACCCTTCATCACTTCATCGTGTCCAAGTAGAACTTCGGGACTCTTGGTACTTTTTCCCCCGTGCACGTCTGCGCGTTTGAGGAACAAGCTACATCAAAGGTGTCCTTCGGAACTCTCTGTTGACTCCCCTTTAATGGATGCCCCAAGTATCGCAATGAGGATCCCCCCTTGTTCCCCGCACCGAGTTTATCTCACGTGGGCTTAGGGATTGGGTTGACCTCTGTGCTTACTTGGGAGTTGTCACCATCCACGGTCCGAGCTCTAAGACCATAAACTAAGACCCTCATCTGGAACTACGTTCAAGACCCCTTGTCTCCGAACCCAGCTTGAGTTCAGCAAATTTACCCCTCTAATCCTGCCTTCAGGACCCTGATCACAGGACTGCGTGGCGCAGTGTGGGACTACGTCCTCATTCACGTCGGGTACGCAACAACTGCACCACGCACGCCCCCATTCTGAGGTTCAGTCCTCCTATCCCCTGTCCTGCATGACATTAAACGGAACCCTTTCAGAACTACGTGTGGCTTGATTCCCATCATAATGGGATACGTAGGACCACCTGAATGTCTAAGATTCGGGTCCAGCCCCACCTCGGGGAGATCTCCTGATTTCCCGGTCACCTAGACCACTTGGTCCATCCCTCTCCAGCGGGGGGTGCGTAGGTATGATACAAGGTTGTGGGCATCATGCTCCCCCTTCCCCTGGGAATCTGCCGTCTCTCGATCACCCTCACGGTTGAGTCCCTTGGCTCCCTGTAGTGGTTCACCCATGTGTTGAGAGTACTCTGGTCTAGGACCAAGAGTGTCAGATTCAACTTGGTCAAGTTCCTTCCACTTGTCAAGCTTCGTGTTCCCCTCTATTCGGACTTCCATCATCTTTCACACCCGGAGGGACCCCCAAGAACGGCCTGGATACAATGCCCAAGGGCTCTCCTACCGATACGGGCCAACGCCCTCCAGGGTTTCGGACAACAAATCGATAAAATCCCGCGTTGCGAATATGGTCAGCGGTCAATGCTCGTTTTGTTAGTCCTCATTTCAGGCTAATGCGACAGGATGCTGTGTTGCGAACATGGTCAGCAGTAATCCTCTGTCGTCACGCCAGCCCCCTTAGTCCTTGAATGTTGGTTGCATGATTCACATCATTTTCCACCCCATCATGTTCAGGTGGAATCTCGACACTTTTGGCGCTATCCCTCAGTGCACCTTTGCATGTTAGGGGGACAAAGCTGCAATCTGGCGCCCTTTGGGGCTCCCATGGTCCGAGCTCTAAGACCATAAACTAAGACCCATTCGGGACTACGTTCAAATTCCCATCCTCATGGGACACGTAGGACCGCCCAGACGCCCTGTCTCCGGGTACAACCCATTCAGGAAGCCAGTCTCTCTCCCTGTTTCCCCTCTGTATAGGCCCCTCGGCCTGAGGTTTCACCCTCCAAATGGCATACAATCTGATGTGGGATCATGTTTCCGTCAATTGTGTTTTATAACACTGCGCACATTTCCCGCCTAGCATCGTCTCTGCTACGTCTGCGCTGCATGACGATAAAATGCATGCTTGGTCCTATCATACGACCCTAAACTGTGACATTATCGTCCTGGCCGCACGACGAAAAACGGCACCGCATTGTGGTGACCTCGTTGTAGAGGACATCACGTTGGGTACTGGCCACGCGCCATGCCATTTGTCAACGCCCATCACGGCTTGATTCTTGTGGCGACATCATGACCTACAGTTCTAGGCCTGTCGCTTCACAAAAAAAAAACCATTCACCTCAAAGAACAAACAAGATACATCAAATTCCGCTTCTTTTAGTGAAAGGGCCACGTCCGCACTTCCCCTTTCCCCTGGCACTGGTACCTTACCCTGCCACATTCGAGAACTACGTATGGCTTGATTCTCATCCTTATGAGATACGTAGGAGCGCCCGGGTACTTCCCCGCAGGTCCAGCCTAACCCTGGTGTTCGGTCCCTCGACTCGAGCTCATTCACGTCAGGTTGTGATGTCATGCGTCCCCTGATCCCTTTTTCCAATCCATGGTCCGAATTCTATGACCATAAACTAAGATTTCCCCAAGGGAAAGAAATCTGCTCCCTCTCTCTAATACGTTTCGTTGACGTATTCAGATGTGTCTTGACAAAAAGCCCGAAGCATGGGATTTTCACAGGGACATTCCCCTCATCCCATGACCAAGCTTCGTGAGCTCTTTATTTGGATCCTCATCCTCTTCCACATCTAAAAGGACCCTCGGACGACGTGGATACTAAGCTTAAGGGCTCTCCATGAATGCTGGACCTAAGGGCCCTACAATCATTTCGGGCCAACGTCCCTGCGGATATTCGACAACATTTGTGACACGGTCCCGTGTTTCGAACATGGTCAACGGTCGACCCTCATTTGTTTGTCCCCATTTCAGGCTAACGCGATAGGATGCTGTGTTGCGAATATGGTCAGCAGTAGTCCTCTATCGCCACGCCGTCACCATCGTGATCCGAATCTCGAGCGTCATGATTCACACATTTCCACTCCTTCATGTCCAAGTGGAACTCCATCATACTCGGCTCTTTCTCTTCGCGCATCTAGATGCGCTGAATGATCATGTTAGTGTCATTGGGCCGGTAGTCACCGAGCATCCCTTTGCCCTCACCTGCCCCTCTCTGCGTCGGGAAATTCCCGCCACTACTACTTGTTTCCCACACCGAGCACGACTCACGTGGGCTTAGTAGTTTTGGCCGGATGTGTACCAACACGGTTAGGCTGCTCCTCGTCCAGTACGACGTTAAACTGCGTTTCTAGAACTACGTGTGGCTTGATTCCCATCATCACGTGGGATACGTAGAGACGCCCAGGCATTTCGCCTAGGGTTCAGCCCCAGGAATCACAAAATCCTGTTCCTCCTCATTTCCAGCGCCCCTGGTGTTGCCCCAATCGTGCATACGAGCACGTTGGATAAACGGTAATTCGGCTATCCCGGAAGTTCCTCCTCCGATCAAGCCTTCCCCATCTTTCGGGAATCTGGACTGGTTTGAGGGAATTGTCGTCAAACGTCCCGCAAACATTGCAGGGATGCAACAAGACAACTCAACAGTGGAAATCGTGCGCACTACGGAACTCTAAACAAAGGAGAAAGGAAGAGTTGAAGCACAAAAAAAAATGTTAATAAAAGTTTCTTCGGGTTCGCTACAATACTCGGGGGTTGACTTCCCCCATGGACGGGTTGACTCCGTCAAAAGAGCGTTGCAGCTCCGCCACCCGTTGACTTGCGGCGTCCAGAGCCTGTTGCCGCGGATTTAACTCCCGCTCCTCTTCAGCAGCGGCGGGGCGTAATCCGTCAACCCTGGCCCGGGCCCTTTCCACCTCGGCCTGGACGACAGCCATCCTTCCAGAGGTCTGCTCCATATGCTCCTCAGCCTTTGCCAGCTGGGCCTTCAATCGTAAGACCAGCTCAGACTGTGCATCGAGAGTGGCTGAAAGCTTGTTGGCCCGGATCTGCATCTGTTGGACCTCGCCTTCAGCCTCCTGGAGCTTCCTGATGCTGGTCGCCTTCCTCCGCTGCCATCCCACGCTCAGCCCACGATCATGCTCCCGGATCTTCTCAGCCATGAGGTCTCGGATGAGCGCGTGAGGGCGTTGGGCATCCACTCCCCCGGCACACAGTTCGCGCAACCGTGAGAGGAGCCTATTCATTTCGGCCAGCCATTGCACCTGGGGAGTGTCCCTGATAAAGCGCGTAATCAGCTTCCACAACCGGCGGCGGACTATGCTGCTGTCTTCCTCGTCAGAGGCTGTTTCGTCCCAATCCGCGCGATCAGCGGGCTCGTACACAGGATATGCCTGCAGGAATTCCTCAGCGGGATCCGCATCTGGTGTTGAGTCTGGTACGACACCTGACGCCGGCACAGGCACGACAGGACTGGGACTGACCGGTTGATCCTCTTCCTCGGAGTCCACCTCGATGACTTCAGGTATGACCCTGCTGGTGATCCCGCCAGTGATGGTGTGCACCGCAGCTGGAGGAGGTGAAGGGATTATCGTCACCATCACCGGCATGCCCCTGGGAGGGACGCCGCCAGACATCCCAACCAGCCTCGCTGCAGCAGCCCACGCCAGTCGGAGAACTGTATGACAGAAAGAGACATAAACGTTAGTCGACATGACCCACGTGTGGCAACGAAGAGACCGGTGGAGGAGACTTACGAAGGTTGACTTCTGAGCGCTGCTCCTGGGCCGGTACTGACGGGACTCCGAGACGGGGCCCCCCGTGTACTGCTGGAAGATCTGGAGAGTCCAGAGGAGCCACCTCAGACCCCCTGGTCCCACCAGATGCAGAACTGGACGCAGCCATAGGCGCGGGTTCTGAAGGTCCCGCATCATCACCCGCCGAGGAGCGAGAACGAGGCCTACGAACAAGTTCCTCCTGCATGACCCAAACATTGGTGAGAAGTCCGTATGGATTCAATAACAGATTGTAAGAAGAGGGGTTCGGAATGCTACCTCGAGAGCCTCCGCGGAGTCGTCGGATTCTGAGCTTCGGTCTCCGACCTCGCCCTCCTCCAGCGGGCTCCCTCCTCCAGCCTCATCCTCCCGAGAAGAGCCCCCTGATTCCTCCGGCAAGGGGAAGCGCTCCCTCAGATCGGCAGCCGATAGCTGTGGAGGGACCGTCTGATTCAAAAGTACCCTCACCCGGTCTGTCATTGGGCGAGGGGCACCACTGGAGTGGATGTAATCCTCCAGCTCGTTCAAGTATTGCTCCGCCTCCGCCGGAGACACCATGAATCCGGCCCGGACTGGGCCTATGCCCGGCAGTCTCATCCCGAGGCGATTCAGGTGGGCCCACATCTCAGATGGGCTGAGGAATTGCCGGTTGACATCCCAGGTGTCCCAAGCTTCCGGAAAAACAGCATCTTCTGCCATGTCAATGTGACGCAGCCGCTTCCCCGGAGCCTGAGCGGATATCCGACGGAATCCCCTCGGTGGCCGCCCTTCTGGATGACCCTGCTCTCCCGGAACCACCGGATCCGCCGCTGCTGGCATACCCTCGGCCGGTGCGGGTCTCTCTGCCACGGCAGCTCCGCTGCCGCGGGCGGCCCTAGCTGCCCTCCGACCCCGACCTCGGGATGAAGGAGGCCCACCGTCACCAACCCGGATCGTTGGCTGCTTCAAAATCTCCCCGGGATAAGCAGCCTCCCAGCTGATGGCGTACTCCTTCACTAAGCCGAAGGCGGCGGTGGGTGGAGGCAATGTGATCTGCATCTTTCCATCCTCACGTGTGAACATGAGCCACAGCTGCCTCATCACACACGGGTGCTCCTCGTGACGCACCTCCCAGTATACCTGCGGGGTCAGCCGCTGGAGGCACCAGAACTGCCTCGCAAAACGGTGCGGGGTGTATGGTTCACAGATTGGCTCACGATCTATCCGAGCCACCAAAACGCCACCTCGGAAGGCCAGGAGGTAAGCCCGATGCTCTTCCGTTCCCCGTCCATCATCAGCAAGCCTCCCCGTCGGCAGTGGAAAGGGATGAAAGTTGAACTCGTCCGCCCTCCACACCCTATTCAGCACCATCGGAACGGCCAGTTTGAATGGGAAGCTCCCAACTGTGTTCAGAATGGAAGGGCGAAAGTCTGATCCCGGCGGCGAATTGGGGTTTGGATAATCGTAAATCCCCCTGATGTGAGCCGCGATCCACCCATACAGGAGGTGGAAGGGCCCGCATATTCTTGGCGGCTTCTTGCCCGCGCTGATACGTCGCAGTATTCTGTATAGCTTGGAGAGCATCGGGATCCCCAGGTTGATCCGCTGCCCCATGGCCAGCATTGATGCCATGATGAACGAGCTGGGCCGTACCCCCATGCTTGTATCTCTCACTGGTAGGATCCACCCACATATGAGGGCCGCGATGAACGCCGCCAGCCTAACTATTGGCTGTTGTTCGGTGCTGACGCTGAAACCCCAAGTCTTCCATTGGCTGTCCTCCAAAACCCGCCAATAAGAGTGCCCCTTACCCCGCTGGGCTGCCCTCGGACAAGTTCGAGGCCTTGGAGGGAACTCTCGATTCTCTGGAAAGTTCAGGAAACACTTGAACCACCTCTTGAAGTGGACGTCCCTCACGGCCTCCTTGTCCTCTCCAGGGACAAGCGCCATCAGCGCTGACGCCAGCCGTGGCATTTGCTCAGCATCCCCCCACGCACTGATGACGGGGAGGAACTCGTCGTACATGGCCCCCAAGATCGGGACCCCAGAAACCTGGTGGACATCCCACAGGCTGATGCCCACCTCCCCGTGATGCAGATGAAAAGTGTTGGTCCTGGACGACCATCTCCTCAGCAGTTCCGGCATCAGCTGCTTTGGCTGGTAAATGTGGAACTGGGAGGCCCATGCCACCTCGTACAATCCCACTCTCCTCAGCTCAGCCTCGAACTCCTCGCATGAGGCGCCTACCCAGTAGGCCCAGGCCCAGTCGTCGGTAAAATTGCCGCCCTGGCGCAGGTCCCACTCATCGGACCATCCCTTCTTCGGATCCTGCAGAGCCGCCTTCAGCATGGTGCGGTAGAGAGGAGGGGACGTCTCCGGTTGCAGTGGCCTCCCGTCAATATCGTTCACATGATTGTGGAGACAATCGGCGGTGATGGGTGTGAAATCCTCCCGCGCGTGACCGTCGGCCGCCCTGAACCATTGGTGTTGGCACGGTGTGCTCCTGAACCAACAAGCTGGTTCATCCCTTCCTGCCTCAGGGATGAAGACGTCATCCCTCAGCCCGAAGCCGTACAACGGCAGCTTTTTGCACTGTGGATAATCCTTCTGACCTTCCGACAGCAGATCTGTCAGAGAAGTGTGGTCTGAATGGCTGCGAACCATTTCCCCCAAGCCTGGACGGTTGGCCATCTCATCCCGGCGAGCAGCATCTGCGAGCACTTCCAGCACAGCTTCTTGATGGGCCATCTTTGAATGTCGAACCTTAGAAAAGTTTTTCTCCCTGGATCGCGAAGCTCAGCCGCGAAGCTCGGCCGCGAAGACGGATCGCGAAGATCGGTCGCGAGACGAAGCCGCGAAGTCTGGCCAAGGCAGACAGAGGTTCGCTTGGCGCGGACGCGGAGTCGGAGACTCGCGGTTCGCCGCAAAGCTCGATTCGCGGAGTGCTGTCGCGGAGTACGCGGAGCTTCGCCAAATCGAGAGCGCACAAAAAGACAAGACACGTGAAGACAAAAGAGGTCGGACCCCCTATTTATAGGCGATGACCCCGGAGCATCGCGGCGCGCCACACCCGCGCGAAGCATCGCGGCGCGTCCGGATCCGCGGCCCCCGATGAGCATCGCGGTCCCCCTTCGCGATGACGCATCGCGAACCACCGACAGTTTTTGGCGATTGTCCCTCAGACTTCGACCCTTCGCCCTCCGCGGCTCCAAGTCTTAGGGGGGAGATTTTTTGGCGCCAAAAATCCGGCCCGAGAGGAAGGAACGAAAAAGACAGCCGACGCGCTGCCTCGCGAAGCACAGCCGCGAAGCACAGCCGCGAAGCCCGTCCGCGGAGCCCCGCCGCGAAGCGTCCCGACCTGAGCGAACCGCCGCGAAGCTCCAGAGGCGGTGATCCTCCGCGAGCGCGTTTGACGTTCGCGAACCGCCACGAAGCTCCCGAGGCGGTCATCCTCCGCGACCCGGTTTGACGTTCGCGAACCGCCGCGAAGCCCCGAAGGCGGCGCGCGAGCCCTGCATCGCGGCGCCCCTTCCCTATAAATACTCGACTCCCCCTGAGTCCCAGGGGACGGACAATCCGACCTTTCGGCTTCTCCTCTCCCGAATCGCGAAGCAAGCTTTGCCCCGGGAATCATGAGCTCCGCGAGGTATTCCTACTTCGCGAGACGACTCTGATTTGTTTCGTCCTGAGCCCCCCTTCCGAGAGGGATGCCCTTCGCGAAGCCCAAGGGCGTTCGCAAAGGAAGGGGATTCCCAAGGGAACCCGGGAATCCGCGGAGCACTCACGCTTCGCGAGACACCCAACCCATGCTAGTAATCCCTATGCCAAGGCAGGATAACTATGCATCACGAAGCACATTGCTTGGCAGGACCCTGCTTCGCGAACCACTCCTTCTTCGCGAGGCAGTGCTCCGCGAACACTGTTCCACTTCGCGAAAAACCCAACCCATGATAGTAATCCCTATGCCAAGGCAGGATAACTATGCATCGCGAAGCACATTGCTTGGCAGGACCCTGCTTCGCGAACCACCCCTTCTTCGCGAGGCAGTGCTCCGCGAACACTGTTCCACTTCGCGAAGCACCACCCACTCCCACCTACGCCCCATGCTAAGGCCAAGGCACCCCACTTCGCAAAGCACACTCCTCTGCTTAGCGATTCCTCCTTCCGTGCGACCCTCCAGGTTTGCACGATGTGATTTCAAAGTCCCATGGACAACACCTCCCGTAGCGTTGCTTCGCCCAATGCTCCTTCGCATAGGCACGCTAACGGCTATTGCTTCTTCGCATAGCCACGCTAACGTGGACCCCTCGATGGCTCCTCCCTCGACCCCCCTCTACCATGGCCTTACTGGTACCTTCCCTTCCCCAAGGACCAGAGAGTACCAGTTATGTAAGCCCTAGGGGTGTGGAGTGAACCCACTTCGTCCGAGCTGCAGGACGTTAAACTGCCAAGCACCGCGTCCCCAACACATGACGTTAAACTGTGACCCAACCTCGTCTCCCTCACGAAGGGTCCCCCCTGCTCGAGCATTCATTACACCGCTCGTCTCCACGGGAATGGAACTCTTCCTCACATGGAATGAGATCCTCCTTGTCGGAGTGGTGTATGTTCGCAGGGGAAGGGTCGCCTCAGAGCGTAAATCCCTAACCTTTGGTACGGATGATTGCACCTGTGCATCTCGGTACTTCCCCACTACAAAGGTCAGTGGAGGACGTGATAGGGAACGAGGCACCTCCCATTGTCGGACCAAGGTCCATCTTTCCCGCGCTTTGTCGCGCCATGGGCCTCCATCCTGGAGTAAGTCCCAACACCATGGGCCGCTCAACGCGTAAGCCCCTCTTCGCTTCCCACGGACGCACCCTTCGCGACGTGATCGTCAGGTCCTTGCAACCTCTTGTTTCTCACACCGAGCATGACTCACGTGGGCTTAGAGTGAGCACCGACCCTGACAGACCATCAGCGGACCAAGGTCTGCTTTCACGTCGGTTTACCGACAAACTCCCCCTCTGAACTACGAGGTCTTTGATCCATGTCAAGGCATGGTACGTAGGAAGCCTCCATGAGGTTCAAGCCCACCATTAGTGGACCAAGGTCTACTCCCCCTCTGAACTACGAGGTCTTTGATCCATGTCAAGGCATGGTACGTAGGAAGCCTCCATGAGGTTCAAGCCCACCATTAGTGGACCAAGGTCTACTCCCCATTTGAACTACGAGGTCTTTGATCCATGTCAAGGCATGGTACGTAGGACGCCTTTATGAGGTTCAAGCCCACCAATAGTGGACCAAGGTCTACCCCCCATCTGAACTACGAGGTCTTTGATCCATGTTAAGGCATGGTACGTAGGAAGCCTCCATGAGGTTCAAGCCCACCCGTCTTTCACGTCGGGTTTCACCCCCGTCCAGCACGACGTTAAACTGCGCCCCGGTCCAGTGGTAAGCCATTGCGACCCACCATTTGAACTACGAAGTCTTTGATCCATGTCAAGGCATGGTACGTAGGAAGCCTCCATGAGGTTCAAGCCCACTCATCACCCAATTCACGTCGTGTTCTACCTACGTCCAGCACGACGTTAAACTACATTCCAGTCCAGCGGTAAGCCATTTTGACCCATTCCCACCTGAACTACGTGGTCTTTGATCCATGTTAAGGCATGGTACGTAGGAAGCCTCTATGAGGATCAAGCCCACCAATAGTGGATCAAGGTCCCTCACTTACGTCGGCTCACCGACACCCACCACCCGTCATTTATTCACGTCAGGGTTCATTACCGTCCCGCATGACGCTAAACTGTATCATTTGAACTACGAGGACTTTGATCCATGTCAAGGCATGGTACGTAGAAATCCTCCCAGAGGTTCAAGCCCGACTCCCACCGGACCAAGGTCCATCCTCATGTAGGTACGCTGACGATGCCCATCGGACCAAGGTCCACCATCACGTCGGTTTACCAGCACCATCCCGAACTACGCGGACTTTGATTCCCTGCCACGGGGATACGTAGGAAGCCCCTTCAAGGCTCAAGCCCAACTTCGTCGTCACCACCCCTGCGATGGTCCCATTCCATTCTCAACCGTCTCCGCGAGACGTTAAACTCGCGACCTACCTCGTGGTAAACATGAGATGCCTGAGGAAAACCTCGGATGGAACGCCTTTGGCGTAACCGTCTTTGCTAGACGTTAATCTTGCAAACATACCCTGTGTTGAACACGGGAAGCTGAGGAAAACCTCAGGTACGTGTCTATGACATGTAACCCCCCGCGCTCGATGTGGGATGCCTCGGGTTTCCACGCCCTCGAGAAGCCTTGTGATCAAGGACAACAGACAGACATGCCAGGTACCCCAGCATCCAGACACGCTACTGATTCCTCAAACGTGATTACTCCCCTGACCGAAGGTTGCTGCCCTGACTGGACCCTTTGGAATGTCCCGACAGAAGCAGCGTAATTAACCGGCGTCCATGGAAACATGGCACTGGGAAGAGTTTCACGAACTACGTATTAAATCTATAAGGGAGACCCGGACTAGGTGAAGAGTTCTGAGGAGGAATCCACAGGAGGAAGAACCGACATCCCATCATCCCGTTTCGATCAAGGAGCAGACGTCCCTGAATAAGGAGCGAATGCCGCCCGCCTTTGGAAAGCGGGAATGCGGGGCAACAAAGCCGCGCGTCCCCCTCCTCCGCGGACGGATGTGCGCGCGCCCCGGCGAAAGCATCGGAAACATCTATAAATTTACGTCTTCTAAGGAAAAATTATATTCTTATATATATCAATGAGCCCATGGTGTGGCGCATCATGTCATATACTATGCATCATCATAATAGTGATGAAATAAGAATATACTATGTATGTGACCCTTGAGTCCCTTATCCTGAATGACGGTATTACAATTCAATGACAAGTATTAGAGTAAAGAAACACATCAGGGCCCCTAATGAGATATGAAAAATTTATATAAATTAAATAAATTTATATGATTATTATTTGTGTGATATAATATATTTTCACATGACATTAAATAATAAAATTTTAACACATTATTTATTTATTAATATTTATTTATTTTTCATTATCCTCTCGAGATGAAATAAATCATTATTATTTTCCATTGATTTATTGAAGGTACTAGTTTAATGAACAAATAGGCATGTGATATCACATTCATTAAAAAACAAAAAATAATATGATGATTAATCAATCAATGTAAAAATAATAATGACAAACACAACACCTAATACCTTTTTATAACTACAGTTCATTGGTTTCTTTTCCATTCATCAATGTAAAATATTAAATATTATACCATGAGAATAATATAAATTCTATAGACCATTACTCATGTTTGTAGATAGGAACATCTAAGGAAACATGAATGTTATTCTATTCTTATTTAATTGTTGATCCTCATGATCTCATCTACTCTAGATAAGGCAGTTTAAACATTATGGGAAGAAGTATCAATTCAATTGAGTCCCAAATAATTGATATTCATTCTTTTTCTATGACATGATTTCCATAAGTATTTAAATCATATGATATATTATTATGATTAATGCCATTGTTTTATGAGATTCTAATTATATCATGAAAACGTATACAATATTTTGATTTGATAAGTACTCTATAGTAATTATCAATCCAATCATGTACACATATATTTCTATAATATTATTGTATGTTTTATTCATTTGAGACTCAACAGAATCCTAGTATGAAAATAAGAAATACTATTTCATTTTGTTGAAGAACCCATAATTATGACACCTGAATATTATTCTAATTTTTTAATGGTTACAGACTACACATACCATAATATCCTCCTTGAGTGATCAATCAATGATCTTGATAGTAATAATGATACAAACATCCATATTAGTAAATTTCAATCACTTTGGTTGATTTTTTAGAACCATTAATCCTAAAAAACATTATGAATAATTATGTAACTAAATCAATAATAAATGAAAAATTTAAAGTCATAAAATTCAAGATCACATTCATGAAGCTTAGACAATTTAAGATATATTGATATACTTATTGGGTCACTCTTCCCTACGAGTGCATGAACAAAAAAATATATTTTCATCTCTATAAAAAATAATATAGAAGATTAAATGGTGTTATTGGTTATCTAATTCATGGATGTTTTTCATCCTATGGTCTGTTAGTAATATACTCCTCATTTAGAGAATCATCATATGTCATGCAAAAGATAACGATGAATATGGTCTTGAGTAATAAAATTCTCAGACTCCCCTAATGAATATTTAGAATCTATTTCCATTAATTTCCTTCATCATTAACTATAATAAGAATGAATGAATTTCAGTCTTCATTTCAGTAAAATAAGTAAATTACACATCCAAATATCTATCATATAGTATCCAATACTGACAAGAAACATCATTCATATAATTTAATTGTAATTGGACACAGTAAACATAATTTTTCCCAATAAGAATGAAGTTATTTTTATATTTCTATATAAAATTATAAAACTCAATATCAAAATGAATACCTTTATAATTTTATAAAAAATGATTTGAAAAAATTCACACCTTTTATACTAAAAAATTTTCTTAATAGTTTGATAAACACAATGAATATTAAATGTATTGTTCTACTAATATTTTGAACCCTAAATAGTATGTGAGGGGTGACCATGATCCATTCCTTTAAATAAAAGACAAGACAATCCATATATTTTGTATAAAGAAATTTATTACAATTAGTTTCCTTAAATTTATTTTTATTATCTATGAATGAAATTTTATAATCAAAATTGCAATCAACAATGACGCATGTTCATTTCATAGAGAAATGAATCCCATGAAACCACATAATACGAAAAATGTTATGGATTCTAAATGTTCATTTTTATGGTTGATGGGATAAAAATATCATATGTCCTAGACCATCTCCATAACATATATATGGATTAATTTTCAACTAATATTTTTTCATCTATAAACCCATATTATATTATAATGTGTATAAATATAATATTCATCATATCTATCAACAAACAATCATTTATTCCACTCAATAGAATCCCACCTTCCACTAGAACCGTCCAAAAGAGCGAAGATTAACAAATATGACACCGCAGTGTTCGGTATCTAACATCGACATGTTTAGAAAATCAAACCGTGGGAATAAGATAGAAAAATGTGATGACTACAATAAATATAATGAAAACGATTAGGAGATAATTCACAAAACCATTGACAACATAAGAATACAAAATAAATGAAAAAAACGTTAATGATAATGAAAGTAAAAATCATAGAAGGTATCTAAAATAGAGCAGAATCTTGGAAAAAATATTATAGAAGCCTTGATGCATCGACATTCTAAAGGATACAAATTTGTAACATAATAATTTATATAATCATTGAAAAATTATAAAAAATTATATATTTATTTATTGGGATCATAACGTGTAAATTATGCTTTATTATACTAAAGGCCACTAATGAAAATGTTACAGGAGTATAATTATACAACATTTAAAAATTAATAGATCTAAAATACAACCAAAATAATTAACTAACAATCCCATCCTCTTTGATGAGGACTAAATTTATAATTCTTAAAAAAGTGAAAATAGTATAATTATATTATATATAATGGATCCTTGAATCAACATCTCCCACTGTATATTCGATATCATTACCCATTATTGAACATCAATTTCTCCAATCCATTCTTTTTATTTAATATCTATCATTTATCATGATGTACCATCAGCATGTTTGGTTACAGACATACCTACCACTACATTTCTCATGGCCCCAATTGTTTCCATTAATTTTTTATTATAATCACATCACTGGGTGCATTGACTAAATCATAAATATCATCAATAATTTAACAAAAAACTCATGACTATGGTAGTACGATATAGAGAATTTGATGTACATATATCGTGATAACTCCTTCTATAATGAATTAACATCCACACATTCCATTTTATCATCTCTATATATTTGTATAACTATGACATAATTATATGAATTCTTCCAGTATTAACTATATTGTTAACTAATGTATGATTGATGAAATACAAAAAAAAAATCATAAATAAGTTATATGTTCCAAGAAAAAAATTATTTTAATTAAAACACCCCCCAAAAAAGTTTCATTCTATTATATAGTACTCAACATGGGTCATCTGCATATAGAAATAACATGAAAAATATGGATAATACAAATAAAACAATTCCCATAATTTTTTTATACATATAAATACAATAATATATCCCTAAAAACTCAAATAAAGACATCATAAAACACATAAAAACTACTACCTCTACTAAATACAAATATAATTTTAAATTAGAAACATGTACAAAACCCCTAGTTCCACATTTACTGTTAAAGGACACATATTTCAATGGATTCTCAATTTCTAAACAATATTTGATATTAATTAATATAATCCTTTATTTTATTAAAAACCACTCTCACCATACTCAAAAATTAATTTTGTACATTCGCAATTATTTGAATCAAAAAATTATTACCATATATGAATTTAATCAAATATTTATTGAATATCCATCCCAAATTTGTGAATTTCATAATAAATTATGTCATTGCAAAACCACATAAAAACAATTAAAAAAATTGAAGCTCACATACATGTATAACATATTAAATCCTTTACATATATCATTATAATCCTTCAAAAAATCCCTTTAAACACAAGGTAATATCTTTTATCCGACCACCAGAATCATCAACCAACTTATCTTGAAACAATTAAACAAAACTCTAATTCCTCGAAACATACCACATGTAATCTGGACACTAACATCACAATAAAATAACATCCAAATAGTCCAAAAATATATTTCAACCCTAAAAAAATATAATATTTTTTAGATTATTCAATCTTATATTAAAATCAAAATTCAATTATTACAGTAATATTGGATTAATGAATATTTCACTAGTCCCGTGATTGGGTTTATTACACAATTTAAATATTTAGATATAATGAAATTACTAATATATATATATATATGTAATTCCAATATTATTTGAGAGGTTATATAACTAAATCAACTCTCTATGATACCAACACTTATCTAAGAACCAAAATATTTTTCACAACAAAAACAATAGTTATGATGTGATGGTTGGTTTTTAATAACATAAAAATGTCAAAGCATATAAAAAATAACTATTTCCCAACAATATACATAAATCCACATGATTATATTATTATTATTATTCATTATATAAACATAATGATAATTCATTTGATGTTAATCAAAAATATTTTCAATTATTAAGAGGGATAATGCATCCCCTACATCAACACCAAAGTAATAAACTATAGAACTTATGAATAACTTCTCATACCCATCCCAAATGCCCTAAAACAAATACATTCTGGAATATAATACAAAAATAGTGTTTTATTAACAAAAATATATAATGAGGATGAAATAGAATAGTAGAGAGGATATGAAAATAATAATAATAAATTGTTATGAAACATTGATCCCAATGAAAGGAAAACTATACTCTAAAAACAAGTAACAAATTAAGTTGATAGGTTTATGGATATTGTATGGTTCAATATAGAAAACTGAAATATAAACTAAATATGTCTATAATTATGAGAATGACACCAATGGGGTTTCCATTTATAGTGTAGATCAGAAATATTTAAATTTCATCACTAATTATCACACTTTTTATTGACCAAATATTTCTATTTTTACCACCACCCTAGCATTTACAATGGATTGTTGAGAAATATATGAAATTTCTTACATACTATATAGAATCCTACAACAAATTGGCCTCTTCATTATTTTATAATAATTGTGGGGATCACTAAGAACTAGGCCTATATGGTGTCCAAAAACCATTCTGTCCCATAAATTTAACTTCTTTTTCCTATATAGGTGAACACCCCATGTGAATGACCCTATGAGATGGTTTCCCATGATATTTCTCTATCCAAAGAGAAATAATATTCCCAATGGAAAACCATATAATTATACAAGGTTTATGATATGACTATCATTCAAGGCTTATCGTTATCTATGATTTTCTATTTTATTATGAAAATAAATACATCATTTTAAAAACAAACACTATGATATCTTCACTCATTTTAGTGTTTCAATCAAGAATCAATAGACCAAATATATTGTCACTTCAAAACATCTTAGTCAAAATATCCTATCACAATCAAAATCTTCCTTAAATTCTATAAAATAACTAGCACCCTTCATTCATCTATATTGTGGTTACTGTACAAATGGTAAATCTATTGGTTACTATATAAAAAATCTTTCAATAAACCTCCTAACACCTTAAGACCACTATAATACATAACTTAATGGATCCAAAAATTTGGGCATTGAAAATAGATCCTTAGATTCAGGAATGATACTCTCTAGAAAAATATTACTAATTTTAAAAAAATCAATCAAACATTAATAATTTATTATATTTATAGATATTGAAAAAAATAACAATTCATATATATAAACATGATATAATCAATAACTAAAAATTCATAACAATGATAATTTTGAATACATATAAATATTTAATTCATTATGAACATTCTAAATTATTTTGTATAGAATCATTCAATCATATCGTAATGTAAACACATTGATATGTTTAAATATATTCCATTTTATTTAAGATAATAAATTTTTCATTGAAAAAATTTTTTTATTTAAATTTTATTTTCAAAATATTATATAGAGTCATTATATAAAACCATTATCATATGTACTCATTTCTCAGATCGATCAAATTATTTTAATAAGGTAATGTTTTATTAATTTATGATATAGTATGATTATTTACAATTGAAAATTATATAAAACTATAAAATGAAAAATATGTTATATATTTGAAAAAATAATATAATTTTATAGAAAAAAATTAATTTATTATTAAAAGTTACCAACTCCAATGGGGATTTGAAATATTTTAGATATCACATTCCATAATGAATAAAATATGATTTATAAATCATATTTTATGATTGACAGTCCATTAAATGAATCCATTAAATGAAGATAACATTAATATTAATTATTTTATGGAAAAAATGATATGAATTTACTAATAATTTAATATGTTATAGAGAAAATAAAATTTAATATTAGTCGTATTTTTTGGATTCACATTGGTATTATAAAGGATATATGATTCACCACTTTAGAAACCAGAACAAATCAGTATTATAAAATATATTTATATGAAAACATGTCAAACATGTAATAAATATATAAGGATATTTTTCTATGATTATATATATGATATACATATTTTATTAACCACGTAAAAACATATAAATAAAATATATATTATAGATAATGAAAATAATGGTATGGAGTATATGAATTGATTTATGTTTGGGCTCTAAAGTGTGACTGAAAAAATACATCACATTAATATTTCATCAAAATTAATATTATTATTTAAAAAATACCACACAAAGTTATATTATTGAGTATTTTAAATGATGATATACTATAATATTGATATATTACCATTTAAATCTTGTATCAATCATATTTAATGTTGGGTCATTGATAAAGAATCACATGGTCCATTCCTATTACAACACATGATTTCATGAGATACACTATTTTTAATATCTTGAATGGCTTTGGTTGTATGCAACACCAATATTACATTACGCTATATGAAACATGGTATTATATTTCATTATACCCAACACTATTCTAGGCATGTGTTACACACAATTTCATGTTCATTTGATATAATTTATTTAATACAACACTGAGTATAGATTTTATTCAATGAATAATATAAATATGTTAGGATAATATTATAAAATCATTAAAGGAATAATTCTATAAATGTTTCATGGACTTGTAATGCCTGACACACAAGAGAAACCTTCCTTTAACATCTTGCGTTGTCTGAAATACCGAGTTTCATTAAATAAAGATATATTATAAAAATAGTATTATATAATAGGATATAAACCAAAAGATATGAATAGTATTAACCAAAATTTTAATTTTATATAATGTTATCATTCATCTTATGTATTTTCTAGAACACGATATAATAACAAAATCAATTTTTTTGGATAAAATAAGCATTTTTCAAAAAATGAACTTTTACAGCCTTTTGATTGCACACCCATATTAAATATATTTTTTTGAAACTTTTATAAGTCAAAAATGAAAAATAAACATCATATTTGGAATAGGGGAAAAATTTACGTTTTTTTAATTTTTGGTATTTATTTGACAAAATTCAAATTTTAATGCATTGTGAAAAATACTGCATTTTAATTCAAAACACCAATTGCATCTAATTTATTTATATAGTTGAATTATCTTTTAATTGTTTTTAATGTTTGATTGTATTATTTTTTTATTAGTTAATCCCATTTTCTTCATTGGAAGTAATTTTACATTTATATAGGACAAAAACACATGCCAATCTTTTTATACACTTTTACTTCTTAAGAACCCGCTTTTTGGTTTTAACAACAAGAATTAATATTAAATTGATATCTTCCAATTATGTTTTTGTATTACAAAAAATAGATTCCATATATTTAATCTTAGGGGCCAAATAATTTCATTAGGTAACATTTATTTCCAGATATTATGAATGGTAACGATGATAATTTTATGTACCATAGTTAATGGTAAATCTGGTAAATTATTTTTACTAATAATACGATAGGGATAATAAATTTATCATTAATCATCCACAAATACTAGTATAAGAATAAATTTCCACCCTTATCATCTTTTCTTCGAAACATATGAATTTATCTGGTACATGACAATGAAAATGACATAAATATTAATAAAACCAATGAATGTGACAAAATGATAAACACGAATTTTTTTAAGTATAATATTTTTGATATAGGGATTACTAGGTGATATATTCGAAAGAAAATTGTTCTTATAATGATAAAATAATATTATATGTTATGGATATTTATTTTTATCTTTTTTGAAATTAATATTAACCATAATGGCTTATTCATTGATGATATAAAAATTAATTAATTGATGAGAAATCAATGAATCAATTTTTATTAAAATCATAAATACCCTGAAAATGTCAAAAAACATTACCAAGTAATTTTGGTAGTGTAAATCTCAACCATAGTAATCTAAATTTAATGCTAAATACCATTTTGAGCCATATAGAATATATTATGGCCTTTATAATATTTTATTTAATGTACTATTAATATTTTCACATTAATACTTTAATATATATATCATTCGTCATGTTTGATTTTATAGATGTTATATTTTAATACATATAATATTATTAGATTTACTGAATTTAAAATAATCATAGTATTTTTTTTCAAACTTTTATTCTATATATATGTATATTATACAATTATGCAATATTGATGTAGTGATTATTATAATAATGAAGATATCAAAAAAATGTTGTTAAAAATATTCAATTAAATATACTTTGGGATAATTAATTTTAACAATGAATTTAATAAATTTCATTGACCCAATAGTGATATAAAATTATTTTTCTGGATAAATACACATATAGATAAACTTAAAAATCTATAAAATTAATAATATAAGAATAGATAAAATTGAATTTTTTGTTAAAAAATAATTTCATAAAATTATTAAATATCAGAACAAAATTTTAAAAATATTGAATAATTATGATATGATCAAAAAATTTACAAATTATTCATTTGAAGTATATTTGAAATCAAATATGTAAATATTTTACTCATTTAATATTGCAAATTTTGATATCTTAGAAAAATTAAATAGTATAAAAAATAGTCAATTAAAATTATAATGATTATTTTGACATAAAACCTTGTATAAAATTTATTTTTTGATTATATTTCAATCGTATTATATATTATATTCTAATATATCTCATTATTTAGGAATTTTGATTGATTTTAAATTTATTATAAGTTAATATTTTTGATCATTCCATAAGTACCCCTCACCTCAATTAAAAAAGGTAACTACCTCCGTCAACTCATAAAATCATTTTTAGCATAAAATTTAGACCATAACTAGACCTTTTACCTTATAAACTTCTCAATAATAATTCTTGAGTACATGGTCTTTTTCAAAGACCCACTCTATTGCTCTACATGAACATTTAGAGGAGGCATGTCGAAGAAGAGGTAATATCATTTCCCGATTCTTGTATGCTTATTTATTCTTCTACATCCACCTAAAATGTAGTTTCATTATAAATTAACAACTCCAGTAGTACATATGTTTTGATATGTTAATATAATTATGAAACAACCATATTCTAGTTTCCATCCATCCTAAGAAAAATAACATCACCATGCTTGCCGACGTACCGCTTACCGTCTCCTCTCCCTGGTGTAATTTGTTTTTCACCACCACCTTACTTGCATGGGTATAAAAATGGATTTAATGACAATATATGATTATTATCAAATTATATTGTTTCTAAAATATATTACACCGTTAAAATCAATACCATTCAACAATTATGGGAACGATATCGTTAATTGTGCAAACATACAACTTACCTTCTCCATGATGTGATGTGATTAGTTCTACATGATAACCACTCAATAAAAATTATATAAATTTACAGAATTAATTAATATTGTATTTATTATTCTAATAGAATTTTATATTGATAAAAATATGAAAAAAGGATAACTATATCTTTTTAAAAAAACATGTATACGATCATACTGTAGTTAAAACCTGAATAACGAGTAACAATGTATTGTTAAAATAAAAATAAGAACAATATGAACATATATGATGACAATGATTTTGATAAAAAGATAATAACAACATCTAAATAATTTTTCAGGATGTTTGGAAAAATTGGAAGCATATCAGACCTACAGTGAGGGATTATCTTGTCTCCCATTTATTTCTGTTGGACCTATTCCTTATACAACATCTAACTCTTTTTTGAGGTTTTTATATTTGATATGAATTATTTTTTTATTCTTAATATGTAGGTTATGAAATTTATATATGCATATAATTTTCTTTATAATATTATTCATGTGATTTGACTAATTATAAATTGATACGGGATAATTTTTCTATCTCATTTTTTTAGGGATTGTTTATACATAAGTATTTACTGGTGATATATTTATCATCCATGTCCATTTATTCTAAAAATATTTTCATATAATTTTTACTATACATATATTTATGTTTAAATTCAGTTTAACAATTTGTTACTTTTACTATATGGTATTGAAGTAAAATTTATAGTTTTTACCATATGAGTTATTTTTAAAATTTCCAGAAAAAGAATGTGGAGACTGTTTTTTAACATATACTTAATTAATGGATTTTTATAGTTTCATGACTCTTTATTTACATTAATCTTATTGTAAAAAATATCAAGAATATTATAAACTCAATTATTTTCCATAAAAATTGTGCGGAATTTTGAGATAAGAAAATTTTTTTATGAAGAAAGTATGTTTTTCTTAAGAAATAAGTTCAGGTGGTTTATCAAAATTATTTTTAATCTAAGATTATTCTATTTAAATAGGGTTATGTTTCTATCCCAATTATTAAAATGATTGGATTTGGTTAATGATGGAATTTTTTATAATATATATTATGTTATGATGAAATAATGTTTTTGAAAACCCATTTTATTTCATGGGTTATGATATGGTGAATGATTTATGTTTTTATGGAACATGTAAGAATTATTTAATTATGTGATTGATGAGACCAGTATCTCCTTTTAATGAATTGGTTAATTGTTTATATCTTACGATATATAAATAATAGGAATGAAATCTCAATCTAGTAAACTAATACATGGTTGGAATGACATGTAATTTCAGTTCATTAATACAATGCCGGAACGGAATGTAAATCCGATCGAGTAATTAATTTCTTGAATGAAATGTAAGCATAATTCAATAATGGACTTCGTTCCATATGATGGTCTTTGGGGAAATTCCTTGGATACTATAGAAATTACATTATATTCAAATTAGATTGACACAATTCTATGTTTTCTGTCAATGCTAGGTTATTATGGTTAGGCTCACTTATGATTTATGCCTTATGATGATTCATGATTTATTTTGTGACTCATGATTTGGAAATTAAATCATTATGTTCGTGATTTGACATTATAATGTTTAGGGTTTGTTTTTTGTTTTTTATTTTTACCCTTATTAGGCATATATGATAACCCATATTCTTGTTTTATTTTCCCCAACATATATAGAATAGTTTTATACAGGAAAACTAATGGGGAAGATCTTTATTCGATACATTAGAGATCAATAAACAAATGAAAATAATGTGTTATGAGTATCCAATGAAACAAAACTAATGCAGTATTTGGGTGTCTATTTGTGTAATGTATTGATTATTCCACAAAATAAATGTAAATGCATATGTATGTGAAGTACGGGTCACTATATTTCTCCATTAGTAAACCCCCAAACAATAAATTTTTTAAAACCAAATATAATTAAAAAAGTAATACATTTAGTTTTTTTCTTACTTATGAGAGTTTTTTAATTTAAAATACTAGTAACACCTTTTACATTATAAATAAATATTATTTAAATATTTCCTAAAATATTAAAAACTATCATGAAATTCAAAATTCATTAATACATTTTCTTTATAGTCAATTACATTTCTGCATGATTTTTAGTATCACATAATTCTGGAAAACTATAATTATTATAAGTAAAATAATATTTTTACTAATAAAATATATATTTTCAAGATCTAAAAAATAACTGTTTATATAAAAAATATATTACAAATTCAATTTAAACAATAAGTATAATATAATTTTAAATTACTAAAAAATATAGTTTTAAATTTGTTTAATGATGACAATATTTAAAAAATTTATTATATAAATTCCTTCAATTATCACTATATTAAACAGAATTATAATTACATTGATTTTCATACAGGGCATTAAAATTTTATTTCAATTTTCATGTTTAACTTTCCTGTTATACAATTCTTTCAACTAACTATGATTCTGATGAGTCAGGTTGATATTTAGAATTTCATATTATTAATGATATTAGTAATTTATATTTATTACCCCATTTAAAATTATTTAAACATATATGATGAATTTATCTACTCTATTTTATGGTACATTGTATAAAATAAAATGATTCAGGTAATTATTGTATAATATATCCTTATTAAAGATCATATTTTTTTCTTAATTTGATAAATTTTCTATATGAATTATTTTATAAATATGTTTCAGAAGATTATTTCAAAAAAAAAATAGGTAATATAAAGAATATATAAGAATATACATATATATACATATAAACCAATTTAATGAAATCATTTTTTTCAAAATTTTATTTTTTTAAGATCCCAAGGATGGATATAATTATATTTTGATTCAAGAATATGATATTATGATTATTGAACCTAATGATTATTTAAGATGTGAATTTACCACATTTTATGATTATGATGATAAGTAATAAATTTGACAACAAATTAGTAAAATAAGACATTATATATTTATTAATAATATCTATTTGGGAATATATTTTATGTATCAATTAATCATTAATAAAAGTGATAATTTATTTTTTCATGTTTGAAAAATATAGTTGATTAATTTTTTGAGTATAATTAATATTTCATATATTTGTTATAATTTTTTAAAAAAATATATGATTTTATTGGATTAAAAAATATATAGAATAATACAATTACACAATAATAAATTATTTGTTAAAATTTGTTTTGATTATTTGTTAAGGGATTTTTTATGTAATGATTGATGACAATAAATTTGACTTCAGTTTGAGTATTCATCAATTTCAATATCATAAATAAATGTTATTTCCTATACAGATTTATCTGTTGGAAGACCTTATAATGTAAATTTCTATTTGATATGGTATTAGTTCATCACTAAGTGAAAATTTTAATTTGATGATGCTTTGAGATTAATAGATTTAACACTGTCAAATATTTATTTAGAAGTTGATATTATATGTTATAATATGGTATGCCCATTTTTTGAATTTATTTAATATTAATTCAAATTATTTTTAGAGGATATTATTATATATATATATATTCTATATGATATATATATATAGATATATATATATATACTTATATAAAATTGTATAACATTAAAATATATATTAAATACATAATTTTACAAATTATCTAGTACTATAATCCTTATATATGATATAGTAACTCAACTTTTCATAAGGATTCAAAATATAACATACTAATATACATGAACATATATATTTAAATTTGAATTTTTTTTAAAAATTATGAATAACCCTCAATCATCTAAACAACATCAATATATATTGGAGGTCTTAGTGATTAATATAATACGACTTCAAAAAAATGAACAATATCTGAAAATTTATTGATGAATAAAAGAAATGTTTTGAATGAAATAAAAAATATAGTATAATTTTGTTGATGTTGAATTTAAAAGTCTTGGTGAAACATATGATGTCATTCATGTGTTCATACTTACGAAAATTTTTTAATAGAGGTTCTATAAGATAATAATGTATATATTTTTTTGGAAGTAATGGTTATAAACATAATTAGGTTCTTTAATAATAATAAACTCATCTAATTTTGTTAATTCGATATACTAATGTTCATGATAATTTAAAAATAGATATGGTGATAATTTATATGAGGATTAGTAATGAAATTTATAAACAAAGAATAATAATTTATCAAGGAAATATCATGACAGTGATTTACATTTAAATATAAAAAGAGAATGTAAAAAATATTTGTAACATTCAAATTGATTATTTTCAATAAATAAAATATTATAAAATATTTTCTATTTTTATTTCAATATTAAAAACAAGGGAAAATATTCATGAAATTTTGATTATTTTAATATATATTATTTACGGTGGATCTCATCTAAAGAACACAAATAAGATATCACAATATTCAAAACATATAATATTATATTTAGTTGATGTAAAATTCATCTTAAAGAATGAGACAACCTTTATCAACAAATTTTTTAGTATTTAAGAGATAAAAAAACAAACCCCAACTCTAGTATCCCAAAGTTGATTCCTCCTTTATTACATTTTCCTATGATACTACTGATCAAATCAACTATAATACACAGGTTTATTAGACATTATCAATGATATATAGACATGATACCCATTTTATAATTTGAAATCAATATTAAAAATTTTAAATTTATATATTCTACATCGATTAAATGAAATCATATATTCTTTATTATATCAATTTTAATGAAATAAATAAGCGATATAACCCATGATCATTTTGGTTTTTTTACAATAGAACCAATCATGAGTAAAATATGTATAATAATTAATGTGTGGATAATAAATGAAAACACATTACATTGACTAAATAACATGATAATGAAATGAATCCTGGGATAATATCAATTTAGTTGTCTCTATTATAATAATAACCTTATTCCTAATGAATTATTTCATAATGATGGAGTCCATGATCACCAAAATGTTCAATGATACTTTATAAATTTTTCGGTTAACAACAATACCCATTTTATAAGCCCATACAAATGTATTCCCTCAAAATACCTATTTATTCTTCAATGGACTATATATAACAAGGACCTACAAATAAATATATGTCAAAATAAATCATCATATATAAAAATATTATGTCAATTCATACAAATTAATCCTTATTTGTATATATATGTATTGAGTAATTAATATAATATATCAAAATCTAAATAGTCAATTTAGTATCATTGATAGTAAAACACTATAAATATATATGTAAAATTATTTAATCATAAGTAAAATTTTTGAAAAAAAATTATAGATATCAAAGGAATAAGTAAATGATAAGGATAAATGACAACAATATAGAAACTATTTTATGGTAATGTTAATTATAAAAAAATTAATATTACATTAAAATGACCATAAATTAATTATAAATTTTCTTATTAAAATAAAATCACTTTTTTGACAAAATTTGAAATTTATAAACTTCTAAATTAATATTTCATTAAATAATTTTCATTTTAAATCTGTATAAAACTTCTTGAAAAATATAAATGGCATAAAATAGATAGGGGCGTGTGGAAATCCGCTAATACATTACACAGAAACTGGAAATATTTCTCTTCAACTCTATGAAGATAATATCAAAGATAAACATATTTTAAAGATTCATTTCATGGCACTTAAAGGCAGAAAAGGATGACATAATATTTCCAATAAAAATTGCAATTAATAATGGATTATATAAAACAATTTTCTTATTTGTATATAATATTCCAAATTAAGATAAAGAGTAATAATGGTTTTGACATAATTAATAATTTTTATGATTGAACTACCAATTATATGATATTTTTAATGAATCCTTGTAAAATCCGTACATATTTATAGTGGAATACTAAATAAGGGTTTTATAAAGAATATTATCATATATTCTCTTATAAAAAATGTATGAAATCAAAATTTATATTATAAAAAAAATTTATAGACATTTTGTAATAATTTAATATTATCCGTATAAAATATTGAAGTATAATTACAATTTTAAATATTATGAATAAATATATATTTATCTTCCATATAATAATTTATAATTATATAATACCACGTAAAGGAAAATAGAATTGTAATACCAAATATGTCTTAATGAATTAGAATTTGAGAAGACAAAACATTACCTCAGACATGACCATTTTTGAATATTAATTAAAAACATGTATAATAGTTTGAATCATTTTATTAATGATAATTGAAATATTTTCAAATTAATATATATATATATATATATATATTTTCGTAGAACACATTAGTTATTAATTATTGGTAAAATCTATCATAAGGAGTTAAAATATTTTCTTTCTCATGTAGGTTTCATCATCGAAGATAATTCTAGTTTTTATATGTTATATATTCATTACCACAAATTTTTTTAATATATATATATATTTAAATAATACATTTAATTTCATAAAAATTTTTGAAATCACATCGTTGATGTTGTAGTGGACACTTATGCTAGATTCATTTTATCACATTCTTAATTATTCATTGAAAAGAGGAAAGTAATATTTTTTAATTTGATGATTAAAAATATTTCACAAATATCATTTTCATTCATCATATATTGCTACTAATAATATTCATTTGAGGTGATGATGAAAAATGGAATACATCAACTCGAGAGGTTGTAGTCTAAATTTACGAAGGAGTGATGATACCATTTTTCATAATACAGATGAGTACTTTTAAAAATAACTATAACATAATAATAATATCATTCATGGTATATAATGAAACTATTTTTATTATATTTTAATGGTTATAGATTCTAAATTCATAGTAGGTAATCAAAAGTACTTAAAAAATTCAATTACAGTGATTAACACTTATTTTGAAACCATAGTAAGATATTACTATATGACCACATGGATGAAATTTCTAGAATACCAATAAATATATAATTCATCTATAGTTGTTGCATATTTATTTTTATTGGACTTTTATAGATAATTTTTTCATGTTGGAATTGATATTAAATTTTAGGTTTTGTGATTTACATTGGAGTTGGGGAACACATAAATTTACTTAAATGTTATAAATATAATGATCACATTCTCAAAATAATGTTTATCCAAGTGGGTAAAATATTTACATAAGGATAATTTTTTGTTAAAATCACATAATACCATAATATTCAGATAGATTTATTTTTCATTTTAATCATTTTATTTTTTAAACCATTAGATTTATTATTCATCCATGAATTTTTTAGAGGACTATGGAACACCCAAAAAGGGGGGAGGTGAATCATGGTTTCAAACTAATCACCTCATCATACATATTTTTCCCCATGTTTTTAGAAACTTGTTAAACCGTTTTGGTGGTAATGTAAAAAAATTAAAACATTCACAAGAAGCAAGAAAAAGTATCTATTTTACATGGTTCACCACAAAGATCTAGTCCAAGGAGAATACGTCAATAGTGTGTCGTTCATACCTAAATCCATTAATCATCACTATATGTCCAATATACAAGATATGTTATTGTCAGTATCTTCCTGGAACACTACCTTTATAGGGTTTGAGGGAAATAACACTATGTCCCTTATAACACTTCTTCCTACTCTACTTAGCTAACTTATTTGGGTTAATGATAACTCAGTTTATCTAAATGATGGTCACTTTAATGGTTTGTAATTAATGACTTTTTACATATTTAGAACAAAAATATGCTAGCATCACATGCCTAAGAGGGTGTACAATACAATCCATGTTCACTGAATAACTGATATTCCAAACAACCTTTCTTGAATCTACACTGTGAAGATCTTTCCATCGTGAATCTCCCCTCACTTAACAGAACAAAATGCATTCACAAAGCAAACTGCATTATCATGACCCATCCTCGGGACACGTGTCGTGACTACCCCAATCACACCTTCTATATGCCAGGGGCTGGCGACTAGAACCAAAGGTGTAAATCCCTAAGCTGTGAAGGCATTGCCTTTATAAAAGTAAAAACACACAATCAGAGCACACATATGGAAGAAAAACACTATGAAATAACTGTATACGAAATGTGAGATGGAATGTAAAAGGGGCTGAAAATACAAGACCCAATTTAAAGTACATGTACAAAAGAAAAAGGGAAAAATAACTAAAAGGTAAAGAGAAGCTCATGGATCGTCCTCCAGGGTTCATATCTGAAAGGTGGGTACAGATGGCCACCTCAGATCTCTACATCAGTCAAACTCATCTATGTACCGACTCGTCATATGGTCCACCTCCGGGTACCATCCAGTCCTGGCACTCTCTGCCTCCATAAGCACTGTCTGTCGTCTACATCCAACACAGTGAGGTGCGCGCATAGCCCGTGCCAGGGTGAGTATAACGATACTTAGTATGGACCCTGAGACCCACAAGGTCTCACAATATCCAATAAGGATAACCACAATGTAATGAAACAACGGATAACCCTTACATAGGTATATAACCATACATATACTTAAGATATATTTTAACCCATATCAATCATGAGGAAAATACAATGTCATTATCTTTTCTCAAAACCAATATTTTATTCTAGGGTTTCTAACATGTTACACTTCCAATCAAACTGTTGAATCGTCGAATGATTGTGTAATACTCATCTATAGAGTACTGTGGGCATTCCGCGTCACATAGAGGCGCTTCCCACTGTCCTAGACTGCTATGGTACTCCTCCTGTCGAGTATCGTGGTCTGTTGCATCACATAGAGGCGCTCCACATTGCGGGTCAGCCGCGTCACATAGAGGCACTCCCCCATGTAGCACGCTGAGGTACTCCTCCGGTTGAGTACCATGGGTATTCCACATCACACAAAGGAGATCCCAATTGTGGGTCTATCATGCTCACACAGAGGCGTTTCCCACAGGTCTAGTCGAAACACTCCGAGTCAAAAGGTCTGCAGTCATCAGGTCCCAACCAATTACTAGGTGTCTACACTCCACTCACTCATCTCTGAGAGAATCCTCTCTACAAGTTACTGGTCGATACACAAAATTTCATGAATTCACATGTACAAGTATCTCAAAGTTACACCTCATCATAGGGGTCTCAAATAAATAGATGGCGCGTCGATCAGACGCTCGGTCTGTGAGTTATTGACATTACTTTCTGAGGGGCCCAGATTGTTTTTACATTAAAACCAACCTAACCAAACTCCAAATGTGTCCAAACCTCAAGTGGGGTATGCCAAAAAATTGTCTCGCTCCATGATTTCTGTCACCACAGGCGGTTCGTCAAACGGATGCCTGGTGCCAAATTTATGGTGGTATGTAGAGGGGCGCATGGTTGGCGCACAGTCTAGACAAACTATGCATGCAAGTCGTGCGAAGTCCCTGGTTGGGACATTGGCTACTACACGATTGGTGCACGGTTTCCCAAACCGTGTGTCCAAGACGTGCGAGGTCCCCTGGTAGAACAGTGTCTATTACCTTGTTGGCACATGGTTTCCCTAACCGTGCGGCCACGTCATGTGGCCACATAAGATTAGGGTTTTATGTGTCAGGCCACTCAAGATTTCCCATCATTCCCCCATTCATCCTCCCACTCAAGGCACACATGGGTTTCAGGTTTTTCAGAGGTTGGTGGAGCTCCTTTGCTCGTTTTGGAGGTAAAATGAAAGGGGTTCTTTGTGGATCAGATATGGATCTCCATTCATAATTTCATTAAAAGGCCACCTTCTTCCTTCGAGTATAACACATCATTCAAGAATACTGGAAGAGGGGTCGGTCCATGTTTTTTTGGCCCACACCCACCACGATAGTGCTGTAGAAATTGGCTCATCCATTAAAGATAAAGAAGATTAATAAAAACATCATTTCCATCAACCCTTGTCAACAATTGTTCCTAACCCACAAGGAAAAACATCCGCAGATCAATTTGATAATATGTTTTTCCGGGTTCTTTGTTTTAGAAGGAAAGAATCAAGGTATTAATATTATACTTAAATAAAATCTCTACCTCAATCGTCTATGGAGGTGGTGCGTGGAATAAGATGAAGAAGATGGTGGTGGCGTTGTCGGCGTTCGTCACCCCCATAATGCGCTACCGATCCAAGCTCGAGCGTTGTCCTCATTATTTATTCGGAAGTTGATCTTCGATGGAGGATATTTCTCCAAGGGTTCCCCTCCCTTTAATTTTCCCAACAAAAAGAACGAATCATGCCAACCAAATTATAGATGGAAATGACATATATTATTTTTTGGCACCATAATTTGAAAAGATGTGGTTGACTAAAAGAGACAACCCATTTAATTAAAGAGGGTGGAGGACCAATTATTTTTTAGAGGATGATAAATTGTTTAAGCCACATAAATGGGGGGTTAAATGGTGTTTAATTCCCAGGTGGCACCCACCTTAATTATCCTCCCAAGGGAGGTTGGGGAGTGGTGGCACCAACCACTAACCTCCACTTGGAATTTTTAACCACCACAATAAAAATAAGTTATCATTATATTTTTATTTAATTTATTTATAAAACCAAAAAATAAAAATCCATTCTCGACCAACACCATCGAGTTGAAAGTATTCATAAGCGAAAACTAGTTTTGTGAGTTCAACGGTGACCAAAAATTTAAATTACGAGTACCGGTTCAAAAGTTACAATATCCTGCTCGTACGTTTACTGAATGTACTTGAAAAAAACATTATAAATTGATTCTGGGCACACCGGGCCTCATAATCAAGCATGATAAATTTTCATGGACATGAATAATTCTAATGTATTTAAGAAAAACATTTTCCTCAGAAATGATTGGTCTTTATATTTTCCACACCTCAGGGATTTACATCCCTGTAAGCTCCAACTCAAAAAAAAGGGGAAAAATTGTGGTATTGAGCACGCATATGAGCCACCCACTCCCATGTGCTCTCCTAGATATTCTCGTTCTGACAGAAAATGTGAACCAGAGGTATCGACCAACCACGAAGTGCCCACTGCTGTCGATCCTCAATCACTATTGGGACCTTCGTGAATGTCACCTAATCATCGATGTCCAGCTCTGCATGATCAATGACGTGGGAAGGGTCATGGAAATATCTTCATAGATGAGATATGTGGGAGAAATCATGCACCTTGTGCAAAAGAGGTGGAAGATTTAAGTAGTAATCCACCTCACCTACTCTGTTGAGGACCTGGAAAGGTGTGATGAATCACGTAGATAACCTGCCGCCTTGCCCAAATCTCCAAAGAGCTCATCGAGGTGAGACCCGTATAAAGAAGTGGTCGCCATCCTCAATCTCTAGAGTCTTCCCTCTCTTGTCAGCATACAACTTTTTTCTACTCTGTGCAGTCTTCATCCACTCCTAGATGATCTGCACCTTCTCCGTGGTAGCTCGTACCATCTCTGGTCCCACTACTACTGACTCCCCGGGGTCTGTCTAGCATAGTGGCAATCTGCATGGTCGCCCATACAATGCCTCGAAAGGATCCATTTCTATTGTGGAGTGATAGATGTTTTTGTAGGAAAACTCTACCAAAGGTAAGTGATCCTCCCAGTTGTGACCAAAGTTGAGGACATAAGATTAGAACATGTCCTCGAGGGTTTGGATGGTCCCCTCAGTCTGGCCATCTGTATGTGGATAGAAAGCAGTTCTTAGACGTAATTACGTCCCGAATGGCTCCTACAACCCCTTACATAGCTGGGAAGTAAACCGTACATCACATTCAAAGACTATAGAAGAAGGTACTCCATGTAAACGCACATTCTCTTGCACTTAGAGGCATCCCAATATCCCTACTGAGCCACGCTCTCTAATTGGTAGGAAGTGAGCCGACATGGTGAGTCGGTCGATGATCACCCAAATTGATTCATGACTCCTAGATGTACGTGGAAGACCCGTCATGAAAACCATGGATATCCCATCCCACATCCAGTCCATGACCACTAAGGGTTGTATCAAGCCTACTGGTACCTGGTGCTCTGCCTTCACGTTCTGGAATGTGAGGCATCGTGAGAGAAAATCTTCTACTACCTCTATCATACATGGCCACCAGTGATGTCGTCGAAGGTATGAGTACATCATTTCCACTCCAAGATGTACCTATAGAGGGGAAGTGTGGTATTACCTCAACACTTCTTCCTAATGTGAAAATAGAAACTTTGTATGTCCTCTGAAGAGGATGACGTGCTCCCCACCTTCAAGAAAATCAATCAAGTGCCTGCGGTGTGGATATTTGATCACGTCTTGTCTCATAGTGAGTGTCTCCATGATGCACCTCCCTGACTCACTGAAGTAAATGGGGATTGAATGTAAGAGACTGTAGATGGGCTGCCCCATCTCATTCCACAAAGGATATCTATAAGAAAACCAGTTTCTCTATCGCCTATCTTAGTTGTTGTATACCGGATCTCCATCTGAGAAAATATGCTACAACGTGGTGCGTGCATAGACCATATAGGGGTGAGTATAACGATACCCATTAGGGGCCTCGATACCATCAAGGTCTCATAATATCCAAAAAGGATAACCACAATGTAAAGAAACAACGGATAACCCTTACTTCGGTATATTTCGAAACATATCACTAGTAGAAAAACGGTTTTTAACGTCGGTTTTTTTTTTTATTTTGGATGTCGGTTTTTAACGGACGTCGAAGTCACCGACGTAAAAAATATGAATTTTTATGTCGGTTTTTGTAAACCGACGCGAAAAATGAATAACATTCGTTTTTTGGCGTCGGTTTTGTAAAAAACCGATGCCAAAAAAAATAATTCATATAATTTTTCGCGTCAGTTTTCATAAAAACCAACGCGAAAAATTTAAAAAAGTAGTTTTGGCGTCGGTTATTTAAAAAAACCGACGCCATAAATGAAAAAAAAAATCGCGTCGGTTTTTATAAAAACCGACGCCATAAATCAAATTTTTTTTTTCTAGGTTTTAGATCATTTCCTATGCTTCGATTTGACAGGCTGTGGACCTAAAACGGAGTTACGGTTCAAAAGTTATCGCCGTTAGAAGTTTAACCTATCAAAGTTTTGATTGATACAACTCGTTTCAAAGAAAACATGATAAACATAAATTAAAATCATATACACCAAATGTAATAAAATAATCATAATACATCAAACATATTTCAATGGTTTTAGGGGCTTCCATCGAAATGATATGTGTTTTATTATCATATAACTTGTATTTAGAAATGAGAATGAATCATCATTATAAGAAATCCAATCGAGTTGTTTAGAAATGAAGGATAATAATAATAAAAAAAACAAATGAATAGAATATGTACCATGTTTAAATTAATGATTGAAGTCGCATTGAAATCGTGATTGAATCGAAGATGTTGAAAATGATGAAATAAGGAGAAACTGGATATATATATAGTAAACGAAAATATTTTCAATTGCGTTGTATGAAAATGTTGGCGGGATTTTAAAAAGATAAACGCGCGTTGTGAAAAAAATTGAAATTATGATCCCGCGTTACTCTTTGTCGTCGGTTTTGTTTGAAACCGACGCAAAATAGTATTTACATTGGTCTTTTGGCGTCGGTTTTTTAGAAAACCGATGCAAAAAATGTCAATCAATATCCTTTTTGGCGTCAGTTCATAAAAAAACCGACGCAAAAAATGAAAAAGAAAAATTTTGGCGTCGGTTTTTATGAAAACCGACACCATAAAAGTTTTAAAAAAAAATCTTTGGCGTCAGTTTTTTAACAAACCAATGCTAAAAATTTAAATAAAACTACATTTCGCGTCGGTTTTTTTAAAAACCGACGCCAAAAACAAAAAATAATTTTTTTGGCGTCGGTTATTATAAAAACCGACGCGAAAAGTTAAATTATATTTTTGGCGTCGGTTTTTATGAAAACAGACGCCAAAAACTAAAAACAAAAATTACAGTATTTTAGATAATTCTCTAATCTTTGATTTGACTGGTCGTGGAGCAAAAACGGAGTTACGGATTATAAGTTATGGATGTCGGAAGTTGACCTTCTCTAAAAGAAGTCTTAAAGAAGTTCAACTTTCAAAGGACATAACTTTTAATCCGTAACTCCGTTTTTGCTCCACGACCAGTCAAATCAAAGATTAGAGAATTATCTAAAACAATATAATTTTTTTGTAAATTTTTTGGCGTCGGTTTTCATAAAAACTGACGCCAAAAATATATTTTAACTTTTCGCGTCGGTTTTAAAAAAAACCGACGCGAAAAGTAGTTTTTTTGTAATTTGTAGCGTCGGTTTGTTAAAAAACCGATGCCAAAAAATTTTATTTAAAACATTTATGGCGTCGATTTTCATAAAAAACGATGCCAAAATATATATTTTTTAGTTTTTTGCGTCGGTTTTTTTAAGAACCGACGCCAGAACAATTATTTTCCCTTTTTGGCGTCGGTTTTTTTAAAAACCGACGCAAAAAAATCACCGTAAAAATTATTTACGTCGGTTTATAAGAAACCAACGTCAAACTGGCGACGTTAAAAATCATTTTTCTACTAGTGTATACCTCTGTTATCCAGTATCCCATATCAATCATGTGGAAAACACAAAGTCATTAACTCAACTCAAAACTAGGATTTTTTTTCTAGGGGTGGTAACACGTAACACTCCCAGTCAAACTGTCGAAACCTCGACTGCTGGTTTACTCCTACCTTATAGAGTACTATGGGCCTGCCGCGTCACATAGAGGCACTTCCCATTGTCCTAGACTACTGTGGCACTCCTCCGGTTGAGTACCGTGGGTCTTCCATATCACATAGATGCGCTCCCCACTATGTTTTTGCCTCATCACACAGAGGAAATCTTCATTGTGGGTCTTATGTGCTCACACAGAGGCGCTTCCCACTGGGCAAGCCGAAACACTCAGAGTCAAAAGGTCACTAGTCATCAGGTCTCAGCCAACTACTAGGTCTCTACACTCCTCACGCTCGTCTCTGAGAAGATCTGCTCCATGAACTACTGGTAAATACTCTTATTGTAACGAAGTTCCATGTAGATGTATCTCAAAGTTCGGCCTCATCATAGGGGTCTCAACGAAATAGACGGCGCGTCAATTGGACTCTTAGTCTGTGAGTTATTGGCATTTCTATCCCGGGGTCCCGGTTGTTTTTAGGTCAAAACCAACCTAACTGTACTCCAACTGTGTCAAAACCTCATATGGTGTATGCCAAAAGAACCATCTCGCTCCATGAATTCTATCACCGTAGGCGGTTCGTCAAATAGATGATTGGTGCCAATGTTATAGAGTTTTGTGCAGGGGCGCATTTTTGGTGTACGGTCTGGAAAAATCATGCGGCCAAGCCATGAGAAGTCCCTGGGTGGGATAGTGGATACAACACGGTTGGCGCATGGTTTCCCAAACCATGTGTCCAAGCTGTGCGAGGTTCCCTGGTGGGACATTGGGTACCACACGGTTGGCGCACATTTTCCCAAATCGTGAGGCCAAGTCATGTGGCCACATTAAATTAGGTGTTTAAGGCTCAGGCAATTCGAGAATTCACATTATTCCCCTATTCTTAATCCCACTTGAGGCTCACGTGGGATTTCTAGTTTTTCAGAGGATGGGGGAGCTTATTTGCTCGTTTTGGAGGCAAAATGAAGGGGTTTGTTGGTGGATCGGAGATAGATCTCAATTCATCACTGCGGCAAAAAGTCGCCTTCTTTTTTCTCATAGAACACATCATTAAAGAAGAGCCGCAGAGGGGCCATGCAGTGTTTGTTTGGCCCAAACCCACCATGATAGTGTGTTATAAATTGTCTCGTCAAATGAAGATAAGGAAGATAATTAAAACATCATTTCCCAAAACCCTCTTCAACAATATATTCCCAACCTGCCAGGAAAAACATATGTGTATCAACTTGATAATATGCTTGTCTGCGTTCTTTGTTTTAGATGTTAAGAATCAAGGGATTAATATCATACATAAATAAAATGCCTAACTTGATCATCGATGGAGGTGGTTCATGGAAGAAGACAAAGTCGTTGATGGTGGCGTCATCAGCATTTGTCACCCCCACAATATGCACTTGATCCGGGATCGAGCGTCTTCCTCATTCTTCATTCAGATGTTGATCTTTGTTGAGGGATTTTTCTCCAAGGGTTCCCCTCTCCTTAATTCTCCCAACAAAAATAATGAATCATTCCAACCATATAATAGATGGTAATTATGTCTATTAATTTTTGGCACCACAATTTGAAAAGTTGTGGTTAATTAAAAGAGACAACCCATTTAATTAATGAGGGTGGAGGCTCAATTAATTAGTGGGGGAAGTTCGAGGGTTTCATCCTACATAAATGGGGGGTTAAAGGGGGTTTAATGCATAGGTGTCCCCCAACATAATTATCCTCCCAAGGGAAGTTTGGGTGTGGTGGCCCCCACCCAAACCTACACATGGAGGTTTTAACCACTAGAATAAAAATAAGTTATCACCTTATATTTATTTATTTAATCTATAAACAGAAAAAACTAACTTCCATTCCCGACCAACTGCCATCGAGGTGAACGTATTCTAAAGTGAATATCGGTGATGCGATTTCAACAGTTCCCTCAAATTTCAATTCCGAGCACCAGTTCAAAAGTTCTAATATCTCGCTTGTACATTTACTGAACGTACCTAAACAATACTTCAGAAATTCGATTCCAGGCACACCGGGCCTCATAATCAATCACCATAAATTTTTTAGGATGTGTAAAATTCCCATGTATTTAATAAAAATAATTCCACGGAAATTCCAGGTCTTCACATTGTCCTCACCTCTGGGCTTTACGTCCCCGTAAGCTACAACTCACACTAAGGGAACAAATGTGGGTACTGAGCATGTGTATGAGACTCCCGCTCCCATGTGCTCTCCTAGAGATTCCCATGCTGCCAGTAAACACACATCAAAGGTACCGACCCTCCCCAAAGGACCTGCTCCTATCGATCCTCAATCTCTACTAGAACCTCCGTGAAATTCACCCTGTCATCGATGTCCATCTCTCTATGATCGATGATGTGGGAAGGGTCATGCACTTATCTCCTCATCTGAGATACGTAGAAGAAGTCATGAACACAGTGTAACTTTTGTGGAGTATTTAAGTGGTAAGACACCCTTCCGACTCTACCGAGGACCTGGAAAGGTCTGATGAATCATGAAGATAACTTGTCGTGTCGGCCAATTCTCTGTATACCTCGTCGAGTTGAGACCCGTAGAATGATGTGGTTCCCATACTCGAACTCTAGAGTCTTACGTATCCTATTATCTTATGAGTTTTTTCTACTCTATGCAGTCTTCATCTGCTCCTGGATGATCTACACCTTCTCCGTGGTAGCTCATACCATCTCTTGTCCCACTAGTGCGGACTCCCCTGGGTCTATCCAGTAAAGTGGCAATCTGCAAGGTCCCTCGTACAACACCTCGAAAGGTGCAATCCCTATGGTGGGGTGATGGATGTTGTTGTAGTCAAACTCTTCTAAATGTAAGTGATCCTCCCATCTATGATCAATGTTATGGACACATTCTCAGAACATGTCCTCGAGGGTTGGGATGGTCGTCATGGTCTGGCCATCTATCTGTGGATGGAAGGTGGTGCTCAAGTGTAATTGCATCCCAAAAGCCTCCTACAAGCCCTTTCATAACCGGGAAGTAACCGTGTATCAAAGTAAGAGACTATAGAAGAAGTTAATCCATGTAAATGCACAATCCCTTGCACATAGAGGTGTCCCAAACTCTCTACTGAGCCCTGCTCTCTGATTGGTAGGAAGTGAGATGACATGGTGAGTCAGTCAACGATCACCCAAATCGAGTCGTGAATCCTGGATGTATGTGGAAGACCCATCATGATATCCATTGATATCCCATGAAACTTTCACTATAGGACCTCTATGGGTTTTACCAATACTGGTTGTACCTTTTTCTCTACCATCACTTGCTGGAAAATGAGGCATCATGAGACAAACATCGTTACTACCTTCTTCATACCTGGCCACCAGTGCTGTCATCGAATATCCTGTTACATATTCTTCACTCTTGGATGTTCCACTAGAGGGGAAGTGTGGTATTCAATAAACACTTCTTCCTAAAGTGAAACTGGTAAAATGGAATTTCTTATGAAGAGGATAGTGTGCTTCCCACCTTCAAAAAATCTATGAGGTGTCTGCCCTGTGGATATCTGAGCACGTAGTGTCTCACAGTCAGTGTCTCCATGCTGCGCCACCCTGACTCACTGATGTAAAGGGGGAGTGACTGTAAGAGACTGTAGATAGTCTTCCCCATCTGTATCCACAAAGGATATCGGTAAGGTAGCCACCTGGTCTGTCACCTCTCCTAGCAGTTGTATACTAGATCTACGGGTATGTGAATATGCTACAACGTTCCCCTTCACAGAAGTAAAGACTATCTCGAAGTCATTGTCCTGGAGGATCTCGAGCCAATGCCGATGTCTCATGATCAGGTCCTTCTGAGAGAAGATATACCTGAGACTCTTTTGATCAGTGTACATGGTAAAACATTCGCCCATCAGATAGTACTGCCACATCTTCAATGTGAAGACCACTGCTGCTATGTCCAGGTCATAGGTAGAATAGTTCTTCTCATGCTATCTCAGCTGCCGAGAACCACACAGAATCAGAGTTCACTCTTGCATCAGGACACATCGATGTTAGTTCTCGGATCCGTCATTTTAAACTACATACCCTACACCCTCCTCTAGAAGCCTCAAGATGGGGGGAACTAGTCATCCTCTGCTTAACCTCTTGAAAGATCTTCTGTCATATCGCCGACCACAATAAGTGTTGCCCATTCTTCGTCAAGGCTGATAGTGGTGCTGCAAATCTGGAGAAGTATGGAATGAATCTCTGTTACTATCCAGCCTAGTCCAGGAAACATCGTACATCTGTCTCACTCCTATGTGGCTCCCAAGAAAGTACTGCCTCAATCTTAATTGGATCCACTGCAACCCCAGCCTCCAAGATGACGTGTCCCAAGAAGTGAACATCTTGAATCCAAAACCGGCACATTGAGAGCTTACCATAAAGCTGTTGCTCTTGGACTGAGTCCAGTAATACCTGCAACTTGTAGGCATGCCCCTCTTTAGTAGTCGAGAAGATCAGAATGTCATCGATGAGGACTACTACAATGCGATCGAGTTATGGCTGAAAGATCCTATTCATGAAACACATGATCATTGTTTGAGTGTTGGTTATGCCGAATGGCGTAACCAGGAACTCATAGTGGCCACACCGACATCAGAAGGCAGGCTTTTGCACATCCTCATCTCGAACTCCGAGCTGGTGATAGTCTTATCTGAGGTCTATCTTCGAGAACCATCATTCCCCCTTGATATGATCAAAGAGGTCATCAATCCTTAATAGTGGGTACTTGTTCTTAATGGTCACCTGATTCATATGACGATAGTCATCAAAAAGCCACAAGATCCAATTCGTCTTCTTGGCGAAAAGAATCGGGGCTGCCCAGGGAGAAACACCGGGTCAGATGAATCCCTTCCCCTGAAAGTCCTCCAGTCATACCTGTAGCTCAGAAATCTCAGCAAGAGTCATACGATATACTGTAGTAGATATCGGTTTCATCCCTGGGTACAGATCAATAAAGAAGTCCACCTATATTCAAGGCGATAGTCCTAGAACATCGTCCATGAAAACATCAGCGTACTGGTCCACCACTATAGGATAAGTTTGACTCTCCACATCTACTACTCCGAGGGTAAGGAAGGCCAACTGATGAGTGATCGGTTGCACCCTCCAATGAGTAAATCTGTTCATTACTACAAAGGTTCCCTTCTCACTGGTGAAGGTAAACCTGGTCCCATCCGTATGGACACACTACACATTGTGCCTAATACAGTAGATCTGAGCATAAACTATAGATAACCAGTCTATACCCAATATGACATCATAAGGCCTCGATGCCATTACGAGGAGATCCCAGCTGAAGTTATCGCCTCCTAGAGTAAGCTCACACTACCGGTACCAGTGTGTAATCATCGAGTATTCTCCCGTAAGAGTTTCTAGCCGTAAGGATGGAGCCAATGGCTCCATCAGAATCTCCGAACAAGGGTAGTGGCTTTCAAAGTGTGTCTGGAATCTGTGTCTATAAGAACTACAGCAATGGTGGAGTAGAAATATATAGTTCATTGAATCATCATCAGAGCATCATGGTGGTATGCCTCAACTTCCTGAAGCTGAGCTATCCGCCGTCCACCTGCTCCATGCGGCCGGGGTGGACCTCTTGGTGGTTGTGGTTGTGGTACCTCGTAATGTCGTCCACCGCCTTCTACTCGAAAAGATCCTATGATAACAATTTGTCATGACCAGTCCTAGGGACCCATTCCATGACTACCCAAAGCCCTCCTTTCATATGACAGGGGCTGGTGACTAGCACCAAAGGCATAAATCCCTAAGCTGGGAAGGAATTTCCTTTATAAAAGTGAACACTCACAATCAGAGCACTTATCTGGAAGAAAAACACTAAGCAAAAACGGTATAAAAACTATGTGCGGGAATGTAAACATGGCCGAAAATACAAGACCAACTATAAAGTACAAGTACAACTGAAAAATGTAAAAATAACTGAAAGGTAAAGAGCTACTCATAGATCATCCTCTAGGTTTCCTACCTGAAGGGTATGTATAGATGGACACCTCATCACTTCACGTTTGTCAAACTCCCCTATGTACCGACTCATCGTAAGGTCCAGCACCATGTATTATCTAGTCCTAGCACTCTCGGTCCATGTCAGCACTGTTCGTTGTCTACATCCAACACAATGAGTTGCGGGGATAACCCATGCAGGGGTGAGTATAACGATAATCATTAGGGATCTCGGGACCCTCTAGGTCTTACAATATCCAACACGGATAACCACAAAGTAAAGAATCAATTGATAAACCTTACATAGATATATTCCCATACATATACCTATGTTATCTAGTAACACATCTCAATCATGAGAAAAACACAAATTCATTAACTCAGATCAAAGCCAGGATTTTATTCGAGTGGTGGTAACATGTAACACTCCCAGTCAAACTATTGAAACCTCGGCTGTCAGTGTACACATCTTCAATATGGTATTGTGGGATTTCCGCGTGACACAAAGGTGCTTCCCACTATCCTGGACTGCTGTGGTACTTCTCCTGTCAAGTATTGTGGGTCTGTCACGTCAAACAGAGGTGCACCCCACTGTGGGTCTGTCACGTCACACAGAGGCACTCCCCTCATTGCTTATCGAGGTACTCCTCTTGTTGAGTATCATGGGTCTTCTACATCACATAGAGGATCTCCCCACTATGGGTTTGTTGTGCTCACATAGTGGTGCTTCACACTGGGCTAGTCGAAACACTCAGAGTTGAAAGGTCATTAGTCATGCAGACTCAGACAGCTACTAGGTCTCTACACTCCGCTCGCTCATCTCCAGGAGGATCCTCTCAATGAGCTAATGATTTATACTACAACTTTTACAAATCCCCATGAAGAAGTATCTCAAAGGTCCTGATCATCATAGGGGTCTCAACGCAAAAAAACGTCACGTCAATCAGACGCTCGGTCTGTAAGTTATTGGCATTTTTGTCCCACAGGCCCGGTTGGTTTTTATGTTCAAACCAACATTACCATACTCCAACGGTGTCAAAAACTCAATTGGGGTATTCCAAAAGAACCATCTATCTCAATGATTTATTTATTTGTAGGCGGTTCGTCAAACAGACACCTGGTGCCAAAGTTATGGTGGTTTCTGCAGGGGTTCATGGTTGGCGCACGTTCTGGACAAAATGTGCGGCCAAGCCGTGTGAAGTACCTGGGTGGGACAGTGTCTACTGACCAGTTGGCGCATGGTTTCACAAACTGTGTGAGGTCCCCAGGTTTCATAGTGGATACTGCATGGTTGGCGCACGGATTCCCAAACCGTGCGGCCAAGTAGTGTGGCCACTTAAAATTAGAGTTTGTGTCCCAGGCCACTCGGGATTTCCCATATTTCCCCCATTCTTCCTCCCACTCTAGGATCACGTTGGATTCCCTGTTTTTCAAAGGTTGGGGGAGATATTTTGTTCGTTTTTGAGGAAAATTGAAGGGGGTTCTTCGAAGATCGGAGATGGATTTCTATTTATCCCTGCAGAAAAAATTCACCTCATTCCTTCACGTAGAACACATCATTCAAGAAGACCGACAAAGGGGTCAGACCATGTTTGTTGGCCCACACCCACCGCGATGGTGCGATAGCAATTGGATCAATAAATGAAGATAATGAAGATAATTAAAAACATTATTTCCAACAACCCTCGTCAACATTATATTCCCATCCCATAAGAAAAAAACATTCATGGATCAACTTGATAATATGTTTGTCCACGTTATAAGTTTTATAAGGTAAGAATAATGGGATTAATATCATACTTATTTAAAATCCCATCCTCAATCCTCGATGGAGGTGGTGCGTGGAAGAAGACAAAGTCGATGATGGTGGCATCGTCGGAGTTCGTCACCCCCGCAAGAGGTTCCTGATCTGGGCTTGAGCGTCATCTTTTTTCTTCGTTCGGAAGTAAATCATCATTAGAGGATATTTTTCCAAGGGTTACCCTCTCTTTAATTCTCCCAACAAAAAGAAAGAAGAATTCCAAACAAATAAAAGATAGAAATTATGTCTATTATTTGTTGGAATAACAGTTGGGAAAGTTGTGGATAATTAAAAGAGGCAACCAATTTAATTAATAACAGTGGAGGATCAATTAATTAGTGGGGGATGTTCAAGGGTTTCATCCCACATAAATCAGGGGTTAAATGGGGATTAAATCCCTTGTCACAACAACATTAATTATCATCCCAAAGAGAGGTTAGGGCGTGGTGGCCCCCACCCCAACCTCTACTTAGAGGTTTTAAACACCACAATAAAAATATGTTATCATTTTATTATTATTTTATTTATTTAACAACCCCATAAACTAACTTCCATTCCCAACAAAATGTCGTCGAAGTGAATGTATTCTTAAGAAAACATCAGCGCATTGAGTTCAACGGTGCCCTCAGATTTAAATTCCGAGCTACGATTGAAAAGTTATAAAATCCCACTCCTACGTTTACTGAATGTTCCTGAACAAAATTTCAAACATTGATTTCGGGGGCACTAGGCCTCAGAATCAAATACTGTAAATTTTCACAGACTCATAAAATTCCCATTAATTTATGAAAAAATATTTCCGCGGAAATTCCGGGTCTTTACATGCATTCTTGGAGCTAATTGGAATCAAAAAGTAAACTATCTTCATAGAACAATATTCCTTAGTGATGATCGCTGAGTTAATGCGTTGTAACCAATAACTGTGAATATAAAATTACACATATGCTTTGGAATATATCAGCAATAAATATGTCTTATCATGATCCTCAACATCACATTGAATCCCAGATTCAAATATCTCCCCAGGTTTCCTGAAATAATATTGATACATGAGTTTCTTGGATATTATGTCGGAATTGAAGAGGGTAGCCTTAAATTTATAGTCTCGACTTTCACAATGCTCCACAAACTATAGTGTGATTTATGGATCTACCCAAATAGTATTTATTGCTCTCCATTATTCACGATCTTAACTGAAATTTGATGTAGTCTCGATTCTCACTATCCACACATCACATAGTAGATTCTCCTATTCTAATTTTTGGGATGATCATAGTCTCCATTAATGATTCTCCATATCATTTCAATCATTAAGATAATATTTACGGAACTAATTCCTTTTCCATTTTCATTATTTCCCATTTTTTAAAAATTTCCTTACTAAATGGTAACCACTTCTACTATATTTTCGAACCAATTTTTTTTACAAACACTGGGAAATGATGGTACAACCAATGATGTTTTCAAAATGAACTGTAATATCACATTCATTTAAAACATGTTGATTTTTTATTTGAGTATTGAAAATAGACCCAAACCATACTGCATTTTCATTAAATAACATACTAGGCACCAACATTTTTTTGAAATTTTTTCATTTTTATTCAAAAAAATTATTTTATATGATAGAAAATAGCTGATAGATGGTGAAGAAATGACATTATAGAATATATAGCATCTTATTATCCAATTTTTAAATTTTTATTGTTTTTTAAATTATCATATAAAATATTAATTATCATATAATACCATTAATTTCATTTTAATTACAAATCAAATATATGGACATTAAATTCATCAATACATGATGGAAATTTGAATTTAATCTCACTCTCATTTAATTATAAATTAATATTAAAAATAACATTCACATAAAAAAATAATAAATGAAAATATAATTACTTTTTATTTTTTAAAAGTATTTAATTTTTTTCATCATCATTAATACGAACTATGATGTGGTTCAGTAACCATTTATCTTAATTATAAAATTACTAAAAAATAATATTATATATAAATTTAAAAAATGTATTTACGTGATAAAATATTTTTATATTCATTATGGTCTTTTTATTACAATTAATATAATATATCTGAAATATAAATCTAATGAGTGGTATTTTGGAATTTTCCATAATATAATACAATTTATCAATTGATAAAACATATCCACTCGTTATATTATTGTGAGTCACATTAACTCATACATGCCTCTATATATGTAATAAGATTCATACTAAAAGAGAAGGTTTGATTTCTATTCATGTGTATATTACATCCAATGTATCGTTTTTTTACAGAAATTATAGATGTAATAAATATAAAATCCGAGAGTAATCATTGTAGTGGGATATAATATCTGAGGGAATATATATAATACTATAAATAAATATACCCCAATGATGAATGAATAATTGTTTAATAAAATTAGCTATGTAAATAAATAAATGTGTTAGTAATAGTTTGGATTACAGACATGTATTGCCTCCAACTCCAAGGCATTTTCTCTTCAACTCCATGTCATAGAGCATGTAACCATTATTTCATCTAAGATCATGAATTATTAATACACAATTATATGTTTTTGTATGTGTGTGTAGTAAACCCGAAGCAGACGACCCACACATCCTAAAAATTAGTGTAAAAAATATATAATATTTTTTTGAATGATATAGGTAAATTCATAAGAAAAAAAATAAAAAAAATATGAGTAAGCATGTGCTTACTAAGATATACCAAACACTATCACTAATTTATTTGTAATTGTATTGGTAAGGATTAAACAAAATTTCAATCATGTATCATCATTAATGAAACACCATGCACCCAACCCTTACCATAGTTATTATCTTTGGATGATATTATGCCCCACCAGACATGTTTTCTATAATTGGATAAGAAATCAAACCTATATATAAGTCTACACCAACAACATACTATTGAATATTTCACATCCCATGCATTGAATAAATTTACATCAATAAAATCTTCAATCTTTGAAACAATACTATCAAATGAGTTGTTTTCTATATCCAACAACACTTCATCATTCTATCCATTGAGGGGTATTTTAACTGATTAATTACTACCATATGAGACTAAAAAATGAATCATTTTCCCATATTCATTGGAATAACACCATAAATATAAACCATAGAAATGAAAAACAATTCATTTAAATAAATGTTCAAAATTGGATGTAAAGACGGAATAAGATCACATATCATGGACAAATTTAAAGGGACACTCAGAAATATGCATAAAAATCATCTATAACGGTATCAATCATACAAACATATCATTAAAACATCATATATGAAGATTTATATGGTATATAAATGTATACCACATTTTTGTTGACAATGAACAACATGTATCTCCTGGGATCATTAATTGTTCAACATAGGGAACTAATGGAAAACGTGATCACTTTTCATGGATTCCTATTATTGTTTTGGTTTAACATGATGGTTTATTAGAGATGATAAATAAAAAGATTCAATTTCATGATTGTTATTTTTATTATCACAAAATCTAATGCGTCCATCAGTGTATTTTTTAGATATATTGAAGAAGAATTCTGAAAAACACTATTTCGTTTATCGATTAAATAATGGAAGATGAATTAATCATTGGTTATTGAGGATATCATGATTTCTAGAAAAATATCATCTATTAGTACACAATTAATTTGGAAAAAAATTCAAATGCTATATATTTCATTCACATATGAAGAGGTGAAGAAATAATTATTGGATCATAATAGAAAACATAGAACATTATGTTTTCTATCATTATCACACAATAATGATTAAGGATATAGCATAATTCATAAAAAATTAAACTTTTATATATTCACTAGATAGATTAATTTATGTAGAGACATTGAAAAAATATTGGTGGAGCCATGATACACGATTAGGATTGAAATATTTTGAATATGAATTTAGGGTTTTGGAATGGTCAGTAATGATGGTGAAAATTAATTATTCTAAAAAAGATAATATTAATTAAATTCTCCCTCAAAATGGGAATATAGGTGACTAGATGACACGAACAATGGCGTAGTTATTTTTCCTCAATTGAATCTATGACCCATCTATACAAAATTTACCATTATTTTTGACCATATATCCTAACGATTAAATTTTTTTCTCTAATATAAAAGATCAAACTATAAAGAATATATAATTAAATTCACATTTATATCTCTTGATAAAAAATAAGTGAGTATGTTTAAATTCTCCCCCTGAAGACTTCTTCTATTTTTGATTTATGAACAATGGTTCATCACAAACAATTATGGATATTATGAACGAACATTGACCTCATACTCAAAGGTTTGTTCTTATATACATCCACAAATATAAAAATACAGTCAAGTGATATTTTTTATCCTTAAAGTAATTTTTAACACCCCATGATTTTGGAAAGATGTAATTTAATATTGGCAATGTACATGACATGAAACTCCAAGCTTAAACAAACTAAAAAATATTATTATTTACATATGTCTATTTTAACCTAGCCATTGAATTGGTTTGAGTGAATAGAATTAACCTTATTGCGATGCATATATAAATATGTTAATAAAAATAATTTCATTGATTAATTGATAGTATATAAATACTCAATTTTTAGTAATGATCTTTTATGGTTCAAAAATATATTTTATTTTATAATGTTTTTCTGCAAATTTATGATAAAATAATATAGTTATTTTTTTTAAAATTATTTAAATTTTATATTATAATAAAACATATTTTTTAATATATTCATATAAAAATTCATCCTATGATTAATTGTTTACAAATTATGCTTCTTATTGAAAACTTTAGTTTCTTTTCTTGCTTTTACAATGGTCCATTTTTTTAAAAAAAATTACAACTAAATTAGTTTATTTTTATTTTACAAAATATAATTATTTTAATTATAATCATATTTAATTTTGAATATCGTATAAAAAAATTATATAAACATATACAATCACTTCCTTGAACTTTATCTTATCATAATGTTTTCTGAGTTTTTTTTATATTTTGATTCTAAAACGTAATGAAATGTAATTTTATAAAATTTAATTAATATTTTTAGTTAGCTAGTTCTAATTTTGATAAAACCCCCCCTTTATTTTAAGACACATATGAATAGTAACCACAAAAAAATTTATCATATCAGTTAAGGGTAAATCAAGTTACTCTAGCGTAAAATTATGTGATATGGTTATACTATTTAATCATATTTTCTATAGGATGATGTTTGTTCGGCCATTAAAATATTAGGAATGAAATCTTTTTTAATGGAATTTATTCACTTTAAATAAAAATATAATATTTAAATCATAAAAAGATTCAAAATTTCACTTTCTAAATATTAAATACTTTTTATGTGTTAATAGTGGATGGAATTATGTTAGAAATGAATATATATATATATATATATATAAACTGAGATAATGAAACTATATTAATTCTAGATATTGATTTATTTTTTTGGTATTATATAATTACCAAAAATACATATACTTTGTTGAAACTATATTTATTCAAATGATGGGAAAATAAATCAATTTGTTAATATAATAAAACTAATATAATTTTAGTGGGTTATATTGTTCCTTGAATTTTATATATGAATATTCAATATTAGTGGTGTTTTAAAATGTTATATTCTAATATTAGCTTTTCCAATATTTATTTTAAGTCAAATAAATTATATAGTTTCAATATTGTGATTAATTATATTTTATAAAAAAATGTTGTATTAATTATTTTTAAAATAATTATATTTTTGGAAGAGAAAAATGGGGTGTGATATGAGAAATAATTTCATCCTCCCATTAATTATAAAACTACACCCCTTCCTTAAATTCTATACACCACATTGACAATCCTAGCTCAACCAAGTCATTTCCATTCCACAATGGATCATCATTATCCATCCACTAAAGGTTCTAGTAGTTCCAAAAGAGAATCCCTTGAAAATTACGAGGATATTTGATGGAATAATTTCAATGCATAGAAAGTTTGAACTCTTAAATTGAAATTCAACATTGGGTAAGATTTTATTTCACTTTCAAATCATTATTTGTGGTCATTTCTATTTAAGTCTAATTTGGGTAAATTATTTATATTTTTTCATGTTGACAAGGTTTTTTATTCACATATTATTCCTAATAAACATTTCAATTAGTAAAAAAAAATTCAACAATTCTTTATATTAAATGATTGAGAAATTTTTTAGGAAAATATAATATGATATCACTATTATGTTATAAATCCACTCCCTTAATAATCCATGTTTTCTAAAAAATCTAATAATTTTATAATATTATACTATTATTTTTAAATTCATTTTTATCTATTTATGAATTTTTACAAAATGATTTAATGGTAATATACATATTTTTTTCTAAATTGTGTATTTATTAAAATTTTAAATAAATGTAGTAATGTTATTTTTTTAATCTTATATAGAATGAATGGAATTTTCTCACCTTCCATACCAATCATGAAACTGAAGAATCTTTTAAATGTCTATATTTCTAATTTAAAAGATAAATGTTCCCCAATATCATGAACTGATTTATTTTTATTCTATCATTTTTCAAAATCCTAATAGAATTTTCCTAAAATATTATTTTAATGTCTAATTTATGAAATTTACACTACAAAAATTATTATTTAACAAATAATATACTAGGTATATGATGAAATGATATATCCTAATTCATTCTCTCGATGGATTATGATCTGTTTTACAAAAGAAATATTAAAATATTGTCTCATTAATTTTAAATACAACTATTTATGTGTATTTTGTGTTGAATTATTATTCTCCTCTATCATATGATAAATGAAATGGGAATATAAATTAATAGGTCGGAAATTATTCATCTCTTTCTTTTATCATCACATCTCATGAGACATATGAGATTTTATTTAGCATGAGCCATTACCTATAACTCTATATGTTTTTAAAATAACTCAATGCTTGATAGTGTATTTATCATATTGAAAATAGTTTAAAAGGTTGGTTAATTTAATATTAAAAATTTATCATTTAAACTTGACCAATATCACATAGTTATTATAATGGAATGTATAAATAGATTTATCTTATTCATGAATTAAAAATAAATATCAATTATTAATATAATGGTTTAAAAAAATTAATAACAAATAACAACTAAACATTAATATATATAGTTTATCCAATATAAATATGTTTCCATCAATAAATATTATAAATTTAATTATCCTAAAATATTATAATTAAAAAAAATTTACGAGATTGTATTTTATAAAATGAAAACAATATATGGAAGATTAATATTTATATTAATGTAGCGTGAGATTTTTGGATTTTTTAAGAAAATATTGAGTAATAACTAAATTGTAAAAAATAATAATTTTTTAAAACTATGTTTTTTATTAATAAATAAATTAATTAAAACTTAAAAGTAATATTTTAGTTTTATATTATATTAAAATAATTATTATGTAGTAGTATATAAAGAATTTAATTAAATTTAAATCAATTTTAAACATATTTTATTCTTACTTTAATTTTAATATTAAATAATCATTTTTCATAAAACTATATTAATGTTATTAATGTTCTATAATATTAAAAAACAATATCAATCAATAATGATAAATGATATATGAAAACATTATAAATTATATATCAATATAATTTAACTGAAAAAATATAAATAATATTTCTAATCATATTGTTAATATAAGTTCATCTTTTTCCTTAAAAATTTCATTTTTTAGGAAATTTATTTTAATAATTCTTACAATTTTTATTTTAAATAATTATATTCCACTTCAATGAATTATATTTTATAAAATAGTTTCATAATTTTGAATCATCAAAATTAAAATTATATAATATGGAAAAAATTATTTTTTTTCATAATGAACTTTGAATACAATAAACAAATAGTGAACATGGAAAAATATTATCATGGTTAAAGTTAGTATATATAAAGGTATTATTAATAACCTATTAAAAAATGTTTAAATTTAGTGTTATATGAATGAATAACCCTAAAATATATTAGAGGGTTTTATTTTCCAATATTGGAGGCTACTCTTTTGAGTGTGACATCCATTGTTGAATTATTTTGTGTTTTTCTAATAATTCATCTTCTACACAATATTAAAAGGGAACCCCATCCTATAACATTATCGAACCTCTCATTCAATTTTTATAGATAAAAAATTCTTAAATCGAACCACATCATCCATATGCATAGTATATTTTTTATTTTAGAAGAAAAAATATAACTATAAAGTCAATAATAAGATATCCAAAGGAAATTATTCTTGGAGAATGTAATAATCTTTATTGTGTTCCTACTTTTTACATCATATTATTCTAAAATAAATTTTGTCATAATAATTAAAATAATGTCACATAATTATCTCTAGTAAATTTAAATTTTATTATTTTTTGGAATAATAATCATCCAAATCCTCTTCCACAAAATGCGAATCAAAACTATCAATCATCGGTATGATGAACTACCACATCATGAACCAATGAATTTTTTCCCTCATCCCCTCACATGGATATTACAGATGATTTTGTTAATTTTTATGATATATTCATGAAATATTAAAAAATATTGAAATTTAACAAATTATATATCTTAATACAATACAATTTATATAATTAATTATTACATCATCTCTATGTACTGAGGGCCACCACCTTGAAAGGTGATGTGATTTTTTTATTACCAAATCATATAAATGTTATATGTAAATATAGTAAATATTAATAAAATATTTATACATTTATTTTCATTATTCAATTAAAAAAATAAATTTATTAACTTTTCAATGTTATATTTGAAACGTTGAAATTGTATTAATGCATACACACGTACTTCCATCTCCATGATTGTGTAATTTTTCATTTTTCATATCCATATTTCATTATTTATTTATAAGGCTATAAGGGATAAATTAAAATTATATTTATTTGATGATTGTCTTTCAAGAAATGATAATGAAATTTCCATTTTACAACAATCAACCATATATTTTCATTTTGAAATTATGAACCTAGCACCAATAGTACACATGACTTGGACATTAATGATTTAATATTTAAACTAAAATATAAAATAAATAAAATAAATAAATATAATATAATGTATTAATCCTTTAAAATGCTCTTATGAAAAATAATAATAATTGATATATGTTTATTATACATTAGATAAAATACATACATGAAAATACTTGACTCAAGGTAACAGTTTCCTCACAAAACATCAATCACTACAAAAATTGTGATTTATTAAGCTAAATACTTTTAAATAGTTTATATACAATAACATTTTATATAATAACATTAATACTTCAAGAATAAATTAATATTATTTAACAATTAATCTACTTCATTAATCGGATGTAATGATTAAAATTTTAAAAAATTAGAAACAATTTATCATTCAATCTATTTTTAATCATGAATCATTTTGAAAAAACAAATTTTGCAGGAAATTATTTCAATTTTTTCTAATAAAAACAATCGTTATCATAAAAATTTAATGTTTAATTAATTTTAATGTAATATAAAAATTTTAATCTCTTTGTTATGTAATATAATTGATAATTTTTTTATAAAATCAAACGATGTTTCTATTATTGGAAAAAATTACTTCTTATTTTATATACATGTTTTAAAAATTTATTTTTAGGATTTATTTCAACATTTCTAAGAGGAATTGTAAATTAAATTTTTACCCGTATATGAATATTTTTATAATATGGATGAATTGATTAAATTTGTTATTATTAAAGGAAGAATTTTTATCCTTTTTATTACAAGTTGAATGGAATGTTTCACTTAACACAGATGAAGTTTGCGATATTACCCACCACCAAGAAAACTCTTATATTTAATGAATAAATTATAACATTACATGATGATTTTTAATGGAATTTTATTCAATAATAATAATGAAATTTTTTAATTTTTTAATTTTATTTTCAATGTGTAATGTTTTTCCTAAATAAATTTTATATTTTTCATATAAGTATCTCTATTTCTAAAATAAAAAAACACATATTGTTAATGAATAATTCAAAATTCTATATATATATCTCTCTTACATAAATAACTAAATTAAAATGCCTTCCATTAATAGGTATAGACATTCAGTATCCTTCCATAATAACATATTTTTGATTTTGTAATGAGTTATGATTACGAAACCAATGTTTAGTCAACGTTTATTTCTAATTTTTATTACTGATGATTGAATTTGATATACGGTACACATATTTATGTACACAATATGAATGTTTCAATTGGGCCCATAAATACATATCGTTTAAATATATTGGGTAATTATTTAGTCTTATGAAATGTCGTGTAATGGTTTTGGGAGTGAACCAAATCCATTACGGGATTTTTTCTATTAGGGGATGTTGTCATGACCATTATTCGTAACTTATATTAATGTCGTGTTTTATGTTTCATCCACATTTTATATGATTACCTGATCATATTATACCATGTTCATTATTTTTTTCAACAATTTTATTAATTCATAGATATATATTTTATAATATCATGTTATAACTTTTACACTTATTTGGTGATTACTATTAAGGGTTTTTCCCTTATTATGCTTTTTAGATAACCACTTTTTGTGTATGTTTTCATCAGTGTACTCCATATAGATTTAGATTATCAAAATTTATTTTATTATCACTGTGGAGAAATAAATTATGTTTTATTTATTTATTATATTGCTTTATTGTTAACATGCTCTTTTAAATACATTATTCCTCTCTATGTTTTGGTTTATGCTAAAGGATTTTTATGTCAAAAATCAAGTATCAAAATCTATAAAAGGGATGGGTCACAATATAAAAAATTTATTGAATCTCTTGTAACATGATATTTTAAAAAAATTTAAATTATTATAACATGGCCATAATGGTATGTTTTAAATGTGACACATTATGAATTCCATAATTTTTTAATCAGTTATCTATGTCTATGTGATAAATTTTTTTAATGATATCCATTGATAAGTTAAAAACATTTATGCCATTTATATTTTATTATCAAATATGTTTATGGATAATAAAACCCACATTGATGATAATTTATGTGTTTTTCATGGACATGTAATATTTTTCTAAAAAAAATTAAAAAATTATTTAATGTAATTGTGTATGAGTAAAATCCTTATTATCAATTTGAAATATTCTAGGTACACTATTTGGATTTAGGCACTAATTTACCATCATATTTTAGGGCCCATAGATCCATTACAATAATATAATTAAAATATTATATATATTACATCAATAACACACTATTTTCTAAAAAATAATAGAATAACTCCCAATGATTGCCTATTTTGGAAATTAAGGGACCCCCATTTTTATGTAATGTAGTATTTACCCTTTGTGTGTGTGTTGGTTTCATTTTAACATCTCACATGAGGGTAAATTGTTTAATTTTTAATTTAATTGTTTATAAAATAATTGTTATATTTCTCAAACTGTGCATCATATGAGGAATCTGATACCATAGTTAGTTTTGGGATGCCTGGTTTACCCTATAATATAAATATGAATTGTCCACATTAGGTTTGTAGTAACATCTAATGAGAGGGTAAATTTTATTAATAATAATATATTATTATTATTATTATTATTATTAATTTTATAAATTATTTCGTTTTTTATATATTCTTCCTTAAAGGCATCCAACCGTTATTTTTTATCATGTATTGTTAATAAAAAGTATTTATTTGAATTAATTTTGACCAGAAAATTTATATAATTCCTTAATCAGAAGAAACTAATGACTGTATAACAAATTTTTAGTTTCCTTCTATATTAAATGGATAGTTTTTTTATGATATTATTATATAATTAGATAGTTATTTTTATTTCAATATATCCAATAATATCTTAATTTTGGTTGGTCTTGCTATGTCTAAGAATCCTTGGTTATCCTCTATGTGCCATCGTGGAACTGTCCCCCATATCTCGATATTATTCATCAGATTCTATGCATGTGAATGAATGAACATCCACATATTCCATATATATTTCATTAAGGATATTTTCAGGTTTCAATATTCACTTTTTTTAATTATGTTTTTTAATATTTGTTTCGTTTAATCCTAATTTTTTGAAAAATGGTTGAAATTATAAAATTGTGTTTATAGAAATGATAATTACGAAGAACTATTCCACGATATTTGACCAAATTATCAATGGGTAATATACAAAATTATCAATATATATATTTTGTTGTATAATAAAATCAAAATATCATGGTTTTATATGTTATAATCATGAAATGATAATTTATTTTAATTATATGATTATAAATTTTTAAATATGCAATAGTTAATTATATTTTCTTATCAAATCATTAATTTTTTTAAAATTATCAAAAGTGGATTTATGAATTAAAAATGTATAATTTTGGAAATATTACCGTTAAAATATTAATAGAAGGATATTTATTATGAAAACAATTAGAAGGATATAATTGAAAAAATATCCAAATATTTTAATAAGATAATATCATGTAGATAAGATATGAAATTAGGAATTTATTTATGTATAATCTTCTAGGGATAATTGTGTTATATTATAAAAATATGATTCTTAATATTTATCGTTCGATAAATTTTAATTACAATTTATAATAATTTTTATGTTTATTTAGAGTAGATTAATTTATAATAAATTATGAAAATACATTTATTCTTAAGGTGAATTGTTTTTCACATGAATTGACTGAAAAAATAATTTATAAATTATCTTCGGTATGGAGTGTATCATATCATGTGATATTTTGTTATGTTTTGGAACTAAAATACCTTGTTTTGGTACAAATATCCATAGAAGAACCATAAGTGGTGGCATGCTAAATTCATTAAAAAAAGGAAAGTTAATTTGTTTTCTAGAATATTGAGGTTTCAACTCTAGAAATAAAATATTACCAGGCAGTTTGTTGTTATTAAGAACATTAGTGGTTTCGAGTTTTGAATTTCCCTAATAGAATGGTATTTAGTTTAAATTTTTATCTGTTTTGTGGTTATATTTTATTTGCATTTATTAGTCTTTTTTATTATGATAATAAGTTATAATATGTATTTCCAGTTCGACCCATTTTGATTTTGTTTAAATCTGTGATATTATAGGAGAATTATTATATGTTTGATTGTGTTAACATCTTGTTATGTATACTTTTATATATTACCAATCATATTATACGCATATTTCATTGATTACATGTTTTTTGTGTTAACATTGCCTGGTAGTTTATGAATGGTACAAGAGATATGTGGACTTTTGTAATAAATTATTCCCTAATATGGGATTTCCCTTACCTAAAAAGATAACGATGATTAAATTTTCCAAAGGATGACGATATGATGTATAAATGGAATCATCTCGAGAATGGGATTGATGATTACTTCATTATCCAACTGTTATTCACCAATTGATAGCCAAATCAATGTGAGTATAATATAATCATATATATAGGACCCGAGTGACATGTTCGTTTTGAGGGACATATGAAACTAGGTATCATCTCCACGATAACATGGGGATTCACTATAGGGGTTGTTTTTGTAACTACTTTCACCATATATTTTATTTATTGAATTGCACCAGTGTAGGTATGGTTGGGATAGTATGACGTCTTGGTTATCATTTGACTTCTGGATTTTGTATTATTTGATTCATCATCTTATACACTTCTTATCAATATTGGAAGAAACCTGATATATATGGATCTATTAGGCAAGAAAACATTGGTGGTGTCCTACTGAGTCTAGTACTCACATTTTTCTCTATAATTTTCATGTATGTGTAGACTTTATGATAGATCATGTGAAGGGAAATGGATTTTTGGTAGAAAATTGTCCAAAGGTGGATGATGTTAAAATTGGGTGAGATTGGACTCTAGTATACCATAATTTAATTATTAAATGTTTATCTTCATTATTTCTATAGACATGATTTCTACATTATGATCTATATTAATATTATGAAATCTGTGAAATTTATTGATATTCACATGATTACACTGATGAATTATTATATTATTTATTAATTGTAGTGATCTTGTAACATAGTATAAATGATATAGTCTCCCCATTAATGATAAATGTCCCTCACGACAAGTGAGAATGCTCATGCATACAAGGATTCATTTAAGAGGTCAGGTGATGTTCCGTTTTAGTCCCAATGGTTCGTTTTATGATTCTACATAATAGTATATGATCACTTATGATTCAATAACTAATTATTCTATTTTTGATTGAATGAGATATGTTGGATATGATATAATATGGATATGAATTAGGATGGGAATCTATGATAGTGTCTTCCCCACACTACATAATAGACATTTTAGTTTCTATTATGTTGGAGAAATTATGTTTTCTATTTTTAATGATAACATTCATCTTGGGTGTTGAAAATTGTGTTAATATATGAAATATGGAATTTTGGGTTCATTCATGCATTTAATTTAGGATCCCATATTATATATATATATATATATATTTGGTGAATCATAGTAGTTCTTTAGTGAAATTAATAACTTGTGTTATACGTTCGTGATATATTCTATTTATTTGATATATATGTATTGACATGCTGTTGTGATATTTCATTATATTGATTAAATAGTTGAACTCTCGGTGTTCTTGGGTTAGTAAGTATATATGATTATTGTGATTAATGAGAGGAAAAAATGACCAGGTTAGTGCTAGGGGGAATACCTCTGGTTTATGTGTAGAAACCTATGAGAACCTTGTGTGATCACATTGACTACATGAGATTTTTTTTTTGTCTCAAAAGTTTTATCTTGTCCTTGAATATTTTTTTTTTTAGAAATTTGGTAGTAAAGGAACTGGGAATATTGTGGAAGCCCCAAATAGTTGGGTTTATTATTTTAAAAAATTATTATTGATGGTCTGTGTGAACATGTTGACATTGGTGAATAGTGTCCCAGTCAAAGATAAGGATCTCACGAAAAGGATTATAAACCCAAAAATAAACCGTAAAATACCTTGTTTAATCTGAATCCACACAAGACGTATTCTCATCATTGGAGATCTATTATTTACCAATCTAGATCCAATTTCTTATAGCTCATCCACATGTGATTGAATGAATCTATGGGAGTTCCAGTCCTTGTAATCTATAACAATATTTTTACTGAATAGGGAAGGTTTTTGAATAGGATATTGTGTGTTACCCGATGGGACCTTATCACAAAAGTATTGAGTAGTATTCAAATTTCAAGAGTGGGATCTAGAAACTGATGACGTTCCCTGAAGAGATAAGGATTGTCATAATAGTGAAAACTAACCTACGAACACATACTATATAATATAATCTATTTCTTAGAAATATCTCATAAACAGGACGCACTCACGTGTCATATCCCTTTTCATGATTTATTGATTTTTGATATAATATGATGGATTTACACTCGACCTCCATGGTCATGGTTTTATAAAGGCACTTCTATCCTTAGCAACATGCAATGAGATATATTACTTCATTAAGTTGGAAGTATCAAATCCTTTTTTGACCATTCATCCAATGCTAGGCCGATGATGACACATCCAACACAAAATACCTCACCACAACTTCATTTCCATAGTTTTCATATGGAATAAATGTATGAAAAAATTTAATTACATTGGTTATGATATCAATTCAGTAGACCATTACACAAGATCATACATAATAATATCCAATGACCCTCAAAACATGTGATGTTTATACTGGCGGGTCTGTCCTCATGGTATCACGATTAGATGTCACCAAGACGGAACTTCATGAAATGAATTATAAATTCTTAGTATCACCCAACACCAGACAGTCATACATCAATTGTTTCTAGTCATTAACATGAATCTATACCATATACCATTTATTTATGTTAAATTTCACATTATCTAGAGGTTCTCATTTTATCATGGGATCTGCTATTACCGTTCAAAAAAATTAATCCATGGAAATTTTTAATTCAATAGTGGTTGAAGAGATGTCTAAATTATAATTATAAGATTCGTCATGTATAGATAATTGTATACATGATATGTTAATCAAAATTAGTGCATAATTGGGTCTAAGGAACACACTATATCAACACTCCCACATCCACTAGATCATAATTTCTATCAAAACATGTTATCTTCTCACATGACTAACATATTGTTTCAACTGAGTAACAGATTATGCTTCTGGGTATGCCATGGTTCTTCCGTGTTTCTATTCTGCAATTGCGACCAAGACTCATTGAGTAAAACAACCCAAGAGATTGTATCCCGAGTATATCCCACTTGTTCGCTATCATAACATGACATAATTGATATAAATAATATCATAATTTTCATTATGAAAATACTATTCTCAACATGTGAGATTCCAAGAAATGTAAAAAATCATTTCATTTAATAACTGCTTCTTAGATACCTCATAAACTACAACAAAATGGGTATTTTTAGATATGTCTACCACTAGCTTATATGAGCACAATTCAGTTATCGTCTTTAGATTACATCAATAGTAGATTACTATGATCTATGGAAGAATAGATCGTATGCCAGAAAACTAGTATCCAATCTTCTCCACTTACTATGTACAAATATTTTTTACATACCAATGTACAATTTGATAGTTCTCACTACATCCCTTAAATTTCCCCTGGATATAACTGATATTTTCTTATAGTAAAATATACCTTGTAAATGTAGGTTCTTGTACATATCATGAAATATATGATTAATCCATCTCTTTGAAATATAGATTTAACACATCACGTTTACCTTTTCCCATGTCTCATCCATATCAACCTGTAGAGATTATTCCATGTAAAATAGGCAAAAATTAATCTCTTGAATTGTTCCCACATGTATTTTTCAATAAAATGTCACTATATGTACGATTAACTATGACCTAGAAAACTATAGATCTACCTCAGTATATCATATTCTGTAGAACATAGGCTGTAACATTATTTCAATAACTAGAGAATAAATTTAATCCTGATCCTAACTAACTATAAATCCAATTTGAATTTTCCATATGTTACAGAACATAATATTTCTTGGAAAACCATGACGCTCACATTAACATCTCACAGACTCATAGAAATAATTTATTACAATTTTATTTTCTATGATCATGTTTTTTACTTAAATCATAAACTTTATTTCAGATGTTAATTTTATCTTGCATGCTTGTTTATTATTACACTATGTGATCATGCATTTACTACACATTCACAAAAATATTAACCAATGTAATACAAAATGAAGACCTGATCCTGATCTGGTACTACTGGTTGATCTGTTGAGAGAATTACAAATCAACATAAACCATAGGGGTCATACCATGTGGTGCACTACATGCGACTTGAAAAGTAGTGTATGCCCCCCCAATGAATCATTTATCTTATATGTTGTATCACCGTGACTCAACCTGATCTATGTCACACTACATATTGTCATTACAAAATAGTACTCATATGCAGATGAGGGAATCTCAGGGAGTAAAATGTATAACTTAGAGAAGTGGACATGCTTTCCCTTGTACATAAAATGAAAATGAGATGATACGAAGATAAGCTTTTATTTAAATAAAATTATTAATAAAACCCTACATGAATAAGAAAATTAAATAAATAATCAAAATATGAAGAAGAATACAAGTATTGGTCAGTCTCCAGCTCATGATCAGTATACTCAATAAACATGTCTATAAGAAAAAAATGCATAAAAAGGAAACATGCATTAATAAAATTTTGGAGGGAATTATTTATAGAATTAAAATTTCAATATAATTATAAGTCAACAAATGTCATCATCCAGTATTGATTAAATAATGTAATTTTGAAACAAAAATTATTTTAATTAATTAGTTTAATTAATCATCAAAACAAATTAATGAAGTCTCATCTAAATTTATATTACCACAAGTTAATGTTTAATTAATTTATTTATGAATTGAAATTAAATTAATTATTTTAATTAATTTAAGATTAAAATAATTCACCTCGGCCAATAAATCATGGCGCCAGGCCTATGTGGTTTGGGATGAACCTGTTCAGGCCCAATCCAGTATGTAGGGCAGTTCTGAGCGGGGAAGGTCTGCTAATCTCCTACCAGGCAGGGCAGACCCGCATGTGCCTATTTCAGGACAGTTCATGTTACATACCCGCTAGGGGGACCAGGCGGCAGTCAGGGTTTCAGTATGCTGGCTACTACATTCGGGGGGATGCATGACGATGCATTAGAGAACTCGATGGCATATTTGGTGCCGTTGCGGTTGGAACAACATATAATCAGCCTAGTGGAGCAGTCCGTGTTGGGTAGTTATGTTGGAGGAGGGTGGATCGACATATGGAGGGTGAATGTGAAGGGCGTTTCTAGGGTGATAGAGGGTTCCGGTGGAGAAAGGTGGGGGTGGGGTGGCTCTTACTAGCTGGAGTAGGGAATCCAGATCATCAAAGGTTGGCATGTGAACCGTTGGGTGGAGCTGGGAAAGAGGCCCCCAGAATCCTATCTCCAAAAATACCAGTGGCAGCTAGTTGAGACTAGGTCGATTTAGTTGGCAGGTGGCGCGGTATCAGAGGGAGCCAGAGGCAACTGGGACTCAGGTACTGAGTTCTATGGGTGTTGCACATGGGGGTTGAGGCGGGAGGGAGAGCTGACAGGCGAGGAAGATGGTCAGCTGGCACCTGTGCTAGGTGTAGCCTTCCAGGGATTGAAGGAGGGAGGTGTCACAGTTGGGTTACGCTTCTGGAAGAGGGAGGCAGCCTTTAGGGTCATCACATGCCACACATGTATAGGGGGACTCTAGGCCCCCCAAACCCTACACTTTTATAAAATTTCCACACATTTTTTGTGTTTTTATTTTCAGGTGCCACCACTGGGTTCTCCAAGAATGATTAATAGAAATGGGGGCCTCTCATCTTCTCATAACCTAGGTCCCATTTTTTCTTATACATGCCTTCCATGTATTTTATTTTTTTGACATGAAATGCATGTCACCTATTCGCTATTTTTTTGTCAACCAAGACTTTCTAAGAAAGTCATTCCCCCCATTATAAAATTTTCCAAAACATATATATTTAATTTCTGAATAATAATAATAATATACTATTCTTTTTTTATAATAAAATTAATATTATTATTATAATAAAAATATTATATAAAATATTATAGTAATAATATAATTAATTTCAAAAAATTACGTTAAATGGTGATCTTTTTTTCTATTGAGTATTCTGGATACCAGATTTCTAGTCAAAATATGAAACACCACCAGAATTCAATCTTGAATTCCTATTCAAACCATCAGACGGTCGCATACTAGACATTCGAAGTCATATTCTGACTATTTCTATGGTGTTAGGATTGTATCGACGCCCTTTTTATATTATAATGGAGATTTAATTATTTTTTCTTAAAATCAACACATGCTCGCTCTGATACCCTATGATTGAACTAGGCATGAAACTGTATCCCCAAACATGTGGGATTTGGTTAAAAAAAATCACCAATGGCCGACGTGGTCTAGTCGACATCGACAAATAGCTACCCAGTCATAGCCAAGGATTTTGTGTGAAGGTTTTTACGAACAAAAATAAACCATAAAATACCAGTTTTAATCCATACACACGCATGAAGACTACATGTTTTTGGTTATTTCTACTAGAGTAATCCAAAGACTAATTCCTCTAGATCGTCCATAACTACTTCAAGGAATCTCTAGGAGTACCTCGTCTTAATCTGGGTGCTATTGTTGAGCTACGACTACTCCATCGACACTCCGAATATCACCACATCACTTCACTTACGATGCTAGAGAGAGTGATCCATCTGAGCTCCTTGGATCTATATCCTCACTTTAAAGGATTTAAGAGAGATAATAATAGAGATTGAGGTAGTGAATAGTCCTAAAAAAAACCATCTTCTCCTCTATTTATATTGTGCTTATGAAAATACATGATTTTTCCTCTTCCAACCTAAATATTTAACGCACCATAAAAAAATATTATGAACACTAATCTAAGTCATAATTATTATTTTCACTAACATGTAATATATTAAAATATTACATGATAATAATATAGTCATTAAGTCTACTAGTTGTTCCCACAAATATTAATTGAACATTTAATAGTTTAATATTCCTTCAAATAATATTTTTTCATGTATTTACATAAAACTTATAAATAAAATAAATTAATTAATTAAATTCTCATTATTCTAAATTTGAATAATATGAATTTATTTATTTTATTTTTTATCATTTAACCTTGCTAAATTCCTAGAACCTAGGGGTGGGGACCACCATGTCCAAAACACATATTCAATAGAATTGGGCTGATTCGTGAATACACTATTGTGTGTGACCCTCTAGTCTCTTATCTCGATAGTAGTGAATAGTATTCACAGAACAAGACTGGGATCTTGAAACTCATCATGGCCCTTGAAGGGAATAGGGTTTTAATAGTAGTGAAAACAAAACTAAAACATGTAATGTATCATGTAAGTTTGTTTTCACTAATATCTCTTTATGCAGGACACACTCACTAGTCATCACTCTCTACTATCATTATTGATTTGTTGATCTAATTGGATGGATATACTCTTGAATTCCATGGTCATGGTCTTATAAAGGCACATCTATCCTTATCAACATGGGCTGACATATATTACTTCCATAACCCAGAAGCGACAAATCCTTTCTTGATAATTCAAGCAATGCAATGTCACCAATGATGAACCAAACAAAAACTACCTCACCATGACTTCAATAGCATATTTTTTATTTTGCATAAATTTATGCAATCAAATGACATACATTAGTTATGATATCATTTCCAGAGACTATTACACCTGATCGTAGATAGTAACATACAATGACACTTGAAACATGTGGTGTTCCTATTTATGGGTATGTCCTCGTGATATCCCAACTAGTGATACCCAAATAAGATCTTCATGAGATTATGTCTCAATGATTATGATCCCATATCAACTGATAGTTAGACATATAGTGTGTTAAGTCAGTCAGATGTATCTAGAAAATAAAAAATTTATATATGATTAAGGTCACAATATCTAGGGGTTATAATTTAACATGGTAAATGTTATATCCTTTCTCTACAACAATTATTCATTGAACATTACCATTTCAATTATTGACATAGTAGTGTCTACACTGTAATGGTAAGATGAAAACTTGTATAGATAACTATATACACAATATGGTAATAAAAAACAATACATATTTGGGTCTAGGGAACCCAGTATTTCAACATTTGGGGCTTCAATAGAAATGGTAGAGTACTAATAATCACATTTCCCAACATGACCCATTTGTATAGGAAGTGGTTACATTCATACCACAACTAAGATCCATGGTAGACTATTCTTGGGATTTCAATATCTAGAAACATCCATCTTTTCTTGGAACTGATAGACCAAAGTAATGTAGGTTTTTTTTTAATTTCATAGATGGTATATTCAATCTAATTTAGATGAAATAGCATATGGATTTTATGTTGGTAGACTTGAAATTTTCAGAACCTACCAACCATTGTTTGGGAGTTCCTTGACATGATGGATGATTCTTATGGCAAAAATAGGTGGCCACCGAATACATTTTTATTGATTGGTTTTTCATGAAATGATGATGATAAACTAAGAACATCGGTTCAAGGAGTAATAATAGTTATCTATGATATAATATTCATACTCTATACTATTTACCATACTTTTCCATCATTCACCATGCAATGACAATAAAGAGGCCTATAAGGACTGAATGTTTGAAATAAGACTTTGTCATGACCATAGACTATATGTATATAGATAAACCATGATTTTTCCCCTAATATTTTAGGATGCCCCAAACATTAAGAGAATTTTAGAGTATGGATGAGAATATGGGTTTTCCATAATTTCTCTATGATGTCATGCAAACCTTTACTACTATCATGGGTTTCCCATTTGACAATATGATGTAAAAAAAAGTCAACTATATTTAGAAGTAATGTTGCGTGCATTTGAAATAAGCTTCATTATCTTATAGTACTTTTATGTTTTGACCAAAAATACTTCTACTATGGTATGATTATTAACTATATAATCGTATTACCAACAACCCATAATCAGTATTGATATTGTGGATAGAGAAGTCACCTGCATCGTGTTTGTTATAGGATCTCGGCTTGGAGATGATGGCAGTCACGTCCTAAAAAAATGGATGTCCTAATGTGGTTCTCATTAGATGGCTCAGACTCTAAAACTACATAGGGATTGGGTCATTAGGCTATGGTATGATACGTCTATAATGTTGATCAGACTCCAATAGATGGTGGGGAGGTTCCATCAATTATTTAGTGTTCAATTAGGGTTATGTTATTGTTATCTACTAATATTTTTATTACTAAGAATTTCCTTAAATTTATTTATTCAAAAGTAGTTAAGGGAAATGACCAACTACTGAAGCTACCTTCTGATTTAGTCTCCCATAACATGACAATGTAAATAAAATTGGACCATCTCTAGTGATTTTCATATTCTCCCATAGTTATCACCAGCAATGGATATTTGTGGGTGTTAGTGATTCATGAGATGTTGTTGATCTAAATGATACATGACATGGATTAGATGACTAGATTTCATTCTGACATGGAATTTTATGAGAGATGTGTTTGATTCACATAACCAATGGGACTTATGATCATGATGACCATTGAATGTGAACTAAGAGGTTCCAAAAATAGATCAGATAGGATTTATCTATGGGTGACCACAATACAACTGATAGTATTTTCTCTATTCGTAGGACCAGTAAGAGATATATCATCATTTTCTCAAACAATGAAACTGTATCAGGAAAAATTTAAATATGAATTCATAATAAATCATCTTGAAAAAAAAATTTCCATTATGTCAAAACTCATAACAGGTATATGACAGATTTTTATAACCCAATATAGAATGTAACAAACTATGCTGAAGGATCTGATGGTATTATTTGACATGATAGTGTGGAAATAGAGTATTATGATGATTACATCAACATATTGTAAACCAACGTTTTTCTACAAGATTCTATATATATTTATTTTAATTAACATTGACTACATAAAGATGAACTATTTCATTGTGATAAATTAATAACCTTTTCTGGTGATCGATGAAATATTCAACATGAATTGGCTTTCTTATTGGTTCTATAGGATTAATCTCCAATTGGGTATCATCAGTTATGAGTATAATGGGATGCTATTTTGAAGAATGTATTTCAATTAATGTGTACATTATATTAGTACATGGTGATTTGGTTCAGGCAGATAAATGCCCTAGTAATGTTTATAGCCGTTATGAATAAAATATTACACCCATACAAGGACTTATTTGAAATATATTTCATAGAATATATTTATATATTACTTCAATAAAAAATGGATTATGATTCGATAATGATGATATTCTAATGAATTATATGATAATATAGACATTACTCTAAGTAGTCGAATTGTTCGTTCCATATTAGATAGGTTATGTTCCCGGTACATTTGTTTTTTGGGATGGTAATATCTTTAAACCCTAATAATTATGTCCCGTCATGTCATAAATGTATCCCCAGAATGTGTTTGAGATTAAGGTCTTTATGTATTATATGAGTATTATAAATGGTTTATCGAAAATTATATATTACTATTAAAACCAACAAAAACATTAAATAAGAAGGGTTTAAAATATTTAGGGCCAACATAGAGTGATGATTCATTACACGAACCAAATAGAAGGTTTATGTCCTCCAAAGTAGTGACACACCATGATACTATGAATTAATATATAGTGTACTATAACACTTTAGGTGTATTTCAGGAGCAGTATCTATGTAGTGGCTAAAATTTGTAGATGATGCATAATATCACATATGGGCTTAGGATAGATTCTACCCAACCAATGTCTTGGATCTAGAATTTGAGGATCATGATCTAATTTGTTAGAGTCAATTTCTATTTAGTGAGTGATATTATTTACACAGAACACATGTGTGTTCTCTATATCATTACATATAGCGACCTAAACATGATATATTGTCATTTGAATTAGTATATATAGATTTTTAAATTTTATATGGAATACATACCCTTAAAATTTTATATCATAATATATTAAATCATACTTAGGATTCAATATTATCATTATCTTATTGAGACTCCGTTATTGGATAAATGTTTATTGGTGTGGTTGTTCATTGATTGGAGGATATGTGCCTCAAAAGAGTAGGGTTCTTTGATATGTGTTAAATTAGTAGTCACATATTCACTTTTGGGATAGGTAAGTCATTGATTGGAGTCATTCCTATAGTTTGATGTAATAGGGGAACAATTAGATGATGGTGAGATGATACTCAGAGGGTCGATGGAAGAAAATATTTTCTTCTTAAAACAAGAGAGTATATTATTACTCACTTCAATAAATGATGATTATTTTATGGATTAACATACTTTAAAATGGAAAGAGAACCCTTGCATAACCATGATGTATTGTGACTTCATGTTGTTGTTTTTGTGGCTAGGTCTGAAGAGTGAAATTGATAGACTTGTATCCCAATTTAATACTTGTCTAAGGGTGATGAATGAGAAACAAAATCCTAGGGGTTTATTGTATCAACATTTGATACCTATTTTAATATGGTTGTATATAAAAACAAACATATTTATTCTCTTATATATGACCATATGGATTTGTGAGATAATCTGGGAGATTGTTGACTAGCTAACAAAGTATTCTCATTGTTTAATTGATCAGAGAGACACACTCATTGAAGATATTGTGAAATATCTTTATATATATGGTCATATAAATACATGGAGTTCCATTTAAAAATTATTTATAATGAAATTCATGGATTATATTTTGTCACGACCCAACCCAATGTGGCTCGATCCGCGACTCCCCAAGCCCACCTCTAATAGGCCAGGGGCTGGCGACCAGCGCCGAGTAGCCTATCACACACATGGGAGGCATTAGCCTAAGGTACCTATACACATGCACCCACAAAAACCTCTATGAAAAAGTGCAGAGATATAGAAACTAGAATGTAAATGCATGCATACACTATCCCACAACCAGAGAGCAACAGCAAAAGTACAAGGGCAAAACAGGGCCCACCAAAAGAAAACTACAAAGCGAGTCCAAACTGCTCTGAAGAAGGGGAACGCTGCCACAAACACCCGCCGGAAAGCTCCCTCGACACATCTCCGGTAAACACCCCGGTCAACTCTTTCACTAAGCTCCGCCTGCTCCGGGTCCTCCTGGGACTCCTTCAAAAGCCCTATGGTCTGCACAAGACACAAACATGTGCGGGCAAAGCCCATGCAGAGGTGAGTATAAACATACTCAGTAGGCACCCAAAAAACCCAAAACCCAAGGGAGAAAATGAAAGGAAACCGTCCGCTCAACCCAACGAGAGGGAACCCAAACGAGAGAGAAACTCCATCTCGTGACCATCCTCGGTTACCACAACAAGTCAGCTCAGCTTAGCTCAGGTGTATGCACATACATACACATTGAACAATCCAGATATACACAGCTCACGCCACAAAGCCACAAGAGGTACCGACCTCATCACCAGCAACTGTCCACAACCAGGAGAGTACACCACATGAACACTGTCATACCAGATGACACTCTTCCGATAGATAGACTCTATCGGGTCCCAAACAAACATCTCAGATGCTAACCCGAGAGACCACGCTCGTCGGATAACATCACTGAGGAAACATTGTTGAACCGCCATAACCACCAAACTCCTCGGATAGGGGATCACCGCTAGGGTCCGCTAGGGGATACCAAGACCCACTCCAGTATACATAACTCACAGATAGGGGACCACTCCCAGGGTCCGCTGGGGGATACCACGACCCGATCTGGTATACATAGTTCTCACAGATAGGGGATCACACCCAGGATCCGCAGGGGGATACCACCACCCGATCTGGCGCTCGACAGAAGCTCCACACTCAGATAGAGGATCATCATCCATATAAAGATGGTCACGACGATACCGGAACCCTATCTGGTATAACTCACGATGTAGGGGATCAAACCGATGATGCCTCAACCCTACCGAAACCATGCGCTGAGTAGGGGATCACATAACCAAGGATACCGTAACCCTACTATAAATCACATGCTGAGTAGGGGATCATATACCCGATGATGCAAAACCCTACTGAGCACGGCCCACCACGTAGGGGATCATATTTCCGATGATGCCACAAACCCTACGGGGTTAGCCTGCTAGATAGGGGATCGCAGCCCGTAAATAAGCGGTCACATCGATACCAAGAACCCGATCTAGGGTAAAGATGCTAGAGGATCCACTCCGGGCCCACCGGAGGGATACCACAACTCTAATAGTTTAAACATCCCATCTAGAGGATCACAGACCCATACGAAGGTTGTGATGCCACATGAACCCTTGTAGGAACGAACCAAGGGAGAACCCTCAACCACTGCTGGTCCAAACACCACTAACCCAAGAGACCCGCCACAACGCCACACTTCGCACCTCCTAGGCCAAAACTGAGGCCACCATCACGTTCCACGCGGAAAAACACGCAGGATAGGCTGTTTACTCGCCTGAAATAGAGCACCGGTGAAAAAGGCACTATTCACCGTAGCTAGCTCGTGCGGGGCCCACACAACGATCCCAAAACTCATCGAGCGGACTGTACCACGATGATCCCCTCAGAAAAACAAGCGGAATTGACTACTCGCTCGTCCAAAACGGACAGCCGGTGAAAAAGGTACTATTCACCGAATGCTAGCTCGGGTGGGGCCCACGCCTGGATTCCAAAACACAGCGAACGAAATTCACCATTGCGTTCCTCTCGGAAAAACACACAGGATCGACTATTCATCCGCCAAAATCGGACTCATGGTGCAAAAGCTGCGTTTATCGGCAAACGCCCAAACCCGGCCTCATGGGGCCCGCACCCCGTTCTCAGTCCCAACACTTGGAAACCATCTCAAAAAGTCCGTCGTACTATCAGGGTCTCAACGCCACTAACGACACGTCAATCGGACGCTCCGGGTAGAAGTTATAACGACAAAAAGTCTTAAAATAATAAAATAACATTATTTTATACGACATTTCTAATTCCCGGGACACGATCTCGAACCCTTAAACCCTCAAAGTGAGTTCAAAAGGTCCATCTCGACGTAAGGAGCGCGTCGCCGCAAACGGCTCGCAAATCGGAGTTATGGTTTGCGAGTTACGGGGGTTTAAAGAACCCCGAGGAAAATTCCGGCCGGACCACCGCCTGCCTCGCCGGAAACCCCCGCGCCGCCACCGGATTACGCCGCGCCGCCGCCGCCGGAAACCGCCGCCCCGCCACCGTGCCATCGCCGGATTCTGCCCTGGCCGCCGCCCCTCGTCGCCGTAAAACCGTGTTTTCGCCGGAAAACATCCGGGAGCCATCGGGAGCACCCCGATGCTCCAAATTCATATCCGAAAAAAGATTCGGAAAGCTCGGGACCCAAAATATACAACCCATATGAAAATTTGAAGAAAAACAACACAAAAATGGGATTCGTGATTGTAAAACTGAAACTGCCTACCTCGCGGGCGAAACGCCGACGTTCTGCCTCAGATCCGCGCTCCAGAGCTTACGCTGCGCGCTCCTGGAACGTCCGCCGTCGAATTCCGAGCTTGTGGGTGCTTCGTTTGCTCGATTCGGCGGAGCGGTGGCGAAGAACGGCCAATAACGCCGAGAGAAATAGTGGGGGGGGGGGGCGCTGATATTTATATCAGCGGCCCGCCGGCGCCAAACCCGCCTCAGACCCGACGCCCGATGCGAACAAAAGTAAGGTCACCCCTAGGGTAAACGCGCCATTCTGAACGCAACGGCGGACTCAGATTTTCCACCCAAGACTCCGTTCAGAAGTTATTTGAGCCGACGCTCGCACACCAACTTTGCTACTTATTTACAAAAATGCCCTAGTGGCGTTTCTCAGCGCAGGCCCACACCCGCAAAATTTACACCCCGCCTAGGGTAAATGGCACGTTCCGGACGCAACCGTGCCCTCAGATTCCCATTATGAGAACCATTTAGGAGATATCACACCCACGCCACGTGCATAGTATAAAAATACTTAATATTTTTATAAAATTAATTCCGGGCACACTGGGTCTTGGAATCGTACGTCGTCTTCGCGCCTAGCTCTGGAATTATTCGTAGAAATATTCCAAAGTATGACAGGGCCAAAAACCCGAGTCGCTACATCCTCCACCCCTTAGAACTTTTCGTCCCCGAAAAGTGTTAAGCACAAGGAAAGCGACTGCACACTCAACTGGGTCTCACACACCAGCGAGCTCACCAACCAACACCCACACAAGGTCTTACCAACGCCCTGAACAAAACTCGAGGAAGAAACAAAAGGAAAAAAGACGTACCTCTACTGCAGTATGTAGAAAAGACACAAGGTGTACCTCTATCCACCCGTGGTGCCTCTAGGTCAACAGCCTCCAGGGCATGCAGCTGTCCTCGCCCTCGGCCACCAGCTCCCTGAGCATGGCGTGTACCACCTGAGGGTGGGGGTGTTGGCAACTAGTACTGCCCACCACCGCCTCCCGCTGCACTAGCTCCGCCGCCACGTCCGCCGCCCTGCGGATCTCCTTGCTCGAGATGCTTCCTCTGCCAGGGCGGTCCATCGACCGGCTCCCTCTCAGAGGCACGTCGGGTCGGACAATCTCTAACAAGATGTCCCCAACCATCGCAAGTGTAACACCGCCTCTCTTGCGGCTGACCAAAACTATCCTGCGAGCCCTGAGCCTCAGATCCTCCATTCTGGGGTCGCCTCCTAAAACGTCGACCACGTCCTGACCCCTTAGTCTGTCGTCAACTACCAGTTGCCGATCCGACTAACAGAGTCTCATCTCTCGAGTTCCCAACACTAACAGGGGGAAACATCTCAGCCAGAAAACTCTCCACCACCAACGCTCGCTCCAGCACTCCAGTATAGGTGGGCAGGCATAAGGAAACCACACATGCTCAGATGTCCCTGCATAAGCCCTGCTCGATGGTCCGCGCCCTAATGAACTGGTCTCGACCCATATCCAGGGAGTAGGGCGACATGTCTGTAAACCTCGTTGAGTACTCCGACACAGTCATTCTCTCCTGTCGAAGCTGCAGAAGCTCCTGGATCTGCACTGACCTCAGCGTCACCAGATAGAACTCCTCCCTGAAGAGCTGCTCAAACTCTGCCCACGTGAGCGTCTCCTCGTCATGGGACTGCGTCACTAAACCCCAATATCGCCCGGCAGAACCATGCAGAAGGCTCGCCGCTAGGACCACTATCTGATCTGGAGGTGTCCTCACTAGGCGGAAAACTCAAGTGACTACCTCAAGCCATTCATCAGCTGCCTGGGGTCTAGATCACCCCGGAACCTCAGAGGTAGCTGGCTCTGGAACTCATGCAGTGCACTCAGCCTGCGCGCAACCTTGTCCTGCACCGCCGACACAACTAGCTGCTCAACAGGAGGTGGCTCAACTGGCAGACCACCTAGAGGTTAAACCTCAGAACCTGCGCCCTTCTCCACAGCCACTATACGGGGCGGGTCATCTGTACAATCCTGCTACGGAACCCTCGCTGGCTGTCACCATGGAGGCATCCTGAAATACATTCAAGACGCACCACAGTCAAAGCGTATATCTGGAGAGCTGACTGAATAAGGACAAGGAAAAACCAAAAACCCAGTCTTATATGATGCATGTACCATTATGTCCCCGCGACCAGGGTACGAATGTCCCGAGTCGAAAGGCAGGTTGTCAGAGTCCTGGTGTATGGATACGTCGTCCGCCGCACCAACACTGGAATCCCTGGCCTGAAAGCCGAACTCGAAACATCCTAACACTACCGCTATGAAACCTAAACCAAGCACACAGCTAGACCAGCTACGCTCTGAGATCCCAAAGGTGGAACCTGCCTCTGATACCACTCTGTCACGACCCGACCCAACGGGGCTCGAGCCGCGACCCCCCAAGCCCGCCTCCAATAGGCCAGGGTCTGGAGACTAGCGCCGAGTAGGCTATCAAACACATGGGAGGTATTAGCCTAAGGTACCTGTACACACGCACCCACAAACACCTCCATGCAATAGTGCAGAGATATAGAAACTGGAAAGTAAATGCATGCATACACTCTCCCACAACCAGAGAGAAACATCAAAAGTACAAGGGAAAAACAAGGCCCACCAAAAGAAAACTATAAAGCGCGCCCGACCTACTCTGAAGAAGGGGAACGCTGCCACAAACACCCGCCGGAAAGCTCCCTCGGCAGAGCTCCTGTAAACACCCCGGTCAACTCGCTCACTAAGCTCCACCTACTTCGGGTCCTCCTGGGACTCCATCAAGATCCCTGTGGTCTGCACAAGACACAAGCATCTGCGGGCAAAGCCTGCATAGGGGTGAGTGTAAACATACTCAGTAGGCACCCCAAAAACCGAAAACCCAAGGGAGAAACAGAAAGGCAACAGTCCGCTCAACCCAGCCAGAGGGAACCCAGACGAGAGAGAAACTCTATATCGTGACCATCCTCGGCTAAACACAACAAGTTAGCTAAGCTTAGCTCAGGTGTATTCCCATACATACACCTTGAACAATCCAGATATACACAGATCATGCCACAAACCCACAAGAGGTACCGACCTCATCACCAGCAACTGTCCACAATCAGGAGAGTACACCACACGAACACTGTCATACCAGATGAAACTCATCTGAGAGATACACTCCATCGGGTCCCAAACAAACATCTCAGACGCTCACCCGAGAGATCACGCTCGTCGGATAACATCACTGAGGAAACATCACTGAACCGCCATAACCACCAAACTCCTCGGATAGGGGATCCCCGCTAGGGGCCGCTAGGGGATACCAATACCCACTCCGGTATACGTAACTCGCATATAGGGGATCACTCCCAGGGTCCACTGGGGGATACCATGACCTGATCTGGTATAAGTAGTTCTCACAGATAGGTGATCACACCCAGGATCCGCTGGGGGATACCACAACCCGATCTGGTGCTCGACAGAAGCTCCACACTCAGATAGAGGATCATTGTCCATATAAAGATGGTCATGACGATACCGGAACCCAATCTGGTATAACTCGCGATGTAGGGGATTGAACCGACAATGCTGCAACCCTATCGAAACCACATGCGGAGTAGGGGATCACATAACCAACGATACTGTAACCCTACTATAAATCACATGCTGAGTAGGGGATCGTATACCCGATGGTTCCACAACCCTACTGAGCACGGCCCGCCGCGTAGGCGATCATATTTCCGATTATGCCACAAACCCTACGTGGTTATCCTGCTAGATAGGGGATCACAGCCCGTAAATTAGCGGTCACAGCGATACCAAGAACCCGATCTAGGGTAAAGATGCTAGAGGATCCACTCCAGGCCCACCGGAGGGATACCACAACTCTAACAGTTTAAACATCTCATCGAGAGGATCACAAACCCATACGATGGTTGTGATGCCACACGAACCCTCGTAGTAAAGAACCAAGGGAGAACCCTCAACCATTGCTGGTCCAAACGCCGCTAACCCGAGCGACCCGCCACAGCGCCACACATCGCACCTCCTAGGCCAATACAGAGGCCACCATCGCGTTCCACGAGGAAAAACACACAGGATAGGCAGTTTACTCGCCCGAAATAGAGCACCGGTGAAAACGGCACTATTCACCATTGCTAACTCGTGCGGGGCCCACATAACGATCCCGAAACTCATCGAGCGGACCGTACCATGACGATCCTCTCGAAAAAACAAGCGGAATTGACTACTCACTCGTCCAAAACGAACACCCGATGAAAAAGGTACTATTCACCAAATGCCTTCTCGGGTGGGGCCCACACCTGGATCCCAAAACACATCGAACAGAATGCACCATTGCGTTCCTCTCAAAAAAACACACAGGTTCAACTATTCATCTGCTAAAATCGGACTCCTGGTGAAAAAGCTGTGTTTATCCGCAAACGCCCAAACCCGGCCTCCTAGGGCCCGCACCCCGTTCTCAGTCCCAACACCCGGAAACCATCTCAAAAAGTCATTCATAACATCAGGGTCTCAACGCCACTGACGGCACGTCAATCAGACGCTCCGGGTAGAAGTTACAACGGCCCAAAGTCGTAAAATAATAAAATAATATTATTTTTTACGACATTTCTAACTCCCGGGCCACAATCCTGAACCTGTAAACCCTCAAAGTGAGTTCAAAAGGTCCTTCTCGACGCAAGGAGCGCGTCGCCACCAACGGCTCTCAAATCGGAGTTACGGTTTGTGAGTTACGGGGGTTTAAAGAACCCCCGGAAAATTCTGGCCGGACCACCGCCAGCCTCGCCGGAAACCACCGTGCCGCCGCTGGATTCCGCCGCGCCGCCGCCGCCGCCGCCTGAAACCGCTGCCCCGCCGCCATGCCGTCGCCGGATTCCGCCATGGCTGCCGCCCCTCATCGCCGGAAAACCGGGTTTTCGCCGGAAAACTTCCAGGAGCCACCGGGAGCACCCCGGTGCTCCAAATTCAGATCTGAAAAATGATTCGGAAAGCTCGGGACCCGAACTATACAACACATATAAAAATTTGAAGAAAAACAACACAAAAACGGGATCCGGTATTGTAAAACTTAAACCGCCTACCTCGCGGGTGAAACGCCGACGTTCTGCCTCAGATCCGCGCTCCAGAGCTTCCGTTGCGCGCTCCTGGAACGTCCGCTGTCGAATTCCGAGCTCGTGGGCGCTTCGTTTGCTCGATTCGGTGGAGCGGCGATGAAGAACTCTGAGAGAAATGGTAAAGGGATGGGGGGCGGTTGATATTTATATCAGCGGCCCGCCGACGTCAAACCCGCCTCGGACCCGACGCCCGATGCGAACAAAAGAAAGGTCACCCCTAGGGTAAAAGCGCCGTTCTGAACGCAACAGCGGACCCAGATTTTCCACCCGAGACTCCGTTCAGAAGTTATTTGAGCCGATGCTCGCACACCAACTTTGCTACTTATTTACGAAAATGACCCTGGTGTCGTTTCTCACCGCAGGGCCGCGACCGCAAAGTTTACACCCTGCCTAGCGTAAACGACACGTTCCGGACGCAACCGTGCCCTCAGATTCCCGTTCTGAGCTACCGTTTAGGAGATATCACACCCCCGCCATGTGCATAGTATAAAAATACTTAATATTTTTATAAAATTCATTCCGAGAACACCGGGTCTCAGAATCGCACGCCGTCTTCGCGCCTAGCTCTGGAATTATTCGTAGAAATATTCCATAGTCTGACAGGGCCAAAAACCCGAGTCGATACATATTTAATTATTTATAAGGATTTATAAAATATATGGGGGGATAATTGAAATTTAGCATAGTGAACCTTCCCCTTATAGATGATTTGTTCGAGCATACAAAACACATGTTGGAATATATGATTCAATACTTTATGAAATATTTCAATAGTGTGTGGGATAATCAGTTATCCATGGGTAGGTATTAATAAATAAATACTGATCGGGATTCAATTAAGATGGAAACTTATATGCATCATCATGAGAGGTTGTGTCCCTCAACTATTCATTTTTCTGAGGTGAGTTAGGAAGTGACATTGGGCCCTATATATGTTTATAAGATATTTGAGAGAGTAAAAATGACATAGAAGAGGTATATCACCATTATAATTATATAGATATCCTATAATGACCATATTATGATACATTGATGTTTAAATCATGATATCAGATTTCATAATATTGAATCCCTTTGTTTAGAACAACTCATTTTTTGGATCCAAGAATTGTTGAATCTCATTTTTTTGGTCCTCTAAATATCAATTTGTATATATTGGAAGTGGAGTACCATCTATACCCCCCAAAAATATATCATGATATTCATGATGTGTTATATGGGTCACATCATTGAATGTGCATACCAAACCATGTGAATATCTCTGATTTTGAGGATGTTGTTTTAGAGACTAATGAATTTTATGAGAATTGTCTAGAATAGATTATATACAGAAGTGAAAATAGGTTGTTATGGATGGAAATTTACATAGTTCATATTTAGTGGAAGCATGGATGGATCCATGAATAGATGTTGGATAGTGATTATAATGTTCATTTTCAATGGACATTGTTATTTGTGAAACATCACGAGGGATACATCATGAAGATTAGAATTCAATAGAGTAGAAAATATTAATATCATAATTTTTTAGATAAAAATCCATATTTAATGATAGTTTTTGAGTATTTTTATAAAAAAATATTTTTTTCAATAAAATTCAATAGTTAAATTATTTAATGTAATATTCTATTAGTGAAATCCTTGTTATAACCTTAGAATATTCAATGATGTAATTTTAGACTGAGGCACTACATCATCAAATTATTTAGAGGCCATGTTACATCAGTTTTGATAAAATAAAAATAGTATATAGTATATATCAAATATATATATTTTTTTAAAATAATGTAATGTATATATTAATGGTGTTATATATGTTAAATATGTGAAATCCATTTTATCATTAATAAGTGATTTAACCTCAAAATTAAAAAAAATTTCTGTGCATTAGGTGTTTGGTAACATCGCATATGATGGAAATTTATACAATATTCTTACTATATATATTGTTTTCTAGAAATAAGTTATCTATAGAAGGATGTATTGTATGAGAAATATGAGACCTCCAATAGACCGAGATTATAGTTTTATATATGGTAATATTTATCATTTTTTCTTATTTGGTGATTGGTATCATCACATTTGATGGTAAATTTTTAAATATAATTATTATCTTATTGTTATCATAATTAATTAAAACAATTTACATCATATTCTCCTATGATAAAAAACATTCATCTTTCCACTTGGGGACCATCAAAGGATAGTATTTAAATTGGGATTTACAGAAAAAAATTATGTAATTCCAAAATTGGGAGGAATTAATGAATCTATATTGATTTTCTATATTAATCTATTTTAAAATAAGATGTATCATTTTTTCAATTATTAAATTCCAATCATATTTATTGTTTTATCCAATAGACAATTAACACAAAAATTTGGTTGGTTTTGGTGAGTCTAATAGACATTAATTATCCTATATGAATGATTTATAATGTCTCCCTAATCTTGTTGGGTTCTAAATTTGATTTTTTTAGTGTGAAAACCCCACCTCCACCACTTACATATGCCTGGTATTAAAGAGTTATACAGGTTTATTTTATTTCATTTTAATTAATTTTTTATATGTATTTTCATTACTCATAAACATTTTGAATAAAGCCTTATATTAAAAGTGAAAACAAGATGATAGAATCACAAATTAAAAAAACATTATAGGAATATAATATATAAATTATGGATTTGGTAATCTAAGAAATATACAATCACAGTCTTTAAAATGATATTTACATAAAATTATGAAGGAATAATTTATTGGAATTTTGGTCAGATAATTTTAATGAATTATGAAACGATACATATTGAAATTTTAAATATATAATTATAAGAGTTTATCAAATTATAATCATTGAAAATTTAATGGAAGGATAGTTGTTGAATTAGAAATTGATAATATAATAAAAATGATCATAAAATAATTAAATATCAATAATTTGTATGAAATTATTTATTTGTAATTTATTTACAATTATCAAACTGTAATTTTTGGGAAATTATCATGTGGAGACAATATAAATTTTTTAGACAATATTATAATATTTTCAAGATGATAATTTTTTTATATTATAAAAAAACACATCTGAATAATTATCAGATGATATTTTTATAATGATATTTTTTTAAAAAAATCATGTGATTATTATAATATAATGATTTATAAAAATTTATAAACAGGTAATTATTAATGAGGTGATTAATTATGAATAAGTAGTTAACCAAAAAAAATTATAATTTATCTTAGTGATTGAAATTATCACTCATTGGATATTTTGGTTACATTAAGACATAAAATAGATGGTTTTTATTCTAATATCACTTTATAAACGTTAAACAACTATGAGATGAAAGATAAATTAATATAACTTGTTAGTATGTGTTATTAAGTGTTAAGGATTCAACCATAGCCATTGAATAACATAGGCTGGCTTATTCTTGCCAAAGATGTGGATGATAAAGAGCTATGAATGTTTATATTTTATTAGGCCTATGTTAAAAATTTTCATAGTTATGTGATTATTATATTTTTTATTTGATATCATGTTGGATTATAATCTCTGATGGGTGTATGTGCAGCTTTTGTGACCCATCATGATATTGATTTTATAATGGATGTTATAGTATTTTGTTCTGATGTGCAATTGTGATCATATAAAATTATGTAAGTTATTATATAATGATGATTAATTGTTATTCCTACTTGTGGGCTCAACCGATGTTTTTCTTACCATTTACATGGAGGTTCAGATTTCAACAAGATTTATGTGGACGTTCATGAATGATTATATATTAGCAAGAGTGTTCCTTAGATTGAAATTGTTGAAAAGGGGACAAGAACATACATGAGAGGTGTGATGTATCTATGTTTTCATGTTGACTAACTTATCGAGGTATCCATGATATTCTTGGTCCCATTACTCACACTAAATCATGGTTAATGTGAGTAAAAGGTCATGTAATCTTGAAAAACGTTGTGATATGATCCATTTGAGGGAAATATGTCTTCGGGTATCATCTTGTCAACACAATGATTATTCCATACAGGGGATGGGTTGGATATTATCAGATTCCTTCTATATCATATAGCATATTTCATATGTAGTTACGATTAGATTTATATTAGGACATTGTTAGTGCATGAGAACATGGTTTTTCATTTTTTTTAATCATATTAATAAAATTTTATCATTAATGGAATAACAACAGTATACTGGAGCACATTAGTTAAGGTCACATTGATGGTTCTCTACTAAATATTGTTCTCACACATTTTGAATTTTGGTGTTCTTGTAGATTTTAATAGATGTTAGTTGAAGGGTAAATGCCTTATGGTGGGTATTTTAATATAGGATGTTAGAGATTGTTGTATGATAGAGTGTACTATTTTGAATGGTAACTTATTTATAGGTATATTTATCTGATTTAGTACACTAGACAACATTTTTTCATAATTAAATATTTTATTTATATGAAATTAAAACAATCTATTCACTTCATTATTATTATTATTATGTTTAATAATAATAATTATTATTTTTAAAGATCCTATATCATTATACAAAGGTTATAGTCTCCCCATTAATAGAATTAGACACTTATTACAAATTATAATAATTTTGCATACATGCAAGTGTTCACGAGGTCATGTTTTCGCCCAGATCCCATCGGGTAGTTCATGTCATGATGTTACATATAAAGAATTTTTTTATAATTATTTACTGTATTTATATTACTCAATACATATTTATATTTTTCTATATGAATACCATTATAAAGAATCAATGACCATGCCTTTATTATGTTTCCTTACCCATATTGATAAACAGAGTTATGATAATATGTAATCAAAAGAAATTGATTGTTTTATTTTAAATTTTTCTAACTTTATGTGATATTAATCTATGTATTCCATTTTAAATTACATCTAATTTATTTTGTCTATCAAGATGTGTTTTCTTATATCTGATGATAATGTAATGAGGTACACACAGTCTATAGGATACTATGGTGGGGATCAATATAGTTTGTATCAGATAGTGTTTAGTTTAATCCTTTTGTATTTAATTTATGAAAATATATATTTAGGAATTTATCCATATGACTGAAATAGAATATTCTAGGAGAAACCAATATTATGATTTTGAAATAAGTATTTCTAAATTTGCATTTTTTGACAAGTTTTAATTAATATTCATTATGTAATGATATAATCTAGTGTAATTAATTATTTAGACCTCTTTCATCATCAACATAATTTTTTTTTTAAATTGGACTAAAATTCTATTTTTTTTACAGAAGTGGATATGATCTTTAAATAAGATAATTCACTATTTTGGATGAAATGAATAGAGGATAGTTTTCATTGATGTCTGTCATCTACCAGGAGAGGCATATCAATGGTTTAAATTGATTCAAAAGATTATGGATGGGAATGAATACATATAATTGAATGGAAGTATTTTAAATATCATGTCAAGGAATCTTATATTCATCATAAATAATGATAGAATATGGATGTAACATTATTGAGTATGAGACTAGAGGAAGAGGAAAATTTTACAATATATGCAACCAAATTATCAAAATTATAGTATCATGATGTTGACTGCAAACATTATCCAAATAGTAACATTGAACTTCTTTTTGATTGGATAAAATCAATAAATTAAAGGAAAATTGTCTATCAAATATTTTAATTTTATGAAGATAATTTATTTTGTTCTACCAATATAGAAAAAAATTTCACCAAGACTTTCTTCCTAGAATCAATCTAAGAGAAGAAAATTAATTAATTACAACTGCCTGTTTCAAGTAAGTACAAATTTACTGATATATTTTATGAATGGGAAGTGTTTGGGAGATGTATGAGATAGTATATGGAAATCTAATTATGTAAATGTGGATTTTATTGAGAATCATGTTTTCATAACAATTAGTAAAATACATGAAATTCATAGTGGAAACTAAGAAATGAGAGGTAATGAGATATAGTTAGGTGCATGGTTAGGTGCATCGTTGATCCATGTAGTGTATTCAACAAAGAGAATCCATTATTTTTTTGGGACCTAAAAATGAGCATATATAATACATATTTTTCCAAACAGTGTCATGTAACCCTAAAATACAAGATTTCATAAAATTAAATTGTTGATATAACACAGTTTATTCCATAATTGATTATTTTTCCTCTTGTATGACCCAAACTCGAATTCAATTCCTCCAAATGGATATGAAGATCATTTAATTTGATTTAAGATAAATACTTTGTTAAATAATGGCACATTTAAGGCTGATATTTCAAGTAAGTTTCAAATCATAGTGGTTTTCCTTAGATCTCTTCTTCTTCCAACTCTTGGATTCCTAGATCTAGTCCACTGGGGAATGGTCTACTATTTCATATGTTAATCACGATTTGGATTTTGTTTGTTAGTGATAGATAATTATATAAAATGATGCTTTTTTAAAGTTTCAAACCATTTTTTGATGAATTTTCGTTTTTCTTAGTTTCCTCCATTGTTTTTGAGGAATGTGGCCTCACTCTATGCTCCAATTATTAGAACATAAAGTACAAGTTTCGACATGTTTTAATTTATTAAAATTTATTATTATAATTCGGAGGAAATCATGGTACAAAATATTTTTTATGATGGTTTATGAAATACTATAATAATTGTACAATGTTATCTATTGAATGATTATAAAATTATGGTTTTTAAATGGCATTTTGGTTTTACTGATGGAAAAACATTTTTCTGAATTATTTACAATAAAAATTTTCATTTGTTGAAATCATTTGGTAAAATAGGTTTGGAATGGATATTGGTATAAACAGATTTCATGAATTCATATAAATTTTTGATGGAAAAGGTAATGTTGTTACCCCAATCAAAATAATGTTATAGTTAAAGTAATGATGTTTATTTCCCATCAAAATGGTTTACCATGTGACAACATGGTTAAAGGATAACACAATGCTCAAATGTATAAGGAGGACTATGGATGCATTCAATAATGGATGTGTTGATATATGGAATAGAATAGGTTTTTCGAAAATGGTAAATTGTGAATTGTTGTTAAATAATTGTTTAGTTCCTTTCTATGGAATTGTTTTTGGTTTTGAAAACTATATTGGTATGAAAATAATTTTTTGGGAAAATAGTTTTTCTTGTGATATTATATTTTATGATGTGTTTTATATTAATGTGATAACTTTTTTTATCTTAGTGGCATGAGTAGGGGAGTAATTTCTTGATCACCAATAGAGTTTCATTTTCACCCCTACAATGGACCGTTGATGTGTTTTTAGATATTTATTATTATAAATATGTAATTGAAAATTATACCATTTATTTAGTGACACTACATGATATATTCTTAGGGAATATACAGTTGGATTTTGGAGAAGTATGGGGTATATGGAGTTGGTATCGTTGTTGTGTTTTTTTGTGTTTTTTCTTATTCATTATACTATAAAATTAGTTTTTGTTTTTACATTATACTCTATTATTGATTTTCATTGGTTTGATAAATATTGAATTGTATACCTTGTTATACTGTATCATTTTGTGGTAGTTTTTTATGATGTTAGTCATAGGATATTTTCAATTTTTAATAGGAATATTACCCCTACTATTTTTGAAGACATGGTAATTTATTTCCAACCATTTGGTGGGCTAGGGATGCATTCTATGGATAATTTGAAATTCATCCTATCTTAAATCCAATGGGAAGGAGTGATATTTTATATGTCGTATCAGTTTGTTCAATCCTTGAGTTTTAATTGTGTTAGTATTGGAGTTGGAAAATAATTCTTGACATGTCCTTTTGTTGGATTAGTAAAAGTTGTATGATCATCGAGACATGAAATGTAGATAATGAAGAGTCATATCTATCATTTTTGTACTGAACATAAATTTATCAGGTATTTGGTTACATAATGTTTTTGAAACCCTTATTTGATTTATAACATCTTTTTCATGGGTTAAGCTAATGAGGAGATTATGAAATGAATTTTACAAACGACATCCCACTATGATTTCATATCTCATTTTGAGTAAGGGTTTTTTATATATCTAAAGAAAATTCCTTTTTTGAAAATGGATGAAACTGTTATTTATTGTGAAATTTTGAATGTAGAATGATACATTTATTTTTTGAAATTTTTTTGTTTTTTAAATAAAATAAAGAATTATAAAATATTGACTAAAAGTGAAAAAATTGTCGAGTCTTGGATAAAATTGTTTTGAGAGATTTTATGTGTAAAATTTGAATTGATAATCCTTTAGTTTCTAGATAGTTATGCATAAGACGTTTTTTCTATTTATAGAAGATATTACCTAGTAGGAATCATCAAAATGAACTTGAAGAGGTAGCTGAGAACATGTTTGAAAATAAGGAACATGTGAAGAAATAACTCATTCAAAATATTGTTGATGAATTTAGTTGTGTGGATAGAGCGTACAGAAGGTATGAACCAGGGAATATGTATCATTCCTTTTAGTACAAAAAGTAGAATACACAAATTATTTGCGGTTATTAAAAATTATAAAATGCTAAGGTGTGGATAAAAATAATAAATAATATATTCAATTTCCAATGAAAACTTGTAGAGTTGAAATTCAATTTGACGATGTATATGCTAGAGGATCTTACATATATTTGGGGGATTTATATGTTCATGATATCATAGAAAAATTTGAATCATTGGATTGTTTTGAATAATATTTTATGAATCTATTGAATTCTCACATGATCATAATTTATAGAAGGACATTATTTTTCATCATGAATGAGATGAATCTCTCAATGACTGGGCATAAAAATAAATTTATGATTTTTTCTGCTCTGTGAAAAATGATTCTTCAAGTGCATCAATAAATGAGCACAATTTTGAATAGGGTCAATGATTAGTGATATAATCAATAAAAATTATCATATTATGATATATTATATAATGATGGTCAATAAATATTTGATGGAAAAAATGAATATCTTAGTAACTACGGTGTTGGAAGTCTTGAGGGATCATCGTCTGTTTGGAAAATTATAAAAATTTTAATTTGGATAAAATATGTATGTTTCATTGGCCATGTCATCTATGAATTTGGAATACATGTGGTCCAGAAAATATTTATGTTCATACGTCATTGAAATCACCAATGAATATATTTGATATACATTGTTTCCTTGGATTAGTAGATTATAACTATTTCGTTGTTCATTGCTTTTAACAACTGGCTTCACAGATGACATATTTGGCAAGGAATGGTCTTACATCCCAATGCAATATGAATGAATGATGTGTTTCACCTTAATAATGTCAACCATACACCAGAAACGATCATAATTTTTTCATGATCATGATAGGGGTATGTTTTGTAATCTGATATATTGGGCAATAGGATGGGATGTTTTCTCATTTTTTAAGATCATGTTGTTTCTTATGTACACATCAATTCTTGTTACATGATAAGAACTACATAACACATTATTTAGAGTTTTATATTTTTAACCCTTGCTTGAAATACATTAAGTCATTACAACATTGGTAATAAATTTATGACGTATATGGATCACAAGAGCATGAAACATATTTTATCAAAAAATAATTTATCCAGTGAAAAATAATGTGGATAGAGTATCTCCAAATGTCCAAATATTTCTTGATTTGTAAACCATGTAATGGAATGTTGATGGTAAAAACATTGTGGAAAAGTTCATATGATCATTTCAAATATGAAGCATCATATCAATGTTAGTTGAAATTTGTGATAATTAATATTCCCTTGGATTGTGATGAATGAGATAGTACTATGGTTTTCTTATCAATTTATTTTGATCATAATTTGGATAATTGTCCTAAAGTGGAATAAAAATATGATTCTGAATATGATATGATAAGGAAAAGACTCAATGGTGGGGAGACCGTTAATCTATTTAAATAGGAAGTGAGTTTATTTTTAATGTTTCAATATAGGTTGTTCATAAATATAGATTGTTAAGAACAACAACATATTTCATTCCACAATTATAGATGGGGTTTTCATCCATTAATACAAAATATATATAAGACACTAAAATTATACATTTGGTGGGATGGAATGAAAATAAATGTGGCTGAGTTTGTTATGAGAATCATCAAATATTAGATATTTAAAATAAGGAACCAATATCTTGTGGGAATGCTGTAGTCACTACCAATTCCTATTTGAAAATGGAATTATATTTCCATGTATTTTGTTATAGTTCCCCCAATTAGGGGCAAAAAACATGACTTCATATGGGTGATAGTGGATCGAGTTAAAATTATGTGCAATTTTATCCCCATTAATGATTCTCATATGGGGGAAGAAATGTATTAAATATATTTGATATGTCGTAAAATGGGATGGCATATCCATTTCTATGGTATCAGAAAGAGACACGAGTTTAACATATCATTTATAGAAATAATTACCGTAGGACTTTGGTATTATGTTAACTATGTGTATGGGGTATTACCCTCATATAGATGTATAATATTAATGGATGTTAAGATTGTTGGAAGACATTTTGTAGTCATGTCTAATGGATTATGATTGCTTGTATGAGGATCGCATACCATTAATATTTTTTTCATAAAAAAATATTAATACAACCTCCAAACAAAGGGATTATTTTGTGGTATTGTAAGTGTTCCGTTATTTTTCTCCACTTTATATTATGGAAACATGTCATAATTCACTATTTGGGAAGAACCGTATACATGAGACAACAAATAAGATTAATTTGATTTGGAAAATAAAGGATATGACTCATTGACCAGAAAATTTTTATGTGGATCATTATCATTTTTCATTATCATTCGATATGACTAAACATGTGTTCTTTTGAATCCCTCCAAGGCATAGGCATCATCATTTCTGGAATCAAGGAATGATATGTCATCAATATGTAACCCCTTTTGTGATAATTTAATGGGTTGTTTTGGTGGAATATCAGTTATATTCTCTATTATGGATATGTTTTCTTCATAATTTGTTTCATGTATCTATGTTGAACATTTATCAGCTTCATCCTAACAATGTGATTTGATGATATCCCATTGACCTAGAGACAAATTCATCATTGGTTCATATGCTAATACTAATTTGTGTAATGGAAATAATATTTATTTCAATGTAAAATAATTCATCTTTTGTGGGTTTTATGGAAACATGGTCATATTCATGAATAAACTATAGAACATGTGAAATAAATTATATAGAAATTGCTAACGATCATTACAGAAAATTGTTTTTCTCTTCCATTTTTAGTTTATAGGGACATGGTGATAACAATTTATCACCCCTAGTTTCAATTACGTACCCCTTTAATTATATGTTTTATGTTTGAAATTATTTTGGGTGAATTTTTGGATAGTTTGGGGGACTTGTGTAATGTTTATGTGGTTTTATAGAGATTTACAATTTGACCATAGTAAGAAAAACATTGAAAATCCAACAAAATTTCATGAAATGCTAGGTAGTGGGATCTAGGTATGTACATTGTTAGTTGAATAGTTTTTTCATCCCCCCGGGAAACAAAAGATAAGCTATTATTTTGGGAATAGAGGCATGTGCACAGTTATTTCATGGATTCCCGGGTTGTGTACCCTAATTGTGCCCCTATAAATGTTATATTAAATAATTGATTATATAGATATGTTTTTCTCATTAAGGAAAAATGTCCCCCTTATATAACACTAATGAAATTTATCTCTAACCAAAGATATTATAGACCATTCCCTTTGATTTGGGAGAAATCTATCAGAAAACCATGGTGTCTTGAAGGTCAAATTCCATTATAAGTCTACGTTAATAGTGGGTTTCTAGAGATCTATTCCTCTTCCCTATCATGAATTCATATATCTAGTCCATTGGGGATAAATATAAGAAATTTCATTACAATCATGCTATTATATGCGTATATAGATAATAGGGAGTGAGAATAATGGCATGTTTTTCGAGTGGATAACATTTTTATTGAGGAAGATGTGTCATTATTCATTTTTTCCAAAGTTTTGGAGGTATATGGCTTCGATATTAACTCAAATTAATGAAAATAGAAGTATTGGTTTAAAATTGATCTAAATTATTTAAATATAGTGTAATTTTCTTTTAGATTCTCAAGAGGAAACATCTTTATTTAGGGTTTCTAAAATTGCCAAATTTTATTAGAATGTTCTTTATTGAATGGTTTATAAATGAAAATTTTAAAATAGTTGTTTTGTAAGATTCATAGAACATGTTTAATATAAGTATTTTTATAATATATTCTTATCAATTTTAATAATTTTTTATAATCATTTTGGAATAGGATTTGTAATAAATGGTTTGTGTCATATCATATGCATTTGAGGCAGATAAGGTTGTGACGTTACAATCATCAAAATAATGGGGTTGTTAAGGGATTAAGGATTCACCCATCATAATGGTTCATCATGTGAAAACAAGGTGAATAAATGACTAACCAGTACTGTATATAGAGAGTTCCATGGAATCATTCATTGTTGGATGTGTTGATTTGTGGAACGAAATGGGTTATGAAAAAATAGAAATTTGGGAAGTGGTTTTAATGAATTGTTTTGTTCTATTATTGGTAAAGGTATTGGATATGGAAAAATATTTTATTATTTAAAATATTTTTATTATAATTTCATGGATTTCATATAAACTATTTTAATAATGTTTATAAAACTATTTTATTATAAATGTGCTAAAATGTTTTATCTTAGTGTCATGTGTAGGGATGTCATTTGTGGAATGTCAATTGAGTTTCATTACTCTCCCCTACATGGTAAATTTTTTTTGTTTTCTGATATTTATAATTAATACACCTAGTTAAGAAAATTATCTCCTTTCTTTTATTATTCTTAATGATACATTTTTATGGATTGTGAAGTGGTATTTTCAAGCAGGAAGGGAGCTATGGAGTTGTCGTCTTTGGAGTCATTGAGTTTGTTGTATTTTATCTTTCTATATATTATGATATGGGTTGTGGTTTCTAAATATAATCTTATAAGGCCCCAGCCTTAAACCTTACTTTATCTTCAGTTATTACATGATTACACATTGAGGATCTTTTCAGGTTTAGAGTTTTAGAGAATTAGATCAAGAAACTTGCATTATATTCCACATTTAAACAAAGTGGTTACATAAAAGACAGTATTCATTCTTCCCATCAATGGAAACATATTGAAAATAAAACATGGATTCTTTCTTGACACATCCTTGACACTATCATCACATCATGTACCATTCCATTGACCTGTGAAAAACATTTCAAAAACTTGGGATGAGCATAAAAATCTCAGTAAGGGTTATAAAAATATGGAAAGGAAACACGAGTTCATATATACGTAAGAATGAAATCATACATTACCCATAAAACATAGGCACTTTAACATACCTCATGAAACCATGAATAAATCATATAAAACATAAGACATAAAGGTAACTTGAGGCATTCATAACATTCTTACGTAGGGAGTAACCCTCTTGGTTACGTTTGGAATACCCATCAGAGTATATTCCCTAAATCTCTTCGGAGAAACCTTAACGTTTCACTCCTTCGCGTTACCCAATGCATTGGAGAGCTATATCGGGCTCACCCGCCCTTAGTTTATCACAGAACCACCCGTTCTTCATAACAATGACCAAGAACCATAACATAATTGTATCACATAAACATGAATAAAGGAAACATAACATTTCCACATTTCAATCAAAATATAACATTTTAGGATATTGAAATAATGAATCCATTCAAAAATAAACCATTTCCAAAACCATTTAAAACATATAATAAAGAGATTTTTGAATCAAAGTGTCCCATACCACCTTGAAGCTTTTAACATTTTAAAACATTAATATCCATATAAATAAATCCTTAAAACCATTTTGAAAACATGTATATTAATAAGAACAAATAATTAAAACATTTAAAACGATATTTTGGTTAAAGGGGTTTTACCAAAATTAGAGACACTTGAATACAATAATCGAGGAATAACATTTATTCAGAACTTTATAATATCATGAGAATTAAAGTATTCATGATATAATACTCCAAAGGACAGTATATACACCATATAAGAGTTAATTGGTGCATAACAACAATGAACCCTCAATAGAAATGTCAAATGTGATGAAATCCCTTATAAAGAAGGTATCCTTAAATTAAGGACAAATCAATCTCAAAAATATGTGTGACAAATATAAGTACACCCAATATAAGTGGATATTAAGTGTAAAACAATAAAAGGTCATTCACACATATTCAATGGATGAAATATTCAATTACTACATGTTGAACCAAAAGAAATCGAAATTGGGTTAAAAAGTTCCCTTGACAGCCTAACGGCATCACATCAAAATGAGTTGATGAGAGATAAAAAGTGTATCTCATCACTTGGACATAAAATTTACATCAATAAGGATATATGAGAACATATCCCAACATAACAATATGTAAATTAAAAGACCCAACAAAAGAAGTCTTTAAAAAAAGGAGGGTGAAAGGTTCCCTTACCGACTTGGGTATCTTTCAAAACATACACCCCATGAAAGAAGGACAATAGATCATTGATGTAAATACTAATAAACGAAAGTATATTAAACAAAGATTAGAATAATGGGCAGTACATACACCACTCAATGGAATTTGTGGCAAATATAGCATAAATATCACGGGAATAAAAGTGAGATGAAAAATCCCTTACGAAAACTCGGCAGCCTAACGGCGCCACATAAATCATCCGAATATGGATTGATTAGATCAAATAGAGTATCCCATCATATTACAATAGAATTTAAAGCAAGTGTAATATAAAAGAAAATCCCACAACATTGCAAGGAGGAGTTTAAAAGAAGTGACATAAAGGAGAGTACTTAAAAAGAAAGAGAGAGGTTAGATCTCTTACGAAAGTTCGGCAGCCTAACGGCGCCACTAAAAACTTCCAAAATGGATTGATGAGAGATAATAGGGTCTCTCATCACATGAAAATAAAAATTACAGTAGGATTAATATAAAATATCATCCCAATAACAAGAAAGATGAGCTTTAAAAGGAATGACATAAAAGAGTGTACTTAAAAAGAAAGAGAGGAGTAAGATCCCTTACCTCGGGTCCGACTTGACTCGATCGTTCTTTAATCTCTTGAATAATAAACTTGAGTTAATTTATAATTCCTTAAGAACCGTTTTCAAGTTCATTATTACTTTTATACCACTTATTACCATGTCATAAACGTTATGTAATCATTTAAGTTAATAATATTTGTTTTGTCGATATTTGGTTCTTAAGTCGAAAGTGGACTTCTTACAATTACATGTTGTTCGTGTGGCCAAATGTTTATTATATCCATAATTGTATTCATTATTTAGATATCATATATTTCATATATATCCAGTACATGCATGAATTTATAACATTACATAATCATTTAGAGGTAAGAAATGAAATGCACCGTTCATGGAGACGGTAAGCCGTACGTACGCATGAACGCTACTTTCATTTCTATTTCGTATTTTATAGAATGGAATAATAATTATATAAAGGTATATTATAATTCCAATATAATATCATATATAATATCATATTTCCATCCTTTATACATCCCACATATGGTATTTAACGAATCAAATCACTTTGAGGGGGCGGTAGTCCGCACTTCCTTAAATGATGATATCGCATATACCCATAATGGAAGCCATAAAGGTAAGACAAAAATGAAAAATACAGAAGCATAAATAAAACATAAACATATTATATATCATATATAAAAATAGTGACATCATAATGGCCACCTTAGAAGGTGTTATATGAGTATTGAATAATCATCGTTTCGGGAGGCAAAATTTCACCATCCACGGAAACCGTATGTTCTTTAACAATTTGATGTAGTTGTGTGAGAGTTTAGATCGAATAAATCTTATAACAACATTCTAGTATATTGAAGATACTGGTGTTGTTACAAAAGAAGTAAATAAAAAGAGTTTAGGGGGTTGGAGAAGCAAAATGAAACAAATGAACATGAGAGAATGAATTACCTTTAAAAGTGTAACTCCTTTTGATTTGAGCCTAAAGGCTTCCATTGAAAGGTTTATGCCCAAATAGAATCCTCTAGGATGAGGAGAGGGATGTGGAGAGATTAAATGGGAAGGGTTTGGCCGATCCAAAGGCTTGAGGTGTGGGTGAAATGAGGATGAGGTGGGGGCCTTTTATAAGAGGAGAGGAGGGGCACTTTTGGAAAGTAAGAAATATTACTTTATTTGAAAATGTTTTTCGGTTTTAAAAGGTCCCAAATTGATATAATTCGTGGATAAGTTGATAAGGGTTCTAAATCCACCCATACAATAAGTTTTGGACATGTGTAGTTCATAGAGTTTACATTATCTTTCAATTTTATTTTAATCGTTAAATAATGATGTCATCGCTGCATCATTATGATGTCATAAATAATTTAATTTATATAATGTCTAAAAATTATAAAAAAATTACTATGATGTAGGAAATATTTTTAGCTTTCCAATTACTATTTATAATCAAAAAGATGACTTGAATAACCCCACTTAAAAATTGTTTTAGTAAAACATATCATGTTTGTGTCAATTTTACTTTTACATTAAATAAAAAGTTATTTATATCATTTCCCACCCAAAGTGGATCCATGGGGTCCCCAAGTTGACCCATGGCTTGTCATGGTCGTCCATGATACAACCAATGAGGGTAAGACATGTGTCATGCTCATCTCATTTTATTAAAGCATTATTTTTACCTTAAACTACACTAATTACCACTAATCGCGATTAAAAACTTAATAAGTTATTATTCACCAAAAAAATTATTTTAATCTCATTGAACCACATTTTACTTCTTAATGATAACCATGTATGTCGGATTTTTTAAAATCAAAACACAATGATGGAAAATTTTTATTTAAACGGAAAAATCAGTTTTTATAAGTACCACTTAGTGGTTTCACTATTCATCAAAAATTGAAGTTTTCCAGAAAAATCCCAAAAATTGACCCTAAGCTATATTTGATATTCTGAATTCAAAAATGTAGTCCGTTTTACAAAATTAAAAACATATAAGTCACATTAATTAATTTAATAATTAATTCCCGCTGTCATGACAAATAGCGTGTTTTATGAAACAATAAGTATCAAAAGATCGACACTAGTTTAAGTCTGATTTCAAAGTGAAATTAATTCCAACGACCACTATTGGATTTAATGGTAAAAATATTTTCTAATTTCACTTTAAAACCAATTAAAAATATTATCTAATCATATAAATAAATTAGATTAAAAAGAGGTTTTGAATTAAAATACAACATTTTACACTATTCATTAAAAAATGAACTTTATTGGAAAGATTCCAAAAATTTACACAAAGTAAATTTTGATGTCCCGATTCTTAATAAGAGTTTTATTTGGTCCAAAATAATGTTTAAGAGTGAACAAAACTATATTTAATGACGGTTCTCCATCAAAAGGAGATAAGTGAACCTTTAGTGAAAACTTGGGCATATACGCCTAAAATTGAATTCTTTCCGTATTTTAAGCCTTTATCTTTTATTGTATTAATGTAAAAACATTAAAAAACATATATAATCATATTTTAGTTATTTCTATCCATTCCTGCCAATACAACGGCTACATGTTAACTACCATTTGAAATAATATTATTTTATTATTAGAGTGCAACGTAAGATTCCCAAGAAACTCGTTGTTGCGTGTTGGGTACGCCATCGAGCATAGCGTCCCCTTTAAAGTCATTTAAATATTTTATTCACAAATATGGATAAATATGAAATTTCATATTCTTTATTTACCTGGGGTGTTACATCCTTCCCCCCTTTTGGGAATTGCGTCCTCGCAATTTTAAAATTGCGCTTGGAAACATCCTTGAAAGTCCCACATCGGAACAAAAGTCGATAAAACAAACACTTTAAAATAAAGAAAGATAAGTACAAAGGTCACCCGAGTTAACCCATACTAGGATTCCAAGTATGAAAATATGGAATGGAGGAAAAAACAAAGGGTCATGTTCTGATGGAGAGTGATAGAAAACATGTTTAGGAGAAAGTTAACCACGAGAAAATCACAAACTTGTGATGGGTTAAACGGTATTCGATTCCCCAGCATGAAAAGTTAATAGACAACATTTTTGGTTTAAGTTACTTTTTATTGAGGAATTTATTCATAAGGAAGCATAATCACTTATCATGTTGACTCTCAACTTTTACTAGATTCCTTAATCAAACTCATATTTATTTTTCCAAAAGACGAGTATTTAGGGAGACTTGTTCACATTAAGAGTACTATAATCACCTTCTAGAGAATCACCTAATCCCCAAAAGAGAAATATATATATCCCATGTATTTAGGCTTTAACCAAAACCAAAACCAAAAAGGTTATTACAAGATCAGATAATCCAGAAAAGGATAACCCCTTATAAAAAGAAAATTTATTCTTAATCTCCAAAATTTGTCCAACAAAACCCAAAGTTCAACGAGGACCATCCGATAAACAATTTTTCCATAAAATTATTCAAAGTAAACCAATATAAGATTGAAACCCAAATATTTGAAGGATTTAGTCACATAGTCTTCCAAGATAAATCGTAACACTTATCTCCAAACAACATCAATTGCTTATAAAGTCTCGTATTGAAAAGTAATTAACCTAATCACATATCCTCTATGATAGGTTAATCATTTTCATAAATAACCCAAAATCAACTTATTCTTAATTCATAAAATCATATAACTAAAAAGAATCAGTCAAACTAACTAGGGACTTCACGTAGTCCAGTGGTAGGCGATAAATATCAGTCGCACTTTGGTTGTGGGTTCGATTCCCGCAGCTTTGTCTAACGCGACGGGTAGTCACACGGTCTGCGTGTTGTCCTTTTTCCAAAACTATATAATTCTTAAAACATTCCCCAAAATGAGATAAAATCATCAAAGATGACCATAACATATTTTAACCTAAATTTTATCTCATTCCTTTCATTTTCCATCATAACATATAATTACCCATAATTACCTCAAAAGTAAGGATCATATAAACCCTAATGGTTACCTTAATAATTATTACCTGAATTTCCACATCGAGTTGTCCATCTCATACATGATGCATTATAGAACTCACCAAGGTTGAAGTGGTTGATCATGACTCCTTGATAGTTGGTTTAGAACAACCATGAGATTCCTCATTGAATCCCCCATCTCGTCCAGTCTCTTAATCAGAGAACCACAACAGTTTCCTTCAAACCCATTGTCACTTTGGTGCCTGCTAGATCCAGCCATTTACTAAAACCAAAAAGGTCAGTGTGAGTATATCAACAAAACCATCATGTACTAATGAGTAAGATAAACACTAATATATACTTACTCATTCACTTTATCTAAAACTAGGACTCTTTCTGAAATCCTAACCATTATGGTAATTTTCAATTATGCTTAAAGAATACCCTAACCTCAAAAGTTATCTAAACCGACCTTTGATACCAACTATAAGGCCCCAGCCTTAAACCTTACTTAATCTTGAGTTATTACAAGATTACACATTGAGGATCTTTTCAGGTTTAGAGTTATAGAGAATTAGATCATGAAACTTGCATTATATTCCACATTTAAACAATGTGGTTACATAAAAGACAGTATTCATTCTTCCCATCAATGGAAACATATTGAAAATAAAACATGGATTCTTTCTTGACACATCCTTGACACTATCATGACATCATGTACCTTTCCATTGACCTGTGAAAAACATTTCAAAAACTTGGGATGAGCATAAAAAGCTCAGTAAGGGTTATAAAAATATGGAAAGGAAACATGAGTTCATATATACGTAAGAATGAAATCATACTTTACACATAAAACATAGGCACTTTAACATACCTCATCAAACCATGAATAAATCATATAAAACATAAGACATAAAGGTAACTTGAGGCATTCATAACATTCTTACATAGGGAGTAACCCTCTTGGTTACGTTTGGAATACCCATCACAGTATATTCCCTAAATCTCTTCGGAGAAACCTTAACGTTTCACTCATTCGCGTTACCCAATGCATTGGAGAGCTATATCGGGCTCACCCGCCCTTAGTTTATCACGGAACCACCCGTTCTTCATAACAATGCCCAAGAACCATAACATAATCGTATCACATAAACATGAATAAAGGAAACATAACATTTCCACATTTCAATCACAATATAACATTTTAGGATATTGAAATAATGAATCCATTCAAAAATAAACCATTTCCAAAACCATTTAAAACATTTAATAAAGAGATTTTTGAATCAAAGTGTCCCATACCACCTTGAAGCTTTTAACATTTTAAACCATTAATATCCATATAAATAAATCCTTAAAACCATTTTGAAAACAAGGATAGTAATAAGAACAAATAATTAAAACATTTAAAACGATATTTTGGTTAAAGGTGTTTTACCAAAAATAGAGACACTTGAATACAATAATCGAGGAATAACATTTAGTCAGAACTTTATAATATCATGAGAATTAAAGGATTCATGATATAATACTCCAAAGGACAGTATATACACCATATAAGAGTGAATTGGTGCATAACAACAATGAACCCTCAATTGAAATGTAAAATGTGATGAAATCCCTTATAAAGAAGGTATCCTTAAATTAAGGACAAATCAATCTCAAAAATATGTGTGACAAATATACGTACACCCAATTTAAGTGGATATTAAGTGTAAAACAATAAAAGGTCATTTACACATATTCAATGGATGACATATTCAATTACTACATGTTGAACCCAAAGAAATCGAAATTGGGTTAAAAAGTTCCCTTGACAGCCTAACGGCATCACATCAAAATGAGTTGATGAGAGATAAAAAGTGTATCTCATCACTTGGACTTTAAATTTACATCAATAAGGATATATGAGAACATATCCCAACATAACAATATGTAAATTAAAAGACCCAAAAAAAGACGTCTTTTAAAAAAAAGGAGGGTGAAAGGTTCCCTTACCGACTTGGGTATCTTTCAAAACATACACCCCATGAAAGAAGAACAATAGATCATTGATTTAAATACTCATAAAAGAAAGTATATTACACAAAGAGTAGAATAATGGGCAGTACATACACCACTCAATAAAATTTGTGGCAAATGTAGAATAAATCTCACGGGAATAAAAGTGAGATGAAAAATCCCTTACGAAAACTCGGCAGCCTAACGGCGCCACATAAAACATCCGAATATGGATTGATTAGATCAAATAGATTATCCCATCATATTACAATAGAATTTAAAGCATGTGGAATATAAAATAAAATCCCCCAACATTGCAAGGAGGAGTTTAAAAAAAGTGGCATAAAGTAGAGTACTTAAAAATAAAGAGAGAGGTTAGATCTCTTACGAATGTTCGGCAGCCTAACGGCGCCACTAAAAACTTCCAAAATGGATTGATGAGAGAGAATAGGGTCGCTCAACACATGAAAATAAAAATTACAGTAGAATTAATTTAAAATATCATCCCAATAACAAGAAATATGAGCTTTAAAAGGAATGACATAAAAGAGTGTACTTAAAAAGAAAGAGAGGAGTAAGATCCCTTACCTCGGGTCCGACTTGACTCGATCGTTCTTTAATCTCCTGAATAATAAACTTGATTTAATTTATAATTCCTTATGAACCTTTTTCAAGTTCATTATTACTTTTATACCACTTATTACCATGTCATAAACATTATGTAATCATTTAAGTTAATAATATTTGTTTTGCCGATATTTGGTTCTTAAGTCGAAAGTGGACTTCTTACAATTACATGTTGTTCGTGTGGCCAAATGTTTATTATATCCATAATTGTATTAATTATTTAGATATCATATATTTCATATAGATCCAGTACATTCATGCATTTATAACATTACATAATCATTTAGAGGTATGAAATGAAATGCACCGTTCATAGAGACGGTAAGCCGTACGTACGCATGAACGCTACTTTCATTTCTATTTCGTATTTTATAGAATGGAATAATAATGATATAAAGGTATATTATAATTCCAGTATAATATCATATATAATATCATATTTCCATCCTTTATACATCCCACATATGGTATTTAACGAATCAAATCACTTTGAGGGGGCGGTAGTCCGCACTTCCTTAAATGAAGATATCGCGTATACCCATAATGGAAGCCATAAAGGTAAGACAAAAATGAAAAATACAGAAGCATAAATAAAACATAAAAATATTATATATCATATATAAAAATAGTGACATCATAATGGCCACCTTTGAAGGTGTTAAATGAGTATTGAACAATCATCGTTTTGGGAGGCAGAATTTCACCATCCACGGAAACCGTTTGTTCTTTAACCATTTGATGTAGTTGTGTGAGAGTGTAGCTCGAATAAATCTTATAAAAAAATCCTAGTATATTTAAGATACTGGTTTTGTTACAAAAGAAGTAAATAAAAAGAGTTTAGGGGGTTGGAGAAGCAAAATAAAACAAATGAACATGAGAGAATGAATTACCTTTAAAAGTGTAACTCCTTTTGATTTGAGCCTAAAGGCTTCCTTTGAAAGGATTCTGACCAAAGGGAATCTTCTAGGATGAGGAGAGGGATGTGGAGAGAGTAAATGGGCAGGGTTTGGCCGAGCCAAAGGCTTTAGGTGTGTGTTAAATGAGGTAGAGGTGGGGGCCTTTTATAGGAGGAGAGGAGGGGCACTTTTGGAAAGTAAGAAATATTACTTTATTTGAAAATGTTTTTCGGTTTTAAAAGGTCCCACATTGATATAATTCGTGTATATGATGATAAGGGTTATAAATCCACCCATCCAATAATTTTTGGACATGTGTAGTTCATATATTTTACATTATCTTTCCATTTTATTTTAATCGTTAAATAATGATGTCATCGCTGCATCATTATGATGTCATAAATAATTTAATTTATTTAATGTCTAAAAATTATAAAACAATCACTATGATGTAGGAAATCTTTTTATCTTTCCAATGACTATTTATAATCAAAAAGATGACTTTAATAACCCCACTTAAAAATTGTTTTATTAAAACATATCATGTTTGTGTCAATTTTACTTTTACATTAAATAAAAAGTTATTTATGTCATTTCCCAGCCAAAGTGGACCCATGGGGTCCCCAAGTTGACCCATGGCTTGTCTTGGTCGGCCATGATACAACCAATGAGAGTAATACATGTGTCAAGCTCATCTCATTTTATTAAAGCATTATTTTTACCTTAAACTACACTAATTACCACTAATCGCGATTAAAAACTTAATAAGTTACTATTCACCAAAAAATTATTTTAAACTCATTGAACCACATTTTACTTCATAATGAAATCCATGTATGTAGGATTTTTGAAAATCAAAACACAATGATGGAAAAATTTCATTTAAACGGAAAAATCAGTTTTTATAAGTACCACTTAGTGGTTTCACTATTCATCAAAAATTGAAGTTTTCCAGAAAAATCCCAAAATTCACCCTAAGCTATATTTGATATTCTGAATTCAAAAATGTAGTCCGTTTTACAAAATTCAAAACATATAAGTCACATTAATTAATTTAATAATTAATTCCCGCTGTCATGACAAATAGCGTGTTTTATGAAACAAAAAGTATCAAAAGATCGACCCTAGTTTAAGTCTGATTTCAAAGTGAAATTAATTCCAACGACCACTATTGGATTTAATGGTAAAAATATTTTATAATTTCACTTTAAAACCAATTCAAAATATTATCTAATCATATAAATAAATTATATTAAAAAGAGGTTTTGAATTAAAATACAACATTTTACACTATTCATTAAAAAATGAACTTTATTGGAAAGATACCAAAAATTTACACATAGTAAATTTTGATGTCCCGATTCTTAATAAGAGTTTTATTTGGTCCAAAATAATTTTTAAGAGTGAACAAAACTATATTTAATGACGGTTCTCCATCAAAAGGTGATAAGTGAACCTTTAGTGAAAACTTGGGCATATACGCCTAAAATTGAATTCTTTCCGTATTTTAAGACTTTATCTTTTATTGTATAAATGTAAAAACATTAAAAAACATATATAATCATATTTTAGTTATTTCTATCCATTCCTGCCAATACAACGGCTACATGTTAACTACCATTTGAAATAATATTATTTTATTATTAGAGTGCAACGTAAGATTCCCAAGAAACTCGTTGTTGCGTGTTGGGTACGCCATCGAGCATAGTGTCCCCTTTAAAGTCATTTAAATATTTTATTCACAAATATGGATAAATATGAAATGTCATATTCTTTATTTATCTGGGGTGTCACAAATCAAGTATGTATACTATATTTTTTAATTACTTTTCAGATATATATAATATAATTATGGGTCAAATATTTTTTGGTTATAGTTCTCTTGGTTAGGCAGCTTTATGTTTCAAATGTAAAATCATAATCTAACTATTGTTATAGACCATGGAATTTATTTCAATCCATTGGTCTCTTAATGGTGTCACAAAAGTCTAAGTATAAATTTTCCATCATCATAAGATAATGGGGTTTGGAGGGTTGTTACAACATATGAATAAAAAATGTATATGGGGAAGAATAAATGAAATATTTTTAACATATTATAATTTTGGAATGAAATTTCCATGTACTTTATTGATAAGAATTAGAGTCTTATACAATTTCAAAGATAACAGTATTTAGGAGTGTTAATTAAATTGTATGAAATAAACCAGAAATGATAATTGGTTTGATTGTAATTGGATGGGGATTTATGTATATGAATACCCCATGAAGTAAGGAAATATTCAACAAAAGATACTGAGTGATCAACGTACTGATTTGGTTATTAACTTAACTATACTATAATGATTAACATGATTGTGTATTTTAACACAAGAAATATTATGTAGATTTATTTCATTAATGTTAATTTTTTTAATAATAATGAATTATTTAAGGACTATACTATTATAATTTTTTATTAATGAGTGAATAAAATATATTGAATGGTACTGATAACCATGAAATGTGATTTAATGGTATGTTGATATTTTTGGTGAATACATGAATAAGGGAATGATGAACCTTAAAATAATCATGATTATGAGTTAATTATTATTATTTTTGATAATTTGATGTTTGACATTGAACATGTATATTAGAGATATATTTTTGTATTAAGGTGAGATTTTATTTTAAAACTAATTTTTGTTTTATTTGTGGTTTTGTAATATTTCTGTTTATTACGATTTATCTGGAATATATGTGAAAAGAGTTTTAAATTATTTATTATGTGATAATTAAGAGTTACTTCATGTTATTATTGATGATTGATGTTATGATTATTTAGTGAACCAAATTCAATATTTTTTAATTATTAATTTTTTGGGTAATATTTTTAAAGGGTCCTATAGTCAACCATTTATGGAATTGATAATGTTAATCATTATTTATTTTTTTGAGGTTTTGGAGATTATTTAAATAATTGATATGTTTTTCTAAAAAATTAATTTTTTAAAATATATAATTATGGTTTTAGTGAATTTAAATAATTCAATAATCATAATTATAATTATATTTTAGTGCATTTGGCATACAAAAATCAATCTTGAAGATTCATAATTTTGGGTGACAAACTAGATTTTGGTGGAAATTTATTTTTGGAAAGAAATTCTACTTTCCATGTATGTATATTACATTATTTTATTACTATATAAGGAAATGTAATTTCTACAATATAAGATAAATATATTTAAACAAAAATATAATATGATTCCCTTTATGGTTTTGTGGTCTTTATCTTTTTCATGATTATTCAAATTATTATGTTCAATGATATTTGTCACTCTATAAAATTATTTGGAGTTTATGATTTTCTCCCCCAACTATTTTCCACATACCAATAATTTTATGCTATTTATAATCCTTATTATGCGTTATTATATATTATAATTTAATTTATCATTCATTCATTTCATGATGATATTTTATTTACATATCAAATGATGTGGGATTTCCACATTGTAATTTTCATATTTCAGAACTATATTATCACACAAAATTATAAATTGTGAGGATAATATTTTTAAGTGGTATAATGGAACACCCCATGCATTTAAAAATAAATAAATTATGTTTAATAGTTTATAAAATATTCAACATCATGCTTAATTTATCAAGAAAAATATAATTTTTTAAATACAACCATTATAACATAGTCGTATACCTAGCGGGTATGAATAGTATTAAAAATTTTATCAAATATATATAAGGAACATACTAAATAAATATTTTTTATATTATTATTATTATAGAAGAACTTTTTTTTAGTAATTTCAATTTAGACCACAAAAAAACATTTTCTAAAGAAAAAATTATTAATTACACTTTGTGATAAAATATTATAATTAACATATTGATATTTTATAAATTTTATTTTATAAAATGAATAAACTTTAAAAAAACATATTAAAATTACCTTTGGGTTTTATTTTTTAAATTTTAAGAAATTATTTTCCCAATAAATGCTAAAAAATATCAATTTTTTCTAAAAATATATTCTTTGTTTCAAGCATATAAAATAGTATTAAAACCATGACCCCATAATCCCTGATATGATGCAATACTTTTTCATTGGAATAATTAAATAGAATAAAATACCAAAGTTCTGGACAACATAGAATTCTTGGAGATCGCAATTTCATACATAATAACTATAACACAATAGGAAAAGAAATTAAAGAATGCTACCCAGTAGACAAAAATAAATTGAATCCTTGACATCTAATTCAAATTCTCATCTTCATAACCCAAGGAAATAAACATAATGAGGGTGTGATAAAATTATTTTTATTGGTTATTATAATATAATAAAATATTAAAAAATCTATATGGAAAATGTAAATAACTAAAAAAATTCCCATTTAAACAACTCGATAAGTAACATTAACCGTGAAAGGTAAAAAACTAACACAGATGCCATTAATTAATAAACTAACAGTGAAAAAGTCCACATATATGTTGACACAAAAAAGTATTGATAAATTATAATTGAGTGTAAATTAGTGAAATATATAATTATTTTATTCTATGTTTTCAAGGTACATGGAACTAGTCCCATCAAGACCATTCAAAAGACAGTTTATAATATCGGGTAAAAACCATATATTTTGTCCATATATTTTGCCTCATGAGACTACGAATGTATCTATGGGATTTCATTAGCCCTTACCCAACAAGTACGATTTAACCTAAACAGTCCCAAAATGTGTCTTACCAATCCAATGAATTCCGCATATATCGAATAATTGATTTAAATATTAAAGAATGCTCCTTATCAAAAAATATTCATATTAAAAAATAATATAGATTTTTAAATTACTATCCAATTGGTATAAATAATAAAAACAGTTGATGAAGTTGATGAATGGAAAAACTATTGAAATATCACTAAAAAAATATAGAGGAAGGTATACTTCAATCATTTTAAAGTGTCCCACTCCACCGTGAAATATATAAATCATAATACCTATGAAGTAATAACATTAAATGAAATAGATAATATCATTATAATAAAGATATTATTGATAAAACATGTCAAAGTAAGTATATACACTATATAAAATTCACTACGATCATAAAAATAAATAGGTCTTAGTGGAATTTAAATTTTCAAGAAATCCCTTACATTAAACTTCCTATTATTTTTTTGTCTTTAACCTCCACCTTATTGTAATTTAAAAAATGATACTAACTTATACCATAATTATTATTATTTTAATTATATCATATTTATAATTACTTATATTATTTTATTATAGATTTTTAAACATTATATCATTATTTTAACTATTTTGGTTGCTAATTCTCTAGATTTCTTATGTATGTTCTCACATTGCACAATTGTTTCTATTACATAGATAATGATTTCATAATCTATAGAATTTATAAAATAATTTTTTTTCATATATGGTTAGTAAATATTCATTTATGGTATTATATACTATTTGGATATTAGAAATAATGATCATAGATCAGGGAGATGGTAGACCATACGTACACATGAACACTAATTTAGTATCCTTACTGTATTAAATGAATTAAAAATAAATTATACATAAATATATTTTAATTATATTTTTATATATGTTTATATATGTTACAATGGTTTATTAAAACCATCATTTACAGGTTTCCTATATGTCATGAATGTTTTATATCACTTTGAGGGGGGTAGAGAACTATTTCTCAAATGAAATTATCAGATTTATACAAAATGGAAAAAATAAATTTCTATTATAAAAAATTTATACAATAATGAAGCCATTTTAAATAACATATATGGAAAATTTAATCATATTTTTAGTCCTAATGGTATCTAAGATAGTTTTTAAAGAAAATATGAACAATAATCATTTTGTGAGTTAGTAGTTCCCCGTACACATAAACAATGTGTTGAATAACCATTTGATGGAGTGTTGTAAATATTTAGGTCTATATTTAATAATAATAATTTTAGTATATATATTTTACTATTTTTTTACATAGGCATAGAATAAAAAGGATTTATTGGTGGATAATTCCAATGAAACTAGAGATCTTGAGAGAAGACAATACCTCTTCATCGAGTAACTTCATTTGGTTTGTATCTAAATGATCCCTTGATAGTATTTGTGACATATGTGAGGATTTATTTCATTGGGAGTGGTTATGGGAAGCTATATATGTTGATTTTGGGGAAACTAGAGTGGTTTGAGCAGTGTGAGGATTGGGGATAGGTGGTGTCCTTTTATATGGGAGGAAAAAGACTCCATTTGTATTTTTGAAAAGAAGTTAGGTGTACCAAAATTTTATTCATAAAAAAGACATAAAAACACAAAAAAAAATTAATGGAAGGTGATTTTCCAATGTATGGCTGCATAATGGTTGTTGGATGAGTGGATTGTTTATTTCAGTACATAATCTAGTTGTTTTTTTCTTTATTATTTTCGATTTTACCTTAATAGTGGTAATTAATGTAACTTACATTCAGTAGAATTTTTGGTTGAAAACAATGATGGAATTATTAGAAATTATATATTATGATGATTTCACATTTTGATTTTTTTTACAAATTGAAATCACATAATTATCAACATTTATTGTAAAATTCGACACGTAGGTGGGAAGACAATGTAGTGTTTTCAAGTAAAAAAAGGATCAAATTTTTATCATGTTTTTTAATCAGTTTCATAGTAAAATTGATTCCAATGACATAAATTTAATTAATTCAAAATATTATTTTATTATTAATATTTATAACATTTTAAAAGTACTATTTTTATTTATAATTAAATGAAATGAAAAATATTTTTGAACTAAAATTTAAGATTTTTAACTATTCATTAAATTTGATAGGTTTCAAACATGTATACAAAATTAACAGTAACATAATTTCAATGTTCTAGTATCAAATATGAAGTTAATTTTTAAATATCCAATAAAATAATCCATGAAAAAATATATTTCAAATATGTTCACAATTTAATGGAGACAAATAAATCTCTGTAAAAATATAGTAATTTATATGTAATGTTGGGTTTCTTATTATCTTAAGCATATCTAAAATATGTTAGATGAGTGTAAAAATATTTTTTCGGATAGATAATATTTAAATATTGTTAATAAACTCTCTAAATTTTTTAAAATTTAATTTACTATGCATAAAATGACTAAATAACGTTATTTTAAATCAGGTGTTAGTATTTTGCAATTAGATGAACAAATTCTAATGGAAAATATGGTAATGTCTTGGTGCAGTACATTATACCCTCCTAAAAATTATCATCCTTCAAATTTCTAGCATATTACCATAAAAAATATTATGTTAGTTCTCCATCATGGAATCCTTTGTTTAAAAAATTTCTTCCTCCATTTTTTGATATCTCCATAGTACATTTACTATACAAGTTGTCCAACATCTCAATACATTCTATATAGTGGAAAGAATATTGATATGTTATTCTAAATATGAGAAGTAGGGTTCTAACACTATATCATCATAGGTGAGCACATTTTATTCATGCAAGTATTCCCTCAACAGAAATATACTGAGCACATCTTGTACCATTGACAGATTTAGAGGCATTTCCGAAGGATACGAAATAATTCAGTCTATTTTGGGATCAACAATGGATTCAATGTACATGGGACTTAGTATCTCATACCTACCTAAACTGATAAAAACATTCCATGGAGATACCTTTTAGAAAATATGATCTCCCACATGGAATTAAAAATCTTTTCATGGATATCGGCATAAATCTATTGACTATATTGAGCATTTTTAATATGATACTGAATTGCCTTAAACTTTTTCATCGACTCTTCATCACATTTTGGCCAATGAGTTTCCATTCTCTAACTTCATCCCAACATGTTGGAGTTGAACACCTATTTCTATATAACCATTCATATGGTTACATTTAAATACTTTAATGGAAACTATTATTATTTGAAAATTCCACCAATGGTATGTATTGATCCCATATACCTTGAATGTAAAGTGAAAAAGACCTCAACATTTCCTTTATTGTTTGAATTATTCTTACAGACTGTTAATCAGTTTGAGGATGGTTGGAAGTGCTCAGATAAAGCTCAATGTCAATATCCTTCTAAATACATTTTAAGAGTTTCTATGTATAGAGGGGATCTTGATAACAAACAATTGATATAGTCGTGTCATGATGTCATAAAACATCATTAATATAGATCCATGTGAGGTTATTTAGATGTTGGTCCTCTCCTATGAAAATTAAATGAGAATATTTTTTTTTTGATTGATGATAACCAATATTGAAACATCCTCCTAGGAGTATTTGTAACTCCCTTCAATATTTCCTTGGTAATTTAATACCATTTACACATATGAAAAGGAAGAGAATACATGGTTTTTTGGGAATATTATATATATTTGACTTGTTGAAAAGAAATAAATATTAACACATAATCTTTAATTTCCCAATTCTTCTAATCCCAAAATATTTATCCTTCAATTACCTATACATATTTTTTCTATTAGGGTGTATTGAAAAATTAGTGGTATGAGAATAATCTAGAACGTCCATTTTTCCCTAAGGTATAGATGGAATGAAAAACCACTTTCCAAATATTAAAACACCATCATCCCAAACCATTTCTATAAATTTACATTCCTTCACGTTATTTATTTTCATATAAAAGTTCACATCATTATAATGATAATTATTTACCCTCTCTAAAATTTATGGTTTTTCATTTACATGAAATTTGATTGATATCCCCCATTCAGTGAAAATTTACATGTCCATATTTACTAGATCCTTGAATAGTGGATCCTTCTCAATCATCATTTCATTTAGAACTCAATGATAATTCTTAATCAATGCATATACATTCTAATTAGTTTTCCCTTGGTTGTAGTATACGAAGCCGTCATATTCCATGAGTATCTCAATCCATTAAATATGTCTCGTGTTGAAAAATCCTATGAGAAGACATATTTCAGGATTTTATGATCCGCATATATTTCACTTGTTTCACTATATAGGTGATTTTTCCATATTTTAAATATTAATTTTACAACCACTAACTCAAGAACATGGTATGGATAGTTATTTTCATGATTCAAAAAATTCAATGATTCATATTAAATAACATTATCATTTTTCATTTGGTAACAACCAAATCCCTTCTTTTAAGAACTAAAATTTGTTAAAAACACATCACTAGAATATGGTAGAGTCAAATGAGTAGCATTAACCAATATTATCATTTTCTAATTAAATAATTAATCACATTACATCATCCAAAAATAAAAAAATTTCTGTGTATGATGTGTTTTTGGGATAACCAATTTAGAAAAAAAATATAAATGAATCACCGATAATAACCTACCAAACAAATGAAAATACTTAACATTGTTATATTTGTTGGCACAATCCATTCACTTAATTAATTTTATTTTTCAAATTCAACTAATATTCCATCCTTTTAAAAAATATTCCAAATAAAAAAACATCATGTCTTTTACTAAATTCCCATATAAGTATCCCCTTATATGATTATTATGAATTAGTCCCATTTGATTTTCAAGGTCATAATATATTCTATAATTCCTCATAATATATTCAATGAATAATGTAAAAAAATCATCTAAATATTCATTTATTTATCTATTTATTTCTAAAAAATAAAGGGTACAGTAGTCAGTCCAAATATCATTATCGTAAACTCATGTTGTCCACAACTCATCCCAGAAGATGTCTTTGGAATTTTTTCATTTTTCACACACAATTGGTGATACATTGAATATTGATCAACCTATAAAAAATATTGTGCTCCATGATGTTGATAAAACAATAAATTAATCTAATGTAGAGGATTCTTTTTTTTAATGGAAATTATTTCCCTATAGTTATTGATCAACATCTTGGATCCATCTTTACTCTTAACAAAGATAAAATGACCTCCCCATTGTGAAACACTAGGGAAGATAAATTTCATATTACCCAAAAACTATAGTTTATTATTAAATTCAACTAATTACAAAATGGATATTATATTCAGAGTATTTTTTATTTTCATTACATTAGGTATTAAATCAATGGAGAATTAATCATCCTGTTCTGGGGGATATCAATTGAATTCCTCAAAACATAGGTCAATATATTCCTAAAAAAATGGTGTATCCTCTGTTTGAATATTACCATCTTCATCACTAGTGGTTGTTTTCTCTTCTTCCAAAAGAATTTCATTTCAAAGAGATACTTTTTTGGATCTATATACGAATCAAGGGAGGAATAATCTGCTTAAATATAAGGGATTCAACTTTTTCATTAGAAATTTTATCTTCCTCTCTCTTTATATAAAATTTTTCTTAATATTTTGAGGGAAATTTCGCAGTGAGTATTATATCATAATCTACCATAGTTATGATAAACATATCAAAAAATAATGCATGGTTATGTTTCATGATTGTGACTACCTAACACATAATTATTGAAATTATTCTTCCCTTTATATTTTTGACATAAAAATTCCTTATTAAATAAAAAGGTAAATTTATAATATTCATTGAAAATTGGGTATATATAAGAGAGTACAATGACGCATAATAAAATAATTCATTGGATAAATATGATTATAGGATAAATGTACCATATTCCATGTGATTTTGATATTATACCTCAACTATAGTGATTTCATAACCTTGGACATTCCCCTTGACCACTTCTATGGAGTATTCACTTGATGCTTTAGGAAATCATTTTTATAATGTCCAATCTATTTACAAATAGCGCATTGGACTTCATTTATCATATTCTCCCCTTTTAATTAATTGGTGCGGTGACCCCTATCTCGACTTTTTTATAAAAATCGCATTCCATTCATGATTCTCATTGGGTGACTCTTTCCATAGTTGTAACAAGATGAAAATCACTCAAACTTATTCTAATTCTTTTTATTCCCATTCTCATGGTTATTATATGGACTCTTCTAGTCCAGTATTCCTTGTAATTTATTTATTCTATAAATGTATTTATGCTTTTTGATGGCACCTAAAGTTATCTCTTCAAATGAATAAATATTTTAAGAGACCAGTTCCATTTTCTGATTTTGCATTAGAAAATCAATGAATTGATCAATATTTCACTCTTGGTTTTGTATATAATATGTATCATACCTAGAATACCATTTAATTGTAGATTTATAGTTCTAAAAAATATCTTATTCATTTTTCTTTAATCTAAATAACTTCTTCCTTATCTCAATTTTTTGGTCACGAGGGAAGTATTTATTGAAGAATGTGTACATAAAAGTCCTCCACTACATGATTTTATTTTCTTCTTAAACACATTTATTATGGATCATAGACCACCACAGATTGGAATAACATTGAAAATAAAATATTACATGAGTATAACGTTACTTTTCACTACATTCTAAGGAAAGAAATATCGTCTCTAGAGAATCAATCCATTTCTTGGCTACAATTTCGTTAGTAGTTCTTCTAATTGACGGGGGCATCGATCACAAAAACTGATCCTGCATTGGATATTATCTCCATGGATTGTGTTCATCCATTCAAGAAATATTATTTTTTTACCTGATTAAGATTCAATAATAATATAATAATATTATATGTTCCAACACTATCCATATTGGATTCATTTTTGTGGGGGTTAATCATTTCATTTTCCATGAGTATTGTTATCATTCGTACATCGAGGATAAATTTCTAATAAAATATCATACATTGGATTAGATAGTAATATATAATTCCAAATATGTTATAGCCTATAACATAAATTTATACATTGTAAATCATATAATAATAAACATAGTTTCCTTTTAGGAATCAATACTTTTATCTAAATGATAATAGCCAATAAATAACATGTGAGTAATCAAAATCATATCCCTTGGGAGTGCCAATCTAGGTTCGATTTAAAACCCATTTTCATGTACCGGGATATACTGATTCAGGTTCAGAACACCTTATTAAAATTATTAATTCTAGATATTTATATTCTCGAATCACGTACACATGTAGTATTCATACAAGGGTATATTTCTATGAATAAACACAAAACATATACCATACCAAAATTCTAGGATATTCTTCAATACATATTCTCTATGCCTATCACTGTGTTATATTCCATAATATTTAAAAAAATGTTGTTTCCGTGGTTACTGCTAAAATTCCTTTGATACCAACTGTAATGCCATAAACTCAAAATCTCAAAGCTGATGTATTTTTTATTAAATTGGAATGATTAAATGGAATAAAAACATAATGGACTGATCAATTTATCAGTCTTGGATTTCCATATGACATATATAATACCCATAATATAATAAAAAAATGAAAATAAAACATTCTATAAAATAAACTGAAAAAATTTGTATCCTTGAAAAAATATTCAATGTGTAATACATCATAACATGGGGAAAGAAACATTATAAGGGTGAGTTTAAATTTTTAGTATGGTTATGTATGATGAAATCAATAATCAATAAATATATACGGAAAGGTAAATAACTAAACAAACTTTTACTTTAGTCAAATAGATAAGGAATATTCAATATGGAAATGTTAGAAACTGAAACACATTCCTTTATTCTATAATCAAAAAATGAAATAAATCCATAGATATTTCCATGTAAAAATATGATGGATAAATAATAATTGTATTTGAATGAGGTAAATTTCAAATTATCAGATGTCTGGTTTCCTATATTCATGGAACCAATACCGTAGATACCTTTCACAAAATAGTATTACATACTCGGTAAAAAAACCATCTAATTTTACAATCTATTTAATCTTAGGAAACTATAGATACATTGAGGGTATTTCATTTACCAATACTCAATCAGTAGGTCTTTCCTTAAATTGTTCCTAACTCATGTCATATGAGGGAAAATTATTCCTCAAATATCGAATAGTTGATTTAATCAATACATATTTTGAATTATCTGAAAATATTAATATTGAACAAATAAAAAATGTTTATCAATAATTATCCAGTGAGGAAAAGTAACACCAAGGGTTTTTGGAGATGATAAATGGAAATACCATATAACTATCATTACCAAATTCATGATGAACATGAATATCAAAATTCCATAATTTCCCCTACCATATTGGAACATTTGAATCATAATCCCAATGATGTAATTCCATAAAATGAATCCAATAATATAATGATAATAAATATATTATTGATATAACATGTTAATGTATATATAAAATCAATATAAAAGTGACTAGTTTCATAATAATAAATAGTTATTAATGTAATTTAAATTGGGAAAAATTCACATACTTTAACCTAACCATTTTGAGGTTTTTATTCTATTTTATAGTAGTTTATAATATGATACAAAAATATTAAAAAAAACCCTAATAATGCTTATTATATCATATATTAATTCCTTATAATATTTTATTACCCATTTGATAAAACTTCTTTCATTATTTCTAACTATTTTGAATGTTAATTTCTTAGTTTTCTCAAGTATAATTTGACTTTATATTTGTTTTACCTAATAAATAAACCATGGATTCATAATATAAATAATTTTAACTAGGATTTATATTTCATATATATTCATTACACATTCATTTTTGGGTAATCCATAATATTTTTAGAATATAAATTATGTTCATCGTTCATGGGGATGGTAGGCTGTACATACGCATTAACACTAATTCAATTACTTTGTTGTATAAAATAATGAAATCTAAATGATAAATATGTATATTTTAATTTCATATTCATTTAAATTTTATATATGTTACTTTGGATTATTAAAACTATCCATTATTCCTTCTATTAATGCCATGAATGTGTCTAATCTCTTTGAAGAGTGTAGTAGTCCACACATTCTAAATTAAAATTATTCTTTTTAAACAAGATGGAAAACATAAAAGTGTGTTATAAATTAAAATTAAAAAATCATACATACATTATAAGTATCATATATATCTCATTTAAATCTTTTTTCCATCATAATGTACACCATTATATGAGTTAAAAGATAAATGAACAATAATTATTTCATGAGGCAGTAGTTCACCATCCATGGAAATAGTATGTCTATTACCCATTAGATAGAGGGGTGTGTAAGGGTAGGTAAATCCATTTACATAAAACATATTACTGTATTTTTGATACTATTGTAATTATATAATAACTGAAAAAGGATATATACACTTGTGGACAATTAAAATTAAACTATATAGCATGAGAGAATATGTTACCTCCTAATCTGGTAATATCTTTTGGTTCGTACCAATAGTATTCTTTGGAAGGTTTTATGGAAAAAGGTAGGGTTCAATGTAGAGTGGATTAATTATAGGAAATAATATGGATATAAATTTTAATATTTTATCTGGTTTTAGGGATTTCCATAATTGGGTGATGTGGTTGCCTTTAATAAGGGAGGAAAATGGCTCACTTGATATTTTTTAATAGAAGATAGGTAAACCCATGATTTTACCTAAAAATTCATAATAAAACAAATTTAAAAAGGTAATTTTAATGGATTACGTATGGATAACACGTGGATTTTTGGAAAAGTGGATAGGTCGTTTGGTCCATTATGTTAATGGTTTAGTCCTTTATTATGCATGATTTGACCTTAAAAAATGTATATTTTTTTAATTACTTTGACTTATGTTTTTGGTTCAATAATAACTTTGAAATGATAGAAAATAGAAATTATTCTAATTATAAATATTTAATATATATTTATAATGTCCAATCACCTATGTAGAATAAATTAATTCAAAAATCCCCCCATCACGGGGACGAAAACAAGGGTTTCTAAAGTAAAAACGTCCAAATGATTTCTATGTTTTTATTAACAATTTAAAAGAGATATTTCATAAAATAAAAAATATTAATTGAAAAATATATTATCTAATTAATAGGTAAAAATAAATTAATATATTATTTAACTCTATATATAAACTAGATGGAAAAGATATTTTAAAAGAAAATTTCTACATGTATAACTATTCATTAAAAAATGACATGTTCTAGAAAAATATATAAAAGTAACCCTAATTTTTTTATGATTATAATTTAATAATTAAGTCTATTTCAATAAATTAAATCAATTAATGTGTCAAAATTATTATATAAAATGTCATCTCCATTAAAAATTGTCAAAACATCCATTATAAAAATATATTGTTTTATATGTAATATTGGGTTTTTTTATATTATGCCCATGTAAAATATGTTATATATTGTTAAAAATGCGTTCTTGAATATATTATATATAAATTTACTATATAAACTCTCTAAACATGTTATAATTTAATTTAATATGAATACAATGGCCCAATAATGTTTTATTTAAATAGTGAGTTCTGTGTATAACAATGTTATGAAAAAAATCAACAACAAATTATTGTAATGTCATAGAGTTCTATAATATTAAATTTTAATTGAAAATTATTTTTAATTAAAATTATTTCTAACATATTATTAAGAATTCAATTATATTTATAATTTTAATTTTTAATATTGAAGTAGTTATACAAAAATTTATACATTAAAATTAATTCTTCTAAAAAACTATTTTTGATCATATTTTTATCATTTATTTAGAAAATAATTCCTACCACTTATTGAAATTAAATTTTATAAATTTGATTCAATATTTTCATTATGGATGTTAATATTTCTTAATAGTTTCCTTATATTTTTCAGCATTATGAATAGTAATACTAGAAAAATTCATCACCTTTATAAAGGGTATATCTAGTTAATGAAATATAAAATTAAATGATACAGTAAAAATATATGATATAAAATTCTAATTTATGAAGATAATTATACTATTATAACTATATATTAATAATTTATTTATTTAGTTGATTAATTTTCTTGAGAAGGAAAACTATAATATTCAAATCCACAAAGGATAAAAAATGAAACTCCCTAAAATTTAATTATATGTAATGAGTTCGAATATTAGAAAATTAATGTTATGAATGAATTTTAAACTATATTTTGAGCTTAAAGAAATTTTATTCATTATAGTAAATAATTTATAATTTTTAGGTATTATATTATTTCCCTAATTACTTATACCACACCAACACAATATTTTCAAATTAGTTAAAATTATAAATAACTATTTATAAATTTTATATTTATATAATTTGGAAAGTTTTATTGATCCATGAAATTTATAAATTAATATCCCATATTATTGTTGTGTTAAAATATTATATTCTAATTTCAATTTTATGTTTTTTCATTAATTAAAATTAAACGAATTAAGTCACAATTTACATTAAAAACATTTTCATGATAATAATAATTTATTAAATTATTTTAAAAACATAGAAATAATGAATGTGGATAATGGGGAAATTATAAGGTTGAAAAATTCATCCCTTCCCAATTTATGACTCAAAATTAAACTTATCAGTAAAATCACAACACTTCATTTTTGAAAAACACATTACTATGTTAAATTATAATATATGTTAACTTAGGGGTTATATTAGATATATGGTTTAAAATAACATATAATCTTGAAAAAAATATCATTATTTAATGATATTTTAACAATTTACCAACAGATAATTGATTAATTATTCAATCAGTCTAATTTGGGAAATATAATTACATTATTAAATATAATAATTTAAATAAATTTCATGAGTTACCTTCCCCTAAATTATATTTGTGGGCTTAACCTTTCACTTCTTTACAACAAATTGATCATATTATAATAAAATTACATGTTCCATTCTTATTCTCAACATTAATTTCCATATTATAGTGGTTCTAGTATTTACAACATTTCATCCCAAGGAACCTTCAATAGAATATATAATCGGGTTCATTCAATGAAATGGAGGTTCAATAACATATAAAAGAAATTAATCATTAGGTAATGATTCATTTTCCATTATCATTATTATTTTGGATTGTAAATGGTTATGTTTTTATTAGGGGAATTATTTATATCTATATCTTAAAGTGAATATATTTTCTGATCTTCTATTTAATCATATAATTTTCATGAAATTGAAATATTTTTCACTCTTTTAAACATAAAATGATTGATAAAAATATTTTTTAATTGATTAAGTTATTTATTTCTTTATTAATAACCCAATCTCTTTTATTATAATGTTATCTAAAAAAATACAAAATGTTTATACTATTATACATTGATTTATAATGTAATTTTTACCCTTTTCATAATTGTTAAAAATGATTCAAAAGGTATATACACAATATTTTCTAAAATAGTTACTTTTGAACAGTTCATACAGATGTGAGAATATAATTTTTTTTCACTTAAATGGATTAAATATATTATTCCCAAAATATTGTCTTCTCAAAAAAATTATATTCCTTTAAATTTATAAACATTTATTCTAAAATAAGATATTTCCATATAATTATAATAATTATATATTTTAGGAAGTTGATTTCAAAAGGAATGTAGAAAAATTTACATGAATGATTTTAATGATAAATTTTAATATATTTCTATATATCAGAAAATATATATATTTATTATAATAATGCACCATAGGGGATATGTTGTAATGATTTCATCCTTATTTTTATCTAGATAATTCTAAATCAATTTTACTAGGGAAATATTAACATTTCATATATTGGTTTTTAAATATGATGGTTTAGGTTAATTACATATTTTAATTTTATTATCCAATTTATATAATCAATGAATTGGACATAGTGTGAGTTGGATGGAAACTATATATCCCTATGATATATAGGTAAGTCTTGTGAGGCAATCTATATTGGGTTATGTTTAAGTCATTACCCATTTATATATACACATTGACACAATGCCTTGATGGTATTTCCAGATTCATTGGCTCAAGACTTCAATGGTATCCTTTATTTGTGCGAAATTATGCATTCCATAATTATGAAATCAATTATTTATTACTATATTATTATTATATTTGTTATGAGATACCTAAATATGTTTTTTGATTATTATATAGTTTTTATTTAATTATTTGGCCATAATTTACTTTTTCTATATTATCCATTCCTTATTTATATTCCACTATATAAATTCCTTCACTGATAATCGAATATAAAACATTTTTTCATTTTCATTCAACCCAACTACTGGTATTTTTGTAATTATTGATTTTTATAAGGATGATAAGTGTAATTTTGGTGTTATCAATGAAAAATAGTATGTGGTATTTTTTGTTTTCAAATGTTAAGTGAAACTAAAATATTTATCTATTTTACTATGAAAAAAATCTAAAATTTTTATTAATAACTGATTTCATGTGTCTATATCCGATGTAATAATTTAAGCCTTAGTTTTGGGTTAATAGGTTATGGGTATTTTTAGACATTCATCCTTTCTTCTATAATCTACTCCAGAAACTCCACATAAAATTATTCATGATCCCACTCAACATCTTCACAGTCAATTGATTTTCAATTATTTGGATTGTAATTATTGATCGGCTAATCATGGGAAATACTATTTATTACTTAGTATATAGAAGTATAATTTAGATGGAACTCCAATTTAATAACTCGTTTAGTGATTTTCAAGGATTCAACATAGTTTGGTCCAATCTTTCGTCATTTCTATAAATGTTGTTTCCCAAAATATGGATTTACTAGCTAAAAAAACTAGTTTCATATGATTAAAATTAAAGGCATCCTTATTTTGTAGGAATTTAAAATACTTCCGGTGTGATATTTTATTACCATAATTTAAGTTAGCTACTTTATGTCTATTATATCATGTATCAAACTCAGCCTCACAACTAATGCGTCAATATCCTCATGCGAAAAAGGTGGTGAACAAACTTTTCAACCAAAGAGAGACTCATGAGGATCCATATAAATATATTCCAAATAATGGAGATTTTAAAAAAACTCAACCATGTATATGTGATCGCACCAAGCTGCAAAATTTTCAACAAAAAATATCATTGTATATACTCAAATATTTCATTCATCTACCCTGACACACTATTTTTTACAGGATAGTACATTATACACCACCATAGATGAGTCTCCATGTCAATATCCATTTCCTGTAAAAATTTAAGGGTAAAAATTTCTTCTTTCAAAAATATGAATCTCAATGGATGTACATATCACTAAAAAATCTCATGGATATATATATTTTCAATATCATCTAATTAGGGAGTGTAAAAACATTAATAAATTATAATCTTTAACTTTTTGACCAATAAAGACACAAAAAAGACATGGAACCTTCAATCCTTGGGTAACCGCATCAAAATTCTATTGTGGAGTCCTCCAACCTCCATATATGAACTGTAAGTGGATATAATAAATCAAAAGGGTTCTCATGTTCATCCTTTCCTTTTCGATCAGTAAGGAATTTGGAAAAGAGTCCCATAATGGCCCTCTAATGAATATCTATCCTTAAATATTATATTAAATCATATTATATCTCTATCATGTAATGATGTACCGCTAATATAGATGTATTAAATCATATAATTATCCCATATATTAGGGATTCACTACTAAATATCCCTCAATACTAGAATAAAGTCATAACTTTCTAGTGACCACATATGTTTCAGGTCCCTTCCTACCAATTAATCCTCTAACAGTATGCATACATGTTTTGTCTCATTTCATGAATTTATTTAGTAGCATAGTAAATAATATCATATAACAAATACTGCTCATGAAATCAAACCATGGACCTTTGATGTATCTATCATCCAATATAGAAATAATTTCATTCAGAACCACAATTCCTATGAAGTAAATTGACCAATAAATTGATCTATATATATTTTATGGTTAATACAGTAAGTAATGATGTTACCATTACCTAGTTCAAATTCAATATCAAAGTAAAATGTTTGTGGATACATTACACAGAACAAATATAATGGGTTAATTTCTCATGGTGCGATGATATAATGAAGGATAATATAGTCTATGTGAACCAAAAACCACTTAACAAAGAAATAATTTCTCAACCACATCAGCGAATAGACAAAAAATTAAAAAATTATGTAATGAAGTAAAAGATTCAGTGATATATTTTAAATATACACTACCAATAATATAATAACGATTCCCTATGAATTTTCACATATAGAAAATCATTATCAAAATCATCATATTAAACCAAAAATATAATCCAATGACAAGGAAGTATCAACCCATAGATGTTGTCAACCGCCAATTAAGCTCATGAAATGCCACATCAGTATTCTCTGGCCATAAGAAAATAACTCTATTCATCTTAGTACATTCATTGATATTGATAATCATGTTTTTTATTGGATTTTTTTTGTTACTACCCCACAATTCCCAAAATTATAATGACCTCAAACACATTATATAGATGTTTATAGGACATAAAATCCCAAACATTCTCATTTTACAGGTCTTTTCATATCTTAGACACAACATTCCCAAATAATTTCACCTCAGTCGATACCTTCCCTTCCTCTTGGGCATCCTATCTTCCCCCTGGTCCTTCTTCTGGACCTGTTCAAGCCTCCCCGGTCCCTTGCTATATCCTCACCCCAATGTTACTCCCGACTTCCTCCTCGATATATTTGGGGTGGTCTAGTTCTCCTCAGGATGGCCCAGCCAAGCAGGTCTCTTGTTCGCCAGCCTCCATCTCTTTTCCTCTTTAAAAACATTTCTCCATCCTGGATAATTCAGACTTGATAGAGAAGTAATTGAGCTTCCCTGTTCATTCCCCATGGCCTGGTACTCCATTACTCTCAGGTGTAGAGACACGATCTAAAACTAGGCAGGTGCAAGGCCTTTCTTCCCATCAAATGAAGCCTTCGACGTCAGGCTCAAAATCAATGCATCATCAACTCAAATGTCAAAGTTCACGATTTGGAACTCCCATGGTTTATGTGCACGGGTGAAAACGGATTATGTTTTCAGCGAGGTGAGCTCTAACAAGCTGCTTCTCATGGATATTTTGGAACACAAGAAAAATGTGGTCAAAATGACTACCTTTGCGAAGAGAATGAGTTTTTAGAATACAGTGAACGAACATCCCATTAACCAACATATATGGCTGTTCTGGGATCCTATGATTTCTATTGAGTAGCTGGATATCTCAGACTAGCACATCACGGCTAAGATTTTTGTTTGTTATTACTTATTATATGTCTTCTTTGCCTATGCTAAATGCTATTCTCATGCCACATAGGATATATGGCTTAAACATGGCTCTTATGACCCAGTAACCACGACATGGTTAGTGGGGGGAGATATTAATGCCATTATTTATCCCTCGGAAAAGAAAAAAAGTGAACCATTCTGCAAGAAGTTCGGTCAGTATTTCTCCTCCTTCATAGCCAGTAATGGACTGATGGATATGTGATTCACATGAGATAACTTCACTTGATGTAATAATTAGAACTTCTCTAAATGCACTTGGAGTCATTTGGACTAATGAATAGCTAATCTTGCAGATATCTCCTACATCCAAAATGCGTCGATCACTCACCTTGATTGTGGTCTCTTTGATCATGCTCTTGTTCTCTTCTCTATAGAGTCAAGGAATGAGGATAGGCATTGATTTATTTTCTCCAGCAGTTGGGTTGTGGATTTGGCCTTCTAGCAAGAGGTTCTATCCTCTTGGTCCCTCCCTGTCCATGGTACTAGATGGATTGGCCTCCACAATATGCTACATCTCTTGAAAGAGTTTTTTCTTCACTTGGATCCACAGACTCAGTCCCTCACAGCAGCAATTGTCCTATTTAAAACAAAAAATTGAGCACCTCAAGCAGGATCTTGAGGAAAGCTGGATGGATGAATTTTTCTATTCTATTCTTCATAAGAGGAACCTTTGGAGGAGCTGGAGCTAGCACAGGAGTGGTTGGTGAGGGAGAAATCTCGAGCTCTATGGCTTCATGGGGGCTACAGAAACTCTAGTTATTTCCATGCTTGCATTACAGAAAAGAGTTGTATTATGAATTAAAAAATTCTCAGCAAGGATAGGTCTTTTGTGAATGATATTGATGTTGTTGGAGGTATGGTCGGTGATCTGTTTAAATATCTATTGGAAGGTCCTAACCCCACAATGCATAATGGGTACCCCAGTGGGAAATCACATGTGTTTGATAACATTACTAGAGTTGTGACCAAGGCCATTAATCAATTCTTTATATCTATTTCTAAGGTGAAAGAAAGACGAGAGGTTGTTGTAGGCCTCAATCCTGAGAGTTCTCCTCGTCCATATTGCTTTCCCGGAACCTTCTATGTAGCTTGTTGGAGTATTGTGAAAGCAGATGTTATAGAGGCAGTGCAGGACTACTTTCGCGGGGGAAGTCTTCCTCAGGTGGCTAGTGAAACTACATTAGTTCTCATTCCCAAAGTCAAGGATCCTTCTTCTCTCAAGAAATACAGGCCCATCGGTATGTGAATCTTTGCTTATAAAATCCTTTATGGTGTGCTCAATTGGCATATTGGAATCCATCTATCATATTGGATTTCAGAGGAATAACACGGGTTTGTGAGAGGTAGGACCATACAAGGTGATATTGGTCTTACTTAGGAAATGATGGAGGATTTTAATAAGATATATCAAGGTTCGAACATGGATATTAAGGTGGATATGGAAAAATCCTGTGAACAACATGACTGGGCCATTATTATCAAAGTTCATAGAAGCAAGGACTTTTCTTCTTGGGTTATTGACCTATTGTTTAGATGTTGGAGTTCTCTGTGGCTCTATGTTTTCTTCTAACGAAGGAGGAAAGGATTCATTAAATTAGTCTATGGCCTAATTTAAGGGGATCCATTGTCACCCAGTTTTTTCATTCTGGCCCAGGATTCATTGAGCATATTCATCAAATCCACCATGCAAGAGGGTCCCATTCAGCATTTTCACTGCCGTTACCATTTCCAGAATTTTTCTCACCTTATGTTTTGAAGATGATTGAGTCCTATTCATTAATGGGAGCTCCATATCTCTTAGGGGTATTAATACCATTCTTGAAGAGTACTTAAAATACAGTGGGAAACAAATTAAAATAACGAAAAGTAGTATCTATATCTCTAGGTTTTTTCCGGAAAGATGTGGTCTAGGTATGAACCCATCATGGGAATCAGCATCAGGAGTCTTCCAATAGATTACCTTGGTGCCCCATTCACATCGGGGAGGATCCGTATTAAACACCTGGATAATGTGATGGGGAAAGTCACTTGTCTCATCAAAAATTGGAAAAATCATTTCATTTCCTTTGTGTGGAGGATTAATGTGGTTAATAGCGTGATCACATCGATCCCCATGCACTTTCTCTCAGTTCTCAAGAGTCCCATGGTTGTTTTTAAGAATATTGAGAAAATTATGACATCCTTCATATGGGATTTCCATTCAGAGGGGTGGTTTCATTGGGAATCCTGGTCTAAAATGGACCTTCCCATGGATGAAGGTGGTATAGGTCTGAGATGTTTCTTCAAAATGATGCATTGACTACATGCGAGGCTGGCATGGGAGGTAGTTGTTGGGATTATCCTATGGGAACAAGTTTTTAAAGAAAAGTATGGGCACAACCAGGAACAAATGAGAAACTCATACTACCTTTGGAGCACTATTCAGAGGCATATACCTCGCCTTCTTAGCCATTCTAGTTGGATCATTGGCCGCGGTGAGATCAGGTTTTGGCATGACAACTGGTCAGGGTATATTCTCGGATATCCTGTTTTCCCGGTCACTTACATTACCTTTAAGAAAGAAAGTGATCATATTGATTTCATCCATGTAGTCCTGAATAAACAACAGTTCAGATTATTCAATCTCATCAAACACTCGGACGACCCAGATAGGTGTGCTTTCAAGGCTACCTCTTCAGGTTCTATTTCTATTAAATTCTACAGGTTTATCCTTAAGGATTCCCAAGCTCAGGATCCATGGGGCCACCTCCTCTTTTGAAAAAGTGTTCCACCAAAATATTTTTTCCTCACTTCGAGGATTCATCGCCATGCCATCTCTACAAATGAAGAGATCCATCAAAGAGGGGTCTCAACTGTTTCCAAATGTTCATGCTATCAAACCACCTATGTCGAGGCCACACCTCATTTATTCTTTGAGAGAGAATGGGCCAGCACTGTCTGGGCCGAAATCGGGGAGATCTCCAGCATGTCATCTCCAATGGGATCAGGTGATTCCTTCTTACAGTGGTGGTTCAAAGGAGCTGGCGCTAATAACTTAGAGAAGCAGGAGTGGTCAATCGTTCATTCAGCTGGTTGTTGGTGCATCTGGGAGGTGAGGAACAAATCACATTTTGAGAGAATTGATTACTCGAATGTGGGCATGATCTCTAGATCTAAATGGATGATTGCTGACTTGGGTCCTCATGAGAAATTGGGAGGAAGATCCATAACTTAGGAAGTTTCTAATATAAAAGTTTTAGGTTACCCACAATGAGATCTTGGTGGGTCGATGGATATGATGGAGAACACCATCTGATGGGATGAAACTCAATTCTGATGGGTCATGTGCTATGGGAATTATGAGGGGTGGTGTTGTGATCCGCAACTCAAGGGGTAGTGTGGTAGTATCATACACCACCTGCTTTAGTAGTGGAGACTCCCTTCAGGACGAGCCTTGGTCTCTTATGAAAGGAATTCAATTCAGTTTGTCAAATCATCTCATTCTCTCAGAGATCGAAACTGACTCCAAAATCATCTACGATGCACTGATGGACCATAGCTTCACTCCTTGGAGCATTTTATACCATATCCAACTTTTCAAAATTCTCATGGATAATAGCATCAGGTTATTTCATACTTGGCGCGAGAGCAACAAAGTGGAAGATTTTCTTACAGCCTGTTTTCCTAAAGATGATGACTTTGTCTCCTACTCCAGCCTGGGATCCTTTCCCCCAGAGTGTGTGAGTCTTGTTTTAAGTGATACTCTAGGACATCATTATTTTATCCCCCCTACGTTAGGCCCCTCTGTGCATTTTTGTTATCCATTATTTAATAAAATTTCTTGATGGTTGTGTTGTGTTGGTGAAAGATCTTGTTTATCTAATCCTTGAATTCATATGGACCATTCATCAATCAAAATAGTATCAACATGTTCATTTATATTCCATAACTACCCCTAAATTTCATCTTCAATTTCTATAAGTCTGTATCCCATATTTTATTGATAAATCAACTAAAGATCAATGTTGAAGAACCAACAGGCTCTCTATAACTGATCAATTTTATTGAAAATAATTTTATATTGGTATTTTTTCTTCAATGTAAGCTAATTTATCACCCATTACTTTATATTGAGTCATATAATACTATCCACATTTATGAAGATCAATATTATTTCACCCCACTAACAATTTTTATAGTTCCATGACCAAAATATGTATTATTATTCTATTATGAAGACTCTATTCCAGAATTACAATACATAATCAATGTCACCACTATTTGTTGATCCCATATATCTCTCAAATAGGTGATGTAGAAAAAATATTCTTCATCAATAAATGTAAATGTGATCATGGATGGTGGTCAAAAAGTCTATAGAATGAATCTCATTATACCTGGTTGTCACCAAAACCGTGAATCAGATTGATTATTATAACCTACATAATTTATATGACACTCTTCATGAAATTCAATATTGTACACTTTCCTAAAAAACTATATATCAATATAATTTATCCCAGAAGAAAACCATATTGTTTAAAAAAATCCTATTAATGAGAAAAAAGATATAAAGGGATTAGAACCAATAAAATCAATAAAATTACTAGATAATTTAGTATTTGGTGAGACCAAACCATTAATAGTAGAAAAACTATCACTAATATATATTACTATCATATCCACTATATATAATTATCTATCCTCATATTGAAAAACCTAACACCAGGTCACTATACATTAGGATGTATGAATCCGAAGTGGAGGTCCTCTTATCCCTGTATACCATGAACTCCCTATAAAAATGATTAAATCCTTATAAAAAACCATCAAAGATGACCATACATGCAACAATGGTACCACTACATAGATTTTTTCTAAAAAAATGTTTTAATGAACCATAATTTGATAATTACAGCTTATTATTTAGTGATCTCCTATAGGTGATACTGATGAGGTCATACTCTGACCTAACATCCATTGATCCTGGTTCTATATTACTTTATTAATCTTCCCTTTCATATAAGAATATAATATATTCTTCAGATGTGGCTTAGTCTGTGTTCCATTATTGATTATATATAAGACGAAAAACCTTTCCTCTTCTAGAACCTTCCAATGTTTAATGAAATTTTGAAGAATCTACATGCATGACATCATGTAAAATCCCATAACCTGAAATTTATTCAATTATTGAATTCCTCTCTCAATATTCCAAGACATTTTTCCCCATTCCCTACTAAAATGGGAGAAATGTGAATCAACATATTAAATTGGAATGAATATATAATTATAGCAATAAAAAACTATTTTAACACCATTAACTCATAGGAGTTTAGGAGATTCAATATTTTAGGAAAATATTTCTATTCAAAAATCTCCACGATAGTTTTTAATGTATTATTCACCTATATTCCATATTAATTTAAGGAAATTATCAGGCTCTTAGATGATTCATTGAATATTATTACCTCTGATATCACTCTAACCTACTTTGGTTTATGGAATAAGTTAAAATTTATTTTGATAATATCTATCTCGCCATCTACATCCATTGGGACCCCAGTTGTAAGAAGAGTTGTAGGATAAAGGAGTTAGAAGCCTTGATAAATATCAATAGTGTACATATTGATGATTTCTAGTGAACTGACATAATATAATGTATTCCATGATGAAATAAATTTTTATCCTAAATCATTAGTCTCGATATGAAGCATCATGTGGTAAAAACCCCTTCACCACTGTTGATATAACGAAAGAATCCAAGGGTTAAAAATATGGTTCTCACACAGAACATGTCTATAATGGAATTTCTAAAATACATATAGAGAATTAAAAAAATATGAATCATTTTAATGCATGATAGAGACAATATAGTCTATCTTATCACACATGTCCCTCCATGGAGTCTTCCCATTACTCTTGATATAAAAAACCATACACAAACCAATGTATCTTCCTATAAGATTTTCCATACTACCATATATGTATAATAATAGTGTTCTCAAGTTATACTAATAAATGTAAATTGATATATCACAACTATATGTAAAATGGATATACCCCATAGTCATAGAATATTGGTCTATACTCAAAATATATAAAAATAATTTAATTAACTTAATAATGTAATGTGTATAGTTTAATTGATATTACAAGGAATGTGATACAATGTTGCATGTAATTATGGATTATTTCAATAAATCATATAGAAGATTAATGTAAACTCCATCAACAATAAATAAGAAGAATATAAAAAATATTGTAATAAGGAAATTAGTGACTCTTATACCTATACCCCTTTTAGAACATATTTTTTCTACCATTTCCAATGGTGGTCAAAATAATATTTTCTCTGATACCATATTGTAATACCCTAACCAAAAACTACATGTCTATATTGAAGAGTATCAGATGATTATGCACAATAACTAGTGTGTAAGAGGTATCTATCTAAATGTGAGAGTTTGATGTCATTTTTTTGTTGACTATACAGATATAATCAAAATACTAATCCAATAATATAAATAATATATAAGGCATCAGCCTTAAACATTACATAATCTAGATATTTTAACAAGATTTCACTTCTACAGATTCCCTAATATTTTTTTGGTTTATATTTTTAGAATGTTATGATATAAGTAATACATATCAACCGAAAAGAATAAAAAAGTTGGCACTATTAAACCTATATACATTTCCTTTAAAAAAAGAAAATTTTTACACAAAACAACAACATGATTTCTTTGAAAAATCATGAATACAATTAACTTGACAACAATATTTCTGTCAAACAACCTTATTACTGATGAAAAACATTTAAATAAATGGGATGATAATAAAAAACATATTATGAGATATAAAAAAGTATATAATCCACTATTCCATGATTACATATTAACAGATGAAATCATTTTCACAAATACATACTTCTCAACAATATATACGTACATTGTGCAACATGAGATTTACATAAAACATTATAGAACGTATATATCACCAACATGGTATATTGTGGAATTTCATACTTATATTTTAACCCTATAAACTAGCTTATGATTGGTAACCCTAATGGAATCCTTATAATGTAACACTAATGACTACCTTATGGTCTAACCATTACTGTTACATATAGAGTAACCAAACGACTGACCTGTAAAATAAACATACCCAATGCATTGGAGGTAGATATATATCTCAAATATCATCCTATGAAATAACTCAGAAATATAATGTAACCCTAAAATATAGATTATTTCGTAATAATATTACATTGAAATTTTTTTAATCAATTTAAATGATTATTTTTAATGAAAAAACCTATTAAAATATCATATTAATGATTTGAGAACCAATGGAATGAAAGGAATATGTGTATACCCTGTAAGAAAAAATAATAAAATATAATATAAAATTTTTATTATTCAAACAAAATTAGTGACACATAATCAATGAATTATATATTATACCCAAAAAAGGAATATGGGGTTAAAAATACCCTTACATCGGGTTCAACTTGTATAATACTTGTTTAAACCTCATGTATAATGTTCTAAACGTGGTTATTGTAATTTAAAAGAAACATAATAATATTTAATAAAACTTATATGATGATTTTATAAAAAAATTCATCCCATTATTAATACTATTTGGTTATTTCTAGTGTTTCAGGTGTGTGTTTTACACGATGTCAATGGATGGTTCGTAAATAATTTACCTGTTCAATTGAAGATAAACTCAATAACATGAAATATGATATATCATACACATAAAAAACTATTTATTCCACTATAATGAGTTTATAACAATTTTTTATCGATGTATAGAAAATTGAAAACACATCGTCCATAATGTCCGTAAATAGACACATCCCAGTCAGAGTTTTTGTTTTTAGAATAAGAGGAAGAGGAAAACAAGTAAATTAATTAATTTTTCCAGAAACAAAATAAAATTAATAATATACAACATTATATATATTTCATTCTTATTGTGTAAGGGGGTGAGAAGATAGTATTAGAATATAATGAACTGAAAGTAAATCACATGAAAATAATATTGGATTTTTACCTCTTCATCCCTTCTTTGTAAAATCCACAATATGTCCTTTGGTTTTGAATTTCTGGTGGGGCCATAATGTATTGGACATGGGGAATATCCTTGGTAACATATTTGGAAGAACATATATAATGAATAAAACTTGAGAGGTGTGATAGGAAGAGGGGATGAGGGTGATATTTATAATGAAACATGGGATGGTTTTTCCATAATTTTAATCATTAGATTGATATTTTTTCTCATGAATATGATTAATTATTATTCATGTGACCATAAATAATTATAAGTTTATGTTAGTTCTATGAAATATACAATTACATCATCCACGAATCATCCATAATGTAGAAATTCATTTATTTTGTATTTATTTGAAATTATCGAATTAAAATATTCACCAAGAATTCAATTATTTCAAAAAAAAAAACAAAAATCAGCTCAACTATATTTTAACATGTACAATTCAAAAAATGAACTCCATTTTTTGAAAATAATTTCATAAATATGAATAATTTAATTTTTATATAAAATAATATTTTATTCCAAAAATTATAATTTTAAAGCTATTTTTGATTTTATATCACCTTGAATTGTTATTAAATATTTCATTATCTAATAACCATGAGAAAAGAAAATAGTAATATGATTTAATATTAATTAGGTTACTATTACAATTTACAAGTCTATGTTACTATTCACTAAAATAATCATGTTTTTTCTATCAGACTCCAGATAACTTACTTATCAAAACCGTAGATGATCATTTTTTGAAATTCAAATCATAAAACCAATGATTATTAAATTAATATAGGTAAGTAATTAAATTTTGTAGAAATAGATTAGATTATGTGCATACAGTACATTATAATCCATAACCATGTCTCCTGAACTCCCTTTCCTTAGGTCCTTTCCCATCAACATATCCATTATCCTGAAATTTGTAGATGAAAAGAGATTCTCATGTACCATTTTTGTAATAACCGAAGTATATCAATAAAAATTCATCCTTAAAATGAGAAAATTATAATAAATTATATTGAGAAATAAATACTTATATTCTCAAATAAACATACAGCAAAACATGTTCTCTCTCATTTCTCACTAAATACGTCATGATGAACCCTAACCCCATCATAATAAGTGTACATCAATAAGGATGTAAATAAAGATCAATATATTATGGACTCCATGGAAACATAATTCACCCTACGATATAGGTGGCCATTGATCAGAAAACTACATTACCCACCCAAATTGTGGTCATTATCCTTGAATGATGGTTTTTAATAATGAGAATGATTGAAAGTATTAGATAAAAATGACATATTCATATAATTATAGGACATCAAACTATTTCCTATGATTTATTTTATCATTCCAAGCCGTGTACCTCCACAACATTGGTGTATCTAATCCAACCAATACTATCAATTGAACCAACATTTGAATCTATCATCACATCATCATGCTTTTCATCTGAGGGGTCTTCATAATGAAAATGATGAACCAAATCATCCTTACACCTAATGTATATAATTAAAGAAAAATGATTCCATATTGAATACATAAAATATATTGGGAATATATTTCATATCAAGGGTAAAAAATATCATTATAACTACACATAGAAGGTTCAATATATTATTAAAAATCCTTATTCAAAGTTATTAATAATATATTCGTTGATTTTTCAATTATTAATGACTTAACAATGTTAATAACCTAATGACAACAACCTCAAGACACTGGTATGAATATTTATGTTTTAGTTTGACAAATAATTATATTTGTGATGCAATATCAAGAAGTTTATATGTTTAAAATGGGTTTTCTAGAATCACATAACATAATGATTCTATTAATGGAACTAATTTTGAGGTATGTCAGCGAATCTATTTCCAAAATACTAGATCATTTGTTTATAAATAAAAAAATGGTGATTTCTTTGATGATTATAGTATATACCCACATTTATACTGAATTATCATATATCTATTAACAATATTTTGATATAATATATATTAAATATGAGATTCAATAATATTAAGATCTAGCGATTATCTATCTTATTTTACATACCTAAAAATCAGCATTCATTAGAGTTCAACGTTGAATCAGGATATTTTTTATTAATAATGACAAACTTTCTACCAATAATCCATAGAATAATCAATGTATTGAGTTTTCATAATAACTATTTGATATATAATGTTTCTAATATTATGTTTCTAAAACACATAATGAATTCTATTAATTAATTGTATAACATTATTTTATCACAAAAAACTATAGAAAGTCAAGATTTTTCACTGGTATTTGAAGAATGAGATAATTATTCTATAGATAAAAAATGAAAACATTAATCCATAAAATCACCATGATTTACTACGTGATGTTACAGTTATTTAGAATATATCTATATATAACACCCAAATATAGCATCAAAAAATCAGAAAAATCATGTAGTGGAATGAGGAGTTGAATGGTTCAGTCTTTATAACTTTCATTGAGTCGAAATTTTAGATATGTTATAGGATATTGCAATTGGGTTTTAATCGTATAGAAGAGTGGATTTGAGAAACTGGTGGGTACATTAATTTCATCCTTAGACATGTCACACTAGCCAACTAGTGAGTTATTTTACTCCATACAGACATATGAATACATCATTGACTGTCCAGTGGAGTTCCAAGCCTATTAGTGGTTATTCATAGACAAAAAAATAAATTTTCCTCTATCAATATCCTATACCATGATTTCCCTCTTATTTCTACAGAATTCAGAAAAAATAACTCTCATATTAGATATTAAAAAAGTAAAAAACATTATCAACTACAATATCACATAAATCAAATTAAGCTATCATATTAAATAATTATTAAAGTAAAATGGCCCAAAGGTGGAAAAAATTTTATATCCCAGAAGATCTTTTACTTAGTCCCACCATATAAAATATAGAAACATTTATGTAAGAATTAAATCCTTATAAAATATTCTTACCAGAATTATTCGAATTTTACTAATTTTCCACAATGATTTTTTGGGGTACTATATATAATTAAATTATATTTAATGTCAATTTACTAAATTTGAAACACAAATTTTCAATATTAAAATCTATTTTATCATATGACATTTATATTGGTGGTGTGAATTAATTTCATAATAAATAAAAATAATGTAATGAACACTAATTTTTGAAAAAATGCATGATTTTATAGTAATGTTATACTACTTTAAATTCATGTCATAAAATAATCACTATAGGAATTTTAATTCATTTAGATGGTGTGTTAATCTATAAATTTCAGTTAATTCATTCATCATTAATGATAAGTTTACTTAATTAAAATCTATAATCATTATTAACAAGAAAACTATTTTGAAATATATATCCCTCTCTATGTCCATATTTTCTTCTATTTATTTATGAAAAAATTATAATCAATATATGAATATTTAAAAAATATATATGTAATTAATATAATTAAACTTATTTCAAAATAAGTAATACATTTTTAATTACTCATAGAGTAATATTTGTAAGGTTATATATAAAAAAGATTTTTAGGATTAATCTAATATAGTATGATATAAATTGATATAAATCCAATAAATTATGAATGTATGTTGAGTTAAATATAAAAATCTTAATTGAAATGTATTTTAATTATGGTAACTTTTTGATTAATTTAAATTAAATAGAATAGGATACATTATTCCATCCATAAAAAATTGTCATGGAAATTAAAAGGACAGTATTGTCTAGGAAATTTATGGTGGATCTTATTCATAATATCACTTGGTTTTCACATTAATTACTATGATTTATGGTCAATCTAATGCACCATTACTAGTTAAGTTATTTAATTTCACAAAAATTATTCTCTAGTGTCATTAATCTGGATAGGATCTTCAAGTAATGAAATATTAAATTCCAATTCAATTTCAATAATGGTGAGCACATGCATTGGTTAGGCCTATAATTATATAATACTAATATGTACAACTCATCATTTAATTTCAAGGGGATTGGTTGAATTTTTAAATATTATGACATATATTTGATTCTTCTCATAATTTCTAAAGGTCCATTGTACATGGTGTTACATATCTCTTTTCCCCATAACATAAAACACACTCCCATTGATATAATTTACAAAACCAACATTGTCTATCACGACCCCCTCCCACCAAAGATTCCCCTTATGAGCTGGCAATGGGGAAAGGGAGATAATGAACCGCGAGTACCGCCTCCAATAGGCCCTGGAGTGGTGACTAGCACCAAGGGTATGAGTTTTTTCAAATATGTGAGGCATTACCTTTTATATTATATAAGATTTGGAAATAGGATGAGTCAAACACCAAAGGAAAAAGGAACAAGTAAATGAACTGAAACCAATCCCACATGCATGTTTAAACATTTATGAAACAAGGTATAAGTACAAGAAAGCTCAAAAAGTACAATACCAAAATAAACAAGGTTACCTCAAACTACAACAACTCCAACTGTCCTGACTAGTATGGTCCTGCATGGCCCTCTTAGTCCTCCTGGAAACCTAAAAGTAAACGTAGGGTGAGAATACAAGTCTACTCAATAGGGAAACCTAAAGATCTCGTGCACAAGTGGGGAGACATCCTAATGTCTCGTGAGAAAAAAAGAAGAAACCAAAACCTATCAAGGAATTCTATCCACCCAACATCACCAGCCATGCTCAACAAAACACAAGACAAAATGTAGTAGTTATAAGAACAAGATTATTGGGTACCCCACACCATTTCCCACTAGTTAACTACTCTTCCAAATCGCGAACGTCCTGACGCTACCACACTCATCCCGCACGTACACTTCTGGGCCACAAAACCACATATCTCGCCCATACACACCTAGGCCTCTCAACCACATATCCCACCCTCACACACCTGGGCCTCACAACCACATATCCCTCCAAGACACACCTCGACCTCACAACCACATATCCCGCCCACACACACCTAGGCCTCAGAACCACATATCCCACCCTCACACACATGGGCTTCATCCCTAATATTCTTAGGAAAAAGTAAACCTGCCCGAAGAGTCTTGGGCTAAAACCACCCCACCCGAAACCTACCTGAAGATTCTTAGGTGTAAGTTCGCCTTAAGCTATCACAACATATGGAAGAAAGAGCAGGAAGGAGCTAGTAACTAAGGAGAAAAACACCCTCTCCCATGAAATTGGAGTGTTCGACACTAAGTGCTCAACGTGTCTGCGGTGCGACAAAACACAAAGATATAGATATAAATATGTATAGCAAACACACAACCCAACCTATGGATTCTAAACAAAAAAATAGAGCACATGCCTTGGCACTGCTATGTTGAAGCATGCATTCAACAAAAAAAATAACCCCATTTAGGTTTTCATTTTTCAAGAGTATTATATTATTAGTTCATTTACTACTGATAATGTAACCACAACTAACCATATCAATTGTTCGTAAAACATATCCCTTCCATCCACAAATCAAGTTAAGAAAACACAATCAACATAAACAATTCCCTTCTTATTAACCAACCATCTTTATTGATTATTATTTCCGTTCCATTACCATACCCCACCATTCATTAACTATTCCACTTTTATTTATTATTCACAACCCATAGTTCTTTCACATTCAAACCCATCCTTGAAGCCCCGCTGCCAACCGCCAACATAGAATTCACGCCAAGACACAACCAAGCCAACTGCATCCCCACTGCTCACCCAATCCACAATAACCCACAAAACACCCCCATCATATAAATAAACCCTAACCATCACCCACATGTTTATTATTTTAGGTTTGTTCAACCGGAGTGATCAGAAAAGTGTTCGATTATCCATTTTGTAACAACCCAAAATTTTGAATAAATCTTGTTTCCTAATTTTATGTGTTATTTTATTTTATTTTTATACTCAAAAAAATGTTTCATTTGATAACATTAGTATAATTAAAATGAGACTGTTGGGTTTTTACTGGTATATGACCATTGGTCAATATGACCACTAGAAACTAAACGGTTTGATTATTGTCTCTAAATACAAGTAATCTTGGTTAATTATTATAGAAAGAATATTTGATGGCCTCACCCAGTAGTCTTGGACCAATCGAAGCCCATCTAATAGAACTTGGGAATGAGGTAGCACCACTGGGCTTTGCTCTGGACCAAACCCAAGACGAACTTCATCGTGTGAATCAAGAATGGAATCGCCTTCGCGATATGTTAAACCTGATAGAAATTTTTACTCATGCAATGTTGGTCGAGCCTCCCTCAGATTCTCTCACCTTAGCATACTTTACACTTAGGTCCTATGCTGGTGTGATAAGGGGCTATGTAAGGAGACCGTAACTGCCTTGTGTAAACCGTTGTTTTACATAAAATTTTGATTTCTTCTTATGATGAAGGTTATGAATTTTCAAATATCCAGATAAATATATTATGCATATTTTTGATGAATTTTAGAAAAATCATATTTTAAAAATGCTTATGTAGACCTTACATAATTAAAAATGTGCAATGATTTTCAAAAAATGGTCTTCTACAATTATGTTCAGTACGAAATTTAGAGACAACTAACATCAACATGATTTTTGATGTATAGTAAATTATGAATAGTGATTATATGCTTAGGATTAGTAATGTGACCAAATGGATTAGTAATCTCACTTAATTAAAGTATTAGTATAATATAGGCACCTTGATTATGTAATGTGATTAAATAAAATTGTTAAATAATGGTTTCATAAATTATTATTCAAGTATTAGTTTTTTCCAGGTGAACAGTGTTTTTTTACATAAAAATTATATTAAAAATATTTATAAATTTTTTAAATAATGGATTTCATTTTTGAACTCAGAGCATCGATATTATGTAAAGGTAATTTTTGGGGATTTTTCTGAAAAAAATGAATTTTTGGTGAATAGTGTATTTATTTAAAAAATAAATTAAAAATATTTAGAATTTTTTTTAAAAATGGAGTTCATTTTTGAAATCAGAGCATTGATATTTGTTTAAGGTGAAATTTTGGGATTTTTCTGAGAATGTTGAATTATCAGTGAATAGTAAAAATACAGTTTTAGGGTTTCGGTATGTTTAATGACATAATAACTGTGTCATGATGATGTCATGAAATATTTTATGGGTTGGACGACCAAAGGTGATGAATTATTGTATGGGGGGTCCCATGTGGCCTAACTCCATGGGAAATACCATGGGAGAGCACATGGTTTTGAGAAAACCACTTTTGAGTTGTCCCTTGGCCATTAATGCCTTGTCCCCTCACTTTCCCTATAAATACAAAGCCATCATCTCATCCATTTCGACACTCCACACTCCCCCAACAATTTTTTGGTCTCATTACCTCCCAAGGAGTCCTCCCAAGGTTCCCCCAAGCCCTGAAGGTCCCAACCTTTGAGTTTTAAGAGTTACATTTTAAGGTAAGGGATCTGACCTCTCTCTTTCTTTTCAAGAAATATCTTTTTTGTAATTTCTTTTATGCTTCATGTTCTTATGTTAAATGATGTTCTTTTATACTCCTCTTACTACCCTTTTCATGTTCATATAATGATAGATCCCCACTTACTCTCATTATTTCGTTTTTTGAAGTTTTAAGTGGCGTCGTTAGGCTGCCGAAATTTTTATAACGGTTTCTTTCTCTCTTCTCATTTTTCAAAATCTATTTTCATGTAATGTATTTTAAGTTCCTTTTTATTATGTTGGGTTATGATCTATAAATTTATCATTCTGATCTTTTATGATCATTATATTAGATACCCCATTTGATCTCTTCAATTTAGTATTTTGAAGTTTTAAGTGGCTTCGTTAGGCTGCCAAATTTTTAAGTGGTTCGTTCACCTTTCTCCTTTTTCAATGTTCTAATTCCATGTCAAGTATTACAAGTTACTTTTTATTATGTTGGGGTATGATATATAAATCTATCATACAGATATTTTATGTTCATATGATGAGAGAACCTATTTGATCTCATCAATTCATTTTTGTTGAAGTTTAAGTGCCATCGTTAGGCTGCCGAATTTCTAAGGGTTTATTTCACCTTTCTCGTTTTCAATATCTACTTTCATGTCAAGTCCTTCAAGTTACATTTTATTATTTTGGGGTATTATCTCTTTATCTATCATACTGACCATTTATTTTCATATGATGAGATACCCTATTTGATCTCGTCAATCCATTTTTGGAAGTTTTAAGTGACGTCGTTAGGCTGCCGAATTGTCATTAGAGAAATCTTATTTTTGTCTTCCTTTCAAGTTCTTTGTTTCATATGGTATATCATTCAAATTTCATTACCATGTTCTTAAATACTATATATTCTGTTCCCCTACTGTTTTATGTATCATTTTTTGAGTGGGTGACCCATGTCCTCTCTCTTTTCAATGTTTTCTAAAACCATGTATCGTAGACATTTTACTGCATAATTTTCATCTCAAAATGACTCCCTCTTTATCTCAAAATTATTTTATGTTATTAATTGAATACTCAAAGCACAAATTTATACAGGTTTATTCACATATATATCAAAATGTTCTACTTTAAATTATGGTATTTACATACATGAAACCCGCTTTCCATTTTCCTTGGGTTTAAAGTGACATAAAGACCATGTCTTTAAAGCAATTTTTAAAACGTTATGATTATGAAATGAAACCCATTTTTTTATGTATATTGGTTGTTTATGAAATGATTGATGATGATATAATTGGCTCACATGATAATAAATACATGTCATGTGTGCGCCCAGATAGCGCTCCAATGCATTGGGTAAAGACTTAATCTCTAGAGATGACCTTTTAGACTGATACCTTGGTGAATAACCTTGGTAATATTTAATGACACCTTTGGGATGGACCTTGGTGAAATGAAATGATTTTCAATATTAAATGATGTATCCACATCTTCAAGTTATGAAAAATGTTATTTTTATTATGATATATCTAATGATTCCTTTCGCATGCCTTAAAGTTCTTTTCATGACATTGTTGTTGTATCCCAAGTTCACATGTTAAATGCTTCCCCTTGTTTCCCTTACTGTGCCTTCTTCTCACTCTTTATTTTGATGTATGTCCCCAGGTTTGATATGTATTAATGAGCCTAGGATGAACATGAGGAGAATCCTTTCATGTTTTTAACAGGAATGTTTTATGTTTACATGGTGTGTACTCATTTATTTCACGCGGCAAGAACACGGCTTCAACACGGCACATGGTCGTTGACTTGTCAACAAATAGTTTGAGAGTAACGCATACGCGGGGAGACAATACACGACATGTAGGATGGGATAAATGTCATGTAATCATTTATTTCACACGTCAAGGATGTGGCTTCAATATGGGGTATACCTGACTAGGTAGTACACGACGTGTACTCTCACTACACGACGTGTAGTTACAAAATTCTGAAAAGTGTGGGAAAAGTCCATTTTACCCTCCATAACACTTAATGACTTTCTTTTCGATAATGGAATGGGCCAGAGAGGTCCGGGCCATTACATCAGATACCTCTTAAAACATTATCATCCCCAAGAATCCAAAATCCATCCTAGAGGAAGTCAACAAGATACCTCTTAGGGCTCTCGTTATAACATGAACCCATCCAACAACCCTAATCACATGTGTTAGGAATTCCTTCTCCTATGTCGAGATATTATCTACTTTATACGGCACTGAATCGCCTGCATGGGTTGAATCACATCCTCATTAACGTGTGTCAATTAAGAATTGGGACTTCCCACTTCCATACACCATACAACCAACACACCGCCCGAACACGTAGTTTTGGGAAATTCATTCTCCTATGTCGAGATATTATCCGCTTTATGTGGCACTGACTCCCCCGCATGTGTTCAATCACATCCGTATTAATGCGTCTCGTTTAAGGATCGGGTTTTCCCATTCCCCACACATCCGGACATGTTACGCACTTCCAGAGATCATGGAAACATAAAGCCTCACAACATACAAGCCATGCATTCCATATATCAAAGGTACAATGTATAACATCAAAACAAAGCTCAGAAGAACAAAGCAAAACACAAGTCAAAACAAATCTAGGTACTAAGCGTGCATCTCAGCCTCCTGCTCCCAAGTTCTCTCCTCAAGGCCTCCATGCCTCCAAAACACACGAACCAAGGGGATGGTTCGTCAACGAAGAACCTTCTCTTTATGATCCTCAATTTTGACTGCTTCTTCCATAATGGTCCCGTCATCTCCCATATCTATCTCTCCCCAGTCGATAACATGAGATTAATCATGTAAGTATCGATGAAGCAGGGAGACTTGGAAGGCGTCATGAACCTTCTCCAACTGAGGTGGCAGGGCTAGCTGATATGACACCTCACCGACTCGCCTCAGTACCTCAAAAGGTCTCATGATCCTAGGGGAGATCTAAACATCTGTTTCCCACATCGAGGAGATTCCAAAAATAACACATGATCTCCCACCACGAACTCCAAGGGCCTCCTCTGACGATCATCATAAGACTTCTTTTGGTCCTAAGACGCTTTCATCCTCTCACGCACTAGCTGGACTTTCTCCGTGGTTCTCTGTACTACCTCTGGCCTAAGAGCACCTGTCTCACTATCCTCTGCCCAGAAAATGGTTGAACGAAATGGTCTTCCATACAAAGCCTCAAACGGTGCCATTCCAATAGTATAATGGAAGTATAACATCCAGTCTTTTTATAACATAAACTTTCATTACATTACACAAAACTGAGGATCTTTAAGGTCTAGTGTCTTGGAAACCAGGAACTTAAAACATGAAAACAACATAAAGAATTCTTCTTAAACACTTGAAAGGATTCTCCTCATGTTCACCCTAGGATCATTACTGAATCTCATAACCTGGGGACATACATCAAAAGAAAGGGTGAGCAGAAGGCCCAGCAAGGGAAACAAGTGAAACATTTTACATATGAACTTGGGATACATCAATAAAGTCATGAAAAGAACTTTAAGGCATGAAAATGAAATCATGAGGAATATCATAATAAAAATAAAACATTTTCATAACTTGAAGATGTGGCTGCAACATTTAATATTGTCAATCGTTTCGTTTCACCAAGGTCCATCCCCAAGGTGTCGTTAAAAATTACCAAGGTTATTCACCAAGGCGTCGTTAAAATGGTCATCTCTAGAGATTAAGTCTTTACCCAATGCATTGGAGCGCTATCAGGGCGCACCCTTAAATTTGCCTTTAATATCATGTGAGCCACATATATCATCATCAAACATTTCATAAATAACCCATATAGCATAAAATAAATGGGTTTCATTTCATAATCATAACATTTTAAAAACTGCTTTAATGACATGATCTTTACGGCACTTTAAACCCACGGAAAGGGAAGCGGGTCTCATGTAGGTAAATCCCAGAATTTAAAATGGATAATTTTGATATATATGTGAATACCCTTGTAGAAATAAGAGCTTTTAGTATTCACTTTATAACATAAAATAATTTTTGAGAAAAGAGAGAGGCATTTTGAGGGGAAAATTTCGCAGCATAACGGCTATGTTACAAGGTTTTAGAAAACATTGAGAAGAGAGGGGGCCTGGGTCAAACATTCATAAATGACCCATCAAACAGTAGAGGGACAAAATATAAGGGATTTATGAACATGGTAATGAAATTTGAAAATATACCATATGAAATGAAGAACATGAAAGGAATAAAACAAAACAAGATTTCTCTTGTGAAAATTCGACAGCCTAACGACATCACTTAAACATCAAAAAAATTGAATTGACAAGGTCAAATAGGGTCTCTCATCATATGAACATAAGAGTCCCGTATGATAGATATAGAGATCATACCCCAACATAATATAAAGGAACTTTAAAGAATTGACATGAAAGTAGAACTTCAAAACAAGAAGGGTGAAGAACCACTTAAAAATTCGGCAGCCTAACGGCGCCACTTATGACATCAAAATACTGAATTGAAGAGATCAAATGGGGTCTCTCATCATGTGATCATAAAAGACCAGTATGATAAATATAGAGATCATACCCCAACATAATAAAAATTAACTTGAAAGACTTGACATGAAAGTAGAACTTTGAAAAAGAGAGAGGTGAATGAATCCCTTGAAAATTCGGCAGCCTAACGGCGCCACTTAAACTTCAACAAAATTGAATTGACAAAGTCAAATAGGGTCTCTCATCATATGAACATAAGAGTCCATTATGATAGATATAGAGATCATACCCCAACATAATATAAAGGAACTTGAAAGAATTGACATAAAAGTAGAACTTTGAAAAAGAGAGAGGTGAATGAATCCCTTGAAAATTCGGCAGCCTAACGGCGCCACTTAAAATTCAACAAAATTGAATTGACAAGGTCAAATAGGGTCTCTCATCATATGAACATAAGAGTCCAGTATGATAGATATAGAGATCATACCCCAACATAATATAAAGGAACTTGAATGAATTGACATGAAAGTAGAACTTTGAAAAAGAGAGAGGTGAATGAATCCCTTGAAAATTCGGCAGCCTAACGGCGCCACTTAAACTTTCTTAAAACGAAATGATGAGAGTAAGAGGGGGTCTTTCATCATATGAACATAAAAAGGGCAGTAAGAGGAGTATAAAAGAACATCCTCCAAAATAAGAACATGGAGCATAAAAGGAATGACATAAAAGAGATCACTTGAAAAGAAAGAGAGGGGTCGGATCCCTTACCTTAAAATGTAACTCTCAAACCTCAAAGGTTGGGACCTTGAGAGCTTGGGGGCACCTTGGGAGGACTCCTTGGGAGGTAATGACACCAGAAATTCGTTGGGAATGAGTGGGGAGTCGAATGGATGAGAGGAGGGCTTGGTATTTATAGGGAAAGTGAGGGGACAAGGCATTAATGGCCAAGGGACACCTCACATGTGCTTTTCTCAAACCCATGTGCTCTCCCTTGTCATTTATCATAGAGTTAGGCAACATGGGGCCCCCAAAACAATAATTCATCACCCTTGGCCGGAAAACCCTCAAAAGATCTCATGAAATCATCATGACACCGTAATGATGTCATTAAACATACCGAAACCCTAAAACTATATTTTTACTATTCACTGAAAATTCAACTTTCTCAGAAAAATCCCAAAATTTCACATTAACCAAATATCAATGCTCTGATTTCAAAAATGAAATCCATTTTATAAAAATAATTTTCTAAATATTTTTAATTTAATTCTTAAATAAAAACACTATTCATCGAAAATTCATTTTTTTCAGAAAAAACCCAAAAAATTACCATAACATAATATCGATGCTCTGAGTTCAAAAATAAAGTCATTTTTATAAAAATAATTTCCTAATTATTTTTAATTAAATTTTTAATTAAAAAACACTATTCACCCGAAAAAACTAATACTTGAATAATAATTAATGAAACAGTTATTTAACTATTTTATTGAATCACATTACTTAATCAAGGTACCTAGATTATTTTAAAACTTTCTTTAAGTGAGATTACTAATCCATTTGGTCATATTACTAATCCTAATCATAAAATCACTATTCATAATTTACTATTCATCAAAAATCAAGTTGATCTTATTAGACTCTAAATTTCGTAATGAACATAATTGTAGAAGACCATTTTTCGAAAATCATTACACATTTTTAATTATTTAAGGTTTACACAACCATTTTTAAAATATCCTTTTTCTAAAATTCATCAAAAATATGCATACAATATTTATCCGGTCATTTGAAAATTCATAAACATCATCATAAGAAGAAATCCAAATTTTTATTTCAAAAAAGGATTACACAAGGCAATTACGGTCTCGTTACATAACCCCTTATAATACCAGCATAGGACCTAAGAGTAAGGTGTGCTAGGGTTATAGAATTTTGGGGCGGCTCAGTCAACATTGCCCGAGTAGTAATTTCTATCAGTTTGAACTTCTCGGGAAGGCGATTCCGTTCTAGCTTCACATGATGAAGTTCAGCTTGGATTTGGTCCAGAGCAAAGCCCAATGGTGCTACCTCCTTCCCAATCTCTGTTAGATGGGCTTCGATCGGCCCAAGGCTACTAGGTGAGGCCATCAAATCTTCTTTCTATAATAATTAACCAAGATTACTTAAATTTAGAGACAATAATCAAAACATTTTGTTCACGGTGGTCATATTGACCGATGGTCATATAACACTCAAAAACCAATGGTCTCATTTTATTTAAAACATTTTTTTGAGTATAAAAAAATAACACATGAAATTAGGAAACAAGATTTATTCAAAATTTCGGGTCGTTACAATCTTCCCCCTTAAGAAATTGCGTCCTCGCAATTTTTTTTTAAATTGGGTTTTGAAATTTCATTGAAAGTCCCACATCGGAAAAAGAGTCAGTAACACCATTACTTTAAAAGAAAGAAAAGGAAGTACAAAGGCCACCCGAGTTAACCCACACTCGGGTTCCATGTAGGAAAACATGGACATGGAGGAAAAAACAAAGGGTCAGTTCTGAGAGAGAGTGATAGAGAACATGATTAGGAGAAAGTTAACCATGAGAAAATCCCAAACTTATGATGTGTGTAAACGGTCTTTGATTACCTAGTAGGAAACGTAAACCAACAACATTTTTGTTTTACGTTTCTTTTCATAATTTTGAGGATTTCATTTACTACATAGAACAAAAACATAAGAAAATATACCTACCTTCAAGTAGAGTTTCATCCTTTAACAAGTCCCTACCAACACTAATCTTTTCTCCAAATGATGAGAATTCAAAAACACTTGGTCTCATAAAAGCACAAGAATCATCTTCTATAGAATCACATAATCTACAAAAGATTAACTATCTATTTCTTCTATCTTTAAACATTATCCCAAAAACAGAAAGGTTAAGGTAAAAAAACTCTTCAAAAAGAAAGAATCCCATAGGAATGGAAACTACTTTTAAATCATCAAAGTTCCATGGTACTACCCAAAGTTCATCATAGACCATTCCATAAATAACGGTCCTTAAAATTCCTCAAAACAAACCAAACTAAGATTGAAACCCAAATACAAGAAGGATTTGATAACATAGTCTTCCAAAACAACTTCATTGTTCATCTCCAGACAACATCAACCACTCCTAATATCTTATAACAAAAGTAGCTAACCTAAACATATTTTACCCAAGATAGGTTAATCATTCCCAAAAGTAACCTAAATTACTATAAGTCCACCTTAAATTCATCAATTCTTCAAAATATAAGTCAACCTTACCCCTCAATGAAACTACCATAGAAACCTATTTACCTCTATCAAATATGGTTCCCAAAATAATGAACGTCTTCCAAAATAATAATCATATTTTAATCCCCTAATCATCCCTGTCATATTAATACGAAAATCGTCGCATTTCCTATCACATTGGTTGTCGGAGCATGTTCTTCCATTTCCCACCATTAACTAAGAAGGGAAAGCATAATTAGGGGCTTAAGTACTTAGCTAATAATCATGAAAAGGAACTGAAAGCATATAAGGATAACTTGTATAAGAAAAGTATACCCTAACTTGTGATCCCCTAGGTTCCCATCTAGGTTATCCATGATCATATATTCTTATGTGAATCTTTATTTTATTTTATCTTTGTTCCTTTAATAATGGTTCATACCAAGCTTATGAATTTACCAAAGCATATCCCCCGGGAGTGTCGTAACCAAGAGTGCAGCAAGGCCCGTTGTCGTGTACCAGTTCCCGTTCGAGTCTAGCTCAAAGCGGTGTTTTCGGGTTTTACCCCTATGTACATCTGTGCCAGAGCCACCTCTACCTGCTCGTATCCAGACAGGGATGTATTTGCTTGGCAACCCCTTACTCAATACTCACCAAAATACCAGGAAGATTTCCTATATTAAACTTTTCTATAGGGTTCCTCCTAGAGTTTTCATATCCTAATTTCCATAAATAACTAAACCATCCTTTGATACCAACTATAACATCCAGTCTTTTTATAACATAAACTTTCATTACATTACACAAAACTGAGGATCTTTAAGGTCTAGTGTCTTGGAAACCAGGAACTTAAAACATGAAAACAACATAAAGAATTCTTCTTAAACACTTGAAAGGCTTCTCCTCATGTTCACCCTAGGATCATTACTAAATCTCATAACCTGGGGACATACATCAAAAGAAAGGGTGAGCAGAAGGCCCAGCAAGGGAAACAAGTGAAACATTTTACATATGAACTTGGGATACATCAATAAAGTCATGAAAAGAACTTTAAGGCATGAAAATGAAATCATGAGGCATATCATAATAAAAATAAAACTTTTTCATAACTTGAAGATGTGGCTGCAACATTTAATATTGGCAATCGTTTCGTTTAACCAAGGTCCATCCCCAAGGTGTCGTTAAAAATTACCAAGGTTATTCACCAAGGCGTCGTTAAAATGGTCATCTCTAGAGATTAAGTCTTTACCCAATGCATTGGAGCGCTATCAGGGCGCACCCTTAAATTTGCCTTTAATATCATGTGAGCCACATATATCATCATCAAACATTTCATAAATAACCCATATAGAATAAAATAAATGGGTTTCATTTCATAATCATAACATTTTAAAAACTGCTTTAATGACATGATCTTTATGGCACTTTAAACCCACGGAAAGGGAAGCAGGTCTCATGTAGGTAAATCCCAGAATTTAAAATGGAACATTTTGATATATATGTGAATACCCTTGTAGAAATAAGAGCTTTGAGTATTCACTTTATATCATAAAATAATTTTTGAGAAAAGAGAGAGGCATTTTGAGGGGAAAATTCCGCAGCATAACGGCTATGTTACAAGGTTTTAGAAAACATTGAGAAGAGAGGGGGCATGGGTCAAACATTCATAAATGACCCATCAAACAGTAGAGGGACAAAATATAAGGGATTTATGAACATGGTAATGAAATTTGAAAATATACCATATGAAATGAAGAACATGAAAGGAATAAAACAAAACAAGATTTCTCTTGTGAAAATTCGGCAGCCTAACGACATCACTTAAACTTCAACAAAATTGAATTGACAAGGTCAAATAGGGTCTCTCATCATATGAACATAAGAGTTCAGTATGATAGATATAGAGATCATACCCCAACATAACATAAAGGAACTTTAAAGAATTGACATGAAAGTAGAACTTCAAAACAAGAAGGGTGAAGAACCACTTAAAAATTCGGCAGCCTAACGGCGCCACTTATGACATCAAAATACTGAATTGAAGAGATCAAATGGGGTCTCTCATCATGTGATCATAAAAAACCAGTATGATAAATATAGAGATCATACCCCAACATAATAAAAATGAACTTGAAAGACATGACATGAATGTAGAACTTTGAAAAAGAGAGAGGTGAATGAATCCCTTGAAAATTCGGCAGCCTAACGGCGCCACTTAAACTTCAACAAAATTGAATTGACAAAGTCAAATAGGGTCTCTCATCATATGAACATAAGAGTCCATTATGATAGATATAGAGATCATACCCCAACATAATATAAAGTAACTTGAAATAATTGACATAAAAGTAGAACTTTGTAAAAGAGAGAGGTGAATGAATCCCTTGAAAATTCGGCAGCCTAACGGCGCCACTTAAAATTCCACAAAATTGAATTGACAAGGTCAAATAGGGTCTCTCATCATATGAACATAAGAGTCCAGTATGATAGATATAGAGATGATACCCCAACATAATATAAAGGAACTTGAAAGAATTGACATGAAAGTAGAACTTTGAAAAAGAGAGAGGTGAATGAATCCCTTGAAAATTCGGCAGCCTAACGGCGCCACTTAAACTTTCTTAAAACGAAATGATGAGAGTAAGAGGGGGTCTTTCATCATATTAACATAAAAAGGGAAGTAAGAGGATTATAAAAGAACATCCTCCAAAATAAGAACATGGAGCATAAAAGGAATGACATAAAAGAGATCACTTGAAAAGAAAGAGAGGGGTCGGATCCCTTACCTTAAAATGTAACTCTTAAACCTCAAAGGTTGGGACCTTGAGGGCATGGGGGCACCTTGGGAGGACTCCTTGGGAGGTAATGACACCAAAAATTCGTTGGGAATGAGTGGGGAGTCGAATGGATGAGAGGAGGGCTTGGTATTTATAGGGAAAGTGAGGGGACAAGGCATTAATGGCCAAGGGACACCTCACATGTGCTTTTCTCAAACCCATGTGCTCTCCCTTGTCATTTATCATGGAGTTAGGCAACATGGGGCCCCCAAAACAATAATTCATCACCCTTGGCCGGACAACCCTCAAAAGATCTCATGAAATCATCATGACACCGTAATGATGTCATTAAACATACCGAAACCCTAAAACTGTATTTTTACTATTCACTAAAAATTCAACTTTCTCAGAAAAATCCCAAAATTTCACATTAACCAAATATCAATGCTCTGATTTCAAAAATTAAATCCATTTTATAAAAATAATTTTCTAAATATTTTTAATTAAATTTTTAAATAAAAACACTATTTATCGAAAATTCATTTTTTTTCAGAAAAAACCCCAAAAATTACCATAACATAATATCGATGCTCTGAGTTCAAAAATAAAGTCATTTTTATAAAAATAATTTCCTAATTATTTTTAATTAAATTTTTAATTAAAAAACACTATTCACCCGAAAAAACTAATACTTGAATAATAATTAATGAAACCGTTATTTAACTATTTTATTGAATCACATTACTTAATCAAGGTACCTAGATTATTTTAAAACTTTCTTTAAGTGAGATTACTAATCCATTTGGTCATATTACTAATCCTAATCATAAAATCACTATTCATAATTTACTATTCATCAAAAATCAAGTTGATCTTATTAGACTCTAAATTTCGTACTGAACATAATTGTAGAAGACCATTTTTCGAAAATCATTACACATTTTTAATTATTTAAGGTTTACACAACCATTTTTAAAATATCCTTTTTCTAAAATTCATCAAAAATATGCATACAATATTTATCCGGTCATTTGAAAATTCATAAACATCATCATAAGAAAAAATCCAAATTTTTATTTAAAAAAAGGATTACACAAGGCAATTACGGTCTCGTTACATAACCCCTTATAATACCAGCATAGGACCTAAGAGTAAGGTGTGCTAGGGTGATAGAATTTTGGGGCGGCTCAGTCAACATTGCCCGAGTAGTAATTTCTATTAGTTTGAACTTCTCGGGAAGGCGATTCCGTTCTAGCTTCACATGATGAAGTTCGGATTGGATTTGGTCCAGAGCAAAGCCCAATGGTGCTACCTCCTTCCCAATCTCTGTTAGATGGGCTTCGATCGGCCCAAGGCTACTAGGTGAGGCCATCAAATCTTCTTTCTATAATAATTAACCAAGATTACTTAAATTTAGAGACAATAATCAAAACATTTTGTTCATGGTGGTCATATTGACCGATGGACATATAACACTCAAAAACCAATGGTCTCATTTTATTTAAAACATTTTTTTGAGTATAAAAAAATAACACATGAAATTAGGAAACAAGATTTCTTCAAAATTTCGGGTCGTTACAATCTTCCCCTCTTAAGAAATTGCGTCCTCGCAATTTTTTTTTAAATTGGGTTTTGAAATTTCATTGAAAGTCCCACATCGGAAAAAGAGTCAGTAACACCATTACTTTAAAAGAAAGAAAAGGAAGTACAAAGGCCACCCGAGTTAACCCACACTCGGGTTCCATGTAGGAAAACATGGACATGGAGGAAAAAACAAAGGGTCAGTTCTGAGAGAGAGTGATAGAGAACATGATTAGGAGAAAGTTAACCATGAGAAAATCCCAAACTTATGATGTGTGTAAACGTTATTTGATTACCTAGTAGGAAACGTAAACCAACAACATTTTTGTTTTACGTTTCTTTTCATAATTTTGAGGATTTCATTTACTACATAGAACAAAAACATAAGAAAATATACCTACCTTCAAGTAGAGTTTCATCCTTTAACAAGTCCCTACCAACACTAATCTTTTCTCCAAATGATGAGAATTCAAAAACACTTGGTCTCATAAAAGCACAAGAATCATCTTCTATAGAATCACATAATCTACAAAAGATTAACTATCTATTTCTTCTATCTTTAAACATTATCCCAAAAACAGAAAGGTTAAGGTAAAACAACTCTTCAAAAAGAACGAATCCCATAGGAATGGAAACTACTTTTAAATCATCAAAGTTCCATGGTACTACCCAAAGTTCATCATAGACCATTCCATAAATAACGGTCCTTAAAATTCCTCAAAACAAACCAAACTAAGATTGAAACCCAAATACAAGAAGGATTTGATAACATAGTCTTCCAAAACAACTTCATTGTTCATCTCCAGTCAACATCAACCACTCCTAACATCTTATAACAAAAGTAGCTAACCTAAACATATTTCACCCAAGATAGGTTAATCATTCCCAAAAGTAACCTAAATTACTATAAGTCCACCTTAAATTCATCAATTCTTCAAAATATAAGTCAACCTTACTCCTCAATGAAACTACCATAGAAACCTATTTACCTCTATCAAATATGGTTCCCAAAATAATGAACGTCTTCCAAAATAATAATCATATTTTAATCCCCTAATCATCCCTGTCATATTAATACGAAAATCGTCGCATTTCCTATCACATTGGTTGTCGGAGCATGTTCTTCCATTTCCCACCATTAACTAAGAAGGGAAAGCATAATTAGGGGCTTAAGTACTTAGCTAATAATCATGAAAAGGAACTGAAAGCATATAAGGATAACTTGTAGAAGAAAAGTATACCCTAACTTGTGATCCCCTAGGTTCCCATCTAGGTTATCCATGATCACATATTCTTATATGAATCTTTATTTTATTTTATCTTTGTTCCTTTAATAATGGTTCATACCAAGCTTATGAATTTACCAAAGCATATCCCCCGGGAGTGTCGTAACCAAGAGTGCAGCAAGGCCCGTTGTCGTGTACCAGTTCCCGTTCGAGTCTAGCTCAAAGCGGTGTTTTCGGGTTTTACCCCTATGTACATCTGTGCCAGAGCCACCTCTACATGCTCGTATCCAGACAGGGATGTATTTGCTTGGCAACCCCTTACTCAATACTCACCAAAATACCAGGAAGATTTCCTATATTAAACTTTTCTATAGGGTTCCTCCTAGAGTTTTCATATCCTAATTTCCACAAATAACTAAACCATCCTTTGATACCAACTATAACATCCAGTCTTTTTATAACATAAACATTCATTACATTACACAAAACTGAGGATCTTTAAGGTCTAGTGTCTTGGAAACCAGGAACTTAAAACATGAAAACAACATAAAGAATTATTCTTAAACACTTGAAAGGCTTCTCCTCATGTTCACCCTAGGATCATTACTGAATCTCATAACCTGGGGACATACATCAAAAGAAAGGGTGAGAAGAAGGCCCAGTAAGGGAAAAAAGTGAAACATTTTACATATGAACTTGGGATACATCAATAAAGTCATGAAAAGAACTTTAAGGCATGAAAATGAAATCATGAGGCATATCATAATAAAAATAAAACTTTTTCATATCTTGAAGATGTGGCGGCAACATTTAATATTGGAAATCGTTTCGTTTCACCAAGGTCCATCCCCAAGGTGTCGTTAAAAATTACCAAGGTTATTCACCAAGGCGTCGTTAAAATGGTCATCTCTAGAGATTAAGTCTTTACCCAATGCATTGGAGCGCTATCAGGGCGCACCCTTAAATTTGCCTTTAATATCATGTGAGCCACATATATCATCATCAAACATTTCATAAATAACCCATATAGCATAAAATAAATGGGTTTCATTTCATAATCATAACATTTTAAAAACTGCTTTAATGACATGATCATTACGGCACTTTAAACCCACGGAAAGGGAAGCGGGTCTCATGTAGGTAAATCCCAGAATTTAAAATGGAACATTTTGATATATATGTGAATACCCTTGTAGAAATAAGAGCTTTGAGTATTCACTTTATAACATAAAATAATTTTTGAGAAAAGAGAGAGGCATTTTGAGGGGAAAATTCCGCAGCATAACGGCTATGTTACAAGGTTTTAGAAAACATTGAGAAGAGAGGGGGCATGGGTCAAACATTCATAAATGACCCATCAAACAGTAGAGGGACAAAATATAAGGGATTTATGAACATGGTAATGAAATTTGAAAATATACCATATGAAATGAAGAACATGAAAGGAATAAAACAAAACAAGATTTCTCTTGTGAAAATTCGGCAGCCTAACGACATCACTTAAACTTCAACAAAATTGAATTGACAAGGTCAAATAGGGTGTCTCATCATATGAACATAAGAGTCCAGTATGATAGATATAGAGATCATACCCCAACATAATATAAAGGAACTTGAAAGAATTGACATGAAAGTAGAACTTCAAAACAAGAAGGGTGAAGAACCACTTAAAAATTCGGCAGCCTAACGGCGCCACTTATGACATCAAAATACTGAATTGAAGAGATCAAATGGGGTCTCTCATCATGTGATCATAAAAGACCAGTATGATAAATATAGAGATCATACCCCAACATAATAAAAATGAACATGAAAGACTTGACATGAAAGTAGAACTTTGAAAAAGAGAGAGGTGAATGAATCCCTTGAAAATTCGGCAGCCTAACGGCGCCACTTAAACTTCAAAAAAATTGAATTGACAAAGTCAAATAGGGTCTCTCATCATATGAACATAAGAGTCCATTATGATAGATATAGAGATCATACCCCAACATAATATAAAGGAACTTGAAAGAATTGACATAAAAGTAGAACTTTGAAAAAGAGAGAGGTGAATGAATCCCTTGAAAATTCGGCAACCTAACGGCGCCACTTAAAATTCAACAAAATTGAATTGACAAGGTCAAATAGGGTCTCTCATCATATGAACATAAGAGTCCAGTATGATAGATATAGAGATCATACCCCAACATAATATAAAGGAACTTGAAAGAATTGACATGAAAGTAGAACTTTGAAAAAGAGAGAGGTGAATGAATCCCTTGAAAATTCGGCAGCCTAACGGCGCCACTTAAACTTTCTTAAAACGAAATGATGAGAGTAAGAGGGGGTCTTTCATCATATGAACATAAAAAGGGAAGTAAGAGGAGTATAAAAGAACATCCTCCAAAATAAGAACATGGAGCATAAAAGGAATGACATAAAAGAGATCACTTGAAAAGAAAGAGAGGGGTCGGATCCCTTACCTTAAAATGTAACTCTTAAACCTCAAAGGTTGGGACCTTGAGGGCTTGGGGGCACCTTGGGAGGACTCCTTGGGAGGTAATGACACCAGAAATTAGTTGGGAATGAGTGGGGAGTCGAATGGATGAGAGGATGGCTTGGTATTTATAGAGAAAGTGAGGGGACAAGGCATTAATGGCCAAGGGACACCTCACATGTGCTTTTCTCAAACCCATGTGCTCTCCCTTGTCATTTATCATGGGGTTAGGCAACATGGGGCCCCCAAAACAATAATTCATCACCCTTGGCCGGCCAACCCTCAAAAGATCTCATGAAATCATCATGACACCGTAATGATGTCATTAAACATACCGAAACCCTAAAACTGTATTTTTACTATTCACTGAAAATTCAACTTTCTCAGAAAAATCCCAAAATATCACATTAACCAAATATAAATGCTCTGATTTCAAAAATGAAATCCATTTTATAAAAATAATTTTCTAAATATTTTTAATTTAATTTTTAAATAAAAACACTATTCATCGAAAATTCATTTTTTTCAGAAAAAACCCCAAAAATTACCATAACATAATATCGATGCTCTGAGTTCAAAAATAAAGTCATTTTTATAAAAATAATTTCCTAATTATTTTTAATTAAATTTTTAATTAAAAAACACTATTCACCCGAAAAAACTAATACTTGAATAATAATTAATGAAACCGTTATTTAACTATTTTATTGAATCACATTACTTAATCAAGGTACCTAGATTATTTTAAAACTTTCTTTAAGTGAGATTACTAATCCATTTGGTCATATTACTAATCCTAATCATAAAATCACTATTCATAATTTACTATTCATCAAAAATCAAGTTGATCTTATTAGACTCTAAATTTCGTACTGAACATAATTGTAGAAGACCATTTTTCGAAAATCATTACACATTTTTAATTATTTAAGGTTTACACAACCATTTTTAAAATATCCTTTTTCTAAAATTCATCAAAAATATGCATACAATATTTATCCGGTCATTTGAAAATTCATAAACATCATCATAAAAAGAAATCCAAATTTTTATTTAAAAAAAGGATTACACAAGGCAATTACGGTCTCGTTACATAACCCCTTATAATACCAGCATAGGACCTAAGAGTAAGGTGTGCTAGGGTGATAGAATTTTGGGGCGGCTCAGTCAACATTGCCCGAGTAGTAATTTCTATCAGTTTGAACTTCTCGGGAAGGCGATTCCGTTCTAGCTTCACATGATGAAGTTCGGCTTGGATTTGGTCCAGAGCAAAGCCCAATGGTGCTACCTCCTTCCCAATCTCTGTTAGATGGGCTTCGATCGGCCCAAGGCTACTAGGTGAGGCCATCAAATCTTCTTTCTATAATAATTAACCAAGATTACTTAAATTTAGAGACAATAATCAAAACATTTTGTTCACGGTGGTCATATTGACCGATGGTCATATAACACTCAAAAACCAATGGTCTCATTTTATTTAAAACATTTTTTTGAGTATAAAAAAATAACACATGAAATTAGGAAACAAGATTTATTCAAAATTTCGGGTCGTTACAGGAAGATATTGTTGTAGGAAATCTCTACTAAAGGCAAGTGTCACACCCTTGACCCTCTAAAATCCAGAAAGCATTCTTGCAGCATGTCCTCCAACATTTGGATAATCCGCTCTGTCTGCCCATCGGTCTGGGGTGCAAAGAATTGCTAAGGCGTAGCTAGGTTCCAAAAGCATGTTTTAACCCCCTCTTGACTTTTAAGGTAAAACGAGATTCACGATCTGAGATGATAGTCTTTGTAAATCCATGAAAACACACCACCTCGTCTACGTACCTTTGTTCTAAGGTTCTCATCGATCCTGACTCATTAATTTCTAAGAAGTGAGTTGATTTCTTCAGTCAATCCAACACTACCCAGATATCATCATAACCACCATGACATCTGGGTAGTCCTGTGATGAAGTCCATTGAGATGTCATCCCATTTCCATTCGGGGAAATCTAAAGGATGCAACAAACCAATGGGAACACGGTGTTTAGCCTTCACTGGATGACACACTAGGGACTTAGCCGCAAACTTTTCCACTGACCGTTTCACCCCCGGACACCAATACTGTTCCCTCATGCCTCAGTACATTTTTGAAACCCATGGATGTACCGCCAAGGCTACGCTATGGAACTCACAGAGAACTCCCTCATGCATTGCCTCTGGGAAAAACATCCTTCATTGAAAAAGCATCCGATGTCGGCTGTCCTTTGACCATCCATCCGTAGCATTTCCCTTATCGATATGATCCCACATTACTTCTTCCTTGGAGTCTCCCCACTGAGACTCTTCCACTTGCTTAAAGAAGGAGGACCACACCGTCATCTGAAACAAACAACCTATAACACCCTCTACCCTTGCATCCATGTGCAAGGCAGCCAACTCTCCCATCGCTCTCCAAGAATCAGCGGATTCCCGAACCACTTCCTTATGTGACTTCTTTCTCAAGGAATCAGCCACAACATTGCCCTTAACATTAGTGTAAGAGATATTAAAGTCATAGACTTGGAGAAAATCGACCCATATATACTGTTATAAGTTCATGTCGCACTGGGAGAATATATAACATAAGATCTTGTGATCTGAGAAGACCACAAAGTGCTCCCCAAAGAGGTAATCTCTCCACAATTTCAGTGCAAACGCTACTGCTGCAAACGCTAGGTCATGGGTGGCATAGTTACGCTTGTGAGGGCGCAACTTCCTAGACCCATAACAGATCACACCCTTCTTCTTCATCAGTACACACCCCTAACCAAGGACAAGAGCATAACAAAAAAAAACACGTACAACAACCCTTCCTCTAGAATCTTGAGTACGGGAGCACTGACCGACTTATCCATCAGGTAGTCGAATTCTTTCTAACACTGGTCGCTACATAGGAATACTTGGTTCTTCCTAGTCAAAGTTGTCAATGGAGCAGCAACTCGAGAGACGTCCGAAACAAACCTCCGATAATAACCTGCCAAACCCAGGAAACTACAAACTTTTTCCATTTTTTTGGGTGCTTCCCATAAAACAAATGCCTCCACCTTCGATGGGTCCAGTGACACTCCATGGTGAGACACTACGTGCCCAATGAAGTGTACTTCTTGTGTCAAGAACTTTCACTTCGACAATTTCCCATAAATCTGGTGGTGTCAAAGGACTTCCAAGACTTCCCCGAGATGCTCAAAGTGCTCCTCCTCTAATTATGAGTAGATCATGATGTCATTGATAAACACAATGATTAACAGGTCCTGAAACTCTCAGAAGACAAGGTTCATAAGTCCCATGAACACAGCTGGTGAATTTGTAACACCAAACGGAATCACTACAAACTCAAAGTGTCCATAACTGCACCTGAAAATCCATCTTCGAGATGTCATTGTCTTTTACCCTCGGCATATGATATCCTGATCATAGACCAATCTTAGAAAACCAACCCGATTCCCTCATCTAGTCGAAGAGATCATTTATCCTTGGAAGGGGGTAACAGTTCTTGACTCTTACCAGATTCAACTTTCGGTAGTCTATGAATAACCTGGGACCGCCATCTGCCTTCATTACTAACAAAACTGAAGCACCCCATGGCGACATGCGGGGTCAAAAAAAAACCTTCTCCATCATATTGTCAATCTGAATCTGCAACTCCAGCAACTCTGAAGGTGCCATCCGATAAGGGGCCATAGAAATCAGACAGGCACCAGGTTGTAAGTCTATCTGGAACACAACGTTAGATCGGGGGGGGGGGGGGGGGGTAGAGTCACAACCTCTGTAGGAAAAACATCTAGGAACTACCCAACAACCTCTGGGATATCCATCATCTCTATATTAGCTGAAACCACATATAACCCACCTAAAAAGGAATGGAGAGGCTTCAAATTCCGACTTCCAATCTAATAGCTCCTCTCACCAAAAAATGATACATTCTATCCATCCACGTCGGAGAACACGACCCTTCTACGGAAGCAGTCGATAATGGAACTAACAAAAAGTAATCATTAGATGCCTAGGATGACATAGTATGGTTGAATCTGTCATAAAAGAAGATCCCCACTAGATTGATGTGGTCCCAATGTCAGCCCACATCCCCAGAAAACACAAGATACGCTGGTCTGGCCTCCAACTGCTGTACTCAGCAACAGGGGTACAGAATATCTCTCTAAGTCTAGACCCAAAGAATGTGCTAGATAGGGTGCAACAATAGACTGTGAAGCTCTTGAATCGAACATAGAAGAAACAAGAGTGATGATCAAACAAACTTTACCTCGCACCACCTCTGGTCATGCCGAAGCTGTCGACTCTGCTGCGTGCAACTATACACGCCCCGTTCCTCTGCCACAATGATGTCGACCAACTCCCTGACCACGTCCTGGTCGAGGTCCCTGAAAAGCACCCTAGGGTAAGCCTCCTAATGCAAAGTCTGCCCTCGGAGGAGCAGGGTCCTTCTGCTGCTGGAAGGGCCATTCCAGGAACCGGTACTGCTGAGGTGGGCGTTGAACCTGCCCACCTACACCGTACTGAGCTCGGGTTGGGCATCAAATCTAAATGTGCCAGAAACCTCCACAAGAGAAACAATTCGGTTCTGGGCTCGTGAGGAAGGGATGTGGACCTGAAGATCTGAACTGGAACAGCTGGGGCCTGCTCCCCACTGGCCTGAATCTGGAAGGTCCTATCGCAGGAGACCTGCTGCTGACTTCCTTCCCCTTTGACGAACCTAGTCGGATCCCCTCTAATAGTGCACCTCCCTGCGAGTGCATCCTCTCTACAACCTCATACTTTTTTGGTACTGCTATGTACGTCAGAAGAGTGACGAGGGTGAAAAAATACTGGATGCAAGGACAAAGAACCTCTTCCAATATTCTCGGTCGAGACTCCTCATCTATAAAGAGATATGTAGCAAAGCGTAGGATATCCTTGAACTTGATCCAAAACTCTCATACTGACATACACCCCTTCTGAAGGGAGTGTAAATCCTACCTCTTCTCCGCCTTGATCATGGAATAAAGGAATTCCTCTTGGAATTCCTTCTCAACGAAAGCCCACAGAACCTCTTTCTCTGTCCTCTCTCTAAAGTAGAGCATCCACCACTGACGTGCCGCACCTATTATCTGACTGACTGCGAGGGGAACCCAGAACTCCCTAGATGCACATATCAAAGGAAAGGTGATCCATAGCTCCTCAAGCGCCCCCCTCAGTATCCATATCTGAAGTACTACCCTCATACTTCTTCAGGGTTTGTCACTGGAAAGAACATAGAGTCTTCAGCCACTGGCTATCTTCCTCCTCTTGGTCAATCCTGAACTGATCGACCACGTGATTCTGCTGGGCCTCGGCTGTCTGAGCCACCCGGGGACGACATCTAGGTTCCATGGCTATAGGGTAAAAAAATATCACATATACCCAAGAAGTAATAAAATTTCTCTAGGTTTAATTTTATCATTTTATTCAATTTTTTTCCAAGAACACCCAAACCAAGTAAAACACAATTCTGATGATCCATCTACCTTCACTAGGGTCTCTACCCTAAAATTAATGTAGTCTCACTCGGTCATTCGGTAGGCTCAGAGTCCCCACTTCCGATCACGGGGGGCCCGAAAATCCCATTTCCTAGCCTGTTCTCCCTGGCCTATGTCACCACCAAGATCATCAAAAACTGTTGCCCTACCATCCCATGAAATCCTCACTGTGCCTAACTCCAGAATCCATCCTATCCTTCAACCATTTCTCTGATACCATTCTGTTATGACCCCCTCCCACCAAAGATTCCCCTCTTTAACTAGCAATGGTGAAAAGTAGATAATGACCCCCCGAGTACCGCCTCCAGCAGGCCCCCGGAGTGGCGACTAGCACCAAGGGTATGAGTTTTCAAAAATATAGAAGAAATTATGCTTTTTATTATTTAAGATTGGGAAATAGGATGATAAAAACACCAAAGGAAAAAAGGAACAAGTAAATAAACCCAAACCAATCTCAAATGCATGTTTAAACAGCTCTAAATCAAGGTACAAGTACAAGAAAGCTCAAAAAGTACAATACTAAAAGAAACAAGAGTACAACAAACTGCAACAACTCCAACTATCCCAACTTGTAGGGTCCCGCACGGACTTGGTATTCCTCATGGAAATGTGAAAGTAAACATAGTGTGATCATACAGGTATACTTAGTAGGGAAACCTAAAGAACTCGTGCACAAGTGGGGAGACATCCTAATGTCTCGTGGAAAAACAGAAGAAACCAAAACCTATCATCGAATTCTACTCCCCAACCTCACCAGCCATGCTCACGAAAACAAAAAAATAGTCAGTAGTATATAAGAACAACAGTATTGGTTACCCCACACTATATCCCACTAGTTAGCTTCTCTTCCTAATAGCAAACATCCTGACACTAACACACTAATCTCTCCCGTACACACCTGGGCCTCACAACCACATATCCCGCCCTCACACACCTGGTCCTCTCAACCACATATCCCGCCCCCACACACCTTGGCCTCACAACCACATATCCCTCCCGCACACACCTGGGCCTGACAAACAAATATCACACACACACACACCTGGGCCTCATAACCACATATACCGCCACACACACCTAGGCCTCATCCAGAAGATTCTTGGGAAATAGTAAACCTGCCCGAAGAGTCTTAGAATAAAACCACCCCAACCGAATCCTACCTGAAGAGTCTTAGGTTTAAGGTCGTCTCAATCCATCACATCCTATGGAAGAAAGAGTAGGAAGGGGCTATTAACTATGGGGAAAAATCACCCTCTCCCAAGAAATGTGAGTGTTCATAACTAAGTGCTCAATATGGGTGGGGTGAGAAAAAACACAAAGACATAGATATATATATATATGTATGCCAAACACATAGCACAACCTATGGATTCTAAACAATGAAACTGAGCACGTTCCTCGACACTACTATGTCGAAGCATGCATACAACAAATAATCCCAACCCCATTTAGGTTTTCATTTTTCACTAGTATTAGTTTATTAGTTCCTTAACTACTAGGCAAGTAACCACAACTAACTATATCAATCGTTTGTAAAACATATCCATGCCATCCACAAATAATGTTAGGAAAACAGAAGAAAAACAAACAAGTCCCTTATTATTAACCAACCAACCCCATTGATAATTATTCCCATTCCATTACCATACCCTACAATTCATTAACTCTTTCACTTTTATTTATTATTCACAACCCATAGTTCGTTCACTTTCAAAACCATCCTTGTAGTCCCACTTCCATACACCAACATAGAATTCACACCAACCCACAACCAAGCCAACCGCAGCCCCACTGCTCACCTGATACAAAAAAACCCACAAAACACCCCCATCACATAAATAAACCCTAACCATCACCCACAAGTTTATTATTTTAGTTTTGTTCAACCGGGGTGATCACACAAGGGTTCCGATTTTCCATTTAATCAAGAAACATTACATGATTATCCAATTCCCACATTCCACAATATTTCCATCCATAAATGGTCTAGAAAGATAGGGAAACATTTAATTTTTCATGCAAAGGCCCCCAACGACTGTGATTTTTAGTAGGAATAAGCCTATTCAATAAAAAAATAACAATAAGATAAATAAAGATAAAAATAATAACTTCCCCATCCCCGTTTTTTAATCCAGTTATTATATTTATTAAAAAGGTTCAAAAGTGATTCATGTAAACAATAGGACACCCACCCTGTATGATGCACAATTTAGAGAGACGAAGGTAAGATCCCTACCTCCAAAGGTTCTGATAAAAACTCTCCCTCGGGTCAAATTTAGAAGATGTTCGTCGGCATTCGTCACTTCTGTCATATCCCAGAAAAACATCCTCAGGTGGAAGATGGGATGAAAAGGCTGAAGGGAAGACATCAAATCCAAGATCAGAAGTTCTACCTCATTGTTATGATCCCGTGACAGTAGACGGATCGTAAATCAGAGCTCGGACGAAGATGTTTTAGAAGAAAAGAGATTTGGAGTCTCTCTCGAGAGAGCTCTGCTCGAGGGAATGGGGGGAGAGGAGTGATTTGAAAAGGAGGAGAGGCCCCTCATTTTATAGGATAGAAAAACTAAAGTGCACGACATGTACATTCTAGTGCACGACATGTACATTCTAGTACACGGCGTGTACATGGCCATTTCACACGGTCGCCACATGGCTTCCAACACGTCCATCAACGCAGAACATAGTCATTGACTGATCAACACACAGTTTGAGGTTAAAGCTTACGCGGGGAGGGACTACACGGTGTGTACTCATTTATTTCATGCGGCAAGGACATGGCTTCAACACGGCACATGGTCGTTGACTTGTCAACACATGGTTTGAGAGTAAAACATATGTGGGGAGACACTACACGGTGTGTTGGATGGGATACATGACATGTACTAATTTATTTCACATGGAAAGGACATGGCTTCAACACATGGTATACCTGGTGAGGTGGTACGTGGCATGTACTCTCACTACACGGCGTGTAGTAACAAAATTTTGAAAAGTGTGGGAAAAGTCCATTTTACCATCTAGAACACTTCATGACCATTTTTTTTGACAAAGGAATGGGCCGGAGAGGACCGGGCCATTACAATATCTCAAATGATATTTGAAATCATTCTATCTATTAACTAAATACCTCATTTTTATTTTTTGAAATAAATAAAATGTGCTCGAATACTCTTTACCATAATCGTTTTCCCCAACAACAGGATCTTATCAAAAAATGATTCCATTATACATATTCATCCCTAATAACATGATTATGATATCTAAAAATATATTAACAATTATATAGATCCATTTTAATTGATGAATGGAATATATTGTTATAGGAAACCTCAATAAAATTAAAATAATGATACCTCATTCCATGAGTTTCAGTTTAAGAAGAACTCAATAAGCCGTTTAATGTTTGAATTTCCATTTTTGATTGACGACCAGTACATGGAAGATATCTAGTTCTCAAATGATATTCCATATCAATATAATTATAAAGAAACATTATGAATTTCAATGTAAATCGTGGATCAAGAAAACCAAAGGTTGAATATGGTATTCAATGAAGTGTTAGATCTTCAATAATATTATTTTGGGTTAGATGATAAAGATAAAAATGATATATTATAATGAGGGAATGAAATAATTTGGTATTTTGATCAATAATAACCAATATGGAAAGATTTTTTCTATGTTTCTTTGGGAATAAAATTTCAATGAATATATTGATATAATATCATTTACATAAAGCAATAGTTAATGGTTTTATGATTCTCCAAGGATTTTTTCTATCAAAATTTACCTGTTGAAATATTATACATCTTGATATGTAATGAAGAATTTATTATATTCTATTATTCAATCAATATTTCCCTTCAAATACCAATATATTATTTTATTAAATAATTTTATATGGAAATTCATAATATGAGAATCATCTAATAATTACCTTTTCAACAGAGCTATTGATAGATGACATTCAAAATATATTATTATCAATACATCATCATCATAAATAAAAATGTCAATTACCCTTCATTAAATATATTTAATTTCTATTCCAAACCGACATCATCAATCCAATAACATTTTCCCCAAAAATATGGTTGTTTATGAAATTCAATAATTATTTTATAATTCACAGTCAATAAAATTCCCTTACATGTAATTACTGAATTCAATAACATATGATCCTTTTTAATAATAATTCATTTATAAATAAAATATCATTACTTTTTAATTAATAATATAACTTTTTTCCCATCTCTGGGTGGTAGTGTATTGTGGGATTATAATCAATGAGTAGCTCAAACAATATATTTTTGTTCATATTGATATCGTCCTATGAAAATATATATTTTATACTTTTATGAACTGTGTATATCACACATATTTTCCATACTGATTATTCATACATTACGTTAAATTAAATATTATCGGATCCTTCTGAAAATCATGGGATACATATTTATACTCACGAGACATGAAATTACATGATTTAAAGTAAATTAAAATATAATTCAATTTAAGGAAGAACCGATTTTATTTTCCTGATAAATCATTATATATAAAATATATATCCTTTCAAAATGATAGATTCAATATAGTACATCGACCAGTAACCTATTTTATTATTCAACTTATTAGTTACATTGATTTTTCAATATAAAAATAACCACCTTAAATGTTAACATTGTTACAGTGTTATCAAATATGTTTTTTTGAAAAATCACCAATAATAACCAACGAGTCCATGAAAATTATGTACTTCAATTATTTTCATTATTACATGCCTTATATTAATATAATTTTCAACACAATTTTAATTATGGTTAGATTCACATATAAAATATAGATGTTAAATGAAACATTTGGAAGCTACAACTGATAAACATTAAATTTAAAATATAAATAATTTTGTCCAAGTGTCTCATGAACGATTCACTTTTGGGTATCATTGTCCTCATAACATTCTTGGTCAAAAAAATACCAACAAAACACCCAAAAATTAAAAAGATGTTAAATTAACAATTCATTCATGACATCTATAAAACATAGGGATTATTAATTAAAATAATTGGAATTACTAAAAAATTGTATTTTCTATATGTGATGGAATATTTAGTATTTATAAAACCAAAATTCATTAAGCACAAAAGATGATACACAATTTTACAACAAATCATCGAATAAAATGGAATTCCTTGAAAATGACAGAACACGTCAAAAAATGAGTGAAATTCTATTGAATTAATTATTTTAATAGTAATGATATCCAAGAAATAAATTAACAATTTTATAAAAAAATTATTCTTAATAAAATGATTAGGGAATCCACATGATGATAAAATGGGGAGTGTAAATATATTATTCTACAACTGGTGATGTGGTTTATTTTTCCCCAAAATTTTACTTTTTATATTATATATGTAATTTTTAATATAGATATTAGATCAGGTATTAAATCAGTGGAAAAAAATCTTTACAATATGGGGTATGACCATGTAATTATTCCCAGAAACCCTTAAATTAATTCATAGAGTGCATTTCAATATTAATTTTGAATAATATCATTAACATTAGTATATTATGACTTCTCTTCTATATTGATAATATCATTTATAAAATATTATAAATGATGAACTAGTCATGAACAGTATTATGAAATATATATGATCTTGAACATCATAGAGATATGTTTTTTTTGAGTCCCATAAAGTCATATAAATAAATATTTATCAGGTTTCAAATGATTCATAGGGGCATTCATGGGTTTTGGGACTTGAAATTATGGGAAAAAGTTTTTATGTTATGTATGTTTCATGGTTACATCACGGTTAGTCTAAATTGTTCAATGTGGGAAGACAAACCATGAAACATGGATAGATACATTTCCCATGGATAAAACATGATACATAAAACCGTGTGAGATCCCTTAGTAATTGTGCCACTTTAACCCCACATTGATAGAGGCTTGGGAATAGATATCACACGATTTGATAAAACGAGTAGCCAATCTTTCCACCACATTAAAAGGAAATAATTTTCCATTACACTTGGAATATTATTCTCCCCACCCAATTTTCTTCCAACTTTTTTCTTCTAACATTATGATGATCCAAGACCCCAAAATCATTCCATTTGTTAATCTCTTTCGTTTTTTGGATTTTTTGAGTGTCGTTGGGTGCAAGAAAATTCTCCAGGTAAGTCTAATGATTCACATGATTCTCTTTTACAGATTAGGGATTAATGAATTTTTCTTCTTATTATTAATCAATAAAATTTCGTTTTATTAGTGGATTATAATTTCTTTGGATTCAAAGGATTATATAATTTGGATCCTTGTATTTGGTTATTGATGCATTTGTCATCAGATTCAATTTAGGTAATCAACAATAAATATCCCATGGTCTTGTTTTTTATTTGTGCATCTATGGTTGAATTATTTGATCCCACATGCTATGAATTATATAATATTGGAGTAATTTGGAAAAATAATTTGGTAATTTATAAATTAAACCCTTCATAATCCACATGGGTTTCATTGACTTTGACTATACTGATATAGTTCCACCCATGGTGTGTGACAATATTATAGGACATGAAACATGTTAATATTAAGAATTATATTGACTAGTGTTAACATATATCCAAAAATAAATCTATTATTATGTTAGAAAAAATAATAGGCACTTATAGTTCTTGGGGAAAATTGTTTGAAATGGAAAAAAAGGATTTTTTGACATAATATGAAAATGGGTTAAATGGATTAATGTGAATGTGTCAAATGGATAATGAATTTATAGTGAAAATATTTAATAATTCAAGATGTATAAAATTAAAAATGTGTTGTGTGTGATAATGTTATATGTTTTTTTATTATACATAATTGGTTTCGACATGGGAAATTGGAAAAAGGTTAAATGGGATATATAATGAAATTTTTAAATGTGTAATGGGATAAGGCATGATGCAAAATTCATAAGTAGAATAATTATTAGATGTGAATGTAATGTTAACTTATTGTGTTTCAATTATGATATGGTGTAAATGGAAAGTGGAGAAAAAATCATGTGAACAAGTATTGGTAGTTCTCGGTTATTGGACATGATGATATATTCTCATATTCCTATTTATGCTGAGGCTCTAAATCCCAACACATAATTCATGGATTCTGGAAGGGGACCAATGCTCTTCACCCCTAAAAGATTCATATGATGATACTACCCAGGCCTAGGATCCATTGATAGTGATATTTAAATTTTTATCAAATTTTTATCCCTTGATAGATAGATAAATTCACATATTAACATATTATTAGTAATTGATTGATGTCATACATTTTGAAAATGATATAAATGCCAAACCCATTTAACATGTGATGAAAATAGACTAATTGATAAGATTATTTAATGTGAACATTGTTATGTAATTGAACCTTATATTTATTTTGTTTAACTTTTTATTTATTTAATTCCTTCATGAACTATCTATTTATACTGGATATTTTTTAGACACCGTTTGTGGTGGCCTGTTGATATGTACTAACACCATACATGAGCCACTATTGGGTACATGAGAATATTACTTGGTTGTTGGTAGGGACAATTAAAAGGCCCTATAATAGAGAGTTATATTGGGGTTGGGATTTTCATGGATGAGGATCTCGGCATGGAGTAATGAATCATTATGGGAATTTAACTTTTTTTTCATTATCTTCAGGTTTCCATCACTTTTGGCACTATTTCCCTAACATGACATATTAATTGTTGGTTGTGGGTTCTACCATATTAGGGATATGTGTAATATTTCTTGCTTCTTTTTTAGTGTATTATTTATTTATTTATTAAATTTTAGATATAGATTTCACTCAAAAAGATGGTATAGTCTCCCCTCATGATCCATTAGACCCTCTCTTCAATTAATAAAACTATATCATACAGGGTGGTGTGATTTTGGTCATGTGGGGACTCAGATTGAGGAACCCATTTTTTTCAGGTGGGGGAAGTCACAAATTGGTTAGATAAGGTTCAATTTTTTGTCTCAATATTTTTCATGGTAGATAGTATTTTTGGAAGATTCAGGCCTTGTAAATGAGCACATGTAAGGGATTGAATCACCCATTTACAAGGGAAAACCCAAATGTCTAGGGTTGGAATTATAGTTCATGATGTGTGTTGTTATAGCTGAATGATATTAAATAATTTTGTGATGTTAATGCTTTATTATATTTTTCATGTGCCTAGAATTACATGATTTTTTACAATAATGCATCATTTTAGGAACCCTGAGAAATATTCAGCATGCATCATGATAAGAACACATAGGATGGTTGTGTGGGTCATGAATGGTTGAATTAATTTTACTTCTTGAATATATTAATTAGAGTAATGTATAATAAAATGATGTAAATGGTTAAATAGAAATTATTCTAATGAATAGTTAAATATTAATTATTAAGGATGTGAAATAAATGAGTAAAAATTTTGTTTATAATGAGTTGTGAATATGTTATTACATTAGTGGTGACGAAAATTTAAGGTAAAAATGTCTCCAATGAAGTATTGTTTCACTGTGAAAGTATAAAATGGTTTGTAATTAGTGGGTAATTAATGACTTGTGACTATGTCGGTCAAATTACCCAGTTTTTACCATGATCGAAAATTGGGATTGTAAATGGAAGTGATAAAGGTGTGATGATATCTTTAGGGACATTTTTTGTGAAATGAAATGTTATTGATAGTTAAAAGAATTGATTTATGTAAATTATGAATCATTTATGTCACATGTTCACATAATTTTGTTTGGAATTGGGAAAATTACTCTATGACGGTGCATAATGGTTCGGTGAAAAGAGGATATCGTCAAGAATGATCAACCAATAGAGGAGTGAAGAAATCCATTTGACCATGATAACCTAGTGGATGAGATGTTTTGTGAGAACATTTCTCATTTTGTAAAGGTGAAAGAAAGGGACCATGGTTGTCTCATGCCAAGTATGATTGATATAAATAAATATTTTTCTTTATATCACCCTTAAATGTATAATGGATAGGGGGAACCTAAGGAAGAAGAGTTATGAATACAATTTATACAAAATATCATGGAAAATTAATAGAGTTATGTATAGAAGAGATTCTAGTTAACATCATATGTGGTATGCAGAATCGAAAAGTGATGGGAGGATATTCATGTTTAGAATCAGTAGGATGATGGTAGGTTGTGGAAAGTATTCTTTGAAATGGTTATATATTATTTATATCATGAAACAATGAGACACGATAGGGATTTGAAATTTGTGAGGTTGACCTATGTAGCGATGTTAGGGATGGATTATGCATGACATTTGATGAGATTTCCATTGTTTGTTCTAGTGGGGGTATGAGATGAGGTCGGAATAACAAGATGTTTCAAGGATGGTCTTATAAATGATATTAAATCATAGTTAAACATCTAAAATTAAAAATATTTTATGAATCAGTGTATAATGACATTATTTTAGAAGTATACATAATTGAATAATTAGGATGTGGGTTTGTGTTTCTAGTTTGGTGAACCAATGGTCTGAATTCTGAAGACATGAAATATAATTTTTAAAATCATGATAAGGGATGAAGTGTGAATGGTTATTTAGAAGATAGTTCCATCCTCTAATAGTGGTGACCATTATTTTATATCAATACGGTATGCTAGGGAACATGTGTGGTTAGTGACCCCAACAACTAGTTGAGTGATGATCATGACGATGAATGGGGAATTTCAAATCATATATTGTAACTCTCAGTACCAAGTTACATATTGGGAAAAAAGTTAATTTAGAGTGAAGGAAAGAGGCTGATTACTCATTATAAGATAGGAAATTAGATTTTTACTAATCGTACCTATAGAGGAGGAAGACATGGTGCTTCAGGGTGAAAGAATTTGTATTAGCAGGGCAGTGTAGTACCTAGAACATAGGTTGTGGAATAGGGTAAAGGGGTCGTTGAGATTCATTCATTTCGATCTCCACTTAGAGTTGGTGACACTGGACCATCAACTATTTGAGGTAAGATTGTTGTCGCTTCCATGCTTTCTAGTTCTTTATTTTACACATTTGTTTCACATTGTTTTTTTCTCCATTTTTGGTTATGTTGGGTCCAGTGGTGGAACATTTGTGATGGTTATTTCTATTAATCCACCTTTAAGTGTGTGAATTGAGAATATCATAATGTTTATGTGGTGCGCTCTCAAGAATGGATGGTATCATTTCCTATGGAACTTATTTTGTTTTCAGATGTCAGGTTTTTATCTATTTTTTGGTATGGGATGGATACCATTGTTACAAGCCGATATTGATTGATACTACCTATGGTAAATGATTATGTCTCTTGAGGGAAAATTTTTATGTCCTTCATAGTTAATGGGATATCTGGGTAGGTCATGCATGACCTGTTTTTCTAGAGGTGGGTGAACTCACAACCCAAGTGCCTTGTCATATGAATGATGATGGGGGAGAACAAAAGCTTTTCTTTCTCCTTTGGTGGACCAGTTGAAGGATGTGTTTCATAATTATTTTTTGGGTTTCCTTCCATGAGGGATATTGAGTTCACAATACAGTTTATGTTGGGATAAGAACAAATTTCAATTTATCTATATAGAATGGACCCAGAAGAACACTGGGAGCTCAAAACTCAATTGGATGAACTAGAGAATAATGGATTCATTTGAATGAGTATGTCACCTTGGATATCTCCATAGTTTTTTTGATAATACGCGAAATAGATAATTGATGTTATTTTTTTATTAAAGGAAGTATAATACGATGAAGGTTATGAAATGACATCATCTTCCTTAAACCATTGAAATTTTTTACTAACTAAGACGTGCATCAGTGTTCTCCATGTATGATTTAGGATTTTTGTGTCATTAAAAAAATATAATACCTTTGGATATACCAAATACTATATTTAGGGTATGGTATAGGATGTATGAGTTTTATGTGATTATTTTTATGTAATTCATGGAAAAGAAATTTTTTATGGACTTAATAAACAAAATATTTCACCCTCACTCGTATCAGTTTTTAGTCATCATTGTTGATGAAATCATGGTGTAATCTAAGACTCATGATGATCATGGAAAACATATTTACATAAAATTGAGTACACTAAGAGATCCTAGACTATACTCCAATTAATTAAATTCCAATTATAAATTAATATGGTGGATTTCTTATTTCACATCATCACGGATGAGGGGTCTCACTGGACACAGAAAAAGTGCATGATGTTGTGTCGTTGGATCATCGTAAATGAATTTCTTATGTATAATGATTTGGGGGAGTTTTCAGCTAATATAGAATTATTATAAAATAAATGTATTGTATGGATGTTCCACATTAATTATTGAATAATGTATCATGAAGTTTTAATGGTCAGAAATATGTGATAAGGATTTTCAAGAGTAAAATACGAAATCAACAAATGTACAAATTAAGATCTTACCTAGGATTGGTATGAAGTATAAATTATTTTGTGATGCTTATGGTGTTGGTATTGGGGATATGATGATGCATGATTTTCAGTTTGTGGAGTATCAGTCATGATAGTTGGGGCCCCATTAATGAAATTACCCTACAGATTATCTTGAATTATCCATGGTGGTTCATCCCTGTAAAATATGGGTGTATTATGTGTTGCGTGAATGAGTTTTTATGTATATTGATCCTAAAATCCTTAATTATGTAATCTATAAATGGTATTTGAATCTTCTTTAATGAATATGAGTTGAATAAATGTAATCCATTTACATTGAGCTACAATTCACATCAGAAAAGGGAAAAAATCTTGTAGATTCAATGAGTTAGAAGGCTCAAAATCAAGTGGTTCGGGAATCTAGTTGGAAGTTGAAGATGATGGCGTTGATTTCTAAGATGCATCTTAAGGTGTACGATAGAAGTGGTAAGATGACCCTTTCATCCATTTTAGTTGATTCCATGATTCAAAGTTTCATTATTTAATGGTAGTATGAGGATACGTAATGTTTGGATATAAGGTAATGTTGTTAATGATGGAGTCAACTTCCAATTGAGCTATTCGAGATTATAGTAGCATTTAAATTTGTGGACGTGTGGTTGTACAAACATGCATTCTAGAAGATTTGATGTGATATTTTCATGGCTTAGAGTGGACAGTGCATCATTGATTTTCCAATCATTATTGTGATATTATTAGGATGTATTGGAGGATATTAATGAATAACGATGGTGTATGTTTCATTGAAAAATTATTTACTTTCATATAGTGTATGGATGAGTATCAGTATCAATGTGATTTACTACAACAATTTCCTATTACAGACTAAATACAGGATGATGTGATTCTTGTTTTTTTCATATGATTTCAATGGAATCATTAGAACAAATATTCAATTTGGGTGGTTGTGGATTACATGAATACAGAGCATCATTTCCTTCCTATTCCAGAGACTTTCACTGTGGATGAATTTGGTGAGTTGTATTATTGAGAGGTTGTGTGGTTTCATAGGGTATTTTGGTCTATAGTTTCAGATAGTGATCCCCACATAATGCCCCACTTTTGGAAGGGATTACAGAGGGAACATGGAATCCAGGAGTATTTTAGTATGAAATTCCTTCCAATGATTTGTGGGAAGGTAGAGCATGCTATTCAGGTATTATATGACAGGTTAAGGGCATCCGTCTTTGATATTGGTTGACCATGGGAAGAGATTCAGGAATAGGTTTGGATTTCCTTCAAAAATATTAATGTGGATACCATTTAGATGTCACTGTATGAAGTTCCCCATGGTATTCTACTTAGATCCTTGTTGAGTTGGTTAGAGGCTGGGGAGTCAGAGCTATTGGGATCAAGGATCAATCAGGAGACATAAAAATGGGTTGTGTTGATTTTAAAATTTATGGAAATGGATTAGAGTAGAAATATGTTTTAAATGGATTTTCCTATTCAACTAATAAATTTTATGGTGGGTGATCATGTGTTTTTTTGTGTGTCAACAAGGTAACGTCACTGTCAGATTTGGATGTAAGGTTTGTCGGAACCTAGGTACATGGGGAAATATTAAATTTGGTTGTCGATCATACCGTTGGAATACCGATCATCTCTTATATAGTGATGTGGTGGTATGCACAATGTTATTCATGTTTCATACCTTCTGATGTATCACCCTGACCACTATCATGTTATTGATTTTTAAGATGTTGATCTTTAGAAAGATACATCATTTGAGGATAATTTGTTTCATATTGTCCATCATAGTGAAAAAACATTGAAGGATGATATTTTGACCTTGGTTTATATTTTGTGGTGGCATATTATTATCACAAAATAAAACCTAGAGATGGAGATGGATATTTGGTCTTAATGGAATGATCTTCTTACATTGAAATCTGATTGATGCTTGAAAACCGTGTATCGTGGTATGTCATTTTATTTTGGGAGGGTGTAGGATCCTAGACATCATGAAAGGTATGTAATTTTTTAAATATTTGTTTTAATAACTTAATAATTGATATTTAAATGTTTATCAGGTGTATGAGGAAGATAATATGTGAAATATGTGCTTGTGAAATGAATGAAAGGATCAAATTGGTCATCTTGTTCATGTAGGTATGATGTTACATGGATAGTGTAAACTATGAATGGGTTAAAAACAAACTGTAATACCTTGGACATAGGCATTTCCCATAGTGGTCACATGGTTTTTCAAACCATGCATGATCCATATGTAACTATGTGACTTGGACCCTCTTAGATAGAGGATGGAGAATGCATTGCACATGATTTGGAAAATACTATTTAAAAATCATTTTCCCCAATAAATATTGGTTAATTAATGATAATTTGATGACACATATCCCCATCAAATATTGATAATTTTCAATTTACCCCACAAGCTTTTATACTACTCACCCGATTTTCTCCCCATTTAATACTAATCTATTCATACTGATGATCCAATTTCCCCAAAACGTCCCATGATCTGATCTTCTTCTTTTCTAGGCTGTTTGGAGTGTTGTTTGGTGCAGTTTGAAGCTCTAAGTATGTTTGATGCTCTATTTTGTTATATTTTTCAAATTTTTCATTGTAAATTTCCTTTTCATCAATGTAATATTTAATAACCTGTTTCTCTGGTGGATTCATTGTTGGGACATCAATTGGTCACTGAATCCACTTTTAATTATATTTTTTACCATTTTTTTCATCTTTATATTTGATATAGGTGGAATACATGCTATTTAACATAGGGTGTTATTTTTATTTATTCACGTTCAATTGAGTTATTGTTTCCCTCTATTGGTTCATTTGAATCCATTAGTGTGATTTGGAAAATATATTCTCAAATTCGTAAAATAAACCCCTTATAATATTCACCAGATGAATATAGAGTTATTAATGTGATTAAGGGCCACCCATATGGTTCCCCATCATTCCCAAACATGTTAAAAGTTGATGTTATGATTTAAATTAACTTGTTTTAATATATATAATGCATTAAACAATTTTTTATGATAGGTTATATCATGTAGTGGCACTAATAATAATTGGTTCTGGTCATGGTTAATGGGTTATAGGTAAATTTTTCCTAATGTTAAAAAGGGTTAAATGGGATAACGCAAATGTGTCAAATGGATTATTAATATCAAATGGTAATTTGTTTTTGGATTAAGTCATATGAAATGATAAATGTGTTTATTGGGCTCTTATATTTGTATTTTTTAATTTATGTAATGGGTTGATGCATGGGAATTGGAAATGGGTTCAATAGGCTATAAAATATAACTGTTGAATTGTATAATGGGTAATGGATTGATGTTAAATTCACATATTTAATAATTATGATATATGAATGTTTTTTAATGATTTATTATGTTCTTATATGGTATATGTGGTAAATGGATAATGAATAATGTGTACATGGATTAATAGGTATAGGGTGTTGGACATGAGGACCTACACCCACTGGTCAGGTGACACTAAGGCTCTATACCTCACCAAATAATGCATGGGTTATGGAAGGAAATACATTCTCAATAGGCCTTATAGATACATTTGAATACACTACATGAATTGATGCTCCATGGTAAGTGTGATATAAATGTTAATGATAGTTTTTTCATAAAAGACAAGGAAGCAAAATTATTCCATTATTCTTAGTAATTGACTTACTTAATCTATTGTGTAAATGATTTAAATTCCTGAACTATGAAAAAGATATTAAAATGAGCTATGTGATAAAAATGATAATTGTGTACATTGATCCCTAATGGAACCAGAGTTGACTTTTGATTACCTTGTCGTTTATTTAGTTCATGTATGCACTATCTGTTTAGATAAGATATTTTATCGTCACCATTGGTGGGGGCCTAATTGGTTCTACTCACATGCCGCTTGAACCATTTTTTGGGTACCCGAGTAGATTTAATAGTTGTAGGTAATGAAAAGTGAAAAAGAGATACTCTTGGGAGTTATGTTGGGCTTTTGATGTTCATGGATGAGGATCGAGACTTGGACTTTGGCCTTGTTTTGGGGTTTCTAACTATATGTCATTATTTTTCTACCCCTTCAATTTTGGAAATTATTTCTTATTTTACGGCATTGGGGGTGTGTTTTAGTATAGTTTTTGGTCACCATTTATTATGTCGTGGGGTCCTGATTTGGATGCATCAGACATGACTGTCCCACCCGATGATGGTTCATGTTCTGATTTCCTCTCAATTCTATGCCCATCCACTTCCATGGTCATGGATTCCAATCATTCTTCTGTATTGTGGATATTGATATGGGCATTATTCACTAGGGTTGTTATTTTGATCTGTGGTGAAGGCTGGGATCCACAGTCAGAATCATGCTCTAGAAGGGGGTTACATGGATGGACTGTTGTGGTCTCTGTGTGGGGGTTTTCTGGTAGCGACAGTGAATTTGTTTGATTCTTTTATGAATTATAATCATGTTTCTTGTGAGGATTAACCTCCTAGTTTGTCTTTGATGATTTTGAATGGTGGTAACTATTTTCATGAATGGGTTGTTTTTCAATGGTGGAAATTTTGTTATATCGGACGATCCTTTGTGAAAAGACATCAAAGGATTATTAAGAGCCAGAGATTCATATTTGAATATATTATTTTATTTGGTTGTTTTAGTGGGTATGGAGTCAATCAAAAGATCTGGGTTGTGCATTGATACAAAACACATGCTTTCCTATTAACCTTGAAGTTGTGGATAGCTTATTCATGATAAAATTGTAACACCCCAAGCTTCTAAGGTACGCTTCTTTTTGAATAATGTGATAGCGTGTGTTGTACGCAACATCGAGTTCAAACACACCACAACCAATCAAACTAGTCATTGTGAATAGTAATATCTAAGTTTTGAAATTATATATATTTTATATTTCAAAATGGATTTCATTTTTGGATTCAGAATATCGAAATTATCCTAATCTGAATTTTTGGTATTTTTCTGAGAACATCCAATTTTTATGAATAGTGAAAAATACTTAAAAACAACTTTTTAAATCAAAATAATTTATAGTGATAAATTATACTATTGAGTGGTTTTAAATTATAATTAGAATATATTTTTACCATTTTATCCAGTGGTGTTCATTAGAATTAATTTTACTTTGAAATTGGACATAAACAATTGTCAATCTTTTGATATATATTGTTTCTTAAAAACACGCTATTTGTTGTGACAGCGGGAATTAATTATAAAATTAATTAATGAAACATATATGTTTGTAATTTTGTAAAATAGAAATCATTTTTGAATTTGGAATATCAATTATATCTTAGGGTGAAATTTTGGCATTGTTATGAAAAATTTCAATTTTTGATGAATAGTGAAACCACTAAGTGGTAGTTAAAAAACTAAATTTTTCATAAAACATAATTTTACCAATTATGTGAGTGGAATTTCGAAAATCCGAGAGACACGGTTAATATCAAGTAGTAAAATGTGGTTCAATGAGATGAAAATAATTTTTGGTGAATAGTAACTTTTTACTTTTATTTACCACGGTTAAAAGTAAATAGGGTAGTTAATGGTAAAATGATATTAATATTATCCTAACACATTTTCTAATTTTATTGGACAAGTGTATCTTGACCAAAAACAACCTTAGGAATAAAATATTATTATTTAGGTCCAATTGGATTAGATTAGGACATTTATTATTATTTAATTCATAGAAGAGTTAAGAGAGTTAAAATCAATGTTTATTTACTAATTTTTTTTAATATAGGGTTATACATAAGATAATTTCTATTGTAAATATTAATTAGAAATTTAAAAAAAATTCCTACATAATGATATTTTATTTTTAATTTTTAGACATTAAATATGTTAATTTATTTATGACACAATGATGATGCAGTAATTACCATAATAGTGACCAAATTAAAATAATTGATATTATAAATACCCAAATAAATATAATTTTATACTTTTTATGAATTACAATAATTTTCTATGTTAGGATTGAATTAATTAAATTTTTTTGAAGTAATCATTCTGTTATGATTTTCACAAAAATCAATTATTGAATAGTGTCAAAATTGACATAAAAGAGTTTTTAAAACAAATATTATATTATTAATTAACATTATATTCATAAAAATCTAAGGTTTGTCAAAGAGGCTTATATAATGATAGGTGTATCATTCAAGGACCACTTGGGGGTCACGTGGAGGTATATAATAATTTTATTAACCATATAATATAAAAAAACCAAAGGACATTGTAAAAGTGAAACTGATTAACTTAGGGTTAGTACATAAAGATAAGGTTAATATAGTAACCCAAAACTGTCCAAATTCTATTGGTTGAGTGGTTTTCGACCCATCCTTACCTTAACATTTAAATAATCCACTTTGGAGCCATTAGAAACCGAATATGAATTTATTATAAATTAATATTTCTAGCTTTTCCAAAGGTTCCCCTCACCCCTCTTATTAAAGGGCACTCCCCCTTCTCATTAATTAACACATTCCAAGCCTTTTCGCTCGGCCAACCCCTGCCCAAATACTCTCTAAACTTCTATCACTACAACCTAGAGGCCTTAGTCTGATTATAAAGCCAACCTAAGGATCCCTTTTGATCAAATAAAAATGAAGAACCCGAAGAAGAGGTAATGTTTTCACCACCCTTTTTCAAATTCATTTCTTCTTCAACTTCTTCTTTCATTGTTATTCCCATTCTAGAATAATGAATCCAGTATCTCCTATATAAAGTAAAATTATTATAAATATGGTAAAACCATATTCAGTATTCTATCCATCATTTGAATAAAATGTCACCATACGTGCGTTCGTACAACTTACCATCTGCATGTCGTGTTGTAATTGTTATTCAATATATTTTTATTTGGATGGGTATAATAATGATTTGTAATTCATTTAAATAATAAATATAACATGATAATGATTCTTTATATAAGATATACCATCCAATTATATATTATTTTAATATCAAAAGAATGATATTGTCGCTTGTGCGTACGTACGGACTACCGTCTCCACGAACGCGATGAGATTCATTCTCCATCGTATCCATTCATGTATAATTATCATTTTATGATTTACAAATAATGTTTATGGACATGATATCATTCTGGAAATGAATAATATACACCCTATCCATGACAAAAATGGCTTAGGTAACAAAACATATAAAAGAAAACGAGTAAATTAACACCCGAAACAACGATAATTCTAAGATATTATTAACTAAGCAATTTTAAAAGGTCATATATGATATCATATGAATGTATATGATTCATGTATAATTTACTAACAATTATTTCACCATTATACCGGATGTTAACCTACCCTCAACCAGTGAAAAGTACAAGGTAAGGGTTTATTTCGCAATCTCTTCATTATCCGAGGTTGTTTATACGTAATAATCTACTGGGATTTCTTTATCATCCACATCCATGTTTCTTAAAAATGTATTTCAAATTTTTTTTAATATTTACAAGAATATGGTTTAAAGTCATTTATACCCTTGTTTGACTTTTAATAAGAGGTTTATAAAGGAATATTTCCGTCGTTTTCCAAACAAGGTTCTTTTTAACCTTTTCGACAGAATTAAGGTAAGAATGTTTTTTTACTTATACGGCGGGTACAACTATTTTATGCAGTTATAAAATCTTCTAAACTTCCCTTACAATCTTTTAAGAACATTTTCAAAGAAAATGTTTTATTTTATAAATATATGACTCTTAAATGATTTCAAAATAGAAAGAGATATTTTTCTAAAAAGAGTTTTTATTTTTCTATGTCAACATCCTTTGATAGATTTTAAGATTATTTGAAGTTGATTTATTATGATACAAAACTTCCATATTTTATTTAAGGTTTTGTGATTTTTTTGATTGTGGATGTGTTATTTTTATACCATTCATGGGTTATGGATGATGTATTGACATTTTGAATGCTTGTTTTAATATGAATGTTTATGTTATGTTTAAACCTATTCATATGAGGAATGAATTGGACTTAATATGTGACATGTGGAGCCCGCTATAGCTCTTAGATGCATCGGTAGGTCTCATGAGACAAACTAGTGTCTTGGCACAAGGCCTTGGAAAAATCTTATTTGTAGTCTTGGCACAAGGCCTTGGCTATGTTATTATGATAGTCTGTCCTTATGCATTTCATCATTATGAAAGTTGTTATTGATATTACATGTGATTATTCGATTAGTAGAATATCCATGTGAATATGTAAATGGAATTATTTCATTTTATTTTTTCCATACTATGTTGAAGTTCATGTTTAAAAGGCTTTTCTTTTAGTTTTACATTGCCTTAAATGTTTATTCTTATTTATGGAAGTTTCCTCTATATTGTTATCCTTACTGGGCATTTGAGCTCACCCCTTTTCTATGATTTATTTTTCATAGTATGGGAATAAGTAAATTATGAATGACCTATATGGATAGTATGAGGTGATAAGAGTGTGGACTATGGAGACTATGTTGTTTTAGTTTTCATTTTATGATGTAATGTAAACCTTATGAATATATCTAGTGTTTATAAGGCTACTAAACAAATCGGTCTTTCGAGATTTGATCTTTCTTGTGATCATGCCAATGCTATGTAATAATGCACCAAATCTAGATAACTGGGTTCGGGGCGTTGCAGTTGGTATCAGAGGAAGTTTAGTACTACCCTTAGAAGCTAGATTTAGATAAAATATGATTAGATCACATAGAACTCAGATGGACTTTGAGGATTGGTATATAATAACTTCTTAGACTTTTGGTATTGTAGAGATTTTGTGATTTTTACGAGCAATACATCCTTGTCTGGATACGATCAGTTAGAGGCAACTCTGGTACATATGTACCTAGGGGTAAAACCCGAAAACACCGCTTTGAGTTAGACTCGAACGGGAACTGGTGCACGACAACGGGCCTTGGGACACTCTTGGTTACGACACTCCTGGGGGATATGCTTAGGATAACTCTCATTTTCATTACAAATAATTATGAAGGGTTTATGAGTATATACTTCCTCCAAGAAAACATTTTTTATGATTATATATTATATCCATAAATAGTTAAATTTATGTTAATTGTTTTATAAGTATGTGATTATGTATTTTGATTCATAAACTGATCTAGTTTATTCCATTTTTTAAAAATGGTGCCTAGTGGAAGAAATGGTAACTGTATCAATGGACACACTCCATGTAGGGATTGACCTCTTGCTCAAGATAATTATAGTGGAGCTGGCGATGCAACTGGTGCCGATCAGCTAATCACCATACCAGGACAACTCACTTAGGTTATGAATAATAACCTTACCCATATGGAGCACCCTGACCCACAGCGTGGAGGATCAACGATAGATCGCTTCATGAGGCAACAACCACCAACGTTCAATTGGAGTAAAAATACCTTAGTAGCTGAGAAATGGATAAATTCCCCAGAGAAAATATTTCAGGCTTTGGGGAGTAGTGAAAGGGAAGAAGTTATCATGGCAGTTTACCACCTCACTGGAGATGCTGATCAATGGTGGTCAATGATTCAAAACATGAAGGAATATGATGAAGTATCAAATATGGAATGGAGGGAGTTCAAAGATCTGTTTTTATAAAAATACATTCATCGCGACCATCGAGCAGATATGGAAAGGCAATTTCTGAGTCTGAGACAAAAGGAGTATGAGAATGTCGCATAGTATTAGGCTAACTCTACAAGGTTATAAAGGTATGATAGAGATTATATACGTAACACTAGATTTAATATTGATCGTTTCTTTGATGGTTTAAAACCATTTCTCCATCAAGCATTAGTCTCACAATCATTCTCGTCGTACGAAGACATTGCCTCGTGTGCTATCAATTCAGAAAAGGAATTCTTTAAGTCTTATGAATTTAAAGAAAAGAAAGAGAAGAAGAGATCAGCTGGTCAATATGGGAATGGAAATAAGGGGAAGAAGGGAAAGGTTGAATATCCATCCTGTGGTAAATGTGGGAAGAAACACCCAGGTACTTGCTTGAAGGGAATGGGAGTCTGTTACAAGTGTGGTGAAAAAGGCCACCAAGCTCGTGATTTCAAGGGGAATAAGGAAGCTACCAATGTTCAGTGTTACAATCACAGGGAGATGGAAAATTATGAAAATTAATGTCCTAAGCGTCAGGGGAACATACCTCAGAAAAGGCCGAGGGGTGAAGGCCAAGCATATGCTATCACTACTGTTGAGGTAGAAGCTCCGAAAGACGTGGTGGTAGAAAATTTAATGGTTTTCTCACATTTAGAAAATGCATTATTTCATTATGGATCATCTCATTGTTTCATATCTACCTAGTTTTCTAAGAAAATTAGATATTTCCAATTTTATTTAACAAGGGAGTTTTCAGTTAAAACTCTCAAGGGAAGTATCATTGCAATAAAGTTTTGTGAATAAATCCACATTAGAGAACATAAATGTTCTTTATCTGCATATCTCATCGTCAAACCAATGATTGAGTTTTATATAATCCTCGGTATGGATTGGCTTTCGGACCATGATGCGAAGATTTATTGTAAGAAGAAGGAGGTTATGATTTTTGATGATGTTGATAAGGAACACCTTATCATTAGAGAAGAATCATCACCACCTAATTCTTATCTAGATCCACCCCCAGTATCTCAACATAATTCAATTATTGGGGAGGAATAGAATGAAATGAATGTGGGTGAGGAAAGGAATGTTCAAATAGAGGATGTACCTATTGTGAAATAATATGTAGATGTATTTCCAGAAGATTTACCTAGACATCCTCCAGAACGAGAAGTTGAGTTTTCCATTGATTTAATTCCTGGATCAAGGCCTATATCAAAGACCCCGAATAGAATGGCCACTGTGGAATTAGTCTAACTAAAGAAACAACCAGAGGAATTGAGTAATAAGGGATTTATTCACCCTACTATTTCTCCATGGGGAGCCCCTGTTCTTTTTGTTAAAAAGAAAGATGGATCAATGAGGTTATGTACCGACTACAGAGAGATCAATGCTATAACAATAAAGAAAAAGTATCCCCTACCTCACATTGATGACTTATTTGACCAACTGCATGATGCTCAATAATTTTCAAAGATTTACTTTGGATCTGGATACCATCAGTTGTGTGTGAAGAAGTAAGACATTTCGAAGAGAGTATTTCGAACCAGGTACGGGCATTACGAGTTTACAGTAATGCCTTTTGGATTGACTAATGAACCCTCTGTATTCATGGATCTGATGAATAGTGTTTTCAAGGAATATCTCGATGAATTTGTTGTGGTATTTATTGATGATATCTTGGTATAATCCAAAAGCTATGATGATCCTAAAAATCACTTGCGCATTATCCTGAAGACTCTGAGAAGACATGAATTATATGGGAAGTTTAGCAAGTGTGAATTCTAGCTTCAAGAGATTTATTTTCTTGGCCATATTGTCTCTAAATATGGAATCTCTATTGATCCTTCTAAGACCAAGGAAATCCAAGAATGTTCAGCACATATGAGTATAACTAAGGTACGCAGTTTTATTGGTTTATCAGGTTATTATCGACGTTTCGTCGAGAATATTTCCAGGTTGGCTAACCCATTAACAAATCTCACACGTAAAGGGGTTAAATTTGTTTGGAAAAAATAGTGTGAAGAATGTTTTCAAGAACTAAAGAGAAGACTATTCAATGCTCCTATATTGACTCTACCATCGGGGAATTATGGGTTCGTTATTTATAGTGATGCATTAAAGAAAGGAATTGGTTGTGTCCTTATGCAGAATGACAGGGTTACTGCCTATGCATCACGACAGTTTTAATTCATGAACAAAACTATCCTACTTATGATCCCGAGTTAGCAGCTGCGATATTTTCTTTGAAGATATGGAGGCACTACCTCTATGGTGAAAAATGTGAGATTTATACTGATCATAAGAGTTTCAAGTATATTTTCTCACAAAAAGAACGCAACATGAGGCAAAGGAGATGGCTTTAATTACTCAAGGATTATGATTGTATGATACAATACCACCCAGGGAAAGCAAACAATATGGATGATTCTTCGAGCAGAAAAGACCATGGAGTTTTGAATGTGATGAGAATTGAAAGGGATCCAATTTTCATTAATCTAGTGAAGATGGACATGGGAATAAACATGGAAGGTGAAACATCAATGATTTTTCAAATGGTTTCCAAACTGTCATTACTATAAAGGATTAAGAGTTCTCAGACCGATGATGAAGAATTTCAAAAGAAGATTAAAGCTCTAAATGATGGGAGATTGAGAGACTTTGTGTATGAAGAAGGAATTTTGAAATTGGGGAAGATACTTTGTGTTCCCGATGTACTTGATATAAAAAGGGAATTACTGGATGATTCTCATAGTTCCAATTTCTCTATACACCCTTGTAGAAACAAAATGTATAGAGATTTGAAGGAAAATTTTTGGTGGGACAACATGAAGAGGGAGATTGTCTATTTTTTGTAAAGATGTATGGTTTGTCAACAAGTGAAAGCTGGAAAGAAATATCCTGGTGGAGTATTGCAACATCTTCCCATACCTGAGTGGAAATGGGAAAATATTATGATGGACATTGTCATTGGACTACCAAATACTCCTAGAAGGAACGATGCAATATGGGTTGTTGTTGATCGTCTTACAAAGTCAGTACATTTTCTTTCTTTAAGAGAAGATCTACCACTGGAACGTCTAGCAAGACTATATATTAATGAATTTGTGAGACTTCATGGAGTACCCCTATCGATTGTTTCTGATCGTGATCCCCATTTTACTTCAAAAATATAGAAAAGTCTTCAGCAATTCTGAGATACTGAACTTCATTTGAGCACTGCCTACCACCATCAGAGAGACGGACAATCAGAACGGACTATTAAAACCTTAGAAGACATGTTTAGATCTTGCTCACTTGACTTTCAGGGTATGTGGGATCAATATTTACCTCTGGTAGAATTTTCCATATAACAATAGCTTCCATTCGAGTATTCAGATGCACCATATGAATCATTATACGGAAATAGATGTCTCACACCAACCGGTTGGGATGACGTTGGTGAAATAAAACATGTAGGTCCAGAACTGGTGGAGGAAACGATGGAAAAGGTGAAGGTAATCCAAAATCACATCAAAGAAGCTCAATGTGGGAAGAAGAGCTATGCTGATAATCGAATGAAGGATTTGGAATTTCAAGTCGGTGATCATGTTTTCCTGAAGGTATCTCCATGTAAGGGAGTCATATGTGTTGGTAAGAAAGGTAAATTGAGTCCCATGTACATCAGACATTTTGAAATTCTAGAACGAATTGGGGTTGTAGCTTACTGATTGGAAATGCCGCCAAGTCTCTCCAAAGTTCACGATGTTTTCCACGTATCTTTGTTGAGGAAATACATGCTTGACCCAACACATGTACTCACCTATGAGGAATTAGAACTGGAACCCGATCTGTCTTATTGAGAAGAGCCCGTCATGATCCTTGATACGAGAGAACAAGTGCTGAGAAATCAGACGACGCGTCTGGTAAAAGTTTTGTGGAGAAACCATAAGATGGAAGAGGCAACGTGGGAACCCAAGGAACTTATTATGAAGAACCACCTAAGTCATTTCATGTGGTAGTATTCTAGAAATTTAGTGGACTAAATTATTTGAAAGAGTAGAGAACGTAACACCCCAAGCTTCTACGGTACACTTCTCTTTGAATAATGTGATAGTGTGTGTTGTACGCAACATCGAGTTCTAACACACCACAACCAATCAAACTAGCCATTATGAATAGTAATACCTAATTTTTGAAATTATATATATATTATATTTCAAAATGCACTTCATTTTTGGATTCATAATAATGAAATTATCCTAAGTTGAATTTTTGGTATTTTTATGAGAACTTCAAACTTTTATGAATAATGTAAAATACTTAAAAACAAATTTTTTAATCATAATAATTTATAGTGATAAATTATACTATTTAGTGGTTTTAATGTATAATTAGAATATATTTTTACCATTTTATCCAATGGTGTTCATTAGAATTATGTTCACATTGAAATTGGAAATATAAAATTGTCAATCTTTTGATATATATTGTTTCTTAAAAATAGGCTATTTGTTGTGGCAGCAGGATTTAATTATAAAATTATTTAATGAAACTTATATGTTTGGAATTTTTTAAAATATACATCATTTTTGAATTCAGAATATCAATTATAGCTTAGGGTGAAATTTTGGCATTGTTCTGAAAAACGTCAATTTTTGATTAATAGTGAAACCACTAAGTTGGAGTTAAAAAAATGAATTTATCATAAAACATAATTTTACCATTTCAGTGAGTGGAATTTTGATAATCCAAAATACATTTTTAATATCATTTAGTAAAATGTGGTTCAATGAGATGCAAATAATTTTTGGTGAATAATAACTTTTTACCTTTATTTACCATGATTAAAAGTAAATAGGGTAATTAAGGGAAAAAGTGATATTAATATTACCCTAACACATGTCCTAATTATATTTGATAAGTATATCTCGACCAAAAACAACCTTAGAAATAAAATATTATCATTTAGGTCCACTTGGATTATATTAGGAAATTTGTTATTATTTAATTTAAAGAAGAGTTAAGACAGTTAAAATCAATGTTTATTTACTAAAAGTTTTTTAATATAGGGTTATACATAAGATAAATTCGATTGTAAATATTCATTAGAAAGCTAACGATATTTTATAAATAATTATATTTTATTTATAAATTTTAGTCATTAAATATGTTAATTTATTTATTACACAATGATGATAAAGTAATTACTATAATAGTGAAAAATTTAAAATAATTGATATTATAAATACACAAATAAATATAATTTGAGACTTTTTATGAATTAAACTAATTTTATAGGTTAATAGGACATGTTAAGATTTACCTAATTAACATTTTTTGACGTAATTATTATGTTATAAGGTTCACAAAAATCAATTATTGAATAGTGTCAAAATTGAGATAAACGAGTTTTTTAAACAAATAATATATTATTAATTGATATTATATTCATAAAAATCTAAAGTTCGTCCAAGAGACTTATATAATGATATGTGTATCATTAATGGACCACTTTGGGGTATCTTGGAGGTATATAGTATGTTTATTAACCATATAATATAAAAATACAATGAGACATTGTAAAAGTGAAACTAATTAACTTAGAGTTAATACATAAAGATAAGGTTAATATAATAACCCAAACCTGTCTAAATTCGATTGGTTTAGTGGTTTTCGACCCCTCCCAACCATAACCTTTAAATAATCCACTTTTTATCCATTATAAACAGAATATAAATTTATTATAAATTAATATTTCTATATTTTCCAAAGGTGCCCCTCAGCCCTCTTATAAAAGGGTGCTCCCCCTTATCATTAATTAACAACATCAAAGCCTTTTGTTTAGGATAACCCCTGACCAAATACTCTCTCAACTTTATTCACTACAACCTATAGGCCTTAGTTTGATCATAAAGCCATCTTATGGAGCTCTTTTGTTCAAATCAAAAAGAAGAACCCGAATAGGAGTTAATGTTTTCACCACCCCTGTTCAAATTTATTTCTTCTTCATCTTCTTCTTTCTTTGTTATTCCCATTGTAAAATATCGAATCCAGTATCTCCTATAGACTATAATATTATTATAAATAGTGTACAACCATATTCAGTATTTTATCCATCATTTGAATGACATGTCACCATACGTGCGTACGTACGACTTATCGTCTCCACGTCGTGGTGTAATTGTTATTCATTATATTATTATTTGGATGGGTATAATAATGATTTTTAATTATTGTAAATAATAAATATAACATTATAATGTTTTTTTATAAATGATATACCATCCAATTATATATTATTTTAATATCAAAAGAATGATATCGTCGCTCGTGCGTATGTACGGACTACCGTCTCCACGAACGCGATTAGATTCATTCTACATCTTATCCATTAAAGTATAATTATCATTTGATGATTTAAAAATAATGTTTAAGGACATGATATAATTGTGTATATGAATAAGATACAACCTATCCATGACAACCATGGCTTAAGTAACAAAACATATAAAAAATGAGTAAATTAACACCCGAAACAATGATAATTCTAAGATATTATTAACAAGGAAATGTTAAAAGATCATATATTATATCATATGAATGTATATGATTCTGGTACAAATTAATAACAATTATTTCACCTTTATACAGGAGGTTAACCTACCCCCAACCAAGGAAAAGTATATGGTATGGGTTTATTTTTCAATCTCTTCATTATCTGAGGTTGTTTATACGTAATAATCTACTGGGATTTCTTTATCATCCACATCCATGTTTCGAAAAAATGTATTTCAAAACATTTTTACTATTTACAAGAATATGGGTTAAATTCATTTATACCCTTGTATGAATTTTAATAAGAGGTTTATAAATGAATCATTCTATCGTTTTCCAAACAAGGTGATTTTTAACCTTTTCGACAGAATTAAGGTAAGAATGTTTTTTAACTTATACGGCGGATGCAGCTATTTTCCACCGTTATAAAATCTTAGAAGCTTCCCTTACAATCTTATAAGAAAATTTTCAAAGAAAATGTTTTATTTTATAAATATATGACTCTTAAATGATTTCAAAATAGAAAGAGATATTTCTCTATAAAGAGTTTTGATTTCATCTATGTCAACATCCTTTGATAGGTTTTAAGCTTATTTGAAGTTGATTTATTATGATACAAAACATCCATATTATATTTAAGGTTTCATGATATGTTTGATTTTGGATGTGTTATTTTTATACCATTCATGGTTTCTGGGGGAAGTATTGACATTTTGTATACTAGTTTTAATATGAATGTTTATGTTATGTTTAAACCAGTTCATATGAGGAATGAATTGGACTTAATATGCGACGGGTGGAGCCCGATATAGCTCCTCAATGCATCGGTAGGTCTAATGAGACAAAATACTGTCTTGGCTCATGGCCTCGACAAAATCATATTTGTAGTCTTGGCACACGGCCTTGGCTATGTGGTTATGATATTCTGGAATTATGCATTCCATCACTATGAAAGTGTTTATTGATATTGCATGTGATTATTCGATTAGTAGAATATCCATGTGAATAAGTAAATGGAATTATTTCATTTTATTTTTTCCATAATATGTTGAAGTTAAAGTTTATAAAGATTTTGTTTTAGTTATACATTGCCTTAAATGTTTATTCTTATTTATGGAAGTTTCCACTATATTGTTATCCTTACTGGGCCTTTGAGCTCACCCCTTTTCTATGTTTTATTTTTCCCAGGATGTGAAGAAGTAAATTATGAATAACCTGCAGGGATAGTATGAGGGGATAAGAGTGTGGACTATGGAGACTATGTTGTTGTAGTTTTCATTTTATGATGTAATGTAAACCTTATGAATATTTCTAGTGTTTCCAAGGCTACTAAACTAGTCGGTCTTTTGAGATTTGATCTTTCTTGTGATCATGCCAATGTTATGTAATAACACACCAACTCTGGGTAACTGGGGTCAGGGAGTTATACAAATTCTAGGAAGGAGTGGTTCGTAGATTTAATTCTTATTTTACAATTTCTATCATTCTAGTGTGATTTCCCTATTTTCATGATATCATTGCGTTTCCACAGCCATCAACCCCTAAAAGGGGGATTTATCCTATAAGAAATAAAATTTAAAGGCCTTCGGGCCATTGGAAGAATTCAAATATATAACATGGAGAATGTCCATGTGAACCATAAGTATAAAAATACATTATATATATAAATATATGTGTGTGTGTGTGTGTGTGTTATGTGAATGTGTTATAGTAGAAATTGATGGACACACTTTTTCAACAAAATGTATTGATGAATAGTGTTGGCTAACAAATGCGATTAAATTGTAATAGTAAAAAAATTATTTTATTGATAAATCATAAAAGATATAAATTGGCGTGTGGATACCAAATAAAATAAAGAAATATCTAAATTTAATGAATGGATTAATATACACACCAAAACATAAAAATGAACATAAAACTCATTTATAGTGATATTATAGTCATGTACTTTTTTCCAAGTCATCATCTACGGTATGTTCATGTGGTCTATAAGAAATTAATTTTATTAAATAAATATTTATATATAGTTTAGTAACATTATTTTAGAGATTTCATGTTTATCTTTTATTATTTTCATATATAATCCTTACCACTTGGCATGTCATATACCCAAATTTTATTCCATATAAATATTGGAGTTTTTTTCAATAATTTTCACATGAAGGAATTTTCTTCAATACCCCCTTCTTTTTTGATTTTTTAAATTCTTCATTATTTACAGTTTTCATCATATTCTGTTTTTTATCATTATAATATAGGTCAAATAATTTACTTTCACTATTTGGATATCACATAATAATATTTCATCATATGTTGATATCATTTTATAAACTAGTTCACTTTGAAGGTAGGGATTAATCTAATCAATTATGTGACAACTTTTTCTCTCTATATAATATAGGTCATCCTCATCATAATTTTTTTTCTTTATAAAACCATATATTATGAAACATGTTCCACATCCATTTTAATTAAGATGATGAACATTATATTAATTTTATTTCTCAAGATATAAATATTTATCAAAAAATTATAAACAAAATGCTCTCAATTTCATATGTACTATCTAAATATCCTATTCATTAGTAAATATAAATGGACACAATCAATCAACATATCAATTATGAAACAAAAGTTGAAGTATATACCATTCCCAATCATTGAATCAAAAATATAGGCATATATTTTCTAAGTATTTAATCAACTACTCAACATCAAGTGGGATAATTGTTCCATTAAATGGTAGAGGACACTTTAAAATTTAATTATCCCATATATGTGTATCATATATAGGAACATCATTTTTCTATACATGTGTGATTTTATCTGATATAACCAAGGATGGCATACAAAATAAGGAAAATATCAGATCAACTCTAACAACTTTTATATTGGCATGACCATTAGGAGATTTTTTATTTTTTCCATGAGTGTTTATAAGATTAATTATTTTTGTCTCTATTTTAAGGAAAGGATGAAATATAAAAACCTATTTATGTTATACATTTTAAATCATAGAATATAAATATAAATATCACGTGACACAAAATTTCATGGATAATATATAGAAAGTTAATATAATTATAATTACCACAGTATCAGTATGAATATCCTTATATAATTTGTATATTATAAAATATTTCATTGTGGGTCAAATAATGTTTGAAAACCAACCAATTTATATGATAATGAAGTGTCTACAAAAACCATGATAATGAGTGTCATTATACCTAGGTGTGTCTATGCCATAATGATATCAACATTCTAGTATACATATAGCGATATATTTAATAACAACTTTAAAAAATAACTACTTTACCAAAACATATTATATTATACAACATATATATTAATCTATAGATTTAATATTAGGGTAGGGTTTTCATGTGGATGATTATCTAAGAATAGTTCCCATGGTTTCTAAAAAACAATATATGCTATTAAATGTAATAACTCAAACTCTATAATCCTTAAGTTAGTGTCGAAGTTATTTCATTTTGATAAGATATAAATTATCACATATCCAGGAACTGATAAAATTTTTAATATTGAAAAAATATACACAAACATGATTATCATTTTACATTTGAAATAAAATTACCAGAATGGTAAAATCATAAATAGTGAATCCTTTGAACTCATTCAAAGATTTTTTCGTAAATTATTGGGGAATGAAAAACAAATAATGATGAGTTTTGAATTCTAAATAAGTGTTTTCATAATAGAATATAGAATGAATAAATAATTCATATTCAATATGGATGGTTATATAATAGCAATCAAATTTCATTTGAAAAATAAAATAATAATGATATTCCTCCATGGATAATATAAATGCATTAATCATATGGACAATAATAAATAAATTAAAAATTATAAAAATGCGTAATGTTAAACATCTGGATCAATCCCTTATGACAATATAATAGAAAATAAATTTAAGTAAACTCATAGAAAATTAAAATTTTTTATCAAATGAGTTTGTATCATAATACATATTGTTAAATGGAGGGGATATGTATACCTAGGACCCACACATAACTGCATGTCCAACACATTCTATATATATATATATGTATATATATATGAAATCATAAATTTAACATTTTTGAATATATATTGTAAATAATTTTTTGTATTGATTATATATTATACTGATTTTTATAGTCAGTCAAATATCTCATAAATTATAAAACTATTTATAGTACTGAGTTAAAATATAAGAAATAATAATATATATTATTAAAAGAATATGAATATGGAAGGGAAATTTAAATTTTAATAAGATATTTTCTCATGAAATTATATGTATCATAATGATTATAAAGACCAATAAATAACTAATATATAATATATGACTATAAATTAATTATAAATATTTTTCTTATAATTATAACATGTCATTTAAAAAAATGGAATAAAAAAGTCAAAATTAATTTTCAATAATAAAAATTCCTTCCAAAATCATGATATAAATTTGAAAAAGGAAAATTGATACAAATTGGTATGATGGAGGAAAAAATCCATTATCATAATATACTTTTAAAAAACCATTAGAATTTTCTATTTGAAAATAAACACAAAAATTTAAATATTTTAAATTTTTATTTATAAATAATTAATGAATATATAATATAAAAACATATATTATTATGAATTTATTAAATTTAATAATAAGTTCTTTGTTAACATAATTTTATAAAAATAAAGATGTACTGGAATATTTTTATGATTAATAAGAAAAATAAGAAAATATGTTAATAAATCATATATAATATTGATTAAATTGACAAAGAGTGTATGAAGATACAATAAAAAATTTAAATAATTAAAAAAACTATATTAATAAATTTGGGGTTTATTAAGGAATGGTTATATGAATTCATTAATGAAAATATAAACAATAAAAAATGATATTATAAAAATAAAGTACAATTATTTTGGTAATATTTTAATTTTATACTAGTTAAATTACAAACTTGAATTGAAACATTAAATTCGTAGAATAAGAATAGTTTATTTCAATTGTAACAAGGATTTAGAATACATATAACATAAATTAAAATTGGATCATGATACACCTAATTTCTTGTTGATGTTGAAATTTAGATGAAAATTCCATTCATCGTTATTCTTATTATAGTAGCATGATTTGTACTAATGTATAATTTGTTATAAATTTTAATTAATTCAATACAGACCCATATATATATATATTAACATATTATATTTATTACAATTTTTTTTAAAAAATAATCAGTATGTTTTAACTGTGTAGTTTTTACATGCATGTTCCAATATTAGTGTTTTGATAAGTATGAGTTGTTAATAGTTTCATTTATCAATAATGATATTCATATAATAAATGGGAATTTTAAATTTTATATTTATTTTGAGAACCATACATGTATATCAGTTGTGAAAAAATAATCCAATTTATTCATAAAGGAAATATTCCTAAACATATTCAGGCAAAGCATTATAATTTTCTAGTGGATTTGTGGAAAAGATCCAAGTAGTATATTGTAATATTAGAATGAAAATAATATCATAAATATAATGTATCATCATTAAATCATCCTATGTATACCATCTTTTTGAGTTAATGGTGTAAAAATTAATATGTAAACTAGTGAGGAAGTAGTCTTCATGTTTCTACAGGCGATGTTTCCATCATCATTTAGATGTATTAGTATTTAGAAAAACATTAATACTATAAACAAATTAAAATCAGTGTAAGATACTAGTAATGATATTATTATATAATGATGTTAAAATATGATTTTGAGTATGTAGAAGATTAATGGTCTTGAATATATTTTTCCTCGTAGATTATATATTCTTGGTAAAATTTCAATTAGATCATCACATAAGAAACATTTGGTTTTTCATTTGATAATACACTAAAAAGTAATATATGTCTAAAAAAATTTGAAATATTTTTTATATTTTGGTTAGGTTAAGATCATCATGGTTTGGTGAATAATGTTGAATTTATGGTTTCCCCTTATCATCATTGAAAATACACATGATATTTCATAAATAGTATAGATATAATAAAATATATTTCATTTGAATGTGGAATATGGTGGCCAATATTTAGAATAAAATATGGGTGAATAATTCCATTTAATAATATTTATATCCTTATATGTGGAATTTTAACTTTTATAATTTAGTTTAGACATTTTATTAAAAAGTTATAACCCCAAATATAGTTACATATAGCTCATTTCTAATTACATATAAATTTAGATCCCTGCTATAAATATCCTAAATAAAGTTCATGGGATGCAATTTTAGACCATATTCATTGTATACTGATGTATTTAATGATTTTTATGATAATAAAATTATTTTAAAAAATAATATTTAACATTAAATAAAATTTATGAAAATTTAAGAACAATTATAATATATTTTTATTAAATGAATGTTGAGGGAATAAAATTATAATTTATAATAATTCAATATAAATTATACATTATTATTATACATTTAATTGATTTTTCAACAATATTCATAATATTTTTTTTAATAATTTAAATGGATTTTTCAAATAATTTAATAATAAAAGAGTTTTATTCAGTAAGAATTTAATTATATGGTATCAAAAAAAGTGTCCATAAAAATTTTAATTTAATTATTTTGAAAATAATCTTTTAAATTGAACAAAAATACATTTTTATACCCTGATATCACATTGTTTATATTTAAATCATGAGAGTTGTATTTTAAAATTCCAAAAAATGAAAATTATATAAAATCCATCATTAAATAAATTGTAAAAACATGATTTGTTTTCCTGATTATTTTAATGGTTTTGTAAAATTAAACTCATGCATTAAAATATAGACAAGTTTATTGATGAATGCAATCCTAATATTGTGGTTTGAACACTATTTATATAATTTAACACATAATGAGGTTATAAATTTTACAAAACATTATGCTTCATAATTCATAATTATAAAATGTATATACTTACCAAATTTAAAAATCATAATTAAAAATGTGGAATCAATTTTATGAAAATAAATTTCAATATTGGAAGAAATCAATATAAAAAGTAGTACTACAAAATTGGATGAAAAAGGGAATTTCTGTAAAATGTAAATTTCAAGGACCAGATGATTTAAATTTTATAATATGAAATTTAATAATAATTATATTAATTTAAATTAATACTTCTTGAAAAATATTTCATTATTTTCAATTAAAAAATTCATCCTTAGAAATTATTATAATTAATTAAAATCCAAAATCATTATATATTTAATGATTTTTCGGAAAAATATCCACTTTTACAATCATTTGAAAATTTTATTATTTGTATCAAATTAATAATAAATACATCAATAAAGATTATATTTTATGAAAAATATTATGTATTAAAAAATTGTTGGGGAAATAAATTATTTTTAATTATTTAGAAATGTATATTTATAAAGAAAAAATTATTGTTAATATATATTTTCTTATTTTTTATAGTAAGATCAAAATTGAAATACATCCTATAGAATTTTAATTCATTCCATTTTATATTAATATTTTCTCTATGTAATTTTTTAATTAAAATATAATGTTTAAATAATAAAAATGAATATCAAGTGTTACAAAAATAGGTAATGTTGTTTTGGAAATACATTGACATTTCGATGATGTATTTGGGGAAAATGTAAATATAAATTTATTGATAATACATCCATTTAATAGAAAATATATTATGTTTAATATTATTAATAGAGAAAAAAGTAATTTTTCATTATAGTAATAATATAGGAATCTATATATGAATTCATTTAGTTGAGGATGAAAATCATAATATATCATATTATAATAAAGAGTAATGATATTATCATGGTATTGAATTAACAAAGAGATACCAATACATGGTATTTTAATCTGTTGGTATTTTCCCTATTTTATTAAAAGAAAATTAAATTGTTTTAATATATTTAAAGATAAAATAATCCAATAAATTATGTTTTTCACAAAATAACTCTTGAAGTTAATTTTAATTACATTAATTTATTTGATGACCTGAGAGAGGACATCTATGGGGGGTAAAATTTGTCCTACACTATGTAAAATAATTCACATTTACAATAAACATTAATATATGATAAGCCATTTTTCATGATTTTTTATTTCTATTTCGCACAATCATATTTGGTGATATAAGGAGTTATATCCACGTACGATAAATTCAAGACATAGGAAAACAAAATTATATTAAGTGTATAAACATAATATACATAGTTTCACCATAACCATTTCGTATAGCTTCATAAATCACAATAGAACATTTAATTATATCATTTATCATGAATATACATTAAATTACATTATGATCATTTGAAATATTAAATATTTAATATGAATATATTCTATTATTAAATGTATTGTTATCTATATACATGGAGAAGACTTTTCAAATGCTACTACGAACAGTATACCATAATAAAGATTAGTAGACCGATAAAATATATGAGGATTATTAATAATTCATCCCCCATGAACAATTTGGAGGATTTACATTAATTTCTGTAATTTATTTACAAATAATCCAAAAATATAATGGATTTGGATGACATTGAGGATAAATCATTAAGAGAGAATATCAAGAACATTAAAACATGAACTATTTCCTTTATTTTTTATTTAAAATATATATCTAATATTTAATTCCATGATTTTGTATTATATTTTCCCCGAATAATTATTGATGATCATGATTTAAATAAATTATATATTGATTCATGGTAATTTTTTCAAATAACATGTCATAAAATAAATATAGTTTGATTAAAATGTATATTTTTCACTCTATCAAATTTGTTTAGGATATTTTAAAAAATAGTAGTATTATCAAAATATGAAGAGGAACTGATAAAAAATATATTATAATTAATAAATCTAACTAAAAACATGATTCCCAATGTTATATCCCTATATATGGTGAATAAGTGTTCTTTAAAACAACTAATGTATATATTATATCATTATGGAACATTAAAAATCAAAGAATAAGTTAATGTGACGATAAATTAGCTGCATTAAAATATTTTTTTCAATGATGATGATCATTTGGGTCCATTTTTATTTGACTAATTAACTATAGCATTGTATTAACAATATAAAAAGATGAATGAAAATTATTTTTCATTATCACAAAAAAATTGATTGAATTATATTAATCAGATAAAATTTGGTCCATATTAAGTGTTATGAAATTTAAGTTAAATTAAAATTAATGGATGTCACACAAGGCAGGTCTTTGAAAATAAATTAGATATTATTTTTTACAAGACACACTACTATTTAGAATCATTTATAATAATACATCAATCAAATGGATATAATTCTATTTTGATACCTAATAATCTATATACAAGAATAATAGAATGAATATCCACAATTATTGTATAAAAATTATTTTTCAATAATGTTAGATTCCCAAATAATATTGGATTCAATGTAAAATGATGAAAAATATTACATATGATATGATATGAAAAACCCAAAAAAGCATCAATGTTAGATGAATAGTATATGATAAAATATATCCCCTAAAATGAATCCAAACTGAATTATTTATTACAATAAAACAATAATTCTATCAAATATTGGTAAAAAATATTTCAAAGTATAAAATAATGTTTTTTAAAAATTGTTGGGGTGGTTTGATTATAGTCAAAATATATCAATTTGTAACTAAAAATAAAATATTATATCATTGAGTAGAAAAAATTAACAAAATATATGTTCAAATGATTTAGATATAATGAATTCATCGATTTTAAATAGGTATTACTCTCATGGATACCTGTATTGAAATTATTATCATGTTATGAATTATGGCGGATAATCAAAGGTTAAAATGAAAATGAATGACTTATATTTTTTAGAATAGGTAATTACATAAAATATATATATCTTTGATTCATGTAATGGAATATATTTCGATCATATAAAAATATAAATAATTAATACTTGTTTAAAAGTGAAAAATTATAAATGGACAAAATTAAATTACATAAAAAACGATAACATGATTATATAGTGGATAATGAATAAACACCCTGGATTATTACCTTAACACAATGGGGTATGTTTTAAATATTTAGTCAATATGAATTCAGAGGAAAAAATATATCTATGAGATAAATAATGGAATTGGTTTAGTTGTAAAAAAATAATTATCATTAAGAAAAATATGAATTTGATGAGAAATTTTCAATAGTGTATTTTTGAATATATATTTCGATGATTTGTGAGAAGTCAATAAATATTGAAAATGCATCATAAATATTTGATGATTATTATAAATTTTCAAAAGGAGATTTTTTGTATTATGAATGGAGTAATAATTATCACAATTAATTTATGGAAAAGATAAATAATTATAATTATATACATTGATATAGGAATGAATGTAAAATATTCATCTTGTATTTTTGAATCCCATAATTTTTTTTCGTTGGACTTATAATATTATTTATGGAGTTCAATGGATTTATATGGGTTATAAATGGATTCTAATAATCATAAAGGCAAAAAAACTATATTATTGAGGGTGGTATTGGCTTGGGAGAATCTATTTCTATGATGTGGTTATGATCATCATTAATGATTTATGTATTATTTTGAGGTATACAGTTTTGGAAGTTCATTTTCGGATGTATGAGTGTTTGAAACATCTTCTGGGGTTCCATTCAAACACGTTTTGAAAAATAGACAAGAGGTCCAGTTTGGATGAGTATTTTAGAGAACGGATTTTTGAATTACATAATTTAATCATTATATCACCAAAATGTAAAAAATCCCATTAAAGGCCATTTCTCATGGTGTTTCACATGTTGATCTCTTTCTGCTAGAAACATGGAGTGTGTTTGGGTCCTAATAAAATTAGTTGTTCCACCTGATGTCATGAAATGTTTAAATAATTATAAATAATCATTATAAAAAATAATGTTAAAACAAAATGGTGGTTTCTACAGATATTATGGAATCGTCACTAGTGTGTGGAATAAAGACATAATTTTATTTCCATTTTTTTAGTGTTGTTGTGGAGCATTCCTCAAATGGAAACAATAATACAATTATTCTTGAGTGCTTATTTTAGTGAACTTGTTTGTGAGCATGATTGTAGTGACGTCATGTATGTGAGGGGGTAGAGAAATAGTGATAATGGTGTAATCACTCAATGGTCCTCATCAAGAAATGTATATATATTGAGTGGCCCAGCACTACACTATATATGGTGGATATAGTGTAAGAAGACAAAAATAATGATTTTTAATATATTGATTTAATATGATATGGATTTAGATTTGACAATGCCGTATTAATCATAGGGGGTATGATATACCAATATTTATCACTATCATGTTTATTTTGTGACACTATTACATGGTTTAGGCATTGTGAACCCTTAATAAATTGAGGGTTTACTACTTTATAAAAAAAATTATATTTTCATTCTTCCAACCAAATCAACAATCATGACTCCATTATTTAGAGGCAAAACATTTTTCTTCAAATTTTGGAATAAGAAATAAATATACACTCCCATATCTAAATTTCATATTTATAATTTTTAATAACTATTTTTGAATTTTCTTTTATGTTTTCACTAGAATTTTATTCAAATTATTCAGGATTGGAAGACAGTGACATGTTATTTTCTTCTTACATGGAGTCTCACTTTTATGGTGGCTAATTGTTTATTATTACATCATTAAACACAAAGTTAAATATATAATCATGGTATGAGTTTTTTTTCACATCAACCTTTATGTAAAATATTAATATTATAATATATTAGTTGATATTGGCAAATTTAAAATGAATAAAATTTTGATACTAATGTGGAAATTATGGAGTAATGAAATATTACATTTAGCCATAGTGAGATAGTGTGGTTTTTCCAAATTGATGTAAAATCGATATTTTTTAGATAGATTCATTTATATTTTCTATTTTGGTTTTATATTTATCATTATTTTTATGGAATTATTTTTTTAATATAATAAAAATATCTAATGTAAATAGGATTAATAGTTCTTAAAATTTACTTATTTATATTCATTGAAAAATCATGGATTAGATATTTATTATTGAAATATATTTAATATTGAATGATTATTATGGATAAGTGTTGAATATAGGTCGTATATTTGATTTTAATTAATGAATAATTTTGTTAAATATGATAATGTAATGTTTTTGTTTTCAAAAACTAATTTATTGAAGAATTGTGAGACAATTATTGCCGAATAAAATATTGATTAACATTAGGATATGAAAAAAATTAAAATGAGGGTTTCATTTTGAAAAAAAATAAAATTTAGGATTGTATTAAATTTTAAGATAGGTTATTTATTATTGTTTTTAGAACCAAAATGCTCAGTTTATTAGTGAAAAATATAATTATTTTCATGTGATTCTAAAGACAGTTTGGTTCTCATGGTAGTATTATGGAATATTATTTTTATATTGGCTTAAAGGATAAAATTGATGTGTTTGAAACGAGTAAATATATTTTATTTCTTGTTGTATCATTTGTGATTATATAGATTGATATATTTTTGTGTCATTATTGTTTTTTATAGTTTTCAACTCGTAAGTATAGTGTTATCTATAGTATCAGAAAACTAATCTATAGTCATTGTAGTATAGGATCAAAACTATAGTAACTCAAATGTTTTGAATGATAATTTATTTTATAATAAACCAATGGTATTAGGTATTATTTTTATAATAAATTAAAATTGTACAATATATTAATGATAATCAAGGTAATACTAAACTATGTTTCCTATGGAGCATCTAGACATAATATATAATTACAATATATTTAGAAAATTCTTATTTAATTATAATGAAATGAAACAACTAATCAATAATCAATGATAGGACAATTAATTATTAGTAAATTGATATATTAATAAATTATTTATATTAATGTTTTAATTATAATGAAAATACTGATAATGAAGTCAAACCATGATGTTTGGATAAATTTTTTTAGACCAATCCTTTTGTGGATGTAGCCTAGTCTCCTTTTAGATGTTTCTTAATTATTGTAATTAATGAAATGTAGTATCCCTATATGTTGTTATCATTGAAAATAAATGATATTATCTAATTAATTATGATTTCAATAATTATTATATTGATTATCCCACAATGAATTATTTAGTTTTTTTTGTCAAAAATACCATGTAGAGGATGTAATCGTTTGATGATTTCTCGCAGTAAACCACTCTCCCAAAAGTTATTTTATATTATGTGAACATAATCATTGAGGGAATTATTTATATATACTGTATCGAATCTTGTTGGCTTTGATGGATATTATTTTTTTGAAAAAAATTGTTAATGATATAAAATATGATGGTTATAAAAAAAACACTAATAAAATTATAGTAACATTAATGCCCAATAGTATTACAAGTTTGGGATATAGTGAAATGAGGATAAATTCTTGAAACATGGGTAATATTTACATTGACGAATTTTATATGATAATGGATGAAGTATGATATAATAATATGCTCCCCAGGATTCATTAATAGATATGATTTCCCATATTTCATAATGATTACTTTTGGGAGGGATGAGCAACTGGCAAGGACCACCGTGGCATGAGAGTGAAAATATTGTGGGGAAATGGAATCAAGGATACATTTACACACACACATAGACACACACACCCACACACACACACACACAAATATATATATATATATATATATATATATCTATTTGTGTGTGTTTGTGTGATTATGTAGTCTATTACATGTCTATGTTTAATAGTGAGTGATCCATGTGTAGTATGGTATGTCATTAAAAATTCATAAAAAAATTCATAGTTATTTTTCATAATTAAAAGGAATTAATAAGAATTCTTAAAATTTACAATGTGAGTTTCTATAGATGATCATAATGGGTATACTTATACTATCAAACAATGTATATTTTAATAACTCTTATGGTCTTTAGGAGATGTTTTCAATAATTTCCATCACATCAATTCATGAAACAACAAAAAACCTGGTTTCATTTGATATGACAATACTTCTTTGGGTTTATCGGTCAGGATGATTGTTATTCAATAAGGATCAATAATTGTTTTTTTATTTGAGGCATGTATTATGGTCTATTTTGATAATATTTTTCATTAAATGAACATGGTGCTGGATTATTGTAATGTTATTCTAAACCATAAGCATGGGAGATATGGCATGATATATTTTAATGTTTTTTATAAGATACTCATGAAATTTTATTCAAATATTCATCCATATAAAGAGGAAAATGTTTGGAATTTTGATGTTATTCAGTATATATTATCCAAGATTTATAAAACACCATTTATATTGATGAAATTATTTGAGGTACAAGTAGATAGAGGTCATTGAGTGAATTTTAAGAAGAACTACATCCTCTAAAAAGGGTTACCCTTTATTATATTAATTGATCATATATTTGTAAGTATCATCATATTGTTCTATATAGATAAGGAGTATTTTGAATTAATAGAATCAATTATATCCCTATTCACATCATTAGTCTAGAGAATATAGTCCATAAACCAAATCCACTAGATATCACATAATTGCGAATTTATGTTGTTGTAAAATTAATAAATTGATAGATTTACATACCTTCCTCAAATTTCATTTTGGATCTAGCATCTCCCATATTTACTAGTAATTATTTTAAATATAATTTTAGTAATGAGTAACAACTATGATCTTTAGTTATTGATCAAATGGAAGGGGATGGTTTTGGATGAGAATATCATTTTCATACTCCTCAGTCCAAGAGATGGCATGAAAGGTGCATATATAGTGGTTTTTGTCATTAGAATAATAGAGGTCATGAAGATTACATTGGTCATTTCAATACAATTAATTTCATATTTATTGATGGGAAAAACGTATCAAACGTTACTATATGATAAATTTATTCTTGAGTGAATTTTTTTCATGATTCTATGTTCGTACACTTCTTTTTAAAACCTATAATAATCATTTTTTTTGTTTTTGTGGAATATAGTCCTCTAGTTAGATTATTATAACCTACCCTAATTGTATGTTGTGTTTTCCTATATGATGAATAAAGATTCCCTGAATTTTTTATGGAAAAATAATTATTCTGATTATTCTTTAACTATAAATGATGAAAAACATCATCATCCTCTGCATACATTGAATATGTTTGACATATGATATTATGTACTTTATTAGGATATGTATGTTATACTGTTATGTTGATAGATATCTTCTTGAGATTTATTGTGATAAAAATTCTATGATGGTGTGGATATATATTGAGTCATTATCATCCATTTTTTATGGGTTAATCTTATGTCCCATTGAGCCTTGTATGGTGTACTTTTGTAACATTATTGAAGATTACTCTGACATACTTGTAGATGTGGAAAAGAATATTCACCATTTATGTGAGTTAACTTTTGGGATAGATCAATGACTCAACTTCACTACAATTTCAAGTTATCCCATTTTTTAACCCTTATATTTTATTATAGAAACATATTCATGTTGATGGTCTCTTAGATAGATATATATTTCATCCTTCAGTCTTGCAACATGGTGTTCTAGTATTGTTTTGGTTGGAGTCAAATGTAATTATATTATTTTGTATTAATTACCATTAAATTATTCTATTGATTGAAAAGAACTATTATTTTCATTCATGGAGTAATTAATTTAAAATTTATTAAATGGTTCTAACTAGTTCATGATGATATATTTGTGTTTAAGAAATTATTGGAAATAGCTAGAGGTTTCATATGTGCTGATAATTTGTTTTATATTTCGATATCGAAATTATTATTTCATTGTAATATAATTAAATGTCAGGAATATTGTAGTTATCTTTATAGGTTTAGTGAATGTAGTGTTCCCTGAGTATCAGTATAAAAAATCTCTTACCAATGGTATGGAAAATTTTGGTATAAGTCTCAAAACTCTTTGTGTAACCAATGGTTGGTAGGGGTGTTCGGTTTCCTTTTGATGGTATAGACCTATAAAATTGGTTTTTGAAATATTATTGGTATAGGAAATAGGAAAAACCTATTACAATGGTTTTGGAAAATTGTTGGTATCGGTAATGAAAATAACTAAAAATAACATTTTATTGATCTTGATACAACTATTAATTTTTCAACGACCTATCCATTATGCTTAGAGGAATTTTGGGCACATAATTATATATATATATATATATAATTAAATTAACATTTGATGTTTTTAATTGTATTTCAAAAAAGAATCCATAAAATTATGGCTTCATATACCAATGGGTATGGCTAAACCATGGTATAGGGTGGACCTATATAAATCATTTATCAAAACCGTTGGAATAAAGTCTCTAAAAGGGACTAATATTGATGGTTCTGGCTAAAAAAATGGGTATATGTCTCTTAAAATGACCTATAACAACATTTTTTTTGGGAAAACACTTGGTTATAGGATCTCTAAAAGAAACATATACCAACATTTTTGGAAAAAAAACGTTGGTATATGGTCACTCAGTTGACTTATAAAAATGGTTTTTTTGAAAAAAATTGATATAGAATCTCAAAATGGTATTTATACAATTATTTTTGTCCTATAAATTTCTATTGGTATGTTCGTATTACAAAAATATATAGTAGTGACATCATATCATTCTTTGGGTCGATGGTGGACCATGCATAGCATATACAGACTATATTGTGAGGTCATAGGTGATAAAACATTTTAAGAACTTGTGAGATAATGAATTATTTTCATAATTGGATATTTTCTTGGGAAATATTTTCATCCAATTAGAGTTGTACTAGATAATTTAATAGGTAAATTAATTTATTAATTGGTATCCACAAATAAGTACTGATTTTTTATTATGTTTTCATGTTGGTAATTACCAAAGGTCAAAACAATAAATTGCATGAATTGCGACTCATATAAAAAATTTCACCAGACATGATCAGATTTTCTGCTGTACAGACCAATTATAGAGTAATTTCAGTGATTTTAATGAAAATAAAAGTCGTGATATTGTTGTTATATTACATTATGAGTGTGTTTTTATCAGTTAATTAAAACTCATCTAGTCTTAGTTTGGGTTGTGTGACAATATATCACATATTGTATATCTCTTATAGACTACAAAATTTATGTCCACAATAATTTGATTTCTCCACCCATAATCAAGGGATTATAATGGATTTTCATTAATATAGTTGAGGAATTATGTAATCAAAGAGATCAATATATTCTCCCTTTATCACATAAACCTATGGTAGGTCTTTTCATTACGCAATACGAATATATAGTAGAAATGCTCGAAATTTTTTTATATTATTTTTATTTCAAAATTTCATATAATTCAAAAAAGGGCAATTTCATGGATACGCTGTTAATATAGAAGGCTTGTAATGTTTTTGTGTGAGTGTTAGGAGGAATATAAATAGTGATGTATGATATGTTTGTAAATAATAATGACATGGGACCAGTTTATTGATGAATAATATTTAACATGATGTTATTGTAGTTATATTTTGAGGAGGTGGGGGAGGATCCCACGATGATAGATTTGAAGATTAAATCCCATGAGATATTGTAATTTATAGAGATTTTCTTGGGGAGTATTTTTTGGCTGATGATTATCAATAATTTTTTTAGGGGAGGTTAATTGTCCTATTGGTGATGTATTTTCTAATAATTTCACAAGTTTATTGGGATTCATTAGATCCAAAACCACTTTTTTAAAATCTATATAACTCATTATGATGGAAATTTTATTGGGTTCGAATTAAATGATAGGTTTCATAGAATATGTATCAATTTTTTGTAGAGGGTGATGACGAAGAATTGTGTTCCTAGTCATATCTTGAAAGTGATTTATTATTATCAATTGTTGTAAGAGAACATTTCTATGGACATAATCACCATGTCTCTATAATATCATGAAGGCTTTGATGCTATATTCTTGATCATGGACCATATTACAATGCCTGATATCTTCTTAGGAATCGAGTTGTTGTGATCGAAGGATATTTATTCATGGATATTTCAATATGTCATTGTGAGGATATATGGGTTTTATTTATGATCATATGTGAACATGAATCCTAGTTTATGTCATGGAATTTGACATTCAGTAACCATTCTTTTTGTTCTGAATTATTCTATTGGATTTCAACTCTTCTATACTCAGATGGTGAGGTAGAGGAGATTATCCAGTCATTATTGAACATATTAAACAAATGTATTCTATATTTTAGAGGGTTATAATAAATAATAATTCTATTAGTGTTGTATTTATAGAACAAAAATAAAAATATTAATAATTCTATGGCTTTGTTTCATTAAAAATATGATTAAATATTATGATTCTATTCACCTGGATCATGATTGGAGAGTTACCTTTTCTTAAGCCTTCATTATTATATATAATCATTGAAATGGTTCATAAAACCCATAATGGAATAAAAGATTCATGAGATAATATTATTTATTATGTTTAACATATGATCTAGAATATATAGTTAATGAATTGAAATCAGGTATTCTTAAATATATCTCATTATGAGAATCCATGTATGAGTCTTGGGGGTAAGTATTATGTCCCATCTGTTACACTCTTTGAGGATTTATTTTGGGATAGAGTTAATTCATATTTTTTAGAATATTCATTATAGATAATATAGATACATGATGTTTTACATTCAGATAACTTCATTGTTATCCTTACACTCAATATTTAAGCATCAATTATGGGATTGTGGATGTTGATGACGATGTGACAATTAGGGATGAGCCTTTTAAATCCTGGTCTATTAGGTGAAGGTGATGTGTGGGAATTCCATTTCCTTGGTCCATGTCATGAGTATCCGTGTTGGTTTGATTTTGATAATATTTAATCCATTGTAGAATATTTGAGGAAAATATACTAGGTTTTTTGATATATGAAATAAATTTAATGAAGTGTAACCTGATATAATTTTTTAGCTGGAAATTTAAGATGAATGATTATGAATTTTTTCCATTCAATATTAAAATTATATTCAATTCAATGAGAAATCAATATTAGGTACCACACATGGTAGTTTTTTAAACAAATGTTTCCATATTTTCTAGGTTCCCTATTAATTCAAAATTAAAATAAATTTTAGAGTAAACTAATATAGGGGAATATATTTCTATATTAGTCAATATTTTGGTTCATGAGCCCTGGATTTATATATATGGATTTTTTATGTTATATAATGTATAAAAATTATTCCTAGACAGAATGTGTACCGCCACTATATATTATGGGTAATTTTGTTGATTTTGTGAATCTAGCTAATTTTTATGGTTTTGGGGAATTATTATTTATGATTTCCTATTCATGGGGATTTTTATATTTAAATTCTATTTTAGGTGGGGGGAAGGGTTTAAACAAATTGTGAGGTGCTTTGTCATTCCCATGAACCATAAAGGGTAGGTTGGCTATTTTAGGACTATGTTTTGTAGTTTGGTGTTTCAGATGGACTTCTGATACTAGGGTGGTCCTTGAGGAGACACGAACATAGATAATCCATATATTAATATTATTAAACTATTTATTCCTTCATTGATAGAAATTTTGGATCAAAACAATATAATGGAATTCATGAGGCATGTGGAGTTCAATATTTATTCACCCTTCCATGGGAGAATTCATTGTGATGTGTGGGTGGAATTTTGTTTAATTAAAAAATATAAATTATAAACATAAGAGAAAATAGGGCCATAAAATTTTTTATGTTTCCATATGAACATAAATTATAATAACCGTAAAATGATGAAAACTATTTGGGTCTTAACCTTGATTTATGACAATTACAAAAAATTATTGATATTTGAGTGGAATCATAAATTAGATATGTTCAAGATAGTCATAATAAAAACAATATCAGTGATTACTAAACAACAGATGGCCACCAAACATTAATAACCTAAACCTTTTAATTTTTAATATGATCTAATTTATTAAAAATCCAATTATTATTAAATTTTAAATTATTTCTAAAATGAAATAATTTTTACTAAGAAAACCCAATTTTAAATATATCACCAACTCTATATAAAAGATAAAATAGAAAAAAATTTATGATTCATTATATAAAATTTCTATAATGATTACATTATGGATTTCGATATTATAATTAAAAGAAAATTTCATATTTTATGTTTTAAATAGTAAAATATGATAACTAATTGTGAAATATGGTTAATATGGAATTGTATATAAGTAATTATGACTAAACTAATCTATTTCATATATTTTTTCTTATTTTATCACTAACCTGTATAAGGTGGTGTTGTGTGAGGTTCCCGTTAATTGTGTTGGGATTTGGAGAACCAAATATATTATAAATTAAAAATTAATATTATGTAATAAATATATACTCAACACATAGAAACAAAAAAATGTTGTATTCTCATTAATCCTTCAACATATTCAGTGTCAAAATTTTATAAATATATTATAGAGTCTCTCCCATTTCAAAATCAATAATAATGATGATATTTTTTGTATTTTTTATAGGATATGAATCACTATTTATGAAAGGGTATGTTTTCTATAAATATTTGATTCATAGTGACATTTCCATAGAATCAACCTTTTAAATTTCAATTTTTATATTTATTATTTTTAATACTATATTTATTTCTATTATACAAAAAAAATTATATTCATCTGATACACTATTTGAATAATATAAAACTACACCCATAATAAAAATAAAATTTTAGCATATTATAATAGTTATGAAATTTTATAGAATTATATAATAATATACTCCAGTATTTGTATTTAATATGGTTATTGGTTGGTTATTTTATTAATAATATAAGAAATTTGATAGGAAATTTTGATAGAGATTGTAACACCCCAGGTAAATAAAGAATATGACATTTTTATATTTATCCATATTTGTGAATAAAATATTAATATTACTTTAAAGGGTATTCTATGCTCGATGGCATACCCAACACGCAACAACGAGTTTCTTGAGAATCTTACGTTCCACTCAAATAATAAAATAATATTATTTTAAATAGTAGTTAATGCCTAGCTATTGTAATGGAGGGAATGAACAGAACTAACTACAAAATGATTATATATTTTTGTCAAATATTTTTACTTTTTACAATAAATTTTAGAGGATTAAAAATGCAAATGAATCCAATTTTAAGCGTAAACATTCTAATATTCTTTAAAAGGTCGATTAACAGCCTTTTGATGGAGACCCTCTTTTAAAACCACTTTTTTAAAATTTAATGTGTTATATTTGAAAAAATAAAATTCTTCTTTAGAATCGGGACATAAAATTTTACATTGTGTAAATTTTTGGTATTTTTCCGAAAAAGTTCAATATTTAATGAATAGTGAAAAATGTTGTATTTTAATTCAAAAACTCTTTTAATATAATTTATTTAAATGATTAGCTTATATTTTTAATTGGTTTTAAAGTGAAATTAGAATATATTTTTACAATTTAATCCAATAGTGGTCGTTGGAATTAATTTTACTTTGAAATCGGACTTAAACTAGTGTCAATCTTTTGATACATTTTGTTTCATAAAAACACGCTATATGTTTTGACAGCGGGAATTAATTATTAAATTAATTAATTCAACTTATATGTTTTGAGTTTTTTAAAATAGAAATAATTTTTTAATTTGGAATATCAAATATAGATTAGGGTGTACTTTTGGTAATTTTCTGAAAAATGTCAATTTTTTATGAATAGTGAAACCACTAAGTGGTACTTATAAAAACCAATTTTCCATTTAAATGAAATTTTTCCATCTTTGTGTTATGAATTTCAAAAATCCGACATACATGGTTGTCATTAAGAATTAAAATGTTGTTCAATGGGATTAAAATTATTTTTTGGTGAATAGAAACATATTAAGTTTTTAATCGCAATTAGAGGTAATTAGTGTAGTTTAAGGTAAGAATAATGTGTTAATAAAATGAAATGACCTAGAAACATGTCCTATTCTCACTAGATGTGTCATATCCTACCAATACAATCCATGGGTCAACTTGGGGACCCCATGGAGCCACTTTGGTTGGAAAATGACATAAATATCTTTTTAATTAATGTTAAAGTAAAAATGACACAAACATGAAATGTTTTACTAAAAAAATTTTTACATGGGGTTATACAAGTAATATTTTTGACTATAAATAATCAATGGAAAGAAAAAAAGATTTCCTACATCATAGTATTTTTTTAATATATTTTAGACATTAAATAAATTAAAATATTTATGACATCATCATGATGCAGCGATGGCCTCATTATTTAACAATTTATATAAAATGGAATGATAATGTAAAATATAAGACCAACACATGTCCAAAACCTATTGGATGGGTGGATTTCTAACCCTTATCACCTTATCCTAGAAAAACATCAATTTGGGACCATTAATATCCGAAACTCATTCTAAAATAATGTATCATTTCCTTACATTCCAAGAGTGCCCCTCCTCTCCTCTTATGGAAGGCCCCCACCTCTACCTCCTTACCCACACTTCCAAAGACTTTGGCTCGGCCAACCCCTGCCCATTTTGTCTCTTTACATCCCTATCTAACTCCTTGAAGCCTCACATTGGGAAGAAGTCTTCCCAAGTAAGCCTTTGAGCTCAAACCAAAGGGAGTTACCCGATTTTAAGGTAATGTCTTCACTTGTGTCCTTTTGTTTTATTTTGCTTCTCCAACCCTCTAAAATTTTTTTATTAATTTATTTTGTAACAAGTAGAGTATTTAATATATAATAGGATGTTGTTATAAGAAGGATTCGAGCTACACTTACACACACCTTCGTCTAATGGTTAAAGAACATACTGTTTCTGTGGTTGGCGATTTTCTGCCTCACGAAATGATGATTGTTCAATATTCAACTAACACCTTTAAAGGTGTACATTATGATGTCACTATATTTTATATATGATATATATGGTATTTATGTTTTCTATATGGTCTTTTATTTTATATTTAAACCATACCTTTATTCTTTTCATGTTGTGTAAATGCGATAATTTCATATGAGGAAGTGTGGACTACCGCCCCCTCGAGTGATGTGAATCATACATGCAATACATGGAACATATAAAGAATGCAATTAATGATCATATGTGACATATATAACATATATATTATACTGGAATTATAATATATATATATATCATTTATTTTTCATTCCTTTAATATGATAAAGAAAAAAATGAATATAGCATTCATGCGTACGTACGGCCTACCCTCTCCATGAACGTTGCTTTTCGTTTTTATCTCCAAATGATATGGAATAGTATAAAATTAACATTTACTGGATATATATGATATTTTAATCATTAATAATATTCTGGAAATTATTTACTAATAACTACATGGACAATCATTTTTCATACAAGTTCATTTTTGACTCATGTACCAAACATCGGCAAAAACGTCTGATGTGAACTAACATTATTAAAAAAATTATTATAACATTATAATATGTGATATTAACTGAATAATAATCTTTAAAGGATTTACTTAGGCAATTATAAATTGACCAAAGTTTATTATTCCGGAATATAAATAAATGAACAAGACAAGTTGGACCCGAGGTAAGGGATTATACTCCTCTCTTTCTTTTTAAGTACAATCTTTTATGTCATTCCTTTTAAAGCTCATCTTTCTTGTTTTTGGGATGATAGTATCAAGGATGAGTCGAGAAATAATACATGTTTTATTTTAAATATGTTTCCGTTGATGGGAAAAATGAATACTGTCTTTTATGTAACCACTTTGCTTAAATGTGGAATGCAATGCAAGTTTCATGATCTAATTCTCTAAAACTCTAAACCTCAAAAGATCCTCAATGTGTAATCTTGTAATAACTCAAGATTAAGTAAGGTTTATGGCTGGGGCCTTGTAGTTGGTATCAGAGGTCGGTTTAGATAAATTTAGAGGTTAGGGTATTCCCTAAGCATAAGTGACAGAACCATAATGGATAGGATTTCAGAAAGAGTCCTAGTTTTAGATAAAGTGAATGAGTATGTATATCTTAGTGGTTATCTCCATCATTAGTACATGATGGTTTTGTTGATATACTCACATTGACATTTCTGTTTTACTGAATGGATGGATCTAGCAGGCATCAAAGTGACAATAGGTTTGAAAAAAATTGTGGTGGTTCTCTGATTAAGTGACTGGATGAAATGAGGTATTCAATGTGGAAACTCATGGTTGTTATAAACCAACTATAAAGGAGTCATGATCAACTACTTGAACCTTGGTATGTTCTGTAATGCATCATGTATGAGATTACCAATCGATGTGGAAGTTCAGGTAATAATTATAAAGGTAGCCATTATGGTTTATATGATCCTTACTTTTGAGGTAATTATGGGTTATTATATGTAATGATGGAAAATGAAAGGCGTGAGATAAACATGAGGTTAAAATATGTTATGATTATTTTTGAAGATTTTATCTTGTTTTGGGGAATGTTTTGAGAATTATACAGTTTTGGAAAAAGGACAACACAGAGACTGTGTGACAACCCGTCACGTCGGAAAAAGCTGCGGGAATCGTACCCACAACCAAAGTGCGACTGGTATTTATCACCTACCACTGGACTACGTGAAGTCCCTGGTTAGTTTGACTGATTCTTTTTAGTTAGATGATTTTATGAATTAAGAGTAAGCTGATTTTGGGTTATCTATGGAAATTTATTAACCTATCATGGAGGATATGTGATTAGGTTAATTACTTTTCAATACAAGACTTTAAGAGTAACTGATGTTATTTCGAGATAGGTGTTAATTTGTAACTTGGAAGACTATGCGACTAAATCCTTCAAATATTTGGATTTCAATATTTGTTTGGTTTACTTTGAAGTATTTTATGCACAATTTGTTTATCGAATGGTGCTCGTTGAACTTTGGGTTTTGTTGGACAAATTTTGGAGATTAAGAATAGATTTTCTTTTTATAAAGGGTTATCCTTTTCTGTATTATCTGATCTTGTACTAACCTTTTTGGTTTTGGTTAGAGTCTAAATACATGGTAAGTATATAGTTCTCTTTTGTGGATTAGGTGATTCTCTAGAAGTTTATAATAGTACTCTTAATGTGACCAAGTCTTCCTAAATTCTCGTCTTCTAGAGAAAATATGTTTTTGTGTAAGGAATCTAATAAAAGTTGAAAGTCAACATGATAAGTGATTATGATTCCTTATGAATAAATTCCTCAATAAAAAGTAACATAAAACAAAAATTTTGTCTATTAACATTTCCTACTGGGGAATCGAATAACATTTAACCCATCACATGTTTGTGATTTTCTTGTGGTTAACTTTCTCTTAAACATGTTTTCTATCACTCTCCATAAGAATATGACCCTATGTTTTCTCCTCCATTTCCATGTTTTCATACATGGAATCCTAGTATGGGTTAACTCGGGTGACCTCTGTACTTATATTTCTTTATTTTAAAGTGATTGTTTTACCGACTCTTATTCCGATGTGGGACTTTCATGGATGTTTCCAAGCTCAATTTTAAAATTGTGAGGATGCAATTCCCAAAAGGGGGGAAGGATGTAACACCACAGGTAAATAAAGAATATGAAATTTTTATATTTATCCATATTTGTGAATAAGATATTAATATTACTTTAAAGTGGGTTATATGCTCGATGGCGTACCCAGCACGCAACAACGAGTTTCTTGGGAATCTTACATTGCACTTTAATAGTAAACTAATATTATTTTAAATTGTAGTTAATGCCTAGTCGTTGTAATGGAAGGAATGAACCGAACTAACTACAAAATGATTATATATGTTTGTCAAATATTTTTAATTTTTACAATAAATGTTAGAGGATTAAAAATGCAAATGAATCCAATTTTAAGCGTAAAAATTCTAATATTCATTAAAAGGTCGATTAACCACCTTTTGATGGAGAAACTCTTTTAAATCCACTTTTTGACAATTTTATGTGTTATATTTGAGAAAGTATAATTCTCCTTTATAATCGGGACATGAAAATTTACTTTGTGTAAATTTTTTGGTATTATTCCGAAAAAGTTCAATTTTTAATTAATAGTGAAAAATGTTTTATTTTAATTCAAAACCACTTTTAATGTAATTTATTTATATTATTATATTGTCTTTTGAATTGGTTTTAAAGTTAAATTAGAATATATTTTTACCATTTAATCCAATAGTGGTTGTTGGAATTAATTTCACTTTGAAATCGGACTTAAACTAGTGTCAATCTTTTGATACATTTTTTTTCATAAAAACACTATTTGTTTTGACAGCGGTAATTAATTATTAAATTAATTAATTCAACTTATATGATTTTAATTTTGTAAAATAGACATAATTTTTGAATTTGGAATATCAAATATAGCTTAGAGAGATCTTTTGGTAATTTTCTGAAAACCTTCAATTTTTGATGAATAGTGAAACCACTAAGTGGTACTTATAAAAACTGATTTTCTGTTTAAATGATATTTTGCCATCTTTGTGTTTTGAATTTCAAAAATCCGACATACAGGGTTGTCATTAAGAAGAAAAATGCGGTTCAATGGGATTAAATTAATTTTTTGTGAATAGTAACTTATTAAGTTTTTAATCGCGATTAGAGGTAATTAGTGTAGTTAAAGGTAAGAATAATGTTTTAATAAAATTAAATGACCTAGACACATGTCCTACCCTCATTGTATGTGTCATGGCCGACCAAAAAAATCCATGGGTCAACTTGGGGACCCCATGGAGCCACTTTGGTTGGAAAATGACATAAATATCTTTTTATTTAATGTTAAAGTAAAAAATGACACAAACATGAGATGTTTTACTAAAACAATTTTTACATGGGGTTATACAAGTCATATTTTTGACTATAAATAATCAATAGAAATCTAAAAATATTTCCTACATCATAGTATTTTTTTATAATTTTTTTACATTAAATAAATTAAATAATTTATGACATCATGATGATGTAGCGATGACCTCATTATGTAATGATTTAATTAAAATTGAATTATAATGTAAAATATAAGACCTACACATGTCCAAAACCTATTTTATGGGTGGACTTCGAACCATTATCACATTAGCCTCGAAAAACATTAATGTGGGACCATTAATATCCGAAGCCCATTCTAAAATAATGTAACATTTCCTTACTTTACAAGAGTGTCCCTCCTCTCCTCTGATAAAAGGCCCCCATCTCTACCTCCATACCCACACTTCCAAAGCCTTTGGATCAGCCAAACCCTACCCATTTTTTCTCTCCACATCCCTCTCTAACTCCATGAAGACTCACTTTGGGCAGAAGTCTTCCCAAGGAAGCCTTTGAGCTCAAACTAAAGGGAGTTACCCAATTTTAAGGTAATGTCTTCACTTTTGTCCTTTTGTTTTATTTTGCTTCTCCAACCCCCTAAACTCTTTTAATTCATTTAATATATAAAAACTTCAGTATCTTCAATATACTAGAATGTTTTCATAAGAATTAATCGAGCTACACTTACACACACCTTCATCTAATGGTTAATGAACATACTGTTCTTGTGGTTGGTGATTTTCTGCCTCACGAAACGATAATGGTTTAATATTCTTTTAACACCTTTAAAGGTGGCCATTATGATGTCACTGTATTTCATATATTATATATACGGTATTTATGTTTACAATATGCTTCATTATTTAATATTTAAACCATACCTTTATTCTTTTCTTGTTGTGTAAATGTGATAATTTCATATGAGGAAGTGTGGACTACTGCCCCCTCAAGTGATGTGACTCGTACATGCAATACATGGAACGTATAAATAATGAAATTAATGATCATATGTGACCTATATAACATATATATTATACTGGAATTATAATATATATATATATATTATTTATTTTTAATTCCGTTAATATGACAAAGAAAAAATGAAAGTAGCGTTCATGCGTACGTACGGCCTACCGTCTCCATGAACAGTGCTTTTCGTTTTTATCTCCAAATGATATGGAATAGTATAAAATGAATATGTACTGGATATATATGATATTTTAATCATTAATACTATTCTAGAAATTACTTACTTTTAACTACATGGACAATCATTTTTCAAACAAGTTCATTTTTGACTCATGTACCAAAAATTGGCAAAAACGTCTGGTATGAACTAACATTATTAAACAATTATTATAACATTATAATATGTTTTATGAACTGAATAATAATCTTTAAAGGAGGTATTTATTAAATTATAAATTGACCAATGTTTATTATTCAGGAATATAAAGAAACGAACAAGACAAGTTGGACCCGAGGTAAGGGATCATACTCCTCTCTTTCTTTTTAAGTACACTCTTTTATGTCATTCCTTTTAAAGCTCATATTTCTTGTTATTGGGATGATAGTGTCAAGGATGTGTCATGAAAGAATCCATGTTTTTTTAAATATGTTTACATTGATGGGAAAAATGAATACTGTCTTTTATGTAACCACTTTGCTTAAATGTAGAATGTAATGCATGTTTCATGATCTAATTCTCTAAAACTCTAAACCTGAAAAGATCCTCAATGTGTAATCTTGTATTAACTCAATATTATTTATGTTTTAAGGCTGGGTCCTTATATAGGTACAACTAGGGTGGCCATAAATTGGTCCCCTATTGATTATATATTATTAGAGGATAATTTCACTATTGGTAAAAACAATACTGTTTAGGATGGTAATCCTAAAAGATAATATATATCCTAATTTCATATTAATAATTTCTGACTAAATATATTATTTCATTTTTTCTCTAGTGATTCAATTGATATACTTATTTTTTATATACATTGATCATCTTAATCATTGTATGTTCTAGATAAATATATTTATTAATTCTTCCCTAGATAAGAGTTTCTGTTTTACCATTGTGAAACTCAACATATAATTAAAATTTATATTATGAATAACTTTTAAATCCTTATTAAAGAATTTATTGGTGAATAAAATATTCATTTTTATATAATTATTTACTCAATATATACATACATTATAATTTAAATTTCCTTGAGAAATTATGATATACACCTTTATGTTGTCCATTCTATATAATTATTCAATTTATTATTATGATATTTTTTAATATCATAGAATTTTATAGGATTTTACATGATGACTGTAGATTTTAATTATTATTTTGTTAAATACACATGTATATTTCATTAGATCTACTATAGATTAAAGATATAATATATAACATTTATGTATTTGACATGGAATATGTCCTTGAATATGTTGTTCTGATATCTAAATAATTGATTTCCCATCATTTCAATCATTATTTGATTAGAATATTTTTTCATTATTGTAATCCTTTTATATTAATGGGTTAATTTATAATTTTCTATTACTTGATATTTCCTCATATGATTATATATTACCCATATAATAATTATACTATTTTAATGGAATTTTTATTAAAATATTAATTATCCATGACGGGGAATTTGAGCTCACACATTCCTTTTTTATCCATTACCAGATGTGGTGAAATGGAATAATTTTTTTTCCTCACTAGTGATATAATAATGTAAGAATTACTACCATAAGAATTATATAAATTGATTTTATTATAGGTAGTATTTTTGTTTTTGAGTCATAATACACCCTAAACAATTATCTTGTGAATTTAATCACTTTTAATTGAATGACCACATAATAATTGAATGATTCCTCTTATAAGGATCAACATTACACATGTGGTACAACATATGTGGTTTTATAGGACATGATTGTAAATTAAATAACAAGACCAAAACATGAGAAAAAATCGATTTAATTTATGTTTAGATCAATAAATCATAATAATTATTATATTTTTATTCTATTCTATGTTACAAGTCTTATGATTTTTTATTATATTATAAAATATTTATAAAAAAAATTCATTTTAAAATACCTAATGAATAAATTTTAAACTATATATATTATAATACTTCTCAAAAATATTCATACACATCATATGTTCCCCAAACCTTATAAGGTCGTCCTCTGAACCGGTGATCGATGAGGACCATAACATGGCTAGAATGGTGTTACCAATACTTACAGAATAGCACATGTTCCCATGAATCATAAAATAATCTTGGTAATGATTTAAACGAATATATAATAATAAAACAACCAAAAAAATAATTAAGAGAACAGGAATAATTAACCAATAATGCCTTCAAAATATTTTAGATCTAGATTACAAGGATTTAAACCGACATAATAAATAGACACAAAAAAAATTTATAAATAAAAACTCAAAAACAAACACCAAGAAAGGGTAATGACCGTCAAGAAACCTCTACAACACTACACCAAGAATACTTCTAGAAACCTAACCAACCATCTCCATACACATTTCATTTAATTATGTCAAACATTTTCAAGTCTACATACTCCCAAAGTTGTAAGTATGGTGTCAGCCTAATCCCATAATAATTCCACCACATAAATGATACAATGTAACTAACATTATATGTTAAACTTATTTCATTATTTTACACAAAGTATATACAAGAAACAATTTGATGGAAAACAATTTTATGTGAAATTTTTTTAACAAAAACAATTTTTATTGGAACACACTGGCTTATGAAAATTTAAAAATATTTACTACCTTATTCCAATGGTAGGTGTAATATATAGAATGTGATATAATATTAGGAAAACCCCCTAGGAACTAGCTTGTAGTGGAACCCAAGGAAAAATGTATCTCCATGAAATGTTCTATATAAACCATGACCAATAGATTTCTCTTGAAGAAGACTCTATATAAGAGAAATATCCAATGTTATAGTGGAATCAAGTCATATTACATTTATAATTAATGTGTTCATTGTTAATCTCTATAAGTGAAACTAGACCATGTCCACATATGAATCACTAGTATAGTAGTCATAGTCTGCCCACATACATACTCGCGATTCCATGTGTGATAAAAAAAAATTACAAATCAAATAAAAAAAATTGGGAATAAAAATTACACATTAAATACATACTCACACTAAAAAATTCCCAAACATGATTTACAGAACATATAGAACTCAATAAACCTACTGGAAAATTTAAAAAATAATTTTCATGAAAACCAGAAGAAAATTCCAACCAAATATCTACTAAAATTATTCATTTAAAACATACCTCTCAGAAATTCCACACTAAAATATTATTTTAATACCATACATAATATAATAAATGGATTTCATAATTTATCAAATCACAGCATGTGAAACAAAAAGAGTTTACACTTGAAAAAAAATTCTAGTAAATGTGAAACTTTGAAATCAAACAGACAATTAATCCTTTTCAAATCCACTTTAACACCTTCTATAATGATCAAGAATAAGGATAAATTAATCATGGATGAAAAATAAATTATCTAATTAATGTTTAAACATTTAACCACCAACCTTTGATGTCAAAAATCCCAAATATTAGTGTGAAAATTCAACCACACCTCAACCACACCACAAGCAATCACGATCAAACCCTAATCCATAATATTGAACCCAAAAACTGAAAATTAAAACCATGGAATGAAACCCTAGCCGATAGAAAAATGGAACCCCACGAAATAGAGGACCAAACCAAAAAAGAAGGAAGAGAAATGGGAGAACTGGTTATCTTAAGAACCACTGAGTTTCCTCAAAAAATTCCTCTTCAAAATGGGTTACCATAGGTGATTGGGAAATTATGGAAGAAAATATTGTGGTGGTAAAAAAGGTTATATGAGGGGTTAAATATACCAATAGAAAACATGGTGAAAAATATATTTAATTTTATGAGATGGTTGAATGGTTTTCCTTAAATGTTTAATAAACCATTTGGAAATAGTGGACATTATTTTTAAAGAGTGCACAACTACCTAGGTCGCGGTGCATGGTTGATTGGTAGGTGTGTGTTAGGTTCTACCTTCTACTGCATGGTTACGTGGGATGGGCTCATAGATTACACTAATTATGAACCAACCATGTGTCATGGTCTTCCCACCCTAAAACTACTATTTACCTCCAATATTTAGAAGGGAACCTTATGGAAAAATAGTCTATATATTTAAAGGAAACAGTACCTAAAACAATGGGATGAATTTGACAATTCCCCCGCCATGATACAATTCCTCCCTTGAAAATTCAACTCAATGTTTGATGGGAGAATTGGAACAAATACTATTGTTCAACTGTTTTCCTCAGAATCCGGGGATGACCGCCTTGATGGGAGGTTCAAACGTTCCGATCGGTTTCTAACGGGTTTGTTCGTAGAACCGGAAATATCCAATGATTCCACATCCATTCAGACCTACTTTCCAAATGTAGGTGCTCATTAGTTTATGGACTGATGAGGCTTAGGAATTTGCATTAGTTGAGAGGATGGGAGGTCGGACTCATCACACCTTTTTGAGGGTAATTATTGTCTACTCCGGGACTCTCTTTATAGATTTAAGTTATGTTCAGGAATCCTTATTGCATTACCAAGTATAAAATGAGATTTCCTTCAGATCTTACAATCAATGATCAAATATGTAGAAAATTTAGAGAATCATTTATATGTATTTGAGGTTCTTCATCGATAGAGAATCATCTGTATTTATTAGAGATTTTTGGTCAATGGTACCCTTCGACACATTAATATAGAAGTCTGTTGGACATTATGATGACAATGCTGGTTTTAAAGCCACTCAGTGGGGAACTTGATGTTTATTGTCATTCAGAAGGACATGGATTATTTTAGAGTTGGGATCAAACCCGTAGACGGGCTACCTATGTATCCTTTGTTTAGAAAAGGAATCAGAACCCATGTAGTTCGAGTAAGGGAGTATGATGATTACGATTGATAGCTCAAATAAAGATGCCATAATTACTTTTACCCTCTAAGATCTTGTGAGTCATGATCGGTGTGAGAAACAAGAGGTATTGGTAAAAATTAGACAATTGGGCCATGAAAGATGCAATCATAAGAAATGATGTGGGACTTATGTATGTATGACTGCCTAGATAAATGAAGGTTATGATTTACTTTAGGGACGAAATCCAGGAACAGGTTCCATAAAGGTATATGTGCTTCATGGAGATTTTGAATGCTCTAACTTGGGGCTTATTCCTGAAAAGTAGGCCCGAATTAGGAGAATACATATGATTGGTTTTTACTATTAAAAAGGAATCCCATATCAAAGGTAAATTAGGACTAGTTAAGTGAAATTAAGACTGGGGCTTACTCCGGAAAAGGATGCCCAGGTCAAGGATTAAGTTTTGGGGCTTACTCCTGAGGAGGATGCCCAAATTAGGGGACTGGGGCTTACTCCTAAGGAGGATTCTCAGATTTGGGAAATTTAAGAATTGGGGCTTACTCCTAAGGAAGATTACCAAGTTAAGAATTATGATTGGGGATTACTCCTAAGGAGGATGCCCAAACTTGAGACTGGGGCTTACTCATGAAAAGGAAGCCCAGGTTAGGGGATATGGGGCTTACTCTTAAGAGGATTCCAAAAATTTAGAGGACTTATGATTGGGGATTATTCTTAAAAAGGAGACCCATGTTAAGGATTCTCTCATCTTAAAGGATGATGTTAAATGAATGAAATATCAATCTTTATTGACATAAATATGTGTAAATCACTAGGTTTTGAGAGATATTCCACAGAATTCTATTCAGATAATGAAGTCAAATCAAGAAATCATGGCATAAATGTCTTTGAAGAGTGTCTTAAAGACAGAATCTTGAATAAGAAATGTGTAATGGATTAAGAGGGGTGAAATGGGAAAGAAAGGCATCCAAAAAGGAAGGGGCGCGCAAGTCCTGCAAGGCGCACAGGTACTGTGTGGGCACATATGTCCTGTTCGCGCAGGTATACGCTTGCGCGACACGTTTGGTACTTTCGTGGTGTTCAACCAGAAGGGTAATACTTGAGAGACCTTTGTTTAAGGCCTTTAGAATCCTCTTGATGTTATTCCAGCAGAGGGGCGTGCATGTTCTATTGAAGGAGTAAGGCGGCGCGCAAGTGTGGCCATTTTCTTTAAGGGATGGCCACCTAGGCGCACATGTGTTGATGAGTTTCAACACTTAGGCCTTCCTCCCCCTCTTTATATCTTCCGTTCTAGGTAATAAATTACCTTAGAAGTGTTCAGGATGCTTTGAGAAGAGTCTAGGGCACCAGGAGCTCAAATCTATGTTTCTGGAAAAATTCCTCCCTAATGGGGGGCCCACGGGGTCTATTTATAGGTAGGAGAAGGCCTCGGGTGGTTTTCACATAGGTCGTTCCAGTCACATGCGTGACCATAATGCATCGCACAAGTGGACTTGCGCGACTATGAGGAAACTTGGGCGGTTTATGGGAAATCTTCTCCTTTTTCATCCCTTTGCCGATTTTCTGACATTTTCATCAAAGTATGAATCACTTTGTGCTAAGTAGTTTCCCTTTACATTCCTTTGGACATTGTGACAAACAAGGAGTGTCAACAATAGTCCCCCCCTCAGAGTTGGATTCGAAAGAAATGAGGATTTGACTATGAGGAAATCGAAGACATCCAAAAGGAAAGGTGGCGCACAAGTGTTGAGGGCGCAGAGGGCGGCGCCCAAGTGTGTATCGCGCAGGGCCTGGGCGCACTGGGTACGACGCGCAAGGTTCTGGTTGCGACAATAAATAGAGGGCCTCACTTCCGTACAAAGCATCCGGATTTCCGGACTTCACATCTTCGAGCTCTCACCGCACAAGTCACCTTAGCCGCGTAGGTTGTTCTGTTTTTCGGTGTTTCCTTGATGGCGCGCTGCTGTTAAGGTATCTTGACTTGAGTAGTGATACTTGCGCAACAACTACTTGTGCGACACATCTACACATGCACGCCATGTTTTAGACTTGCGTGCCAACTACTTGCGCGGCACATCTACACTTGCACGCCAAGTTTTAGACTTGCACGCCTTAATGCCTTTTCCATTTTTTTGGAAATCTTTCACAAATTTTAGGAAAAATCAACTTACTTAAGAGTTAATTATTCATCCTTTGTGTAGATTCAATGGTTCCTAAGGAAATTGGAATGACTGATGAACTGTCTAGCAAGCTGATTGATGATATGATGAACATAATTGGCCATGATTACTATGATATCTCTGACAGCACTCTCCTAGATTTGGCTATTTACTTGAAGAAACATCATATTAATTTCCCACAGAGCATCTATCTTCATCTATGTGGTCATGATCACCTGCAAGGAATCAATGTTCCAGATACAAAGAACTATACGTCTGAAATGCAGCTGCACCGCCACTTCTCCATTTCGGTTATGATGTGCATTAAGAGAAACAACAATGGTGTGAACTTTCAAATTCCTCTATGTAATTTCCTTGAAGATATGAAAATGGAAAACCAATGGGCTAAATTGTTTTTTGCTGCCGGTTGGTGGAGAGAAGACAAACATGGCAGTAGAGCAATATCTGAAAAGAGTACTCTCTCCAAATGGCTCTTTTCTTCCAATGCTCCATTCTCAAATCCATGTATCCATCTTCCAAGTCTCTTGGACAGAAATAGAGTCACTGTTTGACCAGTAGAAAAATTTTTCAAACCGCACTCAAGAACATCCTTTTACAATTGTTCCAAGAAGAGCTGGTATCATTGCATCTCTTATTGTACCCAGTTGAATGAATGAATTCCATGTGGTTGCTGATGAAGCTCGGGATGCTGTAAATCAAATGAAGAGCTATGTTGAAAGCCTATTGTAATTCTTGAAAAAGAGAAGAGACTCTAGTATTTGGATGTCCTTCTAACACTTGTTCATCAATGAAAAACACTTTCATCTTCAATCATTTTTTCTTGCATTCTCTTTTTATACATGTTTTAGATTTTACCTATGCCAATGGGGCTAGTAAGCATAGTTTTATTTTTTACTACGATTAATGTAAATAACCCTACAAACTTCAAACCTTTTAATTGATCAATGTTACCTAAATCATACAAAATGTATGTTTAGTGAGCTGGGAACTTGACTTTTATTCAGAGTTCCCTTGTCTTTTGTGGGTAGTTTAGAGTCATGCACGTTGGACATAAAAAAGGATAATTTTTAAGGTCAAAATATCTTTGACCGTAATGGATTAGAATTGACTCAATTCCGTGAAAATTCATCTGAAAACATATTACCATACACAATTATGAGGGAAAATATATAAGCTATGACTTAAGAATATTTGAATCTGAGGAATGATATGAAAAAGAGCTAAAAGTAATTAGAAGAAGTAGTTTCCAAGAATAAAGTTACCATTATTTAACAAACCCGTTAGGGGGTTGAATTATGCATGGACACCTAAGGGAATTGGATGTATAGTTAAATAAAATAGTATCTTTTGGCTAACATGTCTGTTATGTAGACTGTTTATGCAAGGCCACCTATGGACACGTGCTTCATAGTCAGGAAAAAGAACTCTCAGAAATTTACTTTCCTAGTGCTAAAGGACATTGAAAGTTTATGGAGATTCAAATCTCTCAAAGTATAGAGTTTTCTGTATGGAAAGAGTTACTTGAATATGGAAAAGATATTTCCAAACAAGATTATAGAAGAACTGGATGAATATCACTCCTACGAAGGTCTGACCCAAACTTAGGGAAGGAGAATATAAACCATAGAATTGAATACTTTCAGATCATGGAAAAGGATATGGGACAAATATGTTAAGGATGGATATTTTTTTCGGATCCCTACATACTGTTGTTTAAGACAAATAAGGACAAAAGAGGCATTTTTCCCACGAATGAAGTTACCACTATCCGAAAAACCCGTTGGGGGGCTGAATTATGCAGGGCCACCTAAGGGAATTTACTGCATAGTCAAATAATAGTATCTTTTGGCTGACAAGTCTATTATGTAGACTGCTTATGCAAGGCTGCCAATGGGCACGTGCTGCATAGTCAGAAAAAGGAACTCTCAGAAGTTTGAAATTTTTGTGACTAGAAGTCATGAAAAGGGTTATGAGGATCTGAAAATATTTAAGGTTATGATTATGAAACATAAAGATGGATATTGTTCAATGCATACAGAGATACACAGATCAATTCTAACCATAATCATGTTGTGGTTGGGTCCTGAATTGAAATGTTGGACTTCACTACGTATCCCATAATGATGATAATCAAGCCATACGTAGTTCTTAAACTACAGTTTAACGTCGTGTGGGACAAAAGGATTACAGATCTTAGTTTAGGGTCATAGAGCTTGGACCATTGTAAGAAATACACAATGTGTGTTTTCATGGGGACTTTTATGCCAAGGGTCTGAAAATGGAATTTGGGGTTAGGCCCAAAGACTTGGGGCTGGATACGAAGGACACTCGAACTTTCCTACGTATCCCATAAGGATGGGAATAAAGCCCACGTAGTTCTCAAAATAACCTCTGTACAAATTTGGTTCACACATGTGAAGGGTGAAAGGTGACTTTAGTGCAATGATTGTTTAACCCAAGAAAAAAGGTTCGGGCATTTACATGTATCCACATAGTCTTCAAAATGAAACATGATTAAAAAATCAATGAAAATAATGGTTCCCTCTCAGGTGAGGGTATCAAAGAAATTTGTAGTTTATTGTCATATTGGACAAAAGTGTTTTATAGTTTAACGTCGTATAATATGGACGAAAGTGAACCAATGTAAAGATATTGATTCTAAGGGCGGTTTCACGAATTAACATCGTATGAGATGGAGGTGAACCGATGTGAAGAGATTGGTTTTGGGATTGAACCTTTGGAGGATGCCATCATACCCAGCCTAGAAGGAAAGGATCAAAGTACATGTAGTTTAATTAAAGAATGAATTAATGATCAAGTTGTTCTTGGGGACAACGACCTAAAAAATGATGTTGGGACTTACACATGGTTAGTAGCCCAGAGAGAGTGTTATGGTTGAGGGTTTCTCTATGCTCACGTGAGTCATACTCGGTGTGAGAAACAAGAGGTAGCAATAACCTTAACAATACATAGTTTAACGTCATGTAGGACGTATGAAGGGACTATGTAGTTTAAAGTCTTACAGTAAGGACTATTGGTGCTGCACAGTTTAGTGTCATGTAGTAGGCATAAATGTACAGTTTAATGTCATGTAGGACATATCAGAAACTTTCTGTACAGTTTATCGTCATGTAGTTAGGACGATGGGGACAATATAGTATAATGTCATGTTGGATGATAGGGGGATTGTGCAGTTTAATGTCATGCACTGAGGAAAAAAGAGTACACCATTTGACGTCATGTTGGACGCATTGGGGATTTTTTTCACAGTTTAACGTCATGTTGGATGAAAATGAGATGATACAGTTTAGAGTCATGTTGGACGAAAGTGCGAATAGTTTATGGTCATATGAATGGACCGTGGATGGTGCAGTTTAATGTCATGCTGGACGGTGGTGTAGTTTAAGGTCATACTAGACCTTTGATGATTATTTAGTTTAATGTCTTTCTGGACATAAGGGGCTTTTATACAGTTTGGTGTCATGTAGTTAGGACGTCACAGTTTAACATCTTGCTGGACGTAAGGGACTTGCAAATAGTATAGGGTCATATGCATGGACCATTGATGATGCAGATTTAGGTCATACAAGACCTAGTTGCAGTTTTACGGTCATACATGACCATTTAGGGAACTTTTTCACAGTTTAGCGTCGTGTGGGACGAAAGTACAAATAGTTTAAGGTCATATGTATGGACCGTTGCTGTATAGTTTAATGTCATATAGAAAGGACGAAGTACAGTTTAATGTCATGTAAGACATATTAAAAGACTTTTTTATAGTTTAACATCATATAGCAAGGACGAACTGGTGCTGCACAGTTTAGTGTCATGTTACAGGGACATTCGTAATGTACTTTGCAGTTTATACAAAATACTTCTTCAAAAATCTGGCATTGGTTGGAGTAGTGTTGAGTTCTCCATCCATCGAGATTAATGAATAAGCTCCATTAGAGTAGACCCTATGTATTGAGTAAGGTCCTTCCCATTTTGGCTCAACCTTGGGAGGTTTTTTTCCTATTATCATTGGAGTTTTGGGAACTAATACCAATTCTCCCTGAGTGAATGAACGAAGACGAACTTTTTTGTCAAAATCTCATGCTATTCGATTCTGATAGATTTCCAAGTGTTGTAAAGTGAACAATCTTTTCTCATATAACTGTTCCAATTCATTCAATCGCTTTTGAGATTGCTCATATGTAGAGGATTGATCGCAAATGGATACTCTGAGCGAGGGTAGTGGATCTTCAATGGGAAAGACGGCTTCCGTTCCATATACCAATGAATATGGAGTTGACTGAGTTGCAGTGCGGGTGGTAGTCCGATAAGCCCATAATGCATGAACGATTTTATCAGGCCATGAACTCTTATCTTTGTCCATCATCTTTTGTAGTATATTTGAAAGAGTCTTGTTAAATTATTTTATCTTGCTGTTGTCCGCTGCATGATACCGAGATGAATGGTTGGATTTGATGTTGTATTCTTGATACAACTTCTTCACCTCGGATGAACAGAAGTTGGTGACATTGTCTGTTAATATGGTATGAGGGACATCAAATTTGGTAATGATGTTAGACATGATGAACCTAACAACACATTTAGAACTGACTTCCTTGAGTGGTATTGCCTCTGCCCATTTGGAAAAGAAGTCAGTAGCAGTAAGAATGTACTTAAACTGCTTGGCCGTAGTCGAAGGGTATGGTCCCACCACATCCATCCCCCATGTGGAAAATGGCCACGAGTATTTAGCTGTATGAAGCAACTATGGAGGTTGATGAATGAAGTTGGAATGTACATGGCATGAATGACACTTCTTTGTTAAATCAACACAATCTCGTATCATTGAAGGCCAAAATTATCCAAGCCTTTGAATTTGATCAGACAATCTATGTCCAGAGTTGTGGGCACCACAGACTCCTGCATGCACTTCTTTCATGACCGCCATTGTCTCTTCGCCATCAATGCATCTGAGGAGAACTACATCAAAATCACGTTTGTAGAGAATTTTCTCTAGGTGATCTGGGCTATCATAAATAGTAAAATTAACCACATGTCACCGGATTTGTTCTTTATCAGCTCTATCAGATGGAAGTGTTCCATTTTGAAGGAATTCCCTGATAGGTGACATTCATCCTGTAGTATGACCATACGGTTCCGGAATGGGACAAATTTCATTAATTTCCTCTGTTCTTATTCAAACATAAGGTGAAATTGCATGACAGTGGGAAATACTGATGGTTGTCTCGTCCCGATTTGGATCAACCAGAGCTGTGGCTATATTTTCCAGCACATCAGCTTGAGCATTTTGTGATCTTGGGACATAAGAAAATGTCAGTTCTGTAGGTAATTCCTCCATTAACTCTCTAACATAATCATTCAAAGGGAATAGTTCTTCTTTTCTGATGGCATAATCCCCATTGACTTGTTTGATTACTAGGTTTGAATCACCCTTCACCTTTATGTGATTCACTTGTGCTTGAAGCGCTAATTCCAAGTCTGCGATAAGATCTTGGTATTCGGATTCATTATCGGTACCAACTTCCCACAATAAGAAGGAATAAGGTAACACTGCCTTTTCTGGAGAAATGAGCACAATTCCTAAGCCAACGTTGTTGAAGTTAGGATTTTCCATTTTCCTCCCTGTTGGACTTCTGGAAGCACCATAATAATACATTTCCCAAGCCTTAGCACATTCTTGAATAGAGAAGACTTCCTCATCAGGGAGTTCAATATCTGAAGACGTGTCTTCCACTGAAGGATGTTTAACCAGAAAATCAGCCAGAGCTTGGCCCTTTATCGCCTTTTGAGACACATACTGAATGTCGAATTGCTGCAAAATAACTGCCCACCTTGCTAGACGTCCTGTAAGCATTGGACGACTAAGGATGAATTTGAATGGGTTATTGCGAGATACCAATTGGACCTCGTGATGTTGCAGGTAGTGTCTCAACTTCTGAACTGCAAAGATTAATTCCAGGCAGCACTTCTCAATACTTGAATACCGGGTTTCTGCTTCAAGCATGGTTCGACTGAGATAGTAGAGACTGTTTTCATTCCCAGCATAATTCTTTTGAGCAAGAAAGGCACCCAATGATCTCTCTAGAGCTATCACATAGAGGATAATTGGTCTTCCTTCAACATGTCGCATGAGTACCGGTGGACTCAAGAGGTATTTCTTGAGAATATCGAATGCTTATTGACATTATTCAGTCCACTGGTAAGTGACTCCCTTCTTCATCAATTTGGTGAAGGGTAAACTTTTTCCTTCCAAATTGGCTATGAAACACCGAATATAGGCTAAGTGTCCTTGAAGTCTTCTTAATTCTTTAAAATTTTGTGGAGGTGACATACCAAGGATTGACTTGGTCTTCTCAGGATCGACTTCAATACCATGATGGCGTAAAACAAAGCCGAGAAATTTTCCTGAGGTTACCCCAAAATCACATTTTAAGGGGTTCATCTTCAAATTATGTTGTCGAAGCTTGCAGAATATGACTTCCAAATCAGCCAAGTGACTATAACGTTGATCGGATTTAACTACCAAATCGTCTACATAGCATTCAACATACATCCCTAAGAAGGGTTTGAAGTTATGATGCATGGCACGCTGATAAGTTGCACCTGCATTCTTTAAGCCAAAGGGCATTACTCAGTAACAAAACACACCCTGAGGGGATCTGTGGGCTATTGATTCCTCATCTTCTGGGGCCATTCAGATCTGATTATATTCAGAATATCCATCCATGAAGGAAAGTGCTTCATAACCAGCTGTTGCATCAATTAGAAGTTCTGTAATCGGAACTGGGAAATCATCCTTAGGAAAATGCCGATTAAGATCTCTGAAATCGATGCAAACTCTATTTTGTCTATTATTTTTCTTTTCTGTGAGAATATTAGAGAACCATTTGGGATATTGTACTTCTCTGACAAAGATAGCTTTGATAAGATTATCCACTTCAGCTTCAATTTTGGAATCATAAGTTGGGTTTGTTCTTCTCGCGGCTTGCTTAAATCCTTGATGTTCTTCTGGTAAACCCAAATGATGAGTAGCAATATCAGGATCAAGACCGAGAATTTTTGTATAGTTACAAGAAAAAATATCTCTATTTCACTTTAGAAAATAAACATACATCTCTTGCTCTTCAAGGGTCATGGCCGCACTGATTAATGTGGGGCGTGGATCTTCCTTTGTACCCAGATTTATTTCTCTGAGTTCATCCACACTGGTAGAGATACCCTCTTCAAATAATAGAGGAGCATCTCTAAGATCTTTCTCTTCATCATCATCATGTTTTATATCTTCCGTGTCTACTTGCATAGAGGATGACACAACAGAATTTTCATGATCAGAAGAGATGTCAAAAGTTTCATATCTTGAAGAAGAAGCTTCAATTTCCGACCTGATTGATGATAAATGGTCTTCTTTGGGTAATAAAGAGGACATGATGGATTGAGAATCAACATAATTTTTCACCTATGATGTTTCTATAACTTCTTCTGGCCTAATTGGAGAAGTATAGACTTGTTGGATTTCAAGAGATGAAATGATGACATCACCATTTGTGATTTCATCACTGCTTGGTAGATTACCAATTTCTCCCATGTTGTCTCACTCGATTGCCGTAATAGAGATTATGGATCTTTCCATAAGAGTAATTTGATTTGAGTATACCTTGTGAATTTGACTGATAGGAAACACATAATCTATACTCACATGTGTAAATGGATTTAATGGAATTTTTTCCAAACCATATGGAGCATTAACTTTGGTAATCTCCTTTGTTATGGATTCCTCCCTTTGCTTCATGTGATAGAATTATGCCTCAATGTATTGAGACTCACATGTCTTGAACGAGGCCTTATCACCATACAATGTCCCAACTTGACCATCGAAACAATATTTGAGACATTGATGGTATGATGAAGGTATAGCTGCATGCTGATGTAGCCCGAGTCTTTCAAGAAAGATGTTGAAAGATGAGTCTTGATCAACAATCATGAAATCTGAATTGGATACAAGATCTCCAAAACGAGTTCTGAGTGTAACTTCGCCCAGTGGTTCTTGTTAATTTTTATCATATCCTTGTAACATCATGGTAGAAGGAGATAAATCAGATTCCGTGAGGCCCAATCGACGAAGTGTACGAATGGGCATGAGGTTGACTCCTGAACCATTGTCAATGAAAGCTCTTCGGACGTCTACACCATTGACCTTTCTAAATAAATACAAATATCTGATATGCCCATGCACAACATCATCTTCATCTTTATCAGTAAAAGATATTATTGAATGGAATTCTGTAGGATTATTCTCTATGTGATAGACTTCAGCTGCAACAATTTCAGTTTCAAACTACTGAGGACTTGACAAAGCCTCGATGAATGCTTCCCGAAGATCTTTTGGCAGATTCAAAGCATCCAGAATTGATAACATGGCTGGTACATTGACCAATTGTTTTAATATATCATACTTTTGATCCAGAGGTCTATGTTTCCCAACAAGAATATGTGGTTTAGAAGGTACATTGGAAGTAGATGCTTTGGAAGTTGATGCATCTTGTATTGGGATAGGACTTGGAAAATATTCCTGGTTTTGGAAGATTAGACCGATTAGATCAATTTACTTACTGAGAGGAAGAAGATTAAACCTTCAACCGGTCTTCCAAAATAACTGTTCCAGGACTGAATTTGCTATTGGTAGAAGAACATTCTTGTTCTTTCTGAGCTCACTGAAGGGCTCTACAACGAGTTTCTACTGTGTACACAGTTTTAGGAGGTGTAGAAATGGAATAGTGGCTTCTGAAAGATCCACGTCTTCCCCTATATCCTAAGCCCCTGGAACATCCTCTGATTCTTCTGTTTGATACAGGGAATTCAGGCTCATTGAAATCGAAACTGTGACTGGCATATGGATATGCTAATTTATTCATATTAACAGAACCTAAGATTAACTCTTCGTCTGATGAAGACTCTACCTGATTGTCCAGTTTAGGCTGTGCCGTTTGGTGGGGCGGTTCCCGTGGCATTGAAGTAGATGGCATGAATTCCACCAAAGTCAAAGACGAATTAGGCTTTGACACATACTCATCCTCTTCTAATTCTTTTTCATTAAATTAATCATGTTGTTTCTTTGAGGACATTCCATCTGACGAAGAGGGTTTTGCCGCAACATTCAAGGCAGAAGACACAATTGGTTTCCTTAATTGTGTTCGAAAAGTAGCATGTGTTCGATTGATTGTCTTTCTGACCAACCAATCATCATAATTTTGTGCATTTTTTCTTTTAACATCCTCCCATTCATCTTCCTCCTCTAGAACTGTAGCATTGACACATGCTACCTAGGCTGAGGAGCCTTTCAATGTAACATGTCCCGAGTCGACCATCTTTTGCAGGAGGTATTTGAAGACAAAACACTCATGGATGGGATGACCCAACATTTTATGAAAAGGGAAATAATTAAGATGGTCTTCATATCCTTTATTGTTTGGCCTCTTGGGCATTGGAAATTGAACCAAATTGTTTTATAGAGCTAAAATGAAATAACCATGAACATGTTCATTTAGGAAAGAGTATATTTTGCACTATAGATCCTCTAATTGTTTTAGTCTTTGATCTATTTGATCATTTGGTCGAAAAGTCCTTTTTTTTGCACTGAGAAGGTGGAGCCCTTCGAGACGATGAAGGTTTTGAGGTAGAAATAGGTAGAGGTGTTTGTTTGAGCATAACTATAGCAGTTTCTACTTTACCCATTTCCTTCCTGGAGATGATGGAATTACACGAGATTTTGCCTTAGCCTGTATAAGGGAATCTTAAATCTATTGATCGATTGAAGTAAGGTCTCGAAACCCTCCTATGTATTTCACAGGGATTAACGGCGTGCATAATTCGTCACGCAGATTAGCCACACAGATCGGCAACAATTCTTCTTGAGGGAGTGCTAAACTCAAGGAATATGTTAATCCTTTCTAGTGAGCAATGAAATCAGAGACTATTTCATTCTCCCTTTGCTTACATTTTATAAGATCAAAAATTGTTGTCTTTGGCAAAGTTGAGTTGAACTAAAGTAGGAATTTTTGGCGAAGATCCTCCCATCTGGTAATTGATCGGGATTGCAAGCTTGTATACCAAACAAAAGCTGGTCCTTGGAAGGTTTGCACGAAGCATCTGACTTTCACTGCTTCTTTCTGCTCTGGAGTTCCCATAATAGGATTGCAACAAGACACGTAATGCATCAAATGTTTTTCAGGATCGCCTATCCATTGAAAATAGGGAATACAGGGTTCCCAAAACTGGATGGAGGAGAAATTGAATCTACCCATTCAGGGTAAACTTTCTTTTCTGGTTGAACATGCGCACACTTCCCTTCCATAGTTTCTAACCGTGCTGTTAATGACTCAATAATAGTTATTAACTTTTGAGAAACATCCGGTTGAACTTGGACTTGGGTAGGTGCAATGACTAGAACTTGGACATATGTGGCGATTGGTGCTGCAACTGATGGTAGCACTGCCAACTGTTGGTGCACCTGACCCGTAGGATTAGACATGAGAGGGTGTACTGATAGAGGAAGATATTATTGATCCATCTCAGTAGCTGCAAAAAATTGCTTTGGCTAACTAACTCCAGCATGCTTAAGAAGAAGACTATTCTGAAGTAGTTCTGCATTCAACCTTCTTAATTCCTTCATTTCTTCCTCCTATTGTGCAAACCTCTACTCTTGTGAAATCGATTGACCTTCTCCAGAGGAAGGATATGTAACCTAGTTCTTTCCCTTACCTATGTTGGATCCTTTTCAGATAGGGGAAAGTGGGTTACTCGAAGGATTACATATGTTCTGATTAATCCTTTGACTTCGTGTATGCACACCTTCTTCATTTGTGTCAGTGAGTACATCTTCTTGAGCAGGAACCTCTTCATCTGAGTCCCCTGAGTGAGCCTCATCTGGTGGATCAACAACAACGACATTGATGACATTAATCGATGCATAATTCATCACATCCATTCTATCATCAATTCTATGATATTGTCTTCTTCCATGTCTTTGATGAGACATTTCCTTTTGTTGATTCGATCCCTTAGGAAATTCTTGACGAACCGCAATTTGGAGGGAATCTCCTGATAATTTGGCTCTTCGTTCCTCTTGAGGTTTCTTCCCCAATAGAGAAAAGACCGACTTTCTCTATGGAGGGGATTGATGATTTGAAAAAGTCCCCAGTCCAGTGGACTGGGGCTGTTCCTGCTGTTCTCGCTCAACTCTCTAAATCCTTTTTGTTGATTCTGAGGGTTGGTTTAAAAGAGTCCCCAGTCTGGCGAGCTGGGGTGATTCTTGACATGCTATGTCTAAGAATTTCTTGAAAGTCCTCATAATCTTGCGAACCTTAGTCCGTAAATTAGCTAGATGCATTAACCTGTATCTGCTTTTATCACCCGGTTCAAAAGACCATTGGATGATTTCTTACACTTCTGTCACTTTGTGGCGTGCTTTCTCCAAATGGGAGGCATGTTCAATATTCTCGTTTTCTTGATGCAAGAGCAATTAGACAACTTTTTCTCTGTATTCTTGATTTTGAGAGGAACTAGTTGAAGCATGTTCTTGTGAATGATTTTGATTACAAACAAATCCCATTTACTGTGGCCTGCCATGGGAAATAACATTTCATGAGACCATTTTCGGCAGGCTTTGCTGACTGGAGAGCACCATGAAATGTAGTTCTCCATGAACACCCCATCCTATCACACGTTTACTAGATGGGGCATTGGAAATTAACTGACACAATCTTCTTAGTGCGCCAAAGGATGAACATTGAAGGGATCTCTGCTGATTTTCAGCCTTCAGATATCGAGAGACTGATAGAGACGCCAAATCAATCTTACATTGTAACCCTTCTATTATCTTAAGATGATTTTTATATTCATCATAAGATAATACTTTATTTTTCAACTGACAAAGAGTTTTCCATATGTTGAGACGAATATCATGAATTTCATCTTCCGTCAACAAATCTGGAATATTATACTGAGAGTCAGCCAGAGGCCAAAAAATGACTGCCACTTCACCTTTCTCTAGTTGTTTACTCATATTCAGCATTTCATCATTATCATTTGATGAATATTCTTCTACAAGATTTGACCAGAGTTGGTGTTTCCTTGTTTCTTCATTAGGTTCAACAAGATTGGTAGAGAAATTATTGATCAAAATAAAAGATTCATGACTTAGGGGTGGTTCGGAGAAGGACCTACACCCTGGGATATCTTCTGATTGAGAAAGTATTTCACCTTCTAGTGATGAAGCTTCAGACATGAATGGTTTCGCATTTGCATGTGCCTCAAGATAAGAGGGCTTTCTCGGAACTACATTGTCTACTGGAGCATTTTCCAGGCAATGTGCATCACTACTACGGAGAGTACTTTCGTAGTGAAATTCATCATCATGGGGAGGACCATCATAATGGGTTATAGAAAAAGATGAGATCTCTTTCTCCTTGGTCTTCTGACCACAAAAAGGGTTCCTATGGCACTCATCAGAAGATGAAACTTCGAGATATACCGAATTGTCATGAAGCAAGCCTTCATGAGGAAGTGTATGTTGAAGACCTTCAGAATTAATGTTCCCACTATTGGGAACTGAGGGAGTAGAATCTTGAATTCCAACAAATAATTTTATGAGGGCTTCAAGATATCCAGCATCGATCAAGGCCTTGTTACTGATTGGATCTTGATCTCCTGATTGTACTGGGAATGTCTTTTTCTTAGACGCCTTCTTACTCACCTTGGAAACAACTTGTTGATGAAAGTGGATTCTCTAAGCAGGTGTATGTTCCTGATCATGAAAGATGGCCAGGTTAGGCTGACGATCTCTTCTCAAATCAGGTGTATGTACCTGACTTGGTCATCCGTATGATATGAGGGATTATACCCCATAACCCTCTTCGACTGGAACAGATGAGTGTGTCTGTTCCGGAGTGAATTGTTGATGTATCACTCCACTGGTAGGGAAAGATTTATGTGTCTTTCCCTGAGATGCCTCTAAAGTTGATATAATATCCTAGCAGGTATCCAGAATATGAGAAGGGATTTGCTTATGCTCTTTCACCATTGATAAAATTTTCTTGGTGACTTCAGCTACCGGAACGGGAATATACGTCCATTCCGGGCTCGAAGCAGGTGTGTGTGCCTACTCTTATCCTCCTTTTCCTGTCAGTGAATTCTGACAGTACTCATGTGTGGGAGAAGAGAGTTGAGTCTGCCTCCTATTTGTTGTCGGGGCTTTCCGACTAACTTCTCTGAATGCTACCAAGCGAGACTATTTGTAGGATTGATTAATACCAGCAGGTGTATGTGCCTGCTGATTGCACTTCGCCAAATGTGGATGAAGAGATCCATCATATGTAGTCAGACGATCCTGCTGACTAGCTGATGATTTATAAACATGTGTATGTTCCTGCCTATATTACTCCATCAGAATTTCCAGGCGGGATTGGCGTGATGCTACCAGACGAGTCTGCTGGACAGCGGGTTTAAAACGGGTAGGTGTATGTGCCTTCTCATTTCTTGCCACCATGTTAGGTTGGTGGACTTCTCCGAAGATGGAAGAGATGATAACATGCTAACTGTTGACCGCATTCCGCCTCTGGTGGTTCATCTTGCTTCTCGGGTTCGAGGAACCTGAGCCAAATGCCTGGAGTCGGTACCTTCATCATGATGAGGGTGCACCTTCGCACGAGTCTGGCGGTGATTGTTGGTGGGATCCCTCAGGAAGGACTCCTGTCTATTTGAATTAAGGTCCTGAGGGACCTGCTCATTCACCTCCCTAGAATAAGTGAGTGAGTGGTGATTGTGTTCCGGGGATAAAGACCCAAAACAGTTGGAGACGGTAGTCAGCATCACCTGCTTCTTGATCACTGGTCATCGTTGTCCAGTCGACCGATGTGAGTTGTCTACTTGGAGGGCTTTTCGGGCAGCCTCCAGGGTTGGGATGGTACTGTGTTGACGGTACTCCTTAACGAGCGCATTTGATACCCAGCGTTGAAGATGCTGAGTAGGTGATATCTTCCTTAGAGCAGACGATTATCCAGCAGGAGTAGCAGCAGTGGCATTTGCAGCAGCTGTATTCACAGGTGTGAACATGAGAGCATCCATTCTAGAAATACAGAAGATCTTAGAAAAAGAGTGCCTATTTGATCTAACAGATGTAATCATGATAAATTCATCTACTAAATCTTTTCGATGAGCACATATTTCAATGATTTTTTTGTTGTCCCTCTCATTGAGTTTTAAATAGCGGCCTAACAAATAGGTAAAACATCATTTTTACTTGGTTAAAGATTCACATCGGGTTCACCATTTTTTGTTTCCCTAGGAATCTTTGGATGACCGCCTTGATGGGAGGTTCAAACATTCTGATCGGTTTATAATGGGTTTGTTTGTAGAACCGGAAACATCCAATGATTCCACATCCATTCAGACCTACTTTCCAAAGGTTGGTGCTCATTAGTTTGTGGACTGATGAGGCTTACAAATTTACATTGGTCGTGAGGATGGGAGGTCGTACTCATCACACCTTTTTGAGGGGAATTATTGTCAACTCCGGGACTCTCTTTATAGATTTAAGTTATGTTCGTGAATCCTTATTACATTACCAAGTATAAAATGATAATTCTTTCATATCTGACAATCAATGATCAAATATGTAGGAAATTTAGAGAATCTTTTATATGTATTAGAGGTTCTTCATTGATAGAGAATCATATATATTTATTAGAGATTCTTGGTCAATGGTACCCTTCAACAGATTTATATAGAAGTCTCTTGGACATTATGATGACCATGCTGGTTTTAAAGCCACTCAGTGGGGCACTTGAAGTTTATTATCATTCAGAAGGACATGGATTATTTTAGAGTTGGGATCGAACCCGTAGATGGTCTACCTACGTATCCTTTGCTTAGAGAAGAAATCAGAACCCACATAGTTCGAGTAAGGGAGTATGATGTTTATGATTGATAGCTCAAAGAAGGATGTCATAATTAATTTTACCCTCTAAGCTCACGTGAGTCATGATTGGTGTGAGAAGAAAGAGGTATTGGTAAAAATTATACTGTTGGTCCATGAAAGATGCAATCATAAGAAATGATGTGGGACTTATGTATGTATGACTGCCCAGATAAATGAAGGTTAGGATTTACTTTAGGGAAGAAATCCATGAACATGATCCATAAAGGTATATGTGCTTCATGGAGATTTTGAATACTCTAACTTGGGGATTACTCCTGAAAAGGAGGCCCGGATTAGGAGAAGACTTATTATTGGGTTTTACTCTTGAAAAGGAATCCCATATCAAAGGTAAAATAGTTCTGGTTAAGAGAAATTAAGACTAGGGCTTACTCCTGAAAAGGAGGCCTAGGTCAAGGATTATGGTTTGGGGCTTACTCCTGAGATGGATGCGCAAATTAGAGGACTGGGGCTTACTCCTATGGAGGATGACCAGATTTGGGATCTTTAAGAATTGGGGCTTACTCCTACGGAAGATGCCCAAGTTATGAATTATGACCGGGGCTTAATCCTAAGGAGGATTCCCAAACTTGAGACTGGGGCTTACTCCTGAAAAGGAATCCCAGGTTAGGAGATCTAGGGCTTACTCATAAGAGATGCCCAAAATTTAGAGGACTTATGACTGTGGATTATTCCTGAAAAGTAGACCCAGGTTAAGGATTCTATCATCTTAAAGGATGAGTTTAAATGAATGAAATCTCAATCTTTAGTGACATAAAGATGTGTAAATCACTAGGTTATGAGATATATTCCACAGAATTCCTTTCAGATAAGGAAGTCAAATCAAGAAATCATGCTATAAATGTCTTTGAAGAGTGTCTTGAAGACTGAATCTTGAATAGGCAATGTGTAATGGATTAAGAGGGGTGAAATGGGCAAGAAAGGCATCCAAAAAGGCAGGGCCGCCCAAGTCCTAGAAACCGCGCAGGTTCTGCGTGGGTGCGCAAGTCCTGGTCGCGCAGGTATACCCATGCGCGACACGTTTGGTACTTGTGTGGTGTTCAACCAGCAGGGTAATACTTGAGAGACCTTTGTTTAAGGCCTTTAGAATCCTCTTGAGGTTATTCCAGCAGAGGGGCACGCGGCTTCTATTGAAGGAGTACATCGGCGCGCAAGTGTAGACATTTCCCTTAAGGGATGGCCACCTAGGCGCGCAAGTGTTGATGAGTTTCAACACTTAGGTCTTCCTCACCCTCTTTAGATGTTCTGTTCTAGGTAAGAAATTACCTTAGAAGTGTTCCGGTAGCTTTGAGAAGATACTAGGGTGTCGGGAGCTCAAATCTGAGTTTCTGAAAAAATTCCTTCTAAATTGGGGTGGGCACAGGGTCTATTTATAGGCAGGAGAAGGCCCCGAGCGGTTTTCACTTAGGTCACACAAGTCACTTGCACGACCATAATGCGTCGCGCAAGTGAACTTGCGCAACTATGAGGAAACTTGCAAGGTTTATGGGCAATCTTCTCCTTGTTCATCCCTTTACCGATTTTTTGACATTTTCTTTAAAGGATGAATCGCTTTGTGCTTAGTCGTTTCCCTTTACATTCCTTGGGACTCTGTGATGAAAAAGGAGCGTCAACATCGACCCATGACTTATTCTCTCATAAATCATGCACATAATTATAATAATACCAAAAGAAACAATGAAATTGAATAGACATTAACAAAATAACCAATTATAAGTAATCCATAATTTCCATCAGCTGCTCAAATGTAGATAAATGAGGATTTATTTTCAACTCCTCCTAATTTAGCACATTATAAGGGTCTTGGCTGTAATTAATTAGTTGGGATACATGTAACACTTCATGAATATATGTCAACTAAGATGTTAAAGCAAACCTATATACCACCTTTCAAATCCACTAATTTATTGTAAAAAGAATTACATACATTAGTGTTAGCCTTCCCAGCATCCCCAGACAACGAGGAACCAAGTGATGGTCCACCCTCAAGGATACATGATCACCCATAGAAAACTAAAGATCTCAATGCCCTAATTAGAAAAATATTTAAGTAAAATATGAGCTATAAATAACCACCAACCAATCAACCAAGATTTCTAATACGTTACGTGTACAAGGCTATGTCCCAAAGGTGAGGTCGTATCAACCTCAGCCCATCATAATGGAGACTGAAAAAGATGAACATAATGAAATACAAACATTGAAATTAAAAATTAACATTGGTAACTATTACTATATGGAAATTCAACCAACCCCACATGGATATCCCATGATCCCCCAAAATCTAATACACATGCGTGAAGCATTTCCTCTAAAATATGATTTTTGGATCTATCTGACCTTCTGTTTGATGATGGTATGTCGTACCCATCATAATCTGTGACCCCAATGCCTTCTGAAGGTCTTCCCTAAATTGAGGGTAAAAATGGGGATTTATATTGTAAACAACTACTATGTCACCCCATGATGCCTTACCACCTTTTAAATATTCAGTCATCCCTACTCATCCAATTCATTTTTCACATTGATCAAAATAATATGGGATCATTTGGTCAAAAAATAAATCACCACCCAAATGGTGTTCCTTCCTCACGGTGTATGTGTCAACCCAATAATAAAATCTATGGAAACCCCATTCCATATCATTATAGGAATAGGTATCAGTTGATGTATATCGGAGGGCCTTTGATGCTCTACCATTACCTGTTGGCCTGTATAATACCTCAATTAATAATCCGTTATGTACCACCTCATTTTTGGCAACCAAAACATCTAAAAAAATCAAAATACTTCTTGGTCACCAAGGTATTAATGAGCCACTATGATTACTGGTTATCCTGCAAAACCACCTTCCTCAAGGACAACAAAACTACGGAATTGACCATAAAACACAAGACTCCATATGGAGACCAAGAGAAATAAGAGTATGTCTCCCCACCATGAAGAAAGTGCATAGACCACTAGAACATGTCTTCACTGGTATATTCCTACATAATCAACTCAATAAGGGAAGGAGTAACCTGAATTCATTCAAATAACACACCCTTGTAGTGATCAATAATATCCAAATGGATATGTAAAAAAGATACACATTAGATTCCACTCAACATTGCACATCCTCAAATCCAACAGTAGTAGGTTTACACTCAAGGTGCTGGTCACCACATTACCCTTACATGTGTTATATATAATATCAATTTTGAATTCGTATAAATAATTGATCTAATTGTACTGCCTCAAGTTCAATTCCTTCTGGGAGAAAATTTAGGTTAAACATTTACAATAAGAGTATACATAAGTTTTCTCACCATATAGATAATGAAGCCAAGTCATTTGGGCATACATAACTACAAAAAATTCCATGTCATGTGTAGGTTAATTCTTTTCATGTGGTAGGAGTTGTACAGAGCTATAAGCCATCACATCATCATCCTACATAAGTTCACTACTGAGACCAATACTTGATGCATCTCAATAAACCATGTATCACTTCCCATTCTATAGAAATTTAAATACAGTGTCACTAGTCTACTACCTCTTCAACTCCTCAAAGGATTCCTAGAACTCTAGTATCTACTCAAACATCAACCCTTTCCATTTTAGTGTAGTCACAGATGATGAAATATGAGATAAATTCAATATAAAATTGCTATAATAACCTTTCAGTCTAAGATAAATCCTAATATCGAACACATTTTTTGGATTCTCCAATTATATAATGGTGTTGATCTTCTCAGGGTCCACAAAAACCTCATTCTCTAAAATCACATGACAAAGAAACATCATGTCCCTGATCCAGAAGGTGAACCCTGAAACCTTTATGTAATCGCGGTAATCCCATGGAGTTCTAATAATAATCCTTATGTGATGCCCGTAATACTCAATAAATATAGATTAATCTAGGATCTATTCCAAAAATACAATAATGAAATATTTGAGATAGTGATGGAACACCCTATTCACAATTTCCTCAAAAACTGCTATAACATTGGTCAACCCAAAAGGCATGAAAAAATGATAAACATTGTTGTACCTTCATAGAAAATCCATATTCCGGATGTCCTCCTCTATCACCTACACATGGTGAATACTCGAACACAAATTTATATTATCAATCAACTTCATCTACTTATGTTGTTCAATAAAATTCATCAATATAGGGAAAGGGTATTTATTCATAATAGTTACATTGTTTTTCTTGTGGAAATAAATTCGCATCTAAAGTGAACCATCAGTATTCATAGAGAATAAAAAATGAGTTTCCAAAGAGATATGCCTTGAAAAATATACCCTTTGGATTCCAAATCATATAATATATCATAAATTCCCCCCATCATGGTGGGGGGATGCTATATAATGGATGTGAAACTAGTTGTGTTCCCAATTTCAAATCAAATTAGAACTACACATCTCACTCTGGTGTTAGGCCCAAAAAGTCATCAGAAAATAACTAAGGAAACTCATCCACTACTCAGGGTTTTTCCCCATCAAGAGATCCACTATTTTCTTCCAACGTGAAAGAAAATAACTAAAATATATTATTTTCCAACTCTAGGAGAGGATGTCTGGAAAGACCTAGACGAGGTTCCCATTCCCTAAGAAATACTTAAGGACTCCCATCTTGTTGCATTAAACTCATCCACTTCTTATTAGAATAGAAATGAACTTGGAAATGCACCAACTAATCCACACCAAGGATCACATCAAATAGTTCTATGTCTTGGAATTTTAAATCCCACTCTATCTCAACCTCAGAGACGAAGAGCACAAAATATTGACATTTGAGACAACACTCCTTATTTATACCTAACAACCTTACTAACATAATTGTATAAGACACCATCATAGATGGAATGATCACAATATCCTCAATATAATAAGATATAAATTTAACATAGGAAACAAAATAAAATAAAAAATGAGCTATAGTAGATTCAATTAGAATGGTGCCTCGAACTATCGAGGGTACTATATCCCACCTGGCTAGTTCCAGATCCATATCATGAATATGATTGGTCATTTCTTAAGAAAAAAGTGATCTCATGTGGATATGACCAAAACAGTATCTTACAAGAAAATGATTGGATCCTTCATCCAATGCTAAAAAACTAACACCCCACCACCCAGGTTGGCTCATACTGAATCAACGCTCCACTTTAATCAATAAATCTTTCCCAACTCTGGTATGGGAAAGTCGTCATTCAAAAACTAAAAAAATTACAAATAATTCCACACTGATGACATGGATTATGAAGATATTTGAAATCTAGTCATGTGTTCTCTACCCTACCACACAGATTGCACACTACATATCACTCATTAGAAGCTACAAAAGAAAACTACCAGGATGGATGGCAAGAAATAAAACCTCCATTCATTCCATGTTCATCCAACTTCTTCTTTTTATCTACGTATTTTACACTTCCCAATGCTTACACCAATCCTTAAAAACCATATATTACTTTCAGATCAATCTCAACCAAGAATTCATGATCAACTACATCATGATAGGTTCTCATCACGAACAAGAAGACCAATGAGTAAAATTATGGTCGTAGCCCATTCATAAACATACGAATATTAATATATTCAGTATAATGGATATCATTTGTGTAATATAGCAGTTCATAAGAAAGGATGGAATATTCCATAACTGGCTGATCCCAATGAGAATGATCCATGAACTCTCAGGAACTTTTATAGGCTTGGAACTCAGTAAAATACTACTCATTGGAGATGATATGGAAATCCCAGTAGCTCATCTACTCATACTTCCTATCCTAAATCATTGACTCCCACTACCTTTAGAATCAACCCTATAGCAAGAATTAATCACATTTAACATGCACTTATTCATTAGTGTTAATAAACTAATACATAATATTTTTCTTCTTGATCCACTCCTATGAATCATACAGATCATCATTTACCAAAAAAGATGGGATTTTTTCCTTGAGAAACTCCTGAAATTTTTTCATTCTACAACCAGATGTATCCAATATAACATGAAAGGGAGTAGGACCCAGTTTCTAACCAAGAGCCTAAATAGCCTAGACCACAACTTCTATAATATGTTGATCAAGAAGTGTGGTATAACTCTCTCTGGTTTCCATTGGTGGTTGAAATGGATCATTTATGAGGAATTTTTCTATAAAAACAAAAATTAACCTGGAAAAAGATTGTAATAATGTTATAAAAGCTTCACCAATAACATAAAATATATTTAAATTAATATTTCATTACAATAAAATGACCAAACCTCATTACTCCCACCTAGTGTCCATGAATTGTCTTCTGAATAAATGTCCCACTTGAAAATGAAGTCAAAAAAAATTCACAAACTCCCATTGTGACTCAGGGTCTTTCAAGAGGTATGGTAGCCAGGTACTCAACTCACAGACTGAACTCTATGCCCCGATAGTCCTAGCTCCTATGTAACCTAACTCATCCCACGTAAAATGAACCAATTAGAAATCCTCGATCTGATACAATTTTTTCACGAACCAATATGTGTTTCCTTGTTAACAGTCACTCGACATTGTTAATGGAAAGGATCATATGGTATTATCTATCCCTGTGGGATATAAAAATTCTTTAGGAATCATAAAAAATTATTGGAAAGCATTTACCATAATTTTTAATAATAATACAAAAAGAAAAATTTAATAATAAAATATGAAAATTAAACCAAACAATCATAAAAAAATTTTCTTAATTGAATTACACAATTATAAATGAACATCAAAAATGAACACCATAAAAATATGGAGGAATCCTAAATCAAAAACCACAACAAGTAAAGGGGAATCACCCATGAGCCACTTTCACAACACTACACCAAGAAGACAAATTACAACCTGAACTACCGCGTAAAAAAGATTTTCTTTTAACTGTGTGATACATTACAATGTCTACTAACACCCAACATTGTTTTTAGGGAGTGAATAAATTCCCATTAGTATTCCACTGAAGAAAATATTCAATGCTTTAAACATTTTATGGTGAATAACATATATTATTTATTATAAAGGATATTCTAGAAACCAATTTTAGAAAAACATATTTTAAATAAAGATGATTTTAGGGAAAGTAGTTATTAAGAGACCTGAAATTATTTTAAAAAATTAAAGCCAAAAAAAAATATTATGTCTATGGTACAAGAAATATAGACAATAAGAACTAATCACGTTAACTAATAATAGGTACTATCTAGTAGAGGGACCATATGAACCTCATATCTCAGTGTAATTTGGTATATGAACCCCAATAGACAACGTTCTCATTCACGATACACTAAAGTGGACCACTATCCAATGGTATAGGGATCTCAAATCATTTTCGACAAATAAATAGTGTTTTTATCATCAATACACTTAGTGAAAGTGGGCAATAGCCACAACCCAATCACAATCATAATAGTCCTAGTCTACTAACCTAGATACTTGAGCTTCCCTTTTGTGATAAAAAAAGTTTGAAATATCACATAACACAAATTTCCCATCAAATTAGATTTTAAAAGAATACAGAAAAAAATTAAAAACATGATTCACACTGCCTATTATACTCAATAAAATATTCTGATGATTTATAATATAATTTTCAAGAAAATAACAATATTTTCCAGCAGAAAAATGTAACCAAATTTCACTTTTAAAATCATCCGTGTATAAAATACATACAAAACAATGATTTGAAGCACTTAAATAATATAATAAAAAATTTCATAATTTATAAAATCATTACAAGTGATGACATAAGAGTTTTTACATGCGAAACACCCAATTTCCTATAAAAGTGACACATTAAAACCGAATGCACATTTAATTCTTTTTAAGTACACTTTCAAAACACACATAATAATAAAGGAACAGGTTAATTTAATCATTAATGAAAAATAAAATCATCAAACAATGTATAAATATGTAACCACTGATATTTGATGTCAAAAAAGCCCAAAAATTTGTGTGAAACATCAACATCACCTCAACAACACCACAAGAATTCAAGATCGAATCATAATCTTAGAGATTGAATCCAAAAACTAAAAATTAATCCTAAGAAAGAAATCATAGCTTCAAAATAATGGAACCCCAATAATGGGATGATATATCCTATATAGATTGAAGAAATAAGGGGGGAAACCACTTAAATAATGAATCATTTTGTTTCCCCTAATGAATCCCCTTTAAAATGGGTGACTAATGATACCTGGGGGAGAATAGAAGAATTATATTGCTCAAAATCATTAGTGTGGAAAAAATTGATGGATGAGGGTTAAATAAGAAAATTGATAACTTGGAATAATTTTTTTAAATTTTTATGGGTTGAGAACTTGGTATGGAAGAATCATATAATAAACCATTCAATAACCATTCACATGGCCTATCCAGAGTGCATGGTTTTCTAGGATGATGTGGGTAGCCATGCGGTAGCCATGAGGTAGGTTATAACATCTACTACATGTTTACCATGGTTGGGTGAACAATTTACACATTCTATTTTCTAACCGTCTTCCTAGGCTTCCCACCAAAAACCTTTATTTTTCTAGGCAATTCAAGAGGAAACTATGGGAAAAAAATATAGGCCAAAAATAAAAATGAAATAATACCTTAAAAAGGTACATATGTGAAAATTTTAAAAGGGTTTATAATTATTTATTATCATGATTCCATTATATCTCACAAAATGAAAATATATTTGAATTAATCGATTAATTTATTTTTGAATCACAATACATCAAAATAATTATTTTTATACCAGTATTGTTATTTGTAATACCTTGTATGTATAATGATATTTTATTAAAACATTATAATAAATATTATAATTTATTTCCATTTTTAAATGAAACACATTCTATGGGTGTATTTAACCATTTTACACAATTAATTTCCAAAAAATAAATTATATTCCCCCCTGAAAAATAGTAGTGTGATTGGAAGATTACCCCCTCTCTATTTAAAATTTATATTAAAAATGATAAGGATAAATATAATGAAAAATAACATTATTCAATGTATTATTTTTTTAAAAATATCCATTACTTTAAATTTCTGTCTAAAAATATATGAATTTCTCAGAAAATTATATTTAATGAATTATAGAAGACTAAAAATCATTATCTTAGTTGAGTAAAAAAAATTAGTTCACACTTATTATGTACATATAAAATAAGTCATATATAAACAAGAATATGTATTGTAATAAATTTAATCTTTGTTATGTATCTTTTATAATATAACTAATAGTAAATTATTGAATCAAACATAAGGATTTCTATAAATATTAGAAATTCAAATATATTACATTAGATAATTCGTTTTATAATAAATTAATACTATTTATAGTATTTCATAAATAAATATTATAAATTATATTTTACATTTTACATTATTTCTGAATATTAAGAAACATGATATAGAATTATATATTTTTAATATATTCATCGATAACTAACACAATGTGGTTTTTTTCCGATCTATTTAGGATATGTAACATTATTTTGTTTACAGCTTGAACATATATCATACAAGATTATGTAATTATTAATTTTTTTTATAAAATGTTTGCTTTAATTTTTCTATGAATTTTTTATTCGTCTCTAGAAAATGAATTTTTTGGAAAACAAAAATTATTGAAAAAATTGATGATATGAAACGAATATTGTAGTGAAATTAACCATGATAAGTAAAATATTTCTATTAACATACATTCTAGTTTAGAATTTTCAAAAATCCTTCTTTGATGTTATCACCATGGTCGAGGTTCATTAGAATTACATTTTTTTTAAATATTATTTTATCTTCATATTATTTAATGGACAATGAAACATTCTTTGATATATTTGGACGGTTATTGGGGTATAATAATAAATAAATTTTAAAGAGGAAATAAAACACCAAATTGAATTTACTGTATTGAGTGTAATAAATTAAAAATAATAATTAGATATAATCCAATATATATTATTATATTTATTTAAAATCATCTTGATATTTTAGCATGAATGAGATCCTATTAAAAATTTAATGGTTTCCAACCCCCAAGGGTATCTATTAGACACTTAAATAAAATACTAAAATTTCGAAACATATTATCCATCAATGTTTTTATTGAAAACCGTCTACATAGGAAAACCATGGAGTGATTGTGATTTACATTTATCATTATAGAGAAATTATAGGTGTTATATACACAATATTAGAGTCAATAAAATCCATTATATATTGCAATTTTAATGAACGATGGATACTATTTGAATTAATATATATTAGGCTTTATGAAATATAATTTTCAATTTCATTGAAAAATTGTGTCACATGAATTATTTCGACATTTCTGTTTAGAGAGGATAAAAATTACAAATATTTAGGAATGAATCTTCAAAATATTACATGATGCTTCACAAAATTACTATTTTATAAAAGTTAATAAATTATAATTTATGAAAAAATTTAATTTATTAGAACTTTCTCGACATTATTTTATATTTTTATATGGAATGGGGGAGTCAAGGAGGATGTTTCTGTACTTTTGCAGGTTATTCAGTAGTTTTTTCATTATAAATGGTCAATACATACTTGTGCCTCATAGTTTAGGGTCTTAGTTGTATTGATTTTTTGTTCTTGGATCTACATGACTAGAAACTTGACTTCATGAGCCATGTTGGAAGTGTCATTTATTAAATTTTAAAAGTCTTGGTTCAAGGAAAATTCCTTTTTTGTGTGGAAAAATAGGATGGAAAACTAGTTTCATAGAATTGATTTCCATAACAACAATACAATGTAATGTATATGATTTCATATATGGTTTTCCTTATTATATCATTAAATAAGATGAAATAACTACCAACTTCAACATAATGGGAATAATTAGATAGTGGGAATCTGTTGTGATGTTGTAAGGTTTACATAATAACCTTTAATTCACACCTCCACCAATATTGATCTAGATATGCCTCTTCCATATTTATTTCAATCATTTTTAAGATTATCCATTGATCAAAGTTTGTGGTTTTAAAAATATATCCAATTTTGGATCTATTAAAGGAATTATATATATGTATGTTTTTTTTCTATAACCAATGTAAAATAGTGATTAAACCACCATGTTCAAACAATGAATTCATTGATATTAAAAAATAGTTTTTTAAATGAACCTAGTATCTCTCTATTTCATTTTTGTATGGTTATTTTTTTCATTTCAATTTTTTATTTTAATTATCTTTTCTTTATGTCCCAAATATTTTTGTAATTTTTGGTGAATTAATGATTCATAGACCTATGTAGTCTCTATTTTTCATAATGGTTCCTCTTCAGGGGTTTTTAGTGGCTCAATTTTATATTTTAAAACATAAAAATGGTTCTTATTAAATTTTATTGGTGATTCAATACTTCTACATTTTTTCGTTAATCTGTAAGGTTATATGTATCTATCTCTTTGGTTGATGGTAGAAAAATGTAATTAAGGATAAAACCAAAATGATTAATGAACATTAATTTCAATTGTATTTATTCCATGTGTTTCCACCTATCTAGAAATATTCATTTTGATATTATAGATATTGTATTACATATTTCTAGGCATTGTTTAGAATTCCATTTAATTTCAAATTTTAGAGAGAAAATAATTTGTGTAATTCTAGTTGGCTAAAGAATAATGAAATGGATAATTAGTATTGATTTGCATTAACAAACAGGAAAGTAATTTTAAATGTTTCCCTTATTATTTGAGGAAATCTAATGTTATTACCGAATAATATTATAGAAATTCATTGTTATATATATATATATTGATATAGGATTTTTAGGGTTTTAACCTATGATAAATTAATCTATTCATTTTTGATGGTAATGAATTGGTTTGTGTTAAATAAATTAAAATTTTGCATTGAGGGTTTCCATTTGTTTATAATTTCTAGATGAAATTATTTTAGGTCATGTACTATATGTTGGGTAGTTTTTCATTAAATATACCTTGTGTTTATAGTGAAGGAATCCTTCCTATTTTATGCGATGTGATCCTTTTATTGATGGTGGTTGGCGTAATGTAGGTATAAATTACATGGTATGTGATATAGCATGACTTCATTGATGGTGTGGTGTATGATGGAATGAATACTTACATGAATTTTGAAATTACTCTTGATGTTTGGGATTAAATACAAACTAATATAATTAGTTTAATGTGAATTTTACCATTGATTGGAAAAATCTACGATTCTTTCTAGTTTTTAAATTTTCATAATGGAAAGATTTTTTGGTAATATGTTTTTGTGTTCCATTACTTAGTTCATGGAATATCTTGTTTTATTCTATGAAAACATGATATATCATATTTGGGATAGATTCATTCAATAATTTTAATTATGTTAAACAAAACGAATGTTAATATATAACAATAATGATTTTTTTTGTTTTAATGGAACATTGATTTAAGCAAACACATGTTTATCATTTGGACCCTTTGGATTATGTTCGGGGGCTTGTAATTCATTTTAGAATTATTATTAATTAAAAATGGAAATATTTTTTGAACATAATTTTAATCAATTAATTTATATAAATCATGCAATTAATTGTTTCATAATTGAAATCTAAGAGTTATATGGGCTTTTCATGGTCCTAGTGATGATACATGAAGTTGAGATTATGGATTGGTAAATTCTTGTATTATAGAATTCTTTTATATTGATATCCAACCTGAAATGAGATTTCATATCCTACCCCACCCATTATGGCATGGAATGTAAATCCTAGTGGTCTACAGTATGGTGTTTTCTGAAAAATATTTTTTTAAAATTAATGGATGGATTACTACATCCTCTTAGCCTCTCAAATCTCCTAGAACTATAAAATGCAAGAATGCATGGTTTTTACCTATCATTATATATGGGTTTTGAGGAAATGAATTTATTTTGATTACTTCATACACATATATATTTCGGTATAGAATCCAATATATTATTATTGGAGTATATTGTATGATATTTTTTAGATTGATGAATTTTATATTATATACTATTTGTTGTGGATATGAGAAACAACATGGTCAATATTTTGAGATGAAGATGATTATGATGAGATGATATGATCCTCAGGGTTCATGGAATGTTATAGTTCCAAAAAATTCATTGGGTGGATTATTTTTTATGGTACATCTATTTGGATTAATGAAATAGGAGAAACATGGGAAACAAGTGGAGATATTTTAGTGGGGTACCTTCTTTTGGTATTATGTCTGGTTTTTTAATTTCCTATATATGAAACATGGTCAAATAGACTTGTACAAGATGGGATCATAGAATATTTGTTTATATTATAAGATATTTTATATTTTTTTCAATGCTCTTTAGTAATATATCAAAATATTTTTCATCAAAGTCTTTAAACAAGATCCTACATAGTATACCTTTTTATCCCAACCTTACATATCCTTTTTTTTGCTTTTTTATAACCAAAATTTTATTTTTGGTTATCATTTTGGACATTACATTCTTATGGATCTATATAAGTGATATTTAGGATTCTAGGTAATAGTAAATAAGTTTTTGTTTTAGTACATGTAGTTATTTTATTGTACTTTTGGTTTTATGACTATCCACAAATATGTTGTTATCCTTTTATTTCATACAGAGCATTAGATATTTGATTTTTATATCTCATATCTCTTCTGATTAATCATGTATATATATTATTACATTGTGTTTTTATGACATATCATTGATTCTTGTTTCCAAAATGTGTCATATTTGACATGGGATTCATTAATCCTTATATTAAAAAACACAACAATATCCTATAAGTTTTAACTATTATGGGGTTTTTTTAATGTGTTGTATCAAAGGAGTTTGTTATGGGGTATAATGGATTTTATAGGTTGGAAATGGTTTTGAAAACATGGTTTGTTGTGGAACTAATGTAACCTGATCATAGTTTATTTTTTAAACAAAGGATAAATTCTATGAAATGTTTATTTATGATCCCATGTGATAAAATGGGAAGATGTTGTCCAATATTTTTTTGTGAATAGTGTAGAGTCATATAGCAAATTTTAGTGAATCACATCTCATGGGTAGACTTCACACTTCTTTTGATAAATTAATATGACATCATCATCATCATGGCCTATCAGTATTATGTGAAGTGTATCATGGAATTAATTAGGTTCTATATATAATGTTATGTTATAGACATAGATTTTACGATTTAATATATTGAGAGTGACCCTTGTTGGATCAATGTCATGTTATTTCATTGACTTCTATTATATATTTTCATTTGTTTAGATCCTCAATGGTTCGAAACATTTTATTCCCATTATAGTGGATGATTTAAAAAACTTATTTTTAAGGGATGTTTTGGAATTACCCATTAAACAAGTGATCTTGTGTGGGATATAGATTACCCTTTGATATTGTACGATAATAATATTTTCAAATTTGATATATCTTGTAGAGTTTCGACACCCATAGGAGTAGAACAATTATCATTTATGGATGTTTTTTGTTTGGTCTATAATTTCAACGTAATCTTCTCTAATTCCATTCATGTTGATTTTTTATGGAAGTATACAAATATGTATTGATATTTATAACATGAATTTTTTGATAATTGAGATATAAAATCTTATTCAATTGAATGATAACTTATTTTATTATATGAATATTTAATTTTAGTTCTCAATTATCATTATTTGATCATTATATCATCATACGTGGGAAATGGAAGTTGAAATACTAGAAACTTCAATTCATTTTTTTACAAGAATTACAATTTCACTATGATTTCTTTCTGGGTCATTAAAACTATAGTTTTATTAATTGGAGTGTTGAACAAAGTGTTTTAATATATCCTCAATTGATTTATTTTAGATTTATTTAATGACATATCTATTTAATATATATATATATATATTGAAGATAACATAGAGAATAAATTGGATATTTTGGGAGTTATTCATCATTAGTATCTACATAATATGATGTCAATATGGGAGTTATTAGATCCTATATTTTTTATTTGGAAATGTTGGTTAATTTTCTGATGTACATTAGTATTCATTTATTCCCATGGATGTAAGTTCTTATGAAGAATAAAGTAATTATTCAATGGGTTGAACTTTCCTTCATGATGTTACCTATTTTGGGGGGGAATATAGATAAATTATATTGGTGTTATACTCCTTTGACTATGATGAGCAGAAAGGGATCAGTAATTAATCAAGAATACACAATTTTAGGTTGATGTAATATACCTGATAGAGTATATTTTCCGCTCCATAGTCTTTCACTTTTAAGAGTAAGGAGTTCAATTTTTTTTAAGAAAATGAATTATATATTGGATTGGGATGATTGTGGATTCCATATTTATAATTTGATTCTTATTGTTCTTGGAAGTTACATCAACATGAATTTCTCTATTCTACCAATAATAATGATTTATATATTGTTTTGTTTCCCATTGATTTATTGATACTTCATTATGAATGAAAATTTTATTGTATTCACTAATCAAATGATACATAATTATTTCTCCCCCTATATAACATAATAGTATGATAATGATAGAATATATAATTCATGAAGGATTATCAAATTGAGTTTTCATATTCTCGCTGAAATGGGGGTTTTGTAGATTATGTGCTATGGATAATGACACATTGCAATGATGTTTTCAAACATAGTTATTTTTTGATTCTGATATTAGAATTATTAGTGATTTATCATTATATATAAGAGGATGTTTTTTCCAGAATGTATTCCTTATATGTCTGTGTATTCATCATTGTTGGAGAATATGGAGGTGTCGTAACTAGGTGATTCAAAGATTAATGTATGTAGTAATTGATTTATTTGGGGTGATTCTCTTAATATTTTGGAATATTATTTTTGAACAATGTATTTTTTATAATAAATATTTTTTCCATCAATCATGTTTGTGGTAATAAAATATGAGTTCAATTGGTCACCTATAACAGTGCATCATGTCCTGAAAATCATATATCATGTAATAAATGGATAGTTTTGGGGGAATATGTTGAATAGTTATGTTAAAGAGTAAATTTACCAATATTAAATTTTATATTAGGTGACTGATGTCACCACATTCACAAAGGTTTTCATATATAGCTAGATTTTCCATAAATGATGTGGGAGGACATTTTAATGTGAATTGTTATAGGTTTTGATACCAATGATGTGGTTTTTTATTCTAAATCAAAGATATTGGACTGTTTTTTATATTCAGATAACATTTTATTAATCAAGGAGTCAAAAAAATCCGGTTTTGTTGGAGGAATATTTGGAGGGGTATTGAGGGACTATAGAGTCTGGAGTACAACCATACCTCTTCGTGATCCTTTTATTACCTCTATGTGGTGGGAATGACGTGATAAATGTTTTCCCCCATTAATTACATAACACTAATTTTAATTAACCAATATATTTTTTGAGAAAATGGACGATCAATATATTTAGAGTTCTGATTTTTGATTATTTTTTGGATTTTGTTGGATTATGGATATGTTACATTCCCTTGGTTTAGTTTTCAAATAATATTAATTTTCACTCAACGATTAAAAATAAACAATTTGAAAAATTGTATGGATTACAGTTTATTTCTAATTTATTCAATGATACCTATATAGATATATAAATTATTATTGTGGGACTAGGGAAATGAATGACCTATATTTATTAGGTGATCCTTGGGAAATTATACGTTTCACATGACCTAAGAAGTCCTTTGAATAGTTAAATTTGAGACCTATTGATTTCAATGTTATAGATAATGTGTTCTTTAAGGAACCTCCACATCATGGGATGTGAATTAAAAATATTGGGAGTAATATTTAGCCATATTTTTTATGACCTTCTTACTATTTGATCACATTTTACTTTTAACATACAAGATAGAACATCCTTGTCTATGAACTGAATATATTATGTCTATTGTGTATCATACATTCAATGCTTGACTCATGATGATTGCCACATCATCAACTACAAAAGGTAAATATTGATGATGATGATGATGAAACCACTGTGCATTTTTTATGATGGTCTAGGTCCTGAAAGAGAAGTTATTACATAGTCATTCTATAACAAGGGTTCAATTCATCTAGTAACATGTTTTAATTGATAGAGTATATAGGAATGTGTGTGTCAAATATCACCTTAGAATAAGGAGTTTTTTTATTATAATCACATTGATATTATAATTTTATTATTTTTACGATTATGTTTATTATGAGATAGTTTCAACCTCATCAACTCCATGTTTGTGACAATTATCCTTATTGATAGATATCTCTCTTGGGTTAGTGTTTTGGAGCTATATTTTCGGTATGCTTCAATTTTTATGTACCTATATGTGTGGTGGTTATGCGCCTATGAGGGAGTGAATCTTGAGATAAATCATAGGGGGCGTATTTTTATATATTCCATTTTTCGTTCACATTTTCCATAGGATGGGTTTTTAAATCTAATGATTTAAAGTTTTTTATAAGAATTTAATATAATTCTATGTTCTATCATGGCTATTACAATGTGTTTTCCTTGTCAAGATTATTTCAATGATTATTTCAACTAGTTTTTATATTGTTATAACATCTATATGTTTTTTTCCATTTCAAAGTCTCACCACACCCTTTAGGAGATTGTAGAGGAGTATTCTTTTTTCTAGACATGATGTTCTTAGTGCACTAAGAAAAAAATACTTTCATGCTATGAATGATACAGTTTTTCCATGGTTCCCCTATATCTCAATCAACCATATAAAAAATGCACATAGTTGGTGTGGCACCAATCCAAAACATTGGGAATTCCCCTATCTAAATCCACCATCAAATTATATAGATAGGGAATATGTTGTGAATGTTGTGGTTATGGAATAATTCCCTTAGAATAGGAAATATTCCTCGGACCATGTTTTTCGGAATTATCGATCAACCAAGACCATAGTCCTTTCTTAGTGGATGTCATTTTGTTTTATATGCTTGAATTAAAATAATTTAATGGCATCATCATCAATAGGTCAAGGTCAATTTGAATAGGGAAATATAAGCAACATTATTTTGGATCTAAATAAAATACCAATTCAATAATTTCCCTTATTAACGGATCTATATCTCTCTATTTTAAAATTACATTGAATAATTGATGACCTAATTTTCATAGGGTGTTTATTTCATAATATTTATCATTTCATCATTGTGGATGAAATTACCACAAGGTATGATTCTAATTGATAATTCATGGTGAACTGTGAACAAATATTCTATGGTTTATTAACTCATTTGAAGAAATTAAATATTTATTACTCAAGGTACCAAATATTACTTCTATAATTTCACCAATAATTATTAATCTTATAGATATTTACATTAGGGAAATTAATTTTTTGTCATAAATATGATCTTAGATTCATGTTTCAAGAATAATATAGGTTCAATTTATTCACCCTACAGGTGGGTGGTGCTTCTTTTGGGGTTGGTTGACACTTGGTTGATCATTCTTGTGCAGAGAAATATGGACTTATAAATCAAGTTTGGGTATTTATTTCTTATACTATTTTACCTATTAGCATATTTGATCTAGATTTATCACTTTTTGTGATGGTGTATTTTATAATAATTATGATAAAAAAATTAATGAATGAATCATGGATTTGGATGTAGAAATTTCACGTATTTCCACTCTATTAGTGGCCTACATATTGATTTTATAGAAGATGTCGTATCATTTTATATTCTACATTATAACTTGATTGTTATATTAAAATTAGAAATTGATATTATATAATGATTTTATTGTTTTCAAAAGAACAAATGAGTTTTTAATTCTTGTTGATTTATCAAAACAAAGAGACATGTTATTTCAATGTGCTCTACCTTATTGATTAATGGTAATAAAATTTATTCATGAAGACTGTATTACTAATTAATTTCTATTTATAGTATATTATATATGTTACCAATGACTGTATCCTATGTTTAATTAAAAATTTAATTGAACATGACAATTAATTGGGTTTTTATTTTTGAAATGGTTTTTCAATGCCCTGGGGACAATTATTAATAGAAATGATTTTTTTCATTATTTTGTGAGAAAATATTCCTTGTGGAATATAATATTATATTTTTCATTCCATGTGTTCTATTTATGTAGGCCTTGATATGTGTTGTGAACTTATCCTTGAATTGTTCATGGTTATTGAGATTTTTGTACGATTTCTAGGATGGTGGATGATATTCACAAATACCATAGAATTATAAATGATAATATATGTGAAAAAATACATGATGGAATTTAGGATGGGACCAAAAATAATGGATGGTGTTGACGATCAATGTTTTTTTGATGTTATCAATGACACGATGTATGTTTAATTTTGAATATTTTTATAGGTTAGAGGGTCCGGTTAAATTTTAATACATTTTATTCTACATATCACGTATCATCTTATTGTAATTAATTCATTTAAAACATTATGGAATTATATGGTAAATTTTATCATTCTTTTAATAATGGATTGAAACGAAAAACTATAATTTTTGACCCATGCATTTGGTTGTTTATTTTAAAATTTATGGATGATAAGTTTTTAGAAAATTTTGTTTCAGTTTCAGTATGAAGGAAGAGAATTGAATTTGGTTTATAACTATTGTAATATGGAAATGGAATAATACTATATAGTGGAAAATGTAAATAATTATAATCCTTATTATAGTTTTTTTATTCTTATGGAATATCTAGTCACAATAAGTGGAATCCATGTATCCTATATATTATATCAATAGTTAAGGAAAAGAATATTTAGATTCCCATTATGTAGTTGTAAGATATATAAATAATCTTTATGTCTTGTGATATAATATTATTCTCAATGAATAAATTTTGGGAAATTGAAAATCATTGGCTATTGGGAGGTTAATTTCCACAAAATCCAGGTTGGAGAGAAATGTATGGATGAATACTACTTCATTCTCCGATATCTTTTCCTTATAGTACTATGTGATGTTACAAATTGCATTACCTTTCAAATATAAGTGGGTATAGGTATGTACAAGAATTTTTATATTACCAAAAAAATTATATATATTATAGTGTCATATGGATTATTAATTGCATGTCATTTTTTTGTTTTATTCTATTGAGGATTAATATTGGTAAAATGGGTTGTGGTGGATCCCAAAAAACTAATGAAATAATATAAAGAGATGTTGATATTGATTTTTAGGTTATGTTATTTTCATGGTGATTTTAATTATAATTTTAAATATTCCTTAAGGAAGGAATACATTTGGAGAGACTTGTATTGGGACTTTCATCATTGGGATAGAGTGACATGACATAGGGAAACAGGAAGTGTGGTTCATCTTTTTGGTATTATATAGGTTATCATATGATTACAGGAATATTATATATATTTGGAGCACAAAAATGAGGCTAGGAACATTGTATAATTTTTTTTTGAAGAGTTAGATTCACTATTTTCCATGAGGTTTTGTATGATTTCTTTTTAGATTTCATGAGAGGTTATAATGGGGATCCTATAAAGAATAAGTTTTATGTTAAACCTACCAATATATAAAATATTTTATAGGGACGCGAGAGTTATTATCTTATTTGGTGGTAAATTACTAGATCATGTAATTCTACATGATTCGTTTAGACAACTAGCTATTTTTCGACGATGTTAATTGTTTTTATATTTAGTTATTTTATTGATGTTTAATATTTGTGATAGAAAATTCATGATTTGGATCAAATTATTTATCATGTGAAGATGTTTTGAAGATACCATATTATCCAACATTTCTCAAAATATATATGTTAATGTATCCCATTTTAAAATATGACATAACCTCAACACTTTTCACTAATCCTTGGCCAAAATTAGTAGTGATTCACAAATCAATATCTATGTTCTCTAATTTATTGAATTTTAGGGGTAACATTGGAATGAGGTGTCCGTGAGACAAAACATATTAATCCCCATGAGATGAACACCCCTAAAACTTGTCTGACAACATCTGGTGAAAATGGAACATCTTTATATAGTATATTTGAAATAATCTATGTTGAACTTCTATTTGCCCTATTAAATTTACATTATATAAATATTCAATCATAAAAATATCCCAATTAACAAATTAATGAATGTTATACTATAATTGAAGATCAAATAAATATAATTATTATTTATTATATTTATTAACATTTCTTCATAACGCAGTTAACAATACCCCATTCAAGATTATTCATATTTTATAGACATTTTCATAACATGGGGATTTGAATGAAAATAAAGGGGTGAGGCCAAATGCCTAGTATAGTAAAAAATCGTCAACATGTGACCAAAAGTTATATGAATACTATGTCAAAACATGTTGAATGAAGGGATAAATTAATTAATATTACATGTTCGAAATGGATATATATATTTGTATAACATTAAGATATATAATCTCAAGTGATAGATCATATTCCATGAAATAGTAGTTTGTGATATTAAATATGATACATAGAGATTATTCATTGTCAATGGCCATTTTTATTAATATGAATAAACCTATGAAATCATAGTTTTTTTATAATACTAATTTGAAATTGTGATCATGCATTAGATTTTTCAATATATATACTCAAGTAGAAAATTGGGTTATTTCAATAGACTTATTGCCACAGTTTTAAAACTATGGATTTAGGTAGGCTATTCCCATGGTTATTTGGACTATAGGTATGGTTATGTTTCTTATATTCAATGTTTTAAAAATCATGGCATATGCCTTTTTTACAAGGGATATACCCATTGTTTTTGAAACCGCGGGTATAGGTCCCCGACTCTTGCAGAAGATAAAAATTTACTCACGGAAAATAGACCGAGAATCATTATTTTCTGGTTTTTATACTACAAACATAATAATTAATAATATATATAATATATTTGATATATATATATATATATATTTAATGTTTGTTTTGGCGTAGTGGTTTTCTTGTTAAATTCATTGGGAGATGTGCTGAGATTGAATCTGGTTGGTGAAAAAAATTGGTTTATTTCCATTTTTTATCAAGGATATTGCCATAGTTAAAACTGTATCCATGGGAAAACAACCATATTTTTCAACAACAGGATCTATTTCCACAGTTTTCAAAACTATGGCAAAATCCCTCCTACCAACACAACTTAAAACTATGACAATAGGTTTGATCCTACTACCATGACGATAAATCCCACAGTCTGGAAAAACAATTGTTATGGACTACGTAAATAGTTTGGGTCCCTATTTACATGATTCTAAACAGTAGAAATAGGCCAACATTATAGTTTTATATCAAAATATAATTAAACTAACAAACAATAATTATCAGTATATATTTCTAAATTTGAACTCAAGAAAAGTCTTCTATAAATTATCATTATATAATTACACCCAACCGATTTATTTATGAGAATAATTCACCACAATAACTCTCACATGAAATGTTTATTATGTTTTATAACTACAGAAATGATCAAATTTAGTCTTTTTGAGAATATAAAACTCTAATTTTACATGCACAAAAAGTCATTATCTCATGATATATGAATAGTTAACCAATTCATTTGGGGAAATATTATACCATACACAAAATTACCTTATAAATTTACCTTAAAAATTTTCTAAATATTTCAAAATATCATATTGAACAATAGTAAAAAAACTGGGTTTCATAGAATTTATAGATTTAATCTCCATAATTATTTTCAATTGTATAATTTATCCATTTGATAAATTTAATCCCTCTGATGGTATATTTAATCAGTTTCATTTTAGTGTTATATTAATAAATTTATTAGATAAATATATAATTTATATATTATTTAGGTTATATATGTTTTCCTTTAAATATTTCCTTAGAAATATTTTTCTAATTTTATTAATATATTAATTTACATATCATTGTAAATTGTAAATTTAAAAAAATGATATGTAAAAACTTTAAAAACAATATCCATTTAAAATGCTAATTAATTGATTCTTGAAACACATTTTTTACACAAATGAATATGGTGTAGATGTAAAACATTTTAAATTATAAGTATTAAAATGAAATAATTATACTTTGAAATAAACGTTTTAAATACCCATTCTATAAAATGTGTAAAAAACATATTTTTGAATAGAGGATAAAGAAAACATAAATTATAGAGGACATATAATATAATAATTACTCTAAATATAATGGTAAATATTTGGGGGAATTAAAAATATGGTTTTGGAATACTAATAATATACATGGAAATGAAGGGAGATATTATTAAAAAAATTATACTATTTTGATAATGTCATTTTCTAGGGAACGATAACAGAATTGAAAAAACAGTTTCTCTTTAACAGAAGAGAAAAAATAATTTTATTCAATATAATTTTGGAAGAATATATGAGTGGAAGATAGAATAATAATATGTAATATAATTAGTCACATAATGAGGTTTTCAATTATCAATATACATATATGGATTATGAATCATTCGAATAAAAACACTTATAAGGTGAGTGAATGGTTATGAACATAAAATATGACGAATAAATAAAAATTCATAATACATTACATCTAATAGTTTGTATACAACAATGAAAATTAAATTTTACTCAGAATTATTCAATTAAAAATAAATTAAATTTTAAAGAAACCTTATTACCTTTAATATTTCTTAGAAGAAGATTTTATGTCTATTCCACTAATTATATATTCTCCCTTCATTAACACCCAATGTACCCTTATCAATTTCATTAGTATTGGAAATATCTCAATGAAATGGGGAGATATCTTAAAATATAGTGCGGATAAATATTGACATATATAGGGTTTTTTAATTGGTGTATAATGTGGTGGAAGTGTTCTCCTTTTATTGTGAAAAAATTGCCTTTAGGTGAATAACCAATAGTTTATCATTAGTAGAATTATAGTTTTTAAGGTTTAAAAACTCAAGAAGATTTAAATTATGTTTTTTGGATTTACATAAGGTTATTTAAGCCTAATATATATAAATATATATACATTTTATATGTTATTTATTTATTTATGAAAATGTTAGTAATATTTTTAATTTTTTATAATAGTATTTCCATTATAACGATGTAATTTATATTTTATTTAAAATACAAGTTAACTCCAAAATTATTTTTTATATTAAGGATTTTTATTTAATATATTTATTATTTAATTTACTTTCTAAATAATAACTAATCAGTGTTTAAATAAATACATTTATTATAAAGAAAATTTTATTTTTGAAAAATGATGTATCTGTGGTTATATTTTATTAATTTTATATAGAAATATTTAAAATTTAAATTACATTATTTTTTTATATAACCGTATGAATGATATAGAATTTATCATATTAACTATTTAAACATAATTTATCAGTTACAAGTCCAAAAATATAAAACATAAATGTTTATTGAAAATATTGTTTTCAACATTATCATGTTCACCATATATAATATTAGTTATCATACATTAATAACTAAAAATAAATGTATACTAATTTGATATAAATAAAAATTCGATCTATTATTTGATAAATTTTTTGATTTATTTAATATCCAAAATTGAAGAAAATTAATTTTTAATATAAGTTTATATAAAAAATTCCTAAAAAATTTAATTATGTTTCTAAAAATATAAATATGTGTTGTTTAAAATAATAATTGTATCTTAAATTTTTAAATTTTACATTTTCAATATTTATATATTGAAAAAATCTTTCAAAAACATTAATATAATCATTATATTATAAAAATATTTTAAAATTTAATGTATTAGGTAAAATGGTAACTCATTACTATTCACCTAAATATCAGTTGTTTTAGATAAATATACATAACTCACATTATGATAATAATGTTATAATTATATGAAAAAATAATTTTTTATTAATGAAATTAGAATTCTTAAAACATTATATTTGAATTTAAAATTAAATAAAATATATCTTGAAAATCATAATTTATTAGAAAATTATCTTTTTTAAAATTTAGTTTCTTGAATTTAGTTTTTACCAATTTTGATATGATTATAATATTTTTATTGTATTGTATTTAAGTTATACTAAAATAATAAAATAAAAATGAATTAAATATATTTTGGCACCTTTAGATCACTATTTTTTGGAGTAACTTATTTAATAGATTTAATTAATTTAATGCAATGTTATGTATGAAAATATATAGACGGTTACATTGTACATCTTTTAACTCACATTTTGTAATTATAAAACACTAAATAAAATCCCTATGTCTATATAAATTCAATTAATTACCCAACCAATCAAACTAGCCGTTATGAAAAGTAATACCTACTTTTCGAAATTTTATAAATTCTATATCTCAAAATGAAATTCATTTTTTGATTCGGAATATCGAAATTAACCTAGGGTGAAATTTTGGTACTTTTCGGATAAATTTTATATTTTGATGAATAGTGAAAATTACTAGATTTTAATTAAAAACAACTTTTTTAATCGAAATAATTAATTTTGATAAATTATGAATTTGAGTGCTTTTAAAGTATATTTAGAATATATTTTTTACCATTTAATTCAATTTTTTTCATTGGACATGATTTCATATTTAAACCAGACGTAAACAAGTGTCAATCTTTTGATATTTATTACCTCTTAAAAACATGCTATTTGTTTTGACGACGAGAATTAATTTTTAAATTAATTAATGAAACATATTTCTTTTGAATTTGGAAAAATATACATCATTTTTGAATTAATAATATAGAATAAATCTTAGGCCTAATTTTTGGTATTTTTCTGGAAACATTCATTTTTTGATTAATAGTAAAACCACTAAGTGGTAGTTAAAAAACTGAATTTTTCATAAAACATACTTTTACCACTTATGTGAGTGGAATTTCGAAAATAAGAGAGACACGGTTAATATAAAGGAGTAAAATGTGGTTCATTAAGATGAAAATAATTTTTGGTGAATAGTAATTTTTTACTTTTATTTACCACGGTTAAAAGTAAATAGGTTAATTAAGGGTAAGAATGATATTAATATTACCCTAACACATGTCCTAATTCTATTAGAAAAATGTATCTCGACCAAACACAACATTAGGAATACATTATTATAATTTAGGTCTACTTGGATTAGATTAGGATATTTATTATTATTTAATTCAAAGAAGAGTTAAAAGAGTTAAAATCAATGTTTATTTAATAAAAAAAATTAATATAGGGTTATACATAAGATAAATTCGACTATAAATATTCATTAAAAAGATAAAACTATTTCCTACATAATGATATTTTATTTATAAATTTTAGACATTAAATAATTTAATTTATTTATGACACAATGGTGATGTAGTAATTACCATAATTGTGAAAAATTAAAATGATTGATATTGTAGATACCCAAATAAATATAATTTGATCCTCTATATGAATTAAAATAATTTTCTAGGTTAATATAACATTTGAGTTATGACTTAATTAACTTTTTTCGAAGTAATCATTCTGTTATGATTTTTACAAAAATCAATTATTGAATAGTGTCAAAATTGACAAAAAAGAGTTTTTAAAACAAATATTATATTATTAATTGATATTAAATTTCTAAAAATCGAAGGTTCGGCCAAGATACTTATATCATGATATTTGTATCATTTATGGACCACTTTGTGGTATCTTGAATGGAAATAGTTTGTTTATTACCCATATAATATAAATATACAAAGCGACATTGTAAAAGTGAAACTAATTAACTAAGAGTTAATAGTTAAAGACAAGGTTAATATAATGACCCAAACCTGTCTAAATTATATTGGTCGAGTGGTTTTAGACCTATAACTAAATTAACCTTTAAATAATCTACATTTGAGCCATTAAAACCGAATATAAATTTATTATAAAATAATATTTTTAGCTTTTCCAAAGGTGCCCCTCACCCCTCTTATAAAAGGGAACTCCCCTTTCTCATTAATTGACACCATAAAAGCCTTTTGGTTCGGCCATACCCAGCCCAAATACTCTCTAAACATCCATCAATACAACCTAGAGTGCTTATTTTGATCATAAAGCCAACCTATGGATCCCTTTTGATCAAATCAAAAGGAAGAACCCGAAGAAGAGGTAATGTTTTTACCACCCTTTTTGAAATTATTTTATACTTCAACATCTTCTTTCATTGTTATTCCGATTCTAAATTAATGAATCCAGTATCTCCTATATACTTTAATATTATTATAAATATAATACAACCATATTCAGTATTCTATCCATCATTTTAATGACATGTCACCATACGTGTGTACATACGGCTTACCGTCTCCAAGTCGTGGTGTAATTGTCATTCAATAAATTATTTTTTGCATGGGTATAATAATTATGTGTAATTAATTTAAATAATAAATATAACATGATAATTATTCTGTCTATATGATATAACATCCAATTATATTTTATGTTAACATCAAAAGAATGATATTACCGCTCGTCCGTACGTACGGACTACCGTCTCCATGAACGCGATGAGATTCATTCTCCATCGTATCCATTCAAGTATAATTATAATTTGATTATTTAAAAATAATTTTTACGGACTTGATTTCATTTTAGATATGAATAAGAGACAACCTATGCATGAAAAACACATCTTACGTAACAATACATATAAAAGAAAATGAGTAAGTTGACAACCGAAAAGACGATAATTAAAAAATATTATTAACAAAGCAATGTTAAAAGATCATATATGATATCATATTAATATATATGATTCTTGTTTTTACAAGAATATGTGTGAATGTCATCTGATTGATTTACACTAAATATCCAATCATATTGAGTGTATTTATATTTTTCACACATAATTATGAAGTTGATTTATCCTTAACCAAAGGATATGGTCTTTATAAGATAATTCATCTCAATTTACATTCCATTGAGACTTCTTTGTTGTTATACACCAAATCACTTTTATATGGTGTATATAATGTACTTAGACATAGTATATCCTGAATCCATTTATTATCGTGATATAATAAAGATTTTTATTACCTCAATTATTTGTATTCAAGTGTCTCTCTTTTGGTTAGAAACTCTAACTCAAATACCATTTTTAAATGTTTTAAAGACTTATTCTTATAAATCTTGATCATTAATGTCCATGTTTTAAAAATGATATTAAGGATTTGTTTATATAGACATTAATGTTTTAAAATTAAAACTCATTTTAAAAGTTTCAATGTGTTATGGGACATTTTGATTCAAAAATCTATTTTTAAATGGCTTCTTGACAAATAGTGTGACTTTTTAATTATTTCAAGAAAAAGGGGGATATTTATCTCAATTAGTTTTGATGATTATTTTCATATATGTCAATATCCTTCATTATTGTTGATTTTGGTTAATATGGTACAATATAATATTCCATATTGTATCGAATGAGTTATGTTTGACTGTGGATGTGATATTTTTATACCATTCATGGTCTGTGATTAAAGTATTGACATTTCATATGCTATTTTTAATACGAATGTTTATGTTATGTTTAAACCTATTCATATAAGGAATGCATTGAACAAAGTATGTGATGGGTGGAGCCCGATATAGCTCCTCGATGCATCGGTAGGTCTCATGAGACAAACTAGTGTCTTGGTACAAGGACTTGACAAAATCTTATTTGTAGTCTTGGCATTAGGCCTTAGCTCAGTGGTTATGATAATCTGTAATTATGCATTACATCATTATGAAAGTGGTTATTGATATTGCATGTGATTATTCGATTAGTAGAATATCCATGTGAATAAGTAAATGGAATTATTTCATTTTATTTTTTCCATACTATGTTTAAGTTCAAGTTTAAATGGATTTTGTTTTAGTTATACATTGCCGTGAATGTTTATTCTTATTTATGAAAGATTATGCTATATTGTTATCCTTAAAGAGCATTTGAGATCACCCCTTTCAATGTTTTATCTTTTCCCAGGATGTGAAGAAGTAATTTATGAATGACCTGCAGGAATAGTATGAGGGGATATGAAGACAAGATGTTGTTTTAGTTTTTTTACCTTATGATGTAATGTAAGACTTATGAATATATCTAGTGTTTTCAAGACTACTAAACTAATCTTTCATTCAAGACATGATCCTTTGTGATCATGCCAATGTTATATAATAATGCCCTGACTCATGGTGTCTAGGGTTGGGGTGTTACAAGTCACCCCAACATGGCCATGTGTGTGGCCACTATATGACCAGCACATGACTACCCGTGGTAACCGAGTACATGACATGTACTGATAATGTACAGGACATGTTCTTTGGAAATTTCCAGAAATTCCTCATTTACTAAAAAACGAACAGAAAAGCAAAACATACCTAGAAAGAAAGTCTAGGTTCTTACATTTTTACTTCCCGACTACAAGACATGAGATGATTAAATCATATAAACTCTATCCATTGTTCCTATAATGAATCCAGTTCGTATTCTGGAAACCACATCAGTGAATGGGATTATGGTTTAACATCGGTCTATATTGTGGGAGGTAGATATAGTCTTAGGTTTCAATGTGGTTGTTTAATTTCAAGTGAATTTTTTTGGTTGAAAGGGTTTTGGGACCATGAATATCATTTTTGTGATCCATGTTGGTGGGAGAGTCCCTCCATGGTTATAGGGATACATGGTGATTTTGTTTTCTCAAACCCTAGTGCTTGAACCCTTTTCTGTGGAAGTCTTTGTAAAGTTGTTCATATATGAATATCCTTCTATGAACATTGTGATCCCAATTTCAGGTGTAATTTTCTAATTATGGTAATATTCAATGGAATTGTTAACCATGTACTATCTTAGGTGGTTTTCCAATTCATTAAGTGGGCCTCTTGTAGTGGTATAATAAGTTGTGCAGGGAGCACCCAAGTTAGCCATTGTTGGGATTCATTTTTCATCTCATGTTAGTGGGTTAAAATGTTTTGTCACTATAATGGGGAGACCAACCATGTGAATAATTTACGTTCTATTATAATAATTATAATGACTTTCTACCAATTATGGTGGGGATTCCATTCAGAACTCCCTCTATGAGTGTAATAGATGTGTCTCTGGTGTCAGTTTGTTTCTATGGTGTGGAGTCCGTTCAACTCTCCACGTATCAGTAAAATAGTATTTTCTATGTTGTTTTCATGGGGTTAATAAGTCTAAATATGTTCTATCTAACCACCAACAACATTTTTTTTGGTAAATATGGGTATTAGAGCATTCCCAACAATTTTTTTGAAGTAAGGATGTGGTGACCTCATTCAAAGGCATTGTTAATTTTAGGAAAATTGATGGAAAATTTTCTAGTATTGGTTAAGGAGTTTAATCTTCAAATGGGCGACATTTATGTTTTCCATTATCAAGAATGTGGGTATATTATTTTTGGTAATATTATATTTTACATTTATTTCAACTGTTGGTGTTTTTCCTTTTGGGTGTTTGTGACCTTTAGAGAGGAAGTCTATCTTGGTCTCTCAAGTTTTATTATTTCCCTCTTTTCCTATTTGTAGTGTCCTTACTATCATTATTTTGGGAATAACATTTCAGGCTAAGAAATTTTATCATCTTTTTCATCTGGAATTTTCAGGGCATTCTGTAGAAGGATATCATTATGGTGGGTGGAATTATGACACTTGAATTTTTAACATTCCCTTCATTCCTGTTAGGGTCTATTTGTTGGTCGTTTTGTCAGGATCCTTGTGTGAAATGATTGAAATATTGGGGAATTTTTTATTTTTTTATGATGGTATATCATTTCATCATTCTATTTCCCCAAGGTCCCTCATGAATTATGGAGAAGAACATTAATTTTTTAGTAGATATAACATGGCACATAGTTTGGCTGCATATTCTGCTAAACCCTGTAACCATACCTTGAACAACGTCCAGCAAATTACATTTTTTTATGTAATTCCAATTTTCCCTATTTGTGAGTAGAAATAGTTCACTCCTTTCTCACCCCGTTAGACTATTACATCCATAGAATACTCCCAATCTCCCCAATAATTTTTCAAACCTAATTTTGAATGGGTTTTTTGTGGTTTAACATCAAGATTTCATTATTTTTGTGAATTAATTACTTTTTTCATCAAATTCCTTGCAGTTTATCCTCTACTTATTGAATTTATAAATGATAAAAAACTAGGGATTCATAACTAGGGTTTATTTTTCAGTTTCATTTTCCAATATTCTTGGTTACAGTTTTTTTCCATTCCACTATTGTGTAATAGTGGTGCGTTTGATTTTTTAAAATATGATTTTTCATTTTTTCATTCAAGATAGGTGATTCCATATGTATTCATTCATTGAAAATGGGGGTTTCATCATAATTTTTGGGGGTTCAAAACACATTTGGATGGAATCGGCAATGCGTTTAATTTTAAAGATTTGTTTTTTTTTTGAAAATTGGTGTTTTTATTATGAAACCCATGTGGTATGATTTTCAGTCATTTTATAACATATAAATTTGGTTTTTAGGTTTTTCTAAGGAATACTATTTCATTGAAAAGTCTTTTAATACTCCATGGAATTGTTTTATAAAAATCTAATATGGTTTATTGAGTTACACAAAGTGTGAAAAGGATATATAGGAAATGTTTGATTTGTTATATGTGCATAAAATTGTACTTTCATAGAGAATGTAAAAATTTGTGATGTGAAAATTTTTTAGATTGTTTTATAAATGGATGAAATGATTTATCTAATTGTGAGAAAGGTGTGAGCAATGTTTTTGGGCTATTTTGTTGTGAATATATTGTTAATATAAATTTGATGGTGAGAAAGAAATTATGTGACATGTTTGTTGTAATTCTTTGGATTTGTATAATTAGGAAATGGAATTTTTATGTGATGATGTTATTTTATAAAATGTGGAACTTGATAGAGCATAAATATGGGAATCCTAGGTATCTAGGTGGGAAGAAAAGGATTACTATGATAGCGATCCAATAGCAGTTTCATCCTTGTTTCACTTGGAATGTTTGATGATGACAACACTAGCTAAACTATGATGATGTTGGGGACCACCATGATTTTGGGTTTCCCCTCCAAGTAGAACTTGTATGGTATGGTTATTGATTATGGATTCTTTTACACCAAGATATGATGTTCCTAGAGCACCACGACTAGATAGTGCTTTGGGGTGTTCATGTGACTATTTCGAATTGGCTATAGAGTACATAATTTCTGCATATGGTGGGCTTCGTTAGAAAAGTTGGAAGCATCTATGTTTTATTTGTAATGGTTAATTATTTAATGTTTCCCTCTTTAAAAAAGTTTTCATTTAATTATAAATATTTAATAAATTGTTACTATAATTTATTATTTATGAAAACATGTATGTTTTTTGTATTAAAATGTTTATCACATGGAATAATTAGGGTGTCATTCTGTTGGGATTAAATTTACACCCTATATACACCATTGTTCATAAGTATAAATTGTAATGTTTTACATAGGTATGAGAAATGTTTTGTTGAAACAACGGTTTGGGTTACTAGCGGTCTATTAGTGTGGTGGTTCGAAGATGGATTGATGGTGATTCCTCATTATTCTTATAGTTTCATGGGATGGGCTTTCTTATTCATCTTATCATGTACATTTTAAATCTTTCTCTAAATCAATTCATTTCAATTATGAATTTTTTTAAACCATGTTTGGTTTAAATTTTTAGAATCATTTTATTAAATGTTTTGGATTTTTTTTAGGAATAAAAAATTGGTAAATCATTCCCAACCATTGTTTATGATACCCACCACTTATTCCAGCCTGTGGGGATATGTAATTACCTTCAGGACATTCCATGAACTGGGTCGGGTGTATTTTCATATCACAATGAGTTTTGGTTCCTGAAAATATATGACCATCATATTTCCTTTTCTGTAATTTCAAAAGCTCATTTTATTATCCTTTTAATGATATGGGTTTTCATCACATCTTTTTTAAAATTTTAAAAAACATATTAAAAAATTCATTATAAAACATTGATGATGAAACATATAAAATTAGTGGATAACATAATACCTCAATATTTTAAAAGAACATTGTATATGATAGCCTACACCAAATATAACATAACGTTTTAAGGACATGCAAATTTACTATTTAAATAGTAATGTTATAATCACACAATTGAATTAGAGCATATGAATTACCATAAGAATTTTTTGTGATATATATATAAATTTACTAGTCAATTTATAGAAATTAAACCCTCAATTATTAAAAATTAATTTATATTTATGGAAAATATATTTTCGTAAATAAATGTTTTTTATTTATAGTGAAACTATTGTCAATATTTTCCTCCACATTTTGAATTTTCAATTTATAGTAATTATATTAAATTTTTATAAATAATATCAATCATTATTAGGATGTTATTTTGATATTTTTTTTAATAAATTAATTTTTATTTAAATAGTTAAAACATATAGACATTATAGAAAATATCATTTTCATTAAATTATTTATGATGTCCCGATGTATTTTGAGTAATATTTAAATTTTTATTTGTTTTATATTAATATTTAGTTTCTATAGAATCAACAATATTCTTAATTTTGAGAAAAATTATACATAAATATTAATTTATTTGGTTAGCGGTTTTTCATCAATGACTATTTGTATAAGTTTAATATATTTCTTGAATCATAGAGCTATTTCATTTTCATAAGTATATTCAATATTTTAAATAATTAATTCCCAATTTGGTAGATATATCAAAATTATTATTTATAATTATATATAGAATCTACAAGAAAAATATGTTAGATCAAAAGGGTAAAACCAATGGTTACAATTGAAAATGATGTTATAATAATTCTAACATAAAATTATTAGCCACTTCATTTCTTTTTGAAAATTTTATATCATCCATATTCATCCAATATTTGATAATTTTGAATCATGGATCCATTTTAATTTGATAATTTAATTTATATTATTTGATTGTAACTTAAAATATAAAATGACACTCTTTGTTAATATATCTATACTTTTTTTAAATATAGATAACATAAATTTTTCTCGGTAAGAAATGTTTAATAAAAATTTGATTATTTTTTTACAATAATTTATTATTTTTAGTGATGAAATAAGGTTCTCAAATTTCAAAACAATATTGTCATAGTTCTTGTAAAATATGTATAATCATCCAAAAATTATTTAGATAATTATAAAACATAAATTTTTTTAATTATATATTTATCCTTTTTTATTTTGACATATATATATTTTATTTGTGATGCTTTAAATGTTTATATATGGTTTATGTTAATATATTGATTCCACAATTTTCAAACTATGTAAATATTCTAGAAAATTATTTTAATTGTTTTCTATATTTTATAATATTTTATTAAATTATTTAAAAATAACAAGAAATTTATATTTGGGAAATTGAATGTTATGTGGGTAATCATTTCACTCTTTATCCATTTACTACTCACTAGTCCATTTATTTTAACTTTCGTGTCCCCCAAAGTTTAAAAATACTTATTATCATAGGATTTATTAATATTGATAGCAGAGTATTGTTACTAAGAGAAGTGGGGTTATCAATATTCAAAACAACTATAAATTTTTTAGTGTGAGTTTATTTATAATTATAATCAATATAGATTTTAATTATATTAATTTGAGAGAACTTATAATGAAAATTAAATTGTTTTACTTAAATTCATTAAATAATTACGTGGGTGTTACATTACCCTATTATATAAGGACACTAAATATCCACTCATCTAAACACATTATGATCCGCATAGATAAAATAAAAACTAAAAAAATACATTTTTTCTTCATTTTATACTTTTTATAGGCGTGGGTGTTTGTAAAGTTCTATCCATGTGGAATTTATGGACAAATCCTAATGGTTGTATTTTAGTGTTGGTTATTTTCATTTTACATACACTCCTACCACAATAAATTATATACAAATAATTATAATATCATTATAATAGTATATATTGTATACTAATTTCCCATTATTTTGATGGAATAATTTATATTATAAAATTTCATTATCATACAATGAATAATAATTTGTTCGTTGTATGCATGGACTACCACACCAAATAATTGATGTGTTTTATTGTTAATTATTATCACACAAATCAATTTATTATTATTTATATAAAAATTATAGATTATATTCCTGAAATAATTAATATTCTAAATAATCTAGATAAAACTTTTATGATTTCCTTTCATCTTGTTAATAAATTATAATGTCACACAAGAATACATATAAAATACTAACTATACATAGATATTTGATTAATTACATAAATTTAAGTGAATTATTTATGATCCAATTGGGTGTAATAGAATCTAGAACCAATTCATCGGGTTACAAGAAAACCATTATCATTGGTGATAGATTCTTCACCAGAATTGATTATTTGTAAGGGATCAATTGGTTCTGTTATTAAAAATATAGATTTCGTCATGGACCAGCTAATTATTTTTATTCAATCTATATCTGGTAGAAATTTTTTTCTAAGGGTGATATGCCCTTGAGATGTAACCATTTGATAATGATATTATAATTAGTATAGTGATTGTCGTAATTGAACTGCATCCGGATTGGAATACGGTTCCTTCATATTTTACTCCCATTGGAGGAACTAAAGAGGTGGTTATGTGCCATCAGTTTAGTATCCCATGAACGTGGAATTCTCTATAGTCAGAAATGGAACTATTTATTCAATCCATTTGATATAAAAAATTCCCATGGTAAATTCTAGATTAAGATTCTTGGACAAAACAAGATATCTATGCATTTTTTCATTCCATTCAACATTTCATTTATAGTGGGAACCATTATTAAAATGGAAAAATATAAGAAATAAACATGGTTTGGATACATTTATCAAATACTCATCAATTTTTCCTTCAATTCTATAGAAATTGGTCAATTTATTATTTTTATCTTCATGATGTGTTTTTTTTAAAAATTAAATATGACAAGCTCTGTACATTTTTATTGGTTTTTAGTAACATAAAAAAATTTATGGATTGTTGTTGTAGTGAAATGGTATATTGTTTTCAAAAATGGAATGATAATGATTGTATCAGTAATCATTATCATTTTAATGGTGAAATGGATAGGTGGATGGTAGTATTTGTACACCCGAGTCAATTATTTAATGTATAATAATGTTATCCTAACATGATTGGGTATTAAAATTTGGTGGATGAGTCCCAAGATGAAGTTGGGATGTTTCAAACTACATGTACGATTTATAAATTTTATATGCATTTATGAATCCTGAAGTGAAATGCACTGGTTTTTTGTGATATTGATTGTGCGGGGAAGGGGTGGACCTGCTCTGTCCAATCATGGACTAACATGGTGGATGATGATATATTATATATGTATGTTTGGGTCAACTGTTTTTAGGACATAGTCAGTTATACCCAAGTGGATGGGAAGACTGATGATGGAATTTATACCTATATGGAAGCTGATAAACTACATTATTTGAAGATTATGTTGGTAATGGATAACAATATAAAATGACAAAATATGATTGTGTTTGTCCCAAAAATCCCATGTTATTCTTGATAATATTCTATAAGATTCTATCATTTTACATAATTAATTTGAAGTAAAACCATTGTGGATGATGATTGTTTCCAACTTGTATCATATTTGATATCTAGTCCACATGATCATACCTACAATGTAGTTAAGCCCCTAGATCTCACTTAGTGGTAACAATTTTCTATTGTGAGGTTAACCCACCTTGTCAGGAAATTGATAAAGAATATTTGACATAGACATATATTGGATGTGAAATTCTATGAAAGAATTCCTCAATGATTGCTGATGATAAGATATTGTATTCAACAATAGGAAAGTGTTTTTGTGGTGACCTTGGAGGGTGACCATTTCTTATTGTGCTCTAATCCCACCAAAATTCAATTAACCTTACATTAAATTAAAAATGTATCTAATCGTAAGGATGTATTCATTGATGAATTTGGTAATATAATTGGATATTTTTATGGAAAATGAATATGAATCGAGGGTGTTAAGGAATAGAGTGATTATGGTATGAATGAATATGTCTCAAATTCAGACAAATTTTTGTCAACCAACTTCACAAGAACAAGTGAACATCATATATGAAGATGGTGATTCATCAAGAATGAATGGTCATAATAAAATATAATAATATCCCAATAATTGGAATAGAGGTAGACACCAGATTGGTCTGGGTGGATCCTATGACAGGGGAGGAAGACCCAAATGAAGGTGAAAATATTTTGACCTCTTATTTATGGTGCTGTTTTGTGCCAACATTTTTAATTGTACTCTTCCAATTTACAACAGAATATACATTTAGATATTAATTTTCCTAGGGCCATGTGTTTTAACCCATGGTTCATTTCATTCTTGAACTAAATTTAATTATTTCATGATAATTTTTTAGGATACAATGGAATAATCCATCCTTGAACCACTATAAAACATCCACATTCATTTTAAAATTCTGATTGAATGGTAAACATAAAAACAGTCAAAAAATTAATATTTAATTATATATATCATTAGAAAAATAAAAATATATGGAATAATAATAAATTAATAAACAATTAAAAGATTAATATAAATGTTAATTATTGATCTATGTCAATTATATTTGAGTTAATGACAATAGATGGTGATTCTGGAATTGAGGAAATGGATTTAAAAAATAAATATCTTTTTAGTTGGGGTATATTAATTCCCCATTTAATAAGTAAAATAATATTATTTTTATTATGTAATATGATTATAACATTTCCCATTTCCTCATTTTTTTTGGATTTATGTTTTTACACGAAAAAACATTATTGATTAATTCCCATTTCACTATTTTGATCATTTATTGTGGACTATGAAATCAATTTCTTTTCATTGGGTTAAAATATTTCTTCTATGATGTTTTTATCACATAATTATGTGTCCTATTTTTCTATAAACATATTTACGTTACATTTTTTCATTTTTATTTTTTATTATCCTATGTTCATAGAAATAATTATTGTATTTATTATTCTATCAAATGTGATTATTTTTTAATGGGATTCATTGTTCCAATAATATAGTTAAGAGACATGTATCATTTCATTCCCATTAATATTTTTTTATGGTGTACATATAACCCTATGAATGAATTTGGACATATTAAATAATAAAATTCGTTTTATATAAAAATCCATATCATATTAAATCATTCAATGAAATTCTATTTGAATGTTACAAAAGTGGTAAAGGAAATAAGTTTTAATATCATTTCATTTATGTACTATTTAGGATCACGGATCCTTGATAGAAGTTGTGTGAAATTTCTTTCATTAACCATACATGTATTATCTACACTATTTTTTCTTAATTTTATATTTTTACTCTCTTTATCATCTTGTTTCTTACATAAGGTGATAAAAATAACATATTTATGTAACAACCTACCATAATTATTATTTCTGAGGGAAATAATTTCTCTTCCATACACATTATTTTGAAAATTCATTAAATAATATATTTATCCATGATGAAATTATTTCCTAATGAAAATTAAAACTATATTTTGTTTCATTGAAATTATTTTTTTGGATATTTTTTCATTATAGAAAAATATTAAATTTGTTTTTAATGGAAGTGGGAATGTAAATTTTTCAAAAATTACAATTTGAATATATATTCTAGAGTCCTTAAAATATCATCATATTATAATAGTAATTATCAATGAAATGAATTTCAGAATATTTTAAACAATTAAACAAAATGAAATAGAGAAGACGTTTTTCAATGTTTTTAATGATATGTTTTAAATGTTTTCCCAAATATATATTTTTATATGCCTACATCATTGAATTATTCATATGTATCACTTAATATGTGATCAAAGGATACCATCCAAAAAAATTCCATACATTTCATATGAATTGTTTTTTAGAAAAGTTCATAGAACTCATTTCAATACTATTAATAGATCGAGATAAAAATGAATAATGATTTTTAGTGGGAAATATATTAAATAATTCAATATATTGTTAGAATATTGATGATCAAAATTCTGAGTTACAAAAAAATATTAATGTATTGTATATATAAATTTTTTTTGAGGAAGAGTGACGTAGATATAGATCATGCTAATAGGTATCCCTGATCTAGATTATATTATTGGTAGTCTTAAACTAGCTCTCAATTTTATTTTTTAATGATAATATTCCTTAAAAGATTAAAATATGGAGTTAATATTGGAGTTTTCTCATATGTATTTTACTAGGAACTGGTTGCCCTTAGAAAATGTGAACAGTGGTGTTGATTATACTTTTAAATGATAAAAATAACTTTTATCTATTTATTTTCTTTTTTAATTGGATCCCGTAATCATGTTTGACATCACATTTCTTGGGATTATATATTATTATGATTTTTCCAATGTTAAATATTTTAATAAAGTAACACGTTTAATTTTCATTGTATTTATTTTTACGAAATCAATTTTTTAATTTTCATTATATTTGAAAATGTTTTCATACAATTTTTATCATCTTATAATCGGGGATGGAATTCAACTATTAAGGATTATATCTTCACATACATATCATTTTAGTTGAAGAATCATCTGTTTTCCATTTACCTAGTTTATGATTAATAGATTTAAATGAATAATTTCTAGTATGGATTTTTTATTGATTAATTTTTTGTGAGATATTGAATAAATATTTATAATTTATATAATATAATTATATTATTATAAATGAGAAATTAAATACATTTTTATTATCAAGTATGTGTTCTGAATAAATAATTATAAATATATAACTTAAATTTACATAACAATATAAGCATTTGAATATTCCCAAATATTGTTTTATGTTTCCGGTTACAAATGATGTGTTGCATTTATTAGTATCAATTGCTTAAAATAAATGAATATATTTCAAACCTCATATCTATTTGTGCAGGTTCGAGGATGTAATATGTGTACCATAATATAATAGTTCATTAAGATGTATTCACTTTTTATATTGGTTAAAAAAATATATACCATATTTGTATTGAGATATAACTTGTATACAGATTGAACCATATAAGGAAATACATCTACCATCAAAAGATTGAAAAATTAAATATATAACCACTAAGGATTTGGCTAATTCCCATGTATCTTGACGATATTTTTCTATTACCCACATAGAATTATGTGCATGGGGTAAAACCCAACTAACCATTTAGTGTTAATTTGACATAAAATCAAAAAAAATATTTAATGGGAATATATAGCCCCACCCAAAATTCATATAAATACATTTTTCTTATTCAATAAAATCAATATTTAAATAAAAAGTAACCAACATATATAAAAATGTGTTCTGTATAATTTTTGAAGTTATCAATAAAAGGAATATCAATAATATAAAACAATTGTGCCAACAGATCCAATCTGCCAAATAGTTTTACTCATTATAATATTTTGAGTATTATCATTGATAAACAACTTCCATATAAAATAAATCCACTAAAGACAAAAATAATAATGGATAATAAAACATATTATATTTTTGATTAAAAAAATTTCCTTGGTATAAATGTTTTTTTGAATCTATATTATAAAGTCATTTAGTATAATGTGAATTGAAATTTATAAATGAAATTACCATTAATTTTTTTTTGAAATAATAGATCCATTTAAATAAATTATGACTTTATATTTATAATTTACAGTTAAAGTCATATTTTTTAAGGAAAATATTGGAAAAATTTATAATTATAAAACACCATTATTTAAAACACTAATAATATAAATATTAAAAGAAACTCAATTTTGGAAATTAGAAAATTTTAATGTGACGAAAACAAAAGAAATTCATTTTTCAATAAAAATATATGAATGATAATCATTTTTGGGAATTATGAACATGATAGTGGAGGAAAACATGAGTTTTAATGAATAATTTATATTTTCTTTTTGTTGTTTTAATATTATGAAAAAAGAAATTTTTAGTGATAAAATGTGATATAACAATGACTCTAGTATCCTATATATATCATCCTATATTGTTACCTTATAATAAGTTAATAAGAATCATTTCGTGAAGCACCAAATAGATTTTTAGTCATGGTAAACTAGTTATATACATGATTACCATATTACATTTGAAAACTTATATTACAATTTTTTCCCATAAAATATAAGTTTTACCTCTTTCATATCTTTTAATATCATTCTTAATCCAATTATTTGATTCCATGGAATGAAAAAAGGTATTGGTGAGCTCAAATTATAAATAAGGATAAGGTATAGAAGAAGATATCATGAATTAATGACCATATATGGCATGTAATTATAAATAAATGAACCCAGATAACATTTAAATATTTAAAATATCATTTTATATGAAGAATAATAAATATGGTATGATATATAACTAAAGAAAAATTCCAATTATTCTATAACATAATTATCATAACATGGTAGGGAATAATAAACATGGAAAGATACATAACATTAAACAAATTATATTTAATTAATATATATAGAATGAAATGCAGCCATATGTAAAATCATTATGAAAATGTCATGGATAATAATATATGAATTATCAATGAAGAAAGTGACTAGTCAAAACATATCATGTTATCATGAACATGATACATATACCATCAAGACCCTTCAGAAGACTATTAATAAATAAATATAGAAACCCATTCAACGTTATATTACTAATTTTCCTCATGAAACTACTTATGCATTTTTGGGTTATATAATTTCAGCCCTCACCCACCTATACATGCCAAACTAATTCTTCATATACAAAATAATTGATTTAATTTATGAACAATGTTCCTGATCATCATATATCTGTATTGATTAAAGGACACCAATTTATTAATATTCCCCCATTCATTCACCATACTTCCAATGTAAACACCATATTAAATATTGTTTTATGGTCTAAAAATTTTGTATTTCCAAGATGAAAAAATATGTTAAAAATGAATTTAAGAATAACAAATCCTGAAAATAGTAGTATTAAGGATAAAAATACCAAATTTGTTGTGTATAAACCCCATGAAATTGAATATTGGTATATTAAAAAATATTTCTCAATCAAATAGAAACTAAGACAAAATCCCATATAATAATCATTTCTTGGAAGTGAGAATCAATGAATCAATTAAGGGATTCAAATTTAAAACCAAATAAACATGTTGATTTATTGAATAATATACTCAAAAGTTAGAAAAAAAATTAATATAATAATGAAAAATACAATTAAATATTTCTTATAACTAAATGAAAAAGATGATTTTTGAAAACTGTTACCACTTGCTCATTTTAAAGTCTAATCCCCTTATAAGAAATTATTTAAATTAAAACATAAAATACTGGGAAGTATGAATAATGAATAATATTACATATTGATGGGGATATATTAATATATATAATATAAATGATATTAGTTGAATAAAATTATAATATGACTTAAATAGTCGAAATAGAAACGAAATCTCATATAATCATCATAACATGGACTTGATAAGAAATAAATGAATAAATTAATTTTTTTCAATGGTAAATATACTTAGAACATTTGAAAATATGACCTCAAATAATCAAAATACATTATACACACAATATATAAATATCAATTTTAAAATAATACATAATGTAGACTAATGAATATAAATCGAGTTATTAAATTCTTTTCCACATGCTAATTTTAATGTTTAATATGATTGGATGACATAATTCAAATTTAAACCTAAAATACCATGATATTTATATTATTCATGAAATTACAATTAATATAGGTATTATGTACAATATATTAAATGAATTAGGTGAAAAGAATTACAATATTCCTCAAATAAAGGAGATTGAGATGAAATACAGTACCAAATTCTTTATCACTCATTCATTAATAATCTTTCACTATATTCAATGTTTCAGATCATAAGGGTGTTGTTTTCTCATGTATGGATTCTCATGAGAGTTAAAAATTATGTGAATTTAAAATAGTTTCTCTATCCCTAGAATAATAATCATGAAATATTTTTCATATTTAAATAAAAAATATTCTTTCAGACTAATTATGAATGATCATATTGATAAATGATGTATGTTAGGATCACGAGGATAGTAGTCTGTAAAAAGAGACCAAAGTTTCCAATTTTAAAGGATCAATATAGAAAGGAAATAACTATTCTTTTGAATTTATATAATTATAATAATATCATAAATACTATATTATTTACTTATATATTCTTATATATATTATCTCTTTATTGTGGTGACTAAATGATAGCTATATAGATTATTGAATTCAGTTGTCCACATGTAAAAGAACGACAATATCACTTTTTGTGAATCAAAGGATAAGAAAAATAAATGATATAATATAATTTTCAAATAGTAAATATGGCATTAATTTTTTTTATTATTTATATCAATTCCATATATATTCAAGTATTGTGTTCTAATTACATTGAATATGCAATGTTAGTGAAAAGAAATCACATCGATTCACAAGGTGGTACACAATTGTAATCTGAACTGACATTACATTATCCCCTATAGGACAAAATGGAAAAGGTAAAATATGATAAAATTACTCTAAATTGATTTTTTTAAATATCATATATATTCCATATATGGATCGTAATTCCAAAACAGAAGAGGTGTGGATGGAAAATAATATCATATATGTTTGTGTGGTGGTAGTCCACCAAACACACGTGTGACTTTATTATTTACCATTTGTTGAAAGTGGTGATATATATTGGTAATTATCATAATATAATATCTGGTATTTAAAGTTTATATAATTTTGTTATAATAGAATCATAAATTGATGTGATTTTTAAGAGGTGGAAAAATAAATAATACAACACACATGGTTCGTAATTTTACAAATTCGGGGAAAACCTCTTTGTGATTATTCATAATGTTATTGTAAAATGGGATTCTGACCTGAACATAACTTATTAAATGATGTAGTGTAATGTTTATAAATATTTGGTATGTTAATTTTAAAACCAAAAGAGATTTAAGGATTTAATAAGAGAGGATAAAGGTGTCATTTTATAACAATATATAGTAGAACACATGTATGTTTTGAAATTAAACATTTGTAGCCAAAATTTTCTAATGAAAAAGGGTGAAAAATTGATTATTCTCTATATAGGGACATAAATGGTCAATAAATTCGCATAAATTATATTTTAGACGCATTTTTGGGGATTTTAATACTTATATATTTCATTTAACAATTCGTAAAACCATTCTTACCTTAACCTTGATAATTAATATTTTCTTCAGTATTTATTTTTGTAAAATTTATATTGACAAAAATAAATAATATAAATTATTCATGTTTCAAATGAGGTATAAATTTTCTTAAATTTTATTCAATTATATTGCAAAATCAAATCTAAAATTATACCATCAAATTTGATGAAAAAATGGATTTTAAATTTAATATTACCACAACTATATAAGGTTTTTGTTTTAAAATTAATAATGAAATTTATTACAATTCCATAATGTAGTTAAACAGTTTTATATTTGTTCTGATCTTAATTTCAAACCAATTTAAAATATAATTTACCCTTGTAAATTTAAAAACCCAAAAAGTTATAAATGGAATTTCTCCCATATTAGAGTAACATAATATAGTATAATTCTCATTAAATCACATATAGACCATAACAGAAAACATTACTATTGAATAACCAATTAAAAGTGAATTATTTCTACATGCTGATAAACTGATACTGAATAAAATATTAACATGACCATAGGAAAAATAATATCACGCTTATTAGTAATAAACTAGCCAAATGAATAGTATCCTCACCCATGTATGTATAAATAAAATTTAGTGGTATTATAAGTGAATATAATATATAATTATATCATAGTATATATAGGTAAATATCTAAAGATTTATTAATTATTTTTTGGTATTTTTATAATACATAATAGTTTAATTGTAATTTTATGATCAATATAATAAGATAAAAGTAAATATATTTTTACAAAGTGTAATAATAAATAAATATATTAATTTAATATTATTTTAAGATAACATTATGAGACAATCAATAATTTTCTAATGTGTTGTAAAATATTTTATAATTTTAAAATATTAATTTTCCATGTAAATGATGATTTAAAAAAATTAAATTAATTTTATTTATAAAATAATTTTCATAAAATGGACTTAATTTTTGAATTACACATGTCTTAAAATTATATGGATAATTTTTTGGGATTTTTATGAATCACATGAATTTTTGGTGAATAGTTAAATACAATAATTTGTGATACATATACATTTTAAGAAAAATACATTTTTCATTTAGTCATATCTAATGTATGAACTATCAGTTTGATATCACATGATCTATTTACTATATTTATCCTCTATAATCAATACTTTGTCTTGTCTTGAGGACAATAATAAATTAACGAACTAAATAATGAGAAAACACCACCATTATCCTCTTTAAATATCATCCCTGACCACCTCTTTCCCTTAAAAAACTCAATCTTGGATCCTTGGCCAAACTACAGAAAATAATCTTTCACATCCACTTCCCGACTTACATGAGTTTTTGGTCTCATTGAGAGAGACAAACACTACACTTAGTAGGTCCTCTAGGTGGATGAATTCAAGCGGTAAATTTGATATCTCTTTCTTTTAATGTTCATTTCATTTTCCCTCTTATACTCATCTAATTTTATACGAATTGAATAAAAATATATAATGTATGGCATAGTCTTATTATAACGCATTAATGAGATATCCATAAATAATTTCCTCCATATCTCTATTTTATTCTAAAAATGAAATTGTCACCACTAATGTGTCAATTTACCAACATCATGGGCGATGCGCAATCATTAACTATTGAGACTACAAATGTTGTTATTAAAAACAATATAATGGTTGAAAAAGATTATAAAGTGTATGTTACAACCCTTTTTGTTATCCTGAATGAACTAAAATACATAATACAAAATGATAAACAAAATGAGTTCGTTGTGATCGAAAAAATGCCCAAATTAACATAATACCATGACTATTATCATTTATCTACTGATTCAAACACATAAAATTAAAAAACAAGTATATGATCTTTTACTATTTTTATGATCATTGATAACATGTAATTACAATTAAGGATATTTATCCCCATTTTACATGGACATGCATTCATGGATACAAGAAAACAAATCATGAAAACTATGAAAATGAATTCCCCTAAACATTGAAATTAAACTATATAACTCATATAAAAGGAAATAAGTTAACATAATAAGACCATAATGAATAAAATTAAAATTGTAGAGGTCTTTCTATTTCTTAACTAATGAATCTAATTTTATTATACATGATATTAACATAAAGGATGTTTTTTGGACACAAGGTTATGAGAATTCTCAAACCCAACTCTCTTTCATTGGGTATTCTACTGTTCACCCTATTCTCTATATGTATTCTACTTAACTATCACTTCATCATGAATATCATATAAATTCTATAATAAAAATCATTTAAAATTTAGTTTGTTACAAAATAATATTTTTCAAAAGAAGTATTCTATAAAAACTGTAACGCCCCGACCCCAGCTACCCAGAGTCGGTGCATTACTTCGTAACATTGGCATGATCACAAAAGATCAAGTCTCGAAAGACCGATTAGTTTAGTAGCCTTGTAAACACTAGATACATTCATAAATGTAACATTACACCATAAATTGAAAATCTACTATAACAAAGTCTCCATAGTCCACACTCATATCCTCTTCTGACTATCCTTGCAGGTCATTCATAAAATACTTCTTCACATACTGGAAAATATTAAAACATTGAAAGGGGTGAGCTCAGATTCTCAGTAAGGATAAAAATATTGCGGAAGCTTTCATAAATAAACATAAACATTTAAGGCAATGTATAACTAAAACAAAAGCCTTTTAAACTTGAACATCAACATAATATGGAAAAGGTAAAATGAGATAATGTCATTTACTTCTTCACATGGATATTCTACTGGTCGAATAATCACATGCAATATCAATAACCACTTTCATAATGATGGAATGCATAATGTCAGACCTTCTGAAACATTTTGTCAAGGGCTCGGCCAAGACGTCTAAAATGATTAAGGCCTCGGCCAAAACCATAAATCAAATTGGGAATGGGCCTCAGCCAATTCCACGTCTAGTTGTCTAATGAGACCTACCGATGCATCAAGGAGATATTGCGGGCTCCACCCTTCACTTATTAAGTCCAATGTATTTCTCATATGAATAGGTTTAAACATATCATAAACCATAACATAATCGTATCACATAAAACATTGATAAAGGAAACATAACATTTCCACATTTCAATCACAAGATATCAATACAACACATTGATATAATAAAAATGTTTTCAAAACCATTTTCAATACCAAAATAAAAGAAAAGTATAACATGGTATTTATTTTTCATTAAAAAGTTATGGCTTGAAGAGGAAGCCGAAACTCAAATAGTGGTCACGGCGGCGGGGAAGTCGTTGTCGCCGCATACGTACGACAAAAACATTCCCTTTTTTGTTTATTAAAAACTTCGTATAAAAAATATTCCTTTTGAATAAACGTAAAATTAAAAGGGGTTTATACACCGTATAAAATAAATTTGTGTATAAAACAAAATATGCCTCAATGAAAGGAGATTGAGACGAAGTCCTTAAAAAGATCATTTTTAAAATGAAATAGATCTGTTATGTTTATTCTATATATGTACACATAAAGAAAGTACAAATACAATATAGGACATAATAATATCATGAAATAATTTGAAAGTATGAGATTAACCCAGATATTGGAAATTGGGTTAAGAAATTCTCTTACCTCGTGTCCGACTTGACTCAACCGTTCTTTAACCTCCTCAAAATTGGGTAACTCATTTTGATTTGAGCCAAAGGCTTCCTTGGGAAGAGTTCTGCCCAAAGTGAGGCTTCTAGGAGTAAGAGGGTGAAGTTGGGAGAGTATTTGGGCAAAGGTTGGCCGAGCCAAATGGATTGAAAGTGTGAATGAGTTTGTAGAGGTGGGGGCCTTTTATAAGAGGAGAGGAGGGGCGCTCTCGGAAAGTAAGGAAATTTTACATTATTATACAATGATTTTCGGATTCAAAAGGTCCCACAATTATATAATTCAAGGATAAGGTTATAAGGTTTCTAAATATACCCATCCAATAGGCTTTGGACAAGTGTAATCCTTGGATTTTACATTATCTTCTCATTTTATTTAAATCGTTAAATAATGTGGTCATCACTGCATCATCATGATGTCATAAATAATTTAATTTATTTAATGTCTAAAAATTATAAAAAAATACTATGATGTAGGAAATCTTTTTAGATTTCCAATGACTATTTATAGTCAAAAATATGACTTGTATAACCCCATGTCAAAATTGTTTTAGTAAAACATTTCATGTTTGTGTCATTTTTTACTTTAACATTAAATAAAAGGTATTTATGTCATTTTCCAACTAATGTGGCTCCATGGGGTCCCCAAGATGAACCATGGATTGTCATGGTCGGCCATGGCACATCAAATGAGGGTAGGACATGTGTCAAGCTCATCACATATTATTAAAACATTATTTTTACCTTAAACTACACTAATTACCTCTAATCGCGATTATGAACTTAAAAGTTACTATTCACCAAAAATTATTTTAATCTCATTGAACCACATTTTACTTCTTAATGACAACCATGTTTTTCGGATTTTTGAAAATCAAATCACAGAATTGGTAATATTTCATTTAAACGAAAAATCAGTTATTTAACTACCACTTAGTGGTTTCACTATTCATCAAAAATTGAAGTTTTTCAGAACAATGCCAAAATTTCACCCTAAGCTATAATTAATATTCCGAATTCAAAAATGGTGTCTATTTTACAAAAATTACAAACATATAAGTTGAATTAATTAATTTTATAATTAATTCATGCTGTCACAACAAATAGCGTGTTTTTAAGAAACAATTTATATCAAATGATTGGCAATTGTTTATGTCCAATTTCAATGTTAAATTAATTTTAATGACCACCATTGGATAAAATGGTAAAAATATATTCTAATTATACTTTAAAACCCATAAATAGTATAATTTATCACTATAAATTATTTTGATTAAAAAAAAATTTCATGTATTTTTCACTATTCATAAAAAATTTGAAGTTCTCAGAAAAATACCAAAAATTCAACATAGGCTAATTTCGATATTCCGAATCCAAAAATGAAGTCCATTTTGAAATATAAAATTTCTATAATTTTAAAAAGTGGTTATTACTATTCATAACGGCTACTATGATTAGTCGCGGTGTTTTAGAACTCGAAGTTTCGTACAATGAAAGCTACTACATTATTGAATGAGAAGCGTATTGTGGATTCTCGGGGTGTTACATTCTCCCCTCCTTCAATAAATTGAATCCTCGCAATTTGAAAATTTTCTTGGAAAATAAAAGGTTTAAAATAGAAAATACCATTGTGGAAAACCCACATCGAAAATAAGATTAATAAAATTTAGCCTTAATAAGAGGGAAAGGGAAATGAAAAAGTCACCATCCAATTATGATCTCGATTAGGAGAACATTGGTGGAAATTAGAGACATATAATTGGAGGGAAAATGTAAATATTTGTAGGGAGTTATTGAGGTCATCAATCACAATCAACTTTCAAATTGAGGGCCTCAAAGACTTCAATCTCTGATGATTTAAAATATCATCAGTTCAACAAGACATAAGGTATTAGGATAACACATTTTTTTGTTTTAATATCCCTTTAATAATGTTTAAGAATTAATTTATTCATTGAATATGAGATAGTTATATATATATTTATGCTTGACAATTAGAGTTTCAACCATCAACTCATCTTTCTCTAAAAAAGATAATATAACTCAAAAATATTATACTTATCCTAATTGTATAAGGTTCCAAATGTTAACACATACCATTTAGATTAGTAAAATTATTTTGTAATACACAGGGACTTCCTGTAGGCTAGTGGTAGGAAATAAAGGTCTGTCGCACTATGATTGTGGGTTCGATTCCTGCAGCTTTGTCCGACGCGACGGGTTATGCCCCTCCCAGCAGGTTGTCCTTATCCTAAAACTATAGTATTATAATATTCAAAAATAATCTTCATAAATTTTTTAACATTAAACAATACTATCCAAAGATCAACTTAATCCACTCCACCCTTTATAGTTATCCAAAATACCTCTATCCAGACTTTCTCTAAAATGTCTCTTAATTCCAAAAGTAATTTATCATATTCCCCAAACAAGGTAATGTTTCTCTTATTGTCACATACTAAAAATATAATTACCTTCATCATATTAAAACCTTACTGAAATCAACAAGTACTGCAGTAAAATCCTTATATATATATATCACATTATTCTAATAACCAGAATATAATCAATGAGTCCAAAAGAACCAATACATTAGTTATTCTGCTTCAACTGTAGTAACAGCATCAGATTATCCTTGATCCCTTTGCCTTTTCTGAGGTAAGTTTCCCTGACGCTTAGGACATTCATTTGCATAATGCCCCATTTCCCTACAATTGTAGCATTCAACATTGATAGCCTCTTTCTTTCCCTTTCAATCACGTGCCTGGTGACCTTTTCCCCCACATTTATAACAAACTAACATTCCTTTTAGGCAAGTACCAGGGTGATTCTTCCCACAATTATCACATAATGGAAAATCCTTCTTTCCCTTTTTCCCTTTATCTGTCTCTTGTTCCACCGTTCTCTTCTTTTCTTGCTTTACATTGTTGTCATAAGACTTAGAGAATTCCTTTTCTGCCTTGATAGCACATGAGACAATATCTTCGTATGTTGAGAACGATTGTGATACTAAAGCTTGATGGAGAAATGGTTTTAACCAATCAATGAAACGATCAATATTACCTCTTGGGTTACGTACATAATCTGCAGCATACCTCGCTATCCTTGTAAAGTTGGCCTCTTACTTTGTGACATTCTCATCCTACTTTCGTCTCATACTCAAAAACTGTCTTTCCATATCTGCTCAATGGTCACGAGGATAGTATTTTTCTAGGAAAAGCTCTTTGAACTCCCTCCATTCCATATTCGATACGTCATCATCTTCCTTTGTGTTTTGAATCAATGACCACCATTGATCAGCATCTCCAGTGAGGCGGTAAACTGCCATGATAACCTTCTCCCTTTAGCTACTCCCGAAGGCGTGGAATATCTTCTCTAAGGTGTTTATCCATTGCTCAGCTACTAATGGATTTGTACCCCCATTAAATGTTGGTGGTTGTTACCTCATGAAGCGGTCTAACATTGATGCTCCACGTTGTGGATCAGGTTGATCCATACGAGTATGGTTATTATTCATAACCTGAGTGAGTTTTCCCAGAATGGTAATAATTTGATCAGCACCAGTTGTATCTCCAGCTCCACAATAATTATCTTGAGCAGGAGGGCAATCCATGCACAGAGTGCGTGCATTGATACGGTTTCCATTACTTCCACTAGGCGCCATTTCTAAACAATGGCATAAACTATATTAGTTTATGAATCAAAATACATAATTCCATACTTGTAAGATACATAACATAAATTGAACTATTTATGGATATAATCCATAAAAATGTTTTCTTTGAGGAAGTATATACTCATAACCCTTCATAGTGGTTTGTAAATAAAATGAGAATTATCCTAAGCATATCCCCCGGGAGTGTCGTAACCAAGAGTGAAGCAAGGCCCGTTGTCGTGCACCAGTTCCCGTTCGAGTCTAGCTCAAAGCGGTGTTTTCGGGTTTTACCCCTATGTACATATGTTCCAGAGCCGCCTCTACCTGTTCGTATCCAGACAAGGATGTATTTCTCAGAAAACTCACAACATCTCTACAATACCAAAATTCTAGGAAGTTCTTCTATACTAATCCTCAAAGTCTATCTTCGGGCTATGTGCTCTAATCAGAGTTTATCTAAATATAGCTTCCAAGGTTAGTACTAAACTGCCTCTGATACCAACTGTAACGCCCTGACCCCAGCTACCCAGAGTCGGTGCATTACTTCGTAACATTGGCATGATCACAAAAGAACAAGTCTCGAAAGACCGATTAGTTTAGTAGCCTTGGAAACACTAGATACATTCATAAATGTTACATTACATCATAAATTTAAAATCTACAATAACAAAGTCTCCATAGTCCACACTCATATCCTCTTTTTACTATCCCTGCAGGTCATTTATAAAATACTTCTTCACATCCTAGAAAATATTAAAACATTGAAAGGGGTGAGCTCAGATGCTCAGTAAGGATAACAATATTGCGGAAGCTTTCATAAATAAACATAATCATTTAAGGCAATGTATAACTAAAACAAAAGCCTTTTAAACTTGGACATCAACATAATATGGAAAAGGTAAAATGAGATAATGCCATTTAATTCTTCACATGGATATTCTACTAGTCGAATAATCACATGCAATATCAATAACCACTTTCATAATGATGGAATGCATAATTCCAGACATTCTGAAACATTTTGTCAAGGCCTCGGCCAAGACGCCTTAAATGATTAAGGCCTCGGCCAAAACCATAAATCAAATTGGGAAAGGGCCTCATCCAATTCCACGTCTAGTTGTCTCATGAGACCTACCGATACATCGAGGAGCTATAGCGGGCTCCACCCGTCACTTATTAAGTCCAATGCATTCCTCATATGAATAGGTTTAAACATATCATAAACCATAACATAATCGTATCACATAAAACATGGATAAAGGAAACATAACATTTCCACATTTCAATAACAAGATATCAATACAACACATTGATATAATAAAAATGCTTTCAAAACCATTTTCAATACCAAAATAAATGAAAAGTATAACATGGTATTTATTTTTCATTAAAAAAGGTATGGCTTGAAGAAGAAGCCGAAACTCAAATAGTGGTCGCGGCGGCGGAGAAGTCGTTGTCGCCGCATACGTACGACAAAAACATTCCCTTTTTTGTTTAGTAAACACTTCGTATAAAAAAGATTTCTTTTGAATAAACGTAAAAGTAAAAGGGGTTTATACACCGTATAAAATAAATTTGTGTATAAAACAAAAAATGCCTCAATGAAAGGAGATTGAGACGAAATCCTTAAATAGATCATTTTTAAAATGAAATAGATCTATTATGTGTATTCTATATATGTACACACAATGAAAGTAAAAAATACAATATAGGACATAATAATATCATGAAATAATTTGAAAGTATGAGATTAACCCAGAGATTGGAAATTGGGTTAATAAATTCCCTTACCTCGTGTCCGACTTGACTGAACCGTTCTTTAACCTCTTCAAAATCGGGTAACTCTTTTTGATTTGAGCCAAAGGCTTCCTTGTGAAGAGTTATGCCCAATGTGAGGATTCTAAGAGTAAGAGGGGGAAGTTGGGAGAGTATTTGGGCAGAGTTTGGCCAAGAAAAATGGCTTGATAGTGTGAATGAGGTTGTAGAGGTGGGGGCCTTTTATAAGAGGAGAGCAGGGGCACTCTTGGAAAGTAAGGAAATTTTACATTATTATACATTGCTTTTTGGATTCAAAAGGTCCCAAAATTATATAAACCAGGGATAAGGTGATAAGGGTTCTAAATCTACCCATATAATAGGCTTTGGACAAGTGTAATCCTTGGATTTTACATTATCTTCTCATTTTATTTAAATCGTTAAATAATGAGGTCATCACTGCATCATCATGATGTCATAAATAATTTAATTTATTTAATGTCTAAAAATTATAAAAAAATACTATGATGTAGGAAATCTTTTGAGCTTTCCAATGACTATTTATAGTCAAAAATATGACTTGTATAACCCCATGTCAAAATTGTTTTAGTAAAACATTTCATGTTTGTGTCATTTTTTATTTTAACATTAAATAAAAGGTATTTATGTCATTTTCCAACTAAAGTGGCTCCATGGGGTCCCCAAGCTGACCCATGGATTGTCTTGGTCGTCCATGGAACATCCAATGATAGTAGGACATGTGTCAAGCTCATCTCATATTATTAAAACATTATTTTTACCTTGAACTACACTAATTACCTCTAATCGCGATTAAGAACTTAAAAGTTACTATTCACCAAAAATTATTTTAATCTCATTGAACCAAATTTTACTTAATAATGACAACCATGTATGTCGGATTTTTGAAAATCATATCACAGAAGTTGTAATATTTCATTTAAACGAAAAATCAGTTATTTAACTACCACTTAGTGGTTTCACTATTCATCATAAATTGAAGTTTTTCAGAACAATGCCAAAATTTCACCCTAAGCTATAATTAATATTCAGAATTCAAAAATGGGGTCTATTTTACAAAATTCCAAACATATAAGTTGCATTATTTAATTTTATAATTAATTCCCGATGTCACAACAAATAGCGTGTTTTTAAGAAACAATTTATATCAAAAGATTGGCAATTGTTTATGTCCAATTTCAGTGTTAAATTAAATGTAATGACCACAATTGGTTAAAATGGTAAAAATATATTCTAATTATACATTAGAACCACAATATAGTATAATTTTTCACTATAAATTATTTTTATTAAGAAAGTTGTTTTTAAGTATTTTTCACTATTCATAAAAAATTAGAAGTTCTCAGAAAAATACCAAAAATTCATCATAGGATAATTTCGATATTCCGAATCCAAAAATGAAGTCCATTTTGAAATATAAAATTTCTATAATTTTAAAAAGTGGTTATTACTAACGGCTACTATGATTAGTCGCGGTGTTTTAAAACTCGAAGTTTCGTACAATGCAAGCTACTGCATTATTGAATGAGAAGCATATTGTGGAAGCTCGGGGTGTTACAAAAACACCCACATTTTTCTCTGACATTTTGTTTCTTCTTCACTCATGGTTGATTATTTTTATATAATGTATATTACTACCTCAATCATTTGGAAAACCAAATTTTTGAATGTGTGGTTATTAAATTGAAACCATTCTATTACATGTGTTATTATATGTTCAATATAGATATATGTTCTATGTGGTATGAATTATAATGTAAATATTGTGATGATATAGGTGCACCTGTTACAATATACCATATTGTACATGTTGTTATGTGATGGTTGTGACTAGAATTATATAGCGGTCCAATTAATTAGGTAATTTGTTGAACCCCCAAAGATATAGAGAGATATGTTTGAACATTATTATATCTTTGTTCATAACTATGTGTGGTAGTTGATCAGTAATCCAAGATATTTCCAATTTATGCATTTACACATTCCAAGCATTTATCTATTACTTTTATCATGACATTGATACTATTTCATTATTATGATGATAATGATTATTTTTACCCATGTTATATTGTATCATGATCTTATCTATTATAATGACCCACCAAATCTCATTGGATTGAGATTACTACATGACATTACATGGCCTTAAGTGACATCCCCATGATGAAAAAGGTTGGAAATAAATGTTGAAGGGTTTCAAAAAAAAGATGGTGGATGATTTACCCCTTAATAAATAAACCCATAAACCAGACATATCCAAACATTCACTATATTATGCAATGAGAAAAAGAAAAAACCAACTCATGCATTACCAAAAGAGAAATACACTTTTCCACAAATCACAACATAACCAACACAAAATCAAAGTACCAAGAAGATGAAAAAACAAAAGACCCAAAACAAGCCAAGGAAAATTCCATGGCTCTACACCGAGCTCCATGCACCAAACACCACCACATCTCTCAAGAATCCCCAAGATCACTAACAACGAGATTATTTACCTTTACCCATGTCCCATAATATGACATCTGCAAAATTAACAACGCGCCAAAGCAGGGGTGAGTATAAAACTCTGTAGGTTTTCCCCAATGACTTCCCTATTGACGCCACTTTAATATAAGTGTTAGCCACATTTATATAAAAATAGTTTATATAAAACATTTCTCAAATGTAGTTTATAAATAAATATAAACATGTTTCCAAAACCATTCATAAACAATGGCATTTCAAGAGTAATTGAATCCAATTTTCCAGCAAGTTATTTTTCTAGAAAAATAACCAAACAAGCTTTAGAACCATTTCACAATATCTTTTTTTGGAATACACATCCATTAACACAACCCCATGCAACCAAAAATGCATGAAACATCGAAGAGGGGAGAAAACCTAACCCATATCACTCCCATCCATGATGGGGGAGACTTTTTACCCTTATCCAACCCAAATGCACATGAATTCTTGAAAGGGGAAATCCCTAACCCTTATCCATCCCGACACGGATGGAGAGATCCCTAACCCTTATCTGTCTCGAATGAAAAATGAATGTTTGATGGTGGAGAGCCATAAACCTTATCCATCCCAACACTAATGGAGGAGACTCCAAACTCTTATCTGTCCCACATTCTCGTGAACAAACACAACTATCATGTAAAAAATAAAGCGTGTTCATCCAATTCAAACCATTTCAATGCTTAACCATTTCAATTCCAAATCATTTCAGTAAAACTAACTTTTTTATTGAAAACCATATCCATCAATGTCATTGCAATATCAATCCATTTCAATAAAACACCCATTTTATTTAAAACCCAATTTTCATCAAACCATCTACAATTTCAGCAAATATATAATTTGAAATCAACATTTTAAATTCAACAATCCAAATCACTTTGCACAACAATTCACCAAGATTTCACAGTCTCATCAAAATAATAAATCCTCACTAAAGAATATTTTTTATATGCATTTCTCAATAAATCCATTCAAATAAACCACTTTGAATCAAATCCAATCAATTCTAGCAAGAGGATTCGAGAGTGAATCCTCCTACATCAAAGGTTTTGACAAAAACCCTAAAAAATGGAGAACACACAAAAAAATCGGGCTGATTCACCCTGAATCCTCTTTAGATATCTTCTCCTAACACAACCAAAACCAAATCTCATCATATATGGCATCCAAACACTTAGATATACCCATAATGGGTGTAGATCTTTGAAACCGAGAGAAGAGGAGAATTAAATGTAAGTAGATCTAAGAAGCGAAACATGAATGATCACCTACCTAAAAAATCCGGCTTCGATTCCCCAATAGAAACCTTAAGATCACTTCTAGAATGATGGTAGAACCCTCCTTGACCTTAGAAAAACCAAAATCCCGAGTTAGGGATGCTTAGGAGGAAAAACGAGCCACATAATGGAAATTTTTTTATAGATCCACCTTTATAGGATCAAGTTTAAGTGGCCACATAGTTAGTTCACACAGTTTGAAAAATCGTGCGCTAACTGTGTGTTAACTACTGCCTTGGACAACATCCTCGCATGGTTTGGCTACACTGTTAGGAAATCTATGCACCGCCCGTGCGGAAGCAACTGCACCCAAGACCAACTACACATGGTTTGGATGCATGATTTATACTAACTGTGTGTCTCCTATGTGACTTCCTTTTTTTCACCAAAACCAATTCCATGTTCTCCTAACTCTCCCATTCGCATCCCTTAACTTTATAACCATTAAAACTATCAAGAAATGGTTACATACTAGAAACCGGGGGTAGTAAATTCTTCCCACCATTGGTCTTTCTGTCCAAGGAAAGTAGAAAACTTTCAGCCAACTGAAATAGTTCCATCCACTGCTCCTTCATTTCATTTTCATACTCCCAAGTATCTTCCTGAATCATACCATGCTTTCATAAAACCTACACTAGACCGATTCTTTTTCTATGCATTAATTACCCTTGGCCATCCAAAATCCATACCGGGATACGTATCAACGAAGCATCACACTCTAGGTTAAAATGAGCCAATCTGATCACATGGTCAAGATCAGGCTGATACTTTTTCAACTGTGATCCAGGGAACACATTATGAACCAAATTGAACCATGGTGGTAATTCCAACTGATATTCCACCTCTCCAAACCATTACAGTATCTCAAAATGGCCAATGTATCTAGGAAATAACTTTCCCTGCTTCTGGAAATGATGATGTCCAAGCCTTAGAGAGATCCTCAAGAAGACATGATCACCCACAACGAATGACAAAGGTCTTCTACGGTGATCTATATAATATTTTTGATGAATCTGATCCTTCTCCATACTCTTTCTAATCAAACAAATATTCTCTATTGTCTCTTGAACAAGGCTTGGCCCGACAATTGAGGTTTCACCTTTTTCCACCCAGCATAGTGGAGAACGACATTACGCCCATACAATGCTTCAAACAGAGAAATGCGTATCGAGGCATGATAGATGTTAATTTATGAGAACTCCACTAAGGGTATATTCTCCTCCCATGATCCACCAAAATCTATTACACAAGCCCAGAACATGTCTTCCAATTTCTGTATCATCCAATCAGATTTCCCATCCATCTGAGGATGATACGCTGTGCTCATAGCAACTTAGTCCCATGGTCTTGCTGTAATGATTCCCAGAAACGAGATGTGAACCTCAGATCTTGATCTGATACTATAGACACTGGTACACCATTCCTATTTACCACTTCATGGATATTGATTTTGGAAAGATCTTCCACCGTATGAGTTTCACAAATATGGATGAAATGGGCCGACTTGGTTAGATGATCCACTATCACCCAAATTTCATCGTTTTTCCAGACCATTCTTGGAAGACCTATAACAAAATCTATTTCTATCTGATCCCATTTCCACAGTGGGATAGGTAATTATTGTAACATACTAGCTGATCTCCGATACTCTGCTTTAACCTGCTGACATGTTAAGCACCACGAGACAAACTCAGCCACTTTACATTTCATGCTTCTCTACCAAAATTGTGCCTCAACAACTTATTCATATTATGTGTACCTTGATGCACAACCCATATTGAATGGTGGTAAGCATGAAGGGGTTTGTCCAAAAAATAACCATAGGTACAACCATCCGATATCTGAAACATAAAACAGAACCCCCATCATGTTTCCAGCCATTAGTGGTCTCCCCACCATTGAGTTTTGAACCTACAACTAGACATTATGAATTAGATGTTGGTTCTTCATTGATCATATTTACTAAATCATGAAAAAGTGTAGCTGTAAATAAAACAACAACATCACTGTGGTCTTCACATTTCAAATCCATGTCAGCTAAGATTGAAATCAACTGCCAATCATCTGAAGATACTTTCGCTAAATGAGCGTATGACTTTCTACTCAATGCATCTGTCACTGAATTCTCAGTTCCTGATGTGTACATCAAGTCATAAATCAAACATCTGGAGATACTCCATCTAGCTCCTTTACCTCAGATTCAAATCTCGTTGTGAGAAAATGTGTTTCATAATTTTTTTATCCCTCAACACATTAAATGTATCATCAAAGAGATAATGTCTTCATGTTTTCAAAGTATTGACGACTGCAGCTAACTCAATATCATGTGTTGGATAATTTTTCTCATGCACCCTCAACTACCTTGATCGATAAGAAACCACATGGTCTCTTTTAATGAGAACAAAACCGAACCATGTTCACGAAGGATCAAAATATACCACATACCTGTGTCCTGATAAAGGAAATATCAATATAGGTGCTGATGTAAGATGATACTTTAGTTCCTATAATGAATTCTGACATTCTTCTGTCCAATGGAATGGAGAATTCTTCTTTGTCAGGGCTGTCATTGGTGACACTAGTCGTGAGAAATCACACACAAATCGTCGGTGGTAACTAGCTAGACCAATAAAATTGTATGTCTCAAACACATTCTTCGGTGGTTTCTAAGAGATAATGGCTTCTATCTTTTCAGGATCATCTGAAAGGCCTTTCTCGGAAATGAAATGGTCAATGAATCATACTTCCTGTTTCCAAAAATCACACTTTGATAATTTGGCATAAAAACAATGATTTATCATGATTTGTAACACTGTTTCTAGGTGCTTCTCATGATCATCCCATGTCTTGGAATACACCAAGATATCATCCACAAACACCACAACAATAGTATCTAGATATCACTGAAATATCTGATTCATCAAATCCATGAAGACTATTGGTGCATTCGTTAGACCAAAATAAATGGATACATATTTGTAGTGGCCATATCTACATCTGAAAGAAATCTTTGGAATATCCACCTTCTGAACTCACAATTGGTGATATCCTGATCGTAATTCAATCATGGAGAACCACTGAGCATCCCTTAATTTATCGAACAGATCATCAATATTTGGAAGTGGATATCTATTCTTTATCGTAACTTGGTTAAACTTGCGATACTCAACACACTTCCAAATATTTCCATCTGCGTTTTTCACGAATAAAACCGATGCTGCCCAGGGAGATGTACCTGGTCGACTGAAACCCTTTCTTTCCAGCTCCTCTAACTACATTATAAATTCTTGTAACTCCATTGGTTCCATCATATAATAGGGAATGGAAATAGGAATTGTCCCTGGAATGTGATCAATCATAAACTCTACTTCCCTTATAGGTGGTAAACCTGAGAAGTTATTTAGAAAGACATCTAGAAATTGATCCACAATAGCTGAAATAATATTTTCCTCAATCTCATCCCTTGATGCTAGAGTCAACGCTTCCAGTTGTTAATATATCTTTCCCATCATTAGTTCCAACCAACTCTTTGAACCTTTCATTACTGTCCTCTCTCCTCTGAAGAGATGGTTGATGCCATACTTAGTCGTGAAGTGAAATGTTCTCCTATAATAATTGATGTGATCATTAAACATTATCAACCAATACATAACTAGGATTATGTCATAGACATCCATGTCCAACATCTAGAAGTCCAATTTTAACTCATCTTCATCAATAGTTATAGCACATGCTCTACACACAATGGCTTGACATTCTCTTTCACCAAGAGGAGTTTTCAGTTTCAAAATAGAAAGTATCATTTCCAGTTTTAAACATATCAAGTCAACAACATGAGAAGAAATGAAGGAATGCGATGAACCAGTATCAAATATCACTTGCACAAGGGTAGAATTCAAAATAATCATACCTCACACCATAGATGGTCCAGACTGATCATCAATTATCATTTGATCATCTCCATAAAATTTCTTTTTTGTTGCAATTATCTCCTTGTTCCCTTGAAAATATTTCCCTAGATAATGAGTCATGGTATTTTGAGAATCACCATGGCTAGTTATGTTGCAGTTATGACATGTTGTAGGTTGCGGTATACAATCTCACATTATGTGGTCAGTAGAACCACATTGAAAGCAACCTATTTTTCTCTGGGGTCGTGGAGGAAGGTTCAATGATCCTACATTCAGGTTCTAATTTGTAGTCACATCATGGAAATAGTTATCCCTTTTCATTTTGATCCCAATGGTTGAGTTCCCACCATTTCCCATTGGTATCAACATGCCTCCTCCCATCAATCCTGAGATATCATGTTCAATAACAATCACTCTATTAACCATCTCTGTATAATCCGTAATACAAATCACCTCAATCTTCGATCAAATCTCCTACCATAGCCCTGATTTGAATATCACTTCCTTCAACGATTCATCCTCTAGTGAAAAAGATACTAAACTCATAAATTTCACCGCATACTCAATGATAGAGAGACTCTCTTGCTTCAAACTGAAGAAGTCCTTCATTTTCTAGATCATGAATGTGAGAGGATAGAATTGTTTGTTGAAAAATTCTTCAAAATACTCCCATGTAAGGCCTTCATCCAATTTATCATGCACCGCTAAATCCCACCATTGAAGTGCAAGATACTCGAGAACATACGTCGTCAACATGACCACACGATCTGATGGTGTGCTGATGTAATTGATGATATGATTCATCTAACTTAGCCACACCTCCGCCTTTTCAGGTTCATCATCCCCCCATAAGTTTGGTGTTTTCTGCTTCATGAACTAGGTGGAATGAACCACATGCCTTGGTTCATTCCTTAGTTTCCCCATATCCACATCATGAAAAGTCTAGACAGTACTCTAAACCAACTCTTGGTTCACATGTGGTTCTAGTGAAACCACATATTCCGTAGGTTCTTCGGGTTGGTTTCAACAATTCCTACTGGGCTTCATTTTCTAAACCAACAACAAACTCTGTCAATGTCACTCTCTAGAAACTAATGTCTTAGCATTCAAATTCTATCACCTCATCTATTACAACATTTTTCTTCCAAAAACAACCTTTTTCCTTGTTCAACCATTTTTTAAAACATTGAAAATTATTTTTGAAAATCAACCCATTATCAAAATACAATCAATACCCTGTTTTCAAATGGTTTCTCTTGGAAACAATTTTTTCATTTTTAAAAATTGGCACCATGCACAAAATCGTTACTCATTACTCACAATGATATATGCAATCATTATGGGAAGTCATTCCTCTACAATGAATGGAATTCTCCTCTCATTGGCTAAACCCAAGTCAATGATGTTTCCAACATTCTAGAATTGTATCCAAAAATACTTATGTACCCAACACCCTGGTAACTTTAAGATCAGCATAAACGAATTAGCTACGTCCTTTTATGCTAAAATTTCATGTTCCGACCATTCTACCCATGTCTAAGAATTAAATACATGGAATAGACAAAAATGAATTCAACTCCAATACCAAGAACATAGATGACCACTTGTTAGGCAAGGACCGAACAACCTGATACCATTTGTAATGACCCCCCAATTCTCATTGGATTGAGTGTACAATGTGTTAATACTAGGCCATATGCGACATCCCCAAGATGCCAAAGACTATAAATAAATTCCGAAGGGTCTCAAAAATAAGTGGGGAGATGATTTACCCTTTATAAAATAAACACATAAACCAACCATACCCAAAAATTCACTATAAGATGGATGAACAAAAGAAACAACCAACTCATGCATTACCGAAAGAGAGATAAACTGTTAAACCAATCACTACATAACCAACATAAAATCAGAGTACCAAGAGGAAGACTAAACAAATGACCCAAAACAAGTTGAGGCATGCTCGACGACTCCACGTCGAGCTCCAAGCTCCAAGCACCACAACGTCTCCCAAGTATCACCATGAGCACTAGCATTACGATTATTTACCTTAACTTGTGTCCCGAAATATGACATCTGAAAAAGCACCAATGTGCCAATTCTGGGGTGAGTATGAAACTCAGTAGGTTTTCCCCAATGACTTCCCTACTCATGCCACAGTGATAGAAGAGTTAACCACATTTATATAAATATAGTTTATATAACACATTTCTCAAAAGTAGTTTATAACTAAATATAAACAAGTTTCTAAAACCATTTATAACCAAAGGAATTCTAAGAGTAATTGAAAACAATTTTATATCAAGTTATTTTTCCAAAAAAGAAACCAAACAAGCATTTGAACCATTTCACAATATCCCTTTTAGTCATACCCAACCATTTACACCAACCCATGCAACCAACCATGCATGTTACCTGGAAGAGGGGAGAATCCCGAACCCTTTTCCATCCCAACCATGATGGGGGAGACTTATTACCCTTATCTAACCCAAATTCACATGAATGCTTGAAGGGGGAGATCCCAAACCCTTATCCATCCCAACGTTGATGGGGAGACCCCTAACCCTTATCTGTCATGAATGCAATATGAATGTTTGACAGGGGAGATCCCTATCCCTTATCCATCCCAAAAATGATAGGGGATACACCAAACCCTTACCTTTCACACATTCCCATAAACACACACAACCATCATATCAAAAACCGAGTTCGTTCAACCAATTCAAACCATTTCAATACTTAACCATTTCAGTTCCAAATCATTTCAATAAAACTTCCTTTTTATGGAAAACCAAATCCATCAAAATTATTTCAATCTCAAATCATTTCAATAAAACCCCATTTTAATTGTAAACCCATTTTTCATCCAAAAATCTACTATATCAGAAAATCCACAATTTAAAATCAACATTTTAAATTCAATAATCCAAATAACATTGCACAACAATTCACCAAGATTTCACAATCTCATCAAAACCATAAATCCTCACTAAAGAAGATTTATTCAATGACTTTCACAATCAAATCCATCCAAATTAACCAATTTGAATCTATGTCAATATATTCTTACAAGATGAGTCAAGAGTGATTCCTCCTACCACAATGGTTTTGACGAAAACCCTAATAAAACGGAGAATGCCCAAGAATACAGGACTGATTCACCAAGAATACTCCTTATATCTCCTCTCTTAACTCAACCAAGACCAAATATCATCATATTTGGCATCCAAACATTTAGATCTACCCATAACAGGAATAATTCTACGAATATGAGAGAAGAGGAGATGTATATCTAAGTATATATAAGAATCCAAAGAAGAACGATCACATGCATCACGATCCCAGCTTTGATTCACCAAGAGAAGCATTCAGTTCACCTCCGGAATGATGGTATAACCCTCCTTCACCTTAGGAGAACCAAAATCCCAATGTAGGGCCGCTTATGAGGAAAAAAGAGCCACTTAGAGGAAAAAACGCGTGAGATCCACCTTTATTGGATCTCGTTTATGTGGTCACACAGTTAGTTCGCACGGTTTGAAAAACTGTGCGCTAACCATGAGATAGTTACTGCCTCTTCCAACCTTCTTGCATGGTTTGGCCACATGGTTAGACAAACTGTGTGCTGGCTGTGTGGAAGCCACTACCTCCAAGACCAACTATGCACATTTTGGCTGCATGATTTAGACAAATTGTGCGCCGCCTGTGTGGCTTCCTTATTTTCACCAAAACCCATTCCATGTTCTCCCGACACTGACATTCGTCACCCATATCATTATAAACATTAAAAGAATCAAAAAATGGTTACATACCAGAAACTGAAGGTACAAAATCTATCATCTTACATGGATTTTATCTCATTAATTTTTGACATATATCCTTAGGTGAATACATGTACAAAAGAGAATTCAATGTCCAATAATATTATAGAGAATATAGAATTTAAAATATGTTTTTTTATTTAGTAAGTGATATTTATGGCTTTAATTTTCCCAAGACACTATCCCATTGGATACTCTATTCATTATGATTTTACGTTTTTTTTATTTAATATTTTTAATAATAATACATGAAAAATATGGGTTATTATTGTTGGTATTCGAGGATGATTTAGTTAATTTGGGAATATATAATAGATAAATTTTTTGAAAATCGTTATAATGAGACTATGTTTAAGTAATAACCCAATTATATTTGTTTTCAAAAATACTAAAAATTAGGATCCCATAACATATTATTTTATTGTTAATTTTACAAAGGGATAAATTATTGATTATTTGTTGACTTCTTCATTGTTCTAAACATTAATATTTTATAAAATATAAGGAATTAGGAGAAACCAATCCAAAAAATCATGCGAGGGATAATGCAGTGATTGATCGAATGACATCACTAATGCTTAGGGAGGTGGAGTTGTAAATTTCATGGCGATTATTACCCATTAGTCCTCTCATATGAACAATATACTGAATAGTGTGGATCTTCCATCATTACATAATAAATAAAAACTGAATATTAAGTTTTTATGTAGTAATGAACACAAACTATTAGTGGATCATCTGATACAGATGTTATGGAACAATATGTCAAATTGATGGAGATTTTCTATTATATTCATCAATTCTATGAGATCGATAAGTTGAATATCATTGTATATCATCAATATGGAGATGTTGATCAATATTGGTCATTGATTTTTAACACGAGTCTGAAGGATAAAATTGAAGAGATGGAGTGGGAAGACTTCAAGATAATTTTTCCTAACAAATAATTCCCTTAATCTTTTCAATCAATGAATATGAGAGAATTCATAGATCTAAAGGAATGGGATGGATAATTTATCATGATCTGTGAAAAATATTTCATGATGCATTTAAGATACAATTAATGATTTATTTTGAAAAATGAAAACAAAGTTGATTGATTTTTTATTAGTTTAAAACCACACCTTTAAAATGGTCTTGAGAATAATTCCATTTTTAGTTATGAATAATTATTACTATGTGCTAGTAAAATCAGAGATAGAGTTTTAGAAAATTACCCCATGGCTATGTTGATATGAAATGAAATATGGATTTTCATATTGGATGATATAATGATATAGGTGTAAATAAAACTCAACCACCCACATGTTAAAATTTTGGGAAGAGGCGTCATGGGAATAGCCTCATTGGTACATGAAAATTCATTAAATGTTGTAGAAAAGGCTATCATGTTCATAATTGTCGAAAGGTCATGGGGAACCATGATAATTTTTTGTAGCAATGTAGTGCACCACCCATGGTTCAATGCTACAAATATAGGGAGAAGGAGAACTATGTAAGATAGTGCACTAAACCTAGAGTTCTTGAGGATAATCAATTCCATCATCCACGAAAGATAAAGGATCAAGGAAAGGGTTATTACATCTCTTATTTTGAAGTTGAGAAAGACAAATAAGTTGTAAAAAATACACTTCATATTCATTAAAATTTGGAAAATTTATTATGTGACAATTATTAAATTATTTCCATTATTTGTTGCATGTTTAATAAGAATATAGAATATAGTATAAAAGACCTTGAAGTAGATATATCTGTAGGAACACCTAGTGGTTGAAATCATTGCACTCAAAATATTGGACTATGTTCTTATTGGAATATGCGGGTAGATTTCTCTTTTGACTATCATAACACTTCACTTCATGTAATTTAAAGATCTACATGGAATGTATTGACTGTTATTTTATAGAACACATATCAACAGTTCAGAAATGGAAATATCTTTTTGAATTTCGAACTATCCCATTCTCCTCTATAAATTTAAGCAGGATTGTGAATCTCCTTTTAAAAATGCTTCAACATTGTGGTTGTTGATTCGATATGAAGAATCATACATCACCCAAATGGTTGAGACAAAGGATGTTATCAATCATGGGTAAATGACAATCATGAGTTAATACAGTTACGTTTTTCTTGAAGAGTAATCAGAATGACAACCAGATTATGAGGTATAGTTATCAATAGATTTCATACCCGATGACACTCCTATCTTAAAATGGCCAAATAAGATGGCCTCTATCAAACTGGAGAATTTAAAGAATTTTCTATAAGAGAATTTTGACAAAGGTTTCATACTCTCTAGTGCATTAACTTAGGTTTCACATGTTATCTTTTCAAAATATATTGATGGATCAATGTGGTTTGGTATCGATTATAGGGAGATCAACAAGATCCCCATAAAGAAGCATTATCCTCCACATATTATTGATGACTATTTGGATCCTTTTAGAAGATATAAGTACTTTTAAAATGTTTATATTCCCTATGGATATCATCAACTAATGGTTATAAAATAAAATATTTAGAGGACTACCTTCCATATAATGTACGGGCACTACGTGTTTCTGTATATTCCATTTTCACTCACTAATTCACTATAAATCTTCCAGGAATTGATGAATAGAGTCTTTTGATATTATCTCAATGTAAATATCCATAAATTTCAAGGAACTTTGTTTTCTTAATTTATTTTGAATTTTACGAGTCTGTGGCTTCTGATGGAAGTTGATTATGAGGACCGGTGTGCCCGGAATAAATTTCCGAAATTTTGCTCGGGTACATTTAGTAAACGAACGAGCGAGTTTTTCTATCTTTTCAACTGGTGATCATAATTGAAATCCGAGAGCACCAATTAACTCGCAGCACCGGTAGTTGCGTAAGGGGACCTTTACCGTATTTTCATTTTGATGGGAGAAGAGGTTAATTTTCGGTTTGTTTTTAAATAGTAAATGAAAATATGTGTTTGATACTTTTTTATTTGTGGAGGGCGGTTATTATCATTTAAAGGGGTAGTTAATGGTGGGTCCTATACCCACCTAACCTCCCATGGGAGAGTTTAGTGTGGGGGGGGGGGCACAAAAGACCCTAACTCCTCACCTCCCCCATAACCCCCTTGACCTCCCAATAACTCACCACTTGTTTAACACATGACCACTCCACTCATTTATTGGAGTGGAGCCTCCCCACATTCCATATCTCTCTCATCTTTTAATTTTTACCAACTATTCCTTTAATTAATGAATTTGAATTAAATTGAATTGAGATGGAATGTTTGTTATGAAGGTGGAAAATCCCATTTTAATATTTGGGCTGGGAAAATTTTGAGTGGAGAATCCCTGGAGAAAAAGAAGACATTCAACCCTCTAAGAAGAATAGTTATCCTTCTAACGAATCTCCAACGAACGACACTCGAGCTGGGATCGAAGGCCTTTACAGAAGAAACGAATGCTAACGATCATCATCACCTTTATCTCCTCCCTTGCGATGACGTCAATGAGCTAATGTCCACCCTTTCACGATATCATCAATGAACAATGAACCTTGAGGTAGGGGAATTGTATTGAATTTCTCCATTACTTTTTTAGGAATGAACGACAAGCGCGAACCAGACTCTGCCCGGTTGTTCTGCAGATCTCTCTTTCATGTAGGTTGGAAGAGAGGTTATTTTCATGATTGGATTTGAGTTTGAATTCTTAAATCTTGAATGAGCCTCTAACATGGAGGGCACATGCTAACGAATAAGCACGAACCCTCCGAAGATTGTTTGTTTGTGTGCGTATTGACGAGCAATGATGAAACTAGATCGTAATGGTGTATGGAAGCCGTCGTAGTGAAGAATGGGTCTGGGAGTGTCTTATGCATAGGGCGGGAAAATTGGACCACCAGAATCTGTTCGGTGGTCCACGGAAGGTGCTATCAACGCGCAGTGACGACGCACCGGCACCGGCGACCGGAGGCGGCGGCTGGCAGCCGGCCAGCCGCCTAGAGGCAGCGGCCCCCCAGCGCGCCCTCAGAGGAAACCCTCCATGGCAACTGTCGTGGTGGCAGTGTGACGAACCCCGCAGCTGCGCGGGATCCAGGACGGCCGGGGGGCGGCGCCAGCTGGTGCCGCTGGTGTCAATCAGCAGGGACGCCACACCTCCCCCACTCCGCGTAATGCCCGGCGCGGCCGACAATGTGATGGCCGGCCGTGGGCCGGGCCATGCCCTGCCAAGCCGAGCCTGACGCGGGTCGGGTCGCGCCCAACCGGGCATGACCTTGACCCGGTTCGGGCCAACCCATGGGGTGTTGGGGTGGGTCGGACCAGGCCCAGACCCCCTATTTTCAGACCGTTATCGGTTAAATAGATATATATTGAGCTAAAGACCTCTGATTGACACACAGTCCATTGCGTAGTATTCCTTTGATCGATACGGTCGTTTTGGTTTATTACACTCAAGGTTTTGGAAAATTTTGGGAATGGCCGGGATGGTTCAAACTCGTAACCCACCAGGCCCTCAGATCGGAAACATTTATTTCATTAGGACCGGACGTCTGCTTGATGTGTCATCGACTATGTTGGATTCCTCTTGATGAGACGGTTCTTTGGTATATTACAATTGAGGTATGGACTCAGTTGGAGTATGTACCGGTTGGATTGTACCTTAAATTTAATCGGGCCCCTAGAACCGAAATGCTAATAACTCACAGACCAGGCGTCTGAATGACCCGACTTCTATTGCGTTGAGACCCCTATGGAGAGGCAGTTCATTGAGATACATATTAGTTTAATATCGTGACACTTGGAGTGTCAAATAGTATCTCGTGGAGAGGATCCGCCCAGAGACGAGCATACAGGGTACGATTACCTTGTAGATTGCTGAGACCTGATGACAACTGGTTCGATTTGTATTAGAGTTACATGACTAGCCCGGTGGGGAGCACTACATTTTCGGGGTCACAGACCCATGGTGGGGAGCACTAATGTGTTGGGCTGGCAAACCCACGGTACTCGACAGGAGGAGTACCTCTGTAGGCTAGTAGGTGGAGCACTACTATGTTGGGGTGGCAGACCCGCAGTACCTGACATTGGAGGAGTACCACAATAGTCTTTGGTTAGTGAGTAGAACCATTGAGTCGTGATAGGACTAATTTGCTCGAGAGAGGTGGAGATCTCCAGCAGCAGTTTTTTCGTAATCGTGAATAAAAATCCTGGTTTGTGCTGAGACATTGACCTTTATTTTTTCCTCATGATTGAGATGTGTTACCTAATAACTTAGGAATATGTATCGCATATACCTAAGTAAAGTTTATCTTTTTAGATCTTAATTTCTGGTTTATTCTTGTTAGATTTAGTGATACCATGAGGGTCTCTAGGTCACTACTAAGTATCGTTATACTCACCCCTACATGGGATATGCCCGCACCTCATTGTATTGGATGCAGACGACATATAGTGATGACGGAGGCCGAGTGTATGATTACTAGACAATACCTGGAGGTGGACCTCACAATGAGTCGGTACCCAGAGGTGGTTGACGGATGAGGGCACTAAGGAGGCTATCTGTACCTACCCTTCATGTAGGATACGTGGTGGACGATCTTGGAGTGTCACTATCTGTACATACCCATCAGGTAGGATCTGTGGTGGATGATCTAGGAGCTAATTGTCACCTTCCAACTGTTTTGTCTTTTTCATTGTACTTTACAGTTGGTGTTGTATTTCTGGTCCCTTACATTCAGCTCTACTTTTGTTTTTAGTTTTACATAGTGTTTTCTTCCTCCTGTACTCTAGGTGTGTGTTTGTGTGTTTACATTTCATAAGGGAAATTCTTTCCCTTTTTATCTGGATTTACGCCTTTGATTCTAGTCGCCAGCCCCTAGCCTATTGAAGGTGGTCTTGGGGTAGCCACGACACGGGCCCCGAGGATAGGTCGTGGAAAATTTGTATCAGAGGAGTCGGTTCTACTGTAGAACGTAGGACTCTAATATTTTCCTTCTGTGAAGCAATAGTGTTAAGGGTACTAATTGTGGTTTTCAGTTCAATGAGTCTAGTGTTGGTGTGGGCGGCCAACGTATCCATACACCGGGACCATGACTTCTGATTTTCGATTCACTGCACGAAAACACTGATTGCATGTGTCTTTTCAAATGTTTCTTTTAAATTGGCTAAAAATAGGTCAGCTCACCAGGTATAGTCTTTTGACCGTGTCACATCTGTTTCTTTTAGGATATCTTCACCCAGTCAATCAGCGTGGTTACTAAGAGGAGAGCGCGATAGTATCTCACCGAGCAGAAAGGCATCAGTACAAGGGCTTCTTCTAGATCATACAGCAGCAGAGAGTTCACGCTGCTTGAGCGCACTTCATGAGTTCCAGCGACAAAGGCCTCTGAGGTTTCGAGGCGAGTCACATTTTAAGACGGATGGTCAATGGATGGAGTTAGTAGCATGAGATTTCCACACAGGTGGGTCACCTGCTGACATGATAGTGTACCTAGCTATTTGTATCTTTCAATAACAATTTGAGAGGTAGTGGATCTATATGCTCCAGTTTTGCGATGATATGACCCTAACCTGGGGAGACTTCTAGATATTCTTCAGGGTGTAGTTTATACTAGTGACACTACACTCTAAGCTTGCTCAAGAGCTGGTTCCCTTTCCGCATGGTATACCATCATTATCAGGGTCATCTATAAGAAGTAGACAGATGATGTAGAGGTCCAAGAGGACCGGGCCAATAGGTGGGAGACCTCGGGGTACAGGTTTGGTTGTGCAAGGCACACAAAACAGATCCATCCATATGAGGAGCAGGAAGTGTGATGCATGCAGAAAGTAGGGTCACTCGGTTCGAGACTGCCCAACCTGCCCACCAGATGAGCATCAAGCATGGAAGGAGCCACCGTGACAGATGCAGCGATGGGAGCTTGAGCAATAGCCGAGTGGCGGACAAGGTAGTAGAGCTTCAGATGTTGGTGGACAGGAGCGAGACTTGTTCCAGGCATGGAGGCCTTTGTTCTTGGTGCTTATAGTTTCCGTGTTGTTTTGGTTGTGTTTTCATTGTTTCATTTTACTTCGAGCTACTATAATAAAAAACACTTATCAATGTGACGTTTAATTTCTTGTCCTTTTTGTATGGTTGATACTAAATGGTTCCAGATAAAGATGTCGACTTGACCCTCAATTGTGATATTCTTACTGTAGGAGACCCAGTAATCACGCACTGATGCCGACTGTGTGACTCAACCCATGGAGGCGAGAGGGACAGTTGGATCTCTTAGTAGTAGCGTCAAGGCCTTAAGACATAATTCAAGACATGAATTGTGTCCTTCATGTTAGGATTGACTATATTATTCAAATAATGCCATTCATCTCGGGGATGAGACCAGATTTATCTTTTCAGTTGAGGAGAAATCTCAGCATCTCTTTGGTAGAACATAGAGGAAGAAGGGTGGAGATGAGTTCGTACAATAGGATTGTCTCACCCATAATTTTTTGAGAGAATTGTTTATGGTTCTCTCCAACTATATAGTCTCAGGTGTATCTTCTCTCAATATGACCTAAACTTGAGACAACAGTGATGAATTGAATTCCTTCATGACTATGTCTTCAAAAAAACGTATATTCCTACAGAGGGGAACGTTGTATCAGATTATCTTAGTAGGAGATCAGGCATACAGCTATTAGGAGTGGCGAGACAGCAGCTGGACGCGTTTCAGATATCCCTTGTAGATAGTGATAGAGATAGAACGTGTAGAACCAAATATGGTTCTTGCTATGACAGAGAAGATACAGATCATCCAGGAGTGAATGGAGACTGAACAGAGAAGACAAAAGTCTTATGCTGACAGGATATGAGACCACTAGAGTTCGAGGGTGATGACCACATCTTCTTAAGGGTCTCACCAGAATGGGGTCTATGGAGTTTTGGTCAGGGCGGCAAGTTATCTTTGTGTTTCGTCTAACCTTTCCACCTCAGATGCACTGGGTGCCTGACGTCATCCATGTATCTCAGCGGAAGTTATGTGTGCACGACCAATCCGCCATCATCAACCACAGAGAGGTATACATCGATGATGGGGTGACTTTCACGGGGTTCCAGTACAGGTTGAGGATTTACAAGAGAGATTCCTATGGAGACGGTTGATTCCTCTTGTGCACTTTTGCTGGCAGCACAGAAACCACCAGGATAGCACATGGGAGGAGGAGGCTCATATGTGTGCTCAGTACCATCTTTCATTTCCCTAGATTATGATTTAGCTTTATGGGGACGTAAATCCCTGAGGTAGGAGTAATGCAAAGACCCGGAAATTTCAATGAATTTTTTTTCTTAATTTCTTTGGAATTTTACGAGTCTGTGGCTTCTAACGGAACATTATTCCGAGGCCTGGTGTGCCCGAAATCAATTTTGGAAGATTAGATCGAGTGTGTTCAGTAACTGAATGAGTGGGTTTTTCTATCTTTTGAACCGGTACTCTGAATAGAAATACGAGGGCACCGATGATCCGGTAATTGCTTAAGGGGACCTTTATCATAATTGTGTTTTGACGAGATAAGAGGTTAATTTTTTGGTCTGTTTTTAAGGAGTAAATAAAAATATGTGTTTGATATTTTTATTTTTGAATTGTGGTTATTATTCTAAAAAGGGGGAGTTATAGGTGGGGCCTACACCCACCTAACCTCCGATTGGAGAGTTTAGTTTGGTGGGGCCCACATGAGACCCTAACTCCTCACCTCCCCCATAACCCCCTTCACCTACCCATAACTCAACACATGTCTAATACATGAAAAATCAACTCATTTATTGTAGTGGAGCCTCTCCACTTTCCATCTCCATCCCATCCATTAATTTTTGTCAACTATTCATTTAATTAATGAGTTTTAATTAAATTGAATTGGGATGGAAAGTTTTTTAAGATGGGGGAAAATCCAATATTAATATTTGGTCTTGGAAAATTGTGTGTGGATAATCCATGGAAAAATATAAGATCATCCAAACTCCGTGAAGAACGGTTATCCTTCCGACGGATCTCCAATAAACAACGCCCAAGCCGGGATCGAAGGCCTCTGCGGAAGCGACGAATGCTAACGATCATCGTCACCTTCATCTCCTCCCTTACGACGACGTCAACGAGCTAACATCCACCCTTTCGCGATATCGTCAACGAACAGAGAACCTTGAGGTAGGGGAATTGTATTGAATTTCTCCTTTCCTTTTTAGTAATGAACGACAAGCGCGGACCAACCTCTGACCGGTTGATCCGCGGAATGCCCATTCATACGTGTTGGAAGCGAGTTTATTTTCAGGATTGGATATGAGTTTGAATTCTTAAATCTTGATTGAGCCTCTAACATGGAGGGAATAGGCTAACGAAAAATCCCAGACCCTCCGTAGATCATTTTTTCATGCGCGTATTGACGGGCGACGATGAAATAGGACCACAACGGCGTATGAAAGCTGTCGTAGTGAAGAATGGGTCCTGGGAGAGCCACAAGCACAGATGTATGGAAAATCGTACCACCGAAGCGAGTCCGGTGGTCCAAGGAAGGCGTTGCCGGTGAGCTGCCAGAAGAAGCCCCCCGCGGCAATATCCACGGCGGCGGTGCCACGGACCCCGCGACCGCGTGGGTTTCGGGACACCCCGGGGGCGGCGCCCGCTTGCGTTGCCGGTGTCAATCAGTAGGGAGGTCGTGTTTCCTCGCTATGCGTAATGCTCGGCCAGGCTAGCTGAGCCGCAGCCGCCCACGGGCCGGGTCATGCACCACTGAGCCGTACTCTGACCCGGGTCAGGTCAACCCTATTCAAGCCGACCCAGTGGGTGTTGGGCCGGGTCGGACCGGGCCCATACCCCCTATTTTCAGACCGTTTTCGGTTAAACTGACATATCATGAGATACAGACCTACGATCGACACACCATCAGTGGCGTAGGATTCCATGGAACGAGACGGTCGTTTAGGTATAATACAATCATGGTTTTGGCGATGTTTGTGTACGACTGGGTTGGTTCGAACTCGTAACCAACCGGGCCCTCGGAGCGGAAACACTTATAACATTAGGACTGGACGTTCGATTAATGTGTCGTCGACTTTGGTGGATTCTTCCTGATGAGATGGTTCTTTTGGAATACTTAACCTGAGGTTTGTACGCAGTTGGAGTATGGCTAGGTTGGATTATACCTGAAATCCATCCAGTCCCATAGAACGGAAATGCTAATAACTCAGAGACCGGACATCCGATTGATGAACCGTCTATTGCATTGAGACCTCTATGATGAGTTGGTTCATTGAGATACTTCTTCATGGAACTTCATGAAATGCGGACTGTCGACTAGTAGCTTGTGAAGCGGATCCTCCCGGAGATGGGCATATGGAGTATGATGACCTTGTAGCTGGCTGATACCTGATGAATGCTTGTCTGATTCGTATCGGGGTGACTTGGACTAGCCATGTGGGGAGCACTACTATGTTGGGGTGGCAGACCCATGGTGGGGAGCACTACTATGTTGGGGAGGCAGACCCGTAGTACTCGACAGGAGGAGTACCTCTGTAGGCTAGTAGGTCGAGCACTACTGTGTTGGGGTGGCAGACCTATGGTAATCGACAGTGGAGGCGTACCCCAATAGTCTAAGATTAGTGAGTAGAACCTCATAGTCGTGACATGACAACTGCACTCAATAGAGTAGGAGTTCTCCAGCAGCCGTGATTTCTTCATCATGAATAAAAAACCTGGTTTGACCTGAGTCATTGAACTTTTTGTTTTCCACATTATCGAGATGGGTTACTTGAAAACGAGGTATATATATGGGCATATACAAAAGTAAAGGTTATCTATTAAGATCGTTCTTTGTGGTTTATCCTTGTTTGATTTAGTGAGACCTTGAGGGTCTCGCGGTCCCTACTGATTAACGTTATACTCACCTTTGCATGGGCTATGACCGCACCTCATTGTGTTGGATGTAGACGACAGACAGTGCTAACGGAGGCTTACTGTACGAGGACTAGACAGTACGTGGAGGTGGACCTCACGATGAGTCGGTACCCGGAGGAGGTTGACAGACGAGGGCGCTGAGGAAGCTATCTATACCTACCCATCATGTATGATCTGTGGTGGAAGATCTAGGAGCTACGCTATCTGTACCTACTCTTCAGGTAGGATCCATGGTGGATGATCTATGATCTGCTGATCACCTTCCAGATGTTTTGTACTTTACCACGTACTTTATAGATGGGCTTGAATTTCTGGACCCTTACTTACAACAGTACTTTTGTTTTCAGTTTTAATTAGTGTTTTCTTCTGCTTTACTCTGGGTGTGTTGGTGTGTTTAGGTTTCATAAAACAATTCCTTCCCTTTTTATCTGGATTTATTCCTTTGGTGCTAGTCACCAGCCCCTGGCCTATGGAAGGCAGCCTAGGGGTAGTCACGACACGGGCCCCGATGACGGGTCGTGACACGCAAAAAATTTATGGGAGTATTTTTCGGTGATATTCTCATCTAATCTAATAGAAAGCAGGAACATGAAGAAGATCTATGTCTTATTTTAGAGACATTAATGGTTGAGATGTTGTAATCCATGTTTAGAAAGTGTTACTTTGGGATGTAGCTAGTCACATTATCGAGACTTGTGGTAATAAGTGATGCAATTTCTGTGGGCCCTTTTAAGAAAATGGATTTGTGTAATAGTCTAGACCCTCTTGTGTCAGGGAAATCGGTTTTTTCATATATTTTATGGTTGCTACTGACATTTTGTGACTAATTCCTCATGAATTTCTTTCCCTCTAATAATGTTAACAAAGAAAGGGGTAACCTTCATCGGGATGGAAGAATGCGAGGAAAGCATCAAGGGGATAAAAAAGGGACTGATCACTGAACCTAATCACACAATACTGAAATGTGGATAATGTTTTGTGATATAAAATGATTATTAAAATAAATGAATGGGTTGTGTACTCATGAAAAATTAAAACATGATAACCTACACCTCATCTTAGTTGAAGATCCATGAGAATATGTACATGGTGCATGATATAGTGCTAGATATTATAATGGTTTCCTTGAAAATATAGTGAAATTACCTCTGTGGTGAGAAGTGTGAGATATATACAGGTTACAAGGGCATAATGTATATATTAAAATAAAAAGATCTCAACACAAGTCAAATCATATGCTTAGAGTTAATCAATGTATAATATTTTTCTTTTCACTATCATACTCGCAAGGGGAACAAGGTAGTTGATGCTCTAAGTTTGAATAAACCTTATACTCTCTACATGTTGGTGGTTTGGAAAGACCATATCATCATAGATTTGAAAATGATGGATTTGGAAATCATAGTGGAAGGGAATACATCCTACCATTGCAAAATTATTTCCCAACCATCTATAAAAGAGATGATTAAGGAGTAACAATGGGATGATATGGAGTTACAAAATAAGGTGAATATAGTAATGGAATGAAAGAAGCAAGAGTTCCATATCGATGATGATGAAGTGATTCAGTTCATATCAAGGATTTTTGTGCCTTCTAGACCTCGGATAAAGTATTATTTATTGGATAATTCAAATATCCCAACTTTATTTATCCATAATAAGAGTATCATGATATACCGTGACATCCGAGATCACTTTTTGTGGGATAACATGAAGAGGTATAATGAAGAGTACATTTCTAGGTTCATGATCTGTTAGTAAGATAAAGATTATAAATATAGGTAAAAAGGGACGATTCAATCACTTCCTTAACCCATGAGAAAATCGGATAATATCACTATGTACATTCGCACGGGTCTAGTGAATACATCTAATGGATGCAATCAGATATGGGTTGTGTTGGACCGACTCACCATGTATCCCCACTTTACTGCCATTATGGAATATTTCTGACATGAACGACATACAATGATATATGCGAAGGATATCGTGGTACTAAAATGTGTTCCATGCTTAATTTTATCTGATCGTGATCTCATGTTCACATCAAAATTTTGGAGGTGTCTTCACCATGAGTTCAGTATTCAATTGAATTATTCCACAAAATATCAAATCCAAAATGATGGAAAACCAATAAAATAACTATTTATAATATCAAAGATATGGTAAGATCCATTTCATTAAAATAAATGGAATATGGGATCCACATATCATATTGGTTTAGTTCTCACATGACAATAGCTTCCACTTCAGTATTCAGATGGCTCCATAGGAAGCTCTGTATGAAATGTAATGTACAACATCATCCTTTTGCGATGAAATTGGTGAATGTATGAAACTGAGACTTGACCTTGTGTAGGAGGTGATAAAAAAGGATCATTCCATAGAGAATCATATCAATGATGCTCAGAGTGTCCAAAATATATATGCTAATAAATGTCAAAGGGACTTGTAATACTTTATTGGAGATATGGTCTTCCTTTTAATATCACCATGGAAGAGATTCATGTGGTTTGGAAATAAATGGAAGCTAAAACAAGGGTACATAAGCACGGTTGAGATCCTTAATCACAAATGAGTTGTGGACTATCTACATTCACTTCCACTGAATATGGATCATGTTTATTATATGTTCCATATATCACTCATTAGGATGTACATACCAGAAACCACACATGTACTAAAATAAAATTTGGTACAGCTAGAAGAATATATCTCTTATGAGTAGTAGTGAATAAAGATTTTGAATATGAGAGATATGGTTTTGTGAAACAAGAAAAACCAAATTGTAAATTATTTGAGGATGAATCATATGTATGAAGAATATTGTTGGGAACCAGAGGAGGTGATGAAGGAGAAGTACTCTCACCTGATTATTTTAAAAGAAATTTTGACGGTGAAAGTTTAATAGGGGGAATAATATAATGAACCAAAAATTTATCAATGGAATTTGTCCTTTAATAGAGAAAGTTCATATTGTAAAAATCTAAAAAGAATAACATTTAGGAAATAAAAAAATTATAAATGAAATATTATTGAAATAAGACGAATTTCTCAATGTTAAGGAACGAACAATTAATAATAATATTAACTTTGACTTAGTAATAGTAATATGACACGTATGAATAGTATACTAGATAAATGAATAGTAGAATCACCAATGAAAGTATAAATAAAATTTAGGGCTCTTATAATTGAAAATATTGTAAAATTATATCACATTTTTTGTTTTCAAATATTTTAATAAAATATTAATTAAGTGTTGTTTATTTTTATAATTCACAAATACATAATTACAACTATTTAAATAATTTAATAATTTGAATGAATGATTATATTAATAATGTGTATTCATAAATTAATTTTTTGATGTCTAATTATTTTATGTTAATTTTACTATATATTAATTAATTTGTCAAGGTGTTATAAAATCGGTTATAATTTTAAAATCTATATTTACTATTTAATGATGATTTTAATTAAAAAATAAATTACACACATTATGAAAATAATTTTCATAAATTGATGATCATTTATGAGTTCTACATATATAAAAAATTAGGAGAATATTTTTTATTTTTCTGAATTACATGAATTATTTGTAAATAGTGAAATACGATAATTTAAAGTATATACCCATTATAAGATACATACTCTATTTATTGGGTCCTAGCTTATGTAAGAATTGTATTTTGACCTCACATGATCATATTAAATTATTTATTCTAAAAATTAAACACTATAAATTTTTTTGAGAAATATAATAAACTAATTAATTAAATGATGACAATACACACGCCCTCAACTATTAATACGACCCATCACCACCTCATTTATTCACACCACTAAAGATTAGATCCCTGAAAAAATTCTTCACAATACTCTTCCCCAGTTCCACCCCTAGGTGTAGGAGATCTTGGCCTCATCAAAATACCAAAATCATTCTTTATGGAGGTCCTCAAGGAGGATAAATTCAATAGGGAAATCCTCTCTCCCTTTCATATAAATTTCATTTCTTTTTCCACTTATATTAAGATTCTCTTATTCAAATGACATGAATAATCCATTTTGTTTGATATCATGGTATTATATCATGTTAATAGAATACACATCATTAAACTCATCCCTCTCCCTTTTTATTATAAATATGATATATTTTCTCTCAATGTGTCAATTTACTAACATCATGGGTGATGCACATTGATTTTCAATTAATGACGTAATGGAATTAAATAAAAACAATATGATGGATTACACAAATTGTAAATTTTATGCTACAAAACACTTTATAATATTGAAATAACTTAATGACATAATACTAAATGATAAAACAAAATGACTTTGTTGTGATCGATAAATTTCCGAAATTAACTTAAATCGATCATAATTAACATTTATCTAATGATTCAACCTCCTACGACATATACAAATCCAAATGATGATAAATTAAGCTTATATAAGATGATTAATAACATATTATTACAAATTTGGATATTTACCCTCAATTTACATGGACATCCATTCATGAATTCAAGATAACCAATCAAGAAACCCCTGAAAACAAATGTTCTCGAACAATTAAATTAATATATATAACTAATTTTAAAACCTTAAATAAAAAAAATAAAATACCCACGAATGAAATTATTTTATAAATGGTTTTATATATGTTAATTAATTTATATGATGTTATTATATTGGATATTAACGTGAAGGAAGCTTTTGACCACAATGAAAGGGGGACTCTCAAACCCAAATATATTTCTTTTGGATTTCCCTAGTTCACCATATTTTTAGAATGGAAATTTCATAAATTTAATTTCATAATCATTATAAAAACTTCTCTAGGATATAAATTTTTTCATCTTTATTTTATGATAAAAATATACTTTCCCAAAGACCTCATCATTCGAGAAAAAACACCTTTAAATCCTCTTTATTGTTTCTTCTCCACTTAAGTTTGATGTCTCCTATATCAAGAATGATACTCCTCATTTCATTTTGGAACCCAATTTTTTTGAATGTATACATATAAAATAATACCCATTCCTTTCCATGGGATAGTATACGTTCAATATTGATATATGATCTATGTGTCAAGCATGGTAATTTAATTGTTGTCATCAAATTGGTGCACTCCGATTAATATAGAGCAATTTAAATGTTATGATGTGATGTGTGTGCCTAGAATTATATATCTCTGTAATGAATTGGATAATTTTAATAACATAATATGATAAATTGAAAAATGTGTGACCATTCTTATATATTTATTCACAACTATGTGGGGTATAGGTCCACTAATACAATATGTATAATTTTTATGCATTGCTAAATTATATATATTTATCTAATGCATATTATAATGATAATTAACATTTGACTATGTTATTATTATTATGATTATTCTCACCAATTTTATATTTTTTCATTATCTTATCTATACTTTTACTAGGATTTTATCTCACCACTTTTTGATGTATTTATTTAGGTTATTACATGTACTATATAAAAGTCAGGGGCCAATGAGGTGCATGAGAAGAAGGAATTATATAAATTTTTATGTTATATATTGTACATTTTTTGTATGGACATAATTTTATGAATATATTTATCGTTTATGTCTTCTTTGTGTAATTATTTTATATTGATTATCATTAAAATGGTATAATCATAATGTAATAAAAATCATGGTCATTATAGAAAATTATTTAAGAGAAATGCTATTATATAAAATCAATATTCATTAATATTAATTGAAACATGAAACCTCATAATAAAATACAAATTAAACACCCTATTATAATTTTATATGATAATTTAAATAACTATTTTATTGTGATAAAATAAATTTTTAAACAGTGTTAAAATTTAATTTTAATTGCTGTGTGAATACAATGACCAAAAATTTCTTTTAAAAAAATAGTTTTTAAAGAAAATAATTTCATTTAAATGATTATTAATATATTCAAAATAAATTTATTATCATAATTTTTGAATTTATTATGTAATTTCCGTACCATTAAATGTAATGGATATTTAAAAATAGTATACAATAATATGGTCTGTTTAGAGTCATCGTTGTGTTTGTTGCATGTGATAAAAGATATTTAAAGAAACATATTTTGTGGGTTGTATATTCATGGTGTTCAATTTCACATATTTTATTGAATACAATTTTATTCATGTATTATATAGTGGTGTCACATTCTCCCTACATTAAATAATTGTTTTCTTCATAATTTGATCATTTTCACAAAAATTAATATTTTGATTTATTGAAGTTAATTTTTTCAAAAACCCACATTGTAAAAAGGTATAATAAATTATACATCTAATAATATTCAAATGGAAGATACAATTTCATATGGAGTAAAATATAACATTGTTTCTTCTTAGGTGATAATTAGAGGCATATGAATATATGATCATAGAATAAGTGAATAAATATTTACGTAGAATTATATATGTAATTTCTAAGAATAAATTGAATGTTAAAAATAGATATAAGGACATAAAACCCCAGAATATGTGATGATTTTAAAGACCATTTAACTCTTATAATATAATGGTAATGAGATAATTTTTTATCCATGGTCTATTTCTATAACATGATGAACTATATTACATGAAAATAAAGAAATAAACATATTTAATCCATTTATTTTTCATAAGAATAATTTTAGTTGATGGTTGTTCTTCGATAAATTTCCAATTCAAATTTTAATCGCTGAAATGAATTTCCAAAATGAATGTTTTCATTATAATGAAGTAAATTTCACTTTTCTCAAATCACCTTATCCATTAGTCAGAGATTTATTTTTTTCTATAATCTATATATTTTGAACATGAAATATTTTTAGTATGGGTTATCTAATATAATACATTAATTTATAATCATAAATAGGAACACTACATGTTTATGAATAATATTTATTCCTTAAATCATTTATGTAAAAATAACATATTAACCAGGACATAACATAGGTCATTAGTAGGTGTTAAACCCTTAACTTCCTTCTATTGTGGGGTTAATCCTTATAGCCTTTTTAGATTCAATGCATGTTCCTTTTTCCAAAACTATTTTAATATAACTCCTATAACATCCCATAAGTGAAATATACAATAATTAACTCTACATAATTGAAAAAAATTCACACTAATGATTTAAAAACCATTAATAGTACTCTTAAAAGATATAATGAAATTATTTGTTAGATAACTTTTCAATAAAAAATCTACTGAAACAATGGATTGTATTTTCATAATGGTATTATAGTTATATCCTTTACTTGTAATAATAATACCATAGAAATTTTCAAAATTCATATTAAATACATTGATATTATGTCAAAAATTAATCGTGTAATCCCATAATGGTGTATATGACTATTATTTTAAGGAAGATACTTTTTTCAAATTTTTAATAGAATACATAATTGATTCATGATTCTTGTAAACAAAAAAAATCAATAAAAGAAATTATTTAATAAAATTATGTCATCCCAATAAATACTTTAACAAATTTATTTCAATATCAATCCGTCAAGGACATTGTAGTTAACCATTATGGTAGAATATTAACATATAGAATTTGTAGGTTCCCCCAATTTTAGAAAATGAACTATTGATAAATCCTGATGATGAAATTTATTTCCTAATATCATATTATTCTTTTTCCACTACAATTCATTTACAAATCCATTTTTTTCATATATAAATAATTTTTCTATTCATTTGAGACACATTTATATATTAATCATTCAACATTTATCACATGATGGAAATTGATAATTATTTACTCCTTAGTATCCAATAATTGAGAACATATAAAACTCTTTCCGTCTATTGTTTAGTGATTATAATAGTTGGCTAAGGTATTTATTTTTATTTTTATTTTGAGATAACATATTAGGTATAATCATGATATCATTAAATTATTTCAATATCACATTGTTTTAACACATTACCTTAATTTTTCATCATGATCAATTTAAACTTGATTATTTCGTGTTCTATCCACTGACTAAAACAAATAATCATGGTTTGAGAAAAAAATTATAATTGGAAACCACATAATCCTAATTAATCCTTTATTAAATGTCTACAACATTAAACTATATTTTCAATATAAAAAACCATAGGATTAATTTATACATTCCTTTTTCATAATCTAGTCAAAAACATCATATTATTTTTGTTAAATAATATGAATTATCCATATCATATGCACTGGGAGTGTTAAAACAAGTTCATAGTAAGGATTGTTGTTATACATAGGGTGATGATAAGGTCAATCCCAATTCACCAATTTTATAGTTATTTCACCAAGTTAGAACTATTACCAAACCATGTCCACCATTAATTTCTTGATAAATATGCATTTCTATGAAAAATACAAACTCTAAACCATACCAAAACATTTACATATTCTTCAACACATATCATTAATGTATATCATATTGTTATAATCCTTAATATATGTTCTCATAAATCTAGATACAATGGTTTATACGAATGATACTATTATTCCATATATAAATGACCTTAATCAGGTATCTCTTATATAGTTTCATACTTTATTATATAAGCATATGATACATGGAATCATTACCCAAGTGATCAAATATTATATTTGTCTTCGGGAACTAGATATAGAAATGGTTCACCTATTACATTTGAAAACTCAAATAAAACAATTTTTCCATAATATCAATATTACCTCTATAATATCCTTAAATATCATTCATAATATGTTTCATTAATTCATTTTGAAGGATTATAAATAATAGTGATATCAAATTCTATGTATTAGTAATATACATTTTAATATATCCTGAATCAATAAGCCAAAATCCTAAGGAATGTTAAATAACTAAACATATATTTCATTTAATCCAAAACATGAATATATAAATGACATAAGGCCTAATCAATATGGCATGATAAATAACAGAAATAAAAAGGAATATAACAAATAAATTGACAATGAAATGCATCAAGAGACAATATGATAGTGAAAGTATCAGTGATAATATTAACTAAATTCTTAAAAAGAAAATTCATATTCATTTCATATCATTTTCGTAGAAACATTATACCTATAATAAAAAGTCATTTCAATGATGCTTTAAAACTATAAGGAGAAATACTTTTATTTATACCTTATTTATTCACCTCATGATACTATAAATGCATCAAGGGGGTATATAATTCTAGGCCCCACTCATCACTTCATGTAAAAAGCATTCCTCATATATAAAATCATCAAATTATTTCTTGAATAATTTTCTTCCTCATAAAAAATAGGTATTTATTAATGGCTAAATATTAGTCAATATTTACAAAATCCATAAATTTAGATCATAATTAAACTCCTTATGCAGGAATGGTATATTGTTTTTGAAATAGTCATATCCATGATAAAAATAATATCGGTAAAAGTTAATGGAAATATTAACCATGATGAATAAATATGCATTCATTTTCAATACATAACATCAGTAGTAAATTCACCAAATAAAAGTTAAAACGTTCTTATTAACAAATATGCATTAAAAAATAGACACTAATTAAAAATCCATTACCATGATCATAAAATTTAGTTGGGAATAAATTAATCGATTATTCATATCAATTATAAATCCAAATAAAACAATTCTATATAAGAATAATAATATTTTCCAAAGGAGAGTATCATGGTTTGAAAAATGTTTTTCAACTATATGCTCTCATACGAGAATATGTGAACACCTTTAATAGATCTGCATGGTTTGGTTCATGGATATGGGAATCTAAGATCTCCTACCCATTAAACATTATGTAGGAATTAAAGTCACCATAAATTTATATTTTTTATTACAAACACCCCATAATTAACTAAAACACATCCTCATTCCACCTTATGAAATATTTTACGATTTCAGAGCCCAATGGAATTATTCTATGACATACAAACCATCATTCCTTGTGATTTGAATCCTGGATCAATGATATGAACCCCTCTAGTTAATTCAATCATATCCATTTGTTTTCGAATTCATTTTTTCTTATTATCCCTTCAAGATAGGGGATGTTATAATTTTTTGATTAAATCTCTATATTTTGTGGAATATCCTAATATATATATATGATGTATCATTATATATTACATCATTTTTGGGGTTCTATATTTGGATCATGTTCTACATCGTTATGATGCTCATAATTTGGGGGATCTCTATTGGGAGATTGCTCAGAAATTAATCATGGTAGGTGGTCTATAATTCATATCATGTTGTAATTATTTAAAATAAATGTATAATTTTTATGAATTTATATTAGTTATTTTTCAATTTACTCCATGATTGATATAATTAATTTTTTATTTGAGTACTTGATGAGATATGTAATTGTGCACTTTGGAAATTTTAAATTGAGATAATAAATTATAGAATTAATTATGACATATTGATTTGGTTATCATGTGATAAATAGGTGATGGATTAAATAATTGATATTTATCATTAAGGATATGATAATTAAATTTGTAATTAATTATGGTATTTGGAGTTAGTGTATATTAAATAATTAATTGAGGAATGAATTAATGGGATAGATGAACTTAATTAGTTTTGAATTAATTAATGTTTTTAATGTTTTTAGGTAATTTTTAGTTAACTAATTGAATTTGTGTGGTCAACATATTTTTTTAGTTATTATTTCAATTAATGTGAAAAATTAATTGTTTAATTAATTATGATTTTTGAAAGGTAACATGTTTTTTATGTTTTGAATTACTGAATGGTAATATGGTCATTTATTTGTGAGTTAGATATTGTGATCATGGTCATTATAATATGAAATTTATAAATGGTAACATGGTCACTTAGTTGTGAATTGATGAATGGGAACTCTTTCATTCCACTGTGTAATGTGTGAATAGTAATATGGGAATCCAAGTATGAATTAAAAATTTGTAAATATGGAATTATGATATATCATGTCCCTCAGTCATATTTAAGGCTCCGACATGAGCTGAAGATGGAATAGGGTTATGTGTGTTTACATGAACATTGGGATTTATGTCGTTAAATAATGATTATTTGATAATGTGATAATTTTTTACTTATGAATTTTAATTATTTATATGTACAACAACATATAATTTGTATTTACTGGATATTTTTTAGATGTTGTCGTTGGGGGACTACTAAGTTGTACTCGCACCCTACTCAGGCTTCCTGGTTACTACACATATATACCATCTATGTTTTTGGATATGATATGGGAAAATGACATGTTTTATTAGTATTATGTGAGAAGGAGTTTGGATACGAGAACCTGACATGATTTAGATCCCATTGGGGGAGCCGTCTATGTCATTATTTTTAGTTTTAAATTATAAACATGACACATAATCTATCATGGAATATGTTCATATATAGTTATTATATTGAATTTTTAGTTTTTTCATCCTATAATACTAGTTCATCCTGTTTATTTTATTTCATTATTAAATTATTTTGAATTTATTTAATCTGGTTTTTTACTCTGAAAAAATAGGATATAGTCTCCCTAGGATTCATACTAGTATCTCACTACAAGTTAGTAGCCTATAAAATATTTGAAGGCATACGTGGGGTCATGTGATTAACAATATCGTGGAACCGGTTAATGGAACCTTTTGTAGGATATTAAATAATACCAATCATGAAATATGATTTTTAGATGCAATGTACTTTAAGATAATGGAGATAGTAAGCCAAACAAACACATGAGTATCATTTCTATTTTTCATTCATCATTACGGAAAGTAAGTAAGTGATATTTTGTCTCTATATAATGATCATAAATTCATAGAAAATATATTATTTATTTAAATATACTTATATATCATTAATTTTATTTGGCGAGGAAATGAGAGTCTCGTCACTTCATGAAGGCAGTGTGAAAACATATTTGAATGAAATTGTCATCATTTAGTGAGAAATAAAATACTATTATATATTTTTAGAATGATAAATATCTCATGAATATCATAATCATGTAATTTATATCACATATATTTATTAACATTATCCATTTCTCATTCCATGTAATTGGATAGTAAAAAACGAATCGTAATGCTTTGCGAGGTGATAGTCCAGAGAGCACAAAAGTGGCATTATTGTATATCGTAAAGAATTGAATCTAAAAAATATATGTGATAAAATGAAAAAATATGTATAATAATGTTTTGGATAATTATACATTATATACATCATCATAATCATCCATGATAGGTACTAATGGAAAATGTGTTACATCAGTTCATGAGGCGGTAATTAAGTGTACACATGAGAGATGTTATTGTTTCTCATTTAAGGTAACAAGATATGTTTATAAGTAACTAACATAATATAATTTAATATATTTATATTTATGTCAAATATTTATTCTATATGAATAAATTATGAATATTTCAAGGGGTTGTATGAATAAATAAAAAACACATTGGTAAGAATTTTAACTCTTCTTAAACCACCATTACAGAATTATAAATACTATCTTAATAGAATTAATTATTATTATAAAAAGGGGTATAAGATTAGAGAAATGATGTTTTTAAATTATCTTATTACTTATTGTGAAATAATGGGTTTGATGGTGTGACGAGGAGTGGATAGTGGATGTCCGTTTTATGTTAGGTTAGGGAAACACTTATAATGTTTTAAAATAAAAAGGTGTACCAACAATTTTCAAATTCCACAATGACAAAAAATGGTTAATTATCTAGAAATATACATTAAATGTTGTATATATGAACATTGAATTTATTATTATCTATAATTTATTTCTTCTTATCCATTATCTTTTTAGATTAATCCCATGTAATCACATTTTGTCTCTAACCATTATAAATACGTTTTATGAATTCCACCATTAATTTTGGGAAAAAATTTATTTTTAACATATTATATATTATAAATTATAAATTTTACAAATATTGAATCAATTATTCTATTTTTAATTATAATATTTTAATTAATACAATTAGAAATTATTCCCACAGAATAGAATGAAAAAGTGAGTTTCCAGATAGAAAATTACAATATGTTTTGATTTTTTTTAAAAACCTCATGATTTAATGTGTTTGATTCCTTTAAGTTTCATTGATTAATTTTTTTTATCTACATCATGATTATATGTTTCTATATTCAATAATGTATTAAATAGAATTACACACAACACTATATGTGGCATGTGTTACACACAATTTCAAGTTCTTTTGATAAAATATCAATTCACGCAAAACCGAGTATAGACATTATTCAAGGTATAAAATAACTATGTTTTTATTATAATATATGGAACACCTAAGGATGAATTCACTAAATGCAACACTTAATTTACAATCATTACATGCAAGAGAAACCTTCATTGATAGTATGTGGTGTACACAATACCGAGTTTGACAAACCAATGATATTTTATTAAAATATTAATATTTAATGCGATATAAAATGGACGTTATGAATAGTTGGAACAAAAACTTTTAAATTTATATATCATTAATAGTCATATAAGGTTTTTTATAGATAATTTTATAAGGAAAAGTTAATTTTATCGGATAATAGAATTATTTTTTAAAGAAATACAGTTTTACCACATTTTGATGGCACACCAAATTTAAATCTAGTTTTTAACATTTATATAATTATATTATTTAAAAAAAATTGGAAGGAATACATAAAAATTTACTTTTTATGATGTATTGTTATTTTTCTGAGTAAATTCATATTTTAATTAATAGTTCACATTACTGCATTTTAATTCAAAACTACATTTTCGAATACTTAATTTATATATAGAAGTTATCATTTTTAATTAGATTTAAATAATAATTGGATGTTTTTTTTAATTTATTCTAATTATTTTCATTGTATTTAATTTCAAATTTTAATTGGACATAAACACATCTCATATATTTGATAAGTTTTTACTTCATTAAAACCCACTTTCGGGTTTTGATAACATGAATTGGTATTAAATTAATTACTACAAATTTTTTGTTCTTTATATTAAAAAATGGATTACATATTTAAAATAAGTGGGTCCAAAATAATTAAATACATTAATTTTCTTGGATATTATGAATAGTTTCTATGATAATTTTTATTTACCACGGTTAATGGTAAATCAGGTAATTTATACTAAAAAACATTATGAAAATGATAATAAAAATACCCTAAAACCTTAAAAATTCTTATTTAATGAATTAAATTATACAAATATTCTATTAGGATATGAATTGATTAATTTTATTTACTTATGTCGATTAATGTAATGTAATGAAATTAAAAGAAAAGAAAGTGAAGACCTGTCACTATAATATATCTTATTATTATAATAATTTTCATATAGTGAATAACATGATAAAACATCAAACATAAATATTATAACGAAGTATAATGAAATTACCCAGAACCTTTTAATTTATTTATAATTTTTAAATAATAGATAATTATTATTTATGATGACACGATATGGATGTATACTTTATTTTTTTAATAGAAATATAAAATAAATGGTTTTAAAAATATTTTAAAAAATATAATTTGAACTAATTATTGTCATCCATGAATTTCCTAGGTTACAATGAAATTTTCAGAGTTTATTAAATATTTTGTATTGAATTTATCTTTTGTGGGTATTTTATTTAAATTCAAATAAATAAATAGTTTCCAAAATGACGCTATTGATATTTTATAAAAATCACATATTTTTAAATATTTAAAATATCATAAATATATTTTAAATTATATGATCTAAAATTTCAAAAAATATCCAATTAGGGATAATTTACAACACATATGTATTTATTTATAAGAATTTAATATTTAAAATATTATTTTCAAAAATAAAAATAAATAGGCAAAATGAGGAAAAGTTAAAATGATAAGGATTAGAAGAAAATTAAAAAATATCTAAATTTTAATACATGAGATTATATCAAAACATAATCATTCTATTTTCAAAATAAATGAGTTTAAGATAATTATAAACTGAAAATAAATTTATAATAAATTAATATTTCAAATAAATTTTAATAATATGTATGATCCCAATATAAAATATATTGATACACATACGAAAGAAATTGTACCTAATGTAAGGGACAATTTTTTAGTTATATTATTATATGAGATTGGTTATAGATAATTATTTATGGGGGTATATTTAAATACATGTCCATGTTTAATTAATATGTTATCATAAAATGATTACAATTTTTATATGTATATTTAACGTAATTTTTTACCCATTATTAAATTTTTATACGTGGTTTTGAATAAATCATTCTTTTCTTGAATATATGTGGTACGTTTTGACTTCTCTAGAAAATGTATGAGGAGAATTATTTTTAACCTATTAAGAATGAATGAATTCTTACATCATCATAATGCATTTTTTCATTTATATTACGATGCATGATTTCATGTTTCTTTTTAACTAAATTCATTTCTTTTAAATGTTCTTTGCATATTGAGAATTGATATATAATTTTGAAAAAGAAAGGAAACATTCATCATGAATTAATTTCAAGTGTTTTAACAAATTTATTTTCCATCTCATATGACATAGGGCTATGTTTCTATCTCTATTACAACTTTTATTTGATTTTGTTTATGATGGAGTTATTTCTTTGAAATAATAATATTTTATATGTAATAGTCTGTGCTGGAATGATGTTTAAAAAACTATTTTAATTTCATTGGTTATGATATAATGAATGATTTATGTTATTCTGGAACATCTAAGAATGATTTCATTATGAGATGAGTGGGACCTATATCACCATCCACTAAATTGGGAAATTATTTATATCTCGTGAGATATAATTGACTAGAACGACAAGTACATTTTGTTCAAAAATATACGGATGGAACTGTAAGTAAATCCGGTTGAGTAATATAGGGCTGGAACGACAAGTAAATTTGGATCGGTAATACATGGTTGGAACAACATGTAAAACCGGTTTAGTAATGGATTTTGTCTACTATGATGGTCTTGAAATTACTTCCTTAGATACTATGGAAATCATATTATGTGTTTATTTTTTTCCACAATTCCATGTTTTATGAAAAATATATTCTATCATGATTAATGTTCATTTATGATCTTTGACTTATATACTGTCAAGAAATATTTTATAACACTTTTTTTGAAATTGAAACATTAGGTTCATGTTTTTAAATTCTTATTTTTGTTTCTTGTTTTTTGTTCTCAATGTTTACCCTTACTGAGAATTTGAGCTAATCTTTTTTATGTTTTATATTCCCGTGAATATAAATAAATGATTTTAGTAGTAAAACAAATGGGGAATATTGGTATGGGAGATGTGGAATATTGTTCACCATGATAGACAATTATGTTCTATGATTCCAAAAACACTAACCTAATATGGTCTTTGGGAATATATTTTTGTAATATATTATATATTTTGTAAATGGAATGTAATTTTCATGTACATCAAGTGTAGATATTTACAGTTGGTATCATCGTGAATGGTTATCCAACATATGAAACGTAGGATGCTAAAATTTAGTGAGATCCTAAGAGGTTTTCATAAAGATATGTTTAGGTATGTCCTAAGTATATGTCAGGTTTAAAATACAATCCTATTGTTTTTGTTATAATATTTAATATCCTATGATTAAACCTAAGATATCATAGACTGAAATATTATATGTAATTTACCTTATTTATGGGTTTTTAATATTTGATTTTTATTTCACACAGTTTTCTTTCTGGTCCTAGTAAATATCAAGAACAACATATAACATGGTAAACATTGGAATGTTTCAAATGAGAAAAGTGTGGGAATAATGAAAATTGATTTAATAACAGGAAATATAATGAAGAGAATCATGAAAATTTTATCAGTATTGGTAATACTGTAAAAGATAAAAAAATTATATACAACATGTGAAATGTATTTGATATTCTTTTATTATTTTAAACATTAATCCTAAGAAGACTGCGGTTGAAAAACCATAGTACATTATTAATATTTTTGGAAATATGAATATGATGTTTATTGAGAAATGGTTTAAAAATAATGTTTGATGATTTAGGTGTATATGTTTCTAATTTCAATGATTATGTTAAATGAATAAGAAAATATATATGTTTTTTTTCCGATATAAGATTTTAATTAAGGATCAGAAAAGATATGTTGAATAGTTGTAAGGATAACGAAAAGTGATTTAATGGATAGGTGATATAATAGAAAAACATATTATTTAGGGGATAAAATTCCTTAATATGTTCCTTAAGTTATTATAATGATGCTTTGGTACAGATATGTTGGATGTGAATAAGTAAATTGGATTATTCTTGTTTCTTGAGATCAAATTATAATGTTATTTACAAGAGGGTTATGCTACCGTTGATGAACTATACAACCTTTTGAGACATAAGGAATATATCCAATAAATTTTGGAATATGGAAACCTGAATGTTTTCAATAAGTATATATGGTAATTTATGTTATTACAATGACTCATGAGAATTTATTATGAAGCCATTCAAATATTTAGAATGTGACCAACATGATATGTCTTATGGTATATGGTGAATAAAAGATGATATTAATGTTCTTATTGTGTGACCTTTAAAGTAATTTATTTTTTGTAATATGAGTGTGGAAAGATGTATTTTGGATAATCTTAAAGGTTGGTATGTGTTATGTTGGTCATCATATTATATTGTTTATGGCTAAAACATTATTTTAATATTATCTCTATAATGTTTTAATAGTATTGTTTTACCAAATGGACAACATGTAGGATCGGCAGAAACCCATCTTGTCGGACAAGGCTGAGGGAATGAAACCCAAAACCAATGCGTGAAAGGCCTTGATCACATACCACTAGCCTACATGGATTCTCTAGTTGATATAAATTAGTTTTATTTTATTTAATCAGTATCATATTTTTAGAATAATTCCTTTTTATAACCATATATTATTTATCTCACTATAGATCGATTTATGTATATTTGATAACTTGTGGAATCATTTTTATAATAAAGACATATAGAATATACTATCATTCAATTTAGGGATCCCTTGATCTGGTAACACGTTATCTGTAGAGACCCAAAAATTCTTTGTAATTGTTTTAAATTATTTGGAATTTTTAAAAATCATCAATAGTTTAGGGCACATGATTTCGTGGCCTAGTGTGCACAGAATGAATTTCTGGCCTTTTTTGGGTACATTCATTAAACACGGTAGAGTTTTATTGTGTCTTTAGAAGCAGTTCTCGAATTATAAATATGAGGGCACCATTGAATCCATAGCACCAAGATTATATTAAGGGAAGCTTCACTTCAACCACATTAGGTCGGTAAAAGACGTTTGTTTTTGGAATTTATAAAGAATAATAAAATTACATATAATTGTTATTTTATATTCTTTTTCTCTAATGGATGAGCGGATGTGGCTGGATGAGTGACTTGTCAAGCCATTTAATGGCTTGGATCATCAACTGTGTAACTCCACCATTGTGAATTATAATAGTATCATTAATTCATTTAATGAACCTCATTAATTCTTCAACATGTTTTTCACCTTTCCACCACCTATTTAAATGGAGATCGGGGTTTGGTTTGGCACAACTTCATCAGGAAAAGAAATAATGGAAGATTATTAAGGAAACATCCTCCAACGAAGGATGAAATATCAGGCAGAAATGATTTGGGATCAATGAACGCTGACGACTCCATCCAACATGAACGCTATTCTAGCCGCAACCATGACACCTCCAACTAATCTTGAGGTAGGGGGATTAAATTTATTAATAGTTTAAATAATTTTCTCTCTCCATTATTTATTAATACAAATAACATTGATCAACCAACTAACGAGATGATCTACAACTCATTTGATTTTAATGGAGGTTGTCATCGGGATTCATTTTGGGGGTATATCAAATCTTTTTATGATTTTTGATTCACCCATATGTTATAACACTATCACACAAGGCGTGATACAATCCGATCAAGTCCTGAACCCTCCACCAACATGTTCATGATGCATTTTTGTGGTCGCATGTTGAACTTGTCAGAAAAGTAGAACCAAGGGCCACCTAATGAATGTGGTGTATTGGGAGGCTTTTAGGCATAGAAGACACCAGAAATGGTCCACCGAAGAATGTACGGTGGCCGAAAGAAAGATTTATAGGCGTGCCATGCCAGCAGTGGCTGGAATTGGCCGAAGGAGGCCTTTCGTAACCAGTTGCAGGTGGTTCGAAAGCATCACACCATTGCATGCCATGCTGGCCAAAGTTGACATGTACAAGATGGTCATGCGGGATAACGGTGACACCCGTATGCGCGCCGACAATAGAAGTTGTGCACAACGGGCTGCGATATGATGGGGTAGTGTGGGTTCGCATTGTGCCGTGTTGGCTGGGGACTTGTCATCCATATTTTTGACCATTGCACATGGTGGGGTAGAGCCCCACTTGCCAGATGAAAATGACCCTTGTATGTGGTGCCAACTGGAGGAACTGTCTACCATCAGGCAGAACAGACCCGTCCAACGGGCCAGCGTGTGTGGGCCGAGCCAAACTCGGTGGACTAGGACAATCGCGGTCAGACCCACAAACTAGCCAGACGACCCCAACGGGCTGTACCCAGGGAACCGTGTAGACACTTAATGGCTCTGAACTAGGTAGGGTTAATGAGACCCCGAGTCCCGTTACGTCTGGATGACCAGACCGAGTCGGACGAAGCCTAGACCAAACTGCCCCCCGAATAATGAAATGCTATTAACTGAAGAAACATTTGACCATTTTACAAACCTATAGTGGCATTGGGTTTCCTTTTTAGAATCTATCCCTTTGGAATATTCTAACCGGATCAACTGAGCAAGGCCAGACCGATGTGTGATCACCACTATTTCATGGAAAGAGGATTAACTATGAGACTGGGCATCTGATCTATGCATCATCTGTGGCATAAGGACCCTTATGACAGGGAAATCCTTAGTAGATACTCTACGTGAGTTTTTATTGAAATTGGCCTACTTAATTGGTTGTATCATACTTGAATCCAATCATGTCCTTTTTACAAAAGTGCCCATATCTCAAAAACCAGGTATCCGATCAATGCACTCTCTATCATGTTGGAACCCCTATGACGGGGTAGTCCATTGGGTAGGGTATTTTAGAGACAATAATGATGAATAATGGCTAGAGGAGGAGAGTTTTCTGGACATCAGGCATTCTATGTGTGAGAACCCATTGGCTGGCTTTTACTTGAGGAAGAATAACGACCAATACGGGTCAGCATCATAAACTCCAGAGTTGGATGATCAAGTTGTAGGATTAGTCATCCATACCTCTATACTAGCGAACAATATAGGTCAGCACCAGGAACCAATACGGGTCAGTACTAGATACCAATACATGTCAGTACCAGTGACCAATACGTGTTATCACGTGCGACAAATATGAGTCACCACCATCGACCAATACGGGTCAGCACCACCGACCAATAAGAGTCAGCATCTATCAACCAATACAAGATTGCATATAGTGACCTATATGGGTAAGAATTAGAGTTATTATGGATAGGATGATCTGGGTTTATGACTAGTCATCCCTATCCCATTATCGTGGAAGTTATACCATTACAATGAGTTGTCTATTTTTATTTGTGCTTCATGATTTAGATCATGCTTGTGATATTACCATTTTGGTATTTATTGTCATTTTTTCCTTTTTGGATTAATAATAATCCTTTTGGGGTATTGGGTTTACCTTCTAAGATGTTATAGTCACCCCAACATGGGCTCCACACACATGTGTGTGTCTGCTGCAGACTACTGTTGCTCCGAGGTAGTCTCTAGAGGTTCAAGACTTGGTGGAGATCAGTGTGACATGAGAAATAAAGATCATATTCATCTATTTCATACATAAAACTACAAACCATTAGATCGAGCTCTAGGGTTAATGCGACAACTGTTTACTTTGTTTTAGTTTCAAGGGAAAGTATCCCGGCCCACTATTTTCAGTTACATTTGTACTTGTGGTTGTACTTTACACTCATGTTGATACCTTACATTTATTGTTTGTTTACATCACTTTTATTTTTTGAGTGTTTACAGATCCCTAAAGAAAATTCCTTCCCTGTTCAGTAATTCCCTCCAGGTGTTATTCACCAAAACTTGGCCTATAGAATTTGGTCTTCGGGTAGTAACTTATGGGCCCCGTGGGACAGGTCATGAAAAAATGGTATCTGAGGGAGGTCACTTCTACCATAATAACAAAGAGTCAACATTTTATGATTCAATGGTGTATATATTCTGGTGTTATGTCATTAGTATAGGTAGTTTAGTGTTGGTGCGGAGGACGATATATCCATACACTCAGACCCTAAATTATGTTTTCCAACTTGGTACATGAAAACAACAGTTGCTAATGTTTCCAAAGTATGTCCCCAATCATTATTGAGTCTTCTCCCCATGTATAACTTATTATATGTGGTGCATCTATTTCATACAGGAATCCCCAAATAAGATATCCAGCTATGATTCCAGTTAGAGACTATGAAAGTGGACCACTAAGCAACGAGTTGTCTGTACAAGGACCACTCACAATGATGGAACCTTTGGGTGGTGTACGAGCACAACCACCACCAATTGAGTAGAATATTATACCAGTGGATCATGAACATCGGCTGAGCGCGTTGCATGAGTTCCCAAGGAAGAGGCCTCCAGGGTTTCTATGAAATATAGACCCCCATGCAACAAAGGACTGGATTGAGGTGATATCACATGTCATTCCTGTAGTAGAGACAACCGCCGAAAAGATGGAAATCTTGGCCGCTATACTTCTCTCAGGCTTGACCAGATGATTGTGTAACTCGACACTACATGTGCATGAGGAGATGACCCTCAACTGGGTGGACATTGATAACCTTTTCACTATGGAGTTTGTACTAGCAACACTATGCTCTAGGCATATTCATGAGATGCTGCATTTGTAGTGGGGAAGCTGTTTTGTGGCTTATTACATACGAGATTTAATTACCAATTCTGATAATCTACTTGCATTATAGGATGCTCTTACATCATGGACCATTACATTGATTAGGGTATCCGATGATATATCAGAGCTGTGACAGTTTCACTCAGTATCCTGACACAGGATGGGGTGCTAGAGAGAGCTTTGTTGATGGAGAGATTCGTTGTCTATAAGTCACTAACAGTGAGTTCCCATGTTAGATGGAAGGTTGTAGATTCATCTAAAACTGGTAGTAGATAGTCTACACAAAATCCAAGAGGGCTATACCATGCATACTATGACCCAGGTATGTAGGGTTAGAGGTGTGTGGCTTGAGAGGCCGAGGGAGCCACCCGTGTGGGATGATCTATTTTTCAGTGGCAGATAGGTTCACAGATCGCGTGACTATATGAATCCCTGCGTGGATGATCCATAGTTGGTGGAGGGGCCACTAAGGCAGTGTAAGTGGTAGGATCATGAGAATTATCTAGGCGATGGACAAGGAAGGGGATTAAGACATGCACCAGGAGGTGGTCTGGGTCCCCAGGCAGTCAACCACCACCACCCCCAGGCAGTCTACCATGAGATCAGGGAGCTGGTAAATAGGGACATGGCCACCAATAGGTAGTACAGGATCATGATCTTGAAATACCTAAGATGATACGAGGTATGATCTACATCCTCTCTACATTATTAGCATTTATTTTCGACATAGATTCTAACAATTCTTTCATTTTTGTGGGCATAGTTCTAGAATCTGAGATTCCGACTTAGCATTTAGCTCAACCATTTTGTTTGGATAATAATATGGGAGATGACTCAGCAGTCACAGACTGGTTATGAAAGTTTTATGTTACTCTCAGATGAAAGAGTTTCAGATGGTATATTCTTATAGAGGTGTTGAATCCCTATGAAGACATTCTTGGCATGAACTAGCAGTCTGCAGTTCACGCACATATTGACTGCTTGAGACATATATTGCGATGTATGCGCAGATATGGAGGGAAATTTACAATAGTTGGGGAGAAGTAAAATAGAGATGCATGAGATGTATTTGTTCTCAGTAGGGTGAATCCGATTATATATTAGCTGACATTCATGTCCTTCATCACAATGGATGAGTCGAGTCCACAATTCCTAGTAGTTGGGGAAGAGTATGGGGACATACTTCTAGAAGATAACCTAGGACTACTTCCTCACAAAGATGTATATTTTCTCATTAAATTATACATAGGAATAACATTGATATCTACACCAACATATTAGATGTCCCCTAGGGAGATCTGTGTGATAATATTACAGTTGAAGTACTTAGAGGTGAATGGATTCGTAAGGCATAATGATTCTCTATGGGAATCCCTGGTGTTGTTTAACAAAAAGGAAAATGGATGTTTGAGGCTATGCGTGTACTTACAAAGCCTAAAACAGGTGATTATGATGAAAAATTATCCTTTGTTGAGGATTGAATATCTTTTTTATCATTTTAAAGGAGCAAAGTGGTTCTTGAAGATAGACCTCATATCAGGATATCATTAGTTAAGGGTACAGGATGAGGAGGCACCAAAGAGAGCCTTTCGATGATAGTTTGGTTGTTATGAGTTCATGGAGATGCCTTTTGGAATGACTAACTCTCTAGTAGTGTTCATTGGTCTCATTAACATGATCTTTCATCCATACCTTGGTCACATTGGGGTGGTGTTCATTGAGAACATCTTGGTGTACTCAGCATCTGAGGAAGACCACACTATACTCATGAGGATAGTTCTGGACACTCTTTTGGGGCACCAGTAGGATATTATCGATGGTTCATGCCTGATTACTCCAAATTAGCATCACCTATGACAACCTTGATAAAGAAGTGAAACCCCTTCTTGTGGTCAGAGATGTGATATCAGATATTTCAACAGTTGAGATAGAGCTTGACCAGGGCTCCCATCCTGAGGTTGTCGACGAAGGGAACTGACTACATGGATTACTATGATGCATCATGATGTGGACTTAGTTGCATCTAGATTTTGGATGAATCATTGATTGCTATAGAACATGACAGTTGAGTCATCATGAGATGATTTATGCAACTCATGACTTGGATTTGGAAGAAATAGTTTTTTCACTGATGATGTTGCGATAATACATTATGGATGAGTTGTTCATCGTTTACTCAGACCACCAGAGTCTTAGATAAATCATCAAACCGAATGATCTGAATCTGAGATAGCGATTCTTGCTGACGTTTATCCTAAACTATGACTTTAAGATAGTCTATACTCCTTGGAAGGGGGATGTAGTGGAATATGCATTTAGTCAGAGATCATGTTCACAACTACTGAATGATGCTTCAGAGTAGTTAGTATCCCTTCAGATATCTTCCATGCATAGAGATGATAAATTATACCACCGATCGATGGTAGTTTACCCTACACTCCTTCAAGAGAGTTAGGGAATCATAACTTTGAGATAGCTGCTGCGAGATTGCACATGCTCAGATATCATCGGGCCAGGAACCTGACAAATATTTTCATGTTGAGGAGAACAATATCCTTTTCAGCGGACGTACAGTTGTACTAGTGGTTCTACGACTGGATTAGATGAGGTAAATCCATTCATATCCATTGGTAGAACATTCAGGCATGATAAAGATGTATCAGGGCCTCTGGTGTATATACTGGTGGACATGGATGAATAATTCCATGATAGTGTTTGCTTCTAGTAGCATCACATGCCATCAAATGATGGTCAAGGACTTGGAACCAGCAGTCTTGACCCAACTCCATGAGATACCATAGTGGAAGCGATATGGGATATCGATGAAATTCATAATGGGGTTACCACACACGTCTATAGGGAAAGATACCATCTATGTGATCACTGACCGTCTAACCAAGTCATCCCACATCATTGATATTCTATAGAAGGGTTCGGTAGAGTGATTTGTACGTCTCTACATTTCGGAGATCGTGAGACTTCATGGGGTGCCCTCGACAATATTCTTGGACCATGATACATGCTTCACATCCTGGTTGTGGAAAGGATTTCAAGAGGCTTTGGTAATTAGCTTCACTTGAGAAATTATTTTCTCCCACATAAAAATGTCTTGACTGAGCGGACTATCTAGACAATAGAGGGCATGCTTCGTGCATGTGTCCAAGATTATGGTTGCAGTTCTGAGAACCGCCAAACCTTGGTAGAGTTTGTGTACAACAACAGCTATCACTCCACCATTGGTATGGCCTTATTTTAGGAATTGTATGGAAGATTGTGCATATCTCCCTTATGAAGGATGGATCTACAAGAGCCAACAACCGTGGGCCTAGAGATTTAATAGGCTACCACTAAGAAGGTGTAGTTCATCCGAGAGAGAATAAATATTGTACGAAACTGATAGAAGTCATATGATGATAAGTGATAGAGACCACAAGAGTTCCAGGAGGGGGACCACATATTATTCTGAGTCTCCCCTCGACCGGGGCTCCCAATATTTGGCTAAGGTGGAAAAATCTCACTGATGTTTGCCAGAGCATTTCTAAAACTCTAGAATACTGGAATGGTGGCGTACCACTTCGCACTACCACCACAGTTGGATAGATTAGAGGATGTTTTCCACGTATCCTTGATGAGGATATATGTGCATGACCCACCTCACATCATTGACCATGGTGAGTTGGAGATTAACGACGCGACAACTAATTAGGAGTACCTAGGGGATATAGTAGATCGAAAGAAGCATATATTTAGTGGGAGGTCGATACCTATGGGGTGCATTCTATGGCTACATGGGAAAGTCAAGGAGAGAACATGTGAGTTAGAAGATTATATGTGTGCCCAGTACCCTTTTTGTTTGTGTATCCATTTTTGGATTTTGGAAATGAAAATATACAAGGTGGGGATAATGTAAAGACCTGAAAATTCCATGTATTATTTCAAATTATTTAGTATATTGATGATTCCATAAAAATTTACGGCATGTGATTCTGATGCCTAGATTCCCTGAAATGAATTTTTGAACATTTTTTAGTTACATTCAGTAAATGTGAGGTTGAAAGTTTCTATCTATTGAACTGGTTCTTGGACTAAATATTTGAGGGCACCATTCAATCCATAGTGCTGAGATTATCTTAAGGGAAGATTCACTTTTATCGGAGTATGTAATTAGAAAAAGATAGTTTTTGGACTTTTTAAAGAATAATAAAATAAAATGTAATTGTTATTTTAATTTCATTTTCTCCAACAGATCAATGACGGTGGCGGGACAAGTGTCTTGTCAAGACATTGAATGGCCCGAATCCTCAAGGAATTAATCCACTATAGTGAATTACACTAGGTTAATTAATTAATTTAATGAACCACATAAATTCTGCAACACACTGTTGGCCTTTCCGCCACCTGCCATGGTGTCTAGAGGCAGCTGCCACGAGCTATCTGCCTGACATTAGGGTGGCACCTCTAGGTACCGCCAGTAGTAGTCGTGGCCAGTGGGCTATGGAAGGAGGTGGATGTGTGGCCCCGTGCCGCACCACATCATCTAGAAACCGGTCGGCTATATGGCCGACCATTGCACACAGTAGGTAAGTGCCCCACCAGCTAGATGAAATTGACCCATGTCCTTGGGTCCAGCTAGAGAAACATTCTACCATCTAGCGGATAATGCCAGACATGGGCCGACCAAACAAACTGGACCTACGGCCTAGCGGGCCTGCGCTTATGGGTCGAGCCCCACCCGGCAGGCCAGGACAACCACGACCTGGGCCCACAAATCGGACGATCCAACCCCGACGGGCTAGAACTTGTTAACTGAGCTAATCCTAAACAGGCCGGAACTAGTGTGAGTCCAGGTATACAGAAGGACTTGTTGCGTCGGGCTGGCCTGACCGAGTCGGACCGGGCCTAGACACTACTGTCCATTGAATAAAGAAACATATGTAAATGAGGAACCATGTGTCCATTTTACACATCGTCAGTTTCTTTGGGACCCCTTATAGGAAATTACTCCTTTGGCATATTCTAGCAGGCTGGACCAAGCCTGGATAGATCGAGGTGTGATCACACCCGTTTCACAGAAAAGGGTGTAACTAATAGGCCAGGTGTCTGATCGATGTGTCGTTTGTGGAATGAGAACCCATGTGACAAGGTGGTACTTTGGAGACATTACAAGATAGTTTTTATGGAGTTTCACGTGTGACCTTGGTTGGATCAGACATTAATCCAACCAGGACCATTTTACAAAAGTTCCTATATCACAAAGACCATGCATCTGATCGACGCACCTCTATCATGTTAGGACCCCTATGAAGGGGTGTTCCCTTGGGTATAGTTATTGAGAGAAATAATTGCTGGTTAAGTATTATTGATAGAATGATGAGCAGAGTATTCTAGAGATCAGGAGTGGTACGTCCAGGAATCTAGTGGCTGACTGTGACATGAAATAGATGAACGACCAGGACAAGCCAACATCGGAAACTCCAGAGTGGGATGATAGAGTTGTACGACTAATCATCCCTTCCTCTATACCAGCGACCAACACAGGTCAGCACCAGTAAGCAATACAGGTCAACAGAAATGACCAATATGGTTCAGCTCTAGTGACCAATAAGGGTTAGCGCCGGTGACCTATATGGGTCAGCACGAGAAACAAATACGGGTTAGCACCAACGACCAATACAGGTCAGCACCGATGACCAATACAGGTCAGCATCTAGCATCCAATAAGGTTCTGCATACAGTGACCTATATGGGTAAGTAGTAGATATAACAACCCATACATTACATACATGGTTATTACATCATAATTGACGATTACTTTTTACAACATATAACAAAACCATGATAACACTGTATAGGTATAGTGTCTTTAGAAACTGGGAAACATAAACAACTGGTTCGTAAATCATCTACATTGTCTCCCATTTATTTCATCATATCTATAGTCCCTTTTGGAATATCCTACTTAATACCCTTATTCCAGACGTGGGGAAAAGAATACATACAAAACAGTGAGCTCAAATGCTCAGTATGGGTAAACAAAAGAAATATCAATCATATCATATTCATAACAACATAACATTTTGAAAATATTAACATGCATAAGAGATCATAATATCTTAACATGGGATAAAAAATATTAGTGAGATGTAATCACAATAATCATAACATAAAACATGGTTCACATTGTCATAAACACATAATCATACAAAATCATTTCATATTAGTCAAGGCTCATTTCCAAGACCATCATAGCAGACAAAGTCCATTACTGAACTGAGTTCACTCCTCGTTCCAGTCCTGTATCACTAATCCTGATTAACTTGTCATTTAAGCCATGTCTATCTCAGGAGAAAAAAATATTTTCCCAATGCATTGGTGGTATATATAGTTCCCACCCATCTCATAATGAAACCATTCTTATGTGTGCCACATAATCATTAATCATCGCTTAACCCATGTCATACAAATGGTTTTCTTAAACATCATGCCATAATTACATAATCCATATAAGATAAAAGGATATCATAAAATTAATTCCATCATAACACAATCAAATCAATGTAAAAATATGGATAGAAATAGAACCCTTTATTATCATAGATGGAAAATAATTTTGATAGAACACTTGAACTCCATTCTTGAGGACAAAATCCTTTATACTTCAAAAACATTTTACCATTCTTAACATGTCATACAATTTTAATCTAAAAGAAGATGATTAAAAATAAACCTGAAAACATGTAAAGGAATCTTCATAGAAATAATGATCTATGAAATCATAAAAATCCATTCACGCAGTATAAGTTAAAAAAAATATTCCTCTCATACTTTGGCCGAAAATGTCAAAAGGTACCTCGTACAAATAAAATATTCCATTCATATCTTTTAATAACCAAAGGGTTAAATTGGATTTAAAAAATTGTAAGAGGATAGAAATAATATTACATATTTATGAAACATGGATCTGGATGATAAATATTCCCCAGTAAATTCTGAAATATAAATAATCTCAGATAAAAATGAGATTTCAAGATTTTCCCATACCTTAGATACGATTTACTTCGTACGTCTCCAAAACTCATGTATAATGATTTGAATAATTTCATTGACTTATTATAGAATCATATGCATTGTTATGATATCATATATGGTCATATTATTATCTTTTTATTAGTAATATTTCATGGCTACTTGTTATTCGGGTGTTAATTGCTTTATGTTCTTATGCATGTTTTGTCGAATAAATTCTTATTCTTATTTTTAGGTTATAGATAAATCATTTAAAGAATGATATTAGTGTAATATATATCATATTTATTCATTAAATACATTTATATAATCACAATTCAATGAAGATCATGTAGAACGAGTTGCGTCACATCGTGGAGATGATCGTCCGTACGTACGCACGAGCGATGATATTGTTCCCATGATCATGGAATTGTATTGAAGAGTATGTATACTATTTCATAATCAATATCAATTTAAAATAACAATATATAGTTATTATTTACACTATTATACCAATCCAATTAAGGTGGTGGGGGAAAACAGATTACACCACGCTGTGGAGATGATATTCGGTACGTACGCACGCACGGTGATTTCATTTTCCATAGGATGGATAGAAGGTGAAATATGGTTGTTTAATATATATTATAACATATCAGTATACGATTTATACTGATGTTTTTACTTCACAATGAAAAAAATAATGAATAGGAAGTATAAGAGGAAATAAATTTGAAAGAATCACTAACGGATATTACCTCTTCTTCGGCACACCTCTTTGAAACATCTTCTTAGGGCACTAATGTTGGTTGTTGAATAAGACCAGGACCTCTAGAATATAACTAGGGGAGTTGAGTAGAGTAATGGATGGGGTTTGGCCGATCTTGAAGGCTCAATGTTGTTTGAAGAGGAGAGGGAGGAGGTTCCCTTTTATAAGGGAGGAGAGGGGCACCTTTGGAATCCTCTAAAATATTAATTTATAATAAACTCTAACCCCACATAAAAAATTCCAAAGTGAGTAAAATTATGATATTAGATAATATAGGGTTGTAATATCATCATAAAATTAAATTTATTCATTTTTTGATTTTATTGTAAACCTTATCATTTTGATTAATCCTTATTTATTCTATTAAATTTTATTTTTGGTAATAATGTTATAAATTTTATATGGTTATAAATACTTACTTTTGTGTTATTAATAATACATAATTTGATAATTTATGAAATTTTAGATCATATAAATTTTAATTTGTAATTTTTAAAAAATATTTCTGATTTTTAAACAATTTGATAATAAAAAATATCAATAGTGTCAATTTTGAGACAATTAATTTATTTTAATTTAAATAAAATCCACGTAGAAGATATGTTCGAACCAAAAAATTTAATAGATTCAAAACATGTAATATTTATTTAAAAATTAATGGATCACATTAATTAGATCATATAATATTTATTTTAATAATTTTAAAACCATTTATTTGATATTTCAATTAATGAAATAATTTCAACAACACTATTGTGTCCTCATTAATGATAATTATTTTATCCCTAAAAATTAAAAATATATTCTCATGATGTATAAAATTTTATTATATTTCTAAATATTATTCATGTTCTATGTTTCATGATGTTTATCATTAAATTAAAATTATTATACTTATAAGGCTTCAGAGAGGGACATGTTGTCACTTTCTTTGGATTTAATAATAATGAAATTATTTTAATTTTAAAATGTCCATTAAATGAATTTATTCTGACCCTTAGGTGATAAGGTTCGACATTTAGGTATCTAATAGATTTTTGGATGGTTGTAGGGTATTTTTATAATCTTATATTTACCCTTAATTACCTGATTTACATTTAACTGCAGTAAATAAAAATTACCGTAGTTACTATTCATAATATCAAAAAAATAAAAGTAACCTATTAACATAATTTGGACCCACTGATGTCAAATATGGAATCCATTTTTCAAAATTCATAACACAGAAGTTTCAGTAATTATTTTAAAATTAATCATGCTGTTAAGAAAACGGGTTTTAAAAGTTAAAACATTGCCAAAGATTGATATGTTTTTAACTATGAATTCAATGAAAAATTTATGGTAATGACATACATTATATTAAATGTTAAAAATATATTATATTTATACTTTAAAACCATTAAATATTATAATTTAACCATATAAATTTTTGGGATGAAAAAAGTTGTTTTTAATTAAAATATAGCGCGTTTTAACTATTCAGTAAAATATGAAAGTTATCAGAATAGTATGAAAAATTTATCCAAAGTAAATTTTTATATATTAATTCTATAGAAGAATTTTATTTTGAAAAATGGATCTTATAAACTTGTAAAAAACTAGATTTAATGTGGGTGCGCCATCAAAAGGTGGGAAAACTGCATTTTTTTAAAAATACTTATTTTACCCAAAAAAATTATTTTGTTCTCATTTCATGTTCTAGAAAATATGTAAGATGAATAATAATGTTATAAAATTCAAAATTTAGTTAATATTATTCATAAAAACTAGTCCATAATAATATTATAAAAATATATCATTGTTTAGTGAAACCCGGTATTGCGTACTGCACACGCTATCGTGGAAGGTTGTGATTGCGTGTAATGAAATCCAAGCTAGTGTTGTGTGCATTAAAAGATTCCTTTGATGTTCCGTATAGAAAAAGACATAAAAAATATACTTCTCCTAATATATAAGGGTGTTACATTCTACCCCCCTTAAAAAAGATTTTTTCCCCTGAAATTCGTCTCTTCGTAACAAACAGGCGAGGATACCTCTCCCTCATCATATCCTCAAGCTCCCAGGTAGTTTCTTCTAATTTCATGTTCTTCCATAAAACATTCAACAAGTTAGTGGTCTTTTTAAATAGAAATGTTTTTCTACAATCTATATTTTTTATCGGTTTTTCTTCATAAGAATGATTTTCTTCCAGTGGTACAACTTCCATGCTTAGTACAAGTGAAGATTCAGGTATGTGCTTTTTCAGGAGAGATATGTGGAACACATCGTGAACTTTAGAGAGATTTAGTGAAAGTGCTAATTGGTATGCTACCTTCCCAACACAATCCAATATTTATAAAGAATCAATATACCTAGGGATCAGCTTTCACTTCTTTCCAAATCTCATTACTCTCTTCCAAGGAGATATTCGTAAGAACACTTTATCACCCACTTCAAACTCTTGGTCTTTTCTTCAGTTGTCGCCATAACTTTTTTATCGACTATGAGATGCTCTTTTGTGTTGTTGAAAATATCTAACCTTTTCTGCCATCTCATCAACAAGATTAGGTCTTAATAGCTTTCATTCCCCAAATTCATCATACCAAGTTGGAGTCCGGAATTTCTTTCCATAGATAGCTTTATAAGGAGCCATATGAATACTGGAGTGAAAGATATTATTATAAGAAAATTAAACCAAAGGTAGGTATTGATCTCAACCACCTTTGAAATCCATAGATCAAGATCTTAACATATATTCTAGAGTTTTAATTTTTTTCTCAGACTGACCATCTTTCTGAGGATGATAAGTAGTGATGAAACTCAACTCTATATCTAAAAAATGCTAAAGACATCGACAGAACTTCAATGTAAACCTCGGATCCCATCCAATATAATGGAAAGTGGAACTCCATTAAATATTACCACAACCTTCACATATATCATGGAAAGCCGATCCAGAGAGAAATATTATCTAATAGAAATGATGTGTTCCGACTTTGTAAGACGATAAACTATAACCCAGATAGAATTATTGCCTTTGGATGTTTTAGGAAGTCCAGTGACAATGTTCATAGTGATGTTTTCCCATTTCCATTCTCGTATAGATAATGGTTGTAACATCCACTTAGACTTCTGTCTCTGAACTTTAACATGCTGACAAACAAAGCATCAAGGGAAATATTCAGCAACATATTTTTTCATGCCATCCCACCAGAAGTACTCTTTCAGGTCCTTATACAACTTTTTTCTTCTAGGATGAATAGATAATGAAGAACTATGAGTCTCATCCAGTAGCTCCTACTTTAATTATGGGATGGGAGGAACACAAACCCAATTCTTGAACCTTATTATCCCATCACAATCAAGGTTGAACTCAAGAACATTTCTCACCTTCTTTTGTAACTCTACATCGTTGTTTTGTGACTATTAATCATCACAAGTATAGATGGATGAACATTCATTTGATAAAGATAAGATTTTTCACTTCCATTATAATTCCAAGATCCATCCTTTTTAAATCCATAAATATTGGAACTTTTGTGATCCTCATCATGGATAATCTTGCATGGTCTTGTCAACTTAATGCATCTTCCACCTTGTTTACATTCTCAGGGTGGTAATGAATTGACCAGTCATAATCCTTAATCATCTCCAACCATCTTCTTTGGCGCATATTCAGCTCCTATTGTGTGAAAATATACTTTAGACTTTTGTGATCAGTATTAATATCAAACCTTTCACCATAATGATAATGTCTCTAAATCATTAATGCAAAGATTACAGCAGCTAACTCAAAATCATTAGTTGGTTAATTTTTCTCATGAATTTTCAATTTTTGTGAGGCATAATCTATCACCATATCATTTTTCATTAGAAAACACCCCAATAACATCTTGGATGCATCACTTTAGAACACAAACCTTTCTCCACTACAAGGTAGTGTGAGCATAGGTGCACAAGATAACCTTCTTTTCAACTCCTTGAAATTCTCGTTACAATCCTCCATCCACATGAACATAACTACTTTTCAAGTCAAACTAGTGAGTGGATTAGATAATTGTGAAATATCTTTCACAAAAAGACGATAATATCCAGCCAAACCATGAAAACTTCAGATATCAGTTAGTGTTGTTGGTCTCGAACATCTTTCGATAACCTCTGTTTTTACTAGATCCACTGATATCACCTCTTTTGAGATTATGTGATCAAAAAATGAAACTTTTTGAAGCCAAAATTCACACTGGGTTAATTTGGCATAAATCTTCTCCTTTCTTAGGGACTTTAATACAATTCTCATGTGATATTCATGATCTTCCTTTCTCTTTAAATAGACAAGAATATCATTTATAAAGACTAACACAAACTGATCAAGAGAGTCTCTAAAGTCTCTATTAATTAGATCCATGATGATAGCAGGGGAATTAGTAAGAACAAATGACATCGCTATAAATTCATAGTGACCATACCTTGTACAAAAAGCCGTCTTTGGTATATCCACTTTTTTGACCCTTAAATGATGATACACTGAATGAAGGCCCATCTTGGAAATGTATTGAAATCTGCATAGTTGGTCAAATAAGTCATCAATGCATGGGAGAGGATATTTTTTCTTGATAGTGATCTTGTTAGGTTCTCGATAATCAATACAGAGTCTCGTTGATCCATCTTTCTTCTTAAAAAACAGAACCAGTGCTCCCTAAGGTGATGCACTAGGGCATATGAATCCCTTGTCAATGTTCTCTTTCTGTTTCTTCTTCAATTCTTTCAACTCAATTGGGGCCATTATATAATGTGTCATTGAAATGGGAATAGAACCCGGTATGAGTTCTATTGAATATTCAACTTCATGATTTGGGGGATGACCAGATAATTCCTCTAGAAAGATATCATCAAACTCCCATACAATTGGTATATTTTTAATCGTGTGTTTCTATGCAACAATTTGAGATAAATAACCTTCATTTATTGGAATCAAGACCCATTTGATGGATGAAATTTACACTGGAAGATTATATTCATCCTTGCATTGATTGATGATAGTAGATTGATCAGGAATATTAAATGTGATTTCCTTTCTTTGGAAATTGATATGAGCTCCATATAAAGAGTTCCAATCCATGCCAATAATCACATCAATTTCCTCTATAGGATGGAACACAAGATTTGCAGGAATCACTTTCCCACAAACATCAATTCGTAATGAATTATAAACATTCGATGCAACTGTTGTGCCATTAAGAGTTTTCACAGCTAACTCAACATCTAATTGTTGACAAATTACAGTGATCCTCATTGAAAATTTTTCAGAAATAAAAGAGTGGGGGGATCCAGAATCCAATAAAACATTTTATACTTTAGAGTGGATGGTAAGTGTACATTTCACCACATAGTTATCATACTCCACATCGCTGATAGAAATTTCATGTGACTTTTCTTTGTCCTTGGCATTAATATTTTGTTGATGTCGATCATAATCAAAATACCTTGAATTAGAGAATTGATTGGAATAATTCCCCATTTCCTTGCACTTGAATCATTGAATTGTAGGAGGTGCATTCTGTGAATCCCTTTATTTTTCACATAATTAGACATCTTCATTCCATTATTTTGACATTCAACTACTCAATGACCTTCTTTTACACAATTAAAACATTTACTTTTCACTATAATAAAATTCCCTCCATGATTCATTCCACACTTTGAGAATAAGGGAAAACTCATCTTCTATTCACTGTGGTCTTTATATTTACCTTTGAATTCCATTTTCCTCTTCTTATTAATCCCATATTACTAATGGCTTACTCCAATATCCATCTCAACATTGAGAGCACATCGAACAATTTCTTCATTGCTAATGAAGTCCCTTATGGATAACATCATTATAAGGCTTGGTTTTAAGCCACTAAAGAATCAATCGATCTTACTCTCAAGTTGGATAATAATTTCAGAAGTTTACCTTGAAAGTCTGGTAAAATTTGCTTCGTAGGTACCAACGGATTCATCATCCTTTTTCTTCAATTGAAGAAACTCTTTATCCATCATTGTTTGAAGAATACAAGTTATGTACTTATTGAAAAATATGTTCTTGAACTCTTCCCATTCCATGGAATCAATTTCATCAATTTTTCTAATATTCATAATAAGATTCCACCATTGATCAGCTTCCCCATCCAAATGATATACTACTAAGATGACTTTATCATGTTAATAACATTGCAGGACTGAAAATATCTTTTCAATGGTACTAATCCATTATTTAGCCACTAATGGATTAAAAGACCCGATGAATGAAGGTGGACGCTGCCTCATGAAGGATTCAACAGAATTTTTCTCCTTCCTTTGCTCGTTTGGAAGTCCTGCATGATTCATAGCTTGAGAAAGTTGTGTGAACATGGCTATAATATTTTTCATTCAATCTACAATAATGTTTGGTTGCTCAGGGGGACAATCATTGAATTGCTCGTTGCATTCAGCATTAACACAGTTCCTTCAGGTTCCAACCATTGACTAAAACCAATATGCATAATGCTAGAAACACTAATCATAAAAGGAAAACCACATAACAATGAATACAATTTCACACTTTAGGTCTTATCATAGGTTGTTTAGGGCCATTTCTAAAACACTAATATTGTTTTCTTTGTTTAGACATATCCTTAGAGCTCTTACTAAGGCTTTCACACACTATTTTCCAAAGGTTGACTACACCATTCCTCTAATACCAACTATAAACACCCATACATTACATTCATGGTTATTACTTTAGAATTGTAGCATAATTATTACAACATATAACAAAACCATGATAGGACCCTATAGGTATAGTGTCTTTAGAAAGTGGGAAACATAAACAACTAGTTCATAAATCATCTACATTGTCTCTGATTTATTTCCTCATATAAAGAGTTCCATTTGGAATATCCTACATAATACCCTTCCTACAGACCCGGGGAAAAGAAAATATACAAAAGGGTGAGCTCAAATTCTTAGTAAGGGTAAACAAAAGATATATCAATCATATCATATTCATAAGAGCATAACATTTTTAAAATCATAACTTGAAAAAGATACCATAATATCATAACATGGGATAAATCATAGTAGTGAGATATAATCACAATAATCATAATGTAAAACCTGAAACTTTATGGAATACACACATAATCATAAAAAATAATTTCATATTAGTCAAGCCTCATTTCCAAGACCATCATAGTGGACAAATTCCATTACTGAACCGAGTTCACTCCTCGTTCCAGTCCTATATCACTGAACCAAATTAACATTCCATTCCAGTGATGTCTATCTCATGAGATAAAAATATTTACCTAATGCATTGGAGGGAGATATAGGTCCCACCAATATCATAATGAAACCATTCTTATCAGTTCCACAAAATCATAAATCAAATCATAACCCATGTAATAAAAATGGTATTATTAAACATCATGCCATCATAACATAATCCATATAAGATAAAAGAACATCATAAAATTAATTCCATCGTAACATAATCCAATTAATGTAAAAATAGAGATAGAAACAGAACCCTATATTATCATAGATGAAAAATAATTTTGATAAAACACTTGAACTCCATTCTTGAGGAAAATATACTTTCTACTTTAAAAACATTTTACCTTTCTTAAGATTTCATTAAATTTTAAAATAAAAGAAGTTGATTAAAAATAATCTTGAAAACTTTTAAAGGTATCTTTGTGGAAATAATGTTGTAATATATCATAAAAAACCATTCATTTCGTATAAGTTAAAAAAATATTCTTCTCATACATTGGCTAGAAAAGTCAAAAAGTACCTCGTACTAAAAATGAAAAAACATTCCTTATATATAATTTACTCACCAAATGGTAAAATTGGATTTAAAAAATTATATCAGGATAGAAATAATATTACATATTGAGGAAACATTGATGTGGATGATAAATATTTCCCATTAAATTCTGAAGTATAAACAATCTCGTATAAAAATGAGATTGCGAGATTTTCCCTTACCTTAGGTCCGATTTGATTAGTACGTATCCGAACCACCTGTATAATGATTTAAATAATGTTATCGACTTATTAAATAATATTATTAGTTGTTATGATAACATATATGTTCATATTGTTATCTTCTTATTAGTAATATTCCATTGCTACTTGTTATTCGAGTGTTCATTGCTTTATGTTCTTATGCATGTTTTGTCAAATAAATTCTTATTCTGCTTTTTAGGTTATAGATAATTCATTTACAGAATGTTATTAGTGTAATATATATAATATTTATTCATTAAATCTATTTATATAATCATTATTCAATGAAGATCATGTAGAACGAGTCACATAAGATCGTGGAGACAGTATGTCGTATGTATGCACGAGAGATAGTATCATCCCCATGATCTTGGAATTGTATTGAAGTGTATGTATAATATTTCATAATCAGTATCAATTTATAATAATCATATATAGTTATTCTTTACAGCATTATAACCATCCATGTATGGTGGTGGTGGAAAATAGATTACACCATGGCGTGGAGACGTTATTCCATACGTACACGGGCGTGGTGATTTCGTTTTCCTTACGATGGATAGAAGGTGAAATATGGGTTTCTCATATTTATAATAACATATAAGTATATGAGTGATACTGATATTATTTTGTCATAATGAAACAACTAAATAAGAGGATGTAGACGAAGAATTAAATTTGAATGAATCGGTAATAGATATTACCTCTTCTTCGACACGCCTCTTTAAAACCTCCTCTTAGGGCACTAATGTTGGTATTTTTAGAAGACCAAGACCTCTAGAATATTACTATGGGAGTTTATAGGAGTAATGGGTAGGTTTTGGCCGATCCTGAATGCTCAATGTTGTGTAATGGGAGAGGGAGGAGGTGCCATTTAAAAGGGAGGAGATGGGCATCATTGGAAACCTCTAAAATATTAATTAATAATAAACCCTAACCCCAATTAAAAACATCCAATGTTTGTAAAATTTGGATATTAGATAAGATAGGGTGGTAATATAATCAACCAATTAAATTTTTACATGTTTTTATTTTATTTTAAACCATATCATTTTTATTTAACCTTATTTAATCTATTTAATTTTATTTGTGTTAATACTGTTATAAATTTGATATGGATAAAAATTCAAAATTATCTGTTCATAAATATACATAATTGGATACATTAGGACATTTTAGATTATAAAAATTTTATTTTGTAATTTTTAAAATATATTTTTTATTTTTAAACAATTTAATAATATAAAATATCAATAGTGTCAATTTTGATACAATTCAATTATTTTAATTTAAATAAAATCCACACAGAAGATATGTTCGAACCACAATATTTAATAGATATATAACATGAAATATTTATCTATAAAATTAATCGATCACATTAATTAGTTCTTATAATATTTGTTTTATTATTTTGAAAACCATTTATTTGATATTTCAATTAATGAAATAATTTCTATATCACTATTGTGTCTTCGTTAATCAAAATTATATTATCCCTAAAAATTCTAAATAAATACTAATGATGTAAAAAAATTTAATAAAATTCTGTATAATATTTATTTGTGATGTTTAATGAAGTTTATCACTAAATTAAAATTATTATACTTATAAGGTTTAAAAGAGTGACATGTTGTCACATTCTTTGGTTTTAATAACAATTAAATTATTTTAATAATAAAAATTACATAAAATGAATTTATTCATACCATTAGGTGATAAGGGTCTACGTTTATTCATTCAAAAGAATTTTTTAAGGTTTTATAGTAATTTTATAATCATATATGTACCCTTAATTAACTGATTTACCTTTAACTACAGTAAATAAAAATAACGGTATTTACTATTTATAGTATCAAAAAAATAAAAGTAACCTATTAAAATAATTTGGACCCACTTAATTCAAATAAGGAATCCATTTTTTAAAATTCAAACCACAGAAGTTGAAGAAATTAATTTAAAATTAATCCCGTTGTTAAGAAAATGAGTTTTAAAAGTAAAAACATTGCCAAAGATTGAAATGTTTTTACCTATGAATTAAATGTAAAATTAATGGTAATGACATAAATTAAATTAAATAGTAAAAATATATTCTATTTATCCTTTAAAACCATTCAATATTAAAATTTTACCATATAAATTATTTCGATGAAAACATTTTGTTTAATTAAAATTTATCGTGTTTTACTATTCATTAAAAAATGAAAGTTATCAGAATAATATTAAAAATTTATCCAAATAAAATTTTTATATCCTGATTCTAAATAAGAATTATATTTTTTTCAAATTTAACTTATAAACTTGTCAAAAATTAGATTTAATGTGGGTGCACCATTAAAAGGAGGCAAAACTGCATTTTTTTAAAAATACTTATTTTACACGATTTTTTTTGTTCTCATACCATGTTCTAGAAAATATGTAAGATGAATAATAATGTTATAAAATTCAAAATTTAGTTAATACTATTCATAACAGCTAGTCCATAATAATATTATAACAATATATTGTTGTTTAGTGAAACCCGGTATTGCGCACTACACACACTATCGAGGAAGTTCTTGATTGCGTGTAACACAAGACAAGATAGTGTTGTGTGAAATGAATGATTCTTATGATGTTGTGTACAACATATTTCATAAAAATATATACTTCTCATAAAATATCAGGGTGTTACAGTAGAGTTTATATGGATTGGATACTCTAACTGTACGACTATTCTCCCATATCCTTGTATTATTGATGTTTTAATGTTAGATGTGTTGTCTATTTTTCTTTATGAATAATGATTTAGATCATGATTGTGATATTATATTTTTGGTATTTCTTTAGATGATTTTCACTATGGATTACTGAGTGACCCGCAGGGGTCTTGGGGTCTTTTACTGAGTAGGTATACACACCCATGCATGGGCTTTGCCTGCATGTGAGTTTCTAGTACTGACTATTAACACCCCGAATCAAACTTTAGAGATTAATAACTTGGTGGAGCTTGGTGCGATAGGAGTAGGAAATATCCTCTTCATCGACATCATAGATAGAAATAGTACCCTCTAGGTAGAGCTCCTGGGAAGATGAAATAACTATTTACATTCTATTCAGTTTCAAGCGCTTGTATCCAGAAAAAATCATTTCAGTTTACAGAATTACATGTGGATTTACATTACTCTTTTTGTTATTCCATACTTTCCTTTGTTGTTTACTTCAGTGGTGATTTTAGAGTGTGTACTGATCTCTAAGGCAATGCTTTCACTGTTATGGAAAATCCTTTAGGTGTTATTCACCTACACCAGTATTATGGAAGGTGGGCTTGGGGTAGCCACAACTAGGACCTTTTGGATGAGTCATGACATTAGTAATGAAAAATTCAACTTCATTTCATTGAATAAGAGATGAAGGGGAAATTCTTCAAGGCATTATCAATGATGAGATTGAACTGAAATCAAGTAAGTGTTTCTTATCATGTTTTTTTAATTTTGGTAAAGGTTGTTGAAATCCAAAAAATGTTATCTCATTTCCTTCTTTTCCCAGTAATTTTATGTTCCCGTAAATCCTTTTAGTTTTATGTATTTCTTGTAAAATTTCTCAAAATCTTTTTCTCTATCACTATCCATGAGAACATGATGTTTATATTTTTTAATCCATATCCACATTTAACATCCCATCTATCTAATCATATGTGGAAACCCTGTGATGATTTAACCTAGGTTACTGTTATGTATTTTACATTCCTTTTTGATATTATGTTTTAGTATTTCTTTTTATGATGTGGGTTATAATGAAAGAATCATTCATGTTGTAACCTTTTTATAACCCTGATGAATTTCAACACTGAAATTCATTTTGAGTGGTGTCTAATTTAACACCCCTAGATTATAGAAGATATATTCATTTAAATTTCATTGATATATTATTTTTTATACGACACCGTGATTATATTCTTCTGTATGAATCAAATTATTATCTTGTAGTATACGCAAAACAATACATTTCTTTTTAAAAAGAAATCAAGTTTGTTTGATAGAATAAAATCCAAGAAATACTGATTATAGATTTTATTCTATGGTTATAATAACTATGTTACAATTATGATATATGTAACATAAAAGGAATATTACACCTAACACAACACTGACATTGATTTCATTGCATGAAATAGGGACCTTCTTCGATAACTTGTGTTTTACACAATACAGAGTTTCACTAAACAATGATATATTGAAAAAATATTATTATTTAATTGGATATAAACTGGATCTTATGAATACTATTAAACATATATTGAATTTTATATAAAAAATAATCTTATGTATTTTCTAGAACATGATATAAGGACACATTTATGTTTATGGATAAAAGAAATTTTTTAAAAAAAATCAAATTTTGCCACCTTAAGATGGCGCACAAGTTTTATAATTAATTTTCGACACTTTTATATATTATATTTGATAAAATAATAATATTCATTCGATTTGGTACATAAAAATTTACTTTTGTAAAATTTTCATAGTTTTTTAGATAATTCTCATATTTTAATGAATAGTGAAAAAAATACCTCATTTAAATGAAAAACATTTATTTCAACTAATTTATTCTAATTGTTATATTATATTGTTTATTGGTTTTACTGTATAATTAGATTATGTTTTTATCATTTAACACTTTTTAGGACATTGGATGTAATTGCAAATTTAAATTGGGCATAAACGCATTTTAATGTTTTGATATTTTTTAATTTCATAACAACATGTTCCCTGGTTATGACAATGGGAATTGATTTTAGATTAATTTATTATAAATGATTGTTTTAAATTTTAAAAAATACATTTTATATTTCAAATCAAGGGTTGAAAATTAATTTAATTGGTTACATTTTTTTTTGATATTATGAATAGTAACTATGATAATTTTTATTTACCACATTTAAATGTAAATCTAGTAAATTAGGGAAACAAAAAATATGATAGATATAATAATATTACCCTAACACCTTAAAAATACTACTGGATTATTTAGGTACAACAAATATAACCTACGAGTATTAATTTGTTCATTTATGTTAATTTTTTCCATGAAAGTGATGTAATTATAATTAAAAAAATTGAACTTAACAACATTTAACTTGAATATATCTTATCAGTATAACAATTTTAATGTTTTATTAACCATGATAAAACATATAACATAAATATTTTGATGAAAGATAAAGAAATTATCTACATCCTTTGAATTTGATTATAATATTTAGAGATTATATAATTACCATTATTGATGACATAATATTGATGAAATAATTATTGTGTTACTAGAAATATTGAATAAATAGTTTTAAAAATATTAAAAGAAATCATATATGAACTAATTAATGCAATAAAAAACATTTCTAGGTTAATATGACATATTATAAGTATAGTAAATATTATTTTTCGAATTAATATTTTGTGATTATTTAATTTAAATTCATAAAATTGAATTGTTTCAAAAAGTACACAAATGATATTTTATAAAAAAATTATTATTAAATTACTTAGAAATCACAATGATACTTAAATTATTTAAATATAAAATTAAATGGTCTAAAATCTAATAAAGTATCCAATTAAGGAAAATTTACAACACATATGTAAATATTTATAACAATTTAATATGAAGAATATTATTATGACAAATAAAATTAAACTCATTAAATAAGGATAAATTAAAATGGTATGGTTTAATATAAAATCAATCATGTCTAAAATTTATTAGATGAGAGTATTTTGACACATAATCAACTAATCATCGATATAAACTATTTTTGGAACATTATAAACCAAAAACATATTTATAAAAATTAATAGTTCAAGTCATTCTTAAAGTACACCTCCCTCTAATAAAAGACAAATAACCCTTCCAAATTACTCACACCAATCAGGAATTTTTTATCATCCAAAATCTACTCAAAATAGCTCCCCAAATACATCAATTCGTCATAGAGTTCAAATTTTGGGTAAAACTCCATCCATGAGAGATATTTTTTGCAAATAAAAAAATGATTCTCGAAAAAGGCGTATTTATTTTATCACCTCATTCAAAATTCTGTTCATCTCCTACTTTTTATTCTTAAGTTATTTCAATAATAATGTAATAAAACCAGAATATTATACATTGTTATATTTTATTACAATTATGGGACATCTTTATACCCCCTTTTATCTATCCTATGAACAACAATATCACTATTCATGTGTTCGTATGACTTGTTGTCTCCACACCATGGTGTAATTTGTTATTCCAAAATACATAATTTTGATGGGTATAATTTTGAGTATAATGGATGTAAATAATTAATATAACATGGTAATTTGTTTTATTAATATACCATCAAATTCCATACAATTTAAGAATTAAATTATATTTTCGACCATGAGTACATACTTCCAAATGTCTCCACGATGAGACGAATTTCATTATCCATGTTATCCATTGATGAATGATTATAATGTATATATAATAAATACGAATTAAATATATGACATGATATTTCTAATTATTTATGTATATATATATATATATCATTAACATTATTCCATTGAATTGAATAAGAAAACAGAAACAGTGTACATGTGTATGTATGTCATACCATCTCATTGAATATTGTATTCTATTTCCATTATATATCTATTATTTATATATTAATATACATAATATTTTTTATATATAAATAATTTTTTACATTTTTGAAGTATGAATATCCTGATTTATTTAATATTATCATGAATTAAAAAGTCATTACATATATTATAAATGAAATAATTTTTACACAAAATGTTTCCATAACATGGATTTCATAAATAAACAGGTAATATAAAGTCATAAGTGAATAATATATGAAATTATAAATATTGTTATGGTTTTTTTCAAGTTAATAACATGTTTAAACCCACTATACAATAGTTTGAGACACATACAAAAAAAATCAGACCAAAGGTAAGGGATAATGTTTCTATCTCATTATTATCAGAGATTATTCATACATAAATATTTATTAGGGGTATATTTATCATCAACGAACATTTTTTCTAAAGATGATATAATGAAATGATTAATATTTTTTCTATAAGATTATATTCATTTTTACACAGTTATTACTTTTAATACATAGTTTAGAAGAAATCATTTTTTTGTTTACCATACAAGGTACCTTTTCACATCCCCGAATAAAAGTATGAGGACAATGTATTTTTTATCTTATATAAAATAAATATATTTTTACGTATTCCTAATGCTTTATTTGTATGATTATTCAATTACATGATTTAAAAATTATTATAAAATAAATTCCATTCTTTAAAAAAAATCTTTATTTTTAGAAAATAAAATTATTTTTTAAAAAAGAAATGTTATTTTCGTAAAGAATAATGTTCAAGTGTTTTATAAAAATTATTTTACATCTATTATGACATAGTGTTATGATTATATATATAATATTGAAATTATTTGATTATGTAAATTATGGAATTAAATTTATGAAATCCATTTATTATATATGGATTATATTATGGTGAAATGATGTTTATGAAAACAATTTTATTCATTGGTTATGCTATGATTAATGATTTATGTTGTTATGGAATATTCAAGAATGGTTTAATTATAAGATTGGTGAGACCTATATCTCCCTCAAATTCATTGGATAAAAATATATATCTCTTGAGATTAATATGATTGGAATGGTATATAAATCCTTTTCAGTAATACATGGATGGAACAACATGTAAATCTAATTCAGTAAAACATGCATGGAATATAAAGTAAATCATGATCAATAATACATGGATAGAATGACATGTAATCCAAGTTTAGTAATATACTTTTTATACTATTAGGGACTTTGATGTAATTTCTTGGCTAATATGGATATCATTTTGTATGCCAATTTTTTCCACAATTCCATATTTTAGGCCAATGTTATTTTATCTGGGATAATGTACCTTTATGATCTATGCCATACGTACTACCAAGATTTATTCCATAACTCGCGATTTTTATATTTAATCTTTATGTATATATTTTACCTTATTATGTTTATTGTATATTTTATATTCACAATTTTTTCCATTTATTAACTTTTGAGCTCACCCTTCTTATGTTTTCTTTTCTCCAGGATATAATGAAATTTTTTAGGTATGAAACAAAAGGGGATGTTCTTTATTGGAGATTATGAAGAACATTCACCAAGATAAGATATTATATTCCATGTTCCAAAATGCAGTAAACTAAAACAATATTTTGGAGTGTATTTTTGTAATGTTTATATATTTTATAGAAGAAATGTAATTTTCATGTATTTGAATCTTGAGTAATTATAGTTTTAAAATAAGAATCATTATGAATTTGATTAAAAAGACATATGTAATGTCCCAGACCTCTCTGGTCCATTACTTCATGAAAATTAGGGTTAGGAAGATGTCGTGTGAGTAGCATGGGGGAAGGAGTTAATTTATGGGAGAGGGGTAGTAATTATAAGATAATAATGGGTGTCAATAATAATAATAATAATTAATGATAATTATGGCGACCCTTTGATGAAATTGAATGAGGATTTATTACTATAATATTAAATAATAAATGGTAATCGTGGATTTTAGTTTGATAATAACTAAGGTAAAATAATTTAATGGGATTAAATTAGAACATTAATGATGGATGTTATTATAATATATTTTATTAATAATAACATTAATGTGAGAGTGGAGTTGGGTGCCACATAGAAGTAGCGCATGGGGGGAAGGAGGAGGCATGGATATAGAGTTCTGTGTGAGTGATTGAACATTTATTCAATTTTTATAATAATTATGATATTAATACCAATAATGTAAAAATAAAATTAATAATTTAAAATATCAGTCATTTAAGGGGAGGCGCCACTTTAGTTGGAGCATGAGGGAATCGTGGAAGAATAAATTAGATTAGAGAGAGAAGGAGTTTAATGGAAAAAAGAATTAAAAATTAAAGCTTTAAAATAAATAAGTTAAAAAAAGAAATGGAAATCAATATAGGTGAAAGGGAGTGAGGCACACCAAATCAGAGAGAGGGTGGTTCGTGACATTGTGTATTTGAAATAAATCAATTAAAAATAATAATATTATAACCATATTATTATTTTTGTTGATAAACCAGTTTTTTGACCATAACTTATTCGTGCGACCACGGTTTCACGAACCGTCTATGGCAGTGCGACCCAGATTCCAAGACGGACTTTTTGAGTCCAATATTGGATGTCTTTTTTTTCAGTTTTTGTATCGTGTACAATAAGCGCTCGGAAAATAATAGATTTAATTTTATTATTAAATATTAGACCTACCATAACTCCAGCGGGAGACGTCTGATTGACTTCTCATCAGTGGCAATGTGATACTGTCATTAATACGATCAATTCAATTCTAATGTGGACTATTAAATTATGGTTCGTGGCTTGGGTCTACAAAAACCCAATAATAATATTATTATTATTAAGGGATCATGAATCCAAAATATCTCCCTCATACAGTGTTGGAATGGAGAACCGTCTCTGACGTTCCAACCCTAAAATGAAGATGAATGATTAAAAGACTATAATTCCTATATTAATTATTCCTATGGATCGGTATGTTTTTACTCAGTCAAACCACATGGGTTAATGTGATTCTCTTTTAATGTGAAACTAAGCGTATCTTAAACATTCTCCCCATTAATTCAATAAAAGTGACAAGAGATCATCCCCTCTTGTTCTTCCTCTTTGTTCTCAGCTATGAGATTCTAGAACCTTTCAAAACATCCCGTACGAGTTGCACAATCAATCTTTATTCCTCAGATCGTTTCCGCTCTATTTTGATACAACCAAGATGTATCGATCAATCCTCGATATAAGGTATGTTTTATATTCATTCCATTGGGATCATCTTCTCCAATTTCTTCCTTCCATATTATATCATATAATATACATGCTTTTAATTGGGTTTTTCTTGGGGTTTGGCTGGTGCGGTCATCCCGTGGCATCCTCGGGTGGATGCAGTTAGCGCAAGAAGAGGATTGTGACCCGTTGTGTAGATATAGAATGTCAAGAACTCTTCGAGGTAGGGGACTCGTTGATTCTCTTTTCTTTTACGTGAAACTGCATTGTTATCATGTTTAATCCCACTAGATGACAATGTAACTGACATAATAAATATTTTAACTGGATAAATTAATTAATATTGATCACATGTTATTGCCTCATGTTTTTCTAGATAGTGTGATATCTATGCATTCTTTGATTAGATATTTTTTATTTATGGAAATTAGTAAAGAACATAAATTGGGATTAAATGTTAATTGTTTTGCTAATGATAAAGAGGCATGTAAAAAAATATTGTTCTAGTTGTTATTCGATGTTAATAAAATTGGTGTAGTAGGAATGTTTAATTATTTTTTATAGCATGCTGATTAGGTTTCCCAAATTTGAATTCTACGAATAATAAATCTGTTAATTCAAGATGGATTAAAGAACTGATTGTTTTATAATTCATTAAAGGGTTTTGAGTTACCCTCTTGATTGTTAAAGGGACTAGAGCCGTATTAAATGTGGTGTTTTTTTCCAGTTGTTTGTATTGTGATGTGATCTAGGATAGATGTTGTGATATAATGGGGTATGGAGGATTTTGGTTGTGAAAGAAGATGACACCTATAGTGGCGAGATGCATCAGTTTATGAATGTGGGGTTAGGGAGGACACTAGGTATGATGGAATGGAGTGGATGTTATTATTGGATGTTTGGTAATTTTCATTGGTTTTTGATCTGCTTTACTTTTCCCCTTTACTCCAGGAAGATGGTATTACATACCATTCTTCCAAAAAAGGTAAAGACACACAGGGTATGCCACATGCTTTTTGTGTTTATCTTCTCAAGGAAGGATGGGTATATGCCCTTTATATAAGCAGTAAAGACTCGACATGTAGTACATATACTCACCGTGTGAAGACCACTTGTGTTTAATAGAATATAATGTTTTTATAGAATAACTGGGAATGTTGGAAAGTATTTATATAATGAATAATTGAATAAATGGTTTTAAACCATGGGGATGGAGTTTCTGGAACATAATTATGGGGTTGTAATTTTGGAAGGAACAATTGACATTGGGTGTGATGCTAATGAAATTTTATGTGGAATTGTTCATGGTTAATTAATGTTTAATGAATTAATTAACGTACACTGGAACTAATAAAAATGGAATGAAGTAATCTAATAAAGCTCTTTAAATGGTTGTGTGTTTATTGGATATCTAGTCTTAGATGTAGAAACCCGACGTCTGAGAGACATTAGTTGTAGTTATATCTAAGAATAGGTAATGCCTATAGTGTGGTTGTGAGATATAATATATCTTGTACTTTTTGAGTTTCTATATGCTACTCCACCCTGTTAGTAAGGGAAACTGACACCCCAGTGATTTTGACTCCAGGGGGTGTTTTCCCCAACATTCCGGTGGGAGGATGGATGGATGACAACCCCCTTTGGCCCCGCTCTCTTTTCTTGATAGTTACTGGTGCTGGAAGGCACATCGGTTAGTTTTCGCTATATCTTTGTGTAGAATAATTTAATGGATTTTGGTTATTGACACACATATATTCTGATTATATAGTTTTCTATGTACTACTATAGGTGTAGTGTGTATAGTCTATGATGTCTTGAGGATCCTTACTCGGTGTATGAGCTGTAATGGCTTGAGGTATAATACCCGACATATGATACACATTATTTGAGCTTTGGTGGCTCCCAGAAACTATTGGTTACATTGTTGTGTGTACATAGTGCTTTGGTTTCACAGGGTGCATATTGTGGTGCTTCGCCCAGGTGTCTGCGAGCAAGCCTATTTGGAGAGAGATGCCCAGGATGTGTGACGTTGGGGAAAAGCGGCAAACCAGTGGGGAAGTAATAGAGTTGTACCCTTGATATTCATTATTATATTAAATATTCTTTTAAGTGTTACTTGGTGAGAGTATCCATGGTGTGGTTTGGAACTTAGTAAACATATTTAGGAGACGAGTTAGTTTCACTTGTTGTTCACTGTGCTTTAGCATGCTTTCATTAATTTTCATGAGAGTCTTCGGGGATAATATTACTGAGTATACTGTTATACTCATCCTATGTATATATGAACTATTTTTTCAGGTCACAAGGATCAGGTTAGAGATCATGCTGGTTTCTACTGTCGTGGGGTCGTAGGAGTTGTTCGGGGTGTGGTTGCTGCTGTTTTTTACGTTCTTTTGGGTACTTGCAGTTTTCCCTTTTCAATTGTAGTACATTTGCATGGTATTACATACGTGCACTTGGGTTTATTTTATATTTCAGTTCTGAGTTAGAGTTTTTTGGTGTATATCTTATCTCTATCTTCCGCATGTGTTCCCATAGAGGGTAATGCCTCCCATTTGTGTGTTTATTATACCCTCGGTGCCAGTCGCCAACCCGGGGCCTACTAGAAGTGGGACACGGGGGTCATTATCTCCTTTTTCATATTTCCGACCCAGGAGGGGTACACATTTTGGGGAGGGGGTTGTGACAGAGTGGTATCAGAGGTATGGTTGAGGGATAGGATGTAGTTTGGAGTTAGGAAAAGGTGAGGTTGCATGATTTGGTAGGCAAACGTTGTCAGTCATGTTTAACAAGTGAGGTAAACACTGGAGACCGGGTGAGGCATATGCATTTAGGGCCCCCTATGATCTAATGTATGGACCTCTATGTTTATAATGGATACTAAAAAAGGTGATATTGGTTGCAGGGTAGAGACCTGGGAAAGGATCATGCATCATTCTTCTTTGTTTTGGTGTTTGAATGGGTTGAACATGGGAAAGTTTAACCTCAAATGAATGAAAGAAAAAAAATAAATTAATTAATGTTCAATCATCCATATTGAAGGATTAGGAACTCTAACGGTTGTTATTTTACAGGTATGGATCTAGTTCGACATCCTTATCAGGTTTGCGCAGAAAATGTCCAGAATTCTATTCTAGCAGATTGTTGCAGGGTAGAGGTTAATGATGGTTACACATGGAGGAAGACACTCCGATAGTTTCAGTGCCAGATTCTGCAAATGTATGAGGGCACCGTTTCAGATGCAGTCACAAGAGACTGGTTAGAGTAAGTTGAGATCATCTTCAGTTCAATTCGTGCTCGGAAGGAGCACTGGGTGTCCTTGGTTGTACATAAGCTACGTGGAGTAGTTAGGCAGTGGTAGTTTTTGTTACTCGAGGATCGTAAGGAGTCAGCGATCTCATGGGAGGAGTTCCGAGACAGGTTTAGAGTCAAGTTTCTATCTCCGACTGAAAAGTCGTCCAGTCTCTATGAGTTTCATACCCTTCGACAAGGGAGCTCCACTGTTCGAGAGTTTTGGAATCCATTTCAGGAACCTTTTAAGATTTTTTTTGGACCTGTTTCCAGATGAAGAGGCCAAGGCGAGGCATTTTGAGGAGGCTTTGCATCCAGATATCCAGCTCTTGGTCACCCCATTTATGCTGAATTCATATCTTGATGTACTGGAGAGGGTAGAAGTTCTCGAGAGGACTTTGGCCAGGACCGTAACATCACGAGAGGGGAATCAGCATGATCCCTCATGAAGCAGAGTTGTGGTCCGGTGATCCGGATTTTCAGGGCCAAAGAGTTTCTGTTCAGTTGGGTTAGGTCCCAACCCTTCACATATGGTTTATCAGGAGGCATCAACTATCAAGCCTATTCCAAAGGATCAGGCGCTTGTTTTTCTTGTGTTGGTCATGGCCATTAGCAGCGGCAGTGACCGACCTTTCAGATTAGTCATCATGCACCAAGAGATATGCTCCAGGTTCCTCCATTGAGGCAGTTCTAGCGGATCCAACAATAGCCATTTTCACCATCTTTAGGTCAGTAGATGGTATATAGGACAGGTATATTATATCCCCATGATGTTCCTCGTCCTCAGAGAGAAGAGTGCAGTTGTGGTGGTGGCCATCATCAGGGTCAGAGAAGCTGTGGAGGAGGTCGTGGTCAGCTTCATGCTTTAGCTTTGCTAGCTCCCAGCATGCCAGATGTCATTCAAGGTACCATTTGCTTGTTTTCTACTGTGGTGTATGCCTTGTTTGATTCAGGAGTGACAGATTCCTTCATATCGCCTACCCTTGTCCATGCATTGGGACTTTAGGTAGAGAGGATTCCAGTGCCCTTGGTGTTTTCTACGCCAGTTGGAGTTCATGCTGACATGTTGGATGTATGTAGAGACTGTGAGCTACTATTGCGGCAACACCACTCTTGGGGAGATTTTATATGTTTACGAATACAACCATATGATGTCATCCTCGGAATGGATTGGTTGTATTCGTTGCAAGCTATCATGGATTGATTTAGTTAAAATGTCATCATTATTGGTATAGATGGTGAGCATGTTTTTTTGGTTTGTGAGCGAGACCCTCGGATGGGTCATAGGCGCGTTCCATCCTTATCATCCATGATGACTGAGTTGATGCTGAGTTCATTAGAGGATCATCATTTGGCGTTTCCTAGGGTTGTAGAGGAGTACCTTGATGTCTTTCGAGAAGAGGTTGTTGCATTACTGCCTCGACGAGTGATCGTGTTCGGGATCGAGCTACAGCCAGGATCATCTCTTATCTATATGTATCCATATAGGATGGCCCCTTCTGTGTTACAAGACCTACGTATACAACTTTATTGTCTGCTACACTGAGGTTGTGTTCGGCCAAGTGTGTATCCATGGGGTGCACCAGATTTGTTCATGAAGAAGACAACCGGAAGTTTGCAGTTGTCTGTCGATTATCGTCGCCTAAACAAAGTGAAAATTAAGAATTCCTATCCTCATCTGGGAATTGAAGATTTATTTGATCAACTGAAGGGTGAAATTTGGTTATCAAAGATCGACTTGCGGTTGGGATATCATCAGATGCATGTGAAGGTTGAGGATATTCCAAATACTGCTATTATTTTTCATCATGGGCATTATGTGTTCGTTGTAATTCCATTTGAAATGATGAATTCTCCAAATATATTCATGGGATTGGTGAATGTTGTGTTCTGTGAGTTCCCGTACATATTCGTGTTAGTGTTCACCGACGACATCCTTGTGTACTCCACACATGAAGAAGAGCATACAGAGAATCTACAAGCCATTTTGGGAGTTCTTTGCCAACATCAGTAGTATGGGATGTTGTCGAAGTGTGAATTTTGGGCTCGAGAAGTCTGTTTCATGGGGAAGGTTGTGTCCCAACAGGGAGTAGATATGGATCCATCAAAGCTAGAAGCAGTTTTGTATTGGGCATCCCCCAAGACAGTATCATAGGTGCGAAGTTTCCTTGGTCTCGCAGGCTACTACATGATGTTCCTAGCCAATTTATCAGAGGTTCCAACTCATCTGACAACATTTATTAGGAAGGATTAGGCATTCATATGGACTGATCAGTGTCAGGAAGCATTCGAGTATCTAAAGGAGAAGTTAGTAAGTGATCCAGTCCTTTGTCTTCCAGCTTAGGGAATCCAGTTTGATGTTTTCACCGACGCTTCACATCTAGGGTTAGGATGTGTTCTCATGCACCATAGGTCATTTGTTTCTTATGGGTCTCAGAAGTTTCATCCCCATGAACACAACTATTCCACCCATGATCTTGAGTTGGTAGCCGTGGTGTTTGATATGATGTTGTGGATACATTACCTAATTGGTGAGCGCTTTGTGGTTCTCACTGATCATAAGAGATTGGGGTATGATTTCTATCAGCATGACTTGAACGTATGACAACATCGGTGAATGGAGTTCTTACAGGAATATGACTTTGAAATATCACATACATCTGGAAAATGGAATGTAGTAGCTCATGCACTGAGCCGAATGTCACACAGTGATGCTGTATGCGAATCTGGTGATTCATGGAGAGTATTGGAAGAACTATCCGGATTGTATTTGATATGTGTGAATATGGGGGTAGAGGTTGTCTTTTTCATATGAAGGTACCTTCATCCCTAGTGCAGCATGTGGAAGAGTCCCAGTTGGGAGATGTAGAGGTGGATTTTTGGATAGACTGAGTTGTTTGTGGTGAGGCCCCTGATGGTTGGACGGAGGACGAACAAAACCATGTGTTGTATTAGGGAAGGATTTTTGTTCCCATTACAATGTTCATGATGGTTCTCTGAGAGTTCCATTGTTCACACATATCAATACATCCTGGCATGAAAAAGATGTACCGATCCTTGAGGAGTCATTTTTGGTGGCCTGGGCTGACGCGTGTGGTTGCAGAGTTTTTTTCTCTATGTTTAGTCTGCCAAAAGTTGAAGTTTGAACATCATGTTCCTGGTGGTCTTCTCTAGCCATTAGAGATTCCTTAGTGGAAGTGGGAGTACATATCAATGGACTTTGTTAGAGGATTACCTCGATCTCCATTGGGACATGATGTTATTTGGGTGGTAATGGGTCATTTAACAAAATCATCCCACTTCATAGCGATTAACGAGTCGAGCTCAGTGGATGTTTTATCGAGGCAGTATCTAGAGGAGTTGGTGAGACTTCATGGAATCCCTTGGATTATCATTTCTGATCGCGATCCTTGTTTTACCTCCAGGGTGTTGAGGGGACTCCAACATGCTTTTGGTTATCAACTATGCCTTACCATTGCTTTTCACCCTCAAACGGATGGTCAGATAGAGTGAACCATTCAGACTCATGAAGACATGGTATGCTCTTATGTTCATGGTTTTGTAGGTTCGTGGATGAGGTAATTACCCATGGTGGAGTTTGATTACAATAATAGTTTTCACTCCACCATCAGTATGGAATCATTTGATGCCTTGTATGGTCGGCCTTACCAATCTCTGTTGTGCTAGATTGGATTCGGAGAGTCAGCAATTCTCGGGCTAGAACTAGTGAAGAATAGAACAGAGATGGTTCAGGTGATTTGTGAGAGGATGAAGATAGCACAAGATCATCAGAAATCATATGCTGATCAAATAAGGAGGCCCATAGAGTTTAATGTTGGGGATCATGTGTTTTTGACGGTGAATCCCTGTCGTGGGCAACGAAGGATTGGTCATTGAAGTAAACTTTCTCCCTGGGTTTTTGGGCCTTTTGAGGTGTTAGCTTGTGTTGGAGGTGTGGAATATCGAGTAACACTTCTCCCACAGATGAGTCAGATACATGAATTTTTCCATGTATCACATCTTCGTCATGATCTTCATGATGACTCCCACATTATCAATTGGGGAGAGATCGATGTTGATGATGATGCAACATTTCAGGAGCGACCTATGGAGATCCAAGACCACAAGGAGAAGGTGTTGTGTTGGCATTCTATCCCCTTAGTTCGTGTCCTATGGTGACACGGTGGAATGGAGGAGAGTACCTGGGAATGTGAGTCATAGATACGTGCTCAATACCCAGAGTTGTTTGATTCTTTACTCTTTTCATGTAATGATGTCCCCTTTGTGGTTAGAAATTTCATGTTTTATTTATGAATTTCTTTTTTTTTTGTGGCTTGCTCTCTTTTGAGAGGTATCTTGATGGGTGGTCATTTGGAACCCATTAATTTTTTTGGACTCTTTAGTTTGGTTTTGATTTCTTGGTGACAAGAATGTTTTGAGAGGTATCTGATTTATTGGCCCGGACCTCTCCGGTCAATTACATTGTGAGAATTATAGTTAGGAAGATGTCACGTGAGTTTTTTTGGTGAAGGATTTAATTTATGGGAGAGAGGGAGTAATTATAAGAAAATAATGGGCATCAATAATAATAATAATAATAATTAATGATAATGAGGGAAACCCATTGATGAAATTAAAAGAGGATTTATTACTATTATATTAAATAATAAATGTTAATGGTGGATTTTTATATGAGAATAACCATGGTAAACTAATTTAATGGGATTAAATTTAAATATTAATGATGGGTATTATTATTATTAATTTTATTAATAATAACCTTGAAGTAAGAGTGGTGTTGGGTGCCACACACAAGTAGCGTATGCCGGGAAGGAGAAGGTATGGAAATAGAGTTGTGTGTGATTGATTGAAAATTTATTCACTTTTAATAATCGTTATAATATTAATTCTAATTATGTTAAAATAAAATAAATATGTTAAAAGAGGAGTCAATTAAGGGGAGGCTCCACTATTTTTGGAGCATGAGGGAATCGTGGATGAATAAATTAAATTGGAGAGAGAAGGAGTTTAAAGGAAATTAATTTAAAATGTAAAGAAATAAAATAAATAAGTTAAAAAAAGAAAAGGAAATTAATCAAGGTGAACGGGAGTGAGGCACACTAAATTGGAGTGATGGTGGTGCGTGACATTGGGTATTTGAAATAAATCAATTAAAAATAATCATATAATAATCATATTATTATTTTTGTTGATAGAACACTTTTTCGAATGTAACTTATTCGTGTGACCTCATTTTCACGAACTATCTATGGTATTGCGACCCAGATTACAAGAAATACATTTCGAGTCCAATATTGGATGTCCTTTTTAGGTTTTTTGGATCGGTTACCCAATGGGCTAAGAAAATAATAGATTTATTATTTTTATTAACTCTTTGATCTGCCATATCTCCCGTGTGTGATGTCTGATTGACTTCTCATCAGTGGTGGTGCGATACTCTCATTAATATGATCGATTCAATTCTAGTGGGTAATATTAAATTATGGTTTGTGGCTCGAGTCCGTGAAACATGCAATATTATTATTATTATTATTATTACGGGATCGTGCATCCAACATATCTCCCTCAAACAGTGTTGGAATGGCGAACCGTCTGTGATGTTGCAAACCTGTAATTAAGACGGATGATTCAAATACCATAAATAATATATTAATTATTCCTATGGATCAAGATTTTTTTACTCTGTCAATCCGCGTGGGTTAATGCGATCCTCTTTTAGTGGGGAATTAAGCATATCTTAAATTGTCTCCCAATTAATTCTTAAAAAGGGACAAGATATCATCCTCCCTTGTTATTCCTATTTATTATCGTGTCTGAGATGCTATAACCTTTCAATCATTCCAGAAGGAGTTCCAGAATCCAACATTACTCCTCAGATCAATTCTGCTCTGTTTTGATGCAACCAAGCTGTATCGATCAATCCTCGATATAAGGTATGTTTTTTAGTTATTCTTTTGGGATCAACTTCTTCTATTTCTCTCTTATATGTTATAGCATGTAATCTCCATGCTTCAAATGCAGTTTTTCTTGGGGTTTGGATGGTGCGGTCGTACCGTGGCATCCTTGGGTGGATGATGTTGGTGTAAGAGGGGGATCTTGACCCATTTTGTGGATAAAGAACGTCAAGAACTCTTCGAGGTAGGGGATTCATTGCTTCTATTTTCTTTTATCTGAAACTATATTGTTAGCATGTTTATTCCCACTAGATGATAATGTAATTTACATAATAAATATTTTAACCAGATAAATAAATTGATATCAATACCATGTTATTGCCTCATGTCTTGCTAGATAGTGAGATATCTAAGCTTGCTTTGATAATCTGTTCATTCTAGATGGAAATCGGTAATGAACGTAAATTGGGATTAATTAATAATTGATTAGATAAAGATAAATAGGCATGTAAATGAATCTAGTTCTAGGTGTAATTCGATTATAATCTAATTGGCGCAGTTAAAATGTTTAATTATTTGTGATAGCTTACTCATTAGGGTTCTCAAATTTGGAACCTAAGAATAACAAATCTATTAATTCAATATGGATTAAAGAACTGGTTGTTTGATAATTTCTTAAAGGTTTATGAGTTACCCTCTTGATTATTAAAGGGCCAAGATCCCAATTAAATGTGGTGTTTGTTTTCTTGTTGTTTGTGTTATGATGTGATCCTGGATGGCTGTTGTGATATAAGGGGGCATGTAGGAATTTGGATGTGGTAGCAGATGACACCTAGAGTGGAGAGATGCATTAGTTAATGCGTGTGGGGTCAGGGAGGACATCAGGGATGATGGAATGGAGTGGATGAGATTGTTGGATTCTTGGTAATTTTTATTGGTTGTTGATCTACTTTAATTTTCCCCACTACTCAGTGATGGTGGTCTTACTTACCCTTCTTCCGAAAGAGGCAAAGATACATAGCGTATGCCATGTGCTTTCTGTGTTTAGATTTTCATGTAAGGATGGGTATATTCTCTTGATATAAGTGGAAAAGACTCGACGATTAGTACATCTACTCACCCTGTTGATCCCCCTTGGGTTTAGTAGAGTATAATGTTTTTCTAAAATTCCTGGGAATGTGGGAACGAATTTCTATAATGAATAATTGAATAAATGGTTTTAAACCATGGGGATGGTGTTTCTGGAACATAATGATGAGGTTGTAATTTTTTATGGAACAATTGACATTGGGTGTGTTGATAATGAAATATAATGTCGAATTGTTCATGGATAATTAATGTTTGAAGAATTAATTAATGTACACTTGAACTAATAAAAAGGGAATGATGTAATCTAATAAAGCTCTTAAAATGGTTGTGTGTTTATAGGATACCAAGTCTTAAAAGTAGAAGCTCATAGTCTGAGAGAAGTTAGTTGCAGTTTGGTATAGTCTTAGTTAATGCCCATGGTGTGGTTGTGAGATATAATACATCATGTACTTTTTGTGTTTCTATACGCTACTCCACCCTGTCAGTAAGGGAAACAGACACCCCAAATATTTTGTTCTATAGGGGGTGTTTTCTCCAAAATTCTGGTGGGAGGATGGATGGCTTACTACCCCCTTTGGTCCTACTCTCTTATCAGGGTAGTTACTGGTGCTGACATGCACATTGGTTAGTATTCCCCATATATGTGTGTAGAGGCCTATAATGCCTTAGGGTTATTCACCAACATATATTCTGGATATATTATTCTATGTAGTACTATAGGCGTAACATGTATAGGAAGTGATGGCTAGAGGATCCTTACTCGGTGTATGGGATGTAATGTCTTGTGGTACTATAGGAGTAACATGTACTTAGTGGTTCTGTTGCACATGGTGAATATTGTGGTGCATCACCCTGGTGTTTGTGGGAAAGCCTTTTTGGAGGGAGATTCTCAGGACGTACGATGTTGGTGAAAAGATGAAAACCAGTGGGGAAGTAGTAGCGGGGCACTATTGATATTTTTTATTATATGATATATTCTTGTATGTGTTACTTAGTGAGAGTAGCCATGGTGAGGTTGGGAACTTATTATACCTTTTTAAGTGATGAGTTAGTTTCATTTGTTGTTCACTGTGCTTTAGCATTCTTTGTTTACATTGCATGAATGGATTCAGGGAGGATCCTTTTGAGTATATTGTTATACTCACCCTATGTATATATAAACAATTTTTCAGGTCACATGGAACAAGTTAATGATCATACTGGTTTCTACGACCATGGGGTTACAGGAGCTGTTTGAGATTGTGGTTGCTGCTGTTTTTACTAAAATTTTTGTACTTGTAGTTTTTCCCCTTTTAGTTTTAGTACGTTTTCATGGAATTACATACGTGCACTTGGGTTTCATTTATATTTCAGTTCTAAGTTGGAGTTGGTCAGTGTCTATATTATCTCTCTCTTATACTTGTGTTCTCTTAAAGGGTAATGCCTCCCATTTGTTTGTTTATTATACCCTCGGTGTTAGTCTCTAACTTGGGCCCTACTGGAGGTGGGACTCGGGGGTCGTTATCTACTTTTTCACATTGCTGACCTAGGAGGGGTACACTTGGTGGGGATGGTGTCGTGACAACCTGAATTAGTCAAATTATTAATTAATTTTACACTTCTACATATTAATTCAATTTATTATATATTTCTCTTTTTAAATTAAATTAAACTAAAATAATTTTCTAAAAGAAAACAGAATTCATCACTATTCATTGAAAATGATACTTTACAAAAAAAATACACAAAATTTTCCTGATGATAAATTTTATTCGTTTATTTAAATAATTATTTTCATTTTATCAAATACTGTTTCTAAAATCTATAATAAATAATTTTAATTTTTTTACCACAAGTAATTAAACTGCATTATAGATAAAATAGAGTTTTAGGAGAATATTTATTTATATTTTGAATTATCTTTGTTATAAATATAATAGATAGGTAAACATAACTATCAAATGTAATTAGTACTATATATAAATAGTAATTTCATGGTATGTTTATAAAAATATAATCTATTAGGGTTCATTTAGACATGGGTATATCTATTTTTCATGCTATTGATGAGGATTAACAAAAAAATATTTTGTGGGTTGGATATGCTCAGTGTTTTGAGTCCCTTATGATTTCCAAGAATATTTTATTCATTTATAATTTCAAGGTGATATGTAAACATTGTTTTAGAAAACATCATTTTAAGTTATAATAAAATGGAAAATATATTATGAAATAGAAAATTTTAGAATTTATCAAATATTGAAGAATTATTCTCCCAAAATCACAATTTAAGTGAATTCTATTAAATTGGATTAAAAAATCACATATAGAAATTATTATTCACCAATATTTAGACATTTTTATGGTGTATTTGTTATGATAATGTCAGTAAATGTAATATAAATATAACAATACAAGTAAAAAAGTCTAAATAATTTTTTACCCATCATCAATGAAATAAGCTCTATATTATAAACATAAGTCAATAAATGATTATAGAATTTCAAAAAACTAGTAAATAATTATAATCACTTGATTTTTATATTAAGAGTGTGTCATCCAACTGATGAATTTTTAGTAATCATATAATTTAGGATAAATTAGTATTAGATAAATATGTAAAATGTATTTATAGACCAAAAAATAAACCTATTTTTAATTCAAATCATATATTATTAATGAAAAACAGATATCAAAATATACTTATTATGGTTCTTGATTAGTTCATCAACTACACCTAAGATAATGGATAATAAAATTATGTATATTAAAAAAACATAATAATAAGTTCGTCATTTTTTTCATTTTATTTGGCCTATTATTATCTCATTATGGGTATTTATTATATATATTTCTCCTATGATGGTTAAATGAGGTAGGTGAGTTGATATACCTGAAATAACTTTCATATATTGGACATGGTAAAATGTGTTATTACACATATTAAAATGGAATAATTTATTAGTGGTGTATTTTTTGAAATATGCCATTATTATAAAATTTATATAGTTTTCTTTATATTAAAAAATGAAACCAAACTATTAAAGGTTCCCAACTATGTTTATTTAAGGGGTTTAAAATATATACAATCATTTATTATTAATGTCACTTAAAAAATTTCCCATATTAAATATACTATGTTTAAATACTTTCTAATGTATCAATTTAATACATTATATTCATTTTTTATGTCATCGATGACACATTGTATTGGATAAAAAATATGATGTTCTATTGAGGAGTTTTTTCTATAGTAATAGAAATAGGAAATTTCAATTTTACTATCAATTAGATTCGGCAGAAAATGAAATATTGTTAAAATTAAAAATTATTCAAAAAATTATTGACTTAGTTTTTTATATTTAAAAAAATATTTATATTAACCAAGAATATATATTATGATAAATTTAATGCACCATTCATATAGGTATTAATCCACATATAAGTAAAATTACATATTCATATTTAGAATTTTATTATATGAAGGTCTGAAACAGTCATTCAATTTGAATTATAACATTTAAAAATATTATTAATATTTCTATTAAAATTATTTCTATTATTATAAGATATTTGATAATTTATATGGAAAAAATAATTTGAAATATTATTTGTTATTATTTCTTTTCTCATAGTTCTTTCTTCTTTAGATAACACCTTGAGGATAAATCTCATGAAATTTATTAAAAAAATTGATTTTTGGTTGGAGAGAGATGATTATAATGATAATATCGATGTTTTTTATGGTTATATGTCTACAGAATGTGTTGATAAATTATTTTGAAGTTATATCCATTAATAACACAACAATGTCTATCATTTTTAATTTAATTTTAATTTTTCAATGATGGAAGGAAACTATTTAAGGGTTAATATCTTCCAAAAATGAATAATTATTTAATTGTTATATATGGGAAATTTATCCACCTATAATTATTTCTTTCACATATTTTAAACATTATTCTTTTCTTTAAACACAATATGTTTACAATTTTCCATTTAGGTATTTACGTTGGAAACATGTTCTACCTGTGTAATTTATATATTGATGTAAATCTCTAGTATCCTTACACAGAAAATTAATATTAAAGGAAAATAAATTTATTATCCATATAAAATAATTAAATTAACACAAATGATATACATTTCATTAAAACTAGAACAGTTAATATATATGAAAACTACTTTGTATAAAAATAGTTGTTTGCAAAATATTCTTTAACAATTCTAATTTAGTATTGATTATATGTAGGATGATTATTTTGATATAAATATAATTATTTGGATCATATATATTTTATAGTAATTGTTTATAATATATTAATTTATTTTATTAGATTAAAATTATATAATTATATGAAAACGATTAATAGAGAATAATAGTTATCCTATTATAATGGACCATAACATTTATCTTTTAATAATATTATTATAATGAAAAAAATAATTAAACAAATTAAATAACATTAAAATTATGAATTAGTATATGAAAAATATTTTTTGATTATAATAACTAAAAGTGAAGAAAAATAATTAAAAAAAACAAATTTATGAATAAAATTTTTAATATTGTTTCAAAACCGTTATTCATGGGTTTTATAAATTAAAAAACATATTTTTAATTTAATATAATTTATTGATACATTTAGTTTTTATATATTGAATTATTCAAATACATTGAAACATATTTTATTGTGATAATTTTATTAAAGTAATGGAGTTATAAAATTAAATGATTTTTGATTATTTACCTAAAAATCAGCTATTTGAAAAACATCAAAATTACCCATAATCCCATTTTTATATTCAAGAATAATTTTAATGATATTTTTGTTAATTTAAAATTAAAATAAAATTAATTATTTATAATTAAATATAAAATTCAATATATATGGATAAATTTGTTTTTTTTGAAAACATCACATTTAATACATAATATTGTCTCAATTATATTTATATGAGTTTATAATATATTATACACATTTTCCATTCCTTAGGATTTATTTTTCAAAAAAGATAGTAATAATATTCATCCAATATGTTTTATCTCATTTAATATAAATTTTAATTGTAAAATATTATAATGATAATATTGTAAATTTAGAGAGTAGTATAATAAAAAATCATGTTGTTTTATATTATTCAACATTTATAAATTATTTATTAAAAATATTTATAATAAATTTTTAAAGGGAACTATTTTTTCATATATAATATATAATCATTACCCCAAAGATAATATATAATTACCTATCAAATTTAATATTTTTCATAAATTGGGGGATAATATAATAACCCTATATTTTAAAAGAATATTGTTTTTGATAACATACATCAAATATAACAGCGAGTTGTAACAACATAGAAATATATCATTTAAATATATATACGTTCTGACCATGCCATTTAATTAGAGGTTATGATATATTTATATCATATTTATATATATAAATAAATTTACAACTAAATTAAAGTGTATTAATGAATTCATAGTAAATAAAAACTCAATTATTAGAAATTTAATTTTATTTCCGAAGAATAAATTTTCATAAAAAAATTCTTGGGGAATAATATAAATATTTTCTACCATATTTTGAATTTTTATTTTATAATTATTTTATTAGATTTTTAATAATAATATAAAACATTATTAGGTTGATATTTTGATATTTTTATTAACAGAATATGTTTTTATTTTATTGTGAAAATTTATAGACATTTGAGAAAATTATCATTTTCAATAAATTTTTTATGATGTCCCATCTTATTTGTGACTTGTATTTAAAATTTATTTTTTTATTTTATAAATATTTAACTAATGTAATTATAATCTACATTATTTATAATTTTTGGAATAATAAAATTATACAGAATGTTGAATTTTTTGGATAACAATTTTTCATCACGTATTGTTGGTATATATTTATTTCAATTACTAAAACAAGGAGTTATTTAATTTCCATAAATGGATTAAATATATTCAATAATTAATTAATATTTTTTATATCTTCCAAAATTATCATATATAGGTATATATAGAATCTATGATAAAAAAGTCTTCAAAAAGGGAAAATCATGTCGTTATGGTTGATAATAATGTTATAATAATTAATAAATATAAGTATTAGCACATAATTTATTTTTGAAAATTTTAATTCCTCCAAATTGATCTAATATTTTATAATTTGGAATCATATTTCAATTTTTATTTGATAATTTATATAATATTATTGTATATTATGATTACATGCAAAATGGATTTCATTGTTAATATATATATATATATATATATATGGATAGTATTTATTTTTCTCAAACATAAATTCATAATTAAACATTGATTTGTTTCTTTTACATTAATATATTTTAAAATTTTATTAACAAAATAATGACACCAATTCTAACACAACACTTACACATTTCTTGTTTAATAAGTAGAAAAATTAAAAAATGATATAAAAAATTATAAAACATAAACCAAATTATGAATAATTTTACCCCTTTATTTTTTGGAAAATTTATAAAAAATTTAATGATTTAAATGTTTATATTTGATATATTTTGATATCTTGATGACTTCAATGTCGATCTATGTAAATAGTTCCAAATAAGATTTTAATATTAAAATATATTAAATAATATTTTATTAAATAATTTAAAAATCATAAGTCTTTTATATTTGGAAAATTTAATGTCATATGGTTAATCATTTCACCCTTTATCCATTAACTACTCACTTGTCAAATTATTTTATCTTTTATTTCCCCTAGAGTGTAAAAATAATTGTTATTGTAGAAATTATAAAAAATGTATAATGGAGTTTTATAACTAAGATAAATGGGGATAAAAGTATTCTAAACATGTATAACAATTATTATGAGAATATTGAAAATCATAATGAAACCCGATTATAAATATTGTAATTTCTTCTACATAAACAATAAAATTAGATTATTTTAATTCAATTAATTAACTAATTCCATTGTTGATACTCTGCACTATTATATAATTATACTACATATGTGCTTATCATAAAATATTATGAGAAACATATAAAAACAATACCCTAGAAATCCAATTTTTTTACATAATTTGGTACTTTTTATATATGATGAACTTTATAAAACTCCATCCTTATAGACCGTATGGAGGGAAGTTAAAGGTTTTTTTGTGATGGGAATTTTCATTTTACATCTTCCTCAGCCACATTAAATTATATATTAAAAATTATCATATCATAACAGTAGTATATACCATATACTATGATGCCATTATCATTATGGAATATATTTTTATATCATTTCTCTGTCCTTTGGTGAAGAAAAATGTAGTTCGTTTGTATGCCAGGACAACAACATCAAATAAATTTTGTTATTTTTAAAATTATTTTCATACAATTATATTTATTATTGTTGATTTAAAATGAATATATCATATTCATGAAATAATAATCACTCCAGAAATATTAGATAAAATAAGTGTTGTTACCCTTAAAGATGTTAATAAATTTCAATATCACTATGACACACATGGGAAATTCCACTTATACGTATCAATATGATTAATTTCTCACAACAATGTTTATACTACAATATCCCTTGAGGAGACCTAGAATCCATCACCAATTCAGAGGGGTATAAGAGGACATTGATCATCAGTGATAGATTCTTTCCACGAATGGATTATTTGAAAGGGATGGATTTGTCATATCATTACAAATCGGGATTCCATCATGGACCGACTAAAGATTTGTCATCAAAAAATAGTAGCTAGTAATTTTTTTCCTATGGGAGAGATGCCCTTGACTGTGGAAAATTTGATAAATAAATTATCATTAGTCTAGGGATTCTCGGAATTGAAGTGAATCCCAATCAAAAGATGGGTCCATCATATTTTCCTCCCATCAGAGGAAATAAAGAGGTGGGCCAAGGTATTCGATTTAGAATCCCTTAGTAGAAGAATGTTATCCATTCAAGAATGGAACTGTTGATTCAATTAAATTAATATTAAGAATACCCATGATAAAATCAAGATTATGATTTGGGACCTAAAGTAGATATTAATGACCCGATTCATTTTATTGGACATAAGAATTTTTATTGGGAAACCCCGTTATCATAGAAAAATATATGAAAGTAGTACAATTTGTAAACTTTTATTATAAATTCATTGACTTTTATTTAAATTATAAATAAACTTATCAAATTATTCTTTTTATCTTGAATATTATATTTTTAATGAAATAAACTATGACAAGATCTATATAATAATTTCAGTTTCTAATGACAACAAAAATTTTATAGATTATTGATGTCGTTATATAGATATATGGTTTTTAAAAAGTAATTTTGAAGATGGCTTCAGTAATATTTATCATGGTGATGGTGAAAGGGATTGGTAAAAGTTAGTACTGGCACACCTGAATTTGGAATATCATGTAGATGAGGCTTATCCTTACAAGCTTGGATATCCAAATGTGGTAGAGTGATCCCATGTTGGTGTTTTGAAGTTTCAACCTACCTTAATGGTTGATAATTGAAAATATGATATATATTTATGAATAATTAAGGACATTAGGTTTTTTTCATTGGTGATATTGATTGTGCCGGAATTGGTTGCAGCTGCTCTGTCCAGTCCTCGTCCATCATGGTGTATAAGGATAGATTATTTATGTATGTATAGTTCAATATTTCTGAGGATGTATGTATTCAAACCGATGAGAATGAGAAGTCTGATGATGAAATTTATTACCATGTAGATGCTAATATACAATATTATTTAGAGAAGATTTTTGGTAATGGTGAATTACATAAAATGATAAAAATAAGAAAGAGGTTGTCTCAACAATCCCGTGGTATTCTGGCTAGCCTTATTATAATATTTTGTCATGTTAAATCATCCAGAAGTTGGAAATCAATTATTGATTCTGAGTGTTTCTAACTAGTCCAATATAAAATATCCATTGCACATGATCCGACCTCAAATTTTGTTAAGCACCATAGATTTGACATAGTGATAAATATTTTAGAGGGACATGTTTACCCACCATGTATAGAATGGGATGAAGAATATTTGATATAGACATGTGATTAATATGGATTTCCACGACAAAATGTCTCTATAATTCAATTTGATAAGCAATGGGATTCACCAATAAGAAAGAGTGAGGTGGTGGAAATGGAGGGTGACATGGTCTTATTAGGCTCTAGTCCCGAAAAAACACAATTAACCTTACTTGAAATTTCAAATAATTCTAATGGTATGGATGTTTTTTGTGAATTATTTTTTAACATACATGGATATTTTTATGGAAAATAAATATGTATGGAAGATGTTAAAAATTGTGTGTTTCTCGTATGAATGATTTTGTTTCAAATCTCGTAAAAAAAATTTACTACGGACGTCAAAAGATCATGTTAACATCGTAAATATGAATATGATTCATCTGGTATGGATGATCATAATGAATCATAGAAATATCCCAATCATTGTAAGAGTGGTAAACACTCAATCGGTCTTTGCGGATCTTAGTTAAGGGTTTGAATACCCAAATTAAGGTGACTATTTTTTGACCTCTTGTTTGTGGTGGTGTTTTCTGCCAACATTGACCATTGTACTCTTTCAGTTTACATCAAGCTTTAATTTTAAATAATAAATATTCTTGGACCATATATTTTAAATGATTGTTCAATTTTTCCTTGAAATAAGTTTAATTATTTACATTTTTTGGAGATAATGGAAAAAAATTCATTTATCCAAAGTAAAACATCCACTTTCATTTTCTAATTTTGAATGAAAGGTCGTCAAAAACCCCATGATGGACATAACTGATTATGTAATTAAATATATCATTTGAAAAATTCAAATTCATGGAATAATGATAATGTAATGAAATACTAAAAGGTTCATAAATCTATAAATAATAAATGTATTTTCATTGTAATGTTGTTATTTACTATACATGGATATTCAAGAATCAGAGAAATAGATTTCCTAAATAAAGTTCATTTTGTTAGGTTATATTACTTCACAATTATAGAAATAAAAAATTTATTATTTTAATAATGTCATCTGATTATAATATAATTTATTCCCACATATTGTTTTTTGGATTTATGTTTTTACACATAATAACATCATTGATTAAATCTTATTTCATTGTTATGCTCATTTCTTGTGGTCAATGAAATAAATTTATTTTCATTGCGTTAAAGTAATTCTACTTTGATATTTAAATCACATGATTATGTGTAATATTTTACTGTAAACTTATTTATTTTAAATTTTATCATTTTTATTGTGTATTAAAATATGTTCATAGAAAAACCTCATTTAATAATAATTACATCAAAATTTATGATTTTTCTAAAGGGGTTTATGTGTTTTTTAAAGGGTGATGCCTTGGTGAAAGATGACCGATGCACAAATATAATTATAAAATAATGATTACAAGTGTCAAAAAAATGTTATCATATTTCAATCCTTTTCATGAAAGTAATGAAGAGTTGTGGGAAGTCCTTCAAACCATGTAATGTCATGATTGAATCAAAAGTTGGCCAGACCATCTATAACTGTGTTTTCTTATCGATACACATGTGTGATGATATAATTATGATGGCTAAGGGAATGGAAGAATTCAATCCAGTGGGTAGTAATTTCCCAAGAAATGTGGATTATTCCATTTTAAATTTCTTGGATGATAGTCATCAAGTCACTTTCAATCTAGAGGTTATTCTAACCAATGTTTATGGAAAAAGAAATGGCATATATCAAGCCTTGTATCTCAGTATCATGTGAGGTGGAAATGCCTCATTTTCACATGAAGCATCGATGGATCTGAACAGGGTGTTTCATGAAAATGGCACCACACCCTGTAGGTCCTGGATTTCTTATGGAGCCGCCATCAATATTAATCATTATCCTTCCATGCTAGGGAGGTGGGGGCTCTCCAGAAGACCTCTATAGTGAGACGAGTCTAAAAAAATATCCTTTATTCTATAGATGACACATTATCCCAAAGTCAAGTATGTGTTGTGGAAATGTCCCTTTTGAATAAATGAATCTTCTTTTATGGAAATTAAGATCCCCATCTGACCTGCATTTTGATTAAATGTGTAATTATTATGATTAACAACATTCTGGAAATACTATAATACATGGTGTAGCTTAGTAACCTCAAAATAAAAGAGGTTCCTGATTTGCTGAGAGCCATCCATTAATGCACATTATTTATGTTGATCTTTGAAAGAATTATGATTCATCCTTCTATAGTCAGAAATGTCAACAATATAGTTCCAGAGAGAAGAAGTGGAAGCATAATACATAAAAAGGTGGATAGCATCTTCCATGTGTTGATTTCATATTTTTCATTTTTATTAGAGATGGATGCCAAAATATTGAAGGCAATGATCAGTGGACACTCTATTGTGAGAAAGGCGCCATATGAGGTCAAATCTCGATGGTTTTATACAAGGATTTTTAAAATGTATTAGCCAATTATATTCTCTTTTAAAGTTATAGAAATAATGATTTTAGAACTATTTTGATTTGAGCATACCATTGTGAGCAGGATCCCAAGTTAAGAAATCATTGGTGTGAGAGAATGAGTAATTTTCAATGACGTTCAGAATAGTGTCAGGAAGCTGATAAGGATGAGAGTTTAAGATATCTCTGATAGAGCTATTGGTATTATCAGGGGTTTGATATGGAGTCATCGTGGAAATTCATTGTATGACATTCCAATAATCCAACAAAAATTTTATTGAGGAATCACTAGAGACCATACATCTAGAGTCATGAATAATATTGGTGAAGGAGTTTTTGATGGAAGGTTATATGGAAGAGCTATCAATGTTCTTGTTTCCCATTTTATGATTTTCAAGAAACCTATTATTTAAGAAAGAAATAGATTCATAGGTATTATGAAAAAGTTTCCAAGTGAGACTTTATTTAAGGGATTCATTAAATTATTTAATTTTTTTAATACTGATACAACCATCTTCAATGGTTTTATAACATGTTGACCAAGGTATAGTCATAAGTTTTCTGTCAAGAATGCCACCAGACTTGATAAAGTTATTTATGGTGGTTCTCATTTTTTTTATTAGGATATCTAGAAATTTATATACTATCATGGAATAAAATATTTTAAATGCAATAGTTGATTTAAAAAAGACAATCAACCCTGCCATGGAGAGCGATTTACCCTTCCAAGAAGATATCTGATTTAAATCATGGGTGACGATGGTCACAAAGTGACAAGATTTGGGTCTTTCTAAAAAAATTGGAACACCAATATATGTGAATGTGAGGGTACCTTCATTCAGTCCTAGGTCACTGATAATGTTACATTTTCTACCAGGGGAAAATTTCACCCAAAGAAGATTTCTGATTTTTTCTAGATAATGGTTTCACCGGAAACCTTTTCATAGTGTGATAGCTCATTTTAGAGATCTAGAAAATTTATTTTAGACCCCTTATGTAAAATAATGATTTCATCAATATAAAATACATTATTAAGAGCATTTACGTTCCTAGAGACATGAATGGGATTTTGTTGGTTTTGTTTCACCAGTTGGTTGATCAGACGACTGAGATAGTCTTCTACTATCGAGAAGAGAATAACAGATTGTGGTACACCTTTCCTGACAACTATTGTGCATTTAAATAGCCTTTAGGTGAGCCATTTACCAGGATGGAGATAGACACCAAGTTGAAGAGGGTTCTGATTGAAGTGATAAAGGACGTGTTAAAACCATATTCTTGAAGGAGATTGAAGATAAAACTCTCGCCCATTTTATCAAATGCTTTTTTGATGTCACATTTAATATCTATGTTGCCTCCACTATTAGTTTTATTCAAATTATTGACACAATCATACATGATGAAAATAAAGACTTGAATGGATCTTGCTATTATAAAACTAAATTGGTTCCATGAGAAAATTTTGTTTGTGAGAGTGGAAAGTATGTTGGCAATGATTTTTAAGATGATTTTTAAATGGGTGTTGATATGGTAAATGGGTCTAAACAGGTGAATATCAGATGTATTATCCACATTCGGTATCACGGTGAGAAACTGGGCATTTCAGACGTGAGGGAGAACCACATTGGAGAATAATGTTTTTACAATTTTACAAACATCAATCTGAATCACATCCCAATAATGCTGAAAAAAACCATTGTCGAAATTGTCAGGGCCCAGAGCTCTATCAGGATTCAGACTAATGATGGTGTCTGTGATATTATGATCAGTCAAGGTGTTGATAGGGAAAGAATTTTCCTCATCATTTATCACTATGGGAATGATATTAGGAAGGAGGTATGTGTTTCTATCAGGACAATTGAATATGGTTTTATAGTAGGAGATGATAGGATGAGAGACGTCATCCTCATTATCAAGGAGCATATCCTCATCCATTAAAAGGGTTAATGGCCTATAGGCCTTCCAGATACTTTTTAGAAAATTGTAGAATTTAGTGTTTCTATAACCTTCTGTAAACCATTTAGCTTTAAATATTTGTTTTCTCATATTTTCATTGAAAGTGAGTAGGGAGTTATGCTCGACTGCAATGTTTAGTTCATGAGTACTATCAGTGTTGAGTTCATGATTGGTGTTTTACTTTTGATGTTAATTGAGATACTTCTCAGTAATCATGATTTCATTATTAATTTTTTTTCTTTAGATCTACACCATATTATTAGAGTCTGTTATAGATGATTTAATTAAAGACTACAATCAAGTACATCATTGTTACCAGATATTGAGGACAAAACATTTTCAATGATATGAGAGCACTCATCATCTGAGAACCAAGTAATATTAAATCCAAAAGGAATACATGGGTTCATGTCTTTAGTGGAGACACTAACCAGGATGGGGTGATGATTAGAGTTCAGCCTATGAAGAGTAATACTGGAGATAGGGTCCCATTTATCTAAGGAAGGGGGATTCAGGAAGGCTCCATCCAGCTTAGAGGCAACTACTTTGTTATTGTTTCTTCTATACCTAGTGTATTTTTCTCTAGTACGATTGATTTATATGAGGTTTTTTTCATCTATTGATGTTTTAAATTCTCTTGAGTAAATAGAAGGATGGGATGGTCCAATTTTCTCGCATTAGTTCAGAATGGCAATAAAATCACCTATAATAAACCAGGGTCCAGTATTGTTATTTCCAAGGTAATTTATGTGATTCCAAAGCATTCTACTTTCTTGGTATCTATTCCTACCTTAGACAAATAAGTAAAAAATATGATAGTGATCAATTCTAAAATTGCATGTAAGTATATGATTAGAGATATTTTAGAAACCAATATCCTTTAAAGTTAAACGTGAGAAAATCCATAAAGAATCTGATTTAATATTATTAGCGATTGCACAAGTAAAAACAAGATTTTTTGACATAAATTAGAGTATTTAGAGGCATAGTTAATTTTTGGCTCCACAAAAGAAAGTAATATAGGATGATGAGTGTTAATCATTCTCTTTATCACAATGAAGGGGTAAGAGTTAGCAATCCCATGACAATTTCAAAAAATTATATTAATTAAAATCCAGTTTTAAAGTTAGAAACCACCTTTTAATTTTTTTCCCCTCAGCCTTTATTTCTGGAAGTCCATCTAACTTCATGGTTTGCAGAGGTCTATTCCTATTATTATTTGATTCTGTAGTGTATTTCATTACAAGTTCAGGTACTCGCTCAGTCATTGTATAGTCTGTATATTTCATAGTACACATCATAAAATCATTGGGAATATGATTCTAAATATAGTTACCAACCATTTTAGTACATAACTCACTATCTACATGTAGGGAGAGAGTTTTACCTTATGCTTGTGAAGCTGTTTCACGCTAATTTTTGATTCTATCCAATTCTAGACAACATTACATTTTGTCCACAGAGACCTTCATCACCTTTACATACATAGTATTGTATACTAATTTATTGCTACTATGATCAGCTAATTTAGTTGTCATGACATTTTTCTGACAAGGATTATTTAGTGACTCAGTTCACCCAAAAGTGGCAGGAACTCTTATAGTGTTAGAGTGAGTTAGGAAAGTAAAAGTTGGTTCACCGTTATTCATTTCAGTTTCATTCTTTATGATTATAGAGGTTCCTTTGTTATCAATTTGCATTGACGAATCCTTAAGGTTTGGAGCTGTAGGATTCATGTTACAATACATCATCAGAATAGTATTTCCATCATTGATAACAAGCTAAAACCCCTCAGAAGAGGTATTTGTAACAATTTAGATGCTTGTATCCAATTATTTTTCCAACCTAGGATTCCCAATTGTTATATGTTTTGTGAAGCTGCTGTTTTGGATTTGTGTGAGAGCTTATACCGAGGACAGATTTACCATAGAAGGGTTGATAGGGTCCAGTTTTTTTGTGACATTTTGAAATATTTGATTAGAAGGAGAATGTGATGTGTCTATAATAACCATCTGTGGGTCCATATTTTTCTAGATTCTGAAATCCGTTCATTTTTGTTCTGAGTTTTAGTGAAAAAAATAGACATTCCTTGTGCATTTGGATAATAGTCTCCTTTGTCTGTTTAGTTTCTGGATTTAGTCTTAAACTTCAAAATATTAGTGGAATTTATAGGTTGTGGATTCTTGAACGGTCCAGTATCCGAAACCAGGGTGTGTTTCACCATATTTTGAATTGAAGAAATATCAGGGAAGTCATCGTTGTGTGGAGGTGCATAATTCATGTTGCAATTATTTCATCTCACATGTTTAGGTGAGGTATCCATATTACCCATGTTGTGATTTTCATTTTGGCTGAAGATAGGCCTTGAGATTTGACCAGATTCTTCCTTCTCATTGTATATCCTTATAGGGTCTATAACTAGGTTTTCTAGTTCTTCCAAGAGATTTTGTACTTTAATAGAGATGTATTACTCATCACCAAAATCTTCCCAATTTATACCATAGGACCCCCGCTATATGTTTAATATTGTGTTTTTATCTAGATATTAGCTTTCTTTTTGGGGGGTTGTGGAATCTCCATCCTGGGAGATTTATCTTTTTTTATTTCTCTTTGTTTCCTTCGAATCATTCTCAATTGGTTGGATTACTTTCTTTCTAATCACTAAACAATTTGAGATTGTGTGACCAATAATTTTTCAGATTTTAGAGAAGGGATGTTTCCCCTCATATTCATTTCAATTTTAAGTTTTTTATTCATTTGTAGTGAAGTTGATTATGTTAAGTATCTTTGAGTCTATGATGATTTCAACCATTATTCTAGAAAATATCCCTAGGTCATCATTTAATGTTCTATGATTAATTTTCAGTGGAGTACCTATCCATGAAACAATGTCAATTATAATTTTCTGGTGCAAAAAAACCAATTAAGGCAATGATGTTTAACCCATACATGTTCGATTGTGTTCTTGCATGTCTGTGGATTGAAAGTAGAGTCCTAATATGAAATTCTAAGCAGTCATTACTTTAGGATACGGTTTCTAAACATCCAAACCTTCTCTATGTCGTCTTGTGATTTTAGCTGTATTTGAATGTATCCTTTATCTATTGGAATCAGTTTCTAGTTCATAGCATTCTCACAAAGAGCAATACGGATATACAAATCCGATAGGGGCCAAGGATGATCACCTTTATGATAGGAGACATGTCCCATAAATGTTTATAATGATATGTTTCAAATTTTTTACCAAATGTATATTTGTTAGTGTATACATTATTTAATGACTCCACTATATGACATGAAATGTGTTCTAATGATACTATACATATTAGTTCCATATATTTATTAAGAATTGTTTTGTATAATTATTAATGTAACTCATATCCATCTTATATGTAAACCTAACTAAAACGGAATGATGATTTTTTGAAGGGATTTATATTAAAAATAAAACACTATTGTTAATATATTGATGATGAAAATGTAGGGTTCCATCTTATATATTAATGTTTAGTATATTTAAATTATTTATGAGGACAAGGGACCTAGATATTGCACATTATTATATATAACCCTTAACAAGATTATATTACTGGTGATCTTGATATTTCTCTCCAATTAATTTGTTAATGTTACTATTCCTTAAATGCAGAAATAGAGTTAATAATGGAGTTTTCTCATATATATTTTACTAGGATCTAGTTTTATTTATACATGTGTACCTTGTTGTTGAATATAATTTTCTAAGATAAAAATAAATTTTCTCTTATTATTATTATTTTTATTGGTTCCTTTAATCATGTTTGACAAAACATTTCTTTTGAATATATATTATTGTGATTTTTTTTATTAAATAATTTATCAAAGTTATGTGTTTAGTTTTTCTTATTAGGATTGGTATGAATTAAATTTGGTAATTATCATTGTATAAGAATATATTCTTATACACCATTTATCATCTTTTTATCATGTATGAAATTCAACTATTAATGATTATGATTTCTTTTACTTATCATTTTATCCGATATGGCTTATGTTTTACATTAATCTAGTTTATGAAACATGTTTTCAAATGAATAATTTCTTTTATGGTATATTTATTATTATATTTTTGGTATATATTGAATTCATATTTATTAATTATAAAACATTTTTATATTCGAAAAAAATAAACAATGAAAGGCATGTTTATTATAATATAATAGTTCTAAATAGATAATTATAAATTAATAACGAAAATTTAATTAGGAATATATATTGTCCAAAATAACTAATTAATGTTTTATTTTTTAGGTGACTAATTATGTGGTAAATTTATTTTTATTAGTTAAAAAAAATATAATGAATATATTTTCGACACCTTATCCAGTAGTGAAAGTTTAAGTTATTGTATGTCGTCCATATTATGCTTGTTCATTAGCATGTGTACACTTTTTTGTATAGGTCCACAACTGATATACCATATTTTTGTTGATATAAAAGATATATACACTTTTTTTAATAGAATAAAACCCATTTACCATCACGGGATTGAGAAATTAACTAAAAACCCTCTAGTGCTCGGGCTGCTTCCCATATACCCTCCTGGGATCTGGTTATTACCCATATAGCATGATGAAAATGAAATAGAATCTAACACCCCATTTTGTGTTAAATATATATAAAATCACAAAAAAATTCATTTAGGGGTTTTATAAGACCCCACCCATCATTCATATAAATATATTTCTTCTAATTTTAAATATTCATTCATTAAATAAATAATAATCTAGGGATATGAAAATGTGATCGGTAAAATTTCACATTGTATCAATAAAATTGATTTCAATAATTTAAAATTATTGAACCCAAAAATCCAATCACTAGTGTAGGTTATCAAAATATAAAATTATGAGTATTATCCAGGATAAATAATTTCCATAAAAAATAAATAAATTAAATTCAAAAATAATAATGGAAAATAAGCTATAGGTTTTTCAATAAACATTTATCATTGGTAAAAAAATATGTATTAACATTATAAATTAATTTTTGATAATGTGAATTCAATTTTTTTAAATGAAATTACCATTAAAACATTATGAAATAACGGATCCAGGAAAGGAAATGTTGAATTTATATTTATAATGCGGTGTTAAAGTAAAAAATGCTTTTATAAATAGATGGAAAAATTTTATTATTTTAAAATATAATTATTGAAAACTCTAATCATATAAAATTGAAAGGAAACTCTTTTTAGAAAGTATATAATGAAAAATAAAATCTTAAAATAAAAATATTTCAATATCATAATATGAAAGAAATTTTTTTTGAGAATAATGGACATGATAATAGAAGAAATTTTTTTTTTATTAAAAATATTTTTTTTTCATTTTGTTGTTTTAATACTATGGAAAATGAAATTTATAGTGATAAAACATATAACAACCCAAACTCCAATATCATTGATAAAATATCATATGTCATTAATTTTTTATAAGATACATGGAATCAAATCCCGATTAACTTAATAGTTTAGTAATATTTGTAAATTAGTAATATACGTGATTACCATATTACATTTGAAAGAACATATTAAGATTTTTTCTAAAAATATATCATTTTCCCTCAATCATATATTATTTTATATTTCTTTTTACCACTTACAAGATTATATTGAAAAGAAAAATTATACGGGTGGGCTTAAATTCTCAATAATGGTTAGGTATAGAATATGCTACAATGAATCTATAATCATAAAATACATGGAATGGTAAATAACTGAAAAAAATAACATTTAAATAATTTTAATAACATAGATATATAATTAATAATCAATATATGTAGTAATATAACTAAACATATATTTTAATAATTCAGTAACATAATTACAATAACAGGATAGGGGAAAAAATATGAAATGTTATATAACTTCAAACATGTTTGATTTAATTTATAAACTAATACTGAAATTTCTCCATATGTAAAATCATTATAAAAATATCATGGATTATTGTATATCAATTATCATTAAGGAATGTGATTAATCATTAGATATCATGTTATTAAGAACATCCTACATCTACCGTGAAGACCATTTATAAGATTTCTAATAACTAAATTTTGAATCCCATTCAATTTAATATTACCAATTTACCTCATAAAAAGACTAATACATTTGATGGGATATGTAATTATGGGCCCCACACGTCACAACATTTCAAAATAGCTCATAGTATATAAAATAATTGATTCAATTCATGGACAATGTGCATTATTATATGATATATGTATTGATTAAGGGATATAAATACAAAAATATTTCCCCAGTCATTCATCTTACATCCAAAGAAAACACCATATGTAAGAATGTCTAATGATCTTACAATTATTGGTTTCAATGATGAAAAGATTATGGATAAACATAAATTTAAACATTAACAGTCTGTAATAAATTAGTATTCATGTGAAATATAAAAATTGGGTTCTATATAATCCCCATAAAATTAAATATGTCTATATTAACAGATATGTCTCAATAAAATGAACATTGAGACATAATACCTTATAATAAATAGAACATTTAAGTGAGCATCAATGAATTCGTTATGTGTACCTATTTTAAAACTAAATAAGCATGTGGATATAATGAATAATTTAGTCAAAATTAAATACCCGCATAATATTATAATTAAAAATAAATAAAAATATTTAGTATAACTCAATTAAAAGAGGTTGAGTTTTGAAATTTTTTACAACTTGTTAATTTTCAAGTCAAATCCCGTTATATGGAAGTATTCAAATTAAAATAAAAAATACATGGAAGTATGAATAATTCATAATATTACATTGAGAATGGAATATATATATATAATAATATTCAAATATTGTGAATAACCTTATAATATACCCCAAAAATAAAATTTAAATTTAAATACAATAAAATTAGCATAACATTGTATTGATATTAACAAATGAATAGATTTTTTTTATCAATGAAAAATATACATAGAAGAAGTGTAAATATAAAATCAAATAATAAAAATAAATTATACACATAAACCCCAAATTTCTATGATAAATGAAGAGATAATGTAACCCAATGAGAATAAATTGTGTTGTGAAATTCATTAACAATTGGTAATTATAATGAAAAATTATCATGGATGAAATAATTAAATTAGAAAAATAAATTATCATTAGGTATGTATTAATCATGATGTTACAAGGAAAATTGTTATTATATACATTATATTAAATAGATTAGTTGAATATCATTTCAATATGCCTCAATGAAAATAAATTATGATAAAATCCCATAGTTCATTATTCCTCACTGGTTCGTTAATAATCATTCAATATATTAATTGTTTTAGATGTCAAGTGATTTTTTTTGTCAAGTGTGTTATTTTAATTAGAGTAACAATTCATGTGAACATTATTTAATTTCTTCATCCCTAGAATAATAATCATGGAATAATTTTCATATTTATATATCAATTATACATTTTATAATAAATATGAATGATGGTTTGATAAATCAATATTGTTAAGATCATGGAGTTGGTAGGCTGTAAAAATGCATGACTATGGTTTCCATTTTTTCAGAGATCAATATAGCAAAGAAATAACTAATATTTTAACTTTATAGTATTGTAATAATAATATAAATAATATATTATTTATTTATATATACTTATATATATCATATTTGTTTTTTGGTGATGAAATGATAGTTGTATTGATTCATATAGGGGGTAGTCCGCACATAAACGTATGACAATATCACCATTCAGTGAATAAAAAGATAAGAAAAAAAAAGATATAATATACTTTAAAAATGAATAATATATCATAAATTTTATTATTATTTAATTTAATTTTTATATATTAATTTTATTTATTCTTTTTACCATGAATGTTTTGAGTTAGTGAATAATTAATCACATTGATTCATGAGTAGATAAACCATTGCACACACTGGTGACAATATTGTATCCATCGTACGCACGAGAGGCATTATCATTTATATTTTGAGGATACAAGAGATATATATAGATAATTATTATTATATAATATTATTTATTAAAATTTATATATTGGAGTTATTACACATGAATAAAATGTAGAGATTCCAATGAGGTGGAATAATAAATAATAAAAACACACATTGTTTATAATTTAACCAATTATGGGAAAACCACTTAAAGATTATACAAAAGGATTTTGTAAAATTGGATTTTTACCTAAACTAATATTAGAATATGATGGCGTGGAATGATTATAATTTATTTTTTATGTTCATTGGTAAAACCAAAGGGTATAAAGGAGTCAATATGACAGGATATGGGGTGGCGTTTTAAAAAAGTATTTATAAGAACCTGTGTATTTTTTGAAAATAAATTTATGTACACAAATTTTACAAATGAAAAATGGGTTCAAAATAAAGTATTTTATAGATATGGACATGAATGGTTAATAAATTTCTAGAATGTATATTTGAGACAAATTTGAGGCATTTTAATCATATTATTTTTTGTCTAACTCCCTACAAACCCAATTTTAACATATCCCCATTAAATTATTTTTTTTCATCTATTTAGTTTGGTCAAAAAGTATATTGACCAAATTAAATAATAAAAATAATTCTTTTTACAAATAAGGAATACATTTTTCTAATTTCTATTCACAAAAGTTTCAAAATCTACTTTAAAATTATACCCTCATACATGATGAAAATGTTTTTTTCAAATTGAATATTATCACAACTACAAAATGTTTTAGTATGAGGATTAATAATGAAATTGATTCTTATTACGTATTTTAGTTAAACACTTATATATTGTTTCTAATATTAATTTAAAAACATTTGAAATATAATTTAACATTTGAAATGTATTGACCCAAATTTTTATCAATTGAATTTATACATTATTATAGTTATATCATATTGTATAAATCCAATAAAATCGTTTCTAGATCATAATAAATAACATTATAATTGAATAATTAGTGAAATATGAATTATTTTTAGATGTTGAGGAACCAATACCCACAAAATATTAATTTGACCTTTGAAATATTAATATGATACTTATGAATAGTGAACTTTATAAATAAATAGCATCATCTTAAATGTAATTATAAATAAAATTTAGGGATCTTATCAGTAAAACAATGATATAATTAAAACATGGAATAAGTAAGTAAATATTTTAAAAATTCTAATTAAGTATTTGTATTTTTATAATTACTAAAAATTTAATTATCATTTTATGATTAAATTAAGAATATAAATGAAAAATTATTTTCGTAGATTGTAATAATTAATTAATATTTTCATGTATTATGATTTTAATATATCATTAAATAACCATACACAATTTTTCAATGTGTTATAAAATCATTTATTGTTTTAAATATTGAATTATCCATGTAAATGTTTATTTTAATTAAAATTAAAATTACTCATATTTATAAAATTACATTCATAATGTCACGACCCATACCCCATGGCCCGTTTAGTGACTACCTCATTATATCCTTCCATTGGATAGGGGCTAGCGACTAGAACCGGGAAGGCATATCCCTAAAACAAGGAAGGCATTTCCTTTTAACTTGCAAACTCACACAATCCATGAACATAACAAGGTACAATCACAATGTAAAGTATATAGTAAATAGGGAAAGTACAATTAGTAAAGGGGCCAGAATACAAGCCCATCTAGAATGTAAAAGTAAAACTAAAAATAGCACCTGTGAACACCCACCAAGGATATAACCAGAATGGTATGTATAGCTCTCGAACAGTCATATTTGCAGTACATATTGTCTAATGGTCCGCCTCCGAGAAGCCCCCTATCCTAGAACCCTCATCCTCGATCAATGTTGTTTGTATTCATCACAAGACACAATAAGGTCTGGGCGTAGCCTCTGAATGGGTGATTATAACAATACTCAGAAGGGACCACGAGACCCTCGATGGTCTCTCAGAATCCACAATGGATAAACATTAAATAAACCCCATAATAACAGATCACAAAATAAATAATCATCCCTACAGAGGTATATGCCCATACATAAACCTATATTTTCATGTATACCCATCTCATTCACGAGGAAACACATGGCTAAATATGTATCCAAAAGAACAACTTTTCCACGAAGGATAGAATACCAGGATGCTAACCCCATAAAGGTATGTAACACAAGTATATTCCCACATAGATGAATAGCATGAGGGTATCACCACACTAATGTTTGACACAAATTTAAAGACATAGATAACACCAGGTATAACTTAAGTATAATGGTATAAATGATTAGCTATATTGCAATATAATCAAACTTTGTCGAGAAGCTAAGATGTTGAACCACCTAGGATCGAAGATGACCCCAACATGATCTAAAGATGACCCACACTTGATCTGAAGTTGACCACACAGGATCACCAGATGACCCGCATAGGATATACAAAATACGCACATAGGATCAGTAGATGCTGACCCACACTGGATCCAAAGATGACCCAAATAGGATCTGAATATTCTTCAAGTATAACTAGCAACATGGTTCCTACACTAAGCACGATTTATTCCAGGAGGGATGGATCCTCATGAAATAGTTCGAAACATCAACATCAACCAAGTCCCATGAATAAGTATCACGAAGTTCTATCATGTCATAAGGGTCCCAACGCAATTAAAGGTGTGTCAATAGGACACTCGGTCTGTTTGTTATCAATGTTTCAATTCCGAGAGCCCGGTTGGATTCTGGTTCGATCCAACCCTACTGAACTCCATCATTATGAAAAACTCAAGTGGAGTAAACTAAATGGACCATCTTTTTCCAAGGATTCTGAGGCCATAGACGGTTTGTCAAATGGAAGCCCGTTTATCATGATATGTCCATAATAGCATATCATGGTCCAGATGGGACCCGGTCAGGTCCGACGTGGTTCGACCAACCCGACCTGACCTGGTTCGAGTCAAATCGAATCGGTTACCCCCCAAACCACCCTGGGCCTAGGTCTATCTCTTCCTGATAATTGGGAGGCCTGCTGAGTGGCACGTGGTGCGGCCCACAACTAGGGTGGCAAATTGTGGGGGGGGGGGGCTGCCCTAGCAACCAACCGGGATAGCCCCCCCTGGGATTCCCGAAAGGCCTGAGGAATGTTCGGTTCTATACAACCTGGTTGTGCCAGGTGGAGCCACCTATTTCAATACGGGACCTTCCCGAGCATGTCCTGGTCGGCGTGATGAGGCTGATCGGGGTTTCGTTTGTCTCCCCTTCAAGCAGCGTGATAGCATCAATTCTCCAACTCTGGTTGGTCGGCTTTCAGCCGCCCGCAGGGTGCATCGGTGCAGCTCAGCAGCCATGGCCTCAAACTCCAGCAGCACAGATGTGTGCCACCCTGGCTTCCACACAGCTGGTTGGTGTGTTAGCCACCTCACTCCTCCACCGCAGCGGACGGGCCACGACCTCCTTTGGTGGAATTGTTGCGACGCCTCCACCTTGTACCCTATCAGCACTAGTCACTGGTTCTATCATGTTGGTGGGCCTCCACTGGTCACCATGTAAGATCTGGTGGCATGTTCTTCTTTTCAAAAGCATCAATTTTCATCATTTGATGTCATCGTTGCTTCAAGTCCATCATGATCGAGTTCCGATCAACCCAATGTTTCTCCTGCAAAGAACACGTCAAACTACAATGTAGGAGAGTGATCAAGCAGTGTTTGTTTGACATGCACCCTATATGTTAGACTGATATAAGGAGGCTCATAAAATTGAATTAACATAACTTAACGAAGAACAATCACAAACAAACCCTACATCGACCGTCTATTGGAGATGGAGCAAGGAAGAAGATAAAGATGAGAATGTAGATGCCAGTTTTCTTCACTCTAGTAATACAAATTCGATATGTGATCCAACATTGGTTCAATTTAGATGATCTGTAGAATAGTTCTTCATTGATGGAGGTTCTTCATTGGAGGATTTTCTTCAACAATGAGTTCTTTGGAAAAAAAATCCCAAAAATTCCCCACAACGAGAGGTGAGGAGCCCTTCTCATTTATGTTATGTTATTAGATTTAACATAACAATTAATGTCAGCATATAATAAGAGGGGTTTCAAGGTTGGGTGGTCCCCACCACCAAATTCAAGAAGTGGGAGATATATTTTTGAATAAAAATAAAACAATGTTTTTATTCTATTCCTCTACAAAACCAGAATGTTCAACATCCACCATCGACCTAATACAGTTGAAGTGATGGTCTCTTTAAGTGTTTATCGATGCTGCAAGTTCAACGATATCTTCAAATTTCAATTATGAGCTCCGGTTAAAAATTTACAAATTCCCTCTAGCATGTTATCATAAAGTGCATAAATAATGTTCATAAATTCATTTCGGCCAGTCTGGGCCTTAGAATCACGTGCCATAAATTTTCAAAGACTCGTAAAATTTAAATATAATAAAAAAATTACATGGAAAATTATGTGTATTTAAATATAAAATGGAGTTCAATTTTTAATTCTACATGTTTTAAAAAATATAGTGAAATTTAAGGTGGTTTTTTTGAAATACTAGAATTTTTTGTGAATTGTTAAATACTATACTATACAATATTTATAAATTATATCCTCAAATACACTATTCATTGATTAATCAGAAATGTAAGAACCATTGGTTTGAAATGACATGATGTAATTACAATGTTTATCCTCATTAATCAATATTATTTTTTATCTTGAGAAAAATAATAAACATATTAATTAAATAATGAAAAAATACCACCCTCTTACAAAATAGATACCACTCATCAACACCACTTTTGCTCCTACATATCAACATTTTATCATTTCTGAAACTCTATCCAATACTATTCCAAAGAAATACAACCACTACCAAGAGATCATGGTCTGATAAAGTGACCAAATCCCATCTATAAGGACGTCCTCAATGAGGATTAATTGAAGAGGTAAATTCCCTCTATTTATTTTAAATTTTATTTATATCTCCCTCTTATACTAACCATATCTTATCCAAATGTAATGATAAGTATAAAATGCTTGACATACATGCATTATTTCAATTTAATGTAAAATCAATAAATAAACTCTACCCTCCCTCTCTTTTATTCTAAAAATTATATTGTATCCCTTGATGTGTCATTTTAAAGACATTATGGGTGATGCACAATAATTTTCTATTAACACCTTCATGGTTGTTAAAAACCAATTATAATGGTTGAAACAAAATATATAGTTTTTTAAAAATCCCTATTTATAATTTGAAATTAATTTAAACAAAAAATACTAAATTATAATACAATATGAGTACATTGTGATCGATAGACCACAAAAATTAACGTAAAATATCCTTCATTAACATTTATCTAATTAATAATCCTGATAAAATAAAAACTAACTCTTTATAAGATAATTTTTGAGTATGGAAGAGAAATAATAAAATATACTTAAAATTCTAGATATTTAACCACATTTTACACAGACTTCCATTCATGAATAAAAACAAACCAATCATGAAAACCAGGAAAACGATAGCTCCTGAATAGTAAAATTTAACTTTATAACACATATAAAAGGCCATAAATGAATATAATAAGAACATAATGAATATAATTCACATATAAAAGGGTTATTATTTTTTAATTAAAGAATATAATGTGATTATACAAGATATTAATGTGAAGGATTTTATGAGACACAATGTAAGGGATATTCTCAAACACAGCCCTCTTTCTTTGGGCTCTCCATCAATCACCCCATATTCAGTATGGATATTCATTTAATATCATTTATTGATAATTATATTACCTTTAATTGCATATAAGTCCATTATACATGGTTTTATGACAAAAAATATTTTTTCTAGAAGAGATATTCATTAAAAAACATACACCTTTTACTACAAAAGATTTAATCTCCTTCACTCAATGTTAATGATTCTAATATCATTAATGTTACTCCATAATTAATTTGGGATCCCAAATTAATATGTTTATTCTCATTAAATAAACCAATTCTATTTATTGGGTTTTATATGATCTACATTGATATATGTTCTATGTGGCATACAAGATAATGTAAATGTTTTGATGATATAGGTGCACATGGAATTATATAACACAATGTAAATATTGTGACATGATGGATATGACCTGAATTATATAGCATTCCAATTCATTGTCTAATTTGATGAACCTGGTGAGATATATTGAAATATGTGTGAACATGATTCTATATTTGTACACAACTATGTGTGGTAGATAAACCCTATGGAATAATGTTAATTTTTATGCATTTTCAATTTACATGACTTTATCAAGTTTTTATTCCTATGATTATAATATCAATCTTCTTTTATGATGATAATACTTAGGATCACCTATGTAATATTTTTTTCCACTATTCACTATCATCAGACTTTTCATTTGTCTTAGCATTTGATGATGTATATCCTCAAGTAATTACATTTATTATGGATAATTCAAGGGATAATAAGAATATATAGAATAAATAAATAAATATTTTTTCTTTTTTCTTTTCTAAATTTTATGAATGGTCCTAATTTCCAAAAACACTAAACCTTTGGATCCACTTTTTGTAATGATTAAATTTTTTTTCTTTAAAATGATAAAATATAAATGTATGAGACAAAATGGTTGTTATATATGGTATTTGAGGATAATTTAGTCAATTTGGGAATTTGGATTAGATAACCTCTTTGAAAATCTTTAGTATAAGAGGATGTATATGTAACCCCCCACAAAGATTTTTTTTAATGCAAAAATAGTTATTCTATAAGATATGAATTTATTGTTAATTTTTGAAAGGGATAAATTATTTAAGAATTTATTACTTAGTTTTGGTTCTATCCTTTGCATATGTATAAAATGGCGGTGAACAGGGGAAACCAGGACAAAATATCGTGTGAAGAACAGTTCATTGATTACCCAAATAAAATCACTAATTCTTTATGAGGTGTATTTCATAATTTTATGGACATTATTACCCATTTTTCTTAACTTATGATCAATAAGATAAATAATATGGATCTTCCACCTTCTCCTAATAGGGAGAAACTTTCAATCAAGTGATTTAAGTTAAAATGAATATATGATATTAGATGTTATTTTGATCCACTTATTGTGGAATAGTGGATCATTTCAAAGTGGATAGTCATTATTGAACAAAATTTCTCTAATATATAGTGAATCTCACCATTTATCATTTAAATTGAGAGGCGAATCAGTTCTGAGATTTGATAATGAACACCAAGATGAAAGATGAAATTAAAGAGATGGAGTGGCAAGACATTAAGATAATTATGCATAACTATTATTTCCATTGATCACTTTGAATAATTATTGTGATAGAATTCAAATATCTTAAGGAAATGTATGGAGAATTTATAATTCCCTATGAAAAAAATTTCACAATATGTTCAAGTTATCATTTCGGTTTTTAATCAACAATGATAGAAAAATTTATATATTATTTATTGGATTAAAGCCACACCATTGAAACTTTATAGAAATTCAAGACATTGGGTGTTATAAAGAACATTTTAGATTTTCTATCAAAATGGTTATGGAGATTAAACAATGGCCCCATGAAAATGGTGATATGAAAAAATGATGGAGTTTTTAGCTGGTGGGCATAATGAGTAAGGTGAAATGAAAAATAAACCACCCACATGTTAAAAATGTGGGAAGATGAATTGTGGGAACTCCCACAAAGGGATGGGGAATTTAATAATGTTTCGGGGATAATGTTATCATGCTCATGAATTTTGAAGGACATAATAAAATGGGATAATTTTGTGGAGGAAAGAAGAGTACCAACCCTGGTAAAATTATACTCCATTAAAGAGATAAGGCACCATGTAATTCAGTGCACTAAACCTCTAGTTCTCAATGGTAATCAACATCATCATCCACAAATGATAAAATATCACAAGAAGGGTTATTTCGTTACTAATTATGTTGAATTGAAAGTAAATAATGTCATAAAATGTACAAGTCTGTTTCACTCAATAATGGAAGAAGACATATCTGATTTTTGTTCAATGATTTTACTTTATGTCATCCAATTTTTCAAAAATATTGAATCAAATCCCCAAGACATTGAAGTAGTGAAATCATTAAAAACACCAAATGGTGAAATCATTTCATCCCAACTATTGGAATCTTCTCTTAATGGCATATGTGGGTATATTATAAAATTGAATCTTGTAATACATCCCTTGGTGATGTATTTTCTCTCATTATATTGAGCAATTATCAACTATCTAGAAAAATAAATATCTTTTTATATTCTATAAGAATAACATGATATCCTATAAATTCATGGAGAATTTTGAATATCATTTTGAAAGTCGTTAAACATTGTGGGGGTTAATTAACTGTGATGAATCATACCTCTCTCAAATGGTTGAATCAATGGATTGTATTAACCTATGGATAATGACAATCATGAGGGAATACAATGATGTATTTTCTGATGAGATTCTCAGACTACACCGAGTTTTGGAGGTAGAGTTCTCAAATTGAACTCATAACCAAAGCTACTCTTATCTCTAAATGTCAATATTGGATGGATCTTATCAAACTATACGAGTTATTGAAAGAGCTGTAAGAGAATCTTTATAATGAGTTCACATGCCTTAGTGTATCACCTTGGGATGAAATAATAATATTTGTAAAAAATACCAATGGATCAATGTGGGTATGTATTGATAAATGAGAACTCTTAATGATAACCATTTAGCATAGTTATGCCCATAAAATGTTTTTTTACTATTTTGATTAGTTTTTATGAGATTAATACTTCTCGAATGTGGATATTCATTCTCGATATCATCAAATAATAGTGAAGAAGGATGAAATTTAGAATACTCCCTTCCATACAAGGTAGAACAACATTGTTTTTTTGGAAATTACATTTGGAGGTAATAATTACCTAATAATATTCATATATTTGATTGATATTGTAATAATACATTACCTCGACAAATTTTAGGTAGTGTTTATCGACGATATTCTCATATAATCGATGAGAAAGGAATAAAATTGCTAAAATATATGGCATGTGTTAGAGAAATTAATTATGGAGAAGTTGTAAACCCCGATCATAAAGTGTGACTTTTGGATGTAAAAAGTAACATTATTTGGACATGTGATCATAAATGAGTTAATTTTTGTTGACAATTCTATATCGAATTCATTTAAAGAATGGCCCAGACCCACTGATGTCATGGAAATCTGCAGTTTTCGTGGATTAGTTGGGTACTACCCTTGTATTGTGAGAAATTTCCCACGATTATCAAGACCATTTTAACAGAGAATGTGGTAATGTATGTATGGAATAAAGAATCAATGGAAAGCTTCATGGTGATAAATAAGGGGATGATCACTGCAATTGTACACAAATTAATGAAAAGTGGAGAATATTTTGTGACATATAGTGATTATTACAATAATGTATTGGGTTATATACTCATGATAAATGATAATGTGATAGAATATGCCTCATGGTAGTTGAAGATCCATTAGACGAACAACATGGCGCATGATCTAGAGAAAGCGGTTGTAATTTTTTCCTTGAAAATATGGAATCAATATATATATGGTGATAATTGGGAAATATCTATCAATAATAATATCCTAAATAATATAATCACACATAGGGATGTCAACATGTTTCAAAAGAGATGTTTATAGATAATCAATGACTACAATTTCTCTTTTCTCTATCATCCACGCATGGATAACAATGTAACTGATTCTCAAGGAATTAAAGAACCTTATAATATGTCAATGTTGTGGATTGGGAAAGAACATATATGTTCATGGATATGAAATGGATGGATTTGGAGATAATAATTTTTGGGAATACATCCTACATTTTCCAAAATATTTCCCAACTAAATATCCTATAATAGATTAATGACGCATAAGGGGATGATCTGTAGTTTCAATAGAATGTTAATGATGTAATGGAAGAGAAGATGAAAAGGATCCATATCGATTATAATGATGTGATTCGGTTTATAATGATTATTTTTGTGCCTTAATGATCTTGGATGTCGAATTAGCTATTGGATAATGCACATACATCAACATTAATTATCTATCCCGGGAGTATGATGATATATAGTGTTCTACGAGAACACATCTAGTGGGACATCATGAAGTAGGAGAATGCAGAGAATATGTCAAGGTGATTGATATTTCAGAAAACTAAATATGAGAAATAGAATCCCAAATGAATTATTCACTAATTTCTTATACCGATATACAAATGAGATAATGTCACTATGGACTTTTTCATGGGTATCCCGAAGACATCGAACATAAATTTTGACATATGGTTTTTGGGGGACTAACTCACCAAGGCTGAACAATTTTTTCTATTCAAGATGATCTCTCCCTAGATCAATATAAAAATATATTTTTTAAGGAGGCGGGGAGATTAAATGTAGTTCCATACTCAATTGTATATGATCATGATCCCTTGATCACATATAAATTATGTAGGATTCTTCAACATGATTTCAGTACTTCATTAAATTTTTGGGTAGCCTATCACCCCCAAAATGATGGCCAAACACAATTAAATATTAAAATTCGTCAATGATATGATTAGATAATTCCTAATATAAATAAATAGATGATGGGATTGAAATCTCACTTGGGTTTAGTTCTCACACAACAATAGCTTCCAATAGTTTGTTCAGATGTCTCCATATAATGCTATGTATGAAAATCGATGTAGTACTCAATCTTTTATGGATGAATTTGGGGAAAAATGCGTCAAGGATTAGACATTGTTCAAGAGATTATAAAAAAGGGAAAATATATAAATAACAATATCAAAGATTCTCATAGTATCCAATAGATCTAAGATGACAACTGTCGAAGGGACTTTGATTTTTTACATTGAAGATAATGTATTACTTTGAATATAACTATGGAAGAGAGTCATGTGGTTTGAAATGAAATGGTAGCTAATACAGAGGTAAAATATCCCCATAATGATCCGTTATCAATTAGGAATTTTCAATAATATTCTTTCAGTTCCATCGAAGATGTATCAAATTCATGATGTGTTCCACAGATCACTCATGATAAAGTACCTACCATATCTCACACATGTACTAAACTCAGATGTGGTACATCTAGAAGATGATATCTCCTATGAGGATCAACGACTAACGGATCTGTATAGGATATATATGGTTATATGAAACAAGAAATCCCACCTTGTAAAAAATTTTAGGAAGAACCATAAGTTTGAATAATCCTCTTGGGACCCCAAGGAGTTGATGAAGGAGATTTTCCTTCACTTGTTTATTAAAAATAAAATTTCATGCATGAAATTTTAAAACGGGGAAGAATATAATGACCCAACGAATTATCAATTGAATTTCCCCATTCTTATAGTAATTTAATATATTATAAATTTTATAAAATCACTTAGAGACAATAATAAAAAAAACATTGATAATGAAATATTAATGATTTAAGAAGTATTTCTAGAAGGTAAGGAACCAACACCGATGAAGTTATAACTTGACCTTAGGAATATTAATGTGACCATTATGAATATTAAACGAGCCCAACATATAATATTCTCACCCTTTAATTGTAATTAAAATTTAGGGATCTTATAAGTGAAAATCAGATATAATTAAATGGTAGTATACATGAGGAAATATGTTAATAAATTTTAACTAAGTGTTGGTATTTTTATAATTAATAAATATTTAATTAAACATGTATGACTAATTTGTTAATTTAATGGAAACTTATTATTCATAAGGCGTATTTAAAAATTAATATTTTTATGTATATAGATATTAATATAATTTTATAAAACATTATATAATTTTTCATATTTTTATATAATATTTTAGAATTTTAGAATTTTTATAATTAAAATAAATGAAGATATTAATTTAATAAATTAATTACACAAATTTAGAAAATTAATTTCATAAAATGGTTTTTATTTTTGAATTCTACATGTCGAAAAAAAATTTGGGTGAATATTTTGGATTTTTTGAATTACATGAATTTTTTGTGAATAGTGAAATATAGCAATTTTCCATATATATATATATATATATATATATATTATAAGGTGAATACCCTATTAATTGAGTCAGAGTAGATGTAATAATCAATGGTTTGACCTCAAATGATCTAATTACTATATTTAGAATCAATAATCAACACAATTTATTTTATACACATATATAACAAACTAATGAACTAAATAATGAGAAACCCCCCCCCCCTCATCATTAAATACGACCCATCACCACCTATTTTCCACAAACCAATAAAGATTTTATCCTTGAAAAAATTATTAACAATACTCCTCTCTAGCCCATCACCACTTACAATATCACTTTTGCACATCAAAATACGAAAACATTTTCATAAGGAGATCCTTAAGGAGGATAAATTCAAGATGTAAGTCCCCTCTATCATCATTTAAATATAATTTCATTTTCCTCATATACTCACCATATATAATACAAATGGAATTAAATATATATTATGATTAATATATGGGTATTCTATTAGGTTAACTTAATACTCATAAATAATCTCCCCCTCCCTATTTTACTCTAAAAATGATATTGTCGCTCGTGATATATCAATTTACCGACATCATGGGTCATGCACTTTAATTTTCTTGTAATGATTTAAATGATGTTAATAAAAAATATAATTATTGAAATAGATTATGAATTTTATTTTAAAACCCTATTAATATTATTTTAATTACTTATACACATAATATAAAATAATATAATATTATGTAATCTCTTTAATAACATATAATAACAATTATTGTTATTTTTCCTCATTTTAAACAAACATTTATTATTGATAAAACGAAACCAATCATGAAAACAATGAAAATGAGTGCTCTAGGATGATGAAATTAATCTCTATAACCAATCTAAATGACCATAAATGAACATACTAAAACAATAATGAATCTGAATAATATATAAAACGTTATATATTTTTTAATTTATGAATCTAATGAGATTTAAAAGTATATTAACATGAATTAACCTTGCGGGCACAAGGTTAGGGGGTTCTCAAACCCCACTCTATTTCAATGGGATTTACCTCATTAACCCCATTTTTTGTATTTATATTCCTTAAATCTAATTTCAAATTAATTATATTACCATTTCAGGGATGTAAATTTTCTTTAATTGAGTTTATGAAACAAATATGTCTCCCAAAATAACTTTTCTTTGAAAAAAAACAAATCATTTACTCTTAGATGTTGTTTCTTCTTCACTGTAGGTTGCTGATTCATATATCATGTATGACACTCACATGTTGATTTGGGAATATAAATTTTATGAATATACACTTATGAAATGAAAAATATTCCTTTACATGGGTCATTATATGTTTAATATTTATATATGTTCTATGTGACATTCATGATAATGTAAATGTTTGGATCAGACGGGTGCACCCTAAATAATATAACACAATGTAAATGTTATAATGTGATGTTTCTGCCTGATATTTTATCTGTATCCAATGCATTGGGTAATGTGAATAACATAATGGGATAATGTAAAATATGTGTGAAAATTATGATATTTTTATTCACAACTAGGTGTGGTAGTTGACCACTATGACATGATGATTCCTTTTTATTCATTGAGAAATTCCATTCCATTGTCAAATGATTCTTCTAATGATTATGATCCTATAACAATGTTATGATTATTATGATTATGCTCAACAATGTTATGTTCTATTGGGATCTTATCTATACATTAACTGGGATTTTATCCTACCACCTTTTGATGTATATCCTCAGGTGAATACATGTACTGATTAGAATTCAAAGGCCAACGAGATTCGTGAGAATAGGGAATTAAATAAATGATTATGTTTTATTTTGTTAATTTTATATATGGTCATAATTTTCTAAATACACTAATCCTTTGAATCATGTTTGTGTAATTATTTTTTATTATTTGTCTTTAAATGATTTAATTATAATGTAATAAAAATCAGGGTCGTTATAGTAAATTATTTAGAGGAAAATGCATTTGTAAAAATTTATGTATTATTCACTATTCATTAAAAAATAAAACATTTTAGAATAATTGAAATGAATTACAAAAATATAATTTTTAGATGGAAATTTCAGAAACTATGTTCATTTTATCAAATAAAATTTCCAAAAGTTTTAAAAATAAATATCAATTTTTTTGCAATGAATGAACAAACTATCTTTTAAAAAAATATAGTTTAAAAAAACATATCTTTTTCATTTAAATGAATATTAATTTGTTTATAATGATTAATTTACCCAATTGTTCTTAATTTAGTTAGTAATATACATTCCATTAAATTTTATTGCAATTTTATAATATTATACTTTATAATGGTTCATTTATACTCAGAGTTGGGTTTGATGCATGCGATAAAAGATATTTAAAGAAATATATTTTCGGGTTTGTTTCTTATTTGTGTTATATATCACATAGGTCATCAAATATGATTTTATTCATGTATAATATAGTGATGTCCCGTTCTATCAAAAATAAAAAAATTCCTTAAAATTTGATTATTTTCTTGGAAATTAAGGGCTTCAAAGGTTGTAGTTAGTTTTTTTAAAAACACACTATAGAAAAGGAATAATAAAAATAATATTAATAATAGACAATGGGAAAAGAAAATACCATATTGTGTATCATATATTTATGTTTCATCTTAGTTGAAATTTTAATGAATGTGAATTTAAGATCATAGAAAACCAGATTAAATGTATACATAGAATGAAATTCGTAGTTGTTAAAAAGAATGTGAATGATAAAAAGAATGTTAAGGAACTAAAAAACCATGATATTTTATAATAATATTGATAATTTAATTAAAATGATATGAAGTTAATAGGATTATTTTTTGTGTGGTCTATTTTAAAAATATAATAAGTCAAATTAAAAGGATTCATATTAATGTACTTATTTAATAGCTTTATTTTTCATATGATTAATTTCAATAATTGATTTATCATTGATAAATATTCAATTTCAGGATTATTCTATGAAATGAAAATCTAAAATGACTGTTTTCTTCCTTAATAACTAAAATACAATTTTCAGAAATATTATGATCCATAAATGAATGATTGTTCTATGTTATATTATATATGTATTTCCATAATGTAATATGGTTAGTATATGTTACCCAATATAATATATTAATTTATAAACATGAAAACAAAGACTATTGGTTCATCATTAAAATTTATTCCGAAAATAATTTTGTAAAATTGACATATTAAATAAGACATGACACAAGTCATTGGTATATGTTAAACCCTTATATTCATTTTATTGTAGGTTCAATACATTCAGCCATTTCTAGATGAAATTATTTTTCCTTTTTCTAAAACTATTTCAATATTATTCCAATAATATTCCCAAAGTGTAATATACTCTAATTACATCTACATAATAGGAAACATAAACCCTTAAGATTTCAAAAACTATAATATTATTCCCAAAATATGTAACACCGTTATTTTTTACATAACTTTTTCACTGAAAAATTTACTAAAACAATGTGTTGTATTATCATAAATCTATTGAAATGATATCTTTATTCATGTTATAATCCGACCATAGAATGTTACAAGACACATGATTAATAAGTTATTTTTATGGTAAAAAATAATCTCATAATACCATGATGGTTTCCATAATAATTATTTTAATAAAGAATCATTTTTATAAAATTTAATACAATACATAATTGTTTCATGATTCTTGTAACAAAAATATCATTGTTAAAAAAAATTCTATAATTTCATTATAGAATCATAATTAATACATAAAACAATTTACTTCAACATCAAACCTTCTATGACCTAGTAGTTAACATTTAGGATAGGTTAATAACATATATAATTAATTTTTTCTCCATATTTAAGAAAATGATATAAAAATAAATCCCAATGATGATATTTTTTTCCTACAATCATTCTTTTCTTTTTTACTCTACAATTATATATTATATCCATTATTTTCCATACAGAAATAATTATTCAATTTATTTGGGACACATTTCTAAATAAATCATTCAATATTTATCATAAGATGTAAATAGATAATTATTTATATTGTGGTATCCACTACCCAAGTTCAAATAAAACACATTATTTTCCTAATTCAGTGATTCTATGAGTTGGATGAGGTACTAATTGTTAATTAGTTATATTTTTAACTTATTAGGAATTATAGTGATTTTATTCACTCCTTTCACCATCCAATTTTTTTATCACATTCACCGAATTTTCCATCATATTCTATGTCAACATTATTCCTTTACGTTCTAACGATTGATTAAACCAAAAAAATACAATGTGAAACCGAAATCATAGTTAGAAACAACATAATCCTATAGAATCTTTTATAGGATGTCTAAATCCTGAAACCATATATTTATTATAATAGTTTGTAGGATTTATTTAGGTTATTCATATTGAAAATATATTCAAAAACATCATAATTTTTCTATAAATAATGTGAATTATACTATGCATATCCCCTCGGAGTGTTAAACTATGTGCATAGTAAGACTCACTGTTACGCACATGGTGATGATCAAGTCAATCCCAATTCACCGGTTTCATTATTCTTTCCCTAGTTAGAACTTTTACAAAACCATTTACACCATTATTATACTAATAGACATGTATTCTTAGAAAAAAACACATATTATCAACCTTAACAAAACATAAAGATATACAACTATACTTATACAAAATTTATATCATATGGTTTAATCCCTAATATATATTTTCTTAAATATACTTCCAGTGGTTTCTACATAATATATTATTATTACATATATAAAAAACATGACACTTGTATCCCCTAACTAGTTTCAAATATTATTATATAGTTATATGTTACAAGGAATTACATCCCTAATGAAAAAATATATTCGGTGTCTTGAAATACTATATAAAAAAATGATTTCCCTATTACATTTGAAAACAAAAAAATTAATTTTTTTCTATAATATAAATATTACCTCTATAATATAATTAAATATAATTCATAGTAAATTTTATTTGATTTCAGTAAAAGAATTCAAAATAATAGTGATATCAAAAACATTATAATGGTAATGTACATGAGAATCTATCCTGATTCATTATGTAATGACCCAATGTATTATCGATATAACTACATTCATATATATATGCCTTATAGTATAATCACATTATAAAACAAAATTACAGATCATGACACTATATTTTTTGGGACCATTAAACAGAATTTTTTAACTTCTGAGATTTGAATTTCTAAAGTCCGTCATACGTGTTTGCGATTAGTAAGCTACTGGGATTTTGATAAGTCACCTAAGTTTTTTTGAGAATAGTAATTGACCCTTATGAATAGTAATGTTAATATTTTTAATATTAATATGACCCTTATTAGTATTAATCTTTCTAAAAGAATATAAACCTCACCCATGAATTTAAAAATAATATTTAAGCAATATATAAGTGATAAACTACTAAAAAAAGGGCATTAGCGACCACCATTGGCGGTCGCTATAGGTGGCGAAAATGTCGGCCATAAGCGACCGCTTGGCGGTTGCAATAGGGTACTAGGGGAGGACCATTAGCGACCGATTTTAGCGGTCGCTACTGCTGCCCGGACAGCATCCTATAGTGACCGCCTTTGGCAATCGCTAAACTGGGGAAATTTTTTTAAAAAAAAATTCATACCAATATATATATATATATATATATATATATTTGTTAAATAATATATATATATATATTTATATTAATGAAAATATTTATATATATAATATTAAATAAAATATTTTTCATTTTTTAAATGAAATGGACGAATTGTGTTTTTTTTTCTTCACGGTTAAAAATCAGAGATATAATAAGGTAACAGTCATAACAAATGGAAAAAACTTCAAACAGAATAAACATCAAAATCATCATAAACGATAAACGTGCTACAATGATCCGAGCAGGTCCATCTATTTCAATCTTCTGCTTCAAAACCTACAATAAGAAAAAAAAACAAAACAAACATAAATTGAACATAATTATTCAGTTATTATATACATATAATAAAATTAAATCAAACATCAAATCATGGTGCTATAATAATTTAAAACCCCCAATTTAAGAAATGATATCATTTCAGGTCATTTGGAGCACGTTGGCTTCGAATTCGGCCGTCTCACACCGTTTTTGGTGTTTTATGACACTGGAAACGTGTTTCCGATCACCGCGGTCAAACGACACCTCTGATTGGCATGCCATTTACCCAACCATTTCACAAATCACACAAAAGTTGTTTTCGTACGGTTTCATGGCATTCCGAGTTCGTTCGTGTGGTTTTGCCCCCCCCCCCCACGCGCCGTTTTAGCGCGCGCGGAGCTGCTGAAAATGATGCACTCGGCCGTACCGCGTGCACCACACGTCTGATGGGCACGTCGTCTCCTCCTACATGTCACGAATAATATTCGTAATGTTTTCGTGTGGTTTCAGGTCATTCGGAGCTCGTTTTCTCCGAATTCGACCGTCTCACGCCGTTTTTTGTGTTTTATGACACCGAAAACGTGTTTCCGGTCACCGCGGTCAAATGACACCTCTGATTGACATGCCATATTCCCGACCATTTCAAAAATCACACAACGGCTGTTGTCGTATGGTTTCATGGCATCCGGAGGTCGGTCGTGTGGTTTTGACCCCCCCCCCCCCCCCACATGCCGTTTTAGCGCGCACTGAGCTGCTGAAAACAACACACTCGGTTGTACCATGTGCACCGCACTTACGATGGGCACGACGCCTCCTCCTACATGTCACCAATAATATTCATAATGTTTTTCTGTGGTTTCAGGTCATTCGGTGCACGTTTGCTCCGAATTCGACCGTCTCACACCGTTTTTTGGTGTTTTGTGACACTGGAAATGCGTTTCTGGTAAACGCGGTCAAACGACACCTTTGTTTGACGTTCTGTCTTCCCAAAAATTTCAAAAATCACACAACGGCTGTTGTCGTATGGTTTCATGGAATTCCGAGGACGTTCGGGGGGTTTTGACCCCCCCACGCGTCGTTTTAGCGCGCGCGGAGCTGGTGAAAACGACGCACTCGGCTGTACCGTGCGCACCGCATGTCCGATGGGCGTTCCGTCTCCTCCTACATGTCACCAATAAAATTACTAATGTTTTCATGTGGTTTCAGGTCATTCGGAGCACGTTTACTCTAAATTCAACCGTCTCACGCCGTTTTTGGTGTTTTATGACACGATAAACGCGTTTCCGGTCACCACGGTCAAATGACACCACCGATTGACGTGCCTTCTGCCCGAACATTTCACAAATCACACAACGTCTGTTTTTGTACGGTTTAATGGCATTCTGAGGTTGGTCGGGTGGTTTTGACCCCCCCCCCCACTCGCCGTTTTAGTGCATGCGGAGCTGCTGAAAACGACGCACTCAGCAGTACCATGAACACCGCACGTCCGATGGGCGCGCCGTCTCATCCTACACGTCACCAATACTATTCCTAATGTTTTCGTGTGGTTTCAGGTCATTTGGAGCACGTTTGCTCCGAATTTGATAGTCTCACTCCATTTTTAGTGTTTTATGACACCTGAAACGCGTCTTCGGTCACCGCGGTCAAACGACACCTCTGATTGACGTTCCTTCTACCCGACCATTTTAAAAATCAAACAACGGCTGTTGTCATACGGTTTCAAGGCATTCCAAGGTCGTTCGGGTGGTTTTGACCCCCCCACGCGCCGTTTTAGCGCGCACGGAGCTGTTGAAAACGACGCACTCGGCCGTATCGCGCACACCACACGTCCGATGGGCACGCCGTCTCCTCTTACATGTCACCAATAATATTCCTAATGTTTTTCTGTGGTTGCAGGTCATTTGGAGAAGGTTTGCTCTAAATTCGACCGTCTCACGCCGTTTTTGGTGTTTTATGACACCAGAAATGCGTTTCCGGTAACCGCGGTCAAATGACACCTCCGATTGATGTGACGTCTGCCCGACCACTTCAAAAATCACAAAACGGCTGTTTTCTTACCTTTTCATGCAATTCCGAGGTCGTTCTGGTGGTTTTGACCCCCCCCCCACACGCCGTTTTAGCGCGCGCGAAGCTACTGAAAACGACGCACTCGGTCGTACCACGCGCACCGCTTGTCCGATGGGTGCGCCGTCTCCTCCTACATGTCAAAAATAATATTTCTAATTTTTTCATGTGGTTTCAGGTCATTTGGAGAACGTTTTCTCTGAATTCGACCGTCTCACGTCGTTTTTGGTGTTTTATGACACAAGAAACATTTTCCTGGTCACCGCGGTCAAACGGCACCTCCAATTGACGTGCCGTCTACCCGACCATTTGACAAATCAAATAGCGGCTGTTGTTGTACGGTTTCATGGAATTTTGAGTTCGTTCAGGTGGTTTTGACCCCCCAACGCGCCGTTTTAGCGCGCGCGGAGCTGCTGAAAACAACACACTCGGTTGTACCGCGTGTAACGCACTTCCGATGGGCACGCCGTCTCCACTTACACATCACAAATAATATTCCTAATGTTTTTGTGTGGTTTCAGGTCATTTGGAGCACGTTTGCTCTGAATTTGACCGTCTCACGCTGTTTTTGGTATTTTATGACACCTGAAATGCATTTCCAGTCACCGCGGTCAAACGATACCTCCGATTGACGTGCCTTCAGCCCGACCATTTCACAAATCACACAACGTCTGTTTTCGTACGGTTTCATGGAATTCTGAGGTCGTTCGGGTGGTTTTGACCCCCCCACGCGTCGTTTTAGTGCCCGCGGATCTGTTGAAAACGACACACTCGTCCGTACTACGCACACCGCACGTCCGATGGGCTCACCGTCTCCTCATAAACGTCACAAATAATATTCCTAATGTTTTCGTGTGGTTTCAGGTCATTCGGTGCACGTTAGCTCTGAAGTCGCCTTATCACGCCGTTTTTGGTGTTTTATGACACCAGAAACGTGATTCCGGTCACCGCGGTCAAACGACACATCCGATTGACGTTCCATCTACCCGAACATTTCAAAAATCACAAAACATCTATTGTCTTACGGTTTCAGGGCATTCTGAGTTTGGTCGGGTGGGTTTGACCCCCCCCCCCCCCCGCGCCGTTTTAGCGTGCCCGGAGCTGTTGAAAACGACACACTCGGCCGTACCGCGCGTACCGCACGTCCGATGGGAACAACATCTCCTCCTACACGTCTCCCGTAATATTCCTAATGATTTTGAGTGGTTTCAGGTCATTCGGAGCACGTTTGCTCTGAATTCGACCGTCTCACGCCGTTTTTGGTGTTTTATGACACCGAAAACGCGTTTCGGGTCACCGTGGTCAAAAGACACCTCTGATTGACATTCCGTCTACCCGAATATTTCAAAAATCACACAAAGACTGTTGTCATACGGTTTCATGGCATTCTGAGGTCGTTTGGGTGGTTTTGACCCCCCCCCCCCACACGTCGTTTTAGCACGCGCGAAGCTGCTGAAAACGACGCACTCAGCCGTACCGCACGCACCGCACGTCCGATGGGTGTTTTGTCTCCTTCTACACATCACGAATAATATTCCTAATGTTTTCGTCTGGTTTTAGGTCATTCGGAGCTCGTTTTCTCCGAATTCGATAGTCTCACGCCATTTTTGCTGTTTTATGACACTAGAAACAATTTTCCGGTCAACGTGGTAAAACGACACCTCCGATTGACGTGTCATCTGCCCAAACATTTCAAAAATCACACAACGGTTGTTGTAGTACAATTTCATGGCATTCCGAGGTCATTTGGGTGGTTTTGAACCCCCCACACGCCGTTTTAGCGCGCACGGAGCTGCTGAAAACAACGCACTCGGCCAAACCGCGCCCACCGCACGTCCTATGGGCGCTTCGTCTCCTCCTACACATCACCAATAATATTCCTAATGTTTTTGTGGGGTTTCAGGTCATTCGGAGCACGTTTCCTCTGAATTCAACCGTCTCACGCCGTTTTTGGTGTTTTGTGACACCAGAAACGCGTTTCCGATCACCGCGGTCAATGGATACCTATGATTGATGTACTGTTTGCCCGACCATTTCAAAAATCACACAACGGCTGTTTTCGTATGGTTTCATGGCATTCTGAGGTCGTTCGGGTGGTTTTGACCCCCCCCCACGCGTCGTTTTAGCGCGCGCGAAGCTGCTGAAAACGACGCACTCGGCCGTACCGCGCGCACCGCACGTCCGATGGGAACTCCGTCTCCTCCTACACGTCACCAATAATATTACTAATGTTTTCGTGTGGTTTCAGGTCATTCGGAGGACATTTACTCCGAATTCGACCGTCTCACGCCGTTTTTGGTGTTTTATGACACCGGAAACGCGTTTCCGGTCACCGCGGTCTGGAAACACCTCTGATTGACGTTCCGTCTACCCGACCATTTCAAAAATCACACAATGGTTGTTTTCGTACGGTTTCATGGCATTCCGAGGTCGTTCGGGTGGTTTTGACCCCCCCCCCCCCACGTGCCATTTTAGCGCGCGCGGAGCTGCTGAAAACGACGCACTCGGCCGTACCGCGTGCACCGCACGTCCGATGGGTGCGTCGTCTCCTCCTACACGTCACGAATAATATTCCTAATGCTTTCGTGTGGTTTCAGTTCATTCGGAGCACGTTTGCTCCGAATTCGACTGTCTCATGCCGTTTTTGGTGTTTTATGACACCGAAAACGCGTTTCCAGTCACCGCGGACAAACGACACCTCCGATTGACATGCCGTATGCCCGACCATATCAAAAATCACACAAAAGCTATTGTCGTACGGTTTCGTGGTATTCTGAGGTCGTTCGGATGGTTTTGACCCCCCCCCCCCACGAGCCGTTTTAGCGCGCGCAGAGCTGCTGAAAACGACGCACTCACCCGTACCGTGCGCACCGCATGTCCGATGGGCGCTTCATCTCCTCCTACACATCACGAATAATATTCCTAATTTTTCGTGTGGTTTCAGGTCATTCGGAGCACGTTTTCTCCGAATTCGACCGTCTCACGCCATTTTTGGTGTTTTATGACACCAGAAACGCGTTTCTGGTCACCGCGGTCAAATGACACCTACGATTGATGTGTCGTCATCCCTACCATTTCAAAAATAACACAACGGCTATTGTCGTACGGTTTCATGGCATTCCGAGGTCGTTCGGGTGGTTTTGACTGCCCCACACGCCGTTTTAGCGCGCCCGGAGCTGCTGAAAACGACGCACTCGGCCATACCGTGCACAATGCATGTCCGATGGGTGATCTGTCTCCTCCTACACGTCACTAATAATATTTATAATGTTTTCGTGTGGTTTCAGGTCATTCGGAGCATGTTTGCTCCGAATTCGACCGTCTCACGCCGTTTTTGGTGTTTGATGACACCGGAAACGCGTTTCCGGTCACTGCTGTCAAACGACAGCTCCGATTACGTGTCGTCTGCTCGACCATTTCACAAATCACACAACTTATGTTGTCGTACGGTTTCATGGCATTCTGAGGTCGTTCGGGTGGTTTTGACCCCCCCCCCCCCCACGCGTCGTTTTAGCGTGCGCGGAGCTGTTGAAAACGACACACTCGGCCATAACGCGCGCTCCGCACATCTAATGGGAGCGTCATCTCCTCCTACACATCACGAATAATATTACTAATGTTTTTGTGTGGTTTTAGGTCATTCGGAGCACTTTTTCTCCGAATTCGACCGCCTCACGCTGTTTTTGGTGTTTTATGACACCGGAAACGCGTTTCCGGTCACCGCAGTCAAACGACACCTCCGATTGATGTTTTGTCTGCCCGACCATTTCAAAAATCACACAAAGGTTGTTGTCGTACGATTTCATGGCATTCCGAGGTCGTTCGGGTGGTTTTGATCCCCCCACACGCCGTTTTAGCACGCGCGGAGCTGCTGAAAACGACGCATTTGGCCGTACTGCACGCACCGCACGTCCGATGGGAGCACCGTCTCCTCCTACACGTCACCAATAATATTCCTAATGTTTTCGTGTGGTTTCAGGTCATTCGGAGCACGTTTTCTCTGAATTTGACCGTCTCATGCCGTTTCTCCTTCAACAGCCGCTCGGACCCAATAAATATCTTCATCATGTTGAACTACGGTATGTTGATCAAGTTTTTGGGAAACAAAAGGAATAGTCTCAGGTTCATCTTGTTCAAATACAAACACTCCTCGCTGAGACATTTTGACAACAACTTGCCAACATGGATTCGAAGGCAAAGCAATGAAGAATACTTGTTCCGCTTGTGATGTCAAAATGAAAGGTTCCTTATCAACTCGTTCATTTCTGTATAACATATAGTTAAAATTCACCAATGAAAACTGATATTGATCGACTTTACATCCACGCACGGGATCAACCCAATTATACTTTAACAATATGTACTTCAACCCGTGTGTGTATAAAACTTCAATGATGTCTATCAATTGACCATAGTAATAACCATAATCGATAAATGGACAACCGATTCCACTGTTTTGTGTTTCTCGTTTGTCATCAAATTCTTTAATGATAAATCAAAAACCATTAGCATCTATAGATTTATAATGACGAGCCGTTATAGATGGCCCCTCAGCCAGTTGGATAAATTCACCAGTTAGCATGGGGTCCCCTACCTCCCTCTGCTTATGAACCTACATAATTCATAGAATTCAATAATGATATATGAAGAAATAAATTTGTATAATACTTCAGTCATAATGAAAATCAATTTATACGTACATAATCCTTGAACCAATCAGGAAATGACGCATAATGAGACTGTTGAATTTGCAACTCAGTCGCATGATACAACTCTTCTTTTATCTCATTAATGTGTTTTCTGCAAATGATAACGCAATGCTTAAATGATCAACATATGCAAACAAAACATGTAAAAGTTAAACAATAAAAGTGATAATATACTTACTGCATTAATGGTGAAACTGATGGAGTATTGAACAAGATATATTGATGCCCTTGTATGCACTCGATGTTGTCCATATCATATGTGGTTCCTCCTCCAACTGGACCATCCTGAATCCGAGATGGCTTATCTAATTTTGTTTCAACATCCGTAAGATATTCTGCACAAAAAGTAGTACACTCATCCATCAAATAACCATTGGCTGTTGATTCCTATGGAAGAGCTCTGTTGCGTACAAATAGTTTCAATGTACTCAAATACCGCTCAATAGGATACATCCACCTGAATTTCACTGGACCAGAAGCCATTACTTCTCTAGTTGGGTGCACTGTCAAGTGGACCATTACATCGAAAAATGAGGGGGGAAATAGTTTCTCAAAGTGACAAAGCGTAAGTACAATTCGGTCCTTTAAACTTTTTAAATCACTCATTCGTTGATTTCTTAAACAAAGCTGTCAAAAAAAAATTACTCATCTCAATCAACGGCTGAACAACATTGGGGGATAAACAATCACAAATGGATATTGGAACCAACTATTGAAGTAGTATGTGATTGTCATGACTGGTCAACCCTTGAAATGTCATGCTTGTCAGATTCACACCCTTTGAAATATTAGAAGATTAACCATCATGCACCTTGAGCTTCTTCAAAATGGAAATAAATGTCTCTTTCTCCTTTGTAGTCATCGTATACTGTGCAACAGGAATATATGCCTTGTTTCACTCAGCTAAATGTAAATGAAACTATTTCCTTAAACCAATTTTATCCAAATCAAGGCGTGCATTAACATGGTCCTTCGATTTCCCACTAACACCTAAAATGGTCCACAATATGTTATCAAAAACATTTTTTTCAATGTGCATGACATCCAAATTATGCCTCAACATGTTAGTTTTCTAATACGGAAGACTATAAAAAATATTTTCTTTTTCCAATTGTGACTGCGTTGCCTACCCGCAACTCGAATATTACGTACCGAAGGAGCCACCAAATCCTGAATTTCATATACCGTGCGGATGTTTTCTTCCTCAATCTGCGATAACATTTCGACTCCTGTCATGATCTTCGGTGCTGGGCTAAACTCTCTAGAACCATCAAATTCCACTTTGTCCTTTCTAAACCTGTGCTGAGGGGGGAGAAAACGTCTGTGCCCCATGTATGCCCATTTTTTGGAATTCTTAAGCCATATAGATTTTTTTACTTTTTTTGAAACAAGGGAAAAAAAATTCCCCTTTCGTACTCCAGCCTGATAAATTTGAATAAGATGGGAAGTCATTGATTGTCCACAATAAAGCAGCCTGCAGTTTGAACATTTCATTCGTTTCACAGTCATAAGTCATCACACCATCGCCCCAAAATTCATTCAACTCATCAATCAATTGCTGAAGTTAAACATCCATCTTATCCCCCAGACTTTTAGGTCCATCAATAAGAGTGGAAAGTAATATAAATTGTTGCTTCATACAAAGCCACAGAGGAAGATTATACGGAACCAACACCATGGGCCATGTGCTATGAGTTGCACCAACCATAGTCTTGAATGGATTGAAACCATCTGCTGCCAATCCCAATTGGACATTACGAACATCTTTGGAAAAGTCATGATGTCTCTTATCAAAATCCTTCCATGCATGAGAGTCTGCCGGGTGGGTTAACATATCAATTTCATGAACTCTTTCTGCTTTCCATCTCATTAAATTTGAAACTTTAGATGACATAAAAAATCTTTTCAACCTTGGTTTAAGGGGAAAGTAACGCATTTTCATTACGGAAATCGGTTTCCCCTGTATCACAATCTGACTTTGATGAGTCTGATTTCCCCTGTTCTCTTTCCACCTGGAAGCACCACAAACCATACAAATATCCAAATGGGCAGTTTTCTTTCTAAACAACATACAGTTGTTTGCACATGAATCTATGGTCACATATGTAAAACAAAAGTTCTCTGTCAGCTTACGAGCATGGTAATACAACTCGGGAATCTTAGCATCGATAGGAAGAACCTTTTTCAATAACACCAACAACATGTCAAATGATGTGTCTGACCAATGATTCAAAGTCATCAAATACAACAAATCCACGATAAATTACAATTTATTGAAATAAGTACATCCAGGATATAATTCTGTATTTGCATCATCAATTGCTTCATAAAACCTCATCGAATCACGATATGCACCAGAGCGAAGATTTATCTCACCGGTCTCAAGATTCTGGATGTCAATGCCTTCAGGATCCAACCCACGTACCATTTTAGTAAGCATTTCATGGATTGGATTATTCATCCTTGCATCAACATCCATCTGAACTGTATCCGTATTTTCACAACAAACATATTCTTCTCCATGACGAGTCCAACTCTTATAATTTCTCAGAAATCCATTAAAGAATAGGTGCTCCCTCACAGTATCTCGTGTGAATTGAAATCTGTTAGCACATTTTCTACCTGGACAACTAATATAGTCACTTTCAAATCCTCTAGTGAAGTCAATAAACTGTATAATGCCATTGAAATAATCTCTAGACGTTCGATTTGGAAGATCAATCCAACTCTTATCCATAATAAGATCCCTATAACAAAAATTTACCGAAAACTTATTAAATTTTCAATTTTCATATAAATATATTTAAAATAAATACTAATTAATTGTTTCTGAACCATTTATAAAATAATAATGTAAGTGAAAGCCCATGTCATACCTGATTGCGCTACAAACCTGTAAGAGAGGGGAGCCGAAGGCGGTCCTGCGAGGGAGAGGAGAGGCGGGAGTGGGGAGTCGGAGCCGGAGCTGGTGCGGCGAGGGAGGGGACGGTGAAGGAGGGGACGGGTGGCGGTAGTGCGGAGAGGGAGGGGACGAAGACGAAGGGGATGGGGGTTGGCGGGGTGCGGGGGGGGGGTGTTTGGGGTGCTGGTGGGGAGGGACGAGGGGGCAGAGGGCCGAGGGCGGAGGTCGGAGGCCGGAGGGGCTGGGGGCCGAAGGCCAGAGGGCGGTCGGAGGGCTTCCGGATGTGGGTGGCGGGAGGCCTGAGGGCAGAGGGAGGCCACAGGGCGACCGCAAGGCGGAGGGCAGCCGGATCCAGAGGGAGGAGGGCGGCCAGAGGAGGGTGGGGCCGGCAGAGGGCGGCTGGGTGGCTGGAGGGCGGTCGGGCTACCGGAGGCGGGTGGTGGGAGGCCCGAGGGCCGAGAGAGGTCGCAGGGTGGCCGCAAGGCGGAGGGAGGCTGGAGCCGGAGGGCGGTCGGAGGAGGGAGGGGCCGGAAGAGGGCGGCTGAAGGGCAGCCAGAGGGCGGCCGGAGGCCGGAGGGCGGACTGCAGAGGGCGGGGCTGGCGGAGGGCGGGGCCGGCGGAGGGCGTGGCCGGCGGAGGGCGGCCGGCATGCGGGCGGGGCGACGGGGAGGGCGCGACGACGGAAAGGGCGCAGTGACGGGGAGGGCGCGACGACGGGGAAGGCGCAGCGACGGGGAGGGCAGGGGCGACGGGGATGGCGGGGGTGACGGGGAGGGCGCGACGACTAAGAGGGCGCGGAGACGAGGAGGGAGCGGCGACTGGGAGGGCGCCACGATAGGGATGGGGGAAGGGAGGGGGGCCAATTCGTGAGGAGGGAGGGGGAGGGGGTGCTAAAGCCCCCCCTTTTCTTTATGGAATGGTAGGGACCTCCATTGGCGGTCGTTATAGGTTAAGGGGCTCGAAATCCCATTTTTCTAGTAGTATGATGATAAAAATTGTATTGTTATTTTTATAATTCATAAATTAGAAAATACAATTAAATAAATAAATTAAATGAGAAATTATTTTTTAAATGTTTTTCATAAATTAACAATTCTATTTCTTATGGTTTTATGATTATTTTATAAGACCTTATGTAATTTTTGAAAGCATTGTAAAATCCGTTGTTGTTTTAAAATCAGTATTTTTCATGTAAATTATGATTATAATTAAAAAATAAATTAATCATATTTAAAAAATTCATTTTGATAAATGGATTTCATTTTTTGATGCTACACATAAAAAAATGTTTAGGTTGATTTTTTTGGGATTTTTCGGGAATACATGAATTTTTAGTGAATAGTAAATTAAGTTAATTTACGATAAATGGTAAATACATGAATTATGATATCATAATCTAATGTATGGATGATTTAAGTCCAATATCTATAACTCACATGAAATTATTACTGATTTTTTTCCCAATAATCATTTCTATTTTTTTTTCTTATGAAAATATAATTAACGAATAATTATAATATTAAGAAAACTCTCCTCTTCTCCACTATAAAAACCACCCACACTCCCCTATTCTCTTCACCCATTTCATGAATTGTTACTTCCTTGAATTTTGTCCAAATATAACCCCAATCTCATCTCCCTTTTCTAATATCCCTTGGTCTCCTAAAAAGTCCAAATCCAAACCCCTTATGAGGCTATCAATTAATATTGATTGTAGAGGTAGATTTTCATTTTCAATTCCTTTACTTTATTTTCAAGTTCATTCGTTTTCTTTTATAACCATACCTATCATCACCCAAATGGTATGAAAAATATATTACTATAATTGTATTGGAATATTTTTGTTCTAATATGATAATTCATTATCATATATCATTTCCCCTTATTTTATAAGATGAAATGAAAACATCATCTTAGATGTGTTAATTTATCACATTCAAAGATGAAATGTTATCAATTTGTATTACCATCATTTGTTCTAGTCATGAAAAAAATTTATGGTTGAACTATGCTTTTCAATATGTTTTTTATATTATGTTTTTTTCAGGAATACTTTTTCAAACATGATGTAAAATAATGACACAAAAGAAGTTAATTATGAGTAAAATCCTCAAATTAATTCCTGTTTTTATCATTAATGTTTTATATAATGATTCTACTTCATTAAAAGTGACCAAATTTAATATAAAAAAATTTATCCTTCTGGACATTCAATAAAAAAATATTATTCAAATTCTAGATAACTCTCCCCAATTTACTTGATTCTCCATTCATGAAAATATGTAAAGTGATCATTAATATGAAGGATGAAAATGAACACAAACAATGAAATTGAACCTCATAACCAATCAAGTGGAATGTGAATGAACTAAAAATGGTTATAATAAATCTTTTACATGTAAAATTGTATCTATAATTATTAATTAATTAACCTATTTTTTATTCTTGTCATTAATCTCATGTGGATAACCCCATCAGACTTAAGGTAAGGGATACTCTCTATTTCCCTTTTATTCAAGAATTTTCTCTATGTTATGCCATTTTAAGTGAAATCCCTAATGATGGGTATGATTTTCCACATCACCCATACTTCAATCATGATTTATGTGTAATTAGAAAACACTTTAACTCTCAATAAACCCTCTAATATACACCTGATACCGTGCGGATAATCTGTAATGGATTCCTCCCAAACATCCATTATTCTTTTAGGTTTCCATATCATTAATTTACCAAAATGAAGTTGTATTATATTTTTATGTTCATATTATAATTTTTTTGTACATATAAAAAATGAATATATCAATACCCTTTCATTCTTATCTTTTAGGGATATACATGGTTTTAAGTGATTCCTTCCTCAATACTACCCGACATGGAATCCTATTTGGATGGAACTGCCCAAATTCATACTGAATTTCATGAGCACCATATCTTTGGTTTTAAGCATGAATTTTCATTAGAAAATAAGTATTTTTTTATTAAAATCATTTTGGTTCACTTCTAGTTTTATTAATGATTATTCCCATTTATAATTTAAATACTCATTAGTATTTTACATAAAACATCACTAAAATGTTTTATTTCAAACGTTTCTTTTATAAATTTATTACATGTTTTCACTTATGATGGAATCACATATCATGATATTGTCTTTTTACCATAATAATGTACATGTATGATTCAATTGTTTTCTTTTCATGGACACTTGTATGATGCTCCCATTAATTATGATTTATTACATGATTCTGATACACATTTCATTCCATGGGAACCCTTGTGTTTATGTATAATTGATTTGGTATGATTCATTATCTGAAAAAAAAATATTTATCGAAATGTTTAATTGGGTGCGCCTAGATAGCTCTCTAATGAATTGGGTAATGTTGGGTCACATGAGACATCGTGTGCGACGATCTTGGTGGTTAGATTTGGCTTGTGCTACCATGTTTAATGGTCTAGTCAGTTCTCCTTGACTTGTGCTACCATGTGGAATTGTATTATTGGTTAGATTGACTAATACTAAATTCATGTTTTATGTTTTTTTCACATTTCTATGATTCAATGATTATATTATCCAATGTATCTATGTTATGATTATATATTCCATTTTATATCATTATGTCATGATCTCTAACCCATGTGCTAAAGTCATACACTAATATTTATTCACTTACTAGGATATGTAGCTCATACCTTTGATCATGTTATCCACAAGTTATCATATTACTATATATGAGAATAATGGATGTTAGGGGATATTTATGAAGTCTAAATAATGAATTGTTTTATTTAGTTTCATGTTTTTAGGATTATGAACCTTGTATATATTAACACTAGAATTTAAGATGTTGGGATTTTACTTTAATGTATAATTATGCATAAAATCAATCAATGCCATATGTATAATTCTAGTGTATCTATAGTTGGTATGAGAGAATGGTCTAGCTATTTTTTAGATTATTAATAGAGTAATGAGACTCAAGTGAAAACGATATTTATGAGAATTTTTTGAATGTGAGGTGGCGTGATCTATCCCCAGACCTAGACAGTGTGTAATGTCCACCATATCTACCCCTCCCTCGTCAGGGATGAGGGGCCACCCTTCTGTATTAGAGAATATTCCTCCATTTGTTCTGTTATCGAATGCTTATTTCTTACCATTGTTCCTCAAAATTTATATTTTTTGTAAGGCCCCAGACCTTCATCATGGATACCCTCAGCTCGTGATTCCTATCACAGAATTCACTAATGTTTTGGTTCTCTATGATCTCACTCTAGTAACTTGATTTCCTTTTTAGAATCCTTCAGTTCACTATTTTGATAGATTTGTTTTCAAATATAGGATCATCATGATAGAGATACTATTGAACATCTTGAAAAATATAATATCATGATTCTCTTCGCATCCATGGATGATATGATCACAACGTGGTCTGTAGATCCTCGATCCTGCAATGGCATGAACATTTATCTATTAAAATGATCTTATGATCTTTATATGAACCATGACGTCCCATCTGTAGCATTGTTGTTATGTTTTCTTTATCTCCCTCTTCCATTATAGAATCATTCTATAATATGTATTCTTGAGAACATGTATGGATGCTACATGTGCTCCGAATCAAGAAAAACCTCCATTTTTCATTCTATTTCCCCCTAATTTGTGTCAAATTTGATGTTTCTAGACCAAAAATTGAATGTTTGTGGATTAAGGAAGGAGATGAATTTTGGTGGAAGCAGCAGGTGGTGTTCGAATCCTATATAAAATTGTGCTTACTATTTTCATGCCTTGGTCACTAACCCAACTCATGATGAAGAGGAAGCAATGGTCGACAATGGAGTGGTTATGGCCCCGATGCTACTCTGCCTATTGATGCTCCTCATGTTAACATTCACATAGATGACGCCAAGCTGATGCAATAATCTTCATTAGGTCCATTGAAAGAAGTGATAGGGGAAGAATCATTCTCTAAAAGTGATGACAAGGTGGTTGGCAATGTGACCCCATCTGAAGTGTCTCAAAAGCAGGATACAATGATAACTCTAGAGATGATAGTAACTGATATATTCAATATATTGAGATGGGATCTAGCAGGCCTTTCGAACATGAAAGCAAGCACTTCATAGGATAGAAAAGCGGTGGATAGGCACACTGCTAGTGACCAAACTCACGTGGCCCCATATGGGGCTTACACTTCAGATACCATGGGGTCCCCATGAAATCCACAGATTCCATGGTTGTGCATTTGGGAAATAGTATCGACAGTAGAGTGGGGATTCCCACGACATGCATGAGATGCTCCAAGGTTGGTCAGGATTGGGTTGTGCCATGGTAGGCACATATCATCCGAATAACAAACTGAGCCCCATGATAACTTCAGCCTATCTCCATTTGAAGAACCATTTTGATACACTGAGTAATGAAGGTGGGAATGAATATAACAACACATGTTCCTCAGATGCCGAGTCCTATGGAGAAAAACCCCTAGCTAATATAGGAGAGTATTTTATTGGAATGAATATCCATAGGAGGAATAATTGGAATAAAGAGAAAAAGGACCCTATAATTTTCATTGTCACCAAGAAGCATAAATATAAGGGATAGAGAGACAAATCATATATTCAAAGGAAGATAATAACACAATCAACCGAAGAAGGGAGTAAATACAGGGAATAGGAACCTCAGCCAATAGGAGAAGGGTAGTTTTCATAGGCTGAGGGCACTATGATTGTGGTAGAGGATGATCAACAATTAGGTAGAAATGGTTCCCTAATGCTACAGGCTGATGTGTACAAGGAGGTTTTGGAGGCTACTCAAGCTGATGCAATTGAGAAGAATGAGGGTCCACATGGGGTGATTCAACTACATCTAGAGGATGTGCGGATAGTGGAGATGGTTGTTCAACCTTCTACTCAACATCAGGAGGTAGGGACTCCTTATGGTACTCAATGACAGGAAGATGCATCTATAGAACCCAACATGGAACTGCTCACACATTCAATAGAGGTAATTATTGAGGACGTCTAGAAAATTAAGGCAAAAAAGGATGAGTTTGATCAATTTATGGAAATAATGATCCATGTGGATGTTAACATAGAGCTAGGCGATTATATAGGGAAGCAAGACCGCCTATTGATATGAGGGTTTAATATGAGGGAGATTTGAAAAGAATAGTACATGCACTCTTGGGATTATTTAGTGTATAACTATGAATATGTATTGATGGATGACTGAGAAATCTATTTAAATTATATTCCTTGTAATTTATATTGGAAAATTGATTCCAAACGGATTAATCTTTTATTTGTTATGACTATAGTTTCTTGTTATTCCTGACCTAGTTAGTAGGGAGGGATCTCACATTCCTATTGAATGTTTTTTAATAATAAAAAAGTTACATTGGAGGTGTAGATCAGTTTAGTAATAGAATTAATGATGAGAATATGTATAAGAAAATATCACTATATTTTGTTAATAATTTGGTATGTGGTTTATAAAAAAAATGCATCCATGTCTAGATACCAAAAAGTAGAGGTGGCTATGACACATATATAAGTAGACGTAAAACCTGAGAACTCCACTTGGATCTAGACAAGAATGAGCATTGTTGCATGATAACTGGCATTGATGCACTATTGGTTTGATACTCCTCGGGAATATGTTTTGGTAAATTAAAAAGTTCATTACGAACCAAAATTAATGAAACAAAATATATAATATATTAATATAGGTTAGGAGATTAATCAAGAATAACATATACATATACCTAGAAACACATAAGTTAAAGAGATTAGTGATATTTCTTATTGATCACTTTAATGACATTGGTTCCCCCATTCTATGATACTCTTCCCCAAATTATTATTATTTTTATTCAAGAGAATTTTCGGTCATTGGATGAATCTTCTTAACAACTGATGTGAAAGAATTTAGTGACCCTAGCATTTTTTTAAAAACAATTCATGATTTTATGAACAATTATACATAAGAGTACAATATGAGGATAATTAATTCTATTGTATTTGAAGACTAGGTACATAAATCATAAAATATGGCGCTAAAAGTAAAAATTATTTATTTAATCTCTAAAAAGATATCCTAACTCCTTTTATCCCTTACATCTGCATAGGGTACCCTGGGAAACACATGAACAAAGGGATGAGCTAAAATTCCCGGTTGGGGAATGAACACAAAGATACATCTTAAGAACATGAGTTGGGAGGCTTGATATAATTATACCAAAATCATGGAACATATGGAATCATATCACATTAGCATGGGATCATATAAACACAGAATCATATTAATGTGGAAGAAACCAAAAACATGTATTTAGAACTAGTCAAGGATAACATTAAATCATGTTTCCTATAGTAGTACATGTCAAGACTAGCCACCAATCTCATTTACCATAATAGTACGGGTCAGTTCTCACTGCCAATCATGTTTCCCATATTTGTATAGGTCAAGGATAACGACCAATCCAATATCACATCACATTGTAGGATACATAACATTACCCAATTAATTTTAGTTCTATCTAGGAATAACTATCTCAACATTTTAATGTGCATACTTTCCCCAATAATAATCATTCATAATAAACCGTACATAATCATAAGGATTCCCATGGAAATAATTTGTTACCACATTCATGAAATAATGAATAACCAATTGGTGTATCATGAAGGTGTACATGAATTAAAGGGATTAAAACATACATGGACATACATAAGGTAAAATATTCATATAACATGGTAAGTGACGTCGAACAAAAGTGATGGAATATAAGAAATGTATTTGAGAGTCATTCGCATTAAAACATTTTTGTCCAGTTTTAAGGAAATCACTATAGTGATTTTATAATAGAAAAGAGGAAAATATTTTATATAAAACCATAATGGAAATAAGAAGGTTTTCATAAAAAAATATGGATTTTATAAAGTCAATGGTGGATTATAATAGATGATAGAGAGAACTTCAAATTGGTAAAACTTGGGATGTTCCCTTAAAAAGGGATTTCTTATCGGAAGGTTCTAAGGACGGAATCTTTTGAAAACATGTATATACCCAAACAGATTGATGGAAGGGTATTCATAAATGAATTTTTCAAAAGCACCCAAAATTTATAAATGTACATAAACATATAATATAACTCCATTTTGATATAAATAATGATAAGGCAACCCTAAAGAACAAATAAAGTTCATGTAGAATCCAATAATGTTTATCTATGTGGTGTATGGTGTACCTAAGAGTGATTGATAAGAGAGGAAATTGGTTCTCTTCAATTATTAATCACGATGGATGTATTGGTAAGGTTCTTAATATAACCCCATAATTATTTATTACACATAAAATGGAATATCAGAGAGGATATCTTAATTAAGAGTGAAATGGAGAGGATCACTTACATTAAGTCTGATGGTGTACTTCGCTTGAACATAATGAACCAAATAATCAAATTATGTTCATTAATAATAATTATTGAACCTATTATATATTTAAATGATTTATTATAACCCTTTTTAATATCATTCATGAGCATTTTTATTGGTTATGAGATTCAATTTCATTATTGGGTATGTTTTCTTACTTGGTTTTGAGGATCATTTCAATTATATTCATGTTTGGATAAACATGTAAGATGAATGTGGTTTCCCAGAATTGGAGTTGTATGATATTAGTTAAAGTATAGTATTTTACATGTTTATAAAAATTCATTCAGTTATTAGGATTGAAGATGAATTATTATATAAAACCACAAAGATAAGCGTTTGTTCTAATCAGTGTGATTGATTAAAATGAACTTGTTTTGATTTATAACGTAATAATATTTTTACAAAAGGATTATAGAACCATAACTAGGATATAGAAAAATCTCGTTCAACCATAGCACAAATGGTTTTCTGACCAAAATTAATGATGATCGTAGAAACTTATAATTTTTTTTCCTTGAATGTGGAAAATTAACAAATCTCAAATGGTGCATTCATTTATTACAAAATAAAAGGTGGGGAATGGAGATATGATAAATGAATTATCCAATTAGCATAACATAATCCCATTAAATGTATACTACTAGAGTTATCATCCCATTTGGGTGAATGGATGTGAGGATAGAAACATGAAACGAAAAGAAAATAAAAGAAATTAAATAATGGGAAAGATTAATTTACCTCTTGAGTCTTCATGATTTGAGAACCTCTTAAGGTTAGAGGATTGGATATTTTGAAGAAACTAAGGGAAATTTGACATGGGGGAGGAGATTTAGAAGATATTTGGGTAGAATATTGTCAAGACACAATTCTTGAGAGGAGTAAAGAGAAGAGAGAGTTAGGGGGTGTTTTTATACTGGAGGAGAGGAGGGTTTTCATAATTTTATAATCATTAGTGTATTAATTTACCTCAAGACTGACAATAGTGATGATTCCATGACCCAGAATAGTAATAAATTCATGTGAGTCTAAACTAATGTCCATTTACATCATCCATGAATCAAGCATGATGCATAAATTCTGGTTTTATTATTTAATGTGAATAATCATATTTTACTATTCATAAAAAATCAATAATTTCAAAATAATCTCATAAATTCATTGTAAGAGTTTTTCAACGTGTATAATCCTGAAATGATGTACATTTTTCAAAAATAGTATTATAAATATGATTAATTTAATATTTAATATAAATAATCACGTATTATTTAAAATCACTTTTAAAACATTCATTCACTTATTCTAAAATATAGGTACATCATATAATCAATTGAATCTTATTTATACACTATCATAATTATGTTTACTATTCATTAGGGTATATCACTATTCATAAAAGTATGTTACTATTCATAAAGGTTTGTAACTATTCACAAAAATAATTATATTTTCCATATCAGACTCCAAATAACATACTGATCGTAACTGTGTATGTCCGATTTTCAAAATCCCCAACAAAGAAGTGACTAACGTATGAGTGATGGTCACAATTCACATATTAGTTCAGTATGATGTGATTTAATGTGGTTATTTGAAATGTTCATAAGAAATGAATTTCCATTTATAAAACATTGGGTTATTACATTCTTTCCCCTTATGAAATTTCACCATCAAAATTTCATTTTACAATCTATGCAATAAAAATTTTGGAGTACTTTTCATTCATTGCTTCTTATAGTTCCCAGGTTGCTTCTTAGTACTTATAGTTTTTTCATTGTTCCATAACCATGTCAGTAGTCTTGCTACGTAGAACATTATCTCTATGATCCAAGATCATTACTGGATGCTCCATGTAATAAATACCATCCTCCATCTATTCCACCTCTAAAATGAGTACATGTGAAGTTTTTGGTATGTACTTCCTTAACAGAGATACATGAAAGACATCATTTATATTGTCCATGGTAGGTGGAAGTGATAGTTGATATGAGACAACTCTCATGAGATCAAGGATCACGAAGGGGATGATATACCTGGCACATAACATTCCATTCTTCCCAATCCACATGAACTTCATCCATTGAGATATACAAAGAAATACGTTATCTCCAACAGTGAACTCAAGGTCTCATTGACAATTGTCTACATAAATCTTCTATCAACATTAGGCAACCTTGATATGATGATGAATGGTTATATCCTAATCCACCATTACATCAACAGTTTCTTGTCTTACCAGCTTACACTAACCGACTTCATCCCAACACGCAGGTGGTTGGCACCTTTTCCCATAAAGGGATTTATAATGTTCCAATTGGTTGCTCGTGTAGAAACTATTATTGTAGGATAATTCAAAAAGTGGAATATGTTGGTCCTATATTTATTTTAATTCTATTGATGATTTTCTCAATATATCTTCTAATGGTTAAATAGTTTTCTCAGATTGGCCATCAATTTGTGGATGATAGGTTGTACTGATGATCAGTTCATTGATTAGAGCATATTGTAGACTTTTCTAGAACATCGAGGTGAATCATGGATCATAGTCAGATACAATACACAACATCACTCCATTCATCCTTAACACCACATTGATATATATCCGTTTATTTTGACCCAACGTGAAGTCCACTCTAATCATAATAAAGTGATATGTCTTTGTATGACTATCCCCAATAACCCATATAGAATTTTTTCCTCTTGATGTCCTTGGAAGTCCAATTACAAAATCAATGGTAATGTTCTCCCACTTCCAAGTTGGTATTGGTTGTGGTTGCATAATTCCCTTACAATTTTTCCTCCCAGCCCTTCTTGCTGACCTATCAGGCTCATTGATGTATATTTGGGAATCACCCTTTTTATATTGTCGAAAATAAATTTCACTCAGAGATATCGATGCATCATTGTGCTCCCTGTGTAGATACATAAGGTATATCAATGAGCGTCATTCAAAATATCATTCATTATCTCTAGATGGGATGGTACGGATAATCCTGACCCAAATCATACAACATAGACTTCATCAATTTTGAAATTATAGAATTTCCCATTTTAGATAGCTAACACCCATTTCTAAATTTACACATTTTTTCTTAGAGAATAATTTAATATCTCCACAAGGAATCATTGAGAAATCATTTCAGAAAGAATTTATTATGTTCCTCCCTTAATGATTCCCATGTCCATCATCTAGAAATCAATGAAGTTTAGATATTTTTCAATTTTCATCAATGATAAAGATGAATGATCCTTTCTATATAGAGCATCCACCAGGTTATTTTCCATATCAAGATGGTAGTGAATGGAGTTGTCATAATACATGATGAGATCTATCCAAAATCACTAGTTCATATTTAGCTATTGTTGTGTGAATAAATTTTTGAGATTCTTGTGGTAAGTATATATATCACACTTCTCTCCATCGAGATAATATCACTTGAATTTTAATGCAAAGATCATAGCTGACAACCCAAGATCATGCGTTTGATAGTTTTGCTTATAGATTTTCTGCTAACTTGGGGAGTTGGCTATCGATTTTTCATTTTTTTCATATATTAAACCAAAGAGATAACTATATTATTTTCTTGAACATCATTCCCATAAACTCCAACATTATATACAATACTCATTGAATTTTTTCCAAATGGTACAAAATCATTTCAGGTGGGGAAACATTGTTGTTATATAACATAAAATATATACTAATAGGACATGAATTAAAATACATTATGACATAAACTACATTTAAGTACTGGTTAAAAGTCATTTATTCATCATTATCCACAATACCACATGACCTTCATTTCTCCCTTGATCATGGAGATTAATTATTGTCATCATGCTTCTTTTCACCTGCAACAGAGCATCATGTTGGATTAGGTTCAAACTCTCCACATTTTTGACATTGAACTATGTATGATTCCATAGATGGAACTTTTTTTACATTCATCAAATTATTAATTTTGTCAAGTCAATGGGCTACTTTGTGATCAATCTATCCATGCATAAAAAATCTTTGATACACTTTGTGACATTCCCCATGGTGCCTCATTCCACACATGTTCCATATCAGAAATTGGGTCTTCATTCCCTTATCAACTTTAACAGATGATCCTTTATGATAGTAAATCATCCTCTTCCTTGAATCCTTTGGTAATTCAACCATGTACCAATTGATTATATTGATTTTTGTTATCTGGTTTTTCTTAATCATGATATGTCCTTACTGAGCTCACATTTGACTAGGGATCTCTTTTGGGCAGTCATCACATTGCCCTTCAAATCGGTTTCTTAAATAATCCATACTATTACTAGCCATTCTCTAGAATAAATGATATTTTTGGATGAGTATGACAAATGGTGAAATCAATGACATTATAGGGATAACATACAAATTACACATATCTCCTTAACTTATGTGTTTCTTGGGCTTAATAAATTTAATTCATGATCTATCTTCTAACATATATTCTTATGGGGACCTTTTTGTTCCCTTAATAATGGTTCTTATTAATCCTATGAATTTACCAAATCATATCCCCCAGAAGTTTCAAAATAAGAGTGTATCAAGGCACATTGTTGTGTACTAGGATATCCTAGGTCAAGCATGAAACTCCATGTCAGTGTTTTCTATCCTAGGTACAACTGTAATAGAGCTACCTCTACCTGTTTGTATCTAGAAATGGTTGTATATGCCTGATAAAACATTAACTATATGCTTACCAAAACATTGGGGTGTTTCCTTTTACTTGGTATAATCTGTTTGGTTCTCTCTATGGAGATCTATTTCTAATCAACAAAAATAACTAGACCATCCTCTAATTCGAATTGTAGAAACCCTATCCATTTTCACATAACATTACATGATTTAAATTATTATCATACCTCATTGTACATGTGACTCCACGAACATATTTCCTATGTAATAAAAATATGGTAGGTTTTTACTTGATTTATTTTTCATAGTGGCCAAGACTATAATTTCAAATAAAGAAAAGACTTTCTTTAATCAATGAAACACTAAAAATATTCACATTAAAACAAAACAAAAAAACCCTCACTTCACAATGATACCAACTAATAGACCAATTAATATCACAGGGAGTCCACCAAATACAACACATATCCCAAATAAATAGTTTGGGTCCTTCTGAATAGTCATGATGAACATCAGTATAGCTATAACCAAATTGACCATACTGAGCATCAGATGAATGATGAGAACCAACATCCCAAAGTTGATATGAAGTTAGAACACCATAATTCATTTTCTTAAGAGGCCTTAAAGAAAAGTCGACAGTTTCTGACTTTGGGTGATTGTGGAGAAACTAAGGGCTATAAGACCTTATATATATTGGGTATTCTAGTAGTTTAATTTAAGGTATCTAGGTGTAATTCGTTATCCATGTGTTTATAGTGAGAGTTAAAGATATAAATAAAAATATTTTTATAATAATAACATTTTATATATTTTATATGGATAATTATTTAATGTTTAAAATCTATTTGAAACAAAAATTTTTTGTTTTAAATGAAATACCATGATAATTAGTATCTTTATACTACATAGTTTTGGTACAAAGATACTTATTTTTGAGTTGGAAATCATACTTTGGGAAAATGAAATTAATGACTATGGTTGTATTTAGTGTTTTACCTTTACATAGTAAATGAGTTATCAAATATGTTTCAATTTTTTAATAATGTTCCCTTACAATTTTTACATCCTTCAATGGATAAAAACAATGTTTTTGTTAAATGCATGTTTGTATTATAAATATAAAACTAGTGAAGATTGTTTTATAAATATATTAAACCTTGATTTATATCCTTGATGTTTTGAATCACAAATATTTATAAACTATTAAAAGTTTTTTTTTAGGATTTTGATTAACCATGATAGTTAAATTATATTATTTGTTTATAAACATAATAAATTTATATTGTATAATGAAAATGAGTCTTACATTGCTTAAAAAATGGTTGAGTACCCCACCCAGAGGAGGGAAAACTAGTAGGCCAAGAAAATCAAGGCCTTGGTTGGCTTCTCACACACATCCCATGGTAAATTCCCCCAAGATATCCACCCAAGGTGAATGATAAGTAACATGTGAAGGTATTCATAGTCTGGACCAAATGCACACGAGTGTGTGGGTGTGCATGTGTCTGTAAGGGTTCCAGGGCGTTCCACTATGCAGGGCCTCACGATGGTAGGGGTGGGTGCTGAAGCATGCCAGCAGAATCCTGGTACCAGGTGGTACCAGGGGAAGGGGGAATTCTAAGCTCATTTAGAGATCCCTAGGCTTATTAATACGAAGTTTACGTCATTTCATTTCGATGTGGGATGACTTTTTTTCAGCAGGAAATAGATATAGACCATATGATCACGTCGCTTGAGATCTGAACCATCTGATCAATTCGGCCATCAAATCCTTGCAGTCCCAGTTTTACCCTCTGCATTTTATCAACAATACGATACAATCTGGATCAAATGTAATACGGTCAATCCATTTTAAAATCCTGGGCGCATCTTATCCATCTGATCGAGACGAGGATTGATCTCGACAACTCATCTCTTTTAAAAACATGCCTACCAAACTTAACTGCTGGATCGTTTTTGGTATAGTCCTGGTAGTTTATTCAATTCTACACTAATCCCATCAAAATCTTCTTCTTTATCATATGTATTCTCCACTAGTAGCTCTTCCTACTATCTTCTTTCGGTTTTTTCCGCATCTTTGACCTGGGTTGGCCCCTCCTTCCTTCTCATTTTTCTCAAGACCAAGTTCATCATTCTTTTGTAAAACCTATCTACCTTGGTTTTCCATACATGATGCACATAAAATAATATATATATTTTTATATGTACAATTCCTTTTAACCTCAAATCGAACATGTTTTCTTCCTCTCCAGCGCCTCCATCATGCTTCTCTAGACCTCTTCTCCCTCATCGAGCAATGTATGGGGCCTAGGATTTCCTTTCATTGTTTTGTTTTGTATATTGTTTTTGTGTTTATATATATATAAACATGTATATATATTTATATATATGGTTGTTCTTATAACATCATGATTTTATTATGTGATTTTAAAATTATGATTTCCTGTTTTTGAAAAAAAAATCATATAATTCACAATGGGGTTTTATGTTTGTACCTAAATTTGGTTCCACAACATATATAAATATATTTATATATGTGTTCCTAATAAAACCATATCGATTATTTCACTTATGAAAGAATATCTCTGAATCTTAATGGAATACTTAATGAACATAAACCATGATAGGTTTATAGGTGTAATAAGTGGATTGAATTATAAATAAACAAGTATTTTTACATATAGATATTAATATATATGTATATAAGAAACAATATACTAGATTTTAGTATTGAAATGTTAAAGTTGAAATTTTCCTAAAGTTGTGTTTCCAATGCACATAAATTAATTGTTGGGTTCTAATGATATGATGAAACACCATTAAGTACGTATGAAGGTATATAAAAAATTATTTTCTATGTATTTAATATGGGATCAGATTTTGAGTTCTAAATGGATTTATAAAATTTATAACCAGTATTTTGAAGTGTGTTTAGTTAATTATATATTCAATACCTCACATAAAATAATTAATTTATCTTTAAACTGGTTATTCTTTAATCCCATGATGAATTGTCACTATGTTTGTTTTTGTTTATTCAAGTTTATGATTTAGCCAGTTTTTCAGTCTCACTAATCACCACAACTTTTAAATACAAATGATAACTATCTTAAATTAAAAATATTTATTATAGAATATAATATGGGTATTTTTATAACAAGGATTTTATAATTTAAGGGTTATGATTTTATGTGAAAAAACCTTTATTTTATATGAATTAGTTATCATCACATGTGTTCTAATCTCCCTAATATACTTTTCATTTTTTAAATTTCCATGAAGTTGTTAGTATTAAGACTTAGATGCATGTTTCAATGTATATATATATATCTGAAAATTATAATGAATATAATTAAAATATTAAGACCATTTATGGATTAAGGAACTAAATTATTTAATGTGGTATGGGTTACATTGTATTATATAAAATGTCACATTAAATTTTTCATATAGTATATGAAACATTGAATAATAAGTAAGGAGTAATTTAATAAATCGATATGGTATGAAGTGCATTGATTTAATGAAATGAAGAACGAATTGGAATTAATATGTTATGGGTGGGGTCCACTATAGCCCATTGGGGAATCAATAGGTCTCATGAGACAAAGATATGTGGAATTGGAAAAGACCATATCTAATTATGGTTTATGGTTTTGACATATGCCTTAATCAATTTAGACATCGTGGATAAGGCCATAAAAATGTTTAATAATGTCTGGAATATGAACTCTCCTCATTATGGTTATATTGATTAATTAACCAAGATGATATTCTACTATTATAATATACATGGTTAAGAGCTTGTACCTATGAGTATCAGAAGAAGTTAATGCTTAGGGAATAATGTTTATTCAACACTCAAAGATTTATAGTCCAATTTATGATTTACAATTATTAATGGTCGAAATTAATGTTATTATCTTATGCACTACTCAGATCATGTATTAAATTAATTTATAAATTCTATACTTTCAGTTTTTCATGTCACACTTATTATAGTGATAATAACTCTTTCTTTATATGTTGCACACCATATATTTTGTTTATGCATGATTATAATTGAAACATGATTCATTGTTACCCTGTTATTATTCCATGAAATGTTCACTAGTAATTAATGGAGAAAATTTAATGTTATGATTCATTTATTTCAACATTACATACGAAAATATTTTAGGAATAATTTTAAAGGGATAATTTTAAAATGTATTAGTTGAAATACTACTTTATTTTAAAAAAACCACTTACTAGGAATTCTTATTCTCACCCTACATTTAAATTAAATTTTACAGGTTTAGTAGATTTTAGTAACACCGCTTCGTGGCATCTTGGTGGAGACTCTTTTCCCTTTTAGTTTTAAAAGATGGTAACATTGTATCTGGTTTTCTAGAGTCTACACTGAAAACATCCTCTCTTGTGGAACATGATGTGTTATTCTTCTGATTCTAATTTATAAAAACTAATTACACACCATGTTTTACTAAAACCCCACTGGCTCTGGGGTAGTCTGGGGCTAGGGCGTGACAGTTGGTATCAAAGAATTGGTTTAGAAAACACTAAAAAATTAGAACAACATTAAATACTATTTTATGTACAAATAAGTATTTTTTTTCTTGAAATTTTTAGTTTGAAGACAAATTAAGCCTGAAAACTCTTCCCAAGAAAGTATTAAAAACTATAGTTGGAAAATAATGTTTAGAAGGCTAGGAGGATTTTGAAAAGCATCGTTTTTTTTGAAAAAACCATTATCGTATATCAAATTCCCCTCGTGTACTCCATCTTCACTGAGCATGAGACTTCGACTATTTTCATATGATGAATTCCCAATTCCCATTGTATGGAAAGAAGGGAAAATATATTGAAGGATTTTTTAAATTATTTACCCTATGTGGGAATGATTCATCTTGAGATGACTTCCACAAGGCTGCCCAGGAGGGTAACCCCCATGTAGTGTACTTTTGTCAAATCTTGACCTATAGTCTCTGTCGTCACGATAAGGACATTGAACATTTTGGGGATGAGTCTTCTGGTTGGTTTTTTTTGAATTCATGTTCATACTAATGTTGCAAATCATGATAAAAATCATGATTCTCTCACACAGAACATTAGATGTCATCATGCGGTTGATCCTAGTTTCCTACTTTCAATCTGGAAAAAAGAGATTGAAGAATTTGGAACCAGTTTTGGGATCTACTTGACTGTGAACTAGGAAAATAACCAACATAATAAGAACTTATGAAGAGATATTTTAGAGAATTTAAGGATATACATATCTTGTAAATGTGAACCATGTAAAAATATTAATGTTATATTTTATGTTTTTGTACTATAACATTATTTTACAAAATAACATCACTATTTTTATATGGTCATTCCTTACTGTCTAAAACTTGTCTCTTCTTATTTTCAGGAGGAATACATTGGTTCAAGAACCAACCTCTTATCACATCTTACCAAACTAATAGATATTATAATTGTATAGACATGTTCAGAAGAATACTAGCCATGTGCAAACTTTTTTCTATCTTCAAAACAACTCCATCAGGTGTCAAACCGCCCAAACAACCTCAGTCTCTACCAAGGTTGAACATTTTTCTATTACCATATTTCAAATAAACAACTTTCTGAATATAGGATAAGAGGAGAGTATCAGGAATTTATTTTTCTATGTTCACTATGGCTGATAACTAATGAGACATAGGTAAATTCCTAGAAGCTTCCTTTGAGGGTGCCAAAAAAGAAGCCTAACAGTTCTTGGTCCTGAGTATTAATATGTATAAGGAACCATAAGACATCAATATTTTCATGCACGATATAGTTTGAGGTGTTTATAAGAAAAGATTCCACTTTGAAATCTCCAACCTACACACCTCTTGTGACTCTCTGAGGAAGGATGAGTTCATTATGCCTAAGATTGACCCTAATTGTACACAGTGAATTATGAACAAGAAAAACAAGGAGATGAATACTACCATATGAATCCACCTAAGTTATTCAGTACCCTACCCTTGGTGGTGGTCCCGGGGAAGGGACCTTGGGACTGATGTATGTATGGTGTTGCAGGTGAATGTGTGTGAGTATTTTATAACTAAAAGGATGCAATTGTTTAAAGGGCAGGGGATATTGTGACGCCCCAATCATATTTCCCATGTAATAAAAATATTATATGGTTTTACATTATTTAATTTCCATACATTACAAAACTATTCATGACTATAAACATAAGAAATAATTTATTCAACGAAACACTAAAAATTATTACATTACAACAAAACCAAATAACCTCACTAAAATAGGATAACTTATAACATGCTTATTTAAATCACATGGAGACCACCAAATACAAAAAAAACCCACGAAAAGAGTGGGGGTCCACCAGATCCATCACGACGAAAATCAGTATAGACAGGACCACACAATCTATACTGAGCATTAGGGGAATACTGAGCACCATCTTCTCCAAATTGATTTGATGTTGGAGAACCTTAATTCATGTTTTTAAGGACTTTATGTAAATTTTATTGTTTGCACCATTAGGTGATCATTGAGTCTCAAAACTGCTATAACACCATATAGTTGTTGGGTATTCTAGTGGTTTTATTTAAGGATTCTAGGTATAATGAGTTTTCCATGTGTTTAAAGTGTGCATTGATGTTATAATTATAAACATGTTTGTGATAATCTATTTTCATATATATTAGATGGATAATTATTTATTGTTTAAAATAGTTTTGAAACATAAAACATGTGTTTTAAAATAAATACCAAGAGATGTATATACATTATACTACATTGTTTTGGTACAAAGAAAAGTATTTTTGAGTTTCAAATCATACATTGTAAAAATTAGTATAACGACTATTGTTGTAAATATTATTTTAATATTACTTAGTAATTTAGGTACTAGCGTGTTTCAAAGGATTCAGATTGTTACCATGAATTATTTTCTTCCATGAATTAATGAAAACAATGTTTTAATAAAAATTATTTTTGTATTTTAAATATAATAAATGTTGGGATTTCTATTACGATTCACTAAACATTGATGTCTATCCGTGATGTTTTGAAACTCAAATGATTATAAACTAATAAAAAGATTGTTTTTTGTATTTTATTTATCCATGATAGGGAAATTATATTCTTTTTTAAAAAAAAATAATATATTTAGAGTATAAAAAATGACTTTTACTTTTCTTAATAAATGGGTTAGCTTCCAACCTAGCCACAAGAAAACTAGTAGGACAAGTAACTCTAGGCCTTGGTGGTAATATCAATCGAAATCCCTAGAAAATGGCCCAGGTCTATGAACACATGGTGCGTGCTATGTCACGTGCACAAATATGCATAGTTTGGCACAAACGCGAATGTGAATGCATGTGTAAGGGTTCCAAAGTGCGCCATCAGGCGGGGCGACATGATAGCAGGGGTTGGCCCAGAAGTGCGCCAACAGAATCCCATTACGGGGTGGTACTGGGGAAGGGTAGGTGGAATTTTGAAATCATGTTGAGATAACTAGTCTTATAAATCCAAATTTTTAGTCATTTCATTTCAATGTGGGATTCCTTTTTTCAGTAGTTAATATATCTGTATCATCTGATCTCCCCACGCAAGATCTGTGTAGTTTGTTCGGTTCAACCATTCATTCCTCATAGCCATTGTTTTTCCCTGTGCATTTTATAAAATATCTCATCCAATCAGGATCTAACCATGTCCATTCAAGACATTTCAAAATCAGCGTCGTTCAATATTTTTCTAATCGAGTTGAGGATTATTCTTGACCGACCATCTCTTTTAAAAACCCACGGGCGCACCTCATCCATAGGATGGTATTTCAGTTTAATCCTGACTCTTCATTCATTTATGAATTCACCATATCACATTCTTATTCTTCCTCATACGTCCACCGCAGAAATAGCTCCTTTTTCACTCTTTTATTCTTTTTTCAACACATGTGACCTCGGGTAGCCCATCCATCCTTATCGTTTTCCACATGACTGAGTGCACCCGTATTTTTCTAATCCGAGGTGCCCCAAGTTTTTTTCCAGTTTTCCCTTAAAATGATATATATACAGATTATATGTGTAATTCAATTTTCACTTGAATCTTATTGGCGCTCTTCCTCTCTAGTTCCTCTGTCGAGCTTCTCTTGACCTCTTCTCAATCTTCAAACATGGTAAGGGACCTAATATTTCCTTGATTTGTTTTTTTTATAGATCTTATATGTATATACATATAAATATGTATATATATATATACACATATATGCAGTTGATCATATAACATCCTTATTTTGTTGAATGGTATTATAAAAATGATTTCCGTTTTTTGAAAAATGTTTCTATCATAGAATTCGCAATGGGGTTTTATGTTTGTACCTAAATTTGTATTCACAAGATATATACACATATTTAAATATGTTTTCCTAATAAAACTATATCTACTAGATTATTTATGAATGTATAATTCGTATTATAAATGGAATACATAATGAACATAATCAATGATAGGTTTATAGGGGGAGTATGTTGATGGAGTTATACATAAAAAAGTATTTTTACATATAAATATAGATATATATGTATTTATGAAACAATACCCTCAGTTTTACAATGTGAGTTTTAATTTTGAACTTCAGATTAAATCATGAATGGGGTTATTAAGAGTTGATGAAACACCCTTATGTACGCACTATTATATATATATATATTCTTATAGTATATTTTATATGGGATAAATTTATGAGATCAAAATGTATTGAAAAAATTTATAACATGTATTTTGATGTGTGGTAAGACAATTATACATTAAATACCTCACATAAAATAATCTGTTTACATTCAAACTGGTTATGTTTTCAACCCAGGATGAATTGTCATTGTGTATGTTTTTGTTTATTTATGTTTATGATTTATCCCATTTTCCATTATCATTTATAAAAAAATGTTTTGAATACTAATGATAACTATCTTAAATTCAAATTATGCATTATGGAATATTATTTTGTTTACTTTCATAACAATGATTTTAGAATTAAATGGTTACCATTTTATATGGGAAAAAATCTATTTTATGTTCATTAGTTATCATCACTTGTGTTATAATATGCCTACCATAATTATCATTTATTAAATTTCCATGCAGTTTTTAGTTTTGACACATAAGAGTATGTTTCACTATATATATAGAAATTATAAGGAATTTGATTAAGTTGTTTTGACCATTAATTGATGAAGGAACTATATTATTTAATGTGGTATGGTACCCTTTGAATAATATGAAAGTAGAAATTATATATTTCAAGTAATAAGCATCACATTGAATAATAAGCAAGAAATAATTTATTAAATAAAAGTGGTATTAAGAACATTTATTTATCTAAATGAGGAATGTATTTGACTAAGTATGTGATGGGTGGGGCCCTCTATAGACCCTTAGTGGATTGGTTGGTCTCATGAGACAAATAGATGTGGAATTGGCTTAGGCGTTTCCCAATTATGATTTATTGGTGTGGCCTAGACATTGATCATTTTAGATGTCTTGGAAAAGGCCTTGATTTAATGTTTTAGAATCTTTGGAGTATTAACTTACCTCATTATTTATATGATAATTAATTCACCATGTGGATATTCGACTTGCAGAATATACTTGGTTAAGAGCCTGCACTTATGAGTATCAGAAAAAGTAATGCTTATGGAATGATTTTTCTTCAGAAATATATGATTTATCAGAAAATTTAGGTTTCAAAGTTAGTAAGGGATGAAATTAATGTCATTATCTAATGAAAAACTCTAATAATGTATTACATTCATTGGTATATTTTTTACTTGGACATTTACTTATCACACTTATTATTGTTAGAAAAACTCTTGATTTATTTTCTTCACACCATATATTTTATTTAATCATGCATTGTATTGAAACATGTTTCATTTTAACCTTGATAACATTCCATGAAATGTTCACTTTTAATTCATGGAAAAATGAAATGATATGAATCAAGTATTTTGGATTTCCTTTCGAAAATGTTGTATGACTATTTTAAAGGAATATTTTCAAATGGATTCAATTGAAATAAAATTTTATTTTAAAGAACCCCATTACTGGGAATTCATATGCTCACCATACATTCAATATAAATATTACAGTTTTTCTAGATTTAATTTAAACTTCTTGGTGGAATATTTGTGGAGATTCTTTTCTCTTTCAGTTTTGAAGGATTGTAGCATTTGTATCTATTTTTTCAGAATATAAACTGAAAGGATCCCCTAAAGTGGAATATTATGTTTAATTCTTGAACATATGTATTAAAAAAAATTAAACACCATGTTTTCTTGAAACCGAACTTTCTCTGAGGAAGTATGGGGCAGAGCAGTGACAATATAATACTAGGATCATTAAGTGTATTGTATTGGAAGACTAGGTACGTAAAATATAAATTATATATCTAAAAAACACCTATTTATTTAATTTTCATTTAGAATTCCTAACATCTATTGAATCCTTTCATATGAATAGAGTACAATGGGGAACACCAGAATAATGGGTTGAGATAAAAACCCTAGTATGGTAATGAACATGAGGATACAACTTATGCACTTGAGTTAGGGTCATGACATAATCATATCAAAAGAATAGAACATATGAAATCATATCACATAAGCATGGGATCATATAAACATGGAATAATATAAATGTGTAAGAAACATAAAAAATTCCTTTATTACAAGTATATGCTAACAACCAATCCCATTTCCCATAGTTTTACATGTCAGGGATGACTTCCATTCTTATTTCTCATATTAGTACGGGTCCTGGCTAACTTCCAATCTTGTTTCCAATAATAGTTCGGGTCTAAGAAAACTGTCAATCCAATTTAACATCGCATATCCTTAGAAATAACTTTTACCAAGGAATTAGAGTACTATCTGGGTGCACCCATCTCAAAAATTTAATGAATATTCTTTCCACATAAATAATCATACATAATCAATCTTACAGAAAACAAGGGTACCCATGTAAAGAATTGGGTACCACAATCATGACATAACGCATAACCATTGGGCATATCATGAAGGTGTCCATGAAATAAAGGGATTATGTCATACAAGGATGATCATAAACTAAAATATTTATATAACCTGGTATGTGATTCCAAGAATAAGTGAAAACATATGTGAAATGTATTTGAGAAACATTATCATTAAAACTTTTTTGTTCGGTTTTAAGGAAAATATTATAGAGATTTTAAATTAGAAAATATGAAAAATCTATTAAATTAAACAATAATTTATCAAAGAAATATTTCATAATAAAATGAATGATTTTATAATGAAATTGTTTTATTAAAATAGAGGATAGAGTGCACCAAAAATTGTGTACGAATTTGGGAAGTTCCCTTAATACAGGGTTTTATATCAAATGGTTCTATGAAGGGAATTTTTTTAAAACTTGTATATCCCCAAAATGAAGTGATGAAAGGTTCCTCATAAATGAATTTTTTAAAACTAAAAAACACATAGAATATGTACATAAATATCAAAAAAAAGATCATTTTGATATAAAGATGGATAAGGCAACCCGAATGTTCAATGAATGGTCGAGTAGAATTCGTTAGGGTTTATCGGCATGGGGTCTGCTGTTCCTAAGAGGGCATGATGATAGTGAAAAGGTGTTTATTATCACATATAAATCATGATTTATGTATGTATAAGGTGTGTAGTCACACCCCAGAATTACGCATTACACATAAAATGGCATAGCATGGAGGACATTATGATTAAGAGAGAAATTGAGATAATCCCTTACCATATATATGATGGTAATCTATTCTTGAACATAATGACCCTAACAACCAATTTAGATTCATTAATTAGAAATTAAATAACCTATTCTATATGTAAATGATTTATCATAACACTTTTTATGATCATTTATGATCATTTTTGTTGGTTTTGAGATTTATTTTCATTATTCGGGTATGTTTGCGTGCTTGGTTTTAATGATTAGTTCACTTATATTAATGTTTGTATAAACAAATAAGATGAAAGTTGTTGTCCCGAATTGGTGGTGTATGATATTATTGAAAATACATGAGATAAGAAGGTTATAAAAATTTATTTGGTTATTATAAGTGAATATGAATTGTTATTTAAGACCATTGAGGTAACTGTTTTGATTAATTAGTTGGTTTGATTACAATGGACAAGTTTTTATTTATAACATAATACAATTTTTACAAAAGGATTATAGAAACTTATCTAGGATATATAAAAATCTGGTTAAACCATATCACAAATGGTTTGATGACCAAAATTAATGTTGATAACAAAAATTTATAAAATATTGTCCTTAAATATGCTAAATTATCAAATCTAAAAGGGTTCTTCTATTTCATTCAAATAAAAGGTGGGGAATGGATATAAGATAAATAATTATCCAATTATCAAAATATCATTCATGTACATGTATGATACTAGATTTATCATACTATTTGGGTGAAGGGAGGTGAGGAAAGAAACATGAAAAAAAATTACATAGAAGAAATGGATGAATTGGAAAGATGAATTTACCTATTATGTCTACATCCATTAAGAACCACTTAAGGGGGACGGATTGGATATTTTAAAGATACTATGGGACATTGAATTTGGGGGAGTATCTTGGGGGATATTTGGGCAGTATATTGGCAAGGCACAAGGCTTTAGTGGAGCGTAGAGAAGAGCGAGAGGGGGGGGGGGGTTATAGTGGAGGAGAGGTGGGCTTTCATAATTTTTTAGTTATTTGTTTATTGGTTTAACTCAATACCAACAAGAGAAATGATTCCATTACCAATAATATCAATAAATGAATGTGATTTTGAGCCAATGGTCATTTACATCATCCATGACTCAAGAATGACGCATAAATTTAGGTTTGAGAATTTATTCTAAATTATGGTATTTTAATATTAATAAAAAACAAATATTTCGGGAAAATGTCAAAAATTTACCATAAAGATTTTTAAACATGTAGAATCCAAAAAATGAATTCCATTTTTCAATTTTTTTAATATTATTAAAATAATATTATATTAAACCATAATTTATTATTAAAAAACTAGTTTTAAAACATTAATTTACTTATTAAAAAATATAGGTACATCATAGATTCACATGAATCAGATATATATAATATCACATGTAATGTTACTATTCATTAGGGTATCTCACTATTCATAAGGGTATGATACTATTCATAAGGTTAGGTTACAATTCAACTAGAATTATATTTTCCTTATCAGACTCCATGTAGCACACTAATTGCTACAGTGTATATCAGATATTCGAAATTCTAGACATATAAGTGAAAAACTTATTTTTAAAGGTCATATAGAACATATTAGTTCATTATTTTATGACTTTATGTTGTTATATGAATTATTTATAAGAATTTAATTTCCATTGGTATAAAATTGTTTTGTTACAAGGATAAGGTGATGACATCCAAAATGAGACCCATCATCAGATGGGATATCAAGAAGTATATATGGTGATAATGCCAAACCAACTATCGAAAATAATGATAAAAATTTGTACTTGAATTAATTCCTAAAGGTGTCAAGAAAGTTGCAGATGAAATATCAGTAAGAACTATCTGATAAAGTTGATAAGGGAATGAAAACCAATTTCCTTTTTGAAACTACTATGGAAAGATGCAGCAAGGTAAATGTCACAAAGGGAGTGAGATATGTCTTAAGTGTGGAAATATGGGGCACAAAGTATCCAATTGTTATGAAAATATTAATAATGGTATAAATGGAAAGAATGTTATATATAAGGTATTGTACATAGTTTTATTTTATAAATGTCGATAAGAGTAAAATTATCCAATAATATGCTCTATTGCAATTGCCAAGAACCCAGATGAGCATCAATAATATCCAAGATCAAGGGAGCACTAAAGGTCATATACAAAGATGGATAATGTTGAATAAATTACATGAAACCACTTCATCAAATTATTTAATTTCATAATGTATTTAAATTCATTTCATAATAGTTTATCTTTCATGTTTTCTAATATAATTGAGTCCCCACATGAAATGATATTTAATCATTATGGAAAACTTATATGAGTATTTTGTAGAATGAAGATTTTTTTGGGAACTTTCATTATGAAAATATTTTAAGTCTACCTTTTGTGGAATATGAGGAAAAATATCAAGGTCATACTAACCTAAACAGTTGTTGAATCTAGTCAATGTTTTAAATTTATAATCCTACTAAATACTATATATGTGGAAAGTAGGATCGAACCCACATAGAAAGAAATTTTGACCACAAATCTTCTAATTTTTTTTAAGAGATCCCACTATTGTCAGTAGTGGGTTAAATTTCCAATTTTATATTTTTATCTTTTTTTAATATTATTTTCCAAGCAGTGAAGTGACATAATTGTACTGATCTTGAATCTAAAACAAGTTGAACTGAAAAATAGTTGAAAATAAAGCTGAAAAGTGATATAAAAACACTAATAAACGAACAATCAAGTAAAACACTCAGGAAAAAATTTCAATTCTACTGGTTTTGAAAACAATCCTTCTCATGATAGTTATTGGAACTAATACAACTAAAAATGTGATTTATTACCCTCTATAAGATATAAATCACTGAAGATGACAAGTCATGGAGTTCTCATCTCTTATATTGATCATCTTGAGAAAATTATAGTTTTAAAAAAATGACAGAAGGACCACTCCATAAGTTATGTAGTTTTTAATTCAATTTAATTGTTTACAAAAATTAAATCCCAATTAGACTCACCAAATGATTATGGAATTCTGAGATTATGTGAAAGTGGTATGTTTTAATTGAATGTAATCCAAACTGATGTTTCCAATCAATTCCGATCACATAAAAAATGATTATGAGATGAGGAAACAAAGATAAATAGTAGATTTGATTTTCAATAGTGAACTGAACAATTTAGCCTAAAAAAATTTCTATTATGTAAACCAACATCATTCAATAACAATGGATGAAAATAGAAAGAAAAGAGAGGAAGAAGACTCCCTCTAATATCTTGAATAGTTGCTGTTCCAGGCCCTCGGATATCTAGAGAATGGCTCTCTAAGTAGTGCTCCAAGGTTCACTCAAGGTTCTTGATCTACTTCCGAGTGAATGATCAAATTATCCCCCCTTCAAATTCTATTTTATCTTGGTTTTTATATCCTCCGTCGTTTACTGCATGTCACTGCATGTTTCTACCAACATTCTATGGTTCTTTAACCTTTGACTGCACACATGGGTTCTTTGGTGTCACGCACATTGCACTAGCTTTTACCATGTAACTAACTCCCAGTGAGTTAGTTGAGTGAACCTGAACGTATTTCTATATCTTGCATGAACCTTTATAGTAAATAACAAAATAAACATTTTAAAACACAAAAAATGTATTATTGTTATTTTTTAGTTTAATGTTATATAACATATTATGAAGTTTAGTTAATGATAATTAATAAACGTTTTAGTTGATAATTTTTATTTACATTTATATTATTTATTAAATTGATTATTTAATATTATTAAGATAAATTTTAGGTTTATAAAATATTTATCAATTTAATTAATTAAATTATTATATTCAATAATTTATGAAGTTTATGATTATGAACTATAATATAAAAATAATTAAACATCATAAGTATGATGAGTAATTAAATATTTTATAAATTAAATTGAATTATTATATTTAATAATTTTATTATTATAATTATATTTCTTTTATTAATTAAAATGTTAAACATATATAAATTTATTTAGAATTTTATAAAAATAATAAAAATAAATATTATAGTTTTAAACATATATTTATTTAATTATAATATTTTAATGTTTATTTAAATATTATTAATAATTATTTAATTATAATCTTAATAAAATATTAGTTTATTATTATTATTTCATATAAATTTATTTTTAAGTTAGTTTGTTATTTAGAATTTTTAATCTCATTTAACCCCCCCCCAAATCTCACTGAAACTCGAAGGGGGTGGGGGGGTTCGTCTCCTTTGAACAACGCTAGTGATGTGATGACTAATCCTCCTGGATCAGGCACCAGATTCAACTCCTCCTTCCAGTGCGTTCATGTTACCTCTCCAACCGATTCCCCTTCACCCTTTGGCACAACACGTCACGGTGACGTCTCTGCATGACTCCTCAAATGAAAAAAATAGTTTATTTGTTTTCTCCCTTCTTCGAAATCGGTTTTGTCTCCTCCTCCCTGAATTGGCATCGGCAAGGTGAATACATATGAGTGACTCAATGGATGGGGGTGTACATCTACTTCAACTGATGGGGGTTCATGTTCGTTTACAGATCAGGTTAAGGGTTACAATTAGGGTTTATTTGGTTCTCGAAATTGAAAATTGATTTGAGTTTGTAAAAATGTTAATTCAGTAGTGTTTGCAGTTGTCTCGCACAAGAACACGGTTTGTGATGTTTCAATGGAAGAGCTGCAGGGGTGGAGGTGTGAGTGTTGCAAGGCCGTGAGGAGAAGATAAAATAGTGGTAGAGAATCGGGAAGCGATGCTAATAAAAAATGGTGCCACTTCAGAAACAGGTGATGGACAACGATTGCAAGAGGTTGATGCACTATGATTTATAGTGGAACTGGTTCCAAGAAGTTGGGTGAAATCGGTTCGAAGGAGAAGGTGAGAACCGGTGGCACGGTGAATGAAATGGTGTGTGCTGACACAGTTCAAATATTTATGGTGTCAAGGGAAGTGGTGAGATAGTAAATGGAAGAAATGGTTCCAAATGTTATGGTGAGATAGATTGGAACTGGTGACACAAGAGATATGGTGAGACCGGGTCAAAAGGATACAATGCCACCGTGAATGAAATGATGGAAGAGGTTATGATACATCGTAAACCTGCAAGATATATAGTGAAAAATAAATTGAAACTAAAATAAAAATTGAACAAAATAATAACATAAAACCAATTATTAATTCAAAAATGAAATTTAGATTAGTTACAAACACTGATTAAATAATAATACCATTTAAACATATCTAAACATGTAACTATACTAAAAATTAAATTCAAAAACAATTAAATTATTGAAAGTTATTATAAAATTAAAACAATTATAAAACAGTGAATAATTATTTATAATAATAACTATGTAAAATTAATTTAGGGTAGACAGATAAGTATTATATTATTAATAAATTATGATAATTAATGTAATTTTATTCAAAATTCTTAATAGATGAAGTATGATTATATTCTTTTATTTTAATTAATGAATTATTATAAAACAACTAATATTTAGATTTTTATTATTAAATAAATTTATATCTAAAAAATAAATTACTAATATTTGGAAAAAATATTTCTGTGAAAAAGCATAATTAATTAATTCAATAATATATTAAAAATTAATAAATATGAAAATAGTAAGCACCAAACTAAATAAAAGTTATTAGACATTAAAATTAAAATAAAAAATAAATTGTCTATTTTAAATCTAAAAATGCATGATTAATTATAAAAATTGATTAGATAAAAAATTTAATAATAAAAATACATAAGTGTAATTATGTATCAAAAAGTGTTAAAATTAAAAATTAAATTCATAAAAAGTAATTAAAATGATGTGGAAAAAAATGAGTTTTAACGTCACATAAAATTCCCCCACACTTAGGCATTGTTTGTCCTCAACCAATCCCATGTAATATTATCTATGAAAACAAATGTATGATTTTAAAATTTTTAATAAAAATGTAACATATCCGGTAAATTGAAACAAAAGACAAAAACATGTCAATAGTATTTTAAAAAATGAAATTTTCAAAACAAGTCTTTGTTAAAACAAATACTCAAATGGTAATCAAAATAACTATGAATCATCGAGAAATGAAAATATCATGCCTCATATGTCGTACTACTTGGTGACTAACATCAATCAAGGCATTTGTCCAATGTTTGAGGGTGATAATAGGTAAATTCTCAGTGGAAGTATAGACATAACTAAAAGAACATTGCATTATGAGTCATCACTTAGGTTCTAAAAAAAATATTTTTTTTGTGAATCAGTCTAACAATACAAACTAAATGACTCCAATATAAACCAATTGATCCATTATTTATATATATTTCATCATTTGCCTCACCTTAATGAACTCATTTTTGACCCATGAAACTTTATTTAATTTTTACCACGAAATGTATCATTGTGCTTTGCACAGTGCAATTCACTTATTCAAAGTGTACAGAGGCCTTATAGTAAACAGAAACACACCCAAAATCTAGGGTCTTAGAGGCTCAACATGGGATCCCAGATGTCCAAATTACTCCAATTTCAAAATATTTCTTTGGAAACCATTTACATTGGATCATTAAGGTAATTACTTATGTAAATAATAAAACTGTGAATCCCATTGAATCAAAATCAAACTTCCAGTTGCAAGGATATGATCATAACTCCAGAAATATGAACCCCAATTCAATCTTCAAAGATTATTCCTAAACCAAGATATAAATTCAACCACTAAGAAAATATTACTCAGCAATAATCCACTCAGATTAATTTTAAACTCAATGCACAGATTAAGTACCAAAGATATATTATCCATAGGCAATACCAATTTGATAAAAAATGTAAATCCTAAAGATATGAATAATTTTGAAAACATTTAACAATTTTTTGACTAAAATTTTGAAGTTTTTAGTGTGAATTTATGGACATTCAATTAATCATAGTTTAGTATAGTCAAGAATTGACTACCCCCTCCACTAAACTTTAAACCCAACTTTTTTCAAAATGTTTACTTCTATACATGGAGAACAACAATTAATCAATTATGGTTCAAAAAACATTTCTATTTAGTTGATAGATGACATGTATAAAGGTAACGTTAATGTTAAATGATATTTTTTCTCACAATGAATATCTTATCAGCAGGTTCATTATAAAGTACATGCCTTAACATTTAATCCAGTGACAATGATTTTCAATAAATTTTCTATCAAGGCATGAAACTTGTGGGTGCACAATGGATCGTGTGTAAGCATGTTAAAAACTATGATTTATATGGATGTTAAATTCTTCATAAAATATTCATTATAATAATTACATCCCAATGTATATTAATTTAAAAAAAATCCATCTTATATGTACCCCCCACACTTAGATTCATGATGTAAGAGGATTTTAATAAGAATGAAATTCATTTTCCAGCACAATACACGCAAAGGTTTTTTTACCCAGGGACATACAATAGAATTTCATTATAATTAATGTATAATCATAAACATATGAAGAATTTTTATATTAGTATCAACACATGAAAAAAAAATACAGTTCAAGTCGTGCAACAGAATTTTCTGTTTAAAAAAAATAGCAAAAAATAGAGCATTATTTTCATGCAAGACAAGAAGGATATTTTTAAATGAATTAAGGAGTAGAGAAATAAATGCCGAAATAATGAGCCAAGTATAACCCTGAATATATTTTTCAAATTACCTCTAGTATGGGAATTTTACTCCTTAGATGACAGCAGCTGTAATATCTGAAAAATCACAAGGAAAGTAGAAGGAGACAAAAATTTCTATCAGAGACATATCTAACATAAGGAACTAAAGCATGAAACTATGGAACACAACACAATATAAAACTGAAAAGAATACAAGAGAATGTGTTTAATCCCATGAAAAACAGAATTTGAAGCCTTCAGTTAGACATTATTAAATCACAATTGTTTTATTTATTAACACAACAAAAACCATGGGTTTCCACCCATGCAGCACTAGATCTAAAGTCCCCATCCAGACTTCTTTTTTTCTAAATGATTCAATCCATGATCATTTAATGGTAATGAATTGATAACAGTGTGAACATCACTATTATCTAAATAATAAAGAACATGTACAACCAAAACATTCTAATATATAATACCAAACAATATTCTCTAATGTTATTTCAACAAAATAGTTGCTAATATAATATCTAGCCAATTTCGGCCTCTAGAGACGACATCATCAACTTTTAAAATGTTCCATAGCTTCCGAAAGAAATTAAAAAATTAATCAGTAATACTTACATGGATTCCCCCACACATAGAGGTTAGATCAAAAATAGAATTAGAATAAAAAACATCAGCAAGTTCTTCAGTATTTTCATCAAATCTTCCCAACACAGCTTGCACAAAAGACATCTCAGAAAACTCTTGGAAGAAGGAATCATAATCAGTTACCAACAGGTGGTTCCCAATGTCCAAAGATGACTCAATTGATGTAAATCATTCATGTTCAGTTTATAATTCATCACAAAACACATCAAATTGAGCAGAAAAAAAGGATCCCAGAAAATACACTCGATCATAATGGGCACAATATAATTTTCCATGAGGACTCAGCCCAAAATGTTCTACAACTTCATATAACCTTAAATAGAATACTTAATAAGAGAAAGTTTCAAAAATGCGTTGATATAGTTTTAGAAAATAATGTGACTCGCTATCTACAATGGGTTCTAGTGAACAATTTTTATTATCTAGAGGAAGGTGTGGGACAGGAATAGAAGCATGTAGAGAAGTTTCAATAGGATTGGGAACCATAATAAATGGGACCAAAAGATGAAAAGAACCATTCTCATATCAGACCTCAATTTTAAAACATTGATACTCAGCAACATATATCAAATCAGATCCAACCACATGTTGAGGCTTTTCAAGCACAAAAAATTCTTCCAAATCATCAATATCATAGAGAGTGAGTTTTCCCGTGGACAAATATATGACAACACCAACTGTAGCATTGAAATATCTCCCTATGATTATTGGGAATTTTTGCATCACACTCCACATCATGGATAATGACATCTCTGAGTAGTGTCAGTTTTCCTACACTTACTAATATGTCATCCACACTCCCTGAAGGGTGTGTGAGTCACTTATCTGCAAGTTGAAGATAAATAGATGTTGATTGAAAATTCCTCAGAACCAGCTTTATAAATAGGGATTAAGGAATAAGATTGATTCTTGATCCTATGTCACACAAACTATTAAGTTTCTCACTTGATCCTATTTTTCATTGAATAATAATTCTACGAGGGTCCTTCAATTTTGGAGGAAACTTCATTAACAAGATTTCAATACACTCTTCATTGAGATTAACTTTTTCCAACTTCTTCAAATCAATTTTATTTTTTATAAAACTTTTTTTAAAAGAAGCATATGAAGGGATTCTATCTATGGCTTCTGCACATGGAATGTTGATACTAATGTATCAAGTCCTTTTAAGAGTCTTCAAATAGTCAGGTTCACTAGTCTTCATCACTCTTTTAGGGAAGGGAATGGGAGGAGAATATTTTTTAAGAACATGTTTATTATTCCCCTTCTCTACAATTACATTGTTTTTATTTTCTTCTTTAATTAATTACCACATCATTTTCCACGATTCTTGAACTAGTTTAGATGTATGTTTATCATTATGTTCAGGTCTAAAGAAGCTATACAGATTCCCAGATTCTGCTTCAAGCAGATATTTCATTCCAGAATCAATTTTTTTCCAGTTTTAGTTTTCCCAGAGTGTTACATTACTTTTTAAGTTATAAATTTTAGTATGTGATTATTAGTTAGGGGAAATATTATTTTTTGTGACTATGTGTTCTTTCTAGGATAAATTTTGGCAATTTTGATGTAAAGACCCATAAAATTCAAGGGAAATTTTTTCTTAATTTTCATTGAAATTATTCAAGAGCGCGGTTTCTGACGGCACCTGATTCCGAGGCCCGGAGTGCCCAGAATCAATTTCCGAAGTTTGGCTCGGGTACGTTCAGTGAACAAACGAGCTGGTTTTCCTAACTTTTCATCCGGTGCTCGGAATTGAAATCCGAGGGCACCGATTAACTCGCAGCGCCGATATTCTCTTAAGGAGACCTTTTCCGAGGTTGCATATTTTTTGGGATGAGAGTTAGTTTTTGGGAGTTTAGAATAAGTTAAATAAAAATTGTGGATTACATATTTTTATTTAAACTTATTAGTTAACTTCTCTCAAAGGAAGTTAGGGGTGGGACCCTCACCCACTTAACCTCCCTTGAGAGGATTAAGTGTGGTGGGGCCCACAAGAACCCTAAACTTTTCATCTTCTCCCAATTCCCTTAACCCCTCTTTAAATGACATGAGTTATTTAATTTTGGAGTTATCCTTTTTGAATTTCAAACCTTTGAAATTCATTTGTTAAGTTTGTGAATAAAATATGCTCTTATTTTATTTTGTTGGGTTAGAACTCTTTAGCCATATTGAGAGCTTTTGAGAGCTTTTCTTCCTTCTTCAATCTTTGACGAAGAACGCTCAAGCCTGCCGAAGAACGCTCAAGCTCGGACGAAGAACGCTCAAGCTCCGACAAAGAACGCCGCTCCGCACTTCTTCGTCTTCCGTGTCAACGAAAGGGAACGCCGCTTCCTCCTCGGACTGCCTTCGTCGGCATATGAAGATTCACCAATGCCGTACCTCTTCGGACATACCTCTTCGTCATCAGATTTGACGAACGACTACCGCGACGCCCGACCTCCGCAACGTTGTCTTCTGCGGGACGTTGAAAAATCTTCGAACCTATACCCAAGGTAGGGGTTGTTGTTATTTGTCCTTGTTCGTGGTTCTTTCATGACTAACGTAAGGATTTTAAGTTGTGTTATCATTTAACGTGAGGGGGCAGGACCGCATGAACACGGCCGAACCCCCTCCATCGTTCTTGTTGATTTATCTTGCGGGTGGAAACAAGGTGGCGTGGTGCCATCGCACAACGTGGATAATCGTATGTTTATATTGTGTGGCACCGTCGCGCCACGCCGTGGAAGAATCATCAGGAACGCGACGCCGTCGCGCCACGTCAAGGGGAATCGGAGGCGCGGTGCCGTCGCACCGCGCCGGACGACGAACACAGCGGCCGGTTCCGGGCCGCGGCGGGACGAGAAGACCGGCGGCCGGGCCGCCGGCGTCGGAAGCCAGAAAGGGGACCGGATTTTCCGGTCCCGTTGGAGAAAACCGGCCGGCAGTTGGCTGGCCTGAAGGTCAAAAGGCAGGGGAAATAAATTCCCCCTGCCAGCTTAAACCCCCCCCCCTCATTTTATGAGGGGGGCGGTTTCCTTTGGGGGGGCATGCGGCCCCTCGGTTTAATCAAGCTGGCCCCCACGAGGGGGGCCATTTTCCAAAAGGGCGCGGCACATATGCCGCGCCGCCACTCCAAGAAGCGGGGGGCTTTGCCCCCCCCCCCCCCCCCCCCGCGCTGCCTCCGTGCGGCGCCAGGCCGCCGCGCCGCCAGGCTGCCGCGCCGCCGCGCCGCCAGGCCGCCGCGCCGCCGCGCCGCCAGGCCGCTGCGCCACCGCGCCGCCGGCCGGCCAGTCCGGGTCGGGTCGAGCCATTTCGGGTCGACCCGGTGCGGCCCGACCCAGGGGGGGTCGGGCCGGGTCGGCCAGGACCCGGACCCCCCGTTTCGAATCAGTTTCGGTCTTTTGGAGATAACTTGAGCCACAGACCTCCGATTGACGAACCGTCTGCGGCAACGCGATCCTTGGATCGAGACGGTCGTTTCGGTATATCGCACTCAATGTTTCGGAATACTTTGAGTTCGGCCGGGTTGGTTCGTTCACGAAACCAACCGGGCCTTCGGAGCGGAAACGCTCATATCTTGAGCGACGGACGTCCGATTGACCTGCCGTCAGCTTTGTTGTGTTCCTCTTAGTGAGACAGATCTTTTGGCATACTCCGCCTGAGGTTTGGACGCAGGTGGAGTACGGTCGGGTTGGTTTTGCCTTAAAAACCAACCGGGCCCCGGGGACAAAAATGCCAATAGCTCTCAGACCGGGCGTCCGATCGACGCGCCGTCTGTTGCGTTGAGTTCCTGTTGACGATACGGAACTTTTGGATACATCAACTCTGGAATTTGTGACAGTTGATGTATCCGCCTCTTGGCTCGTAGAGCGGACCCTCCGAACGAGCTTGTGTGTGCGGGAACCCTAGTGCTGGCTGCGACTGTTACTGTGACTACTACTGCTACTAATGCTACTGTGACTGCGACGACGACAGTACAGAGATCCTGTGTGGATTCGACGACGACGACTTCAGCACTCAGCGATCCTACGTGGATAAGTGCTACAGGTCCTGTGTGGGACCGATCCTGTGTGGGTCCGATCCTGTGTGGGTCTTTGCGTTCAGCGGTCCTGTGTGAACCAGCGCCTACAGGTCCTATGTGGGCCTGATCCTGTGTGGGTCTTTTGCGGGGGTTAGTTACCTATCGATCCTTCGTGGGTCCGACGACTTAGATGGATCAGTGATCATCTTTATCATCCTTTGATGATGTATACCTGTGTGAGATGAAACCTATTGCTTTCCTGTGTGGATTGTGTTGTGCAATCCTGTATGGATTACGTTTTGCTTTCCTGTGTGGAATATGTTTACTTTCCTGTGTGGACTGAGTTGTACATGGGCTCGGAGGTTGGAGCGTATTTGAAATAGATGACTTAGGTATATGTATGGGCATATACCTAAGCAGTGTCGGTTGTTACTTCGTGATTGTACCTTTCTTCATGGTTTATCCTTTGTGGATTTGAGAGACCTTCAAGGGTCTCGGGGTCCCTACTGAGTAGCTTATACTCACCCCTGCACGGGCTTTGCCCGCACTACGTTGTGTTGGTTGCAGACGACGGACATCGTTGATCTTAGCTGAGGCTTGCAGAGCAAGACGGTACCTGGAGGTGGACGACTGGGCGGGACGTGCTCGGAGCGGACGACGGGACCCGTGGAGCAGTGGAGCTATCTGTACCCACCCTTCAGGTGGGATTTCCAGTGGACAGCTCGGTGTAGCGGCTTTTACTTTTCAGTTGCTGTTTTCCCTTTCGAGTTGTACTTTACTTTCAGTTTGGGTTTGTATACTGGCCCATTTACTTTTCCACACTTTCAGTTGTACTCTTCTTTTTCTTAGTATTTACTTTCTGCTTGCTTACTCTGTGGTGTTTGTTTACTTTACAAAGGCAATGCCTTCCCTTTTTACCGGGATTTACGCCTTGGTGCTAGTCGCCAGCCCCTGGCCTTTGGAAGGCGGTCTTGGGGTAGTCACGACACGGACCCCGAGGGCGGGTCGTGACAAATTGGTATCAGAGGAGTTCGGTTCTACCACAAACTCTGATCTTTTCTATGTGAAGCAATAATGTTTAGCGTATTGAGTGTGGTTATCAGTCCAGGGTGTCCAGTGTTGGTGCGGCGGCCGACGTATCCGTACACCAGGACCCTGACTTCTGATTTCCGACTTAATGCACGAAAACATTGATTGCGTGTGTGTTTCAAAGTTTTCTTTGTGATTACTTATACCAGCTCACCATGTATACAGTTCTGACCGTGGCACACCTATTTCCTTTTCAGGATGGCCCCACGACGGCAGCCAGCTAGGGTTCCGAGAGTCGAGCGTGACGACAGCCCACCGAGCGACGAGGCCTCGGTGCAGGGCCCTTTGTCAGCAGTGGCACCGACGGTAGCTTTACCCGCCGAGCCCTCGATACTTACAGTAGCAGCCGCTGACGATGCACGTTGCCTCAGCGCACTGCATGAGTTTCAGCGCCAGCGACCACCCAGGTTTCGCGGGGAGACAGATCCCTAGGCAGCAGAGGACTGGCTGGAGGCAGTGGTATGTGTGTTTAGGCTACTGAGGACACCAGAAGACCTCATGGTGATCCTCGCTGCGAGCCTACTACATGCAGCAGTAGGACGATAGTGGAGCTTGATGCTCCAGGTGCACGATGAGGCATCTCTTCTTTGGATGGACTTTGAGAGCCTCTTCCGCTCGGAGTTCATCCCAGCCACCCTTCGTGCGTTGCGTATCCAGGAGCTTCTCCAGCTGCGGAAGGGCAGCATGACGGTCGCTCAGTACTCGGCGAGATTTACTGATCTCTCGCGCTACTCGACCGACATGGTACGAGACCCATTCTTCCGGGCCCAGACCTTCGAGCAGGGTTTGAGACACGAGATCAGGGCATCACTGATCTCCCTCAGCATACCGACTCAGACATGAGTACTAGAGAAGGCCCTTCTGATCGAGATCTTCCTTGCTGAGTCTACACCAGCGCAGCGACCCACCGCAGGGTGGCACGTGGCAGAGTCATCTGCAACAGGCAGTCGACGGATGACTCAGGGGTCCAGACAGACCAGAACTTCGGGCAGACGACCTCAGGGCACTGGCTCAGCAGTGCGGAGCACACAGCGAGGAGCCAGTCTTTCGAGAGGCAGATAGTGCTACTCGTGCGGCGGGCAGGGCCACATGGCTCGTGACTGCCCGACCCGCCGTGCCGAGGAGCAGCAGACAGTTGAGGGACCACTGAGGCAGAGGCAGAGGGTCAACCGTGGCAGTCCGCAGGGAGGAGACGGATGAGGCAGAGGAGCTGGACGAGCAGCCGGTGGTGGGCGACGCTTTGAGGCTCTGCCACAACCACCACCAGGAGGTCCACCCCGACCACAGGGAGCTGGCGGGCAGATACAGGCACAACTCCAGGCAGCAGAGGCCTACCACCACGGCGCACCCGAGATGATTCGAGGTACTATCTGTGTCTATTACACCCTTGCTGCAGTACTTATAGACACATGAGCGAGTCACCCTTTCATAACCGCTTCCCTTGTTCGGAGCTCGGAGATTCCGACAGAGCCGTTGGCTCGATCCTTACGGCTAGAGACTCCTACAAGAGCAGACTCGACGATTACGCACTGGTGCCGGCAGTGTGAGCTTACTCTAGGAGGCGAGATCTTCGGCTGGGATCTTCTTGTAGCAGCGTCGAGGCCTTACGACGTCATCTTGTGCATGGATTGGCTATCTACGGTCCATGCACGGATTGAATGTTTTAGGCGCAAGGTGTGATGTGTACGCACCGACGGGAGCAGGTTCACCTTCACCGGCGAGAAGGGAGCCTTAGCAGCACAGGATGGACTTCCGCGGAGGAGAGGACAACCCATTACTAATCAGTTAGCTAGCCTCATCCTTGGAGCAGTTGACGTGCAGAGTCCTGGTTTTCCTGCAGTGGTGGATCAGTTTGCGAACGTTTTTCCCAACAACGTTCCAGGGCTACCTCCTCGCAGAGAGGTAGACTTTTATATTGACTTGTACCCCGGGACAGCCCCGATATCCACTCCAGCATATCGGATGGCCCCCGCCGAGCTTCGAGAGCTACAGGTACAGTTGGAGGACTTGCAGGGCAAGGGGTTCATCCGACCCAGTGTTTCACCCTGGGCTTCCCCGATATTGTTCGCCAAGAAGGCGGACGGGAGCTTGCGACTTTGTGTTGACTATCGTCGCCTAAACCAGGTGACAGTGAGGAACAAGTACCCGCTACCGAGGATTGATGACCTCTTTGATCACCTCAAGGGAGCACGGTGGTTCTCGAAGATAGACCTCAGGTCAGGCTATCATCAGCTCAGAGTCAGAGACGAGGATGTGCAGAAGACGGCCTTCAGATGTCGGTATGGCAACTATGAGTTCTTGGTTATGCCTTTCGGTGTAACCAATGCTCCAGCAGTGTTCATGGCTCTCATGAACAGGATCTTTCAGCCATAACTCGATCGGTTTGTCGTGGTCTTCATCGACGACATTCTGATTTACTCTGCGACAGAGGAGGAGCACACCTATCACTTGCGTGTTGTACTAGACACACTCCGAGAGCACCAGCTTTATGGTAATCTCTCGAAGTGCCAGTTCTGGATACATGAGGTCCACTTCTTGGGACACGTTATCTCTGAGGCGGGAGTTGCAGTGGATCCCGCGAAGATTGAGGCTGTGTTATCATGGGAGCAACCCAGGAGTGTGACTGAGGTTCGGAGTTTCTTGGGACTAGATGGATACTATCGGAGATTCGTGCCAGACTTCTCTAGAGTTGCAGCACCACTCACAGCTTTGACGAAGAAGGGTAAACCCTTCGTATGGTTAGACAGATGTCAGCAGAGCTTCCAGGAGCTGAGACAGAGATTGACTAGCACACCTATCTTGAGGTTGCCAGAAGAGAGAGTAGGGTACGTAGTCTACTGCGATGCATCAGGGACCGGACTCGGATGTGTTCTGATGCATGAGCGGGCTGTGATCGCCTATGGATCACGTCAGTTGAGGACGCATGAGCAGAACTACGCTACCCATGACCTAGAGTTAGCAGCAGTGGTCTTCGCTCTGAAGACATGGCGACACTATCTGATGGGCGAGCGCTTTACAGTCTTTTCCGATCATCAGAGTCTCATGTATATCTTCTCGCAGAAGGACCTGATCCTGAGACAGTGGCGATGGATCGAGTTCCTCCAGGACAATGACTTTGAGATAGTCTATACTCTTGTGAAGGGGAATGTAGTAGCCGATGCCCTCAGTAGGAGGACGGGAATTTAGCTACTTGAGGAGGCGACTGAGCAACTAGCCTCTTTACAGATATCCTTCGTGGATAGAGATGGATCAGCCTTCCTCCAGTCTCTCACAGTCACCCCTCCACTACTGCAGCGGGTCAGAGAGGAACAACGTGAGGATGCTGACTGTGAGACACGGCGTGCACAGATATCCTCGGGACAGGCACCTGATGGTTTCTCCCTTGGAGCAGAGCACGACATCCTTTTCAGCGGACGTACCATGGTACTAGTCGCTTTGCGAGAAGAAGTGCTGAGAGAGTTTCACACTTCTCCTATGGCAGTACATCCTGGAGTGGCAAAGATGTACCAGGACCTCAGACGACAGCACTGGTGGCCGGGCATGAAGAAGGCAGTAGCAGAGTTCGTTTCTCGATGCCTCACCTGCCAGTAGGTGAAGGCAGAGCATCAGGTACCAGCGGGCTTGGTACAGCCCTTGGAGGTTCCGGAGTGGAAGTGGGACGACATATCTATGGACTTCGTGACTGGACTTCCACGCACCTCCAGAGGTCAGGACTCCATATGGGTGATTGTTGACCGACTCACCAAGTCGGCACACTTCTTACCCATTAGAGAGCAGGGCTCAGTGGAGAGCTTGGGACGTCTCTACGTTCAAGAGATTGTGCGGCTCCACGGTGTGCCATCATCTATCGTCTCCGATCGAGATGCTCGCTTTACTTCCCGGCTTTGGAAGGGGTTACAGGAGGCGTTCGGGACGCAGCTACGTCTGAGCACAGCCTTTCACCCTCAGACGGATGGTTAGATGGAGAGGACCATTCAGACTCTCGAGGACATGCTCCGCACATGTGTCCTCGACTTTGGTCGTAGCTGGGAGGACCACCTACCCTTGGTGGAGTTTGCGTACAACAAAAGCTACCAATCCACCATCGGGATGGCACCGTACGAGGCGTTGTACGACCGACCTTATAGATCTCCTTTGTGCTGGACAGACCCTGGAGAGTCAGCACTTGTGGGACCGGAGATGGTCCAGGCCACGACAGAGAAGGTCCAGGTCATTCAGGTGCGGATGAGGACAGCTCAGAGCCGGCAGAAGTCTTATGCTGACTGGAGGCGGAGGCCACTGGAGTTCGAGGATGGCGACCATGTCTTCTTGCGGGTCTCACCACGACGTGGTATTCGGAGATTTGGCCGAGGCGGAAAGTTATCTCCACGCTTCATCGGACACTTCCAGGTCCTCAGCAGGGTTGGCGAGGTGACTTATCGCCTGGCTCTTCCACCTCAGTTGCACCGGGTGCACGACGTCTTCCCCGTATCCCAGCTGAGGAGATACGTGCACGACCCGACGCACATCATTGACCATGGGGAGCTTGACGTTGACGATGGGGCGACTTTTACGGAGGTCCTGGTGGAGATAGAGGATCGACAGGAGCGAGTCCTGCGTGGGCGATCGATTCCTCTTGTGCGCATCAGATGGCAGCACGGGAATCTCCAGGAGAGCACATGGGAGCGGGAGGCTCAGATTCGTGCTCAGTACCCTCATTTGTTTCCCTAGTTTTTGATGTATCTTTACGGGGACGTAAAGCTCTGAGGTGGGTGTAATGTAAAGACCCGTAAAATTCAAGGGAAATTTTTTCTTAATTTTCTTTGGAATTATTCAAGAGTGCGGTTTCTGACGGCACCTGATTCCGAGGCCCGGAGTGCCCGGAATCAATTTCCGAAGTTTGGCTCGGGTACGTTCAGTGAACGAACGAGCGGGTTTTCCTAACTTTTGATCCGGTGCTCGGAATTGAAATCTGAGGGCACCGATGAACTCGCAGCGCCGATATTCGCTTAAGGAGACCTTTTCCGAGGTTGCGTTTTTTTCGGGATGAGAGTTAGTTTTTGGGAGTTTAGAATATGTTAAATAAAAATTGTGGATTACATATTTTTATTTAAACTTATTAGTTAACTTCTCTCAAAGGAAGTTAGGGGTGGGACCCACACCCACATAACCTCCCTTGAGAGGATTAAGTGTGGTGGGGCCCACACGAACCCTAAACTTTTCATCTTCTCCCAATTCCCTTAACCCCTCTTTAAATGACATGAGTAATTTAATTTTGGAGTTATCCTTTTTGAATTTCAAACCATTTAAATTCATTTGTTAAGTTTGTGAATAAAATAAGCTCTTATCTTATTTTGTTGGGTTAGAACTCTTTAGCTATCTTGAGAGCTTTTGAGAGCTTTTCTTCCTTCTTCAATCTTTGGCGAAGAACACTCAAGCTTGACGAAGAACGCTCAAGCTCCGACAAACAATGCTCAAGCTCCGACGAAGAACGCCACTCCGCTCTTCTTCGTCTTCCGTGTCAACGAAAGGGAACGCCTCTTCCTCCTCGGACTCCCTTCGTCAGCATACGAAGATTCACCAACGGCGTACCACTTCGGACGTACCTCTTCGTCATCGGATTTGACGAACGACTACCGCGACGCCCGACCTCCGCAACGTTGTCTTCCGTGGGACGTTGAAAAATCTTCGAACCTATACCCAAGGTAGGGGTTGTTGTTATTTGTCCTTGTTCGTGGTTCTTTCATGACTAACGTAAGGATTTTATGTTGTGTTGTCATTTAACGTGAGGGGGCCGGACCGCATGAACACGGCCGAACCCCCTCCATCGTTCTTGTTGATTTATCTTGCGGGTGGAAACAAGGTGGCGTGGTGTCGTCGCACCACGCGGATAATTGTATGTTTATATTGAGCGGCGCAGTCGCGCCGCGCCGTGGAAGAATCATCAAGAACGCGACGCCGTCGCGCCGCGTCAAGGGGAATCGGAGGCGCGGTGGAGGGGCGCGGTGTCGTCGCACCGCGCCGGACGACGAACACTGCGGCCGGTTCCGGGCCGCGGTGGGACGAGAAGACCGGCGGCCGGGCCACCAGCGTCGGAATCCGGAAAGGGGACCGGATTTTCCGGTCCCGTTGGAGAAAACCGTCCGGAAGTTGGCCGGCCAGAAGGTCAAAAGGAAGGGGAAATAAATTCCCCCTGCCAGCTTAAAAAACCCCCCTCATTTTATGAGGGGGGCGGTTTCCTTTGGGGGGGCAGGCGGCCCCCCGGCTTAATCAAGCTGGCCCCCAAGAGGGGGGCTGTTTTCCAAAAGGGCGTGGCACATATGCCGCGCCGCCACTCCAAGAAGCGGGGGGCTTTGCCCCCCCCCCCACCCCCCCCCCCCCCCCCCCCCCGCGCGCTGCATCCGTGCGGCGCCAGGCTGCCGCGCCGCCGCACAGTCAGGCCGCCGTGCCACCGCGCCGCCGCGCCGCCGGCCAGCCAGTCCGATTCGGACCCGGGTCGGGGCGACCCGGTGCGGGCCGACCCAGGGGGGTCGGGCCGGGTCGGCCCGGACCCGGACCCCCCGTTTCGAATCAGTTTCGGTCTTTTGGCCATAACTTGAGCCACAGACCTCCGATTGATGAACCGTCTGCGGCAACGCGATCCTTGGATCGAGACTGTCGTTTCGGTATATCGCACTAAATGTTTCAGAATACTTTGAGTTCGTCCGGGTTGGTTCGTTCACGAAACCAACCGGGCCTTCGGAGCGGAAACGCTCATATCTTGAGCTACGGACGTCCGATTGATGTGTCGTCAGCTTTGTTGTGTTCCTCATAGTGAGACAGATATTTTTTCATACTTCGCCCGAGGTTTGGACGCAGGTGGAGTACGGTCGGATTGGTTTTGCCTTAAAAACCAACCGGGCCCCGGGGACGAAAATGTCAATAACTCTCAGACCGGGCGTCCGATCGACGCGCCGTCTGTTGCGTTGAGTTCCTGTTGACGATACGGAACTTTTGGATACATCAACTCTGGAAATTGTGACAGTTGATGTATCAGCCTCTCGGCTCATGGAGCGGACCCTTCGAATGAGTTTGCTGTCTGCGGGAACCCTAGTGCTGGCTGTGACTATTATTGTGACTACTACTGCTACTACTGCTACTGTGACTGCGAAGACGACAGTACAGAGATCCTGTGTGGATTCGACGACGACGACTTCAGCACTCAGCGATCCTACGTGGATCAGTGCTACAGGTCCTGTGCGGGCCCGATCCTGTGTGGGTCCTTGCGCTCAGCGGTCCTGTGTGAACCAGCGCCTACAGGTCCTATGTGGGCCCGATCCTGTGTGGGTCTTTTGCGGGGGTTAGTTACCTATTGATCCTTCATGGGTCCGACGACTTAGATGGATCAGTGATCATCTTTATCGTCCTTTGATGAAGTATACCTGTGTGAGCTGAAACCTATTGCTTTCCTGTGTGGATTGTGTTGTGCAATCCTGTGTGGATTACGTTTTGCTTTCCTGTGTGGAATACGTTTATTTTCCTGTGTGGAATGAGTTGTACATGGGCTCGGAGGTTGGAGCATATTTGAAATAGATGACTTAGGTATATGTATGGGCATATACCTAAGCAGTGTCGGTTGTTACTTCGTGATTGTACCTTTCATCATGGTTTATCCTTTGTGTATTTGAGAGACCTTCAGGGGTCTCGGGGTCCCTACTGAGTAGCTTATACTCACCCCGGCACGGGCTTTTCCTGCACTACGTTGTGTTGGTTACAGACGACAGACATCGTTGATCTTAGCTGAGGCTTGCAGAGAAGGACGGTACCTGGAGGTGGACCACTGGGCGGGACGTGCTCGGAGCGGACGGCGGGACCCGTGGAGCAGTGGAGCTATCTGTACCCACCCTTCAGGTGGGATTTCTAGTGGACAGCTCAGTGTATCAGCTTTTACTTTTCAGTTGTTGTTTTCCCTTTCGAGTTGTACTTTACTTTCAGTTTGGGTTTGTATACTGGCCCATTTACTTTTCCGCACTTTCAGTTGTACTCTGATTTTTCTTAGTATTTACTTTCTTCTTGCTTACTCTGTGGTGTTTGTTTACTTTACAAAGGCAATGCCTTCCCTTTTACCGGGATTTACGCCTTGGTGCTAGTCGCCATCCCCTGGCCTTTGGAAGGCGGGCTTGGGGTAGTCACGGCACGGACCCCGAGGGCGAGTCGTGACATTTGATAACTTGATGTCTATTGATTGGAGAATTGATCATTATTAACTAGGTTCCTAGATCTAAAATCCATAAATTTGATAATCTCATCAAGATGGATATGGAGATAAAAATTAGGAAAACATGTAAGTGTGTGACCGATCATTCAATAATGATTACATTTCTCCCTTAGGATCCAATCACTAACTACAACATCCTAAGGATTTACTTCTGCTCTATGGAAAACCCACTTCCTAGAACATTTGTGCTGAAATTTTTGAGCAAGCATGTCGTAGACAAGTTTCATCTCATCAGCAGTGGATTTATAAAATTCACCCCAATAGAATTGTTCAAATAAATTTTGGTTTTAAGGGGTGAGATCATTATAGAAGGTTTCCATGTGCAGATGGGGAGTAAAATGGTGATTGGGACTTTTTGTAAGGAGACTTCTAAACATATCCCATGCCATAAGAAATAACTCTCCATAATCCTGGGAAAATCCAGTAGTTTTGTGTCTAATCTCTTAGGGTTTGTTCCTAGAATATAATTTTGATATAAAGACAATAAAAACTTGTTCCCAATTCTAAAAAATTTCTTCATCTATGTTCTGAAACCAATAATTAGCCTTTACCTTCCGACAAAAAGTAAACATCCTCAATCTTAACTCTTACTCACAATGCCCTCTCAGAGGTATTTGATGTATAGAACTATAGAACTCTATAATAAACTCTAGTGATTCGACTCCTTGAAGACCATTTCATGAAGGATGTTTCGAAAGTTGATCCTACTTAATTTTGTAGTTCATAGACCTAGGGGTCAACCTAATACAAGATGGGTTACATGATACAATAGGATTTTGATACTCCATATGTCTAGGTAACTGATGGGATGGAAGTAAGGGTTGTGGAATATTCATGTTTTGATCAAATCTATTATCTTGATTCTCTATTTCATTGTTTTTAAGGAGTAGTTAAATGTTCATCTAGTTCAGAGTTTGTTGGATCTAATGTAACAAACGAATTTTCTTGTGCTCATGAAAAGTATAAAAATAGTTCTAAAATGCACAACATAAGAACTAGGAAGAGTTCATCAATAAAGAAAATAGTATAAATTTAGTATTAAATGAGGAATAATTTTTTTTACTCTTTATAAATTTTCAATTTTTTTATACATGTGTTTTTAAAAAAAATTGAAAAATAATGTTTTTTGCCTTCCACAGAAATGGCACCCAAAACATGACCTAATCCTTTACTGAAGTTGTTCAATGATTAAAATTTATAATCCTACTAACTACTGTATATGTGGCAAGTAGGGTCGAACACACAGAGTAGGAAATTTTGACCACTAATATTTTAAATTTTTTAAGATATCCCACTGTTGTCAGCAGTGGGGTTAATTTTATATTATATTTTTTTTACTTTTTCAAAATATTTTTTACTATGAAGTGAAGTGAACGAACACTGCATATCATGAATTTAAACTGATTTGAAGAAATAAATAGTCGAAATCAAAGGTGAACATAGATATAAAAATATTAATAAATGAACAATCTAGTAAAACGCTAGGGAAAAAATTTCAATTCTAACTGATTTGAAAACATTCCTTCTCACGATAGTGATTAAAACAAATAATACTAAAAAGGAGTGATTTATTTACCCTTCCAGGAGATAAATCACTGAAGCTGAAAAATCATAGAGTTCGCCTCTCCTATATTAATACACATGAGAAAATTATGGTTTAAAAAATATGACAGAACGAACTCACCATATGTTATAAAGTTATATTTCAATTAAAATGTTTAGTAAAATTAATTCAGAATCCAACTCACAGAATGATTGTGAAATTACGAGATTAAGTGAATGTAGTACATTACAATTGAATGAAATCAGTACTTATCTCACCAATCAATTTCGGTCACGTACAAAATGATAGTGAAATGAGAGAATGAAGATAACTGGTAGATTTGATCCTTAACCCCATGAAGTTGGATTTTTTCATAAATCATCTCTATTATGTAATATAACATAATTCAATAACAAAGGAAGAAAATAGAATGAAAATAGAGGAAGAAAACTCCCTCTTCTAGCATGAATTACTACTCCTCTAGTCCCTCAGATCTCCAGAGAATGGCTCTCTGAGGAGTGCTCCAAGGTTCACTCATGGTTCTTGATCTCATTCTGACTGAATTATCAAATGAATACCCCCTTGAAATTCTGTTGCAACTATGTTTCTATATCCTCTATCATCTACTGCATGACACCACACATTTCCACTAACATACATTGTTTCTTTAACCATTGACCGCACACGTGGGTTTTCTGGTGCAACACTCATCGCACTAGCTTTGCCCATGTAACTAACTCCTAGTGATTTAGTTGAGTGAACCTAAATGTATTTCCGACACTTGCATGAACATTCATAGTAATGATCAAAATAAACAATTAAAAACACAAAGAAAGTATAAAAGTAATTTTTTATTTTAATGTCATAAAACTTATTGAAAAGTTTAATAAACGATAAATAATCAAAATTTTAGTTATTTATTATTATTTACTTTTATTTTATTTATTAAATTAAATATTTATTATTATTAAAATAAATCATAGGTTTCTATAAAAATTTAATAATTTAATTAAATAAATTATTATATTCGTTAATATATTATGTTTATGATTTTAAACTAGAATATTAAAATAATTAAACATCATAAGTTAGTTAAGTAGTTAAATATTTTGTAAATTAAGTTGAGTTATTTATTTTCATAATTTTATTACAATAATTATAATTACTTTATAAATAAAAATGGTAAAATTGTATATTTATATTTATTATTTTATTAAAATAATAAAAAACAATATTATTGTTCTAAATATATATTATTTTAATTAGTACAATTTAAATTATATTTAATTATTATTATTAATTATATAATTATACTATTAATAAAATATTAATTTATTATTAATATTAATAATTGTAAATTTACTTTTAAGTTAGTTTTTTTTAGTTTTAAATCTAATTTAACCCTACACCCAAATCTCAATGCAACTAGAAAGTGGGAAGGGGGGTTTGTCTCCTTAAAATAACACTAGCAGCACGACATCCTTCAGGCACAACGACATATCCTCTCGGCCCATGTACTAGCTTCATCTCCACCTTCAAGCATATTCCTATGATGTCACCAACTGATTTCCCTTCTCCCTTTGACGAAAAGTGTAATGGGGATGACTCGGCTTGAATCCTAAAACAGTAGAAAACAATTGATTTGGGTACTCCCTTCTTCAGTATGGGTTCTGTCTCCTCCTCCTTGAATCGGTCACGACAAGGTGAAAACATCTCAACGAATCAGCGACATGCTGTGTACCTATACATTAACTGATGGTGGTTCGAGTTCATTTCCAAATCTGGTGAAGGGTTACAATTATGGTTTATTTCGTTCTCAAAATATGAAATTGATTTGAGTTTGTATAAATGTTTATTCAATTATGATTCTGGTGGTCTGGAACAAGAACATTGTTTGTGATGATACAATGAAAGAGATGCAGCGGTGGTGGTGTGAGTGTTGCAAGGCTGTGGGGAGAAGTCAAAATAGTGAAAGAGAATCAGGAAGTAGTTCCAGGAAAGGACGATGTCACTTCTAAAAAAGGAGGTGAAAAATGATTGCAAGGGGTTGAGGCATCATGAGTTATTGTGGAATGAGTGCAAAAATAATGGGAGAAACTAGTGAAAAGGAGAAGGTGAGAACCAGTGGCACCATGAATGAAATGGTTTGTGGTGGAACAATGAAAATATTTATGGATTCAATGGAAGTAGTGACCAAATAAATGGATGAAATAGTGCCAAAGGGTACGATGAGACAACTGGGAACCAGAGGCACAAGTGATACAATGAGATCATGTCAGGAGGTTATTGTGCCACCGTGAATGAAACGGTGGCAATGGTTATGATGACACCATAAACCTGCAAGATAAACATAAAAAAATAAATTGAAACTCAAATCAAAATTGAAAAAAATAATAACTTAAAAATTATTATTAATCAAAAAAATGAAAGGTTAAATAATTTACAAACCTTGAAAAAATAAAAAAACCATTTATGCTAAAATAAAATTGGAAATATACTAAAAATTAAATTCAGAAACAATTAAATAATGAAAAGGTAATATAAAATTAAAAGAATTATAAAACAATTTTTTATTATTTATAATAGTAACTTTATCAAATTAATTTATGGAAGATATATAATTATTATATTATTAAAAAATCATGTTAATTAATGAAATTTTATTAAAAGAACTTAATAGATGAAGTAGGATTATAATCAATTATTTTAATTAATGAATTATTATAAAAAAGCTAATATTTAGATTATGCTACATAAATTAATTGATAACTAAAACATTAATTACTAAAATTAGGCTACAACATTTCTGTGCAAAAGCATAATTATTTAATTAATTAACTCATGCCAAATTATTAAATATTATAACAATAAACACCAAAAAATAAATACTTATTAGACATTAAAATAAAAGAAAGAAATATATTAACTATTTTAAAGCTAAAAATACATGATTAATTATATAAATTGATTAAATAATAAATTTTACAATAAATAAAGTTATGTTATTTATTAAAAAGTTCTAAAATAGAAAATTAAATTGATATTAATTAATTAAAAGTATATAAAAAACATGAGTTTTTAACGCCACATCATATACCATATGCCTTAATTCCATTTAAATTCCATGAGAAAAACTATCTTACCCATGAGATACTGTTGGAGTTTATGATCATTGCGTTAGAAATCTGGCTATTTTATCTCTATGGGGAGAAGTGTGAGATATATTCTGATAACAGGAGATTCGAATATATATTCACACAAAAAGTGGTTAATATACACAATCGAATATTGATAGAGATTGTCAAGGATTATGACTGCTCAATCAACTACCATCCTAGTAAGGGAAATAAGGTGGAAGATGTTATAAGTAGAATGTATCCTAAAACATCATCAATGGTCAGAATTTAAAAGTATCTGATTTTCTTAGATTATCATGGGATAGTTATGGAAATAATTATGTGAGAAAATAATCAATATGTTCTCAAATGAATGCTCAACAATCTATCATGCATAAAATAAATGATCCTCCAATAAAAGATGTGGAAATTTAGGAAAAGTTGGAAGCTATTAGAAATGGGTAAACCATAGAGTTCCCGATTGAAGAGAAGGATTTGTAAGGTTTGGATTATGATTATATCTACCATATGATCCAGATATAAAGTAGGACATTCTTAATGACTCACATAGTTCAACATGAATTATTCACCATTGGATCACAAAGATGTGTCGAGATCTCCGAGAGAACATTTGGCGGCATAATATGAAGAATGATATTGCTAAATATATATATCTAAGTGCCTTGTATGTAAAAAAGTGAGGGCAGAAATACCTAACTCGAAAGGGATGATTCATGCACTACCCACACCACCATGTATGTGGGAGTACATCACTTTAGAGAATGTCACATGAGATTCATCGATATCCTAATGAAGCAATGCTATATGGGTCATTGGAAATCGTCTTATAAAGATAGATAAATTTATCATGATTCAATAGGATGTATCATTCGATCAAAATATATGGATGTATATAGATTAGGTAATTATACATGGATTACCACTATCTATTTAATCCAATTGAGATATGAGATTCACCTTGAAGTTCTATAAGATTTTCCAACATTCTATAAGCACTGAACTAAACTTTAGTATGGCCTTTCAACCTCAAACTAATTCCCAATCTTAGAAGACTGTTCAAAAACTGAAATTTATGTTGATATCATATTCAAAGGACTTAAAAGGGGTATGTGATCAACATCTTCCACTGGTTTATTTCTCATACAACAATTGTTTCCAGTCGAGCATCTAAATGGCACCATTTGATACCCTTTATTTGAAAAGGTGCGGAACACTAGCGTGTTGGGATGTAGTCAGTTAGTGAAAGCATCCAGGATCTGAAATGGTTGAAAAATTGGTGTTGAAGCTGAAAACTATTCAGCAGCACATCAAGGAATCCCATGGTCTATAGAAGATTTATGCAGTCAATCATCAACGGGGCCTTGAATGCAAATTTAGAGACAATTTATTTATACACATATCTCTATGGAAGTCGATCATGAGATTTGGGATGAATGTAATGCTATGTCCCAGGAAAATTACCCCATTCAAGATCCTTGATCACATTGGAGCAATGGCATATGAACTGGCACTTCCACTTATCCTATCAAATTTAATTGTTGTATTCCATGTTTCCATATTAATAATGTACATTCCAAATCATTTAATGTAATATATTTAGAGGTGGTACAGTTGGAGAACGATCATTCATATGAAGATCAACTAGTGAAGATCTAGGATCATAGAGATAATGTTCTACAAGACAAGACTAATCACCTGGACTATGTATAGTGGTGGAACAATATGTACGACGATGAAACATTGGAACCCGATGAAATATTTAAGGAAATGCACCCACACCTGTTTATATACTAGAATGTATAACAAAATTTTAAGGGGATATTTTCATAACGGGGGAAGAATGTAATGACCCAATGTTTTATCATCAAAATTAAATTCTTATATTTATGTTTTATAGAAAAATCATATTTGAAAAACACAATGAAATATCATGGTACTAAATTATATATGACTATTAAACATAATATTTTCAGTTCACTGATTTGAATTTATAAAATCTGACATACACGGTTGCGATCAGAATGATATTTGGATTCCAATAAGACAAACATAATTTAATTTCGGAATATTAACTGACCCATATAAATACAAATGCTACCCAAATGAATAGTAATATGACCATTGTGAATAGTAACCCATCCAGTGGAATAGTAACCCATCCAATGGAATAGTAACCATAGCCATGAATGTATAAATAATATTTTGGTGTCTTACAAGTGATAATATGATCTTAGTAATGGTATTGGTATTTTTGAAAGTCATAAATAAATAATTATAAATAATTAATTAATATAAAAGATAATTTATTTTCCTAAAAGGTGTTTATAAATTTACAATTTTATGTTTTTTGGTATTAATAAATTTTTATAAGATGTCATGTAATTTTGGTAAAAATTATAAAAACTTTTTTCGTTTTAAAATATGTATTTTTCATGTAAATTATGATTTTAATTAGAAATTATAGTAATAATATTACGAAAAATATTTTTTAAAACTACATTTTATTTTTGGATTCTACACATAAAAAAATGGTTGGCGATATTATTTGGGATATTTAATAAATACATTAATTTTAGATTAATATTAATATATGATAACTTATGATAAATGCTAAATACATGAATTATGGTGTCATCAGATGATGTATGACTATTATAAGTCCATTATCACGAACTCACATGCACATATTATTTTTTTTATAAAAATAGTAAATACTATTTCTAGTCTTATAAAAATATAATAATCTAATGATTTAAATATTATGAAAAGCCATATACCATCTACTATAAAACCCACCCAAACTCCCCTATTTTCATCACTTATGTCAAGCTTTGTGATAACATTACATTCTCCCCATATATCTCCCAAACCACTTACCATGTTTCCAATATCCCTAGTCTCCTGAAAAGAACATATCATCTCCACATAAGAGGCTCTCATGTAATATTGATTAAAGAGGTAAATTCCCCTTTCAAATTATTTTACTTTATTTTAATGTTAATTTATTTTTCTCTCTCTCCATACCTCTCCACACCAAAATGGTATGAACGAAATTCTACCATAAATGTACTAGTCATTTTTCATAGTATAATAATTCATTATCATCTCACCTTTACCTTTGTTTTATACAAAGTAATAAAAAACACCCTCATTGATTTTTTAATTTATCACATTCAAGGACGATAGGTTAGAAATTTCTTTTACCATAATTTTTTCTATCCATGACACAATTATTATAGTTGAACCAAAATTTTAATGAATAATTATATCTTATGTGTGGTTATATAATCTTTATTCACACATGATGTAATATAATAATACAAAATAAGCTAATTATGACCAAAATCACCAAATTAATTCAACTGTTTATCAATAAGGTTTTATATAATGATTCAACGTTATAACAAGTAACCAAATTAAAAATAAAACCATGTAACCTTCCATTTTATACATAATAATATGTAACTAAAATTTTGGATTGTTTTCCCCATTTTACAGGATTCTCCATTCATGAAAATTAGTAAATTTATCATTAAAACCACGAAAACAAACAAATCCCAAAAATGATAATGAACCTCATAAATGAAAATGGATATGAATAAAATCCAATAGGTTTTAAAATATCATTTTTATCTAAAATTAGTTATTTAATTAATAAATAATGGGCCTAATTTCATTTTCCAGGTCATTAATCTCAATTGGAGAACAACATCGAACATAAGGTAAGGAATCCTCTCTATTTCTATTTAATTAAAGAATTCCCTCTATGTTATGAAATTCTATTTTTAATACCTAATGATGGGATATGATTCATCACATCTTCCATAAATCCCTCAATATATATAATTAATGACAAACCTCTTTCCCTCTCATTAATCCCACTTATGTACACCTGATACCATGTCGATAATCCATAAGGGATTCCACATGAACCTCTATTCATTCAGGTTTCCTTCTCTTTATTTAACCAAAATGATGTTATCTTATATTTTTATTTTCTACATATAAATGTTTTTTACATGTACTAAATTCATTTATCAATAACATTTCATCATTCTTTTTCATGGATATAATTGTTTTTATGCGATTCCATCCTCAAAACTTCTCGATTAAAAAAAATCATATTTTGAGGGAGCTACCAAAATAATTACGCTATTTCAAGAGAAATATATATTATATTTAAGCCACATTTGTCATTATAAAATAAGTTTTATTTATATGAAAAAATTGTTGGTTAACATATGGTTTTTTATAAATCATTATTCTCTTTTCTATTTAAATTCTTAATAATAGTTTCCCTAAAATTGGGGTTAATATTTCAATTCTAAAATATCATAAATTCATCTTTTACAAGTTACAAATTCTATTTGACATCGCTAATCTATGTATATATTTTTTTTCTTATGAATGTCTAGGTATGATTTAATTTCATTATTTTATGAATAATTGTTTGATACACCCATTAATTATTCATTGTAACATGAATGTGATACCCATTTCATTCCATGGGTATCCTTATGATTATGAATAAAGGATTTTGTATCATTAATTATAATGAAAACATATTAATGAAAATGTGTAGATGGGTGTACCCAGATAGAGTAACAATGAATTAGGTAATGTTAATTATCATGAGGCATTATGCGTGACAATCATAGAGGTTATCCATGGCTAGTGCTACCATGTGTGACGGTCATGGAAGTTAACCTTGTCATTTGATACATTGTGAAATAATCGTTGCAGTTTCCCTAGAATCATACTATGTTCATGTTTTATATTTATATGACATTAATATGATTAAATTTTTATATGATCCCATGTTTATATGTTATGATTTAATATTCTATTTTATATCATTAATTCATGATCTCTAACCAATGTTCTAAAGACATATTCAATTATTTATTCGCTTACTGGGCTAAAAATCTTGTCCCATTGTTCATGTTATGCCTAGGTTATCAAAAGATGATTTATGAGAAAAATGGAATTAAAGGGAACATTATAAATTCTAAAAAAATAAATGTTTTATTTAGTTCAATGTTATCAAATAAAAGTACCCATCCTTCAATGAAACTAGACATTAAAATAATTTTATTGTACACTGATGTGTTATAATGCATAAAATTATGTAATGTAATATTTTAAAGGCTAGGGTCTCAATACAACAAGAAAAAAACTGAAGGAAAGGTAAATAACTAAATAAATATTCAATTTAATCAATAACTAAAATATCATTGATGGATAACTTCATATCAATATGGAATGGTAAATATCTGAAAAAAAGTTATTTAAAAAAATATGATGATATTTAAATGTTTCAAGGGATAATACCAAAATAATAATAAATAAATTATGAAAAAGGATATTCTTATTCAATTTTTATCATGTTCTCATGAACAAGAAACCTATACAAATTATTCATTTTAGATGATATTTTAAAACAATATATAGATATCCATTTATTTCTTTTGTAAGGATTATCATCAATAGAATATAGATGCATCATGGGGCTATATGAATCTAGGACACTCTCATCACTATAAGTCCAATGCAATCCACATATATAAAATCATAAATTTATTTATTGAATAATTTTCCTTATAATTACATATAGATATTGTTTAATGGATACATATTAGTCAATATTTACCCAATCAAAAAAAACATCATAATTAAACACTTTATGTAAGAATGGTATATGGTTTTTGAAATATTAAAATCCATGATACCAAAAATATGGTTAAAGGGGAATTAAAATATTAAACTTAATGAATAAATATATATTCATGTTCAATAATAGAAAAGGGTTTTAAACTCTAAATTTAAATGTTAATATTTTATAGTTAACAAATACGTATCAATGAAATAGAAATTGATTCAAAATCCATTACAATGATTATAAAATTGAATGGGAAATCAATGAATCTATTATATGTATAAATAAGAATAATAAAATTTCCAAATTCATTTTCACAACTAATATTATAATATCAATGATAAATAAGATATAATATAAAAAATGAAAATAAATTTATTTGTGAAATTTTAAACAACCTATAAATTTCTAAGTCAAATACCCTGAGATGGAATTATTTAAATTAAAATTTAAAAATACCATAAATTATGGAAGAGTAATGATATTACATATAAATGGGTAACTATAACCCATATTAAAGAAACATTTTTTATGACATTACAGTATGTTTCAATGATTGGAAACAATGAAGAAGTCCCGTATAGTGATCGTAAAATTATGGTGATAATTTATCAATGAAAAAATTATATGTATGAAAAGTAAATAAAAATGAAAAAATGTAATTAATATTTTAAAATATTAAAAAATAATTACGCACAAAATGTTTTAATTTCTAGGGAAAATGAACATGTAATATAACTCGATGAAACAAAAATGAGTTATAAAATTCTTTACAACATGGTAATTTTCATGTCAAATACCCTTTGTTGAAATAATTCAAAATGAAACATAAGATATCATTAATTATAATTTATTCATTTTATTAAATAAAAACTGGAAATAATATACACAGAATGAAATAAATTATGTGTATCATGTTACAATACTCGTCAATGAAGATAATTAAATCTAAATAACTTCCCAAAAAATTCTTTCTGGTAGAACGATCATTAACCTCCTTTATAGATTTTATAAACATGTTATTTACTTATAAAAACCCATATTAATATTCATAATATTATATATGGAACTTTTATAACATCTAATAGCCTGCTCATTGAAAATGATACATTTTTTCATTGTTTCGAGGGTTAATTTGCTTGATTTCTCATTCCTGATTTTTCGGGAATGTTATTGTTCATGTTAAAAATATATATTTACAACATATAATGAATCAGTATTTTTAAATAATTATTTTCATTTTATATTAGTTATACCTTTTAGAAGTAATATCCCGACTTATTCTACAGATGATACAATATTGTTTTTAGGTAATTAATTTTTCTTTATTTGTGAATACAATGATTGTGTTTTACCTTGGGGTGATTTTTTATAAAAATTGAGAAAAAATTGAAGCTAAGAAGTGAATGGGTGGTGCACGGAAATCCCTAACCATCCCCCATGGACCAACAAACCGTGAAACAATGGATAGTGGGGAATTTCATGGTTGGCACAATGCTTTTCAATCTGTGGGCCCAAATTAGATAATTTTAACACCGCTATAGTATTTGGGAAAAGATAGGCACATGGTTATGAGAAATCATGATCCCCTAGCCATAAAACCATGTGTGGGTATTAATGTGACCCAAATAGTATCTATTTAATTACTAAACCCCCATATTTGTTTGAAAATTTACCCCCATTCAACCCTAGGGTCACATTCAATATTTTAGAGAGCTACAGATAGATTCTGAGACTTCTGAACCATCATTCATATGGATTTAAATCCCATATCAAAGATCTGATCCCCTCCTGGTATGTCAATCCAATCATGTTTGGTTTCCAATTTCTTTTTCATTCTTCTACCATTCTTGACAGAAGATGGCATTCTTGTTTTGATTATATGTAGAACTTTTATTTTATATCTAAATCAATGTTTGAATAATTTATATATATTTGGTCTTTTTGGGGTTTCATATTTGGATCTTATTCTACAATGTTCTACTTCTCAATTTTTGGGCATCTCTAATGGGATATTTCACATAAATTTATCTAGTAAGTTGGTATATAATTAATGTTTCTTAGTATTTATTTAAAATATGTGAATGATATTTTATATTTTATATTGTTTGTTTACAAATTTAGTTCTTTTATTAATTAAATGATTTTTTTAATTAATTTAGTTAGGATATTTGAAATTGTAATCATTATGAATTGTATATTGAGATAAATAATTTTAGAATTAATTAAGAGTTATTTATTTTGATGACTTCAGATAAATATGTGATGGATTAATTAATACATATTGATATTTGAGGATATAATAATTAATTTTTCTATTAATGAGGGGATATAGAGTTAGTGTATATTATTTAATTAATAAATTAATTAATTAATGGGATTGATTTACTTAATTAGTTATTTAATTAATTATTTTAATTTAAATGATTAGTTAATTTTTTATTAAAATTATGTAATTGTGTTGTTTAACCAATTTTTCAATTAGTAAAATAATAAATGTGGATAATTAATTGTTGAATTATTTCTATAATTTTAACACAATTATTTACTTTTAAATTTATGAATGGTAACATGGTCATTTTAATGTGTTATGTATTAATGGTCACATGGTCATCAATTCTAAATTAAATAATGGGAACATGGTCATTTTAATGTGTAACATATAAATGGTCACATAGTCACATAGTTTTTAATTACTGAATGGGAACATGTTCATTCCATTTTGTAACTTCTGAATAATAATATGGCCATATAATTATGAATTAAATAATGGTAAAAATGGAATTATGAGATATAAAGTCCCTAAGACATACTTTTGGCTCTGACATGAGATGAAGATGGGATTTGGGTATAGGTGTCTTCAAGAACCTGGGGATTTATTTTGTTAAGTAATTATTATTTGATGCTGGGATAATTTTTTCATTATTCATTTTATTTATTTCTATATATAACAAAATACCCTTTCTATTTACTAGATATTGTTTTCATGTCATCAATGGTGGAATAATAAGTTGTACTCGCACAATATTCAGTCATTAAGTTTTGTACCAAGATTTACATATTTTTTATTGATGACATGATAATGTAAAAGTCCATGTGATCGATTTATAATGTGGTATGGTGTGTGGATGACAAAAACTAACATGATTTGGAACCCCTTGGGGGTTCATCCATGGGTTTATTTTGAGTTTATTTAGATACTAGATACAATGATTATCATCGAATATATTATAAGGCCCCACCCTTAAACCTTACTTAATCTTGAGTTATTACAAGATTACACATTGAGGATCTTTTTAGGTTTAGAGTTTTAGAGAATTAGATCATAAAACATGCATTACATTCCACATTTAAACAAAGTGGTTATATAAAAGATAGTATTCATTTTTCCCATCAACAGAAACATATTTAAAATAAAACATGGTTTCTTTCTTGACACTTCCTTGACACTATCATCATATCATGTACCCTTCCCTTGACATGTGAAAAACATTTCAAAAACTTGGGATGATCATAAAAATCTTAGTAAGGGATATAAAAATATGGAAAGGAAACATGAGTACATGTATACATAAGAATGAAATCATAATTTACCCATAAAACCTATGCACTTTAAGATACCTCATAAAATCACGAATAAATCAAAGAAATCACAATACATAAAGATAACTTGAGGCATTCATGACATTCTTACGTAGGGAGAAACCCTCTTGGTTACGTTTGGAATACCCATCACAGTATATTCCCTAAATCTCTTCGAAGAAACCTTAACATTTAACACCTTCGCGTTACCCAATGCATTGGAGAGCTATATCGGGCTCACCCGCCCATAGTTTGTCATGGAACCACCCATCTTCATAATAATGCCCAAAACCATAACATAATCGTATCACATAAAACATGCATAAAGGAAACATAACATTTCCACTTTTCAATCATAAGATATCAATACAACACATTGATACAAAAACATTATGAAAACCATTTTTAATACCAAAATAATTGAAAAGTAAAACATGGTATTTATTTTTTTTCTTTTAAAAAATATGTATGGCTTGTGGAGGAAGCCGAAAATCAAATAATGGTCACGGCGGCGGAGAAGGCATTGTCACCGCATACGTATGACAAAAAAAATTCCCTTTTGTCATTTAGTAAAACGCTTTTTATAAAAAAAATATTCATTTCAGATAAATGTAAAAGTCAAAGGGTTTTATACACCGTATAAAATATGGTTGTGTATAAAACAAAATATGCCCCAATGAAAGGAGATTGAGACGAAGTCCCATACAAAGATGGTATCCTTGGATTAAGGATAAATCAATTACATAATTATGTGTGACAAACTAATACACAAAATATAAGTGGATATTAAGTGTAAAACAACCAGAGGTTATTCAAACATATTCAAAGAACGACATATTCAAGGAGTACAAGCTTATCCCAAAGAATCAAAATTGGGTTAAGATGTTCCCCTGCAAAAAATTTGACAGCCTAACGACGTCACTAAAAAATTTAGAAAATGAGTTGATGAGAGATAAAAAGGGTATCTTATCACATGGACATAAAACTTAAATCACTAAGGATATATAAGAACATATCCCAACATAATGTTATGTGAATTAAAATACATAACAAAAGAAGTTTTTAAAAAGAGGAGGGTGAAAGGTTTGCTTACCGACATGGGTATCTTTCGAAACATACACCCCCTGAAAGAAGGACAATACAACATTGATGTAAATATTCATAAATGAATGTATATTAAAAAATAAGTAAAATAATGGGAAGTACATACACCACTCAAAGGAAATTGTGGAAAATGTAGCATAAATCTCACGAGAATAAATGTGAGATGAAAAATCCCTTATGAAAACTCAGCAGCCAAACTGGGCCACTTAAAACTTCCATAAATAGATTGATGAGATCAAATAGGGTCTCTCATCATATAACAAAAAAATTTACAGCAATATAAATATAAAATAAAATCCACCATCATAACAAATAATAGCTTAAACTAAGTGACATAATGGAGAGTACTTAAAAAGAAAGAGAGAGGTTAGATCTCTTACGAAAATTCGGCAGCCTAACGGCACCACTCAAGACTTCCAAAATGGATTGATGAGAGAGAATAGGGTCTCTAATAACATTAACATAAAAATTACAGTATGATTAATATAAAATAACATCCCAATTACAATAAAGATGAGCTTAAAAGGAATTACATAAAAGAGTGTACATAAAAAGAAAGAGAGGGGTAGGATCCCTTACCTCGGGTCCGACATGACTCGATCATTCTTCAACATCCTGAATAATAAACTTGAGTTAATTTCTACTTTCTTAAGAACCTTTTTCAAGTTCATTATTCCTTTTATATCACTTATTACCATGTTGTAAACATTATGTTATCATGTAAGTTAAAAATGTTTGTTTTGTCGATATTAGGTTCTTAAGTCGAAAGTGGACTTCTTACAATTACATGTTGTTCGTGTGGTAAAAGGTTCATTATATCCAGAATGATATTCATGATTTGGATATCATATATATCATATATATCCAGAATATAGTTGTATTTATAATATTACATAATCATTTAGAGGTAAGAAATGAAATGCACCGTTCATGGAGAAGGTAAGTCGTACGTACGCATGAACACTACTTTAATTTCTATGTCATATTAATGGAATTAAAACTAAATGAGAGGTATGTATATTTTATTTACATAATTATATTCATCATTTATATGTAACATAAATCATATATAATAACTTTAAATACATCCTTTATACATCCCACATATGGCATTAACGAATCAAATCACTTTGAGGGGGCGGTAGTCTGCACTTCCTAAAATGAAATTATCATGTTTAACCACAATGGAAACCATAAAGGTATGCCAAAAAAGAAAAATACAGAAGCTTAAGTAAAAAATAAAAATATTAAATATCATATATAAATATAGTGACATCTTAATGGTCACCTTTGAAGGTGTTATATGAGTGTTGAACAATCATCGTTTCGTGCGGCAGAAATTCACCAACCACAGAAACACTATGTTCTTTAACCATTATATGTAGGTGTGTGTATGTGTAGCTCGAATTCTTCATATAACAACATCCTAGTGCATTGAAGATAATTTATTTGTTACAAAAAGTATGAATAAAAAGAGTTTAGGGGGTTGGAGAAGAAAAATAATACAAAAGGACTCAAGTGAAGACATTATCTTAAAATCGGGTAACTGCCTTTGGTTTGAGCTCAAAGGATTCCTTGGGAAGCCTTATGCCCAAATTAAGGCTTCTAAGAGTTAGAGATGGATGTGGAGAGGCAAAATGCGCAGGGTTTGACCGAGACAAAGGCTTTGGATGTGTGGATAATGATGTAGGGGTGGGGGCCTTTTATAAGAGGAGAGGAGGGGAACTCTTGGAATGTAAAAAAATGTAACCTTATTTGAAAAATATTTTAGAATTTAAAAGGTCCAACATTGATATAATTCGAGGATAAGGTGATAAGGGTTATAAATATACCTATCAAATAGGTTTTGGACAAGTTTAGGTTTTATTTTTTACATTATCTTTTCATTTTATTTAAATCGTTAAATAATGAGGTAATCGCTGCATCATTATGATGTCATAAATAATTTAATTTATTTAATGTCTAAAAATTATAAATAAAATATCATGATGTAGGAAATCGTTTTAGATTTCTAATGAATATTAATATTCAAAAGTATGACTTCTATAACCCCATTTAAAAATTGTTTTACTGAAACATCTCATGATTGTGACATTTTTATTTTAACTTTAAATAAAAAGTTATTTATGTCATTTTCCAACCAAAGTGTCTCCATGGGGTCCCTAAGTTGACCCATGGATTGTTTTGGTCGGCCATGACACATAAAATGAGGGTAGGACATGTGTCTAGGTCATTTCACATTATTAAAACATTATTTTTACCTTAAATTACACAAATTACCTCTAATCGCGATTAAGAACATAAAAGTTACTATTCACCAAAAAATTATTTTAATCCCATTGAATCACATTTTACTTCCTAATTAAAACCATTTATGTTGGATTTTTGAAATTCAAAACACAGAGGTGGCAAAGTTTCATTTAAACGAAAAATCAATTTCTTTAACTACCACATAGTGGTTTCACTATTCATCAAAAATTGATGTTTTTCAGAAAAATACCAAAAATTCACCATAAGCTATATTTGATAATACGAATTCAAAAATGAAGTCTATTTTAAAAAATTCAAAACATATAAGTTTCTTTAATTAATTTAATAATTAATTCCCTCTGTCAAAACAAATATCATGTTTTTAAGAAACAATAAGTATCAATAGATTGACTCTAGTTTAAGACCAAGTTCAAAGTGAAATTAATTAGAATGACCACTATTGGATTAAATGGTAAAAATATATTCTAATTGAACATAAAAACCAATTCAAAAGATAATATAATCATATAAATAAATTAGACTAAAAAGAGGTTTTGAATCAAAATACAACATTTTTCACTGTTCATTATAAAATGAACTTTATCAGAAAAATACCAAAAATTTACATAATGTAAATTTTGATGTCCCGATTCTAAAGAAGAATTTTATATTTTCATATATAACACATAAAATTTTCAAAAAGAGTATTTGAAAGAGGTTCTCCATCAAAAGGCGGTTAATCAAACTTCTAAAGAACATTAGAATGTTTATGCTTAAAAATTGAATTCAATCAAATTTTTAATCCTCAACATTTATTGTAAAAAGTAAAAATATTTGAAAAACATATATAATCATTTTGTAGTTAGTTCTATTCATTCCCGCCATTACAACGGCTAGGCGTTAACTACCATTTAAAATAATATTATTTTATCATTAGAGTGCAATGTAAGATTCCCAAGAAACTCGTTGTTGCGTATTGGGTATGCCATCGATCCAAGCATCCCCTTTAAAGTAATATTAATATTTTATTCAGAAATATGGATAAATATAGAAATGTAATATTATTTATTTACCTGGGGTGTTACATCCTTCCACCCTTTTGGGAATTGTGTCCTCGTAATTTTTAAAATTGGGCTTGGAAACATCATTGAAAATCCCACATCGGATCAAGAGTCAGTAAAACTATCATATTAAAATAAATAAAGATAATTACAAAGGTCACCCTAGTTAACCCATACTAGTATTCCATGTAGGAAAACATGGACATGGAATAAAAAACAAAGGGTCATGTTCTGAGGGAGAGTGATAGTAAACATGTCTAGGAGAAAGATAACCATAAGAAAATCACAAAATTGTGTTGGGTTAAACGGTATACAATTTCCGAGTAGGAAAAGTTAATAGACAACATTTTTGTTTTAAGTTAATTTTCATTGAGGAATTTAATTTCTATCTTAAGGAAACACACTTACTTTTCATGTTGACTTTTAAATTTTACTAGATTTATTACACAAACCCACACTTTCCCCAAATGATGAATATTTAGGAAGACTTGTTCACATTAGTTGTATTATAATGAACTTCTAGAGAATCACCTAATCCAAAAAAGAGAACTTTATATTTCCCATGTCTTTAGACCTTAACCATAACCAAAACCAAAATGGTTAGTACAAGATCAGATAATCCAGAAAAGGATAACCCTTTATAAAAAGAAAATATTTTCTTAATCTCTGAAATTTGACAAACAAAACACAATGTCCAACGAGGACCATTTGATATACAATTTGTCCATAAAATTATTCAAAGTAAACCAAACTAATATTGAAACCAAAATATTTGAAGGATTTAGTTACATAGTCTTCCAAGGTACAAATTAACTTTTATCTCCAAATAACATCAGTTGCTCTTAAATTCTCATATTGAAAAGTAATTAACCTAATCACATATCCTTGATGATAGGTTAATCATTTCCATAGATAACCCAAAATAAACTTACTCCTGATTCCTAAAATCATCTAAGTAAAAATAATTTGTCAATCTAACCAGGGAATTCATGTAGTCCAGTGGTAGGCGATAAATACCAGTCGCACTTTGGTTGTGGGTTTGATTCCCACAGATTTGTCCGACACGACGGGTTGTCACACGGTCTGCGTGTTGTCATTTTTCCAAAACTATATAATTCAAAAAACATTCCCCAAAACAAGACAAAATCTTCAAAAATGATCATAACATATTTTAACCTCAAGTTTATCTCATGCCTTTCATTTTCGATCATAACATATAATAACCCGTAATTACCTCAAAAGTAAGGATCATATAAACTCTAATGGTTACCTTTATAATTATTACATGAACTTCCACATCGATTGGTCATCTCATACATGATGCATTACAGATCATACCAAGGATCAAGAGGTTGATCATGACTCCATGATAGTTGGTTTAGAACAACCACTAGTTTCCTCATTGAATCCCCCATTTTATCTAGTATCATAATCAGAGAACCACCATAGTTTCCTTCAAAACCTGTTGTCTCTATGGTGCCTGATAAATCCATACATTCACTAAAAATAGAAATAGCAGTGTGAGTATATCAACAAAACTATCATGTAATAATGAGGAAGGTAAACACTAAGATATATTTACTCATTCACTTTATCTAAAGCTAGGACTCTTTCTAAAATCCATACCATTATGGTAATGTCACTTGTGCTTAGAGAATACCCTAACCACTAAAGTTATCTAAACCGACCTTTGATACCAAATATAAGGCCCAGGCCTTAAACCTTACTTAATCGTGAGTTATTACAAGATTACACATTGAGGATCTTTTCAGGATTAGAGTTTTATACAATTAGATCACAAAACATGAATTACATTCCACATTTAAACAAGGTGGTTACATAAAATATAGTATTAATTTTTACCATCAACGAAAACATATTTAAAATAAAACATGGATTCTTTCATGACACTTCCTTGACACTATCATCATATCATGTACCCTTCCCTTGACCTGTGAAAAACATTAAAAAAACTTGGGATGAGCATAAAAAGCTCAGTAAGGGATATAAAAATATGGAAAGGAAACATGAGTACATGTATACATAAGAATGAAATCATACATTACCCATAAAACATAAGCACTTTAACATAACTCATAAAATCATGAATAAATCATAGAAATCATAAGACATAAAGGTAACATGAGACATTCATAACATTCTTACGTAGGGAGTAACCATCTTGGTTATGTTTGGAATACCCATCACAGTATATTCCCTAAATCTCTTTGGAGAAACCTTAACGTTTAACCCATTCGCATTACCCAATGCATTGGAGAGCTATATCGGGCTCACCCGCCCTTATTTTATCATGGAACCACCCGTCTTCATAATAATGCCCAAGAACCATAACATAATCTTATCACATAAAACATGCATAATGGAAACATACCATTTCCACTTTTCAATTACAAGATATAAATACAAAAAATTGATACAAAAACATTTTGAAAACCAATTTTAATACCAAAATGAAGGAAAAGTAAAAAATGGTATTTATTTTTTTCTTTTAAAAAAAGGTATGGCATGTACAGGAATCCGAAACTCAAATAATGGTCACGGCGGCGGAGAAGTCGTTGTCGCCTCATACGTACGACAAAAACATTCCCTTTTGTCATTTAGAAAAAAGCATTGTATAAAAAAGGTTCCTTTTGGAAAATGTAAAAGTAAAAGGGGTTTATACACCATATAAAATAAGATTGTGTATAAAACAAAATATGCCCCAATGAATGGAGATTGAGACGAAGTCCCATACAAAGATGATATCCTTGGATTAAGGATAAATCAATTGTATAATTATGTGTGACAAACTAATACACCAAATATAAGTGGATATTAAGTGTAAAACAATCAGAGGTTATTCACACATATTCATAGAATGACATATTCAAGGAGTACAAGCTTATCCCAAAGAATCAAAATTGGGTTAAGATGTTTCCTTGCAAAAAATTTGACAGCCTAACGACGTCACTAAAAAATTCGGAAAATGAGTTGATGAGAGATAAAAAGGGTATCTCACCACTTGGACATAAAACATAAATCACTAAGTATATATAATAACATATCCCAACATAATATTATGTGAATTAAAAGACATAACAAAAGACGTATTTTAAAAAGAGGAGGGTGAAAGGCTCCCTTACCGACATGTGTATCTTTCGAAACATACACCCTGTGAAAGAAGGACAATACAACATTGATGTAAATACTCATAAATGAAAGTCTATTAAACAATGAGTAAAATAATGGGTAGTACATACACCACTCAAAGGAAATTGTGGCAAATGTAGCATAAATCTCACGGGAATAAAAGTGAGATGAAAAATCCCATACGAAAACATGGAAACCTAACTGCGCCACTTAAAACATCAAAAAATGGATTGATGAGATAAAATAGGGTCTCTAATCATATTACAATAAAATTTATAGCAAGAGGAATATAAAATAACATCACCCATAATAACAAATAAGATCTTAAAAGAAGTGATATAATTAGAGTACTTAAAAAAGAGAATGTTTAGATCTCTTACGAAAATTCGGCAGTCTAACGGCGACACTCAACACTTCCAAAATGGATTGATGAGAGATAATAGGGTCTCTCATCATATGAACATAAAAATTAATTTAAGAGTAATATAAAAGAAAATCCCAATCACAAGAAAGATGTCCTCAAAAGGAATGACATAAAAGAGTGTACTTAAAAAGAAAGAGAGGGGTAGGATCCCTTACCTCGGGTCCGACTTGACTCGATCGTTCTTTAACGTCCTGGATAATAAACTTGAGTTAATTTATACTTGCTTAAGAACCTTTTTCAAGTTTATTATTCCTTTTATATTACTTATTTCTATGTTATAAACATTATTTAATCATTTATGTAAATAATGTTTTTTTGCCGATATTTGGTTCTTAAGTCGAAAATGGACTTCTTACAATTACACGTTGTTCGTGTGGTCAAAGTTTCATTATATCCAGAATGATATTCATGATTTGGATATCATATATATCATATATTTCCAGAATATACATTTATTTATAACATTACATAATCATTTAGAGTTATGAAATGAAATGCACCGTTCATGGAGACGGTAAGTCGTACGTACGCATGAACGCTACTTTCATTTCTATGTCATATTAATGGAATTAAAACTAAAAGAGACGTATGTATATTTTAATTCCAGAATTATATTAATCATTTATATGTAACATAAATCATATATAATAACTTTAAATACATCTTTTATACATCCCACATATGTCATTATCGAATCAAATCACTTTGAGGGGGCGGTAGTCCGCACTTCCAAAAATGAAATTATCGTGTTTACCCACAATGGAAAACATAAAGGTATGCCACAAAAGAAAAATACAGAATCTTAAGTAAAACATAAATATATAATATATAATATATAAATATAGTGACATCTTAATGGCCATCTTCGAAGGTGTTATATGAGTGTTGAACAATCATCGTTTCGTGAGGCAGAAATTCTCCATCCCCAAAAATAGTATGTTCTTTAACCATTAGATGTAGTTGTGTGTAAGTATAGCTCGAATTAATCTTATAAAAACATCCTAGTATATTGAAGATACAGGATTTGTTAAAAAATAAATGAATAAAAAGAGTTTAGGGGGTTGGAGAAGAAAAATAATACAAAAGGACTCAAGTGAAGACATTACCTTAAAATCGGGTAACTCTCTTTGGTTTCAGCTCAAAGGCTTCATTGGGAAGACTTCCTCCCAAAGTGAGGCATCTAAGAGTTATAGAGGGATGTGGATAGGCAAAATGATCAGGGTTTGGCCGAACCAAAGGCTTTGTATGTGTGTATAAGGAGGTAGAGTTGGGGGCCTTTTATAAGAGGAGAGGAGGGACACTCTTGGAAAGTGAAGAAATGTTACTTTATTTGAAAATGATTTTCAGATTTAAAAGGTCCAAAATTGATATAATTCTAGGATAAGGTGATAAGGGTTCTAAATATACCCATCCAATAGGTTTTTGACAAGTTTAGGTTTTAGTTTTAACATTATCGTTTCATTTTATTTAAATCGTTAAATAATGAGGTAATCGATGCATCATCATGATGTCATAAATAATTTAATTTATTTAAAGTATAAAAATTATAAAAAAAACAATGATGTAAGAAATATTTTTATCTTTCTAATGAATATTTATAGTAAAAATATATGACTTGTATAACCTCATTTAAAAATTGGTTTATTGAAATATCTCATGCTTGTGACATTTTTATTTAAACTTAAAAAAAAGTTATTTATGTCATTTTCCAACCAAAGTGGCTCCATGGGGTCCCCAAGTTGACCCATGGATTTTATTGGTCGTCCATGACACATCCAATGAGATTAGAACATGTTCCTAGGTCATTTAACATTATTAAAACATTATTTGTACCTTAAATTACACTAATTACCTCTAATCGCGATTAAGAACATAAACGTTACTATTCACCAAAAAATTATTTTAATCTCATTGAACCACATTTTACATCCTAATGAAAACCATGTATGTTGGAATTTTTTAATTCAAAACACATAGGTGGAAAATTTTCATTTAAACGAAAAATCAGTTTCTTTAAGTACCACTTAGTGGTTTCACTATTCATCAAAAATCGATGTTTTTCAGAAAAATACCAAAAATTCACCCTAAGATATATTTGATATTACAGATTCAAAAATGAAATCTATTCTAAAAAATTAAAAACATATAAGTTGCATTAATGAATTTAATAATTAATTCCCGCTTTCAAAACAAATAGCTTGTTTTTAAGAAATAATAAGTATCAAAAGATTGACTCTAGTTTAAGTTCAATTTCATAATGAAATTAATTCCAACGACCACTATTGGATTAAATGGTAAAAATATATTCTAATTGAACTTTAAAACAAATTCAAAAGATAATAAAGTCATATAAATAAATTATATTAAAAAGAGGTTTTGAATTAAAATACAACAGTTTTCACGGTTCATTAAAAAAATGAACTTTATCGGGAAAATACCAAAAATTTACACAATGTAAATATTGATGTCCCGATTCTAAAGAAGAATTTTATTTTGTCAAATATAACACATAAAATTGTAAAAAAGTGGATTTAAAAGAGGTTCGCCATCAAAAGGCAGTTAATCGACCTTCTAAAGAACATTAGAATGTTTACGCTTAAAAATTGAATTCATTCACATTTTTAATCCTCTAACATTTATTGTGAAAATTGAAAATATTTGACAAACATATATAGTAATTTTGTAGTTACTTCTGTTCATTCCCACCATTACAACGGCTAGGCGTTAACTCCCATTTAAAATAATATTATTTTATTATTAGAGTGCAATGTAAGATTCCAAAGAAGCTCGTTGTAGCGTATTGGGTACGCCGTCGAGCAAAGCGTCCCCTTTAAATTAATATTAATATTTTATTCACAAATATGGATAAATATAAAAATGTCATATTATTTATTTACCTGGGGTGTTACATATATTATACTTTATTTTTTATATTACATTTATAGTTTTATTCAACTTGTGATACTGGTTCTTTATTGATATTTTATATTGGTATATTGTTATATTTTTTATTTATTTATCGATGTGTTTTACTCCGAAATTGAGGGTATAATATCCCCATTACTGATACAAGCATCTCACTTCTAGTCAGTAGCCTTTGGCATATGAGATGGTGTACACTGTGTCATGTCACTAACTTATTATGTGAACTTGTTTGTGGAACCAGGGTCAGGATGTTACATAATACCATTAATGAAATATGATTTTGACATATTATGTTCATTATGATCATAGAGGTAGTAATACATACATACACAAGAGTATCATTTCCATTTTTCAATCATAATAATAGAAATATGGAAAGTAATATTTAATAACTATATAATTATTAAAAATATTTATATACTATATTACATATGTATATTTACTTATATATATAATTAAATTTTAATGGTCATGAAATGTGAGAAGCATCACTTCATGAAGTTAGTAGTCAACCAATACATGAACAACATTATCATCATATACTGAGAAATAAAATACTATAATATCCTATCAAAATCATAAATATACCCTGAATATCATAATTATTTAATTTATATCACATATATTAAATAAAATTATCCTCTTTTCCTTCCATTTAATGTGATAGTTGAAAATTAATCACATCACTTTGTGAGGTGGTAGTCCACCATAGAAAAGAGTGTAGTTATGGTGTATATCATACAGAATGGAATGAAAAAACATATATATGATATAATGACTCTACATGTATAATAATTTTATGATTATCATATTTTTACTTTATATCCATAATAATAATCTCTTGTGAGAGGTACTAATGGAAAATGTGTTACATCAGTTCATAAGCGGTAATTAGTTGTACACATGAGTGACATTTTGGTTTCCTATTTAAGGGATCTAGATATTATTATAAGTACCTCACATAATATAATATAATAAATTTATATTTATGTTACATTTTTATTATATATTAATAAATTCTGAATATTTTAATTATTTGTAAGAATAAATAGGAAAACACACATTGTTAGAAATTTAAACGCTTCTCAAAACACCATTTTTGGATTATAAATGTTATATACCTAGAATTTGTTTTAATATAAAAAGTAATATAATACTATCGAATGGGTTTTTTAGTTTTATTAGTAGGTAGTTTTAAAATAATGGGGACGATGGTGTGAAGAGGAGGGGAGTGGATATCCTTTTATCAGTGAGGTTAGTGCCACATTTATAATTTTTTTAAATAAAAAGGTGTACCAACATTTCTCACAATCCAAAATGATAAAAAAATGTATAGATATCTACACATATACAAGATATATTATATATTTGTCCATACAATAATTTTTTTCCAGTTTTATTTCATCTTAACCATTCTCTTTTCTTATTTAGACCACGTAATCCGATTTTTATGTTTACCATTATAAATAAATTTCATAGTTTCCACCGTAAATTTTGGTTAAAAATAACTTTTACCATATTCTTAATATAAATTTTAAATATTACAATAATGGAATCCATTTTTCTATATTCAATTAAAATATTTTAAATTATCCAATTAAAATGTATACCCAATTATGCGAATGAAAATGCGAGTTTCCAAATAGAAAAATACTATATGTTTTAATTGTTTTAAAATAAAATGAACTTTATGAAATTAAATATAATGACTTAAATTAGTTAAAAATTAATATAAATTAAAAAAATATCATTTTAAAACAATTTATTATATAATTTTTATTTTTAATTAATTAATAATAAAAAAAATTAGTTAAAAATATTAATTCTTTACTATTCTATGAAAAATGAAACTTCCCAAAAAATTACCCAAACATTACCATATTATATATTTGATTTGATGATTTAAATAATTATTTTAATTTTATGAAATAATTTTTCTAAAATACGTAACAATAAATTTTATTTTATTTTAACAAGGGGAAAACATCATTTTATAAAAAATACAGTTTTCAGAGGTTAATTATTTTGAATTCGAAATTGAATTATTATAATTATAAAAAATAGATAACCATAACAATGATAATATAGTTATTAATATTAAAAGAAGTAATATAATTGCATGGTTATAATAATATACTCTATTAGGGTTTTATAGAAATGGGATTACATGTTCTACAAGCTATTGAAGAGCTTTAAAGAAAATTTGTTTTGTTGTTTTCATAAGCCCAATGTTGTGTGTCAATAATGATATCCATAAAATATTTATTCATATATAATTTCAAGGTGATATAAAACCATTGTTTTAGAAAAAACCTATTTTATGATATAATAAAATAAGAAATATATTATGAAATTGAAAATTTTAGAATTTATCTAATATAGAATAATTATTTTCATGAAATAACAATTTAAATAAATGAAATTAAATAGGAATAAAAAAATCTCTTATAGATATAATAATGATATAAAAAATTCATTTATAAAATGGTATATATTATTGTAATTTCAATTCAAAAATATTAATATAATTATTATAATGAAAAAATAATTATGATGTTTTTTCCAATTTTAAATGAAATAAAGTGACAAAATTATCATAACTAAATAAATGAGTAAATAATTTCAAAAAAAATAGTACAAACAACTAATTATTAGAATTTAAAATTCATGGTGTTTTTATAAGGGAATTATTTTCATTTCATATATAATTCACTATAAATTATTATAAGATAAATATATGTGAAGTACATATACCAAAAAAATAACCTTGTTTTGATTAAAAATCATATATCAATGATGAAAAATGGATATGAAAATAAAGTTACTATGGTTCTTTATTAGTTCATCATATCCACTGACCATAATGAATAATAAAATTAAGAATATTAAAATCAATTTAAATAAAAAATTGCAATAGTTTTTCCATTTTCATTGGTCTATTTGTATATTATTTAAATTATTTATTAAATATTTTTATAATATGGTTGTTAAATGGGGATATTGAGGTGATTAACCTAACAAAAGATTTAGATATAAATAGTGGTTTGATTATTAATAAGATATACTACAAATTTAAAATTTAGTAGAGTTGTAATTTATTTATGTTACAATATTATAAAAATTTTATACTTTATTATATTTTACAAAAATAAACTCAATGCTTGAATGTATTCTTTATTTTATTATGTAAGAAAGTTAAGATTATTGTATACATTATTATAAATGTCACTAATACAATGTACTACATCAAATATAATTATTTTAAATATATTCATATGTATCAATTTAATAATTTATATATAATTTTAGGGAATCCATGACACAAAATAATGGAAAAGGAAATAATATGTTCTTTAGAGGAGGTGTCCACCCTAAAAGAGAGAGTAAATTTTAAATTTCCATTCAATCTGAATGGATAGAAAAGAATTTTTTTTTAAAATCATAATGTTTTCATAATAATATTGATATTTTATTATTATATTTAAAAAAAATTATATCTTCATTTCTTATCTATTATGATAAATTGAAAACACCATTCATAGTGGTAATAGTCCTCTTTTAAGTAAAATGACATATTCATTTTTAGAATGGTATAATGTAGTGGTAGAAAACAAGTATTCAATTAGATTTATAAAATTTGAAAATATTAGTAATATTTATTTTAATTTAATTTTAGTTATTATAAGAGATTTTATAGAGTATAAGAAAATAATATTTACGACACATAATTTTTGATAATTTCCTCAAAAAAGGATGTTCTCCATTATGTAACACGTTAAGGTTACTTCTCATGTCCTTTTAGGAAATAATTATTATTGGTGGAAGGGAGAGGATTTAAAATATAAAATGGAATATGTTTTATAGTCCAATATATTTTTTATTTGTGTATATATGTTTTTTGATGTTATGACATTTAATAAGTTAAAAAAGTCAATCTTTTTTAATTTAAAAATTCTTTTTCAGTGATGGACGGAATCTATTTATGGGTTTCTATCTCCCAAAACATAAATTTAATTAATGGTTATATGTGGCCAATTTATCTTCTTCTATTACCTTTTTCATATATTTTAAAAAAAATTCATGTGTTTTAACACAATATTTTTATAATTAACCGTATTACTATTTACACTGGAATTAATGTTTTCCCATGTAATTTATATATTAATATTATTTTAATGCAACATAATGTAGAAAATTAATAATGAAATAAAATAAATTTATTATCTATATAATATAATTGAATTAATAAAAATAATATACTTGTCCTTTAAATTTGAACATTTAATATGTAGGACATCAAATTTGTAGAAAAACAACAGTTTTTAGAATTTTATGTTACAATTATAATTTAGTTTTCATTACAAGTGGGATAATTATTTAGATATAAATAAATTTATATGGATCAAATATATATTTTAGTAAATTTTTATAATATATTAATCTATTTTATTTTATACTTATTATACAATTCTACAGAAATAATTAATATAAAATAATACTTATACTATTACTATGAACCATATCATTTATCTTATGAAAATTATATAATACAAATTTTTTTTATAACATATAAACTAATATTACAATTATGATTTAGTATATGAAATTTGTTTTATGGTTATAATTACTAAATGTGATGAAAAATAATTTTACAAACATATTTATTATTAAAATTATTTTTGCTGTTTTAAATACATTATTCATGGGTTTTATAATTTAAAAAATTTATTTTCAATTGAAATAGTTTTAATTATAAATTTATTATATATATATATATATATTAATTAATTTAAATAAATTAAAGAAATAATTTATTTTGATAATTTTAAAACATAATGGTTCATTATTATTGATAAGTTTTTTTTATACACCTAAAAATTAACACCTTGAAGTAAAATATAAAATTACAGTAATCATATTATCCTATTCCAAAATAAAAATAATGATATTTTTATTAAATTAAAATTAATATATTCAATTATTTATAATATAATATAATATTAAAGATATTGAGAAGAATTTTTTTTTAGAAATATCACATTTAAAATTTATAATTTATCAATTTTATTTGTATGCATTTATAATTTATTATATAAATTTTCCATTCCGTATGATTTATTTTTGAAAAAAATTTATGAATAATTTTTATCCAATATGTTTTTGATTGTTTAATATCAAATTTTTGTGTGAAATAGGAAATGATCATATAATAAATTTTGTGGTAGATAATAAAAAATCCTCATTTGTTTTATTATACCCCATTAAATAATTTTTTTTCGTTAAATTTTTTATTATAACAATCGAGTAAAATATATTATTTATATAATAGATAATCGTTACACCAAATATAATTCATAATGTTGTTTATATCATAATTATTTACATAAAACAATGAAACAGATGTTTATCCTCTTTATAAAGAATGTTATTATACGAATAAAAATTCTTAATAAGTTTCATTATATTATTATATATTATATGTTTTTCCAGATAAAAACCATTTAAACATAATATTCTATATGTACTAAAATTATGTAATCAGTTTAGGAGGATCAATGTTGCATCATGTTGCATTCAAGAGTTCACAATTTAAATCATAAATATTTGAATAATTATTACACCAAGGATACTAGAGGATTTCCAAGTGGAAATAATTATGGGAGGTCAAAATATTATTTTTTTTCTAGTTGAGTTTGAAAAAATATATATTAAATATCATTATACAAATGATTTACATAATCCATATTTACATTATCTAATTAAATTGAATGAAAAAGTGTTTGTATTCAAAAATAAAAAAAATATAATTTTAAAATTAAAAAATACATATGATTTCGGATGATTACCGTCATTTTAATCATTTTTTAAATATAAAAGATAAATTTTTTTATTTTACATTCTATAATATTGATAATTTACCATGAATTACATCCAAAATCGATATATATATAATCTATGGACTTTGAAATGTCAATAAATTCGTTTAAGGTTATATCATTATATCAAATAACATCAGAACATTTTGATATGTTATATAGTAATATTATAGTGATCTAAATTATAGACAATGGGTAAGATCACTTCGGATAATGTTTTCAATAAAAAATCAAATAAAGTTATATTTTAGTGATAACATAGTAATTTTATATTTACTTTCTTCCATCAATATTATATACTTCTAATAGGTTGAAAAAAATACAATAGATAAACTACCTACCAAGATATTATATTATAATTATATAATTATAATTTATAATCCCAAAATAATAGTAAAATAGTAATTCATTTATGATGAAAAATATATAAATACTTACAATGTAATTAAATATACAAATAAGGAATAGTCTTTCTTTTGAATTTCTATGGTATCTAAAATTTATATTGGTTTATATTCAGCTCATCCTATATCACTCTTGGATCATTCTATTTTTCATGATGTATGGTTCACTCAAATTATTTATCCCAATTACCAAATATTAAAAAACATTCATAAATTCTTGTAAATAGAATGTGATTTTCCAAATCATATTAAACAAGACTGAATACCTATGTGTTAATTATTAATCCCACTCATCAAGCATGGAGTGAATATGATTTCATACTCAACAAAACTTTTTATTGGTGATTACCCATAGGAACATCTATAAAACTACCACATCCACGTTCTTGTATTAATATGTGAATTTCCCTTCATAAAAAACTAACAATCATTACATTACTCAAAAATATGTATTTTTTATTAAATATTATTATCATTTAGTCTTGTCTAAATGGTTTTTTATAATGTACCAATATTTTAATTTCCAAAAATATTAATATTATTCCTTAAAAATAAGAAATCCCTTTACTGATACAAATTGATTCCCTCTTGGCCATCACACTAATGTATGGTCCATAAAGAACAATATTTAAACACATAATTCGACATAGAGTGAGGGGAATCAATTTTGTTTAAAGAATATTTATATTTTTATTAAATAAATATAAAATAAAAACATTAATATACAAACCATAAGTTTAGGTAATTTCATCATTTACTAAAAAAGAATCTTATTTATAATTGTTGAGAAAATTTCTCCAAAATTGAGCCATAATATAGTGCCTTCTTGGATTACATTTATTTATTCACATATTTATAAACTATGGATGGAAGAATGGAAAATGGTTAAATTAAATTATCATTAATGGATAACATAAAAATATTTAATTATCGGTTAGATAAATCGAATAAGATAAATCATGACCAATTGAGTAATGTCATTATGAAAACAATACAAACCAATTAGATTTTTAAAAAATTAAAAATAAATGGGATTTTGTCGGAAATAATTAATCATATACCAATTAATAAATTTATAGAATCATTATACATCTAAAATGGTCCATTTTGGAATAAGAATGGTACATAACCTAAAATAGTGGCATAATTGATTTTTTTTAAATTATAACCAAGTGGAGCCTGAATTTCCCCAAATTATCATTACATAATGGTATTGTTCTAAAAACAAGTGTACCATCATAAGGTGGTGATAAAAAAATATATACAATATTCTCTTCTTCTATTATTTATGAATAAACATGGGAACATGATATAACATGAGAATCTATATAGGATATGTATATGACCCATGTTCTTTCATCAGAAATGATAAAAACTATTGTATGCACTTGGGGGGTTAGATATTACTTTTGTAACAACCTGATCCATATTACCCACAAAAATAGTAGTCATACCGATATCCACATGACCTTGAGTGCATCACACGAATGATAGAGGATTCTAAGTTGTAGCATGGTCCTATGGTTTATTCATGGGATAACTATTACCTACTAGATCATATTTTCACAATGGTAAATAGATATAAATAGTATAAAATTGCAGAAATCATCATAAACAACAATAATTAATAAAAGACTAATAACAGTGAAATAATAACAATATATGTTGAATTTATGTGGAAACTCACATTTATAAAAATAATGGTATCATGTCTTCTTGATTACACATAATCTAAAACAAAGTACATAATATAGGTAATGATACAATACATTACATGAATGTTGACAATAATTTAACGAAAAGACTCCAAGGGGATTTCCCCTTCCATATTGGACTTGATCCAAATACTATGCTCCATAGCTCTATTATATGTATCATAAAAAAAGAAATCAATCCAAAAACCATCATGGATATAGGACTGGTCATGTACCCTAGTGGAATAACAGTCTCGGTAGGGTGTGAGATATAAATCATAGTGGTAAGGTACCCAGAGTGTCCTTACCAATCCAGACAGTGTGATATAAATATTGAATTTTATCATATATGTTAAATGAAGAGTGAAGAAAAATTAATAACAATAACATCATTTCTGTTTCCAACCGGATACATGTACCTTATCACTTTTTTGGCCTATGTTGGATGTCTGAAAGGGGTACCATGTGAAATACATAATAATTAGAAAAGGGGAAATATTGATCATCAGAACCCAATAATAGGTACACCCCTAATACTGTGCTTTGGTATGGGGTCTAATTCAACATTTAACATTAAGTAGTACTAGTAAAACATGTATAACAATCCCACATTCATAATTAATGTCATAATATTAAGGAAGGATATACATCCCATATAAATTAAAAATTTAATCATAAAATCCTTCAAAACCATAAGTATAATCCTTTTCATGTCCAAGGCAATCTAGAAGAGTCACGTGTATCTCAATAGGAACATAATATAGTATACTATAACATAGAACCTGTGTAAGGTGATCTATATAGAGTATGTTGTAATAGGATGAGGTATAGTGACTACTGATTCTTTCTTATGTATCTCACAAGGGTATCATGTTTCACTCACGGAATTGTGTATCTATCTTTCCAAATGGTCAAACAACCATTTCTACCCTTGGGAAATGGTTTCTGTTGAGAGTATAATAAAATTTCCAATAATCCCTTTTGTAGAAATGAAAATAATCTCCCTATTCAAATCGTGTAGAAACACATGAGCATGAAGAGTCCATCCTTGACTACCTAATACATAACCCAAGATCTCTCTCGCACAGTGAAAAGTGATCAAGTATCCAAGGAAGATTATTATGAAATTAAAATGTATATATATATATGATATAAAGTCATTATATAAAATTGTCACATTGAAAGATTACAAGATATTCATAACAGAATGTGTAATAATTATAAACCACAACAGAAAATGAATAATTCAACTATCATGTCATTTGGCGATGTCTAAGCCCATCACTATAAATCTAAAAATAATCCAATGTATTTATATTTTACATATTTTTTAATCTAATACCACCATGTTTTTCCCATGAGATATATATGGAGTTCATAGTATCATGTGATACATGGAGGATCAGAGTTCGTCCCAACACAAGGGGACAATGTATCACTCGTGGAATAGTGTATCCATATAAACAAATGGTCACCCCACATCTTCTCTCCAAGGGAACTTGAATCACTCATTATTATAATAAATTTCCATAGAATACCTTTCGTATAAACCAAATTCATCACCCCTTACAAATTATGGAATAAGAACCCAGGAACAGGAGCAAATCAATGACTCTTTAATAAAAAACACATGTTCTCTCCCGACCAAAGTCAAGATAACCCTATATAGAAGGGAACCTAAATCATCTGGGAATAAAATTTATATATAGATAATAAAATTTCATCAATGAAATTTAAATAATGAAATATATCATGAATATTCATTTAATGAGTGCAAGAAAAAGCAGTGGCCTTACTACCCTTATAACTATTAAAATCAATGGGTTGTTATTATCAAATTAACTGGAGGTGAGGTCACACCACCCAATCATGTTCCACATCATTAAGGCCATTTTATTCATCGCATTAAACATTATAGAAGAAGAAAAACTATTTTAGTATGCATAATGAACCCTTAATAGGCGTCTTTAAATTAAGGGAAACCTCTTAAACATTTAATTCTAGTTGATAGCTTGGGAAAGAACTTAGAAGGTGGCATGATTCATCAAACATTTATTTTTAAAGGGGAAAATCTATTTAATGTCACTAATAATGGATATTTTATTTTCATTCATTATTCAATAGTTATATCATAGAATAATTAACTACCATGAATCATGAAAACTAAATATATATATAAAGTATATCTTAGAGTTTTAAAAGGAAACATAACACCATTGGAGGGGTTTTGTTATAAAACAAATTATTTTTTATCAAAAAAATCATTTATATGGACTATGTAGTAATCCAAGAAAACATAAATTTATAGACATTATTGTGGGTTTTGTAATACAATGCACCTCTTTCAGAGTGTTTTTTAGAAAAACCATGACATTGTTTACAAAACGATTCATGTATCATAAGTAATGATTTATTCTGCAAATCATCACACACTAAATAAATCCATGAAAGGTTAGAAGGTAATATATTAATATATTATTCAATTATAGGGGCAAGTAAATTGGATCATTGACTCGTAATACCAACTTATAAAGAAGGTTAAATATAAATTAATTATCATATTGTGTTTTTGAAGACAGTGCACCTCTATTGGAAGAGTTTTATTATAAAAGAATGAATTTTTTTATGAAAAAATCATCTATCATAACAAAAAATTAATCCTAAAAATAAATTGTATTAATTAGATTTTAATAAATTTCATAAGTATTTAATTAATTCATTAATTAATAAATATGGTATGGAAATAGATCCTACCATATGCATTATACCAAGCCAACACTCATCACATGATAGATTTGGTGGTGACCACTCGAAACTGCCACACACATGTATGTATATACAGTATTATACATACACATATACATATATATATCCCTTATTCCAAAGAATATATTCTCATCTCCAATACTTAAAATAAAGATATACATATTGATATATATTTATACACACACCCATACCCTTTTAAGTGTGTGAACGCCTTCAAATACATTCATAACCCACTAGGAAATATACACCAGACTCAAAACAAATAAATCCCCTAAATTATAATAGGAGAAACCATAATATCAAAGAAAACACTTTCCTAGGTTAATGAAAACCAACTGAATTGAACTAATATTCTCCACCATTGGTGGAGGATTGAAGAATAATCCAGAAGAGATCCTAAAAGACCTTTCACATAACTTGATAATGAATGAAAATGGAAAATTATATCATCCCATAACCCTAGGGTTTGGAAAAACATCACCAGGAAATGAAGAGACTATTTTTTTTGGAAACAGGGGAATGATAGATTCGGAAACCTTGCCTTGAAGGAACCTAGAATAAAAATGGAGATATCCAAATAAAATTTCATGATAATAGGAGGTTGGAGAGGGGGTATCGTCTCGTACGGGGTTCGACCAGCGGTGCGTCACTAATTCAGGGACTTATGGGAGGTTTCATACGATGTGTAATTTAATTAGGGGAGACCCCCAATGGGGTATAACAAAATTAATTCTAAAATAATAATAATCATAACAACAATAAATACAACATCATCAACCAAATCAACAATATTTAATATTATAATAATAATAATAAAAATATCAATATTGTTGTTGTTATTATAAATAATTTTATTTATATCATTCATATCATATGTAATAACATTTAATATATTTTGAAATACATTGTTGATTTAATTATTAAATTATTTTACCAAAAAATCATACTGCCCAGTTGCATAGAGAGTGATGCCTAGTTTTAAAAAAACTATGGCCTCAGTTAGCTGACCCAATCCATTTGGTTGGTGGGATCAGCCCATCTGAGACTTATTATGCACCAGAGAAACATTTGAGTCCCTCAAGAAATACCTAAATACACTTATGATTGTTCCAACTCTTCTATTTAAGTTATGAAGAAAGATATAAAAAAGGTAATGCCACGTGAACCCCAAATTTAAAATTTTTCATGAATTACACCTTGATATTAAATGTAGGATATTACTCCCCACTAGAAATTTTCATCATCAATAAGCCTTCGGGAAGAATGAACACTTCATGATACTTCTGGGGGTCATAAATAATCATTCAAATTGTGGTGTTTCATTTCCCAATATCCAGCACACTATCAATAATTTCTTAAGGATAGGAAAAATATGACATCAAAACTCGTTACAACTCTCACTTTCTAGCCGAACTATTGAAATTTTACATACCCATGCCCATTGAGATAAATACATTACTATGTCACCATCTCATTACACATTTTTCTGATGGTTCCCCCACCATTAGTTTATAACATGGAAAATGGAAAATTTTGAGTCACAACACCCCAACCGTAAGAATTTCATATAATACAACACTCTATGCGTTCTATGAATTCTCCACACTTGATCTCAATAAAATGGGACAGCACAATACCGATAAACCAAACTAAAATAATTCTTTCAACATTCTTTAGAGTCACAATCAACCCAGTCAAAACAATACAAACCTTAACAATGTTATTGTGCATAAAATGGTACCACAGTAACTGTAGAAAAATTAAACTGGGTAGATAAAAAGTCTAGCTACCTCTAGATAACCTATAATGAAGATGATCTACATATATAGTCAAACCAATTACAAACTAATGACGATACCTTCATTCAAGGCATCTAGAATTTACCATGGACTATTTCACCGAAGCTTGTAACTAACATCAAATGAAATTCTTTGGTCATAAAATATTTAGAAAATTCCAAAATGTCATGCCTCGAAAAAAACAAATGCATAACCCATCAATCCCAATAGGTTTAAAAAATTAACATATTGTTTGATTGTTACCCTCTTAGTGCATCAAGGGTTACATCAAATTAGGGTACATGCATGTATCATAGATGAATACACCCATAGGATAGAAAATTTTCGTGAAATATATTCGAAAATACTAGAAGGAAGAGTAGTCGAACAAGATATGTTCATTTTCAAAGAAGAAACATGGAATTGGCTAACAATAAACCACCATTAACATATTACCATACCATTACCACTGAAGGCATTCAACAATATTTCAAGCATAGCCACTAAATACTATTTTAGTGAAATGTTGTCTCTCAAAGGGTTTTTAACATATCAAACCACCTCAAATTCATGATTATATGTATGAATTGAAACTATTTAAAAATCAAAATCCTCAAATTCATTCATGAAAAAAACATGAAATCACACTGAAACATGGGTCAAAATAGCCAAGTCTCAATGATGCTTAGCATCCCGATCTGGCTCACCCCCGAAATAGTGGAAGGACTAGTCGCTACATGACCTTAAGCATGTCTCCCCATACACTAGATGCTAAAAATTAATAGAAAATGTCTTATGAGGTGATAATGGAGAGCCTATACTCTCTTATGAGAGTTTGACAGTAGTATATCATAGTAATTAAAAATTAATAGGTGAAGTAGTAATAAAAAATTAGAAAAGCTGCGTAAAATATATTTTGTATAATAGATGAAAGAAAGTCAAGATAATGATACAACATGGAATCTAGTAAACAAAACAACATGGTTTACAGTCCAATAATGAAATTAATAAATGACATGATGACCCAAAGAAAACTCCACGAGCATCTTGAGCTTTAGCAAAATCCTTTTATCATAACTCCCTGTACTAGCATATAGTAGAAAGAATGGTCCAAGGTCTGTAGTCATGCAAACACGAAAGGTATACTCGGGTACGCCAATGCAATAGCGGACCATATAGGGTGTGAGATATACATCTTATTATGCCGGAAAAAATGGTGTCTATCCTTATCCAGAGAGTGAAATGTAAAAAACATGATGCTGGTATAATGTGGTAACAACCGAATTGAATAAATAAATTACAACCCCTCCAATTTCATAAGGGACACCTGGTGGAGATACCTGGTTCGGCTAGTAGCCGGAGAATATGAGTTTTGAAAAGGAACTATAAATTATTTAAATAAACTGTTTAACATTGTAATTGATATTCTTATTTAACCACATAAGTTCCAAGGTTCCCCTGGTCACCCATATGTCAAAACCTACCTTTATTGTACTAGGGTCAGATCAATTTCCCATATTCAATTCATAAATCATTATGTCACAATAGCTTTCATTAACCATTTAATTCATTTCATGTTTGACTGATTGGACCAACATTCCAATGTCAATTAATTGGTGTAGAATGTTAATTCTATCACCCCCGTGAGTATTTTTAGAATCTGTATTGTCTCACAACACATGGATATTGGGATCATCATTCCCTATCCCATTAAATAATATTTTCATGCATGATGGGTGTAGAATGCCAGGTCCAGTACCCATTAATTTTTCGAGTATATATCCATATATCAAATCCCATTTATAAATAACAAATATATATTTATCATTTTTATAGAACACCATGTCTAACATCCCAAAACCATCCATTAATTAATTTACTAATCCTTTAATTAATTGAACAACTAATTGACACCATAAATCTGCAATAAAATAATTTTACAGTAAATTAACCATTCAATGTATCAATATTTAATAATTAAATTACAATTATTTATTCTTATCCATAAGAAAGTCAACTACATAATTAATTCAACATTTAATTACCCCATTTCCACAACAAAAAAAGTGATAATTATTTCACAAATAAAATATCTGTATTCTCTTATAAAACCAATAAATTAATTAAATATATCAAATCTTTTAGTTAAAAAAATAACTAATTTCACATTACCATTAATTAAACCATGAATTTAATTAATCTACAAGAAAATAACATACAATAATTAATTCCCAAAATTAATAATCAAAAATATCCTTGGAAAAGCAAGTCATTTTTTCCATCATTAATTTATCACTATTTCGACAGGAAATAATATTTCAATTAATTTCCATATCTTATATGTCATTCTATTCCATAATTTCATATCAAATACCCAATTAAAAGTCATATATCATAATCAAGTAACATAACATTGAGAATTAACAATTCACTAATTAAATTTATGGATTCCAAATTATTAGTTCATCAATAATTTAATTTAATCATATTCATTAATCAATTCAAAATTTAATAAAATTTCACACCATTGACAGGAATTAATTAATCTATCATTAACTTTCATTATTTATCCAAAAACAACATCATTTAATTATTTAAATGTGTAAGATTAACAAATTTATCAATTCATTCTCAAAACCAACACATAGTCATGTAATCATTTATCTCTTGTGGAATTCATAATTTAAGAACATCCAAAGTCGTGAATCAACACATCAAATATCAAATTTATCAATTTAATCAAACATACTAAATTCACATTTGAATGGAATTAAATATGAATAATTCACTTCATAATTTTAATACAAAAAAAGTGGAACCCACATTTTATTATTTCATTTATTTCATTTGGGGACTTGAATGGGGTTCAAAAGGATCCCAAGACAAGGAGAGGGGCCCGCAAGGGGGCTGTAACATGCCTCATATAGGGGTGGGGCTTGGTGTGTGTCATATCTCATACTATGCACCTCCACATTCATTCTTTATGAATCAAATAGTTAACATCCTAATAAACTAATAGAAATATTATAACAACAATAACATTTATTATACTCATTTAATTTAACATATTTATATAAATTAACCATTAAATAAATGTTTCATAATTAATTTAGAAATCACCCATTAATCATAAAATTATATTTTTGAAACATTTATTTAATTAAATAAATTAAATACTAATGATAACATCCTTATTATTATTATTAGATCATTCATTTATTAAAATTAAATAAAATTCATTTTAAATATTGGGTAACTGCGCAGCTAACTGACATGGTTTGAATAATTGGGTACAACCAGATTATACCCAAATCCTTATTTACTTGTCTTTTAATATTGCTATTTTTTGATAATTAGTATATTTTCATTAACACATTATTTAATTTAATTAATTCAAAATATTTAATAAAATAAATTACCCACTTTGTGTTATTTAAATAAATTCTCTTGACATAATTTAATTAAATAATGAAATCAAACTAATCATTATTTAATTAATTATCTCAACACGAATTAATAATTTAAAACATCTGATAAAAAAAGATGAAATAAATATCTATAGACCATGAATTTAATGAAATGAAAGCCCCGAAAAGTCATTTAATTTAATTCATTGTAACCTCAAAATAAATAAATGAAACTGCCATAATAATTACCATCATTATTATTATCTTATAATAAAACAATTATTTGAAAAAACACAATAATCTCCTCTAATAGTCATTTAATTAAATTCCATTTAACTCAATTTAATTAAATGAAACCGTTGTTTCACTACAATAAATTAAACCCCCCTTTTCCTTGGATTTTCTTTAAAAATCACCAGATCCATTATTCTTAATCTTTATAATAATAATAATATCAATAATTATTAATAATTATTACACTCATTTTACCATAATAATAATAATCACATTATTATTATTATTATTCAACCTTAGATAAAAACCAACACCTCTATTAAATAAAAACACTTCTTTATTAATTCTAAAACTCCTTACTTAATTAATGACATTATCATTATATCTAAAACTCATCATTTAATTTCACATAACTATAGCTCCTCATTTATCTAAACATATCATTCAGATACAAAAAGGAACAGTAATTCTTTATTAATGTTACACCCAATTAATAAATCAATTAAAATCATGTAACATTAATGTTACACCCCATTAATCGTGAAACTAAAATATTTTATCATTCAAATAATTTCTAACACCATAATAATAATAATATGATTTTTACTATTAACACATTATTTTATAAAAACACTAATCTCCCATTTGATATTTTTAATTAAAATAAATAAAATATCAAACTGGGTAAGCTGCATGGGTTGGACCCCAATCGTGCACAACCCGTGCAGATCCATTAAAGTGGACTTTTCTGGATTCGCTACACTCGAGACATATTGGCACACCCATGAAAATTATCAGGTATTCACCGAAGTCCAAATACAACACCACTAATTGTTTCAATAATATGAATAATGTTATGGATCATGGTGTAAAATCAACCTATCTTTTTATGGAAAAAAATTTAAAAAACATCATAATGTATAAATGGTTTTGAATCAAAGGTCATCAGAATATACCCACTATAAAAACAGCTCATCCATGAGAAGTCATTAAGAACTACCACAAAAGAATCTGACCTACAATGGTCAAATGTATTTTTAGAACAAATACATTATGTTTATAAACACTAAACATTCTAGTAACCAAAACATAAGTCCAAACACTTAATTATTTAAAACCATAGCCATAGATCTATGAAACCGAGCTTACATATGAGGACATTATAGGGATCTCATTAAATAAAATCTTTAAATCTTGATCAACAAACCGAAACTAGTGGTATATGATTTCTTGGAAAGGCATTACAGTACCAATACCCTCACTAACCTTAAACTGGTGATGTTGATTTTAAAATTCATACATCACCAATCACATGTACACCAATGTCCTTTCCTGACATCTAGGGACCCTACGAAGTTTACCCATAACAAGGATATTTAATAATGACTAACGTGCCCAACATGACCAATGTTGTATTCCAAAAATACCACACATCCCATGTATAACACAAATAACAACCACTCATCAAGCCCAACATCATTTTAAACATTAGCATGACGTAATACTGACGTTATCTTAGTATATCCATGTCGAGGTAAAGATATGTAACATGATCGTATCATTAAAAAGAGAACTAAAAGATCAATCCTAGGTCTCAAAATGACCAGTCGTACAATCACGAGTTGACACATTACACAATAAGCTCATTGTATCCTATGGCTGCATCATCATCCAAACCTCGATGCTTATATCATCAATGGTATTCATTTTAATTCAAGGAATACCGGTGAGTCACTACCCACATTAGAATTTTCCATTCCCTCGCAAGAAAATATCATCTTCTCACTAACCTATCAGTGTTTAAAAACACTCGAGACCCAAATATACATCCTGAGTAGTGTGAAGAACTTACCTTAATGCCCAAACTATTCTATGGGTTCCACCTACCACATGTTTGTCCCTTATGAATCATAAACATCGAACCTCTCTCTTGGAAATGAAAAACATAAATCACTATGTTTAAAAGTCCTTTTTTTCATTTTATCCATTTTTATTAATTCATTTCAATCATTAAACATTTGAATGAATTTAAACAAACACACATGTAATTTTAAATAACAAGTCACTTGGTTTTCAATGCAATGACCAATGGGAAAACAAGCATACTATATTTTTTTTTGTCTTTTATCGTGTTATAATCAGTGTCATTTCATTTTTATCAAGTAATTTAGCATCTAGATTCATTTTGCCAAAAAGGAGACCTCCATGGGTCACTTTCATTTAATTCAGGTTCACTAAAAAAACATTACCACAACCTTCACTAAAATCCAACTAAACAGTTTTACATTCATAACCATTTTCAAACATACTATTGTTATATGGTTATGTCCCATGGATGTCCATATACTAGTCGATAAGGCACCCATATACCTTATCATCATCATTTGGATCACAGATACGATATCCAATTTAATTTTACATCTTAACATTATCATCCATTTTTAATTTCATGAAATCACAGGTTTCCATTTTTCGCTGTATTAAGGCACCCATACAAATTACAACAAAAAATTAAATCCATCATAATTGCAACAAAATAAAAATATCTATAGAAACCAATCATTTTCTCCAAACTAAATTTTCAATACAAGTATCTAACCTAGACCAATATGTTGAATATTACTTAAAAATGTTATAATACTGAGGCATGGAACAAAACCATTGAATATTATTAGTCAAGCATGTTAATTATATCAGTAAAACATGCTATCTAAAAAAGAATGCAAAATAACTACAAGACATAGCATATATTTAAGGTACACAATCCATACTATCAGGAAGCTTATAATGCAATAACATTACATGTCATATATGAATGGAATATTAATATCATAGTTCCAAATATGAGTCATGTAATGAGAACAACCTGAAAAAAAAATACAAACCCTGGACACATGGTCATTTCCCAGATGTGGGGTGACCAGTCTGAAGCACGACTATAAACCCAAGAACTGACACATTCGTAGTCTCCAGTATACCAACCACATAACAATATGTCAATGTAATAGAAGGCTCTGATACTACTTTTTAATGTCCCGACCCTACTCTCCCCAAAACGGTGGTTGGCCGGTCTTTAGATGACCTCATGCACTTGTCCCCATACGACACAGGCTGCTGACTAGCAACTAGGGTCATAAGAGGTTATATTGGGGAGACAATACCCTTTTCTCATAGTTGAACATCACTATTTTAGAGTAAATAACAATAAGTAGAAGAATAAATAAAACATAACAGACAAAGCATATGAAAACATATGTCATATAACAAATGGATGAAAGGGTTACTAATGATGAAAAATTGAATGTAGTAAACAAAATAGACTGTTCTACATTCCAATAACGATACAAAGCAAAGGCTCAACTCCACAAGGAAAACTCCATGATCATCCCATTCACCAGCTCAGTCCTTTCCTACTAACTGCATGTACTATCATACATCAAATAGCAAGGTCCAATGTCCATAGTCCTATTAACAAGAAAGGACTACTCACGTACCGCAGTGAAATGGCGGCCTAAGTAGGGTGTTAGATATATATCGTAGGGAGCCAGCACCACCAGTTTCTTGCTCTATCTATCAAGTGAATGGTAAATAAAGGGATGTATGTATTATGAGTAAAAAACAAATTGAATCAATAAATTACATCCAGACATTGTTCCAAGGGGACTACTGACAGAGATACCTACTTTGGTTCATTGCCGGAAAATAATATTTCAGAATAAAATCATTATATTTCTTGAAATACATTTTACCACATTGATTGATAATATTTTACAACCGCGTAAATTCCCAGGTTCCCCTAGACACCCATATCACAAAACCTACCTTGGTCGTGTCGGGGTCAGAACCATTTCCCCTCTTCAATTCACAAAACATATTGCCACTACACCTTTCATTTTGCAATTAATTCATTCCATGTAATACCAATTGGAACCACATTTTCATTTCAATTAATTTGTTTTTAATGTCATTTTTATCACCCTTGTGGTTGTTTGGAGCATTTGTCCTTGTCTCATAACCCATAAGTATTTGGAGCATCAGTCCCTTTTATAAAAAATAATATTTACAAGCTTGCTTGGTGCAGAACCCCATGTCTAGCACCTTGTGAGTATTTGGATCATCAGTCCATGTCTCACAACTCATTTATCAATTATACATATACATATATATATATTTATTTATCATTGGTGTATAATGACATGTCTGACACCCCAAAACCATACATTAATTAATTCATAAATCAATTAATAAAATGCATTGATTAATTCAACAACTAATTTACAACATAAATCTACCATTATTTAATTCTACAGTTAATTAACAATTAATCATCTCAAAAAATAATAATTAATTAATAATTTGTTTTCTTGACCACAAGAATGATAAATATTTATTTAAATAAACATTTAATTATACCAATTCCATTATCTAAAACCTGATAATTAATTCCCCATTAAATTATCCCTAATACCTTAATAAAACAATCGATTAATTAACAATACCAAATCTATTAGTTAACACAGCAATTTACTATATACACATTACCATTAATTAAACCAAAAATTAAATTAATCCATAAGAAAATAACATCCCATAGTTAATTCCAAAAATTAATTCTCATTAATATAATGGAAAAAGGACATCATTTAATCCATCATTGAATTATCTATATTTTCGCAAAACAATATATCACAATTTATCTTCGGATCTATTATCTCATTCTGATTCCTACATTTCTTAGTCAAACCCACAATTAAAAATCTTAAATCAACATCATGGTACCTAACATTGAGTACTAACAATTAATTATTTAAATTAATGAATTATAATTAAATATTTCAATAATAAATCAATTTAATCACACCCTTTAATCAATCCAAATATTGAATAACCTTTCAGGCCATTAACATGTAGTAATTAATCCATAAATAATTATATCGATTTAGCCAAAACAAAATATCATTAAATTTTTTAATCATGTCACTTTAAAATATATAGTAATACATGCTTAAAAGAAACACATAGTCATGTCACCATTTCTCTCCTGTGGGATGCATCATTTAATAACATTCATAGTCTTGCATCAACACATCACCTTTCAAATTTAGGAATTTAATCAATTTTACTAAATTCAGATTTTAAAAGAATTCAATATAAAAAATTCACCCCATGATTTAAATACCAAAATATGTTTGTCACACATTTTATTATTGAATTTATTAATGTAGATGACCGGAAATGGGATCCTACCTCATGGTGGAACCAATTTAATACTCAGTAGCTTTTCATACGGTGGAAACAAATTCACAACTAGTCTGAAGTCACACAAGCACACACCTTCATATATATATATATATATATATATATATATATATATATATTTATATATATATATATATATGGGTGTATGTGTTGGTTTGTGTGCGTTGTTTCTAAAACAAACTTGATGAGTCGAATCATCTCGAACTAACTTGTCTTCAAAAGAAATTGCCAGAACACTGACCAACGAGTCTTGAGAACCTTATCACACAACCTGAATGAGTTGGAAAATAACTGTGACGACACCGAAAGGATCTATGAACATGATGATGAGATAACAAGGGGGTGTAGCATAGCTCATAGGGGGGAGGAGGCCTGGTTCATGTAATTTCTCCTACACTACATATCCTTCATTATTCTCAGACAATAAATTAGTTAACACCATAATAAAGTAATTTATATACTCTAATAATAATAAAATTTATTATTCTCATTTAATATAATTTTTCATCAATAATTATTCTTTAAATAAATGTTTCATAATTAATTATAAAATCCCCCATTAATCATCCAGTTAATTTCTTGCGTCATTTATTTAATTAAATAAAAAAATTAATAATAATAACATCATCATCGTTATTATTATTAAATATTTATTTTATTAAAATTAAATGAAAAAACTTTTTAGAAACCTGGTAGTCGCGCATCTAAGCATTACTATTTGACTAATTGTGCACAAATCGATTACAACCAACTCCTCATTTAAATTTATTTTAATATTATATTTCATTGGAATCCAATAACTCTACATTAAAACTTTATTTAATAAAATTCATTCAAAAAATTTAATACAATAAATTCCCCACATTGTGTTATTTAATTAATATCCCACTACAAAATTTAATTAAATTAAAAACTCCAACTTATAATTATTTAATTAATTCTCTCGAAATGGATTAATTAAATAAATCATCCACTTCACAAAAATTAATTATATTCATATTATCAATGAATTTAATTAAATGAAAACCCAAAAAACTCATTTAATTGAACTCATTTCAACCTCAAATTAAATTAATGAATCCTCTATAACAAATAAAACAATCCATTCACAATAATTAATTAAATTCCACTTTTCAAAGGATTTAATTAAAAAAACCCAAAATACATCATTATTCCCCAAAATACATCATTATTATTTCTCAAAAAATTAATGAAAACCATAACTAAATATTAATATTATACCCATTAAACCATAATAAAAATAATCACATTATTATTATTATTCAACATTTTCGAAAACCCAACACCTTTATTAAATACGAATGATTATTTATTAATTTCAAAACACCTTATTTAATTAATCAAATCTTTATTAAATATATAACTACTCATTTAATTTCGCATAACATTAACTCCACGTATAATTAAACATTTAATTGAGATACCCAAAATCCACATTAATTTCACAAAAATATTATACCCCAAGAATCATGCAATTAAAATCTTTTAACATAAATGTTACACAACATTAATCATAAAACTAAAATCTTTTAACATCTAAATAATTTCAGACATCAAAATAATAATAATAAAAATTTTATTATTATTAAAACATTATTTAATTTAAATAAATCATCAATATAATATTATTTAATATATATAAATAAAATATTAATCTTTTTATGTTTCACGGGTTGGAAGGTAATAGTGCGCAACTTGTGATTATCCACAAATGTTGACTTTTACAGATTCAGTGCTCCCGATATTTATCAAGGCACCCATGAAAATTAGAATGTATTAATACAATTCAAAAAACAACACCTTTATGTGTTCTGGAACTGGGAATAAGGTTCTTGAGATCATCTAAAAAACTGACCCATCAATATATATAAAAAAATTTAAAACCATCGTAATTTAAACATGGTTCTAAAACACGGGGAATTAGATGAAGTCACCCCAAGATTTGGGATGAACATAACTAATTACCCTCTAGTTTATTCATTATGGATATGACTTGAAACCATACACAATTCCATAAGGCTCAATGAATTGAAGCAACTCAACTATTTCATTAGCATATTTAACACTCGACGATATAGAATATATCAATGCACACTATAGTGAGTTTATATTAGAAAAACCAAAAATCTTGAGTACAATCTATAGGCTACCTACCCTATGAATTCATGAATTATATGGTCTATTAATGATATCTTTCCCAAATTAGTATAGCGTCATATGACATTAATGTCGATCGATGACCTCTTGATCTGTCCAAATAATATGAACAATGTCCCAATACATTCTAAGCGACCGACTAGGATCAAGGAATGAATAACCAAGTGTAACAAAGAATTATTCAATTATCATTCCAATTTAAATGGTCACAGATAGAAAAATCATTCATCATAAAAAGTATTTAACCATAATTCTAGGAGTTATATGATGGACAACAACACTCGAAAATCATCAAATATAAAAAAACTCACTGTATAAAGAATGGATTTAAACTCTAAGTGTGATACCTATAGTGGTCAAGATCCTTACAAGAGAATAATGTGTGGACCCATAATGGGTTCAACCAAAAAAATGTATCTATTATTAAGATATTATATTTTATGACATTATGAATGAGAAGAATGGACATGGAGAAAATTATGGTTCCATTCTAATAAAACATGTGGTGAAACATGAACCACCCTTACATGAGGGTTTTAAACAAAGTAAACACCAAAGGGTACCATTTCAAATAGACTTTTTAAAAAAATTATCTCTTTTAAATGTTTTAATCAAATTAATAAGAAGTATTTATGATAAAATTAATTCTTTATATATAATGAAAATTATAAAAATTTCATAAAAATCATTCAAAATAATTAAATATTTATTATAATATCATCCATATTTGGAAATTTATTTTGTAAAATCCATTTAAAACCTAATGATACCTATAAGGTTTTACTAATCCAACAGAGGTTCATCATAAATGAAACCCAATAATACTTTCTTAGTCATTTAAATAAAAAAAACCGTAGTGGTTTATCCCATATGAAACATACCCCAACAAACCATTATAGGTCTAGTTGATCATTTAGATTGTTAACAAATTAATTATAAATTAAATTTAATTATGTAATATTTAAATATCAAAATATATATTGAAAAAAATCAGTAATCTCTTCCCATTTGTAAGAATCCCATACACCTTATATCCGATAACTGGTTCCCATTTATTTAAAATCATTTATCATAGCACATGAAACCAATTACATATTCAAAATAAAGGGAGTAATTCCCTTTCAAGAATATAAAAAAAACAATAATCGTATTGAGAACCAAATCATTGAATATAAAATTTGAAAAATGTTATAAAACAATTCTTGTAATTTGAAAAAAAAAATATTGAATTCATGGCACAAAATCAAATCAACAGTAAATCAAAAAATGAAGCTACATGGCATAGAACATGAATGATGTAATGAAACACCTTTTTTATGAAGGTATGGGTCCTAAAATCTTCATTTTTATTATTTTATTTAATCAGGGTAAAGGTATAAAATGTAAAAGTGTTGTATGGAAGAGTTTTTGGGGCTTGTTTGAAGCGCATATTTTTGGACATGTTGGCTTCATCCTGGGCCACACCATTTTTTTAAATAGTGTTCCTAATGACAGGGGCACCTAAAATTGTGCATTGCTTCACTGAAACTGTGTAGGATTAGGTGCATTGCCCAACGTCCTGTGAATGATTGAGGTTATATCGGTTTAGTTGGCTTGTGCAGGGTTTGTAAATCATGCATAGAGTGATTTTGAGAATAATTAAAACATTCCCAATTTTAACAATAAACCCATTTTCCCTTCCACATTTTATCCATGAGATAGAAACATTTGGTTCCTACTCAATGAGCTAATGAACCCTCCAATAATAGAATTTTATATAAGGAATTCATCAAGTGACGGATCATTGATCTGTTGGAAGCATTGGAACTACACCAGTAAGATCCCCAAATCTCTCTAATCCTAAACAAATTTCACTTTCCCTCTATTTTATAATTTAAATGTAAGATCATTCTCCCTGTTTTCAAGGTGATGTTATAAAACATATATCTATTCTATCCTTATTGGATTCTAATGTCTATATCTAGTGATGCCTCATTTTTGGGCCTAATGTGGGTAGTTAGGTAGTTTTCTATATGAGTTATGATCATTTCATATTTTTTCATTCCATTAAATGACCTTTTTTATATTTTATTTTTTTCTTTCTTCTTGTATAAATTAACCTAGTTCATTGATATGTGTGAATTTTATCTTGTATAGGGATTTATACATTAATCATCACTTAATGGGAAACCATATGTGTGCCAGCATCTAAATGGACATTTTGGTCAATTGGTATAAATTTCATGGAACACAATTTGAAATCAGCCTTGGACTTTTGATGTTATAAACCTTGTATCAATAGAGTCTAATTTAATCTTGGACACCGAATTTGTGTTTTTCTTCTAAATAAAAAAAACCCCTTGGGAATTTTATTTCTTTATTATTCCATCATTATTTAACATTAGAACCATTTAATTGGAAATATTAATTTATTATTAATTAAATAACGTTCTTATGGTAAATAGACTTGGATATGATGGATTAAATGTGTTAGTTGACTCCTTGAATTTTTCATCCCATAACGCTTGTTCCTTATGTACAAATTTTCCATGTTTAGTAAAAATTGATTAGATGACCTTGTGTGGTATGGCTTACACTACTAGAATGTTTTTCATGAAGTGATTTAATTGCTAAAAAATGAGGGTTACTTCCATTATAATGTTTGTTTAAATATTAATGATTTAAAAGGATGTCATGGACATTCCTTTATTCATTGATAAAGAAAAAGAACCATATGAAATGAACTATTTAGTTATAAATTATATTGATAAGGGGATGTTGAACACATCGATAAGTTAATGAATTATTATTTTATTAATGTTAAATTTAGATCTATTAATGAATTGAATATAGTTAATTTAAAACATGGTTGGTTTTTCCTCATTTTTCATGGGGTATAATTTTGATGCCTTGTTTTCATTATGAAAGGCTCGATGACATGTCATAAGAAGTAATTCCTTGTGTTCATCTTGTTAATGTGAACATACTTATGAATTATAATGAGATGTATGAAATTTTAATGCATCACATATAAAATATAGGATGTCATGTTATTCTATATATGGTTTGTATCCAATTAACTATGAAAGTACTTAGGGATAGACTGTGTGAGGTTAATAGCTAGAGAAAGGAGAAAGGCTACGAGAGCTCCCCATGTGATGGATGCCTTTGTGTATGTCTTAGTACTACCAGTAGCTGGAACTAGGGGATAATTAATGAGAGACCCAATGGAGATGGAATAGTGTGAGTACATCTTTGTCCTACCAGTACATACATATCAAAATTATTATAGGGATATTGGAATTTGTATTTTTGATACACTATGTGAGATTCCCATTGAAATAAATAGTTGTGGTCACATCCCAATCCACCCTTACATATATCTATTTAGAAATAACAATATATATCATATGTTACTATATATATTTTGGCATGATTAGACATACCAACCATGGGATACATCATTTTGACAAACAAGGAGTCCTTTAGGAGCCTGAGTGGGAGGTAATTTATATCCCCTCATTGATTTACATTCATATATAAAACTTCACACTTTTAACATACAATATCCCACTCATAATATGCAAAGATATCATTGGTGGTGTCTTACAGAGATTTTTACCTCACAATATACTCAATATGACATTTTCACTTGAGAAAAAAATGTTTTTATAGGTACTTTAAAGGGTAAATGACCTTATATAGTTTATTTACATATACTACTTAGTAGGAACATAGGAGAAAAAGACCGGGCGTATTCTCGAGACTCTCATGGAGAAACTTTTTTCTTTTGTAAAATTTTACTATTATATAGCATGAGTGTATATATTAATGTAGTTTTTTATTATCATCATCCCATTCATCTTTTTATTAAATGATTCTAGTGAATATTTTGGTTATGTTATCTTCTTTTTCTACTACGTATTTGTTTAGTTGATTGTTAGGATTTAACTATTTAATGTATCTATATGTTTTATTTTGATTCTATTAAAATATACTCTTTATCATATCCGTTGTGTTACTCTTACGTGGGGGTATGGTATTCATTCTGTACTACCTATACACCCCCGCTATTATTCAGTATCCACTGGTACATGGGTAGAATATCCAATGGTCATGAGTCCAACAATGATTATTTAATGTGATAAGTGGAATTTAGGTTTGAGACATAAAAAATTTGTATTAGAGGTGGTTTCTTTTATTTATTAAGTAGTATGAGACATTGGAGATTTGGAAGACATGGTACCTTTTCACAAGATGTTATTAGACACCATGAACAAATGTAAGAGGTAAGGGTTATTTTTCTTTAAATATTTTTGTTCTGTTTGTGACTATTATTGTGGATATCATTTCACCATTTGGAGGTACACCTGAATTGTGATTTTATTTGTATTGATGTCATTTGAATTGTTATTTCATTAACTTTAGACAATGAAAAGAATGTTATGTATTATAACATTCATCATGATATGCAAAACATGAATAGTCATTTCTTTTTTTCCATATCATGTTTGAATTTCCTTAATCATTTCACATTGCATAGATATAGTGGATTTATGTATATGTACTGTTATGTTTCACCATTTGTAGGTTTCAGATATAATTGTGGTGTAATGTTAGTGGGTTTAACTCATTGATTCATATGTTTTATGGGACCTTATGAATATGAAAATGAAATTAGATCTTGAACAACAATTTTGAGTAGGTATATTTAAATGAATAATCAATAATTAAACGAAAATGGAATCCAAGTGATTTTCATCTTTGTGTTCCTAAGGTGAATGGTCACTTATGGACTACTAAATGAAATATCATTGGTTTAATACAATATAATTTATTAAATTTTTAAAAGAGGTCATTTTCTAATGGTAAATTAATTATAATTTGAGAACAACCATCTTGCACATTCCTAACATAGAAATATGACATGATCCCTTCCATGGTAGTGGGAAATGGGTGTTTCTCCATTTGGGTGGATTTTATGGTTTCCAACATCGAGTCCTAGAGTTAGATGTAGAAAAATTGGTGTGTTCATTATATGAATGCTTCAGTACATATTATAGATTCTAAACTGTAGTCATCTAAATTGTATTAAGATTTTTTCATATGATTTTTGTCATAGTATAATTATACCACTATGAGGTCCTTCAGTCGCACGTCCGGAAGATAACAAAGAACATGGTACATAAGTGGTAGTCCAATAGACATTAGTTTTTCCTATTGTAGAGGAACGTGTGGTTATTATTGTAGTTTTGTATGTTGGTGTTCAAACCTAGTTTCCTGAGGGTTTCATACATATGATGTGTTTGATGCAAGTTGATGTGCGACCTTCCCCATGTAAAGAAGATATGAATCATGAGTTTCAGTCGAATAATCCTCTAACCTTCATGGGGGATTGAGGAGAACAAGATATAGAGTATTTATTTTAAATCATCTTCTATATATTTGAGTATCTATATATTCCTCTATTGAGGATTGTTGAGAATGGTTCTAATTTGTTACATGATTTTTCCATGAGGGGGGTGAGATTTCATCCCCTCAGATTATCGCCATTGAGAGAAGGATTGTTAATATTTTTAGGAAATCATCAATGATTAATTATTTATCCTAGAATCATAGGTCTGATAGAGATAGATAATTTATAATCCAATAGCAAGGGACCTTGTTAGTAATGGAATAATTATCTCATTTCAATAATATATAGTGGTTTTCTCCATTTTTGAATCTTGATGATCTAATGGGTGGTTTTCAATTTGATGATGGGATTGGTGACACCATCTAGTCATAGTTTATCGTATTTATGTTGTTTAATATTTCTATATTTATCAACTGGGCTCTTATCATTGAAGAAAATTTATGGGACACTTAATGTGAAATCAATGGATTTTCGGTACTTGGTGTCCCCAATAAATCATTATATAGGAGAAATAGGTTCTTTTAGACTACTCACATGTAGTACCCCTAGTTTCTGGTATATAAATCATACATGATTATTTTCATTGTTATAATGTTTGCAGGTGTTTGATGGGAGATTTGGGAGTACTTTTGAAGTAGTTTTCTGAAAAAATGGAAGTTGAACGGGCGGAACATAGTTTGTCTAACCGTGCATCCAAACAATTTGTTTTTCGTCCTCTTGATGTAGTGGCCCCTATACTAATGGAGCACAGTTTGGGAGACTGTGCAATGAAGCCATGAGGAGGGCAACCTAAGATGTTTCAAATTCATAGTTAGCACATAATTTGTCTAACCATGTTAACTAATAGTGCCGATGGTTTAAATGAGATCCTAAAAAAGTGGATCTCACCTGTTTTTGGCTAAAAGTGGGTTATTTTAGTAGAATGTATGAACTAGGGTTGGGCATAAACATCTTCAAAAATAGGATAAAATTTCACTGGATTTTTTTGGACCCATTCGAGATGTCAATTAGATAAGACCACTGTCTAACCTATTGGATATTTCTCAGAGATACAAGTTAATAACTGATGGTTTTCATGTATCTCATCGCCAACATTACAATCTTGATCTAACCCAATTATTTTATTTTTATTATGTAGATTAGTATATGGATTCTTCTTTTGAGGATTATCTATTGCGTATTGTTTATTATAGTGCGGAAACACTCAATGCAAGGCCTATTCAACTCTAATGGTTCTATAGTAGCATAGCTGAGATCCTGATGTGACCTGGGAATAGGAAGCTGATATATGATCTCAATAGACAACACTATAAAATTATAGTACCAATTTACCCACATAAGAAAAACTGAGGATGAGTTTAATTAAGGATGGGATGTTATAAGGATCCAAATTTATACACTAGTTAGTGATTGTTACAAACTCAATTTTTATCTTCCCAATATTCATGATAAATGTATATAATATCCTAGGAAAGGCCTGAGGATCATCTGGGTCTTGTTTAGATCCTAGAGTTCCTGGAATGTGGGTAGTGGGGTTGGATGCGCAGGTTTCCGAAACCATGTGAACTTGGCCACAAATTTTGTTTATGGATTTTGTTTATAGATTGGGGAACCTAAATGTTTGCATAGTTCCTTTATAACCATGTAGGATTAGGATCATGGCCATTAAATAGGAAACTGATGGGGGAATGATCATTTTAGCATTGTTTTCACATCATTTTTACACCGTGTACATAGACTGTGCACATAGGGATTTGATTAAAAATTTATATTTTCTCCACTTCACTGTTAAACACATATCCCCTTTATCATTTTTTTTGGCAGCCAAAAATAGGGGATTCCGCTTCCTTGATATCAAGATCCCTCCAAGTGTAGGCTTTGATATAGAGCCTTCATCTAGTGTATGATCCTTGATCCTCCATAGGAATTGGAACCACATTTTTAACCATCATTAGTCTCTCTAATCCTATCAATGATTTTATTGACATATATTATGATATTTAGATTCATGATCAATAACCATATTTTTAGGGTGTTGGACTGAAACTCATATATCATCAAACCATCTACTCATTTGAGGTTTACATCAACTGAGGAATATTCTGCATCACTGTGGTTGGTGGTGTCATAGTTTCAATTTCAATTTTTTTATTTTTCTATTTATTTTTCCATTCTATATGATTCACTTTTTTGAGATTGATAATTGTATCACCTCATTAATATTAAATGACCCTAGTTCCTTTATATATTTTAATTTGATCTTATTTAAGGATTTAGACATCACTAGTACAATATTTTGGATATCCATTGGTTTTCCATGTTGCAAATGGTCATTTGGACCAAATGATACAAAATTCTAGAAACCAAATTTGATTTTCTCCCCAGATTTAGTTTGTAATAACAATTTTCTCATGTATGTTTAATTTAATCCAAGAGAACACATATGTTATTTTATTTTAGAGACATGTAATTTTATTCTAGGGGATTTCAGTTGATTCATATGTCATCTTCTTTGACATAAGGTCCTTTAAATTATAAATGGTCATGTATAGTAAATTTGATTCTATTCTTGTAGTAAATGGAATTTGTTATGATACATTAAATGTGATAGTTTAATCCATAAAATGAGATGTCCATGCCAATTTTTATTTAAGAACTATTTTTCCTTGGTTAGGTAAATTGAAAAAGATAACCTTGGGTGGGATTTATTACTAAATTGGAATGACTATCATTAAATGACTTATAGTTAAAAACATGATGGTTACTTCCATTATAATTAATTATTTTTAAAATTAATGGTGTAAATGGATTTTACGGCCTTTAACATGATAATATTTAATCAAAAGGCACCATATAAAATGAATTATATATTTTAAATGAACATTATTAGTGGATGGTGAATTCATACCTAGGTTCATGCATTTATAATTGATTTATGTTAAATGTGATTCCTTTAATGAAATGAATATGGCTGATCTAATACTTGAGAGGGTTTTCCTCTTTGTTCATGTGTTTTGTTCTTTCATGTGTTGGTTTTTTTTAAAAGGCGTGATGACATGACATAAGAGGTAATTCATTGTGTTCATCTTGTTAATGTGAACATCCATATGTATTATGATAATATTCATGATATTTTAATTCATCGTGTATTATATGTATGATAAGTCATTATTCTATATAGGTTGTGGAGGTATGGAGTCATTAGAGACCTTTGGAGGAGATACAATGGTAGAATTCTAGTGGGATCCATGTTATAGACTATGATATCCCACTATTGATGGATTCCTTTGCATTCATCCCAGTCTTCCTAACAGCTGGATCTAAGGGATAAAATATGAGATCTCCCTTGGAGATAAGTTTTAGTGGGTATGTTATAGTCATACAATTATATTCTTGCAAAGGGATATTGAGGGATCTTGGATTTGGGATATGGGATAGACCGTGAGAGGTTCCACTAGAATTTGATGGAGGTGGTTACATCCTAATCCACCCATACATATATATATATCTAACTTTTTCTATAAATATATAGTGTGGTATGATCAGACATAACAAACTTGGGATATAGGAAGAAGACCTTACATTTTTACTTAAGATCATGATAGTGAGGTTATTTTTATATTCACCACTTCTTAACCCATCTATTTTAACCATTACACTATTTACTTATGAGAACATACTCAGATTAAATGTAGAAAAAATTGGTGGTCGCCTACTGATATTTTATCTCACTGTCTACTCAGGATTCTTGGGGAATGCAATATGACTATGATGTTTTAGGTACTAGAATGGGTAAATATTCTTCTACATGTTGTTAAATTGTACTATATAGACTGATCATTGGATTAGACGATATAGAATAGGATAGAAAATATCAAGGAGTTACTTTTTTTGTACAACTATATATAATTCTTCTATCTGTTTATGAGGATTCCGATTTTGTAATCAAAATCATCATCTGCTGGTTTATTTTGTTTATTTTTATGACTTCATTGTTTGTTGTATTTTTATATATTATTATGTATCCTCTACTATTGTCTATATGGTGTATCCATTATGTTACTAAACTGTTTTTTCATAGTCTCCCCATTTTACTACATATAAACCCCCAATACAAGTTGATAGCTCCTTGCATACGGGGAGACATGCCAGGGGTCAGATGGCCAACTAGGCTCAGAGCACTAGTTCAGTGGAATCTCGTTCTGAGACCTCATATTTTCCATCTTAATATCTATGTGACTACAAGGATGCATACAATGTTTCATCCTTTATCAAAATAGTGATGAGGAAAAATACATAAATAAATAATAAATGTAAAGTGCACCATTAAATCAGGGTGAGATAATAAATAAAAATATTACCAAAAAGCACGAACAACAATTCATAACACTAGCCACTTAGTCATTTCGCATACACGGGGTCATCTATTTGAAGCATGATGATTAACCAAGCAGCCAAAAATATCTAGACTCATATATTCCATCCTAAAAAAGTAAGGGAATATAAATGAAAATAAATTTGATACCATGTTGTAACATCCTGACCAGGAATACCATAAAAACTGGTTGTCGGCCAGGACGCTAGATGACTTCAAGTGCATCTCTTGAACAACAGAGGCTACTGACATGAAGTTAGGGCCTATGTTGTGTTTATGGGGGGACTATTCCATCATAGATCATATTTTTACATTGTTATATTGATTTATATAGTAAAAAATAGTGTAAAATAGTATAATATTTAATAATAATTAAAAGAAAGATATCAGCATAAGAAGAATATATTTAGTTGAGTATATGTAGAAATGTTCATTTATACAATGCATTCATTCATGTCCTAATGATCACACATATTCTTAATGAAAATTCATATAGTAGATAATGAAATTATAATGTACATAAATCTATAAAGAAAATAAAAGAAAAGACTCTAAGGACGTCTCTAGGAGAATCCTAAGCATAGTCCTAGTCATTTTCATCATAGATCCCATGTACACATCAAAACAAAAGCAATCAATCCAAATAACTTGAAGCAAGTAGGACTAGTCAGTTACCCTCATGAAAGAGCATCTTGAGTAGGGTTTGAAATATGAATCATACTCATTCAAACCCCACAGTATAAATCCCAATATATACATTACAATAAAATAAATTAAGTGTACCATATATAATAAATAATAAGTGAGTAACAGTTAATAAAAAAATTGGTCGGGGATTCCAACCAGACACCCATCCCTTATCAACTTCTTTAGATAATACGAAAGTATGAATTGTGTGGATATTCTACCTATATTAATTGTAAAATGGGAAATAGTGACAATTGAAAACCAACTATAGTTACACCCACCAAGCTTGAGAATTGAATTAGGGTGTGATTCATGAGTTGTCATTCATAAGTTTTATTAAAACAAGGATAATCACCCCCCATGAATATGTATTTTCATAATAATAATCAATGATATAAATCTCATTTTAATAAAAAATACAATCACAGAATCCATTAAAACTAGATGTGGAGACACATTTCTTTCCAAGGTGATATAAAATTACACAATGTATCAGAACATGAACATCTGAAAATATCCAATACCACAGATTCTATCCAATGAGGTCCATATGTTGTCTCTTTTTTCCAAAAAAGGTATGGAAAATACTGTGTTCATCATAGGTATCTCACAAAGTGACCGTGTATCACCCTAGTAGTGGCATATGCATATAACTAAAGGTGTACCGACAATTTCTCCCCTATGGAATAGGTATTTAAAGGAGTATAATAAACCACTCAAGAAACCCTTTCTTACTAACACAAATCATCACCCTAGCAAGTTAGGTAGAATCCCACTAAGAACAATGAGACCTTACAAGATTCCTTCACTAAACAACTCTTGACAAAAACTAGCAATATGTTCATAAAAATATGTTTAATAATTTTAAACAACAAGTGAATCCATAAAAAAAGCATGAAATCATATGGTGGTGTCTCATCCCATCTATGGTGGTCTAAAAAGAATCCCAAGTTTCACTACTGTACAACCAAAATAATCCATACCACTGGGTATATCCCAAAATATCCATAAGTATTGACTATTATCGCTCGAGTCATGGTTATTCTATGTCTATCCCAGTTATCTCATAATGAGACCATGTATAAACCAGTGCATGGAATATCCATATTAAAAATTTTATACCCATGGTTATTCTCCTATGGTACCTGTATCAGTCAAGAGTATAATAAACCTCTGATGGATCATTTTCTTAATAAGAAAAATCATCACCATTGGCATGTCATGGAATAACCACCTACGCACTTGGGACAATTCATTAGTCCGTATATACAAATCCCATGTTCTATACAAGCCCATGTGAAGTGAAATACATCATGTAAGGCACGTAAACAAAAATGAAATTACACATATATATATATATATATATATATGCATGCACATTACATAAATGATATTAAAATGAAATAATTTATCAAATATAATTATTTACTGATAGAATGAAAATGGTGTTCCCGTAGCACCCTTATAACCATTAAACACTAATGGGTCATGCTTATCTAAATAAAAGGAGGCATGTTCACACCACCCAATGTTGTTCCACATAAAACTAACCAATTAATTCACTCCATTAAATATACTATATAATGAAAAAGCATATTAATAAGGCTATAGAACCCTTAAGATGTGTCTTAAAATAATGGTAAACCACATACACATTTAGGTAAATGTGATAATGGCTCAAGCACATAAAAGGTGTCTTTATTCATTTAGAATTTATTTTTCAATGTTTATCTTCACTGAAGAACATCATTATGGTCTATGATCTAAACATGCTACATTTCAACAGTCATATCATGTAATAAATAACTAAAAAAACATGGATGTGTAAGATAAATACACATAAACTATCAATGTATGTTTTCACCGACAGTGAATATCCAATAGAGGAGATTTATTTTAAAATATGCTAATTTTTTTTTCGTGAAAATCATTTATTGAAAATAAGATATGATCCATGAAAAAATAAATTTCTAATATTTTTTGTTGGTTCTCAAAGATAGTGCACCTAAATTGGAGGGATTTTATTAGAAAATATATGACATTACTTAGCATGAAATACATGTATAATGATTAATCATTTATTCTATAAATCATCCTACATAAATTAAATGAAATTAATGTACAAAGGTAATAAAATAATTGATTATTAAAATTTAGGGGTGCATAAAATATATCCCACACAGGTAATCCTCATTTATAATGCAAGAAAACTAATCATATACTATCACTGTCAGTTTTCACATAACAATCACCTTCATTGGATGTATTTTAATACCAAATCGGGAATTTGTGTATCGATAAATTACCAATAAAAAATTATTTGAAAAATTAATTTCATTCACTATATTATATATATATATGTATAATCAATTAATTAAGGCATTATTAAATTAGATGGGATAGAAAGGGAACCTACCACATGAATTAGACCATGCCAACATTCAACAAATGATAGATTTTGTGGAGTCCACTCAAACTTCCTCACACTAACATGAAAGTACAATAAAATACAAATATATATATATATATATATACAGACATTAATCCAAATCATTTATTCCCATTTACATGGGAAAATATGTAAAAGGAAGATATATATTTATATACATATATAAAAACCATTTTTTGTATGTGCACACCATCAATGTAGTTCAAAACGCACTAAAAAATATACACGGATCTCAAAACACCCGATGAACATAAATTAAACTCGGCGAAACCATAAAACTAAGGAAGAATATTACCTCATATGTTGGTGTCCATCTAGATCAACCCAATATTATTTTCCTTAGGCGGTGGATGTCCAATTTTGTAGGAAGACATCCCAAAAGTCCCTTTTCCAACCCTAACAACAAATGTAAACTGAAAATCAGATTATCCTAAGACCCTAGGGCTCAGCTGAACCTTATCGGGCGATAGAGATACCATAAATAGGCAGCAAATATGGAGAAGAGAGGTCATAAAGATTTACCATGATGGTTCAAAGATGAAACGAGGATAGATCCTATAAAAATTGTTATATGATAGTTGTAACACCCCAAGCTTCCACGATACGCTTCTCTTTGAATAATACAGTAGTTTGTGTTGTACACAACTTCAAGTTCTAACACACACCACAACCAATCAAACTAGCTATTATGAATAGTAATACCCAAATTTTGAAATTTTATAAATTTTATCATTCAAAATGGACTTCAGTTTTTGGATTTAGAATAATGAAATTAGCATAGGGTAAAGTTTTGGTATTTTTCTGAAAACATTCATTTTTTTGATGAATAGTGAAAAACACTGAGTTATAGTTTAACAAAAATGTTTATTTAAATAATTATTAATTTTATTTAATTTTATTTAATTTTATTTTAGTTAAAAATAGATACATAATACCTTTATAAGTTCAATTTAATTCATTTGAGTTAGTTAATAATAATTTTAGATATATAAAAAGTGTATTGTACTTTTCACCTACTTTTACCCATCTCCTAGGAGAATTTAAAAATTCACATAGAACATAATTTAACTCTTCTGTTAGTTAAATATTGGAAATCTGATAGAAACGGATAATATCAATGAGTAAAATGTGCTTCAATAAGATAAAAATATTTTATTTGCAGAATAGTAACCTTTACATTTATTTACCACAGTTAAAATTAAATAGGGTAATTAAGGGTAAAAATGATATTATTATTATCCTAACACATTTAAACATTCTATTAGCTAAGTATAATTCAACCAAAAACATCTTAGGAATAAAATATGAACCTCTTTGGTCCACATGGATTAGATTAGGACATTTATTATTATTTAATTCAAAGATGTTTTAATAAAGTTAAAATCAATGTTTAATTACTAAAATATTTTTAATATATTGTTATATATATATGAAAAAGAGATTATAAATATTCACTAGAAATATAAAGAGATTTTCAACTTAATGGTATTTTATTTATAATTTTTAGACATTATATAATTTAATTTATATATGATACAGTGGTGATGCAGTAATTTCCTAATTAATGAAATATTAAAATAATTGATATTATAAATAGTCAAGTAAATCTAATTTGAGAATTTTTATGAATTAACATAAATTTATAGGTTAATATGACATATTAGGTTGGGTTAGAGGATGTTTTTTCGATGTAATAATGCTGTTATAAATTTAGAAAAAACAAAATACCATATTGTGACAAAATTGACATAAATGATTTTTTAAAACAAATATTATATTATTAATTGTTATTCTATTCATAAAAATATAAGGATTGGCCAAAGTACTTATATAATGATAGGTGTACCATTAATAAACCACTTGGTGTTCTTTTGTAGGTATATAGTATGTTTATTAACCATATAAAATAAAAATACAAAGAGACATGGTAAATGTCAAACAATTTAACTAAGAGTTAAATATAAACGATAAAGTTAATATGGTGACCCAAACCAGTCTAAAAGATATTTGTTGATTGTTTATCGACCCTTACCCACCCAATCCTTTAAATTATATATTTTGGAGCCATTATAATGCTAAAATTAGTTTATTATAAAATAATATTTCTATCTTTTTATAAGGCGCCCCTCACCCCTCTTATAAAATACACACCCCCTTCTCCCTAATTCACACCTTAGAAGTCTTTTTTTTCAACCAACCCCTGCCCGAATATCCTATAAACTTCACTAACATCATTTTAGTGGCCTTCTTTCAGTCAGAAAGAAATCATAAGGATCCGTTTTGATCAAATAAAATTGATGAACCCGAAGAAGATGTAATAATTTCATCGCCCTCATTCAAGTTCATTTCGTCTTCCACTTCTTCTTTAATTGTTATTTACATTATAAAATAATAATCCTGTATCTTCTATATAATGTTATGTTATTTTAAAAATTTTACAGCCATAATTATTATTCTATCCATTCTTTCAATGACATGTCACCATATGTGCGTACGTACGAATTACTTTCTCCACGTCGTTGTGTAATTGTTATTCTATACATTATTATTTGGATGGGTATAAAAATGATGTGTAAATCCTAATAATAATAAATATAACATGATAATGATTCCATGTATATTTGATATAACATCCAATTATTTATTATTTTAATATCAAAATAATTATATTGTCACTCGTGCGTACGTACAGATTACCGTCTCCACGAACGCGATGAAATTCATTCCCCACCGTATCCATTCAAAAATAATTTTCAATTGATGATTAAAAATAATGTTTAAAGACTTAATATAATTATGTATATGAATAAGATACATCCCATCCATAAAAAATATGACTCACATAATAGAGAATATAAAGAAAAATGAATTCGTTGACACCCGAAACGACGATAATACTAAGATATTATTTACAAAACAATGTTAAATGATCATATATGTTATCATATTAATGTATATGATTTTTTTATAATTTGATAAATATTAATTTACCATTATATACGAGTTTAAACTACCCTATACCAATGAAAATTACAATTTAAGGGTTAATTTCACAATCTCATTATTATTCGAGGTTGTTTTTACATAATTGTATATTGGGACCTCTATATCATCCACATCTATGATTCTTAAAAATGTACTTCAAAATATTCATAATATTTAATAGACTATGGTATAAATTAATTTATAACCTAGTTTGACTTTTTATAATATTTTTATAAAGGAATCATTCTGTTGTTTTAAAAATAAGGTCCTTTTTAACCCTTTCGACAGAATTAAGGTAAGAATGTCATTTTTAACTTATATGGAGGGTGTGGTTATTTTCCACCATTATATAACTGTCAAAACTTCCCACAAAATCTTATAAGAATATTTTTAAATTAAATGTTTTCTTTTATAATTATGTGACTTTTAAATGATGTAAAAAAAACAGATATTTCTCTCAAATCGTTTTGATTTCATCTATGTCAACATCCTTTGATGGATTTTATGTTTATTTGAAGTTTATTTATTATGATACAATACTTCCATAACATATTGAAGGATTTGCGATATGTTTGACTATGGGTGTGTTATTTTTATACCATTCATGGTTTATGGAGAAAGTATTGGCATTCAATATGCTAGTTTTAATACTAATTTTTATGATAGGTTTAAACCTGTTCAAATGAGGAATGCATTGGACTTTGTATGTGACGGGTGGAGCCCGCTATAGCTCCTCGACGCATTGGTAGGTTTCATGAGAAAAACTAGTGTCTTTGCACAAGGCCTTGACAAAACTTATTTTTAGTCTTGGCAAAAGGCCTTGACTACATGTTTATGACAGTTTGGAATTATGAATTCCATCATTATGAATGTGGTTATTGATATTGCATGTGATTATTCGACCTGTAAAATATCAATGTGAATTAGAAAATGTTATTCTTTCATTTTATTTTTTCCATATTTTGCTGAAGTTCAAGTCTAAAAGGCTTTTGTTTTAGTTATACATTTCCTTAAATGTTTATGCTTATTTATGAATGATTGCGCTATATTGTTATCCTTACTAAGAATTTGAGATGACACCTTTCTATGTTTTAATTTTCCTAGGATGTGAAGAAGTATTTCATGATTGACCTGCATAGATAGTCTGAGGGGATATGAGTGTGGACTACAAAGACTATGTTGTTGTTGTTTTTTACTTTATGATGTAATGTAAGAATTATTAATGTATCTAATGTTTCTAAGGCTACTAAACTAATCGGTCCTTCGAGACATGATCTTTTGTGATCATGATAATGTTATGTAATAATGCACCAACTCTAGGTAACTATGGTCACGACATTACAATTGGTATCAGAGTATGTTTAGTACAAATTTTGGATGCTATATTTAGGTAAACAATGATTAGAGCACATAGATCTAAGATGGACTTTTAGGATTAGTATAGAAGAACATCCGTGAATTTTAGTATTTTATAGATTTTGTGAGTTTTTTGAGAAATACATCCCTGTTTGTATACAAGCTTGAGGAGTCAGCTCTGGAACAGATGTACCTTGGGGTAAAACCTGAAAACACCACTTTATGAGAGACATTAATGGGAACTGGTGCACAACAATGGGCCTTGCTGCTCTCTTGGTTATGACACTCTTGGGGGATATTCTTAGGATAATTATCATTTTCATTACAAACCATTATAAAGGTTATATGAGTATATAATTCTTTAATGAAAACAATTTTACGAATATGTATTATATCCATAAACTGTTCAATTCATGTTAAGTGTTTTACAAGTTTGGAGTTATGTATTTTGATTCATATACTAATCTAGTGTAGGCCATTGTTTAGAAATTGCTCCTAGTAGAAGGAATGGAAACCATATCATGAACACACTTCATGTAGCGATTTCCCTCCTGCTCAATATAATTATAGTGGAGCTGGTGATGCAACTATTGCTGATCAGCTAATATCTATACTAGGACAACTCACTCAGGATATGAATAATAACCTTGCCCGTATAGAGCATCCTAATCCACAACATGGAGGATCAATGCTAGATCGCTTTATCAGTCAACAACCACCAGAATTTAATGGGAGTACAAATACATTAGTAGATGAGCAATGGATAAAATTCATAGTTAAAAAATTCCATTCCTTGGGGAGTAGTGAAAGAGAAAAAATTATCAGGGTAGTTTACCACCTCACTAGAGATACTGATCAATGGTGGTTATTGATTCAGAAAAAAAAGGAAGATGATGAAGTATCAAATATGGAATGGTTGGAGTTTAAATTTTTTTCATAGAAAAATACATTCCTCATGACCATCGAGAATATATGAAAAGGTCATTTCTTATTTGAGGAAAAAGGAGGATGAGAATGTCGCAATGTATGAGGCTAACTTTACATGGGTAGCAAGGCAGGTTGCAGATTATATACATAACCCAAGAAGTAAGATTGATCATTTATATGATGGGATAAAACAGTTTCTCTTACGAGAATTGGCCTTACAATCCTTCTCATCGTACGAAGATATATTCTCTTGTCCTATCAAGGCAGAAAAAGAATTCTCTAAGTCTTACGACTTTAAAGAAAAACAAGATAATAAGGGATCTTCTGATCAATTTTGAAATGGAAATAAGTAGAATAAGGGAAAATTTGAATATCCTTCCTACAGTAAATGTGGGATGAAACACACCGGTAATTGCTTGAAGATAATGGGAGTCTGTTACAAGTGTGGTGAAAAGGCCACCAAGCTCGAGATTTTAAGGGGAAGAAAGAAACTACTGAAATTCCACGCTACAATTGCATGGAGATGAGACATTATGCAAATGAATTTCCCAAGAATTGGGGAAACATACCTTAGAAAATTCCAAGGGATCAAGGCCAAGGTTATGTGATCACCACTGCTGAGGTTGAAGCTCCCAAAGACATGGTGGAAGTTAATCTAATGGTTTCCTCAAGTATAGCCAATGCATTATTTGATTCTGTATCATCTCATTGTTTCATATCTTCCTAGTTTACTATGAAAAGTATATATTTCTAGTTTGTTTTAACAACGGATTCATCAGTCGAAACTCCAAAGGAAATATCATTTCTAAAATGTTCTTTGAATCAGTTCCCATTATGGAATATAAATGTTCTTTATCTGCAGATATCATCATCATACCCATGATTGTATTTGATATAATCCTCAGTATGGATTGGTTTTCAGAACATGATGCAAAAAATTATTGTAAGAAGAATGAGGTTACTTTTTTGATGAAAATGATAAGGAACACCTTATCTTTATAGCAGAATCATCACCACCGTATTCCTATCTAGATCCACCCCAATAGCTCAACTAAATTCAATTATTTTAGAGGAAGAGAATTATATATCTTTGGGTGAAGAAAAGGATGTTCAAATAGAAGATGTAACTATTTAGAAAGAATATGTTGATGTGTTTCCAGAATATTTACCTTGACATCTTCCACAATTAGAAATTGAGTTTTCCATGGATTTAATTCCTGGTTGAAGGCCCATATCGAAGATCCCTTATAGAATTTCGACTATGGAATTTGTGGCACTAAAGAAACAAATAGAGGATTTGAGTAATAAAAGATTTATTCTCCCTAGTGTTTCTCTATGAAGATTCCCTGTCATTTTTGTTAATAATAATGATGGATGTATGAGGTTGTGTATCGACTATAGGGAGATCCATGCTATAACAATAAAGAAAAAATATCCCCAACTCACATTGATTATTTATTTGACCAACCGCATGGAGATCAATACTTTTAAAATATTGACCTTCGATCTGGATAACATCAGTTGTGTTTGATGAAGGAAGACATTCAGAAGATATCATTTCGAACAAGGTATGGGTATTATGAGTTTTTTAGTAATGCCTTTTGGATTGACTAATACACCATCTCTCTTCATGGATCTAATGAATAGAGTTTTCAGGGAATACATTGATGACTTTTTAGTGGTATTTATTGATTATATCTTTTTATTCTACAAAATCTACGAAGAACATGAAATTCACTAGCACATTATCCGAAAGTCTTTGAGAAGAAATGAATTATATGAGATGTTTAGCAAGTGTGAATTATGGCATCGGGAGATTTCTTTTCTTGGACATATTGTCTCTAAGGATGGAATCTATGTTGATCCTTCTATGAAAAGGGCAATCCAAAATTGGCCCGCACTAACGTGTATAACCGAGGTATGCAGTTTTATTGGTTTAGCTGGTTATTTTCGATGTTTTGTCCAGAATTTTTCCTGATTCGCTAACCCATTAACGAAGCTCACACATAAAGGGGTTAAATTTTTTTGGACAAAAGAGTTTGAAAAATGTTTTGAAGAACTGAAGAGAATATTAATTAATGATCCAATATTGACTCTACCATCGGGGAATGATGGGTTCAATATTTATAGTGATGAATAAAAGACATGATATTGTTGTGTCTTTATGCAGAATGATAGGGTTATTGACTATGCATCACGACAACTAAAAATTCATGAGAAAAACTATCCTACTCATGATCTTGAGTTTTCAGCTAAATTCATTTCTTTGAATATTTGGAGACCCTATCTCTATGGTGGAAATGTGAGATTTATACTGATCACAAGAGATTGAAGAATATTTTCTCATAAAAAGAACCCAACATGAGGAAAAGGCGATGGCTTGAACTACTCAAGGATTATGAATGCATGATACAAATCCACTCGGGAAATGAAAATAATGTGGAAAATGCTTTGAGCAGAAAAGATCAAGGAGTTATGAACAATATGAAAGTTGAAATGGATCGTATTTTCATGGATCTGGTAAAGATGGTTATGGGAATAACCATGGAAGGTGAAACACCAATGCTTTTTAAATGGTTTCCAAACCATATTTACTAAAAGGATAAAAAGTTATCAGGATGATGATGATGTGTTTCGAAAGAAGATTAAATCTATGAATGATGGGAGATTGAGTGACTTCATATATGAAGATGGAATTTTGAAATTTTGGAAGATACTTTGTGTTCCTGATATACCTGATATAAAAAGGGAATTGTTGGATTATTCTCATAGTTCTAATTTCTCTATACACCTTGGTAGCACTATGATGTATAGAGATTCGAAGGAACATTTTTTGTGGGACAACATGAAGAGGGAGATTTTTGATTTTGTGTCAAGATGTATGGTTTGTCAATAAGTGAATGATGAAAGGAAACAACCTAGAAGAGTATTGAAATCTCCTCCCATACCTGAGTTGAAATGGGATAATATCATTATGGACATTTTCATGGGGCTACCAAATACTCCTAGAAGTAATGATGCAATATGGGTCGTTGTTGATCATTTTACCAAGTTAGCACATTTTATTGTTATAAAAGATGATTTACCACTTGAACATTTAAAAAGACTATATATTAGTGAAGTAGTGAGACTGCATGGACAAACCCAATCGATTGTTTCGGAACGTGATCCATGTTTTACTTCAATATTCATGAAAAGTCTTCAGAAACCCTTGGATACTAATATTCGTTTGAGCACTGCCTACCACCTCCAAACTGATGGACTATGAGAATGGACTATTCAAACCATAGATTGCATTTTTAGACCCTTCACACTTGAATTTCAGGGTATATAGGGTCAATATTTACCTTTGGTAGAATTTTCCAATAATAATAGCTTCCATTCAAGTATTCTGATGGCACTATATGAAGTGTTATATGGAAAGAGATGTCACACAAAAACTTGTTGGGATGATGTTGGTGAATGAGAACATGTACTCCCAGAACATGTTGAGGAGACAATAGAAAAGGTAAAGGTAATCCAAACCCACTCCAAAGCACCTCAATGTTGGTCGAAGAGCTATGCCAATAACCGAAAGAAGGATTTTGAATTTTAGGTAGGAGATCATGTTTTATTGAAGGAATCTCCATGGAAGGGTGATAACAGTTTAGGTATGAAGGTTTAATTGAGTCCCATGTACATCAGACCTTTTGAAATTCTAGAACGAATTGGGGCTGTAGGTTACTGGTTGGCAATGCTTCCATGTCTCTCCAAAGTTCACGGTGTGTTCCATGTATGACTATTGAGAAAATAAACACCTGACCCAATGAATGTACTCACCTTTGAAGAAGTTTAACTGGAACCCGATCTGTCTTATTACGAATTGCCCATCAAGGTTCATGATACAAGACAACAAGTGATGAGAAACCAGACGACTCCTCTAGTAATGTTCTATGGAGAAACCATAAGTTGGAAAAGGCAATGTGGGAACCTGAGGAACAAATGATGAAGAACCACTAGAGTCTTTTTATGCAGTAATATTCTAGAAATTTCAGGGGTGGAATTATTTGAAGGATGGGAGAATGTAACACCCCAAGCTTCTACTGTACGCTTCTCTTTAAAAAATGCAGTACCGTGTGATGTATGCAACTTCATGTTCTAACACACAGCACAACCAATCAAACTATCCGTTATGAATAGTAATAACCACTTTTTGAAATTTTATAAATTTTATCTTTCATCATTTTCTTCATTTTCGGATTCGTAATAACAAAATTAGATTAGGGTGAGTTTTTGGATTTTTTCGGAAAACGTTCAATTTTTTATGAATACTGAAAAACACTGAATTATACGTTAAAAATAAATTTTTATTTAAAAAATTATTTATTTTATTTAAATTTATTTTAGGTCAAAATAGATAAATAATACACTTATATTTTCAATGTAATTCATTATAGTATGTTTATAATAATTTTTGATAAATAAAAATTTTATTGAACTTTTCACCGTGTTTTACCCGTCTCCTAAGAGAATTTGCAAATTTACAAAAAAAATAATTTTTCTGCTTCTGTGAGTTAAATTTTAAAAATCTAAGATAAAAGTGTAATATCAAGGAGTAAAATGTGGTTCAATAAGATAAAAATAATTTTTGGTGAATAGTACTGTTTTACTTTTATATACCACGGTTAAAAGTAAATAGGGTAAATAAGGGAAAAATGATATTTTTATAAACCTAACACGTGTAAAAATTCTATTGGATATGTATAATTCGTCTAGAAACAACCTTAGGAATAAAATATGATCCTCTTTCGTCCACTTGGATTAGATTTGGACATTTATTATTATTTAATTCAAAGAATAGTTAAAAGAGTTAAATTCAATGTTTAATAACTAATTTTTTTTAATATACGATTATAAAAAAGTTAAATTCGAATATAAATTTTAATTAGATAGCTAAAAAAATTCATACATAACGATATTGTATTTATAATGTTTAGACATTAAATAATTAAATTTATTTATGACACAATGGTGATGCAATAATTACCTAATTAATGAAATATTAAAATAATTAATATTATAAATATCCAAATTAATGTTATTTGAGAATTTTAATGAATTAAACTATTTTTATAGGTTATTATGACATATTAGGGTAGGTTTGTTGCATTTTTTTTGAAGTAATAATGCTGTTATGAATTTAGAAAAAACAAAATACCAAATAGTGTCAAAATTGACATAAAAGCGTTTTTAAAACAAATATTTATAATTTTAGAAATCTAAGGTTCGGCCAAAGGACTTATTTAATGATATTTGTATCATTAATAAACCACTTGGGTTTTTCTTGGAAGTATATAGTATGTTTATAAACCATATAGTATAAAAATATAAAGAGACATGGTAAATGTAAAACTAATTAACTAAGAGTTAAATCTAAAATATAATGTTAATATAGTGACCCAAACATGTCTAAAAACTGTTGGTTGTGTTTATTTTGACCCATACCCTCCTTATAATTTAAATAATCTATTTATGGCCATTTTAAACCGAAAAATATTTTATTATAAAATAATATTTCTAGCTTTTCTTATGGTGCCCCTCACCCGTCTTATAAAAGGTAACTCCACTTTATCTCTAATTCACACCTTCAAAGACTTTTGGCTTGGCCAACCCCATCCCAACTATCATCTCAAATTACCTCAATTAATCCTAGAGTTATTTCTATAGTTATAAAGCTTACTTAAGGTTCACTTTTTATCAAATCAAAAGAATGAACCCGAAGAAGAGGCAATAATTTCACCACCCTCTTTCAGGTTCTTTTCTTCTTCCAATTCTTATTTCTTTGTTATTTCCATTGTAAAATAATAACTCCAGTATCCTCTATATACTTTAATGTTATTATAAATATGTTACAACTATATTTAATATTCTATCCATCCTTTGAATGAAATTTCACCATACGTGCGTACATACGGATTACCGTCCCCACGTCATGATGTAATTGTTATTCAATACATTATTATTTGAATGGGTATAATAATGATGTGTAATTAATGTAAATAATAAATATAACATTATAATTATTCTGTATATATTATATACCATCCAATTATATATTATTATAATATCAAATGAATGATATTTTCGCTCGTGTGTACGTTCGGATGACCATCTCCACGAACGTGATGAGATTCATTCCCCATCGTTCAATTCAAGAATAATTCTCATTAGATGATTAAAAATAATGTTTAAAGACTTGATATCATTCTGTATATGAATAAGATACATCACATCCATAACAAATATGACTCACATAACATGAATATAATGTAAAACGAATCTGTTAACACCCGAAATGACGATAATACTAAGATATTATTAACAAAAAAATGTTAACAGATCATACATGATATATTTTTAATGTATATGATTCTTGTATAATTTAATAAAAATTATTTCACCATTATAATAGAGGTTAACCTACCCTCAACCAAGGAAAAGTAAACGGTATGGGTTAATATCACAATCTCTTTATTATCTGAGATTGTTTTTATGTAAGTATCTACAAGGACCTCTTTATCATCCTCATCATTGTTTCGTAAAAATGTATTTAAAAACAATATAACTATATTATTGACTATGGGTTAATGTAATTTATAACATTTTTTTAATTTTTATAAGATTTTTATAAAGGAATATTTCCATCTTTTTCCAAACAAGGTCCTTTTTATCCTTTTTGACATAATTAAGCTAAGAATGCCTTTTTTAACTTATACGGCGGGTGCGGCTATTTTCCACCATTATAATATCGCCGAAGCTCCCCTTACAAGATATAAGAATATTTTAAAAGTAAATGTATTCTGTTATAATTACGTGACATTTAAATGATTTAAAAAAAGTGATATTTCTCTCAAATAGTTTTGATTTCATCAATGTCAACATCCTTTTATGGATTTAAAGCTTATTTGAAGTTGATTTATTATGATAAAAAACATCCATGTTATATTGAAGGGTTTGGGGTATGATTGACTATGGATGTGTTATTTTTATACCATTCATGGTTTATAGAGAGAGTATTTAAATTTTTTATGCTAGTTTTAATACGAATTATTATGTTATGTTTAATCCTGTTCATATGAGGAATGTATTGGACTTAGTAAGTGAATGGTGGAGCCCTCTAAAGATCCTCGATGAATCAGTAGGTATCATGTGAAAATCTATTTTCTTGGCACTAGGCCTTGAAGAAATATTATTTGTATTATAGGCACAAGGCCATGACTATGTTGTATGATAGTTTGGCATTATGAATTTCATCATTATGAAAGTGGTTATTGAAATTTCATGTGATTATTCAACTAGTATAATATCCATGTGAATAATTAAATGGAATTATTTCATTTTATTTTTTTCAATATTATGTTGATGTTCAAGTTTAAAAAGCTTTCGATTTAGTTATACATTGCCTTAAATGTTTATTCTTATTTATTAATGTTTCTCTTAGATTGTTATCGTTACTGAGCATCGTAGATCAACCCTTTTTAGGTTTTATTTTTCCTAGGATGTGAATAAGTACATTATGACTGACCTCTAGGGATAGTCTGAGGGGATATGAGTGTGGACTATAGAGACAATGTTTTTTTAGTTTTTCAATTTATGCTGTAATGTATGACTTATGAATGTATCTTGTGTTCCCAAGGCTACTAAACTAATCAGACTTTCGAGACATGAACTTTTGTGATCATGAAAATGTTTTATAATAATGCACCAACTCTAGGTTACAGGGGTCTGGGTGTTACAACAGTAGGATGAATAGGGATTCTCATAATGTATAGGGTTTGTCCAAAGGCTGTGATTTTCATAAGGGGTCATCTTGGAGGTGTTGCACCGTAGGTTTATTTTAATTTTTTATAACCACTTTAGGGTATAAAAAATAAAATAAAATATAGTATAATATAATAATAGAAATAAAAATAATAATAATAATAATAATAAAATTAAAATAAAATTACTTTTATTTTTATAAAAACATTCATATAGTTATTTAATTATCAAAGTAATATCATAAAATTTTTATTTCATTTTAATTTCAATTTTATTAATTTAATTAGTTTTTTGGAGAAAACAAACCACACTGTTTTCCCATAGTTTAGCACGGTTTGAAACAAAATGTGCACCTCTGTCCGCAGACACAAAAAAATTAGTTTTAGGGAAGGGTTCATCCAAAATTTTTCGCATCACTAGAGAAACATCTCAAACCATCATATATGTCTGAAAAAATAGTTAGGATTATTCCAACTGTTGGATTTTTGTTTTGATGATTGGTATTAAAAACGGTCTTCTTAGTAACTACCTAAATGTGATGTCCCCATAATTTTTACCTCTACTTTAAATACAGTATGTTATGACTTTTATTCCGTCTAGGGCTTATAAAAATTCTCTTATACCCTCCAAGTAATGACCTACAACTTTATTAACCCCTAATGATTGGGTGAATACACATGTACCCACATCAGTTTCATCTATAACATGTATACCTTTTTTGAGATCACGAGACATAATACCATTACAAATGAACTTTAGGGATATATAAAGATCCATGTGTTAAAAATTTATACATTTTATACCACAATAAATAATTATTCATCACATAAAATGTACTTATGGATATAAAAATGTGTGCTATATCTTTTTTATAGTAATTGATATTCAAAATTTAGTCTCCCAAAAGATTATTTATGAAAATAATTTAGTGGGATATTCATGAAAAATAATTTTAATTGAATCGCTAAATTTATTTAATAAAAACATAAGTGATCAATAATGTAAAAAAATAATTTTTAGAAAATGATTTTATATTTGTAATAAAATATGATGTTATAGTCACATTGTGATGTAATATTTTAAAAGGGTAAGTGAAATAATATAAAACCAATTAACATTTATAAAAAATATTCAATGATTTATGTTTGATAAAAAATTATGTATTGAAAAATAGTATTTATATTGGTTGATAATGAATTTCATTTCAATGGGACAGAATTTATTAAAATATTTTAAATACCATTATTAAAAATAAAAATTATAACATGATTATCAAAAAAATCTATAGGAAAGTTAACGAAAAAAATTTAGATGTTAAAATTATAAAAAATATATTTTATTTAGAAAATATTGTTGGAAAATAGATATTTAAATAGTTAACATGAAATGGATGGAAAATAAATTTAATAGAGATAAACTTTTTATGTTATGAATGATGCAATTTGTGAGAATAAAAATCACTAAGAAAGATTTAATTATTTATAATCATATTTTCCCTATATTTGAAGTTAGAATATAGCTTATTGAATATAAAATATAAAAAATAATAAAACATTGATGAAGGATTATCATAGAATGAAATTTTATCATAAATAAATTGAAGTGGAGTTTAACTATCCAATATATAAAAAAATTAATTCTTGATTTAAGATGTAATGTCATAGAAATTATGTTTAATGTGTTTCTAACTATAGGGAATTCATTCGAGACCAGAAACATTGAAGAAAACCGATTTTGTGTCCTGTTGAGACAAAAAATAGAATTATGAACATTTTTATGTCTATTTATGTAAATGTTCAAGCATGTATTTCTAGCTTTTCAACCGGTTCTCAGATAAAAAATATGAGTTCACCGTTGAACTCAGAACTACTTGATTTTTTTAAGAATATATTTATCTTTGACTGGAGAGGGTTGACTAGAAAAGATAGGTTTTAGAAATTTCCGAAAAAATTAAAATAAATTAAAATTTCATGTTTTTTGTTTTTTCAAACCATTTTGTGATAGCACGGCAGTGCTGCGGTGTGGTGACCAAACGACTACGAGTCACATTAAATGAATCTCATTAATGGATTGTAAACATTTCGGGTGACGATGCATTAAATGAGGCATAACATATATGTTTTTTTATTTATGAAACATTATAATGACGTGACGACACATCGCAATAGAAACATTGTGACGTGTTTTCATTTAATGGGTTAACGCATTGGAGGATGGATGATAAAATGGTGGAATTATTCTCACGTACCTACGGTTATAATTCAATCCAACGATAAATGTAGACTGATGGAAAATTTCCAATGACTTCGACACACCTTGACGAATGGAACCAGAAATAAAAAAATGTCAAAAGAACAAGAACCCACCACAGACCGACATATTCAATGACTAAAACCATTTAGGTTGGGGTATTTTTTGTTTTAAGATTTCTCATTTTTCATACTAAAACAAAGAACATGGATCCATCCACAAACAGGTTGATATGTAGATCACTCGTTCTTGCAGGATGGTGCATTTTTCTTGGGATTCATATATCATGACTGATTAAATTATGATACAACTTTTGTTCTATATACCATACTTTCTAAACCTCTAGGGTGGAGGGTGCAGGCCAACATGAACACGGCCTGAGACCCTATTTCTCTTTCATTTTTTTTCATTCTCGCGGACCACATCTTTGATATGATGGAATGGAGGATTCAAGGCCACCACCTGAAAGATGACTTCCCCCAGAAGTAGTAGGTGCATGTGATGAGATGAAAAGACCACCAAAGTGAACCTGGTGGTCCGTTGAATAACCCACTGCTATACTGGGGCCGGTGTCGGTGCAAGCAGGGAGGTGGTGGTTCGGGTGTGAGCATCGTGGATGGATCGGGCCACATATTTATGTGGGACATGGTCCCCTAACCGCGTGTGTAACTTGTTCCACTGGGTTCAATCGGTCACATCATAGTTCCCTAGACCTGATATGAATGTGGACTGAAGATAGTTGATCCACCAGCAGTGGACTATGCAAGGCAAGTCCTACACCGAGTAGGACGGAACTACATTGTGCAAGCCGAATGAGACCAGGTCCCTGGGCAATCTGGTGGTCTGGACCACTAGATGAACCAACCCATGACCATCGAGGCCTAATGTCTAGCTTAGACCAGGCTGACGTAGACCCGAATCAGGTCAGGTTGGGTCCGTTGAACTAAACCAGGGCATGTGGTCACCCCCGGCTTGGATGTTTCGATCGGTCTGACAGTGTTGGACCATGCCATGACGCAACCTTACCATGTTTACTAAAACAAAAATAAATTAAAAACCAGGTTCCTGATTGACATGAAGTTTGTGGAGTTGGAACTCTCAGGATAAGGTGGGCCTTTTGGAATAATCTAAAATGTTTTTCAACGATGTTGAAATATGGAGAATGGCTTGAGTATCAGTTCTCGCAGAATTAAGCACACTCTGTGAGGAAAACCTGTGGTTTGCTGAGACTTGAAGACTGCTGACAAGAGATTCAATGTAGATCTGCACCTATTGCCCCATGAGAAGTGACTCTATTTGACATGGGAGCCCCACAGTGGGGAATGACTATCTGAGATTTGGTAGACCAACATTAATGATATGAAGACTACCTCAGAATGGCGTAGGTGGGAAGCAACTCTATGTGATCCATCATTCCCACAGTGGGTAGTGGTTTTGTGAGACCCAGAATACCAATGGTACAAATTAGGGATTAATACCACAAAAATCCTAGGTTAGTGGGAATCAGCTCGGTGTGACTCGTCAGACCCACTGTACACATCGAGGAGGAGTTCTCAAGTATCCCAAGGAGTTCAATGATATGACTCATTATCTTACTTTCTTACACTATATTATACATTGGGTGAGATGTCTTGTTCCGTGATCATATAATATGAAATATATATCTTGTCTCAATGAAGTAATATTGAAATGAAAAAACAAATACCTCAAATACACCATTTCTCTGCGGGTAAGCTTAAATCCTAAAAAATCAAATACTATTTTTAATAATATTATTAATTTCATTTAAAATTAATTTTTATTTATCTATTTTATTTTTTTATCATATATTATTTAGTTATAAAATAGTTTTCTTATATAGCAATTAGATGGGGTACTTGAATATCTTTCTCTACGACAACCTTGGAATGTTTTTATGGTAAAATTAATAATAAAATATCATTATAATTTTAATAAATGTACATTTTTACATATTTTATTAATCTATTAATAAAATTATCTAGTTTCATACCTTTTAAAAATGCAAACTAAAATTAAAAAATGTTCCTCATGTGATCATTACATGTGTTTATTAATATGATTTATTTTTATTATAATTATCACTCATATAATATTTGATATAATATTCATAGAATATTAATAATTCTTCAAAAATATATGTGTTTACAAATTAAATAATATTCTTATGTATTACATGTTATTCATGAGTTGAAAATGACATATAACATGCCTTATAGTTGGTAGTCTCTACATACACACTGCCAAAAAATTTATTTTCCATTAAATGAGAGGGGGCGCAAATGAAATAATTATTAACTAAAAATATTAACCAAATTGTGAATTTTTTATTTAGTATACAAATAATATATATTAAAAACGAATTGCAGTTATTATGAATTTTAAACATGTTTCATCAATGTAGTAATTTAAACATACTCATGACGATATGTTTATTTTTTAAATGGTATCTAAAGACATTAAAAACATGTCATTACATTAGTATAATAATTTTTTGTAATATAAATAATAATTAATTTAAAATATTTTCTTGTTAATTATGTATTTTTTGTGGTATATAATGAAAAGAGAGAGAATTTGGTTGGAAAAAATAACCCATCAATTATTAGTTCCCCCTCGGGTAAGACCTCAATGTTCTATTGCATGGGATTTTGTAATATTGTAGACAAGAAAAAAAGTGGTGGGTTTAGTTATAGATAAGTGATGTTTTTAGTATATTTTATGAATTATAATTTTTAGATAATTATATTTGACGTTATCAAATTTTATATGTGACGAAAACACAATTTTATAAATACCCATGACCTCTTCAATGTTTCCTTGCAATTTTTCAATGGTAAATTGATTTAGAATATTAATATAATCATCATTTGTGTGATATAAGGAATAAAATTTATATAAAACACATATTCACACATTTTTTAAACATGTTGAATTTCATTTATAGACCTATTTTAACATTAATCATTTTTTACTTACGTAATTATGCCATTGAAAATTTATTATTATTTTATTTTTATTAATTTTTTTCCCAAATAAAAAATCTATATTTCAATATATCACCAAATCCTCCATATAAAGTATTCTTATTTTATAGTAAAATAGATAAAAGAGATAATTATGTCACACGATCACCAATAATAGTCCAAAGGATGGAAAATTTCTCCAAAAGTTTTAATACAAACAATGTAGATGCCTTACCCTCTAAGAGGAACAAGGGAATGGATTTTAATATGGGGAAAATATATAATTAAAATAATAAAATAAAAATTATATGTATGCATTAAAGTGATATTATAAAACAAAAAATACCACAAAAGGGGGATACATGTTCAAAAAACAAGATCTCAGTAGCGACCATAAAGCCCAAAAAAACCATATCAACTCCATGATATTGTAAAACTATTCTCGATCACACCTAAAATCATTGGGACATAGAAAATAGTTTATATAAATTTCAAATTATCATAATATTTTTTTTGATCCTCCCCTATGCCTCAGGAAAAAAGTGAAGAAAGAAACTATATCCTAGAGAATAATAAATGAAACTAACTAATGAACATATTATGTTTAATATAATACCTACACACACCACATGACTCCCAAATAGTATCACACATAGGTAATAATATATTATTTATATTATAGTTAATTTGAATTTATACTAATGCTACTTTTCCATTAGTTTTATTCCCTTATTCCAAAATTTCACATCCTGGTCTTTCTCTTTCGTAATAATACCTATGCGTCGATTGAAATATAATGGTTATATAGATCAAAAGGTATCATGTGTAAAATTAGACATAAAAAATATGTAAATGTAAATAACAGATAACACATTTCATTAAATAAATAACATGATCATGAAATTCATCTATAGATAATATTAATGATAATATATCATTTATAATAATTTCTACATACTCAATTATGTGAATTTTTAATATTGGACATCATGATATTATAAATGATTATACACATACCATAAATACCTTTTTCCATGAAATAATAATACTACGGGAAAAATAATATTAAATTTGGCCAACTTGTTTTTGTCATAAAATATATTATGATTCAAGTGGAAACATAATTATTAGCCCCACCCACTATAGAATTTCCAATGAACCCCTAATATATCCAATGATTGATATAATTCATGAAATATATTCCTTATCAATAAACTCCTTTCTAGTAAAAATTATGAATTGGTCATTATTTTCCCAAGTCATTGAATCCACATCTATTCTAAAATAGAAAATATAAAAATAATATAGGGTTTATGAAATAGTAATATCCATGATACATAGAATATTGATATCCAATATATCATTCCTTTAAAACAAATTCCCATAGTACGGTGAATGTTTAAATAAAAATTTAACAACAGAAAATTTAATATGAGATAATGGGTGATGATTTGTTCAATGAGATAATAGGTTTTGCAACAAAATCATGTCCTTTAAAAGAAAAAAAATATATAGTTGGAAAATATAAAAATAAATATTCATAAATCTTATTATTTGTTAGAATTATTAATTTTTTATAAGAAAAAAAATTTAAAATATTAGTTATGTTAGAGGGGAAGTATTTTATTACTGTAAATCCATAAAAATGTTCAAATTAGATTTTTTTATATTGTTGAAAATATAAATTATAAAAATCAATTAATGTATTAATTTAAAAACATTTATGTATTAAGGATCGTATAATATGTTAATAACTGATATGATTACTATATAGTTATATTATTTCTAAAAAATAAAAAAATAAGGATATTACTGAGAAATGAATTGTTTTATATGAGAAATAAATGTTATTTTACTGTAATATTTTAATGGTTAATAAAAATAAAAAATAGATGTAATTTTGGGAAAAAGTATTGAATAATCGATAAAATAAAATGTAATATGAAAACAGATTTTGTTATATTTAATTAAGATAAATATAACTTCATTAATATATTTCATTAAATGTGATAATGGGTTTTAATGAGACACAATATTCAAAGAAATATTATTATCTAAACAAGACCATTATAAACTACAAAATAAAATTTTCTATATGATTATGAATAAAATAATATTGAAAATTATGTGTCATGATCTTTTACAATGAAATCATATTGATAAATATTACATTATATTTCATTATTTTTATATAGGGAATTTAAAATACTTTTTCTCCATATTTAATTAAATTTTATTTTGTGAAAAATTAATATAATTTCATGTTTTTAGGTATAGAATATTTATTTTAATTAAAATTTATTTTCTTTCAAGTCATCATATCAAGATAATATTATGGCGATTTATGGATAATTCTCTAAAATAATAACATTTCTGATGAATAGTCAAAATAATGGTTTTTATTATGATCTTTGTTTTAATATAATTTATCTATGAAAATAAATATATTTTTTTAAAAAAATAAATTTAAAAAAATTCATATTAAATTATTATAAATCAAATATTGATCATTAAGACAATATCATATTTAATTTCTATATTATTACATAATATTCTTATGAAACAAACTCATTGGGAAATCAGTTTTTATTTGTGTATGCTAATTAAATTAAAATTCAATTATGATATATTTTTTAATTTAATTTATAAAAAAGAATTAAATATTTTAAATAATAGTAATAAATATTATATAATAAGTTAAAAATAATTATTGGACAAAATGAGTAGTAAAAATAGTAAAAATAAATTACTACGGTTATTGTAAAAACATTTTTAACGGGGTTTGTTAAACTGATATGATCACTTGATGTTTGCAATTAAAACAAGTCAAAATAATATTATTTGGAAATAATTAAAACTTATAATATCCAAAATTCCATTATAATGTAATTTTGATGAAATTTTCATTCAAATGAATTTATGGTTTGGAATTATTTCTAGAAATCTACATGTAATTTCAATGAAGGTCCCCACCCCACATATAAACAGACACCCACTATACTCTTCTCTACATAATTTAATTTCAATTTGGACTATTAAATTGTTAAAAAAGTATCCATATATTCTTTCCCAAACTCATACTAGTTTCCATTTTTAGGAATCCATCCTATTAGGCTTTATGTGGAATCATTGATGGATTCACTGAAGAAATTGTATAGACCTTACCAAGGTATTTTAAGGTAATTTCATATTATAAATCTCTTTTATATTAATCCAAAATAATGATATAATATAATATGTAAATTCGATATACTTAGTTGTTGTTATGTTCAGATAATGATGTATATAGATCTCATATCCAATTAAATATGAAAATAATGTTTTGATAGTGTGTACGATAGACTTCCATCTTACAAGATGATGTAATTAATTTTCCATTAAAAACACTCATTGAACAATAACATGAAGAATTAAATTTATATTTATTATTTTTAGAAAATAATTTTACATCATTGTTTAAAATTTCACATATATATTGTTACCTTCCATTCTATTGTAAAAAGATAACTTTTCTTATTTTAATTGTGGACGAGCTCCTCCATGATACAATGTTATTAATTTTTATATTTTTTCATATAGAAATTAATGAGGAAACCATTATTCAATATTTTTCCTATAAATGAATTTAAATGAATATATAAATGTGTTATATTATTTACCATACCTTTATTACATTTATCTTAAAAATGAAAACAATGCCCATGCATAATTAAGTCCAATAGTCTCCATGAATGACTTAATTCATTTTTATGTCTAACATTAAATTATTACTCTAAATAAATATATATTTATTATATTTTATATTAATATAATTATCATGTTTATGAATATGATTTATCATTGATATAAATTAAAATAATATAAATAACAAACCAAGGCATACATATAATGGAAAAAAATCATAACCTTAAATGTTTTTTTAACAAGGAATTATTAACAAAAAGAAATAAAATGCCATAATTAAATCATATATAGATAGATAATGATGATAATTGTCTTGGAGTATATTTATAATCAACATATATTTATTAAAATTAGTTTTAAATGTGTTTAATTGATTTTTGGACTGGATGTAATGTATTTGGGTTTGTTATTTATTTTTTTGAGTCCCATTACCTATTCACCACTTGCGTATTTTTAGTGGTGTAAATTCATTACAATGATTTATTTTATTTTTTTCATCATGAATTTAATTTTTATTTACATATCCATCTAATATTCTTTATTTCATGTGGATTATGATTCCAAATTTACCAAATTAGTGATAGTTCTGGGATACAATATCAATGTTTATTGGGATTATTTATGTTTACATTTCTAATGTTGAATTATTATCATCAAAATATCATTAATATAATGAAATATATTATAAAATTGTTATTTATATAGAATACATTTTATCCTTTAATTTTACACTCTCTATGTAATCTATATTCCAACAGAGTATTTTTATAGAAAAGAGGCATTATTTCTCTCTTCATTTTGAAATACTTTTTCATTGATATTGATGAATTTTAAAAATGTTCTTAAAAACATGTTAATAAATAACCTATTTTTTGAGAAATTTAATTTTACAAATGATATAATTTTTTCACAAGATTATTAATAGAAATCCTCTTCTTATTTTCTAAATGAGTTCTAAATGAGTTATTGTTTAATTTTTGTTGAAAATATAAATGTAATGATTATTTTACCTTCTAAATTGTGGATTGTATTTTGTAATATGATTCTAACTTAATGATTCAAAAACACATTTATATTTTCCCAAAGTCACTAGGCCTATATGAATATAAATATGGATTATTTTATCTTTTTATTAATTTATCATTCATCTATTATGATTTATTATTTATGCATGAGATGCATGGGATGATATAGTTCATATTATAGTGATAGTATTGGTAAGCCTTTGGAATAATGGATGATAAATATTAGTAAGAAAATATTTGATAATACTATGAATAGTATATTTTCCTCAATTATTGTTATTATTACAGTGTGGTTCACAATGGAAAAAATCACTATCCAGATAATAAAAAAGGTTTTGGGTCTCGAATATTTATATGATGGATAATGTCTCCAAAAAGGTAACATTGTTTCTTTACTCTATTTCAACGTATTGGAAGAAAAAAATGTTGCTAAACACCTAGTTTGACACCCCATGGGAAAATTTAATGTAAATTCTATATAAATCTATAACTCATCATGAAGGGATTGAATAGATGAAGGCCATGAATAACCTAAGATAAACCCAATTTATAATTTATTAACATGAATGGTTTTTTAGATAACATTTAAATGATTTGTTATGATTAACCATTCTGAATAATGGTACGTTGTGGTCTTGAAATCCATTTTGGTTTTATTATATAAATAATGATAGAATTATTATATATTTTTGGTAACGGGTAATCTCAATTATTGAATTTCCCTATTTGAGTGTAGTTTAATGATTCCTGAAAAGACAATATGTATATAAATTTATTTCCTCAAATAACAAATTTTCAATTCGTATTAAAAACCACTAAATGTAGGATTAATTCATCTATGTTCTTCTAATACTTTAGGTTGATATTTTTAGTAATTTTCATTCAAAAAATAACATTATACTACATTTTTATGGATTTAATGTGATCTTAATTTTGGATTGGATATCTATACATAAATCCCATTTAAATTTATAATAAAGCGATGTCATTTTTTATATGTTGAACCAGAATATAGTCATCAATATGTGACACGATAAAAATGAACATATATTTAAAATCAGATCCATTGTATGAATCATGACTCCCATTAATAAAGTCTTTTTACCTTATAATGATGGTAAAGAACACAAAATCGATGATATTTATATTTTCTTATAGTATGTTAATATAATTTCAATATAATTCATAGTATTCAACCAAAGTGTGATGATATGTTCTCTATTATACTCTTAACAAATGATACAACTATTTCATAGAGTGCATATAAATTGACCTCTAGTTAGTTGTGTGAATTTTTTATCCAACCCAAGTAGAAATGTGAAAATGGGTTTATTTAGCCAAAATTGAAACCATGGGGAGTTTTTTTTTCTTTTTTACAATAAAAAAAATTATTTGTGAGTAATTAAATTTATCATCATTAAGAGAAAAAGGATAAAATATTCCCCTAAACTTTATTAATGTATATTTATATCCCCTATAATGATCTCAAGACATTTAAAATATTAGATTTCCTATGTTATATCATCGAATGTGGTTTTAGTAGGAGGTTATTTTTAAACAACATTCCATTCAAGGTATAAACAATATAGTGATATAGTTATTCCAATATTTCCTACTAATTTCCCTACTATGACCATGGATTTAATTAATATGATCTATAGATATTACATGGAGAAGTTTTATCTATTATTTACAGATGATATATATTCAATGACAAATGAATAGTGGTATGATCACTTAATTATTATGATGAATACCATCCAAATGAATAAGTTTTTTTAAAAACAATTAATGTGGACATATTTACATTAAAAGGAATCACCTTCAATTCATTTAATCATGAGATATGATATATATATTAACCAATAAAATAATAATTATATTGAATATTGTTTTAGACCAACAACACTGACTACGATATGAAGGTTTCTTAATTTATCTATATTATAACAATTTTTTTGGATAACATCTCAAAATTTTCTAATATACTCACCTGGTAGACTCAGAAAACTACTATGAAACTCTAGGTAGATTAATATGAGAAATACATTCAAGTAACTAAAGAGAATATTTGTTAGTTCATTAGTTCATTCGTTATCCTACTATGGAGAATTTGATTGAATGTTTTGGAGACCCATCATTGAATGTTTTTGGATGTGTTCTCATATATAATGATATGGATATAGATTATTCCTTATAAAATTTAATGTTTCATAAAAATATACCCAAATCATTATTTAGAGTAAGTTGAAACAATAATTTCATTATAGATATATACGAATTAATATTATAAAGATACTTGTGATATATATATATATATATAATGATAATTGAGTTTTAATTTATATATTCACATAGAAAGAGTTGAATATTCTCTAGAGAAGGTGGATGTAGATATTTATTTTTTATTACATCGTAGTACAATACCTCCCCAGTAATGAGAACAAGTTGTTTGTTCCATTGAGTTGTAAGAAAATTTATTAGTTATCCAGGTCGGGGAATAATTTGTTTTTAATATTTATTGGTTTACAATGGATTGATCAGGAAATGATGAATGATATGAATAAATATTCTCATCCTAAATTTGGTTTGGATCTATCTATCTATGTAATTATTAAAAAATAAAATAAGAAACAAGTGGTCATATAGAAAAAGGAAAAAATGATCTAGTGTTGAGTCATGAGTATGGTGGAATGATAAGGATCAGATTTTGTTTATGTGTTCCATCCATAACAGATTTTATTAAAGTGTTGTCTGTGTAGGCTCGTATATCATTAATATATATTAATTTTTCATGTACTAATATATATATATATATATTTAAATTGGATTTCAAGAGGGACTAAATTAAGAGATAATTTGTAGAGTTTGCATCTTGGTTCATGGTATGATAAAAAATTAATGGTATAAAGAGAATACTATAAGGTGTTGTTACCACCATTATATATACTATAATTGGAATAAAAAAAATCACACTAGATTTTTTTTTCAGACTAAAAGAAACATCTCATGGGTATAATTGTTTTGTTTTTTTGTGGACTGTAACACAAATCCATCAAAAACCTTTTTTATCCAAGATGATTTATCAATATATTAAATTTTCATGAAATAAATTTAGGATGTGCTAAGGTTCATTGGATTTTTAAAGTATATTGTATCATATATGAGTTTGAGGATTACAAAGAAGTTTTTTAAAAGGCTTCACATTCTCATGATCATAATTGAGTTTTATCATATCTTATCCTCCCCATATAGATGGGTAGTCTATGATAACTATTAGAACACTACAAGATATTGTATGTTTTATTTTTATAAATATCAGAGTTTATTGATATTAAAAAATTCATCTAATAAATTTTTCATATGATACTAGCTTTCATATAAACAATAACATGGATATTAATGATTAACTATATTGAAATACTTTATAAACATCCAATATCTTTGGATAAAGATAGAGAAATATATATGTTTTGTTTTTTAAAATATGATGAAATTATATAAAATTTGAGAACAAATCAAAGACACAATATGTTTTCTAAGACTGTTTTCTATTAATTTATATAGGGAATAGTTTTATGATATTTGAAAATAAAGTAATGTTAGGCTATAGTTGTATTGTCCCCATTGATATTCATGATGATATAGGGATGATATATTATAACATTGATTTTCCACCAAACCTCACTCAAGTCCATGTTTTGTTCTGTGTATCACTCTTGAGGATGTACGTACCTGATTTTTATCATTTTCTAGACCTAGTGTTCAGATCTGTTGATCGTGATCATTACAATTAAAAAAATCCCACTGATATTATTTTTTATAAATATAATTATCTATGAACCTGACCACTCGACATGTCAATGTATTGTGGAAAAACCACCATCTTGATGAATATATATGGGAGACATATGATTTTATGGGAATAACATTCCTTATTCAATTATGAATTATTAAACATAACTTTAGGAATATATTAATTTTATTGTTGTATTATATAATACACATAGATTTTTTTGTAATAATAATTTCAAACAGATTACATTACACGTGACATATAGTTTTGCAGAATAGAATTACACAATTAATGATGTTATTATATAAAAGTGGATATAATAACAAAAACATTAAATTATTGGTAAGAAATTATAATGAACACATTGTATAAAATAATTATAAATATTTTATTTAAATGAATCAATTTTTTTAAATAAATACCATATTTATAGTAAAATCGAATTTGCTTCTATAATATGTTTTTTGAATAATATGTGGTATTAATTTTTTAAAATATAATAAAAATATTTTTTTTCAATTTAAGAAAAAATGTTAGGAAATATAAAATTAATTTTTGAAATAATATTTTCAAATTAATCTTATGGTTAGTTTTTAAATTTTTTCTTAAAAGATTAATTTTCCGATGAATACTCAAATATATATTTTTTCTTTAAAACGTAATTTTGTTTAATGAAATTTTAAAAATACATCTTAATAATTATTTTAAAAAAATAAATTAGTGAAATTTTTTTATTATTAATAAAATATATGTCATTATAATTTTTTCCATATTTATTTTTGATATTAAAAAAATGTATACTTATAAATATTATTCATTGGAAAACCATTTTTCATCGGGTTTAGGGGGTGAATTTTTAAATGAATTCTTCCTCCTCTAAGAATTTTATAGCGTGAATTATATTCAATATTTCAAATCGTTATAATTTATATTATAATGTATATTAAGACCAGGATGTTCCAAAAATCTGGTTGAATGAAATACCAATATTATCTCATCGCACAAACCTATGCGAACACATAATTGACATGTAATATAATAACATTTAAAATACAAATTGATCATACTACTTGTTGATCCACATCAAATATGGTTTTCCATAGTGAAAATACTTCTTGAACAGATAACTAATCTATCTTAATCCAGTTCAAATGCAAAGGTATAAAAAATGATTAATTCAGAGATAATCAATATTCGGACTCATTAAAATCCATTTACATGTATGAAAATAGTTTTATTGACAACAAATATTTATAAGATTCCATCATATCCTCTTCTATCATTATCTAAATCAATGAATTGACTTAAAAATTTCAGTAATCCAACGTATAACAAAATCCAATACTATATAACTATAGATACTCAAATGACCTCATTTGTTGATGTCTTAGTTCTCAATGAGAAATGAATAACATGAGGATGTTATGGTTCATGTGAACCAAAAATATCTCTCCAAAATTATAGTGTATCCAAAATATAAAGGAATGAACCATTGTTGCAGACTCAAGATCCTGAGTAATGTAATTCCCCTCACTCTCTCTCCACTGATAGATCCATAAGTAACGACCATGTCATCATACATATGGAATGCACCAATTCTAACTGTTCATGCATAACAACACATGATATATTATTTCCCTATCATATTTAATGTTAGGATTTTTGATGAGGTCATCAGAAATATTATCTCAAAAAAATATTTGTTATTATTTGACCATAAAAGAATAATTCCTTCATTATTCAACCTATTCATTGGAACTTTCATATTTTATTATCCTGGAATAAAGTTACTATTGAGACTTGGTAAATATATAAATCTCTAAATATTTGAAAATATCATTGTATTATCTCAATATACCACTACTAAAACCTTCTCGGGGTATACTAGTACTCCATCCTCAAATATAACATTGACCAAATATATTATTATAATAATCCTGAAACTGGATTTTGATAGCATTGAATAATATTGATTCCCTCTACGTGTACTCATGATAATGTCATGAGTTTAGGAATGATCATATATTAGTTAGAAGTAAATGATAATATCAATAAAAACCATCCACAAATAGATCAATGAATGGATAAAATATCAGTTTAATCAATGATGTCAATACCGCTTTTCAATTCTTTTGGAAAAAAGGAATTAACAAGAACTCATTTAAAATATACATACTTCTTAATGAAGACCTTCTTATTCCAAATGGTATCACCCTAAAATGACCATACCCTAATACAAATTTCATGTTTTTAAATATCTCTGAACCTATTATTTAATAAAATATATCATCAATTCTTGAAAGATGAAACTATTTCAAAACTATTATCTAGAATGGTCTATAATAATTAAAAAAAATGCATTGTCTCATCATCCATCTTGGTGAAAATAATGGGATAATCCTATTGAAACATACCAATCCATATGAATCTCATATCGTATAAATCATAAAAACATTCATCTTAGAAATATATAAATATAGTGAGTAATAGAAAAAAATTCTTCAATTTAGAAAAAAACAGGATAATTATGTTGGTCTCCTGCTCTTTTAGTAAGCTATATAACTCTTCACGAAACATGGAATTAAATTTTTCTTAAAAGAAAGGAAAATTACCCTATTCCATTTCACAATTATCCAACACAATGATTTCTATCAAATCTATGTGACAATATAATATAAGAAGAATTGGACATGCATAAGCCACCTGAATGTTTGACTAACCCAATGTATAATCTATTATAGAAAAAATAATGAATAATTTATCAAATAAAATATGACAATAAGATCATAGTGAACAAGACACTATGTACCAAGGATCAAATTAAAGCCTATCATTTCAAAAAAATTTATTCCAAAATAAATGGTAGTCACCCATTTCAAGTGAACCCACCTTGAAAATTTTGATATCCACTAACTGAGCACTCAATGGTGTAACAACGGTCATAACACCTTCCAATGCCTCCACAACCAATCCCAAAATATTTAAAAAATGAAAAAAGAAAATTGATAATGATTATCCTCTATAAAAGTACTCAATAATCGGTGTATGATACATGAATCATACATATAGAATTAAATTGTCGTGTGTCCACTCTTTTCAGAATATACCATATATAATGTTGTTGACATACCCCATTGTCAATAAATCTAATATAAATACCAAGTATTTTTTCCCTATGAATGGTATTATCTCACCTATTATTGGAATCTATGTATCCTACTTCAGCCTGAACATTAGTAGAACAATAACGAATGGTGTGATGAGGAGTAACTGATTCACTCCACAATTCTGGTACGTATCATGATCCCCTTCCATTTATCCCGTATTGAAATTTACTATAGAACATATAATGATAACCAGGCCTTCCATATACCAAAAACATGATAATGGGTGTGGATATTAATGAACATTTTGGTCCATACTTCCATACTAAAAATATTTTACTAGGCCTCAATATTTATGTGGAAGTCCACTGTTCTTCTTCCACTTTATAAGAAAATCCCTTTTTTAATGCTACTATAACGAAGATCATTGACACAAGAAGTAGAACTCCCAACTCTCCCTATAGGAATTTCCAACCAATCACATGGGGAATATATCAAATTACATTCCATGATAATATCTATATTTATAGTGGTATAAAACCTACATATGATAAATTCATTTAACTAAAATTTTATCTAATAGAAAATCCCATCATTGAAATGTCTCACCATGGTGACCTCATCAGCTTCCAAATATGATGAAATTTGATATAGTTTTGTGAAAAACCCACAATAGTAAATTACTACAATTCCATCCCAGGTCAACTAAATTAACTTGTGATCCTTATCATCCCTAAACTTATATAGATATAAGTTTCCATGTAATAAAACCTTTTCATTATATAATATTTCATTATATTGTAAACAAAATATGATATTTTAATTCTTAGTTTACTAGTACATAAGTTAATAATAATTGCAAAAAATAAAAAATTATTCTATTCCACTAGAAAGTTTTCTTACTGGATAAGTGTAAATAAAATTATTTCATCTCATAACATGGGGAGATACATTGAAGGAAATGCGGAGAATAAGGCCCAGTATTGGAAAACAAGGGAATAATTTACATGGGATCTTGAGGATTATCAATAAGAACATGATGAATTTAGTAAATTCATGAGAAATGAAAAAATTAAATATCATAAAAAAAGTAAACATGATTCATAACAAGGAAATGTGGATAAAACATTTTATTCAGTCATTCATAATCATATAACCATGTTTTATCATTATGTGTCATAAAAATTACCAATGTTGTTCACTAAGGTATCGTAAAGTTTTCATTTTTTTATATTAAATTATTTAACAAATGAAATAGAGCCCCATCAGGGTGCACCCTTCATATGTATTAATTAATGTGATCCACATGGATGATAATAAAAAACATAAATAACATGTCTGGGATAAAATTAATTTTAATCTATCAAAATCATGATGTTTTTACGAAGTTCTTAAGGGAAATTTCAGTATACCATTTTAAAATACATCGAATATGATGGAGGGATTTTGGTTTATTAATCCTAGAATTAAATAGATAAATGTTAAATATATTTTTATACCTAGGGAGAAGAATTAAATTTTTTTATTCACAAATATAATGAATTTTTTTAAGAAAACGAGCGAGATTTTGGGCTCTGAAATCAACATCATAATTGGTATGAAACATGGATTTAGAAAACATTAAAAATCCCTAGTAAAAGGATATCCAATTCATAAACAAATATTAATGATGTAAAGGTATAGTATAAAATGGAGATAAAAACATATTATTTATATTTGAATGACATACCACAGAAAGGTTAATTTGAATTGAAAAGAAAAGTTGATATTTCACTTACCTTGAATAGTGAATACTAAAACTCAAATATCATGACATTTGGGGGTTGAATTCATATTTGGAAGACTCCATGTGAGGTAATACTGTCATATATCTATGTATAATGAATTTTAAATTCAATCCATGGGTGAAATTGGTTGTTATATGTTGAAAAAGTGAGGGTGTTTTTTATTAATATCAATGGATACCTTAGTAGAGTTATTTAAAAAACATTGTCTTGACCAATGTATTTTCATATGGTATTCCCAATTACGACACAAATTATCATATTTTAATCTATATGTGTTGACCTGAATTTTATATTAATTATTATATAATTATGATTTCAATAAACATACAAAATATCTCAAACAGTATTTTTACAATTCATTAAGACGTAATGTAATTTATAAAATTATAAAAAATTCACCCAGACCTAATAAAGACATTCTAATTTAAGAAACTAAATTAATTTAATAATTATAATTCTATAAAATATTTTAAATTTAACTTTTAAAAACTAAAAATATTATTTATTAAAAATTAGTGTAGACATTAAATGCACAGTAAAATTTTAAACACTTGAAATAATGTAAAAGTATTTTCTCATTTATAATTAAATAAGAAATTTTTTATAATACTATTTCATTATAATAAATATTAATAAAAACTTATTTTAATATTATTATTTTTATCTCTCTAAATTATAATATTTTTACCTGAAAATATCAATTTTTTTAATTCCATCTCATTTTTTATGAAAAACAATTCTTTAAATGGAAATGATGAAATAAATGTTTTATTAAAAGAATGATATTACACATTATGTTACTAAATAATTGAAATGTAGCACCTTATGAAACCTAAAAACCAAAGGGTAATGTGTGCGATGATTAATGACTCTTTGGGTGGCTCAGATGACGTTGCTCGAGTGGTAATCTCCACTAAGTTTAATTTATCCCTTAGGAAATTTCATTCAAGCATAACATGTTAAAGCTCATCATGGATTGGTCAAGAGTGAGCCCCAAATATGAAACCTCCATACCATGTTATAAATCATAAGTTTTATATTGCATTAATCTACTGGATGTGGCCATCACCACATATTTTTTATTACATAACCATTAACATTCAAATTTATAATAATCAATTTAACGGTAAAATTATTATTAATATTATTAATTCAAATGGTCCAATGTAAAAATAGGTATAATTTACCAATAATAAATTTATGGCCGAAAATCGATGGTCAAATTTCAATTAAACCCAATTAATTATTAAGGGGATATAGTATTTTAGTACATAAATAACATAACACACATATTGAGGAATCAAATTTTGTTCAAAATGATTCATTCCTTAAATTCTTCCCCATATAAAAAATTGTATCCCCAAAATTTCAAATTGTTCCTTTATAAGATAAAAGGGTTGGGTATTTCTTCCTCCTTGTTTCCTTGAGTTCCCATGTGGATTCTTCATATTTTTTTGATCCTCCATAACATGTTAATGAATTTGGTATTATTGTTGCGTAGAACCTTGTTTCTATGGTCCATGTGCTCCACTAGCTAGTCATCAATATATATCTTAAATTCCATTTGCACCACAATCATATTTATTACATGAGAATGGTTAAGTATGTACATCCACATGAAATATTGATGGAATACATCCTGATGATTTTCTATATTTGTAGTAATTTGATGCTGATAGACCACTACTCTTATGTGATCAAGGATTTCATCAGGGTAAACGTACCTTGTCCTGAACATCCCATTCATTAAAAACAAAAAGAATCTCTTTCATGATGAACATGGAAGAAATATGTCTAATGAATAATAAAAATCCATGTCCCTTCAATGGTTTTCATTATAAATATATTCTATTAACTCTATGAATCCTTTATGTGTTCTTGGATGGAAAAAACATTCTCTACCATCACTTACACAAGATTTGGCCCAAGATGATTTCTTCCAGAAACTTCATCCCATCGAGTTATAGTTTAACATCGATTTCTATATATTTCTTTGTAGGTTACCAATTGAATAATCTCTTGGAAGCTATTTTTAAATCAGAACTCAACTAATGGTTCATCGGTCATGTTCTCATCATGTCCTCTAGTTTATAAATAGTCCATTCATATTTGTAATTAGAATGAGGATGAAAGGATATACTAAAATTGAATTTTGTACATAGACCATGTAAAAGAGGGCTTCATAGCATGGATGTGATCCATGGATCGTGACCAGATATGGTAGAATGTCGATCTTCATACAAACTTTCCACATTCTTCATGTACATAATAGTGAGTTTGCAATGTGATAAATAGTTAGGAATAGAGATAAAACCGAATGTCATGGTGAGATAGTCCACTATAAACCATATCTCATTCATTCATGTACATGTTTTGGGTAGACAAGTGAAAATGTAATTAGTGATATTTTCCCACATCCACGATTGAATGGGTTGTGGTTTTAGTACCACATTAGGAATTTTTCACTCTTCCATCAATTGTTGATAAGACATGCACCTTTTAGGGTAGTCAAAAAATTTCTTTTCATGTTATCCAATTAATAATCATCATGAATATACCAATAAATTTTATTTCTTCAATGAAGAATAGATAAAGTAGAGTTGGGAGTTTAAATCATCCAATTTTTCATTATTTAAGGAATAGATGGAGCATGTAGTATTATATGAATTTTATGTAAACCTTCTTGATCAATATTGGTCTCCAGAAACAGCCAACTCATTATATCCTTTGTCATCTTCTATAACAAAGGATCTCCTCCTTCATATTTCATGATCATCTCAAGTAATGACATTTGAGAAATCCTTTGGGATAAGGTTTATGATATCCAATCCCTTATGAATCCAATGTATTGTATTATAGTGTATTTAAACAAATGATCTCCTTATATCCTCATCATTTTTATGGAAGTTGTTTCTTACATAATTCTTCAGAAAATTTGTTTTCTCTTCTAGGATAATAATGAGCTGAACAATCATAGCCTTTAATATGTTTCACTAATATATCCTATTGCATGTTCAATTCCTTTTCCCTAAAAATATACTTCAAAAATTGATGAACTGTGTATATATCACATGTATCCCCATAATCATAGTGCCTAAATACCATCAGTGAAAAAAACCTCATTTAGATCTAGGTCATGTATATGATAGTTCCACTCATGAGGTTTCAACATTCAAGATGCATACCCAATCATCCTATCATTTTGGATGAGGACACACCCATTCCCATTCAGAGATGTATGGCTAAAAATAACAAATCCTTCATTGATAGAGGGTAATGTTAACAAAAATTCAATAACCAATCTCTTCAATATATGTTATAATTTTTCTTCACAATCCGTTTTACAGATGAATTTGAACGTTTTTTGTGTTAATATAGTTAGTGAATTAAGTAGATAATTTTTATAAAAAACCTCCAATATTATCCTTCAAACCCATGGATACTGTTAATATCATTTACTATTGTAGGATGAGGCTTCTTATCAACAAATATTATCTTTTCAGGGACAAAAAACATCTATTCATCTGTTATAATCTTCCCCATGAAATAAACATTTTGTTACCAATATTTCAATTTGATGAACATTCCAAATAACCTCTCATTCCTCAGTGTTTGAAATATTACCCATAGATAATCCTCATTCTCTTTGTGAATATTTTAATATATTAGAATGTCTTCAATAAAAATTGAAACATAATTATCAATGGCTTCTTTAAAGACCATATTCATCAAATCCACTAAAATTACATGTGAATTAGTCACTATAAAGAACATAAAAATAACTCTAAATGCAAATATATTTATTGGAAGGAAGTATTTGGAATATATCATTATTAGCCATCAATTGATTATAACATAATCTAATATCAATCATAGAGATTAATTAATCCCCTCAAATAGAGTAAAACAATTCATAAATCCTTGGAAGATGGTATTTTATCTTCACTCTGATCGCATTATGTCCCTATCTCCAATGCATAACAACATTGATCCATCCTAATTATTATAAAAGAGAATTGGTGGACCCCATGTAGACACACATGTCCTGATAAGTCTCTTTTCTAAAATATATTGGTTTTTCATCTTTAATTCATTCATGTCAACATCATCCGTTCAATATGGGGTCATTGATATCGTCTTGAATCCATGCCTAAGTTCAATAGAGAACGCTACCAATCATTAATTATAGGCCTTAGTAACTCTTCCAATAATAATTAATTATATTCCTAAATGATGGTGACAATATCTATTTGTATGCATTCATTTCATTTTTCAACTTCAACGATCATTTTCATAATGAAAAATAATGGTGGTTCTTCCTAATAAATACCTAGTAAAGTTATATATCCATTTTAAAAAAATCATCACGTTTTCATTCAAGACTACATGATTTCGTCTATGTTATAGTTGACCATAGTACTATACTTTGAGAGTATGTACAATCATAGTATAATGTCAAATTCTATAATGGTAATTACAACTATATTTTCAATGAGATTATTCTCACTAAAGAAAAAACTCGAGTTTTATACAGTGTTGATGCTGGAATAATCCCTCTAAGAGTATCAAATTATTGTTCAAAATCTTGTTGTTTATGGATTGACTCTATATTATTTGTATACATGAAGTAAATAAAGGAATGTGTATAGCCATAACAAAAGTACCATCATGATTTGAATGAAAAATGAGAGTACCAACCACAATATCATTTGGAGCTTCGACATTAGAAGTCATGATTGTAAAATCATTTCCTTTATCCATTGGCATATACTAAGGTTGATGGTGATCCACCTCTAATTTCATTTTATATTGATAGTGATTGTCATCATTTCCATGTTTTCTACACATTTAGAATTAGAATTTAGGCAGGTCATGCACCATCTACCCTTGGTTGTTATTGTTGAGAAGTTGAGGCTTCAATTAAAAATGAATGTTCTAAACAATATAGCATTATCTTCCACACTTTTAACCTGTCCCACACCCAAATAGACAGTTCCCCAAATACAACATTCCTTGTTTGATTCATTTGGAAATATACTCTTTCTTTCATCCACTTCCTTTGTTGAATCTTCTCCTTGTGTTTGGTTCCAAATATCTCTTATTTAAATTTGATTTGTGAGACTATTACCTATCACTAAACTCATGTTTGACCTTCATAGAACTCCGTACTATCTCCTCAAATCATTCATAGTCTTTATTATCAATATTTTTCCATATATTTGGTTATAGTCCACCGTTGAATCTATCAAATAATCTACTATGATCCTTGAAAAAGATAGAGGTGTTGAGATAATGACTTGTGATGTTCATCTCTTGGCTTCCCAAAGATCGAATTTCATTCATAAACATCTTAATGAATTACTTATCCATTTTCATTCTCATAAAATGAGGTAAATACTAATTAATAAAGAGTCCCATGAACTCTCAAGGCAACATTTCTTTAATCTACCATCATGGATTTTTTTTATCAGTGCCCACTACTGATCACCTTCCCCCTTTATGTGGAGAATAAATATGATGAAATTATATTATTCTATGTAATAATGTATGGAAAATATATTTCCTATTGAGATTATCCACTGCTCCTCAATCAATGGGTCTGTTGATCCAATTATAGTTGGTGTTCAATGATGCCAAAAGGACTAAATAGAATGCATTTCCTTTCCTGGGGAATCTATAATCTCATAATGATTCAATTTGAAACTCATAATTCAAGTATATTGATTCATAATTCTATGATGTTTTCAATTATTGCTTCCATTAGAATGTTTTCAGTTCATTCTTTAATGGGCTCACCATTTCTTTAGTTCCCCCTATTTTGTTCCATTTTTTTTAAAAAATTAAAAACATAGTTACAAACATGTTTCATTTTACCATATTAAAAATATATTGTTATTTAATTTTTGAAAAAACCATTCATAAATATTTTATTCTATAATAGAAATTATATTTTATAAAAATCATTCAAACTGGTTTATAAAAAGCTTAAGATTAACTAATCATATACAATGGGAGTTTCATAACCGGAGTGTATCAAGGCATGTTGCAAGGAACTACATCACATTAGAGTATATATCAAATAATTTTTTTTTGGTTTATACTACAAGATCCATATGTTCTAAATTCACAATCACTTGTTTGTATCAAAAATTGAATTTCATTTCACAGAAACCAATTACCTACTATTATACCAAAATATCAAGAAGTTATTTACTATTTATACAAATCACTAATGCTATTCTTAAAATTTTATAATACATATTTACTCATATTATTAAAACATCATTATAATCCAAATATGACATCCCACATTTTTATAAGATAACTTTTCATTACATTGTACAAAAACAGAGGATCTTGTAAAGGTCATTTCGTGGAAATAAGGCATATAAGAAATGAAAAAAAAAATTATTACATTTGAATTTTTTTAATGTTTTACAGAATGTAAATTTAATTAATCACAATATGTTGGGACATAAATCATTGGAAAGGTGGAGCATAAAACCCAGTATGGTAAAAAATAAAACAATTTACTTATGAACATAAGGAATACCAATAAAAACTCAAGTAATTAAATAAATGAATGATAAATTGAAAAGGAGTTATATAATAATAATAATAACAAAATACATAACCTTGAAATGTTTTTAAACCATTTAATTGAGTCATTCTTAATAATATCCCCACGTTTTATCACTGATGTCTTATAAAATTTACCAATGTTATTTACCTATGTATTATAAAACATATCTTCTCTAGATATTAAGTTATTACCCAATTCATTTGACCTATATAAGGGTGAATTATTAATATGAATTCAATAATTTTAGACACATATATTATAATAAATAATTTCATAGATGACTCAAGAAGAGTAAAATAAATTGTTTTTATATCAAAATCATGATTTTTATGATGATTTTAATGACCTATTATTCTGTCTTTTCTTAAACCAACCTAAAAGGAAGGTGGGTTTAATATATATTAATCCATGAATGAAATAATTCATTTCTAAATAACTTTTTCAACCCCTATAGAAGATAGTGGTATGGTTTTTTAAAAAATAAATTAAAAAAAAATAAAAGAAAAAATGAGAGATAATCTCAAATGTAAAATATGAATCATAATGCGTAAGATAAAAGGATTTAAAAATAAATAAAAAAATATGAAAAGGTTATCAAATTCATAAAATAATATTATTTAAATAAATGGATAGGATACAGGGTATAAAATAAAATAAAATTTAAATTTTAATGTGATACCACGACATGGGAAATTTAATAGTAAAGAGAAGTTTTGATTTCTATTAGCATAATGACTGCCTCCTAAAAGGCGATGATTTGGGATTTGGGGGGATTGAATAACATTTGAATAAATAATTGGGTGGTAATAATATAATTTCATAATGTATAATGAATTGGGGATTAATTATAATTGGTATATCGTTAGGCTTTTACAGAAAAAGTGATGGAGTTTTTCATTTATTTTTTTGGACACCTCAATAGTGGTATTTGGAAAACTATGTTCATGACCATGGAGTGTTCAAATGTTATTAGCCAACTCAATATCATAATATAATATTTTAATCTATAGGAGTCTGCCTTCATATTATATTAATTATTATGTCTTTATTATGTAATTATACATATCAAAAATGTCAAACGATTTTTTTATTATTCATGAAAACTAAAGTTTGATATAAAATTATCAAAAATTAAATATAACCTAATATGAAAATTATAATTTAAAAAATTCATTAAGGTAATCATAAAATTTATTTAAATATGAGAAATTTTAATATTCACTATCAATATACTTATTTATAAAAATTAATATTATTCATAAAAACCATAATAATGTGCATAGTAAAACTTTCGACACATAAAAAAATGGAATTATATTATAATTAATAATTAAATAAGATTATTTTTATAATACAACATAATAATTATAAAAATTAATTAAACCATAATTTATTATAATAATTTATATTTTTCTTAAAATTAGAATTTTGAAACAAAAAATCAATATATCGAATTCCATACCAATTTTTGAAACAAAACTATTCATAAAATGGAAATGATGATATAATATATTTAATAAAACAAAGGGATTACATATTAACTATCTAATGACATGAAACATAACCACTTATAAAAAAAATTTACATGACTTAAGGTTAGGGAGTGTGATGTTGATATACTTTTGGGAAGGCTCGGATAACATCTCTCGAGGGAAAATCTCCACTGACATGATCTACTCCAATTAGAGATTTCATTAAACATTAAAATGTTTTATATATATTTGGGATTTCTCATGAGAGAATAAAAGATTTTCTACCTACCCCCCATTTTTTATTAAATGGTTTTTTCATGGAATGTCTCTACTAGATGAGGCCATTGACTCATATTTCTACATTAATTATCCACTTTCATTTCTATTTTTAATAATAATTATAAAGTTAAAATTAGTATTACGAGTATTTTTTAAAATATTTATATTAATAAAATGTCATAATTTATCAATGTTCATATAACATTGGATTCCAAGAGGTAACATTTCAATTATACTCACTTAATTATTAAAGGTATGTCATTTCATTTATTAAAAACTTTTATAATAGGCAATTTGATGAATCAATTATCATTCAATATATTTGGGTTATTATATTATTTTAGGAACATATTCTACGAATCCTATAAGGATATCTTCCAATGTCTTCTATACTACTCATTAATATCATATAAATTAATGTATAATCCTGTAAAATTATTTAATGTAGGTTTCACCCTCTTATATATGGGTATCTTATAGGGCATAAATATTTTCTGAGCATACACATTTCTAAAATAAACATCCCAAGGGCATCCATTGGAAATGGCATCCCTCATTTGATCATATATAAATTTTATGCTATGAATAGTAGACATATCAATATATTGTGTTAACCACAATTAGTTTTCATTGTAGTAATCATCCATCAGGTTCTCCAGAGCAGCATGAAGATTTGAATCACTTGAATTTTGAGCATGCTAATTTCCTCTCCCCTAATTCATAATTTGAAAATTAAGAGGATCAATATTCATTATAAATACAAAAATATACTTATAAAATAGGACATATATCCTTTTCAACCTAAATGTTTATAAGAATATTTTTACATTAACTCGAGGCTCTAATAAACATGCAATATAAATTGAATTCTTATAAAATAATAGTCTCTTTAATATTTTTTATCCATTTTATTAGAGATATCATTTTATAGTTCATATTGGAAGATATGTCACATGAAATAAATATTTCACTATCATGAACAATTCTTATCAATGTATACTAATATGTTACTGTAATTATTATTTCATTTACAAATATGTCCATACAAATCCATGAGTAAAAATCTGAAAAAAGTGGACATCAAACAATATTTGATGAACCAATGATGAATAAACAACAAAATTGATATAATATAATAGAATAAAGAATAATCAAAACCCAAGGAACACCGTTATTTCCAAACTAATTTTTTAGATACAAACATAAATGATATTATTAACATATATCATAAAATCATATTCCCAATTATAAAATTATAAAATATTAACATATCATAAATTTATCATTCTCTTGTATAAAAATTAATTATATCCCAAACCAAATACTCCCTCATGTGAACTAGTCTGATGAGTTAAATGACCTCAGTGACACCAATGGAATATATTACAAGATTCATACGATTATATAGGGTCCAAATAATATGATGTGAATAATATAACCTCAATTATGGAGTAATATTAAAACATTAAATAATAAAAAACTCGTGGAAAAAAGAAGAAAAAATAAAATGACCGATAGAAAGACAAGAAGAATGAATATAAAAAAATTTAAAAAAATTACTTAAAAAACCATGTCATGTCAAAAAAAAATTATATGAATGGATTGATAATGGATTAGAAAATAAATATCGTAGAAGATACAAATTAAAGAATCCAAAACCTCAAAGCTAGTACCCATATCAGTATATCTCAAATTTCCTACCTGTCCATCAAACTATAATCATATGAATGGTCCCCTACCCATTTATAAACCTAAATATATGAAATCCATTTTGGTACAAAGATACATCTTATCCAAGGATTTAGTACAATATATTAGGACAACAACACTATGTCTTATGAAATCCAGAATGAGATATATAATGTATGGAATAATGTAATAAGCATGGTATTAATTTTCACACGTAATATTGAAAATGAAGTAAACCTGAAAACACTCATGTTCTTGTGTGACACAAAGTTCATGTAAAACATAAATCATTCCTTTAAACGTTATCTCAGTAGAGGTAAGGATACATATTTTTTATTAAAGATCACACTATTGGTTGATGATTCACCTTTCATAGTTCAATCTCATAAATTATTATATTGATAAATTTCCTCTGTCTACCAATTTTCAATAATTTCTCTATTGGGAATCAAGTGAATGTACATATAGTCATCAATAATATGATACAATATTACACTCCACCATCATAAATAAAGTACAAGTGATCCAAAAACATAGGATGTATGATATAAAGCACAAATACCTCAAGAATGAACGAAATTAAGTTTCATATCCTGAAAAACACCTCATATAACAATGTATCCCACCCTCGGATATCAATTAATCAATGCCACATAAAAAAAATATTAAAGAAAAAACAACAAATCCAAAAACACACATAAGAGAAATATCTTCATAATAAAAAATTAAAAATATATTAAACTATACTTTTTCTTGTGAATTATAATACATTAATTTAGGTTTCTAAAACTCACAATATATATATCAAATCTATATCACCTAGAACATGGACCAAAGGTTATTATAAATGAAATTATTTAATTTTATTCAAGTAGATTCTATATCACATATCAAATTAGTAAATGTATTATCTAAATTAAAATTTAAGTCAACAATGAAACGAATTAGTAGATCCTTTCATTGGTTAAATTTCAAATTGACAATATTTTAGTAGGACTAAGGCTATAACACATGTCAGCTTGATATAATTTTTTATCTCAATGAAAATGGGCATGAAAAAATTTATTGGGAGGTTTATAAAATTATTTATCATTAAAAATGATATTATAACATTAATCTAGTAATTTAGATGAAATTCGAGTAGTGATTCTATATATCCAAAAAAAGAATAAGGGTGCATGAATTATGGTTTTGATTTAGACAATTCAGCTAAAATATCAATAATGGTAATAAAAACCTCACATACATGGTAGAAACCAAATTTCACATACCCATCAATTACAAAAAAAATCTGTCAATAATTGACTGCTATTTTGAAAGAGAAACTGATAGCTTACCATAAACAAATCTAGGTCCAAAACTCCTTGATCAATCAAGGTATTAATATGATATCAAAGAGGATTTAGAGTTTATTGATGAAGGATTTAGTTGAGAGAGTAGTATATGAAATTCTAAAAAGGAATGATTCATGAGGGTTTATTTCAGGCTTGGTGTGATTTACTCACAATGTTGATTGGATTAATTTCCCCAATTCATATATTCCTCAAAATGATTCAAATCTCCTCAGATTAAAAATCTCAAAGAAACATTCATCACATCAGGATTCCATCACAGAATGAGAATTTATGATTCAAATAATATCATGAAATAGTTTATTCCTTTTATTTATCCACGTGTCAGCCAAAATAATTCTTCCTAGTAATATAATAAAAGGCATTGATAAGTTTTAGAGGAATAACTCATAGTTCATGTCTCTACATTGTTGAATTTCTTATTCGATAAGGCCAATAATTTATTTAGTAGGTTTTAAATAAAGAAAAAACAATATATAAGTTAAAGTACCTCGAAAAATGGTATAATGTATTATGATTCAAATGTTACCAATAATGTAAGGATTTTATGTTATAATCAAATTTTTTATCTGGATTGTTTGTGATTAAATTTTGTATTATTATCTCTTATAATATACAACTCATACAAATCATGAAACGTACCCCCTCTTGTTATTTTTGGGCAATAGAATTTTTTTTATTATATTCATATATATATATGTACCTAGGAGATAGAATTAATAGTTTTTTTTTTGAAAAACCTAATTTTTTATCTCTTCATTTTATAATCTATTTTCTCCCTTGTGAATTATTACTAAAAATGTTTCCAATTTTTTTTAATATTATATTATAGTTGAATATATTCAATTTATAACCATGTTTTTATATTATAGAAACTGTTTAAAATTAATATTATTATCATTTTATGAATAAAATACTTTTGAATATTTTTCATAAATGCTAATGGAATTACTATTTTAACTTGTACTATGTGAATTGTATTTTTCATCATCACTAAACCTCAATGGTTTAAAATTCCATTTACAGGATTCCAAAGTCACTAGACCTATAAAATTGAAGAATATATATATATATGTAAAATTTAACAAGTATGCATTTTTTATGAAGTAAAATATATTCATGAAAATTATCGGTCACTATATATAGTGGAAACGAAGATGGTTGGAGATTATAAACGATAAATGATAATATTTTTTAAATGAAAACAATGTATCACCTTAATAAATTAATAGTGTAAAAGAGATTCCTACTATATTTATAACGCATTGTTACACCTTAAAATAATATACTTATATTGAAAAATTAATAACCCTTATTAAATTTTTAATCTTATTATAAAAATAAATGGATATTAATATACCATATATAAAATTTAATAGGTGTATAACATCAAATATTACTCATTTGAGTTTAAATTTAATTGATATATGTTACCTCACATTTTTCATTAATGGAATATAAATATCCACTTGTTAAATAATTAATTTTTTTATAAAAGAACCAAATTTATATTTATAATATTGTATATCGTCATCTTATAACATCTTCCCACCCTTTAATTAATAATATTTAATTAATACCTTTTTTGAAATGTTACATACATTTTTTTGTCATTCTTGATTTGTTATGAATGATCTGGTTCATGGAAAGAGGGTTCTGTCCCTAATATTGACAATTATATATGTTTTATAAATATAAAATTTATTCACTATATTCTATTTTATAAGAATTATATATTGTAGTTCATAATCTCACAACATTGTGGAGCTTGTTGGTAATACATACACAAGATCGATGATATCATTCCCAATATTAGTTACAGGGTAAGTGAATGGATGATATATTAATTTTCCATTATTAATATGTTGAAATATGTTTCATATATATTAATTATATCCTTATTTATGACTATATGAGTGAGTTTGGGATGGGAGAATATTAAAAATATTTGGGAGGTGGTGGCCCTTAATACCCATAATCAAGAGATCTATTGACAATATGATGAGTAATGAGATTGATATATATTATTCCATGAAAATAATATGATCTAGTCATATGGGTGATAATATTATTATTATATTGTAATATTTGATTAATAAATTATTGTCATAAAAAATATGTAAAAATTAAGAGATCAATGAATAAGATTAAATTCACTTAGAGAATCATCCATTAGATCACCTCTTAAAGACCCTTGAAAAGATCATATCGAAAGAATTTAACATTTATAATTTTTATCAGGATTTATGTGATATAATTATGTTGGTTATGGTCATTTTAAATGGTGTGAGAGGTGTGAAATATTCAGGATATGATTCTCTTTAATAGTTGTGGGGAATGTTATTTTTTTAAAATACTCAAATCTATTCAAAAGTATTATGTTATATATCAAACCATGTGAAGGATAATTTGATATGTAGTTGTATATATAGATGATATATTCATTATAAAACTCCACCACTAATGTGCACATTTTTTAATAATGAAATTTCTTTTACCTTAAAGTCTACTCATGTGTAATATTTTAGTTGTTATCATGGTATCTAGTTTAATAAAAAAGTTATTTTATCCATTCTATAAAAAATGAAATTTTATGTGTTACATAATTAGTATAAAATTATTCAAAATATGTATTCAACATTATAAAATAAAAATTCATTCATTGTAGACACTAAATTTTATCCCAATAACGTGTAATCCACAAAACCACATCTTAATCATAATCATAGTAATTAATATTAATGTTTTAACTATCTAATTTGACTGAAAATTGAGTTGAACATAGTACATAATATTAATTATTCTAACACCCTATGTTAATAGAATTTAATGAAATTTAGATAAAACATATAGCACTTGTTTTAAAAAAATATTTCAAATCGTGTAAAAAAGGTTCCTAAGAAACATATTTTTTGAAGCATAAGATGATCTTACATACAATATATGTCTATTAATCTACATTATTTGGATTTTAATTCAAATATTTATATATATTTTATTTTTATTTTACACAAATAATTCATCCATAAATATTAATTTTGTTATTTAAAATTGGAATACATTATTCGTTTAAAAAAATTATTGGAAAACATATTTTTACCTCCAAATGAAATTATGTTTATTTATATAAAACTGATATTAATAAATTTATAATAAATAATATTATAATATATTATATCTTATAAAATTAGGGATAAATAAATACTAAATTATAATTTATATATTAATGATTATTTTTTGGGAAAATTGATAAAATTAATTATGTGATTACATTGACATAGTAAGTTAAAAATCAATATTAAACATATCAAATTATAATTTTTTTTCAAATGAAATATTAAAATGTGAATTGTATTTTAATTTTATTAGAATATAATTCTCACTTACTATCATTGAAACTAATTTATTACATTCTTTCATCATAAACAACATTATTATTATATGATTAATGTTTATTACCTTTTAAACAAATGAGGGTTGTTTTTGTTCATATCATTCTCTAGTCACCACATTAATTAATAAATTTAAAGAGTTTCCATTTTAAATTTTTCATTCATGTGTCTAGATTCATCATAAATATCTATATAGTTAGATTCAATTTGTATGGATATTTATAGTAATATTGATCATGTAATAATCTAATTTTTTCTTATGTTAGAATATGGGTTGGGTCTAGTATGTACATATATAACAACGAAATATGGAAGACATCATGTACCACTGTAATAAACAGTGGAATATTCAAATAATAATATACAACACCAATTAAATCCATAATTTTATGGGAATTATGGTAATTTGGGATCTATTTTACATTCTTATCATACCATATTAAACCCTTCTAAAGAGATATATTAATGATAACATGGTATAAGAATACAAATTCTAAATCAATCAACTTGTTATCTTCTTATATCATTCTTATAAATTGAGAAAAATTTATATAAATCTAAATAATAAACACAATTTTAATATATTGTTTAAAATTATATTCTTCAACAGGTTTCTTTTCATTGAAATCATCTAAAAACATTAGTGTACATCATATCTAGTCATATAACTGTTCGTATAATGTCACATGAATATTTAATGTGGAATTATTGTTATAGGAAAACACTACCCAAGGTAAATAAGGATACTACATTCCTATAATGCCTTGTGAGGGAGTCTTAATCATGTATAATAATGTTTTAATAGTTTATTTTCATAGACCAATTGATTAAGGATGGTAGGTGGTTCTCAAATAATGATATCTACAAACATCCTCATGAAGACACATCCAGAATTTCAATTTAAACTAACGATCATGATCATAATAAATTGAACGAGGATAAACATTAACTATTTCAACAACGTTAATATATATTATATTATGGATATCATGTTATAAATTTTGACTTATACTGAGGAAATGTTCTAATTTGGTAGCATGGCCAACAACATCGCATATAAAATCATAATATCTTGGACTCATTGTTATTCCTTTGAATAATTTCATATTAATGTAATCTCATTTCCGTATATGAATAATAATATGTTTTTTGAATCCTCTATAATTAATTCTCTAATCCTTCACATATTGTTAGACAGTACATAATTATATAAAATTATAAATATTTCCATTCTATTATCCCAAAAGAGTGTTCTTTCGTATCACTATACATTTTGTTGATATCATGCTGAATAGGGATCATCGAGCTATTATAATAATCCAATATATTCTTTCTAATATAATATATTGAACAAATATAAAATCACTTCCCAAATAACATAATTCCACATTCATAAATAAATTATACAAGTTTACCAACAACTAGTTATTTAATATTTTTTGTAAAATTTTCATCATCATGATTAGAAGGTTATATCTATTCCAAAAAAAATTGTTAAGAGATCACATGAAGTTGGAGTGGTGTGACCCCATCTTTAAAAAATTTATTATCCATCATTATTATTTCCATGAACATATAATACAACTAAAAAATAATTTGGGTCAGAAATACCACATCATTCTATCTCAAAGAATCGCATACCTTATTTTCTATAACTCCATGGTAGTGTATTTATAAATCACAATCCCTGAGTATCTTGAGTCAAAAAAATTACCCCTTGTTGATCACATTATGTGAAAATATTTATTTTAGTCTCTTATGGTCTCTATATATCTCATATCAATCTCTATAGAGATAACATCTCCACATTATCAAAGAAAATAATATGGATTCCAACATAGGACTATTGGGGGGATAATTCTATTCGGGAGTCATTAATATAAATCATTCATATTCAATATCATTATAATTTTTCAAAAGAACACAGTAATGTGACATCATTGGTCAAACACGATATTTAAAAAATCAATCATTTCATAATGTTAGACACAAAATCGTAGGATTCTCCAATCCCTACATAAATTATTCAAAAAATTATTAAAATTACATTATCCACAGAAGCATAACATCTTTATGATTATTATTGGTTGAAATGTTCTATAATCCGGAAAAATAATGATCCAATTAAGGATAGTAACATACAATAAATGTGAATCAACATAGTTTGGTTACGAATGTTGGTGTATGAGATTATTGGACAACCATTTTCTTCATATTATCGACTATAACTCTATCAATTTAGGTAATATTTCCATGGTATGAAATATTCTAAGTCTATAATTATTAATGCATAAATTTATAATATATTTATTTTCATCTAAGTGTTTAGTGAATCATTTTTTGTTATTATTATGGTCTTTGTAGCTCTAATATTAGACCAATATATCATCAATAAATACAACTAAAATTTATAAATTCACACTGTTATTAGATTATTCATTAAAAACACGAAGATGGAGGGTTCAAATTTTTTATCCAAGTGACATTATTATGAAAATATATTGTAATACTTCATATTAAATGTTGTATTCATAATATAATAATTATTTACAAGAAATATTTGATACTTGGAATGAATTTTAATATTTGAATGATGCTGATCTATATGATATTGATCGAACATTACATTCTTGTGATATAAAAGATACTGTTTTATTGTTATAATAGAATTTAATTCGAAATAATGAATATGTAGTCTAATATGTTAATAATCTTTATTAAAAAATGAATATTGTCCCCCAAGGTGAAACAATATAGAGAATAAATCATTATCACACCACTGCTCTAGTTATTTCATCAACTCCACGAACTCATCTATGGTGTTTTTATAGGGTGTAAGTAGTCCAAGTCAAGAATATAGTATAAAAATAATATAAAACATAACTTATTTCTATTATGGATGTCCATATAATTCCATGGAAAATTGTTTAACGAATCCCTGTTAAAAAATGTACAAATTTGATTTGATGATTACTGTAATGCTCTAATCCTAGAATCTCTCAGTCAATGAATTAATTTATTACATTTTCATGATTACAAGATATCAAATCCTAATGGACTAATCAGTTTATCAATATTTGAAATCCATTTTATAGACATGATATCAATAATACATTGGTGAATAAATGTAAAAACCTGATACATTATAAAATGAATGAAAATTTGACATTGAATGATTATTCAAATATTTCATCTTCATATACTAGGGAAAGAAAATAAAGTAAGGTTAAGCTCAAATTATTGGATAAGTTATGTAATGTGGAATATACAATTAATCAGTGATAATAAATCAACATGTACTATTATATAACATATAACTGATTCCATTTAAAAATATACATTAGGAAAAATCTATATTTAATGATATGAAACTGAAACACATTCTGCTTAGTCAGTAAACTGATAGTATATTGCATCATTATATTTGTTAAAAAAATATCATAGATAATAATATAAGGAACATAAATATCTATAAATTTTGTCCATAGTTTTTTGAATTTATTTTTATATTACATGAAAACCTATTGTTTCAAAATAATTTCACAAGATAATTTAACACTACAGATAGAAACCTGTTTAATCTGTGCAAATTATTTGTCTCTTGAGAACCTTTTGATGAAAATAAGGGACATATAATGTCTTCTCCCAATAAATAGTTTCATATATAAATAATTATTCAATTAAAGCACCCAAAATAAATAATATGCTTTAATAAATATCATAATTAAATAAATAATATATTTTTTTCTATAACAACCATGATTATCAAATAACTGGTCAAGTAAACATTGTGTGTAAAAATGGTATACAGTTCAGGAATAATAATATACATAACCCGAGATTGAGGATATATAATTAAATATTATTAAAATAAATATATTGATTCAATATAAAGTTTATAATCAAAAAATTAAGCGAGACTACAAAGGAAACAGTTTTGTACATTTGTGAGGAAATTAATATTTAAATATTCTATACTGTCCCATACAACTTTGGAACATTAAAATAATAATCCCCATGAATTATTTTCATTCAATAAAATATAAAATATAATTATATTACATATATTCTTAATATTACACTTCACCATGATGTATATAAACCATATAAAAGTGAATTGGTCCATAAAAAATATCAATAGAATGTAAATTGAGGCTAAATACATTTTATTGACCTTCATTTTTTGTTCCCATTATACATAATTATGGTGGCATGATGTATGATAATAATTTATACTAAAATGAAAATCATGCTCATAATTTCATATATGGTCTTCTTATAATATCTTATTAATCAATTGTTAACAAGTATTCATTATTTTTACTATTTATTCTATTAATTGAATAATTTTCTAAAGTATGTTTTGAATTTTTATTTTTTTATTATTCTATAGAAAATTAATTATTAATATATATAATTCAAATAATAAAGTAATTACCAAATATTATCACTATTATTTTTATTTAGAATAATCATAAATATTGGGAGATATGAAATGAAATTCACCGTTTAGGGAGACGGTCGACCGAATGTATAAATGAACGTTGTTTTCATTTGATTGTTGTATTACTAGATTGAAAATTAAATGATAAATGTGTATTGTATAATTTTACAATAATATTTAATTCCTAAATATCACATAATTCTATTAAAACCATCCTTTATACATTCAATTTGTAGTGTGATTGAGTTGCATCACTTTGAAGAGGCTGTAGTCCACACATCCAAAAAAACATTGTTATCATAGTTACAAGATTTAGAATGAATATGGCATTGTGTTAAAAAAGAGTTAAATATGTATAAATTCATAATTAATATCATATATATATATATATATATATATATATTTTCCATAATAATTCCTAATCAGGAAAGGTGGTATTGGAAAAAACTAACAACAATCATTTTATGAGGCAGTAGTTCCCCGTACAAAAAAATAGTATGTTTGTTACCCATTTCAGGGTAGTGTGTGTGACTAAAGATAAAAAACATATCACAAAAACACAATATTATATTTATTATGGAATTGATTTATATAATCATATAATATGAATATTTTAGGGGATGAATAATTGAAATAAATGAAAAGAGTCTATGGAAATATGATTTCTTCTAATTGGGTAACACTATTGATTTAAACCAAAGGGATTTCATTGATGGAATTCTGACCATGTTGATGAATCTCTGATTAATGAATGGATTTTTAGGGGATAATATTTTAGATCCTGGTCAATCAAATTCTGATTTACAGGTGTGAGGAAGTAGTGGGAGGGTATGAATTTTTAGAGTGGTGAAGGAGTGGCACTCTTGTAAATTTTGTGAAGGGGAATTCCACTGAACTTTTTCAACAGAAATTTTGATCCCAAAATAGTAATATTAATAGAAAATTGAATATTCAGTCGAACTTTGGAAACAAAATGGCTCCTTGAATTTTTATTGGTCATTTTAGACATTAAATTTAATGTTAGTCATTTATTTCGCTTAAATTTACCTCAATCGTTGTAATTAATATTCACTAATTTTAATAATCTTTTTGGTAAAAAATTATTTTACCCTTATAGAAATTATATTTTATTAGGATTCCTAATATGGACTCAATTTTTCCAAATTCCAATAACATAATTTATTGATATTCAATTTAATTTAATCCAATAGACGATATGATGTAGATTTTTTAATTATAAAATCGTCCAAAAAATTATTCAACATTTTTATACTCAATTTAAAATTAAAATTGATTCCAATTATATAAGTTGAATTAATTGAAAACAAATGATCTATATAAATATTAAAACTAATATATAATTTGATTTATCCTTATAAAAATATTGATCAAAATATGTTTTGATTTAAAATTTATTTTTCACAAAATTCATTAAAATATGAAACCTCACAAAAAATTCCAAATATTCATCCTAAAAAATTATTTTGGTTATAAATAAAATAATAATAATAATATTTCATATAATATTTATAACGTTTCCAATCATCGGTTTTAAAATTGGATCTCCATTAAAAAGCAGAAGAAGTGCCTTAATAAAAATATTATAATGTTTTTGTCAAATGGGGATTGTTCTCATCATATGTCTATAAAATGAATTGGATGAATATCAAAAATATTATATTGAACATTTCAAAATTTTATTAAATTATTATAACTTAATAATTATAATTATTTTAATTTTTAGAATAAATTAACTTTTTGATAATAAAAATTGTTTCCTATAAAAATATTGCATTTATATTAAATTGGATATTATTTTAAATTCTAATTAATTTGAAACAAATGAATTTATTTTATAATGGTGAAATACATATATTTTAATATCATAATTAAACAATCTTAATAAATACAAATTGATCAATTATGTTATATTTTATAATATTAAAAAATATTTTATTAATATATCGTCATACTGTAAAACTCTGTGTTATGTGTAACAAAAGCCATTTAGCGGAATCTGTTGTTTCTTGTGATGTATGGTAACTCATTATATTTTTCATTGAAATATATGTTAACAATATTAAATATATTGTAAAGTATCTGATATTCATATTCCCTTATGTTCTTGATGATTCTTCTGATACATGTTATCAAATACAATGTTCTTACTTTATAGCTTTAGGGTGTTAAATTGTCCAAACCTTAATAAAAATGCTTCCATGAAATTCAAACATGATATCATTAATCGAGGGATTTATATCAGAAAATAAACTATTGTTGAATTTCCCACATCATATATATATTTAATAACAAATCAAAATAATAATAGAGAATGGAATCTAATGTTGTCACATAACTAGGTTCTGCGGTAGGAGAACCTATGTCTGAAATAGAAACATGGATATAGAAAAAATAACAACCATGTTATGATGTAAAGTACTAGAGAATATGTTAAAATGAATTTTTTTGACCAGAGAACCATAAAACATAGTTTATAATAAATACCATCGATATCATCAAAAATAATGACAAAAAGATAATATTATTATCTCAAAACCCATTTTTCTAATGTTTAGGAATTCATTGGTTGGTCAGAATGGCCCAAAGGACTTCATTTTTTATTAATTTTTATAATCCACCTTTCAAGGGGTGAGGTGGAACCCTTACAAGGGCCGAAGGCTTAGAGACAATTACATGACCTGTAATTCATAAAGGGAATCACCAAGACAAGACATCATGAAACTACTCCTCCCCAGCATATGTCATGATATTATCACTTCACCTTCGTAGGGTTGGTCGGATACCTGTCCTATGTAACTCTACACAGTACTATTACTGATGGAAAATACATACCCTCTCATTCTTCCTAATTCGGTTAGCTCTACTCTAGTGTATTCGCATTTCCCGAATCCTCATCTGAAATCATGTTCCTTGTAGTCACACTCGTACATCTGAATTCATGTGGCACGTAGGCCATGGGGTGGCCCTAAAGTCTTAAGGTGGCCTAAAGGCCTTGGGTGGACCAAATGTCGTGTAGGACACGAGGCCCAAACTGGTGGCACAAAGGCCCCAAATGGATGAAGACATCCAGCTCCAACAGTGTCAAATAGTGTTAGCTATAGTACTGATACATAACCCCAGAAATACGCCTCAACCTGGATATGATATCGGGTCTATTGGATGCACCTACCCAATTCCTAGGGCTTGAACAATTAGTATTTTTTTTCTTATATGGTGATGTAACATAAAAATATTTACAACTACATCAATTTATCTAATTAAATATTTTAATAATTAGATAACCATTCCAATAGATTATGGTCCAAAACGTTAGAAATAAAGTCAATAAATTTCTAAAAAGAACAAATCATTATCCTTTAATCAACATGAATTAGATCTAAATTATCACATTCCAAAAATGTTAATAACTTTAACATGTATACACTAGAAATATAGTAATTACTCTAATACTTCTTAAGCAATAATGGAAACATGAATTCTTTGTTTTCATTTATGTAAGATACATGTTAAGGGATATATTATTTAACTCAAAATGTCATTTGATGTCAATCAATGGTAGCATAGAAAACCTGTCGACAAGTCATTTATCAGTTCCAAGGTTGTTGTCACATATACAAATTAATAATTTCTTCTTCATTATCTCAACATTAATAACATAATAAGGTATTTATTTCCCTCAATCATTTGTTTTCCTAATATTATAAATTTCATCTCAACAAATTTTAGTCAATACCATTTCGCATATGATATTAAATACATGACAAAAATGTACCTTTGTTCAATTTTTTATATAATTCATAAATCATATGCTGGGAACATCATACAAAATATACCTTTAGAAAAGATTTATTAGATCCAAACAGAGTATCACGTTATTTATTCCATTTTTTTGTGTAAATAACATATGATTGACCTTGGTCCATTTTCATATTCATAGGTATATTTTCTTGATTCTCGTGGAATTTTTTTTGTAAAATATCCCATCTCTTAATTGGTATAGTACATAATATCTAAAATTTACTGCATCAATTTTCCTTATTTTTTCTTGGTGACCTTTCTCATTAATGTTATTTCATACTCCCAATCATTTTATTCATTTACCAATGTGATTTTTTGAACATTATCGAATGTGGGAAAATACATTATTCACTTTATCCCTATGTCTATCACATTATCTTTTTCTCAATCAATCTCATTCCATCCATTGAATTAATATTTCTTATAGAATTGTTAATCTATCTTAATAGAATATCATTATATGTATTATTGTGATGAAAAATATTGGGGGACTGGTTCCCTTTGGAGACTTAGAATAATTCCTTCAAAGAAGTATTCAATATTTCTCCCATTTTTGTATATATAATCTTTAGAATACAAGGATATACTTGTTAATGTAATTTGATAATCTTCAGAAAAATCATATTCCATATAATGTAATCTAATTAACTTCAACTTCATAGCAATTTAGTTTATCATGACGGAAGTATTTATAGAAATACTTATCCTTAAAATCCTACATTCAATGAGTTGAATTTCATCATCCACTATTTTATTCAAGATAAAATACCAGTGATAACTAGACTCATTATGAATTCAAAAGTGTAAATTTGTAATATTTTTATTTTAGCATCATTCCAGTTTTGAAACTATTTCTCTAGATACATAATGCATTACTCATCTAAAATTGGTTCTATTGTTCTAGTAATTGATGGATAATATATTACATAAACTGATCAAAAATAGAATATTATCTATGTTGAAAATGATTCTCTATTTAGGAAAGGTTATTTTTTATAACCTGATTAATATTCCCTCAAATATCCATAACATTATCCCTTCTTATACAATATACATTGACTTTCATAGAATGAATACCTCTACATCGACCATGAATATTCATAAAATTATTCATTCTTGAAAAAATGTAACATCCCAATGTTTTAAAAATACATCGAAATTAATTAAACATTTTTTTAAATAGATATTTATTACAAGAAATTAAACAAAAGAATTTAGCTTCTACATTTTGAATTCCCAAAAACATTCATCTATAATTGTGATATGTAATTTATTTAGAGACTAATGAAAACAATTTTTTTTGTCATTATTTACCTACCTTAATAAATAATAATATTAATTGTTTTATAACACTAATGAATAGAAAATCATATTATTATTTTTTTTGTTTATGTTATAAGATAATGATTTGTCGATTAATTTTTCAGACTGTTAAAAAAATAGATAATGATTTAAAACTGTTATTTTGGAATAAAATATTAATTTATATAAAAATAAATTTAATAAAATTTTGAATATTATTTTCAAAAATGGAGTTAGTTTATTAATTCTGCAATTCAATAAATGTTTAGGGATAATTTTTGGGATTTTGTTGAAGCAGTTGAATTTTCAGTGAATAGTAAAATATACGGTTTTGAGTTTCATTGAGTTTAATGACATCATTAATGATGTAAAAATTATATAACAAATATCGTAGAGTTTTTTATAACAAAATATGTTACCAAGGGTCTTTAGTGTCCATTACGATGGGAAAATACCATGTTAAAACCAATGTTTTAACAAATACCACTAATGTGGTGTCCCATAGAAATTAATATAATATTACCTAACTTTAGTTATAACACCAGCCAATTCCATCATTTCATTCATTAAAAATTCCTCCTCAGTGATGTGTGTTATCCTTACATCCTCCCAAGGGGTCTTCAAGCTCCTAATGTCCCATGCTTCATTTTCTTGGAGTTAGTCTATAAGGTAACAAAATCACACACCCTTCTCTTTTTCAAAATTTCAATTTATGTTTTTCTTCATTGGCTAATAATGGGATCTGCAATTTCATATTACCATTACTTATCATATTATGTATTAATTATGAGAGACATGTTTTCTCATTTGAAATTATTTTTATTAAATTCTAATAGACACCGTTAGGATGCCAAATTTTCATAAGGGATTTCTCAACTTTTCTTTCATATCCCTTATAGAGATATTTTTTCTCATCCCATATTTTAAAATGATTTTCACATGTTATACGGATGTTTAAGACAATTAAGGAATCCACGTGAGATGCTGGATGATTTGTCAAGGAAATCGTGGTTTATTTGAGATGTTTTTTATTTTTCATGAAATGAATAATGTTTTTATTGTATCCAATCTGTAATAATGTGTAATTTTATTAATGTATTATGTCCCAAATATCTAATGCTCTAAACATGAAAATATACTTAATGTAAAAGGAAGTCATTTTTTACTATAATTATGATTATTTATTGTAATAAGTTTCTGTCATTATATAAAATTTATATAAAATAGAATATATTTGACGAGCTCCAAATATAAGGATGCTCCAGAAAACCCTAAATGTGGTATATCACATAATAGAAATTTATGAAATGTAAATCCTAGAATCAATATAATGGGTAACATTGGGGAAATATTTACATTTAAATCATTAATATTTATAGGTAAATAAAATGTGCACTATATATGTGTATCTCCATGAGAGTGTCAGACAAGGTGCACAGTAGGCCCATATTCATGGACCAGGATACAAAAAGTCTGACTTATAAAAAAATTCAATTTAGTTCCTCTGAGCACATCTATGCCAAAACCACGTCCACTTCTAGTATCCAGACAAATATGTTTTTGTTGGAATACCCACAAAATATATATCATACCAAAATTAAATATATTTATATACACTTATCTGAAATGTCTATATTTGGTTTATTCTTCATTAGCACATATTTTCAAAATCTATTTACTATGTTTTCAAATAAATGTCTTCATATACCAACTTTAACACCCTATCCATATAAGCCTGAAGTTGGTGTGTTATTTTATTGTATCAACATTAGTATGAGGAACCGAATACTAATGGACTGATCAGTTTAGTAGTATTGGACTGCCATGTTACATACATGATACACATAATACATTAAGAAATAGAAACTATAAACATGATCCATACAAAATTAAATAAACTACATCCTTGAATTCTTGTTCATTGTTTTCTTCTTCATAACCTTTGGAATGGAAACATAAAAATGGTGATCTTAAATGCTTAGTAACAATATGTAATTAAGAATAAATAATGATACATGGAGAATATTTAAACATGAAAAGGTAAATAACTAATAACACTTCCCATTCAAATAATTGAATAAGGAAGAATCAATATAGGATGTTAAAAAAATGAATCACATTCCACATAGTCAATAACCTGATATTAGATTATATATATATATATGAAAAATCTCATGGATAATAACATATATAATTGAACTATCTATAACAGAAGGTTTTACTAATTGGATTTAATGGCTAAAGAACATGAAAACTTATACCATCATGTCCTTTTAAATTACTATTAGAAACTACTGATAGAATATTGTGTAATTTGGTGAACTTATTTGTCTCATAAGAACATGTGGATGCATTGTCAGGAAATATAATGTCATCGACCCATCCATAATTTCAATCCATGAAATTCCACATATACAATAAATAAATTTACTAATATTCATTATTAAATATCATTATTTAATAAATAAAACTTATTTATCAATAATTCCTGAGATAATCCAATAACTGGTCATGTAACCACTGTATGTAAAAATATAATAAGGTAGAGGGTATAATACTATCCATCACCAAAGAATATTTATATCCTTTGAGATAAAATTGCAATAAATTTATTATTTCTCCATAATTTAATAAATAAAAAAAGTTTTTTTTATTTCAAAGAAAATACATAAGGATATTCTTGAAGATAATATTCAATAAACATTTCAATTTATCACAAAGCATCTTAAAACATGTAAATTATAATACCCAGGATGTTATGAAATTATATTAAACATATTATATCATGATAATAATTAGAGAAAATATAATTCAGGTCAAAGGGATGTATAAACTCCAAATAAAATACAATTGGATAATAACAACAAATAATATCTACAGAATATAAATAGAGATGAAATCCATTATGTGAACCTTCTTTTTTGTTGTATGGTTTTTATCTTCCTATACAATGGTTTAAAATATGTCAAAAAATTATAACCGAACCATAACAATTATTATAATTCTATATATCAAATTCTTATAATTACAAATTACATGTTTGTTAAAAAAACATTCTTTACTTCATCTATTTATGATTGTTAATTTCCTAGCTTTCCGAATTATGTTTTGAGTTTTTATTTTATTTTCTAATAAAATAGATAATTATTTACTCATCATTAAAATTTAAACCATGATTTAATTACCATATATAATCATAAAATATTTTATTTATAATATTCTATTTTATTTGGAGATATGAAGTGAAATGCGATGTTCATGGAGATGGTTGGATGCATATAATAGTGAACGCTATAATAATTTTTTATCATAAAAAAAGAATAAAAATTAAATGATAAATATATATATTATAATTATAATATCATATCTGTGTCATATAATTTTTATAGGTCTATTAAAAATATCCTTTATATATTCCATGTATGGCCTGACTGGGTCACATCACATTGATGATGTTGTAGTCCACACTTCTACAAACGATGTTATTGTATTTACTAGAAATGTAAAGTATATGTTTTTTCATTTTATAATAGTGAAATAAGTATTAATGTATAATAAATATTTTATATAAAATATAGAAATATATTTTTGATCATAAATCAGAACCATGAAGTGTTGTAATGGAAAAATGAACAATACTCTTTTGATAAGGCAGTAGTTCAAAGTAAAAATGAACTAGATTTTCATTACATGTTATGTAGAAGTAAATTTTAGTGTATCTAAAAAATAGATCATAAAAAATTTCTAGTATATTTATTATTGTTATTATTTTATATAATAATGTAATTATAATAGTTTATGGGGTGGAGGGTGTAAATAAATTTAAATATATTAATGATCCATGTTACCGCTAAATCAGACAACTCCTTCTAGTTCGAACCAAAGGGTGTTTTTGGACGGATTTATAAAAAATGTGAGGAATAAAGGATGAGGGTAATTTTTTTGATCTATTTATAGTGCTATTGGTCTTAAAAAATTATCATGAGTGGTGTGAGTATTTTTGAGGAGAGGTTTCCTTTTAATAATTGAGGAGGAGTGACACTCTTGTAAATTATTTGTAATGAGAATTCTACCAAAAATTTTCACATTAAAAGTGGGACCATAATGGTAAATGTTAGATAAAAGGGAGAATATGAACCAAATAAATCCATAAAATTGATCATGGATAATTTTACTGGTCATTTTGGCCCTTATGTGTTTTTTATCACCTTATTATGTTTAATTTCACATAAATCGTTGTAATTAATTTTATTTACATTCACTGATATTTTTGGGAAAAAGATTTTTTGTTTTTATTATATGTGATAAAATATTTTAATTCCAAGTATGGAATATATGTTTCATTTTCTAATCAAATACGTGGTATAAATTAATATTAATTTTTCCCAATTATGGAATGACAATGCTTGTTTTTAATGTAAAAATATTCAACGGTTTAGAAAGGGTTTATAGTCAATATAAATGTGAAATTGGATCAAATGAAAATATTATATTAATTGGTAATACTAATAATTAATTATTCTGTTAAAATGTTGAAATTTTATTTAACCATATAAATTAATTAAATGAAAATACATTATTGAATTAAAATCCAGTAGTTTTTATTATTTATAAAAAATAAAGAATCTTAGAAAAATAACAAAAATTCACCATAACAAAATTTTCATGCTTCTAATTAAAATATTATGATTATTTTTAATTCTGATTTTTATTTATATTCCATTAATTGGATTTAAAATAGGTGGTCTATTAAAATGATGTAAATATGTATTTATAAAAATATAAAATTTTATATATAAAACTAGGTTTGTTCATATATTATGCCTATAGAATCTGTATGATGAATATAGAAATTAATTTATTGAATATAATAATTATATATTACATTAATTTTACTCAATAATTTTAATTAATTTATTTTATTGTGATAAAACAACATTGTGAGCATAAAAATTGTGTTCTATAAAAATATAGCTTTTATATTAAATTTGTTCGTATATTCATTTAAAATTAAATTTTAACCAATGAATTAATATTATTTTTGTTTACACTATATATTGTCATAATTCACTTAATCCTTATTCATAACTATTAGTTTAATAGATTTTTCATATATTATTATATTAAAAATATTTTATTAATATATCATAATCTCATAAAACACGATCTTGCATTTAATACAAGCCATTTGAAGAAATGTGATGTGGCGTGTGACTTTTGATAACTCATTCTAACATTAATTTTGAGATTCATTTATAATAGTAAATTTATTGAATGCTCTCAGAGTATTATATTCCCATACATTCTTGGGGATTGTTGTAATACACTATATAATGAACAATGTTCTTACGTTAGAATTTCGAGGTGTTATAATAAACTTTTCAATTTGTGGATAGTGATTTCCCATACATTATAAGAATAAAATTTATATTAGATACTAAATTTTAAATTTAATGGGAATTATATGATGTAATTCCTCGATCACAGTTACCCAGAGTCAGTGCAATACATTAATACATTAGCATGATTACAAGGAATCAAGTCCCGAAAGACTGGTTAGTTTAGCAGTCTTAGAAAATAGATTACATACATGAATGATAAATTTCACATTAATTCATAAAAAATACATAAATAATCTTTATGAATTCTATTATTCCCTTGGCTTAACCCTACATATCAATCACAATACACTTCTGGGAATCCTGGGGAAAAAATCATAGAAACGGGTGAGTTCAAATGCTCAGTAAGGGTAAGAAATACAGTGAAAACTTTCATAAATAAGCATAAAATTTTAAGGCAATGTATAACTAAAACAAATTCCTTTTAAACATTAACTTCAGCATAATAAGGAAAACATAAAATGAAATAATTCCATTTAATTATTCACATGGATATTATAATAGTCAAACAATCACATGAAATATCAATAACCACTTTCATAAGGATGGAATGCATAATGCCAGACTATCATAACCACAGATCCAAGGTCTCGTGCCAAGACTACAAATAAAATTTTGTCAAGGCTTTTTGGCAAGACACTATTTTTTCTCATGAGTCGTACCGATGCATCAAAGAGCTATAGCGGGCTTCACCCGTCACTTACTAAGTCCAATGCATTCCAATATGAAAAGGTTTAAACATAACATAAACATTCTTATAATAAATAGCATACGAAATGTCAATACATTCTTTATAAACCATGAATGGTAGAAAAATAACACATCCACAGTCAAACATATCACAAAACCTTTGATACAATACAAAATTGTTGTATCATTATAAATAAACATCAAATAAGCTTAAAATTCATCAAAGGATGTTGACATAGATGAAACCTAAACTATTTGAGAGAAATATCTTTTTTTTTCGAATTCATTGAAAAGTTGCACATTTATAAAGGAAGTAATTTAAAAGATATTTTGGAATCAAAGTGTCCCATATCACTTTGAATCTTTTGAAAATAAATATCATTTCGAAACATTAATTTCCATATAAATTAATCCTTAAAATCATTTTTAAAAACATGGACATTAATTAAAAATATTTAAAAATATAAATCATTAAAATATTTAAAATTATGATATTGAAAAAGAGTACCATTCACAAATTCTTAAAATATTCTTTTTAAAATCATATAAAAGTCAGATAATTATAAAATAAAACGCTTACTTTGAAAATATTATTATAATATTGTAAGTTTAGCTTCAGCGATTTTATAACGGTGGAAAATAACTGCACCCGCCGTATAAGTTAAAAAAACATTCTTACCTTAAATTTTTCAAAAAGGTTAAAAAGTACCTTGTTTGGAAAACGACGGAAAGATTCCATTCAGAACATATAAGGGTATAAATGACTTTAACCCATTGTCTATTAAATAGTAAAAAATGTTTCTAAATACATTTTTAAGGAACATGGATGTGGATGATAAAGAGATCACAATATATAATTACGTATAAACAACCTCGGATAATAAAGAGATTGTATAATTAGCCCTCACCAATTTGGTAACTTATGAAACATAAACCCAGTGAAATAGGTATCATAAAATGAATATGTAAATACACATAAATAAAAGTGTATTAAAAAAATAATACAATTATGTGCAGTACATACACCACACAAAAGTTAATAGTGGCAATATGGCATGAATCTCACGGGAATAAGGAGTGAGATGAAAACCCATTACCTTGCACTTTCATTTAGTCAATGGTAGTTTAACATCCTTTATAATAATAGTTAAATAATTTTTATTAAATTATACAAGAATCATATACATAAATATGATATCATATATGATCTTTTAATATTCCTTTTTAATAATATTTTAGTATTATCCTCGTTTCGGGTGTTAACTGATTTGTTTTACTTTATATGCTTCGTTACGTAATTCGTCTCTATTATGGATAGGTTGTAGCTTATTCATATCCAGAATGATATAAAGTACTTATGCATTACTTTTAATCATCAAATGATAATTATTCTTGAATGGATATGATGGGGAAATGAATCTCATCGTGTTCGTGGAGACGGTAATCCGTACGTACGCACGAACGCTACTTCCATTTCATTTTTCATTTTAACAGGAATAAAAACAAAATGATAAATATGTATATAATTATTCTAGTATAATATAATATCTTATATTTGTTACTTACGTTCATTAATAATTTAACTTATGCGTTCCATGTATGGTATGAATGAGTTATTTCACTTTGAAGTGGCGGTAGTCCGCACTTTCTCAAATGAAATTGTCGTATATATATACAACATGAAACGAATAATGGTATGATATAAAATGTAACTAAATAAAATTATATATAAAATAAATATTATTAATATCATATTTAATTATATTTCCATCATAATGGCCACCATGAGAGGTGGTAGGAGATAATTGAACAATCACCGCTTCGTGAGACGTTTGGTTGCCATCCATAGAAACATTATGTTCTTCACCCATTAGATGTATGTGTGTGTAATTGTAGTTATAATAATTTTTATAAAAATATCCTATTATATTTAGGATACTGGTTATGTTACAAAAGAAAATAATAATAAGATTTTAGGGGTTGGAGAAGTAAAATAAAAGAAAAGAACCTAAGAGAAATCGTTACCTTTAATTTGGGTAACTCCCTTTGGTTTGAACCAAAAAGCACTCTTGATGGGTATTCTGCATAAGGTAAGGATTCTAAAAGTATTAGAGGGATTTAGGGAGCTTAATTGGGAAGATTTTGGACAAGCCAAACGGCTTGAGAGGTGTGAGGAATTGGTTAGAAGTGGTGTCTTTTTATAAGGGGGAGGAGGGGCTCTTTAGGACAATCTAGAAATATTATTTTATAATAAATTCATATTCGGTTTCTAATGGATAAAAATTGGATTATTTATAGGTTATGGTGGGTATGGGTCGAAAAACACTCAAAAATAGAATTTAGATAGGTTTGGGTTTCTATATTAACCTTATCTTTATGTATTAACTCTTAGTTAACTAGTTTCACTTTCACAATGTCTCTTTGTATTTTTATATTATATGGTTAATAAACTAACTATGAACATCCAAGAGACCCCCAAGTGGTCCATTTATGATACACCTATCATGATATATGTCTCTGGTACTATCATTAGATTTTTAGAAATTTAATATCAATTAATAATATAATATTTGTTTTAAAAACACTTTTATGTCAATTTTGACATTATTCAATAATTGATTTTTGTAAAACTCATAACAGAATTATTACTTCAAAAAAAGTTAATTAAATCAATTATATCATGTCATATTATCTTATAAAATTATTGGTATTTATAAAAAGTCTCAAATTACATTTATTTGGGTATTTATAATATTAATTTTTCTTATTTTTCATTAATTTAGTAATTACTCCATCACCATTGTGTAATAAATAAATTAAATTATATAATGTCTAAAAATTAAAAATAAAATTTAATTATGTAGGAAATCATTTTATCTTTCTACTTAAAATTTATAGTCGAATAGCCAACATATATAACCCTATGTAATTTTTCTTTTCTAAATGATATATGCTTATGTCATTTTTTTATTTATTTGAACTTAATTAAAATAAAGTGTCCTTATCACCTACAAGTGGCTCTATGTGGTCCCAAAATCGACCCAAATATGCACATGGACGGACATGTATCCACCAATAAGGTTAGGACACGTTTTAGGGTAATTTATTATTAATATAATATTATTTTTTAACCCTTATTTACCGGATTTACCCTTTAACCATGGTAAATAAAATATTTACAGAAATAATTATTCAAAATGTCTAAAAATAAAAGATTCATATTTACACAATTTGGAAATCCTGATTCCAAATATGAAATCCATTTGTCCAAATTCATAACACATAAGTGGTATAAATTAATTTAAAATTAATTCCCGCTGTCAAAACAAAAATCATGTTTTTTAGATATAATAACTATCAGAATATTCATACTTTTTTATGTTCTATTTAAATTTGAAATTATACCCAATGACCATCATTGGATTAAATGGTAAAAATATAATCTAAATATAATTTAAAACCACTCAAATTCATAATTTATCACTATTAATTATTTCGATTAAAAAAGTTTTTTTAATCAAAATGTAGTAATTTTCACTATTCATCTAAATATAAGAGTTATCCGAAAAGTACCAAAATTTCTCCCTTGGCTAATTTAGATATTCCGAATACAATAATGATGTCCATTTTGAAAGATAAAATTTATAAAATTTCCAAATGTGGGTATTACTATTCATATCGGCTACTTCAATTGGTCGTGGTGGGTGTTAGAATTCGAAGTTGCGTACAACACACACTACTGTATTATTCAAAGAGAAGCATATCATAGAAGATTGGGGTGTTACAGATGTTGAAGTATCAACTCTAATGATATTAAATTCTAAATTTTCATCACAAATAATATTTTCTTATCCTTGTAATAAATTTTGAAATCATATTTTGAACTCTAATCCATACAAAGTATACTATCAATGTTCACCAAATGTATGACAATAAAGTCAAAAAGGCGAATATTTTTTTTGTCTTAATGGGTAATTAATTAAATATACTTATCATAGAGAGATGTATAATATGAATTTTGTTAACAAACACCCATATTAATTTTATAGGGAAATATATAATTAAAATTATAATGATGAAATATTTAATAGAGTTTGATGATACAGAATCAAATATTTTCTTTTTAAAATTAGAGTTTGTGAATAAATGACCATCAACCATAACATTAATTATTTTCATCCCAGTTGAATTGATCACATAATCTCGGCCTTCTCTCCTATGTATCATATATGGTATGTTCTCTTAACGTTGGGTGAATTTTTTTGAATAATTCTTTATCTGTCAATAGTTAAGGAACCAGATGTCATTGATCTTTTTCTTCCCCTAAAATGCATATATATATGAAACATATCTCAATAAAAATAGAAAACATTCATTAAAATCATAAATTTTGAAGGATATATCTTCAAAAAAAATCACATGGTTGAAATTTGTTCATTTTTTTCATATATGATGTATTTTATTTTTTGTAGTTACCATCCTAAAACAGTTTATTTTGATTCCTAATGAATATATATGAAATTGAAAATTTCAGCAATATATTTATTTTGAATAAAACTGTTTCATCATATAACAAGAAAAATTGGGTCAACAGTACCCTTAATAGAAATGGATAAATCAATTCAAATAAATGATCAATGATGTATTAGAAAATATTATTTAATATATAGAATACCTTTATAATCATATAATAGAATCATCATTCCCAATAAATATTTATTATTCAATTTTCATAATGATAAAAAACATTCCCATTATTTCAGTATTGTCCATGAGATAATTTTTTTTCAAATAATAATTATTTTTGAAGGTTCAAATAATAATTTATTAAATGCTCACCATTGCATGACAATTATTTTATATACCTCCGTAGTATTCTGAATCAATGACCACCATTGATCAGTAAATCCCATGTGAGAATGTACATCCATTATAATAATTTCCATTTCATTACATCGCATTCCTAGAATATATTTTTAGAATACATAATAATTTTTTTTGTTACAGCTGGTTTAATATCCAACTAAATAATGGGGGATTCTGATGGATGAATTGGAGATATATAGAATAATAATGATGTGGAACACAATGTTTATCTATTCCGATAATGTGACTCATTATAACCTCGGTTTGATTCCTTGTTATATCTATTATATTTTTATCTTAAATATTACATATCATTGCTTTATATATAGTGAAATTTATAAGATTACCATGATATTTTATTCAATTACATCATCATGTATCCAGTTCTAATAATATCGTATATACTATATTTACAAATAAAAAATATTAGTTTCATATCATAATAGATAATTCAAATTATGGTGTAATAAATTATTAAAATAATAATTTATTCTTTTTTAATGTCAGAATCATAAACCTTGTGTCATCTGAAATATCAATAAATAATAAAACTATTTTTTAATCCTTCAAATGAACTGTAATAAAAATTTGAATTATCAAAATCATATACCTTGATAGTTCCAAACTAGCCACAAAATAATCATTATTATCATGTAGCATGTTCTAATCTGGTCAATGGCCAATTTTTCCTTTTGAATATTAATACCCCTTGGTATATATATGTCAAAACCACATTTTACCACCCAAATACATTACAATATATATTTTTTGTAATAAATATAATTTTATTAATACCTTATAATGAATGCAATAACATATTTAAATGCAACTAATTTATTTAAATATTATTTTAACATGAACATTAAACTACTTGTAATTTCTGAATATTTAAATAGTAATTTCTCAAATATTGTTATAATTATTATATATTCATCTAAAATAAAATGTGAATCACTTTAATGAAAAACAATTTTTGTATAAAAAACTATATTTCTACAATAGAGGAATTAGCTATGGTTTATGAACATGATTTAATATTAATTTTTTACCACATTAGGAAAATTTATTTTAAAATAAATCCTATATTTTGATACTATAATAACAAAATGATATTATAATGAAATTTTTAATTATTCTGAAAGGTATAATTTTTTGATGAATATTGTAAAATTTTCATATTTTTTGAAAATAACATTTTCGTTTAAAAAACATATAATGTCAAATTATATTTTTATTTGGGTTTAATGTAAAATTATCTAAATTTAATATCAATTTATCCAATTTACTTCATTGTAATAATTTTTATATTGAATTTAGATATAAAGACAAAATAAATATTTACACAATTGTTTTTAAAACCCTAATTTTTTTTTCTGTCTATCAGATTAAATTTAAAATATATTCTTTTATTTTATTGAAATAAATTGTTAAATATGGATTCCATATTTTTAATAAAAAAATTAAAAAATGTCAAATAATTTCAACATATTTCTTTATCAAATATAATACAGAGTGTATTAAAAATTAATTACATTTCTTAGAGAATAACTAGGATTATCCTGAGTTTAAACTAAAACAATTTAGTGGAAAAAAGTCATTAAATAATTCCTAAAAAAATAGTATTTTGTTTTTACACTATTACATGTCACATGAATATTATTAGTCCATTTTAAAACTTTTTTGACCTATGAAATTGATGGTATCACTCAACACTCTTAAAAAATACCATATGTTTCACATTCCCCACTTATTAAATGACACCAATTATCCTCTATAATTCATAGCATAAGACCACATTGTATTGGAAAATTCCTAATAAATCACACCACAACTTTAAAAAAATCATGCTACACAAATTATTTTGATCAAAATTCCATCATTTAATGGAATTGGTGAAAACCTATGGATGGTACTTGAAGAAGAGTTAATTTTCTTCAATGAGAATATTTATTTCACTTCATTACCCACCTCCATATATTTTTTTAAAAAACAATACATTATAATATTAGTATATTCCATATATGAGTAAGTTTTTATAATAATTTCAATAACCAAAAACATCCCCACCTCCATCAAATGGGTTATAAAATCATTATTCATGTGTACAGTGGAAAACTTCCTTGTGAACTTATGACATTCATTATATCATTACCAAAACTTATGTTAGGGTAAGATAATTAATATATAGTTTATATATAATTATTTTAATATATTTATATATCTGGAAAAATTCATTCATATATATACCCAGTTTCTTTTAATTTTGTAGAATATACTATATAATTTCTCATCTGTATGTCAGACTACCGACTCATGAAGTGATATGATTCATCTTTCACTAATGATATACATGGAATGTGATAAATACACTTATCATGATTATATGTTATAAAAATGACATAAGTATGATATTATTGAAATATTTATCATTATGTAAAGATAATTTTTAAAATAGTCCTTATTTCCTTTTCACTCATGTAAGGATGATAACATCATTTATATATGTGTGGACTGCAGCCTTCACAAAGTGATGTGACTGCTTTTTCATAACTACACCGCACAGATGACAAATACAAGTATATAATATGGTATATATGACAATTTTATCATTATTTAATGTTAAAATATTACTTTACTCTTTTCTATAATTATAATTGAAAATGTAAATATCACTCATACGTACATGTGACATACATCTGCATGATAGTAACGTTATAATTTTCCATAACTATCATACTTTATATGTTTTAAAAGTAAAATATATGTAATAATATTATAATAATATAATAATTAATATGCTTGAAAATATAGAACTATATAATATGTGCAGAAATAGTATCATTCATAAATAATCATGCATGATGAAACCACAAAATTAACACTCGAAATGATTAAAATAATGAGTGATTACTAACAATTCTTTGATCAGATTTAATAAAACTATACTATAGGATATAATAAATACTAACATAGTTGTTTTATTCATTTATAACATTTTTAAAGAACTATATGGGTGTGTAAAGATATTTCACATAGAAGTACACATGATCTAATGGATTTCGTGTCAATTTATTTTAATTGTGAAATATTGTTATGTAATTAACATAATATAATTTATATTGTCTCTATAAATCCCATTATACATGTAATAACCTGAATAATTCATTCTTAATTGTATTATTTGTTTTAATTTTAATAATTTATTCCATGGTGATTTCACTTGAAAATTACGAAGTGGTAAAAGATGATGTGAAATATCACTTTATTTTGTGATTATTACTATTCTACAAAATCAATCACTTTATTATAATGATTTTTATTGGAAATTACATTTTCCATAACTATACATATTAGGGTTTGATGAATATTTTTTCCAAAACTATATATAATTTTATCACACTACACTTAAGTAAAGTGTTATTTAATTAACTACAAAAATATTGATAAATAGTTATATTTTTGTCAACAATGATACATTAGGAGGAGGAAAATTATTTATTCATATAAAATATAACTCTGTATATGAGGAATTCTTTTGAAATGTATGAAATGGGGTGGGGACCATTTAGAGAATGTCCCTTGATGCGTCTATGGTCTCAATATACAAAATCATTTGGCAAAACCATATTAATTCGCAACGAGATATTTTATACTATCTTGAAGATAGATATTGATAGTAGAAATATTTTTGGCCAAACTATATCATTTTTTACCTTTTTATTTCAAATTTTCATAATGATATATATATTTTTTTCACGCTACCATGTTCTTAGGAAACATGCAGACGAATAAATTAGCATTTTCATGATTAATAATATAGTTTTTAGTATTTTTTCAATGGTGTTTTAACATTTATACATTCCATATATGAATTTTAATCTCATTTTATTAATTAAATTGTATTTTTTATTGGTTATAAAAATTTATATTGATCATTACTTATCTTATTCTTATAGTCTTGTTGTTTAAATATATTAAGTGTTACTTTATTTACCATTCCATATTGATTATGCATATTGATTTAGAATAGCATCTGATATACATACCCCACACATGGAATTTGAGATGACATGTATTTTTTTCTTTCCCCAAGATATGATAAAGATATCATTCAATGTGTTATCAAGTATGAATTTTAATTTTTTTTAAAATATTATGTATTAATTTATATTACTAAAATAAAATATATATCATGTGTGTATCTAGTTCTCCAAAACTGCTAAATTGATTGGTCCATTAGTATTCAACGAATTTTATATATTCCAATTTAATAATGTAATGCAAGGGCACCATGTGACTATGATGATGGTTATTATAGTTTTTATTAGATGAATTTTTATACATGTTGATTAATTGACTAAGAAGAATATATGTTAAGAAACATATCACTAAGATTGAAATTTAATATAATTATAGAAAAACATAATAATATGTTGGCATGGTATGTATTATGGGGATTTTCAGACAAATATATACCAAATAGATATTTCATATGGATTTTGTTCTTGTAAATATGTATCTATTATAATAACATTGATAAATTAACATTGGGTCTCACTCGAGAATTACCTTATATAATATAATGGGCCATACAACACTAATTGTTTGACACACCATAGAGATATTCTATGGTTAATTCTCTTTTTATTGACAAATCATTATGTAGGATTATAAAATAAAGATAACATCAAATAAATTATGTTTAAAATTATCAAATCACAAATTCCAAAATTATAATTTATCTTAATAATTGTGTCATTTTGGTAATTATACATTATGATTTAATGTTTATAATTTTAAGATCCAATCAAGTGTATCCTACTTTTTAAAAATGGCCACTTTAATGATGATGGGTATCAATACTAGTGTAAAATATAGATATTTCCCTACTAAGAAATGTAATACATCTATGTTCTAATAGATATAATTATCGTTATTTTTGGGGAGCTTAATAATGTTATAAGAAATAACTCTTCTCGGATGGAGCAACATATTTACTAGTGGGATTATATTATGTTAGATTTGATAAATATATTTTTTATTTGGATAAGATATTTATAGTTTTAGGATTTGGTGAAAATATAAGGGTTACACATTGACTTTATTGTATCAAAGACTATTATGATCAATGGTTTTCATTTATCTAGAATACTAGGGAGAAAGAAGAAATATAATGAATTTATTAGAAATATTTTAATGAGAAAATTTTATTTAAATATTTCCCTCATGTGAAATACCTTGGAATTATGAAATATTTACCTAATATAACAAAAAAAGGCAAGTAAATTATTATCGAGTATGGGTCTATATTTACAAGATTATATAGTTAAGCCATAAGTTTTATATATAACATGTTTTAAATTCTTGAAATTTTATTTTAATGGATGTAAACATGTATTTGAAGGGTGATGGTCTCTCAAAAAGTCTCACCATATGATGCAATAATTTTTTCTTCCATCATCATAGAGGAGTAATTTAGTAAATATTAAATATTAAATTTAAACCAAGTTAATTATTGGTAATCTAATCCCCAATAGAAAAGGAATTAATATAATTTAAATAATAAAACAAAATAATTTCTACCTTATGATAAATGAGGAAATAATCACCAAAGGAATTGAATTAGAGGATTTTGAGTTTTTTATAATTATTGAGAAAAGGGTAATCTTGTTATACAATACAAGGGAATATGTTAAAATCCACTATTTGCTGTTTCAACTACTAGGATATGGGGAAATACATAACTGAATCCTCAAAGCATTAGTGTAATCTACCAAAAAATATGCATATTGAAGAATACATAGAATATTGATATCACTATATCTGTTTTTGAAATACCTAATGATGTAGTGATAAGTACATTAATAATATATTAAAATTTAACACATGAATTTTTTGATTATATATACTCTTACTATTTTATATATACATACTTTTCCTTGAAAATTATACATTTACAATTTAATCTATGATGGGATGTTTCACTAAAAATACCTAATACTCATTATAACAAGGTTGTGTTAGGATAAATCCATTATGACACATAAACAAGCTTTAATTTATGATCTTATTATATGACATATGGTTTTATTAAATTTTAATAAATTTTTCAATGGATTTTAAAATATGATGATTTTAAAATAAACATAAATTAAAATTTTTTATGAATATTTAGATTTTATAATATTTTCAGAAGAAAAATTTTCATGAAACTCTTTTCTGGATCAGAAACTACAAGCTCTACTGATTGAGATTCATGGAAGATAATAAATTAAAAATTCCCTAGATTAATACGGAAATATTAAAATTATTGATTAGTATATCGTATAGGAATATAATGATGTATTTAGTAAGGAATTACTGTGAAATTACCCAATGCATGAAGCTATGTTTTCTAATGATTAAATCCCTAATTCAAGATATATTTCGAAGAAACCATACTAAATAGAAACACTAGGCTTACTGGAATTGATGAAGAAACAATAGTCTTTGGGTAAAAATGGATCCATTCTCCCATGAATTTCTACATAGGGATCACATGTTCTATTTGATATGAAAATAGTGGATTTGTGAGCTATTTTATTGATATCTGGGAGATCAATGCTATTATGATAATGAAAAAGTGTATAGAGCCTCATATTAATGACTTATTCGATCAAATTTATAGAGTGCATAAGTTTTCAAAAAATGATATTTAAATATGTATAATCATTTTCAAGTAATTATTGAATAAATAGTAAAGGTAAAATTTTGAATGAGTTATGAAAATTATGTGTTTATATTAATGTGACTTGGGTTGAATATTGAAACATAATTTTATATAGATCTAATGAACATATAATTCAAGGAATATCATGATGATTTTGGTGGGGAATTCATTGGTTATATTTATTGTATTAGAAATGATATATGGATCTTGATAATTACTTATATATAATTTTCAAGACTATTGAATGTAATGATTCATATATGAAATCTTTATTTTTGATTTAAAGATTCATGAATTTTTTTAACTCTATTTTCAACAATGAAAAAATCACAGTTGATCTAACAAACCAGATGGAAGTCAGATAATGATATATAAAAATGAATATAACTTTGGTATATATATTCATTTGTTTTTAATGTTAATATAGATGGTTGGTTCAAAATTTATCCTAATAATTTTCCCAATAACAAATATTACTTGTTTAGGGGTTAGGATTATTTTGAATAAGGAATGTGAATATTGTATTGGTAAACTAAATAAGTTATTGGTAAATTCATTGAGTTTTACTATACCATATAGAGATCAATGTTTTTCGATATATAGAGACGCATTGAAGAAAAGGATTGGTTTTGTCATCAAGGAAACATATACTGTTTTTCATATAAATCAATGAATTTTACGAATCACAAAAAAAACTACCCAAACATAATTTTAAATTAGATGCTATAATTTTTTCATTATTGATATGGAGATATTATCTCCATAGTGAAATACATGAGATATATGTGGATAACAAATACATAAAATATAGATTTATCATAGAAGGAGATCAATATTATACAAAAAATGTGGATTATTATTCTCATGGAATATTATTTCTAAATAAAATACTTCAATGGGAATGAATATAAGGTAGTAAATTAATTAAGTAGTAAATATAATGGAATTCTGAAAGAAATTAAGATTGAGAGGGATCATATGTTTATTAATCTAGTAAATATGAATATTTGAGTTAAAGAAAAATGTAAAACCTTATTATTTTTTTAAAATATTACAAAAACAAATATATTTGAGAAGATAACTGATTCACAATATGATAGTGATGACATTCAAAAAAAATTAATGTTTTGAATGATTATAAATTACAGGGAATCAAATGTGTAGATGATATTCAGAATTTTTGAATGAAATTATTTTTTCAATCTTTACCATGTCTAAAAAAATTATTTTCCAAATGGTTCTCATAGATCCTAATATTTTATACACCCTAACAGAAAAGTGATTAATATGCATTTGTGTAAATTTTTATGGGATAATAAGAAGTGGGAAATACTATATATGTGTCCATATGTATGGTTTCTCATCAATATAGAGCTATGTTGTAGTATCCTTTGGGAGTTATAAAGCCTTTCTATATTTCTGTATGTAAATGGGATGACATTACTATGTACACTCTCATGGGTCCACCAAATACTATTGAATGAATGATTGTATATGGTTTATTGTCAATTTCCTAACTAAATCAGCACATTTGCTCTGTATATAAAAATATTTACCTATTGAGACATTCTAAATGTTTTGTATTAATGATTTTTTATTACTTCATGATAAATAATGTCCAATTATTCTAGATTATGATCCTCACATTACAGTAAATAAATATAATAACCTTCAGAAGTCCCTTGATATAAATAATCATTTGGGCACTTCCAACAATCCTGAAACTGATGAAAAATCTGGAATAACTTTTCTAACACAAAAAAATGATGAGCTCATTCTTACATGACCTTCAAGGTATATGGAATCTGTAATAATCTTGGGTATAGATTTATTATATTAGTATATCCCCATCATGTATTTAAAAGCGGTTTTATAAATAATTATATGTAATTTGATTTTCTACTCTATCTTGTTGTGAAAAAGATAGTGAGATGAAACTCATTGGCCGTAATATTTTCAATGATACAATAATAGAAGTAAAATTTTTAGGGATATTATTAAATAAGCTCAATTTAGGGGAAATTTTTATATTCATAATTTGAGGAAGGAATTGTAATTCTATGTGACTGATATTGTTTTTAGGATTGTACATCTATGTAAGGTTATTATAAGGATAAATAAGGAGTAGAATTGACTCCATGTTATATCATACCATTTATAATTATTGAAATAATTGGATTTATTTCATATCATTTATAAATTCGGTCAAATATATCAAAAGTACATGATGGGTTCCACATATCATTGTGAAGGAAGAACATGCAAGACAAACCACGTGTTCTCATCTTGTATGAAATATATTGGGTACCCCATCTGTCATTCTATAAAAAATACATCTATATTTTTGACACCAGACAAAATTTTTTAAGGAATCATATTCCACATCTAGTAAAGGAACCTTAGATAAATAAAAAATGAAGGAAACACCATGGGAATAAGAAGATATTTTAAAGAAGAGTTACCCTCTAAAATATAGAATGTGATATTAATTATTTTGTAAGTAATAAATATTTTTGGGAGGGAATAACGTAACACCCCCACACACGAATATATAATTATTTTCGAATAAATTTTATTTTGATAATATCTTCTAATAAACACAAAAACATTATTAAATAAAAATACACTCTTGAAATCATATTATGAAATAGTAATTAAAAAAACTATTACATTTGATGTTATTAATAATACAACATAGAAATTGAATATTACAATTTTCTTATTATTAGAAATAAAAAAATATTAATATGAAAGTAAAATATTTTTTTTCTTGAAAATTATTTTCTATTAATTAATAAAAAATCCCCCTTTGTGGAAAAGGTTTAAAAACAATATTTTCCAAATTTAAAATGTTTATTCAAAAAATAAAAATCATTTTTCACATAAGAATACAAAAATTGTATTTCTTTAATTTTTTGGATTAATGTAAAAATGATTATTTTTCCTGAATAATGAAAAATAAGTTATTTTAATTGAAACGAACTTTTAATTTTAAAAATATATAATAATAAATTATAAATTAATTTTGTTTCAAAATATCATTTGTAAAATATAGTATATTGAAATATAATTTGTGCAATTATAGTCATATTTATTAATTTTGATAGAAATACATTATAAATGTTTTGATATTATTCCTTTAAAAACACGTTTTCCCATCACTTCTATGGGATTAATATTATATTACATTTTCCAATTTTTGAATTGAATTAAGAAAAATGGTTTCTATATTTGAAATAATAATTATAAATTATTTTTTATTTGGTCAATTTATATTTTTAAGAAAACAATTATTGAATTCAGTAAGAATTATTTACTACAGTTATGGTAAAAATTGCATGATCGGGTGTCAAACCTAAAAGATAAGTTAATAATTACATATAAATATGGTAAAAATTGATTTTTAGACATATCTAAGACAATAAAACTCTAAATTTATATAATGGTTAATTTTTTATCCTTAGGACCAACAAAAAATGGTATTGTTGTACTTTTTAAAAAATTTACATGTTTGTCCCCTACACCTCTTATAAATGGAAAATCACTCTCCTATCGTCCTAAAAATTTAAATTAAATTGATTCAACATCATGTGACCAAATAAATTCTCTAATCCCATCCCCTCATCTTATAATCCTTATTTTCACTTATATACAACATAGGAATAGACTATGGCAAACCAAAGGATGATACATGATGAAGATCTATTTTTTCAATGAGCATCATTTTTTTCATTCTTTATCCACATACATTAGTTTTTGTTAATCCATTATGATATATTATCCTACGTGTATGATTTGGATGATATATTTATAATAATTTCATTCCCTAAAACCAACCCCACTTACTTCAAAAGGGGTTTGAAATCAATATATGTGTGTACTCTAGGCTACCACCTCATGAACCGATGTTTTTCATTCTTCCATCAAAACATTTCCTAGTAGCGTGTGATGATAGATATAAAGTATATATGTGATATTTATAAAATATTTATAAAATGGTATAAATATATCATATATATCTTTTTTCCTTCCATTGCATTTGAGATTAGATAACTTTTCTAGGGTGAATGGAAGACTACCACCTCGTAAAAAGATCTGATCCGTCTTTCACAAATGCTTCATATATAATGTGATAAAGATAGTTTTGATGATTATATGTGATATAAATTAAATAATTAAAATATTAACAAAATATTAATTTATATGTAATTATAATATATATTATTCTCTTTTGGTCCTTTTCACTCATATAATGATGATAACATCATTAATGTGCCTTTGGTATATCACTATCACAAAGTAATATGACTCTTCTTTCATCACCACAACGCATTGATGATTTATATAAGAATATAAAATTTTATATATTATATTATTATAATTATATAATGATAAAATATTTCATACCTCCTTTTAACAATTATCGTTTAAAATTGTTAATGTTACTCATGTGTTTGCATGACATACCTTTTGCATGATTGTAACATATATCACTTTTTAGAACCATAATTAATTATTGTTTTTAAAAGAATAATGGATGTAAAAATATGATAATTATTTCAATATTTTTATTATTTAAATGCAATAACTATATAATTTTTTCAAAAACCAAATCTTTTATTATGAAACACACATGATAAAAAAAGTCTATTTACACAAGAAAAAATATATTGAAATATTTTTAATGAAAAACCAATGAAATATTATAATAAGATTCTATATTATATAATAAATACTAATATGGTTTTTCAATAAGTTAATTACATGTCTGAAATAACTATATGTGTGGTTAAACCATGTTAAGAACAAATGACATGCGAAATAAGGGATTACGTCACCATTTATTTTTATTGAGAGTTATTTTAATGAATTGAACTAATTTTATATATAGGTATATATAATTCTAAATTTACATTAAATATAATAAATTATTAATAAATTAGTATTATTTAGTTTCAATTTTAATTTTCTCATACATGTTTATTTTACTAGTTATTTACCATGAGGTAAAAGTTATTTTGAAATATCACATGCTTTATTGATTGTAAATTCTATATTGAAACTACCACATTATTGTAATAATTTTATAGTGGAAGATTAAATACTCTAAATTACACATATTATTGGTTAATAGATAATATTAATTCCTATATCATATAACATTTTTTCATTGGGTGTTTAGTTTGAATTTTATTTTATAATTTGTAATAATATTAATAAATTTATATCATTTACAGAAAATGGATAATTTATGATATTGATAATTATTTAGGAATTAAATAATTTATTTTATAAAAATGAATTCATTAGACCTGCTTGACATGGGTTGGGAACCATTTACATAAAGAACCTTGATGCATCTGTACTCTCATGAGAAAAAAAATTGTAGGCAAACCCAATGTGTTTATAACCATATTTTTTGAACTTTAATGATAATATATATTAAATGTATAGATATATTTTTCCAATACATATCAATATATAATCATATGTGTTGAACATTGATTATGATATATCTTGACGAAAGGGGTTTCGTGTTAATATAAAACATGACATCCAATAATTAAGTATTTCCTTCAGGGATAATTCAAATATTATTATTATTATCCTTGTTATATTCACTATAAAACTATCTTTGCATGAATTTCATTAATAGTTTTTTTATTAAATGGATTTTTTTTAATTATTTATTATTTAGTACTGATTTATTTATTATTCATTATTGATTATTTTATATCATATCATATCACCTTAGTTATGTTGTTTAAATGGATTGTGTGTTCATTTATATACATTTCTATGTTGATTATACTTTTTTATTCATGACATATTTTTTATACATTAACCATACCAAGCATCTAATGTCACCCATATTCTATTTCCATTCCCGATTATACGGAAAATATATATTTCAATGACTTTTCATGGATGTAGTTTATTTTATATTTGTATACATTATTTTTCCCCATTTATTAATGATAAAATATGTGAATCATTTATGTATTTGGTTCTTCAAATTTGATATATTGATTGGTCCTTGATGATTTTATCCATTTTATCAAAACAAATGTAATAATGTATGGAATATTCTATGTTATACTAGGTTTGAGGTCATTACACGCATCCAATTGCAATATCTAGATGGGTATGGATTACTAGTTAAAAACATATAACATCCAACAGAACAAAAAATAATGATATTATTACAATATTGTACATTTCATTAAAATATTTCTTTGGGTTATGATGAAAAATCATTGTTTTCATGAAAATAGTTCTAAAATTTTCAACTATAAAAAATATGATAAAAACTATACAAACATGATATTATAGACTAGATCGTGTGGTTACATTATTACATTATCATAAATAAATATTTTAAAATGTGAAAGGTATGATCAGTTTAGAAATATTTTAGTGATTTATACATACATGATACATATTATACATAGGGAGTTAAATATGAAATATAGAAATGGAGAACATTATAAATCCTAGAACTCATTCAATTATTTCATATTCAAATACATGGGACAGAAAAAAAAATAGTTTCAGCATAAATAATTATTAATAGGTTATATATATTGTATTTTATCAGAATTAAAGTAGGTAAAAATAAATATGATAATGTAAGTAACAAGAAACACATTCCATTTAAACAAAACTCGGAGCATAAAATTCATAAATGGATAATATTTGTAAATTATAACATGGATGATTATAAATTCATTCCCAATGAATTTCATTCTTAGTATTTCAAATCTTGATCTCAAACATCATGATATCCATTACATCGAGGCCTTATTCCATGACTACTAAAACAATGGGTAAACCGCCACTTAAAATTTTAGACATCTTTTATAAATGAGACCCATCGATGCATCAAGGAGATATATAATCACATTACTCAACCATTAAATAATGTAAAAATGAACCCTTTTATATATAATAATAAATTATATTCATGAGAAATATTCCTTATCATGAAATATTAATATTCTATAAATAACATGAATATTTCAATTTTTCCCTAGTAAATCATTTATATTTTATTGTAAGACACTATATATTAAAATGTTATATGGTTGAAGGAAAATATTATCCATGATATAAAGAATATTTATATTTAATTGAAATATAATATAAAATGAAAAATTATTACTATATATTTATTTTCTCCAAACAATGTTAATAATGATAAAATTATTACTATATTTATTTTGACAATCTATTTGTTAGGAATATAGAGATTTTAATAAAATCATTTCCTTTTTGAGAGAAATGGGACTATAAGTGGAATATTAAAAGAAGATTCCAATATCGTGTTTATATGTAATAAAATTTCACATTTATATAATAATTGAAATTTTATTTAATGATTATTGAGCTAGAAAAGTCCATTATACCCATATACATTAAAAACAATCAATTGGAACATATGTTAAGAATGTAGAAACATAACATTTTAAAATAAATTGATGTATTAAATTCAAATCAATTGGAAAATACAATTTTTTCACAAATAAAAATTATTAAAACTTTGGATTAATTAATTTACTACTATAATAGAATTTCATACATAACCTTAATATATAGATGAAATATTTATTTGACTGAATGAAATTAAAATTAGTTTAACTTTTAAATATTTTACAATAGGATTTATTTTTGAAATTCTTTAAATATTGTAAGAAAATATTGAACCACCTTAATTATATTTGTGATAAGAAACCTATTGGAGCTTATTAATAATGTATGATAAAATGTTGTTAATCATGTATATTACACCGTAATGTTATTATATACATAAAATAAATGTTTATTAGTTTCATAATAATAAATACGTCTCTATTGGGTGTAAATTAAGAAAAAATCTATTACCTCAATCATCCATTTTGATGAAATTGATTTACCCTACACTATAATTTTATCTATAATGTTATTTTTTTATATTAGAACAATATTTATATTTATAATATAATATTTGGTCCTCATAAAATAGCTTACCACCTATTTATTAATTTTATTTCAATAATTGTATTGTTTCATGTGTTATATTCTTTGTTCTTTCATGTCTATTTTCAATGGAATATGTGGTTATTCAACGATGTGATTATATCCATAATATATATATATAGTAATTTAAATGTTATAGATATATCATTTTTTCATTAGACACATTTTTACGGCCATTATTGAATGTTGTACATGGAAAATAAATCACATCACTTCATGGATATGGTAGGTCGTGTGTATGTACACGCGATGATATCATTCCATTTATGGGTGAAAGGTTAAAGAAGTTCATGATATATTATGATTATATAATTAATATAATTTATTACATATATATTATATTAATTATTTTCATCTTCATTCTTATCCATTTTCATCTATGATTGTGAATAATTGCATCTACTATTGAGTTATCAGTTTTCATTTTATACGAGAGATTGATTTGTTTCTCTCTTCATGGGGAAAGAAATGTATAAATTTCATTCAAAAAACATAATAAAATATATGTTTATATAATTAAATTGTTCTATTATTTATTACTTTTTAATAAAAAAAATTATTTTTATAAATTATTATCTAAAAATTCAAAGACCTCGGTGAAGATGATTATCTTCACTTAGAGACACCACATTTTGAAATTTTAGTATGGTCCCAAGAATTTTCATATTTGGGAGAACACAACCATTATTATTGTCATAATTATTTTTTAGATATATGTTACAATCATTTGATTTAGATTAATGTATTTAAAGATGTTAATTAGTAATGGGAGGGATTACCTTTTATATTTGATATAGACATCCATTTCTGTATACGCCAAAAATATTATATAAAAGGATATCACTGTCAATAAATTCTCAAAAAAATTATACATAATTATTTTTAAGGATAATAATTTTTATCACCACCTCAACAACATTAATTTATCATGTTTTAAAAAAGTTATTTCCCTTACCTCAAAGTATATTTACATTTACCATTTTAGTATTCATCATCGTAACTTTTTATTTATCCAAGGTAATTTATTCATTAATCCTAAAAATATTTGGGAATATTAGATAATTTTCCCCACTAATTATTAATATGTAATACAATTTAGAAAAAAAATACATGCCTGTGGAAAATTGTTATAAATTCAACTGCATGTAACGTAAAAAAACTTATTTTAACATTAACCAATGAGCATAATTTTTAATATTATTTCTATTCATTGTGATAAAAAATTATGTTAAAATTTTAACATAACATTAATTATTAAAATTCTAAATATATAATATATTTTATCAAATTTAATTCAAAAAATTAGAAAAATATTTTCTAAAAAATATACCTGTGATTCGTGTTGAAAAATTGTTCATCATAAAATGGGTAATGAAGGTTAAAATTGTCATATTTGAAATATATAAGAATTAATAAATATTATATAGATTTTAGACATAGTATTATATACTTATATTCTACAAATTTAATTTAAATCATTCAACATTAATTAATATTTTAATAAATTTTAATGGGATGACATTTTTCATTAACAAATGTATTATGAAAATATAACCCTTTTTATATGTGTTATAATTATGTAATATATATTTAATTATTAATAATTTCTTCTTTATATGGATAAAATTTAAAAAAATAACTCGAGGATTATTGTGAACAGCTATGTCTAAAATCAATATTCTATATATTAAATTCGAATTTGTTTTATGTGAAAATTTTAAATGTGAATTGTTTTATACTTTTTTAAAGATAATTTTATTTTAATTTAATTTAGGATCCGATGTTATTGATATTAAATACAATATATACTTTTCATGTTGGATAGTAATTTTTTTTGATGATGAAGATTTTTTTTAAATTAATATAAACAACATATCCTATAATAACCAACGAACATCCAACCACATTGGTTTAATAATATATCATTAATTAATATTCAATAATTATTGGTACACTATTAATTTTCATATCCCTTTATAAAAGATAAATAAAAAATTCTCATCTACCTATGTACATATGTGATAACATGAAATTATGAAATAATAAACCTAGAAATAAGACCAATAAAACTGATTCCATAAAATGATGTCAAACCAGATGTTAACAAAAAAACAACCCACATTGAGCCACCAAATAGGTCCCAATGATATAAATGACACCACATTTCATATCACCATAAATAGCCCAATTTCGGGCACCATGTGCATCCATAGTCAACGAATCTCATTGAATTTTTCTCCAAGGTATCAACCATCCCATGATAAAATCATATAGAAATGTGACACTCCACATTAAGATAAATGAAACAACGTATTATGAAAATAAGAAAATGTTACCACAGAATCATGGACCTAGAATTGAAAAATATATCCTTCAAATAAAAAACGACCCACTCAACTAGAAAACTATTATCATTAGAAGATTATTGAATTGCTATAATCATGAATTTGTATATTTATTTAACAAATTTTATAAAAATCATCAAAAAATTTCACCTTTTAACAACTATTATTTATTTAATCAATCATCCAAAATCAAATATTTTTTCAAAAAAATATTACAAATACATTGATAAGTTAACATGACTTGCTATAAGTTATCCATTATATGAATTATGTTTTTTCAATGAATCTCAGACCCAAAAATTATGTTCATACCTTGGATGAATGATGGTTTTAGAATATTTATAAATTCAATTATAAGGTCATTAAGATGAAAAAATAACATACGACTACTATATTAAAAACAATATTTATTATTTTTATTAATATATTTATTATGTTAAATTGGGAAATTACCTAATGATGTAAATCATGATAACATAAAAATATCATTAAAATATATCAAAATCATTGAATCTCATACCACAATCATTTCAATTATCATTTAATTATAACGAAACTAAAAGTATAGATCTCTGATTACCTCCCACGTAATAAAATTATGGTCTTTATGGGAAATATACCATGAAAAAACCACTAAAAATCAATATAACTCTATTAGAATCAATTATCCATAAAACCGAGGCATATGATTAATGAAAATGATACTAAAATGTGGAGATCGAATACGCCATTAGAGGTATAGGTAAAACATAGATTGGATTTTTTCTAATACATATCTAGAAGATTGGGATTGAATTATTAAAATTGGATTTTAAGGACAAATTAAAAATATCTAATAAGAGCTTCAGGTTTGAGGGGGAATTGTAGAAATATGTAATTATTGATGGGGGATTGAGATTATATAAAAGTATAAGAAATTTGACAACACGTTTTTTAAAAATATTCACCATATTTGAAGGCTGTTACCCCAGGAAAAACTATTACATGGCAAAGGTGTAACACCCCAAGCTTCTACGGTACGCTTCTCTTTGAATAATGTGATAGCGTGTGTTGTACGCAACACCGAGTTCTAACACACCATAACTAATCAAACTAGCCGTTATGAATAGTAATACCTACTTTTTGAAATTATATATATTTTATATTTGAAAATGGACTTCATTTTTGGATTCGGAATATCGAATTTATCCTAAGGTGAAATTTTGGTACATTTCGGATAACATTCATATTTTGATGAATAGTGAAAATTACTAAGTTTTAATTAAAAACAACTTTTTTAATCAAAATAATTAATAGTGATAAATTATGAATTTGAGTGGTTTTAAAGTATATTTAGAATATATTTTTACCATTTAATATAATGTTGGTCATTGGAAATAATTTTACAATTAAACCGAACATAAACGGGTGTCAATCTTTTGATAGTTATTATCTCTTAAAAACACGCTTTTTGTTTTGACAGCGGGAATTAATTTTAAATTAATTTCTGCCACTTCTATGTTTTGAATTTAGGAAAATGGATTCCATATTTGGAATCAGGATGTTCAAATTGTGTAAATAGGTAACTTTTATTTTTAGACATTTTGAATAATTACTGCGGTAAATATTTTATTTACCATGGTTAAGGGTAAATCCGGTAAATAAGGGTTAAAAAATAATATTATAATAATACTAAATTACCCTAAAACGTGTCTTAACACTATTGGTTGATACATGGTCGACCATGGGAATCTTTGGGTCTATTTTGGGACCCCATGGATCCACTTGTAAGTGATAATGACACTTTATTTTAATTAAGTTAAAATGAATACAAAAATGACACAAGCATATATCTTTTAAAAAAACAATTGTTACATAGGGTTATATATGTTGGATTTTAGATTATAAATATTAATTAGAAATCTAAAAATATTTCATACATAATGATATTTTATTTATAATTTTTAGACATTAAATAATTTATTTTATTTATGACACAATGATGATGCAGAAATTACTATAATAGTGAAAAATTAAAATAATTGATATTATAAATACCCAAATAAATATAATATGAAACTTTTAATAAATTAAACTAATTTTATAGGACAATATGATATATTAGGATTGATTTAATTGACTTTTTTCGAAGTAATCAATCTGTTATGAGTTTCAAAAAAATCAACTATTGAATAGTGTCAAAATTGACATAAAAGAGTTCTTAAACAAATATTATATTATTAATTGATATTAAATTCCTAAAAATCTAAGGTTCGGCCAAGAGACTTATATCATGATAGGTTCATCATTAATGTACCACTTGGGGGTCGCTTGGATGTATATAGTAAGTTTATTAACCATATTATATAAAAATACAAAGAGACATTGTAAAAGTGAAACTAATTAACTTAGAGTTAATACTTAAAGATAAGGTTAATATAAGTACCCAAACCTGTCTAAATTCTATTGGTTGAGTGGTTTTCGACCTATCCCCACCTTAACCTTTGAATAATCATCTTTGGAGCCTTTAGAAACCGAATATGAATTTATTATAAATTAATATTCCTAACTTTTCCAAAGGTGCCCCTCACCCCTCTTATAAAAGGGCACTCCTCCTTCTCATTTTTTTCACACCTTCAAAGCCGTTTGGTTCGGCCAAACTCTGCCCAAATACTCTGCCAACATCCCTCACTACAACCTAGAGGCCTTAGTTTGATCCGAAAGCCAACCTAAGGAGCCCTTTTGATCAAATCAAAAGGAAGAACCCGAAGAAGAGGTAATGATTTCACCACCCTTCTCCAAGTTCATTTCTTCTTCCACTTCTTCTTCCTTTGTTCTTACCACTCTAAAATAATAACTCCAGTATCTTACATATACTGTGATGTTATTATAAATATGGTACAACCATATTCAGTATTCTATCCACCCTTTGAATAACATGTCACCATACGTGCGTACGTACGGACTACCGTCTCCACGTCGTGGTGTAATTGTTATTCAATATAATATTATTTTGATGGGTATAATAATGATGTGTAACTCATGTAAATAATAAATATAACATGTTAATGATTCTGTATATATGATATACCATCCATTTATATATTATTTTAATATCAAAAGAATGATATTGTCGCTCGTGCGTACGTACGGACTACCGTCTCCACGAACGCGATGAGATTCATTCTCCATCGTATCCATTCAAGTATAATTATCATTTGATGATTTAAAAATGATGTTTAAGGACTAGATATCATTCTGGATATGAATAAGATACAACAACCATGGCTTATGTAACAAAACATATAAAACAAAATGAGTAAGTTAACTCCTGAAACGACAATAATTCTAAGATATTATTAACAAATCAATTTTAAAAGATCATATATGATATCATATTATTATATATGATTCTTGTATAATTTAATAACAACTATTTCACCATTATACAGGAGGTTAACCTACCCCAACCAAGTAAAAGTACAAGGTAAGGGTTTACTTTACAACCTCTTCATTATCCAAGGTTGTTTATACGTAATAATCTACTGGGATCTCTTTATCATCCACATCCATGTTTCTTAAAAATGCATTTCAAAACATTTTTACTATTTGATAGAATATGAGTTAAAGTCATTTATACCCTTTTTGACTTTTATAAGTAGTTTATAAAGGATTCTTTCGGTCATTTTCAAAACAAGGTCCTTTTTAACCTTTTCGACAGAATTAAGGTAAGAATGTTTTTTTAACTTATACGGCGGGTGCGGCTATTTTCCGCCGTTATAAAATCTTCAAAGCTTCCCTTAAAAGCTTATAAGAATATTTTCAAAGAAAATGTTTTATTTTATATGGATCTTATATTATTTCAAAATAAAAGGAGATATTTCTTTAAAAAGAATTTTGATTTCATCTATGTCAACATCCTTTGATGGATTTTAAGATTATTTGAAGTTGATTTATTATGATACAAAACTTCTATATTGTATTGAAGGTTTTATGATATGTTTGACTGTGGATGTGCTATTTTTATACCATTCATAGTTTATGGTGAAAGTATTGACATTTCGTATGCTAGTTTTAATACGAATGTTTATGTTATGTTTAAACCTTTTCATATGGGAATGCATTGGACTTAATATGTGACGGGTGGAGCCCGCTATAGCTCCTCGATGCATCGGTAGGTCTCATGAGACAAACTAGTGTCTTGTCACAAGGCCTTGACAAAATCTTATTTGTAGTCTTGGAACGAGGCCATGGCTATGTGGTTATGATAGTCTGGCATTATGCATTCCAACATTATGAAAGTGGTTATTGATTTTTGCATGTGATTATTCGATTAGTAGAATATCCATGTGAATAATTAAATGGCATTATTTCATTTTATTTATGCCATACCATGTTGAAAGTTCATGTTTAAAAGGCTTTTGTTTTAGTTATACATTGCCTTAAATGTTTATTCTTATTGATGAAAGTTTCCGCTATATTGTTATCCTTACTGGGCATTTGAGCTCACCCCTTTTCTATGTTTTATTTTTCCCAGGAAGTGAAGATGTAAGTTATGAATGACCTGCAGGGATATTATGAGGGGATTATAGTGTGGACTGTGGAAACATTATATTGTTGTAGTAGTTTTTCATTTTATGATGTAATGTAAAACTTATGAATATATCTAGTGTTTCCAAGGCTACTAAACCAATCAGTCTTTCGAGATTTGATCTTTCTTGTGATCATGCCAATGTTATGTAATAATGCACCGACTCTGGGTAACTGGGGTCGGGGCGTTACAGTTGGTATCAGAGGAAGTTTAGTACAAACCTTGGAAGCTAGATTTAGAAAAACTCTGATTAGAGCATGTAGACCTAAGACGAACTTTGAGGATTAGTATAGAAGAACTTCCTAGAATTTTGGTATTGTAGAGATTTTGTGAGTTTTCCAAGAAATGCATGCCAATGTTATTTAATAATGCACCGACTCTGGGTAACTGGGGTCGGGGCGTTACAGTTGGTATCAGAGGAAGTTTAGTACAAACCTTGGAAACTAGATTTAGAAAAACTCTGATTAGAGCATGTAGACCTAAGATGAACTTTGAGGATTAGTATAGAAGAACTTCCTAGAATTTTGGTATTGTAGAGATTTTGTGAGTTTTCCAAGAAATACATCCCTGTCTGGATACGAGCAGGTAGAGGCGGCTCTGGCACAGATGTACCTAGGGGTAAAACCCGAAAACACCGCATTGAGCTAGACTCGAACGGGAACTGGTGCACGACAACGGGCCTTGCTGCACTCTTGGTTACGACACTCCCGGGGGATATGCTTAGGATAACTCTCATTTTCTTTACAAATCATTTTGAAGGGATTATGAGTATATACTTCCTCAATGAAAACATTCTTATGATTATGGATTATATCCATAAATAGTTCAATTTATGTTAAGTGTTTTATAAGTACGGGATTATGTATTTTGATTCATAAATTGATCTAGTTTATGCCATTGTTTAGAAATGGAGCCTAGTGGAAGAAATGGAAACCGTATCAATGCACGCACTCCATGTAGGGATTTCCCTCCTGCTCAAGATAATTATAGTGGGGCTGGTGATGCAACTGGTGCTGATCAGCTAATCACCATACTGGGACAACTTACTCAGGTTATGAATAATAACCTTACCCGTATGGAGCACCCTGATCCGCAGCGTGGAGGATCAATGTTAGATCGATTCATGAGGCAACAACCACCAACATTCAATGGGAATACAAATCCCTTAGTAGCTGAGCAATGGATATTTTCCCTAGAGAAAATATTTCAGGATTTGGGGAGTAGTGAAAGGGAAAAAGTTATCATGGAAGTTTACCGCCTCACTAGAGATGCTGATCAATGGTGGTCACTGATTCAAAATACGAAGGAAGATGATGAAGTATCAAATATGGAATGGAGGGAGTTCAAAGATCTGTTTTTAGAAAAATACTTCCCTCGCGACCATCGAGCAGATCTGGAAAGGCAATTTCTGAGTCTGAGACAAAAGGAGGATGAGAATGTCACAAAGTATGAGGCTAACTTTACAAGGTCAGCGAGGTATGCTGGAGATTATATTCGCAACCCAAGAAGTAAGATTGATCATTTCTTTGATGGGTTAAAACCATTTCTCCGTCGAGCATTAGTCTCACAATCCTTTTCATCGTACGAAGACATTGTCTCATGTGCTATCAAGACCGAAAAGGAATTCTCTAAGTCTTATGACTTTAAAGCAAAGCAAGAGAAGAAGAGACCTGCTGATCAATCTGGGAATGGAAATAAGGGGAATAAGGGAAAGGTTGAATATCCATCTTGTGGTAAATGCGGGAAGAAACATCCTGGTACTTTCTTGAAGGGAATGGGAGTCTGTTACAAGTGTGGTGAAAAAGGCCACCAAGCTCATGATTGCAAGGGGAAGAAGGAAGCTACCAATGTTCAGTGCTACAATTGCAGGGAGATGGGGCATTATGCAAATTCATGTCCTAAGCGTCAGGAGAACATAGCTCATAAAAGGCCAAGGGATCAAGGCCAGGCTTATGCTACCACTACTGCTGAGGTAGAAGCTCCGAAAGACGTGGTGGCAGGTAATTTAATGGTTTCCTCACGTTTAGAAAATGCATTATTTGATTCTGGATCATCGCATTGTTTCATATCTTCCCAGTTTGCTAAGAAAATTAGATATTTCCAATTTGATTTAATAAGGGAGTTGTCAGTTAAAACTCCTAAGGGAAGTATCGTTGCAACAAAGTTTTGTGAATCAGTCCCCATTAGAGCACATAAATTTTCTTTATCTGCTGATTTCATCGTCATACCTATGATTGAGTTTGATATAATCCTCGGTATGGACTGGCTTTCGGACTATGATGCGAAGATTTATTGTAAGAAGAAAGAGGTTACGATTCTTGATGATAATGATAAAGAGCACCTTATTTTTAGAGCAGAATCGTCACCACCTAATTCTTATTTAGATCCACCCTCAATAGCTCAACTAAATTCAATTATTGGGGAGGAAGAGAATGAAATAACTACGGGTGAGTAAAGGAATGTTCAAATAGAGAATGTACCTGTTGTGAAAGAATTTGTAGATGTATTTCCAGAAGATTTACCTGGAAATCCTCCAGAACGAGAAGTTGAGTTTTCCATTGATTTGATTCCTGGATCAAGGCCTATATCGAAGACCCCTTATAGAATGGCCACTGTAGAGTTAGTCGAACTAAAGAAACAACTAGAGGAATTGAGTAATAAGGGATTTATTCGCCCTAGTGTTTCTCCATGGGGAGCCCCTGTTCTTTTTTTTAAAAAGAAAGATGGATCTATGAGGTTATGTATCGACTACAGGGAGATCAATGCTATAACGATAAAGAACAAGTATCCCCTACCTCGTATTGATGATTTATTTGACCAACTGCATGGAGATCAATACTTCTCAAAGATTGACCATCGATCTGGATACCATCAGTTGTGTGTAAAGAAGGAAGACATTCCGAAGACAGCATTTCGAACCAGGTACGGGCATTACGAGTTTACTGTAATGCCGTTTGGATTGACTAATGCACCCTCTGTATTCATGGATCTGATGAATAGAGTTTTCAAGGAGTATCTCGATGAATTTTTGGTGGTATTTATTGATGATATCTTGGTATACTCCAAAACCTACGAAGATCATGAAAATCACTTGCGCATTATCTTGAAGACTCTGAGGAGGCATGAATTATATGGGAAGTTTTGCAAGTGTGAATTCTGGCTTCACGAGATTTCTTTTCTTGGCCATATTGTCTCTAAAGATGGAATCTCTGTTGATCCTTCTAAGACCAAGGCAATCCATGAATGGCTAGCACCTACGAGTATAACTGAGGTACGTAGTTTTATTGGTTTGGCAGGTTATTATTGACGTTTCGTCCAGAATTTTGCCCGATTTGCTAACCCATTAACGAAGCTCAGACGTAAAGGGGTAAAATTTGTTTGGACAAAAGAGTGTGAAGAATGTTTCGAAGAACTGAAGAGAAGATTAGTCAATTCTCCTATATTGACTCTACCATCGGGGAATGATGGGTACGTTATTTATAGTGATGCATCGAAGAAAGGACTTGGCTGTGTCCTTATGCAGAATGATAGAGTTATTGCCTATGCATCACGACAGTTGAAAATTCATGAACAAAACTATCCTACTCATGATCTTGAGTTAGCAGCAGTGATCTTTGCTTTGAAGATATGGAGGCACTACCTCTATGGTGAAAAATGTGAGATTTATACTGATCACAAGAGTTTGAAGTATATTTTCTCACAAAAAGAACTCAACATGAGGCAAAGGAGATGGCTTGAATTACTCAAGGATTGTGATTGTACGATACACTACCACCCAGGGAAGGCAAACAAGGTGGCAGATGCTTTGAGTAGAAAAGACCATGGAGTTTTGAACAATATGAGAATTGAAAGGGATCCAATTTTTATGGTTCTAGTGAAGATGGACATGGGAATAACCAGGGAAGGTGAAACATCAATTCTTTTTCAAATGGTTTCCAAACCATCTTTACTAGAAAGGATTAAGAGTTCTCAGACCGATGATGAAGAATTCCAAAAGAGGATTAAAGCTGTGAATGATGGGAGATTGAGAGACTTTGTGTATGAAGATGGAATTTTGAAATTCGGGAAGAGAGTTTGTGTTCCCAATATACCTGATCTAAAAAGGGAATTGCTGGATGATGCTCATAGTTCCAATTTCTCTATACACCCTGGGAGCACCAAAATGTATAGAGATTTGAAGGAACATTTTTGGTGGGACAACATGAAGAGGGAGATTGCTGATTTTGTATCAAGATGTATGGTTTGTCAATAAGTGAAAGCTGGAAGGCAACAGCCTGGAGGAGTCATGCAACCTCTTCCCATACCGGAGTGGAAATGGGACAATGTTACGATGGACTTTGTCATGGGGCTACCAAAGACTCCTAGAAGGAATGATGCAATATGGGTTATTGTTGATCGTCTTACCAAGACATCACATTTTATTGCTATAAGAGAAGATCTACCCCTGGAACGTCTAGCAAGACTATATATTAATGAAGTTGTGAGACTTCATGGAGAACCCCTATCGATTGTTTCTGATCGTGATCCCCATTTTACTTCAAGATTCTGGAAAAGTCTTCAGAAATCCCTTGATACTGAACTTCATTTGAGCACTGCTTTCCACCCTCAGACAGACGGACAATCAGAACGGACTATTCAGACCTTAGAAGACATGTTGAGATCTTGCTCACTTGACTTTCAGGGTATGTGGGATCAATATTTACCTCTGGTAGAATTTTCCTATAACAATAGCTTCCATTCGAGTATTCAGATGGCACCATATGAAGCGTTATACGGAAAGAGATTTCGTACACCAACCTGTTGGGATGACATTGGTGAAAGAAAACTTGTAGGCCCAGAACTGGTGGAGGAAACGGTGGAAAAGGTGAAAGTAATCCAAAATCACATCAAAGCAGCTCAAAGTAGGCAGAAGAGCTATGCCGATAATCGAAGGAAGGATTTGAAATTTCAAGTCGGTGATCATGTTTTCCTGAAGGTTTCTCCGTGGAAGGGAGTCATACGTTTTGGTAAGAAAGGTAAATTGAGTCCCAGGTACATCGGACCTTTCGAAATTCTAGAACGAATTGGGGTTGTAGCTTACCGATTGGCAATGCCGCCAAGTCTCTCCAAAGTTCACGATGTGTTCCACGTATCTCTATTGAGGAAATACATGCCTGATCCGACGCATGTACTCACCTATGAGGAATTAGAACTGGAACCCGATCTGTCTTATTGCGAAGAGCCTGTCAAGATTCTTGATACAAGAGAACAAGTGCTGAGAAACCGGACGACACGTCTGGTAAAAGTTTTGTGGAGAAACCATAAGATGGAAGAGGCAACGTGGGAACCCGAGGAACTTATGATGAAGAACCACCCGATTTTTTTTATGCAGTAATACCCTAGAAATTGCGAGGACGCAATTATTTGAAGGATGGTAGAATGTAACACCCCAAGCTTCTACGGTACGCTTCTCTTTGAATAATGTGATAGCGTGTGTTGTACGCAACACCGAGTTCTAACACACCATAACTAATCAAACTAGCCGTTATGAATAGTAATACCTACTTTTTGAAATTATATATATTTTATATTTGAAAATGGACTTCATTTTTGGATTCGGAATATTGTATTTAGCCTAAGGTGAAATTTTGGTACATTTCGGATAACTTTCATATTTTGATGAATAGTGAAAATTACTAAGTTTTAATTAAAAACAACTTTTTTAATAAAAATAATTAATAGTGATAAATTATGAATTTGAGTGGGTTTAAAGTATATTTAGAATATATTTTTACCATTTAATATAATGTTGGTTATTGGAAATAATTTTACAAGTAAACCGAACATAAACGAGTGTCAATCTTTTGATAGTTATTATTTCTTAAAAACACGCTTTTTGTTTTGACAGCGGGAATTAATTTTAAATTAATTTCTGCCACTTCTATGTTTTGAATTTAGGAAAATGGATTCAATATTTGGAATCAGGATGTTCAAATTGTGTAAATAGGTAACTTTTATTTTTAGACATTTTGAATAATTACTGCGGTAAATATTTTATTTACCATGGTTAAGGGTAAATCCGGTAAATAAGGGTTAAAAAATAATATTATAATAATACTAAATTACCATAAAACGTGTCTTAACCCTATTGGTTGATACATGGTCGACCATGGGAATCTTTGGGTCTATTTTGGGACCCCATGGATCCACTTGTAAGTGATAATGACACTTTATTTTAATTAAGTTAAAATGAATACAAAAATGACACAAGCATATATCTTTTAGAAACACAATTGTTACATAGGGTTATATATGTTGGAATTTAGATTATAAATATTCATTAGAAAGCTAAAAAGATTTCCTACATAATGATATTTTATTTATAATTTTTAGACATTAAATAATTTATTTTATTTATGACACAATGATGATGCAGTAATTACTATAATAGTGAAAAATTAAAATAATTGATATTATAAATACCCAAATAAATATAATATGAAACTTTTAATGAATTAAACTAATTTTATATGATAATATGATATATTAGGATTGATTTAATTTACTTTTTTCGAAGTAATCAATCTGTTATGAGTTTCACAAAAATCAACTATTGAATAGTGTCAAAATTGACATAAAAGAGTTCTTAAAAAAATATTATATTATTAATTGATATTAAATTCCTAAAAATCTAAGGTTCGGCCAAGAGACATATATAATGATAGTTTCATCATTAATGTACCACTTGCGGGTCCCTTGGATGTATATAGTACGTTTATTAACCATATTATATAAAAATACAAAGAGACATTGTAAAAGTGAAACTAATTAACTTAGAGTTAATACTTAAAGATAAGGTTAATATAAGTACTCAAACCTGTCTAAATTCTATTGGTTGAGTGGTTTTCGACCTATACCCACATTAACCTTTGAATAATAATCTTTGGAGCCTTTGGAAACCTAATATGAATTTATTATAAATTAATATTTCTAACTTTTCCAAAGGTGCCCCTCACCCCTCTTATAAAAGGGCACTCCTCCTTCTCATTTCATCACACCTTCAAAGCCTTTTGGTTCGGCCAAACTCTTCCCAAATACTCTCCCAACATCCCTCACTACAACCTAGATGCTGTAGTTTGATCCGAAAGCCAACCTAAAGATCCCTTTAGATCAAATCAAAAGGAAGAACCCGAAGAAGAGGTAATGATTTCACCACCCTTCTCCAAGTTCATTTCTTCTTCCACTTCTTCTTCCTTTGTTCTTACCATTCTAAAATAATAACTCCAGTATCTCACATATACTGTGATGTTATTATAAATATGGTACAACCATATTCAGTATTCTATCCACCCTTTGAATAACATGTCACCATACGTGCGTACGTACGGACTACCGTCTCCACGTCGTGGTATAATTGTTATTCAATATAATATTATTTGGATGGGTATAATAATGGTGTGTAACTCATGTAAATAATAAATATAACATGTTAATGATTCTTTATATATGATATACCATCCATTTATATATTATTTTAATATCAAAAGAATGATATTGTCGCTCGTGCGTACGTACGGACTACCGTCTCCACGAACGCGATGAGATTTATTCTCCATCGTATCCATTCAAGTATAATTATCATTTGATGATTTAAAAATGATGTTTAAGGACTAGATATCATTCTGGATATGAATAAGATACAACAACCATGGCTTATGTAACAAAACATATAAAAGAAAATGAGTAAGTTAACTCCCGAAACGACGATAATTCTAAGATATTATTAACAAATCAATTTTAAAAGATCATATATGATATCATATTATTATATATGATTCTTGTATAATTTAATAACAACTATTTCACCATTATACAAGAGGTTAACCTACCCCAACCAAGTAAAAGTACAAGGTAAGGGATTACTTTACAACCTCTTCATTATCCAAGGTTGTTTATACGTAATAATCTACTGGGATCTCTTTATCATCCACATCCATGTTTCTTAAAAATGCATTTCAAAACATTTTTACTATTTACTAGAATATGAGTTAAATTCATTTATACCCTTTTTGACTTTTATAAGTGGTTTATAAAGGAATATTTCGGTCGTTTTCAAAACAAGGTCCTTTTTAACCTTTTCGACAGAATTAAGGTAAGAATGTTTTTTTAACTTATACGGCGGGTGCGGCTATTTTCCGCCGTTATAAAATCTTCAAAGCTTCCCTTAAAATCTTATAAGAATATTTTCAAAGAAAATGTTTTATTTTATATGGATCTTATATTATTTCAAAATAAAAGCAGATATTTCTTTAAAAAGAATTTTGATTTCATCTATGTCAACATCCTTTGATGGATTTTAAGATTATTTGAAGTTGATTTATTATGATACAAAACTTCTATATTGTATTGAATGTTTTATGATATGTTTGACTGTGGATGTGCTATTTTTATACCATTCATAGTTTATGGTGAAAGTATTTAAATTTCGTATCCTAGTTTTAATACGAATGTTTATGTTATGTTTAAACCTTTTCATATGGGAATGCATTGGACTTAATATGTGATGGGTGGAGCCCGCTATAGCTCCTCGATGCATCGGTAGGTCTCATTAGACAAACTAGTGTCTTGGCACAAGGCCTTGACAAAATCTTATTTGTAGTCTTGGCACGAGGCCTTGGCTATTTGGTTATGATAGTCTGGCATTATGCATTCCAACATTATGAAAGTGGTTATTGATTTTTGCATGTGATTATTCGATTAGTAGAATATACATGTGAATAATTAAATGGCATTATTTCATTTTATTTATGCCATACCATGTTGAAAGTTCATGTTTAAAAGGCTTTTGTTTTAGTTATACATTGCCTTAAATGTTTATTCTTATTGATGAAAGTTTCCGCTATATTGTTATCCTTACTGGGCATTTGAGCTCACCCCTTTTCTATGTTTTATTTTTCCCAGGAAGTGAAGATGTAAGTTATGAATGACCTGCAGGGGTATTATGAGGGGATTATAGTGTGGACTGTGGAAACATTATGTTATTGTAGTAGTTTTTCATTTTATGATGTAATGTAAAACTTATGAATATATCTAGTGTTTCCAAGGCTACTAAACCAATCGGTCTTTTGAGATTTGATCTTTCTTGTGATCATGCCAATGTTATGTAATAATGCACCGACTCTGGGTAACTGGGGTCGGGGCGTTACAGTTGGTAACAGAGGAAGTTTAGTACAAACCTTGGAAGCTAGATTTAGATAAACTCTGATTAGAGCATGTAGACCTAAGATGGACTTTGAGGATTAGTATAGAAGAACTTCCTAGAATTTTGGTATTGTAGAGATTTTGTGAGTTTTCCAAGCAATACATCCCTGTCTGGATACGAGCAGGTAGAGGCGGCTCTGGCACAGATGTACCTAGTGGTAAAACCCGAAAACACCGCTTTGAGCTAGACTCGAACGGGAACTGGTGCACGACAACGGGCCTTGCTGCACTCTTGGTTACGACACTCCCGGGGGATATGCTTAGGATAACTCTCATTATCTTTACAAATCATTTTGAATGGATTATGAGTATATACTTCCTCAAAGAAAACATTCTTATGATTATGGATTATATCCATAAATAGTTCAATTTATGTTAAGTGTTTTATAAGTATGGGATTATGTATTTTGATTCATAAATTGATCTAGTTTATGCCATTGTTTAGAAATGGCGCCTAGTGGAAGAAATGTAAACCGTATCAATGCATGCACTCCATGTAGGGATTGCCCTCCTGCTCAAGATAAGTATAGTGGGGCTGGTGATGCAACTGGTGCTGATCAGCTAATCACCATACTGGGACAACTTACTCAGGTTATGAATAATAACCTTACCCGTATGGAGCACCCTGATCCGCAGCGTGGAGGATCAATGTTAGATCGATTCATGAGGCAACAACTACCAACATTCAATGGGAATACAAATCCCTTAGTAGCTGAGCAATGGATATTTTCCCTACAGAAAATATTTCAGGATTTGGGGAGCAGTGAAAGGGAAAAAGTTATCATGGCAGTTTACCGCCTCACTGGAGATGCTGATCAATGGTGGTCATTGATTCAAAATACGAAGGAAGATGATGAAGTATCAAATATGGAATGGAGGGAGTTCAAAGATCTGTTTTTAGAAAAATACATCCCTTGCGACCATCGAGCAGATATGCAAAGGCAATTTCTGAGTCTGAGACAAAAGGAGGATGAGAATGTCACAAAGTATGAGGCTAACTTTACAAGGTTAGCGAGGTATGCTGGAGATTATATTCGCAACCCAAGAAGTAAGATTGATCATTTCTTTGATGGGTTAAAACCATTTCTCCGTCGAGCATTAGTCTCACAATCCTTTTCATTGTACGAAGACATTGTCTCATGTGCTATCAAGACCGAAAAGGAATTCTCTAAGTCTTATGACTTTAAAGCAAAGCAAGAGAATAAGAGACCTTCTGATCAATCTGGGAATGAAAAATAAGGGGAAGAAGGGAAAGGTTGAATATCCATCTTGTGGTAAATGCGGGAAGAAACAACCTGGTACTTTCTTGAAGGGAATGAGAGTCTGTTACAAGTGTGGTGAAAAAGTCCACCAAGCTCATGATTGCAAGGGGAAGAAGGAAGCTACCAATGTTCAGTGCTACAATTGCAGGGAGATGGGGCATTATGCAAATGCATGTCCTAAGCGTCAGGAGAAGTTACCTCAGAAAAGGCCAAGGGATCAAGGCCAGGCTTATGCTATCACTACTGCTGAGGTAGAAGCTCCGAAAGGCGTGGTGGCAGGTAATTTAATGGTTTCCTCAAGTTTAGCAAATGCATTATTTGATTCTGGATCATCGCATTGTTTCATATCTTCCCAGTTTGCTAAGAAAATTAGATATTTCCAATTTGATTTAATAAGGGAGTTGTCAGTTAAAACTCCTAAGGAAAGTATCGTTGCAACAAAGTTTTGTGAATCAGTCCCCATTAGAGCACATAAATTTTCTTTATCTGCTGATTTCATCGTCATACCTATGATTGAGTTTGATATAATCCTCAGTATGGACTGGCTTTCGGACTATGATGCGAAGATTTATTGTAAGAAGAAAGAGGTTACGATTCATGATGATAATGATAAGGAGCACCTTATTTTTAGAGCAGAATCGTCACCACCTAATTCTTATTTAGATCCACCCTCAATAGCTCAACTAAATTCAATTATTGGGGAGGAAGAGAATGAAATAACTACGGGTGAGGAAAGGAATGTTCAAATAGAGGATGTACCTGTTGTGAAAGAATTTGTAGAAGTATTTCCAAAAGATTTACCTGGACATCCTCCAGAACGAGAAGTTGAGTTTTCCATTGATTTGATTCCTGGATCAAGGACTATATCGAAGACCCCTTATAGAATGGCCACTGTAGAGTTGGTCGAACTAAAGAAACAACTAGAGGAATTGAGTAATAAGGGATTTATTTGCCCTAGTGTTTCTCCATGGGGAGCCCCTGTTCTTTTTGTTAAAAAGAAAGATGGATCTATGAGGTTATGTATCGACTACAGGGAGATCAATGCTATAACGATAAAGAACAAGTATCCCCTACCGCGTATTGATGATTTATTTGACCAACTGCATGGAGCTCAATACTTTTCAAAGATTGACCTTCGATCTGGATACCATCAGTTGTGTGTGAAGAAGGAAGACATTCCGAAGACAGCATTTCGAACCAGGTACGGGCATTACGAGTTTACTGTAATGCCGTTTGGATTGACTAATGCACCCTCTGTATTCATGGATCTAATGAATAGAGTTTTCAAGGAGTATCTCGATGAATTTTTGGTGGTATTTATTGATTATATCTTGGTATACTCCAAAACCTATGAAGATCATGAAAATCACTTGCGCATTATGTTGAAGACTCTGAGGAGGCATGAATTATATGGGAAGTTTTGCAAGTGTGAATTCTGGCTTCAGAAGATTTATTTTCTTGGACATATTGTCTCTAAAGATGGAATCTCTGTTGATCCTTCTAAGACCAAGGCAATCCAAGAATGGCCAGCACCTACGAGTATAACTGAGGTACGTAGTTTTATTGGTTTGGCAGGTCATTATCGACGTTTCGTCCAGAATTTTGCCCGATTGGCTAACCCATTAACGAAGCTCACACGTAAAGGGGTAAAATTTGTTTGGACAAAAGAGTGTGAAGAATGTTTCGAAGAACTGATGATAATATTAGTCAATGCTCCTATATTGACTCTACCATCAGGGAATGATGGGTTCGTTATTTATAGTGATGCATCGAAGAATGGACTTGGCTGTGTCCTTATGCAGAATGATAGAGTTATTGCCTATGCATCACGACAGTTGAAAATTCATGAACAAAACTATCCTACTCATGATCTCGAGTTAGCAGCAGTGATCTTTGCTTTGAAGATATGGAGGCACTACCTCTATGGTGAAAAATGTGAGATTTATACTGATCACAAGAGTTTGAAGTATATTTTCTCACAAAAAGAACTCAACATGAGGCAAAGGATATGGCTTGAATTACTCAAGGATTATGATTGTACGATACACTACCACCCAGGGAAGGCAAACAAGGTGGCAAATGCTTTGAGTAGAAAAAACCATGGAGTTTTGAACAAAATGAGAATTGAAAGGGATCCAATTTTTATGGATCTAGTGAAGATGGACATGGGAATAACCAGGGAAGGTGAAACATCAATGCTTTTTCAAATGGTTGCCAAACCATCTTTACTAGAAAGGATTAAGAGTTCTCAGACCGATGATGAAGAATTCCAAAAGAAGATTAAAGCTGTGAATGATGAGAGATTGAGAGACTTTGTGTATGAAGATGGAATTTTGAAATTCGGGAAGAGAGTTTGTGTTCCCAATATACCTGATCTAAAAAGGGAATTGCTGGATGATGCTCATAGTTCCAATTTCTCTATACACCCTGGGAGCACCAAAATGTATAGAGATATGAAGGAACATTTTTGGTGGGACAACATGAAGAGGGAGATTGCTGATTTTGTGTCACGATGTATGGTTTGTCAACAAGTGAAATCTGGAAGGCAACAGCCTGGAGGAGTCATGCAACCTCTTCCCATACTGGAGTGGAAATGGGACAATGTTACGATGGACTTTGTCATGGGGCTACCAAAGACTCCTAGAAGGAATGATGCAATATGGGTTATTGTTGATCGTCTTACCAAGACATCACATTTTCTTGCTATAAGAGAAGATCTACCCCTGGAACGTCTAGCAAGACTATATATTAATGAAGTTGTGAGACTTCATGGAGAACCCCTATCGATTGTTTCTGATCGTGATCCCCGTTTTACTTCAAGATTCTGGAAAAGTCTTCAGAAATCCCTGGATACTGAACTTCATTTGAGCACTGCTTACCACCCTCAGACAGACGGACAATCAGAACGGACTATTCAGACCTTAGAAGACATGTTGAGATCTTGCTCACTTGACTTTCAGGGTATGTGGGATCAATATTTACCTCTGGAAGAATTTTCCTATAACAATAGCTTCCATTCGAGTATTCAGATGGCACCATATGAAGCGTTATACGGAAAGAGATGTCGTACACCAACCTGTTGGGATGATGTTGGTGAAAGAAAACTTGTAGGCCCATAACTAGTGGAGGAAACGGTGGAAAAGGTGAAAGTAATCCAAAATCACATCAAAGCTGCTCAAAGTAGGCAGAAGAGCTATGCCGATATTCGAAGGAAGGATTTGGAATTTCAAGTCGGTGATCATGTTTTCCTGAAGGTTTCTCCGTGGAAGGGAGTCATACGTTTTGGTAAGAAAGGTAAATTGAGTCCCAGGTACATCGGACCTTTCTAAATTCTAGAACGAATTGGGGTTGTAGCTTACCGATTGGCAATGCCGCCAAGTCTCTCCAAAGTTCACGATGTGTTCCACGTATCTCTATTGAGGAAATACATGCCTGATCCGACGCATGTACTCACCTATGAGGAATTAGAACTGGAAACCGATCTGTCTTATTGCGAAGAGCCTTTCAAGATTCTTGATACGAGAGAACAAGTGCTGAGAAACCGGACGACACGTCTGGTAAAAGTTTTGTGGAGAAAACCATAAGATGGAAGAGGCAACGTGGGAACCCGAGGAACTTATGATGAAGAACCACCCGAGTCTTTTTATGCAGTAATACCCTAGAAATTGCGAGGACGCAATTATTTGAAAGAGGGGAGAATGTAACACCCCAAGCTTCTATGGTACGCTTCTCTTTGAATAATGTGATAGCGTGTGTTGTACGCAACACCGAGTTCTAACACACCATAACTAATCAAACTAGCCGTTATGAATAGTAATACCTACTTTTTGAAATTATATATATTTTATATTTGAAAATGGACATCATTTTTGGCTTCGGAATATCGAATTTAGCCTAAGGTGAAATTTTGGTACATTTCGGATAACTTTCATATTTTGATGAATAGTGAAAATTACTAAGTTTTAATTAAAAACAACTTTTTTAATCAAAATAATTAATAGTGATAAATTATGAATTTGAGTGGTTTTAAAGTATATTTAGAATATATTTTTACCATTTAATATAATTTTGGTCATTGGAATTAATTTTACAATTAAACCGAACATAAACGAGTGTCAATCTTTTGATAGTTATTATCTCTTAAAAACACGCTTTTTGTTTTGACAGCGGGAATTAATTTTAAATTAATTTCTGCCACTTCTATGTTTTGAATTTAGGAAAATGGATTCCATATTTGGAATCAGGATGTTCAAATTGTGTAAATAGGTAACTTTTATTTTTAGACATTTTGAATAATTACTGCAGTAAATATTTTATTTATCATGGTTAAGGGTAATCCGGTAAATAAGGGTTACAAAATAATATTATAATAATACTAAATTACCCTAAAACGTGTCCTAACCCTATTGGTTTATACATGGTCGACCATGGGAATCTTTGGGTCTATTTTGGGACCCCATGGATCCACTTGTAAGTGATAATGACACTTTATTTTAATTAAGTTAAAATGAATACAAAAATGACACAAACATATATCTTTTAGAAACACAATGGTTACATAGGGTTATATATGTTGGATATTAGATTATAAATATTCATTAGAAAGATAAAACGATTTCCTACATAATTATAGTTTATTTATAATTTTTAGACATTAAATAATTTATTTTATTTATGACACAATGATGATGCAGTAATTACTATAATAGTGAAAAATTAAAATAATTGATATTATAAATACCAAAATAAATATAATATGAAACTTTTAATGAATTAAACTAATTTTCTAGGATAATATGATATATTAGGATTGATTTAATTGACTTTTTTCGAAGTAATAAATCTGTTATGAGTTTCACAAAAATCAACTATTGAATAGTGTCAAAATTGACATAAAAGAGTTCTTAAACAAATATTGTATTATTAATTGATATTAAATTCCTAAAAATCTAAGGTTCGGCCAAGAGACTTATATCATGATAGGTTCATCATTAATGTACCACTTGGGGGTCCCTTGGATTTATATAGTATGTTTATTAACCATATTATATAAAAATACAAAGAGACATTGTAAAAGTGAAACTAATTAACTTAGAGTTAATACTTAAAGATAAGGTTAATATAAGTACCCAAACCTGTCTAAATTCTATTGGTTGAGTGGTTTTCGACCTATCCCCACCTTAACCTTTGAATAGTCAACTTTGGATCCTTTAGAAACCGAATATTAATTTATTATAAATTAATATTTCTAACTTTTCCAAAGGTGCCCCTCACCCCTCTTATAAAAGGGGACTCCTCCTTCTCATTTCTTCACACCTTCAAAGCCTTTTTGTTCTGCCAAACTCTGCCCAAATACTCTCCCAACATCCCTCACTACAACCTAGAGGCCTTAGTTTGATCCGAAAGCCAACCTAAGGAGCCCGTTTGATCAAATCAAAAGGAAGAACCCGAAGAAGAGGTAATGATTTCACCACCCTTCTCCAAGTTCATTTCTTCTTCCACTTCTTCTTCCTTTGTTCTTACCATTCTAAAATAATAACTCCAGTATCTCACATATACTGTGATGTTATTATAAATATGGTACAACCATATTCAGTATTCTATCCACCCTTTGAATAACATGTCACCATACGTGCGTACGTACGGACTACCGTCTCCACGTCGTGGTGTAATTGTTATTCAATATAATATTATTTGGATGGGTATAATAATGATGTGTAACTCATGTAAATAATAAATATAACATGTTAATGATTCTGTATATATGATATACCATCCATTTATATATTATTTTAATATCAAAAGAATTATATTGTCGCTCGTGCGTACGTACAGACTACCGTCTCCACGAACGCGATGAGATTAATTCTCCATCGTATCCATTCAAGTATAATTATCATTTGATGATATAAAAATGCTGTTTAAGGACTAGATATCATTCTGGATATGAATAAGATACAACAACCATGGCTTATGTAACAAAACATATAAAAGAAAATGAGTAAGTTAACTCCCGAAACGACGATAATTCTAAGATATTATTAACAAATCAATGTTAAAAGATCATATATGATATCATATTATTATATATGATTCTTGTATAATTTAATAACAACTATTTCACCATTATAAAGGAGGTTAACCTACCCCAACCAAGGAAAAGTACAAGGTAAGGGTTTACTTTACAACCTCTTCATTATCCAAGGTTGTTTATACGTAATAATCTACTGGGATCTCTTTATCATCCACATCCATGTTTCTTAAAAATGCATTTCAAATCATTTTTACTATTTACTAGAATATGAGTTAAATTCATTTATACCCTTTTTGACTTTTATAAGTGGTTTATAAAGGAATCTTTCGGTTGTTTTCAAAACAAGGTCCTTTTTAACCTTTTCGACAGAATTAAGGTAAGAATGTTTTTTTTAACTTATACGGCGGGTGCGGCTATTTTCCGCCGTTATAAAATCTTCAAAGCTTCCCTTACAAGCTTATAAGAATATTTTCAAAGAAAATGTTTTATTTTATATGGATCTTATATTATTTCAAAATAAAAGGAGATATTTCTTTAAAAAAAAATTGATTTCATCTATGTCAACATCCTTTGATGGATTTTAAGATTATTTGAAGTTGATTTATTATGATACAAAACTTCTATATTGTATTGAAGGTTTTGTGATATGTTTGACTGTGGATGTGCTATTTTTATACCATTCATAGTTTATGGTGAAAGTATTGACATTTCGTATGCTAGTTTTAATACGAATGTTTATGTTATGTTTAAACCTTTTCATATAGGAATGCATTGGACTTAATATGTGACGGGTGGAGCCCGCTATAGCTCCTCGATGCATCGGTAGGTCTCATGAGACAAACTAGTGTCATGGCACAAGGCCTTGACAAAATCTTATTTTAGTCTTGGCACGAGGCCTTGGCTATGTGGTTATGATAGTCTGGCATTATGCATTCCAACATTATGAAAGTGGTTATTGATTTTTGCATGTGATTATTCGATTAGTAGAATATCCATGTGAATAATTAAATGGCATTATTTCATTTTATTTATGCCATACCATGTTGAAAGTTCATGTTTCAAAGGCTTTTGTTTTAGATATACATTTCCTTAAATGTTTATTCTTATTGATGAAAGATTCCGCTATATTGTTATCCTTACTGGGCATTTGAGCTCACCCCTTTTCTATGTTTTATTTTTCCCAGGAAGTGAAGATGTATGTTATGAATGACCTGCAGGGATATTATGAGGGGATTATAGTGTGGACTGTGGAAACATTATGTTGTTGTAGTAGTTTTTCATTGTATGATGTAATGTAAAACTTATGAATATATCTAGTGTTTCCGAGGATACTAAACCAATCGGTCTTTCGAGATTTGATCTTTCTTGTGATCATGCTGATGTTATGTAATAATGCACCGACTCTGGGTAACTGGGGTCGGGGCGTTACAAAAGGGGCCATGCTATAAAAGATAAATGTTAATGTCATCTCACGTAAAAATTGTACAAACTATACTAAAAATATATTAAATTAAAAATTAGAAAACATCAAAAATGAACCATTATACTATATAACTATTATTTCTTGATTATAATTATATACCATTGTTTTGATATTATCCCAAGAGACCTCAAAAAATGTATCCCCAATAAATCATAGCTCCCTGTATTTCATTGTGTAGCCTAAATCTACCCGCGAACCATTTAAAAAACATATCTACCAACATTTAAATATAGTTTATTTCAATTATATAAATTCAATAACATTATGTTATTAAAATATTTTTCTTAACTCCCTTCATTATAGCTCCATGCCTCCTCTCAGTAACCATGACACAGAAATCCAATGGAATGATACAGAAGGATCACACACCATAACCGAAATAACTCTCAAATATTTCCCTCACGGTAATATTAATAAAAATAAATAATATGATAAGGAATATAGTTTTTTCTTATCTATAACCACATGAGAATACTCTTAAGAATATTTAACTCTCCATATCATAATGAATCTTTACAACATATCTATGCATCATAAAACATGTAATAATGAGAATGTCCCCAATACTTATTTTCTCATTTCTACCATTTGTTCTATTGCAAATATGAAGGTCACAAAATAATGGAATATATTTCATGTTATTAAAATTATCTCATATTTCTTGGATCTCCATGGGTATCTCCTCGAATGTCATGATTTCATTAATTTAAATAATACCCTAATCAATGATGTTGGAATAACTGTAAATATAATTTCGAATCTGTAATAGATGAAGGCTATCATGAAATAATCGAATTTATTGGTGAAGTGATATCAGATATTTAATAGATTTTACTCTTTCCAAATACATGAATGACCCAAAAACTGTAGATAAATCACACTCAGACATCAAAACCATCACTTCACAAGATAAGGAGAAACATTAAATAACCCATGTTCTTTGTCATAATAATAAAAAGTTATCGTAATTTTCGTTTAAGTGGTCATATGGTTTTTAGGTTTCACATTAATATTCTCATGAATTTCCTACACAATTTCATTCTTACACTACACTTGTTCTAGCCATATATTTTCTAATTGTATGACTATTTTACAATAAATAATGATATTGGAATGGTTAGACTTATGAGGATTCAAACATTACTATAAATATGGTCGTGTTAAAACTATTTATATATGATAACTAATAAAAATCTAGGATCCTTCATAAAAAACCTCCAAATTATATGACAACAGCAGAAAATATGTATTCATTTTTATGTATGGTATGCTTCTTCTGACCATCTATCTATATATTAAAATTATTGTATAGTAAAATCTATGATATAAACAAATGATGAAGGCATATACACACCCGTTATTTGAATTGATTATTGTCATCGGTTATGATCATCCCCACGAATCCATGAAATCTCACCACCACATCTAAATTGTACCACGAAAAAATATCCACCCAACCATACTACTAGGTTTTTATGAATTGATTCAATTTCAAAAAATGTTCTACTATTAATCATATAAAATATAAAACTAATATATTAAAAGATAATTCTGAAATAATTTCAATAAAAATGTCCACTCATTTCAATATTTTAACATCCAATTTGAAGAGAAACCATCTAGGAACATTCGGTTAAACATTACCCTCCCTAAAAACCAATGATTAAGACAAAAACAATTCAACATAACAACTCATCATATGTAAAAAAAGTGAAATATAATACAATGGTAAGTATTTATAAACCCTGGTTATTCATAAAATGGAATATTTTCGGACTTATTGAGAAATAATACAGAGAACAATTATGGAATGAAAATCCACTTCTATACCAACTCCCTATGTTTATCATACATTCAATTTCCATAGGGAGAATCCCAAAATTAAAATTATTCATTCCAGACCACTAACTGGTAATACCCAAACTAAGGTACACCCACATTATATATAAAATTGAATAAAATCATTATCAAAAATAGGTATCATCTTCCACAATCAACTCAAATGTCATGAGGCATCACAGATTCTTCATCCATCACCCTTTGATAATCTCCAAACACAATCATGACATCACTAAAGGATATCCTTGTTAGTTAATATGCTACAACATCACTATATCTTGTATTATTGGACAACTCAATTTCATATTCATTCATGAAACCAATCCACCATCAATGTTTCCTAATTATGATATTATGGAATAGTACATACCATATGATATTGCGACTGATGAACATCAAAATGTTTTCAACGAAGGGAATGTATGCCAAAAAATAATATCTATGATAAAAATAGTTAAATCAAAAAAAATGAGTGTAATTTTTTCAATAATGGTGATGTAGCTTCATAAAAACATAATAATATACTATAATAAACTTCATCAATACATATACTAATATATTCCATTTATTTTCACAATAGATATCCAACATGAAATTATATTCTTGAAAATGAAGAACAGCATAACTAAATATAATATCCTTTACAATCCAGAATATAGATTGAGACAAGTCTGTCCATAATACATTCTAATCCATTATTATCAAATATATCGGATTATTTATAATATGAGATCTGATGAATACAAAATAAACATACATTGACTAAAAATATGAGGAAAATATATTCCTCTATAAGATTCATCAGGGAGAATCAGGAAAGTGACTATTCTGATCATCAACATATCACTGAATAAATTATGATGAGATATAGAATAAGACAATAATATAATATAAATATCCATAAAATGTAAAATTTAATTTATCAATAATGGATTCTGGTAGTGAAGATCTCCTAAAATAGCCCAAATATTCTCTAAATTCCATTATATAGATGAATTGTATGCAGGAATTCCATTCATAAAAAACACCACAAATCAATCATGAAATAACTGGAAAACAATATTCATTAGTCCTATCAAAAAATATGGAATTTTATACAAACAAAATATAATTTTAAATGAAATAAAAATTAAAATACTAATTTCCAAAATCATCCTTCGGGATATCATCATCCTCCCCCTACTTCTTATGATATCTCTAACATTGATAAATAAATGTTGACTAAATACAACCCTTTATATGATTTAATAAATCATATAATTATGGAATATTTTATGGAATACACATTTACAATTTTATAATGTGACGAAATCTGATATATATATATATATATATATATATATATATATATGAAAGCATTGAATTTATCTATGATCCATACAAGAGAATCACATGGTGAAATGATTTTCAAAGTAAAATATCATGTAAATTGGTCATCATCCGCTATCTATAAATAATACTTCTATGAAGTCCCCATACTATATATAGACATTTAGATTAAATAATGATATTTTTATTAATACATACAAATAAATATCTCTAATCGAGGGAGTAATTTCATAAATACAATAATAATTTCATCAGGGAACTCATTCAAATCCTTTAGAATCAAATTTTTTTAATATGTAATAAAAACATCATAAATAAAACCATCATGGTAGAGAAGAATATGAAAATCCACTATAACATCCTATGGAAACAAAACACCAAAATATATGGAATACTCTATGTCAGCATCATTGAACATGATCATTAATCTCAAGAAATCAATAATAATATGATTTAAAATTTGGTTTTTCATATATATGATGATGAAAAAAAATATAAAAACATTTTAACTATTCATTAGATCATTTTGGACCTATGGATATTTTACATCCTCAATGAATATCCAGAAAATTATTTGTTCCTTAACCTTTTATTGGAAATTATAATGGAACAATATTCTTATCCACCTCATATTAAATATACAAGTTTACAGTTTGTTAAATTAATGATTTCATAGCTCCCAATCATATTATTCATAAATATAAGATGAAATAAATAAAATTTACACCCAACATGTACAACTCACATGCTTAAAAAAATATATCCAAAATGAATCCGACTAAAACCTTTATTATAATATTTTTAACCCTAATAAATTCCACCGCTTTTTTCATGCTATACTCTTTGGGGATGAAGATAATAATAGGCCAATAATCTACCCAACTCATCCCCCATTACTAGAATGATTTGTAGATAGTGCCTTAGTAATTACTATTGTGATGAGAAAATTGAATGTGAAAACTATCCTCACAGTATTAGAATTTAATGGTAAATTACTCCTAGTACTAATTATAATATAATCCAAATAAAAAACATATAATCTTTTATTTTATGTTTGTGAAAAAACACATAGCTGAAATGAGAAGTAGAATGGTGAGGCTTACACCCATAATTCTGATAACCTTTATTCCTATGAAAAACGTAACCCTTAATCATACATTTTCTATAGGTATATTTGTGATGAATCCCCTATCATGATGATATATTTCTAGATTAAACCACTACATAGCCTCCTATCTTGATAACAAAACAAAATATTTTTCTATCTTAAAAAGGTGATGTAGTGCTAGATTTCAGAATATAAAAACCCATTTAAAATATAGCTAAATGGTTTTGTTATAACGATATAATTAATAGTTATTCAAGAGAATATTGTTAAAATATATACTAAAATATTGTATCAAATATATCCACTTAAAAAAGGTAATCATATCCCAATTCCATACAGTCATTATGATCCATCATGGAAACTCCACTCAAATTGATCTTTGAGTAGATCAAATGAAACATTTAACTTTATGAAATCCATGTTGAATAAAAACAATAATGTTATGCGACCTATATAGAATCATTATTTCCCAAGATTCCTATAACTCCTTGCACCCATAGATCCAAATATATGATATATCCAACACAATTAACTAATATTCTATGAGTGAATATAAAATAGATCCCTCAAACATCTTTATACTATGGTTCAAGCCTATTAATGATTCATCCCCCATGTTTATATTTCATTAAACACTAAACAATGTTGATCTACCAACATGTCATATTAAAAATTTATAGTTGAAATATGATGTGGATGCCACCTAAATGACATACCATTAAAATAATAAATTTTTAGGGGTTCATTAAACAAGAATATAAGTTTCTTATGTCTACATAATTATTTTCACAATCTAGCCTTAGTACCCTGGTATCCAAGAAACCAAGATGGTGTTGACATAGCTCAAATGGAATATCTAATCCAAATGCATTTTCAACTAGTACCTATAAATATAAAATATGAATTTGGGAATGAATTTTACACAAAATAAACATAATAATGTTAATGAATTAGGCTAGATTCAAATGAAACTCCACGGGGAGAAGTGTATCAGAAGGGAAACCGGTAATCAATCCCAATGTACTACAATAATGTACCTAAAAACATGAAAGAACAACCCAATATCCACTGTAATGTACTCTATAAGACCAAGTATATAAATATAGAACCATGTCAAAGAGATTATATTCCCCTACTATAACCTAGAATGATATAATCTTCAAACACATGAAAAAACTTTTATGGTTTTAGCTAAAATCTCAGTACTGTTTCGACAGGGATTATATAAATGGATTCCTTATTTAATTAAGAAACCAACATTCAATATTTTAAAAAAATATATTTTGAATTTCAATGGAATATTTAAAAAAATCATTCTCTATAATTAAATTATAATAACACATTAAACAAATAGCCTAGTTGACATTTTATATAAATAAGTTTTTTTTAAATTGACAACGAATGAAAAAAAAATTACAATAACCAATGGAAAGTATTTTAAACATAAGAAAGAGAGAAACATAGTCATATTCCAAAAGGAACAATAGTTCCATGAATTGGGATTTTACACGCTCATAGGTGAATTACCACAATATGTGTATAATGATATCCCTTTGAGACATTTTAAGAGGAAATCATAACCAACATGTTGGGTATGTGACATGATACAATATATTTTACTTGCGAATAATCAAATTAGTTTTATCACAATGACACTCTAATTACTTAATATATCATGTTCTCTAATACAATAAAAGATGATAAATTATTTTTAAATCTTCATGAAATAAAATTCATCATATTTCACATTAAAAATATATTAATTCTCTATTTAAATACCTATAAATGTGTTTTTTTACCAAATAATTTATTTTTCCATGAAAAAACACAAAGATTCCATCAAAACCATTTAATGAATATTTTCTTCAAATACCAATTTTAAAAAAATCACCTAAATTAATTAATAAATTTAAATACAAAAAATTAAATTCCAAAATATTCCATCAAGTCACACACAATACAACTCCATGTAATTGAAGTTTTTTTAAAATATTTCTTATATTCTGTAGAAATCAAATCCAAATACAGTGATTCAATAGATTATTGTTTTTAATTGAATCAATAGAAATAAATTTCATGAAATTGAATAGAAATAGAAAAAAAATAATTTCATTTAATTTATATTAAATCTTATTTTCTAATAAAATTTAAACACCTAAATATGAATCACAAGGGGAAGAAATGCTTACCCCTTTCATGGAAAAACTATGAACAATAATAATATATAATTTACAATAATCTATCCTAATATTCATGATCAATAAAATTGGGTATTAGATCCTATAACCAACATGGATATTTATTAAAACATTGAGAGGAAAAGATATATATCTAAAAGAAGAGAATGATAATATAAAATAAATAGGGATAAGATGAAATGACACTCACCCATCATGGATTCACATTTTCTAAGGTGTAGAGAGGCCCAAACATGGACTTGGGAGCTCACCACGAATAAGGACTCATTTTTGAGATGTACAAGACAGTTGAGAACACTAAATATCTATTTCAGGTGTTTTAAAAAATTACCTTTTAAAAAAACTATACGATTGGTTTGTTGAGAAGATCCATATTGTTTTGAAAAACCAGAAATCCCAATAATGAAACCCTTTTAATGGGTTTCACGGATTCTCTTATGTGGGAGAATGGATTGTCAAACTATGTACCAATCAGGAAAAAACTAACTTACTCAGCTTTCAGTGTATTTCCTAGTATGACTCAGAGATTAGGGAAATAATGAACCAAACATCAACATCCCAAAAACATTACACATTCAAATGTTATCACCTAAAACTACTCCCAAAAAAAAACGTACAAAAAAATTAAAAAAATTGGGGTTTAAGAATACCAAAAAAATTAAATATGATGTTACAACCTCTCCACCATATAAAATATTTGTTCTTTTATGGCTTACGTGGAATCTTCCATGTCAAAAATAAGGGGTCACTGCTCTTTTATCAGTGCCCCCTCTCCGATGTCTCGTTAGAATCACAATCTTGCTTCCAAAGAACTCAATCTAATGTTATCATCCTCCCAAAAATCACCATTGTTTTAGAATAAATTATCTGAATTGTAGTTATGTCATGGATAAATTAGGTTCATCCACAATATCCCTCAATATAAAAAATGAAAAAAATAAGATGTCACAACCCATCCCAAGGGGCCCGTATCGTGACTACACCAAGCAAGCCTTCCATAGGCCTGGGGATGTCGACTAGCACCAAAGGTGCGGTTCCCTAAAAATTGCGAAGAAATTGCCTTTATAAAATGTAACACACACTACCAGAGTACAAGAAGAAGAAAACAATAAGAAAAACTATACAATAAGACTGCTAGCAGTACAAACGGGCTGGAAATACAATCCCAACAAAAATATACAACTACAACTGAAGAAAGTTCAACTGAAAATGACAAACAGCTGAATGGTGGAAGCAGCTCCTGGATCGTCCTCTAGGATTATCCTCCGGGTTCCTACCAGAAGGGTAGGTACAAATGTCATCTTTGGCACTCAGTGTCTAACGTTTTGCTCTGTGTGCCATTATTCTGAGTGTCCACCTCTGGGTACCGTCCAGTCCTGGTACTCTCAGCCATCGTCTGTGCTGTTTGTCGTCTTTATCCAATACAACGAGGTGTGGGAATAGCCTATGCAGGGGTGAGTATAATGATACTCAGTAGGGACCCCGAGACACTTAAGGTCTCACAAAATGCTACAAAGATTAACCACAAAGTATGATTTCAACAGATACCCATTAATTTGGTATATTCCCATACATATACCTATGTTATCATGTAACCATCTCAATAATGAGGAAAACACAAAGATCATTGAATCATATCAAACTAGGAATTATGTTAAAGATATCGAAATCACGGCTTCTGGAGAACTACTTCTCTGTCAAGATTAGTGGTCCTGTCACGACTTCTAGGTGAAACTCACTAACCATAGACTGTTGAGGTACTCCTCTTGTCAAATACCACAGGTTTGCCTCCTCACACAGTAGCGCTCCCTACCATGGTTCTGCCGCCTCACTTAATAGTGCTCCCCTAAATTTCCTACATAGGTACTCCTCCTGTAGAGTACCATGGGTATGTTGCCTCACATAGTATCACTCCTCCACCATGGGTCTGCCACCTCACATAATAGTGCACCCAAATGGGCTAGTCAAGTCACTCCGAATCAAATCAAACAAGCAGTCATCAGGTCTAATCCAACTACTAGGTCTGTATAGTCTGTACGCTCGTCTCTAGGAGGATCCTCTCCACGAGCTATAGGTTTTTAATCCAAGTGTCTCTAAGTTTCACATAGAAGTATCACAAAGGACCACCTTGTCATAGGGGTCTCAATGCAATAGACGTTACGTTCATTGGATGATTGTTCTGTGAGTTATTGGTTTTTCCGTTCCAGAGGCTCGGTTGGAATTTAAGCTAAAACCAACCCAACCATACTTCAATATAATCCAAATTCCATGTTTAGTATTCCCACAATACCATCTCTACCAAATTAAATCAAATTAATTGACTTCGAATCAATTGAACGTCCAGTTCTTAAGTTATAATTGTTTATGCTGCGAGGGCCCAGTTGGTTTTGGATTCGAACCAACCCGGTCATACCCAAAATTCTCTAAAAGGTTGAGTGTAATATACCTAAGCGACCGTCTCGATCCGTGGAATACTACACAACTGATAGTGCATCGATCATAGGTCTGAAACTCAAGTAATGGGCAATTAATTGAAAAAGGACCCAAAAGGGGGGTCTGGGCCCGATCCCACCCTGCCCCACCCACCCTGGGTCATCCCGAACCGGGTCGACCCAACCCGAGTCTAGGTCTGTCCCGGTAGGGCATGGCCCCCACGGTCTTCATAACGACATCGACAGGCTGGTACCTCCTACCCTTCCCGGATCCCGCAAGGTGCGGGATCCACTCCAGCTCCACCACGACGGTCTTCTACCGGCGGCGCACTGGGGCGCCGCTGCCTCCGGTCCCCGGTGCCACCGTGCCAGCGACCCGCACCATCGCGCCGGCGACCCACACCACCGCAACCTTATGCGGGCCCCCCCTGAGTCATTTTGGTTGTCCTTTTTATCTCTCATCTGCGCCCACAGCATTCTTGGGTCCCTCTCTACACTGCGATGACCTCAAATCAACGTTTCCCTTCCATTCATCTATCACCAAACATTCCCCGCATCACGAACAAGTTTGCAGTGGGTATGGACTTGTTCATTTTCCCGTACCCACAATGTTAGTGGTTCAAAAAATCACCATAGAAATAAATTCCCTTGATCAAGGGTATAAATCACATATATAAATTTATACAATATTCCACTACATCAAAAAGACATCACACATCGTCAAACCGCAGAAGACGAACGTCGTGGTGGTCGATCATCACAAAAGAACGGTGTCGATTCTATTGACGTAAGAGTGTGACCGAAGAAGAAACCTCATTGGTGACTTCTCATTGTTCATCTGTGATATTCTTCGTCGAGAAAAAAATGGTGTTCTTATATCACTCCAGACTTTTCTCCCAGCTCCTCCAACACAACGTGTGCCAAATAAAAATAATATCTTAAGCTATTATTTTATTCTCCACATGAATCTTCAAAATTAAAATAGTTTAATTAAATAATGAATTGTGGATAAATTAATTAAATAATGTGTGTTGGATAAATAAATGTATGGAGGCGGGGAGTTAGAATTAATGTGGAGAGATGTCAAAATAAAATAAGGGGAGTGTTAATGGGGTTAAGGGGATTTATGGGGAGATTAAAGGTTTAGGGAACACGTGGGACCCAACTCACAAATATCCTCTCATTGGAGGTTATGTGGGTGTGGGCTCCACCTCTTAATACCGTTGGGATGAAAAAATAGCACCCTTAAATAAAATAATGTATTACAAATTTTTTATTTTAATCTAAATCTGCAAAAAATCACTCTCAATCCACATAAAACATAACTGTGTTAAAGGACCCCTTAGGTGAATATCAGCACTGCGAGTTCATCGGTGTCTTCAGATTTCAATTCCGAGCACCGATTCAAAATATATAGAAACCTGCACATATGATTACTGAACGTACCCGAGCAAAACTTCAAAAATTGATTCCAGGCACACCGGGCCTCAGAATCAGGCACTGTTAGAATATGCAGACTCATAAAATTCCATTTAATTTAAGAAAAAAAACTTCATTAAAACTTATGGGTATTTACATTAGACAGTTATATCTGTAATTGAATAAAATGGGTCATGTTACATATCAATTTAAACATTGTTGTAAGTGAAAATTGGATGTTAATATTTCCAAAGGCAACAATGATCCAAATGTGGTGAAACATTCAATAACACCTAGTAAACAATATAAAATTCCAATATATTATTGATGATTAAGATAAGAAAAAAATAAAAATATATTTCCACAACATTCTTTTCCAAAACAACTAAATAGTTGGTGATTTCTATTGAATCAACTTTGGTCCAACCAAGAAACATTCCCCATTAACTAAACAGCACACAAGAGATCTACATGTATGACAATACAATGCCTCAAAATAATCCTATAAGATCATAGACCAGTATCTTTATATAATAGGGTACTCAACCAACCAAAAATATTATCAAATTATACTACTAAATTCACAGACACAAGCATGTAGCATATCCATATTATGTTTTATAGATCATTGTGTTTTTCCATCTGATGGTGGATGGTATGACATACACAAACTAACCTAGGTCCCCGTGCCTCTAGAAAGAATCACCAAAAGATCGAATTAAACTAGGGATGGATATAATATTCTATAGATGATTCAACTATATTAAAATGAACAATTTTCTTAAAATATATATTTCCCAAATCATCAATTTTTGTATGTTTCACGAATGGGTATAAACTGAGGCAATTTCATTAACCTATTGATTGAAACCTGTATCTCATTATTCATTATGTATCTATGTGATAATATAATGGAATAGTCCATATAGATGTCATCCCACTTCATTGATGGCACTGGATGTAGATAAAGAACACCCAATGGATTTTAGTGATCATGGTTGACCAGTTGGAACATATATCAGTGAGAGAAAATTCAGAAATGCCCCATATCACACTCGATCTGCTGGTTTTAAAATACATGTCAAATAACATATTCTGGTTTCTTGGATTCCCAACACATGGGGAATTACAGAAATCCACCCTCATCTATTTCCATAACACTAATAACTCCTTAAAGACAACTGTTAAATGGTATCCTTAACATTAAATGATTCTATAATACTATAAAAATAATAATCAAGAAATTGTTCATGAAGATTCATCTCGACAGAGAATATTTCAACTGAACAGTGTCAATGAAAACTTTATCTCCAATCTCCCAAAATATAATATGCAACTTTTCAAAAAGATCCATCACATTCTATTCATCCAATGATTCATTAATGGCTTGGGATAATTGGTTCCTCCTAAAATAATATTCCATAAAATTCCATTTCTTTGAGGTATAGATGATGTCGAAATCAAATACCCATAGGTATTCCATCAAATTCTTCTAGTGGAGATTCTAATATTTTTTCAATAATATGTCACTTATTAATTTTTCAACTAAAAACATGGTAATCCTTTCTTAATAAATGTAATTCAACTGAAGGTTATGTTTTTAAATAATAGGTGTGAGTTTATGGTCATGGGTTGGATAGTTATTCTCATGTGGACTATACTGAAGAGATCTATAAGTAATAAAATGATCACTTTACAGAAGAACACAACCAAAACCAAGACCTAATGAATAAAATAAGGCCACATTGCCTTGTGCGGCTTCTAGAAGATTTAACACAAACGATGTAGAAAAAATAATTTTTAGAAAAAAATGAACTCTAAAATTTTTCAACTTAATCAGACATTCTTACCTTATGAGGTAGAGGAGTAATTATTGAATCCAAAATTGATAAGTAATTTACCAACCAGTGATAATAGCTAGTTATGCTAATGAGGCTCCAAATATTGAATACATTTCATAGATTATCACAAGGAAGAAAATTACTCCCCTACTCATGATTAATTGATATACCATGTTCGGACATTACTGATACTGTGAACTTCACTTATCGAATTTACAAATCACATTCTAAATCATATAATAAACTCTGTGATTTCTCAAATATTTTATAACTACTATCAGATAATGCATATGATTCTCCCCAGACATACAGTAACCCACGATTTCATCCATATTGATCACCATGAAGGTATCAAAATAATCATATAAAATCATGTTCATCAAATCTATAAATATTGTAGGAGAATTAGTTAAACTGAATTTTATGTAAACGTATTCACAACTATTATAATTACTATATATTCTAGTTTTCTATATGTTAGTTTATTTTATCATGTACTGATGGAATCCAGGTAAAAATATCATTCTTATAGAACCACTACACCACATTTGATTGGTCAAATAGATCATCCATATGTGGAAATGGATACTATATCATTAACCTACCTTGATTTTGTTTTCAATAATCCACACAAAATAGAATTGAGCCATTGGATTTCATAGAAAAGAGAAACTACACCTCCAAATGTGACACACATTGGCATATACATACTTTCTTATGAATATCATCCAACAATGTGATTGTTTATTTCAATTATGTTGGTTCCAAATGATAAGATAATGTAACCACTAGTTGATAACCATACACAAAGTCGATAGAAAACTCAACATTCTTTACTGCTATCATCAGAGAATGTGGGTTTTTGATAGTCCGTACATTAGAGTAGTGACCCATTAGATTTCATGGGAATGAGAAACGACACATCCCAAGGAGACACACATGGTATTATAAAAACATTCTAAACAATATCATCCAATTGGTTCATTAGTATTTTAAATTATGTTGGTTCCATGTGATAATATGAGTAGACACTAGTGGAGCACCATGCACTAAATTAATAGATAGTCTATATTTCTTACTGGTGTCATGATAGAAAAGTCATAAGGGGTGACATCCGGAAATTTTTTAACAAATCGACGGAGATTACATTCTGATGAGTCTATCAATCAATAAAAAGTATGCAAAAATATCAATTTCACCATCAATGGATAATAATAAATTGATCCACTCAACCATGGGTCTCATTACCCTTGAATGATTTGGTAGACCCCATCTGGTGTAGTAAATGAGACCTATAAAATATAACAATCAATACAAGTATTACATTAAATGAACCAATCCATCTCAAATAAAATTTCATGTAGTTTGATGTCGATAACCCAATATCTCCTTGAATGATAAACAGTTGATAGAGAGATAACACAATCCAAACAAAATAGACCCTGCTATCTCTTCTTCCCAAAGGGTATATTAATCTCCATGAAATTAGAAAAAATATTAATTAGAATATATATTAGATTATCCATATTTGTCGAATTACATGAATGTGATGTAGAAGTGCCAAAAAAATTTGTCACTAATGATGATGTTATAGTAACAGTACCTCTAATAGTCATTGGACATGTATCTTCCTCATCTAGATAATCTTATACTGCATAAAGAATCACCATTCCAGATTACTGTGGGTGCAACCCCCATGTCTATGAATCAAATAGTTCACCATATTTTTATAAGGTAATGATGATCCAGTGACACTATATATGGATTAAAAATCCATAATGAACATCTATAATTGACCTATGAATCTTTTGGAGCTTCAACTCATTGTATCCCCTATGAAAAAAATTAGATTTAATGGTCTATCCACAATGTTATTAAATGAAAGGGTCTCTTCCATGAATTAATGAATGCGTTGAACAACCTTTCTATCGAGAATCGTTGTGAAAATCTTCATGCATACACTTTCTATTAGAGAAATCCACTATTCCATCATGATAAAAAGGAACTTATCTCTACCATGACATTCCATAATTGCCTATTTCAACAATCAATTCATTATCCATCACATCAGAAAAGCATCAGTAAGAAAAACATAGTCAAAATATCATATCAATGTACCTACTCAAACTGTTGGGTCATCAATATTCATTTGACACAATAATTTGTGAATTCATCACAAGATCATAAAATTAGTTATCATATTATATCATAGATGTGTCATCCTACTGAATCATGCAAAATAATAAATCCTTGGAAAACACCATCTAAAATATATATAACGGGTCTGGGAAAATATTCTTAATGTATTTCCACTATAATCGCTCATGTTTCGTCACCATCAACATAATGTCCCACCATTTCATCCTTAGTCCTATATGAATATTGGTTAAAAACATATAATTAATTACATCGGGTGTCTCAAAGAAACAAAAAAAATGCTCAATCCTTCTCGATATTTCCTCACCATCTTGAGAATTAGTTGAGCCTATGAACTATAGTGACTACTTGAGAAGGAACTATTGAGAATTATTTCAGATATCATCCTTGGGTGATTCCACAGTTGGATACTGAATGGAGACTGGTGGTGGTGCATGTTCCAGAGCATGGATAGTACACACTATCAACTCAAACAGACTAAGGTATACAATATGATTGTTGGTTGATTTTCATCATCATCATCCACCTTGAACTAATTTTCTCATCTTCTCAGAGGCATGACACTACACAACATCAGTAGATAACATTGAAAACTTCTCATTTAACAATAAACATCATAAGGAAGAGAATATTAATCCCAACAGATTTAAAAAATGATATTGATTTCATCCTATCCAAATAAAAATCAAGGAAAATAATATTATAATGATCATGATATATTTCCCAATTCACTCCTAGTGAATTAAGGTTTGTTACAGTGAGAGCTAAAAAGGATCATAGTTGTAACTAGAAATTATGTACCAACATAATTACACAACTACATAATGAAATCAAGGTAATATGGAAACCATAAACCCCTAATACCACATTGGTAAGAGCCATCCCAGGTACCTTGATAACCTGATAATTGAGGAGACACTAACATAGCTGAATGGAATTCTTGATCCCCATAGGTTGGCAACTAGCACCTATAATCATAAAATATGAATGTGGAAACATTTTTTCCAAAAACATAATGGAACAAATATTACAAATCAACATGCATAAAATAGAAAAACCACTATGAAAAGTGTACTAAAATCCAAAAAGGTAAATAAAGGAAAATTAATAAAGAATGTAATAGAAAAACTAAAAGAACAACCCAATCCATAATAGAATCGATTCTATAATCCGAATGAACAACCCCTATAATCATTAATAAGTGGTTATTTTCCACATATAGAACATCGAATGTGATAATATAAAAACACTAGAAGGCACATGTAGGGTGTTAGTTAAAATCCAAAAAGGGTTCTCATTAAGGATTCCATAATATAATGCCACATTTAATTATCCAAAAAATGATTTTAATTTTAAATAAACAGATTTCTCATTTCAAAATAATATTACAACAAATCATGATTTTCTTTTTAGATGATGAAAATACTTTAGTCCATTGTATTAATAAAAATTTTATACAACCGAATTTATATATATTCAAAATTCCAGAGAAGTAGTTGAAATCATCTAATGGAATGTATTTTCAATAAGAACAAGAGAAATATGGACATGGTCAAAATGGTATGATATATCCAGTCCATAGGATCCTAACACACTAGAAGGCGAACCATGAAAACATGTGTATAAACATGTGCCTTTGACATTGTTCAATATAAAAGCATCACTATCTCAATAGGGGTGTGACTTGATATACTATTTTTATTTGTAAAGCATCAAAAAAGTGTTATACCAAAAAATCACCAAATGAAGAGGATTACATGTTCTATAATATAATAAATGGAGAGATATTCATATTAAATCTATTTAAAAATTCCATTCATCCCATTAACCAATCCAAATTTGACATTTTTACATTTAGAAAAACATAATTATTTAATCAATTCATCACTTTTTACATGATAAAACACATGATTTTCTATCAAAACACTTTTAATAATTTTTTCTCAAATACAAATTTTGTAATAGTTACATAAAATAAATTTCACAATATAAATTCATCAATTTAAAAAAAATAATTTTCAAACAATTTCCCAAACACACCTCAATCAATAGAATTCGAGTTTTTACCACTTTCCCAATTTTCATTCCAAATAAAATCCAAATCCCTACATTCATTTGGATTTGAGTTTTAATAAAAAATATAAATAAATATCATTAAATTTATTTTTAATAAAATAATTTAAATAAATCATGCAATTAATGGTTAATCAATTTGGACAATTAAAAAAACTGAACCACCTACCATGGGATCACAAGACCTTAAAACACGATAACCTAGCCATGAAACCCAACCATGAATTCCAGTAAAGAATATCCAATAATAAATCAATAGATTCAATATATAAATAGATGGTATTAGAAACTCTAACCAACATGAAGAACTATGAAACCTTATCATGGAAAAGAGGGGGATATAGGGGAAGGATGAAAATGAAATGAGGAAACCAACTCAGATAATATCTAACACCATTATCTAAGTATCAATCTTCTTTTCAAAGGGTGTAGAGGGGAAAACATATCTTGGGGTCTCCCATAAATGGAATAATCATTATCAATACATACATGTCAGTTGGGATCCTTTCTAAATTTATTTAGTTTTTTTAAAAAAAAATATACAAAATCTAATACGCATGGTCAGTTTGGATGCATTCCAAGATTTAGACATACCAGGTATCTTATCCATGAAACCCATTTCATGGGTATAGTGGTTTCTAATATTCGGTAAAAATACTTATCAAACTATGATTCAACTATGAAAATCCCCACATCCATGGTTTTCATGGTTTTCTCTAGCTTTTCACATGGTTTGGGTATATTTTCTAACAACCATGTAGAGCCTAGAAATGATCAAAAAATGAATATTAATCACCTAAAACAACCCCAAAAAAATACCAAATTGAGGAAAAAAATATGGTCATTGGAATACCTAAAATATTTAATATGATTTCATGATTAATGTTCAACATAACTCTAATTTCTACCCATTTCAACCATTGGAAGAAACAATAATGATTCATGATCCCATCATAGCCTACTACACTATAACTATTTCACTTCCCCTAATAGACGTAGTGATAATTATTTTCCATGAATTAAACCATAAGAGGGTATAATAACCCATGTACAAGATTGTATCAATCATTTAAAAAATATTATAGTCCAATATAAAATTATTTCTCTAGTAACACAATAATTCATCTCAATTTCCTATCACCAAAAAACATTGTTTCCCTCATCCTGAACCATAGATCCAACACAATCATAATTAATTACTCCAATTCTACCTCTCCTAATATGAAAATGAGCTATGAGAGATGATGAAACTATAAACATTCCACTAATAGGATATAATATGTAGAATATCATAGAGGGTAAGTCAAACATACAAAAGAGATAAATTATAATTAATAAAGAACATGAGGAACAAGAGAGAAAATTAGATCCCAAAACAACTATGTATCATAATAATGAAAAAAACAATACATGTATTTAATTTCATATAACCTTAATGGTAGAGACTCTGGTTTTGGACTTTTCAGACTATGGAATATTTTTACTAATAATTCCAGAGCTAGGCACGAAGACGACATGCGATTCCGAGGCCCAGTGCGCCTGAAATTAATTTTATAAAAATATTAAGTATTTTTATACTATGCATGTGGAAGGGGAGTTATATCTCCCAAAAAATAGCTCCGAACGGAAATCTGAGGGTACAGTGGCGTCCGGAACGTGTCGTTTACCATAGGCAGGGTGTAAACATTTCGGGCAAGGGCCTGCGTTGAGAAACGAAACCAGGGGAATTTTTCTAAATAAGTGTAAAAGTTTAATTATGAGCATCGGCTCAAATAACATATGAACGGAGTCTCAGATCACAAGTCTGAGTTCGTCGTTGCGTACAAAATGGCGCGTTTACCCTAGGGGTGACCTAATTTTCTCTGCACCAGGAGGTCTGGTCGGGGGTGCTTGTTTAAAATGGGGGTTTTTTAAATAAATAAAACCAATTTCCCTCCCCTACCTCACCTCCTACATGCAGCGATGGAAGCCCCACCCCACCTCCTCCGTTCTTCTCCAAATCGTAACAGAATCGTCTATTTTTTGCGCGATCGTTAGCATAACTAGCTTCAGGGTGTCACCGGTGTCGATCTGTACCCAAAGCTTCGGAGTTTCACCCTCGAGGTAGGTGGTTTGAGTGTTACAATCCTATATCCCAAATTTGTGTTGTTTTTATTCAATTTTTTTAAGGGTTGTGTAGTTCGGGTCCTGAGGTTTCCAAAACTATTTTTGGATCTGAATTTGGAACATAGGGGTGCCCCCAGTGGCTCCAGGAAGTTTTTGGGTGAAATCCAGATTTTCTATCGGTGTCAATGGTGGTTCCTACGAGGTGAGGTGGCGACGTGGCAGATTCCGGTGACAGTGGCAATGGCGCAGTGGAATCCGGTGGCAGCGCTGTGGTTTTCAGTGAGGACAGCGATGGTCTGACCAGGATTTTCCGGTGGTTCATTAAACCCTGTAACTCACAAACCGTTACTCTGATTTGTGAGCTGTGTGTGGCTACATGTTTTTTTGTGTCGAGACGGACCTTTTTAACTCACTTTGAGAATTTTTTGAGTCGTTATTTTTGCACGGGGGCTTGAAATGTCGAATAAAATAATAATATTTTATTATTATTCGACATCGGGTCGTTGTATCTTTTACCCGGAGTGTCTGATTGAACCGATGTCATTGGCATTGAGGCCCTGATGGTACGACAGACTTTTCATGTTGGATTTTGGGTATTGGGGATGAGAATGGGGTGCGGTCCCCACGAGGCTGGGTTTTGGCGTTTTCAGACAAACATAACTTTTCTGTTGGGTGTCCGTTTTGGACGAACGAGTACTCGGTCCAGTGTGTATTTTTAGGAGGATCGCAATAGTGGGATCCATTCTATGTTAATTGAGATTGCGGAATGGGCCCCACCTAGGATGGCTTCGGTGAATACTGAATTTTTTATCGGGTGTCCATTTTGGACGAACAAGTAGTCGATTCCGTGGGCTTTTTCAAGGGGATCTCCATGGCATGATCCACCTGATGAGTTTCGGGATCGTTGCACAGGACCAACACAGGAAACCTATGGTGAATAGTTCCATTTTCACCGGTTGTACATTTCGGGTGAGTAAACAGCCTATCCTGCATATTGTTATGCATGGATCGTGATGGTGGTCTCGATATTGGCCTTTGTTATATGAACGGTGGTGTTGTTGCAGGTAACATGGGTTAGCGAAGTTTAGAAAAGCAGTGGTTGGGGGTACTCCCTTAGTTCATTCCTACGAGGGTTCGTGTGGCATCATAAACCATGTATAGGCTTGTGATCTTCTTGACGGGATGCTTAATCTGTTAGAGTTGCGGCACCCCCCGGTGGGCCCAGATTGGGATCCTCTAGTATCGTTTCCCTAGATTGGGTTCTTGTTATCGTTGTGACCACTAATCCATGAGTAGTGATCCCCTATATATCAGGTTAACCCTCGTAGGGATTGTTGCATCATCGGGAATATGATACCCTACGTAGTGGGCCGTGTTCAGTAGGGTTGTGGCATCGTCGGGTATACAATCCCCTACAAAGCATGAAGATTATGGTACGGTTGCAGTATCGTTGACTATATGATCCCCTACTCATCATGTGGTTTTAGTGGGGTTGCGGTATCATTGGTTATACGATCCCTTACTCAGTGTGTGGTTTGAGTAGGGTTGTAACAGCGTTGGTTCGATCCCCAACATCGCGAGTTAAACGAGATAGGGTTCTGGTATCATCGAGGCCACCTTTACGCAGGAGAGGATCCTCTATCTGAGTGATAGGTTCTTATCCAATTCCAGATTAGGTTGTGGTATCCCCCAGGGGTCTTTGGGAGTGATCCTCTATCTATGAGATCTTCCTATACTAGTGTGGATTCGGGTATCCCCTAGTGGACCCTAGGAGCAATCCCCTATCCAAGGAGTTTGCAGTTCTTTTTATTTTAGCGTGGTTTTCATCAATGACACTATCTGGCGAGCGGTATCTCTCGATGATACCAGAACCCTAGTGGACCCTAGGAGCAATCCCCTAGAACAAGGCATAAAAATACCTTCTAGAGCACATATTCTTGACCATTGACAACCACTGGTCAGCTTCACCTTATAAACAATGAATAAAATGACTAAAACATTAATTATTTGAATACAAAATGACATAAAATATGTTTTCATGGGATTTAATGTCACATTCTGGTTTTGGTGCCTTGTGATGGCGCCCTGAGCTAGACCATGACATTTCCTCGGGCACGCCTCTATGTATTCCAAAGGCTACTGGCTAGTTTCAAGTGTCTTTAAAGTTAGTCATGGGGAGACTATACCCTCTTTTATAAGAATATTACACCAGAAATGGTAAATATAAAATAGTGGAAGAATATATATAAAAATAAACAATACCATTATAATAATGTTACCAAGACTAGAAAAACATAAGGAAAAGTGAACTATATATTTTCCATGTTATGTACATGAAAAGTGTTAATATAAAAAACCAAAAATAAATTAAGACATTGATAACCCTTCCAAGATGTTCCAGACACAATGTGTGTTTCCCTCACATTGATCAATACAATCTCATCCATATAACAAAGGGCCTTCTACCTTAACCTATCTCAAAACACTATGTATATTTGGGTAACGACCATAAAGCTTGGGTAGTGCATGACTACAACTTAGTAGGTCACCACCAATGATGTAGAAAACAAATACAGTAAAATAATGTATATAGGTGTGTATATATATATATATTTAAAATGCATAAATAAGTAGTTATCACATTTTCATTTATTAATAATTTAATAATTTTAACTACAGGGTTCTCTAGGGAACTAGTACCCCTATACTAACATCAGCTCATCTGGCGCCCGAAGCATTCCCTATGTAATAAAATATAATAATAATTGATTGAGCTCATCTAAGAGATTGAAGTATTTAATGGTGATTGGATGTATAAGGACTAGGTTTGATTCATTCCAATGTTTTTATTATTCTCATGTGAGGCCATTTCACAGAGTACCATTTTTACCATTCTTATTTCACAATGAATTTCCACATTAACATCCATTAAATCTCATAATTAATATGGCCATGTTACTATCTATGTTCCATAATTAAATACCAAAGTAACAATTCATTAAATTAGTACACATGGATGACCATGTTACACTTCTTTTAATCAATCAATTTGGATGACAATCTTACCATCAATTAATTCATGCTAAAGTAACATCTTACATGTCACTATTTAATAATACATAATTTAATGAGCGTACAACCATTCAAAATAGTTTTCTAAAAAAGCAAGTTACCATTCCCAAATTAATAATAAAAAATGGAATGAGAATACCATTTATAATAGTAGATAGAATGAGCATGTTTCCATTCACCATTTCACACATATCACTTGTATTTCATTTATCAACATTAACCAATATTTTCCACATTATAAAACATGAAACATCATCAAAACAACTAGGATTAATCAACATTAAAAATCCTACCCAAATATCACATTAACTATTTCATCAATTAATTAAACATCTCAACATGATTAATAATTCAACAATTAAACATCACATGAATCCCCTTAATTAATTCCCCCATTAATTAATCTTGTAAATATATTTAATTAACCCAAATTTTTATTAATCAGATACAATCTATAGTTAATAATTCAATTGAATAATCACATTTATTAGTCTAGTTAACTCATCAATTTAATAATTACATCAACTCTTGTAGTTTATTCAACAATCAATGAATCAAATAGACTTTTGTAGTTTATTCAACAATTAAATAATCACATAAATAGTATTAATTAATTATTAAATTAATTAATCACATCAAATACATTAATTAATTGATTAATTAATTAATTAATTAAATTTTATTAGTAATTTCTATAATTAACTAAACACATAAATTATATCACTAATTCCAAAATTATTTCATCACATAAATAAATGTAATTAATTTTCCCAATTAATTAATAATTTCGATCCAATTAATCAATTACTAAATTAATTACTTAATTTTCATGAACTCAAAATCCCATAATTAATACCACAATTAATTTTCTCACTCATGATCTCAATAACACATAATTAATTCTACCATTAATTTTCTTGAATCACTTATCGCAATATCACATAATTGATTCAATAATTAATTATCTAGAATCAAATATTCAAAATGACATAAATAAATTGACAATTATTTATGTGAGATTTAACACTCAAAATAATAAGATTAATTCTAAATTTAATGATATCAAATAATAACTGAAAATAACCTCATTAATAGTACAATTAATCATTTCAAATACTAAACCCAATATCACATGATTAATTGTAGATGTAATCTTCTAAAGTATACATATAATTTCCCAATTATTTATATTAATTAATTCAACACATAATTAATCTAATTCACTAAATCAATTAATCACAAAAATCCCTATTAATAAATTAACTAATTAATTAAACTGAATCAATTAATTTTAATAACAAAACAAAAACCATTAATTAATCCCTCGATTAATTAATAAAAAAAATTAATAATAATTTTTAAAATTAATTAACACATACAAATGATCCAATTAATTATCCATGTATTTGTCCATGTCAAACCCATTATCTAAATCACATTTAATTAATCCAATTAAATCCATTCAATTAATTATATTATTAGTATTATATAAAAAATTACATTAATTAATTAACAATTAATTATTATTATTTATACGCTTAAACTAAATCAATAATTATTTTTCCATGTTACATTCAATTAACTTATTCAATATTATTTAATACATTTAATTAATTAAAAAATTAAATTATCTTTGTATACTCATTAATTATTTTGTTAATTAATTAATCCATTTATTTAATTCACTAATTAATTAATACCAATAATCAAATTAATTAATTCATAGACTAATTAATTCAATACCACAATCACAAAAACACACATAATTAATTCATCAATTGATTATTCCAAACAAATAAAATCAATAACCCAAACTAAAGCGTCAATTAATAGTTATATGTTAATCAATTCAATATCCCAAAATAATTCATTAATTATGTCTTCTCTCTCCATCATCATAATAATCATAACCATCTCTCATAATTAATTCTAAAAATCGTCATCCCCTTTTTTTAAACATTAACATAACAACAATTAATCAATCCATTAATTATTCAATTTCAACAATCTCTTACTCACCATAATTAATTTAGTAATTTTTTTTCTAAATCACAATTTTATAATCACATAAATAATTTTCCAATTTTTTAATCATGATCTAAAATAAAACTACCCAAATTTCACATTTCCTTTATTAATTGATTCATGAAAATAAATAATATATCCATTAATTCAATTACCAATCATCTAATAGAATTTATAAAGTTACTAACACATTATATTAATGAAGACAATGTGAGTGAATTTCTAGACCTCCTACCTGATGAATGGTGATTAATGATTTTAATGGATAACCCCCATTTAAACATAATTAATTAAGAATGAATCAATGAAAAAAATTTACATTGGAACCCTAAAAAGGGGAAGAAGTGGTGAAAAGTTCCCTATGTCTATGATAGAAATCAGCTACTGGATTCCCCCTAATCAGAAATAGATAATCTGGTACCAAAGGATCTAGAGTTAGAATAATATTAAGAAAGCATACATTAAATATCTAGGGTGAATATCCAAGTTCTGATGTGGGAGAACTTAATGATCGAAGAGGTATCCATGAAATTAATGGCATAAGTCATGCAACAATGAGGGAGATTCATGGAGGTTCATTGGCCAATGATGAGAATTCGTGTAGGTGTTTATTTCTAAGGAAGAGGTGTGTGGGATGTCTTCAGCCAAATATTGGGGTTCACAGAGCATATGACTTAATTAAAAAAATGTGCAGAGGGTTGTATAGAGTTGTAGAGTCACATTTTATATTATTCATGTCATTATTACATTATGTGAATTCTCATTTCCCATCGTGTCACATTTGTTATTTTTTTATGTTGAAATCTCGTCATTCCCTTTAAGAAATATTAATTTCAAATTACGTGTGGTGAAATCCAATTACACGTGGGGTAATCATACAGCTGATGAAATCCCATTTCACAAAGTGATATCTTTCATGATATGAAATCTAATTTCACATGGTGAAATATTACATGTGGTTAATCCTAAGTACATGTGGTTAAATATTTTTTTGTGAAATTTCAACTCATGGTGAATGGAAGTTATAGGTCGTGTAAATATTCATGGTATTTAATGAATTTAATCCATGAATTAAACTCAAAACAACCCATTGTGAACAATAATATAAAAATATTCATTCCTAAAAAAGGACTAGATATTATAATCTACCCACCTTATAATTTCTCATCCTAGAGTTATACTCCGAAGAATCTCTAATATAGAGTGTAAAAAGAACTAGACCATTGAGCCCAATCATATGCTTTCATATTCAATATTTCCTCCTACACATTCCTATTTTTCCACAACATAAGAACAATTGGAAAATCATTTTCTTGAAAAATCATCCCATAGTAACCCAAAACATGCAATGCATGCCCCTAAAAGGATGTGTCATTCTCAAGAAAAAAATTCACAATATATCAAACATTTTTCCCAAATCAATGTTCCTAAGAAATAATAGAAAACATCCAACATTTTCACTTCTCATTTCTATAATAAATTGTCTAATTAGGATATACATCCACTACATTCAATTGTCACTATGCATTTTCATGAGGAATTCAAACATTCAACTTACATGTTCCTCATTGGATTTCTCATTCCAACACTTGAAAAAAAATGTTCTTAATACATTCACCTTCTACTAACACATCGCTCCTAGTCTTTAGAGCATTATTGACACTGCTTGTCAAGAAACATATCAACCGAGGACAATTACCAATAGTTTTTATCGACCTACTATACCACATGGGGAACTTATAAATAAAAAATAAATGGTATACCTCACACTATTCAACTGTACAAATATACCTCATCATTTTTCACAACTCCCAATGGGCCCGATATCAACCCAAAACACATTTAGGAAGATAGGTGTAAAGAAATTGCTTTCTTAGTGTACACATGATTATGTGGATGTATGGAATATGATCATAAATTATTACAACTTTAAAAAAAAATTCATTTATTAATAATAAAAAAATCATTCATTGCTGATGTCTCTTAAATATATGGAATCTTCTTAATCTATCGGTTGTTTCGGGATTACCATCCCTCCAATAATCTCACCACACTAATCCAAAACTAGATAGTTGTTCAAACAACACATAACTATGTTCTTAATCTATGGTATTCTGACTTCCCAAACTACTCACATAAAGTGAATTATTCAAAAAATGAAGGATTTTTATTTCACAAAATTTTCCCTAGTTAAAAATAATAATTTACAAAAAAATCATTTAATATCCTTCATGCGTTGTCCTTCCACATTGATAAAAACTAAATCACCATCGGTACCCTTTACTAGCCTACAAAAGAACTTATAAATAAGTGTATATACATTATCATTACTCATATTTTCTCATTTAGAATCTTTATTTTTATCATCCTACATTATTTTACAATTATTCAATATTTCATGAAAGGAGCCATTATCATTTAAATTTCAATGTCCAGGGAAAATTTTTCTTGGTCAATAACATACCCAAATTTTTTTACATGCATTCCTACAATAACGTATGTTGAAAAATAATAAATTTGAATTCCTAGAATTATGCATAAAAACTCAACTCTTGTGCCATAGATGGGCATGATTCAATATCAACAAATCTCATAAAAAATAATGAAATCACACAAAAAGTGCATCACCAACTGTTATATAGCATTTAAATGTAACAACAAACAACAAAAATAATAATCCCACCCTCTGTACTTGGGTTCTCCGTTTTATTTGGTGTTTTTACTCCCATAATAATGCTCATAACCAAGACTGGCTCTCCATAGTCCCTCATAAATATATAACCACATATATAAACATTAAATAATCATTAATTATATTAACAATTCAAATTGAGGATATTTTCATGTTTATAGTTTTATAAAATTATGCAATAACTATTAAATTACATTTAAATAATTACAATGTAGAAACTCCTACTCAGTATTCATTTTTTCATAAAATAAAAACCCTTAAAATAAGACAAGAATTATTTTATTGATATAAATATTCATTAATTTTTTATTTCTCTTACCCTTACTTTTACCATATGAAATACAACTCAGAAACATTGGATAAGTATAAAAATATCAGTAAGGGCTATAAAATAAATAATGAATAAATTAGTCAATAAATACATACAAAACATAATCAATTTAACATAACTCATGATATCGTAAGATTTATTGATAACATATATAAATCATAAATCCTTAAGCTTACTTATAATATAAATATCATACTTACTTTGTAGCTTTTACAGCTACATAGGGAGTTACATTTAGAATACCCATCACAGTATATTCCCAAAATCAATTAGGAGGAACATTAATGTTTTACTTCGTCATGTAACCCAATGCCTTGGAGTGCTATCTCGGGCTCACCTACACTAGGTGATTCATAGAAGAACCCATATTCAAAACCAATTCCCAATAACCATAACATAATCATAACACATGAACAAGTATAATAGAAAGATAACATTTCAACATAGAAATAAGCATATAAATTTAAATATATTTACACAATAAATACATTATAGAAACAATTTTCAATAACAATGTTCATAAAATTATTACATGGTATTTAATTTTCTTTTATAAAGATTATTTCATGTAAAGGAAGAAAAATATCATATAACGCTTGCAGCAACATAAATGTCATTGTCACCGCGTACATTAAAAATAAAAAATTCCATTTGTGAATTTTTAAAATGCTATGTAAGAAATGTTCCCCATTTATTGAAATTAAAATTAAATGGTTTTTATACACAGTAAAAAAATAAAGTCATGTATAAACCATAATTTGACTCAATGAAAAGAGATTGAGAAAATGTCCCTTACCACATGTCAAACTTGACTCGTTTATTCTTTAATCTCGTGCATAATAAATTAATGTTAAGTTCTACTTGATTAAAAAACCTTTTCTCATTTATTTTTGATTTTATATCACTTATTAAATTGATATTAACATTACATAGTTATTTATGTTAATATCAGTGGTTTTTTTCGATATTTGGTACTTTAGTAAAAAATAAACTTCTTATATTTAAAATTGTTCATGTGGTAAAAATTCAATAATATAAATAATGATATTCATGTTTTAAATATCTTATATATCATATATAAATAGTATATATATATATATATTTATATTAGTACATTGATTTTGGAGATAAGAAATCAAATGCACCATTCATAGAGACAATAAGCTGAACATATGCATGAACGCTAGATTCATTTCATTTTTATTTTTAATGGAATTAAAACATAATGATACAAAAGTATATTATAATTCAATTATAACAACTTATATAATATTTTTGACTCCATCCTTTATACATTCTACGTATGTCATGAATGTGTCATATCACATTGAGGGGGCAGTAGTCCGCACATCCTCAAATTAAATTATCATTTTTCCCATTATAGAAAACATAAAGGAATCCAATAAATGAAACATACAGAAGCATCAAGACAATATAAATATAATAAATATAACATATAAATAAATTTTTACCATAATTTCCAACATGATAGGTGGTAGTATATAATTTAACAATCATCATTTCATGAGGTAGTATTTTTCCGTCTAAAGAAACAATATGTTATAATTCCATTAGATGGAGGTGTATGTAAGTGTAGATTAAATATTTATCATAAAAAACATCTATTTTAATGATACTGGATTTCATATGTAAAAAAAATAGTAATATAGGACCAGGGAGTGGAGAAGGAAAATCATGGAAGAGAACATTAGAGAAGACATTGCGTTTAAATTGGGTAACTCCTATTGGTTTGAACCAAACGTCTTTCTTGAAGTACCTTATGAAAAATGTAAGTATTATAGAATGATTAGAGTGATGTTGAAAGCTTATCTAGGTAGATTTTGGATAATACAAGGGTTTTGATAGGTGTGAGTTAGTGGATTGAGGTGATGGCCTTTTATAAGGGGGAGGAGGGGCTCTTTAAGAATGTTTGAAAATATTTTTTTTATTATAAACTGAATTTGGATTTCAAAAATTCCAAAACTCATTAAATTTTAATATAATATGACTATTATTAGAAATAATCTAATCCAATATTTTATATAATTGTTTTGGTTTCATTTGGAACCTTATCATTTTTCTATAAAACATACTTAACTAATTCAACTCTTATCATGTTTTCTTTTATATTCATAATGAAAGGTTGTTTTAGTTATATTAAAATTCCATGAGACCCCAAATGGATCATTAATTACTTTTGAAACATCATTTATGTCATTTGTAAGAATAGTATATATTTATGACTAGTTAATCATTTAATAAAACATTTACTAATTTAGAAACTCATTTATCTCAATTTATATGTCATTCATATGATGACTTTTTTAAAAAAACCAAAATAACATGATTATTTTCAAAAAACATCATTAATTCAAAACTAAAAATATCATATCTAAAATTAGTGGATGGAATAAAAAGATAAAAAATAAAATTATTTTAATATTTATAATCTCATTTATTTAAAGCATTTATTAATGAGGTAATAATTACATCATCAATGGGTTATAAATAAATTTATTTTTATGATGTGTAAAAATTATAAATAAAATACTATGATTTAGGAAGTATTTCAATAATCATTATGACTATTTATTGTCAAATATATAAATTATGTAACCCCATGTTAAAATTCTTTTTTCAAAACAATAAATCTTTATGATATTTTTTATTTCTACCTTAAATAAAATTTTATTAATGGAAATATCTTACCCAGGTGGCTTCCAAAGGGAAATTTTATCTCCCGAGGATTGTAATTTTCGGCTATTAATCATCTAATAATGTTAGGACAAGTGTTAAGGTAATTTTATATTATTATAATATTATTTTTACGTTAAATTATCATATTTAACATTAATGACGGTAAATAAAAATAAAAATTTATTATTCACCAAAAACTATTTTTTATTTTATTGAACCAAATTTTACTTACTGATGAAAATCATGTATTTAAAAAAATTTATATTAAACTCATAGAGGTAATAAAATTTCATTTAAATGAAAAACATTGTTTTTCAACTACTGTGCAATGTTTTTAACTATTCATAAAAAATTGAATGTTTTCAAAATAATACCAAAAATTCAACCAATGATAATTTTGATATTATGAATTCAAAAAAGATTTATATTTTAAAAAATTTTAAAACATATAAGTTTAATTAGTTACTTTAAAATTATTTTCTATTGTCAAAACTAGAATGCATGTTTTTGAGAAGTAAAAACTACAAAAAGATTAACATGTTTTTATTCCCAAATTCAACGTGTAATTACATACAATGACCAAAATTGGATTAAATGGTAACAATATAATACAATTAAAATTTAAAAACATTTAAAAATATAGTATATCAATAAAAATAAGTAAGATTAAAAGACAGTTTTGACATAAAATGAAGTATTTTCACTATTCATTAAAATTTAATATTATAATAAAAATACCACAAATTCATCAAAAGAAAATTTTGATGGCCCAATTCTATAGAATGAGTTTATTTTATCAAATAATACATAAAAAAGTGTGAAAAAGTGGATTTTATATGGGTTCTCTATCAAAATTCTATAAATTGACCTTTTATAAAATTTTAGAGTATTAATGCTTAAAAATGGATTCATTCAAATATTAAGCCAATATCATTTATTGGATAAATGTAAAAAAATTAAAAAACATTTGTAATCATATTCTTCATAGTATAGTTCATTACCACTAATATAATGGTTTGGCATTAACTACAATTTAAAATAATAATATTATATTTCTTTTTCAGTATGGCTCAGCATTGTGTGCAACATATGATTTTGAAGAAACCCATTTTTACGTGGAAGGTAATCCATATAATATAGAATACCCTTTAAAATAAAATAAATATTAAATTCACTATTATTACTAAATATGAAAATCTATTTTTCATTATTTACCTGGGATGTACATCCCTACCCCCTTTAGAAATTGTGTCCTCACAATTTTATTCTATTATAAAAAAAGTGGTGGTATTTATCCCTCATATAATTTTCTGACTACCACATTTCCTCTTCAACCATTTTTTTCATCCATAAAACCATTACCTGATTAATTACATTGTTCTAAAACAATTTCTATCTATGGTCAAGAATCTGGACTGGTTTTTCCTCATAGGAAATATTATCTTCCAACTGGACTGCCTATGGAGTCAAAACTTGAGATGAATCCAACATATACTTTTTCAAAATTGATACATGAAAGCATTGTGTACCTGTGATTAACATGGAGGTCATGCCACTCTATAGGCAACAAATCCAAAATACTCTAGAATTTCATAAGGTACAATGAACCTCTGACTCATCTTTCCATTATTACAAAAACATTGCACACTTTTCCATGGAGAAAATTTAATAAAGACATGATCTCTTACCTCACAAGAAAGATCCTTCTTTTGTTTAAATGCATAACTTCTTTGCCTGCTCTAAGTTGTTCTCATGTGCTTTTGAATAAACTGATCTTTTTTTCGATCTTATCATCCAATTATGGTCCCATCAACTTACCTTCAGTTACTTCATCACAAAAATATGGTCTTCAACAGAGATTCATATATAATGCCTAAAATGGAGCCATCTATATACTGGTCTGAAAACACTTATTATAAGAAAACTCAACTAAAGAAATATGTTTGTCCAAACATCCCTGGTAATCAATTGAATTAGTAAATAGAATATCATCTAGGGTATGAATTGTTAGTTCTGACTGCCCATCTTATTGAGGATGAAAATCCGAACAAAAGTTTAATTCAATAACCAATGTGTTTTAAAGGAATTTCAAAAAGATAAAAGTATCGCGGGAATCACGATTAGTTAAAATTGAGAGGGGAAATCCTTACAACCAGATTATAAAATTAACATAAAATTGATAAATTTTATCTAGAGACAGATTATCTTGAATTGGATGAAAATGAGAACATTTGGTTAATTTCTTAATAATATCCCTGATTGAACTATTACTACAAGTAGTCATTGGTAACTCAATGAAAAAAATCCATGGAGACATTTTCCAATATCCACTATGGCACTGGTGAAGGCTAAATCATCCCATTCAGAAACAGACACTCTGCATTAAATATTTGACAATTCTAACATCTTAGGATAATGTCATCAATATCGCTTTTCATTCCATCCCACCAATAATAATCTCTAATATCTATGTACATCTTATTAATTCCTATATTAACTGAAAACAGAGAACTATGAGCTTCACATAAAAACTCTTTCTTCTACAGTGAATCACTAGGCACACATAACCTCCTCCTAAACTGCAAAACACAGTCACTTTCAATATTAAACTCAGCCATGTTACCCTTCTGAACCAATTCTACCTTTTTCTATAACTTTTTTTTATATTTTTGTTCTTGCTTTATTCAGTCTGATAGAGATCATTTCACTTACACCTTAAACAAAATAGACAAATATCTTCAACCATCAACTTCTATTCCAATTTTCATCAAATCATTAACCAATGTATCTTGTTCCAAATATAACATGGTTAATGTGTCATTAAATTTTTGACTCAAAGCATCAACCACATTATTTTCTTTTCATAGTTGGTAATGAATTGTTCAATCATAATCATGGATTAATTCCAACCATCTCATCTATCTCATGTTCAATTATATATAAGTAAATATATATTTTAAATATTTTTGGCGAGTATATATATCACATTTTACTTCATATAGATGATGCCTCCAAATTTCTAAAGAAAAAAAATAGTAGCTAATTCCAAATCATGTGTATGGTAATTTAACTCATGAGATTTCAACTGACGTGATGCATAAAAATTACATGTTCATTCTACATTAGGACACAACCAAGTCCGTTAAAATAATCCTTACTTTAGTAATCAAACTCAATATTGTTGGAAGGTATTTTGAAAACTATATCACTCACCAATAATTATTTCAATTCACAAAAAAATAGTCTCATTCTTTTGTCCAAATGAACTTATTACCTTTGTTGTTAACATAATCAATGGGCTGGATAGCCATGAAAAAATATAAACAAAAAACTGGTAATAACTTGATAAACCATAAAAACTATGAAACTCTGTGATATTGGTAGATCTAGGCCATTATTAGACAACTTTTTTTTAGCATGATCAAAATTTATACCATATTTTGATACAATGTGCCCCTTGATGATATTTTTTGTAACTAAAACTTGCACATACAACATTTCCCATATAGATTCTTTTTTTATAAGGTTTTCAAGACAACCCATAATTGAATTTCATGTTCCTAATTACTTTTGGAATAAAACATAATATCATCAATAATTACAACTACAAACTTTTCACCTGATTCTATTGATCCATCACTGCAATATAATATTCAACTATCATTTTGATTATCTCAAGATGCTGATTTGGATAGTAATTTTCCTCTGTCTTCCTTCCGAGTACAGAATCCCTTTTTCCACTATAAAAATACATTCTAAATACTGAAATAACATAGGTGAAGAAACATTGTAATTTTTAAATGCTATATCATTTCAATATTACCTTAAATTAATTTTTGGGTATTAATTTAACAATATCCTAACTCCAAAATTTGTCTAAACCAACCTATGATACAAACTATTAGGCCCCAACCTTAATTATTACATAATCAAGTATTATGTTAAAAATTCACGTTTAGGATTTTTTCAGGTTTAGAGTTTTAGAAAAGTAGTCCTTAACTATTGAATTACATCTTATATATTACAAAGTATACACTCCTACTCAGTTTCAATTTTCTTAGAATATAAAAACTCTTAAGAGAAAACAAGAATACTTATATTGATATAAATCATCTAGAATTCTTTCATTCTCTTACCCATCCTTATACCCTTTGAAATTCATTTCAAAACAATGGGATGATCATAAAAATCTCAATAACAGATATAAAATAATGAAAAAAATAATTATTCCATCAATACATAAAAAACATTATCTGTTTAACATACTTCATGAAATCATAATATATATTAATGACAAATATAAATCATAAATCATAACGGTAACTGTTGGCATCCATATCATACTCGCATTGTAGCTTCCTAAATTATGTAGGGAGTTAAATTTTGAATGTCCATCATAGTATATTCCATAAATATCTTAGGAGAAAAAATAATGTTTGCCTCTATCATGTTACCCAATGAATTGGAGAACTAAATCGGGCTCAAACTCACTAGTTTTATCATGGAACCACCTTTATTTGTAAACAATTTCAATGAACCATAACATAATCATAACATGTGAACAAGAATAATGGAAAGATAACATTTCCACATTGAAATAACCTTATAAAATTTCAATATATTCAGATAATCAATACATTCTAAAAACAATTATTAATACCAATGTATGATAATAGAATATATGGTATTTAATTTTCTTTTAAAAACAATATATCTTGTTAATGAAGTTAAATATCAACAAATGTTTCTGGTGGCAGAAAGGTCATTGTCACCCCATACATTAAAAAGAAAATAATACGTTTTTCATTTAGAAAAACGCTACGTAGAAAAAAAATTCACTTTGAATGAGTTGAAAATTCATTGGTTTTTATACACCGTATAAAATAACGTCTTTATAAATCAAAATATTCTTTAATTAATGGAAATGGGGACGAAGTCCCTTAACTCATGTATGACTTGACTATTTCGTTCTTCAACTCCTAAATAATAAACTAATGTTATTTTCTGATTCCTTAAGTATATTATTCAATTTTATATTTTCTTTTATATCATTTATTAACTTATTATGAACATCACACAATTATTTAAGTTAATATCGATCATTTTGTCGATATTTGGTACTTTAGTCTAAAATGAACCTCTTATAATTTCAAATTTTCCATGTTGTAAAGCTTATATTATTTATAAGGTGATATTAATGATTTAGATATCATATATATCATATATATACAGTATATATATGTATTTATTGTAGTACATAGAATTTGGAGATAACAAATCAAATACACCATTCATGGAGAAGGTAAGTCGCACGTACGCATGAACGATACGTTCATTTCAATTTCATATTTAATGGAAATAAAACTTAAAGATACATAGGTATATTATAATTCAAGTATAATATAATATATAATTTCAATAAATCATTCCTTTCTACGTTCCACATATGGCATGAATGGTTCATATCACATTTTGGGGGCAGTAGTCAGCACTTCCTCAAATGAAATTATCGTATTTACCCATTATTAAAACCATAAAGGTATGTGAAAAATGAAAAATAAAGTAGTATAGAGACATTATAAATATAATATATATCACATATTAATACAGTGTCATCTTCATTTCCACCATGATAGGTTGTAGGAGGTAGTTAAACTATCATTGTTTTGTGAGGTAGTAGTTCGCCGTCTATATAAACAGTATGTTATTAATACATTAGATGGATTTGTGTGTAAGTTTATTTTGAATAATTCATATAACTACACCCTATTATATTGAAGATCCTGGTGTTGTTATGTAAACAATGAATAAGAAGATAATTGGGAGTCGATAAGGAAAATAAAATAAAATATCTTGAGGGATGCTGTTACCATAAAATAGAGTAACCCCCTTTTGATTAATCTAAAAGGTATTCTAGATGTGACTCATTCCAATAGTAAGGCTTATAGGAGAAATATAGGGATGTTTGATACTTATTTGGGAATATTTTTGATGATCCATGTGGCTTGAGAAGTTTGAGTAATGGGTTATAGGTGATGGCCTTTTATAAGGCAGAGGAGGGGCTCTTTAGGAATGCTTGAATATATTATTTTATTATAAACTAAATTATGCTTTCTAAAGGTCTAAAACTCATTAAATTTGAATATAAGATGACAATTTTTCTAAAACCTCTAATCTAATACAATTTAAATAAGTTTTGGTTTCATTTTTAACCTTATCATTTAGATTTAACCATAAGTTAACTAATTTAACTCATACCATATCATCTTGTATATTCATACTATAAGGTTCATATAGTTACACGAAAAAGCCAAGAGACCCAAATTGGATACGTAATGGAATTTTTGACATCATATATGTCATTTGGAAGAATATTTTATTTTATGGAGTATTTTAACAATAAATAAAATATTGATCTATTTGAAAAATAATTTTTTTCAATTTTTATACTATTCATCTCATGAATTTTTTTTAAAAATCCAATCTTAATTGATTTTTTAGAAAAACATTCATTAATGAAAATATAAAAATTCATCCTAAAATATAAAATTTAGTTATGGAATAAAATGTTTCAAAATAATTTTTTTTTTAAAATTTATAATCACATTTAATTCAAATACTCATTAATGAGGTAATCATTACAACATCTTTGTGTAATAAATAAATTTCTTTATTTGTGTCAAAAAATTATAAATAAAATACCATTATGTATGAAATATTTTTATATTGTGAATGACTATTTATTGATAATGAAATAAATTTTATAATTCCATATTAAAATTGATTTATCAAAACAATACATGTTTACGATATTTTTTATTTTCACATTAACTAAAAAGTTGTTAATGTAATTATCTTACCCAAGTGGCTTCCAAAGGTGAAAATTGTATCACCCTGAGATTTTATGAGAAATATTTTTTTTAATGTCTTATGTTATATGTAACACCAAAGGAATCTTTCACAGCACACAATACGGACTTGGCATGCATTACACGCAATCACGACCTTCCTCGATAGCGTGTGTAGTATGCAATACCGGGTTTCACTAAACAAAGATATATTATTATGAACTAGCCATTATAGTATTAACTAAATTTTGAAATTTTTTTATTCATCTTAAACAATTTCTAGAACATGGAAAGACAACAAAATAAAGGTTTCGTCTAAAATAAGTATTTTTCCAAAAATTGTTGTTTTTCCACCATTTGATGGAGCACCGACATTAAATATAGTTTTTGACACATTTATAAGTCCAATTTGGCAAAATAAAATTCTTATTTTGAATTATGATATAAAAATTTTTTTTGGATAAATTTTTGATATTTTTCTAATAACATTCCTATTTTGATGAATAGTAAAAATACGATAATTATAAATTAAAAACAACTTTTTCCATTGAGATAATTTATATGGTTAAATTATAATATGGAATGTTTTTAAAGTATAAATAGAATATATTTTTACCATTTAATATAATTTATGTCATTAGCATTAATTTCACATTGATTTCATAGGTAAAAACATTTCAATCTTTGGCAATGTTTTATCTTCTAAACCCCGTTTTCTTAACAACAAGATTTATTTTAAATTAATTACTGCAACTTATATGTTTTGAATTTTGAAAAATGGATTCCATATTTGAATCAGTGGGTCCAAATAATGTTAATAGGCTACTTTTTATTTTTGGGCATTATGAATAGTAACTATGGTAAATTTTATTTATCATAGTTAAAGGTAAATCGGGTAATTAAGGGTAAATATAAGATTATAAAATTACCCTAACACCTTCAAAAATCCTATTGGATGACTGAAGGTCGACCCATATCACCTAATTGTCTGATTATATTCATTCAATGGACTTTTTTCCATGAAAATAATTTAATTATTATTAAAACCAAAGAATGTGACAACATGTCACCTTCTTAAATCTTATAAGTATAATAATTTCAATTTAGTGATAAACGTAATGAAACTTCAAACATTAAAAGTCTCCAGAAATCTAATACAATTATCTAAATCATAGTAATTTATTTATAATTTTTAGGGATTAAATAATTATCATTAATTATGACACAATAATGATGTTGAAATTATTATATTAATTAAAATATCAAATAAATGGTTTTAAATTTTTTAAAATAAATGTTATATAAAATATTTAATGTTCTCCACTAATTTTTTAGAAACATATGACATTTTATGAATCTATTAATGTTTTTAGTTCAAACATATCTTCTGTATATATTTTATTTAAATTCAAATAAATTAATAGTGTCAAAATTGACACTGTTGTTATTTTATAAAAATAACATATTATAAAATTGTTTAAAAATCACAAAAAAATTTAAAAATTATAAATTAAAATTTATATGATCTATAATGTCATAAAGTGTCAAATTGTGGAAAATATACAAAACATATGTAATTATTTATAATAATTTAAAATTTAGAATATTATTACAAAAAATAAATTTAAATTGATAAATAAGGATAAATCAAGTTGATAATGTTTAAAATAAATTCTTTACATGTATAAATTTTATTTTTTGATGCTATTACAACACTATCTCATTGAATATTCATATATGAGTAATTTTGGAATTTTTTAAGTGGGGTTGGGATTTAATATAAACTAATATTTCTTATATTTCCAAAGGTGCCCCTCTCCTCCCTTATAAAGGGGAACCTCTTCCCTCTCCTCCTCACACCAATTTGTGCCTTCATTCTCGGCCAATACCTATCTATTTAACTTCCCCACTTCCCTAGAAATATCCTAGAGGTCCTGGACTTTTTCAAAGACCAATTTTAGTGCCCTAAGAGGAGGTCTCAAAGAGTCGCTTCAAAGAAGAGGTAATGTCTGTTACCAATTCTTTCAACTTTATTTCTTATTCCACTTATTCTTATTTAGTTGTTTCATTATGAATTAATAACATCAGTATCACCCATATACTGATATGTTATTATAAATATGAAACAACCCTATTTCACCATCTGTCCATCCTACGGAAAAAGAAATCCTCGCACGTGCGTGCGTACGGAATACCATCTCCATGCTGTGGTGTAATCTATTTATCATCACCACCTTACATGGATTGGTATAATGGTGCAAATAAATAACTATATATGATTATTTTAAAGTGGTATTGATTCTGAAATAGTATACATATACTCCAATACAATTCCACGATCATGGGAACCATATCATCGCTCGTGCGTACGTAAGGAATACCGTCTCCACGATGTGATGCGACTCGTTCTACATTATCATCATTGCATAATTATTATATAAATGAATTGAATGAATGAATATGATATATATTACACTAATACCATTCTGTAAATGATATATCTATAACCTAAAAATAAAAATAATAATTTATTCGATAAAACACGCATAAGAACAGAAAGTAATAAACACCCGAATAACAAATAGTAATGTAGTATTACTAATAAGAAGCTAAGAATATGAACATATATGATATCATAAAAATAATTATGATTCTGGAATAAGTCAATAACATTATTTAAATCATTATACAGGAGGATCAACCACTTATGAAGCAAATCAGACCTAAGGTTAGGGAAAACATCACAATCTCATTTTATTCGAGATTGATTATACATTGGTATTTACTGGGGTGTATTTTATCATCCAAATCAGTGTTTCCTCAATATTTATTATTGTTTCAATCCACCTATAGTTGTTTAAATCCAATATTACCCTTTGGTGAGATTTTAGTAAAATATATTAAATGAATTTTTTGTCGTTTTTCATACGAGGTACTTTTTGACTATTCCAACAAAAGTACGAGAAGAATGGTTTTCTAACTTATACGGAATGAATGGATTTCTACAACATTATTTCCAATATGCTTCCCTTACAAGTTATCAATTTTATTTTTAATCAAATTATTTTACTTTAAAATTCTATGACATGTTAAGAAAGAAAAATGTTTATGAAGTAGAAAGGATATTTTCCTCAAGAATGGAGTTCAAGTGTTTTATGAAAATTATTTTCCATCTAAGATTATAAAGGGTACTGTTTCTATCCCTATTATTAAATTGATTTAATATTGTTGTGATGTAATTATTTTTATGAATTCCTTTATCTTATATTAATTGTTTTATGATGTAATGTTGATTAAGAATCCCATTTTTTTACATGGGTTATGCAATGATGTATGATATATTTTTTTGTGAAACACATAAGAATGGTATCATAATGAGATGGGAGGGACCTGTATCTCCCTCCAATTCATTGGGTAAAGATTTTATATCTCATGAGATAGACATGGCTGAAATGGCAGGTTAAATTTGTTCAGTGAAACAGGACTGAAACGAGAAGTGAACTCTGTTCAGAAATGGACTTAGTCCACTAAGATAGTCTTGGAAATGAGTCTTGACTAATAAAAAATTATTCTCTAGGATTATGTCTGCATGACACAATGTATCATGTTTTATGTTATGATTATTGGGATTACATTTCACTAAAATGATTTATCCCATGTTATGAAATTCCCATGTTATGAAATTATGAACTCTTTTGCAGGTTAATATTTCCAAAAGTTATGTTCTTGTGTATATGATGTGATTGATATTTCTATTCTTTACCCTTACTGAGCATTTGAGCTCACCCTTTTGTATTTTTTATTTCCCCAGGTCAGGAAGAAGGTTATTAAGTAGGATATCCCAAAAGGGACTCTAGATATTATGAAATAAATGGAAGGGAAAGTAGATTCTTTATGAACCAGTTGTTTATGTTTCCCAGTTTCTAAAGACTCTATACCTATATGGTCCTTTCCTGGTTTTGTTATATATTGTAATAAGTGTGCTAAAATTCTGATGTAATAAAAATGTATGTAAAGTATGGGTCATTATAGTTGGTATCATAGGAAAGGAATAGTCAACCGTTGGAAACTAGGATATGAAAGCCTTAGTAATAACCCTAAGGATAAGCCTCAACATAGAACACAGTCTTAGTTTTTTAGAAATGGACAGGAATAACCTATAATAAGACCTTAAGTGTGAAATTTTATTCTTGATTATGTGGTTTTCCTATTATAATTAGTTTTTCTCACACTATTCTTCTTAGTTTTAGTCAATGGATGGAACCCGAAGAAACCATGTTAATGCGGAATGCGACGGGGAATGCAATGATTGTCCCCCTGAGCAACCAAACGTAATTGGAGATGGAATGAAAAATCTTGTAGCCATGATCTCACAACTTTCTCAAGCTATGAATCATGAAGGACATCCAAACAAGCAAAGGAAGGAGCAAAATTCTTTTGAATCCTTCATGAGGGAGAATCCACCTTTATTCAGCGGGTCTACTGATCCATTAGTTGCTGAACAATGGATTAGTACTACTGAAAAGATATTTTCAGTTCATAAAAGTTCTGAACATGATAGAGTCATCCTAGCAGTGTATCGTTTGGAAGTAGATGCTGATCAATGGTTGAATATTATTAAGAATACGAGGCAAAGGGATGAAATTGAGTCCATGGAATGGGACGAGTTAAAGAACTTATTTTTCAATAAGTACATCCCTCGTATTCTCCGAACAAATATGGAGAATGAGTTTCTTGAACTAAAGAAAAAGGATGATGAACCTTTTTGTACCTATGAAGCAAATTTTACAAGACTTTCAAGGTACGCTTCTGGTATTATTATCCAACCTGAGAGTAAGATTGATCGATTATTTCGTGGCTTAAAACCAAGTCTTCGAAGGGCCTTCTCCATAATGGACTTCAATAGCTACGAGAACATTGTTTTATGTGATCTCAAAGTTGAGATGGATATTGGAGTAACCCATCAGTCATATAGGTTTGATAAGAAGAGGAAAATGGAATTCAAAGGAAAATCTAAAGAGAACACTAAAAATAAGATGAGATTTCCCTTATGCTCAATGTGTGGAAAGAAACATGGAGGGAGTTGTCTTAAAGGGAAAAGTTAATGTTTCAAATGTGGAATGGAAGGTCATCGGGAATTTGAATGCCACAATGATGGGAAGAAGATTTCTAATGTTGCAATCAAAGGAAGGGATACACATAATGAACCTACTACACTTCAATGTTTAATGTGCAAGGAGATGGGTAATTATGCCAATCAATGCCCAAATCCAAGGGTTGATGGCGATGGTCGACGTCAACAAACTCTTAAGGCTAAAGACAATGGGATGTCACATGAAATTTCTATCAGTGATGTGGAGTACGATAACGATGTGGTGAAAGGTATGCTTACCATCCACTCTAATGTAGAAAATGTTTTATTTGATTCTGGATTCACCCACTCTTTTATATCTGAAGATTTTTCTAAGGGTATCACCATATTACCTCAAAAATTAGATGTTGAGTTAGCTGTGACAACTCCCAATTGCAAAACAGTCGCATCAAAAGTTTAAAATTCTTCTCTGATTGAAGTTTATGGGAAAGTGCTTCCTGAAAATCTTGTGATCCTTCCTATAGTGGAATTTGATGTGATTCTTGGCATGGATTGGATTTCTCTATATGGAGATCATATCAATTTCTAAATAAGAGAAGTTACATTTCATTTTCCAGATCAATCTATGATCGTCTATCGATGCAAGGATGAACATAACATTATAGTGGAAATTTATTCCATCTTATGGGTCTTGATTCCACTAAATGAGGGTTATTTATCTCAAATGGATGGAGAGAAACTCATGATTAAGAATATTTCCATTGTATGGGAGTTTTATGATGTCTTTCTAGTGGAATTTCTCGGTCTTGCACCAAATCATCATGTTGAGTCTTCAATAGAACTCGTACCTGGTGCTTTGCCTATTTCATAGACACCTTGTAGAATGGCCCCAATTAAGTTGCAGGAATTGAAGAAGATGCTCCAAGATAATCTTGATAAAGGATTCATATGCCTTAGTGCGTCACCTTGGGGAGCACCTGTTATTTTTGATAAGAAAAATATGGATCAATGAGACTCTATATTGATTATCGAGAATATAACAAGATCACTATCAAGAACAAATATCCTCTCCCATGCATTGATGACTTATTTTACCAACTACGCGGAGCTCAATAATTTTCCAAGATTGATCTTCGTTCAGGGTATCATCAATTAAGGGTCAAAAGGGAGGATATACCAATGACGGATTTCTGTACGAGGTATGGACACTATGAATTTATAGTGATGCCATTTGGTCTTACTAATGCCCCTGCTATCTTCATGGATGTGATGAATAGAGTCTTTAGAGACTATCTTGATCATTTTGTGGTAGTCTTTATAGATGATAGTCTTGTCTATTCAATGAGAAAGGAAGAACATGAATAACACTTCAGAATTATATTGAAGACCCTGAGAAAGGAGATGCTTTATTCCAAATTTACCAAGTGTGAATTTTGGCTTCAAAAAGTTGCATTTTTAGGTCACATAACCTCAAAAGAGCGGAAATCTGTGGATCCAGCAAAAACAGAGGTTATCGAAAGATGGTCGAGACCAACAACAGTAACTGAGATTTGAAGTTTTCTTGGTTTGGCTGGATATTATCGACGTTTTGTGAATTGTTTTTCATGATTATCTAATCCACTCACCTAGTTGACTCGGAAAGGAGTAAAGTTTGTTTGGATGGAGGAATGTGAAGAGAATTTCAATGAGTTAAAAAAAGGTTATCTAGTGCACCTGTGCCCACACTACCATGTAGTGGAAAATGGTTTGTGATCTACAGTGATGCATCCAAGAAGGGATGGGGGTGTGTTCTTATGCAAAATGATATGGTGATAGCTTATGCCTCACGAAAGTTGAAAATCCATGAGCAAAATTACCCAACTCATGATTTGGAGTTAGCTGCGGTAATCTTTGCATTAATGATTTGGAGGAATTATCTTTATGGTGAAAGTTGTTATATTTATACTGATAATAAAAGTTTAAAGTATATTTTCACACAAAAGGAGCTGAATATGCGCCCAAGAAGATGGTTGGAGCTGATTATGGATTACGACTGCTCAATTCATTACCACCATGGGAATGCCCACAAGGTGGCAGATGCATTAAGTCGACAAGACCATGCTAGATTATCCATGATGAGGATCACAAAAGATCCAATATTTATGGGTTTACAAAGGATGGATCTTGGAATTATAATGGAAGGGGGGAAATCGTATCTTTCTCCAATAAATTTTCAACCTTCTATACATGTGAAGATTAAAGAGGCACAGAAAGAATATGTATAGTTACAACAGAAGGTGAGTAATATTCATGAATCCAACCCTGATTGTGATGGGATAATAAAGTTTCGGAATCCGTTTTGTGTTCCTCCCATCCCTGAATTAAATAAGGAGCTGCTGGATGAGGCTTATAATACTTCATTCTCTATTAATCCTGGAAGCACAATGATGTATAGGGACCTGAAAGAGTACTTCTGGTGGGATGGCATGAAAAGAGATGTTGTTGAATATGTCTCTCGAGGCTTGGTTTGTCAGCAAGTTAAAGCTGAGAGACAAAAGTCTAAGGAGATGTTACAACCATTACCCATGAACGAATGTAAATGGGAAAACATCACTGTGGACTTTTTCACTGGACTTCCTAAAACATACAAAGGCAATTATGTTATCTGGGTCATAGTTGATCGTCTTACATGGTCTGCACACTTCATTGCTATTAGATAGGATTTCTCTCTGGATCAGCTTGCCAGGATATATGTAAAGGAAGTTGTAAGATTTCATGGAGTACCACTTTCTATTATATCTGATCGGGATCCAAGATTTACCTCGATGTTCTGGAAAACTCTTCAGCTTACTCTGGATACAGAGTTGAGTTTCAGCACTGCTTATCATCCTCAGACAGAATTCCAGTCTGAGAGAACAATTCAAACTCTAGAAGATATGTTGAGAGCATGCTCTATGGATTTCAAAGGTGGTTGGGATCAACACCTACCTTTGGTGGAGTTTTCTTATAATAATATCTTTCACTCCAGCATTCAGATGGCTCCTTATGAAGCTCTCTATGGAATGAAATGCAGGACTCCAACTTGCTGGGATGAAGTTGGGGAAAGAAAGCTATTAGGACCTGATCTTGTTGATGAGATGACAGAAAAGGTCCAATCTATTCAACAACACATAAGATCAGCTCAGAGCCGACAGAAAATTTATGCCGACAACCGAAAAAAGGCCTAGAGTTTGAAGTGGGCGATGAAGTGTTATTACGAATATCTCTATGGAAGAGGGTCATGAGATGTGAAAAGAAGGGGAATTTGAGCCCTAGATATATCAGTCCTTTCGAAATACTGGATCATGTTGGAATGGTAGATTACTGATTGGCTCATCCACCAAATCTCTCTCAAGTTCACGATGTGTTCCATGTATCTCTCCTGAGAAAGTACATACCTGATCCTTCACATTTACTCTGCTCAGAAGTTATACCGCTGGAGAAAGATCTTTCTTATGAAGAACAACTGATAGAGATTCGGGATCATAGAGAAATATTCCTACGAAACAAGACCGCTTGATTGGTGAAAGTTTCATTGAGGAACCACCACTTAGAAGAAGCTACATGGGAGCTTGAGGATAGGATGAGGGAGAGGTATCCTCATTTTTTGTTACAAAGTGATGAATTTCGAGGGAGAAATTCATTTTAAGGGGTGTAGAATGTAACACCCTGAGATTTTATGATAAATGTTTTTTAATATATTATGTTATATGCAACACCAAAGTAATCTTTCACAGCACACAATATGGACTTGGCTTGCATTACACGCAATCGCGACCTTCCTTGATAGCGTGTATTGTACGCAATACCAGGTTTTACTAAACAACGATATATTATTATGAATTTGCCATTATAGTATTAACTAAATTTTGAAATTTTATTATTAATCTTACACATTTTATAGAACATGGTAAGATAACAAAATATTTTTTTCGGGTAAAATAAGTATTTTTCAAAAAAATGCAGTTTTGCCGCCATTTTATGGCACATCCACATTAAATCTAGTTTTTTACAGGTTTATAAGCCCAATTTTACAAAATAAAATTCTTATTTTGAATCAGGATATAAAATTTTACTTTGGACAAATTTTTGATATTTTTCTGATAACTTTTTTATTTTGATGAATAGTAAAAATACGCTAATTTTTAATTAAAAACAAGATTTCCCATTGAGATAATTTATATGGTTAAATTAAAATATTGAATGGTTTTAAAGTATAAATAGAATATATTTTTACCATTTTATATAATGTATGTCATTAGCATTAATTTCACATTGAATTCATAGGTAAAAACATTTCAATCTTTGGCAATGTTTTAACTTCTAAAACCCGTTTTCTTAACAACGAGATTTATTTTAAATTAATTACTGCAACTTATATGTTTTGAATTTCGAAAAATGGATTCCATATTTGGAATCAGTGGGTCCAAATTAAGTTAATAGGCTACTTTTTATTTTTGGGCATTATGAATAGTAACTACGGTAAATTTTATTTACCGTAGTTAATGGTAAATCGGGTAATTATGGGTAAATATAATATTATAAAATCACCCTAACACCTGCCAAAATCCCACTTTATGACTAAAGGTTGACCCATATCACATAAGGGTAGTATTAGATTAATTTAATGGACTATTTACATGAAAATAATTTAATTAATTTTAAAACCAAAGAATGTGACAACATGTCACTTTGTTAAATCTTATAAGTACAATAATTTTAATTTAGTGATAAATTTAATTAATATTCGAAAATGAATAGTATCCAGAAATATAATATAGTTTTCGACATCATAGAAATTTATTTAGTATTTTTAGGGATTAAATAATTATCATTAATTATGACACAATAGTGATGTTGAAATTATTTTATTAATTAAAATATCAAACAAATGGTTTTAAAATATTAAAATAAATATCATATGAACTATTTAATGTGCTATACTAATTTTCTAGATACATATGACATTTTATGAATCTATTAAAGCTTCTATTTAGAACATATCTTCTGTATATGTTTTATTTAAATTCAAATAAATGAATAGTGTCAAAATTGACACTATTGTTATTTTATAAAAATAATATATTATAAAATTGTTTAAAAATCACAAAAATATTTAAAAATTATAAATTCAAATTTATATGGTCGAAACTATCATAAAATGTCAAATTCTGGTAAATTCACAACACATATGAAATTATTTATAATAATTTAAAATTTATAATATTATTACCACAAATAAAATTTAATTGATAAATAAGGATAAATCAAGTTGATAATGTGTAAAATAAATTCCTAACATGACTAAATTTTATTGGTTGATGGTATTACAACCCTATATCATCTAATATTTGGATATGAGTCATTTTTAATGTTTTTATGTGGGGTTGAGATTTAATATAAACTAATATTTCTTATATTTCCAAAGGTGCCCCTCTCCTCCCTTATAAAAGGGAACCTCCTCCCTCTCCTCCTCACACCTTTTTGAGCCTTCAAGATCGACCAATTCCTACCGATTTCACTTCCCCACTTCCCTAGAAACATCTTAGAGGTCATGGTGTTCTTCAAAGTCCAATTTTAGTGCTCTAAGAGGAGGTCTCAAAGAGGCACTTTAAAGAAGAGGTAATGTCCGTTACCAATTATTTCAACTTTATTTCTTCTTCCACTTCTTCTTCTTTAGTTGTATCATTATGAATTAATAACATCAGTATCACCCATATACTGATATGTTATTATAAGTATAAAAAAACCCTATTTCACCATTTATCCATCCTACAGAAAACAAAATCATCGCGCGTGTGTACGTACGGAATATCGTCTCCACGCTGTGGGGTAATCTATTTTCCATAACCACCTTACATGGATGGGTATAATAGTGGAAATAAATAACTATATATGATTATTTTAAAGTGGTATTGATTCTGAAAAAGTATACATACACTCCAATACAATTCCATGATCATGGGAACGATATCACCCCTCGTGCGTACGTACGGAATACCGTCTCCACGATGTGATGCGACTCATTCTACATGATCTTCATTGCATAATGATTATATAAATGAATTTAATGAATGAATATGATATATATTACACTAATACCATTCTGGAAATCTGGTATCTATAACCTTAAAATAAAAATAATAATTTATTCGACAAAACACGCATAAGAACAAAAAGTAATAAACACCCGAATAACAAATATTAATGAAATATTACTAATAAGAAGCTATGAATATGACCATATATGATATCATAAAAATAATTATGATTCTGGATTAAGACAATAACATTATTTAAATCATTATACAGGAGGATCAGACACTTACAAAGCAAGTTGGACCTAAGGTAATGGAAAATATCACAATCTCATTTTATACAAGATTGTTTATAATTTGTTATTTAATGGGGTGTATGTTATCATCCACATCCATTTTTTCTCAATATATAATATTGTTTCCATCCACCTATAGTTGTTTAAATCCAATTTTACCCTTCGGTGAGTTTTTAGTAAAAGATATGAAATGAATCTTTTGTCGTTTTTGTACGAGGTACTTTTTGACTTTTCCAACAAAAGTACGTGTCACGCCCCGATCTATCTGTAATTTTTTTTTTATTATTTTCTTGGTTTTAAAACATTCTGTCGAGGTTCGGGTTGAACACCAAACAACAATTTTTATGTTTTGTCGAAAATGTGTGTTTTGGAATTGACGTCGTGGAGCGCACGGGTGGAGCGCGTTTCGGAAACCCTGCGCGGCTTTGCTTAGGCAACGACACTGTCTTTTGCTCTTCAGAAAAATTTAAAATGAATAAGTTTTATATTTTATTGTGGTTACGGTTATAAATATTAATTATTATATTTGTTAAAATTAAGGTTATTATTATTATTATCATTTGTATTATTATTATAATTATTGATATTGATATTGATATTAATATTATTAATATGGATTGAATTTATTATTATTATTATTATTATTATCATTTACTTTTTTATCTTTATTTTTTTTCTTTCCTCTCTCTCTTCCCCTTTCTTCTTCTCTTTTCTTTTTTTTTCTTCACTCTTTTGGTTATTCCACGCGGGTGTCCCCCCGCCTTGCAACGCTGCCTCCTTTCTTTATTTATTTATTTATTTTCTCCTTCTTCTAGCAGCAGCTTGCTCCGCCTCCTGTTTTCCCAGGCCACCGCTGCTGCCCTGCATCCCTCTTGCGTGCCTCGGCTCCCCCTCTGCAACATCCAGCCGGCTCCGCCACCACCCGCTTCAGCTGTACAGCGCCAGCCCAGCCCCTTCATCCTTCCCTATCGCAATAAGGAAGCCCGCAACACCCTCCTGCTTCGCCACAAAATTCCCCGGCCTCCCTGCGCCTCTTGTCCTACACCGTACGCCCGGGATCCCTCAAGCTTTCAGCTCACCCGCACATCACCAGCTGCGCTCTCCTTGCAGCGCCCTAGCTGCCCTCGGCCGCCCTCTTCCTCTGCAGCGGCGAGCCTCATTTGCCTTCCCTCTCAACCGAGCAGACTCCCACCCTCCATTATCGGAAACCCCCTCCAACAGTGGCCATCCCGTCGCCCCTCTTTCACCCATACAGCAGTGCCGCAAGCCCCTGCTTCCATGCACGACTCCTCTCTCCCACACGAGTCCCTCCTCCAACAACCGGCATTGCGACAGCCCCCAAGCCAGCAGCAGTTGTCCGCGCACCCAGCCACCTTGACATGCGCCCTTCCTGCATCTCCCCACCACCCCAATCAGGGCACCCATTCCTTTATTTGCTTACCCTTCTCACCATATCATCATCTTCATGCATGGTCTACCACATGAGGGAGGTACCGCCTCGCCAACCTACTGCTTCACGAGGTGAGATTGTGCCCCCTCCTTTTCCTAGCTGGAACTAGTGGGATTCCACAGTCTTTGTTGTCCTCCCCATCCGATGATACCCAGCCTTCACTGCCCCTTCCCAACACCTGGTCTTTGGGTGGCCTCCCACTCGCATTGAATCTACTTCGATTTGGTGAAGCGCCTTCCAGTGCATCATCTCCCCAAGCTGATCTTGACCACTGACATCCATTACGCATTGGAAAGGCATCAGTCTAACATCCCTTGCTTCCTCCGTCGCCCTCCTGCTGAAGCCCCTCCTACCGACTTTCTATAGTGTATGCCACGGCCGCAGCCGGATTGCCTTTTCCCGTCGTCGTGCGCCCTCCCTACTGGCCAGGCCCCTCACCAGCCTCATGGCCGACTCCCCCTTGCTTGCGCACCCTCTGGTGCGCCCCTCTTTTCACATGCTATCTGGCCATCCCCCATCGGTGTGACGTGCACGTTCTCCCGGCCAGCTATCCTTTTTTTCCAGTGCACGTCGCTGCCTTCTGACCGTCGCACGACCCCTTTGTCATCCCTCGATCATCGGGTGACGCATTTAAACCCCCCCGGCTACTTCGACCAGGTTTGTCGCGAGTCGCCTGAGTCTTTGCACCGTCGTTGACGACGTTGGTGACCTTTCCAGTGAACCGCAGCACCGCGCCCGACCTTTCACCCTTTCGTGCGACCCTGTTGGTCAAGGCCAGCCCCGCGCTGAGGTAACCTTTGTGCTGTTTCTTTATTGGTTATTATGAGTTTTTGTTTTTATTTATTTTTTCGGGTGTTACAGCACATTGGCGACGTATTTCCGCGGTACTGTAGTCGACGGCTTGAACCTACTTGTGCGCGAGTGTGAGACGCGCCGCGTCGTCGTCGTAAAGGAACTGCGAGTTGAGGTAGGTCCCCCACTGCACTTACTTTAAAATTGAGAATTTATTAATTGCTTGTCGTTTTATTAATTTTAATGAATGATAAATAATATAAGATAATTAATTTTTAAATGATTGTTCAATGTAAAAAAGAGCCGTTTATTTTATACACGTCTCTTGAAATATTTTCTTGACGGGCGGACACCCAGTTTTGAAAGAATGCATGTTTGGCCTTAAAACATAATTCACGGCATTTCAAATGTACTTCTAGATTTAAAGATTAATGACTTCTTCTGAACAAGTGTTTTGAGCTTTTTGAGAAATGAAGTTTTACTTTAAAATTGGCGAAGGCCCGTTTGGCACTTTAATAAAAATAGATTATTTTGGAAAACCCACTCAGGGGGTGATCTTTGGTGTGAGTTGTTTTCGTGAGCTGTATGTGATGTTGGTGCATCGTGACTGCTTAATTTACATTGTGGACGCACCCCCTTTTTATTGCTTGTGATGACATGGGAACCTGGCATATTGAGTGAATTTTCTGAGAACGATTGCTGCACTAGATTAGATTACGCATTGGCTAGTGGCCCCATAGCAGGGGAATACTGAGTTATTGCTGCTATGGGGATTGGGCCCCTCGGTTAGGCCATGCAGGGCTATGCCGGGCGTTAGGGCGTTATGACGTCATCGAGTTAGGGCATGCCTTCAAAATGAGTCAGATGTATAGTACGTTCTGGATTGTTCACGATCTCCTAGGTTTGACCCATGTTTTCATTATTGTTTATTTGTGTGTGGCAGACGATCGAGAGGTCAAGTTCGGTTGCTGGCCTATGTGTGCCACTTTTCCCATTGCCCTTGGTATGTGTTGTGTGTTATGTGTGCTATGTGTGGTTTTCCTTTTTGGTTAATAACTGAAGTCTAGATTCTAAATTGTTCGTAGAAAAATGTTTTAAAAATGAAATGTACTTATTCCTTTCAAACATTAAACTTGTTTTAAAATTAAAAAGGGAAATGGACTGATACTTGTTTTAGAAATTAAAGTGTGTGTGTGTGTGAAAACCAATAATTTTGTATATTTAGATCAAACCTGTAATTGGTAAATTCTTCATTTAAAGGTAGTGCATTGGGAATAGTTTTTTGGGAACGCCTACTGAGTTTTAATACTCACGCCTATAGTATTTTCCTGTTTTTAGTTTTGTTGCAGGCTGGCTCGAGTTTGCTCGCCGTGGGCGAGAGTTGGTTGTGGTCTGGCGAGCGACTCTCGGGGTCACGAGGAGTTTTTGGCCGAGACCAGGTTAGTCTGTTTTTGTTGGTCGTTCTTCCTTTTTCATGTCATTTATTTTCCTTCCGCTGCTTTTTTTATTTATTTATTTTTGCTGGGAGAAATCATTCCCACTTGTCCTCTATTGATGCCCTGGTGCTTGTCGCCAGCCTGGAAGGATCGGGAACGCCTCTCGGGCCATGTCGCGGACCGGCTTGGGTGATCGGTTCAGGGTCGACCCGGGTTGGTTCGTGACAAAATGGTATCAGAGGTAGGTTAGCTCCTGAGCGGACCTTGTTTTTCAGAGTTCCCATTGTTATCTGGGGTTTTCATAGTAGAAGGTGTATGATTATCGGGACTCGAGGCACACGGACGAGAAGGACGTCATGAACCCTTGCTTGTTCCGAACCTCAGGTTACCATCAGATGTTCGGGTTGTCGATGTCTTTTGATTCTTATGGTTTGATTGGTATTAGGAAATGAAATGAGAGTTGGGAAAGTGACCTCTGGGAGCTCACATGGTCTGGCAAGCCATGTGGTGCTGGAGACTTTACCCTAGAATGCTCTCAGTGACGGTGGTGTGATTGCCGTATGGCCGCCAACCATATGGTCGAGTCACCCATCATCACTAGTTTCCCTCTAGTGATTCTTCTGGATTTTCCTTATTTCTGAAAAAAAATCATTGTGAAAAGTGTAATTTTGGTATTTGAAATGACAATGACCATGTTTGACCCATCTTTTTGTTTTCTTGTTCCTTAGTGTTTTCCCCACGAAGGTTCGATGGATGCCCAAGGTGCGGCTTCTGGTGGTGCATCTTTAGAAAATCCTCCAGTTGATCATCCTAAAGACTACGTCTTCGAGTTTCGGAAGTTGAACCCTCCCCTCTTTTATGGGCAGACAGATCCTCTTAAGGCAGAGGAGTGGTTACAGAAGATTGAGAGGAAGTTCAGTTTCATTGGGTTGCCTGAGTCGTTAAAGGTGAAGTTGGCTACCTTTATGCTTGAAGGTCCAACCTGGAAATGGTGGAAGTCCGTGTCTCAAGATAAACCTCGGAAAGATCTCACTTGGGAGTTCTTCAAGTCATCATTCATTCAACAGTACTTCTCTGAAGTGACAAAGGTGAGGAAGAGGATGGAGTTGTGTGGTCTCCAGCAAGGTGTCAGATCGGTGTTTGAATTCTTTTGTCATTTCCTGGACCTGGCTCCGTATGAACCAGGGTATGTTGGAAATGATCCTGTGAAAGCTCGGCATTTTGAGCTTGGATTACGTCCTGAGCTGCAGGCGAAGGTGGGAGAATTCAACATGATCACTTTCCCTGATGTGGTGAGACAAGCTTTCCTCGTCGAAGGTGAGTTAGCAGGAGGACATGAGGTGACTGATCCTCCTCCAGCTTTTGGGAACAGTGGAGAAGATAGCGATAAGAAGAAAGAGAAGCGACATGATGGTGGTGGAACTACTAGAGGAATCAAGAGGCCTTCAGACCTTCAGTCATCTTCCTCACAGGACAATTCCTTGATCTGTCACCAGTGCAGTAAGCGGGGGCACAAGAGGCCGATGTGCCCGAATGCTCCAAAACCCTGCCACACCTGTGGACGTCTGGGCCACTTACAGCGATTCTGTCGAGATGTTTTCAAGAAGCGCGCTAAATCCATACCTGGCTCGTTGAAGGTCACCTCAGCCCGTCCGCAGGAGTAGGATGCCGTTTAGAGATCATTTTGAGGTTTTCTCTTTATAGTGTTTCTTTGATGTAGTAGTCTTCACCTATACCGTTTTGTGGTGTTTCTTATCCTTCAGTTGTAAGAATGGTTGTGGATGAACCTCTTTGAAACCGTTGTTCTAATGGATGTGTGTTTGGTAAAATTCTTGTTCGGGAATTTTTGAAGCCTGACTACGAGGCATGAGATTCTTCGATCATCGGTGCTCCAGCCACATGCTCCGGAGTGAAGCTGGCGCGTAGTCAGGTGAACCCCAGCGGTAAAGAAGGGCCTTAGTTTAATCTTCATCATTAGTGTGGTATAGTTTGTGTTCTTCTGAGGGTGTGACATCGTTGGAGCGACGGTGATGGTAGTTTCGATGCTCTACCCATAGGCCCCTTCCCTTCTCCCCCTTGTGGTGGGGGGTTTTTGGACTGTGTGGAAAATCGTCAAGCTCGGTTACCCTAGTCATTCCTTATGGTTGGGAGAATGATCACGGGTCTCATTGAATTCAGTTGGCTTGTTTCCTATGGTGGGGAGTCCGTTCAGGCCTCCCCGTGTCAGTATCAGAGTTTCCTCTCAGGTATCGTTTTGGGTGGTGTTTACAGTCTTCGTGTTTTGAGGATAATTTGTGTGTCATGGGTTTTCGGTGTCTACTTGGATCAATCAACTGGAGGTGCTTAAACTTTTCGGGGTGATTGACACATAAGGAGTTTCTTCATGGGTCTAGGTCTTGTGTGGCTTCCCGGGGACGGGAGGCATTATGGTGGGGAGAATTGTCACGCCCCGATCTATCTGTAATTTTTTTTATTATTATTTTCTTGGTTTTAAAACTTTCTGTCGAGGTTCGGGTTGAACACCAAACAAAAATTTTTATGTTTTGTCGAAAATGTGTGTTTTGGAATTGACGCCGTGGAGCGCATGGGTGGAGCGCGTTTCGGAAACCCCGTGCGGCTTTGCTTAGGCAACGACACTGTCTTTTGCTCTTCAGAAAAATTTAAAATGAATAAGTTTTATATTTTATTGTGGTTACGGTTATAAATTTTAATTATTATATTTGTTAAAATTAAGGTTATTATTATTATTATCATTTGTATTATTATTATAATTATTGATATTGATATTGATATTAATATTATTAATATGTATTAAATTTATTATTAGTATGATTATTATTATCATTTACTTTTTTATCTTTATTTTTTTTCTTTCCTCTCTTTCTTCCCCTTTCTTCTTCTCTTTTCTTTTTTTTCTTCACTCTTTTGGTTATTCGACGCGGGTGTCCCCCCGCCTTGCAACGCTTCCTCATTCTTTTATTTATTTATTTATTTTATCCTTCTTCTAGCACCAGCTTGCTCCGCCTCCTATTTTCCCAGGCCGCCGCTGCTGCCCTGCATCCCTCTTGCGTGCCTCGGCTCCCCCTCCGCAACATCCAGCCGGCTCCGCCACCACCCGCTTCAGCTGTACAGCGCCAGCCCAGCCCCTTCATCCTTCCCTATCGCAAGAAGGAAGCCCGAAACACCCTCCTGCTTCGCCACACAACGCCCCGGCCTCCCTGCGCCTCTTGTCCTGCACCGTGCGCCCGGGATCCCTCAATCTTTCAGCTCACCCGCACCTCACGAGATGCGCTCTCCTTGCAGCGCCCAAGCTGCCCTCGGCCGCCCTCTTCCTCTGCAGCGGCGAGCCTCATTTGCCTTCCCTCTCAACCGAGAAGACTCCCACCCTCCATTATCGGCAACCCCCTGCAACAGTGGCCATCCCGTCGCCCCTCTTTCACCCATACAGCAGTGCCGCAAGCCCCTGCTTCCCTGCACGACTACTCTCTCCTGCACGAGTCCCTCCTCCAACAACCTGCAGTGCGACAGCCCCCAAGCCAGCAGCGGTTGTCCGCGCACCCATCCACCTTGACATGCGCCCTTCCTGCATCTCCCCACCACCCCAATCATGGCACCCATTCCTTTATTTGCTTACCCTTCTCACCATATCATCATCTTCATGCATGGTCTACCACATGAGGGAGGTACCGCCTCGCCAACCTACTGCTTCACGAGATGAGATTGTGCCCCCTCCTTTTCCTAGCTGGAACTAGTGGGATTCCACAGTCTTTGTTGTCCTCCCCATCCGATGATACCCAACCTTCACTGCCCCTACCCAACACCTGGTCTTTGGGCGGCCTCCCACTCGCATTGAATCTCCTTCGATTTGGTGAAGCGCCTTCCAGTGCATCATCTCCCCAAGCTGATCTTGACCACTGACATCCCTTATGCATTGGAAAGGCATCGGTCTAACATCCCTTGCTGCCTCCGTCGCCCTCCTGCTGAAGCCCCTCCTACCGAATTTCTATAGTGTATGCCACGGCCGCAGCCGGATTTCCTTTTCCCGTCGTCGTGTGCCCTCCCTGCTGGCCAGGCCCCTCACCAGCCTCATGGCCGACTCCCCCTTGCTTGCGCACCCTCTGGTGCGCCCCTCTTTTCACCTGCTATCTGGCCATCCCCCGTCGGTGTGACGTGCACGTTCTCCCGGCCAGCTATCCTTTTTTTTCCAGTGCACGTCGCTGCCTTCTGACCGTCGCACGACCCCTTTGTCATCCCTCGATCATCGGGCGACGCATCTAAACCCCCCCGGCTACTTCGACCAGGTTTGTCGCGAGCCGCCTGAGTCTTTGCACCGCCGTTGACGACGTTGGTGACCTTTCCAGTGAACCGCAGCACTGCGCCCGACCTTTCACCCTTTCGTGCGACCCTGTTGGTCAAGGCCAGCCCCGCGCTGAGGTAACCATTGTGATGTTTCTTTATTGGTTATTATGAGTTTTTGTTTTTATTTATTTTTGCTGGTGTTACAGCACATTGGAGACGTATTTCCGTGGTACTGTAGTCGTCGGCTTGCACCTACTTGTGCGCGAGTGTGAGACGCGTCACGTCGTCGTCGTAACGGAACTGCGAGTTGACGTAGGTCCCCCACTGCACATACTTTTAAATTGAGAATTTATTAATTGCTTGTCGTTTTATTAATTTTAATGAATCATAAATAATATAAGATAATTAATTTTTAAATGATTGTTCAATGTAAAAAGAGCCGTTTATTTTATACACGTCTCTTGAAATATTTTCTTGACGGGCGGACACCCAGTTTTGAAAGAATGAATGTTTGGCCTTAAAACATAATTCACGGAATTTCAAATGTACTTCTAGATTTAAAGATTAATGACTTCTTCGGAACAAGTGTTTTGAGCTTTTTGAGAAATGAAGTTTTACTTTAAAATTAGTGAAGGCCCGTTTGGCACTTTAATAAAAATAGATTATTTTGGAAAACCCACTCGGGGGGTGATCTTTGGTGTGATTTGTTTTCGTGAGCTGTATGTGATGTTGGTGCATCGTGACTGCTTAATTTACATTGTGGACGCACCCCCTTTTTATTGCTTGTGATGACAAGGGAACCTGGCATATTGAGTGAATTTTCTGAGAACGATTGATGCACTAGTTTAGATTACGCACTGGCTAGTGGCCCCATAGCAGGGGAATACTGAGTTATTGCTGCTATGGGGATTGGGCCCCTCGGTTAGGCCATGCAGGGATATGCCGGGCGTTAGGGCGTTATGACGTGATCGAGTTAGGGCATGCCTTCAGGATGAGTCATATGTATAGTACGTTCTGGATTGTTCACGATCTCCTAGGTTTGACCCATGTTTTCATTATTGTGTATTTGTGTGTGGCAAATGATCGAGAGGTCAAGTTCGGTTGCTGACCAATGTGTGCCACTTTTCCCATTGCCCTTGGTATGTGTGCTATGTGTGGTTTTCCTTTTTGGTTAATAACTGAAGTCTAGATTTCTAAATTGTTCGTAGAAAAATGTTTTAAAAATAAAATGTACTTCTTCCTTTCAAACATTAAACTTGTTTTAAAATTAAAAAGGGAAATGGACTGATACTTGTTTTAGAAATTAAAGTGTGTGTGTGTGTGTGAAAACCAATATTTTTGTATAATTAGTTCAAACCAGTAATTGGTAAATACTTCTTTTAATGGTAGTGCATTGGGAATAGTTTGTTGGGCACGCCTACTGAGTTTTAATACTCACGCCTATAGTATTTTCCTGTTTTTAGTTTTGTTGCAGGCTGGATCGAGTTTTCCCGCCGTGGGCGAGAGTTTGTTGTGGTCTGGCGAGCGACTCTCGGAGTCACGAGGAGTTTTTGGCCGAGACCAGGTTAGTGTGTTTTTGTTGGTCGTTCTTCCTTTTTCATGTCATTTATTTTCCTTCCACTGCTTTGTTTATTTATTTATTTTTTCTAGGCGAAATCGTTCCCACTTGTCCTCTATTGATGCCCTGGTGCTTGTTGCCAGCCCGGAAGGATCGGGAACGCCTCTCTGGCCATGTCGCGGACCGGCTCGGGTGATCAGTTCAGGGTCGACCCGGGTTGGTTCGTGACAGTACGAGAAGAATGTCTTTTAACTTATATTGCATGAATGGATTTTTAAAACCTAATTTCCAAGAAGCATACCTTACAAGTTTTCATGTTTATCTTTAATCAACTTCTTTTAGTATAAAATTGTATGAAATGTTAAGAAAGGAAAATGTTTTTGAAGTAGAAAGGATATTATCCTCAAGAATGGAGTTCAAGTGTTTTATGAAAATTATTTTCCATCTCAGATAATATAGGGTTCTGTTTCTATCCCTATTATTACATTGATTTAATTATGTTGTGATGGAATTATTTTTATAAATTCCTTTATCTTATATGAATTTTTTTATGATGTCATGTTGATTAAGAATCCCATTTTTTTTACATGTGTTATGCAATGATGTATGATTTATGATTTTGTGGCACACATAAGAATGGTATCATTATGAGATGGTTGGGACCTATATCTCCCTCAAATGAATTGAATAAAGATTTTATATCTCATGAGATAGACATGTCTAGAACGGCAGGTTAATCCTGTTCAGTGAAATAGGACTGAAACGACGAATGAACTCAGTTCAGAAATGGACTTTGTCCACTATGATAGTCATGGATATGAGTCTTGACTAAAAAGAAATGATTCTCTATGATTATGTGTGTATGACACAAAGTTTCATGTTTTATGTTATGATTATTGGGATTAAATATCACTACTATGATTTATCCCATGTTACGAAATTATGATCTCTTTTGCAGGTTAAGATTTTCAAAAGTTATGTTCTTGTGTATATGATGTGATTGATATTTCTTTTGTTTACCCTATCTGAGAATTTGAGCCCACCCCTTTTTTATGTTTTATTTCCCCAGGTCAGGAAGAAGGTTATTAAGTAGGATATGCCAAAAGGGACTCTAGATATGATGAAATAAATGGGAGGAAATGTATATGCTTTATGAACCAGTTGTTTATGTTTCCCAGTTTCTAAAGACGCTATACCTATACGGTCCTTTCCTGGTTTAGTTATATGTTGTAATAAGTGTGCTTAAATTCTGAATTAATAACAATGTATTTAAAGTATGGGTCGTTATAAAAATTATCACCCAAGGATTTAATTGGTCAACAATGACTCATCCAATAAGATTAAGACAAGTGTAAATTTAATTATATATTATTATAATTTTATTTTTACCTTGAATTGCCCTATATACCTTTAGCCATGGTAAATAAAAATCCATAGTTACTATTCACCATTATTTTTGTTCAATTTATTGAAAACAATTTTCCATACTAATTACAAACATGAATGTCGGATTTTTGAAATTCATTTCAAAGATTCAGTATCATATCATTTAAATGAAGAAGTCAGATTTAACCATTATGCATTGTTTTTCACTATTCATAAAAAAGTGAATGTTTTCAGAAAAATACCCAAAAATAACCCAAATATAATTTTGATATTATGAATTCAAAAATGAAGATGATTTTTCAAAATTCAAAATATATATGTTTCATTAATTAATTTAAAATTAATTTTTCTTGTCGAAACAAGAAATCGTGTTTTTTAGAAGTACAAACTACAAAAATATTGACATGTGTTTATATACTATTTCAATGTGAAATTAGTTACAATGACCAAAATTGGATGAAATGGTAAATATATATTTAAATTACACATTTAAAACATTTAAAAGTATAATCTACCCATATAAATAAATTATATGAAAAGACAGTTTTTTCATAAAATGCATTATTTTCTTTATTCATTAAAAACATAACTTTATCAGGAAAATACCATAATTTCATCCAAAGTCAATTTTGATGTACCAATTATAATGAATAATATTATCGTGGTAAATAGAACATATAAAAGTGACTAAAACTATATTTAAAAAGGGTTCTCCATTAAAAAGTGGGAAATAAATATTTTAATGAATATTAGAGTGTTTATGCTTAAAATTGGATTCATTAACATTTTAAGTCTCTCACTTTTATTGAATAATTGTAAAAACATTTACCAAACATGTGTAAAAATATTGTAGTAAGGTCTGTTCATTCCCACCAATGCAATGGCATGTCGTAAACTACCCATTATAATAGTATTATTATATTGTTATTTTTTTAGTATGACTCAGCATTGTGTGCAACATAAGATTTCAGGAAAACCCATTGTGGCATGTTAGTTATTCCATTGATCAAAGAACCCACATTAAAAATAAATTAATATGTAACTCACAAATATTAATAAATATAAAAATATCATATTTTTTTATTTACCTGGGATGTTGCAATATACCTTTAGGAAATAGTAAGACAAATGAGTAAAAGAGAAAACTAGACCTCTGATACACTTTTGTAAAATCCCAGCCCAGGGGCCACGTGACATAGCCTTGAGCTAGACTTCCACAAGATCTCATTCATTCCTCCTCGTACACCAGTGGTTGTCAAATAGTAGTGATGGTCTAGTGAGTCAGTAATGGGGAGACTAATCCATCATTTATAATAGTAATACACCTACATAATTAAAAAAAATAGTAGTATAATCATAAATAGATATATATACATTAGCAGTACAAATATCACAAGATGACCATGAATGGAAATATATAATGAAACTGAACCATAGATATTCCATGTCATGTACATGCAATGTATCAATATCAAAAATCCAAAACAAATAAAGACACTAAAATTTCCACCAAATGGGTCTCAACACCATGTATAGTTCCATCATCATGGTCCATCCCACATAGTCATATATCAAAAGGGACATTTCACTTTACATATACAGAAAACAATAAGTATATTCAGGTAGTGATCTGGATTCCTGATTAGTTGTGAGTAAAACTTGTAAGGCCAGCACCAACAGTGTCTAATGATAATCCAGTCAGACTATGTATAGGGTTTTATAATGATATAATTAAATAAATAAATAAATAGTTTTCATATTATCAATTCTTATTTACTTTGTTATATTCGCTTTGGGGTTCCCCAGAACACCGATAAAGGAAGATTATATTCATCTCATGCTAGATTCCGTCTTTTTACCTAAGTAATATCATATCATAATACTAGCTTCAACATATTTTAGAGGTCAATATATTCAAAGGTGATATGATATATCACCCCCAAATTAGACTCATGCTAGAGTTCAAATTTTTCTCATGTGATTCCATATCTCAGAGTGCCATTATTACCAATCTAATTTCATAATTAAAAACCATGTTACCATTCACTAAATTATAAATTTTAGATGAACATGTTACCATCTTTATTTCACAATAAGTGAACATTTTTACATTTATTAAATTAGACAATTTGGATTACTATGTTACAATTAATATTTCAAAAATGAATTTCTATGTTACCATTCATTTAATCACACAATTTGGATTACTATGTTTCCATAATTTAATTTAGGATTAATTAACAGGTCACCATTCCCAATTTAATAATATAGAATTGCATGAGCATGTTACTGTTATTAATAGTTGGATAAATGAGTATGTTACTATTCAACATTTATCAATACATAATATAATCAGTATGTTACCAATCATAATAGTTGGACGAATAATCATGTTATCATTCTTCCCATCACCCATATCACATGTGTCTCTCTTATCAATTTTAAACAACATTAACAACATTATCAAATATATCACATCATCACATCCAACAGTATTAATCGACATTAAACCCTTTTTCCTATTATAACATTATATAATTTCTCTATTCATTAATCATCTCATAATTATTTCTAATTAATCAATCATTCTTCACATTAGAGGACTTAATTAATTCACTAATTAACTAAGAAAATAAATATCTTTATAGAACCCGAATATTAATTATTCACTTATAATTTCTATTTTATACTTCAATTAACTAATCACATAAATAAATCTAGTCAATTAAAAATTAACTAATAACATCGACTCATGTAGGTAATTTTACAATTATGTAATCACATAATATATTTTAATTAATTTAACAATTTATTAATCACTTCAAATAAGTTAATTAATTCAATTTTTATTTAATTACTTCAATTATATTAGTCAATTCAACAATTAACTAAAAATTTTATTACATCACTAATTCAAAAATTAGTTAATCAAATAAATCTATTTAGTTTATTTCCACAATTAATTAATATATTTAATCACAGTAATTACTTCATCAATTAATTAATCATTATCCACAAACACAAAATAAAATTATTAATCCCACAATTAATTATCTATCTCAATATCTCAAAAACTAACAATTAAAATTGTAATTATTTATATTGAATGAAAAATCTAAATATCTCAAAATTAATTTAAAAATTAATTATCTTAAATCAATAATTCTATGTCACATAATAAATTATACAAATAATTTTCTTAAATTTTCAACTAAATATATCTTTGTTAATTCCACTAATAATCATATTAAATAAACAACTCAAAATCAAATGATTAATTTAATAATTAACCATCTCAAATATACAACTCAATATCAAATAATTATTTTAAAATTTTAACATCTCAACTAAAAAACTAATTATCCAAATGATTCATATTAATTAATTGACCAATTATTCTATCCAATTACATCAATTCAATCATTAAGAAAATTATCATTAATTAGTTTACCAATTGTTTTATCTAACATATTCAATTGTATTAAAAAAACAACCCCCATTTATTTATTCACATATTCAATAGTCTAACATGATTTTCATTAATTAATTATATAATAAAATAACTCATACAAACAGTCCAATTATTTTTCCAATTATTTTTCTATGTCAATACAATTAATTAATTAGAAATTAAATAATCATTTTAAACATGATTAATTAATTATCAAATTATTTTCCCATCTCAAACTCCTTAATTAATTCACACATTAGTAAAATTATTTAATTTCTTCAACTAATTTTCCAATTAGTTTTCCATGTCACATTACATTAATTAATTAAAATTTACTCCCATTATTTAATTTAAAAATTGAATTATCCTGTTACTCATATTAATTAATTTGTCAAATAATTATTCTATTTATTTAATTAAACAATTAAATGATCACATTTCCCACATTAGATAATTCATCGATCAATTAATTCAAACCCACAATAAAAACCCACATAATCAATTAATCATTAATTATTCAAAATTAATCAAATAAATGAACCCAATTAATTACTTAATTATTAGTTATATATTAAACAATAAAATATCCCCAATATATAAATCATTTTATTTTCCTATCAAAATAAATTTAATAATCATTAGAAAATCAGATAATTAATTTGACACTTAATCATACCCATTCAACAACATTATTATATCTATAAATAATTCTTCCATTAATTATTCAATTTATACAATCTACATCTCTCCCTAATAAATACCAAAATTAATTATACAAATCATAATTTTGTAATCTCATATTAAATTTTCTAGTTAATTAATGATGATCCAAAATAAAAATATCCATATTTCATAATTACTTTAATTAATTAATTCACCAAATAAATTAATATATTCGAGAACAACATTTATAAACAAATAGTATCTATTATAAAATTCAAAACACGTAATTTTACTCCATACTATGCAATTGACCACCTACTTTAAGAAAAGTGATGAATGATTACCAACAGATAATCCCAATTTGAATGAAATAAGCTTCGAATGCATCAGTCAACATGATTTACATTTGACACATCAAAAGTGGAGGAAGTGGTGAAAAATATCTATATCTACAATAGAAATTATCTACTGTAATTATCTCAATAATAACCAAACAATCTATTTGTAATGTATCAATAAGATGATTAATATACCAAAGGTATCCCATAAGAATCATGGTCTTTTTATCCATGATCTTATGCGAGATCACATCCAGATCGATGTGGACTCCATTAAATTGATGGCAGAAGACCCTCAATAAAGAGGTTGGTTTGCAGAGGAACTTCAGTTGATAATAGGAATGGGTAAGTGTGTTTATGTCCAAGTAGGAGGTGTCTGGGACATCCTCATTCGAATATTGGATGTTCATAAAGAATATGCAGTACGTAAAAATATGTGTGGTGGATTATGTGGATCTGGAGATGTGTTTTTCATTTACCACATCTATGAATTACATAATGTGAAGTCCCATTTCACATAGTGTAACAATAATTATGTATTACTATTTAAATCCCATCAAACAATTTAATAAAAATTAAATGAATATTACACATGTTGAAATCCAATTACACATATGGAAATCTTAAACATGGTGAAATCCAATATAAAATGGTTAAATATTACATGTGGTGAAGTCCAATTACACGTGGTGTAATATTATTTCATGACATGTCGACACATGGTGAAATATAGTTATAGAGGATAAAAGTTTTCATGGTTATGAATTAAATTAATTAGTGAATTAATCTCAATACAACCTATCTAAAACAAATAAATTAATAATATTCATACCTAGAATATATGGGTTCATACAATCTCCCCACCTTATAATAGATCATCCTCGAGTAGTACTCCCATGAATCACTAATAAAATTACTATTCATAAAATCTCCCAATATTATAATAGTTGGTCCTAATTCATTACTCCCATGAATCTAAAAAATAGTGTATAAAAATTATCAGACCGCTGAGCCTCAATATCTACTTATCTGTACCAAAACATTCTCAGTATACCCAATATGATGTCAATTTATGGTAAATCATTAACACTAATGAAAAGTAAACTATGAATTTGTCAATGAATACCCCCACGAATCCTTTACTATGGATGCTTCCTCCGACTATAGAAACATCTTAAACTACCGAATGTATCAGACATCCCAACCCACCAATCATCTCACAACAATGATCCAAAACTAGAAATTTTATCACACAAACCATAATCAAGTTCTCATTAAAGGTGATTATTACTATGAAAACTACACAAATCAATGTTCAAATAAAAAAAATAATGATTTTTATTTCAAAACATTTAATATAGTTAACAATAGAAATTCACACATAACCATATCAGATCATTCCTACTTTATCCTACCACACGGAAAAAACTGAGTCACTATCACTGCCCTAAACCATATTACACATAGGTCCAAGATAACATGGGTATAAATAATTTCATAATTAAAATATTCAATTTATAAAACCTTTTTATTATCATCTTGAATAATTTTACAATGTTTCTAAATTTAATGTTAGGCATCATTTTAATTTCAATTTCTCAAAAAGGAAAAATAGTTTGGGTATAACATATTACCAAAAACGCATTTTTACATTGTTCCTACAATGATGTGTGCCAAAAAATCATGATTTCTTATAATGATGCATAAAAACTCAAATTTCATTCTACATAGGGCCATGAAAAAATATTATCAAATCTCATAAACAATAATCTCCTAAAAAAATTATTTCCCCCATGGTGAAATAATATTAAATAGTAATAGTAAACAACAGTAAAAATAATCACACCCTAGGTTCTTAGGTCCTCCCTCATACATGGGGTAGTTACTCCCATGAACACACTGATTACCAAAATCTAACTCTTCGTAGTATCCAGTTTACAATTCCCAAATAGTAATAATAAATAAAAGGAAAGAAACAATGACCTATGATTCCACATTTTAACATCTCGCCCTGGGTTCCATGCAACGGTGCCCTGGACCGGACCACTATAGGACCTCAGGTGTACCATCACATATACTAGAGGTTGAATACTATTAGTGAGGGTATATATGTAAGTTATTGGCGGATTCTACCCTCCTTTATCAGAGTAATACATCAGTAGATGAAAATAAAAAATATGAGAAGTATATATGTACCATAAATATTACCAATATAACATGATGACCAATGATGTGAATACATAATCAAAATTGAATAGTATATATTCCATGGTAAGTATGTTCCATGTTTTAATATGCAATACCCAAAATATATAGACACTGAAAACTCCTCCATGTGGGTCCTAACAACATGTCTGGCTCCCTCAACATGCTTCATCCCAACTCAACTATCTAAAAATGGGCATTTCCATTAACAAGTCCAAAAAACACAAATTTCAATTCATGTACTGATCAAGAGGCATGAGTAGGGAGTGTGTACAACTCAGTAGGCCTCCTCAAATTATGTCTACAAAAATCAATCTTGAGAGTGTATGATGATGTATAAATAAGTACATACAATGCCTAAATAAAGAGTTATTTCATAATCATTTCGACTTTATTTAATTATATTAACTACATGGTTCCTAAGGACACCCATACCAAAATACATACTTCAACTCATGTTAGATCCAGAATCATTCCCTATGCAATACCATTTCTTAATACATGCTTTGTCTTGTGTCAAAACTCATTGTAATAGAAGGTGATATGATATCTCATCACCTAATTTGACTCATGCCGAAGTTCGAATTATTCTCAAGTGATGACATATCTCAGAGTACAATTACTTCAATTATTGTTTCACAATGAATGGCCATGTTAACATTTATTAAATCCCACCATTTAGATGACCATTTTATCATCCTTATTTCACAACAAATGACCATGTTATAATTCCCTAAATCATAATGTTTGGATGACCGTATTACCATCCATATTTCAAAAATGTATTACCATCTTGCCATTAATTTAAACCAAAAATTTGGATGAATATTTTTCCATCCATTAATACATATTGAATGGCCTTTCTCCCATTCCCTATTTGATAGTAAATAATATAATGTGATTGTTACAGTACAAAATAGTTCGTCGAATGATCATGTAATTATTCACCATTTAATAATACATAATTGAATAAGCATGTTACCATTCATAATAGTAGGCTAAATAAGCATGTTACCATTAATAATTTGACACATGTAACATTTATCTCATTTATCAAGGATAATAAACCTTATCCTCATTATCAAATATCAAACATCATCACATCAAGATGGATTAATCAACAGTAAACCTTTATCCCCAATATAAAATTAATTAATTTATAAATTAATTAATAAGATCAACCTTTTTTTTTAATTCAACAACTATTCCTCACATGAAATCCCTTAATTAATTGACTTATTAATTATCCTAAAGAATCACTTTAATTAACACAATTGTTAATTAATAACGTACTTTCTCCAGTTATTTCATCAATTGATGGATCTTATTAATTAATCTACTTAATTCAACAAATAACTAATCAAATCAACTCGTGTAGTTAATTCAACAATCAACTAATCACATAAATAATACTAATTAATTTACACAAAATATTAATTATATAAAATAAATAAATTAATTCCACAATTAATATATTACTTCCATATTATTAGTCAATTAAAAAAGTAACAAAACACATAATTTACCTCACTAATTCAATAAATAGTTTATTATAGTAATACCATTACCTAATTTCACCAATTAATAAATCAAGGATATCCCATTAATTAATTCATCAATAAGATTAATCAATAACCAAAAACTCAAAATACCATAATTAATTATGTCACTGAAGATATTAATAACTCATACATAATACTACATTTTAATATCTTGAATCTTATATCTCAATATCATATTAATAATTCTAGAATTAATTATCTAAAATAAAATATTCAATATCACATATTTAACTCAATAGTTAATTATCATAAATAGACTACTCAATATCACATGATGAATTCTAAAATTAATCATCTAAAATCAATAACTCAAAATCACTTGGTAAATTATACATTTAATCATCTCAAATATAAAAACCTATATAACATGATTATTTATACTATTAATCATCTCAAATCAAAAACTAATTGTCCCAATGATCCAAATAAATATTTTTCACTAATTAATTAATCCAATTTTTTTAATTGTATCATCACAAAAATTCCAATTTATTAATTCAATGACTAATTAATCTAACTGAATAAATAGAATTAACACAACAACTCCCATTAATTAATTCACCAAATAGTTATTCAAAAATACTTCCATTAATTATCAATAAAATTTATTTACACATAAAGATCCTCAAATTAATTCACTAAATAATTTTCCACATCAATCCCATTAATTAATTAACAATTAATTAATCTCATTAAATTTGTTCTATTAATTCCCCAATAGATTGTCCATGTAAAATTGCATTAATTAATTATTCTTATTTAGTCCCTTCAATTAATTCTCCAATTAGTTTTTTATGTCACATTCAATTTATATATTGAAAATTAATTATTTCATTTATTTAATTCAACCATTAAATAATCTCGTTACTCACATCAATTAATTTTTATCCCCATTAATCTATTTATTTAATCTAAAAATTAAATAATCTAGTTTCCCACATAAATTAATTTGCTGATTAATTAATTATTACCCACAATCACAAAAACCATGATTATTAATTCATTAAGTAATTAATCAAACATAATCAAAAAAAATAACCCCAATTAATTCATCCAAAAAAATTTATATCTCAATAAATTAAATATCATAAATTAATTCATCAATTAATTTCTCTATCACATTTAATTTAATAACCACAACACCCTCCAATAAATAATTCTACAAATAATCATCCCCTTTCGATAACATTAATATAAAAAATAACTAATACGTTCAACAATTATTCAATATCATCAATCTCTATATCGTTAATTTATTTCAATAATAAATTATTGGATTCAAAATATTGTATTCTTAGAATTAAATTACCAATTAATTTTTAATGATCTAAAATCCAAATATCCCATTTTCAAATATCCCTAAATTAATTAATTCACCAAAATAATTAATTTAATCAATAATGTATGTTCTAAACAATTAAAATGAACACTACAATTACATACATCTAATTTTAATGAAGACTATGGGATTGAATTTTTAGACCTCCTACCTCAAGAATAATGACAACCAATTTTCAATAAATAATATAAATTTGAACATATTCAATGAATAATGCATCGATGAGAAAGACATATATCCAACTCCTCGAAAGAAGATGAATCAGTGAAAAAATACATATGTATGCGATATCGATAAAATTCTAAATTCATCTCATAATGAATCAAAAAATCTATTAATAATGAATCTAGATAATCATTAATAATCAAAATACATGTATTTAAAATCTAGGTCTATATATCCATGATCTTGGGGAAGATCACCTCTCAATCGAATTATAATACCATAAATTAACGTCATAAGACCCACAACAAGTCGGGAGGAGCGTGAAGGTTTTCCAGTCGAAGAATACAATGTGAGAAGTTGTTTCATTCCAATTAAGAGCTGTGTGGGATGTATTCAGTAGAAGATTTTGTGGGTGCAAAGATCATTTGAAATAAATAGAAACATGTGAAGATGGTAATGCAGAGCTGGAGAAGCGTTTTTCATTTTTTGTACGATCGAATTACATGATGTGAATTGCTATTTCACATTGCGCAACATTAGATGCATTTTTCAGTTGAAAACCTTTCAATCGCTTTAATAAAATAATTTCAAGATACACTTGGTGAAATCCAAATATATGTAGTGAAATGTTAAACATAGTCAAATACAATTTCTTGTGGTGGAATTATACACATGCCGAAATAAAATTAACTTTTTGAAATCTTATATTGGTAAGGTCCAATTACAGATGTTGAAATATTATTTCATGACATGTTGACATGTAGTGAACCACTATTTCATTTGGTGTAAATTTTGAAGGTTTTGACTTATTTTAGACATAAATAAATAAAAAACAACCCATCATTACAAAAAATATTAAAAAGTTTCAAACATTGAAAAATATGGAATCTTACAATCTTCTCACCTTATTACAACTCTTACTTGATTTGTACTCCCAATCATCTCTATGAAAATATGCGTTCTTACATTTTATCCACCCCTGATCGACCGCTAGTTTAGATGTTGTACTAAAATAAAATGGGTGTTTCTCCATAAAAATTTCCACTATCATCATGTTCCATTATAGTATAACTGGGTATTCTCTTTCATGGATTTGGCCACCTATATAGATTCTATCAACTATTTCATTACAGTCACAAACTTCTCAATTAAAAATCATTCCATTCAATGTTGTGTATTTAGAAGGATATCATTATGTCGGTGCCGTCAATATATAACTTATATGTTTATTCTGTGGAAGCTCATTCTGAAAAGAAAAATCTTAGATGAAGAAACATGATAATTATTAAATGATATATCATTTCAACATAACCATAAGTTAAAATTAATTAATTTTCATTCAATTGACATTATCCAAACAGATAATTTTATCTAAACTAGCATATGATACCAATAATAAGGTCCCAACCTCAATCATTACAAAATAGGTTTAATTAAACTAGAATATAATTATAACATTATGAAATATTTTTCCGGCACATATTTTTAGATAATTACTTCATAATTACTATCCACGAGAATACAATGTGGATACCACTAAAAAATATCCATTATTATATAATATAAATAGTTTTAAGGTATAATTAATATTTATTATGAAAATTCTTCACAATATTCAGTTTTTCCTTATCTGACTATTTCATCATTAAAAACCTGTGAAGAGCATTTTTGAACGGGTGATGAGCACAAAAAGATCAATATGGGGAAAATGACAACAAATAATACCATTAGTACATGAATATATATAAACATTTGAAATAATACTCACTAATATATAATTAACTCCTTATATTATCATATTCATAATTATTTAAAAGATGATATTTTCATAAAATATAGAAATGTTAATAATGAATTTACATAACACGGGGAATTAAACGAGATTATAACCCTCACAACAACTATATGATTTTATCATAATACTATGAATTCATTGATAATTAGAACTGAATATATTAAAATAATGAAGGGGCGTTTGAAATTATGTTTATTACATCATTAATTATCCAAGGAATACGATTCATAACTTATAATATATATATATATATATATATATATTGTAGTTTAGAATATTTTAGTATTCACTATATATTCATCTATTTTATAAAAATAGAAAAATACACCATGAAATTTTTTTTATATATTGGATTAAATGATAAACTCAAATTTATGAAATAATATTCTAAATATGAGAAATTTAGTTTATAATTAAAATCATTATTTTTCCAAATACATCAATTTAATAAATATTACAACTATTATAACTTTTTAACAAATTAAGGTCTCAAGAAGTTGTCCTAGAAAATTTAGACAAAACAATTAATATATTAATATATTTTATGATGTTATATTTTATTTTAAATCATTTTATTAATTATAAAAATAAAAATATAAATCTACGTTTCATAATTTTTTTTAATTATGTTATTATTTTCTAAAAAATTATTTACATATTCCATGATATAAATAAATCATATATTCACATATAAGATACATAAATACAATTTATAATCTCATGGTTGAGGTTACTATTCTATTAGTATATATTCATTAATTTCAATAAATACCATTTATTTTAATAATAAATAATTTAGGCTTTTATTATTTTATTCCATAATGAAAACAAACTATTTTATAATTACATGGGTTATTAATCGAAAAATAAATCATTCATACACATGGACACCATATTAAAATTACTAATTAATTATAAAAAATTGAACCAATGTAAGGAAAATATAATTCATATACTTACCAAATTGAATAACAAAAATTTATAATTTATAATTCCAATTTTAACCATTAAATGAAAAAATCATGGAATTGGTATCTGGTGATATTATGTAATGTTGTAGGTAAATATAAAATAATAAAAAATACATTATTTTCACCATAATTATATAGTAATTTGTTTAGGTTATTAATTACCGCAATCAATAAATTAGTGATATATATGGGAACACCCATCAATCAATGATTGAAATATTTAGTATTAACAAAAGACCGTATTCTGAATAAAATTCAAATTTATAAAAGTTTGATTTATAGAAATTTTAAAGTCTATAATCGTTCATTTTCTTGATATAAATGAACATTTTATATACAATCCTATGGGATATGTTGGATGATATTATTTTAATAATATCCTTGATTCACCATAAAATATATCAAAATATATAACAAAGTTGAAAATGTATATTTGATTCTTTAATAAAATTTCACTGGTTGTAAAAAAATATAGTTCAAATTTGGGAAATGAAAATGATATATTTTTTATAAAATAGGATGAATGAGAATTTATTTTAGAGATCATGATAATATAGAATATAATTATCATCAAATAATTCAAATCCATATGAATTATAACACATAAATAAAATATTAACAATATATTCCCTCACACATTACTGGGAATAAACCATAGAGAAAACAATAGACATTTCATTAAATTTTTTATTGAAATTAATATCAATAGATATTAAATTTTATTATTAATATAGGCATAATAAAAAATTTCATAATGAATCCATTGAATAATTACATTGATGTGGATGTTTCATCACTTAAAACATTAGGGATTGTTTAATATAGATAAACCATATCAGGTAAATTAAGAGTCAAGTGGAAAATATATTATGAGAGGACACGTAAAACCATATGAATAAATAGTGAAAATAATTGGGTTTCAGAAAAAAAAATATCCATAGGTGGATTATATATCATTGGAAACCTAGATTTTATAATATAACTGTTGTAGAAAAATTTAATTATTTCGTAACAATTTAATTCTTAATCCGGATAGTTTGTTCAATGTGGTTATTTTTAATCCATTTGATTGAAATAAAAAAATTATATTTACATCAATTGTGGTATATACAGGACACACAATAAAATAAATGGGGTATGTGGAATAAGTTACAAACAATTAAAATCAATAATGAAACCATCATTACATTTCCATATATTAAGCATAAATTCATTTATGTAAAAAAATATGAATCATCAGAACCCTTGATATATATAGATATGATTATAGTTGTCTATTGAATAATATTAAATCCTAATCAATGATTTCATAGTGCATAATAGAAAATATGTTACAATGAAATAAATTCTAGAGGAAGTACCCCATACCTTTACCATCAACATCAAAAAAAGTAAATTAATATTATGCATAAGAAATATTACAATTTTAATAAATTATTATAGAATACCACTCCTAAAAGTAATCTCTTAGAAAAATAATTTATATTTATCCCTTATATGATTATTACATAGTTATTTAATGTTTCAATATTGTTTCTGATTAATATTTATCACATTTAACTTGTTTCATAATATCGGTATTGTACCAACTGTTTTACACTTTGTTTCACATTACGGGTTTTAAAATAATACCGGAAAATATGATTTATAATTATTTATAATTTTTTTTATTAACCATAAATAAAAAATTGGTACAGATCATTGTTTCAATTATTTATATTGTATGATCCTTGATATCATAATTATTTTGTTTAATAATAACTTCAACATTATATAACCAAAAATAAATCCATTATTTAATTATTTATGTTAATTATTTTATTTTTTTTCTTTATTCTATTAATATTTTATATTATATTATATTATTGTTCTAGTGGGAGGAAATAACGACCAAAACATGAACATATCATAATTACTGGATTATTAGAAAATAATTATATATAGTATTATTATTATTGAAAATATTTATTTTTTTAGTATACATAAGTTCTAAAAAAGAATAAATATATTTTACAATAAGTGATAGTAGTTTTGAAACTATTTCATTGAATGAATAAATGATTTTTTTCTTCCTATTTTTTTATTATAAATGGATTAATTTTTAGAAATAATTTATTAAACAATGTAATAATATTTATGAAATTTTTTCAATCACGGATAATAATAATTTATATGCTTTAATACATGTCAATTATTTATTCTATAGGTGATATGTATCAAAGGTTATATTTATGGGTTCAATATAATAATATAAATATTATCTAAAAACAATATTGATTTCATTAGTGTGTAATGAAAATATTTTAAAAGGAATTCTAAAAAAATATGGAATGATTATTACTCATAATGAAAACATTTGGGTTCCCTATGTGTATCCCATGATAATTATGTATATATGTCAATTTAATCTATATAGAATAATGATCTTGTGAAATTTTATTCTAGGGGGTGTAATGGTGGTATAGTATCAATAGGAAACTAATTACAAAAAAATGTAGATAATTTTCTAAACTGAAAACTAATTTAACCTTGACATTGACTGAATTTTATTTTCCAATCCCTACAGCCTAGAATGTAGCAATTGGGAATCCAGAACAATAATGGGGAATTATTTTTATAGAATAATTACAAAATATATATATTAAGTGGATAATTATAGAAAATTTATTGGAATTATAATATAGGAAATAATAATAATTCTCATAAAATGGTCATATACATATCTCGTGATAGATCAACAATCGAATACATAACATAAAAAAATAATGACATAACTATGAATATATCCTCATAACATCTAGATCATATACACTACCATTCACATAAAACTCAAAATGTATCACTATCAATAACACCCTCCAGTCTCATTTCATGTTTTTCCGTTTCATATACTTTGAAAAAGTAATACTGAAAACACCAAAGGAGTCTATATACGATGATAAATAGAACTGACATATGATCAAACCAAGATAATTTTTATGAAATCCATATGAATAAAATTAAATATAAATAATTTTAACCATAATATGTCAAGGAAATTGTTCTTACTCCCTAAAATAAAAAATTATTTGGAATTTTTTTAATAGAATATATAAACATTTTACAAATATGCATTTCCCTCAAAATAACATTCAAAATTATTTTAAATCATAATAGTCATGAATATGTAATTTTATAAACAATGAAATGTTTCGTTTTATTATTTATCGTATAAAAACTTTATAATCTACTGGTTAGTCAGATCAAGTCTCCTGATCAGGAAAATATTTCATAAATAGAACTCCTTGTGTTCAGAAATACATAGATATTAGGCCTTCTGTTATGATTACTCAATTCCATTGAATGAACCATATTCCCTCATAAATGACTGTTTATCACTATCATTAGTAATTAATTTATATTTAGAGATAATAAATTCCTATAAATATTTTATTACACCACCAACCTATATACCCAAGTTCCTGTGTTTTTTAAAGAAATCAATCCCGGGAAAATAATTAATTTGAAATCAGTTTCACCAATCATCATTCATGTTGTCACAAATCATGTTTTAAACTAGAAAATTCTATAAAATAAATAACCTAATATATTTTTCTTAAAAAATAATGCATAACGAAAAATTTCATTAAATTGAAAACCCATAAAACATTTCATTAATTCATTTCTATATATTAACTATCGGTTCATGCTTCAAATAATTTTTTTATTTACAAATTATTTTCAAAATATGATTATTTTATTTCAAAACTCATTTAAAAAAATGTTAGATTTCACACCACTTAATTTGGAAAAATATGTCAAGGATCTCATTTCATTATTTTTATATCAGCTAATATTCCAATTCCTTTAAAACATGAATAAAAATTCAATTAATAGGGCATAAATCATGAAACCTCCAACCTCAATGAATAGTTCGATCAGTCACTGAACAACATATCATTAATGGGAGAGGTGAATGTATTGAAATAAACCAAAAGTGATCTACGAGAAAAAATTACATATTCATGTTTTGGATCTATCAAAAACATAGTAATACATATATCTCAATAATGGAAACATATTATGAACCTTGAATTTATAATCAAATATATATAACACTAATATAAATAGATTAATCTCATATATCTGCACATCAATCAATAATTCATAAAGCATTCTAGAGATAAAACATCCTTAACAAAGAGTCTATGGTCATATGGGTGGATCAAAGTTTAAGGGAAAAGTGTATTTAATTAAAATCATGTTTTAATGATTAAAATTATCGAACTATCCAAGATTCTATAAACAAGATTATTTCCAACATCTTGAATGTTTGGCTATGAATAATTCTTAAACCTTGGATAGTATAACATAATATATGATGGGATTACATATGGGGAAATGGGTTCTCTATTATTATAGAAATTATATATCCTCCTTAGTCAATTTTTGAAGGGATAACATACTTCTAGAATCCCACAAGCTGAAAAGTGGGTTCACTTGTAATCTTGTAGGATTCCTATAGATTTCCACAGCTACAGGCCTTTGTCCAACTAAATTCTAATCTGTAATACACAACCCATACTCTCAAAATAGAAACAAAGTCGCACCGATAACTCATAAATGAAAAATAAAACATATGAAAACCATAAATTTATATAAGAAATGGGAAGAGAAGGGGTTAAAAAATATCATATCTTGAAGTAAGAGTTATCATACTACAATTCTCTCTAGCACAATGATTTATGTTCATAGAAATCATCATCAATAATAATTTTCAAAAAATAAAGTAAGCCACTAATCCTTAAAAATCATTTAATGATCACACATATCATAAGAATATCAACCACAATGGAATAGAACCTAAACTAGTGGAATCGACATCGTTTATTTACCTAAACACAAGAAATCGTAATTCTAACTGGCTACAAAACCTATGTTATATTAGGATCCAAACAAATTTTATCCTAAATAAAAATCATAGTAAATTTTAAATAATATTAATTATGTTTTGACATCTAAAAAAATTCCTCAATCGAATTACTATAGGGTTGTATGTCCAATTATTATTCTTCCATTCAAGTCCAAATAAAAATTATTAATGACCATACATATCTCATGGAAAATTACATTTCATTATAAGTAATCAATAACCTAGGTATGAATATATCGTCAAGAACACATGGCCACTGACCAATAACTTATAAGGATGTTTAAAATGAGCCCAATATGGTTTATATAGGATTTAAACTAGTATATTTCATAAATTAATCATCTATATATTCAATTAATTCTCATATAGAAATATTTTTCTAAATATTTTAACATCACTTGTCATCGACAAAAAGTGCCTATATTTTCATTTTTTCCCATATATATCCTCAAAGGGTGTAAATTTAATAGATTAATGGTAGCTATTATGTTCGGGAAACTAAATCATCCTCGAATTTTCATTCACATACTTATCCAATGACAATGATAGATTAATTAATCTTGTACTAAATAATATTTACAGCCAATTTTGTTTAGTTATCCATATAAGGGTGACATATAGTTCTCAACATGACATGGGATATATTTTCCACTAGAGGCCTCATTAATATAGAGATATAATATGAGGGTTACTACAAAAAAAATATTTTAGTTATTATATTCTTGAATCCTTAATATCTCCTAAACTATTAGATTTACTAAATCATCATATTCGGTGTTCTTTATAAAAGGAATTAATTGTTCATATTTTGTTATGAATTCTATCATAACCCAAATATAATTTTGCATCAATATTTAATTTGCATAAAAATAGATAAATTGATAAATATATCAGCTTATTTAAATATAAGAATGAGGTGGAGATAAATCATACAAGATTGTTTATGATAATCAATTATAGTCAACTAAGAGGAATATAAATAGGAAAAAAATTCATTGATGTCCCATTTCATATAAGACCACTAAAATGGATGTATCATATGATAAAAAATAGTATTCATTCATGGGTGAAGAAATTAATTATAATGTTAACCCCCCCCATTTCAACAATTATCATTGGTGTCAAAATTAAAAAACTATTTATGTAGAAATTAGTTCCCTATGAAGAGAGTGGCCAATCATTAATGGTATCCCCAATATTAAATGTATTCATAATACCTATGAAATTATTGTTATGATGTCGATCTCATAGGATCATTCCATAAAAATAATATTTCAACTGAATGATTTCTAAGACATTCTCAGTCCCATACTTCAGAAATATCAAATGCATGTAAGGAAACAATTCCACATGACTCCCCTCAATTGTTGAAAATTACACATCCATGGATAAAAATGATATACTATGAAATTTATAAATATTCATAACTATTCCCAATGTGTTATAAATTTTTAATGATTATGGTTATTTCACCAATAACATCTATTAGTGATTAACTTATATCTATGAAAAATGATATCATAGTATCTTATGATAAAACTAAATAATAAAACATTTCTTGATAAAGTAGTTCTGCAAACACTTTAGATCATGCATCGTATGTATTAGATTGTTTTCATGCATGGGACACCATGTATAATTTAACTAATTCAAATGATAACCATACACCAACATGGGATAACTACATATGACAATGAATAGAAAACCTGACAAAGACGGTTCACAAAACAACATGTATCCCCACCCAACCTATCGTAGTATCACCACTAGTGATAAATTTGAATGGGGTTTCAAATCAGAGATGTATGTGTGACATTAAAAATCCAAAATGGTCTTTACTTTATTATGAATGAGAGTAGTCAATGAAGAATAATTCATTGATAAATCATCCATGAAAAAAATATGAAAACCTAATATACCCAAGAATATCTACATCTCACAAGAATTTCATGTTTTATCTCTAAAATTATCTCTTTCAAAATATTAGAATCTAATGAGATACAATTTTTTGAGATAAGACATTTAAATATCCTCACATCATAAATACAACATTTCAAATATAACAACATTGAATTACGTATTTGATTTATTACAATGTAAAAAACATTTCTCTAATGATTTTATTTATCCTCCTTGATTTTTGATTAAATCTATATTTTGGTCAGGATTAAAATATTAATATAGTCATGAAGCTGGTATAAAATATGTTTCTTTATTGACATACACATAACAAGATAACATTTCATTATTAATTATATAACAGTACATTAACTGTTTCCAAACCTAATCCTAAATGGAGAAATGGGAATGTCATAATATTTGATCCTAAGCATGTAGTAACAATAATGAAGTTCAATATCATGTAACATGTATTCCCCTTTCATCTGATCAAATAAATCATTAATATGGAGATAATATTTTTCCTGATTGATTGAATGTCTATAGATCTTCTAGTAATCCCCAAAAAAAATTGATGGGTTCCATCAACCTTGGTATAATTAATCACTTGTGACTTCCAACGTGATACACTAGGTCAAATGATGCCTTTGGAAAACAATTTATATGAATAGTTTTATTATTCCCTCTAATTATATAGTGACATCTGGTAGGGGGGATAAATATTGGCTGTGTAACAAACATTATGTTGAGAGATAACTGCACCCCCCACTCTGTCATATAAAACAATTTCTTCGAGACACATACTAAAATTCAAAAAAAATTAAATGAAATACACAACTATAGGATTCCTTCTTCATATAAATAACATATTGGGATACCATCTTACCCATCACCATATGAAGAGGTCCTTCTCGACTAGACCATATGAACTATTCTAAAAATAATAAACCAAACTCTCAATTTGGGTATTTAAAGTACAACCATAAATTATAATATTAAATTCAACATATTTTATAATAAATCTATCCTATTTATAAAATAACATATAGGGGATTTATTTAAAGAAGAAAATATTCACAAAAAATCTCTTTTTCTGATAAATATAATGTCGGATAGTGGAATCAATGACTGAATTCCCTCATTATCCTTATAGGTGTTGAAATTTAAATCATAATAATATTTAGATATACTAAAAGATTAAATAATTACACATGCATTATTATTGAAAAGAATGAGTTGAACTAATATCAAATAATATATTCACTAAATTAGAGTTAATATAAGTGGGTCCTCTCAATATCACATGACCCACATCAGTACCCACATGAGGTTCATCCATTATATAATGTTTATTCATACAATATAACTGTGTTTTGAACCCCATTATTTATGAGGTATATTATTTTTTTACATATGTACTATTGTAATTAACAAGACTATGATGAATCATTTGGAATTAAAATCATGGAAAAAATTCTCCGAGTAGACTTAACATATACATGAAATTCAAATCATTCATTCCTCCATAGAGGAACCCTCCATGTTCTCTTTCTATCGAAATTATAAATAATAAAATGGTATTTGAATAGAAATTATAGATTGTATAATGAAATATTTCTATGAAGGGACATATTAATATTTTCTACAATGTGCCCCATTTATATTTCTATTACCCTAAAAAACCACTGATGTTGACGCTACGAGTAAGCGGAACCCTATTCATCCATGACTTATCAGATTATTAAAATTATGTGATTTGATAAACATATTGAACATCATGATTTTTTTTTATTTATCATTTAAAACTGTTAGAATTTTACATCTCATTCAATACAACATTATTTGAAAATAATGACAGTTTTGTAAAATTACTGGCATACTGAGTGACGATCACATCACCTTTGTGAGGGTTGCGAAACACCATGTATATACAAAATACCATTAATTAAATAAATAATTTAATAATATAATTTTTCTTGAAGTCTGTAAACTTCATTCCGTCATTTTTTTTCTTCTGGTCTATATAATTCCATAATCTCTTCGTAGTCCTCTCAAACCATAATATGGAATAATAAACCATAATGGAATCAAACATATCTAAAGACTCCAGGAATTTTAAAATTTCCCAATAAATCTCCCACCTCATAAGAAACATTCATTACATAAAAGGACAGTTTTTTATAAAGAATCAAATACGATGAATTTCTTATAACATCTCTTTTATGTCCTAACACTTTGGCCTTTATAGAAGAATGTGTTGCTCCTTATACTAGAACATGATATATAGTAACTACTTACTCTATGTGTCTCTAGTTGAGTATATGATATTAATATTTTGGTAAATAATATTCTCCCCCATGATGAATGATACAATTTATATTTTTGGGAATGAATATACAAAACATAAACCAATATCATTGAATTTTTTTAGGACCACGGATAATAAAATTTTTCAGTTCTTAATTAAAATGTGTAAAAATTATCCTATAAATGTTTTGTAAGTGTAAATAATCATTGAAAATAATTAAAAAATGACCCCTCTTCTAAATTCTCCAAATTACCTAAGTCTATATTTGATGATATATATCATTAAAATTTATTAAATCAGAACTATCAAGTCCAAAAAAAATCTATTGATGGTATAGAATAAAATATAAAATGTGGTACCCACCTCATATAATAGACCCATCTTCTCCATTTGAAACATACTATCATGAAGGATCTATCATCAACCGAATAATCCAGATCTGAATTCATAACTAATACTTCACAGAGGGTGTTATGGATACCCACGAGGTTTAAACAAGTTTCTTGGAATAAATAATCATCAAAAGCAATCATCACACCACAATAATAACCAAACTATACAATGGTTAAAGATAATAATCCATAAATATTTAGAATGAAAGCAAAAATAATAATAAAAAAGAATTATAAAATAGGGTAATAAATAAAATGGTAATGTAAAACTATATATGGAAACACATAAACTATATAAAACATCCAATCCATGATCTACTCATAAGATTTAGATTATATACCCCATATATCACCATAGAAATACTATGTTACCACAAAAAACTACCTCCATGTGGTGCATTCACTTTTACTATACCTGGTAAACCAATTGTTTTATATTCCCAATGGAATATGAAGTGTTTTGGAAACAATATTCCACCATTTTCCCAAAAATATATTTCAAAAATATTCATCATCAAATTAAAAAATATTATAATTTTTAAATAAAAAATCGATTGGTAATCCTTTCTAAAATTTAGAATAAAATATTAATTGAAAATCAACTTAATATAATGTATTAAAATTTAATGAATATGTATTACCTTCCATGTTGGCAGGAATAATAATATAGGTCATAATAGGGATGAATATATCATTTCATAAACATTATCATGTATATTTCATTTATAATATTAGTGCCAATGTAATAATAATAGGTTTAATCAGATTAGGGCTCTATGATCTGTATACTCATGGTGAAATACGGTTGTTGGGGTACTTACCAACCTTGACTATTGTGCTAGGGGGGATAAAAGTTCACTAGAATAAATTAATTACATTCCATAATAAATGTTTAGTAATCTTTGGCATCATAAATAAATTTCTATATAGATATAATACATTATTCGCATGCATTCCTATATCAACCCACCTACCTTTGGTCACAAACCGTCCTCGGGGCCCGTGCTGTGACTACCCCATGCTCGCCTTCCATAGGCCAGGGGCTGGCGACTAGCACCAAGGCATAATTCCCGGTAAAATGGGAAGGAATTTCCTTTGTAAAGTAAAAAAACACCACAGAGAAAGGAAGAAGAAGTAAACAATAAGTAAAAACTGGATACAACAGTATGTGCGGAAAAGTCCGTGGGCCAGAATACAAAACCTAATTGAAAGTAAAGTACAACAAAAAAAGGGAGTACATCAACTGAAAAAGGAAATCTGCAACGTCAAGCCATCCACTGGAAGTCCCACTTGAAGGGTGGTTATAGACAGCCTCCACAGCTCCTCAGGTCCAGTCGTCCGCTCCATGTACATCCCGCCCAGTGGTCCACCTCCATGTACCATCTTTCCCCACAAGCCTCAACACAATCAGTGTTGTCTGTCGTCTGCAACCAACACAACGTAGTGCGGGCATAACCAGTTCATGGGTGAGTATAAGCTACTCAGTAGGGACCCCAAGAGCCCCAAATGTCTCCCAGGATCCACAAAGGATAATCCACAAAGAAAAGATACAACCTCTATGTAACATCCGACACTACTTAGGTATATGCCCATACATATACCTAAGTCATCAATTCTAGTTCGGCTCCAACATCCGAGCCCAAGTTCGATCACGTCCGCACATGATAGCACAACAAAATCCACACAGGAACGCAAGTCAATCGTATCGAAGATAATGATTGAAAGTCATGATTCAGCTCACACAGGTATACTTCTTCATATGATGATAGAGATGATCAGATGTAGCCACTGAATCATCTAAGTCATCGGACCCACACATGATCGATAGTTACTAACCCCCTCAATGACCCATAATGGATCGATATGTAACTAACCCCCACAATGACTCACACAGGATCGGACACACACATGATCTGTAGGTGCTGGACCACACAGGATTGTTGAGCGCTGACCCACATAGGATCTGACCCACATAGGATCGGTAGCACTAATCCACGTAGGATCGTTGAGTGTTGTAGTCATCGCCGTCGAATCCATGGGGGATTTATGTACAATCGTCACCATCATCGCAGTCACAGCCAGCTCTAGGGTTCCCGCACACAGCAAGATCATTCGGGAGGGTCAGATCCATGAGATGAGGGGTTGATACAACAACCGACACATAGTCTGATGTTTATGTATTCAAAAGTTCCATATAGTCAACAGGAACTCAACGTCACAGACGGTGCGTCAATCGGACGCCCGGTCTGAGAGTTATTGGCTTTTTCGTCCTAGAGGCCCGATTGGTTTTTAAGTCAAACCCAACCGGACCGCACACCAACTGAATCCAAACCTCGAGCAGAGTAACCCAAATGTTCCTTCTCACTAAGAGGAATCCATCATAATCGACGGCATGTCTATCGGACGTCTGAAGCTCAAGTTATAAGTGTTTCTGCTCCGAGGGCCCGGTTGGTTTCGTGTACGAACCAACCCGGCCGAACCCAATTTTCTACGATACCTTGAGTGTAATATACCGAAACGACCGTCTCGATCCAAGGATGACGTCGTAGCTGACGGTGCGTCTATTGGAGGTCCACATCCCATGTTACGGGATAAAGACCGAAAGAGTTCCGGAAGTGGGGGTTTCGGGCCCGGACCGATCCGGCCTGAGACCCCATGGGTCGGGCCGAACCGGGTCGGCCCGGCCTGGAGGCCTGGCGCTCTGGCTCTGTCCAGGCGGCTCTTCCGTAATGGCCAAGCGAAGAGCCCCCCCCACACATTGTGAAACTGTGGCCCCCATGCGGGGGGGGGGGGGGGGGGGGGGGGCTCAATGTGGCCAGCCGGTGGTTACAACCCCCAGCGCTTCCCCCTGACCGGTCGGCCGACTGCTGCACCACGGGACCGGCGTAGGCCGGTCCCCCCTGCTTCGACGCCAGAGGCTAGGAGTTGGCTGCCGATCCTTGCTCTACCGCGGCCTAAAGCTGCGGGCTTGGTCCGTCCGGCGCGGCGCGACGACGACGCGGTTTTGTTCGTCTTCAACGGCGCGGCGCGACTGCGCCGCGATTCTCCGCCCTTCCTTTAATATTTCCTGCGTGGTTCTTCGGCACCGTTCCGCCTTACATGTGCAGAAACAAAATAAAACCAAAAAGGGGAGGAGGTTCGGCCATGTTCATGCGGTCCGACCTCTACCCGTTATTGCGATATCAGGCGGCTCAAATTGAAATGAAGGATGGCAGCGAAATTAATCACGAACAAAAAATTAAAATAAACCCCTACCTCGAGCGTAGTCATCGAACAAGGTTTTCGTGAAAAGGGGCGTCGTGTAATTTATCGCCGTGGAAGAAGGTGTATCGTCACGTCACGGAGGAACGGTTTCTCCCTTACTTTGATACGGAAAGAAAGAACAAGGTGATGCACATCAGGTCGTTGATCTCCGAGGAAGGCGTCTATCACCGTCGTCCGTCGTCAGAGGTCAGCGTTCTTCGCGTTATTTGTCGAGGAGGATAAACTTCATGAACTTGAGAAAATTATCCCAAGCCTCTCACAACCCAACCACTCTAATAAAATAAGCATTTGTCTTATTTTATTTCTCAATCCATGCTTTTTGAAATTCCAAATGAAACAATCAATTAAATGAATTAATTGCAACGTTTAAACCACCAAATTAATTGAGGTGTTTCATAAATAGAAAAACACATGTGTTGACTTCCACTTAATATGGTTGCGGGTGTGTTACCTTATTAAAGGAGGGTGTGTAGGAAGAAAAGAAACCGTGGGGATCCTGTGGGTCCCACCTCACAATTATCCTACTAATGGGTAAGATATTTTGGGTCCCATTTCATCCACATATCTTATGTTAAACAAAAATAAAATAAAATTGGTTGCACCACTTTTATTTTATTCCTTTACTTTACCCTAAAATTTAAAAACCACACCCGAGCAAATGCAACTCTGGAAAAGCTATTTCCAATAAATTACCGGCGTTGAGATTCGATCGGTGTCCTCAGATTTCGATTTCGATCACCGGTTCAAAAGTTATAAAAATCTGCTCGTTCGTTCCCTGAACGTACCCGAGCTAAACTTCGTAAAATGATTCTGGGCACACCGGGTCGCGGAATCAGGTGCCGTCAGAATTTGCATTCTTGTAAAATCACAAAAAAATTAAAAAAAATTCCTCTGGAATTTTACATTTATTTATATTACTCCCACCTCAGGGATTTAAGTCCCCGTAAAAATACATCATAAACTAGGGAAACAAAAGTGGGTACTGAGCACACATTTGAGCCTCCCACTCCCATGTGCTCTCCTCGAGGTTCCTATGCTTCCATATGATGCACACTAGAGGAATCGACCATCCACATAGGACCTTCTCCTATTGATCCTCAATCTCCATCGGAACCTCCGTAAAAGTCTCCCCATCATCAATGTCCACCTCCCCATTGTCAATGATATGCGTCGGGTCGTGCACGTATCTTCTCAGCAGAGATACATGGAAGACGTTGTACACCTGGTTCAACTGAGGTGGTACTGCCTGGCGATAAGCCACCTCGCCAGTCCTGCTGAGGACCTGGAATGGTCCGGTGAATCATGGAGACAACTTGCCACCTCGACCAAATCTTCGTAATCCACGTCGAGGTGAGACCCGCAAGAAGACGTGGTCGCCATACTCAAACTCTAGTGGCCTCCGCCTCCTCTCAGCATATGACTTCTGCCGGCTCTGAGCTGTCCTCAACCTCTCTTGGATGACCTAGGCCTTCTATGTCATGGCCTGACCATCTCTGGTCCCACAAGTGCTGACACCCTAGGGTCTGTCTAGCAGAGAGGTGATCTGCAAGTTCGTTCATACAAATCCTCGTAAGGTGCCATCCCGATGGTGGAGTGGTATCTGTTGTTGTACGTGAACTCCACCAAGGATAGGTGGTCCTCCCAACTGCGACCCAAGGTCGAGGAAAAATGTGCGGAGCATTTACTCGAGAGTCTAAATGGTCCTCTCTGTTTGACCATCTGTCTGGGGGTGAAAGGCGGTTCTTAGACATAGTTGCGTCCCAAACACCTCCTGCAACCCCTTTCAAATCTGGGATGTAAAGTGAGCATCTTGATCGGAGAGGAGAGATGATGGAACACCATGAAGCTTTACAATCTCCTGAAAGTAGAAGTGTCCCAATCTATCCACTGAGCCCTTCTCTCTATTGGGTAAGAAATGAGTCGACATGGTGATTCAGTCGACAATCACCCAAATGGAGTTGTGACCTCTGGAAGTGTGTGGAAGTCCAGTCACAAAGTCCATAGATATTCCATCCCACATCCACTCAGGGAACTCCAAAGGTTGTACCAAGCCTGCTGGTACCTGGTGCTCTACCTTCACCTGCAGACAGGTGAGGCATCAAGAAACGAACTCCGCAACAACCTTCTTCATACCCGACCACCAGTGCTGACGTCTGAGGTCCTGGTACATCTTCACCACTCCAGGATGTACATCCAAAGGGGAAGTGTGGAACTCTCTCAGTACCTTCTTCTATAAAGCAGCTGGTACCATGGTACGTCCTCTGAAAAGGATGACGTTCTCTCCTCCCACAGAGAATCCATCAGGTTCATGTCCTAAGGATATCTGTGCACGTCGCATCTCACAGTAATTTTCCCCACGCTATGCTTCTCTGACCCGCTGAAGTAGTGGAGGAGTGACTATGAGTGACTTAAGAAAGGATGATCCATCTCTATCCACGAAGGATATCTGCAAACAGATAACTGCACTGTCGCCTCCCCGAGTAGCTGGATGCCCGTTCTCCTGCTGAGAGCATCGGCTACTATGTTCCCCATCCCAGGAGTATAGACTATCTTCAAGTCATAGTCCTAGAAGAGATCGAGAAATCACCGCTATCTCAGGTTCATGTCCTTCTGCGAGAAGATGTACCCGAGACTCTGATGGTCGGAATAGACTGTAAAGTGCTCGCCCATCAGATAGTGTCGCCACATCTTCATATCGAAGACCCCTGCTGCTTACTCCAGGTCATGGGTAGCGTAGTTCTGCTCATGTGGCCTCAACTAACATGATCCATAGGCGATCACATCCCGCTACTGCATCAGGACACATCCGAGTCCATTCCCTGATGCATCGCAGTAAACTATGTACCCAACTCCCTCCTCTGGTAGCCTCAAGATAGGCGCGCTGGTCAATCTCTGTCTCATCTCTTGGAAGCTCTGCTGACATCTGTCTGACCACACAAAGGGTTTCCCCTTCTTATTCAAATCTGAGAGTGGTGCCGCAACCCTGGAGAAGTCTGGCACAAATCTCTGATAGTATCCAGCTAGTCCCAGGAAACTCCGCACCTCCGTTACGCTCCTGGGTGGATCCCAAGCTAGAATTGCCTCGATCTTCACAGGATCCACCGCAACTCCGGCCTCAGAGATGACGTGTCCCAAGATGTGGACCTCATGTATCTAGAACTGACACTTCGAGATCTTACCATAAAGATGGTTCTCTCAGAGTGTGTCCAGTACAACCTGCAAGTGGTAGGCATGCACCTCCTCTATCATCGAGTAAATCAAAATGTCGTCGATGAAGACCACAACAAATCGATTGAGGTATGGCTGAAAGATCATGTTCATGAGGCCCATGAACACTACTGGAGCATTGGTCACACCAAAAGGCATAACCAAGAACTCATAGTGGCCATACCGACATCTGAAGGCCGTCTTCTGCACGTCCTCATCCCAAACTCTGAGCTGACGATAGCCTGACCTGAGGTCTATCTTCGAGAACCACCATGATCCCTTGAGCTGATCGAAGAGGTCATCAATCCTTGGTTGCAGATACTTGTTCCTCACTGTCACCTGGTTCAGGCTACGAAAGTCGACACAAAGTCACAAGCTATTGTCTGCCTTCTTGGTGAACAATATCGGGGAAGCCCAAGGTGAAACAATGGGTCAGATGAATCCCTTTCCCTGTAAGTCCTCCAACTGTACCTGTAACTCTCGAAGCTCAGCGGGGGCCATTCGATATGCTGGAGTGGATATCGGGGATGTCCCAGTGTATAGATCAATATAAAAGTATACCATTCTGTGAGGTGGTAGTCCTGGAACGTCCTCGGGGAAAACGTCCACATACTGATACACCACTGCAAGAAAACTAGGACTCTTCACGTCAACTACTCCTAGTATGAGTCTAGACAACTGATGAGTGATGGGTTGTCCTCTCCTCTGCGAGTGTCCATCCTATTCTGCAAAGGTGCCCTTCTCACCGGTTAAGGTGAACCTGCTCCCGTTGGTGCGTACACACCACACCATGCGCCTAATACATTCAATTTGTGCATGGTCTATAGATAACCAATACATGCCCAAGATGACGTCGTAAGGCTTCAACGCCGCTACAAGAAGATCCCAACCGAAGCTCTTGCCTCCTAGAGTAAGCTCACACTACCGGAACCCATGCGTAATCGTCAATTCTGCTCCCATAGATGTCTCTAGCCGTAAGGATCGATCCAACAGCTCTGTCGGAATCTTCGAGATCCGAACAAGGGCAGAAGATATGAAAGAATGACTTTCTCTTGTGTCTATAAGAACTGCAACAAGGGTGGAATAGACACAGTTAGTACCTAGAATCATCTCGGGTGCGCCGTGGTCGTAGGCCTCCAATGCCTGAAGTTCTGCCGGTCTCTGCCCACCGGCTCCCTGGGGTCGGGGTGGACCTCCTAGTGGTGGTGGCGGTAGAGCCTCCAAGCATCGCCCACCACATGCTGCTCGGCCAGCTCCTCTACCTTGTCCGCATGCTCCCTCCATAAAGCCACTGTCAACCCTCTGCCTCTGCTTAGGTGGTCCCTCAACCGTCGGCTTCGCCTCGGCATGGTGGGTCGGGTAGTCCAAAGCCATGTGGCCAGGCCCGTCGCATGCGTAGCACTGTCTACCTCTCGAAATACTAGCTCCGCGTTGTGTTCCCCGCACCACTAAGCCAGTGTCCTGAGGTCGTCTGCCTAAGGGTCTGGTCTTCCTGGACCCAAGAGTCATCCGTCGACTGCCTGTTGTAGAAGACTCTACTACGAGGCGCCCTGTAGTAGGTCTCGCAGCTGATGTAGGTTCAGCAAGGAATCTCTCTATGGGAAGGGCTCGCTCCAGTACCCCTGCCTATTTTAGAATGCTGAGGGAAATCAGTGACTTAGTGATCTCATGCATCAATCCCTACTCAAAGTTCCGGTCCCGGAAGAATGGGTCTCATACCATATCCGTCGAATAGCGCAAGAGATCTGTAAATCTCGCCGAGTACTGGGCGACCGTCAAGCTTCCCTACCGCAGCTGTTGAAGATCATGTATGTGCACTGTACTGAGGGTGGCTGGGACGAACTCCGAGCGGAAGAGGCTCTCAAAGTCCGTCTAGAGGAGAGATGCCTCGTCGTGCACCTGGAGCATCAAGCTCCACCATCTTCTTACTGCCGCATGCATGAGGCTCACTGCGAGGATCACCATGAGGTCTACTGGTGTCCTCACTAACCTGAAAACTCGTACAACTGCCTCCATCCAATCCTCGACTGCCTGATGGTCCGTCTCCGAACGGAACCTGGGTAGTCGCTGACGCTGAAACTCATGAAGTGCACTAAGGCGACATGCATCGTCAGTGGCTGGGGCTGGTAGCATCGGTGTCTCGGCAGGTAGAGGTACCGCTGGTGCCTCTTCTTTCATAGGGCCCTATACCGAGGCCTCTTTGATCGGTGGGCTGTCGTCACACACAATGGTCGGAACCCTAGCTGGCTACCGTCGTGGGGCCATCCTGAAAAGAAAATGGTGCCCCACGGTCAAACAATATACCTGGTGAGCTGACACAATTTAATCACAAAGAAAACTTGAAACACACATGCAATCAATGTTTTCATGCATTTAGTTGGAAATCAGAAGTCTTGGTCCAGGTGTACGGATACGTCGACCGCCACACCAACACTGGACTCCCTGGACTAATAACCACACTCAATACTCTTAACACTAATGATTCACATAGAAAAGGATCAGAGACTTGAGTTATGCGGTATAACCGAACTCCTCTGATACAAATTTGTCACGACCCATCCTCAGGGCCCGTGCCGTGGCTACCCCAAGCCCACTATCCATAGGCCAGGGGCTGGCGACTAGCACCAAGGCATAATTACTGGTAAAAAGGGAAGGCATTTCCTTTTCAATGTAAACAAACACCACAGATCAAGCAAGAAGAAGTAAAAACTAGGTAAAAATTAGATACAACAGTATGTGTGGAAAATTAAGTGGGCCCGAATAAAAACCCAAACTGAATGTAATGTAAAACTGAAAATGGAGTACAACAACTGAAAAAGGAAAGCCACAACGTCGAGCCATCCACTGGAATTCCCACCTGATGGGTGGGTACAGAGAGCCTCCACAGCTCCTCAGGTCCAGCCGTCCTCTCCGTGAACGTCCCGCCCAGTTGTCCACCTCCAGGAACCGTCTCGCCCCACAAGCCTCAACACGATCAGTGTTGTCCGTCATCTGCAACCAACACAATGTCGTTTGGGCATAACCCATGCAGGGGTGAGTATAAGCTACTCAGTAGGGACCCCGAGACCCCCTAAGGTCTCCCAGAATCCAGAAAGGATAATCCACAAAGGAAATATACAATTAAGAAGTAACATCCGACACTACTTAGGTATATGCCCGTACATATACCTAAGTCATCAATTCCAGTTCGGCTCCCACATCTGAACCCATGTTCGATCACATCAACACATGATATCACAACCAAATCCACATAGGAAAGCAAGTCAATCATATCGAAGATAATGATTGAAAGTCATGAATCAGGTCACACATGTATACTTCTTCCTATGACGATAGAGATGATCAGATGTAGTCACTGATTCATCTAAGCCATCAGACCCACATAGGGTCGATAGGTACTAACTCCAATAATGACCCACAAAGGATCGATAGGTAACTAAACCCCGCAATGACCCACACAAGATCAGACCCACACAGGATCTGTAGGCGCTGGACCACACAGGAACATTGAGAGCTGAACCACACATGATATGACCCAAACAGGATCGGTAGGACTGATCCACGTAGGATCACTGAGTCTTGTAGTCGTCGCTGTCAAATCCACGGAGGATTTCTGTACAGTCGTCATCGTCGTCGCAGTCGCATCCAGCTCTAGGGTTCCTGCACATAGCAAGCTCGTTCGGGAGGGTCCGCTCCATGAGCCGAGGGGCTGATACATCAACTGACACATAGTCCAGAGTTGATTTATTCAAAATCAATGTATCGTCAATACGAACTCAATGTCATAGAAGGCGCGTCAATCAGACACACGGTCTGAGAGTTATTGGATTTTTCGTCCTAGGGGCCCGATTGGTTTTTAAGTCAAAACCAACCTGACCGTACTCCAACTGCGTCCAAACCATGAGCAGAGTATGCCTAAAGGTCTTTCTCACTAAGAGGAATCCATCAAAATCGACGGCACGTCGATCGGACGTCTGAAACTTACGTTATAAGAGTTTTTTGCTTCGAGGGCCTGGTTGGTTTCGTGTACGAACCAACCCGGATGAACCCAAAGTTATCCAAAACCTTGAGTGTAATATACCTCAATGTCCATATCGATCCAGATGGGGGATACGACCCCCGACACTTCCCCATGACTGGTCGGCCTGCTCCGATCGGCCAGCTGATGCACCACGGGACTGGCGCGGGCCGGTCCCCCTGCTTCAACGTCGGAGGCCGGGAGTTGGCCGCCGGTCCCTGCTCTGTCGCGGCCTAAAGCCGCGGCCTTGGTCCGTCCTGTGTGGTGCGACGGCACCGCGCCCTTCTGCCGCATCCCTGCTCCGGCCGCGGTGCCTTTGTGATTCTTCGGCGTGGCGTGACGGCGCCGCGTTTTAGTTCGTCTTTAACGGCATGGCGCAACAGTGTCGCGCTTCTCCACCCTTCCTTTAATATTTCTCGCATGGTGCATCGGAATCGCGCCGCCTTACACGTGCCGCAACAAAATCTGTCCAAAAAGGGGGAGGAGGGTCGGTTGTGTTCGTACGGTCCAACCTCTTCCCATTATTGTGATATCAGGCGGCTAAAATTGAAATGAATAATGGTGGCGGAAGTAATCACGAACAAACAATTAAAATAAACCCCTACCTCGAGCGTAGTCTTCGAACGAGGTTGTCGCGGAAAGGGATATCGCGGAATTGATCACCGCGGAAGAAGGCGAATCGTCGCGTTGCGGAGGAATGGTGTCTCCCTTCCATTGATGCAGAAAGAAAGAACTAGGTGATGCACGTAGGGTCGTCGATCTCTGAGGAAGCCGTGTCTCACCGTCGTCCGTCGTCGGAGGTCGGCGTTCTTCGTGTTCTTCATCGAGGAGGGAGAACTTCAAGAACATGAGAAAATTCTCCCAATCCTCTCACAACCTAACCACTCTAATAAAATAAGAGTTTGTATTATTTTATTTCTCAAGCCATGAATTTTTAAATTAAAAAAAAATAATCAATTAAGTGAATTAATTGCAACGTTTAAACCGCCAAATTAATTGATGCGTTTCATAAACAGAAAAACGCAAGGGTTGACTTCCACTTAACAGGGGTGCGGGTGCGTTACCTTATTAAAGGAGGGAATTTAGGAAGAAAAGAAACGATGGGGCTCGTGTGGGTCCCATCTCACAATTATCCTACCTAATGGGTAGGATATTGTGGATTCCACTTCATCCACTTAGCTTATGTTAATGAAAAATAATATAAAATTGGTTGCACCACTTTTCTTTTATTCCATTACTTAACCCCAAAATTTTAAAACCACACCTGAGAAAACGCAACTTCGGAAAAGATGTTTCTAAGAAATTACCGGCACTGCGATTCCATCAGTGTCCTCAGATTTCGATTCTGAGCACCTGCTCAAAAGTTAGAAAAACCCGCTCATTCGTTCACTAAACGTACCCGAACTAATATTCGGAAAATGATTCTGGGAACACCGGGCCTCGGAATCAGGTGCCTTCAAAAACTGTGTTCTTGTAAAATCCCAATGAAAATTAAAAACAAATTCCCTTGAATTTTACGGGTCTTTACACCTTTCTAGGCTCCCATTTTTTTCAGAGTAATAAATCAATGGGATATTTATTTATTGAAAATTATTTTCACCAGTCACCTTTAAAGGAACATTATATCATGATTTTCTCACACAATATCATTTCAACATCGAACATCAAATAGTTTACCTCAAATTTCATGCCTTTAAAAACACGTCATTACCTTACCAATCACCAAAACTTTACCTACATTCATTTATCTTGAATCATCATCAAATGTTTTATTTAAAACATTAGATTCAATTATAAATCATTTCACAAAATTAATAATTTATTAAAAAAATTATGATGTCGCTAAATCACACATGATGGAATTTGAAGACATTTAATAAGGATCACAATTCATACAATGGAAATCAATTTAAAATCCATTTAATTTATAATAAAAATATAGTTTCAAATGATATAAAAAATATTGAAAAATGGCCCATATCAATTAACATTATCATTGATCACAAAATAAGGGATACATAAATTGAGACAGAAAGGGATTGACATATTCAACAGTGAATCTTAGAAAGATGATTATGAAATAATAATATGCGTCCAATGATGACACAATATCATATATTCCCCTGAGAATGATTGGAATGAGGATTGGGGAATTCATAATTAGATTAAGGTTACACTTACCAATGTATATCCATTGATTCAATAAGAATATTTATCAATAATGTATTGAAGTTGGAATAGAAAATACTTTATCAAGAGATGCCCCATGGTTAAAGGGGTCGAATAGTGATTTATGAAGAATATACTATAATTAAAAAAATGTACATTATAAAAAAAATACTACTAAATAATCTATCACCCATATTAGTTCTAGAAACTATATATACAATTTTTATCATGTATGAATTACCCAACCCACAATCTCATCATTTATCCAGCAAGGAACACTTTGTATTTGTGGCATACATTTATAATTAATCCAAAATATGCCTATTTCTAGAAGAATTCCAACCACTTAGACATCATTTGATCTTTGAAACCCTATCCAAAATCATACCACAATCCTTAAAATTTGAATAAGGAACTGAAAAAACAATAAATTACATAAAAAAAAGTGTATGGATGAATGAAATATCCAAATAAATAAGAGTAAAAATATTAAAATTAAATTAACTGATATATGTCTTTAAGTGATCATATGAGGCCCCTTTTATAATTGACGTGAATGTTTTTCTAATATTTAATCTACAAATGTTATGAGAACACTATTCAATTTCAAATAAGGCTAAAAAATGTAAGCTAAGTCATATAGGATAAGTTTTGGTTGATCCTCATGTTAATAAATAATATGGAAAATAGATTTTAACTTGTTATGTCTTTTATACTTTTGGTTAACCATTTTAGTCATTGTAGAATTTACTATGGTATGCTATTTTTAGAAAACTAATTTATCACTTATGCCGAAATATTAAATGATCAATATAATATAATATGATTTTTATCTTTCAAAATTTACAATCCATTTTTTATATTACATTTCATAAATGTTATAAAAAATAATTAAAATTAATAATATTCGAGAAAATGATTACATTCAATTATGAGTAATATTGAACTATAAATTAAATTTATTATTTTAATAAATATAATTTTATATACATAAATTAAAATTTTCCCTAAATTTGATTTTCAATTTTTATTTCATTCTAATTTCATAGTGTCTTAAAAAATGATCTATATATTTTAAAAAATGCAATTTGTATTGTTCACATTAAAATAAAAAAGAAATATAGAAAATGGAAAAACCATCCCAAAGATATTATGATGATGAAAATTCCGAAAATGAAATTTTTTTATATATTATAGAATATATGAAATTATATTTTAAATAATGTGAACAGTTTTCCTTAGAAAATTTATTTTCAAAATTGTAAATGTTCTTTGAGATATTTTTTATAAATTACACACTATTTTGTGTCATTTAATTATTCATACAAATATTATATCATTTCTAATTTCTATTTTGTTTTTCTAAATATCGGAATAAATAAATTGAACAAGAATATAGAAATAAAATATTATTTTTAATATTATAAATGAGTTACAAAAAAAATATTCACTTTCTTTTAATGTAAAATATTTGTTATGTGTAAAATATATGTGATAAAAAATTTCCAATTAATCACTACATGATAATATAATTATAATTATAATTTACATAAACCCTTAATATCTTTGAAAAAAATATAATCATTTGGGAATCTCACATTATTATTGATGTTGGTTTTCCACATGCATTGATTGTCATAAAATATTCATAATATTTAACTTCATAAACAATCCAATTCTCACATGTTAAAATTTTTGGACATTAGTATGGGCTCGGTGTAAGGTAAAAACTAGAAGAGATACCTTATTCTTAATTTCATATAAATGAGATTAATAATTGATACACATGTTTTATGATTCCATTTCAATGATTTTACATTTACTATTTCAAAACACCAACTCATTTAATAGCTAAATTGATATATTATAATTTTTTTATGTTTCATTGTTTTAATTTATTTAATTATTACTTCTATAATATCCATTTAGAATTATGTTTATTGAAAAAATAAAATGTTAATATTGAGTTCTTACATTCTCCCCAAAAAATAAAATTTGTTCTGGAATTTTCAATTTTTATGAAATAAGGAAATAGTCATGGTTGAAAAAAAAGATATACATGAATCTAGATATACTTTATAATAATTTTCATCCTATATATCAATGGAACTATCAATCAAATAAACATTACCCTAAATATACTTATATAAAAATGTTATTATTTCATTAATATTTTTTCTAAATATAAAAATATAATCGGTGTAATACTTAGTAGGGAGTTTATTGATATCTATGTATTCATAAGTGGCCATGGGTTCATTTTTAGAGGTGATTTTCATATCTCATAAATTATAATTGGACTATATCAGGAGAGAAAATTCATATCTAATATCAGATCCAATTTTAATACAGGATGGGTAATATGATATCATAGGAATAACATCACTATAATGTTTTATTAGTTACAATATAGAGACACGAGATACAATAATTTTATAACATGATGATTTTATTCATAATTCCCCACCCAGTTAGTTGGGTGGACATATTTTTTCATATTGACCATTCTGGGAATAGATGATTGGGTTGAAAAAGATATATAAAAAATACTCATAGTTATTGTGTGGGTGTTTAATGATCATATTTTGAAATCATTTTTAGTACCAATTATTATTGTTATGGTTGTATTATATTTTGTTTGTCATTCATTTTTCTGGTTCATATCAACCATTATTTCTCTTGGAATAGGGTATTGAGATGGATAATTCAAGGGTTCTCCAAATTTAATACATTGAACTATAGTGGTTCCTAGAAATGATCATTATTTATATTGACCATAACTGCATTTCTCTTAATGGTAATAGGAAATAAAATTCTCAATGCCTCATTTTCCATAAATAAAACATCTACAAATTTAGTTAAAAAATTATAATTTTGGATTTATACACTATATTTGAGATGAAGGAAATTTAATCAACATTCCATCATCTATATTATCACCAATCATCTGTTACATTTCATAATTCTCGTCATTTTTTTGAAACTCAATTAATTTCCTGATTTTATTCAAAATTCCTGATACATGAATATAGAAAATGTGAATATTTCTCACTTATTATCTTATTCATATGATTCATGATGTAAAATCATCTACATTTTCCATGACAAACATTCATAGTCTAAATCCATTATATATCAACCAATACTAAAAATACAAAGTGTTCGCCTTGACTTGAAAAATTTCATCACTATAAATGAATTATTATATTAAAATTAAATTCCAATTTTATCATAAAAAATTGAATCTATATAATTATTAGTATATTTTAGGTCAAGAAATGATTCTTAGTTCACCCTGGGTTTATTTATGTGAGATTTCTCATATCCCTCACCATAATCCATTTATCATAATATCCCCTTAATTATGGCATGTAAAAACAATATAACTAGAAAAATTATTTTCATCTATAGTGTTAAAATGTTTGTATTTATAATCCATCAAATCATGAAATATTTTGGATATTGAGATTATCCAAATCCAGTATTTTCCGAGTTGATTTACTTTATGGGCATCATCACCACAAATACATCCACCTACATGTATCCAAGTAGAACTATAATTGATTGTAAATCCAAATACAAAATAATCAACCAAAATATATGGATATTAATCTATATTTATCCTTATTTTTTTGGTTTTTTAATTATTATCTTATCCGTAACTCTAAAATATTAAATATATCATGATATTCTTAGAGGGTTATCTATGACTTTTAAAATATAATCAACATAAAATTATCACCACTTATTGAAATGTATGTCCTATTAATGGGTTTTTATTAACCTATCATGTATCACTATATATAAAATTTTACATATTTCTAATATTGAAATTTTAATTAAAAATTTGAAATTGATATAATTATATCAAATTTTAAAATGAAACTAATATATATATATATATAAAATAAAAAATTCTTCGAAAATCATTTCATCTGATCGAAAATAAATAATATAGGTTTCTAAATAAAACATAAAATTTTAACAAAAACTAAGTTAATTTATAATTCATATATTTTTCAATAAATATATTTCATATGTTTTATGTTTTTCATCATAGTAATATTATAAATATCATAGTAAATATTTATATAATATATTCCAAAAAACCAAAAAAAGTCATATATTTTAAGATATTTAAAAAAACCAACATAATATAATGAATTTATTATAGATGATAGCATTAATTTAATTTTATAACATATAATATTTTTGAATTTAATATTTAAATAATTTATATCTTTTTCCTTGTAAAATGATTTTTTAGAATTCTAACTATTTATATTATTTTATCATATCAATAACTCAATATGTCTATGTTAATAAATTATTCATATAAAAAATACCTTATAATATATATATATATATATATAATAGTGTCTATAAATATATTATATTGTGAAAATTATAATTTAAAAATATGAAGGTTCATGAAAATTTGATCAATGATTTAGTAAATAAACATTCATTTTCATTAAAAAAATGTGAAATTTATTAACAAACATGTGATAGATAACATATTATATTAATTATTAAAAAAAAATCATCCTAAATTTTAGTCACATTACCCTCCAAGATCATCCTATAATATTTAATCATTAGGTACGATATAGTGCTAATCGAGGGTTATGGTTCTGTAAACATGTATCTAGTCCAAAATTTCAATGAGCATGAACTTATATATCATTCTATTTTACTAAAATAGTAATTATTAGAGTTTGGACTAGGAAGGGTAAGGGAAAATCCATAGTGAATATATTTCTATTCAATGCTTGAAAAAAAAATTATATTTATAAGTGAGGAATCTGCTAACTGAATCAATTTCATTACATTTTCATCACAATTTGCAAATTATGGTAACATTGTATTATACAAGCTATTTTAATGGGTGTATTATAATGAATATAAATTTAGTTTAATGATTCCAAATATCACTATATATTGATTTTTATTATATTAAAATATTTTAACCAAATTATTTCATATGTAAAATATATTATGCTATTTTATATAATTAAAACACAATTTTCAATTACCATTTTCAAGATATTTTTATAATGAAACAAAATTTTCACAATTTTTTATTCATTACATTCATTTTAATAAATATTACTATAAAAAATATAAAGAAGTAATCATCATTGTTGTTACCCTTCCCCACGTCATATGATTTCATTATTTATTTATAATAATGAATCACCGTCCATGTCATAGATATTTTATTTAATTATGATTAAGAGAATATAATATTAAATATGTTATGATCAATATAGACCTTGATTTTACCCTTAATAAAATAATTCATTTATGATTTTATAATAATGAATATAATTATGAGCACCATTTCCCAGGTATCCTAATTTCATTCAAATTATTATAGAATTCATCACCCTAACATGTAATTGGTTTATTATACCATAATACATACCCCTATTCTTATTGTGATGTTTATAATGAAACTTAGTTTGTATCCCCTCTAACTGTTATCGTATAATATGTACACTTGTCATTTTTTAATCCTTCCATTCAATGTTTATCAAACTAAATGGTCATATACAAAACATTTATCAACCATTTTGGGTTAGGGAGTGAACTATTTTTGCATGAATTATTTATTCTCTTAAACCATTTAAGAACGCTATATAATCATATTCTCTTGTATTATAGAGAGTTTTCATTATGTACAACTTTATATTTGAAATAATTATACACAATTCATGTAATTTATTTTTAATATATTCAAATAGGATATTTATAATATTTAACACAATAACGTTTGTAGCATGTACATGGTAAAATATTAGATACATACAAATTTTTATGATATTTTATTCTTATCACCATAGTCCCCCCACATAAGGATTTAACATAAATCCATATGCCCAATTTTTTAACTTGTTAAGAAATATAATTATTGAAAAATAATTATATAATGATAGAAATAATATTAATAAATGTTGTGATACCAATGTATAACTCAATAACATAGTAACAAAGAAAACTAATCCTTAGATATGTATTAAAAAAGATTAAAATGCACTATTATCTACATAATATTAAATATCTTTAATAGTAATTATTTTCATGAGAATAATGAAAATATTGTGAAATGAGAAAACCCGTCGATAAGCATTATTGTAAATGATTGGTTGAGACTTCCACCCTAATACCTCCTCTAATAGTATATTTGATGTTGTCTAGAAGAAAAGGAATGTACATAAAAATGAACGATCATTCTAATGTTCTTAAATAAATGATATACAAAAAATATAGAAAATATATAAAATTAAAAATATATAAAATTTGAGGATATGAAAAAAATAAGGAAGCATTCCTCTTTTGAAATTTGGATGCCAAATAATTTTAAAAAACATCTTCCGCAATAGTTACAGTTTGATCTCTAGACACATAGTTCTAATACCCCACAAAACCATTATTAAAAAATCATAAACCTATACACTATCTATATAGACATAAAAACTGTGGGAATATATCCCATATAGTGGGTGAAGATAAAATATACCTGTATAACCCCATGAAAATATAAATGGAAATATTATTGAGAATCAACTCACAACTAATGTCGAACTATATGACCACAAAATTGAAAATGTGAAGAGACCATACATAAGGAATGAACCATGACACCACCACATAAGAATACCACGATCTCATTTAGTATGATTATAAATGGATAAACTTAAAATCCCCTCTAATACCAAGGAATGAGGGACCCATAATCACGTCTCTAACATAATAAATGATAAATATATTTATATATCACAAAGTCCTAGGGGAATCAAACATTTCCTTGAATCTGACATCCAATCCATCCCTCTATTATGTTTATTTATTTAAATAAATATAATTAAATTTTGTTCAATTTATTTAAAGGAAGAATCGAAATAATTGATTCGGTATTTTAGTCAGTGTGAATAATCTAGGGATATTCATCTAAGGACATAAACTATCGAGAATAATCTATAATCATTTCAGAATCATTCTTTGTCATAATATTATAAAAGATACGGAGGAGATACAATATATAATATGGAAATGAAATATTCCCATTAATGATAATATAAATAATAGAGAGAATGATTAATATATCCTTGTAGTATTCAATATCATGTGAATTGACCATCTCATAATTATGAAAGAATAAATGGAAACATCTATGATATCACTCTAACATGAGTATTATTAATAAAAACTAACAACAAGAGTTAATTAATCATGTTATTACAGGGGGAAATAAAATATTCCCCATCTTTATAAGCTCAATGATAATCAAAACACACATGGGGTACCAAAATAATAATGAACAAAAGAGTCTCATTATCCACTTCATGATATGCACTAAGGTGTTTTATGTATACACTTATACTACAACCTAATATATGGATCATAAAATCTACACAATAATTATTATAATTTAAAAATATTATTGATTTCATCTCACCAATATCTATTATAATAAGATGAATTCCACCCCATTTAATTCAATATAGAATGAAACTATGAAAAAGATATTATTTTTTCAAATATAGCTCTTGGGTGTAAAAAACCAATAGTAATAAAATTACCCAATCTGAATATATTGCCTATTGTGTGTATATACAAAGCATCACACACGATTTTAATTTCCCAATTATCTGAAATTCATTAGGGCTACATGGCATGTTATCAACATAGGTTACTGTGCTAGGTACCTTGGTTTAATCTATGAAATGAAACCCTACTAGGTGTGTATGATTCAATTTGTGTTTTGATTTGACCGTGGTTAGACCCCGTGATATTTAATCCTAAAATTTGATTTAACCCTACATGACATTGCTATAAAAATTGTATATGGTCATGTAAATATCCAGATCCCATAGTCCATTATTTAGGGGTACTGAATGATGTGTCCATATTGTGATCATTCTAAACAGAAATCGTATATAAAATTTGATGCACCAACAAAATACATGAATTTTTTTCTTATAGAACACATGACATGTCATTGGGATTTCAAAACACAGTTCCCTTATTATCATACAATTTCACCAAAAACACACGTAAATTTATATACAAAATGTAAAGGGGGATATAATAAGAAATATAAATCCCATAAATTATTTCTCTACAAATGATGATTTGAAATTGTGTGTATTATAAATAATGATACCTAAGTATCTGTGGATCCCTATTTCTTGCCAAATATTTTCTTTTAATACCAAATTAATGATTAAAAAAACACAATATGTACCCATATTTATCTCATTTAATGATTTCTCCCTCAATTTATTCTTCATATTATGACATCATCAATGGGAAAGGTTATCGACCCATTGTATGAGCTTATGTAGGGAGGGGAATGTAATATTATACTTCAATATATCAAATTATGTAAAAGGGAATAATCGTATCATGGGACCAACCCATGACCAAAACAAAAATGTATATTATACCACATCTATGTAAAACAACTTATTCAATATTTAACCCATGATTTATAATTTACATATAGATCATACATTATGATATGTTGACATTTAATCTAAATGGAATATATATTATTTATTTAATAAATTTTAAATGTCTTCAAGAACTCACTTATCTTAAAAGATTGAAACACATTATAAGTAGTTCAAATTCCATATTTTATATTTAATGAAATCATTCTAAAAAAATTCTCAGACCACTATATAGATGAAATGATTGTTTTACCCTTAATAAAGGCTCAAGCATATGAAATTACCATAATAGTAAAATCTTTTTCAAGAGAAAACAAGGATGGTTATATCCTCCCCATAGTTAGGTCTTTTATTCATAGAAATGAAATAAATAACGATATTTTAAAGTGCAATGTCCTGATATTATATGATATAGTTATCTATAAATAAATTTTATTTCTATGGTTTCTTTATATACATGAAACTCCCTGATTAAATAATCATTGATATATTATTGAAATAATAACACATAATTTAATAGTTATCACATATATGTTGGATTGGTGGGCGTGAGTAAGAACAAAGAATATGTGTAAAATATATAGTTTTCACATTTATAAAATTAATTTAAATTTATAAATTTATTATGGATTAAAAAATTAACTAAATGTAAAATAGTTGTTTTAATGAAAAAATATTTTAACTCATGCATTGAATTATTTTCCTAAAAATTAAAATAATCACTATTAGTGAATGGTTTTAAGGAAATCATTATATTATGTAATGAATTATTTTATTTTACAATCAAACAATTTTTTATTGTAATGGGATAATAGTAAATACTGTTCTCTTCATAGAAAAGTATTTTTCTAAAAAAACGGGTTACATAAATGTTTTTGCATGAGAGAGCCATAGTTTATCTTGTTGAGTATTGGAACAACGTGATATGATTTACGTCTGGATCCAAATTAATTATTTCATCATCAGGTGTGCACCACTCCTGTGATGGTTCTTGGTTCCTCATTTTCATGTGGTCATATTATATGCATGTGAATCCCGATCCTACAGAGCTGGAAATTAGGGTAAGCATCCCAAAACAACCTCTCACATTCCAAAATACCTCTATTATTCTATTTCATGGAATGCTGGTTGAGTGTTTCCTTTTTACTAATATTAGAACTCGTGTGATGTGTCACAAAATATTTCCTAGGAATTGTGATGAAGTTGATGTCTTAAAGGTGCCAGTTGAGTCTTTCACGATAGCCGTGGGAGAATAATGTAGATATAAGCAGGATTATTTTTTATTGAAACATGAAGTTACTATTTCCCTATGTGAAAGCTATTAGGGCACCACTTTTCTATCTATAGTCCTAGTGAGAGGAATCTAGAAGATGCTTAGAGGGTTTGGGTTGACCTAGTTTAGGGTGGTGCTTCGAGATATGTTGGAAATTTTGTGGATTCATTCAGTGGAGGGCCTATTGAAGTATGTGTTTTTTCTGGTCAAGGGCATGACAAGGAAGAGGAATCTATGTAATAATGTGTTGTAAGGATGATGAAACAAGTTAAGGCCCCTCCTTCCTGACCAAGTGTAGTTGAGTGTTTCTAAATGTTGTGTAGTGATTTGTAAATCCCTATTAGACATAGAGCATGGGGTGTCTAGGATAATGTAGTGGTGGAAAAAAACCAGGATATTATCAATGATACTACTCAGGATCTGAGGGTCCCTGTTATAGCTTACAGTATAACTTCTATGGGAGAGGCATGCCAAAACCAATGATCCAATAATATTGTCATGCGTGATGGAGAAAGAAACAACGCTGAAGTGGTGACCCAGTCCTCCGATGATAGTAAGGATAAAGAGGGGTAGAAGTGGGGGCATTCTTTATATGGGGTTGGAAATATGCTCATCACCAACCAGGGTACCAACTCGAGAAGGTATTTTCCCTATTTGAATTTAAACAATACTTTTGATATCTTGAGTAATGAGAGAGAGTATTTAGTCTATTTCATGTGTCACATGGAGGCCGAGTCTGATGAATATGAACTATCCTAATATAATAATGGACCATGTGTGGATAAAAAAGGTCATCACATGCAAAGATGAATGAAATGTAATGAAGAAATCCTGGACCAAGGGATCATTATTGTAACCACGTAGTTGAAATCTAAAATACATAATGACTACTACTACCTCCTTAGACTTATGGAGACCTGGTCATCCAAAAAATAGGGGAACATCACTGAACAAAAGAGCGTGAATGAGTCATGAAAAGAGAGTCAGAAATAAAATGTACCCCTGTCGCAAAAATAAAAGAATGAAACCTCAAAAAAAGAATATCAATAGTAATAGATGTAATGAAATCTAAGGAGGTGATGATGGTGGTGGATGATTCTTCTCCCATAAGAGAGAGGTGAAAGGTAGTGTCTCCTTATGGCTTGCATCATCTTAATAAAATGTATTCAGACAAAAATATGGAACTACTCATACATTCCGGTGAATAAATAAAGGATGTAGTTTTAGGGATCAAGGCTGACAGGGAAGAGTCCAATCAAATGATAGGAAGACCAGTCTAAATGGAAGTTACCATAGAGAAAGAAGAATGGATGGCCAAGAAAAATCAAATACGGGTTTGAGACTTTATGATGGAGAAGATTAGTAATTATGGGAACATGAAATATTGGGGTTATATACCAATGTATAATGGGAAAATTCTACAGACTATTTTAGACTTCCAGGTTAGTGTCTTTCCCTGTAAACTGTTTACATAAGGATATTTCAATAACACTAGAATTGTGTTTAATAATTCAATTGTTTCCTTTGATTCTTGATCTATTATAAGTATGACGTTTCTCAATATCACCTCAAAATTGTATGAAAAAAATGGTAATTAAGTATATATAGTATGTTTGGATACAATAAATTTTTATTTGGTAATTAGGTTACTTTTACTTTTGGTCATTATATATATTAACCTTGCAAGCAATTCACCTCAATAGAGGTGAAATTCATAAAATAGGGTTATAACCTTCAGTTAAGGATTTATAATTCTTATGAAAAATTATTTTTTCCAACTATATGAGTGTATTTTAAATGTTATCAGCTATTTTCTATAAACATGTCCACTTGGTTCCATATTTATTTTATTATTTACAATATATTATTTTATGAGAAGGATAAATATAAAATGTCAATCTCTTAACAATAATAAGTATAAATTAATATTAATTTGCTATAAATTTAATATTGTTTGTTATAAATATTTCTTTTAATGATGACTTAATTTTTTTATAATAGTAATTTATTTATATATTTGGTCATTGAATAGTTGACACAAATGAATGCACAATTCCAGTAATAGTTTTATCCTATTAATAGAAGGATGAGATAAATTATTATAAAAATTATACTTAATATTATTTAGGTGAATTATCCTTTTACAAGATTTTTATAGATTAATATAATATATTAGTACCTTTTGAATGATTAGTTTCAAATTCCATAACATTCATGTCATTAATAATGTAAGCATAATTGAATAGTGTCAAAAAATACATTAATAATATTTTTTCATTAAATACAATTTTATTTATTTATTTTAAAATACAAAAAATCATTCATGATTGAAATTAGAATGATAAATTGTTGAAAATATCATGAATTTTCAATTGATGAGACATTTTTAATAATATAGGTAAAATTATAAAACCGTAAAATTTATGAATTTATTTCAATGGTTAAGATTACTATTTGAAAAAAATGGCTAAACCAAAATATATGCATTAAAATAACCCCAAAACATATATAAATTGAATTAGATGGTGATGTTATGAAATTAAAAAAATTTCCTTATTATATATGAGAATTTGTGTATAAAATTACTCAATTATATTCAAATATTTTTACAAATTTCTTATGTACCATTCCCCAACATTATATGATAATGCCCAATTTCTAATTTCATCACACAAAATAGAGCCATGTATCTGAAGAAACACATGGAATTTTATTTTCTCAATTAAAATAGATAGAATTTATATTTTCTTATCGTCTTTAATTTCCATTAAGAAATTTTTAAATAAATATTCTATAGTATATCTCCAGAAGAAGAGGTAATCATATTATCATGCCTAATTCAATTATTTTGTCATTATGAAACATATAAATATATTTTATTTGTAAAAAATTTACTATCCTAAATATTCTAGATTATTATTATGATCAAGAAACCAACATTATATACCATTTACTCAATAAAGTGGTGTTGGAAAGTATCCCTCATTTATACATGTGGAATTCCACATCCACATCATAATATAATTAAAATTTCAACACCCTATTTCGAGGATGACTATTAGGAAATGTTTAATGTTTTAAAAATTTTATTCATGAAACTATTATAACACATTAATTATAATATAAAATTGACAATTTTAATTCTAATAATTTTGAAAATAATAATATTTCTCATTGGTCTGTATGGACTACTGGCTCTATGAAGTGATGTGATTTGTTCTTCATTTATCATATAATGGATTCTAATAATGTTTTATTTAATGAATATATATGATATATATTCATTAATAATAATTATATAATATAGAAATTTTATTTACCTTATCAATCGTTCAAAAGATAAAGACAATGATCATGGGTATATATGTCCAATAATCACCGTGATTGATGTGATTCATTTATCTATCTCAATAGTTTTTAGGTGATTATTTTATGGTGATTTTCTTTTTCATTAGTTATTTTATGGAGAATTGTTTCATAATCATGTGGAATTTATAAGAATGGATTTATTATTACATTATTGGTGGTGAAAATTTATGTATACCTAAAATGAATTGGGTAAATATAAATAATATATGAGAATAATTTGTAGATAAACGATTATTTGAAGCCCAAAAAATGGTTAACATGGAGGATTTACTGAGCCCAAAAGAGGTTACACATGAGGTTATCACAAGCCTAAAGAAGGATAATTGGTGGGTTCTCATGACTAATTTTTTTTTATTTTTTTAGTGGTCATCCAAGAAATAAAAGTTCAATTATTGTTATTTTTAAAGTGATATACCACAAAAAAGGAGGTGTCCATATGAAAATATTATGTCCTTATGAATATTGTAATTTATTTCCTTATGATTCATTTCATAAAAAATTCATTTCATTATACCCTAACTCATGTTTATGATATTGTAATTTATAAGAATGATATTTAAATGTTATGATCAATTAATAAATATATAATATCTCTTGTTATGTCAAAATGTTCATTGATACCTTCCATTTTAATATGCACTAAGAATTTGAGATCACCATTAATTATGTTATCTTATATATAGGATATGGATAATTATTTTAAGTATGATATAAATTAAAATGATTCTTGATTTGAAGTACTCTGTGGGAGATTATGTGGATATATTAGCGATAATTTTTCAATGTATCCATTTTTTTAATGAAACTAATCTTGAATGGTTCATGTGTAGACCATATTGTTAGGCAATGAATATTCATCATATAAGATGTAATATATATTAATGAAAAGTATGAGTCACTATTGTTTGTACCTGAGAAATGTATAGTACCAATTGGAAAATATGATAATAAAAACATAGTTAGAATCCATATTATTATTGTATAAATAGGATAACAACCTATGTTATAAAATAGAAAGAAGTGTTGTTTTAAATGGAAAAATCAATCCCTAGATTATATATGTTTCTGTAGTTATAATAGATATATATTTGTGTATTAACATTACAAATATTATAATAGTATATCAAGAAAACTATATTAGTGCACATTGCATGTACACTAAAAAACAACCTATATAAGTGCTCAAAAAATTATTTTATCAGCACTAAAAAAAGCATTGTAAATACCAGTGTGGATATAAGGGGCCCCTTTTATCAGCGCTCCTAAAAGTGCTGATAAATGCCACTTTTATCAGTGCTAAAAAAGATCTGATAAAATACCCCTTTATCATTGATTTTTTAGCGCTGATAAAAGTGGCCTTTATCAGCGCTTATTAAAAAGCACTGATTAAAGTCAAAAAAACATACAAAAAATTAAAAAAATTAAAATATACGCCGGGAGAGATTTTATCAGTGCTTGACCACCACATTATTAGTGCTATGAGGTCTCCCTGCATGTTGCCCTTCCCCCGCATCCTCAAACGTGTGAACCACCTTTTTATCCACCTGAAGTCAGACCCGCAACCTCCCACTTTAGCTTTTTCACCTTTACCACTATGCTATTTTGTTTTTTTCTCTATTTAATGATATATCTCTTTATATATATTTATATAGTTATATTTATTCGTATATTGATATATATTCATATTAATATAAATATATTTATTCATATATTTATATATATATATACATCGTATATTGATATATATTTACATATATATATATAGTTATAATTTTTTATCCATATATTTATTTGTATATTAATATATACATATAAGATTATTTTTAAATATAGTTATGAAATAAGTTTTTTTATGTGTGTTAATAATTAAATAAATACATACATACATACATATTTACAATACACACATACACATAGACACACACACACACACAGACAGACATATACGAATAAATACATATATATGTGTCTTTGAAAAGACATTGATTGTTAAAACAACCATAACATATAATTTATAAGCCCATTACAACTTCACAACTAGTCAAATAGAAGAAAATGAAACAATATTCAATATAATATGTGAGACCAGATTAAGGACATTCGGATAATAGGTTATACCTGTTTGAATGTTAATTAATCGGGGTAAGTCTTTTAGAAACTCAGTTTGGGAGGCCTTCTGGGCGTATTTTGGGCTCTAAAAAACCATTCTTTGGGAACCACCTCAGTCATTGCGACATAGAGGTCGTCGAAGGCTATTATTTGATATGTGGTAGAGCTCAAATGGACACCTGGATCAAAAGTTATGGACGTTTGAAGTTTGAGTTACATTTTCAAATTATTTTAGATGTTTTATTAATTATTTTTTATGTTTTGTGTCTTTAAATTATTAATAAATTATTTTTAATCAATAATAATTAGAAATTTCTTAATTAATAATATTTTTTTAAAATATTTTAAAGCCATTTTTACTAAATTTCATATATATTAAATGTAATAGTCTATTTATACATATTGAAAACATATTTAAAAAAATTATATTATATTTATATATGAATTAATATACTTATATAACAATAATTTATTTTTCATGAAGAGCCCACCTTTATCAGCGCTACTAAAAGAATAACTGATAAGGGGGGGTCTTTATCTGCGCTTTTTTTAGCACTGAAAAAGGCCACCCTTTATCAACGCTTTTTTTGAGCACTGATAAAGACCCCCTTTATCAGCAGTTTTTTTAGCGATGTTAAAGGGGTAGCACTTCCCTTGCCCATTATTTAGTAGTGATGTGGTCCTAATATGCACCTATTTAGAGACTCCATGTGTATATTGTTGGGTTAATTCAAATATTTTGAGTAAATTCATAAAAGACATGAATTTTCATTGATCAGGAATGAACTAGTATAATATAAAGCAATGAAATATTGATTAGAATGTTTCATGACATAGACATCCTATATATGACTTTTATTATTAAGGTTTTTCCCACTATGATTTTAATTTGTCATAATGTGTTTTTTTAGATAATAGGTAGAACCCAATTAAAAATTTTTAATGGTAAATTTTATGGATAATTCAATGATTTATCTCATGAGGAAACAAATTTTATCGGATCCAAAATAAAATCAACAATTTTTGATTGTATATAATATTGTTAATCCATAAATCATACATATCACCCAAACAAGAAAACTAGTGAATACATTTTTTTAGTTATTAATGAGGTAATATATACCATATTTATGGAACAAATAATCCACTAGTTACAAATAAATGAATTTTTACAATTTAAATAAAATATATTTTTCTAGATTTTAGAAAATTAAAAGATATTCTGGAGGGTTGTTATCTCAAAGGTGAAGCAAATCAATAGTATAATGGCATTATGAAAATAATGAAACATGATTAAATGGACATATTTTATTAGGATTCGTTTAGAAAGTTAATTTTCTATTATTAATCTCCTTATCTTATTTGTATATATATGGATAATGAATTCATTGTGCTAAGGAAAATTATTTGGAATCCATTTGTGTATATGTGGAATAACATTCATGAAATACAAGATATAATTCAGATATTACCGTAAAACTATAAAATATTATTGATATATTCTCTAAATGATTTAAACAATATCTCCAAGGTAATTATATATAAGGGTAATCAGTAGTAATGAATAAATCCTTCGATATATAGCCACTGTATAAACTCATATTGGGGTTACCCATTTATCTCTTAGTATTTTTTAAAAAATAAAGACAGAATTCAAATGAAAAATTATTAATTATAATTAAGGTAGGAAGAATATGTGGATTCCATTATGTTCTATGTTGGAAGGATGAATGGAGTAAATATTAATTTGGATACTAGTTAATTATTTATATGTGGAATGTAATTTCATCAGAAAATATAATTCCAATAAGATGGGAAGAAGTTATCCAAGGAGGGGGGAAATATTTACATAATGTAGTCCCTACACTCTAGTGTTTTAAATGTATAGAAAATGGTGATTATTCTAAAAAATTATCAATGTCAAATTTAATGATAATGATAAAAATCATTATCCTATTAATCATGACGATAATTTCAATTATAATTTGATAACTATATCTGATGAGGGTATAATGACGATATACTAAAAGGTAAACATATCTTCTATTCTATAATTTCTAATCTATAATTTGACTCTTGATCTACCCGCACCATTATATTTGAGGAATTAATTAAGGGAATCACAATACCACTACAATTAATATATGTTTAATTAGTATTGAATCCCCCTAATGGTATAGTGATCACATCTCAAGCCTATTATTCTTATCTACTTGAAATTATTTCAAATTTTCTTCCTTGGAATATCGTAAATCTCACTCAAGTTAAATTTATTGTTATATTATTATTGGATTATATTCCATTATATAAATCCCATATTAATTTATAAGGAATAGAAGTCATAGTCTATATAAAAAACCAAACAATTAACTTTTATCAGTGCGATGAATGATATTATGGAAAACATATATATTTTATTTTTATTGATATCATTAAGAATAGGTGTTTATATTAGATAGGTATATTTAATATCAACATAAACTTTATTCATATTTTGATATAGGTTGTTGATTTTTTTAGGAATATTTTGTTATTCTCTCGTCAAATAATGAATTATCTTTTTCAATAGAACTCATACATTCTTCTGCGCCTATTTCATAGACTTGGTAACGAATTGTACCAATTTTTATATAGGAATTTAGAAATTAAATATAGGAGAATGTTTATAAGGGTTTTATTGGAAAATGTGAATCACATTTAGGTAAACCACTTTTTTATAAGAATAATGATGGCACTATGTTGTTCTTTATTTATTATCAATATCATCATATTATCTATATCAAGAAAATTCATTTTCAACCCCATATTGATGAATTATTTAAAAGACATCATTGATCTCAATACTTTTCCCAGATTCACCTTCAATACATATATCAATGATTGAGGTTCAATAATGAGGATATCTGAAAAATTGTAATATATAAAATGTGAGCACATTATGAATTTATTATCATTTCATTTTTTTCATTCTAATTTCACAACTATTTTCCTTGAATTAATGAATAGTTTCCTTAGAGGATACATTTATCTGTTTTTCAGATAATGTATTGACTATTTTCATTTATATTCAATGTTATTGGAAGAGAAAAAGTATCACATGATGAATGTATTAAATACCATTATAGGAAGAGTATATATGAAGAGTTATGACATAGTGAATTTTGATATAAAAGGATCTATTTTGGGCATATAATCTTAGGGGGGGTATACTTTTGGATCGAGTAATGACTGATATTATTGTAATATGTCTCAACCAACCCACTATGAATAATATCTATAGTTTTCATGCCATCAACTAATTTAATATAATATTTGTGGGGAAATTATAATGTATATTTAATGTACTCACCAATTAAACATAAAATGATTCACACTTCAATTGTATAGGTGATTGTAATGAAAGTAGCAAGGAATTTAAGAGAATATAAGTTAGGGAACATATGATTACATTACCATATAGTAGAGATGGTTTTGTTGAAATTGGATAAAATATAAACTTCTTCCTGAAAAGTAAGTATATTTCTTTATATTCTATTTTTAGGTAGTGAAATAATTCCTCAAAATTTGGAATACTATTTATTTAGTAATTGTTCAAATCACTAAAATAATTTACTTTTAATCTATCATTGATTTATGGTTTTGGGTAGTTGTCTTTATCATCACTATGTTCTAAATCACTCTTAAATAGTGAATAGAAGATAAGTTATTATTTTATATATGACAACCCTGCTTTTATTTCAAACTTAAACATGATTGGTTACATAAAGAATAACTTGATACAAAAAAATTATCGAGAGGATTAGTGTCATTGGGTCTTAGGATCATTACATAAAAACACGAAAAATGAAATACAACATCTTTATTTAAAACATCCTTTACATGACCACTACATTCTGTCGTGCTTAGCATTGCATGGGATAACCTGTGGACATGCATAAGAAAAGGGTGATATATAAATCCCAGTAAGGGAGTACACATGGAATAACATGAGGTGTAAAATACATGTTAGAAAATAGTCATATCAATAGATAATAAAAGAAACACGAACATTAAGGCATGATAAATCATGATAATTGTAACATGGAAATGTGGAAACAACACTTAACATGGAATTAGCATGAACCAAGGCTCATTGCACATAGTGCATGAGTAAATCCTCATTTCACATAAAGCATGAGTAAACCATCATTTCACTTAAATTATAATGAGTCAACACTCATTGAACATGACGTATCATGATACAATACTTTACCCAATTCATTGGAGCGTTATAAAGGCGCACCCTTCTTAAATATTTCGTTTCATGCATAAGTGTGCCACATGGATCATAAAACATGGATTCATAAAAACATAATCATTTATTCCATGATAAAGGAATGTGGAATTCATACATGAATCTTTATAATAAATAAGTAAATGTTCACAAAGGTGAATACCTTTAATGGAGAAATGGGCATGGTATTCACTACATAATGACATTGGCTTGGAAAATCGGTGCGATTTCGGCAGCGTATCAGTGTGACATAAGAATTCATAAATATTGTTGATGAGAGAGAAAGGGGTTTCTCATCATATTTACATATATTGGATAGTAAATAGGTAATATAGATTCATGTACCAACAATTGTAATGGAATTTAGGTTCATGATACAAAAGTATTGCATGAATGTAAATGAGGAGGGAGAAGTTCCTTTCGGAATTTCGGCATAGTAACGGGTGTAAATGGGAGGCATTAAATGAGAGAGAAAGGGGTCTCCAATAACTCAAACATAAAGATGGATGTATGAGGGAGGTGAGAAACCATACCCCAACATTCATAATTGAAATTAAATGGAAAAACAACTTAATGAAAATTGGAAAAAAAATGAAAAAGGAAGAAAGACCCTTACATGGAAGTGTGCTTCCAAAGGCTACAAAGAGGATTGTGAGATGATTCTTGGGAGCTTTGGGCACCTTGGGAGGATTCTAGAGAAAGGAGGTCAGTGGTTGAACGAAATACAAGGGCTTTGAGTGAGGAGGAAGTGGGAGCTTGGGTGGGTTTATATAGGAATGGTGAGGGAATTCGTTATTATTTAGGTTTGGGACCCCTTATATTAAATTTATCCAAAACACAAACTATACCGTTGTTTTTGGAAAATGGAATAGGAAAACAATATTTTATAGGGAAAAATCCCTTACTTCTTAAAATAATATGGTTGCTTATGTAGTGGTGAGTCACACTCCAATGGAAATTAATTTAAAAAGGCAATGTGTTGAATATGTCTTGAGGGTCCATTATTTCATTTAAAAGTAAGTCAAACAAACCCATAATCGCATTATTTTAATGGTAAAACCTATATTGGCCGAAAATAAAGATTATAGTATTTCATTACATCAATATTGGGTCACTAGAATGTCATAAAACACATTATATATTTAAACAGTATTAAATTATTACCCAAAACGTTGACTGTATCAGAAAATTATGAAAAATTCACCGTTGGATAATTTCGACGTCCTGACTCCAGAAATAAAATTTATTTTATCTAAGTAATTATATAAATATATTAATTTTCACATTTAATATAAAAACTGACATTTATCGAAAATTCACGGGTTTTGACAGAAATGGCTTTCAAACCTTAATAAAAATTAAAATTGCATACATAAAAGTATAAGATCATTTATATTTAATAAAAAATAATTTAATAAAAATATTATAATTTTATTAAAAAAATTTTTAACTCAAAAATCCCTTAATTTAATAAAATATATTTCTTAGTTAAATAATAACTAAAAACACAATTTGTAATTTAAAAACTATTTACAATGTATCAAAAATGACTAGAAATTATATTCATTATTATTTACAAAAATAATGTAAATGAACATAGTACTACTTATTTGTTACATAACCCCTTAAAACATCTGCATGAGACCTAAGGGTAAGGTGTGCAATGGTGACAGACCCTTGGGGTGGTTCGGATAACATCGCCCGAGTGGTAATTTCAATCAACTTCCACTTTTCCCGTAGACGGTCACATTCGAGCTTGACATGATGAAGCTCAGATTGGGCTTGGTCAAGGGAGAAGCCCAAAGACGCCACCTCTTTTCCGAGCTCTGACAAATGGGTTTAGTATGAGGAAATTATACTGGATGAGGCCATCGCTTCCATTGTCTGGGTAAATTGGATTTGTTAAAGTCCTATATTTATACTAATCATGTGATCAATGTTCAAAGGCTATATTAGCAACGGTAAAAATTCATAACATAAACCAATGAAGTTTAAATTTTATATAAACATAGAGAGACATTTAATTAGATCAAGAGGGATTCACATTAATGAACCTTTGGGGCTTTACAATATTCCCCCTTTAAGAAATTGCTCCCTCAAAATATTCCTTTTCCCACACTAAAACAGATGTGGGTAACTCAGCTTCATCATTTCCTCCGATTACCAAGTTGCTTATTCAAACTTGTGGTTTATCCACAACACCATGATGAGGGGCATTGCCTTATTTCGTAGAACTTTTTCTCTACGATCTAAGATCTTCACTGGTTTCTCCTCATAAGAACGATCGTCTTCCAATTGTATGACCACATAAGAGAGTACATGTGAAGGGTCCGGTATGTACATCCATAAGAGGTATACATGAATAAAATCATGTACTTTGGACATAGTAGGTGGATGTGCTAGTCGATAGGCCACAACCCCGAAACGATTAAGAATTCTGAAGGGGCCGATTTATCTTGGACATAACTTCCTTTTCTACCCAAACCTCATGAACTTCATCCACGGAGATATGCGTAGAAAACCCATGTCTCCAACTTTAAACTCAAGGTCTCATCGATGATTATCTGCATAACTAATCTTTTGACTCTGGGCTGCCTTCATATGATATTGAAGGGTTTTCACATTCTCCACCATTTTTTCGACCATTCCTGGTCTAAGAAGCTTATGTTGACCGACCTCATCCCATCATGACTATGTTCTGGACCTTTTCCCATACATGGATTCATATGGTTCTATTTGGATGCTCGAGTGGAAACTGTTATTATAAGAGAACTCAACCAGAGGTAGATGTTGATCTCATCCTCCTTTAAAGTCCATTGAGAACTCTCTCAACATATCCTCATGTGTTTGGATAGTCTGCTCGGATTGGCCATCCGTTTTAGGATGGTAGGTTGTACTAAAGTTCAGTTTAGTATTCAGATCATGTTGAAGACTCTTCCAAAACATAGAGGTGATTGTTGGATCTCAGTCAGACACAATTGATAGTGGTATTCTATGCAACCTTACCAATTCCCGGATATATATCTATTCCAGTTGATCCAAAGAGAAATACTCCCGATAGTAATGAAGTCTGAAGTCTTTTTAAGAAGATCTACAACAACCCAGATTGCATTGTTGCCTTTGGATGTCCTTGGAAGTCCGATGAAAAAGTCCATGGTGATGTTCTCCCATTTCTATTCTGGTATGGGTAATGGTTGCATCATCCCCTTATACTTCTGCCTCTCTGCCTTCACTTGCTGACACACCAGGCACATTGATGTATATTCAACGATTTTCTTCTTCATATTATCCCACCAAAAGTTTTCTCGGAGATCTCAATACATCTTTGTGATCCTCGGGTGAATAGGGAAATTTGAACTATGTGCATCATCCAAAATTTCTTCCTTCAGCTCCGAACTTGATGGAACACATAGTATTTTCCCAGACCACACAATTCCTTCTTCATTAACATTAAACACTGAGGATTTCCCTTTTTTTATAGCTTCCACATTTTCATAAATTCCCACATCATCCTTTTGAACATCCTTTAACCATTCCAAAAGAGACAGTTGAGCAATCATTTGTGGAAGTACTGATGATATTCCCTTCTTTATGATTCCCATGTCCATCTTTATCAAGTCTAAGATGATTGGATCCTTCTCAATTCTCATCATTAATAGAACAGCTGGGTCCTTTCTACTTAAGGAATCTACCACATTGTTCACTTTCCCAGGGTGGTAATGTATTGAACAGTCATAATCTTTGATGAGCTCTATCCATATTCTCTAAAGAATATTAAGCTCCTTTGTTGTGAATATATATTTAAGACTCTTGTGGTCAATATATATCTAAAATTTCTCCCCATGGAGATAATGCCGCCATATTTTCAAGGCAAAGATCACCTCCGCCAACTCCAGATCAAGCGTTGGATAGTTTCGCTCATGTATTTTCAATGCCTTGAGGCATATGATATAACTTTATCATTCTGCATCAGCACACAACCTAATACCTTCTTTGAAGCATCACTAAAAACAATAATAAGATCCCAACTTGTGGGTAAAGTGGGCACGGGTGCAGTGATAATCCTCCTTTTCAACTCCTTGAAGCATTCTTCGCATTCATCACTACAGGAAAACATTACTCCCTTTCGAGTTAACATGGTAAGAGGGTTGGACAATCATGAGAAATTTCTCACAAATCGTCGATAATATCCATCTAACCCCAAGAAGCTACGGATATCTATTACTGATGTTGGCCTCGGCCATCCCTCAATTGCATCTGTTTTGGAGGGGTCCACAAATATCCCATTGCTTTTGATGATGTGGCCCACGAATGAGACCTCCTTCAACCAAAACTCACACTTTCTGTACATTTCATAGAGCATCTCCTTGCGCAATGTCTCTAATACAATTTTTAAATGCTCCTCATGATCCTCCTTGGTTTTGGAGTATATTAGAATATCATCTATAAATACTACCACAAATTATTCAAGGTAATCTCTAAAGACTATATTAATCAAGTCCATGAATATTTCTGGAGCATTGGTGAGTCTGAAAGGCATTACTATTAATTCATTGGGCCTGTAACTTTTATGAAAATCAGTCTTGGGGACATCTTCCTTCATCACCCTTACTTGATAATATCCCGACCACAAATCCACCATGGAGAAGTATTGTGCTCCATGTAGCTGATCAAACAATTCATTGATTCCTGGGAGAGGATACTTGTTCTTTATCATTATTTTGTTAAGTTCAAGATAATCGATGAAAATACGCATTGATCCATCTTTCTTCTTGACAAAGAGGACCGGTGCACCCCATGGTGAAGCACATGGGCATATAAACCCTTTTTCTAGATTCTCTTGTAGTTGTTTCTTCAGCTATTCAAGCTCTACAAAAGCCATTCTATATGGAGTCTTGTATATTAGTAAACCCCAGGTATAATTTCAATTGAGAATTCAACATCTCTTCTAGGAGGAAGACCGGGTAGTTCCTCAGGAAACACTTTAGTGAATTCCCTCACAATAGGCATTTCATCAACGATGGTTTCTTCCTTGGACTCAATCATCTGAGCTAGATACGCATGCTCATAAGGCAATAATATCCATTATTTAGATTATGGAGCTAAAGGAGATTCATCTTCCTCCTGACACTTGTAAAGAATCAGGGGTCGATTCTCCATATGAAGTGTAATTTCCCTCTCCCGACAATTTATGTTGGCTCTATAAAAGGAAAGCCAATCCATGCCAATAATTGCATCATATCCACCAGAGGGAGTATGAAAAGTTTTTTCGGGAAATTCAATCCACAGACTATAACAGGGGAGGACTAATATTCATGGGATGCAATGATTTCCACATTTTCCATACCCACCGACATCTATACTTCCGTGATTTGTGGTGGTGCTGGGATTGTTATACAAAACTTTTGAGATATAAAAGAATGTGTAGAACCTGAATCAAAAAGTGTGTTCACAATAATTGAATGAATAACTAGTGTACCTATTACCACTTCATTTTCGGGGTTCACTTCGGTAGAACTGATGGCTAAAGCACTTCCTTTCTGCCTTGGAGGTTGTTGGATGTCTCTGAAAACACATGGATTAGGGCACTGATTTGCAAAATGACCCAGTTCTTTTCATTTATAGCATTAAACAATGCGTTGAGGTGCGAACAGAGTGTTCCTCTCCTCTAACGCAGTCGTGGGTCTTTCTTGCCCACATTTAACAGCTAGGTGCCCTTCTCTTCCACACCTGAAGCATTTTCTCGTCCCCTTAAGGCAATTTCCATGGTGCTTCTTTCCGCACTTTTGTCAAGTGGGGTGATGGATCTTCATAGCACCGTTGGATTTATCCATCGCCCCACCAACATTGATGTCCACCTTATGCTTCTTATCCCCATGATACCCTTGTGATTCCCCTATCTCCATTTCAACCTTGAGGGAACATCCGAAAATTTCCTTATAGCTGTTGAAATCACGGATTGCTAATGATTTCTGCAAGCTAGGCTTCAGCCACCAAAGAAGCGGTCAACCTTGAATTCGGGGGTAACAACAAAGCCAGAAGTGTATCGTGCAAGAATTGTGAAGTGTGCCTCGTACGCTCAAACATATTCTTCATCTTTTTTTCTTGATGGAAAGGAAGTCTCTTTCCATCATAAGCCTGAGGGTGCGCGGGATATATTTATCAAAAAAATCGTCTGGAAATCCTTCCATTCCAACACCTCGATCTCCTCCTCAGGCTTAGTATTTTTGATCAACGTCCACCATTGATCAGCTTCACCCTCCATACAATAAGCCGCCAGGAGAACCTTCTCTTGCTAAGAACATTGGAGGATGGAGAATATTTTTCCAATGGAGTTGATCCATTGTTCAGCGATCATGGGATCAGATGATCCACTAAAAGTCGGAGGCCTTTGTCTCATGAAGCTATCGATAGCGACTTGTTCATTCTTGGGGGGGGGGGGTTGAACATTCATATTGACCCGTGTTTCTATTCAAAACTCGAGTAAGCTGAGAGAGAAGTGTGACAAAGTTCATGATTTCCGCTCCCATTGGATTTGGCATCTCATTAGTACAGTCATCACACTGATCTTCACAATGGTTGTTATCTCGAGTCCTCCTATTACTGGCCATTGGATGGAATAAAAGGAATGGTAGGGGTAACAAAAAATGGGTAATCCAAATATAAATGTTTATGACTTATAAATAAAATTTTATTTCCTTACTCAAGTGTCTATAGGCTTCAATATAGGCTTTTCATGATCTAATTTCTAACATATATTCGTAGGGGAATTTTTTTAATTCCCTTAATAAGGGTTCATACTAAACTTTTGAATTTATCAAAACATATCCCCCGGGAGTGTCGTATCCAAGAGTGCAGCAAGGCCCATTGTCGTGCACCCGTTCCCGTTTGAGTCTGGCTCAAAGCGGTGTTTTCGGGTTTTACCCCTAGGATACATCTGTTCCAGAGTCGCCTCTACCTGCTTGTATCCAGACATGGATGTATTTATTTGATAAACCACTTATTCAATACTTACCAAAACATAGGGATGATTTTATTATACTTAGTTTTGTATCTAAGGCTTTAATAGGTTTTCCTAATCCCAAAAACAACTAAACCTATCCTTTGATACCAACTATGACAACCCTGCTTTTATTACAATCTTAAACATGATTTATTACAGAAAACATCACTTGATACAACTAGAAGATCAAGAGGTTTAGTGTCTTTGGGGATTAGGATCATTACATAAAAACTTGAAACATGAAATAAAACATCTTTATTGAAAACTTCATTTACCTGACCAATACATTCCCTCGTACTTAGCATTGCATGGGATAACCTGAAGACATACATAAGAAAAGGGTGGGCTATAAATCCCAGTAAGGGTATAGACATGGAATAACATGACGAGTAAAATACATGTTAGAAAATAGGCATATCAATAGAGCAAAAAAGAAACATGAACATAAAGGCATGACAAAGCATTATAATCATAACATGGAAATGTGGAAACAACACTTAACATGGAATTAGCATGAGCCAAGTCTCATTGCACATAGAGCATAAGTAAATCATCATTGCACATAAATCATTAGTAAACCCTAATTTCATGTGAATTAGCATGAGTCAATACTCATTTCACATGACGTATCATGATACTATACTTTACCCAATGCATTGGAGTGTTATAAGGGTGAACCCTTCTTAAACATTTCATTTCATTCATAAGTGTGCCACATGGATCATAAAACATGGATTCATAAAACATAATCATTTATAACAAGATAAAGGAATGTGGAATTAATATATTAAACTTTATAATAAATAAGTAAATTTTAATAAAGGTGAATACCCTTGATGGAGAAATGAGCATGGTATTCACTACACAATGACATTGGCTTAGAAGATCGGTGCGATTTCGGCAGCGTAACGGCGTGACATAAGAATTCATACAAATTGATGACGAGAGATAAAGGGGTTCTTCATAATATTTACATGTAATGGAAAGTAAGGATGTAATATAGATACATGTCCCAACAATTGTAATGGAATTTAGGTAAATTATACAAAAGTATTGCTTGAATGTAAATAAGGAAGGAGAAGTTCCTTTCGGAATTTCGGCATAGTAACGGGTGTACATGAGAGGCATTAAATGGGAGAGAAAGGGGTCTCCCATCATTAAAAAATAATGAGGGAATTTTTAGGGAGTTTTGAAACCATAACCCAACATTAATTATTGAAATTAAAAAGAAAAACAACTTAATGAAAATTGGACAAAAATGAGAAAGGAAGAAAAACCCTTACTTGGAAATGTGATTCCAAAGGCTAGAGAGGGGCTTATAAGAGGCTTATTGGGAGCTTGGGGAACCTTGGGAGGATTCTAGAGAGATTAGGGAAGAGGTGGGATGAACTCTAAGGGCTTTGGGTGAGGAGGAAGTGGGAGATTGGGTGGTTTTATATAGTAAAGGTGAATGAATTTTTATTATTTAGGTTTGGGCCCTTTATATTATATTAATCCAAACCACAAACCATACCATGGTTTTTGCCCATGGTTTTTGGAAAAGGTAAGAGTAAAAAACTATTTTATATGGCCTATGTCCTAACTTCATAATGTAATAAGTTTGATTATGTGGAGGTGAGTCACACTCCCATGGAAATTAATTTAAAAAGGAAAAGTGTTGAATATGTCTTGAGGGGTCCATTAATGCTTTGAAAATTAAGTCAAACAAACCCAAAATCACATTATTTTAATTTTAAAACATATATTGGCCGATCATAAAGATTATAGTATTTTATTACAACACTATTGGGTCATTATTATGTCATAAAACAAATTATATATTTAAACGGTATTTAATTTTTACCCAAAAATTTGACTATCTTAGAAAATTATGAAAAATTCACCGTTGGATAATTTCGACGTAATGATTCCAGAAATATAATTTTTTTATCTAAATAATTTTCTAAATATGTTAATTTTCACTTTTAATATAAAAACGGACATTTATCGAAAATTCACAGGTTTTGACAGAAATGGATTTCAAACCTAAACAAAAATTTTAATTACATTCATAAAATTATAAGATCATTTATATTTAATAAAAAATAATTTAATAATAATATTATTATTTTATTAAAATATTATTTAATTAAAAAATCCCTTAATTTAATAAAATATACTTCTTAATTAAATAATAACTAAAAACACCATTTGTACTTTAAAAATTGTTTACAATGTATCAAAAATGACTAGAAATTATATGCATTATTATATACAAAAATAATTTACATGAACATAGTACTACTTATTTGTTACATAACCCCTTAAAACAGCTGCATAAGACATAAGGGTAAGGTGTGAGATGGTGACAGACTCTTAGGGTGGCTCGGATAACATCGCTGAAGTGGTAATTTCAATCAACTTCTACTTTTCCTGTAGACGGTCACGTACGAGCTTGAAATGATGAAGCTCAGCTTGGGCTTTGTCAAGGGAGAAGTCCAAAGACGCCACCTCTTTTCTAAGCTCCGAAAAATGGGCTTTTTGTGAGGAAATTCTACTAGATGAGGCCATCACTTCCATTGTCTGAGTAAATTGGATTTGTAAAAGTCCTATATTTATACTAATCATGTGATCACTGTTCAATGTCTATATTAGCAACGGTCAAAATTTTTAAAATAAAACTAATTAATTTGAAATTTTATATAAACATTAAGATACATTTAATTAGATCAAGAGGGATTTTCATTAATGAATCTTTAGGTCATTAGATTTTATATATGTTATCACTTACTACTAATGTTGTTTTACGTTTAATTCTGCAATGTGTTATTCATGATGACTATTGTACATTCCATTCTCTCTTTTCATGAGAATGTTTAATAGACCATTTTTATGACTTGGGTTAACAATAAACACAATTCGAGAATTCAATCCCTTGTTTCTGATCCTGAGATAAAATAATAAGGATGTATTTTAAAAAATGTTTGAGAAATTAATAAAACCATATTTTAAAAATAAATACTATATATAATATATTATAAGATATGGATAATCAAGCATTAACAAATACGAATTATTATTATTTAAATTTGACAACTATAAATTAATTAATCAATTTAGTGAAATATATAGTAACAAACAAAATATAAAATATAAAACTTTTATACTAAATATAATTTATTAATTAATTATTGGTGAATATTAATTCTACTTTTAGTAATGAAATTTTAAATACACTTTCTCGAAAAATAATTTTTTGGGATATTATGAGTGGATTTTTATTAACTTTTAGAAAATATAGAAAATATATTTCAATTAATTAATTTTAGTTAATAATAAAATATTTAAATTTTATCTTAGTTGAAATGGTTTAGAATTCAATAAAAACTTCAATTTTTAATTAATATTATGAAATAAAAATATTTATTAAAAATTATTTTCATTTTATGTATTTACAAAACAAAACACTATATTGGATTATATTTAAATTTTAATTAAATCATATTAATTGAAAATAATCCAACTATTTTTTAATAAAATTGGATTTAAATTTGAAATTATTATAAAAAAATTATACTTTAAAAGGGCACTTTTTTAAAAAATAGATATTTCTCATCCCCTTTTGACAGTTTTATGTAAAATAAATTCATCCACTTATTTTCATAGAATTTTGAAAATTGGATTCCATATTTTTAATTTGAATGTCTAAATTTTATACAACTTTCTCACTTATTTTTAGTTAATATGCATAGAAACCATATTATTCTTTTTCGACAATAAATGGGGAAATTAAGTAATTAAATGTTAAATATAATATTATATGGATTATAGAATTACAGTAATACTATAATAATTTTTACTAGATGAGCCCATAGAATTTATAATTTTCCAAAATATAGATATATGTATTTTTTCTACCATTTTGTTTTTATTCTATTATTTATTACATTTTATTTTAGGAAAAGTACAATATGCCCCATCTTATATTGAAAAAACTATCATATTTTTAGCATATAGTTAACCATTTAATTTTGTTAAATCTTGATACCTTATTATCAGGTATATATTTTATATTCCTCCATTTTCTATTTATGTTTTTTGTTCACATCAGTTCCATTACGGATAAATATCATTTTTCGGGGAATACTAATTAATGCACTATAACATATGTTTTTTAATTTAATAGAGTCTGGATAAAATGTATTTTCATGATCTATGCTACGTTTTATTGTTTAAATAATCAAAATCACATACATAGATATCAATTGATAGTATATGAACATTCATTTCCTTTCAGAAATACATGCCCAAGGATTGTAAGTGTTTATTACATTTAGAGACAAGTTACATAATCCTCTTATATAGTGAATGATCATCAATATCACCAATAAAAATAATACCCTTTTATAATATAAATAAAATAACCTACCAAAAATTATTCTCTATATCATTGGATTGTGTGAATAAAAAATCGTTAGATTAGATTATCGATAATGGTAAATGTGGGAAATATATAACCAAAATATGAGCATTAGGGTATGAGAACAAGGGATTTTTTTGTGAAAACCATGTCCAATATATCAAACAAAAAAATATTACATCACATCATAAATATTTTAAATTCAAAAGAAAGGAATAATAATAATGGAATCAATGAACATGATACATTATAACATAATATTGTCATAAGAGACATATTTATGGCATGCACTTAATCTTATAACACTTTCAAAATGTGTAAAATAAAAATGTTAACTCATTATGTAAATAACCAAAAACTAGGCCCTCAAGTGATCATATGTCCATGAAACTAGATACATTCATATCAAATGGACAATATAATTTTCTCCATGGACAAATAATTTCACTTCTAAACAATCTCATGCATACCATTTTGAACATTTCATCAAGTTCAGACACAACATTGTGATCATTTCAATAGGTTTAGGAATATAATATTTAATAATTTGTAATTAATATATATCCAATTAATTATAAGGATATTTTTTCCCCTTAAGTCACACAATCCATGCTTCTATATGCCACAAGATGATAAAACATTCATCATATCAATGCCCAGAAACATGATCTGTTTCCATAAACATTTCAGTATATTATAACCCATGAAATGAAATTGTTTTCATAAAAATAAATTCCTAATTATCATAAAACATATATAAAATTAATTAATTTGTCTTTATTGGATCATATACATTTTAAATATAAACAAAGGAAAATGGTGAACAAAATATAATGAGAATTATTTTAAAAAATAATTTAGAATATTTAATGTGAAAAATAGCCCTCCCACATTGCAAAGAAAATTCCTTAAAATAATAAAATAATTAAATTTATTTTAATTTTTTATTAAATTGAAATTTTATAAAATAATTCTTCATTTTTTTTTGAAATTATGGAAGAAAATATCATAGAAATAAAAATAAATATCCACTTTATATTTCTTGTATAATCTAAACAAGTGTTTTTAGAAAACGAGATGAATATACATTTCAAAAATATAATAAATGATAAAATTGGAATAAATATATTTAATAAATCATTTGGATAAATAAAAATTTATTTTTTAATTCATTTTTAGAAAACATAAATTTTGGGGAAAATCTTTTTATATTAAAAGAGAACAACATTTATGATTTGTATTAAAAACAGATCCATTGTGCTCTTGAGTACATTAAAAAATAAATATTATTTGAAACCAAGTATTATAATTATAAATGAAGATAAGAAAATTCTGGAGTTTCTGGAGAAATATATTATAATAGATTATAATTTTAATCACAATAAAAAAAATTCTGAAAAATTATACGATTTAAATTTAAGACATTAACCACTTTAATAACATCGAATCCAATTCCCAATGAAATAATTAACGTATAGGAAATAAAAATTTGTAATAGAAAAGGTAATTTTATGATATTACATGTCAATGGGTTGGTTTATGCCCCTTGTAAAGTAAGATTTGTGCATTAAAGAACATTTTCCTTAATGAATTCAAATTAAGGAAAAAAAACATACTGCCTTGGTAACCTTTGAACCATAATCTCCATGAAAGAGAGATTATAAAATGGGTTTTTAAATATGATAATTTTAAACATATTAATACTAAAATTAATTCCTCATAATTATATAGAACACATAAATAAACACTTTATAAATATTGCTGGTGATTCACATTAAATAAATGGAGACCAATATCTCATACCTTGAGTTCCTCTTTCCTTGAATACACAATATCCTAATGTATATTAAATAAAAATTTATTATACATATATTTATGGAAAATAATCATACATATCATATCATAAATGATGTAATAATACAATTTTACTAAATGAGAATTAAAAAACCATTTTAAAAATTATGTTTTGGGTAACAACTACATCCTATTTCACATATGTTTTGGTATGGTATTTTTTCTCATTTTACATTCTTCATGGATCCATAATTTAAATAATAATTACCATGATATAAATATGATATATATTATTTATAGATCTATATGGTGTAATCTCTTATTGTTAGAGATATAAAATGAATTTCCCCATTCATGGAGTAGATAGGTTGTTCGTACGCATCAAAACAATTATCATTTTACCGAAATATTTTAAATCATAAGGTAAATAAAAAATTGTTTTTTGGATTCATTTTTTTAGTATATATCTATATAATTATAAAATTTATCCCTTATTATATTCCATACAATATTTCAATGAAAAACGAATCACATTTCTTCGTGATGCTGCAATATGATGTGCACAAGATTTACAATATCACATCCCCCGAACGTGGAAAGATAAAATGTATGTGTTAAAATATATGTTAAGAATTATATTAATGCAAGAAATTTAATATATTTATATATCCTCTTATCATTTGGTTTGTCTGTAATATGAGCATGAAAAATGTTTGTATTCGGTTTCATTCAAATTCAACACTTGTAGAATAATAATTTTTTGGGTTCCAATGGTGGAAAAAGTAGGGCGTGAGATAAAATCATAGTATAAAACCACTAATGGTTTGAATAATTAATCAATGAGATGTCAATAAAAGCTATAGTGTGAGGGTATAATTAAAATAAGAAAAAAATTCATAACAAAAAATAACTAGCCTCCTCCTGATCGTATAAGACACTTAGAGGATATGCATGCTTCAACTAATGGAAATAATGAATTTCTAATAAGACACTATATATATAGTAATAAAATATTTAGATTATAATTTATATCTTATTTTAATATTATAATTGAGAATGTGCAGATGTGTCTGGCCATAATCTAGAGTACTCGTTGCGGGTTACACAATGGTGTAACACATTCATCTACAACAAGTTAAAATGTTCTTATAATCTCTAGATCTGTCTTATATAACCTACCTCTCATAACAATTTGGAGACTTTATGATCGTCACATGAGATATTGAGTTCACACATGTTGTATCATTCCCACCATCTTATTAGGGTCAATGGTGTGGGACATCATGCTCAACACTAGATTTAAGGGAGCATGAATAATTATTCCCAATATAACCCTTAAAATCTTACCAAAACCTATGTCCATGGTGTGATAAAATTTATATTAATATCAATGAAGCATTATTACCCTTTCTATATATTTATCAATCTCCTTATAAACAAGTAATTACAATTTATAAGAAGAAATTGATAAAACATAAATTGATTGGAATGGAAATTCAACCCTTTATAAAAAATATAAATTAAACCATTTCATTCAATTAAATAATACAATCCACCATGAAAATGATTTTTAATTTAATCATTCAATTAAATTAACAAAAAATGTAATTTCTATTTATAAGGCTCAAATAGGCACTATGATGGTGTCATTGTAAACATAAATATTGTGTACATGAAATAGTTATTAATATGTTGGTCCAAGCACGTAGATGGTTCCTTGGGTACAATAAAAACCTATATAAAATATTACATCCCTTTAAAATCCACACTATGTTTTTAGATGTCATTAAATGAATTTAATCATTTGGTTATAATGTGATAATTGAGTCAGTACAACCATGGGGAGTTCTTGTTCGAGGTTAACATCCTCTAACTACTTAACAATGTTCCTTGTAGTTCTTCCACATTCGCATATATATATATATACATAATGATAAAATCAATTAAAATTAAATGTGTGGAAATGGATGTCATGTGGCACATTTTTGAATCTATGAAATCATTATTACATTTGGTGAAAATTATAATACCTCATAACGTAGGGTCATTGGTGAATCTTATTCCAATATAGGACATAGATTCGAAGTAGGTTAAGAGAAAATGAGGAAACATTTCAATTAACTGAAAATAATAAAAAAAATTAATTCACCTAAAATCCACAATTAACATTAATATAAACATATGTTGGAATAAAGAGGATTATATATCTTAATGAGATGGATCTTATTCATTCGATGAATATTTTTTCGAATAATGAATGAATTAGTTATTCAAGATGCTAAGATGAAAGTGGTGGGATCTCACAAGATGAAGAAACATCTTTGGCCTCTAGAAATGATTGGGAGACAATAAATAAATATGTTTAAGTCTTCTTAAGGGTATTTGGAAATTTAAAACTAAAAATTTACGGTAAATAGCTTGAATTCATGGTTGGACACACCATGCACAAACCATTATAATAACACTACCAAATGAGTGATCCAAACCATTTTAGGGGTATAGTATCCCTATCCATGAAAAACCAATGAAAATAACCTATGTAATACAATTTTAGTTTTCTCATAGGTGTTCATATGGAATAACATGGTTATTAAAAAATTGTTTATCCCCTGATTCTCAATATTTTCAACCAACATAATAAGTCAAGAAAGTGCGAGCTGAGTGGAATGGTTCTTACTAGAATTTAGACCAAGATTGTTTCCCAAATTTTTAGGGGTTTGAGATCCTTAAAATCCTCACAAACTTTTATAAAAGCATTGACTCTATCAGGGTAAATTATACGCACCATTTAAATAAATTTAAACAAAAAACAAAATATCCATACCTTCAAGAAAATATGGGTTGTTACAAATTCCTCTCCTTAAATAAAAGTAATCCTTGGGTTTTCCTTGATTGCGTAAGGTGGTATCTTTTGAGAAATTCATTGGCCAATGAGTTCGTAAATCATCTTCCCATTCACAGGCATTGTCATGTACATATCTGTGCTACAATAGGACAAATGAATAAGTAACTAACCTACCTCATATTATATTTTCACTTTGTTAAATAATAAAAACATGATTCATGTCATATTAAATACATCAAACTCCACCGAATAGGGCTACATAACCTGTTACAGGTTTGGATAATATTCGATAGTCTGAGATACATTAACGAAATCATGGATATACCAGTATCTATGATGAAATTTTATCGAGTAAGCAACTGGTCTGATCTACTTTGTAACATCAAAAGTTTAACAAACCATGGAGATAAATTAACTTACATATGAATTCAACTATGGCCCAAAACAGGAAAGTATCCCATGAAAACATGATCTCTATCATTAAACATGAGAGTTATTCAACTTATTTTTGGCATATGACTAATATTTGGATTGATTGGTCATATTGTGTTTCTTAATCAACTGAACATGCTCAGAAATATCTTGTACGAGACGTTGTAAAAGAATAGAAGATTCTCATACCTTGGAAATCAGTGATTTAAATAGAAACGAATACCATATAGTGATTTATAAGGATATATATGAACTAAATCCTATAATATTTTATTTTAAGGAAAATCAACAATATGAATGTGTTTCCCCCCCTAAAACCTCAAATTCATGGGAATATGCATGGAGCTTTTCCTCTAGCACCAGAATCATGTGATATATCAATACATTGATCCATGGTTGATAGTTCATGCTCATAAAATCCCGTTTACACTAGGCCTTCTTCAACACCTTCTAGAACCGTGTAGTAATGTGTGTGTCTCTCTCAAAAATGATAGAATTGGATGCACCAAGAGGACTTACTACCTCCATGATGTACTACCTACCTATCTCATCTATCAAGAAGGTCTCTCATATATGTTATAATTGTGAGTCATTTTTCAAACGAATAATGATAATAACCAACATATCACTTCCATGAGGTGATCTAGTTAAGAAATTAAGGAAATCCATTGAAATATGTTCCCATTTGAACATGAGAATAGAAAATGGTTGTAAAATCTATCTGTCACAAATGTTTTTTTTCACCTTAAAACATGTAGAAATCCTAGTGGTGATGTCAAAATACTTTTGTTTCATAACAGGTGACCAATACTAGCACCATAAATTTTAATACATCTTCAGGAAATCGAGATGAACTGCCAAGAATGAGGTGTGAAAATCCCATATCAGCTCCTCTATGATGTCTTTCCTGATCAATACACATCCATGGAAATGTAGAGTATCAACCCCATAAATAGTTCCATTTATATACATATTATAATGTGATAATTATTCCATTAGAAAAATACCCATTGGATTAGATAGATTGCTCAGTTGTACATGTTACAAATAAGTAGAGGTCACAAATAAGTCAATGATGATAGCATTTCATTGATCCTATTGAATCTAAAAGTGTATATATATTAATGACCTTGTGAGATACCATTGTCCACTAGCCTCTTGAACAAGAAGCATATATGAATTTTGACATAGAGAATTAGGAAAAAGCATTTCCTTAACCATACATGTAGCCACACTCAAAATCAAACGACATTAGGTATTGAACACACCAGAAATTCCAGAGATTCAGATCTCATAGTGTAAATATGTTCTTGATGATTTTTTGATGTTTTTATACCATTAAACACTTTATATTTAAGTTGTGTCACCATAAATGTAGAGCATATACTAAAATAGTTATCTCATGGTTTGGCATGTTGTATTTAATCCCATGAAACCTCAACTAATGAGACCTTTATGCGATGACTTGCTTGTACTGTAATAAAATACATCTTATCCCAATACCTGATTCAACACAATAGACATTATAGCTCATGTATGGCCCTATTAGAATAAGTAAGGGTGCTGAATTCAATTTGAACATCAACTCCCAAATGGATACATCACCATATTCGAACCCTAATAATTTTACACCCTTATTTTTCATGCCTATAATATGTGTTGCAAGATGTTATAAATTCTAGATGAACCTTTTAAAGAACACAATTATCACAATGAATCATCAGATGTCAAATATGATTATGGAATGTTCTCAGGGTACAATAGTCCTCACACTCTCTATGATTGTTGAAACTCTTAATTACAAGATGTTGTGACCCATGAAGTGGACTTCATTGATCTAAATGTTAAATTTACTCAGTTTAGAATAGACCTGATGTTATCATACTATATTTAGAACAATATAAATTCAACTGTTATGTTTTTTTTCATGAACAATAATATGGTATGATATCCTTGATAATGACTACAATGAATGAATCCAGTTACTAGGGTAAATCCCAATTCTTTGTAGCCACAAAAAAGGATGACTAATTGATGAGACTGAAAACATGGATAACTAATTTTTTAGGCCATACAAACTTTATAATTATTTTTTGAGGTATCTGTAAAGGTATGACAAACAAGTGATAATAAATCAAATAAAATTATATCTTTAAAACCCCTCTAAAATATCAGATACAATTAAAGAGGACACATATTCGACTAAATGGATATCTAGTCTAGACAATAATCTGGTTTAACTATTTTTAAACAAAATGAAAGCCTTTGGGTACTGTCATATTTCATGGATAATAGTATTAGATAAACCCAAATACAATTTTATGGGGTATATAAATCTTTTAGCTTACATATCCTCCTACGGTAACATGAGCTCCAAATGATCCATATGTGACATTACATAAGAAATAATGGTCACTAGTGTTACTATTTGGACTACATCAATTCTAAATTCCTCCTCTCACACTAGTGGTAGACCAAAAAATAATTCATGAAATATATCCCCAAAATGATCCATAAAGCGATTAAAGACACCTATAGTGAAATGATGTTGTGTATAAATACTTTAGCCTTCAAATCATCCAAATACTAATTGTGATCCATAACTTCCATAAGTGTTTTTCAATAAGGAATAATGGTAACTGGTGTTACTCTTGGAACATGATCAATGATAAATTCTACCACTCACACTATAAGTAGACCAGAAAATACATCCATAAATATATCAATGAAATAAATCACTAAAGGATTGAAAATAGTGGATAATTACCTCAAGCCATCCAAGAAAAGATCGATGATCTTATCTACCATAATAGCTATCCTTTATTAATCAATTCTAACTTTATTCGTTCCAACATCCCATTCTCTCTTATGTATGTTCCCAATGCCCTATACTGGTTTAAATTTCGTCCTCTAATGATAGATGTCTATATGATCTCAATAGTGAACTGGCCAGTTCATCTTGATGAATACATAAAAACATGAAATTTTGGGAATGAAAAAATTATGTATAAAAAGATATAACTTAATCTCATGGGGACATCCATTATAATGGAGTACACCATCTAATTAGGTACATTTCACCATATAATTCATCAAAATGCCACATTAATTATCAATATTGAGTCCCACACACCTAATATAGTATTGGAGATTATTTATTGATATGTTATTATTTCAAATAAATCAGACACTAAAGTATTGTCTATAACAATAGAACCACATATAGTTAAAGGGATGATTATATACTCTTCAATCATTTGTTTTAATTCTTGTAATTGCCATGTTTCATGATCCAGAATCACTTTTTTACTTCCATGTGCGATACCGCTCAACTGGCACTGAGAATCAACATTATGACTACTTCTACCTCATCCACCACCTTTGCCTTAGCAGCCGATGATATTTCATATTCCTTCCTAAAATGCTACTACTACCCCTAATACTATATATGGAGAAGGCATTGATCCAAAATCACTAGGAATAGAATAAACGTCCCTGCAGAATCATTGCATATGGCCCATCCATCTGCCACCATAACATTCAAATGAATGTCATATCAACTGACGTTAGGAATGTCCAAGTATCCTGCACCAATGACATATCTAAACGGCTATAGAAAGAGGATAGTGATAGCTTGTATGTCTCTAAGAATCCTTAAACCATCTATTTTTTCTAAATGAAGAAAAATTAATATATCTAGGTGAGTAATCTCTATGACTATAACCATCATCGTGACCCAAATTCCACTCTGTAAAAAGGGGTTGAGAGATGATTTTAGAAATACCAGTCAACAATAATACATTGAACTGTGACTTGATTTCATACACTTTCTCATTATTGAATTTCATTGTGGTTATAAGATCATCACATGATAGAGTAGAATTGAATAGATTTAGATCAATACTACAAGCAATGAATTCTATATACAACATGAATTCATGCTTCTGGTAGATGAATTATATTGCTTTGTGAACCCTTTTGGAATCGTGAAACAAAAAGTCATATAATATGGTTTAGAAATATACCCATATAACATCTCTACGCCTATCATCCTGGGTAATAATATCCCACCCACACATGGCACGATCGTGTAGCATATATGAAGAAATGTTGAACCTCTACTTTGAAGTCAATTCTATATGATTTAATATAAAAAGGATAAAATAGTTTCTCTATGGTGAAATATGCAGCCCTCCACCCCTCCAAAATTTGGGAATAGGTTGTTTCTGAAATAAACTAGTAAACTCTTCCATAAATTGTTCGGGTCAAACAAAACCTTTCATATAATGAAACATATTTAGAAATACCTCTTGGAAGAGGGTGTTAGTTTCCATATTAGTTATAGGTAGTGGGGCCACAAGTGGAACACTATGAGGATTCTTAGGATTCTTAGGGATTCACACACCATGTTCATGGTCAAGAACTCCATCAGGGTGTATGACTGGATGATCATACTTGTGGAATGATGTTCCAACATCAAATTCACAACTCATCTGATATCTTAAAAGTTAAAAAAGTTACAGATAGAAAATTTGGAAATGTGCATAGACTTCTAATATAAATGATCATTCCCTTATTCCTAACCCTAATATCTATATTGGGTAATATATATAGGCCATAAAAGCAAATAATAATATAATACACAAACCATATACCAACTATTAAGGCCAAGTCCCTATATAGGTCTACTTTTATCAAGTTAAAGACTATTAATTCAGATAAAAGTGACACTCATTTGAATATTTTATTATTTTAAAATATTTATTTTTTTGATATTTATTAATTAGAGTGAGTAACATTATTTATCCTTAGGGGACTATAATTAAAATAAAGTGAAATATGGAATCAACATAACCCATACCATAACATGTTTCATCCCATGTAAATAGTGTTACATGGCTCAACCAATCGTAATTGACTACTTAAGCTGTGAGATTTATCCTATGTTGGAATACAATATTAGGTTAAGGAACCAATATTAAATTCCAATTTTTTTTATAATTAATTCATTAAAATTCAACACATATACATAGATAATTAATGAACTAACAATATGAAATATGAATCTTCATACTGAATGTGGACATGTCATGAAAAAAATGTTTGGAATATTCATCATATTATTCCTATGATGATTCAATTAAAGTAGTGACATCATATTATTGGGACATGATAATGAAATATCATTTCAATAATAAAAATATCAATATCATCATATTTCACGTGAGTTACCCACCATTTATATCATATCAATAATAAATGGTATAATCAAAAACTAAAACTTCTCATCCATGGAAATTTGGTTTTCATCTATTCATCAATTAGAACATAATTGAATAGTGTAAAATTCAATAATACATCCTCTAGTAATATTCAATATAATATCCAAAAAAATAGAAAATTAATTCTTTGATACCACATTTAAAAATCCCTTATGTAGGTCTACTTAATATGTTTCCTAAGCTAGTGAGTCACATAGATACATGTGTGACTCCCCATACACCAGTGGATGCCGAGTAGCAGTGACTACGTAATGGTGGTATGGTGGGGAGACTATACCCTAATATTTAAGTGGAAGATAAGATTACAATAATAATATATAAATAGTGGAAGCATATTCAAGCTATATAATAAATAAACAATGGATTCGTAAATATCTAAACAACCAACTATTAATATGAAAACCATAGGGTATTTTCCTATACCTAAATGAATATATGGTGATATTAAAGAGGGAAAACGGTATAGAAATATTAAATTTTTATATAAAAAAATAAAAAATGGAATACATGATTCTCTACTATCATCTTGTGAATATGATCAATCCTATACTCTTATTATATATATATATATATATATATATTTGACTCATGTCAAATGTCATTAGCATGAAACATTACCTTATCCACACCTACATAAAAATTATCTACTTAGGTATGAAAGATGTCCCATGTAGGGTGGGATATAAAGTCCTTGTATCCCACCACTAAATATTTCTAAATGTATTCTATGACGTGTAAATAGAAATAGTAGTGTTTACGTATTAATATAAAATGAAAATTATGCTGAACAAAACCATAATCTTCTTCCTCTACTTCCTAGAGGAAACCTATAGGAAATACCTGCACTGGATCATGGCCATAATGAATATATGATGATTCAATACATATATATTAATAATATACATATATATGTAGATTTATATCACATCCACATATATGAACCAACTACATACTGATGTATGTGGCCTTATACATGGAGTATAAGGGGCTCGATAGACCGGTGTGTAACATAGCCATCCACAACCAGTCTAAAATGCCAATAATGTCATGTACTAGGGTATATTCCCTACCACTCATAATTGGGGGGATACATTATTCTCGTCACTTAATATGGAGTGTGAGCTAAGATTTCAAAAATCAAACCAAGATACGTGGTGCCACATGCATACCATTGTCATATTTTAAATGGTGTGAGATTTTATGCTCTATAATTGATGTAAAGGAGAATGAATCATCATTCCCAACAGAAACATTACCAGCATACCATTTCTTATGTCAATGGACAAAAAACCTTTCTATAAAAAACAATGAAGTCACACCTCTCATGATATATATTTATCATGATCACTATAATCAAGGAATTATAATTTATATGAAGAAATCAATAAAACTTGTAATGATTGGGGTATCATTTCCTCAGATTATACATAATTTTAATAAAACAATATAATTGCCTTAAATAAAGTAAACCACCATGAAAAAATCATTTAAATTAAATACACCAATTAATTAACCTATAATTTGAATATACATTTATAATGCACAAAAAATCACATAAAATGTGTCATTGTCAACGATGAAATTAACTACATGGAAATCCAATTTATAATTTGGGACAAGAACTTATGGGGTTCATTAGTTTTTATAAAAAAATATATAATATATTTAATTCCATTTGTAAGCCAAACAAAATTCCAAAAATAAGTTATGATAATACTATCATTTAATTATGAATGAGAAATTCAAACTGGCAGACAAAGGGGGTGTCCATGTTCATGTTGAACATCCTCTGAGTACATAACAATGAACCTTGGGCATTTTATGACTTGTGCATATAAATTTAGAATTAATAATTTAATATAACAGAAACACATGGAATTTGATCGCATGTAGAATAAGAGAGAAACTATGAAATCACATTATATTTTATGGAAATTATGATACATCAAACCTTATGGTCATTGATGACTACCCAACTAATGGTAGATTCATATTTGTTATGGGTTGATAGAAGATGAAGAAACATCACCATTCCCTGAAAATAGGGAAAATATCATGCACCATAATATCATAATGTATCTAAAATTAAAAATATCTAAGAAGAAATAATATGATATATAATAATGAGATAGATCTGATGATTCTGATGGATCTTGATTTGGAAAATGGATGATAGAGTTTCATATTAATAATGGTTAAAAAATGATACATCAGATGGGGAAGAAACACACTAAACCTCTTGAAATGAATCACTGGAAAGAGACAACGAGTTAAAATAATCATTGAGGGTATTTTTTCATTTCAACCTCAAAATAGGATTCAATATTTGGTTGCACGACTAGATAAATTGTACGCAAACCATGATCATCCCAATCCCATAGGAGAGACTTAGAACATATAATGTTCTTGTTTTCCCTAACAATGTGGAAACCATCTAAAAATTCTCTATCATAATGTTTTCATCCTTCCCATTTCATTGAACCTAGTGTCACAGAGTTTCAAACAAATGAGGTGGCCCCTAATTCACCTCGGTCAACCATGCATGGATAGTAGTGATAATGTGATTTGGGATAGCTACGTTTAATAACTATGAAGCTGAGGATGTTTTTCAAATATCAAGGGCATAGAGTTCTGAACAAGCCCCAGAAACCATTGTGTCCAATATGAATCAATTGGGTAAAATTATAAGTATAATTCAAATAATTTTAAGAAAAATGTAGTGTTGTTGCATCATAAAAATATTTTTCATTATAATAAGTCCCCCATATCATTAATGAAAAAAATTTCAGAAATCTCCAAATCATGATATGGGTAGTTTTTCTCCTGAACATTCAATTTCCATGAAGCAAAATATATAACCATTTTATTTTTCATTAGAACACATCTAATTAGGTTATTTAATTAATCATTATTCATAACGAAACCTTCTCTAAATATTTTTAATGTAAGAACCATGGTACTAACTAATGATATCTCTAGTTAATTGAAATATCCTTATACTCATTTGTCTAGATGATCTTGGATCCCTTTTAAGTTAACATAGTGATTAGAATAAATTGGCATGCTAAATTATCCGCAATATTTCTATAGTATCCATCTAAACCAATAAATATATTGATCAATGTCACTGAGAGTAGTATAATCCAACATTTAATACCTTTTTCATTGATTAATCAAATGATTTACAATCTCTTCAAATTTTATTCCCCTAAAATAAAACATTTTTGAACAAAAATTCATTGTTTTTAAATTTATCATGTTTTCTCTTCTTCCATAGGTTGTGTGGTTCATATATCTTGTTATATTCAATTAACTCCAATATAATTTAATAGATAATAATATAATCTGTAATTTCTACCACAAACTCAGCAAGGTAATCTATAAAGTCATTATGCAATAAATCCAATATTATAATAGAGGAATTATTAATACGATATTGAATCACTATATATTAATATTTTCCATACCATGAATGAATCTAAATATTTGTTATATCCTTCTTCTAGACCCTTATTTGATGATATCTATATTGATGGTCAATCATGGAAAACTGTATACCTTAACACACACGGATGGTAATTCATCAATATGAGGTGGGGGTTACCTATTCTTGACAAAGATGTTGTTAAGATCTCAATAATAAAATTAGATTCACATAAATCCATATATATTTCTATTGAAATGAATATGTTCACCCATTGGTGAAACACTTGGATAAATGATTCTCTTCTCATTATTCTCATATGGTTCATTCTTTAATTCCTATAGCTAAATATCGACCATTCTATAGGGAGTCGTTGAAATAGATGTGGCACCAGGTATAACTTCTATTGATACCTCAACCATAATTTACAAGGGAATATTTATAAATTACTCTATTTCGACATCATAAAACTCCAAAAAAATATTCACATATTTGATGATCTATTTCACCCTAACAATCTGATTAAAAATCACATATTAAAAAGAAATCAACAACCATATAATGTCATTTATTTTCATCAGATCATCATTTTTATCATCACATGGATAAGATACCATTGGTTGGCCTGGAATTTTAAACATGGATTCCCTTTAATGTCATTTAATGTGATATTTATGTAGCGGAAGTAAATTCAATCTTAAGATAAATTTAAACTCATTCATAGAAATAATGACATGATATTCAATAAAATCATTCTCATAGACATCATTTGAAGATGAATCATAAACGTAATATGTTATCATAACAACATTAATGGTTTTCATTTATAAATATATATATACATATTAATTTGGATGGAATCATGAGACCCTTAAAAATTCATCATATGTGATTTAATGGGTAGATCTAGAGTCAAATAAGTGTTTTGTAGTACTTTAGTTGATGGTATGTGTACCTTTCACAACATCATTGTAACACCCATAATTAAAAATTGGGATAACAAGTGATTTATCTTTTTCACGTGACATAAGAGGATACTATAATTGATCACTATTATTAAATTTGTATTTTTGGACTGGTAATTATAATTTACCTACTCCATGGATTTGAAAAAATGGAGTGTGGGTGGTTCATTCTATTGAGTTATATCTCCATTCATTTAATTAATTGGCTTCTTCACACCACATATATATACATTTTTATTATATAAATGATTCCCCCATTAAATAACCTTATTGTTCCAATTATTCACACACATATGTTCTCCTTAACATATATTTGGAAGGTAAGAGTTTTCAAAATTCTCTTCTTGCCATGTGGCATATCATCAGAATTCCATGGAACCCTATATTCCATTTCCTATCACTATCACCGAGAGCATTACCAACATCCACATTCACTTTTAATAAATAATTAATGGTCTCTTCATATCATCCATCATCTCTTATGAAAAATAATTTATAATAATTTTTTTGAAATGAATGTAGTATCTGATAACATTATATTTCATCTAAATGATAATTCTAAAATCTTACCTAACAATTCATAAAATATTCTTCATATATACTGACAAATTCATTATCCCTCCTCTTATTCTCATGGAATTACTCCTCTATTTTTTTAAATAATATTTTAGGAATGTGTACATTGAAAATGAATCTCTTAATCTAAGCCCATATTATATAGTAAATTTATTCTCATGGCCATATTTTCTTAATAAGAGTCCACCATTGAACTAACTCGCCTTCAATATTTTGGAAAACCGAAATGAATTATTCATGTTATAAACGGTATAAAATAGATAAATTTCATCTCAGTTGTACTGATCCATTTTGTGGAACTATTTAATCATATTAACCACTATTTGAAGTGACAATATTTCTCATAATGGACTAAATAATTTTTTTCCCTTTCAACATTTCTTTTCAGCATGATTCCTATAATGAGATAATATTATGATCATGTAAACCAAAAAATTCATTATTTATCTAATATATTTTCCTCTTTCATTAATAAAATATTTTAGTTATATATATAACATGCCATTAACATGATTTATTTTTGTTCCATCAATTACATAAAACGAAAAATACTAGTCTAAGAAACATTAATAATATTAGAGAACCAACTAATCCTAATAAATAACTTATAAGACATATAAATTGGGAAAAATTGTTTTTTATTCTATGACCCCTTACGATTTCCATGGGTAATTCACAGTCTCTTCTATTTAAATAATTTTGTAAATTTTTATAATGTTTTATGGAAAATGAAAATCATATCACCTGGAAGTGTCAAACTATGTGTGTAGCAAGGCCTCTTTTGATCTAGGTGATGATCATTTCAATCTCAATGGGCAATATTTCGAGTTATTACACATAGGTACCTTTTTACAGATGCACATACACTTATAGTATAGGGATAGTATTATAATTTTGTGGAGACCCCTTTCTCTATCATTTAAAAAAACCCAACACATTTTTAAATACTTTGACTCATCCTAAAATATATTCTTAGGGATCATACTAATGTTTAATCATCATAGTTTCAAATTGATATCTAAACCATTGAAAATATTACAAATATATAGGGAAAAATTATTGTACATGGTTATATAAACTTTATAGACGAATATTCATGATATTTCATAAATACACGCCCATGGACTGTAATGGTTTATTCACTTTTTAAATTAAGTGTACAATCATAATATTAAGGGATAGATCTTCAGCATTACCTATAAATATTTTCATTTGTTTTACTCTTATAAACATAACCTGTATCTATTCTATATTTATAATGAGGTAAATGAAACATAAAAATATTTGATATATGATTCTCAGTTTGGGTAGAAATGGAAAATACATCAAAATAACATGAGCGTAAGTATATGAGAACTAGATAATAACCAATTAAAAACAAACCCTACTTAAAAAAGATAAAAATATTGTTAGGTCTACAAGGCTGAATACCCTGAGAGGGGGGTGAATCAGGGTGTGACAAATTAAAAAATAACGCTCGTTCTGATCTTGTTTCGTTGTTAAGAAAAACACTCTTCTCTCTCTTTCATGTTGCACAATGTAAACATAAAGTAAGGCATGCACAGGACACAACAAGTTTACTTGGTTCACCGCAAAGGGCTACGTCCAAGGAGCATACGCCGACAAGTTTCCAGTCGTACCAATTCCACTAGACTTCACTAGCTGTGGATTGCAAAGTTTGGGCTAGATCACTTCTATGCCCAGGCTCACTGCCTTTACAATGTTTAGGGTCAGATCACTTCTTTCCCAAGGGTCACTTCCTATTTCTCTCTCTCTAGCTCACTGCCGGTGGAGAGGATCACCTTTTCCTCTTCCTATGCTCACTGCTCTAGAAGGGATTCACTCACAGTTTATAGACCTGTAGGTATCATCATTTGCATGACTGTACGCATCTTTAACTGATGATGGATGCTATGTTAATGTCCAAATTTCATCCAATGATGATTACCTCTTTGCCTCTGAACACTGGGCAATTCCTTTTGGAAACACCTTCGCAAATCACCCTACTTCGCGAGGCTCCCAATTTCACGAAGCTCGAACAAGCCTTCACGAAGCTCCTGCCTTTTCGTGAAGCTCTCTCGTGAATATATCTAGCGAAGAACTCCCGCGAAACTCAACTCGTTGCAAAACAACTTTCCTCGCGAAGCTCACTGAGCCAACGTGGAGCACACAACCTTCGCGGAGCTACAGTAGTCGCTGCGAAGCTCCTCTTTCGCGAATTACACTGGCTATGCGAACTACCTTCGCAAAACGAGAGAAAATGATCTTCTCTGAAAAATCTCTCTGCTTCTCTCGAGAGGGTCAGCCTCTATTTATAGGCGATTCCACCAACCCTCGACCTTTCCCCGCGAAGTCAATTCCACGTCATTTCAAATCACGAAGCTCCAAATTTTCAGCCGAAATTCTGTCCAAATCGTGAAGCACCACGACAATTTTCCGTTCGCGGAGCTTGATGTAGTCATGAAGAATCACCATCAACTTACCTTCGTGCCTCTTCGCGAAGCTCCCTTGTGAATCCCTTCTCCTCCGCGATGCACTTCAGCCTCTACCATTCGCGAAGCTTCACGTAATCACGAAGACTCACCGCCTCCATTCTTCTGTTCTTCATGATTTCCAAACCATGAATCCTATCTTAGCGAAATTCATGCCTTTGCCATATTAAATTATGCTCTTCATGGAAATACTATTTTCGCAATGCTCACCAAACTCCAAATTTTGGACCCCAAAAATTTGGCAAACACTGGGAAACGACGCCACATTATACTGCTCTTTTGTACAGCCTTCAGATTGTCCTTTTCCATTGTCATTGTTCATTGTCAACAAGGATTGTCAACGAATTCTTGGGAACTCGACAAATATCCATGAAAACCTGCTTTGAAAACAAACACAATCAACCCAAAAATACTTCAATGTTACCTTGAGGGATTTTTTCCCAACAATCTCCCCCTTTGGGTTTGTCGACAACTCTTCACAACTCTGCTCAGGATGATTTTCTGCACTTTGATACCTCACTGAGTCTTCTTCCAGCCGCTACCACCATTCACCTCTTGTGATTCTGATAGCATTCAAGGATTCACTTAAAAAGTACTCTAATCCCACATGAGCAATGCTCGGTGTGAGAAACAAGAGTTGTATGAAAAGTTCATCAATGAATCACTTCATGTCAAACACCAATTGTCAATTCCAACCTGATACCAAATCATAAATTGATACAAATTGTTGAACCACACTGATACCAATTGGTGATAGCTGGACACCATCTCACACCATTCCAACACCATTGTTCTGCTTTTATCACGATCCTCGGCTGTCGTGATTTCTATGCTTTGATCGATCACTTCTAGAATTTTCATGTTTGAAAATCTCCCCCTTACCCATTGCTCCCCCTTTCTGGCTGCTCCACCTTTCAGCTTCTCCCCGTGTCAATTATGATTTATCAAATCTCCGCACTGTCTCCAACAATCACTATTTTCAATCACTTTTCTCCCCCTTTGTCAACGAACCCAAAGGTCACTCCTTTGTAGTCTGTAACATAGTACAGAACACATATCATCACATTAGGGAAAAACACATCATACCTCGGGGAGAGGAAGGGGTCCCACATCCACACTATTTCAAGTGCGGGGAATCGACTGAACTCCTAGAGCAAGTTGATGCCTCTCAAAAGCTTCCTTGGGTAAGGCCTTTGTCCGAATGTCGGCAACCTGTTGCTGTGTAGGCACGTACTCCAACTTCACGATGCCTTACTCAACCTTCTCCTTGATAAAATGATACTTAATCTCAATGTACTTTGTCCTTGAGTGATGGACGGGATTTTTGCTGAGATTTATAGCACTTGAGTTGTCACACTGGATTCCGATCGGAGACATCACTTCAACTCCCATATCTTCAAGCTGCTGCTTCATCCACAATAATTGTGTGCATGCCTGAGTGGCCGCAATATACTCAGCTTCTGTGGTGCTCAATGAAATGAAATCTTGCTTCTTGATTAGCCAAGAAATACACAATCCAACAGGATAGAAAGCACCACCTGACGTTGATTTCCTATCATCCGCTGAACCGGCCCAGTCTGCATCAGTATAACCCAATAACTCTGTCTGAGATTTATCAGTATATGTCAAGCCGAAGTCCACCGTTCCCTTAATATACAGAAGTATTCTTTTCACTGCGAGCATGTGACTTTCCTTGGGATTACTCTGATATCTTGCTGCTTCGCATGTGGCGAAAAAAATATCAGACCTTGTTGCGGTTAAGTACAACAGACTTCCAATGATTTGCCTATATTCGGTGATATTAACGGCCTTCCCATCTTCATCTATCGATAATTTCATCCTGGTGGAAACCAAAGTCTTCATCTCCTTGGAATTTTCCATTACAAACCTTCTCAGGACCTCCTTGGCATATTTAGATTGAGAAAATAATGTTCCATTCCTTCCTTGTGTCACATGTAGACCAAGGAAAGACGTTAGCTCTCCAATCATTGTCATTTCAAACTCATTTTTCATGAATTCGGAAAATTGTCTGCACTGAGCTTCATTTGATCCGCTAAATATTATGCCATCAACATAAACCAACACCATCATCCTTTGATTAATGTCATTAATGAAATAGAGATTGTAATCAACTCCTCCACGCTAAAAACCATGCTTCTTCAAGTACTGATCAAGCCTTGAGTACCATGCTCTTGGTGCTTGTTTCAGCCCATACAATGCCTTCTTCAGCCTGAAAACATTGTTCTCATCATCATGAATGAGAAAACCATCTGGCTGCTCAATGTACACCTCTTCTTCTAGAACCCCATTCAATAATGTGGATTTGACATCCATCTGGAACACTTTGAACTGTCTTTGCACTGCTATGGCCAAAAATAATCTGATTGTCTCCAACCTTGCAACTGGTGCAAATGTCTCGTCAACATTTATTCCCTCTATCTGGGAGTATCCCTTTAACACTAGTCATTCTTTGTTCCGAATCACTGTTCCATCTTAATTCATCTTGTTGCGATAGACCCATTTATTCCTGATGACATTCTTGTCTGCTGGCCTCGAAACATTCTCCCATGTCTGGTTCTTCTTAATCTGATCAAGCTCTTCGTTCATAGCCTGAACCCAGTTTTCATCTTCAGTTGCGTCAGAAAAACATTTCAACTCCACTTGAGACAAAACCGATGTTTGCTGTGATCATTTCATTCTTTGAGTCTGAACTGGTACTGTTTGATCACCAATGATATTCTGCCTATCAATTTCTGCTCGACTCTTTGGCTTCCTCGCAGACACAGACTTGACACTTTCTTCTTCATCATTAGTATCTTCTTCTGAGTCAGCTTCTGCCACATCTGCTCCCCCTGGGTTGCTTACCTCATCATCACTTTCATCCAGGAACTGTTCACAGGATCGTGGAGTATTCTATTCATTTAAACAATATTGACATCATTCCTTTCAATGATTTTTCCCAGCCTTTTGTTGAAACATTTATACACTTTCCTTTTCCCGGAGTACCCAAGGAATATCCCCTCATCTCCTCTTGCCTCAAACTTCCTATGATTTTCTTTGTTGAGAATAAAACACTTACTTCCAAAGATTCGAAAGTATTTCAACGTTGGCTTCTTTCCGTACCATAGTTAATACAGAGTCTTCTGTTGCTTTGGACACAAAAAAGACTTATTCGAAACATAGACCGATGTCAAAACTGCTTCCTTCCAAAATTTCTCTGGTAGGTCTTTATCAATGATCATCATTCTAGCCATATTGTTGATGATCCAATTTCTCCTCTCAACCACTCCATTCTGTTGGGGAGTTCTTACGGATGAAACTTGATTCCTTATCCCATGTTTCTCGAGATAGTTTTCAACTTGACTGTTTGTGAATTCTGTACAGTTATCAGTACGAAACATCAGAATTTTCTACCCAAGCATCTTTTCTGATTCCCTCCTATACTGCTTTATGCATATGAATACCTCTGTATTATGGGTAATGATGAATACTGAGGTCATTCTGCTATAGTCATCAATGAAAAGTACATAGTACCTTTTCCCATTTATAGCTCGTTGTGAGATAGGTCCACATACATCAGCATGAACCAGTTCAAGCACTCTAGTTGATATCTGTTTCTTTGGCTGGTATGTCTTTCTGATGACCTTACCTTGTTGGGAAGCATCACACGTATGAGTGCGATCACGTGATAGCTTGGGAATGTCTCTAGCAGCATCACACATTATGAGATCCTCTATAGATGGTTGGAATAGATGACCAAGTCGCTTATGCCACAGCTAGTTTTCATCCTCTCTGGATAAAAGACATGTATCTTCTTCCCCACCTACAAGGTAGAGATTTCCCTTTGACCGTTTTCCCTACAGGACAGTTGATCCATATTTTCCATTCACAAAACACATCTTCTCGGAAAATCGGATAGAGTGCCTAGAGTCACATAGTTGACTAACACTGAGTAAGTTATGACTAATACCCTCTACTACCAAGACATCAACACGTCTCATCTCTTTGCCCCCAAATTTGGCTTTCCATGAGCCAACAATCTTCAGGCCTTCATCATTTCCAAATTTATGAACTCCTTCTTTGTCATATTTGATGCATGTAACAAGATCCTTATTACCCGTCATGTGAGATGTGCAACCAATGTCAAGGATCCAAACACCAGATCGATCTGATGCTTTAAGGGAAATCTCCGCCACCACAGGCTTCTCATTTTTCTTCTTTTTGGTCCATACTTTTTCTTTTACACTCGGCATGGATTGAGACTTCTGTTCTTTCTCAGAACATGATGGACCGGCCTCATCTTGCAAAGCCATAAATCTATTCTGTGTTTTTAACTCACCTGTCGGTTTATTGACCTGCTGCTTGTGAATGTTTTGATTCTGCATTGGCGCATTTCTCTGAATGGTCGAAGTATAGTACCTAGCCATGTGCCCAAATCCTCTGCACCAAAAACAGTTTCCTTCATAATATATTCTGGAAAACCATTCTTTATTTGGATGCCATCTCTGTTCTTGTTCCCTTATATATCTCTTGGCTATGGAACACACATAATGTGAATGTACCATTTTCCCATAGAAATAACACCTGATATAGGATACATTCCTTCGTGATACTTCAGCACTACGAATTTCCATTTGGGATCTATGAATATTCTGATTTTGTTTTGTGCCCAAATCAACCTTCAATTTCGGGACGGGTGCTTGCTGTCTGACATTAACTGCCACCGATTTTTGTTTCTTATCAAGCCCTGAATCAACCTTAGCATTTGATCTTTCTTTCTGCTTCACACCTTCTGAACTATGAGCTTCCTCTTTCATCTTCTCTGTCTTCTGAATGGCCTTCTTTTCTGATATCACATTGGGGGTCAAGAGTTTTTCTTGATCCTCCATTTTTCGTTGTAGATTGACCACTTCTTCTTCAAGCTCGTTGATACGTCTGACCTGCTCCTTTCCTGTGTTAGTCAAACAATCAATTTCCTTATTTTGTTCCAAAATTTTATGCTTTTGCTCAATAATATTTTTTGAGCTCTCTGGTGTTGAGGATTTTAGATTTTCAATTTCTTCTAACAGTTCTGACGTTTCTTCATCCTATTGTTTCATATTGAGTTTGGCATCACGAACCACTTTTTTTGGATTTCTTCGTTTTGGATCTCCAAACATCTATCTCTTAAAGAGATACTTCCAATTCGGCTTCCATATCAACTCTTCCTTCAACTTCTTCTTCCTCTTCTCCAATGTCAGTTTCTCCCTTTTCCTGAGAACTACCGACGACCGCTACTATAGAATTTTGTCTATGATCTTTACAATTTTCAAACTCCTCAAACTCTTCACATTTAGACTCATCTGAACTGTCTATTTCTTGTGAATGGAGATTCTTCCTCTTGAAGAAATTTCTCTTGAACTGCTTCTTCCCTTTCACATAGGCGGATGATTACTTCTTGGTAATTTCAACTTTATCATCATCATCATCGTTATCTTGAAATTTCATGGGAAATCGTTCCACAATATGACCATCCTTTCCACATCGAAAGAATTCTAGTGGAAGCATACCTTTAAACTTTCCTCTTCCTCTTTGCAGATTTGAAGAAATAAATGACATCACCTCATCTGTCTCTTTTTCTTCATTAGAATCTTTAATGGTGAGTTTCTTCATGGCCTTGAATGCCACTTCTTTGGATTTCCCCTTTTCCATAGTTTCTTCATGGCCTTTTCCATAGTCTCGTTATCATCATTTCTCATTTCATATGCAACAAGAGTGCTGTGTAGGTTATCCAATGCTAGTTCTTTTGGGTCTTTATCTTCCAAGACAGAATCTTTCGGATTGAACCGAGGTGGAAGTTTTCTCAATATGTGCTTCACAATTTTTATATCTTCGATAATTTCTCCAAGTCCCCGCATATCTTCTACCACAACATTTACCCTGTCAAAGAATTCATCAACAGACTCATTCATGTTCATTCTCAGATCTTCATACTTGTTCCACAACACTTGCAGCTTTGCCTCTATGACTTTTGTATCCCCTTCATAAATATTCAAACGCATTTCCCACAAGGCATGTGACGTTTTTCATGACATCACCTTTGTATATATAGGATTGGAAGAGCTCCCCCTAAGGCATTGATTGCTTTGGAATCAGCATCGAACTCTTTATGCTCAGCTTCTGATAATGCACCACTAGTAATTTCAGCTGTGATACCATGCATAGCTGCTGAAAACACATCCATTCCCAAGGATCAGAAATATTCGATACTTCCATATCTGAAAATTACATCCGTCGAAGATCAGAATCCCTCTATGATTAGTAACCTCCATTTTAGAGAAGAACAAATGTCATCCTTTCGCTCTGATTCCAATTGTTAGGTCCACAAGGCTGAATACCATGAGAGGGGGGTGAATCAGGGTATGAAAAATTAAAAATTAACGCTTGTTCTGATCTTGTTTCATTGTTAAGAAAAACACTCTTCTCTCTCTTTCCTATTGCACAAAGTAAACAGAAAGTAAATGATGCATAGGACACATCAATTTTACGTCGTTCACCGCAAAGGGCTATGTACAAGGAGCATACGCTGACAAGTTTCCAGTCATACCAATTCCACTAGACTTCACTAGCTGTGGATTACAATGTTTTTGCTAGATCACTTCTATTCCCAGGCTCACTGCCTTTACAATGTTTAGGGTCAGCTCACTGCTTTCCCAAGGGTCACTCCCTGTTTCTCTCTCTCTGGCTCACTACCGGTGGAGAGGATCACCTTCGTCCTCTTCCTAAGATCACTACTTTAGAAGGGATTCACTCACAGTTTATAGACTTGTAGGTCTCTTCATTTGCATGACTTCACGCATCCTTAACTGATGATGGATGCTATGTTAATTTCCAAATTTCATCCACTGATTAATACCTCTTTGCCTCTGAACACTGGGAAATTCCTTTTGGAAACACCTTCGCAAAGCAGCCTACTTTGAGAGGCTCCCAATTTCGCAATGCTCAAACAAGCCTTCACGAAGCTCCTGCCTTTTTGTGAAGCTCTCTCGCAAATCTCTCTCACGAATAACTCCCGCGAAACTCAACTCGTTGCAAAGAAACTTCCCTCGCAAAGCTCACTGAGCCAACGCGGAGCACACAACATTCCTGGAGCTACAATAGTCGCCGCGAAGCTCCTCTTTCGCGAAGCACACTGGCTCTGCGAACTACCTTCGCAAAACGAGAGCAAATGATCTTCTCTGAAAAATCTCTCTGCTTCTCTCGAGGGCGTCGACCTATATTTATAGGCGATTCTAATGACCCTCAACCTTTCCGCGTGAAGTCAATTCCACGACATTTCAAATCGCGAAGCTCCAAAGTTTCAGCCGAAATTCTGTCCAAATCCCAAAGCACCACGACAATTTTCCATTCACAGAGCTTGACGTAGTCGCGAAGAATCACCGTCAACTTACCTTCACGCCTTCGCCGCGAAGCTCCCTCGCAAAGCCCTTCTCCGCCGCGATGTGCTTCAGCCTCTACCGTTCGCGAAGCTTGATGTAATCGCGAAGACTCACCGCCTCCATTCTTCTGGTCTTCGTGATTTCCAAACAATGAATCCTATCTTCATGAAATTCATGCCTTTTCCATATTAAATTATGCTCTTCATGGAAATCCTATTTTCACAACGCTCACCAAACTCCAAATTTTGGACCCCAAAAATTTGGAAAACATTGGGAAATGGCGCCACCTTGTACTGCTTTTTTGTACCACCTCCAGATCGTCCTTTTCCTTTTTCATCGTTCTTTGTCAACAAGGATTGTCAACGACATCTTGGGAACTCAACAAATATCCATGAAAACCTTCTTTGTCAACAAAAACAATCAACCCAAAAATACTTCAATGTTACCCTGAGGGATTTTTTGCCAACAAATATTACGTCATGGAATAATGATTAAGAGTACATAATAGATGAATTATAATTGAATAAAAAAATGTTATGTGAGAATATAACATTCGTATATTACATATCTTTTTGGATTACACTTATGATTATAACATTTTAAACATTTATAAATATAAATAGGTTAACTGATTATGTTATATATACGAAATATAACCATTTACTACACCAACCAACATGTAACCAGGTCCATGAACAACATTTTGGACAAGAAATCTTGGTCCATTAATACCATTGTGAACATTAAATTGGGTTCATGCATAACATTTTAGATAATTCATCGGGTTCATGCATACCATTGTCAACCTACAATCTTGTTCAAGAATATCATATTTTCTCATGATCTATCCATATTTTACAAATTAATTAGAAGGACATATTATTCCCACACATCATATTATCCATACCTATGTGTGTCACATGATCATAAAACATTTATTATTTTCTGAATGTGAATTAGGATTTATGTGAAATGAAAATTTCATTGTAGAATAACTCATGGAAAAAAATATGTTTCAAAAAAATCATGTCATTATAATCATAAACCTTACAAAGAAATAATAAAATAATGGTCATTGGATCATATCCCCAATAATGAATAATCAAAATCAAAGGATGTTATCATAGATGGTGGATGATTTTGATAATTTTCATAGAATATTTCATGAACAAAGTAGACCATACACATTAAAAACACATATTTAAAACATATGTTATTATTAAAATACAATTATATGAAAATAAATATAGAAACATATTGATGAATAATTAAATGAATTAGATATCATGAAAATGGTTAAAACTACACATATTAATTCAAATAATTGTTTCTGATTTTATGAAAAAAATATAACAAATTTTATTTGGAAAATGGCATGAAGAATCATTTCAATTAATTTTCTATAAAAATTCAAATTTTTTAAAATTTCATTAATAAATAATTTGGGTTATTTTTTTACAATAATTTAATTTTTTATAAAATATCATTTTCGCAGAAATGGGGTTTTCTTTGTTAGAAAGAAAAAATGAATATTTTTTATAAAAATATTATTGGGAATTACTGAGTAAATAAGAAGAGGAAAATTGAAGTAGATAATGTATTCTAATGACCTAAACATATTATATAAAAATTAATCAGTAACATGAGGTATAGTTTATATAATTTCATCATTGTATGAAAAATCATAATCTATCATAGTAAATGATATAATTGAAAACTAAAACACATACAATATTGGTAACATTTATTCATAATAACCATGCGACAATAAAATTAAATGAAACATAAAATATAATGAGAATAAATGATTTCATAAAATTATATTCCAAAAGGGAAATATATACTCATTATAAAACATTATATGTGCATAAATAAATATAATTTTCATTGAATAAAAATTAAAATAAAAATAAATTACATATTTGGTAACCATTGACCCAAAAAACCCATTAAATAGAGATCCTAAAATGGATATATAATTCCACAAAACATTTTGGAGAGTAATAATAAAATACATTTATGAGAAGGGGATTGTAGAGGGGTGTCCTTTTGTAAGTGTTGTTAGAATCACAAATGTAATTTAAAAAAAAATAGGGTAACCATATTTTTGTTATTCCAAAATGACTAGAAATGGGATAATAGAAAATCTAGAACATATATATTTGATATATTTCTATGAAATGAGTTTTTCACAAGTTTCCTATTTCATTTTAGATTAACCCACAAGAAATCCATTTTTAGCAAACCCATGATAATTATTAATAATTTTTTTAATATTCAGAATGGTAAATATATAAGATTAAAATATCAGATAATATAAATTATACTGGTTCCAATTAGGTAATAATTTTTCAAATTAAAATCACAGGGGTTCATAAATAAATTTTAAAATAAAACCACATATGTAATTAAATTGTATTTCTTCAAACAGAAAATTCACATAAGAATAGATTATTTTAAAAAAACAAATAAATTTTTTTTTGAAGAAGTAAATTAGGATAATAATTATTTTGTTGAATAAAGTTGACTTTTAAAATAATCAAAAAAAAATTATCTTTATTTTTTTTGTAAAAAAAAATATATTTCATAATAAAAATATTTATTTTTCAATATTTACTAAAACATTTATCCTTTCAGAAAATAAAAACATCACTCTTATATAATTATTGACAAGTAAATTAAATTCAGTGGTGTTTATTAAGTATAATAAGTCTTTTAAAATTAGTATAAATTAATTATAATATTTTTTTAGAAATTTAAATTAAAACATTTTTGTAAAACTATTATTTTAGAAATATATAATTAATTTTATAAATATTATGAAATTTTTATCAGAATTTTTTATTTATATTAATAAATTATATTTAATAAATATATTTAATTATTTCTATTAATAATACTAATTATATCACCTAGTTTATGATGGTATGGTTCAAATTATAATATTAATATTATTATGTTGTTTGATAAAACTCGGTTTCATATGTTACACAAGATAATAATAGTGTTCCATGTTATATAAGCTAATGATAAAATTATATTTATTGTAAAAAATATTTCATAAAATATTGTGGTGTTACATAAGGATTGTGGCATCGAGTGTACCAGATGCGTTGTGGACTATTGTGCTGTTGAGTATAGGATTGTGGGGTTAAAAATGATGCAATATGGGTTGTTTTCATTGACGTACAACCTTGGGAGATGTTATATAGAGCTACATTTAATTTTTTTCATAGATATGTTTTTTAGGTATGGTTTTGTCATCGTTGCTCAAGTGAGAAATTTATATTGCCTCTCCCTTTTGGGCATAGTTATAGTTTTTTATTTTACAATGATGTGGACATACCATTGATGAAGCTAATAAGGGTGATGAATATGTCTTTCTTTCAAGATACAGGTTGACCAGTAGGTGTTTCAATGTGTTCTAGGGTGGTTGTGTTGTATTCTAGTGGATTCCAACCAATTTTCATCGTGTACATGGGGTACATGATTTGGTACGTATTTTTATATACATAAATTCTTAAGCTAGTTCTATATTTATTTTCACCTATCTCGAAACTCATTTGTTCTTTTGGATCTTTAAGGATCTCTAAAGGTGTTTAATCACTAGAAAACTACATTCTTCTTAGACCATATCCTGGGTGGAACTATTTTATTACTCTATGGTAAGTGTTCTTTCATCATTTTGGATTTCCCTCATTTATTATATTTTCCCATTTTAATGTGTTTAATCCTAGTGGTGATGATTTATTATATTTTTAATGTGATGGATGTTGTTTATAGGGATTTCATTTTTATCTTCCATGTATAATATTCTTGATTGGCATTCATTTCATGTGCTTGATTTTTATACAACTAATCCATGGTTACGGGTTCCATATTATCTCTTCAAAATAATTGAATCATTGTTTTCTGTATTTTTTCATAGTTTATCAAAACCTACTTTTATATTATTTTAATTAAATTTGGATTGATGTATAATTCAAAAATAAATGTATTTTGAAATCAAAATCGGGTATCGTTGGTATAACAATGTCGATTGATTTGTGAAAGAAGATAGGTTATGTTGGAAATCATTTAGAAATATTATATTACATGATTTTAGATATATGAAATTTAATTAAATATTATTTTAAAATAGAATGAATTTATCCAAAATATCTTATTTGGTTTTGAAATAAAAAATTATTGTTCGAAACTGCTTATGATTAATTTTATTTTTAAACTAATCTAAATTGATTTATTTTCCCTTGATTAATTGATTGATTGATTGAATATTGAACATGGGATCCTCGGTTGTTAGTTTCATATTGGGCAGTCTTGTTATAATCTGACTCCCTAGCACATAATTGAAAATAAAATCAAATTATCAATCATAAAGTGGCATTATTTTTTCCCAATAGAGTGTTTTGTTTAGAAAACAAGAGTGGTTAGATGTGTACTTACATTGACCTATGATAATTTATTGAGTAGTGTGAGGATCATATTATTGTTAAACCTAAAAAATAAGAGTTAATACATGGTTATATGATATAATTGATATTATGAATACATTTCATTGATGTATGAAACTATTTTATTCATGAAAACTGATTTATAGAAATTTTTTACATAAATTGTTCAATTAAGCTTGTTTTTTATTGAAATATATCTATTTTTATAAATAATTTTTTTAATATATTTAAATTCTATTCAATTTAATTTATTTTATTATATAACAATAATTAATTTTTTTTATAATCATTATGTTTCTTATGGAACACTTTTTGAGAACATATGGAGCATTATTCCTTACTCCCTAACATTTCATTCTTGTGTTTTTAGACATTCTAATGACATGAGTGAGAAAAAGAAAAAATTCAATTGGATTTAGAATATTTTCTTGATCCTTGGTACCCACATTTATTATGTTGACCAATGGATATGTGATACACATATTCTAGGGGTTTTCCATTGAGCTTTATCTTGGTAGTTGTTGTGTCTATTGATAATGTATACTTTGGGAACTACATTACCTATTTATTTCGAGTAATTTGTCCCTATTTTTTGTTGATCATACATACATTTATGATTTATTTTTCTTATTTTGTGGATAATATCATTCCCTCTTGTTTCGTGTATCATTCTAGCTACTAGTCGGAAACTTGTTAGAAACAAGAAAAACTTATCGGTTATATTAGTGCCAGCTGGGTATCAAGGTACCATGATATCTTGGATGGGTCATGAAAAACTGTTTTTATAGGTGCATGTTGTGCTTCAATTGATTATTTATATTGATGATGGTTATGCTGATAGGTAGGATTTCATATTTGATGGGACATAAGTGGTAGGTAAGAGCTTGTTTTTGGATATTATATAATGTAACAATAATAAGTCACCATGGGTTCTTTGGAAAAGTGTAAAGATGTATGTTTTGATATGGTTCTCGTCATTTCCATTTTATCGAATTTATGTTGAGCTAATTTATGAAATAGTTTTTTTAAATTAATGTTTCGGGAAATTTACTATTGTAAAAACTATGTATCTATAGCGATTCATTATAGATTTTCTCATGATGTTTTATAGCATCATGACACTAATAATATGTTTAATAGGTTATTGGAAGATATTCATCATATAAACCTGGAAATTCCATGTAATTTTTTAAAATTAGTTGGGATTATTACGAGTCTGTGAAAATTGATGGCGCTTGATTATGAGAGCCGGTGTGCCTGGAATGGAATTCTAAACTTTTTTTAAAAAAAAGTACGTTTTATTAAGGTGTGAGTGGAATTTTCAATCTTTTGAACTGGTGCTTGGATAAAAAATTCAAGGGAACCATTGAATCCATAGTGCCATGATTCACTTATGGGAGGCTTAAAATCAACTATAGTCAGTCATTTAAAACATATAGTTTTTCAAAATTTTAAAACAATAATAATATTTCATAAAATTGTTATTTTATTATTCTACAAATGTTTAACCAGCGGTGGCTGGACCGTATAGTTTTCAATCAATTTAATGGCTTGATTCTCTAATTTTGTAACCAAACCATTGAGAGATTATGAGGTTCATTAATTACAGATCCAATGGGTCTGGGTGACCTGAATTGGGTTGGGTCCGCCTAGGATGGGTCAGGTCAGGTTGGTCTGACTAGGTCTGACCGGACCCCCACCTTTTCATCCTAGATATGCTTAAAATGTTGTATCTCACAAACCAGATATCTGTTTGAATAATAATCAGTGTTGATGGATTCCATGGAGTGAGACTGTCCTTTTGAGATACTTCACCTTATTTTTGGAAAAATTTGGAGTACAACGTGGTTGGACCAAACCTGAATCCAATTGGGAACTCAGTACTAAAAGGATTATAACTCACAGACTGGGAATCTGATTGACGCATCGTCTCTCACGTTGGGACCCTTTCTATGTGGCAGACCATTAGGTTACACCATGATGGATAGTCATGGTAGTTGATGAATGAATGATATCTGGAGCAGGATATATTTGAGAACTCAAGCACACTAGGTGTAGAGAATCATGTGGCATGATGGAAATTGAAGAGTGACCCTGTGTGGATTAGCATCAGAGATACCCTGAGTGGATCAACATCATAGCGCCCTATGTAGATCAACAACATAGCAACCTTTTGTGGATCATCATCATAGCTACATGGTGTGGATCAATGTCATAGTGACCTTGTGTGGATCAGCATTATAGAGACCCTATGTGAATTGAAATTATAACAACCGTGTGTGGATCAGTAGTGTGTGACCCAATGACAACTAGCCTTTGAGCGGCCCATTTTTGTCATTGACATAAGACCATATGTTGATCCACAATGGGAAAACTTCTTCGTGGTTCAGTTTGGGAGAGTTCTTAATAGAATAAAATGATATACCTTATGACTAATCATATCTTTTACGGATCTCTAATTTGTATACCTTGTTGGAGTTGTGTATTTTTCATTGTTCTTTGTGATTGAGATACTCAATTGTGGTTTTCCTATGTGGAATTTTGAGAGAAAATTTGGGGTCTCAGGGACCATACTCGGTATTGGTATACTCACCCCTACATGGGCTTCACCTGAACGTTGTTGTGTGTTGTGCAGATTACCAACATCATGGATGAGTCATTAGGGAGCCAAGACCATGTGGTACATGGAGGTGACTAGTAGATGTGGAGAGCAGAGGAGATGAACTGTACCTACCATTCTAGTAGGAACCCTGGTGGACAATTAGATGAGCTATTTTGTATTTTCTTATATTGAATCGTTCATTTGAGCTGGTATTTATGACCAATTTACATTAATTAAAAAATATTACTGTTGTAGTTTTACTATGTAGTTTTCATATTGTGTTGTTCTTGGTCTATGTGCCTGCGGGTTTAATGGAAATGCATTCCCGTTTTAGACACATTCATATCCTATCCTCCTCTACAAACCCGAGCCTATAGAACGTGGCATTGGGGTAGTCAAGGAATGAGCCCTAGGGGATGATTTGTGATAAACTGGTATCTGAAAAGTAGGTTCTACTGAAGAACTAGGACTCTGATATTTATAATAGAGGAACAATGTTATGTGTTTTGAGTGTGGTTTTCAGTTAGTGAGGTCTAGTGTTTGTGTGGAAACTGATGTATCCATAAACCAGGATGCTAAATTCTGATTTATGGATCGGTTCACAAAAACACTGATAGTGCGTGATTTAGAAATGTTTTTACTTTTGATCTCTTTTGTGTCAGCTCAAAAGGTATTACATTATGACCATGGAGCACATGTTTCATTTCCAGATGCCACCACATAGACAACCAACCCAGATTCTAGAGAGTGTTTATGATGATGTCCCACCATGCGATGAGGATTCGGAACAGGGTACTCTTACAGGGATAGAAACTTTTGTTGGTGAACCCATTGGTATGTAGATTCCACCAGCCCAACTAGTGGATGGTGCATGATGACTTATCATGTTGCACGTGTTCCAGAAGTAGAGGCCTCTGAGGTTTCGAGTAGATACAGATACCTAGGAAGCTGAGGACTAGCTGGAGGATATAGAAAGTGTTTTCTACATAGTTGGTACACTAGAAAATCATATGGATAACATAGCAGCTATACTCTTCAAGGGTACATCCGAGGGATGTTGGATACTAACTCTCCGGTAACACGATGAGGAGAACCTCGCCAAGAGAGAGTTCTAGATAATTTTCAAGGATGAATTATTTCCCGAAACACTACGCTCTGTGAGTATTCGGGAGCTTCTACCCTTATAGAAGGGCATCATGACAGTAGCCCAGTACATGGAGAGTTTCATGGATCACTTGTGCTACTGCACCGACATGGTACAAGATCCTTTCATTAGGGCCTTGACATTTGAACATGATATTTGACTTGAGATCTGAGCGTTGATGATATCTCTCATTAACTTGACATAGGATTAAGTGCTCGAGTGCAAATTATTGGTGGAGAGCTTTTTAGCTGAGGAGGCACCAATGGTAAGAGCCACCATGAGACGACTGGAAGATGATTCATCTACAGCAGGTAGTAGGCAGATGATGCAGAGATCCAAGTGGTCCAGTACTTCCCAATGAAGACCACATGATGTAGGGTTAGAGGTGTGGAGCTCACTTGGTAGATAAAGTCAATAGAGTAGACTATGTATCACATGCGGCAGGTAGGGCCACAAAGCTAGTGACTTCCAGACCCACCATACTGGAGATAAGAATATGATCGAGGGACTGCTGAGGAAGATGCATAGATTCGAGGGAGGAGGTCCATAGTGTTGAAGAAGTTGTAGTGGTTATGGGCGTACAGTATCTGGTGGGCCACGATTTGAGGGTCTACCACCACCACCTCAATGTGGTCAATCCCGACCCCAAGGAGCAGGCAAACTGGGATGAGAACAACATCATCTAGATAAGGCCTATGACCATGGTGATTTATCGATGATTTGAGGTACAATCTGTGTCTACTCCACCATAGTTGAATTATTTATTGACATAGGTTCCAGTCACCCTTTCATGTCCATGGATGTCATTCTCACCTCGGAAAGTCTGGTAGTGTCATTTGCTCGATCCTTATGAATTTAGACTCTTACGAAAGAGGATTCGACGATTACACATTGGTGCCGATAGTTTGATCATACTCTAGGAGGTGAGAGATTTGGATGGGAACTTATAATATTATATGTGTGTCCTTACTATGTAATATTGGGTATGGACTGGTTATCTATGGTCTATGCTCAGATCGACTATTTTAGGCATAAATTGTGGTGTGTCCGTGAGGATTATAGTTTGTTTTCCTTTACTAGCATGCGAGGAAAATTTTAAGCACATGAAGGACGTACTAGGAGGATTGTGAATCTAGTAACACATAAATTCACTAACCATACCATTGGATTAGTTGATGTGAAGAGTCTGAATTATCGTGTAGTGGTGGACCAATATGACGATGAAAATCTGGATGAAGTTCTGGGACTACCTCTTCACAGATCGGTAGACTTATACATAATATTGTACCCCAGGATGACACTGATATCTATACCAGAATACTGTATATCTCATGAGAGGCTTCTCCAGTTTCAGGTATAGTTGGAGGACTTGTAGGGGAAAGGGTTCATACGGCCCAATGTTTCTCGTTGGGCATCCCAAACTCTGTTCTCCATGAAGGAAGATTGGAGTATGTTGCTATGTTTAGACTATCGTCACCAGAACCAGGTGACCCTAAATATCAAGTATCTATTCGCAAGGATTGATGATCTCTTCGACTAGGTGAAGGGATCACAATGGGTTTTTATGATAGTTCACAGATCATGCTACCATCAGCATAGGTTACGAGATGAGGAAGTAATGAAGACATCCTTCATATGTCGATATGGCCATTATGTGTTCTTGGTGATGCCCATCGGTGTAACCAATGCTCCAGAAGTGTTCATGGGAATCATGAAAAAGATCTTCTAGCCCTACCTCAATCTCTTTGGGGTTCTCATTGTTGACAACATCTTGATATACTTGATTTAGGAGGTAGAGCATGCCCCACACTTACAGATAGTTCTGAATCAAATCTGTGAGAACCATAATTATGGCAGGGACTCAAACTAACATTTCTGGATATGGAAATTCAACTTCCTGGGGAACTTTATCTTGGAGGCTAGAGTTGTAGTGGATCTGGAAAAGATAGAGGCACTGCATTCATGGGAGCCTCCCAGGTGTCTGGCCGAGGTGCATAGTTTCCTTGGATTGGATGGGGACTACCATAGATACATACCAAAATTTTCCAGAGTTATGACAACCTTTTCAACTTTTATAATGAAGTTACTACCATTTTTTTGGATGGAGAGATGAAAGAAAATTTTTTAGGAGATGAGGTAGAACCCAACGAGTGCCCCCATCTTGATGCTACCATAAGAGGCAGTCAGGTATGTAGTTTATCGTGACACATATGGGAGCAGACTACGCTGGGTCTTGATGTAGGAGCCAACAATGATTACCTATGGCTCACTACAACTAGAACAACATGAGAATAGCTACTCTACCAATGATATGGAGTTAGCAGCAGTGGTATATGCATTGGATATGTAGTGGCACAACATGATGGGTGAACAGTTTACTATGTAGCCTAATGACAAGATTCTTAGGTATATCTTCTCATAGAAGGATCATAATATGAGACATCGGTGATGGATAGAGGTTTTCTAGGACTATGACTTTGAGATAGTCTACACTCCAAGGAAGGGGTATGTAGTAGCAGACACACTCACCATGGTGTCTAGTCTAAACATGCTATGTGTGGTGATAGAGCAGCTAGCTGCGTTGCAGATATCCTTCGTGGATAGTGATGGAGCAGCTTATCTCCAGTCTATGATATTTACTACCCCACTCCATTATTGAGTCAATGAGGCACAACTTGGAGATGTTTATTTCAAGTCCCAACATGCTCAGATGTATGTAGGACATTCTCCTGATGGCTTTTTGAAGTTTGGGAGAACGTCAACCTCTTCAGAGGACATTATACCAATGACTCTATGAGATGAGGTGTGGAGGGAATTAACAATATCCCCTTTGCCAATATATCATGGAGTTGCAAAGATATACCCGGACCTTCTGCATCAGTATTGGTGGTTAGGTATGAAGAATGCAGTGGCATAGTTTGTATCATGATGCCTCACATATCAGCAAGTGAAGGTTGAGGATGGGGTACCAGTGGGCTTATCACAACCACATGAGGTACATATTTATATGTGGGATGATATATCTCTGGACTTCATCACAATGCTACCATGTATGTCCAGTTTCCACAATTCCATCTGTGTGATTAACCAACTCACCAAGTCGGCCGACTTCAATCCCATCTGAGAATAGGGATCAGTTGAGTGCTTGGGATGTCTCTACGTATAAGAGATTGTATAGATTCATGGGGTGATGATGACGATGGTCTCATATAGCATCCCTTATTTTACAACCCTCTTGTGGAAGTGATTACATGAAAATTTTGGGACTCGTCAACACTTGAGCACTACCATTCATCCTCAGAATGATGGTGAAATGCATCGAACCATTAAAACACTCGAAGAAATGCTTTCTACTTGTGTCCTTGATTTTGGCCATAGTTTATTGGACCAACAGCCACTGGTGGAGTTTTCTTAAAAAACCAGTTATCACTCCACTATTAGCATGGATCTATTTGAGTCCATGTATGGGGGATATTACATATCAAGACAATGAAGTATAGACATAGGGGATTCAACACATATGGGTCGAGAGTTGGTACATGCTACCATAGAGAAGTTGCATATCATACAAGAGAGGAAGAGAACTGGATAGAGTGAGCATAAGTCTTATGAAAACTAGGGATATATACCATTGTAGTTTGAGGAAGGAGACCATGTCTTATTGTGGGTATCACCCCGAAGAGGTTTTCAAAGGTGGGGCGGGTGTAAAAATCTATCTCTGAGAAGGCATACACTCCATCTCTTTCCTCAAAGATACCCCAAGTGAATAATGTTTTCTATTTGTCATAGACGAGGAGGCACATTATTTATCTATCACCGGTTATAGGATGGGTAGATCATGACCAGAATGATATGGTGACATTTGTGGAGTTTCTAGTGGAGATGGACGATCAATAATATCAGGTCATTCATGGGAGGTCAATTCCTCTGGATTGAGTTCATTGGCAGCACAAAAATCTCTAGGAGAGAACATAGGAGTAGGAGGCTCAGATGCCTGCTCAGTACCCCCATTTATTCACCTAGTTTTGTTTTTAGATTTCAGGGACAAAAATCCTTAAGGTGGGGAAAATATAAAGACCTGGAAATTCTATATTTTATTTTAAATTATTTGGGATTATTATGAGTGATCAAAAAAATTTAGTTCTTGATTCTGATGCCCAGTTGCACGTAATAGAATTTGGTACTTTTTTTAAAGGTACATTTATAAAATGTTCGGGGTGGTGTTTTCTATCTTTTGAACTGGTTCTCAGATTAGAAACCTGAGGCCACATTTGAATTCACAACACCAGTATTTTCTTATGCGAGGCTTAACATCGACTGTAGTAGGTCAAGTAAAGAAGTTAGTTTTGCAGACATTTAAAAGAATAATTAAATAACATAACATTATTATTTTATTATTCATCAAATGGATGAGTAGTGGTGGTGGGACCACTGAGTTTTCAAGCCATAGAATAGCTCGACTCATTGTTTTTGTTACAACACCGTTGAGATATTAAGAGGTTCGTTCATTAATGAACCTCATTAATCTCTTGTTTTGTTAATATCCATTCCCCCTTAATTCAAATGATGATAGGGCATGTTTTATTGAGACCAATGTGAGTAACCTCTTTTGAAGTACCCCAAAATCTTCTACATATAAGAACAGGGTCTCAGGCAAAAATGTTGGATGAATCGATCAGAGGTAGACGAACATATGATGATTCATCAATAGTGGATAATTCTTCTACAACTTTGACATCACTTTCGATTACGAGGGATGGATTTCATTTAAATTCAAGTGAATTTTATATTCTTCTCATTCATGAAAATAATGTCAAATTGAAATAAGTACTGAATGGTTTATAGGTTATCTATGTTGATGTAATTTCTTCCAACATGTTATGATGCTAATGGGGAGGGAGCATTCAAAATGAACTAGGCCTAGACACTCCACCACATTGTTTTCTGTAACGTTCATCATGGGAGAAGTTAAAACTCAACGTTGACATAAATCTGGGATCCACATAGTGATGGAAGACACATGGGAGGCCCATAGACACGTTCAGAAGGGACAATGGCCCACCAGTGCTCACCCAGTGTCTCACAATAGTTCTCCCATAGACCGTCACTGGTGGGCGATGGTGGAAACCGGCATCGATTGGCCGTGGATTCATCAGGTGGGGTGTCATATTGAAACATGAGGGAATCCATGGAATCAATCTATATCGGTAGGGGCAGACAGCTCTCGGCCAACCACGTTTACGAAAGGTGGCACGTCATCGTACACTGTGGATAAGGGACACATGACTTCGAACCCATAGCAAAAGAAACCTACACCCAGTGAGTACCACTGATAGAGATGTGGCACCACATGGAGCTACCAATTTGAAGCCGAACTGCTTAAAGTCATTTGGGAAGAGGGAGAAGCCTCCCCCGAGTGGACCACCCTGCTTAGTTTTGGGCCAGATAGCAGACTGGGCCTCTCGGAGCCCATGCCCAACCAAGGAAACCATTACCAGTACGCGGCCCAGCAGGTGGAGCACGCTGCCCAGCCAAATCAAGTCGGGTTTTGTCAGACCCGGACCAGGTCAAGTCATCCCCAACCAGGTCGAGCACCCCGCACATGGTCGGTTTGGCCTAGGATGGGGCTGGTCAAGTCGATTTGACCGGTCGCAGACCCTTTTTGACTATGATATACTTAAAAGTTAATATCTCACAAACCAGATATTTGTTTGACAAACCTTCTACGTAATATGAATCCTTGATAGATATTGTCCTTTTAAAAGAATCCAACTATGTTTTGGTGAATCTTTGAGTATAGATGTGTTGGATAAAACCAGAATCTAAATGGGACCTCAACACTAAAATTTCTATAACTCATAGACTGAGCATCTGATTGAGGCATGACCGATATCATTATGATCTAATATTTTTGAACTATAGTGTATAGGGTGTGGGGAATCTTATGGATCACTATAAATTGAAGAGCGATCCTATGTGGTTCAGCATCATAGGGACCCTATGTGAGTCAGAATCATAGCTTCATTTGTGTTGATCATCATCATAACGACAATGTGTGGATGAGCAACATAGAAACCTAGTTTAGTCCTACATAATAGCGACCATGTGTGGATTAGAATCATAGATACCATGTGTTCTTCAACGTTATAGAGACCAAGTTTGGATCATCATTATTGTCACCCAATTATGATTAGGAGTGCGTGACCCGATGAGAACCAACCTTAGAGTGGCCCATCGGGGATCAGTGACATACAATCCAATGTGAATAAATAATGTGATAATATCTTTTTGGTTCACTGGTGTAGGATTACTAACGAGAATAATATCATGTATCTTATGCCTAATCATATTTATTCATGATCTATTAATTGTATAACTTATTAGAGAAGAGTATTTTTCTTTGTTCATTGTGATTGAGATCATGATTTTACATTTTCCTTTTTGGAATTATGAGATTCCTTCATGGGGTCTCGGGGTCCCTATAGGGTATTTTTATACTCACAGATGCATAGTCTTTGCCCACACATTAATTTGTCTTGTGCAGATGATGAGCAGTTTGGTTGAAACATTAGGGAGCTAGGACTAGGCAGTACACTAAGGTGACTGGTTGGCGTGGAGAGCTGAGGAGAGGAGATGTATCTACCCTTCATGTATGACCCCTGGTAGATGATCTCAGGAAATGTTTCTATTTTATTTATGATGTATCTTTCTATTGGGATTTGATACTGGCCCTTTAAATTTATGTACAACATTAATAATATTGTTTTACTACTTGGTTTGAATCTTACCATGTTCTAGGTCGGTGTGTTTGCAGGTTTAAAGGTAATGCCATCCCATTTTAGGTATATGATTTTCCGGTGCTAGTCACCAACCCTTGTCCCTTGTAAGGTGGGAATTGTATAGTCATGGTATGGGTCCCATGGTATAGGTCATGGAATTCTAGGTGAACTATATTATGATAACCCTTTGTTTAACTTGAATCATTTTGAAACTGTGGTTTGTTTTTTCCATGATTTTAGATAAACACTAGCACCTTTTCTCATTCAAGATCTAGTTGTGGAACCTTGAATGTATTAATATAAATATCATTATCAATGCATTCCTTTTTATAATACACAATTATTACATGGAAAAAAACATCCACAATAGTATAAAGACATAATGTATTATATATAGTTATATTTTGGTGTTTTTGTAATTGCATAATCCAATAATGTTAAAGTAATTATCCATCATACATTAGGGTGTTAGAAAGAGATATGATGATTCTTTGGTGATAAAAAAGAATCATAAGTGTCTATATTGGAATGATAGAAAGGTTGTATTCATTGATTATATAATTCATAGTTGCTGTAATTGAAACAATACAGGGACTTCCTCAAAATCTATTAGAGTGACACTATTGTGACACCATATGAATGTTATTTAAAAGATATTTTCCAATTATTCTAAGAGTTGGGAAAAAATGAGAATCTAAAGGAAACGATATTTTTGATGGGTCTTATTTTATATACAATATTACGGTTCTTCTTAATAAAAAATGTCATACATTAAGGTTTTTAATAGAGCATTGATGGTTATCGTTAAAATAAACTGTATGTCACAGTTGTGGGAGTTATTTTTTATCCTAATTTTGGTTCTATGAGTTATATTAAATTAAAAGAGAATTTTTTAGGATAATCTGGGTTGATTAATAAATTATATTTCTTCCATACCTCCTCTATTTCTAACAAAAATATCCATTAAATTGTTTTAATTTAATAAAAATTACAAAAGAAAGATGTGGTTTTACCGAGGCACACAATATCAGAAGTTCCTAATGTTTCCCAGACGACCTGACGATGTATTACCATTTCATTTATAATCCACATAGTTTTTTCGGCTCATTATCACTTAACAATTTATTGCTTAATATGATTCTTCATTAGCTGCGGGCATCCATACACATGTATCTAAAAAGTTGTTTCATCAGGTAGTGGAAGAGAATATAGGGGAATATGATATGGGTCTAATGATAATGAGAGGTACCATAACAATATATACTTCTTTAGTGATTTATTTATTTGATGCTATTTCATCTCACTCATTTACAACAAATTGTGTTTTGAATTTTAGGAATCATCCCACAAATAGTATGTCTTGCATGAAGGATCATACTATGACCCTTATAATGAGTAGAGAGCATCATTTTTGATTCCCTACTTATGATTTATCTCTATAATTGATTAATTATAAATATAATTTTATGGTTCTCATCATGAATTGTCCAGATGACATTTTGGGGATTGATTGAATGATTTCTTGTATCACCCAATTGACTATTTACATGGATTGGTCTCTTTTAATTCACTATATGGGTTGTGACATATCGCTTAGTTAGAATGAGACCTAGGACTGGTAGAGCTCGACCAGATATTCTATATTTTTTTATCTTATTATATTTTTTTCATTAGACTTGTACAGATAATAATAGAGTGAATATATACCTCTATTTTTATTTAAGTATCCCAATTTGTTAACTTCTGATTTCTCTATATTTCCTACAGTAAGGGAGGTGGATTTTCCTATTGATATGGTAATAGGTATTCAAATAGTTTCTAATCATTTTTACCATATGGATCAAGAAATTTCTAAAATAGTTGAACTCGTAGATCAATTATTTAATAGAGAAAGGATGAATCTAATTATTTTTTTCTCTTTTTGTAGGAACTCTTCACATTTTGATGAATTGTGATGAGATACATGATCTATATGGTGATTATTAGAAACTCAATCTTGTTACAATGATGAATAATTTTATATAACCATGGATCAATGATCAATTTAATAATTTAAAAATGGACATGTGGTTTAAAAAGAATTTTCTTCTATATGGTCATTGAAAATTGATAATAAAAGAATATTACATTCATAAGATAACCTTTAGTTGACAACATAGTCATTACGAGTCACATTTAATGCCATTTTTCCTCTCAATTTTTCCTAAAATATTCTTGGATTTGATGAATGGTATATTACTTAAGTACCTTGGTACATTCATAGGGGTATAAGTGCATTAGATCATATTTTAATTAAATTTCATGGAGGGCCGTGTAATTTATTTAATAGATGGGTTAGAAACAATACGAAATCATCAAAATATGTATCAAAATATAATTTATGGATTCAAGAAGTCTATTTGTTGGGAAATATTTCTACCAAAAATTGTATTTATGATCATCATGATAAGTTTAATATTGTTTTGACATGGTAGAAACATTTTAATTAGATCATGATAAAATGATTCTTGGTGTTGGATGGATATTTACATAGATTTATAACATAATTATTTATGTTATCATCTCCTATTATTTCTCTCACATGGAAATAATTAATAAACATTTGGGATTAAAAATATCATGTTTCATTTGCTAGGATGAATCCAATTTCACCCTTTGTGATGGTATTGAATCCTCCAATAAAAGGGAACAAATGTGTGGAATTATAGGATTCATTATATTTGAGTTTGGGTAGAGTCATTATGTAAGGATATTATGTGGTAGCTAACAGGTAAAAGAAGCTTTTGCCACATGAGATGAATTCTCAAACAATGTATTTGTTTGGAGGACCTAAATACGACAAATTTAGAAATTTACTATATAGCTATTAAGTTAAATGTTGTTGTTGAAGCCCCGAGTGTGGATAATATGACTGAAGCTATGAATGAATCGTTATAAGAGTTTAATCTGGTTGTCCATTTTTCCCTATTGGAATAGAGAAGCTGGTATAATGATTCTGAGGTTATTTTAGAAATCATCTAGTTACCCAAATTGTTTTCATGATGATTCTTCATTGGAAAAAACATGACGATGAATTTTAAAGAAATAGGGACTCCCTTTCATCTGTGAAATCCATTATTGAGTAGTCATTCAAATCAAAATATATCATAAGTTTTGAAACTAGATTTTTTATTACTTTTCCTTTTTGAAAGGCCATGATGGTGAAATGGATTAATTGCCAATTCAGATGTGTACCACAGAAAAAAAGGATGTTTGGTATATATGATATTGATTTAGTAGTTCAATAATGATATAAGACATTTTTTATTTTTTTACATTATTTATTGTGCCAATGATTTAAATCTATAAAAGGGAGACGATCGGTTTGGATTCAGTTACCTTCGATGATGAAGTTACTATGGTATGATGTTTATGTGCACCTTGTTATTGCATAACAACATTACCCTATAGGAATATCATGATATTGGATATGTTATATAAGCTTCAAAAATAATCCCCCTTGATTCCCATTATATATTAACCTAATGTTGATGAATTGGGAAAAAATCTAATTGTACTATATTATTGGATTACATAGACCTCATTCTTCTATTTTCAATGATATGTTTCCTCATTTCACTTGTATCTTATATAGATACATCTTGTATGGCATGGTAAACCTAGTATGTTTATGACTGACATATCAACCACAAATAATTGCTTGATCAGAGAAAAATATAAATGTTATTGAAAGAATTTTCATGTGTTCTTGTCTGTTGTGGATCATGGGATGACCACATGGGACTGTTAGAGTTCAACTACAACATCCATTGCCAATCAAATATCAATATGGCCCATTTTGAGGCAAATATAGCCATCCATCCATATACCCATAATGTTATTCAGTAGATGGAAAATGCTCCATGGATTGACCATGTTTTTTCTAAGAGACAATGATGATGATTCAGTAGATTCTTCAATGAATGATTATGATATAGTCTCGAAAGAAGTCTTTTACTATTCATGAACAATGAATGTTGGATTTTTCATTGGGTGACCATTTTTTTAGTGCTTCACCTCACTTGGGTAAACAATATCTAGGAAAAAGGAAATATAGTTGCAAGTATTATTGGACCATTTGATGTAGTTGATAGACAAGGGAATGTATCATATTTTTGGAACATCAACCACACTAAACATCAATCAATAAAATCATTCATATATCATATAATTATAGGTAGTTTTATAAACCATCTCACTTGTTATTCTATGGAAACATTGATGTTTATCCTAATTATCCCTAATTGAGCATCCAATTTGGAATTTTGATATTACAGAAATGTTTATTCAATGTATGATGGTAAATTTTTTTATTATTATATGCTAACATATTTTTGATTCACAAGATATAAGAGAGATTGAAATACTATTGAGATAGTAGTAGAATTATCTCATCAACTTGTAATATTTTTGACATTATTTCTAAGGTAATAATCTTTTAATGGTCAAATGATTATTAAATTTTTTTATAGTTTTTAATTTATTTCATTACTCTTGTTTAATTTTGGCTTTATATTTTGTTCTATTTTGTTCTTTTTAAAGATATTTATATTTTTTATGAAATTGATCAAATTCTTGGGGTTTTATGTTTTTCTAGAGTAAATGGAGTATGTGTATAAATGATATATCATGAGCAATGTCATGGTGTAAATCATATAGTGTGGAGTGTCTCAATATTTTGTTGACTAGTAGGTTATAGGGTAGGGGAGTTTGGGATAGGAATGGGATATGGGTTATGATTATTTGTGAAATGTGAATTTGTAGAGGTCTTTTTATGATTTTCTAGTAATTTTATCATATCACTAGTCTGTAGATCCATATATGGTGTGGATGATTGAGTGAGGGTTTCATAGTTCCACGTCATATTTAGACATTCCTACGATACTTTTATTGTGGTATTTCATGTCTTTACCATTAATTATGTGTTTTTGGATGGGATATAAGACATGTTTTCTAGATTTAATTTCATCCAGAGGCACTATTGAATTCTCTAGGTTGGTTACAACATGGTCGTGCAGTTTCTATCCATTTTGTGTTGTGTCCAATGGGTTTTTGGTGTGGCCATTGTTTTCACACACATATTAACCCAATCCCCATTATATATTTATTTTCATACTACTTGACTCATGTTTTAACATTTTTCACTGGGAGTCTCCCAATAGATGTTTCAACTCCTATGAAGTCCACTCCTCTCTAATCAAAAATATAGTAGAAGACGTTGATTTATCCCAAGTAAGTGGTCACTATTAATTTTTTATTTCCCACTTTTCTCTCCCTATTTATAATTATAATGGTGAATACTCATTTATATGATGTATTAGATACACGTATTGAGGTTTTTATGTTATTTCCTACAAATTTTCACTGCCATTAACTCTCTATTTTCATTCCCAATTTAGTTTTTTTATCGTTATATCATTAATTTGAGGAAGGTAAATATATTATTATTCTTACAAAAATTGGATACCTTAATTTATTAATTTTTTAATTTATCATTGAGAATGAATTTTATATTATTTTAATAAAGTTGGATTTGATATATAATTTTAATGGAATTCCTTTTGAAATAAGATAATTTCTTTTTGTTAATGAGATATGGAATTATTTAAAAATAGCTGGAGTATGATGAATTTTTTTGGTAAAATAATTTTCCAATATTTTAAAAAAAATTATAAAATTGATACTATACTATAAAAATTAATTACATTGATGAAAACTTGAATTTTTTTTTGAAATGAGAATATCATGTTAAAAACTGAAATTGGATAATTGTAATTTTCAACTGATCTAAAATGATTTATTCATCATGAATGATTGATTGTTTATTTTAATAAACCACATGTGAGATAAAATAGTTAAAGTTATGCAGTAAATGAGTTATTGTTTTTGACCCATTATCATTGGGTTGATGATGAAAATTATGACATAAACATGTTGCATCATGATTATTTTTCTCGAGGGGATTAATGTCCTGATGACATGAGTCGTGGGGTATTTTAACACATTTATTCGAGACCATCGATTAGTTAGTGTGATTATTATATTACAATAAGTGTTAACATACCATAAGACTTGATACATAGTGCTATGATATACCTAATTTTATTATTACATATAGTTTATTGAATAAACTATTTTATTCATGATGATTAATGTATATAAATTTTTTGTATAAAATATTCACTAAAATGTATTGATATGTCCGTGATACCTTTTGGTTATGAAAGGATGTCTTTATTAAAATATTTAAATTCCATGACTTGAATTTTTTATATAAATTTAGAATACTTTTTTATCTTATTATTAGAGAATTTTTATGTTACACTTGTTGAGACCCAATTGGAATTTCAAACTCACACCCCACCATTTCATTCAATATTTTGAATATTTTCTTTTTAATGTTCCATGAAAAAAAGTACCAGATATATCTAGTGGATGTATTTAGTCATTATATCCTATAGTGGTAGACATTACTGGTGTAGATGTATTCCACTACATTAAATGGTTGTTCATTATAGCTTTATCTTGGAAGGTGTGGTCTGTTCTAATGACCTGTTAGTCTCATGCTGTATTACCAATAATTTTTTGAACATTATCAAATTGAATTTTTTCTATACTATCTTTCATAATTTTTATTCCAATTATTTATACAATATATTATTCTCTCACATTTATTGTATGATTCTGTGTGCTATTATTCAACCCATGTTGACTGGGAGTGTCCTTCAGGCTGTGGCAGTGTCGACACGGGTATTAGAGTACAGGGATATTTGGGTTGGTTTGTTGTAGATATGTTTACTGATATATTTAATTTTAAAATATAAATTATTTAACGTCCCAATGTTTTTTAGAATTAATTTTTTGTTATGTAAAAATTTTCATTTATAATTTACACAACATTGACGGTGTTATTATTTATTTAATTGAAAAAGGAAAATAAAAAATATTATAAATTATAAAAGTAATATAATATTTGATTATTAATTTTATTTGAGAATTTTATAGAGTAAAATAATATTTTTTTGATATATGAAAATAATTTTTTCTATTTTTATTGTATTCATTGTTATATTAATATTAATTAAAACAATAGTTAATAAATATTAAATTACTAACATATTATAAAAGATTGTATTTTAATAAATGATATAATGTTCTTAAAAATATTATGTTCATATATGTGATTAGTATTTTTATTATAATATAAAAAATCTTCCATTTATAAGATATTTGTTAATTTATAGTAACACTGGTGACACTAAATGAGTAAAAACTCTTTTCATTTCATTAATTGTGAAATTAGTTATTGAGGCATTTTAACAAAATTATAATCTAATAAACATAGTATAAACCTATAAAAATTTTAATTTATTAGTAAATTTATAACCATAATCATCCTATATTTTCAATATATCCTTTATAACCCTTTTATAGGAATTAATATACATTCATACATATATATATTTATAATATTTTCAAAAATTTAAAAATTGCCCCTATTTATAAAATTGAATCAATGATTCTCAATTCATAAAAATTAAAAAAATATAGTTTATAAAATACCTAATACAATCCCTAAATAGACTCCAAAAAATTTTAGTGGTCATTATTTTGGAAAAATACCAACCCTATAGGGCTTATGGTGTTAATCTGTTGAGACATCCCAGAGAAGAAATACAGATTTTAACCTCATATTTTTGTTTTTTTATTATTAAATCTTAATCAAATAAAATTCAACCATGAAAAAATAATAACCCCAGTATCCTATATTTAATATTATTTTCTATGTTATATTAATATAATATATCAATTTCCACATCTATAAAATGGTAAATGAATCCAATGTTTGTTTCTACGTTAGACAACCGCTCCACGAACCAACATAATTCATTTTTAATCACACTCTATCATTGGTGGGATTATAATGATGAAATTAATTTTTAAATGTGATATTCATGAAATTTAATTAATTACATAAAATTTACCATATCATTTATCATCTTATAATTTTATTCACTGATCTTTTATAACATAACTCGTCCATACGTGTAGACTACGTCATTTACGAAGTGACGTGGCTTGTCTTTCACCACCAAATCACTTGGATGATATATATAATTATATTATAAAAATTAATATAATATATATGATATTACTAATATTTTTCAATTTAAAATAATAGTTTCCTCTCTTCCAAAATGATTATTGAAAAATGGATATGTTACTCATGAGTACGTATGAACAACTAACTCCTTGATTATAACACTTTTCATATTTCATAACAATATTTAATAGTTGTATTAAAAATTTTAAATGATTTTTAAAAATGATATTCATTTATTGAATATTATTTTGAATATTATTTTAGTAATACTATCTATGACCATAGCCGACATACTGAATACATTTTGTACTTACAAAATAATTATCATCAAAACAAATTATGTGAAATTATGTGTTTAATTTTTTAAATATAACATGTAATGAATTGAAAAATAATAATAACACATCATATTGAATATATGAAATTAAATAATTAACCAAATGTTATTATTTATATGGATAATGAATATATATAGTGAGTCTGACTCAGAGTAATAGAATTTATTTTAATTTTTTTAATATATTTTCTTAAAATTTAATTTTTATTCTATATCGATTTTAATTGAATATTTTTTAAAGAACAATTTTAGAATTATACTATAAATTTTAATTTAATATTTATGATTTTATGATTTTCTTAAAAAAAAAATTGAAATGGTTATTTTCCCATTATTCAGGTGATGTACTTTTAAACATTTTTTAAATATTATTAAATTAATATCTATTTAAATATATAAAATAGATGATTTCTCATAAATTTATGACTGTAACTTTGATTTTTGAATTAATTTAAAATCCAAAACGATTCTATTCAAATAAATTTCTCTCCACTGATAATTTCTTTGTGTTTTTTGAACTTGTTATTTAAAAATGGAAAAGTTTATTATCCTCAATAACGTGGTCATTATATTTTAATTTTATTACCATTGTTAAATTAAATAATCCCATTTTTTAAATTTTTTTTAATGGGGGATATTTTGGAATGTTACCATCAAAATTCATTCTCTTGATGTATTACAGTTATTTAAATAATATTCACGTGGAACCCATTTCTTTTCCACTCTTTAGTCATGATACAAATTGAATATTATAATTTAATTTATAGGGAGTCAATAAGTATACTCTTAATTGTTTAAATTATTTTATTCTTGTACTCCTATATAATTATTCATGTTTTACATAACCTGAACCATCTTTCTCTTATTTTAAGAGAATTATGCATTGATAATTGGTTTTTAAAATAAATGGATATTTGAATATCTAAAAATATTTTCTAATGTGTACAATTATTATGTTTAAAACTATATTATTTTATGTGTTATGATTATCATATGTATCTTGGGGATATTTCATTATTATAATTTGTTTTGTAATAAAAAAAATGAATGTGATTTTTATATCTCTCTCTAGCATTATGTAAAGGGAGTGATTCAACTAATTTGGTCTATACTAATAGATTATGGTAATAAACTATGATGTTTAATACTTTTATAATGATGATGTTTATTACATGTGTAAATACTATGTTTAAGCTATGTATAACCATGATTTATATTCCCTGTGTAAACATAATAGCCAGTCCATATGTAAGAGTGATATGAAAATGATTCCCTGAAATTCCTATGTTTTATCTCTATGATATCAATGTGTTATAAAATCAAATTTTTAAAAGTATATTTTTATTTTTCATATGTAAATGAATTGTTTCAGATGATTAATGAATAATGTGAAAAAGTTAATTGTTTTATAATTTTTCATTCATTTACTAAACAAACAAAATTCTATTTTTATGTCTCTTAATGAAATTGTTAAGAATTTACCATTTTCTAAAATGTTTCTAATAGGGTTTATGGATGGGTATATGAATTTAATAAATAAATGTAAAATTGATGAATATTATTCATGAAAAGATATCATGTTCTATTTTAATGGTTTTGTATTATTGAAAAATGGATATTGATCAAAAGTTTTGAGACTATAAAATATTATTTTGTTATGTAAGGGTTATGACTTAATTATATAAAACATAAATCCTATAATATCTCTGGAAATGAATAAAAATTAAATATTCTATAAATAAAATATAAAATATAATGCATAACTGTATGTCCTTATAGTAAATGTTTAACTATTTAATGGTATCTTTCATAATTACAATTACATGGAATCTAACATTACCCTTTATCATGCCTTCTTTTTTCAACGATATGATGAAATGTTTTATGTATGATATGTCTAATAAGGGATATATTTCTAATTAACAACATTGGATACTATTTAGATCACATATGATTAGGTTTTTTATGTATTCATGATTTAAAGGACAATAAAAATTCATGTTATCAATCTATATATCAATGTTATGTAATATATATTCATTTTAAAAGATATAATATTATTGAATGAAAATTGTGGTTCATAGTAATGTCTCTCAAGTGATCCATATATATAATTTCAACATGTCATGACATGATCTCCCTTGTCTTTGTTTGGTCTCATATAAAACAATGGTATTTAACATATCCCTCATAAGAAGGAATCCATTTCCCAGTACTAAGTGGGGATAAAAGAATGATTTTCATTACTTAAAATCTCAGTATATATTCAACCATAATGTAAAAACAACCCAAAAAGGGTGTCACTGGGCTTATGAAAAAGTATTGCGGCCAAGCTCATGGGCGTTTAAGATTCATCACATTCAACAAAGAGGATATTTAGAAGGTTTCCTATATAAAATATAGAACACAACATAACATACTATATACCTCTAGAATAGAGTTATTCATTTATTTATAGATTGTTCGTTTCATTAAGATAATATCATTCCACTCATCCATCCATCTCAAGTGTCCACAAGGTGGAATCATGTCTACACTAATAATTATAATAAAGCCATTTTCAATCAATGGTGAATAGTTTTAACCATCACAACACAAATTTTAATTGTTTTCTCAATATCATAATCTACATTCATGGACCTATTTAAGGAAACACTATTAACACATCTATTTATAGGTAACAAGATATTGATCACCCACTCTCTACAGTACCTAGATAGTTAAATAAGTATAATAAATCAATATAAAAATACCACGAGCTATAAAACGTATATTTATACTAAATAACCACAATATCATCATCTCATAGCTTTGAATAATGATAGAGATTACATGGTGGACATAGACATATATGCATTCATTTTTTAACATTTTATTATTTTATATCTCATTGAATTCCTCTTCTTAATTATTTTAAAATATATATCATGAAACATCATCATTATTAATGTAATCGAAAATGATAACATCAAAACTAGAAATTGGTCATTGGGTCATCACACATTACCAATGATACAATTATAGGACATTATCTCCTAGATAAATTTATTTTAAATTCATTGTAGAAATAATCTCTCATTATTGAATGAAAAGAGGAAATGCTGACACTTTGTAAAGAGGACTTTATCCATGTTATACATGTTAGGAAGCTCCACATTAATAATATAAACATTTTTTAATGATTGAATATGATAAATATAATAGATTCTTTTGAAGACATAACTAAAAAATTCACATCTAAAGTCACACATTACATTGTTTCATGATATATATTGTCTAATCAACTCATACATGGGTGAGTTCAATTGGTCATTCTTCAATATGATCATCACCCATAAATTGCACAACATCCACAAGATGAGGATCATATACATAGATATCACACATAGACATTGAGGAGAATACATTCCATCTAAGGCTCATAAGCATGGAAAATGGTTCATCATATTAATTACAATTTGAATAAATTACATGAATCATAATAATCATCGAAAAAGAAGATTATATTTGGGACCACCCTCAACTGGGGGATTGAAACTAAATTGAAAGAATCATCCAACTGTAACAAAATCATGGATAATGGGTGAAGGACTCACACCAAAGAAAGTGTAAATATACCATTTTATCAAGTACCCACCACATTAGAGCGATAGATAAGACACATGGAACCTTTGAAGAAAATAATTCATAACAAAAGAAGACACCACAATCACGTTTTTATGAAATATAAATGGAAGATACCACATTTTAGTCAATTAATTATATAGATGACCATTATATTATGATGATATAGATGATCACATTTCCATGTGAAATAGTTTCGATAAAACCCAACATTAAAGTCATAATAGTGAGTCACACACCTTGGGTGATCATTTGGACACAAACCCTACTAACCTGTAACATCTCACACTTGCTGTTTTGAATAATTACAAGACTGAAGAGAAGACATATATATTAATATGAACATACATCTCATGTGGTGTATCATGTTTCCCATTTATTATCACAGAGAAAATTACAAATAAATCCAAAAATATATGATATTAAAACCTAGGTATGTGGTGGTGAAAAAAAACGCATTCTATTAATTAAATCATAGTAAAAGGATCATATACCCAAATCAACCTGGTTGGATATCAAAACATCATGTAAAAAGATATAAATAATTCAAAACCCCTATAGTAGAGGGGAATACATACACAATATTGACATAGTGACAAAACACTGATTGTTGTATAGATATCTTCCAAAAAACCAACACAAATGGGTGATGTTCCATGTATATCTCCATTTTTAGAATACCCATTTCACACATTATATTAAATGAGTCCATCTATGTTAAAATCAACATCCCCATTGAAAATAGTTGACATCACTAGTAATATATCATGATTTTAAAAAAAAAATTATCCAACAACTAAATGATTCATGAACCAATACAACTATACCAAATGATGATTTCCATAAGTACACATATTTTCTAACAATATTATTAGAGAACACAAATAGGAATGAATCATTTACCACAAAACATCTGGATCCCTAGTCTAACAAAAAGTCTTTCATATCAATAATAATATTGACACTCAATGTCCCGACTCATAACCATAAATACACCTATCACCAAAATAAATCACTAAGATAAATCAATATTTTTATGTAATCCAACATTAATATAATGAGACCCGCCTGATCACCTATTTATTGATGATCTGATTTCTAGGCCACCCCACTGCATATTTTAACAAGATAAGGCATAAGAAAAAACATGATGACGTCTTTCATACATATTGGTGGAATTAATCTATAAATCAAGAATCATTATAATAAAAACTATATTGAAATAAATAAAATCCCCAACATGATATAAATAACTATATAAAATTTAAAAACAAGAAAGAATACATTTTAATAACAAAAAACTCATATGGTCTTCATTACTATAATCTAAATGATACTATATGGGATTTATATTGACATTAATACCTTTATCCATATCTACATGCAATATAAATTTCTAACATGTATTCGATCTGTAAAGAAAAATAAAATTTAGAAATAATACCTATGTAGTGGTGGGCATAAAAATTTCAAATATTATATCACAAAATATTGATAAATAGGGTTTTTGGTCAACTAATATCAAATTTAGTACCATAAAACCATTCAGGTAATCAATGTAACGTTCCTCACATAATGATAGATCCTTTACATCACCACTTAGGAAGGACACCATCCAATCTAAACGGAGTCTGGAAATTTGAATTGTAGAAACCAGATATTTTGTGATTTTTTAAAAATTTAATTTAATCATTCTGAATATATATTAATTTCATGAGACACTAAATTTATTTTTTATTTAATTATAATCAACTCCATGTAATTCTTGTCCTACATGAACCACTTATATGATTAGGTGGTACATGCAAGACTGTGTTTTAGAGCCTGTTAATGGCACACCTATTTAAAAATAAATTGTGATAAATTTATGAATTTAAATTTTAAAAATAAACATAATTTTCTAATTTATATTGCCTAAATTAAATTACTATAAATTTATTTTATTTTTCTGAGAAACCAAATTTTTATTAATAGTGAAATAATGTATGTTTTATTAAAAAACCGCCTCTTAGTTTAGAAATTTATTAATTTAAAATTATAATTTCAATTAGATTTAAGATTTCAAAATATTTAAAATATAAATATATTAATCTAATTTGGTTCATTGTAATCATTGTTATGTAGAAATTATATATAAACACTTATTGAACTTTATAATTTTCTTACATTAAAAACTCACTTTCTTGCTACTTATATCAGATATATGTTAAACATAATTTTCACACTTATATGATTGGAATTTTGAGAAATTTAAATAAATGGTTTTAATAAATATAATAATTGTGTTCTAAGAAGATAATAATAATTTTTCACAAACAATTATAGTGAATTTTATAAAACAATAATTATGGGGATAAAGGTAAATTCAATTTTAATAAGGGACTAAAACATAATTTTAAAGATAAAAATGACATGTAAACCTATCTAATGGGAATTGGATACTGATTATTTGACCATATCCTTATTTATTTTAATATTATATTTCATTTTGATTTTGTTGAATGGGAGGGACCTATATAAAAATATAAGTGCAGAAAAAAGCCAAAAAAGGAACTTTACATACCTTTATCATTTGTAAAACATTAAGATATGAAAAAAATTATATTTTTGGATATACATGTCCATTAGAAATTTAAATGTTTTAACTTTTTAAAATATTTTTTTATTTATTTTTAATGATTATTTGGTTATTATGATGCTTAAGGTACACATAAATTATTTTTATCATGTTAATAATTAACTAAAATAAATTATAACATAAATATTAAATGTGATGTAAATTGATTGAATTATAATCTATAATTGTTTTAGATGAATTTTCCTTGTTAAAAAATAATAAACATAATATATTTTAATTCCAATATTTTTTTAATTTACTAAAATTAAAATTAATTAAACAATGTTAAACCTGACGTTAATGTTATTTAATAAAAAATGATATTTAATTAATGGATTTAAAATTAATTAGAACCATATATTTATCCAAGATACATGTGAGTGTTAATAAATACTAAAAATTGAATAGTACTATACCAATTTGTGTTTGTAATTAACATACTAATCCATATATTGTAAACAAATTTTTAGCATGGTTTGGGTTTAAGCAGTGTTTTTACGCGTCAAAAGTGATTGTTTTGAAATTAATTTACAAAACAATAAGAGATATTAATTTTGAAAATTTGGAATCATATTTATAATTAAGTAATTATATATTTTCCAAAAAATCACCCATTAATTTTTTCTTAATGGTTAAACTATATAGGTTAGAAAAATATTATCTGTAATAAAATACAAATTGATAAAATTTAGGAAACGTAATTGTTAAGGATTTTTTTTAATTCAAATATTTTTTTATGGTGGAGATTTTTCGTGACCATTATTACACTTTATGTCATATTTGTTTTCATTTTGGACTCAAACTATAGAAGTTATAACTAAAATTAATTAAGACTATTTGGTTTTTAAAATAATTCGACTCCACTTACACTATAAAATGGAAAGCACTCAACCACATCCTCACACCTCTCAACCAACATATGTACAAGTAATCAATTATTTTTTGAGTTTTATATCTCTATTTTTTATTAAATTATTACATTAATTTATTAAATATGGTCTTATGTGAATTAATGTGGTGGTTATGGAGGTATCTAGGTTGTTCAGGGTAGTTCTAGATCCTGATTTATATGTTATGTGTGAGAAGAGGAGGTCCCATAGTTAGTGTAAACTAGAATGGTTTAGCAGCGTTTCCATGTGGCCAGGTCTACACATTTTTCCTTTTTGGATATTTCATATTTACATGGAATTCACATGGTTTTTAAGTCATGTAGGTAAACAATGGGGGTTACCATGGGCCTAAAAACCCGTTCAAGGAACTTCTATGGCTTGAATACCATTACAGGTAAACCGTGCGGCCCTAAAATATTATGAAATGATTAAATTTTAAATTTAATTAAAATTATTTAAAACTAATTTTAGGTTATTATTTATTATAAAACAAAATATCACCCATCCCTTTGGTTTATCTTTGGTCTATTTTTTAAATCCATCATTTTTTCTGGTATGTGAATCAAACACATATCATCTCCTTTGATCTAAAATGGTTATTCGTTGTTACCATTTTATGAGTTCTTGATTCCTCTAAAAATATTGTTTTATATATGTTTAGGATCGTAATCTGCAATTATCTATTCATATTCCGTAATTCAGATTTCATCCAATATTGTCTGAATCACATCCTGATACTAGAAAATCTATATATGAATAACATATGTTTGGTGGTATCAAGACTTTTCATTAATGTGGATATTTTTAAATATGTCAGGGTTTTGTGTGCCCATTTTCTAGGGTTTCCCTTAATTGATATGAAATCCTAGAATTAATTTCTATGTCTAATTCAGTAGAAGTGGATTAATATTCATTTTATAGTTTGTATTCATTGAATAATAACCACCCCATGGTTGAGTTGTCTTGAAATGGAATTTACAAATTTTTCATTTGGATGCCTATGAGGCATTCCCTTTACGCCTTCATCATGTTACATAATTTGGGAATTTATATATAAATCCAATTGATAAAATAATTTATTATTTTTATTTTTAATTGAATGAATTATCGTTATGACATTTTGACTTTCCCTATTACCCATGTATGCCATTTCAAGTATCTGCATTCATTTTTTACACCATGAATATCTGATTAATGTAGAGGTTATTCAATAAGTTGATGAAATTGGTGTAAAATTCCATAATCATTGATTTTATTTTGATAGTTATATGATTTCTAATCCCTCCGATAGATTTATAGGATGTTTAGGATTTTTATATTAAAAATGTCCATGTTAGTGTTTGAATGGAATTTTATTTACCATCCCATTTCTGTTAAGGAGTGTTTATTCATTTTTATGGATTCACTATGCATGTGAGGCCTTGTGTTTGAAAATTCCCATGTGAGTTATGTAGATAACATGATATGTAAAGGATTGATTAATCATGGTAATTATGTAATCATTTTATGCTCATGAGAGTAAATGAAACACTAATCCATAGAGGTCGTTCTGTTCTTGAGTAACCTTTTTAGGTGAGTTATAATGGATGCCTTTGGTTTATTCCTAGGAATGATTAATGAATTTTCTAAAATAATTTTAATTGAATAAATGATTAATAGATAATGGTGTAACATGGATTATTATTTGAATTACATGGATGTAATTTTATTCCTATTGACTTATAGACCTCAGGTGATACATGAATTCATATTATAAATTAATGGACAGTCTCATTACCATGAATCATGATTAAAGAAACTATGATTCATGGGTCCAAGTGAGGGATTACATGAAAAAATCATTGATAATAGAATATTTTTCCCAGTGAAACATCTATTCTTTTGAAAATTAATTGGATAGACTCAATTATAATTTGACTATTATTCGAATGTTAATACTTGGGATTTCCTTGAGAAAAGTGAGAGACAAAATCGTTTATGTGAGACTTTATACCTCACGTATAGAAATACCAGGTTTCTTAGAGGAGATCTAAGGATATGCATGCATGGTATTAGTTGATATTATACATAGAGTGATGCATGAATTCCAACATAGGAATATCAATGATAGAAGTATGATATAATTTCAATTATAAATTAAATGACACATGTTATGCCTCCAATACAAATAACAAACATGGATTCAATCATTGCTTATATCGTTTATATGGACTTATGAGGAATCCATTGTTCTTACAGATACACAAGGGATGCTAAAAATGTTCTGAATCTCAATACATATAATCCAAATGTAATTTATTTATTACATTAATATAAAATCAATTTAAATAAAAATCATGGCATGGTGTATGGTTACTATTGTGTTCTTACTTGCATACTATTTTTCTTATTTCAATCTTCTTTATATATATAATCTAAGATAAACTGGAACATACAATGGGTAGTTTCCTACTAGGGTATAGTCTTGCACCCTCTTTGGGCCACTTTTGGAGACCCAAATAGATTATAAGATTGCATGATTTGTTAGGGGAATGCTTCTTAGTACATATACATGAGTATGGTTCTTATGAGTATGAGAGTGTGGGACTAAGACGAGGATTTCCATGAAAACTTGTATAAATTTTTCACTTTTTTAATTTTTGTTAAATTAATTGTAAATATACCTTGTATTCATGTTTTTGTTTTTTTGAGAACCCTATGGCATGTAACATCATCTTGTAGATGATGTAACATGTGGATTTAGTTACAATATCAATATTCCTCCCATTATTTCAATTGCATGGTTTAAATCATCAACTATTAAACAGAAATTGTATTAACATAGTGTTACAATCTAATAATGACGACATAGTCTACCAACTAACACACATAGGTCCTCACTAATTTTGGGTAGAAACTGGAAATTGGGGTGATGTGCGTGTGGGAATGTGGTCAATCGGGTATGAGGCACAATTGAGTGGAATCCAAAATTGTGATGTTACAAAGTTGTATCGAATGTTTTTTTAGTCATCTCAATTATTTTGTGACAATTTCAAGGTATATTAATTTGGTAATGAGTTCCGATTAGGCATATCTAACCATCATAAATGGAAAATACAATTTTCTTTTAACTACATTGTTTTTTTGTGGATTTTGGATATTACAACTAATTTGATTCAACCATTGGGTGATGCACTTGACTTATGATATTATTATTGATATGATTAGATTTCTATTATGTTCATAACCAATGGAATGTGGGTATGGAAAATCATTTATCATATAACAAACTGCTAGATAACATTTTACATGCATTATTCCATGACATTTAGGATAAATTACTAATTTCATGACATTTTGATAGGTGTTATGATATATTAACTTGTTGTTTTGTTTGGTATATTGAGATATATAATTGTGTAAAATAGATATATTCCAATATTTGGTCCCAAATATTTATGTGACCTCATGGATTTGGATTTCTTGGACCATGGTTATTCCTAAAAGTGATATGTGTATAATGAGCCATGAGTTGATGCACAAGGTTCGATCCCTATGGAGAATTGGCCACAATGGATTGGAATTTTTCATACCATTTATTTAACCTTCTGAAGAAAACTATTAATCATGAAATTAGTACCAATTCATCAAAGGTGATGTTAATATAGTTTGAAATGAAATAAATGTGAAAGTAAGTTAAAATATAATGGGTCTTGATAGAGAACAGGATCTAACATGACCATAGTTATGTGAAGTAGGTGCTATCATTCGCTTATATTTATCTTCTTCAAAATCCATTCCTAATCCATGGGGTAGGTAGAGGGGTGTGTTATTGTATAGGAATGTTTGTACCTATCCTATTTGTGTTCATTAATTTTTGAGCTTCAAACCTTCATAATGATCTAGAACATATGTGTATGTTTGAAATCATTGATGAATTTTTTCACAATATCCTCCAATTTATTGATTGGAGGGAGGTTATGATCATGTTCTATAGGTGGTAGGGCATGAAATACAAGTAAATCCTCTAGTTGTGGACATATGTGATATTGCATAAGTCCATTAGGGGTTCATTCATTTCATGAATACCGTATAAGGAGAATCACATCCTTCCGAAACTATGATAGAGTTTATGTGTGAGGTTTCGAAGCAGACCCACCCATGATAATGGGGGATGGAAGACCACAGGATATGGAGTCATGGATAGAGGTCATGGAGTCTATCTTCAAGCACATAGAGATGCCTCCTGAGAGGTGGGTAAATCCTTCTTTGTATATGCTTCATTATTATTATAAGATATTGGGGGATGATATTACTCAAAATAGATCATCATCATAGGTGTATTAGATAGAGTTTCATATGGAAATTTAAGACTATTTATATCTGAAGACATTAAGTACCGTTTGAGCCTAAGTTTTTTCACATCTAGATCAAAGAGTGCTATTAGTTAGGTAATACTCATCCCATTTTACAAAACCCCATCGCCTCACACATATTTTTATGGGTGAAATGTTATCAATGTCTACTAAATTTAAATATGTTCTTAGGTATGATATCTGATCATGCATAAATGTCTTGAGTCTAACAAATTTATTTTGGATAGTGAATATAGTGTTCATCACTGAGTGTATCCTGAGGACATATATAGATGTGCACTAGGGTAGTTCACCCCCCAAGGTATGGTACTAAAAATTATAAAGTTGATGTAACTATACATAACATAACTAGATGATATCAGTAGTCATAACATCTCTTTTGTTCGTCGAGAGAGGTTATACCAGTGTGGTAGGCTGGGATATATGAGGTTGTAGTGTATAAGGAACCTAGTTTAGAACTTTTCATTCCATAATAAGGGTATCCATTAGGTATTATGTAGAACATTACCACTAGTAGACAATGAGATTGGTTCTTCACAAACTCTATGTTCAGGAGAAGGGTCAACAGATTCTCACCAAGAATGGATTTGGTGTAAAGCTGTCTGATTAGGTCGTGGTGCTGGTTGTGACCGTTATAGTTTGATTATAAACATTTGGTGATTTTAGTGTGGATCATATCAAGATATCCTTGTAGTGACATGGATTTATAGTATGTTTCATGCATTTTCAGAGATATGGACCCACTAGAAAAAGGATATTCGTCCTTATACTATTAGAGATACCATTATAGTAGCCTCTAATTTATCTTCTGCACATTTTGATAATGGATCATTATGTATATTTATATTTTTACTTTTTGTGGAGATCCAAGGTATTTTTACTTATACATTTGAAGTAATTATGATACTCTTCACTCCATTCAAGATTAGGACGGATGGTTTGCATCAATTCAACGACTTCCCCCCTTGAGATTTGTGGGAATCACATTGAATTGGACCTATATGCCCATGATATGATATGATTTTACATCATTCACTATATGAATTAATTGGTTCAACTTAATTATTTCGTTGATTTTTATCACAATAGTTTTATATTCATAAAATAAAATTGGGTAAATTTCATTCACAATGGTGAATTAAATGTCCAAGAGATCTGAGCTGGACCTATGAATCATGGGATGGGAAAGATGATAGCATAGACTGCAAGTTTATATCTAGATGATTAGGGGACATGTTAGATTGAATTCCCTAATTTTGATGATCATCTCATTCATATTTTCTCATTTGAATTTTCATGATTACATATAATCTGATAATTTGAGTTCTCTTTCGAGATTTTTTGAAGAGCTTCATTGTTGTTCATTAATCATTACATGATGACTTCAACGGATTTGCAAGATCTCAAGATGGAGATGTAGTATTTAAGAGGAAAAGGGTTTCTTCCATCCCAATACTTTTCCCTGGGGATCACCATCCTATTTATGAAAAATACAGATGGTACACACACGCTATATGTGGATTACTAGATGATAAAATATATGATGGTTATGAATAGGTGTCCTTTGCAATAGAAAAATGATCTCTTCAGTAGCTCCATGGTGCACATGAATTTTGAAATATTGATTTCAGATCCATTTATCTTCATGTGATTATTAGACAACCAAACATGCATCACATAGAATTCTTGATTAGGTATAGTATATTTGAGTATTTTTTTGTGTTTTTTAGTCATAAGATTGCACCATCAGTATTCATAGTACTAAAGAACTGAGTGTTCAACCCATATCTTCACCTCTTTTTGGTATTCATGGTGGATATCATAGTGTATTCACATAATCGACATGACCATTCAAATATTCTTGATATAATTTTGAATACAATTTGAGGGCATCCTTTATATGCTACGATCACAATGTTCCACTTCTGGATGGATTGGATTCACTTCTTGGGTCACATCATCTCCAATAGAGAAGTATCATTGTACCCATAGAATGTGACAACTATAGTTACATGGGAGAATCCCAAGAACTTTTTTGAGGTGCAATGATTTATCTGAATTTTGGTATCTATAGAAATTTCATATAGGACATATATTGGTCACCAACATTGCTGACAAGGTTGAATATGATGGATGTGAAGTATGTATGGTTGATTTCTATGATAAAACCATTCAAGAACTCGATGGAAAATTGAATTCGAAACAGATAGTGATTTTTCATTATCTAGGAATGTGTTTCATGGTGTACAATGATGAATTAGGTATATGGATAATAGAGTTTCTTATGAAGGGTTATAGAGTTATGGCCTATTGGTCTGAGTAGTTGAGGCCACATGAGAATAATTAGCTAACATACAATATCAAGTTAGATACATTTTTACATGCATTGCGATGTTGGAGATATTACATACATGGAGGGAATTTGTTGGTGTACACGGACCCAAAAAATCCTCCATTATATATTCAAATAGTTTGATATGAATCTGAGGTTATGAGGGTGGGTTAAATACATTTATCATTTTGACATTCTGTTAGCTTATATTCCTTGTAAAGGAAATTCAGTAGTCGCTTCATCAAATAGGAGGAATCAGATACATGCAGTGTAGTAGGACATTGTTGAGTTCCATCTAATAGATTTGTTCTCTATGATTCACATAAAGGTGCACGATAGTTATATTTACACATTCCTTTAAAATTAATATTTTTCCAATACCCATCTGGGTAGAGTGAGGATGAGGAAGCTATTGGATTCTAAAGGACTACTTCTATGGGATAATGTGGTAGGTGATGATCCTAATTTGGGTTAGACCATACGCAAGGATGAGACCCTACATGTACATGGTCGTGTATGGGATAATTCAAAAATTTGTGAGGAGATGATGATTTATTTTCATAAATTAGTTAGCGTAGTTCATCCTAGTGTCACGAAGATGTATCAAGATTTATATCATCAATATTAGAGGATGAGAATGAAATGATTTGTAGATATTTTTTCATGAGGTGTTCCATCTTTAAAGAGGATAAGACTAAACACCAGCAACCATCAAGACATTTAATGTAGCTTCCCATTTTTATTTGGAAGAGAAATGATGCCATATTGGATTTTTTGACTATTTTATAATGGTCAATATAAGGTGATGATATTTTATGTGTTTTTGTTGATAGGATCACAATCGTCCCTCCTTTCCAACCTATTAAGGAGAAATTTTAATGTTGATTATATTGTGATTTTGTATATATATTATATTGAATGGGTAAATGGTGTCCCAAAATTTATAATTTCATAAAGTGATGATGAGATTACTTCTTTGTTCTTGAAAGTGATACATAGGCATTTTCACAAACAATTTCATCTAAGCACAACATACCACAGTCAGACATATGGCCAATCAGAGTGCATGATTCAAGTTCATAACGAAATTTTGTGAGCATGTATCCTAGATTTTTTAGGGACCTTATGAGATTCATATATCCCTAGCTGAGTTTTCTAAAAATAGATTTTAGGTTACTATTCAGACAGCACCATAAGAGGCTATGTACAACATGCCATTCCAATCACCCTTGTATTAAATGTAAGCCTGAGAGGTAGCTATAATGGGACCTCGTCTTTTCCAAGAGGCCACAAAACATGTTTAGTCTATTCAATAGCTGGTGGATACTATGAAACCTCATCAGAAATCATATGCCAATCACTATAGAAAACTTCTAGTGTTTGATTTCTGGGATCAGGTATTCCTATGTGTTTCACTAAGGTTGGAAGAAAATTGGTTTAGGATAACTAATAAGCTTTCACTATGGTATAATGGGCCATTTGAGATTCTCGAGAGAGTTAGGATAGTATAATATCAGTTATAGTTATATCATTGGTACTGGTCTAACATGATTTCAACCATGTTTCTTAGCATTGATGTTACTATTCAGACCCCTCTCTTGCATTTCATCCCTAGGAGGTTATGTTTTAAGTATAAGCATCCATTTAGGCACATCCTATGTGATTTTTGGATCATAGAATGACATTTCATAGAGGATAGTCCTTTCAGTTAGTATAGATTCTATGGTAGCATAGATGAGTGCAGGACAATACCATGGAGAGTGAGGAGGATGTATGATAGTATTGTGAAGAGATGTTCATAAATAATGATTCATCACACTTGAATGTGAAATTTGGGGATGAATTGATTTAAGGGGGGATGTTTTTAACCACTTGATTAATATATATGTTATGAATCTCAAGTTTCCAATAAATATTTATCTTTATTGTATAAATATTTCTAATTTTAATGATTCTTGAGGTCATGGAGGTCTCTAGGTTGTCTGGGGTTGTTCTTGAGCCCAAGAACTATGTTTTTGGTGAAAAGAGTTGGAGACACATTTATTGTAAACTATGTGGTTTGGGATTCACGTCCTTCCATCTAGGTCTACAATTTAAGAATATTTTCATAGTGGAACTTCTCTTAGTTTAAGATAGTTTTCTAAATTGGGAGAGTAAATTATGGGGGAGCCCATTGGTATACTAAAAACCATGCGAGTAAACCATGTGGTCCTTTAATTTTAAAATATTTTTAAATTTTAAATTTATTTATAAATCTTTTAAAACCCATTTTAGTTGATTATTTCATACACAGCAAGAGCTCACCCTCTCTTTTATTTCTCTATGGTGTTTTCTCATTAATATGATTTATTCTATGTCTGAACTCTTAATCGAACATTATTAATCTCCTTATAAATACAATGATAGTACCTTGATTCATTTGTTTCAAATCTTGATTCTTTTTTGAATCAATTCCACGCATTGGTTTTAGGCTCATATGCCCTTATATATCATTATTCACATGTTTATAAGATTTAATACAATCTGGGTAAAATAATATCCATATCAATGATGGTAAACCATGCATAGACCAAATGTGTTTGCTATCATGCCAATAACATAAATTCATGCTTTTTATATATGTTGTGTTGACAAGAACCTATTTTTAAAGCATTTATAAATTGAAATTAAATCATATACTGATAATTATTCGGTATTTATTTAAATAGGATTAATATTTCTTTTTATCAGTTTTATACTTGTAATAAGAACCACCCCATGGATGTTTTTTTTGGAAATTGACATTATGGATATTGATCTTGGATGCCTATAAGGCATCTCTTCTACCCCTTTATCATGGGATGTCATTTTTCAATTGGAATATAAATATAATTGATTAATTTATTTAGTATTCTCATTATAAATGGATTTAATGAAGGGTATGTGATGGGACTTTACCCATTACCCATGTATTCCATTGCACATATTTGAATGCATTCCTTGTTTATGTCTTTCCCATGTGAGAAATGTAGAGGTTATTCCATGAGTTGATGAAATTATTTTTAATTGAAATAATTGTTTATCTTCCCACATGATTAATATGACAACTAATCCATGGGATCAATTGATAGGATTTTATTACTTGTTATATTAAAAAAAGGCCATGTGGTTATTTGAATGGCCTTTTAATTTCTAGCCCATGTTAGTCAAATATAGTTCATTCCATGTGAGGGATTCTTAAATCATTTGATTCCTTATGTATGAAAATGATCATGAATGTTGTGTTGACATCATGAAATCAAATGGACTTATTATTAATGGAAAGCCTATTAACATCTTATAACCACATGAGTAAACAAAATGCAATGACATATATGTTTTTCCTTGATTGAGTCACCATTTCAATGCGAGTTATAATGGATGCCATTGGGTTTTACCAAGCCAGGGTTAAATAATTTTCTAGGTGAAGTTGAATTGATTAAATGATTAATAGGTGAGGGTGGTACATGGATTTGTACAAGAATTCCATGGATATAATATTTTTCTTATTAAAATATGTACCTTGGGTGATACATGGATTAACATTCTAATGCAATAGAAAGACTCATTACCAAGAACCTTGATGATGAACTGGGTTATACATGGATTCAAGTAAGGGATACCATGGATAGATTCATTGTGGCATGAATTATTTCTTGACTGATACATGGATTCTGATAATAATTCCATGGATTGAGTGAAATTCCATTTTAATATTATGAAAAGGGAAATACCCGGGCTTTCATTTAGAGATGTCGTGGAGAGACTTTATTGGATGGGAAATTATACCCCAACTACAGTGATACTAGGTTCTTGATATATTCACTTGGGATGGACATATTGGATTTAGGCATATATTATACCTATATTGTTACATGAATTCAAACTTAATAATTTTTATAATGGACTTAGGTTCAGATAAGAATTATAATAGACAATACATTTTATGCCTCTCCAAGACAATGTATGAACTTGCTGTCGGTCTTCGTTTACATTATGTAGATGTCAATCGGAGGCCACTATTTTTCTTATTGGTACATGGGGGATTCTGGGCATCATAAAACTCTGGATACATATATTTTCTATTTAATTAGAATGTTAAATGAATATGAGAAGAATGTAAATGAAAAAAATTTCATGTTGGATGTCTACGTTTGATTACATCCTTGCCTACTCATTCTATTATTGAACATTTCATGCTCTATATATTCACTGCTTTATTGAAACATAAAATGTGTTGATTTATCTTGAGATTTATTATCAAACCATATTTGGGACACTTTTTACCCAAATATATTATATGAATACATGTTTAGATAGGGGAAAGCACCCTAGTACATGTACTTCATTATGCATCTTAGGTGGAGGAGAGCATGGAACAAAACTGAGGATTGTTTTGATACTTAGATTACTTTAGGGATTTTAAATTTTTTAATATTTATTTTACTTATTACATATATTCTTGTTCTCAATATATTATTATAACCATTTGAAATGTGTCAACATATTTTATATTATGTGTCATCTAGCTTTATTTATACAATCAGTCTTCCACTTTTTATTTCTATCGTATAGTATACTACATCAAATAATTAATGGTTATTTATATACATTACACTCTACAAATGAGGGAATATTCTCCAATCATACACACCAAGGATATTTCTTCCACTCAGTAGCCCTTGGCGTTTAGGGGTAGTGCTTGACGCCATGTGGGAAACTGGGTAAAGAGCACCATTTAGTGGCATATGGAACTAGGACATTACATTTGGTTCCACAAATCACTACCTAATGCACTTCCAAACAAACATATATTTCTCCATGAATAATATATTCAGGAAGAAATCATCCAAATGAATCCCTTTGGTGAAAAAAAGAAGTTTCCTAAAAAAGAGGTAACATCCTCTCTCAAGATACATTATTTTATTTTCATTTTCCACCCAACCACTCTCCTTATTTCATGATTATAAAACTAAAACAATTGTAACGAACTTACTTTTGACCATTGTGAGAATCATTAGTTTCTTTATATAGGTATTAATATTTCTTTAATTGTGTTTTCTAATCAATCTGAAGAGGTCATTAGAGCTGATGAGACTCGTTCGGAGTCAGGGTCTCCGAAAAGTGGCAAAGCAGACTTGGTCACACTGTTTTTCAACAACTGTGTGACCCAAGAACATGGTTGTGTGACCTATTGAAAAAGGTTTCAGATCCTTCTTCCCAAATTTTCACAAAATTTGGGGAACTGTGCAGAAATCCCATGTGTACTTCCAGGAAAGGGAAACAGTAGCAAATGTTTTTTGTACAGTTTGGAAAACCGTTCAAAGAAACCATGCGGGCATATTTTTAGGTAAAATGACCATTTTTCCCTTCCTTAATTTAGAATCTAATATTATTTTCCTCATCCCATATACCTACAAAGTAAACACACCTATTTCCCTAGGGATCTCAAAACCCTTCCTCCTTGGATCTATTGCTACTCCTATAACTGATGACTAATCCATGATCCAAGAGAAGCATTTAATATAACATGTTATGACTAAACTATCATACTATTATTTCCTCGTTGAATCTAGTCATCTATTGAACTATTTAGATATAAGAACATTCACCATATTTTTGGGCTATTGTATTAAAATTTACATATAATCCACCATGCTCTAAATATGAGTTCGATATCTAGAATGGAATCATCTACAAGCCTAAGAAAGGAGGTCACATAGTTTTCTATTTTAGTTTTGGTTAGCTGATATTTAATATCATATTTTTAGGGGCTAGACATTTCCAATAACCTTTATTGTGACAATTCCTTCATTTATAAACAAACCTAGTGGCTTAATATTGGTTTATTGGGTTTGGGTTAGGAGTTTAGAGATCGCTCAATCTTTATATAGACTCCCAAGGGGGTTTGCGTCAATATTGGTCATTTTAGGCCAATTTCACAAAATGAGAAATTATGGTTTATAACTCTTGGTTTGAGTTTATATTGAAATGAACCATGAAACATGTGGATTTTAGTGAACCCAAGACACCACATGGGGTTTCTGACCATTTAGTCATGGAATTGTCAATGTGGCCCTATGACTATTTGATATAACATTTTTTAGGGTTTTTTACCCAATAAATGAATGATCCCTATTAGTAAAAAGATATGGTTTGCTTGTATAGATGGTCTAGGGTGATATATCTTAAATATTTAAAATGAAATTTATTCAATGTAATGGTTTCAATGTGATCTATTACCATTACCATGTGTTGTGTTTATTACAAATGAGTTGCATAATTGGTTTTCTATCTTAATTTGAAATGGTGTGTGGTGGTTTTCCTTAAATTTTATAATATTTGAATTCTAGTGTCATTAATATGATAGTGAACTTATGTATGGTTTGGATATTATGAACTCATACCCCATGACAACCTAGGATTTATATTGTTCGCAGGCATGTTTACCCCATGCCAGTGAAAACCTATATATATGTATGGATATGAGGAATGATTACCCCAGACTAGTTATGATATTTGTATGGATTGAAGTAAACCTTACACCAATCTAGTAACTTCTATCAGTGTGAGCCATTATAAATCCCTTCTAGCATTGGTATGTATGTATGGATGAGAGGCATGCATACCTTGTTCCAGTGATAGCATATATATATATATATTGATGAGAGGAACGATTACCTCATTTTAGTTATAATATATATATATATATTTGTTTCTTTATACATACGCGATTACTTGATCATACATTTAGTTATTGACCTGAAGTATGTATACCCACTAGGTTTCATTTAGGAACCTGAGTGGGATGTTGATTATTTTTTCTATATTTAAAACATTTGTTCTGATAGATGCACATTGTTTAATTACGAGCGCCACTCAAATTTCATGAAGAAATAATTGGTGGTGGCCTACATATATTTATCTCACACCCTACTCATGCCGCCTTTGGAACCCAAGAAGACGATTTTCATTCAGGCAAGAATAGAGGAAAGAACCATGTTTCCAGTTATACATTCATACTTTTTAGTTGAAGCATAACAGTAGAGGACCATGTTTAGGATTGCGATTCTATGGAGAACCTATTCCATTTTTTTATATTTTATACTTTGGTATTAGTATTCCTACTTCTTATTTTTTTTTCCAATGATACTCTAGCATTCCTTGCAATCAAATCATTATCAGACATTACTTATGAGGCTTTGGTTATATTATTCTATCCTCTTCAATTTACATGATCTTCATGCATGTTTATTTTTCCTCTATTTTATGTTTTTCTAATAATTTTTTTATTCTAACATTGGGTTATAGTATTCCTTCTAATTTACCTTCAAATATCCACTACTAGTCGGTGACCCCAAGCTTAAGGGGAGACGTTCCATGGTTAATGTGTCCAATTGGGCTCGGGGTGCGGGATACGTGGTAGTAAGAACCAATAAGACACAATAATATCTTGAATATACTGAGATGTTTTATGATATGAGTTTGAACTACACATAAATATACTTCCATCTAATTGTAATTGAACTTATGATTTAGGTGCGTGGTAAACTATCGCCTCTAGAAACGACGATTTTTTGTTCATCCTTTACATAAATACCTGGTGGTAATTATGATGGAAGCTCTTTTTATATATAATAAATTTATTATTTATTATTTCATTAGATTTCTTAGTTTATTTTTTAATGGAAATCCTTATATTTTCAATTTTTGGAAAATGTGTTAATTTTATTTGAGGAAGTGTGGAATACAACATAATAAAAGTGAAATGGTTCATTCACACATTACATTGAATGAGTTAACGATGGTTTTATTAAAAAATTAATATATATATGATATAATAATGTTACTGGAAGAATTATACATATACATATATAAACATTTATTTCATTTATTCTATTTCTTTCAATACGTCAATGAAATTGATATAGTGTTCATGCGTTCGTATGGACTACCATCATCATGAACAATGTATTCTATTTCATAGGCAAATATTATATATATTATTATAGTATAATTGTTCTGAATATACATGATATTTATAATAATTTTTTACATTGTATAAATCATGATATAATTATAAGGTCCAAAGATAAAAAAAATGAAAGCACTTGTGGAAAACCAAGTGAATATTACCCCATGTGAAATCCTAACATACAATTTTTAATAAACAAGAAATATAAAGACCTAATAAAACAATATATTTTTTTAAATATAAGAATATGATTCATTTATATATCTATAATTAACATATAAATATGATACATGATGTTTGAATGTGTACAATGGGAGTCAAGACACAAGGTAATGGAATTTCATCTCAATTTTTATTTCTTTTAGATACATGCTTTATTCACCACCAATTATTATAGAGTGTTTTGTATAATTCTAATATATGAAATATATATTCATATAAATAAATTTAATTGTACTTTTATATCCATTTTATGATCATTCAATCGTGGGGTTTATGTTTCAAAAGATACCAAATCAGTGAAATAATTTTGTATCAATTTCCCTTCATTGAGAAAAATGCCATGAATTGCCCATATATATTTCCATGTGTCTTATACACTTCTATTAAAATTTAATATCATTAATATCATTATTTTAATGATATTATAAGATTCATGTAATTTAAATTTCATTAATGAGGAGTATGGGTCCAATCTATCATGTGGAATGATTTTTTTGAAACAATCTCATCGCTTTTCAAGATTATTTATGGTTATGATTCCTTTGATGAAATATTATGTTCTATATCTCATGAACACTCATGAACATTCATATACTCTAGTAATTAATGGTACATTCATCTATTGGTTCCATTTTTTACTCTTTAATACATATGATAGTCAAGGTTGTGTTTTCAATAAATCAAATGATTACTGTCTCTTTGATAAGAAATTTGTTTTCTATCAATCCTGGTTTTCGAAAATAATTTTCATGATATAAATTTATTACATAAGTATTCCCAAGGAAAATATTTTCATAAAAAAATCATGTTACTTTTATTATTTTTCAATAAAATTATTTTTAAAATTAATATCATTCTAATTTATAAGTTATCAATTTATTTTCAAAGAAATAGTTACAAAAATGTTTTCATGTTTTCATTTTATGTTTTCAAATTATTTAAAGAAAAAAGTTTTCAAAAGGTTTTATGTTTTAAAACATATTTTTAAAAGAATAAACTATCTATTTAGAAAATGTTTTATAAAGGATATTTTAAAATTATTTTCCATCTATGATGTCATCTATTGATGTTATTCATGATATTCGGGGAAATAATCCAATGGTTAAATTAATATTATTTCATGAATGGTTTATGTTTCGAAATAATGATTATTATAAAACCCAATTCTCTTCCAATGTTATTATGATTTCTAAATGTGATTCTTTTCATGGGTTGTACTATAATGAAATCATTAGGAAAACTATCCACCATCCATAGTATATGATGTGGTGAAATTATAATGATACCCATTTAATTATATGGGTTATTATTTGATGTTTACAAACAAAACACATTTTTATGTGTCATGGTAGGATGAATTTTTTATTATATTGTGGAACATGTATGAATGATATTATTATAAAATATGTGTAACTAAATCTACCTCAAATGTGTTGGGTAATGATAAGTTTTTTATGAGATCAATGGTTACAAGACCTGTTGCCCAAGCCTAATTGTAGGCAGGTATATGAGTTGTATCCCATGCCAGAAAATCAGAGGAAACATGGGTTGTATCTGATGATTAAAATTAAAAGGGTACATGTGTTGTATCCCAATATTAAAAATACGTAGTAATATGGGTTGTATCCGGAGCCTAAAAATATGTAGGTACACAGGTCGTATTCCAATCCAGATATGTTATAAAGGTATTCTTAGGAATCCATTACATACTATTATTTATGATTATGTGTATTCCACAAATTTATCATCATATTACTATGATATTATTAGCCTCTTGTTTCCCTTTTTATTTATGTCTTATAAACATGAAATTTTATACAATGATTCATGTTTTTGATCAGATAATATGGTTCATTTTATATTCTAATGTTATGATCACGTTCTCATACCACTATGATCATGTTTATTATTATATTTCTCCTCTATTTACCATTATATAGAATCTGATATCACATGTTTTTATATTTCCTCCCACAATTTATGATTATATGTATTTTGTGTTATGTTTCTATGTAGTGTTCTAAACATGGACAACCTAGTGGAGTATAACATAGCTCACATATGTAACATGATTTATGTTTCCATGTTTCTAAAGTCACTAATGTAATAAGTTATTTGGGTGTTTGTTTGTGTATCATGATATGTTTTTCAAAACAAATTATTTAATGTTTATGTACGTTAAAACAAGTTCGTTGTAGGTGGCATCAGAGGGATTTTTTATCCATCCATTTGAAACAATGATGAGTTCACCTTAGGGATACCCCTATGTATAATTTTAAATATATTCCTAGGGATGACATTAAGGACAAGTCAATGGACGATTTATTGTTTAACAAATTTCCTTGATTATTGGTAAAGTATAAAGTGTGTTGTTTCATGAAATTCTATACCAATATATATATATATTACAAGTGGATGTGAATCCGGAATAGAAGTACCTAGGAGAAACAAATGGATAAGGTGGGTTAAGCCTAACTCGGTATAACCTGGTACATGACAATGGGGCATCTCACACATCTAGATTGACACTGTGAGGGGACAGAATTGTGAAATCCAAAAACATTTTATAAACAATAATTAGGTATTTAAATAGAATAAGACTATGAATATATAGGATAATCAAAAATATTCAATCATTAAAAATTAGGTGTCCTTATTTAGACATACAATATGAGTTTTTTCATTATTATGTGGATTTATTCTGTGATAAGTGTTTCTTACTGTCTTCTCTCTAGTTTTAGTGAATGGAGAGAACTTGAAGAAACATTGTTACATTTAATGTTTCATAAATGAAATTATGGGTATTATTTAAATTTATTTCCAATATTGATATCTTATAACTATAATCGATAAGGTGGTTTCATTATGAGTTATATTTTTGAGGATATAGTGACAAAAAATCACATGTTAAAGAAATGTGATGTTCTTCATATGATTCTAACATTAAACATAAATATCATGACTTTATTGATGTTAATGAACCTTAATACTTGATTAATATGTCATATTCCACAAAATTGATAGATGGAAAAAGAATATGAAGCTTCGATAATCATTTATGAATAATGATGAAAGAATAAATTTTTACATTTTGGAATTCAATGATTATGTTATATGAATCATGAAATATATAAGTATTTTTAGTATACATTTTGATTAATGATTTAACGAGATATATTATATGGTGATTTTATCATAGAATATATTTATTTTTATTAAGGGAAGGTAACCCTTAAAGAGATCATGTTATTGTGAAGATTGTTTTTATCTAGGATAACAAGATTATTGATTTGGATAAAGTAGAATGTATAACACCGAATTTCTTGGATATTACTATTAATTTTTTGAAAATGTAATCTATTTCATTATGTTTGATGTTTAAAACAATTTGGATTTAAGGGAAATATAAATTAACCATTATAATAAGGAAGCATTCATTTTCTCCAAAATTATTTTTGGTAATTAAGTTTATTACCATGTTTTAAGAGAATATATGATGAGTTTATTCACACGTTTGGTTTGTAATAACCATGATATACATTGTGAGATTTGGGGGGGGGGGGGAATGTTACAATGATATAGTGTCATTATATCATAAAATTTGTAATTAATCTTTTGTATGGGTTATAAGGTTACCCTTTTATGGGATGATTAAGTTAATCATTGGACTATGTTTGTGAGATTAATGTATTCTCTCTCGACATGAGGATTTATTTCGATTGGATAACCTTATGTTCCAATTTTTTTTATGATAAAAAAGTGATATGGGATGTATTATCATGGATATAATGAACCATTAGAGATTCATTAATGAAAAATTCACTATCCTTTTTAGATAAAGAGGAGAAATGAAAATTGGTTTATAGATTACCAAAGGGTGATATTTTACTAATGAAATAGAACAAAATCATATAACTATAAATTCTCATGAAAATTATTCCACCTTAGGGAAAGGATACTGAATCCAAAAAAATTAACCAAGTACCATCTTTTCTGATGAATAAAATTGTGCCTTAGATAGCTACATATTTATGGGTTTGGGATGGTTATCTTTCTCCCGACCAATTTCTATATCACTCTCCTCCAGATCTTGATCGTAATAGTTTTCTTCAATTTACATGGTTTCACATTCCACCTATCTAAGACAATTTGTAAGCCTAGTTATGGGTAATGCTAGGTAACCATTTTAGTTCAAAAATTCTTTCTAAAAAATGAGTTTTAGCTTTCATTTCTACTATATAGGGTTTCTATTATAAGAAGATAAAAATATTAAGCATTAGATATTACAGATGAATTTCGAGATTGAAATTCACTTTAAGGGGGTATAATGTTACACCTCGATATTTTGTGAATTTATTTTGAATTAATTTTAGATTTTTGTAATTTTTTTATAATTTCCTAAAAAAAGTTTTTTTTGGCTCTGTTACACATAATATCCTCTTAATATTTTCTAAAACTAAATAATTATATTATCTTTTAGAACACATAATACCGAGTTTTACCTCTTTTTAAAAGAACGCCTAATTTAAAGTAAATTTTCGCAATTTGATGATTTTTTTTTGTAATAATAAATATAATATTTAAATTCAGAATGTTGAAGTTATATTAGAGTAAATTTTTGTTATTTTTCTGAGAAAAAACATTTTTTATGAGTAGTGATAGATAATATATTTTAGTTAAAATGATAATCTTGCATTAAATAATAATTATTGTTAATTTATAATTTATACTAGAATTAAAATTCAAAATAGTTTAATTATACTTATATTAATACAATTTAGATCATTAGAATATTTTCAATGTTAAATTTAATATAATGAAATATTGATCTTTTGAATGTTTTTTCATTTAAAACTAGATTTCTCTCCACATCTGTGGGATTAGCGTTATACATAATTTTAAATCTATTGTGATTTTAGGTTTGAAAAATGAACAAAAATAATTGTAATAAATATTATCTGTTTAACTAGAATGTTCAATAAATTTTTTTAAAAAAATTCTTTATGAAAGTGATTAAAATTATTTACTTATATTAAGGAAAAAATAATCATAAAAAGGTACAAAAACTTAATCATTTGTACTAAAATGACTTGATACATGTGAAAAAGAAATTGTCTCCCAATAATTCGATTGTATCCCCTTTTGGATCTTTTTTTAACCTATTGAAATATTACAAAATGTAGGTGCCCTATATAAAATATTTAGTAAGGAAAATAACAAAAAGGAAATTTTCCTTACCATTAAATTTTATAAACCATTGAGATATGTAAAAAAAATTATATTTTCGGTTATACATGTACTTTATAAACATAAATTTTCAAATTTTAAAATAAACATTTATTATTAATTTTTATACACCATTTATTTTCTAAAAAATCTACCAATATACTGGCGTAGTGATTATTTATGTAATAATTTAATAAATAACAGATACTATAAATATTAATTGTGACATAAATTTATTGAATTATTTTCAATAAATATTTTTTAGATGAATATATCATTTCACTCTTTTTTAAAATTAATATATTTTAATTCCATTATTTTTTTGATAATTTGAAAATTATAATTAAATAAATAATATCAAAATTGGAATTAATGTCATTTTATAATAATCAACATTATATAAGATGGTTTAGAATTAATAAACATAATATATTCTTCTATGTTACTTTTTTGAGTTAAAAATTATTAATTTTTTAATTAATGGAAAAATTTATCATTATAATTATCATATTGACCCATAGTGGTAAAAAAAATTTAGTAGGGTATGGGTTTAAGTAGTGTTTTGGCACATCACCTATGATTTTGTTTTTAAAAATTACTTCAAAAAAACATTAGTTTTTTATTTTGTAAATTTGGTATATCACATATAACAATTCTGATCTATATTTAAAAAAATTATCACGTTAAAATTTTCTTAATTATTAAACCCTTCTTTTTATAAAACTATTGAATTTAATAAAAACCAAAATAATAAAATTGCGAAATCATCTAAGTTAGTGAACAAAATTATTAAAATGAACATATTTTTATGTCATGGAGTTTAATTTTATCTAATACCCCCCTTAAATACATTTTTCTATTTTTGAGGAATATTAAGTGTGTTATTTTTCCAATTAATGAAAACCTAATGGTACTTATAAGGGTGTCACTCCCCTTCCACTATAAAATGGAAAGAACTCTCCCACTTTCAAATAACATTCAAATAAAAAAGGATTAGAAAAACTATTCCAAATACCCCTCCAAGAATCCCACAATTCCTTCTTTATTCCTCTATTCTGAAATAAATCTACCCAAGTAAGACATTTGGGGAAACATAATAGAATTTATCCAAAAAAGAGGTAACATCATCCTAATAACTCCTTTATTTTATGTTCATTTTCTACGCCGCCAATCACATTATTCCATGATTTAAAAAAACACCAATATCCTTAATATAATGATTTCTTTTTATGATAACAGTTCAATCGAAAATTACACATGCATACATTTAGTAGGTAATTGGCATATGCTTTATTCAAACGGTGAACTACAACCCCATGAAATAATGATTGTTTGATCCTCGTTTAACCCCTATCATGGTGTGAATTAAGATGGAAAATAAATTTATATATAATATATAATAATGTTATTATTTATTTATGATAATGAGTTTATTTTACAACAAATATCCAGTATTATTACAAATTTTGTAAATATAATATTTTTCATTGACTAAATGTTGACTACAACCTCGAGAAGTGATGTGATTCCTTCACAATTTATATGAAATGTTATAAGGGTAGGTTTATTAATATGATATGATATATTTATATATATATGATATAATAATTCTACTTTAATAATGGCATATATTAATATATACATATGTATATATATATATATATATATCATTTTCCCTCTTTAATTCTATACAACAATAAATGAAAACAACATTCATATGTACATATAGCCTACTGTCTTCATGAACAATGTCCTTCATTTCATACATCTATAATATATATATATTATTATAATATATATTTACTGAATATAAATTATATTTATATCGAGGTTTAAATCTATAAATCATGAAATAAGTATAAGAACGAAAGATACTACAAATTAATACACATGTGAAAAAAGTGAATTTTACCCAAAGTGAAACCTTAACATTGAATTGTTAATATGCTGGTAATATAAAGATATTATCAATCCTTATATGGGTTTAGATATAAGAAAATGGTTATGTGATATATCCATAATAACAATATATTTTTTATATGGTATGATTGAATGAGTATGATGAGAGTCAAGACACGTGGTATTGGAATTTCATTTCACATTTTATTTCAATGAGATATATGAATTTTTCAACACAAAATCCAAAAGAGTGGTTTTTATGTTTCCCATGGATGATTTATATTATTGTTATAATTACAATTATTGGTATTTATGTAACCATTTATGATATTTATTTTATTTGTATTTTTCTCAAAAGTTACCAAATTGGTAAAGTAATATTGCATATGTTTTCCTTTTTGAGACACATGGAATGTTATACAGCTATATTATTCAATGTTGTGTTTATAATGACTTTGAAATATTATATCATGAATAAAATTATTGTCATGATATTATATTATTCATAAAATTGTATTTTCATAAAAGGGTATTATGGTTCAATGTTACCAAGTGGTAAGAGTTTATTTAAACAATGTCATCATTTTTTATAATACATTACGATTATGAATTAATTAATGCAATATTATGATCCATATCTCATAAAAATTCTATAATTTTCTTATACTATGGTTATTAATGATATATTCACGTATTAGATACTTTTTTCACTCTTTTGTACATTAGATAACTAATAATTTGTTTTAAAGAAATCCTGGCATTTCTATTTCTTATGCCTGAATCTATATTCTTTCAAACCATATTTTCTAAAAAAATTAATATTTATTTATATTATATTATAAATTTTAAATAAAAATGTTTCCAAAATGTTTTTATGATTATTTGATATGTTTTGAAGGAAAAAGTGTTTTCAAAACAACCATTATTTATAAGTTTTCAACTTTTTTTCAAATAAGTGGTTTTAAAAATGTATTCATGCCTTATTTCTATGTTTTGAAATTATATTCAAGAATAAAATTCAATTAAAAGTGTATGATTTGAAAATGTTTTTTCCTAGAATAAATGACATTTTACTCTTGAAATTTTTTTAATAGATATTTAAAAATTACTATCCATTTATGATTACATTTGTTGATGTTATTAATTCCCTTAAAAGAAATGATCAAAAGGTTCCATTTGTATTATTTCTTGAATATTTTATTTTTTTATTGAGTTATTATTATGACACACATTTCAATTCCATCAATTATATGATTTTTAATCCTGATTTTTTAACTTGTTATGCCTTAATGAAATTATTATGAAGCCTTCCTATTTTACATTAGTTATGATGTGATGAAATATAAATTATACATAATTCATTTCATGGGTTAGGATTTTATGGTTATAAAAACCACTACTTTTTATGGGTAATGATATGATGAATGTTGTATTTTCTTTTGGGACATGTGTGAATGAATTTATTATAATATGGGTTGGACCTATATCTCCCTATAATGCATTTGGTATTGTTAGTTTTTATATTAGCTCAATGGTTATTTGGGTTTTAGCAAAAAACAGATAGTCAGATGGTAAACTTGTTGCATCCCAATCCTGAATGTAAGAGGGAGCACAAATTTTATCCCATGAAAAAAATTAAGAGGGTAAAAATGTTTTATCCCAATCCTAACAACAAGATGATAATTGAGATGTAGGTTATTGGAAAAATATGTAGGAACTCATGTCTTATCCCAAACCAATCATGTTATAATGGTCTTGGTACCTATCCTTGACATATGATTTTCGCTGTTTATATGGTTGACAAAGATTTCAAGACTTATTTATATGATATGATTATGCTCTTATTTACCTTATGATTCATGCATTATGAAATTCCATTCATTATTCCATGATTCATGTTTGTGATTTTATTTAATTTAGGGACTGATCATCAAATGTTCAACTCACATTCTCATGCCCCTTTTCTCAGGACTATGCTCAAATATATCCTCTATTTATGTTTGAAGAAAATTTGAGATCACCCCTTTTAATTTTCCATCCCCATATTATGAAGATATTTATTATATTTTATTTTTCTAATATGGGTTATATTTTAGAAAAACCAATAAGGAGATGGTGTATCTCACAATGTACCTAGGATTATGTTTCGATGCTTCTAAAAGAATAAAAAACAGTCTTTGGGCATTAGTTTGTTTATGTTTTTACATATTACACAAAAGTGATGTAATTTATATGTATGTAATGACTGTTTGATTATAATTATCATCATGTCCAAACATCCCATGTGATTAGGGGCCTGTAATAATGTCATTTACATATGTGAAGATACCTCCCCATATATTAATACCCTTTGAGAGAACCATATCATGTTAGCCAATCCATAGTGGGGACCATTTTTCTGTAACAATAATGGGAATGTACCTAACTCTCCATCCACAACATGGATTTTTAAAATCCATCGGCACCAAAAAGGGGAACCAAAATACCACAAAAAATTCACCACATAAACACCAATGAAGGGAGATCACATAATGACAAATATGAATATAGAAGCGAACCAATACTATTATGATAGAGAAAATATCATCCTAATTGGTAGAAAATACAAAAAGTATTTATTAGCCTCAATTACCTCAATGTTACCCATTAAACTTATAGGATAATCGAACCCTCCTACCTCAACACAAAACTCTATGATTCATTTTCCAAAAAAAAATTATAACCGCAGCCCATGGGGAAGTTCTACATCCTAGATAACAATATTGGTGAATAATATTCCCAATTAAACTAACACACAATACATAATCTTTATATTGTGTAATCATTAATAGGGGAATATTATTAATAAAATTATTTTTAATTATTTAATTAACAAGATCCTCTCAAAAAATAAAACTGATATGGAGAGAACATGATTACATCATACACTACATGACTCATAGTTCCCCAATCACTCTATAATATCATCCAACTGTAACAAAAAAGGAAAATATTCAACATAACAGCATAAAATGATATACCTATTGAGACATTTAGCCTGTCTAAGAGTAATTTAATCATGGTACACAAATATTCTTAAATAAATTTTATGTTCATAACTCCAAGAAATATTGGATCCATGTTGGTGTTATCACAAAACACTTGATGCTAATATTACTCTTCAATTACTAAATATTCAACAGACACCACAGATACATGATCCTTCACCTGGAATATTAGAGTGGATATTGACCCTATATAATAATTATATAGGGTATATCACAAGTAAAACACGTTATGGGGTTTACAAATCCATCCAAGGGACAATGAGATAAAGTTTCTACCAGATTTAAAAGACTATTAAAAATGCAATGTTCATTAATGAAATCAACATAAATAAACTAGATCTATTGTTTTGAGAATAAGAACCATAATTAATACTATTCAATTTATAATATATATCCCATGGTCACAAATAGAATATGATAGTGTGTGTGTAGAATCTATCCACCAATGAAACATAAATGGGAACATATACCAATATAAATAAGGCTCTTAGGAACAAAAATACCAATCATTTGATTCCCTATTATGAGCACAAAACATGAATACTGTTAATTGGAAAAAGAAGAATCCACAATGGTTCCATTATAATCATAATATGATAGAGATACTATGACATGAAGAGAGAATTATTCTCAATGATCAAGAACAAATAAAATGCACTATTATCCATCCTTAGAGTATCGACAGTCACCGCACTCTTAGAGGATATCATATTCATGAATAATTTGAGTGTCCAATGTGTAGCTTCCAAATATCCGACATTGAGTATCCTACCCTCAAATATGCTCAATTACATTTTATGGATCTCCCCCCCCCCCTTCTAAATGTAATGAATATTCATAAAAATATATGAAAATATTTTACCCACAACCACTAATATATAAGGATACCAACTATCACATAATACAAAGAATGATATATGGAATAAAACATATCGTCTAAATATAGATTTATGGTGATAAAACACACTTAATACAACAAAAAAATATATATTACATTCACTAGGGGTACATGATGTGTCTTTTCAAGGATTTTTACTAAGAATGAACCTCAACCTAGCCTGGTGTGAATTTACTAAATACACAATTTTTGAGCCACATATATTACTCTACCATTTTCACTTGGTCAATGAGTTTTGTAATACCATATAAATGATTTCTACCACATGAGGTGTCTGGATATGTTAATCATTAAACCTCAAATCGTTTAATCCCTAAATATAATGTACACGACATGATATGTTCTTCAAATAGGATTGGGTAACATTATACAGATAGAACCTTTGATCATGTATATATATAGTCCTATGTGATTAGTGTAAAGACCCAAAATTTCTATGCATTTTTTTAAAAAATATATGGAAATTTTACGAGTCCGTGAAATTTGACAGAGCGTGATTCTGAGGCCTGGGGTGCCCAGAATCAATTTTTTATGTTTTGTTCGGGTACATTCTGTGTAAGATTGAGTGGGTTTTATAACATTTTAACTGATGCTCGGAATTGAAATATGAGGGCACAATTGAACTTGTAGTGCAAGTATTCTCATAAGAAGACATTAACCTCGACGGTAGTTGGTCGAGGGTGAAAGTTAGTTTTTAGGTTTTTCATAGAAATAATAAAATAAAATAAATTCATTTTTATTTTATTTTATCTATTATAACAACCCATGTGGATGTTGGAGGTGGGAACCACCACACCTTAACCTCCCATGAGAGGTTATAGATGTGGGGCCCACCTAAACCTAACCTGTCACGAGAGGTTAATGTGTGGGGACAACCCGGGACTAACCCCCCCCCCCCCCCACCAATTTAATTGAAGAAAACCTCTCAAATCCCTCATAAATGAGGGAGAGTCTCTTCTCATCCCTTAAAATAATGGTGTCAACCCTCAACCATTAATTAATTGATCCATCTCATTTAATTAAATTCTACAATTTGAATTTTAACCCCATCAAACTAAATAATAATTAAACGATTATTTGGAGGGGCAATCTATTCATTTTTTGGAAAATGGTTGGCAAAGGAGGATTAAAGATCATGGGAGGAAACTCTCCAAAAATGAATGCTTCCACCAATGAAGAACGCTCCACCGACGAAGAACGTCGACCCCAAATGCGACTTCCTTTCTTGGAGCTTCCTTCGACGTAGGACGTGTTCTTCTACAATGAATCGATATCCACCTTCTTGCGTCGACATCAACCATATTTGAACAAGGTAGGGGTTTAATTTTATTTACGTATGTTTTATTCAAATGTTCGTACTTTATTTCAAAACAAAGAACAAGGATGTTTTTATTTTGTGGGAAGGTTGTTGTGCTTCCTTCTTGTGAGCCAATTTCTATCACCCACAACACAGAGGGCGTAGAACCAACCAACTTGGTATGACCCCTCCACCAATCTCCTTTGTGTTTTTCCTCTAAAAGAAGGAAAGTGATGTAAAATGTGATGAATGCTGCCCATGAAACTGCCGCGCCACCCGCGGTTTCCATGACCCACACTGCCCCAGCGTCGCTCCACCACCCCGGTCCGAACTACACTATCCTCCTGCTTCTGTGCCGGCCCAAGTAGTTTTGAACCCTAGTCGTGCTTCCTCACTAGTTGTGCCACCCTTGTCATATGTGCCGCCTATCCAGTAGTGTCGTCGTGCTGGTCGCGCCGCCCTTACCAGCTACACCGCCTTGCCTACCGCACCGCCCTTGTCGGCAGCACCCAATGTGGTTCCCCAGCTGAGCCAGCCCATATGCGCCCCTCACGGCTCCCTCAGCCATGCTGGCCCCCGCGCGACCCTCGCAGGGCTCTGGTATGATTTGTGCCCTTGCGGCACCCTCCGGGCGAAACATCACATGCGCTGACCAACTTCCGGTTCAAGCAGTCGCGACTGGTTCATGCCCCAGTGACCGGTCCATGCCCTCATGGCCCTCCGTGAGCGATTGTGGCCAGCTGGGCTTGGCCCTATGGGCCGGGGCGAACCTAACTGTCTTGTCGGCCTTGACTGGGTCGGGCTTGTCCAGTTCGACCAGGTCTGACTAGATAGGGGCCCACTAAGACCCCTTTTCTTTTTTTTCCCATATCATTGGCACATGACGTCCATTTGACGAAATGTCAGAGTCACTGGTAATCTTGGAGCATGAAGGTCCCTTTTAGTATACCCCAATAGAGATTGGGGTATAGTTTTGATACGGTCATGTTGGATTGTGCACGAATCCTACTCGGTTACCGGAACTAAATGCCTAATAACTCACAGAAAGGGCGTCTAATTGATGTTGTGTCAGTAGCGTTGAGACCCCTATGAAGTGGAAGACCATTGTGATAATTATTTTTGGGACTTAGTGGTAGTCAAAGAATAAAAAAATAGCTTTTGTAGTGGATATTCCGGAGATGAACGGGAATTCATGTGGGAACCTTGTAGCTGGATCAGACTTGTAGACTGCAGACTAATTGACTCGGAGTGACTTGACTAGCCCAGTGGGAGCACTTGGTTGTGGAGTCAGACCCACATTGGAGGAGCGCCTGGTTGTGGTGGTAGGCTTGTGGTACTAGAAAAGATGAGTACCTATGTAGGCTATGATGGGGAGTTCCTGGTTGGGGTGGCTTTCCCACGGTGGGGAGAATCTCTGTGTGATGCTGCAGACCCACAATACTCGACAGGAGGAGTACCTCAGTAGTCCTTGGTTATTTGGAAGTGCCTCTGTGTGGTGCGGTTGGCCCAACTGTACTCAATAGAGGAGGAGTTCTCCATCATCCGATGGTATGGAATGTTTTTACACATGAATAAATCCTAGATTGATATTATTCATTAATTTGTGTTTTCATAATGATTGAGATGGATAACAGTATAACATATGTATATATATGAGAATATACCTATGTAAGGTCTATATGATTCATACATTTTGGTTTATCCTTGTTTTATTTTTGGAGACCTTGAGGGTCTCAGAGTATATTATGAGTATCGTTGTACTCACCCCTGTACAGGCTGTGCCCACACCATGTTGTGATGGATGTAGATGATGAACATCGCTGACAGAGGCTAAGAGTACTAACATTAGACAGTACCTAGGGGTCGACCTTATGACTAGTCGGTACATGGAGGATACTGACAAATGAGGAGTGCTGGGGTGGCTATCTGTACATACCCTTCAGGTAGGAATCACAGAGGATGACCTAGTAGCTGATTTTCTTTATTTTTCTTTAGTTGTATTGTTTTCAGGTGTACTTGTCACTTAACTATTGGGATTGTATTCTGACCCCTTTTCCCTTCACCACTCTTCTGTTATAATGTTTACTTAGTGTTTTGTATCCATATTCATGCTCTTTTGTGTGCATTTACAGGATATAAAGGCAATGCCTTCCCAGTGTTATAGAATTAAACCTTTGGTGATAGTCGCCAGCCACTGGGCTATGAATGAAAAACTTTGGGTAGTCATGGAATGGACCCTAGGGGACGGGTCGTGACCAATTGGTATAAAAGGGTAATGTTGTATCGAAAAAATTAATACTCTGATCTTTATTTTATATAAATCAATAATGTTAAGTGTAGTTAGTATGGTTTTCATTTCAGGGAGTCCAGTGTTGGTGCGATGGCCGACCTATCCATACACCAGGACACGGACTTCTAATTTATGAATCAGTGCATGGAAACACTGATTGCATTTGTGTTTTCAAAAGTTTTCTCTATGTAATATGAACCGGTTCATCTCACAAGGTATAATCTCTTGACTGTGTCACATCTGTTTCTTTAATGATGCCTCCACGAAGGCATCTGGCTAGTGTTCCGAGAGTCGTACACACTAACAGCCCACCGAGAGACGAGGCCTCAGTGTAGGGCATTTTTTCAGCAGAGGCACCAGTGGTACCTTTCCCCATTGGGCCACCAATTCCAGTAGCCCCAGTAGAAGATGGTTCACACCTCGAGAGCATTATTCATGAGTTCCAATGCCAGAGGCCACCTAAGTTCAGGGGAGAGATGAACCCACAAGTAGTCGAGGATTGGATGGAGGTTGTGCTGGGAGTCTTCCAACTAGCAGGGACACCAGCAGACCTCACTATGATTCATGCTACCAGAATTCTATAGGAAGCAGTGGGTAGATAGTGGAAATTGATGATCAAGGTCCATGATGAGGTGATGCTTCTTTGGGAAGATTTCAAGAGTCTTTTTCAGGAAGATATTGTTCCATCTACTCTTCGTACAATTCTCATCTAAAAGTTACTTCATCTACAAAAAGGTAGCATGCCTGTCTCTCAATACTTTGCGAGGATCACATAACTCTCATGAAACTCCATGGATATGGTTCAAGACCAATTCTTCAAGGCCTGGACCATCGAGCAGGGACTCATCTAGGAGATTAGGGATTCAGTGATCTCACTCAGCATCCCAATGTAGGTGGGGGTGTAAGAGAGAGCCCTTCTGGTGGAGAGTTTCTTGTTGATCTATATCCATTAGTGAGATCCTCCACCAGTTGACATGAATTGGAGTCTTATATAGATTGTAATAGATAGATGTCGCAAAGGTCCATAAAGAATAGACCCACAAGTGGATGACTGCATGACTCAGGAATAGTCGTGTGGGGCAGCTGAAGTGGAAACAGACATACCAGGAGTGGGCATTGTTAGTCATGCAATGGGTAGGGTCACATAGCTCGTGACTGTTTGACCTATAGTATGGATGATCAGTAGACAGTCGAAGGAACTCCCATGTAATGAAAAAAATTCGATCGAGGGTGGTCCGTAAGGAGCAGGCAGACGTGGCAGAGGAGCTGGTCGTGCAGTTGGCGATGGAAGACGATTCCAGGTGTTACAACAACCACCACTAGGAGGTCCCCCTGACAGTAGGGAGCAGGTAGACAGGGGTGAGCTCAGCTCCAAGGAGCTGAGGAATATGATCATGGTGCTCCAGAGATGATTCGAGGTACGATCTATGTCTACTCCACCATAGGATCAGTGCTTATAGACATTGGTTCAAGTCAATATTTCATTGCCCCTGCACTCGTTCGGAGCTCGGAGATTCTGACGGATCCGTTGGCTGTGTAACGGCCCAATGCTTTTCAATGAAAAATTCCCTTCTTATATTTATGTCATAAGAACACAAGATAATGAACTACTAAGTGATAAGTGACCTTTAAACATAATTTTGTCACCCATGTGTTTGGAATTTTGAAAATCCAACATACACAGTTGTGTTTAAGATGGTTTTTGGAGTCTAATAAAACAAAAATAATTTTTGGTGAATAGTAATCTACCCTTATAAATATTAACATGACCCTTATGAATAGTAAATAAGAGGAACATTACCTATTAATAATAAAATAAAATTTAGACATCTTAGAAAGTGACAATTTGACCCTAGTAAATGTTTTTGGTATTTTATAAGTCATAAATAATTAATTATAATTAATTTATTAATTTAAAAGAATATTTCTTTTCCTGTAATGTATTCATAAATTAATGAATCAATTTCTAATAGTTTTTAGATAATTTTATAAGACCCTACATAATTTTTGAAAGAACTATAAATTCAGTTTTATTCTTAAAAACTGTTTTTTTAAGTGAATTATGATTTTTATTAATTAATAAATTAATAATATTTAGGAAAATATTTTTGAAAAATATACTTCATTTTTGGGTTCTACAAGTTGAAAAATGGATGGGGTAAATTTTTGAGAATTTTCTGAGATACTTGAATTTTTGATGAATAGTGGAATCTGATAATTCACAATCAATGCTAAATAATGTATTAATTGAGTCACCGATGATGTTCTGCTGATGCAATCCCACTTGGTTCGGGATTACACTATAAAATTACTATTCTTGGTCTTTCAAGACTCACTATTCCTTGTCTTTGGTGAAATTAATAAACTAATCAATTTTATTTTAAGGAAACCCCTCACCCCTCCACTATAAAAGCCACCCTTCACTCCATCTTTTCCTTACACCTATCAAGCTCCAAGAATTCTCTAAAATCTGCCGAAACACCATCCCTAGAACCTCCCCAACATCAAAAATCAGCTGGTATCATCAAAAGACCACGTTTACGCCCTTAAGGAGGTTTTGAAAAGGAAGATTCTAGAGGAAATTTCTCTCTCTCTTCTCCTTTAATTTCGTTTCAAGTTCAAGTTCCTTTCTTGATCTCTCCCAACCAATACTTATCCAAATTGTTTTGTAACTCCATTATTATACATATAATTTAATCTTATGATTCTAATGGTATATTATATCACCCCATACCCTTTCCCTCTTCCTTTTATTTTATTATAGAGAACGTTGTTCATGTGGTGATAATTTATCACCTTCAAAAACAACATGCTCTCTTCTTCCATTTCTACCTTCAATATTGTCATTAAACCATTTTTATGGTTGAAACAGAATATTTTATATGTATTATGATCTATTTTATGTTCTGTAAATAACCTATGGCCATGTTACTAAGTGAAAAGTTAAAACGAGTTCGTTGTGATCCAAAAACCGCTCAAATTAACCCAAATAATCATCATTTTATTCTTTTCTAATGATTCATCCACATGAATCTAATATAACTCATTATAAAATCATTCAAGCTTATTTTAATAACATTAATAACAAGTAATATTAGTTCTGGATGTTTACCCATGATCTACCCAAGCATCAATTTAAGAATACAAGTGGACCGTTCAAGAAAACCATGAAAACAAACATCCCCGATCAATGTTTTTAACCTCTATAAGTCATCAAAATGAACATATATTGAAATAATGAAACTAGAATGAACCCTATTAATGTATAAAAGGTTCTTTAATTTCTAATTAATGAACATAATGTCATTATACACGACATTAAATATAAGGAGGCATTCGAGTACAAGGTAAGGGGAAATCTCGAACCCAATTTTTCTTCCTTCGGGGTCTCCCTCTTTCACTCCATTTTTGATATGGTTACTCCTAAAAGATCATTTCTTCATAATTTACATTAATTTTCTTGGATATACATGTTTCTCACTGGTTTTTATTTCCATCAAAATGTTTTCCAAAAGAACTCTTCTTTCAGGATCTCACCTTTTACCTCTCATTCAAGGTTGATGGTTCTTATATCAAGTCTATTGTTCCCTATTTATTTTGGGAACCCAAAGCTTATGAATGTGTTATTATGAGATGAAAACCATTCCATTACATTGGTTATTTATGTACATGTTTGATATGTGTTCTATGTTTCAAGCATGATAATGATAATGTTATGATGTGACAGGTGCGCCCGAAATTATATAGCGCAATATGAATGTTTAAATGTGACAGGTGCGCCCGGAATTATATAGATCTCTAATACATTGGGTAAAGTGATGAATCTCATGAGTAAATGTGAAATTATGTGTGAAAAATATTTTATCTTTGTTCACAAGTATGGGTGGTAGTTAACCACTAAGACATGATGTTTCATTTTTATGCATTGCCACATTTCAAGTTTATTGTTTATGCTCCTCTCATGTTCATGATATTTTACCTATGCCATTATTATGTTCACCCCATGCTATATTGTTCTTATATATCCTCTTACTGGGCTTCTATCTAACCCCTTTTCATTTATATCCTTAGGTGGATACATGTACTAAGGATCGGACAAGTTCTACTAAGAAGATAGTGAAGAAGAAATTAAATAAATGTTTATGGTTGACGTTGTATTTGTTATGTATGGTCCTAGTTTTCCCAAGACACTAAACCTCTGGATCCTCCATGTGTAATAATATGGTTTTGTTTATATTTAAAATGATTTAACAATAATGTAAGAAAAGTTCGGGTCACTATAGTTGGTATCAGAGGAAAGGTTATGTTAATTTGGGAATTAGGATTAGTAAACCCTGGAGAAAACCTCTAGCATAAGAATAAGTACAAACACATACACAAGAATATTTACCTAGGGATCCCATATGTTATGTTTTTGGTATAATTGTTTAAATTAATAAGTTATTCATGAAGTGTTTACTTATGTTTTGTTCTAACCTTTTCTATTTTAGAAAATGGTGGGAACCAGGAGAAATCAGGCCAATAACTCTTGTGAGGGCCAATGCAACGATTGCCCGAACAACATCCCCAATGATTTGGGGGGTGGAGTTCAAAACATCATGTCGATGCTTACCCAATTATCTCAGGTTATGAATAATAACCATAATAATGGGGAATGTCCTTCTTCACCAAAGAGAGAGCAACTAGAAATCGAATGTTTTATGTGTCAACATCCACCGACATTTTGTGGATCTTCTGATCCACTAGTTGCAGAACAGTGGGTCAACTCCATGGAGAAGATATTTTCTGTTCATCATTGTTCCGAGACAGAGAAGGTGACTCTGGACGTTTATCATCTAGATGGAGAATCTAATAAATGGTGGGATTTGATTAAGAACACCAAGATAAGGGGGGATATTGAAGAGATGGAATGGGAAGACATTAAGATAATGTTTCCTAATAAGTACTTCCCAAGAACTCTTCGCATGAAGATGGAGAGAGAATTCATAGAGCTCAATCAAAAAGAAGGAGATTCTGTCACAATCTATGAAGCAAATTTCACAAGGCTCTCAAGGTATGCTTTGGGTTTTTTTATCAACAATTATAGTAAAATTGATAGCTTCTATAGTGGATTAAAAGCACATCTTCGAAAGGCTCTTGAAATTTGAGATTTTGGGAGTTATGAAGAAGTTGTTCAGTGTGGTATCAATGTGGAGATGGAGTTTGGATCATGGTACCATGGCTATGGTGATAAGAAAAGAAATAGGGAGTTTCATGTCGGTGGATCTAATGACAAAGGTGGGAAGAAAACACAAGAACCCACATGCCAAAAATGTGGGAAGTTGAACCATGGGGACTACCTCAAAGGGTCGGGGAAATGCTTCAAGTGTGGAAAAGAAGGACACCTTGCTCACAAGTGTCTAAAATACATGAAAAGGTAGGATAATGTAGCCGATGAAAGGAGAGAACCACCCGTGGTTCAATGCGACAACTGTAGGGAGCTACGTCACTATTCAAACCAGTGCACTAAACCTCGAGCTCTCGAGTGTAATAAGCGCCAACAACCACCAAAGCCAATGGAACAAGGGATGGATTATGCCATCACTACTGCAGAGTTGGAACATGATAATGAAGTCATACAAGGCACACTTCATATTCACTCAAGAATGGAAAAAGTCTTGTTTGATTCTGGTTCTACACATTCCTTTATATCATTCATGTTTGCTAGAACTATAGAATCGAAGCCCTGAAACCTTGAATAAGAGATATCTTTAAAAACACCATGTGGGGCAATCATTGCAACCCAAGTGTTTGACTCTTCTCCTTTTGACGTATGTGGGAATATTCTTCTGTAAAACCTCGCAATACTTCCCTTGGTGGAATTCTACGCTATAATGGGAATGTATTGTCTCTTTATATATAGAGCACATATCAACTGTCGGGAAAAGGAAATATATTTTCATATTCCGAACCATCCCATGCTCCTCTACAAATGCAAGAAGATCATGAATCTTCTTTGAGAAATCATTCAATGGTTTGGGTGTTGATTCCCTATGATGAAGCATACCTTGACCAAATGGTTGAGTCAAAGGAAAGTTACAACATTGAGGAAATGTCCATCGTAAGGGAATACGACGATGTATTTCCCGAAGAGTTACCCAGAATTCCCCCGGATCGTGACGTAGAGTTCTCAATTTAACTCATACCCGAAGCTACTTTTATCTCGAAGTGCCCCTATAGGATGGCTCCTATCGAACTGGAGGATTTAAAGAAGCAGCTGCAAGATCATTTGGACAAAGGGTTCATAGGCCCTAGTGCATCACCTTTGGGTGTTCCAGTGCTCTTTGTGAAGAAGAAGGATGGTACCATGCGGTTGTGTATTGATTACCAGGAACTCAACAAGATCACCATAAATAAAATGTATCCTCTCTCAAGGATTGATGACTTGTTCGATCAGTTAAGAGGAGCTCAATTCTTCTCAAAGGTGGATCTTCATTCTGGATATCATCATGTAAAGGTGAATAAGGAAGATATTCAGAAGACTGCCTTCCCTACAAGGTATGGGCACTATGAGTTTTTGGTGATGCCCTTAGGACTTTCTAATTCCCCTGAAATCTTCATGTATTTGATGAATAGGTCCTTTAGACATTACCTCGACAAAATTTTGGTAGTGTTTATTGATGATATTCACATATATTCCAAGAGAAAGAAGGAACATGAAGAACATCTAAGACTTGTGTTGGTGACATTGAGAAAGGAGAAGTTGTATGCCAAGTTCAGCATTTGTGACTTTTGGATGCATCAAGTCACGTTCTTGGGACATGTGATCACAAGAAAGGGAATTTCTGTGGACCCTTCAAAGACAAAGGCGATTGAGGAATGGCCCAGGCCCTCTAGTTTCACAGAAATCCATTGTTTTGTTGGATTAGCTGGGTACTATCAACGTTTTGTGAGAAACTTCTCATGATTTTCAAGCCCGATAACTATGTTAACATGGAAAGGGGTAAAGTATGTATGGACAGAAGAATGTGAGGAATACTTCGAGGAGCTAAAGAGAAGTCTGATCACTGCACATGTACTCACACTACTGAAAAGTGGAGAAAGTTTTGTGATATACAGAGATGCTTCAAATAAATTCATGGGTAGTGTACTCATGAAAAATGATAATGCGATAGCCTACACCTCACGAAAATTGATGATCCATGAGCAGAACTACCCGACGCCTGATCTAGAGCTGCCAGCCATGAGTTTTGCCTTGAAAATCTGGTGGCACTACCTTTATGGCGAGAAGTGTGACATATACACCAACCACAAGAGCCTAATGTATATATTAACACAAAAGGAGCTCAACATTCGTCAAAGGATATGGTTAGATCTAATCAAGGATTACGATTTCTTTATTAACTATCATCCTGAGAAGGCGAACAGGGTAGCTGATGCTCTAATCCGGAAAGAACCTGCTACTCTATCAATGTTGAGGATTGAGAAAGTCTATATCTTCTTGGATATGAAAAGGATGGATTTGGGAATCGTAATTGGGAATCGTAAGGGTAGGGGATACATACTACATTGCCCAAATTATTGAGCAACCATCCATCCAATAGAAGATTAAGGAAGCACAAAGAGATGATGAGGTGATAAAAAAGAGGGTGAATGCAGTAATGGAAGGGAAGCTGCAAGAGTTCCATATCGATGATGATGGTGTGATTCGGTTTGGAATGTGGATTTGTGTGCCTTCATCACCCGGGTTAAAGAATGAGATATTGGATAATGCACATAGATCAACTTTCTCTATCCATCCTGGGAGTACCAAGATGTACCGTGATATCCGATAACACTTCTAGTGGGATAACATGAAGAAAGAGATTGCAGAATATATATCAAGGTGCTTGGTATGTCAGCAAGTTAATTATGAGCGGAAAAAGTCCAAAGGTATGATGCATCCATTGCCTATACCCATTTGGAAATGGGAAAATGTTTCTATGGACTTTGTCATGGGTCTCCCGAAGACGTCAAAGGGGAATAATGTGATATGGGTTGTGGTTGACCGAGTCACCAAGACTGTCCATTTTATCGCAATTTAGGAAACCTATCGCTTGAAAAACTTGGAAGGATATATGTGAAGTTAGAAGTGAGGTTTCACGATGTTCCACTCTCGATTGTCTCTGATAGTGATCCATGGTTCACATCTAAATTCTAGAGGAGCCTTCAACATGCTTTTGTGTACTGAATTAAATTTCAGCATGGCCTATCACCCCCAAACTGATAGCCAGTCTGAAAGGACTATTCAGACAGTTGAAGATATGCTAAGAGCCTGCTCTCTTGAATTCAAATGTGGTTTGGATCAGAATCTTCCATTGGTTGAGTTCTCATACAACAATAGCATCCAATCGAGTATTCAGATGGCTTTGTATGAAGCTCTTTATGGGAAGCGATGTAGAACTCCAACCAGTTGGGATGAAGTTGGAGAACGAAAACTACTTGGTCCCGATCTTGTTCAAGGGATGACAGAGATAGTTCAAGTCATCCAGAAACACATCAAAGCTGGTGAATGTTGGAAAAAGAGCTATGCTGACAACCGTCGAAGGGACTAGGAGTTTGATGTTGGAGATAAAGTCTTCCTTCAAATATCTCCATGGAAGAGAGTCATGAGATTCGGGAAGAAAGGGAAGCTAATCCCAAGGTACATTGGCCCCTTTGAGATCCTTGATAGCATAGGAGTCGTAGCCTATCTTCTGACACTTCCACTGAATATGGCTCAAGTTCATGTTATGTTTCATGTATCACTACTGAGGAAGTACATACCCGACCCCTCACATGTACTAAACTCAGAGGTGGTGAAGTTGGAAGATGATCGCTCCTATGAGGAGCAACCGGTAAAATTTTTGGACCGAAGTGATAAGGTTCTATGCAACAAGACAACCTGCCTTGTTAAAGTCTTGTGGAGGAACCATAAGTTTGAGGAAGCAACTTGTAAACCAGAAGAGGAAATGAAGGAGAAGTACCCTCACCTGTTTGTGTAAAGTGAAATTTCGGGGGAGAAATTTCTTAAGGGGGGAAGAATGTAACGACCCAAAGTTTTTTAATGGAAAATTCCCTTCTTATATTTATGTCATAAGAACACAAGATAATGAACTACTAAGTGATAAGTGACCTTTAAACATAATTTTCTCACCCCTATGTTTGGAATTTTGAAAATCCAACATACACGGTTGTGTTCAAGATGGTTTTTGGAGTCTAATGAAACAAAAATAATTTTTGGTGAATAGTAACCTACAATTATGAATAGTAACATGACCCTTATTAATAGTAAATAAGTGGAACATTACCTATGAAAAATAAATTAAAATTTAGACATCTTAGAAAGTGACAATTTGACTTTAGTAAACGTTTTCGGTATTTTATAAGTCATAAATAATTAATTATAATTAATTAATTAAATTAAAAGAATATTTATTTTCACATAATGTATTAATAAATTAACGAATCAATGTCTAATAGTTTTTACATAATTTTATATGACCCTACGTAATTTTTGAAAGAACTATAAATTCAGTTTAAATCTTAAAAACTGTTTTTTAAGTAAATTATGATTTTTTAATTATTAAATTAATAATATTTAGAAACTTATTTTTGAAAAATGGACTTCATTTTTGTATTCTACACGTAGAAAAATGTTTGGGGTAAATTTTTGAGATTTTTCTGAGATACGTGAATTTTTGATGAATAGTGGAATCTGATGATTCACAATAAATGTTAAATAATGTATTAATTGAGTCACCGATGATGTTTTTCTGATGTAAGCCCACTTAGTTTGGGATTACATTATAAAATTACTATTATTTGTCGTTCAAGACTCACTATTCCTTGTCTTGGGGGAAATTAATAAACTAATCAATTTTATATTAAGGAAACCCCTCTCCCCTCGACAATAAAAGCCACCATTCACTCCCTCTTTTCCTCCCACCTCTCAAGCTCCAATCCTTCTCTAAAATATTCCAAAACATCATCCCTAGAACATCCCCCACGTCCAAAAGATGCTGGTCTCATCAAAAGACCAAGCTTAGGCCCTTAATGATGTTCTCAAGAGGAAGATTCTAGAGGAAATTTCTCCTTCTCTTCTTCTTTAATTTCCTTTCAAGTTCAAGTTCCTTTCTTGATCTCTCCCCACCTATACTTATCCAAATTGCCTTGTAATTCAAGTATTATACATATAATGTAATCTTATTATTCTAATGGTGTATTATATCACCCCAAATCCTTTCCCTCTTCCTTTTATTTTATTAAAGAGAACATTGTTCATGTGGTGATAATTTATCACTTCAAAAACAACATGCTCTCTTCTTCCATTTCTACCTTCAATATGGACATGAAACCATTTTTATGGTTGAACCAGAATATTTTATATGTATTATGTTCTATTTTAAGTTCTGTAAATAACCTATGGCCATATTACTAAGTGAAAAGTTAAAACGAGTTCGTCGTGATCCAAAAACCGCACAAATTAACCCAAATAATCTTCATTTAATTCTTATCTAATGATTCATCCACATGGATATAATATAACTCATTATAAAATAATTCAAGCTTCTTTAATATCATTAATAACATGTAATATCTATTCTGTATGTTTACCCATTATCTTCCCAAACATCAATTTACGAAGACAAGTGGACCGTTCAAGAAAACCATGAAAACGAACATCTTCGATCAATGTTTTTAAACTCTCTAAGTCATCCAAAGGAACATAATATGAAATAATGAAACCAGATTGATCAGTATTAATGTATACAAGGTTATTTAATTTCTAATTAATTAATACAATGTCATTATACATGACATTAAAGAGAAGGAGGTATTCGAGTACAAGGTAAGGGGAAATCTAGGACCCAATTTTTCTTCCTTCGGGTTCTCCCTCATTCACTCCATTTTTTATATGGTTACTCCTCAAGGATAATTTTTTCATAATTTACTATAATTTTCTTGGATATAAATGTTTTTCACTGGTATTTATGTCCATCAAAATGTTTTCCAAAAGAACTCTTCTTTCAAGATCTCACCCTTTACCTCTCATTCAAGGTTGATGGTTCTTGTATCAAGTATGTTGTTCCCACATTCTTTTGGGAACCCAATGCTTATGAATGTGTTATTATGAGATGAAACCCATTCCATTCCATGGGTTATTTGTGTACATTTTTTATATGTGTTCTATGTGGAAAGCATGATAATGATAATGTTATGATGTGACGGGTGCGCCCGTAATTATATAGCCCTCCACTACATTGGGTAAAGTGATGAATCTCATGAGTAAATGTGAAATGATGTGTGAACAAGATGCTATCTTTTTTCACAAGTATGTGTGGTATATAACCACTAAGACATGATGTTTCATTTTTATGCATTCCCACATTTCAATTTTATTGTTTATGCTCCTCTCATGTTCATGATCTTTTTCCTACGTCATGATTATGCTCACCCCATGCTATATTGTTCTTATCTATCATCTTACTGAGCTTCTAGATCACCCCTTTTGATGTATATCCTTAGGTGGATACTTGTACTAAGGAGAGGACAAGTGCCACTAAGAAGCTAGTGAAGAAGAAATTAAATAGATGTTTATGGATGATGTTGTATTTGTTATGTATGGTCCTAGTTTTCCCAAGACACTAAACCTCTGGATCCTCCATGTGCAATAATATTGTGTTGTTTATCTTTAAAAATATGTAATAGTAATGTTAGAAAAGGTCGGGTCGCTATAGTCTGGATACTGATGGCTAGAGACTCCTATGTAGGATGGGAGATTGAGGTTTTGTGTTAACAACCAGTGCCTGAACCAGGTGACCCTGAATAACATGTACCCACTACCAAGTATTGATTTCCAATTTGATTAGTTTAAGGGAGAACAATGGTTCTCAAAGATAGACCTCAGATCAGACTATAAATGACTTAGAGTTCGAGATGAGGATGTACAGAGAACGACTTCCAGATGTCAGTATGGCCACTATGAGTTATTGGTTATGTCTTTCGGTGTAACCAATGCTCTTGCAGTGTTCATGAGACTCATGAACATGATATTTCATCGATACCTCTATCTAATTGTTGTAGTATTCATCAATGAAATTCTAATCTACTCGATACTGAGGTGGAGCATCGGGTACCAGCAGGCTTGGTTCATCCTTTAGAGGTTCCACAGTGAAAGTGGGATGGGATATCCATAGACGTTGTGACAAGACATCCATGTAAATCCAGGGGACATGACTTGATTTGGGTGATCATCGACTGACTCACCATATTGGCCCACTTCCTACCGATCAGAGATCAGAGTTCAGTATAGATCTTGGGATACCTCAATGTGCAGGAGATTTTGCGGCTACATATAGTACCTTCCACTATTGTCTATGATCGTGATGCATGTTTTACATCCTATCTATGGAAGGGGTTGTAAGAGGAATTCAGGACGCAACTTCATTTGAGCACCGATTTATATCCCCAGATGAATGGCTAGACAGAGTGGGCCATTCCGACCCTTAAGGACATGCTTCATGATGGTGTCCTCGACTTCGCTCACAGCTTGGAGGACAACTTTCATTTAGTGGAGTTTGCGTAAAACTATATCTATCAATGCACCAATGGGATGGAATCTTTTGGGGTGTTATATGGGCGACCCTGTAGATCACCCTTGAGCTAGACTGGACCAGGGGAGTCAACACTAGTGGGAACAGAGATAGTACATGCTATAACAGAAAAGGTGTAGATCATCCAAGAGTTGATAAATACTTCATAGAGAAGAGGGAAGATGTATGTTGACAAGACACAGAGACCTATAGAGTTCAAGGATGGCGACCATGACTTTATACTGGTCTCACCCCGAACCAACATTTTGGAGTTCAAGGATGGTGACCACGTCTTTCTATGGGTCTCAACCCAATGAGGTATATAGATATTTGGATGAGGCAGAAGTTATATACGAGATTCATCAGACCATTCCAGGTCCCTAGAAAAGCTGGTGAGGTGGCCAACCTCTTATCTCGTGCACCTCAATTGCACTGGGTGCATGATGTCTTCCACGTATCCCAGCTGAGGAGATACGTGCACAAACATTCTCACATCATCGACCATGGAGAGATCGACATTGACGATGGGGAGACTTTTATAGAGGTTCTAGTGGAGATTGAAGATTGACATCATCCGGTCCTTCATGGATGATCGATACCTCTGGTGCGCATTCGTTGGCAGCATGGGAACCTCCAGGAGAGCACATTAGAGTGTGAGGCTCAGATGCATGCTTAGTACCCGCACTTGATTACCATGTTGAGTTGTGGAATACAGGGACTTAGAGCCCTGAGGTGGGGAGAATTTAATGACCAAGAATTTCCACAAATTGTTTAAAAAAAATGGAATTTTAGGAGTCCATGAAATTTCACGACGCTTGATTCTATGGCCTGGTGTGCCTGGAATAATTTTTTGATGTTCATTTCGGGTACGTTCAGTGATTGTTCATGCAGGTTTTTATAACTTTTTAACTTGTTCTCGGAATTGAAATTTGAGGCCACTGTTGAACTCGCAGTTCTAGTATTCATTTAAGAAGACATTCACCTAGATGGTAGTCGGTCAAGGAAGGAAGTTATTTTTTGGGTATTTCATGGAAATAATAAAATAAAATAAAATAATTTTATGTTTTATTTTACCTATTATAACCACCCATGTGGAAGTTATATGTGGGTACAACCACACCTAAACCTCCCAAGAGAGGTTATGGGGGTGGGTCCCACCCAAACCTATCATCCAACGAGAGGTTACAGTGTGGGGGCCACACAGGAAACCCCCCCCCCCACCCTCTTCCATTTCATTGAGGAAAACCGCTCAACTCCCTTATAAATGATGGACAGTCTCTTTAACTCTATAAACATAATGTTCTCAACCCTCTACCTTTAATTAATTTATCCATATCATTTAATTAAATGATAAAATTTTAATTTTAATCCAACCAAACTAAATAATATAAAATCTATTATTTGGAGGGTCTATCTATTCATTTTTTAGAAAAACATTGGCAAAAGAGGATTAGAGATCTTCGGAGAAAACTCTCCAATGAAGAATGCTTCCTCAAATGAAGAACGCTCCACCGATGAAGAATTTCGCCCTCGACTTCTAATTCCTTTCTCAGAGATTCATTCGACTTAGGACGTGTTCGTTTACAACAAATTGATGTCTACGTTCATGCGCCGACAGCAACCAACATCAAACAAGGTAGGAGATTAATTATATTTAAGTATGTTTTATTACCATTTTCATCCTTTAATTCAAAACGAAAAATGAGGATGTTTTCCTTTTGCAGGAGGTTTTTTGTGCTTCATTCTTGTTATCCAATAGATATCACCCTAAATACGGATGGTTCGGACCAAAGAAACATGGTCTGACCCCACCACCGATCACATTTGTGGTGTTCTTCGAAATGGAGGAATGTGATGTCAAAGGAAATGAAGGCGATGAAGGAAAAGGCCACGTTACCTGCGACCTCCAAGCCCTACACCACCCCCACGATGCTCCTTCACCTAGGGCTAAACCGCACCGCCATCTAGCTTCTGTGTCGGCCCGAGCTGTGCTCCACCTCGGGGGCGTTTCCCTCCCCGACTGCACCGCCCTCCCCAGCCGCGCCGCCCCGCTGTTCAAACCGCCCTTGTCAACCGCACCACCCTACTTAGTCACGTCGCCCTCCTCATTCACATAACCTAACCGGACACGCCGCCTCCCCGGCCATGCCGCCCTCACCAGTCGCTCCACCATCTCTAGTCGTGCCACCCAAGACGGTCGCGCCCCGCCGGCCATGCCCCTTGCGGTGCCCTGGCTGAGCCGGACTCCGTGCTCCCCTCTCGGCGCCCCCGACTAAGCCGGGCCCAATGCCCCCCCCCCCCCCCGTGTCCCTCTGAGCTGATCCATGCCCTCGCGACACCCTCTAGGCCGAACCACCCTTGTGCTAACCCCTGGTAGGTCTGCGCCCTCGCAACCGGTCTGTGCCCTCTAAGACAGGCCGGACCCAACTGACTGACCAACCAAACAAGCATGGCCAGACCCAACAGGAATGGATGGGACAACGCGAACCAGGATGGTCCGACTGGGTCTGACCGGACCCGGGCCCACTACGACCCCTTAACATTATTTTGGCCAAATCATTGAAACCGGACGTCTGTTTGACGAACAGTCGGCAGTGCTGGTTTCCTTAGAGTATGATGGTCCCTTTGAGTAAATCCCACTAGGGTTTGGGGTATATTTGAGATATGGTCAAGTTGGATCGTACACGAATCCAACTGGTCCCCCATGACCAAATAGATAAGAACTTACAAACTGGGCATCCGATTTGATGTGCTGTCAGTTGCATGGAGACCCCTATAACGTGGAGGACCATGGGGATAATTCTTCATGGGACATTGTGGTAGTTGGAGCATCATCAAGTATCTTGTGGATTAGATCTTTTGAAGATGATCAAGCATTCGTGCAGGAACCTAGTAGCTGTATTAGAATTGATGATTGCTGATCAATAGACTTGGAGTGACTTGAATAGCATAGTTGGGAGCTTCTAGTTGTGGTAGCAAACCCACGGTTCAAGAGCACCTTGTTTTGGAAGCAGACCCATGGTACTCAACATGATGATTACCCTTGTAGGCTATGAGGGGGATCACCTGGTTGTGGCAGAAGACCCACTATGGGGAGCGCCTCTGTGTGATGTAGTAGACCCATAATACTCGACATGAGGAGTATCTCAGCAGTCCCAGGTTATTGGGAAATGCCTCTGTGTGATGCGGTGGACCCACTATACTAGATATAGGAGGAGTTATCCAGTAGCTGAGGGTTCAGAGTGATTTTAATCCTAGAATAAATCCTGGTTTGAGCTGACTCAGCTCTTTTGTGTTTTTCTCATGATTGAGATGGATCACATGATAACTTAGCTATATGTATGAACATATACCTATGTAAGGTTATCTATTGATTTCATGCTTTGTGGTTTATCCTTGTTGGATTTTGTGAGACCTTAAGGGTCTCGGGGTCCCTACTGAGTGTCTTTATACTCACCACTATATGGGATTTTCCCACACCTTATTGTGTTGGATGCAGATGATGGACATCACTGACTGAGGATCAGAGTACCAGGACTATATGGTACCCAGCGGTGGACCTTACAAAGAGTCAGTACAGAGGGGATACTGAAAGACGTGGAGTAAAGAGGATGCTATTTGTACCTACCCTTTATATATTAATCCCAGAGGATGACCTAATCACTGATTTTCATTCTTTTTATTAAGTTGTATTGTTTTTAGTTGTACTTTTACCTTTACTATTGGGCTTGTATTCCGACCCATTTTTCATTCAGCACACTTTTGTTCTACACTTTACCTAGTGTTTTGTATCTAGATTTACATTCTATTATGTTCGTTTATGGGTTATAAAAGAAATTTCTTCCCAGTTTTAGGTAATTACACCTTTGGTTCTTGTCCCCATCCCCTGGCTTATGGAAGGTGAGCATGTGGTAGTCACGACACGGGCCCCGGGGGACGGTTCATGATAATTATCCTATATAGATTACACAACATATGGACATAATCTCTAAACATATATGCATCAATAAAAAACCTATATTTTTTCTGAGGAACTCATTGAGAGATGTTTAGATCCTCAGATGCAGTATGTATAGGATCAACGCATTTTTTCCAAAAAACTCAAAATAAAAATAAATAATAGATCATGGAAAAATAAAATGGAAATATAAATCCATAGACACTAAGAAAGAAATTTTCTTGAATAAAAAAAATATGAAAAATAAATAATGTGACCTATCATATTGATGATCACCACTGTTTCCCTACCACGTGGAATTCAATCGAGATATGTGATCACTACAACTAGATATTTTTTGAAATCATCCATAGCGAATGGTTTTAACCTTCGTTAACTCTTCCTAGATTAACATTTTTAATTCAGAGATGGATTATACCTCCTTATATTTATAGGTAGATTGGTGAGTGGAGTGTTATATTTCAGTAAAACTCATACATTCAAATGTATAACTAATTTAATATCGACAATCGTAGCCCAAAACTAGAATAGTTATTATAAAACACTTGGTTCAATACACCAACAATAAACTCATCCATAATGACTGAATATTCTTTTCATGATTCGTTTAAGAGATATTGACATTTAAACTGACATTATTAACTAATATTTTTTTAATTAATATTTAATATCATGAAATAAATTATTCTATTAGAGCCTCAACCAATATCATCAATATATAAATTCTTCATTTCATATTCAATGCATAAATTAAAACATCCATCAATTTTTTAATGTTGGTAAAATTACCATTTTATAATTCATATATTATGGTGCCTCTAATAATGGAATACAAGCTAAGGATTTGTTATGGGAGAATCCAAATCCAATAAATAAATATTTGATCCTTCAATCAAACCTCATTTTTATACCACTTCATCTTTGTATATACTAGTATAAGTGATTCAAGCATCAATTATAATAGTTCCAATCAATATTAATAATTACTGAAACAAATAACTTGAATAAACATTTTAATTAATCTCCCAAAGTTGTAAATACATTCAATCAAGATACACACATAAAATAAAACAAATCACAATATTAAAAAATCTCAATGGCCTAATATAATTATTAAACAAAACTCATGAATATATGTTTTATAATCATCATCATACATGGACATAATTCTAAATGGAATAGTGAGTTGAGGTCATACATATCCAACATTCCCCTCTACCCTTCATGATTTTGACGTATCTTTTATAATAAATTTCACAATGATACGTCATAAATTTTCTGGAAGATGTTATATTATGAATTTTAAATTATAATTATCCTCCCTAAAAAATAAAAATGGAGGTTCAATAACAAGGTAAAAATAACCAAAAACCAGTTTCCCACACTTTATAATAATATCACTTAGCAGTATGACATTGTTCATGTGTGTTGGTTTTTATATAGATCATTGTAAATACACTAAAACATGTCAGATGATTGAGTGAACACATTAAAGACTCTATATATTACATTTTCAAAATATTATTCCTTAAATACATCATTTTCTATTATTTATTGGGGACTCCAATTTAAATAACATTACTGACCACAATAATTATTTAAGGGGCCAAGTATTCAAAATCTATATTCATAAACCATCAATAAAATAAACCTATATTTAAACCCAATACATGATTTGTTTCAAAAAAATTTGAACTATCCCTATAAGATACATTCATTACCTAATAATAAAAAAATCGCTTGCCAAAGTCCACCTCTAATTTGAAATAACTAAAATACCCTATCCAAGTGTATGGATCATAATTATGAGGGTGGTTACACCACTAAATAAAAATAAATATGATCAAAACCACTGAATATTACATTTTAATAAATTAAAATTATCCGAAAATTGTATAATTCATGTTATTTCTTACGTAATCAAAATAAAATATAAAAATAACTAACTAACATGTACAAAAGACACCATTTTAGATAAATCTATATACAAAGAAGATATGGGGTAATTATTAGGACCCGGCCATAAAACATTACATAATCTTGAATTAAATGAATAATTCACATTGAGGATCATTTCAGGTTTAGAGTTTTAGAGAGATAGGATATAACTATTACATTTGAAAATATTACAAAGTAGACACTTCTACCCAGTATCCATTTTTATACAAAACATGAACTCTTGAAAAAAAGTCATGTCTAGTTCCATATTTAAGACATCATGAAATTTACTTGATCCCATCCTTGACCCTATTCTACATTATGTCTTGTGAAAAACATTTAAAAAAATTGTGATGAGCATAAAAAGCTCAGTAATTGATACACAAAGAAGTAAAACTATTAGTTTTTCAAAAAAACAAGTAAACCATGAATAGTCTAACATAAGTAATACTTTTCACCTTTATGAAGTTGTAAATACTCTTCAATGAATAAAATATCATCACTTACCCTTTTGTAACCAAAAGATTACCATAAAACCCATATAAAGAACACATAACTTATAAAGGAAACCTGGGTCATAAACATATTAAATGGAATAACCATACGATCGACTTACACACATATTACTAAATGGAATAGTCATATAGTTGACTTCCATACCAAATTCATTGGAGGTTATAACGTAACCACTCGTCCTGGTATTAATGGAAACACCCGTCATATGGTTTATCACATAACCTTCTGTAAAATGTCCAAGTACCATTATAACACATAAAATATTTCTAATATAAAAATTTCACCAAAAACATTTCATTTCCAATCACAAGAAGTTATTTCAAGATATTGAAATAATCAATAAATTTTCAAAAACCATTGAAAAAGGGATTTTTGAATCAAAGTCTCCCATACCACTTTGAAACTCTTTAAATGAATTATCATTTGAAAAAATTAATGTCCATATAAATAAATCCTAAACCCCATTTTGAAAACATGGACACTAATGAGAAATATTTAGAAGAATAAATCTTTAAAACATTTTAAACGATATTTTAGTTTAAGTGTTTAAAAAAAAGAGAGACTCTTGAATACCAATAATTGAGAAATAACATTTAATCAGAACATTATAATATCATGAGTATAAAGGGATTAATGATATAGTATTTCGAAGGACTGTATATACACCATATAAGAGTGAATTGGAGCATAACAACAATGAAGTCTCAATGGAAATGTAAAATGAGATGAAATCCCATATAAAGATGGCATCCTTAAATTAAGGATAAATCAATCTCACTGTTATATGTGACAAATATAACCACACCTAATACAAGTGGATATTAAGTGAAAAAAAATCAGAGATCATTCGCACATATTCATTAGATGACATTAATAAAAAAAGAAGATAAACCCAATGAAGGGGAATTGGGTTAAAGAGTTCCCTTACTGATTTGGTAATGTACAAATCATATTCCACATGAAAGAAGGATCATACAATGAAGATTTAAATACTCATAAATGGAAGTATATTAGATAAAGAGAACAATCATCAGTAGTACATACACCACACAAAATGAGGTAGTGTCAAATATATCATGAATCTTACAGGAATAAAAACAAGTGAGATGAAGACCTCTTACCACGTTGTAATTCAATCGAGTCGTATGACCAAAAGTTAATAACACCAAAATAATAACATAATTCCATGAATATAATGATAATAATTATATTATAAAGAAAATGGCTGTACAAAATACACCACATACAATAAATAGGTGTTGAATAATAAAAATCTCATAGAATTTAAAGTGAGATGAGAAAACCATTACAAAAATTTGGTAGCCTAATAGCACAACTTAATAATTCTTAAAATGAATTTATGAGAGTAAAAGGGGGTATCTAATCATATGAAATAAAAAATTACAGTATGGTGAATATAAAATTACATCCTCCAACATAAGAACATGGAGCCTAAATGAAATGACATAAAAGAGATTACATGAAAATAAAGGGAGAGGTCAGATAAATTACCTTGTGTCCGACATGAATTGATCGTTCTTTAATCTCATGAATAATAAACTAAAGATAATTTCCATTCTTATAAGAACCTTTTTCACGTTTTTTATTCCTTTTTTATTACTTATTACCATGTTATAAACATTATGTAATCAATTATGTTAATAACGTCCATTTTGTCGATATTTGGTACTGGAGTCAAAAATGGACTTCTTATAATCACATGTTGTTCATGTGCTCAATGGTTCATTATATACAGAATGATATTCATGATTTGGATATAATATATATCATATATATACAGTATATACATGTATTTATATATATAACATTTAGAGGTATGAAATGAAATGCACCGTTCATGGAGACGGTAATAATTACATACGCATGAACGCTACTTTCATTTCTATTTCTTATTTTAATTGAAATAAAACATAATGTTACATAGGTATATTATAATTATAGTATAATATAATATATAATATCATTAATTCCAACCTTTATACATCCCACATAAGGAAATAACGAATCAAATCACTTCAAGGGGGTGGTAGTCCGCACTTCCTCAAATGAGATTATCCTATTTACCCACTATGGAAACCATAAAAGATAGATATAATTGGGAAGTACAGAAGAATAGTGAAATCATAAAAATAAGATATATAATATATAAATACAGTTCCATTATAATGACCATCATGAGAGGTGGCAAGATGTAATTGAACAATCATATTTTCGTGAGGCGTTAGTTTTCCATAAATAGAAACATTATGTTCTTCATCCCTTAGATGTAGGTGTGTGTAAGTGTAGTTGAAATAAATTTCATAACAACATACTAGTATATTAAAGACACTGGTTTAGTTACAATATTAAGGAATAAAAAGAGTTTAGGGGTTGGAGATGTAAAATAAAAGAAAACAATTTAAGAGATATTGTTACCTTTAATTTGGGTAACTTCCTTTGGTTCGAACCAAAAGGACTTCTTTAAGTGCCTTCTACCTATGGTAAGGAATATAGGTGGAGGATAGGAATGTATGTAGATTAATTGGGTAGATTTTGGACGATCCAAATGGCTTGAGAGGTGTGAGGAATTGTTTATAAATGGTCTCCTTTTATAAGGGTGAGGAGGGGCTCCTTAGGATAGTGTGAAAATATTATTTTATAATATAATGATATTCGGTTTGTAATGGTCCAAAAATAATTATTGTCAAAGATATAATGAGTCATGGTCGAAATAAAATCATCCAATCAGAATTGGACATGTTTTGGATAATTTTTTAATCATTATAATCTTATTTATTTAAATGATTTATTAATGAGGTAAATACGACATCATTATTATGTCATAAATAATTTAATTTATTTGTTGTCTAAAAATTAAAAAAATTACCATGATGTATAATTTTTTTTATAATTCCAAAGAATATTTATTGTCAAAATTAGAACATATATAACACCATATAAAAATTAATTTCTAAAAGATTTTTGTTAATGTCCATTTTGACTTCACATTAAATTAATTAATCTAAATTGTAATTTTCACTTTCAAGTGGCTAAATGGGGTACCAAAATCGTCCAAAATATGCCCATGGTGGTTAATGACTCAACCAATAAGGATTGAAAAAGTGTTAATGTAATTTCGAATTATTAAAATATTCTGTTTACCGTGAATTACCTATTTACCTTTAATTGCGGTAAATAAAAGTCAAAAGTTACTATTCACCAAAAATAATTTTCATCTTAATGAAAAAAATTTGACTTCTTGATAACAACCATTTATGTCTGATTTTTTAAATTCAATACACAGATGTGGTAAAATTTCATTTAAATTAAAAAGTCAATTTTTTTTAACGACCACTAAGTGGTTTCACTATTCATCAAAAATTGATGTTTTTCAGAAAAATACAAAAAACTCAGCCTAAGCTATATTTGATATTCTAAAGTCAAAAATTATTTATATTTTTCCATATTAAAAACATATAAGTTGAATTAATTAATTTTAAAATTAATTCCCGTTATCAAAACAAATTGCGTGTTTTTAAGAAACACTGACTATCAACAGTTTGATACTTGTTTATGTCCAATTTCAATGTGAAATTAATTACAATGACCATCATTGAATTAAATTGTAAAATTATAATATAATTATATTTTAAATACAATTAAAAATATAATCTAACCATATGAATAAATTATATTACAACATAGATTTGAATTAAAATACAATATTTTCAATATTCATTAAAAAATGAAATTTATTAGAAAAAGATCAAAAATTTATCCAAAGTAAATTTTGATGTCCCCATACTAAATAATGATTTTATTTGGTCATATATAATGTATTAAAGTGACCAAAACTAGATTATAAAAGGTTTATTCATTAAAAAGCGGTAAATCAGCCTTTAAATGTAAATTATACTTAAAATTAGATTCATTCATATTTTAAGCATCTAACATTTTATTGGATAATGTAAATACATTAAACAATCATGTATAATCATATTGTAGTTATTTTTTTTTCATTCCCGCCTATATAATGTCTAGGAGTTAACTACCATTTAAAATAATAATATATAATTAGTGTGCAACGTATGATTTTCAAAGAAACTTGTTGTTGCGTATCAGGTACGCTATCGAACATAGATACCCTTTTTAAAATAAATTAATATTTAATTAAAAAATTAATAAATATAAAAATGTCATATTCTTTATTTGTCTGGGATGTTACATCCTTCTTATTTTTTGGGAATTGCGTCCACATAATTTTAAAATTTGGGCTCGGAAACTTTAATAAAAGTCCCCTATTAGAAAAAGAGTCAGTAAAACTATCACTTTAAAAGAATGAATGAGATGTAAAATCATCACCCGAGTTAACCCATACTAAGATTCAATGAAAGCATGAATATGGAGGAGAAAACAATGGGTAATGTTTTGATGGATAGTGATAAGAAACACGATTAGGAGAATGTTAACCACAAGAAAATCACAAACTTATGATGTCTGTAAACGGTCTTTGATTACACAGTAGGAAACGTAAACCATCAAAGTTATTGTTTTATGTTATTTTTCAAAATTTTGAGGAATTAATCTTCTACATTCAATAAAAATAGAAGAAAATATAACTACCTTCAATTATTGTTTCGTCTCTTAATATGTTTCTACCAAAACTAATCATTTCTCTAAACGATGAGCATTCAAAAATACTTGGTCACTTAAAAAGCACAAGAATCGTCTTAAAGAGAATCACATAATAATCAAAATGATAACTATCTATATCCCTTGTATTTATACATCAACTAAAACCAAAATTGTTAGTACAAGATTAGATAATCACCAAAAGGATAAACCTTTTTAAAAATAAATACTACTCTTAATCTCCAAAATTTGTCCAACAAAACTCAAAGTTCATCAAAGGCCATTTAATAAATAGTTATCCTTAAAATTCTCCCAAGTAATCCAAACTAGGATTGAAACCCAAATCTCTAAAGGATTTAATCACATAGTATTCCTATATAAATCTTAACATTTATCTCCAAATAAAATCAGTTACTCATAAAGTCTCGTATTGAAATGTAATTAACCTAATCACATATCCTCCATGATAGGTTAATAATTTCCATAGATAACCCAAAATCAACTTATTCATTATTCATAAGATTATCTAACTAAAAAAACAATTCATACTATCCAGGGACTTTACGTAGTCCAGTGGTAGTCAATAAATAGCATTCACACTTTGGTTGTGGGTTCGATTCCCGCAGCTTCGTCCGAGGTGATGGGTTGTCACATGGTCTGCGTGTTGTTCTTTTTAAAAAACTATATAATTTTATAACATTTCCAAAATAAATGATAAATTCATCAAAAATAACCATTACATATTTTAACCACAAATGATATCTAATATATTTCCTTTTGCATCCCAAAAAGTATTAACTTGTAATTGCCTCCAATTCAAGGATCATATAAACCCAAATTGTTCTTTATAACTATATCCACAGAAGAGGAGATAATTATTCCTTGAATAAAATTTTCATATATCAATCATCAGGGTCACACGTACTATAAAAAGTCTCTTAAAGTAATCCCATCATCAAAAGATCCTTAATACTTTTAAACATTTCACCATCCTAAATTTTACTATAACTCTTGAATCCCTTATATGTTGACTTCTTACTCATTCCCCATTATTCAAGATCCATTAACCATTCCTTTCAAACTTATTCCTAAATACCTCATTCCTATAAACAAAATCATGAATCATATCCTAATATTTCAATAATAGGAAAACATATGTTAATAAATAATCCATACCTTTCATTGGCCATTGTTAGTTTGTTCGTCCTCAATCGGAATGGCATTTGGTATTGGTAAAAAAATATTTTTATGATCTAGTTGATCCCATTCCCAAAACATCTTCATAGGACATGTGCTTGCATAATGTCCATGCACACCCCATTTAAAACATTAAATTGATCCCTCAGAAAGGACTTCTTTCCCTTTCCTAGTGTCAACTAGATGCTTCCTTTTTGTATGGAAGGTTCCTGCTTTATGACCTTCATTTCCACATCTATAGAATCTTTATGTCCCTTTGAAACATTTTCCATGGTGTTTCTTTCCACATCTTTCACACATAGGTTTTTGAACACACTTACCTTTATGTTTATTACATGAACTTCTGTAGGGATTTGTTTCTCGCATATATGATGCCTTAGTAAGATCACTAATGTTCAGGTGGTCAATCATGACTCCAGATATATGGTTGAGAATAACCATGAGTGTCCGCATTGCAGATCCCATATCGTTCAGTAGATCTTTCATAAAATCGTAACATTTTTCTTCATATCCACTGTTACTTTGGTGCCTGCTAGATCCAGTCATTTATTAAAACCAAAAAGGCTAGTGTGAGTATATTAGTAAAATCATCATATAATATGTTATGAGGAGGATAAACAATAATATATACTTATTAATGTTATCTTAAACATACTCACTTCATCTAAAAAAATTGTGACTCTTTCGGAAATACTAACCATTATGGTAATGTAACTTATGCTTAAAAAATACCCTAACCTCTAAAGTTATCTAAACTGACCTTTGAAACCAACTATAAGGACATGTCCTTTAAACATTACATAATCTTGAATTAAATGAATAATTCACATTGAGGATATTTTTAGGTTTAAATATTTAGAGTGTTAGGCCATAACTATTACATTTCAAAATATTAAAAAGTAGACAACTCTAACCAGTATCCATTTTTTTAACAAAACATGAAATCTTGATAAAATATTCATTCCTAGTTCCATATTTAAGATTGCATTAATTTTCCATGATCCTATCCTTGACCCCGTTACACATTATATTCTATGAAAAACATTTCAAAATCTTGGGATGAGCATAAAAATCTCAGTAAGGGATACACAAATAAGTAAAACTGTTTGTTTTTCAAAACAACAATTAGACCATCAATACTTTAACATAAGTAATACTTTTCACCATTATGAAGTAGTAAATACTCTTCACTGAATAAAATATCATCACTTACCATTTTGTAACCAAAATATTAGCATAAAACCAATATAACGAACACATAACATATAAACGTAAATTGGGACATAAAATTACATAAATGGAATAACCATACGATCGACATCCACACATATCACTAAATGGAATATCCATACGGCCGACTTCCATACCCAATGGGTTAGAGGTTATGATGTAACCACCCATCCCGGTATTCACTGCACCACCCGTCTTATGGTTTATCACGTAACCACCCATAAAATATCCAAGTATCATCATAACACATAAAATATCTCAAATATAAACATTTCACCCATAACATTTCATTTTCAATCACAAGAAGTAATTTCAAGATATTGAAATAATCAATCAATTTTCAAAAACCATTTAAAAATGGATTTTTGAATCAAAGTTTCACATACCACTTTAAATATATTTAAAGGAATTATTATTTGAAAACATTAATGTCCATATAAATAAATCCTAACCCACATTTTGAAAACATGGAAATTAATGAGAAATATTTAGGAGAATAAATCTTTAAAGAATTTTAAATGATATATTAGTTTAAGAGTTTTTAACAAAAAGAGAGACTCTTGAATACAAATAATTGAGAAATAACTTTTTTCAGAACTTTATAATATCATTAGAATAAAGGGATTCATGATATAATATTTCAAAGGATATTATATACACCATATAAGAGTAAATTGGTGTATAACAACAATAATGTCTCAATGGAAATTTAAATTGAGATGAAATCCCTTATAAAGATGGTATCCTTATATTAAGGATAAATCAATCTCATAATTATGTGTGAAAAATATAAATACACCTAATACAAGTGGATATTAAGTGTAAAACAATCATAGGTCATTCACACATATTCATATGATGACATAAATAAATAAGAGAAGATCAACCCAAAGAATTGGAATTGAGTTAAGGAGTTCCCTTACCGATTTGGTAACATACAAAACATATTCCACATAAAAGAAGGATCATCCAATGAAGATGTAAATACTCATAAATTAAATTATATTAAAAAAAAGTGTACGATAATGGGTATTACATACACCATATAAAACTAGATAGTGGAAAATATATCATGAATCTCATGGGAATAAAAACAAGTGAGATGAAGACCCCTTACGACGTTGTAATTTAATCGAGTCGTATGACCAAATGTTATTAACAAAAAATATTATCACAAAATACCATGAATATAAATATAATAATGATAGTATACAGAAAATGGAATTACACAATACACCACATACAATTAATAGGCAGTGAATAATAAAAATCTAACAAAATTAAAAGTGAGAAGAAAAATCCCTTACAAAAATTCAGCAGCGTAACAGCGCCACTTAAAAATTATTAAAATGAATTTATGAGAGTAAGAGGGGGTATCTTATCATATGAAAATAAAAATTACATTATGGTGAATTTAAAAGAACTTCCTATAACATAAGAACATGGAGCAATAAAGAAATGGCATAAAAGAGAGTACTTGAAAAGAAAGGGAGAGGTCATATCCCTTACATCATGTATGACTTGACATGATCGTTCATTAATCTCTTGAATAATAAACTAAAGTTAATTTATAAGTTATTAAGAACCTTTTTCAAGTTTATTATTCATTTTATATTACTTATTACCATGTTATAAACATTATGTAATCGTTTAAGTTAATAATGTCCATTTTGTCAATATTTGGTACTAAAGTCAAAAATGGACTTCTTATAGTCACATGTTGTTCATGTGGTCAATGGTTAATTATATCCCAAATTATATTCATGATTTTTATGTCACATATATCATATATATCTCATATATACATGTATTTATATACATACCATATAGAGGTAAGAAATGAAATGCACCGTTCCTGGAGACGGTAAGCCGTACGTACGCATGAACCCTACATTCATTTCTCTTTCCTATTTTATTGGAAATAAAACATAATTATACATAGGTATATTATAATTACAGTATAATATAATATATAATATCATTAAATCCATACTTTATACATCCCACATAAGTCATTAACGAATCAAATCACTTCAAGGGGGCAGTAGTTTGTACTTCCTCAAATGAGATTATCGAATTTACCCACTATGAAAAACATAAAGGATTTATATAATTGGGAATTAAAGAAGCATAATGAAATCATAAACATAATATATATCATATATAAATACAGTTCCATAATAATTTCCACCATGATAGGTGGTAATATGTAATTGAACAATCATTGTTTCGTGAGGCTTTAGTTTGTCATCCACCGAAACATTATGGTATTCATCCATTAGATGGAGGTGTGTGTAAGTGTAGTTAGAATAATTATAATAAAAAAATCATATTATATTGAGGATACTGGATTTTATTCAAAAGAAAGTAATTAACAGAGTTTAGGGGTCGGGGAAGTAAAATAAAAGAAAATAATTTAAGAGAAACGGTTACCTTTAATTTGGGTAACTTCATTTGGTTTGAACCAAAAGGACTTCTTGAAGTTCTTTATTCCTAAAGTAAGGCTACAAGGTGGAGTAGGGGGATGTAGGAAGATTCATTTGACAATTTTTTTACTATCCAATGGCTTTAGAGGTGTGAGGAATTGGTTAGATGTGGTCTCCTTTTGTAAGGGATAGGAGGGGCTCTTTAGGAAAGTGTGAAAATATTATTTTATAATATAATGATATTCGGTTTCTTATGGTCCAAAAATCATTATATTCGAAGATATAATGAGTCATTGTCGAAATGAAATCATCCAATTAGTAGTAGATAGGTTTTGGATAATAGTTTAATCATTATAATTTTATTTATTTAAATTATTTATTAATGAGGTAAATACTACATCATTATTATGTCATAAATAATTTAATTTATTTGTTGTCTAAAAATTATAAACAAATTACCATGATATATAAAATCTTATTATATTTCCAAATTTTATTTATAGTTGAAAATAAAACTTATATAACACAATATAAAAACTAATTACTAAAAGATTTTTGTTAATGTCCATTTTGTCATCACATTAAATTAATTAATATAAATTGACATTTTCACTCGCAAGTGGCTCAATGGGGTCCCAAAATCGACCCAAAGATGCCCAGGGTCGTTAATGACTCAACCAAAAAGGTTTGAAAAAGTGTTAAGGAATTTTGGAATTTTTGAGTTATTTTTTTTACCTTGAATTACCCTATTTACCTTTAACCACGGTAAATAAAAGTCAAAAGTTAATATACACCAAAAATTATTTTAATCTTAATGAACTACATTTTAATTCATGATAACAACATTTGATATCATATTTTTGAAATTAAATACACAGAAATGGTAAATTTTCATTTAAATGAATAACTCAGTATTTTTTAACTACCACTAATTGGTTTCACGATTCATCGAAAATCGACGTTTTTCAGAAAAATACCAAACATTCTGCCTAAGATATATTTGATATTTTGAATTCAAAAATGATTTCTATTTTAACAAATTCAAAACATTGAAATAGCATTAATTAATTTTAAAATTAATTCTTGTTATCAAAACAAATAGTGTGTTTTTGAGAAATAATAACTATCAAAAGATTGAAACTTGTCTATGTCCAATTTCAAAGTTAAATTAATTGCACTGACCAACATTGGATTAAATTCTAAAAATACATTCTAATTAAATTTTAAAACCAATTAAAAAGATAATCTAACAATATAAATAAATTATATTAAAACATGGTTTTGAATTTAAATACAATATTTTCACATTTTCATTAAAAAATGATATTTATCGAAAAAATTCCAAAAATTTACACAAAGAAAATTTTGATGTCCCCATTCTAAAGAAGGATTTTATTTGGTCATATAGAATGTATTAAAGTTACCAAAACATGATTTAAAAAGGGTTCTCCATTAAAAGGTTGTAAATCGGCCTTTATATGTAAATTATAGTTAAAATTATATTCATTCATATTTTAAGCCTCTATATTTTTATTTGATAATGTAAATACATTTAACAATCATGTATAATCATATTTTATTTAGTTTTGTTCATTACCTCCAATACAATGTCTAGGAGTTAACTACCGTTTAAAATAATAATATATTATTAGTGTGCAATGTATGATTTTCAACGAAACTCATTGTTGCGTATCGGGTACGCTATCGAACATAGAAACCCTTTTAAAGTAAAATTAATATTTAATTAAAAAATTAATATATATGAAAAATCCATATTATTTATTTTTCAAGGATTTTACAGTAATAACATAAACCAATCTATTCTAAAAAAATTAAAAATAGGATATAGATTATTTGAGTGAGTTTTCAAATATTCTTAATTGGTTTCACTTAAAAAAAGCATGAACATGGGGATGAAGTGTATTTAATCTTTTATCAATTGATGATAAAACATCTCTTTACCTGAAACAGATTGAATACCCCTCCAACTCCTTATGGAAACCATGAATAATAAATATAAATACAAATAAATATAATAATACAAATAATATATAATTAATTGTAATATTATCTTCTTTACCAACATACCAATTCTTCCTTACAACACAATGATATATTCTTAGTTCATATAATCTATATATATATACACAATACTATTCAATAAAGTTTCACATAATCATAACCACATAAAAAATACTTACATATAACTATGTATTATCCCCTTAATTATATAGTCACACATGACAACCCACAAAAAACATAGGCTATCATAACCAATACAGTTTCTGTATGACATAGTATGGAATGTGGATTAATCAAATACATATATCACACACATCTAGGATGTTTGGGGTATACACAAAACCCATGAATTTATATTGTAATCATTCTTGTCAAATGAATCATGTGGTGTTTCATAAGAAATAAAAAAAATTATGTTTATATAATTAATAAAATCCATACCTGAATTTCAAATGCCTTACCAAAAACCACAATATAAATATTCACTTCAACCACATAATTTTAGATGAAGCTAATGTAACATCCTAATTTTTTAGATAAAATAGAACTCTATTTATAAATAAATAATCAATATTATTATTGTGGAAAATTAATTTTTTTAATAAAATTACCTTTATAAAATATTTAATGGCTTAATATATATTTAAAATAATTTCTAACGCTTTGGAATATTCTATAATTTTTTTAACTTTAGGTGCTGAGTTAGCATCAAATTGTTAAGATAGTAGAGCCTTGACATTGTTTTTTAGAAAACAACATATATTGTATTTTTTGTCGTATTCTTCTCATATGTTGAAATAACTAACAAATTGTGTCTCATTAGAGAAATCGAATACCACTGTTAGGTATGGTTTGATGGATTTACCACTAGTGCAATATTAAATTTATATTCAAAAAAATTTACGTAACATTTCATTTGAGCGTAATTAATTTAGTAGTTTTAATATTAATTTTCCATAAATAGTGGAATATCATCTTAAAAATATATTCTTTCTGGAACATGGGACGATCGTTTGGTTTCAGATATAGGTTTTACCCTATATGCCACATATTCATTTTCCAAATCTAGTGTTTGGTCACATTTCATGTAAGTATATTAATAATAATAATATTATTATTATTATTATTTATTGATGAAAAAAATGGTAATTACAAGTTTATTTAATTTTCTAATTTAATGGGATATGTATCACTAAGGATAAATATTTATTTACATGGAGGTTGTATAAAAATTTTGATATTATTAGATTGCGATAAATAAATCCAGATGTGGTAAATTTTAAATTATTTAGGATATTGTAAATTAATGAAATTTATTTAAAATTTTTAAATTTAGAACTGATATGAGATAATTTATAATAATAATAAATATTTTAGTATTTATTATAATTAATATTAAATTTGAAATATTATTTGTGTGTGGAAAATAAAATGTGTTTATATTTAAAGGATATATTTATATGTATATATATACATGGTTTGGTGTATATAAATATGTTAAAGTATATATATAACATGTATATATTGGTTATATATGTGATTGTGTGAGAGTTTTTTTGATTATATATATTTATTTGTGTTTCTATAAACATATAATTGATCTTTAATATACATAGTAAATAATTTTGGATGAAATGTGATATAAAAGTGGAATTTAAAAATTATAAAATAAATAAAATATCAATTTATGTGAAAACATGTGGGTGACTATGTGAGAATGTATATAGGAGGATATTTTTGTGAGTAATAATGAATGATATGGTAGAAAATAATAATTGATGAATAATGGAAAAAAAATGATATAAAACATGATTGGGTGATTCTTGTGCCTCTAACATCTCCCTATATCACTCATCTCTAATGTCCCCCTCATACACTCTTTATAATTATTTTTATACTCTTATTATTATATTTATAAAACTTATACATTTGAAAGAATATTCAATACTAGTCACATTGACCCATCATCAATGCCATTGAGTTAGTCTCGATGAATTAATGCTAAGTCGTGTTTTTTTAAATGAACTCAGGTATTTTCAATCGAGTTCTTTCATTTTTATTTGTAAATATAAAATAATTTATAAATATTTAATTATAAATATTTAATTTATTTTAATTTTTTTAGATAATGATAAATGGATAATTTATAAGAATTTATTAAAAAATAATTATTCTTGAGGGGAACATTTTGAACTTACATGTCAGCAAAAATGATACTACATCAGTTATTTTGGAGAGTGAAATTATTATCATATGTAATATTTTATTACCTCTGGAAATAAAGTATCTAGGTCTTCTTCTAAGAGTACTTGGATTGTGACCATATTTTTTGATTTGTTTTCAAAAACATTTCAATAATTGACACCTTTGACGGACAAGACACTATCATTAATGACATTGAGGTTGTATGTTCTTAACATATCAGGATGTTATTTAAATTTGTATCCATTTTATGACTTATTTTAAGACATAATTGAATTCCACTTGTGGTTATTGTTACATGTGGGGTGCGTGTAGGTGGTATCATGTTCACTACACTTTTTGTTTTTATGCATGTTTATGGGAATGAGATGTGAGATTTCTCACATTGGTATAACTACCATTATTTCATTTTATGTAACTGATTAATAATTATTCGTAACTAATTAATTATTTATGAGTCTTAATTGAATAAATGAATGATGCTTATGATATTGAAAATGTCTCAAGGTCCATCATTGACCTTGTATGTTGGGTTATTGTCTAGTAACCAATAACCAAGGCTTGATCAAATATTTTTGTGTTAGACTAAAAAAAATCATAAATGTGTGTTTTTGTGAAAAATTATACATAGATACATGATACCAAGTTCGTTGATATATTACATGGGTACACATAAATATCCATGTAGGCCATGTTTGATTTTTGTCCCATGTTTTTCTTTGGTAACTCATTTTTTTCCATTGTTTGTATATATGCTCACTCTATCTATGATGTGATATGTGTCTTAGAATAAATTTTTTACCATGATTGATAGTGATCACATGTTGGTGAATGTATTTCAACATCTCCTTTTTTATGTTATTTCCATGACTATACGTGTGTAGATGATCATTACATGTTTGATGATGCTCACATTTTGTATTTCTATTCATGTTCTTGATGTTAGGACGTATTAATCATGACATATATGATGTAAAATGTTTTATGTTACACTTACCTCATAGGAATCGATCGTGGTCCTTTGAATTGTTGGATTGTCATGACATAATTATCCTATAGAATGAATTTGTGTATGAAATACAAAAATTGAGATGATGTACCTGATAATGGGGGGATATATGATGATACCATAGACAATAATTGTGGAACATTCACTCAATACCCCAATTCCAGGTACCATGTTACACAATTCCTAATGAAAATTTATTTAGAACAGATGATTCCTAGTGTTATTTCATATATCATGTTTTTCATTTCTTAGTTAACTACCGATTAGTGCAAATGGTGACCATTATTACACCAAAGTTCTTATAATATATTTCCTAGTTAAATGAAGAATAATGCTCTCATTTTTAGGTCTTATGAAAAATATCATTCTATACTTTTCACCTTTGGAATTCCATGATTCACATATTCTATATTCCATGAGGATATAGAGTGACTAAGTCACACTCCCAATGGATTACTTTCATACTCTTAACATTCATCACAATTCATTCTTCTTATATGGAGATGAAGAAAATATTGTTGGGGTATTTTTTAGCGATGATAGCACCCACTTTGAATTGTATTCTCATATTCTTATTTCAACTTTATGATTTTTATGTCATTGACATTTATACTTCATTAAACTGGTTTATGGGTGAATTGGTGGTTTCCTGCCGTGTCTGGTACACAAACACTAATCTTGAATTTCAATGTTAATGTATATATAATGAGGTATATGTTGAAGGGAAAGGGTTCATAGTGGATGGATTAAAATAAAATTATAGGGCTAGTAACAAACCAAGAGACTTTAGTGGACCTATTTATTTATTTATTTACATTATATACTAGTTTGTACACTAGATAGGATTTCTGCATCGGGAGACACTTATCTGTAAGAAATGTTTTCATCATATTCTACATGTACTAAGATTACATTTATTATATTTTATTTTGTTTTAATTTTGTAATTTATGTATACTATTCAATCTGAAAGAGGGTATAGTCTCCCAATGGCTCCACATGTTACCCCCTCTACTAGTTGAAGCTCCCATCCATATGGGTAGGAGACCATGAGGTGGGTGATGTGGGTGGGTCTTATATAAGAGACCATGTTTCTACAGGGTAACTAGTGATTCTTGGAGAGAGAGGACGTGGTGACCATGTTATAGTGAGGTGTTTTTACTATAATTATGGCTTATTGGATATAAATACCATTAAAAACGTACTTTAACTTCACCATCACCACAAATATACCAACAAACAAATAAATGGATTCCAAATTCACATTTCAATAAAATTTCATATTTATAAGTTTAAAAAAATTTCTTAGTATTTAAAACATAATTATTACCTTTTAAATTTTATAAAAACATTATTTCACGTAATATATTTAAATAACCTTTTAAATAATTTTTTTATTATTTCACCACAGAAGAAATTTCATTATCATCAAAACGTTATTTTTATTTGACAATATCATTTTTTATTTCAACATCATTTATTTCAGTGTTAAAATATTATACATATCATCCACATTATGTTTAGAGAACTAGAATAATAATTAATTCCATCTAACCATATCCACTACCTCATACTCAACATACCAACCAAAACTTGTTCATAAAAATAAATTTAAGGGAATACTAAAAAATGAAAAATATATTCACATATTTTCAAAAATAAATATCAAATTTTGAAATATCATCTCTAGAATAAAATAAAACTGAATATATACAAACAAATTATAGAGGTTTATGAAATTATATCAATACCATCATTATGTTGTTCGTTTAGATATAAAAATTATATAACATATTATAAAAAAAATTATAAATCTAATATTTAGAATAATATGAAAAAACATAACTTAGAAGAGTGAACATTTAGAAACCTTTCTTTACATTCCTGTTAATTCATATCATGTATATATTAAGATATTTATGATTTATAAACCATATCATTACCTAATGACAAAAGTTAATTCTAATTTAATGTCAATATAATAATAAAAGGTCTAATGTAGAATAATACTACATAAAATTGGAACATAAATCAATACAATGACAAAAATGAATGAATCTAATGATTAATCAGTGATGAATACATAGTAATCATACAATATCCAAATAACCCATCATTCCACATTTAACGAACACTATATAATGGAACAAAACATACATAAACACTTATTGAATAAAGAGGAAATTTTAAAAAATGAAAAAATAAAGAAAAAGTTAGATTAACTTGTTTGAAAGACCATATCCCAAAGAGAAATATAAAATTTAAGAAAAAAATGTATACATTTTTCAAATTTCTAGGATATATTTAGTTTATCCAATGGTATGGATAGAATTCGTTAATATATATGAATGTAGAAAAGATGGATATATATAATGAAAATCAGGTGGAATGAATCAATCTATAAAATATATTTTCATGGATAGATGATGTGATGTCAACTGAACAACTAAAATATATGGTGTATTTCATAATATTATACCTATTCTAACATATTCAATGGGCATTCGATGCTAATTATATAATAGAAAAAATATATGTCACTATTCCCAAATTTTTAATTCATAAACATTTAATAGACATACAGAAAATAACTACATTATTCAGAATATGAATCCAACTTCTTTCATCAACGTAAAATACTTTTGAACTATATATGGTGGAACCACCACCACCCTTGTAAAACAACACTAAATATAGTGAATCAGATATTTCAAGACATTAAGGATCATAATGGAATGAAACCCTTAGGATGCGCCCTCATATATCATGTTTACACAACTAGATCGTATCATCTCTTTATCCTTAGATCTAATTCTAAATCAATCATGTGATAATAAAACCCTCTATATAAATTTTAGGGTCACTATTAAAAAATCAGGAAATCCCATATTCAATTCAACTATCTTTTTAGATAATCTATCTCAAAATAAGAATCACCAAAAAACCACAGTACAATTTAGCATTTAATATCCAAGGCTCCCTATTAATATAAAATAATTAAATTCATTAGATAATTTATTATTCTTATATAATACATCAGCAATTTCCACTACTATGATTTAAAAAAATATGGAATTAAAACAATAATAATAAAACATGTCCCATTAAAAAAATAATTTATGAATTAAATTTTTTTAAAACATAATAAAATAAAAATAAACCATAATAATCCATTAGATTCTATAAATAATTAATTTGAACGGAATTATTTATTGAGTTTTTGTGGTGTGACTCTTTAGTTTTATCAAATCTATTCATTTCTTGGAAGTCCATGGGTAATTAAATTTTTTATTAATATTTAACTATTTATCTTAGCGTATAAAATGAGTAATGAAAAATATTATTTAATATTTTCCTATTCAAAAAAACCATATAGATTAACCCAACAAATAAGAACTAAACCCACCTGCAACAATCCGGAGTTGTGTTCCTAACTGCCCAAGGTATTAGGAAGTCCTTAGGTGATGAACACATCCTCCCATTGAGAATAAATTAACCATAAATAATATAATCAATTTCAATCATAGAAACAGAAATAAGAATGTATCAAAAGACTACATAAAACAAGATGATAAATAATATTGACAATTACATAAATAAATAAATAATGATGATGATGAAATAAATATTTGAACCATAATATTCACATGAACACTATATCATTAACATCATCAAAAAATTTATTTCCATACCCATCCAAGTTGATCATGATTAATGATCGATTCATTTGAAATAACTAAAAAATACTAAAAAAATATTCTATGTTGGGTTTGAGAAAACACTACCCAGTATGATTTCTCCAAAAAAATGTTAAAATACATGAATGGAAACTCATTTATTCTAAAGTGAAATGAATTATTATAAGTTATTTTTACATATATAAATTCAAAAACTAAATAATAATAAAAATTAGTTTCATTAAATTCTCGATTGACTTGTATGAAAACGTATGAAATGAAACTAAATTTTTAATAAACCCTTCAAAAAATTCCCATAAATTACTAAAATAACAATGAAAATATTTTTTAAAATCCACAGACAATCTATAAAAATCTATTTTCATTTATAATATTATTCATGAATAATTTCAAAAGTGATTTTAAAATCCCAACTGAAACTGAACAAATAAAAGAGACACTGTGTAATCAATATTTAAAACAAAGAAGTAAAATCCATGTGTTCTGCACATTATAGTTTAGTGAGTATAAAATGTATGATCATGGAATCTCATAAATTAATTTACCAATCATAAGAAATGTAATATCAGATCTTCCCTAGTATATACCAAGAGCCGACCATTGATTTTTCTAAATACATGAAAACTAATGACCAATATTTCACCCTACCACATGTCATGTGATTAGTCACACCTAACCTCTCTAGTGAAACACCTAATTTAGTATTAAGTCATACAATAAGGGACAATGATTGAATAAACCGATATAACATAGATTAAATCAAGACCACCCACTCATTTCATAGGGTTTCATTGACCGAAACCAAATTAATGTTAAGAATATAATGCATATAAGAATCAATGAAAATTAGTAATTAGTCACACTCACCTAAAACTAACTCACAAGAAAAACCCCCATTTTATTTTTTCAAGGATCACTGTATACATCATATAAAAAATGGAAACAACCAATGAATTGAGAAGAGGGTTACACAAACCAACAAATATGTTTTAACACGTCGAATGATTCAATAAAAATTCTTAAAAATATGCATGGGATCTAGAGTCCTTGATAACTACTCAAATTCCATTAATAAATAATCACAATTTATAACATACATAAAAAACATTTAAAACCATTCAAATAAAAAATTATTAAGTTTAAAACCAAAAAAAATGAAAAATCACCAATCATTATTCATTTCACTAACAAAAACGATTCAAATCCCATCAATATCTAAATTCTTTCTTTAAAAAATTGTATAAATTTTTTAAGGAACATATCTTTAAAAAACCCCCCAAAAAATTTTAGTAAACACCATTAAATACCATTTATTCCATGTGATGAATCACTTTAAATCTATTTAAATAATTTTAAAATAATTATGTATTATAGTAATTTAATAATAAATGTGTCACAAATGCATATGAACTCATGGAAATTATAAATGTGGAATGTTGAAAATGACATGTAAATCGTACAAATTGATTTAAAAACAGAATTTGTTTCATTTGATAGTGATTTAACAAAAAATATTGAATGAAACCTCAGAAACACATGAAAAAAATTAATATTATTCCATAACTCCCCATAGATATTATTTCCAAATATATTCATCCCTATATTTTTTGGGAGAGAATTGAACTATGTCAAAAATGGAATATGGGAGACGGATAAGAGTGAATAAGAATAAAGTAGGAGTGAACCAATGGTTTATTTTTGAGAATAAAAAGAATGATGACATGTAATCTATGAATAATATATGGTGGTATCTATATATTTATCTCTACAAATGGTTGATAATATGATATAAACATAATTGTGTAAATGAAATGAAATTGATGTAGAAAAAAATATTAAAAACACATTTTTACAAAATTGTGTATTCTGCATTATTAACCAAAAAGATTAAAAAACAATGTTCCAATAATACAAAACAACATAATAAAACTATTTAACACCCTACAAGAATACCACATAATTTATCTTTGTAATGCATTAATTGTGTGTCAGAAATATCCAACATAATGGTACTATAAAAAATTGGAAAAATATCATTATATTTTTACCAAATTACGTGATTCTCATTCAATTTTTTTTATTTTTCAAAATTATAATGAAATATTCCCTATGTAATTGAAAATGCACGGTGTATTCTTGTAACACCACAAGATTTTATCAGATATAATTTTTTTAATTTCATTGATATATTCTTTTTTATGCTACACAAATATTAGTGTGCGCTATACGCAACACCGTATTAGATTGTAGTATATGCTACACTATTCTTGGTTCATGTTACACACAATTTCATGATCGTTTGTTATAAATTATTCTACACAACATTCATTGTAGATTTTTTTCAATGTATAAATGAAAGTTGTTTTGATTATGTTATATGAAACACCAAAGGAATCATTCACTACATGCAACTCTGACATGACTTGCATTACATGCAAGAGTGACCTTCCTCGATGGCTTGCAAGGTACGCAATACTGAGTTTTACTAATCAACAATATATTATTATAATATTTTTATGAACTAGCCATTATGAATAGTATTAATTAAAATTTTCATTTAATAACATTATAATTCATCTTATATATTTTTTAGAAAATGGTATGAGAACAAAATTATTTTTACGGATAAAAAAATTGTTTTTAAAAAAATGAAGTTTTGTCGCCTTTTGATGGCGCACCCATTTAAAATATATTTATCGATAGGTTTATAAGTTCAATTGAACAAATTAAAATTAATATTCTGAATCAGGATATAAAAATTTTCAATATTATTATGATAACCTTCAAATTTTGATGGATAGTAAAAATACGATAAATTTTAATTAAAAACAACTTTTTTCACCGAGGTAATTTATATGGTTAAATTATAATATTGAATGGTTTTAATGTAAAAATAGAATATATTTTTACCAATTAATATAATTTCGGTCATTATAATTAATTTTTCATTGAATTAATAGGTAAAAACATTTCAATCATTTTCAATGTATTAAATTTTAAATCTAATTTTTTCAACAAAGATATTAATTTTGAATTAATTACTGCAACTAATGTGTGATGAATTTGGAAAATTTTATTTCATATTTGGAAGAAGTATGTACAAATTATTTTAATAGGAAACTTTTATTTTTGGTCATTATGAATATTAACTATGATAAATTTTATTTACCAATGTTAAAGGTAAATCATGTAATTATGTGTTGAAATAAAATTATAAAATTACCCTAACACATGTCTTAATATATTTTGATTATTTTGTTTCATCTAAAAATATAATTGTGTAGAAATGGTATCTATTGGAACCCACATGGATGATATTGAGATATTTAATTTAATTTATTTAAAAAAAGTGAAATATGTCTCACTCAAACTTTAATAAATAAAATATTTTTAATAATAGGTGATTGAAAATATAAATTCGATTGTGAATACTAATTTGAAATAAAAAAAGTGTTTCTTTATCCTGGTAATTTATTTTTAATTTTTAATAAATATATAATTACTTTTACTACATATACATTAATGATTCATAAATTATATATTAAGTGAAAATAATCAATAATATATTTTTTATTAAAGTAAAAATACCCATCAAAAGGACCAAACACTTGAAAATACATAATTTTAGAGGATATCTACACCATAATCGTCCAATAATATACTTGTGGATCATTTGGAGCCTTATAAAACAAATTATGACATATATATTATTTTATTTATAATGATGTCAAAGTTGTCACCATCATAATTTAATAAACATAACATTGTAAAAAGTTTGGTGTTTTAAAAGATAAATTCGTCTAAAAGTATTCTTATGAAATATATTAGATTTTTATTCATCATAGTATTTTATTATTAATTTATATGGAATCGATAAGTATATTAAATAATTATACAAAAATGTTGAGTAATAATTTTATTAAGAGAAATATTAAATAAATTGTATTAAATATATTAAAATTAATATTATATTAACTAATTAATATTCTCCATGAATTTTCTAGATTGATATGTCATGTTATGAATCTAGTAAATATTTTCCTTCGACTACATCATCTATTTAGATTTTATTTAAATTCAAATAAATGAATAGTATCAAAATTCACACTATTGAAATTTTCTAAAAACCACAAATTACAAAATTATTTAAAAATACCAAAAATATTTAAAAATTAAAAATTGAAATTATATGGTCCAAAATTTAATAAAGTATCCAATTATGGACAAATCAAAACCAGTAATTATATCTTTATAACCATTTAAATTTTATAATATTATTACTACAAATAAAATTCAATAGATTAAATTTGGATAAATTAAAATGATATGTTTTAAAATAAAACAAAAACATGTCTAAATTGGATTGGTTAAAGATATTACAACCTTATATTATCTCATATTTTTATTTGAGTCACATTGGATGTTTTTATGTGGGCTATGAGTTTATTATAAATTAACATTTTAGAGGATTTCAAAAGTTCCCCTCTACTCTATTATAGAAGGGAACCTCCTCCCTCTCCTATTAACTCAATTGTGAGATTTAAAACTCAGAAAAAACCATAAAATGTATCTTATAAACCTCTATCTTAACATTATAGGGGTTTTGTTCCTCTCAAAGGACCAACTCTAAAGCCCCAAGTGGAAGTTTAAAGGAGGCACTTTGAGGAAGAGGTAATATCTTCTACCGATTCTTTCAATATTATTTCTTCTTCTACTCCCTCTTCTTTAGTTGTTTCATTATAATGTAATAAAATATGTATCACAATTATAATGATATTTTATTATAAATATGAAACAATCATATTTCTCCTTCTATCCATCCTATGAAAATGAAATCACAGTGCGTGCGTACGTACAGAATACCATCTCCACATAGTGGTGTAATCTTTTTTTCATCACCAACATACATGGATAGGTATGATGAATGAATAAATTACGATATATGATTATTTTAATGTGATATTTATTCTGAAATATTATACACCATACAGATCAATACAATTCCACAATCCTGGGAATGATATCATCGTTCGTGCGTACGTATGAACTACCGTCTCCACGATGTGATTTGATTCGTTCTACATGATTTTAATTGAAGAATTATTATATAAATGAATTGAATGAATTGAATGAATAAATATGATATATATTATACTAATACCAATTGGATAATGATATATCTATATCCTTAAATGAGGAATAATAATTTATTTTTCAAAATACGCATAAGAATATAAAGCAGTTAACACCAGAAAAATGAATAACAATGAAATGTTAACAATAAACAGAAAATAATATGACCATATATGATATCATAACAATTACTATGATTCTGTAATAAATCAATGACATTATTTAAATTATGATAAACGAGGTTAGGATATGTACAAAACATATCCGACCTAAGGTATGGGAAAATCGTGCAATCTCATTTTTTTATCCGAGATTGTTTATACATCATTAATTACTGGGGAATATTTATCATCCACATCCATGTTTCCTAAATATGTATTATTATTTTTATCCTCCAAAATTGTTTAAATCCAATTTTAACTATTTATGAATTTTTAGTAAAATAAATGAAAAAAATCTTTTATCATTTTCAGTATGAGATACATTTTGACTTTTCTGGCTAAAGAATCTTTCATAAGAAATAATTCCACGTAATCTTACTTTATAATTTTTCATGTTTATTTTCAATTAAATTCTTTTAATTTAAAACTGTGTGACATTTTTAGAAAAGAAAGTGTTTTCGATGAAGAAAAGACATTTTCCTCTAGAACTATGTTCAAGTGTTTTATCAAAATTATTTTCCATCTAAGATGATATTGGGTTATGTTTATATCACTATTATTACAATGATTTAATTATTTTATAATGGAATTATTTTTATGAAATCCTTTTATCTTATGATTTCATGATGAATAAGAATCCCATTTTATTACATGGGTTATTCTATGATGTATTATTTATGATTTTTTTTCACACATAAGAATGGTTTCATTATGAGATGTGTGGGACCTATATCTCCCTTCAATGCATTGGGTAATGTGTTTTATCTCATGAGACAGACGTGGAAGGAATAATAAGTTAATCTGGTTTATTTATACATGACTTGAACTAGGAGTGAACTCGGTTCAGTAATGGACATTGTCCACTACGATGGTCATGGAAATGAGCCATGACTAATATGAAATGATTTTCTATGATTATGTGTATATGACACAAAGATTCTTGTCTTATGTTATGATTATTGGGATTACATTTCACTTTTATTATTTATCCCATGACATGATATTATTATTTTTTTGAAGGATAAGATTTTCATCTGAATATGATATGATTGATATTTTTTTTTTACCCTTACTGATCATTTGATCTCACCCTTTTTTTGTTTTATTATCCCTAGGACATAATGATTAGTTTTTTAGGAAAACTTAAAAGTAATATCATTATGGGTGATGATAATGATCTTCCACCATGATTAGAAGATTGTGTTAGATGTTTCCAAAGACAATAAACTAACACGGTCATTGGGTGTCTCTTTGTGTCACGTATATAATATTACACAATAGAAATGTAATGTCCATATATGCAAATCATGGGTCTCTACATTTGGTATCAGAGCTAAGGTTTAGTTAAAATTTGGAAACATGTTTGAGAAAACATTAGTGGGATCCCAAGAGATATTTCTATGGTATGTCTAGGGATGAACGTAAGGATAAGTATAAGTATAAGATACAATCCTAGAAATATGATAACTATCATGAATAACCTTGGATTAGACCTATGATATTAGTTATTGAAAGTAACCCTCCTTGATTATTTATTTTTCCTAGTATGATTTTTTCCTTTCGTACTATTCATTTTGGGTTTTAGTAAATGGCTGGAAATATGAAGATTCGTGTTAATGATGAATATGATAGAAAATTTGATGATATTGTTCATGAGAAACCAAATGAAATGGTAGTTGTAATTCCAAAAATCATTATTATGACTAATGATAAATATCATAATATGATAAATAATATCATCTTTGGTATGTTTCCTAACTCAGCTAATAAGAGAATGATGGAGCATCATGATGATCATAGAGTAACTAAAGTTCAATTTCTCTCCTGTAAATCATGTGGGAGGAGGCACCAAGGGGAATGTATCAAAGGAACTAGAAGATATTTTGGGTCTGGAAAAGGAAACAAAGAAAATAATTTCAAAAGAAAAGGTTCATATAACACAATGGACAAGGATAATAGTAGTTTTAGGACATCAACAATGGTTAAATGTTATAAATTTGGAATTTATGTGCATTATGAAAATCAATTCCTTATGGTAAAATATCAGGAGGACAATTAGAATGGTCGTATTGGTAGCATTTAGGTTGCTGATGATGAAGAGACTATAAATGATATATGAGATGAAAGAAGGGTTGAGGAATAAAATGACGATGCTCAGTCAATTGTTTAAGAAGGTAGTGGAATGATTTTATGTTTATCAAGAGGAATGTAGTATAGGTAATTTAATGGAACCATGGAATAATGAAACATCTATGGATTATTATACTATTGTTTTCTATAATGTAATTGAATGTATATATTGAAGTGTATCGGTAACCATGAATTGTTATTCAGTTACTTTTGTATAGTATATGATATGTGCATAGTGAAGGTATAATGAGATAATGAGATATTTGATAGAATTAATGAGCTCATGAATGGTATAAGAAAAAATTGATCTCATTGTTTTAGTATATAGTTTTTTTGGATTTTGGTATGTGGAATGAAATAACTTTTGATAGTATACATGTTTTCACTATGGTTCTATGGCAACCCATGTTTCAAGAGAATACATTGTTAAGGTATTCACATGTTTGGAATGTGACAAACAAGATATATCTTGTGATATACGGGGGTAAATGATCGTATTCACATTCTCGGATTATGACCTTTCTAGTAATAATTTTCATTATACAATGTCATTGAACATAAGTATATTCAATAATCCTAAATGTTTGAATAGAATAATTTGGAAATCATATAGTATTGTTTAAGGCTAAAAGGTTTTTCAATAATGTTTTAATAGTATAGTTTTAGAAAAAGGACAACATGTTGGATGAGCGAAAACTCGTCACATCGGACAAGGTTGTGGGAATCGATCCCATAACTAAATTGCAACATACCTTGATCATGTACCTCTAGCCTACAACAAGTCCCTGGTAAGTATAAATTAGTTTTATTTTCATAAGTGGAATGATATATGAAGTATAAGTCTATATATGGAACTATAAATGATTAATCTCACCGTAGATGGACTTATGTATATTTAATAATTTCTTCTGACCATTTTGTGACAAAGGTAGATTGAATGACCTATAATTATATCGGATGATCTGATAACACGTCATGAATTAAAAATTCAACTTCATTTATTTAAATTATAGATAAAGTGGAAATTGTTCATGAAATGGCCAATAATTATATTACACTAATATCATGTAAGTATTTCACCTTATGAAAAAAATCATCAACATTCAGGAAATGATCTTGAAAACCAAAAATTTTATCCTAGTACCCTCATATACGATGAATCTTATGGTACCTTGGATCATCACATATTTATGGCAATGTGATTGTTGTCCTTTTCATATATGTGTTCTTTACCACTCTTCATCAGAACCTGATGGTTAGATTTCTATTCCATATCCATATTTTCCCCTATATCCTCCTATGTGGAAACCCAGTGCTGAGTTACTTTGGGAGACTATTATGATTCTATGATTACTTTTTAATATTTTGTTTTATTATTCCTTTTTATAATGTGGGTTTCAATGATAGAAACTATCAAGTAGTAAACCATTTATAACCCCAACGAATTTCGAGGGTGAAATTCATTTTAAGGGGGGTAGAATGTTACACCCCAATATCTTATGAGATATATAATTTCATAATTTCTTTGATATCATCTTTTGTTTTCTACCCAAATATTATCCTGTGGTATATGGAACGTCATATTAGCTTGTAGTATACACAAACAATATTATTTTCTCATGTTTCACACAATTTCAAGATCATTGGTATAAATTATTCTACGTAACATTGAGTATAGATTTTTTTAATGTTTAAATGACATATTATTGATTATGTTATATGAAACACCAATGGAATCTTTCACGACACGCAACACTGACTTGGCTTGCGTTACACGCAAGAGTGACCTTCCTCAATGGCTTGTGTTGTACGTAATACTGAGTTTCACTAAAAAACAATATATTACAATAATATTTTTATGAACTAGCACTTATGAATAGTATTAACCAAATTTGGTATTTTATAACATTATAAATCATCTTACATATTTTCTATAACATGGTATGAGAACAAAATCAAATTTTTGGTTAAAAGCAGTTTTTTTGAAAATTAAATTTTGTCACCTTTTGATGGAACACCCATTTTTAATCTAATTTTTGATAACTTGATAAGTTCAATTTGAAAATTTAAACTTCTAATTTTGAATTAGGATGTAAAAATTTACGACATTATTCGGATAACCTTCATATTTTGAGGATTAGTAAAAATACGCTAAATTGTAATTAAAAACTACTTTTTTCATTGAGATAATTTATATGGTAATATTTATCATATCAAATTATTTTAAAGTATAAATATGATATATTTTACCATTTAATATAATGTATGTAATTACACTTAAATTTACATAGAATTCATTAGTAAAAAAATTTCATTCTTTTTCAATTTTTTAATTTTGTTAACATGTTTTCTCAACAATGGGATTTTATTAAATTAATTACTGCAGCATCTGGGTCTTGAATTTGGAAAATTTTATTTCTTATTTAGAATATTTATGTCCAAATTATGTTTATAGGATTTTTATTGTGCATTATGAATAGAATCTATAGTAAATTATATTTACCATAGCTAAAGGTAAATCATCTAATTAAGTGTAAAAATAACATTTTAAAATTACTCTAACACTTCTCAAAACATAATTGGATGAATTTATTTCATCCAAAAATATACATGGGTCAAAATGGTATCTATTGAAACCCACATGAATGAGATTGGGACTTTTAATTTAATTTATTTAAAAGAATGTGAAATATGTCTCACTCAAACATTAATAATTAATGTATTTTTATTACAAGTTTATATAGAATATAAATTAGATTATAAATTCACATTATTAATATAACATGTTTTTCTTTTTCATGGTAATTTATTTGTACTTTTTACAAAATATATTATTACATTAATATCATATACATCAGTTATTTAGAAATTATTTATTTAGTGACAAAAAATCAATTATATAGTTTTTATTAAAATATTAATACCCATCAAATGGACCAAAAAATTGACCAAAACTTATTGGTCGAGTATATCTACACCGTAATCATCCATGTGTCGAATTCTGGTCAATTTTCAGACTTATAAAATAGATTATGAAATTTATATTATTTTATTTCAAATTATGTCAATGTTTTCACCTTCATAATTTAATAAAAATAAAATTTTAAAATATGGGACTTTTCAAAGTTAAATTCAACTAAAAGTATTCTAATGAATGATATTAGATTTACCTTCATCAAAGAATTTTATTTTTACTTCTTATACAATAGATAATTATATTATATAATTATACAATAATGTTGTAGTAATTATTTTATTAAGGAAAATATCAAATAAATCTTTTAAATATATTAAAATAAATATTATATAAAATAATTAATATGATCCACGAATTTTCTAGGTGAATGTTACATTTTTTGGAATCTATTAAATATTTTGGTTCGACACTATCATCTTTTTTGATTTTATTTAAATTCAAAATAAGGAATAGTGTCAATATTGACACTATTGATATTTTATAATAATAATATATTATTAAATAGATTAAAAATCCCAAAAAATATTAAAATTTAAAAATTGAAATTTATATGGTTGAAAATGTCATAAAGTATCCAATTATGGACAATTCACAACAAATAAGTATTTATAACCATTCAAAATTTTGAATATTATTACCACAAATAAAATAAAATATATTAAATAAGGATAAATAAAAATGACAAGGTTTAAAATAAAATAAAAACAAGATCAAATTTGATTGGTAGATGTGATTACAAACTTATCTAATCTCATATTCGAATTTGAGTCACTTTGGATGTTTTTATGTTGGGTTTGAGTTTATTATAAATTAATATTTTGAAGGTTTCAAAAAGTGCCCCTCTACTCTCTTATAAAAAGGTACCTCCTCTCTATTATCTTCACTGCAATTTGAGATATAAAACTTGGTAAAACCCTGAAAATTGTTCTTATTAACCTATGTTGTTACATTATAATGGTTATGGTCATCTCTAATGACCAACTCTAGTTCCCTAAATGGATGTTAAAAGGAGGCACTTTGAGGAAGTGGTAATATCTTCTAGTGATTCTTTCAATTTTATTTCATCTTCTACATATTCTTCTTTTTTTTGTTTATTTATAAAGTAATAACATTGGTATAACTCATATAATTATATGTTGTTATAAATAGGAAAGAATCCTATTTCACATTCTATATATCCTATGAAAACGAAATCATCGTGTGTGCATTGGTATAGAATATCGTCTCCATGTCGCGGGGTAATCTTCTTTTATCACCAAAATACATTGATAGGTATAATGACTGATGAAATTACTATATATGATTATTTTAATATCATATTGATTCTTATGTATTATATACCATACACTTCAATACAATTCCACAATCATGGGAATGATATCATCACTCGTGCGTACGCACGACATACCGTCTCTACGATGTGATGTGATTTGTTCTACATGATCATCATTGATGAATAATTTTATAAATGAATTTAATGATTAAAAATGATATTTATTATACTAATACCATTCTTTAAATTATATATCTATACAATAAAATGATGAATATGAAATTATTTGACAAAACATGCATAAGAATATAAAGCAGTTAACACTAGAATAATGAATAACAATGAAATGGTAATAATAAATAGATATGAATATGACCATATTTGATATCATAACAATGACTATGATTCGGGAATAAGTCAATGACATTATTTAAAAAATTAAACAGGGTGGTTCAGATACATAAAATGCATATCATACCTAAGGTAATGGAAAATCTATCAATCACCTCTTTTTATCTGATATTGTTTATACTTCAGTGTTTACTGGGGAATATTTATCATTCACATCCATGTTTCCTCAATATGTAATATTATTTTTATCTTCATAAAAAAATTTTAAATCCAATTTTACATATTTATGAGTTTTTAGTAAATGATATGAAATGATTCTTTTGTCGTTTTTAGTACGAGATACTTTTTGACTTTTCTGGCCAAAGTACAAGAAAAAGGCCTTTTTTTTAATTTTACATCATGATAGGATTTTTATAATTTCATAAGAAATTATTCTATGTAATATTCCATTAATTTTTTCACATTTACTATCATTTAATTAATTTTAATTCAAAATTGTAAGACATGTTTAAAAAAAGAAATTTTTTTTTATAAGAATAGATATTTTCCTCAATTATTAAGTTCAAGTTTTATATCAAAATTATTTTCCATCTATGATGATACAGGGCTATGTTTCAATACCTATTATTAAATTGATTTAATTATGTTATAATGAAATTATTTCTATGATGTCTTCTTATCTTATGATGGAATTATATTTAAGAATCCATTTTTATTACATGGGTTATGCTATGATGTATGATTTATGATTTTGTGACAAATATAAGAATGGTTTAATTATGAGATTGGTGGGACCTATATATCACTACCATACATTGTGTAAAGATTTCGATCTCCCAATATTGACATGGCTAGAATGGAAAGTTAATTTGGTTCGGTGATATAGGGCTAGAACAGGTAGTGAACTTGGTTCAGTAGGGGACATTGTCCGCTACGATGGTATTGGAAAGGAGCAATGACTAATATGAAATGATTATCTATGCATATGTGTGTATGCCAACAGGTTCATATATTATGTTATGATTATTGGTATTACATCCCCTTTCTATAAATTATCCCATGACATAATATTATAATCTCATTTATAGGAGAACATTTTCAAATGAATATGATATGATTGATATTTCCTTTTTTTACCTTTAATGAGCACTTGAGTTCAACATTTTTGTGTTTTCTTTTCACCATGAAATAATGAAATATTTATTGTAGGAAAACTAAATGTTTGTATCTTTATTAGAGATGTTGATGATCGTTCACCATGATTGGAATATTATGTTCCATGTTTCCAAATACACTAAACTAACACGGTCATTGGGTGTTTGTTTGTGTCATGTATTCAGTATTCCATAAAAGAAATGTAATGTCCATGTATTTCAGGCATGGGTCTCTACATTTGGTATTAGATCTAGGTGTAGTTAACCTTCTGAAACTAGAATGTGAAAAATTTATTGAGATCCCTATAGATATTTCTATGGTTTGATTTGGGATGTCGGTAAAGTAAAGTATAAGTATAGGTTTCAAATCTATATTTATGATATCTATCATCAATAACCTAGGATTAATCCTAAGATGTTTGAGATCGAATGTAATGTCCCTTGATTATGTTGTTTTCCTAGTATTTGTTTTACCTCTAATACAATTATTTTTGGGTTTTAGGAAATGGCCAGAAATAGGAAGATTCATGTTAATGGAGAATGTTATGGACAGTGGAATTATATTTTTCAATAGAAACCAAATGAAATGAGATTTGGAAGTCCAAAAATAATTATTATGCTTAATCAGCAATCACATAATATGATCAATAATCTCAACTTTGGTAAGTTTCTTGACTCTGTTAATAAGTGAAAGATAGAGTTTCATGATGATCATAGAGGAAAGAAAGTTAAATTTACCTCAGGTAAATCATGTGGCAAGAGGCACTATATAGAATGTTTCAAAGGAATCAGATGATGTTCTGGGTGTGGAAAAGGACACAAAGCTAATAATTGCAAAGGATAAGGTTCATTTAAAACAATGTATAAGGATAAAAGCATTTTTAAGACATCAATAAGGATTAAATGTCTTAAATTTTGAAAGTGTGGGCATTATGAAAATTGATTCCATAAGGGAAAATATCAAGAGGAGAACCGTCATGGTCGTATGGGTAGTATTTATGTTGCTGATGAAGAAGAGACAAAAAATGATATATGAGATGAAAGAAGTGTTGAGGAATAAAATAATGAATATCGGTCAATGGTTTAAGAAGGAAGCATAATGATTGTATGTTTGTCAAGAGTAATGTTTTATAGGTACTTTAATGGTACTATGGAATAAAGACTCATCTAAGGATTGTTATACTATTGATTTCCTAAATTATTTGAAGGCTTCTGTTGAATGGTACCAGAAACAATGAAAGGTTATTCAGATATTTTTGAAAGGTAGATGATGTGCGCATAATGAACGGATGATGAGATAATGAGATGTTTGATAGTATTAATGAGCTCATGACTAGTATAAGGATAAAGTGATATAATGATTTCAGTATATATATTTTTTGGGGAATTTTGGTTTGTGGAAATTGTTAACTTGTGATAGCGATTATGTTTTAACTAAGGTTATAGAAACTCATGTTTCAAGAAAATACATGATTATGGTATTCACATGTTTGGAATGTGACAAACATGATATATCTTATGATTTACGAGGGGTAAATGATTGTATTTACATGCTCGGTAGATGCCCTTTCTAGTAATCTTTTTCATTATAATTTGAGATTGAACAGAAGTATTTTCTATAAGCCTAAATGATGGAATGGATTATGATGGAAATCAAATAGTATTGTTTAACGCTAATTTATTTCTAGAATGTTATAATAGTATATTTTTAGAAAAAGTACAACCTATAGGATGGGAGACAACCCGTCTCATCGGGCAAGCTTGATGGAATCGAACGCAGGACTGATCTGCAACATGCCTTTATCGCCTACCACTAGCCTACATGAAGTTCCAGGTTAGTATAAATTAGTTTTTTATTATTAAGCGGTATGATAGATGAATTATAAATCCATTTTTGTAACCATATATGATTAATCTCACCATTTATGGACTTATGTATATTTAATAATTTGTTCTAACATTTTTGTGATAAAGGTAGATGGAATGACCTATAATTATATTTCTTGACCTGCTAACACTTCAAGAATGACAATTTAAACATCATTTCATTAAATACAAGATGAAGAGGAATTTTTTTCATGGAATTACCAATGATGATATTATACTAAAATTCACTATGTATTTCTCTTCATGAAAATAAATCATCAACAACAGGGAAAAGATATTGACAACCAAAAATGTAATCCTAGTACCCTCATATCTTACTAATCACATTCTACCATAGATCATCACAAATTTATGGCTTTGTGATTATTGGATTTTTCATTTCCATGTTCTCTACCTCACTTCATCAGAACATGATGGTTAGATTTCTCTTCCATATCCATATTTTCACCTATATCCTTCTATGTGGAAACACAATGCTAAGTTACATTGGGTGACTGTTATGTGTCTATATTTTCTTTTTGAAATTATTTTTTATTATTCCTTTTTAAAATGTGGGATTCTATGAGAGAAAATTTCAAGTTGTAAACCCTTTATAAACCTGGATAATGTAGATGGAGATTTTCATTTTAAGGGGGGTAGAATGTAACACCCCGAAATTTTATGAGATATATTCTTTTTATTTTCTTTTATATATTGTTTTATATGCTACACCAAGATTATGTTGACCTATACGAAACATCGTATTATCTTTCAATATACCCAACACTATTCTTGGCTTGTGTTACATGAAATTTGAATATTGTTTGGTAGAAATTATTATACGCAACATTTAGTATAGATTTTGTTCAATATATAAAAGAAATATGTTTTGATTATGTTAAATGAGACACCAAAGTAATATTTCACTACACGGAACACAGACATGACTTGCGTTACACGCAAGAGAGACCTTCCTAAATTTATTGTGTTGTAAAAAATACCGAGTTTCAGTAATCAATTTAAAATTAATCCCTTTGTTGTGAAAAGTGAAATATTTCTCACTCAAACTTTAATTATTGAAGTATTTTTAATAAAAGTTTATACAGAATATAAATTCAATTATAAATAATAATTTGAAAACTAAATTTTTTTTCTTTATCATGGTGATTTATTTGTTGTTTTTATGTAATATATAATTATCTTAATAGCTTATAGATTAATGATTTAGAAATTATTTATTTAGTGAAAAACATAAATAATATAGTTTTTATTAACATAATAATACCCATAAAAAGGTCCAAACACTTGACCTAAACTTATCGGTCGAGTTTATATAAACCATAATCATCCAAGTGTCTACTTTTGGACCATTTGTAGCCTTATAAAATAGATTATGACATTATTAATATTTTATTTTAAATGATGTCAAAGTTGTAACCTTCATAATTTGATAAACAGAATATTTTAAAAGTTTGGTGTTTTAAGAGATAAATTAGACTAAAAGAATTATTATGGAATATATTAGATTTATCTTAATCATATTATTTTATTTTTAATTTTGATTCCACAGATAAGTATATTCAATTATTATAAAAAACGTTTCTATGAATTATTTTATTAAGAGAAATATATAATAACTGGTTTTAAAAATATTAAAAAAAATATTATATGAAATAATTAATGTTCTACAATAATTTTCAAGATTAACATGACATGTTAGGAATCTATTCAATATTTTGGTTCGACTATATCATCGGTGTGGATTTTATTTATATTTAAATAAATGAATATGGTCAAAATTGATACTATTGATATTTTATAAAAATAACATATTATTAAATTGTTTAAAAATCACAAAAAAATTAAAAAACCAAATTTTTATCGTCGAAAATATCATAATGTATCCAATTATGGACAATTCAAAACAAATAAGTAATTATTTTAACCATTTAAAATTTAGAATATTATTAACACAAATAAAATTAATTAGATTAAATAAGGATATATCAAAATGATAAAGTATAAAATAAATTACAAACATTTCTAAATTTGATTGGTTAATGCAATTACAACCCTATATTATCTCATATTTTAATTTTATTCACTTTGGATGTTTTTATGTGTTGTTGGAGATTATTATAGGTTTATATTTTGGAGGTTTCCAAAAGTGCCTCTCTATTCTCTTATAAAAGGGAACCTCCTCCCTCTTCACATAACTCCATTTTGAGATTTAAAACTCAACAAAAACATGAAAATTATTCCTCTAAACCTATCTTGTTACATTATTGAGGTTTCTTTATACTCAATGGACCAACTCTAGTGCCCTAAGATGAATTTTAAAAGAGGTACTCGGAGAAAGCGGTAATATCATCTAAAAATTCTTTCAAATTTATTTTTTCTTATACTTCCTCTTATATAGTTGTTTAATTATAAAGTAATAACATCATTATCACTCGTATAGAGATATGTTATTATAAGTATTAAAAAAACCTATTTCTAATTCTATGCATCCTACAAAAAATGAAATCACCACACGTGCATACGTACAGAATACCGTCTCCAAGCTGTGGTGTAATTTTTTTTCATCACCAACATTCATGGATAAGTATACTTATGTAAGAAATTACTAATATTATTATTATAACGTTATATTGATTTTGAAATATTATACACCATATACTTGATTACAATTCTACAATCATTGGAATGATATCATCACTCGTGCGTACGTACGACCTACCGTCTCCAAGATGTGATGTGATTCATTCTACGTGATCTTCATTAAAGAATGATTATATAAATGAATTGAAGGAATAAATATGATATATATTATACATGTAACATTCTGTAAATGATATATATAAATATAACCTAAAAAGAGGAATAATAATATATTTGAAAAAACATGCAGAAGAATGTAAAGGTGTTAACACCCAAATAACGAATAACAATGAAATGTTACTAATAAAAAGATAAGAATATGAACATATATGATATCATAAAAATTAATATGATTATGGAATAAGTTAATGAAATTATTTAAATCATTATACAGGATGTTTGAATATGTACAAAGCATACCAGACCTAAGGTAATGGAAAATCTCGCAATCTCATTTTTTTATCTGAAATTGTTTATACTTCAGTATTTACTAGGGAGTATTTATAATCCACATCCATGATTCCTCAATATGTAATATTATTTTTATCCTTATATAATTTTTTAAATCCAATTTTAGCTATTAATTTTTTTTAGTATAAGATATGAGGTGACTATTTTGTTGTTTTCATTACGATATACTTTTTGACTTCTCTGGAAAAAGTAAGAGATGAATGTTTTTTATCTCATACTTCATGAGTGAATTTTTATGATTTAAAAGGAAATTGTTCCATATAAGACTCCTTTAAATGTTTTCATGTTTATTTTAAATTTACTTATTTTAATTTAAAAATGTTTGACATGATGGGAAAATAAAATTTTTTTGATAAAGAAATGATATTTTCCTTAAGAACTAAGTTCATGTCTTTTATCCAGATTATTTTCCATCTAAAATGATAAAGGCTTATGTTTCTATACCTATTATTACATTGATTTAATTATCTTATGATGGAAATATTTTTATGTAGTCCTTTTATCTTATGATGGAATAATGTTTAAGAATCCCAATTTATTACATGGATTATGCTATGATGTTTGATTTATGATTTTGTGGCTCACATAAGAATGGTTTCATTATGAGATGGGTGGGACCTATATATCCCCTTAATGCATTGGGTAAAGATTTGTATCTCATGAGATAAACATGGATGTAATGGCATGTTAATATGGTTCAATGAAACATGACTGGAACGAGGAGTGAACTCGGATCAGTAATGTACATTATCTGCTAAAATGGTTTTGGAAATGAACCATAACTAATATGTACTGATCTTCTATTCTTATGTGTGTATTCCACAATGTTTCATGTCTTATGTTATGATTATTGGGATTACATTTCACTTCTATGATTTATCCCATGACATGATATTATAATCTCTTTTGCAGGATATGTTCTTCAAATGAATATGATATGATTTACATTTTCATTATTTACCCTAACTAAGCATTTGAGCTCAACCTTTTTATTTTTTCATTTTAGTAGGACTTAATGAAAATTTTTTTAGGAAAACTAATGGGGAAGATATTTGTAAGAGATATTGAAGATATTTCACCATTATTAGAGGATTGTGTTCCAAGATTCTAAAGACACTGAACTAACACGGTCTTTGGGAATCTGTTTGGGTCATGTGTAAAGTATTCCAAAAAAGAAATGTAATGACTACATGTGTCAATAATGGTTTTATACTATTGGTATCGGAGATAATGTTTAGCTAACGATTGAAAACTGGGATGCGAAAACATTATTGAGATCCTAGTGATATTTCTACGGTATATCTAGGGATGTATGTAATGTTATTTATAAGTATAAGAGACAATACTAGAATTATGATAACTTTTATGAATAACATAGGATTAAAACTAATATGTTATATATTGAATGTAATCCCCCTTGATGGACAATGGAATGATATTCCTCATAAAAAACCAAATGAAATGGGATTTGGATGTCCAAACATCGTTATTATGCCCATTACTCAGTCTCATAATATGATCAATAATATCCACTTTGGTAAGTTTCATAACACTGGTAATTAGAGAAAGATGGAGTTTCATGATGATCATTGAAGAAACTAAGTTCAATATCCCTAATGTTGGAAGAGTAATTATGGAGAATGTTTCAAAGGAACTGGAAGATGTTTTAGGTGTGAAAAATAAGGACACAAATCCAATAATTTCAATAGAAAAGGTTCATTTAAAATAATGGAAAAAGATAACAGTATTACTAAGACATCAACAAGGGTTAAATATTTTAAATGATGTATTAATGGGGATTATCCAAATCGATTCCCTAGGGGAAAATCTCATGATTGGAATTAGCACGATCGCATGGGTAATATTTATGTTGGTGATGATGAAAATACAACAAATGATATATTAGATGAAAGTAGTGTTGGGGAATAAAATGATGACGCCCAGTCAATGGTTTAAGATGGTAGTGGAATGATTATATGTTTATCAATTGTAAGTATGTATATCTAATTTAATGTTACTATTGATTAATGAAAAATAAAAGGTTTGTTATACTATAGTTCTTCCGAAATTATTTGAAAGTACATGTTGACCGGTACTGATAACCGTGAACCATTATTCATATATTTTTCAAAAGTAGATCATATGAACATAAGGAAGGGATAATGAGATAATGAAATGTTTGATAGTATTAATGTGCTCATGAATGGTATAGGGACGAAGTGATATCATGGATTGAGTATATGGATTTATTTTGGGATTTTGGTATGTGGAAGGTGTAAACTTTTGATAGCATACATGTTTTTTCTAAGGTTATATGGTAACTCATGTTTCAATAGAATACATCATTAAGGTATTCACATGTTTGGAATGTGACCAACAAGATATAACTTATTATATACGAGGGTAAATGATGGTATTCACATGCTCAGTAGATGACATTTCTAGTAATTGTGTTCTTTATAAAATGAAATTGAATAGAAGTATTTTTAATAATGCTAAAGGTTGGAATGTATTAAGTTGGACATTAAATAGTATTTTCTAAAGCTAAAACATTTTTCTAGAATGTTATAATTGTATAGTTTTAGAAAAAGGATAACCTTCAGGATGGACGAGAACTCGTTGCGTCAGACAAGGTTGCAGGAATCGAACCCACAACTGAAGAAAGATAGACCTTTATTTCCTTCCACTTGCCTACATGAAGTCCCTTGTGATTAGATATTAGTTTTAATTTATTAAGAGGTATGATAGATGACGTATAAGTACATTATTGGAACCATATACGATTAATCTAACTATTGATGGACTTGTGTATATTTAGTAATTTATATTATTTATTGGGTGATAATGGCAGATGGAATGACCTATCATTATATCGCATGATCTACTAATACATATAGAATAAAAAATTCAACTTCATTTCATTAAATAACTGATGAAGTGGAAATTGTTCATGGAATTACCAATGATGATATTATAATAAAATCCATTAAGTATTTCTTCTTATAAAAAAAATGATCAACATTAAAGAGATGATATTGAAAACCAAAAATTTTGTCCAAGTACCCTTATATCCAATAATCAAATGGTACCTTGGATAATCACAAATTTATGGATTTGTGATTATTGAATTTTTCAGAGCCATGTTCTCTACCACTCTTTATCAGAACAGAATGGTTAGATTTTTTTTCCATATCCAAATTTTCCTTTATATCCTCCTAGTTGGAAACCCAGTGCGATGTTAAATTTGGTGACCATTATGTTTATAACTTTCCTTTTTAAAATTATCTTTTAGTATTCTTTTTTATGATGTGGGTTTCTATGAAGGAAGCTTTCTTGTAGTAAACTATTTATAACCATGATGAATTTCATTGGCAGAAATCATTTTTAGGGGGGTAGAATGTAACACCATGATATTTTAGGAGATATTTTTTTTACGCTATTCTATGATTAACATGTCTATACCCAACACTGTATTAGCTTGGAGTATATGCAACACTATTTTGGGATTGTCTTACACACAATTTAAAAATGGTTTGGTAGAAAATATTCTACACAACATTGAGGATAGGTTTTGTTCAATGTATAAATGGAAGTTTTTTTGATTATGTTATAAGAAGCATAAAATTTATCATTCGCTACACACAACACTGACTTGGCTTGCATTACATGCAAGAGCAACCTTCCTCATTGTCTAGCTTTATATGTAATACCGAGTTTCAATAAACAACAATATATTATTATAATTTTTTTAAGAACTAGCTGTTATGAATTTTAATAACCACATTTTTTATTTTATAACATTATAATTCATCTTGCATATATTCTAAAACATGTTATGAGAACAAAATTAATTTTTCAGATAAAAGAAGTATTTTAAAAAAAATGTATTTTTGTCGCCTTTGGAAAGCCCAAAAATTTTAAATATAATTTTTAACACGTTTATAAGTTCAATTTAACAATTTAATCTTCTTATTTTGAATCAAAATATAAAAACTTACCACATTATTATGATAACCTTCATATTATGTTGAATAGTAAAAATACACTAAATTTTAATTAAAAACAAATTTTTTCATTGAGATAATTTATATGGTTGAGTAATTATATTGAATCATTTAAAAGTATAAATAAAACAATTTTTTACCATTTAATTCAATTTATTTAATTATCAATTATTTTACATTGAATTCATAGTTAAAAACATTTCAATATTTTTCAATGTTATAAATTTTAAACTGAGTTTTCTCAACAACGAGATTAATTTTAAATTAATTACTGAAAATTCTGTCTATTGATTTGGAAAAATTAATTTAATATTTGGAATTAGTATATCGATATTATGTTAATTGGCTACTGGTATTTTAGGGAATTATGAATAGTAACTATGGTATATTTTATTTACCATAGTTAGAGGTAAATCAGGTTATTAAGTGTAAAAATAATATTATATAATTACCCTAACACTATTCTAAATATAATTGGATTATTTTATTTTATCATAAAATATGTGTGGGTATAAATGGTATCTATTGGAACCCACTTGGATGAGGCTGAGGCATTTAATTTATTTTATTTACATAAAAGTTAAATTTCTCTCACCACAATTATAATAATTACAGTATTTTTAATAAAAGGTTTTATAGAATATAAATATAATTATAAATAATCTTTTAAAAGATAATGTTTTTATTACCATGGTAATTTAATTTTAATTTGTAAAAAATATATAATTACCACAATAGAATATACATTAAGGATGTAGAAATTATTTATTTAGTGAAAAAAATCAAAAATAAATTTTTTATAAAAATAATAATACCCTTCAAAATGCCCAAAAACATGACCAAACCTTATTTTTTGAGTATATCTACACCATAACCATCCACTTTTTGAATTGTGGACCATTTTGGTTCCTTATAAAAAACATTATTACATTTATATAATTTTATTTTGAATGATGTCAATGTTTTCACCATCATAATTTAAGAAACATAACATTATAAATGTTTTATGTTGAGAAGATAAATTCAACTAATAGTATTATTATATAAGATATTATATTTTCCATCATCATAGTATTATATTTTTAATTTTTACGTAATAGATATGAATATTAAATAATTAAACAGAAAAATTTTAGTATATATTTTATTAAGAGAAATATCAAATAAATGGTTAAAAAAATAAAAACAAATATTATATGTACTAATTAATGTTCTCCACGAATTTTCTAGATGAATATGACAATTTAGGAATCTATTACATATTTTGGATTGACTTTGTCATTTGTTTCTAGTTTACTTAAATTTAAATAAATGGATAGTGTCAAAATTGAAACAATTGATATTTTATAAAAATAACATATTATTAAATTTTTAAAAAATCACAAAAATATTTAAAAACAAAAAATTTAAATTTATATGGTCTAAAATTTCCTAGAATATCCAATTATGTATGATTCACAACAAATAAGTAAGTATTTATAACCATTTAAAATTTAGAATATTATTACCACAAATAAAATTAAATAGATTAAATAAGGATAAATACAAATTATAAGGTTTAAAATAAAATCAAAACATCTTCGAATTATATCTTTTGATGATATTACAACCATATATTATCTAAAATTATAATTGAGTAACTTTGGATGTTTTTATATGGGGTTTGAGTTTATTATAAATTAATATTTTAGAGGTTTCTCAAAGTGCCCCTCTAAACTCTAATAAAAGGTCATCTACTCCCACTTCTCTTCAATCCATTTTGAGATTAACAATTCGGCCAAAACCAACCAACTCTTCTTTGAAACATATATTTTTAATTTATATTGGTTCGGGTCTTCTCAAAGGACCAACCCTAGTGCCCTATGAGTATGTTTAAAAGAGGAACTTCAAGGAAGAGGTAATATCTTACACCGATTCTTTCAAAATTATTTCTTCTTCTACTTCATATTATATAGTTGTTTCATTATAAAGTAAAAACATTAGTATCACTAATATAATTATATGTTATTATAAATAGAAAACAACCCTATTTCATTTTTTATTCATCCACGTAAAAATGAAATCACTGCGCGTTAGTACATATGGAATACCGTCTCCATGCCATGGTGTAATATTTTTTCATCACAAATATACTTGGATGGGTATAATATGACAACCCTGATTTTTATTACACAATTACACATAAATTATTACATAATAATCACTTGATACAACATAGAATCTCTAGAGGTCTAGTGTCTTTTAGTCTTAGGAACATTACATAACAACATCAAATATGAAATTCAACATCTTTATTGAGAACTTAAATTACATGAACACTACATTCCCTCTTACATTGCATTGAGTAGGATAACCGGAGGACATGCATAGGAAAAGGGTGAGATATAAAGCCCAGTAAGGGATTCATAATGTAATAACACAGGGAATAAAATACATATTAGACAATAGGTATATCAATAGAGTACAAGATAAGAATAAACATAAAGGCATTAAAAATCATGATAACCATGATATGGAATTGTGGAAACAACACTTAACATGGAATTAACATGTGGCAAGGATCATTGCACATGGATCATGAGTGAACCATAATTTCACATGAAGCACAAGTAAACACTCATATCATATGAATTATCATGAGTAAACACCCATTGCACATGATGTATCATGATACTATACTTTACCCAATGAATTGGAGCGCTCTAAGGGGGAATCCTTATTAAACATTTCATTTCCTGCATAAGTGTTTCTCATGGATCATATATCATGGATTCATAAAACATAATCATTTATTCCATGATAATGGAATGTGGAAAATCATACATGAAACATTAAAATCAATATGTAAATGTTCTTATTTGTGAATACCATTGATAGAGAAATAGACATGGTATTTACTACACAATGACATTGGCTTGGAAATTCGGTGCAATTTCGGCAGCATAATGGTGCAACGTAATAATAAAATAAAATGGTTAATGAGATAGAAAGGGGTGTCTCATAATATGTACATGAAATAGACATTAATGGGGTAATATAGATAAATGTCTCAAATATTTTAATTGAATTTAGATTCATGATACAAAATAATTTCTTCATTATAAGTGTGGAGAGATAAATTCCTTTCAGAATTTCGGTGTAGTAACAGGTTTACATGGGAGGAATTTATTGAGAGAGAAAGTGGTCTCTCAAAATTTAAACATAAAGAGGGAAGTATTGGGCAGATTAAAATCCATACCCCAACATTTATAATTGAAATTAGAAATGTAATAACAACACTATGAAAATTAGACAAATCGAGAAAGGAAGAAAAACAGTTACTTGGCTGTGTGCTTCAAAAGGCTTGAGAGAGGCTTTATGAGAGGTTTGGTCAAATTTAAAGGATTATAGAGAGAGAATAGGCGAGGTTGGAAGAACTCCAAAGGCATTGAGTGTGGAGTATGTTGGAGAATTGGTGGGTTTATATAGGAAATGTGAGGGAATTCTTTATTATTAAGGTTTGGGAAAATCCATATTAAAATAATACAAACCACAAACCATCCCAAGGTGTTATCCAATGGTTATTGGAAAAGGGAATTAAAAAACAATATTTTATAAGTCCAAATTCCTAACTTCTTAAAATAATGGGGTTGCTTATGTGGAGGTGAGTCACACTCCCAATGAAAACAATTTAAAAAGACAAAATGTTTAATAAGACCTGATGTGTCCACTAGTGATTTGTAAATTAAATCAAACAAACCTGAAATCACATTATTTTAAAAGTAAAACATATATTGGCCGAACATAATTTTTATAGAATTTTATTACATCACCATTGGGTCATTATTATATCATAAAACATATTATATATATATACTGTATTTAATTTTTTCCCAAAAAATTGGCCGCCTCAGAAAATTATGAAAAATTCACCACTGGATAATTTTTACATCCTGATTCCAGAAATAATATTCATTTTATCTAAATAATTTTATAAATATTTTAAACTTCACAATTACAATAAAAACCAACATTTATCTAATATTCATTGGTTTTGAAAAAAATTAATTTCAAACCACAATAAAAATTACAATTGCATTCATAAAATTATACAATAATTTATATTTAATAAAATTTAATTTAATAACAATAATAATATTTTATTAAAATATTAATTAATTAATTAATCCATTGATTCATCAAAATATATTTCTTAGTTAAAAAATAACTAAAAATACTATTTTTGCATTAAAAAATATTTACAAGGTAACTATAAAAAATGAAGGTATATTCATTATTATATACAAAAAATGTACATAACCATACTGATATGTCCTTATTTCATAACCCCTTATAACACCTATATAAGAAAAAAGAGTAATGAGTAAAGTGGTGATAGACTCTTGGGGTGGCTCAAATAACATTACTCGGGTGGTAATCTCTATCAACATCCACTTCTCCCGTAGGCGGTCCCGCTAGAGCTTAACATATTCAAGCTCGGCTTGGGAATGGTCAAGAGCGAAGCCCAATGAGGTAATATCCTTTCCATGCTCTAGAAAATGGGCTTCATATGGGGCACGTCAAATGGATGAGTCCATCGCTTCCTTTTTCTATGAAAATTCGGTTTTCAATACCCTATATATATACCAATCATGTGATCACTGCCCAACGACTATTTTAGCAACAGTCAAAATTCATAACATAAAATCATAGAAGTTGACATTTTATATAATAATTTTATATAGAGATATATTTAATTAGATCAAGAGTTTTTTCTATTAATGAATGTTTGTGTTGCTATAATCTTCCCACATTAAAACACTTCACCCTAGAAATTTCTTTTTCCCACACTAAAACAGATTTGGGTAACTCAGCTTTATCATTTCCTCAGAATTCCAACATCACTTCTTCAATCTTGTTGTTTCTCCCCAACACCTTGATGAGGGGGAATTTTCTTATTTTTTAGAACTTTTTCTCTACAAAATAAGATATTCAATATTTTCTCCTCATAAGAAAGATCATCCTCTAACTGTATCACCTATAAAGAGATTACGTGTGAAGGGTTTAGTTTGTACTTCCTTAATAGGTATAATGAAAGACCTAATGTAATTTGGCCATGGTAGGTGGAATTTCTAGTCTATAGGCCACAACCCCGACATGGTCAAGAATTTTGAAGGGGGTGATGTTCCTTGGACTTAACATCCATTTATTTCCAAACATCATGACCTTATTCCACATAGATATGCTTTAAAATTCCATATAACCAACATTAAACTCAAGGACTCATCGACGGTTATCTACATAACATTTCTATTTACTGTAGGCTACCTTAATATGCTGCATAATGGTTCAACATCTCCACCATTTCATCAACAATTTATAGTCCAAGCTGCTTACGCTCACTGAACTCATCCCAACACGCTGGTGTTCTGCACCATTTCCCATAAAAGGGCTTCATATGGTGCCATTTGTATACTCATGTGAAAACAGTTATAAAAAGATAACTCAACCAGAGGAATATATTGATCCGAACTTCCTTTAAAGTATACTGAGCACTCTCTCAACATGTCCTCAAGTTTTTGGGTAGTCCACTCGGATTGGACATCAGTTTGAGGATGATAAGCCCAAATGAATTTTAGTTCAGTATTCAGAGCAAGTTGAAGACTCTTCCAAAACATAGAGGTGAATCATGGATCACAATCAGACATAATAGATAGTGGTACTCCATGAAACATTATCACTTCCCTGATATATATCGGGTCCAGTTGATCCAATGTGAAATCTTCATGAATAGAAATGAAGTGTGCAGCCTTTGAAAGATGATCCACAACATCCCAGGTTGCATTGTTTCCTATGGATGTCTTCGGATGTTCGGTGAAAAAGTCCATGGTGATGTTCTCCAATTTCCATTCTGGTATAGGAATTGGTTGTATCATCCCCTTAGGCTTCTGCCTATTTCCATTTACTTACTAACACACCATGGACAATGATGTATATTCAGTTATCTCCTTCTATATATTATCCCATCAATAATACTCTCCGAGATCTTGATTCTTCTTTCTGTTTCTTGGGTGAATAGAGAAATTTGAACTATGTGCATCATCCAAAACATTATTCGTAAGATCCGGACATGATGTAACACATATTCTTTTCCCAAATCTCACAAATTCCTTCTTCATTAACATTAATCCTTGACGATTTCCCATTTCTGATAGCTTCCACTTCTTCAAGAATTCTCACATCATCCTTTTGAGCATCCTTTAACCATTCCAAATGTGACAGCTGGGAAATCCTTTGTAAAAGTATTGATGATGTTATATTCTTTATGATTCCCATGTCCATATTCATAAAATCTAAGAAGACATGATAGTTTTTGAATTCTCATCAATGATATAATCAATGGGTCCTTTCTACTTAGGGAATTTTCTTCCTTGTTCGCTTTCCCTTGGTGGTAATGGATTGTGCTGCAATAGACTCTGATCAGATCTAACCATCATCATTAGTGAATTTTCCTATCGTTATATGTGAATATATACTAGAGGGTTTTGTGGTCTGTATACATTTCACACTTCTCCACAAAGAGATAATGCCACATAGTTTTTCAAAGTGAAGATCACTACAGCTAACTCTAAGTCATGTGTTGGATAGTTCTATTCATGAACATTCAATTTCCTTGAATCATAGGAAATTAATTTTTCATTGTGCATCAAAACACATCCAAGGCCCTTCTTCAAAACATCACTGAATACCACATAAAGTTACCCATTGTGGGTAAAGTGAGCACATACACTATGACAAGCCTTCTTTTCATCTCCTAGAAGCTTTCTTCACATTAATCACTCCATGAAAACGCTACTCCCTTACGAGATATCTTGTTAAGAGGTTTGGACAATCATGATAAATTTCTCACAAATAGTCAATAATAATTAGTTAACCCCAAGAAGCAATGGATTTCTGTTACCGATTTCGGCCTCCGCCATCTCCCAATTGCATCTATTTTGGAGGGATCCACATATATCGCATTTCTTATTATTATATGTCCCAATAATGAGACATCATTCAATGAGAAATCAAACATCATTTACATTATATAGAGCTTCTCCTTCCACAAGGTCTCTAGTACAGTTCCTAGATTCTCTTCATGATCCTCCTTGGATTTGGAGTATATAAGAATATCATCTATAAATACAACCACAAATTTGTCGAGGTAATCCTTAAAGACTATGTTAATCAAGTCCATAATGATTTATGGAGCATTATTGAGTTTGAAAGGAATTAATATGAATTCATGTTGCATGTATCTTATACGAAAAGAAGTCTTGGTGATATCATCCTTCTTCACCCTTAAATGAAAATATCCTGATGGAAAATCCACCTTAGAGAAATATTGTGCTCCATACAACTGATTGAACATGTCCTCAATTTTTGGGAGAGGATACTGGTTCTTTATCATGAATTTTTTGAGCACTCAATAATGGATGAAAAGGCGCATTAACCCATCCTAATTCTTGATGAAGTGGACTGGAGCACCCCATGGTGAATCACTTGGGCATATAAACCCTTTATCCAGATTCTCATGTTTCTTTTTCTTCACCTACAGAAGCTCCACATAAGAAATTCTATATGCGTTCATAAATATTTGAAATTCCCCAGGTATACGATCAATTCAGAATTCAACATCTCTTCTAGGAGGAATACCTGGAAATTTCTCGAGAAACACTTCAGTGAATTACCTTAAAATAGAAATGTGTTCAAGGATGGTTTCTTCCTTGGAATCAATCATCCGAAAAAGATATGCATGATCATAGGGCAGTAATATCCACAGTTGAGATGATGGAGCTAAATAAGGTTCATCTTTCTCCTTGCACCCATAATGATCTGGGGTCGATTATCCACATGGAGCTGATTTCCGTTTCATAACAATTTATTATGGATCTATATAAGGAAATCCAATACATGCCATGAATCACATAAAATTATAATAGTGGGAGTATGATGAGGATATCTGATATGTTTAATCCATAGATTATGTTAGGGGAGGAGTTATATTCAAGGGATGCAAGGATTTCCCCATTTTTCGTACTCGCCGACATCTTCACATCAATGATTTGTGGTGGTGCTATGATAGTTCTACTAATCCTATGAGATATAAAAGAATTCGTATAACCTGAATAAAAAATTACACTTTTTATTCTTGAATGAATAACTAGAATACATATCACCACTTCATTTCCGGGGTTCACTTTGTCATTAGTGATGAAAAAATCCCACCCTTTCTTCCTCGGAAGTTGTTAGTTGCCTCTAAAAACCATTGGTGTAGGGCACTAATTTGAATGATGCCCTGGTTCATTACATTTGTAGCAATGAACCATGAGTTGAGGTTAAAACAATGCATTCCTCTCCTCTATCGTCGCCACAGGTATTTCTTTCCAACAGTTAATATTCAGGTTCCCTTCTCTTCCACACCTAAAGCATTTTCATGTCCCCTTCAGATAGTTTTCGGGGTGCTTTTTTCCGCACCTTTGCCAAGTGGGTGATGGATCGTCTTAGCACCGATGGATTTATCCATTGGACCACCAGCATTGAAGTCCACATTATTATTCTTATCCCCATGTTAACCCTGAGATTTTCTAATCCCCATTTCGACATTGAGGGAACATCAGAACATTTCCTCATAGCTGTTGAAGTCATGGATCTCCAGCACTTTATGCAGGCCTAGTTTCAACCCACCAAAGAAGCAGTCAACCTTTTATTCGGGGGTAATGACAAAGATGGAGGCGTATCTTTCAAGAAATTTAATGTTTGCCTCATACGCTCGAAAAAATTCTTTGTATTTTTTAATTATGGAAAGGAAGTCCTTATTTTTGTTAAGTCAGAGGCTTCGCGGAAAATATTTATCGAAAAACATCTTCCATAAATCCATCCATTCCAATGCTTCGATCTCCTCCTCAGGCTTCGTATTTTGGATCAACGTCCTCCATTGATCATCTTCACCCTCCATACGATAAACATCTAGGAGAACCTTCTCTTGATCAGATCATTGAATGATAGAGAAGATATTTTCAATGGGGTTGATCCATTGTTCAATGATTAAGGGGTTATATGATCCATTAAATTTAGGAGGCCTTTGTATCATGAAGCTCTTGATAGTGACATGTTGTTTCTTAGCAGGGGTTGAACGTTCCTCTTCACCCATGTTTCTATTCAAATATTGATTTAGCTGAGGGAGAAGCGTGACAATGTTCTTGATTCCCACTCCCATTGGATTGGTCATATCATTAGTTCAGACATCACATTGATCTTCACATTGGTTGTTAGCCCAAGCCCTTCTAGTACCTACAATAGGCTGGAATAAAAACAATGTTAGGGGTAACACAAAAAGTGTAATACAATGACCAAACTGATGACTTATAAATAGCTTTTATTTCCTTAACATATGAATCTATTTTATTTAGTCTATTTTATCCAGGATCTTCTTTCTAATATATATTATTAGGGAATTTTTTTCATCCCTTAACAATGGTTCAGACTAATCTTGTGATTTTTTCAAAGCATATCCCCCGGGGGTGTCCTAACCACAAGTGCAGCAAAGCCTATTGTCATGCCCCAGTTTTCATTCATGTCTAGCTCAATGTTGTGTTTTTGGGTTTTACCCCTAGTATACAATTGTGCTAGAGTTGTCTCTACTTGCTCGTATCAAGACAGGGATGTATTATCATGATAATCTACATACTCAATACTCAAAAAAATTTAGGGATGTTTTTATTTTACATAGTCTTTTCTATAATGATTTAAAGGGGTTTTCTAATCCTAATACCAAAAATAACTAAACATATACTCTAATACCAACTATGACAACTCTTATTCTTATTACACAATTAAACATAATTTATTACATAAACCTCAATTAATACAACATATAAGATCAAGAGTTCAAATGTATATGGGGCTTAGTATCATTACAGAACAACATAAAACATGAAATATGACATCTTTATTGAAATCATCAGTTACATGACAACTACATTCCCTCATACTTATCATTTGATGGGATACTCGAAGGACATGCATAATAAAAGGGTGAGAAAAAATCCCAATAAGGGATTACTCATGGAATAAAATGAGGAATACAATACGTGTTATAAAACATACATATCAATAGAGAACAAGAGAAGAATAATCATAAAGTCATGATAATGCATGATAATCATAACATGGAAACGTGGAAACCACACTTAACATGGAATTATCATGAGCCAAGGCTCATAGCACAAGGGGCATGAGTTATTCCTCATTGGACATGAAGAAAGAGTAAACCCTTGTTTCAGTTGAATTATCATGAGAAAACACCAATTTTACATGACATATCATGATACTATACATTACACAATCCATTGGAGCACTATAAAGGCTCACCCTTCTTAATCATTTCATTTCATGCATAAGTGTGCCACATTAATCATCAAACATGGATTAAAAAACATGATCATTTATTCATTGATAATGGAATGTAAAATTCATACATTATGAATTATAATCAATAATTGAATGTTCATAATGGTGAATACCATTGATAGAGAAATGGGAATGGAATTCACTACACAATGACATTGGCTTGGAAAATCCGTGCAATTTTGGAAGCGTATGAACGTAACGTAAGAATTCATAAAAATGGTTGATGATAGAGAAATGGGTTGTATCATCATATTTACATTAAATCGAAAGTAAGGGGTTCATATAGATATATGTCCCACAAATTTTAATGGAATTTATTTTAACGATACAAAATAATTGCTTGAATGTAAGTGAGGAGAGATAAATTCTTATTGGAATTTTGACGTAGTAACTGGGTACATGGGAAGCAGTTTTTGAGAGAAAAAGGGATATCTCATAATTAAAACAAAAAGGGGGAAATATGGGAGAGGTGTTAAACCATGCCAAAACATTTATAATTGAAATTAAAATGGCATAACAACATTAATAAAATTGGACAAAAATGGGAATTGAAGAAAAACCCTTACTTGGAAGTGTTATTTTAAAGGATTGATAGAATCTTGAGAGAGGCTCTTTAGGATCATGGGGCACCATGGGAGGATTCTAGATAGATTAGGGGAGAGATTGGATGAAATCCAAAGGATTTCATTGAGGTGTAAGTGGGATCTTGGGGGGGGGGGGTTATATAGGAAAGGTGAGGGAATTATTTATTATTTAGGTTTGGGACTCCTCAAATTAAACTAATTCAAACCACAATCCAGCCCATGTATTTTTCACATGGTTTTTGGAAAAGGGATGTGGAAAAAAATATTTTATAAGGCCAAAGTCCTAGCTTCTTAAAATAATGGGGTTGCTTATGTGGAGGTGAGTAACACTCCCATGAAAAAAAAATAAAAAGACAAAATGTTTGATAAGTCTTGAAGGTTCCACTAATGAGATTTAAAATAAATATAACAAACCAAAAATCAAATTATATTAGTGGTAAAATATATAATTTCTGAACATAAAGTTTATAGTATTTTATTACATCACTATTAGGACATTATCATGTCAATAACAGATTATATATTTAAATAGTAATTATTTTTTACCCAAAAATTTTACTGTATGTAGAAAATTATGAAAAAATCACCATTGGATAATTTCAATTTCTTGATTCATTAAATAATATTCATCTAATATAAATAATTTTAAAAATATGTTAATTTTTACATTTAAAAAAAACTTACAGTTATCGAAAATTAATGGGTTTTAACAATAATGGATTTTAAACCATAAAAAAAATTACAATTGCATTCATAAAATTATATGATCATTTTTATTTAATAAAAATTAATTTAATAAAAATAATAATATTTTATAAAATATTATTTAAATAAATAAACCATTAATTCATCAAAATACATTTCTTAGTTCAACATTAACTAAAAATACTATTTTTGATTTAAAAACAATTTACAAGGAAACAATAATAAAATTAAAGTACATTAATTATTATATACAATAATAATGTACGTAACCATACTGCTAAGGACTTTTTGAATAACCCCTCATAACACTCGCAAAAGACCGAGGAGTATGGTCTATGATTGGGATAGACCCTTGGGGTGGCTTGGATATAATTTCTCGGGTTGTAATATCTATCAACTTCCACTTCTCTCGTAGGTGGTCCTGCTCGAGATTAACATATTCAAGCTCAGCATGGGCTTGGTCAAGAGCGAAGCCCCAAGACACAACCTCCAATCCATGCTATGAAAAATGGACTTCAAATGGGGAATGTCTACTGGATGATGTCATCGCTTCCTTTGTCTGAGTAAACTGATTTGTTAAAACCCAATATTTATACTAATCATGTGATCGCTTTTAAACAACTATATTAGCAGTGGTCACAATTCTTAACATAAAACCAATAAATTTGACATTTATATAAACATTTTACCTAAAGGGACAATTAATTAGATCAAGAGAGATTTCCATTAATGAATGTTTGGGTCATTACATAATATGATGGAAGAAATTACTATATATGATTTTTTAAAGTGATATTGATTCTGAAATATTATTCAACATACACATCAATAAAATTCCAGAATCATGGGAATGATATCATCACTTGGGCGTACATATGTCCTACCATCTCCTTGATTTGATGTGAGTTGTTCTACATTAACTTCAGTGAAGAATAATTATACAAATTAATTTACTGAATAAATAAGATATATATAATACTAATACCATTCATTAAAGGATATAGCTTAAACCTAAATTGATGAATAAGAATTTATTTGAAAAAACATTCATAAGAATATAAATCAATTAATACCCAAATAACAAATAACAAAGAAATTTTACTAATAAATAGAAATGAAAATGACCATGTATGATATCATAACAATGATTATGATTCTGGAATAATTCAATGACATTATTTAAATCATTATACGGGAGGTTAGGATACGTAAAAAGCATATCTAACCTAAGGTAAGTGAAAATCTATAAATCTAATTTTTTTATCCAAGATTGTTTATATTTCATTAATTATTATGGCATATTTATCATCCACATCCATGTTTTCTCAATATTTAATATTATTTTTATCCTCCCACAATTTCTTAAATCCAATTTTACCTATTGATGTGTTTTTAGTAACATAAGTGGAAAGAATATTTTGTCATTTTCAGTACGAGATACTTTTGGACTTTTCCGACCAAACTACGAGAAGAATGTTTTTTTAACTTATACAGCATGGGTAAATATTCATGTTTTCCAAGGAAATTATTTCCACGTAAGCTTTCTTTACAAGTTTTCAAATTTATTTTCAATTAACTTTATTTAATTTAAAAGTTCGTGACATCTTGAGAAAATATAATGGTTTTTATGAATAAAGGATATTTTCCTGAAAAGGTTAGTTCAAGTGTTTTATCAAAATTATTTTCCATATAAGATAATATAAGGTTATGATTCTATAACTATTATTACATTGATTTAATTAATTTATTATGGAATTATTTTTATGATTTCATTTTATCTTATGATGGAATGATGTTTAAGAATCCCATTTTATTACATGGTTTATTCTATGATATAAGATATATGATTTTGTGGGACAAATAAGAATGGTTTCCTTATGATATTGGTGGGACCTATATCTCCCTCCATTGTATTGCGTAATGATTTTCATCTCATGAGATAGACATTACTAGTGGAGCAAGTTAATATGGTTTAGTGATACAAGACTAGAATAAGGAGTGATCATGGTTTGGTAATGGATATTTTCCATTACGATGGTATTAGAAATGATCCTTGAATAATATGAATTGATTTTCTATGCTTATGTGTGGATGAAAAAAAGTTTCATGCCTTATGATATAATTATTGGGATTACATTTCACTACTATGATTTATCTCAAGACATGATATTATGATCTCTTCTGTATGATATAATTTTAAAATGAATATGATATGATTGATATTTACTTTGTTTAACCTTAATGATCATTTGATTTCACCCTTTTAATTTTTTATTTTCCCCAGGACATAATTAAATGTATTTTTTTGGAAAAATAAAGGGGAAGATCTTTATGGGATATGTTGATGGTCATTAATCCTGATTACAAGATTGTGTTCCATGTTTCCAAGGACACTAATCTAACACAGTCATTGGGAACTTGTTTGTGTCTGTATTAAGTATTCATCAAAATAAATGTAATTTCCATGTATGTCAAGCATAGGTCTCTAGATTTTTAAAATGTTAACAGTTTTTATCAGGCTCATGTTTCTAATGTATGTGTCATCAACATTGATTTCTTTACCATTATATGATAATATGTCAACTGTTAATCATAGTGAAACTCAAAAAAAATTATATAAACCCCATACATTTTAAATATCTTAATTATGATAACATTAAATATCAAAAATTTAATTTTATTGAAATTGGGAGATGTAATTTCAACACCATTCCACTTTCTACCACTAGATAGTATCTATTATGATTGAATTTTCTAGACAGAATGAATTAATAACAACCCATTAAAGATATAGGTTTGGAATATAAGAGAATGTCTAAAAATAGATCCAATTGACTCAAAAAACACTATATGTTGTCGAGTTACATTCACAATGAAATTAGACATATCCGAATACAATGAAAAAAATTTTATAAATGATAATCATGATGGAAATTGTGAAAATCCATAAATCTTCAATCAATTAAAAATAAATTCAAAATAGTTAAATAAGTGGAAAACAAAATATTATACCATGAAAATATCAAAAAGAAAATATCTCCGAGAATTGTTCAAGAACCCACACATTTCCAAAAACTATAATTAATCAACAATTACATAATCAAATTTCTTTAATGGAAACACCATAAAAAACAGTAGTTCGTAAACACATATCCCAGGGTGACACTCACCTGATTGAAAAACTAAACTAAATGAAAGAATTAAAAACTAATCGATAGACTATACCAACAACAATATTAGGATCTATGCTTAAGTAAATGAACATGTGTGGGTATTCATGGATTTAAAAGCTATAAAACCTTCAGAATACACATAAAAATTAAATGATCATTAATATGTATTAATTTACTCAAAATAAATTATCATCCTAGTTACACATGAAAATGAAAAATTATTCCAATTATCAATCCAGTGTGAATAAAACCTTGCAACATATAGTGTAAAACACACAACTATGAGAATAAAACCAAGGCAGTCAGGAATGCTGGCAAACATAATATATATCTATTTATATGAGGGAATCTAGAAAATAATCAATACAACAAAAAATTAAATTCCACATGAAAATATATATAATAGAATGGAATGCAAAATATTCTTTTTTTACTTTTTGGACATCCTTCTACTTCCCATCCTATTAATTTTGATTTCTATTGATCCGTTAATGTCACCAAAACCAATCACGAAAATATTCGATCTATAAACTATGACCATTAATGATGAATGATCACCCCACAAAATTGAATCTCTAAACACCTAAGATATATTCTATCAAACAATTTATCAAAGGAATATTTATAGAATAAAATGGATTGTATCACTCATAAATTTTGAGTGGATTTATTCATATGATTATCGCCACAAATGAACATTATAATTCAATTTGAGTTCCCTTTAGGAGGCATACTCTAAAAAACAAATAAACAAACTCAAATAATTCCGGTTTCCAACACATATTATATAATGGTATTAGAATTTAAAATTATCCAAAAACATAATACATATGTGAAAAAATATATTAATTTCCCATAAATGTACACATTTAATAATAAATATAAAAAATTATAATTTTTTAAGATAATATTTTGTTTTTAAATTTCATAATAAACCCAAATCTTTTATACACATTACCATCATTTTTACAAATTCACATACAAAATGAAATTATATTTATTTCTAATACCATACTGAACTTGTTTTTGATATAAAAAGATAAACAATATAAATAACATCACTTCTTGAAATGAGAATTTTGAAATTTTATTTTCAAATCTGTCACCATTTAATGATATTCTACAAAAACAATTTATAATATCATGTTTTCATGAATATAGATTATATAAATTCAGTTTATAATTGTTCAGAAAAAACCAATACAATTCATTATCAATTTCAAAAATCGTGATCCAAACACATAAAACAACATCATCAAAAAATTAAACTAATAATGAATAGTTAACATCGTTTAAAATGACATCCAGTTAATTCATTACAAAGAAATAAACTCCCTTACTGACTATCATGATAAAGATATATGCCAAAAAAGTTATTAATGATGTAGTTGGAGTAAATATACCTATTCTTTTAGTGAAACAATATTCTTCAAATTTTGGCCACACTGTGTAGGAAATCATAAATCAACTGTAGGTAATGATCAATAATGTCACTTGAACCATATTTTATGAGCTCTTACTAGTATTCAATAATATGGGGGTAATTATGAAGATATATTTCCCAATAAAATATCACATTTAAATAAATAGATGACCATATAAATAATTAACACACTCATTACGTATTAATATATAATCATTCGAAATTAAAAATAATGCAAGTGAATCCAAATCAGACACTGAATTATGACTCTAATCCCTACACATATATTAGTTAAAGTTTCATCGTGAATGAGGGATATAAATTCATAATATATAATCATAATATTCAGCCTTGAATATTTACCTAGTCTCCACACTATAAATTGACATCAAATATATGATAATTTCATACTCTAGAGAAATGATTACGATATAGAGCATGAGATAAATTTTGATAAATCTATATAAAGGGAAGAAAAAAATCTATATTTTAATAACTACCCAGAACCCACCCTCCATGATCTAGGGAAATAAATAGATCCACAACATTTTTTTCTTCTAATAGATAAATGTGAACTCATTTATTCCATTCAAAACGTATAAATGAATAAAATGCTAGATCAATTACATAAAAAAGAACCTTATATGTTGAGATTTTTAAAGAATCATGAAAATCTCTTGGATTGATAATATCCATGAAATAATATGAATACTTATAAAACTAATCCAATCATTTTTTCTTTCAAAATAATTAAACATTATCAACTATATCAACACATTATATAGATAATTTATTTAACACCATTTTGGATAACGTATGGAAAATAATACAAAATAAGGTTGAGATCAAATATAAGAGAGGGAAAACATTATCAATAAAAACTGAATATTATCATTGAAAAAAATCTGATCATAATGAAATTATAACCTTATATATGTTAATTAGAATAACAAAAGAGAAGTAGTTTCACTCAATACCTATATTATATATCAAGAAAAACTGTTATAATTTTTTTTAAATGATTGATTTAGAAAAATTTAAAATATTTAGACTTGTGTTTTCTATCCTTATCAATAGAAATATTTCTAATCCATAGAATACATACTTAATAAATATTGTTATCATGGATCCTTAACCTCATAAAACCATTACATAATGTTTAATGATTGTGAAAAACATATATATCAATTAAAACATATTCATTCATAGAATATAATCATTACACTATGTATTATATAACTATTTGTGAGCACCCCTCATATATGATATATTGAAATCCCAAAATTATATCTGGGAGGTCCTCCTATATATTCACTATTACATTCACCCTCTTCTATTGGGGTAACCCCATTGTATATGTAATATTTGGCTCACCCAATGATATTTGGCTAAACCCATTTCCAAAAAATATATTGGGTTCACCAGATGCTATTTGGGAACACAAATAGTAATAAAAAATATACAATTAAATTTCATTAGTGAATCCATAATAAGTATTAAATTTTCAACTTATTAATAATCATTGGTTATTCATTTTCTGATTCAACCCCAAAAAATTAAGTTCCATTTCAATCGAACGATAAATATAGAGGACGAAGAAGTGTGGTATCATTACAAAATATCTATTTGTTAGGTAAATTAACAACAAGGGTTATTGAAGTTAATTGATGGAAATACCATTAAAAGCTTATTAATTACTTTTATAAGATAATTATCTTCTCAAATTAAAAATTAAATTTAATAACACAAAATTTATGAAATATAACTAAAAACATTATTCAAAATCATATTGTATATTTATAAATGATGGGTCAAATAAAATAATGTTCATTATTGTAGAAAAATCTATCCAGGATTGAAATGGTAAAAATCAATATTCATTTTAGTAATTTTGAAAAGGGAGTTCAAATTGATCCATTTGAAAAAAGGATTGTAAATTTCCTTTTTAAACCATCTATAAAAAGGTCATCATTAATTTAATATATATTTAATGAATAATATTTTTTTAGAAATAATTATTTTCTAATTCATTTTATAAAGAATTAATATCGAAGAAAATCATTCCTAGTAAAAATAATATAAAAGTATAAACATAAATAAAAAAAATTCCTTCATATATCGTTTACATATCTGGGAGGAAATAGAAATTAAACATATAAACAAATTAAGAACAAAAAGAGGACAAAAAATGTGTGGTTTAATAAAATAAGAGAATTTTATTTATCCAAAATAACCCTTTAACATAAATAATCTAGAAAACAATGTTTATTTTAACATATAGCCTTTTCCAGATTAGTAATCATTAAAAAAATACATACAATGATTGAGTAACATAATATTAATCCATTATTATCATAATGATATGGAGATTAATTATATAATAATTTAATGTGGAAGAATATAAATATCAAAAAAGAGAATAGATCCATTTTATTTATTTTATCTCCAATGTTAATGTTATATGAGATGAATTACCCAAATATAAATCATATTGATGAATTTTTATGTTATTGAATGGATAGATTTTGTGTAAAAAATGAAATCCAAAAAAATTAAAAATACACAATAAGAATATGTAGCTGATGATACACAAATAATAATGTAATAACAGAGGCAATGAAGAAGAAATTTAAACCAATGAAGTCAATTAGAGTTATGAAACCCTTTTCGACATGGCAACATCAAAGTCAAATCCCATTAAATAATATAATACATGATTATCCTTACCATACCCCAAAATATGATGGATTCATGGTACAACATACAAAGGGGCTAGTATATAAATCCCCCAAAAATTAAATTTGGTATATAATATTGAAATATGTTTCAGGGAATGAATATTGATATGAGATCTGTTACTGCATTGGAATTGTATGGATCAAAACCAAAATAAAGTGAGAACGTCATGAGGATTTTAAAATTATTAAATTATAATGAAAATAATAATAGAACTCATTTATTTTAATTATATACACTACACAATAAAAAAAGGGGTGTATATGGAATAGGTATCATGGAAATAAAAATGATATGAACACCCCTTATTTCGAGTACAGATATTCCATGTAATTTGGATAAATATAGTATAATAATCTAATTTTAATTAATTTATATGATAATAAATGTCTCTTGGTTTAGTACCTTATAGTTAAATCATTTCATTATTAATTGTACTACAATATTTAAATATTTAATCAGATAATTTCACATTAGTTGTTTTGAGGACGTTATGATAATATATTTAAAAAGAATTAGGTATGTTGATCATGGTATAGGGGGTCATAATTATATAATATCTATAATAATAATCTTCAATTATTAATAATTATTATATATTTTTTATTATTTCCAAACCAACCATGAAAGATGGATATAAAAATTAACCTATTTCAGATTCATGATGATGGAGTGTCGTATGTATGCATGAGAAATGTTTCCATTTATTAATTATTTATATGGAATTATGGAAAAATTATTTAATATTTAAATAATAATAATAATATTACAAATAAAATGTTATTTTATTAAATACAATTATTTATATCATCCTTGATTTGTTTTATGAAAAATGAATCACATCACTTTGTGGAGGTGGTTGTTCTGAGGTATTCACAGACAATGTTGTCGCCTCTGAATAATTGGAAAGAAAAAAATTGTATTTATATATTATCTTTTTATAATGATATATATTTCTAGGATATAATATATGAATAATAAATCATTAATCATTGAATATTTTACTAGGAGAATATAGAAAACAAATTACATTAGTTCGTGATGTGTTGGCCTTCTATACACACAATTGATGATTTTATTTACCCATTTGATTCCAAAGGTGATTGATTGTGTTTTTTCAATATTCATAATATCATTTAAATATAAAGGATATAATAACTTCACTATATCCTCATGGTGAAAAATATAATAATCATGTACACAAATATATAATTAAAAACTCTCGATTCGGAAAAATTATACTTTATTAGAGAACGCAATTAGGATTATACAAAATGAACTGTTATGTGGATTTATTAATACAAAAACGGTATTTGGGATGTTGGGAGGTATGTAAAGAAGATATTTGGGTTGTTCTTGGCCAACACAGTGGGGTTTAGATGTTTGGATAAGAGAATAGATACGGTGGACTTTTAAAATTGCTGGAAATGACAGACATAGAATTTATTAAATGAACAAAGGTTAAACGTTTTGGGGCTTTTGAGAACCTCCCGTTTAAACTATTTATGGATTGTAATAACCTTTCATCTACCAATTGAAGTAATAAAACCTAAATCAATTCCAAAATTACAATAGATCTATAACTAAACCACATGTCACATAATAATAAATCATTCATATGTATATCACATGATCATCAGGAGATTTATCATTCCGAAACATCTTAACCCAAGAGAGAGAAAATAGATTTCATAAATATGTCATCATCAAAATAATAATTTATATATTGAATAAATTAATATATTATCACGGGCTCGTATCTATATTGAATCATAATTAATATCTACAGATTTTTTTGAATATAAAAATAAATTTAAATGATCGTTGTATCATTTCGGAGAAAAACTCCATATTCATTGTGAAAAAACATATATAAAATATAATAAATTCTAGAAAATTAGGAAAAAATTGTTTAAATAAACAGTGTAAATTTCAAATTAAATATTTAATGAAAAAATTATTCACGAGGGTGTAAAAAATTTATCATGCGGTATATAGTAAAATGAATAATATGTTCACACATTTTTTAATAAATGTCTCATGTTCAGAGACTAATATAAATATTCCATTAAAAATATAGATTGATTTTAAAACATAGGGAATGATTAATTTAAAAAATATTTATATAATATTAAATATATATTTATAACCTTTTAAATAAATTATTGACATGGAAGAAAATATTTCCCTCAAAATAGAAAATATTGGTTTCTATAAAAATAATATTTATAGGACTTCTATTATACAGATATATTAAAATAAAATGAAATAATTTGGTTTCCATAAATAATTATAGGATAAGAAAATACATGATCTTTTTGAGGCATATATATTATAATTTAGTAATATTTAATTTTAAACATAAAAAATATTTGTAAAAAGTTAGATTGTAACCAAAAACCATTACCTCTAGTTCATATTTCACTTCAAGAACATTTGACCACCAATATTTCAAAATAAAATTTATAATAATTATATTTCATAACCATGTAAATAATTATAAAATAATTCATTTTGAGCTTATTGGATCATGTAACCCACTAATTAACAATATTTCATTATCATTATCAATTTTTGGTGTTAATTGCATTGTTTTTCATTTATGTTATAGTCTATAAAATATGATATGTGGATATTAATCATAGTTACAAGATATCTAAAATTTAAAGGATGTGGTAAATAATCTATATATTCATTATATTCATATTTATTACCATTAATTTAAATTGGTTAGAACAAATAAATTATATCACGTCCTTGAGACGGTAGCCTGTACATACATTGTAATGATGTTTCCACATTTTTGGTGGAAAGAATGCATAAAATGAAAAACAAATATCACCATTAAGGAACAAAACATTTATAATGAAAAAAATATATATTTATTATATTTATAATTATTTCAATCACTGTGATGAAGTGATGGAAAATGAATCTTATTACTTCCTGGATGTGGTCATCAATGCCTATACACGAGTGATTCATTCATTTTACTTTTTACAGAAAGGAGGTGGAAAAAGTATTTCCCATAATCAGAATGAAATCTTTTTTTATAATTTATTACTTATTTTAAATTTATAAGATTTATTATAGGGTATATAAGACGTATAAACATTGAATTATTCTTGGAAGACTATTTCATCTTCTTTGAGAGACCACTTTTAGATAAAACATTTTTTTTATAAGGATGGTATTAGGTGGAGAAATAATCTCTATGAAGAAAGTAATGAATCAAAAAATATATTAGGGTTACTCTTGTATAAGGATTAAAGATCAAATGTTTTGAATAAATGTAGAGATGATTCACCCTTTTATATGTTATGGATATGACAAAATTGATATTACTAAAAATATTAATAAAAAATATATATCACATTCATTTCAAGTGGAACGAAGGAACAACAAATTATTAGTAATATTTTCTCGGTTCATAATAATAACAAAAAATCTCATTTATAAATGTTTTGAATAATATGTAAGTATTATTTCTAGTTAAATAACAATAAACCCATTTCAACCTTAAATATAAAGGACAAAATTTATCCATTGTGAAATTTTTCTATGACCAAAAATTAAAGGGTCCTAATAAAATAAATTTTATTTAATTATAATTTTTTAATCTATTTTATATTATATAATTTCAATACATGGTAAAAATTACATATAATTTAAGCACAAAGATGAATGGAAAATAGATTTTTATGAACATTCTTATTTGAACGTAAATTTAATATTACACGAAAATGAACAAGAAAAATATGATTTAATTTTTTTTATGTATTTAATAAAAAAATTAATTTTTTCAGGGTTATAGATGAATATAAAATTTAATGGAACCTTGTATAAAACCCATTAATTTTAAATACATTAATCATGTTTAAATTTTAATAGAATAAAAAATATATTTGCAAAAAAATCTTGGGTTCCAAAATTCAAAATTAATTTTCAAAATTATTACATTACACCATAAAAAATCATATGGTCAATTAATTTTTTTAAACAATATTATGTCATGATTAAATAATAATAACGTGTTAAAAGTAGAATATTTTAAAAATTAGTTTTTTTAATTGTTCACTCATAGATCAATATTTTCAGAATCATCCCAAACATTCAATCTAAAATAATTTCTATATATTGATTTAAATAATTAAACCAATTATTACGAAATAATATTTAATAACGTTTCATAAATTAATTATAATATTCTCACACAAAATTATTTGAAAACAATTTAATAAAATTATTTTAAATGAATAATGTGACATTATATTCATTTGATTCATAATAACCGTAAATAAATTACTCATAATATATTAGATGGAATATATTATAAAAACATGTCTTTATGATAAATAATTGCTAGAGATTAATTTGATCTATTAATATATAGACACATTATGCAAATATAAATTTGATTATTTGGAAAACATGTATTTTATCATTTGAATTCAATAAAATTATTTTATAACTAATTGAGCACTAATGAGTTTACTTTAAAAATGATTAATAATTAATATCTCTTAATTTATTTAATCCTTTTCATACATAACAATACCCCACCAAGGATATAATAGTCACATTAAATATTAATGAATTACTACTATATTATTGGGTGTTTTAACTCGTTTTTTCATGTAAATATATCTATGAGAGAAATTAATGTTGTTTATATTGATAAATATAACAAAACCAAGGGTTTTTTTCATTAATACCCATTCATATTGTTCGGGTGCTACGGTAGCATGGATTACTACAGGATGAGAACTGACAGAGGGAGGCATTTTTATGATAGTAGTGGCTAGAATTATTGTCAAATCATTATTAACCACATGTTGAAGAGAATGGTTTTGATTATTTGATTTAAGGGGGGTGTTTCAGAAAACAAAATTATACACTAAGGTAAAAAATGTTGGTTTCCATCAATTTTCAGTTTCAATTCATAAATATAACCAAATTTTAATTCATGTTGAGTTCATGGATGTCTCTAGGGTGTCATGGATGGCCTATTGCTTAGAAACTATGATTTTTTGTAAAAAGTGTTTTCCACACAGTTAGTGAATGCTATGTTTGTTGGGCTATGTGATCATGCATTCATGTCTGCAATTTTAGAAGATTTATCCAATGTCTCTTCTCATAGTTTGTGTACGTTTTGTAAAATATGCATGAAAACCATGAGGGTTCCACTTATCTTGAATGAAACCATGTAGGTATACCATGTTTCCCAGTAAATTTAATGATTTAATAAAAATTAATTAAATTTTTATTCTTTTAAATCCTATTTAGGTTATTTTCTCACACATAAGAGGATCTCAACTACCCATTCGATTTCACCTTATTTTTTATTTTTATGTTAAGATATTTTCATTATCCAATATCTGAATCAGACATGGTTTATCTCCTAATATATGAAACGATATGTCCATGATTCGGTTAATCCATTCCTCATTATTTTGGAAACCAGTTGTGCTTTTTGGTTTCAGGCTCATATACCCTAATTTCACATTATTCATATGTTCTTCATATTTCTTCCAATCTGGGAGGAATCAGATCTATATCTGCATTGATCTATCAATAATCGAATTATCATTGGTGGTATCATGCCTTTTACAAAAATTAAAGTTATTTATATATGTCGTGGTGATGTACACTGATTTTTTTGGCATCTCCTAAATTGAAATTAAATCATGTAATTGTAAAGCATTCCCAATTTATTTAAATAGGATTAATCTTGCATGTTATATTTTGTTTAGATGTAATATGAATCGACCCATGAGTGGGTTGTCTTGAAATATCCTTTATGGATTTGGTGCATGGATGCCAATAAGAAATCACTTTTACCCCTTGATTTTGGGTTTTCCTTTTAAAATTAGTATATAAATCCAATTGATTAATTGATTTATGATTCTCATTGTAATGAAAACTAAATAATTATGTGATGGTGAAAATCCCCTTGACCCATGTATTCCATTTATTAACATATAATTCATTATTATATTTATGCATTCTCCATGTGAGAAAAGCTGTGGAAATTCCAAGAGTTGATGAAGTTGTCTTGAATTACTTTAATAATTAAATTTCCCATGTGTGTTATATAATAAATATACCATATGATTGGTTGATAGGATTTATCATCTTTTTTTAAAACAAAGTACATGTGGTTATTTCTAATGTTGTTTGAATTTCTAGACAATGTAAATTATTTATTTTTTATTCCTTGTGATGGATTCATGAATCATATGATGCCTTGTGTATGAAATTGACCAATTTATTTATCTTGAGACCATTAAATGTAATACATTGATTTAACATGATAATCCTACTATCATTTTATACCCACATGACTAAATTAATGGATAATACTTATATGTTTGTTCTTTATTAAGTCACCCTTTTTTATGTCAGTTATAATGGATGCCATTGGTTTTTACCATGATTGGTTTAATGAATAGTACAAATAAAGTCAAATCGATTAAATTATTAATATTAAAGGGTGGTAGATGGATTTTTATTGGATATCCATGTATATAATCTTGTTCATAAGGACTTATATTCCTTGGGTGATATTTGAATTCACATTATAATGCCATGTAAGGACTCATTACGGTGAACCTTGATAAATCCATGGGTGATACATAGATGATAGGGAGGGATTCCAATGACAAACTCACTGAGGATATAATTAGTTCCTTATTTATACATGGATTATTATGAGAATAACATGGATAGAATCCAATTCCATTATACTGATTTTATAAGGGAAATACTTAGGATTTTTTATAGAGTTTTCAGGGAAGGACATGATTGGATTGGTTATTATACCTCACCTACAGCGATATCGAGTTCTAGAGAGGTTCAACAATGATGGCCAAGTTTTTTATTGGTTGATATTAAACCTATAGTATTACATGAATTCCAACATTATAATTTCATGTTTGGACTCGGGTTTTAATTTGGATTATAATTGAAAAGATGTATCATGCATATATAATCCAAAGAACACCATTGGAGTCAGTCATGGATTATATTTTTTAAATGGAAGTCTAAGGCATTTTTCTTTCTTACAGTCTGATAGGGGATTATGGGCTTGAAGGTTCCCTAGAGATATTTATATTCAATTTAATTAGACTATTAAATTATTTTTAAATGAACGTAGATGAATGCAATTTCATGTAGGATTTTTACATTTGATTACTTCATTGCTTAAATTTATATTTTTTAACATTTGCAAATATATATTCACTAATTGTTTGGAACATAAAATGTGTGGTTTTCTATTTGGATTTAGTATCATACATAATTTTGGAAAAAATTTGGGACCAAAAAAATTATATGATTGCAGTATTTGAATGGGGAAATTACCATAGTATAGGTACATCATCATACAATTTAGGAGAAGGAGAGAATGGTACAAAGACTAGGATTATTATGCCACTGAGATACCTTCTGTCTATTTTGGAAAATATTAAATGTATTGTACATATAGATTGTATTCCTATTTTTGGTATTTTATTATAAAATTATGAAATATATCAACATATTTTATAGGGTGTAATGTCTTTCGTTATTTGTTCTATCAATTGGAATATTAGTATTTCAATTGTGTGGTTTACTACTTACAATATTGAACAATTCTCCTATTTCCTGCGCGTTAAAAACTACTAATGAGGGAATTATCTCACTTCTAACATAGCTAGGACCTCCCTTATAGTTTTAAGCCTCTAGAGTTAGGGGTAGTTCTTGAGGTCATTCAACCAACTGATAACGGAGAACCATTGAGCGGAATCCTGAATTGGGATGATACATTAGGTTCGGCCATGCACTCCCCAATAGACATTCCAACATCCTTGCCTTTCTCCATGAATCATCCCTTTGGTATGAAATAAAACCAAGTAATACATTCAGTGAAAACCAAAAGTATTTACCCAAATAAGAGGTGACATCCTCCCTCAAGATCCATTATTTTATTTTCATTTTAAACCAATCCAATCTTCTTATTATGTGTTTATAAAAAACTATAGTTTTCACAACCAGACTATTAATAAAGATGCATATCGTTAGTTATTATTTTTGGATGCCATAAATGGTCTTAATGAGGTCTTATAATCAGGTAAAGAAGGTCAGGAGAGCGTACGAGGCTCATTCGGAGCATGGGTATCAAAAAAGTGGGAAGGAAGACTTGAACACACATTTTATTTACAATTGTTAAACCTAGGAAAATGTCCGTTTGAACTATTGCATATTTTTTATATGATGTAACACATGATTTTTCTCATGTTTAGGAAAACTATACACAAAAACTATGTGGACTAAATTTTTTTTGTAGAATCGTAGGGAATGGTTTGCGTACAGTTTGGAAAATCATGTATAGTAACCATCATAGCCCATTTTGAGGAAAAATGATGAATTTCCCCTCCCACCGTTAAGGTTAAACTTTTATTTATCTTACCCTATATTGAAAAAACCCCCCACACCTCTTTCACATTGAAGATAAAATGACTTTCCATTTATATCTAAAAGTACTCCTCCTTCAAGTGACCATCTCTTGATCTAAGAGAAGAATCAGATGGGCCATGTTATAGATAAACCAGTGTACTCTTATTTCCTCAATGCATCTCTCCATCTGTTGTGCCTTTTCCATGTAGGATCAATCACCATATTTTCAATACATTGGACAAAAACTCTGATATACGCTATCAATAACTTATTCTATGGTTGACATTAATCGATGAATAATCTACACCCCAAAAGTTGGTTTTTCTTGAGTTTTCAATTTTTTTCTCATTTAGTATTTAATATCACCACGACATTGGATAACCGTTGATAGGATCCTTTATTATGTCAGTTCCTTGATGTCTAAATAACCCTAGAACATTGATATATGATTTTTTTTGGGGTTTAGAGATCACTATTTCTTTAAATGGACACCTAAGGGATGTTCCATCCATATTGACAATTTTAGGCCAATTTACAAATATGAAAAATTATGGTTTTTAACTCCCAATTTATGTTTATCTTGAAATTAACCATGACTCATGGGTATTTATGTGAACCCAAGACACCCCATGGTTGTTTTGGACCTCTTAGTCATGTAATTTCCTACTTGACCCTTTGAGTATTCGATATTAACTATGTTAGTGTTGGTCCGTTGAAAATGAAATATTTTTTTTATGAAAATGAGATTATTGGATTGTATCAGTTTCATTAGATGAGATAAATTGATAATTTAAAATGAAATTCAATAAGTGGGATTTTTTAAGGGGTGTCACTGCCATTGCAATGTGTTGGGTTTGTTATAAATGCATTGTATTTTTGGTTTGATATCATAATATGAAATTATAGGAGATATTTTTCATTACATTATATAATATGTGAATGCCTATAAAATTTTTATTATAGTGAGAATATAGAAGGTTTGGATATAAGGAATTCATACCACATGCTAACCGATGATATATATTGTAGGGAGGAATGAATACCCTGGGAAAATGTAAAACTATAAATATTTATAGACATATGGCATGCTTACCGTGGACCAGTTATAATATCAGTATGGATTAGAGTTATTCTTACCCCATGCCGTAATCTTATATGGGTGGGAGGCACTCTTACCCAATTCCAGCTATGGTATATACATATGAACGATAGACATGCATACAAAAAGTGATTGATATCCTTTTTATATATATGTATATACAAGAGGAATTTTTATTTCGTGTCTGTGATAATATATATATATATATATATATCTATATACATACACAGAGACTTAATCATACATACCAACTTCGACATGAAGCAGGTAGACTCGATTGGTTTCCTTTGGGAACCAATGTGGGGAATGATTGTTTATTCTATATTTCATAACTTTTTAGTAAAAGATACACATTTTTTACTTTCGATATACACTCAAATTACACATAGAAAATATTTTTTGTGGCCTACTTAGATTTTTCTCACATTCTACTTCATCCACCTTTGGCACGTGAGAAGATTGTTCTCTTGCTCGAATGGATATTGGAATGCACCACTTTTATGGCTATTTATTCTTATTGTTCAGTTGGTTCTTAGAAGAAGAGGATAAGGATTATTCCTTTGATTATATAGAGAATATTTTTTATTTTTGGTTTATTGTGTAATTATGAATTAGTATGTTTGTTTCTTATTTCTTGTACCCATTTTTTCTGGAATTACATGCATTCAAATATATTTAAGACATAACCTAAGTTGATTTTTTTATATTATTCATTCCCCCAACATTTAATTAAACTGCCTTAATGTTTATGATTCTACTATGGTATGTTATTGTTACTTGTTTTGTGTACTCTGAAATGGGTTTATTGTCTCCTAGATGATTTACATTCACAATACCGCAGCTAGTCATAGGCCCCTTGCTTAAATGGAGACATGTGAGGGGTCTTGTGGTTAAACAATATAATGGAATTGGTTATATTGCATATGGGTTCAGGATGTCACACCAATATCCACAATATACTGTGATTTTCCATCATAAACATTTAACCTACACATAAACACAATTCTATAAAATGGGTAATGATCCCATGATTAATGTGCATAACAAACTACCACCTCACAAAATGATTATTATTGATTCTTCCTTTACATCTATTAATGGAATGGATTATGATGGAAATTATTTTTATTATATAATATATTAGATATATAATCATATTTAGTATTTTATAAAAAATAAATATATAATTTCAATTTTTCATAAATGATATAATTTGGTTTGAGGAAGTTTGCACTACCTCCCACTCAAAAAGACACGAGTCGTTACAATTTAAATAGAATGTGTTATGAATGGTTTTAGTAAAAATATATGATATATATGATATAATAATTCTATGTCAATAATCATACACAGACCCACAAGCACATATATATATTTCATTCATTCACTTTCTTTCAATTTGGCAATGAAATGGAAACAACATTCATTCATATGTACGGAATAACATATCCATAAATAGTGTATTGGAATTCTAAATTCTATATTATATAGATTATTATAATAAAAATATTCCAAATATTCATGAAATTTAAATAAAGGTCAAAATTATGGAAATCATGATATCAATATAAGGACCAAATCTATAACAAATCAAGACACATGTGAAAAACAAAGTGAATATTACCCAAAGTGAATCCTTATCCATGATATATTAATAATACAGTAATATAAGGTAATAATAGATCCATATATTGTTTTTTATATAAGAATTAGGTTATTTGATAAATCTATAATAAACTTATATTTATTATATAGGATGCTTGAATCAGTATGATGAGAGTCAAGACAAAAAGTAAATGGATTTCATCTCACATTTTATTTCGATGAGATACATTCTTTATTCACCCCTAATTCAAATTTTTGTGTGTGTATAATACCCATGGATGAATTATGTTATTATTATAATTAAATTTAATTGTATTTATATATCCATTTTAAAATACTTGAATCATGGGTTCTATGTTTCAAAAGATAACAAATCATTGAAATAATTTTGTCTCCATTTTCATTGATTGAGACACATTCCATGATATTCCCCTATATTTTTCCATGAGGATTATATAATTTCTATTAAAATATATATATATATATTCAGGATATTTTAATAGTCATGTAAATTAATTTTTTAATTGGGAGTATGGTTTAAATTTATCAGTTGGATGGATTTTATTGAAATAATCTCATCACTTTTCATGATTGTTTATTATTATGACCAAATTGAATATATCAAATGATGAATATCTCAATAAAACTCATGAAATTTATTTGACTCTTTTAATTCAGAATAAATTCATTTATTGGTACCATCTTTTACTTCTTTAGTACATAATATATTTATTAATGTGTTTTAATGAATTCCTGATATTACCCTATCTTCGGTCATAAACCTTTTCTCATTCAATCCATGTTATCTAATAACATTTTCAATATTTTTTTAAAATTTTTATGTATTTCCAATTAATTTTTTTCAAATAATTTTTCATATATATTTTATAAATTTTAAATAAAATTTGTTTTCAAAATGTTTTCAATAATATTTATATGTTTTCAAAGTGACTTATTAGAAATGGTTATCAAAACATTTTCATGTATTCATTTTATGTTTTAAATGTATTTAAAAAATGGGTCTCAAAATGTTTTATTTTTTAAAAATGCATCCTAATATAATAATTGATATTTTCGTGAAGAAATGTTTTTAAAATATATTTCAAAATAATTTTCCTTTTACGGTTTTATATAATGATGTTACTCATTCACATCTAGGAAATGATCTAATGGTTCCATTCATATTATTTCATTAATGTTTTATGTTTCAATGGAATGATTATTATGGAACCCATTAATCTTTGACTGGTTATATTATTTTGAAACTATGTTATTATTATGGGTTATAATTTAATGAAATGATTAGAAAACCAATATATATTTGATATGTTATGATGTGATGAAATATTAAGGACACCAATTTATTTTTATGGGTTATGATTTCATGTTTATAAATCCCATATCTTTTATGTACCATGATAGGCTAAATGTTTTGTTATCTTGTTTAACATGTATGCATGATTTTATTATTATATGGATGGGACTTACATCTCCATATAATTTGATGGGTTTTGATAATTTTTGTATGAGATCAATGGGTACATGTATTGTAGCCCATCCCTAAATGTAAGTGGGTACATGGGTTGTATCCTATGTCTGAACGTTGGAGGGAACACTGGTTTCACACCAATCCTAAAATTAAATTAGTTATTAGGTTGTATCTGAATCCAAAAAATAATAAGGTACGTCGATTATAGCTTGATCCTGAAAACAATTAGGTACACAGGTTGTATCCCAAGCCTAACACATTATAATGATATTTGGTAGGTATCATTGACATATTATTCACTATGATTATGTTTATGAGACAAATTTAAAGTATTAATCCTATGATATTATTATCCATATAATTTTATTATGTCTTACGTATTATAAATATACAATATTTATTCCATGATTCCTGATTCTAATTATATTATACAATGTTTATGACCATCAAATTTAATGCTCGCATTCTCATAAAACAATTATTATCTTTATTCATACATTTCTACCTTATTTACCCTTACTATGCTTCTAAGATAAACCCTTTTTATGTATCCATACTAATGTTATGAAGATATATATTATATATTATTTTTTAAGAAGTTTTATAGTTAATAAGACCCTTTCATGATTTAATTTAGCTCACTTAGGTACCTGGTTTTATGTTTTAATGTTTCCAAATGAACTAAATAAATATGTTATATGGGTGTTTTTTTTGAATTTTATTATGTATTTTTAAAAATATTTGTAATGTCTTTGTATGTTAATGATAGTTCATTATATTTGGTATTTTATTGAAGGTTTATCCATCCTTTAAGAAATAGTAGGAGAAATCATTATTCAGACCCCTATGTATATTTGACAGGAGATTAATAGAGATGTCATTAAGGATATGTCTATAGTTGAGTTAATTTTTAGGAAATTTCATGGAATTTTGGTTATGACCACCCTGCTTTTTATTACAACTTAAAAATGATTCATTACATAAAAATTCACATGATAAAACAAATAATATCGAAAGGATTAGTGTCTTTGGGGATTAGGATCATTCCATAAAAACATAAAACATGAAATGCAACATCTTTATTGAAAACTTCCTTTACATGACCACTACATTCCCTCGTACTTAGCATTGCATGGGATAACCTGAGGACACGCATAAGAAAAGGGTGAGCAGTAAAGCCCAGTATGGGAGTACACATGGAAAACATGAGGAGTACAATACATGTTAGAAAATAGGCATATCAATAGAGAATAAAATAAACATGAACATAGATGCATGATGAATCATGATAATCATAACATGGAAATGTGGCAACAACACTTAACATGGAATTAGCATGAGTCAAGGCTCATTGCACTTAAAGCATGATTAATCCTCATTGGACATGAAGCACGAGTAAACCCTCGTTTCACTTGAATTAGAATGAGTCATAACTCATTGCACATGATGTATCATGATACTATATATTACCTAATGCATTGGAGCACTATAAGGGTGCACCTTTCTTAAACATTTAATTTCATGCATAAGTGTGCCACATGGATCATAAAACATGGATTTATAAAACATAATAATTTATTCCATGATAAAGGAATTTGGAATTAATACATGAAACATTATAATAAATAAGTAAATGTTAATAAAGGTGAATACCCTTGATGGATAAATGAGCATGGTATTCACTACACAATGACATTGGCTTAGAAAATCGGTGCGATTTTAGCAGCGTAATAGCGTGACATAAGAATTCATAAATATGGTTGATGAGAGATAAAGGGGTTCCTCATCAAATTTACATGTAATGGACAGTAAGGAGGTCATATAAATACATGTACCAACAATTTTAATGGAATTTAGATTCACGATACAAAAGTATTGCTTGAATGTAAAAGGGGAGAAAGAAGTTTCTTTCAGAATTTTGGCATAGTAACGGGTGTACATGGGAGGAATTTAATGCAGAGAAAGGGTCTCCCATAATTAAAACATAAATAGGGAAGTATTAGGGTGGTGTTAAACCATACCCCAACATTCATAGTTGAAATAAAATGGAAAAACAACTTAAAGAAAATTTGACCAAAATGAGAAAGGAAGAAAAAACCCTTACATGGAAGTGTGCTTCCAAAGTCTAGGGAGAGGCTTGTGAGAGGCTTCTTGGGAGCTTGTGGCACCTTGGGATGATTCTAGAGAGAGTAGGTCAGAGTTTGGACGAACATAAAGGGATTTTAGTGAGGAGGAAGTGGGAGCTTGGATGGGTTTATATAGGAAAGGTGAGGGAATTCTTTATTATTTAGGTTTGGGTCCCCTTACTTTAAATTTATACAAACCACAAACCATCCCATTGTTTTTGACCATGGTTTTTAGCAAAGGGGAGAGTAAAACAATATTTTACAAGGACCATGTACGAACTTCTTACAATAACAAGGTTTCTTATGTGGAGGTGAGTCACACTACCATGGAAATTAATTTAAAAAGGAAAAGTGTTGAATATGTCTTGAGGGGTCCATTAATGCTTTCAAAAGTAAGTAAAACAAACCCAAAATCACATTATTTTAATTTTAAAATGTATATTGGACGAACATAAGGATTATCGTATTTTATTACATCACCATTGGGTCATTGTGATGTCATAAAACAAATTATATATCTAAATGGTATTTAATTTTTACCCAAAAATTTGATTGAATCAGAAAATTATGAAAAAATCACCGTTGGATAATTTTGATGTCCTGATTCCATAAATGACATTTATTTTATCTAATTTTTTTTATAAGTATGTTAATTTTCACTTTTTAAATAAAAACCAACATTTATCGGAAATTCAAGGGTTTTGACAGAAATGGATTTCAAACCGTAATATAAAATTTTAATTGCATTCATAACACAATAAGATCATTTATATTTAATAATAATATTATTATTTTATTAAAATATTTTTTAATTCAAAAATCCCTTAATTTTATAAAATTTATTTCTTAATTAAATAATAACTAAAAACACAATTTTTAATTTAAAAAACATTTATAATGTATCAAAAATGACTAGAAATTATATTCGTTATTATATACAAAAATAAAGTACATGAACATAGTACTACTTATTTGTTACAAAACCACTTAAAACATCCGCATAAGACCTAAGGGTAAGGTGTGCGATAGTCACAGAATCTTGGGGTGGCTCAGATAACATCACTCGAGTGGTAATCTCTATCAACATCCACTTTTCCCGTAGACGGTCCCGTTCGAGTTTGACATGGTGAAGCTCAGTTTGGGCTTGGTCAAGGGAGAAGGCCATGGATGCCACCACTTTTCCGAGCTCCGACAAATGGGCTTCGTATGGGAAAATTCTACTAGATGAGGCCATTACTTCTTTTGTCTGAGTAAATTGGATTTTTTAAGGTCCTATATTTATACTAATCATGTGATCACTGTTCAACGACTATATTAACAACGGTCAAAATTCTTAACATTAAACCAAAGAAGTTGAAATCTTATAAAAACATTTTTCATAAAGAGACATTTAACTGGATTAAGAGGGATTTTCCATTAATGAAATTTTGGTTCATTACAATATTCCCCCTTAAGAAATTTCACCCTCGAAATGTTCCTTTTCCCACAGTAAAACAAATGTGGGTATCTTAGCTTCAGCATATCCTATGATTCCCAAGTTGCTTCTTCAAACATGTGGTTTCTCCCAATACCTTGATGAGGGGAATTGTCTTATTTCGTAGAAATTTTTCTCTAAGCTCTAAGATCTTCACTGGTTGCTCCTCATAATAATGATCATCTTCAATTGTGCCACCTCAGAAGAGATTACATGTGAAGGTTCCAGTATGTACTTCCTTAAGTGGGATACATGAAATAAATCATGTACTTTGGCCATAGTAGGTGGAAGTGTTAGTTGATAGGCCACATCCCCAACACGGTCAAGAACCTCGAAGGGGCTGATGTACCTTGGACTTAACTTCCCTTTATTTCCAAACCTCATGACCTTTTTCGACGGAGATATGCATAGAAACACTATGTCTCCAACATAAAACTCTTGGTCTCATCGACAATTCTCTGCATAACTCTTCTATCGACTTTGGGCAGCTTGATATGCTTCTGAATGGTTTTCACCTTCTCCACCATTTCCTCGACCATTTCTCGTCCAAGAATCTTACGTTTACCGACCTCATCCCAACATGCCGGTGTTATGCACCTTTTCCTATATAGGGATACATATGGTTCCATTTGGATGCTCGAGTGGAAACTGTTATTATAAGAGAAATCCACCAGAGGAAGATGTCGATCCCATCCACCTTTAAATTACATTTAGCACGCTCTCGACATATCCTTAAGTGTTTGGATAGTCCGCTTGGATTGGCCATTAGTTCGAGGATGATAGGTCATACTGATGTTCAGTTCAGTATTCAGAGAATGTTGAAGACTCTTCCAAAACATAGAGGTGAATCTTGGATCTCGGTCAAACACAATAGATTGTGGTACTCGATGTAACCTTACCAATTCCCAGATATATACCAGTTCCAGTTGATCCAATGATAAATCCTCCCAAATAGCAATGAAGTTTGCAGTCTTTGTTAGACGATCCACAACAACCCAGATTTCATTGTTTCCTTTGGATGTCCTTAGAAGTCTGGTGACAAAGTACATGGTGATGTTCTCCAATTTCCATTCTGGTATGGGCAATGGCTGCATCATCCCCTTAGAATTCTTCCTCTCTTCCTTCACTTGATGACCCACCAGGAACTTTGATGTATATTCAGTGATCTCATTCTTCATATTATCCCACCAAAAGTTTTCTCGGAGATCTCGATACATTTTTCTGCTCCCTGGGTGAATAGAGAAATTTGAACTATGTGCATCATCTACAAGTTCCTTCATCAGTTCCGAACAATAAGGAACACATAGTCTTTTCCCAAACCGCACAACTCCTTCTTCATTAACATTAAACTCTGAGGATTTCCCCTTTTTGATAGCTTCCACTTTTTCTTGAATTCCCACATCATCCCTTTGAGAATCCAATAACCTTTTCAAAAGCGATGGTTGAGCAATAATTTCTGAAAGGATTGATGATGTTACTTTCTTTATGATTCCCACGTCCATATTCCTCAAGTCTATGAAGATTGGATCCTTCTCAATTCTCATCATTGATATAATTTCTAGGTCCTTTATACTTACGACATCTGCAACCTTGTTCTCTTTCCCAGGATGGTAATGTATTGAAGAGTCATAATCCTTGATGAGCTCTATCCATATTCTCTGGCGCATATTAAGCTATTTCTATGTGAATATATATTTTAGACTCTTGTGGTCTGTATATATCTCACATTTCTCTCCATAGAGATAATGCCACCATATTTTCAAGGCACATATCATCGCCGCCAACTCCAGATCATGCATTGGATAGTTTCTCTCATGGATTTTCAACTGCCCTGAGTCATATGATATAACTTTAACATTCTGCATCATCACACAACCTAATCCCTTCTTTGAAGTGTCACTGGATACCACAAATAGTTCCCCACTTGTGGATAAATTGAGCACGGGTGCAGTGATAAGCCTCCTTTTCAACTCCTTGATGATGTCTTCTCATTTATCACTCCATGAAAACCTTAATCCCTTTCGAGTTAGCTTCGTAGGAGGGTTGTACAATCATGAGATATTTCTCACAAATCGTCGATAATATCCACCTAACCCCAAGAAGCCATGGATATCCTTTACCGATGATGGCCTCGACCATCCCTCAATTGCATCTATTTTGGAGGGGTCCACAGATATTCCATTTCTTGTGATGATATGGCCCAATAATGAGACCTCCTTTAACCTGAACTCACACTTTCTGTACTTTTCATAGAGCTTCTACTTTCCCAAATTCACTAGTAAAGTTTTTAAATGCTCATCATGATCTTCCTTGGTTTTGTAGTATATTAGAATATCATCTATAAAGACTACCACAAATTCGTCAAGGTAATCTCTAAAAACTCTATTCATCAAGTCCATGAATATTGCTGGAGAATTGGTGAGTCCAAAAGGAATTACTATGAATTCATAGTGCATGTATCTTGTATGAAAAGTAGTCTTGGGGACATCTTCCTTCTTCACCCTTACTTGATAATATCCTGACCGCAAGTCCACCTTGGAGAAGTATTGTGCTCCATGCAGCTGATCAAAAAAGTCCTCGATTATTGGGAGATGATACATGTTCTTTATCGTGATTTTTTTTAGTTCTTGATAATCAATGCAAAGCCACATTGACCCATCCTTCTTCTTGATGAAGTGGACTGTTTCACCCCATGGTGAAGCACATGGACGTATAAACCCTTTATCCAGATTCTCCTGTAGTTGTTTATTCAGCTCTTCAAGCTGTACAACATCCATTCTATATGGAGTCTTGGATATCGGTAGCGCCCCAGGTATAAGTTAAATTTAGAACTCAACATCTCTTCTTGGAGGAAGACCAGGCAGTTCCTCGGGAAACACTTCAACGAATTCCCTCACAATATGCATTTCATCAAGGATGGTTTCTTCCATGGAGTCAATAATCTAAGCCAGATATGCGTACTCATAAGGCAGTAATATCCATGATTGAGATGATTGAGCTAAACGAGATTCATCTTCCTCCTGACACTTGTAAAGTATCGGTGGTCGATTCTCCATATGGAGAGTGATTTCCCTCTCCCGAAAATTTATGTTGGCTCTATATAAGGAAATCCAATCCATGCCAAGAATTACATCAAATTCTACCAAAAGGAGTATGATGAGGTTCTCAGGGAAATTCAATCCACAGATTATTATAGGGGAGGACCTATACTCATGGGATGCAATGAGTTCCCCATTTTCCGTACTCACCTACATCATTACTTCCATGATTTATGGTGGTGTTGGGATTGTTCAACTAAACATTAGAGATATAAAAGAATGTGTAGAACCTGAATTAAAAAGTATGTTCTTTATTCATGAATAAATAACTAGTGTACCTATCACCACTTCGCTGTCGGGGTTCACTTCAACAGAAGTGATGGAAAAATCTCTTCCTTGCTATATTGTAGGTGGTTGGTTGCCTCCGATAACCCTTGGATTAGGCCACTGATTTGAAAAATGACCATGTTCTTTGCATTTGTAGCATTGAACAACGCGTTGAGGTTCGAAAGGAGCTTTCCTCTCCTCTATCGCAGACGTGAGTCCTTCTTTCCGACAGTTAACAGCTAGGTTCCCTTTTCTTCCACACCTGAAGCATTTTCTAATCCCCTTAAGGAAAATTCTAGGGTGCTTCTTTCCGCACTTTTGGCAAGTGGGTTGATGGGTCTTCTTAAAACCATTGTATTTATCCATCGAAAAACTAGCATTGAAGTCCACCTTACGCTTCATGTCCCCATGATACCCCTATGATTCCCCGATCTCTATTTTGACCTTGAGGTCACATCAGACAATTTCCTCATAGCTGTCGAAGTCACGGATCGGTAATGCTTTCCGCAAGCTAGGCTCCAGCCCACCAAAGAAGCGGTCAACCTTGCATTCGGGGGTAACGACAAAGCCGGAAGTGTATCGTGCAAGCCGTGTATTGTTAACCTCTTATGCTCCAACAGATTTTTCATCTTTTTTCTTGTGGGAAAGATAGTCCCTTTCCATATTAAGCAGGATGGTGCACGGAAAATATTTATCAAAAAACATTTTCCAGAAATCCTTCCATTCCAAAGACTTGATCTCTTCCTTAGGCTTAGTATTTTTAATCAACGTCCACCATTGATTAGCTTCACCCTCCATATGTTAATAAGCTAGTAGAACCATCTCTTTTTCAAAACATTGGAGGATGGAGAATATCTTTTCAATGTAGTTGATCCATTGTTCAGAGATCGTGGGATCAGATGATCTACTAAAAGTAGGAGGCCTTTGTTTCACGTAGCTCTCGATAGAGACATGTTCATTATTAGGGGGGTTGAACGTTCCTCTTGACCTGTGTTTCTATTCCAAACATGAGTTAGGCTAGATAGAAGTGTGACAAAGTTCGCGATTCCTGCTCCCATTGGATTTGGCATCTCATTAGTACAGTCATCACACTAATCTTCAAAACAGTTGTTAGCCCGAGTCCTCCTATTACTGTCCATTGTCTGGAATAAAATGAATGTTAGGAGTAACAAATAAATGGTAATCCAAAGACAAAAGTTGATGACTCAAAAATAAAATTTTATTTCCTTAACTCATGAGTCTATAGGCTTCAATCTAGGCTTTTCATGATCTACTTTCTAACATATATTCTTAGGGGCATTTTTCCTTTAATAAGGGTTCATACTAAGATTATGAATTTTTAAAACATATACCCCGGGAGTGTCATAACCAAAAGTGCAGCAAGGCCCATTGTCATGCACTAGTTTCCATTCGAGTCTAGCTCAAAGCGGTGTTTTCGGGTTTTACCCCTAGGATACATCTATGGCAGAGCCGCCTCTACCTTCTCGTATCTAGACAGGGATGTATTTGTTTTATAAACCACTTACATAGTATTTAACAAAACATAGGGATTTTTTTATTATACTTAGTCTTGTATCTATGTCTTTACAAGGGTTTCATAATCCCAAAAATAACTAAACCTCCCTTTGATACCAACTATGACAACCCTGATTTTTATTACAACTTAAACACGATTCATTACATAAAAATTCACTTGATACAATGAAGAAGATCTAAAGGTTTAGTGTATTTGGGGCTTAGGATCATTACATAAAAACATACAACATTAAATGAAACATCTTTATTCAATACTTCCTTTACATGACCTCTACATTCCCTCGTACTTATCATTGCATGGGATAACCTGAGGACATGCATAAGAAAAGGGTGAGCTATAAAGGCCAGTAAGGGAGAACACATGGAATAACATGAGGAGTATAATACATGTTGGACAATAGGAATATCAATAGATTATAAAAGAAACATGAACATAAAGGCATGATAAAGCATGATAATCATAACATTGAAATGTGGCAACAACACTTAACATGGGGATGTTCAAACAATATATTTAGAATTAATTTGGAATATTGATCATTGTTAAGGGGGTAATAATTTCATAATATCAAAAATAATAATCAATAATTTTTATTCATTCATATAAATAAATTATTATTTTAGAACCATCTAGGAATAATGGTCATAAATAATGAACTATGCCACATTCAAGATGATGGAGTGTCATACATATTTATGAACAATGTTTCCATTTATTATTTATAATTATGAATATGAGGAAAATTTTATTTTATCATCACATAATAATTATAAAAAAAATATTATTTTATTTTATTATATAAAATTATATATATCAATTTTTTTATATTTTTATGAAAAAATAATCACATAGATTCATCGAGGAAATTGTCTTGAGGTACGCACTGACAATGTTATCATCTATTAATGATTGAAAATATATAAAAATTTGCTTTATATATTAACTTTTTATAATGATGAATATTACATGAATATAATATATATTTTTTAAATAAATCATGATGGATTTTTTTGAAAGGTGATTATTGAAATAAATTTATACCTCTTAATGATGTCGTAGTCCTCTATACAGAAAAGTATTGCTTCCATTTTCACATATGATTCTAGAGGTGATTGATTTTTGTTATTCAATATTCAAAATAATATCCATATGATGAGGATAAAATAATGATATTATATACTTGTAGTTGAAGATGATATGAAACTAGTAAACAAATAAATAAAGTATACCACTCTATAAAGAAAAATGCCTCTTCAATAGGGAACATTATTATGTTTACGCAAAATAAATTCTTATGAGGGTTTTTAAAACAAAAAAAGGCATTTATGATGTTTCGGGGTATTTGAAGAAGATATTTGGTCTGGTCTTGGCTAATCCAATGGGGTATTGAAGTGTAAAGAAGTGATTCGATGTGGTGTCCCTTTAAATATCGGGTAGATGATACACATATAATTTTTTAAAATAACAAAGCATACTATTTTTATCACCTTCAATATTGTTATAAAATTGTCCATTCATGAACCATTTAGGTTATAACATAAATATATGGCTACCCATTAGGATTTGGAAAAATTTATAGGTTATTCGACCACTTATAATGAATTATTGACCCCTAGTAAACTAGTTTTAATGATAACCTCATTAATTAACAACTTCTCTTTTTTTCTATTCATTATGAAAAAACCATATGTTTAACCTGTTAGATTATATTATTTATTATGAATATGAGTAATGATATATCCCCCCTTAAGATAATTTATAGGATTTTAATAAATCATTGGATTTAATTGTAGATAAGAGACAGGAATATGAGACTAAAACTTTATTTTTTATTTATATTAAAAGATACCAAATAAAATAATTTTATTTAATGAATGAGAGAAATAATCCCACACACTAACATTTTAGCTGTAGTGGGAACCTATGTTCTGTTAAAATTTGGGTAGTGAGTTCAAATTGAGAATAAATATGATGTGTATTTCTTGTAAATAATCATTTAAAGAACAATATAAAATATCTCATAAATAATATAACAATAATTAATCAGATAATGAGAGAAAAAAGTATAATATTACTCGAATAACTATGATAAAGAAATTTATCTGAATAGATTCATAGATTTCAAATCCTTATATTAATTCCTTATTAGATGTGTATTTATAGTCTTTAGATTTCCAATGATGATTATTGTGGATTTTGAGGTAAAATAGAGTTGTTGGAATGAAATATAGAATGTAGGGGACTATTAGATGTACAAGGTGATGAGACATTACATACAAAAATATCCCATCATTTTAGATTAATATTCAAAAAAAATTATTAGAATAAACCACATTGAACATTAAAGGATTATTTTATGTTTAGATAATTTAAATAATAATAATATTTTTTTAAATATCATCATCATATCTAATAACGTTCTTCTCTAACAGTACCATACATTTATATACAATACATAAAAATTTCCTTTAAACATATGGAAAGAAAAGATAATAATGTGTGAGTTAAGAGTATAAATAATGGAAATAATTGGAAATATCTATAAATTATTAAATATAAGATTTTCATAATCATATATTTATAATAAAATGAGTAAAATATATGATATTCATAACAAAAAAACTCAAAGATAATAAAAATGAAATAATGCTTCAGTAGCTCTTCATAGATGAATGTTAGTAGAATAAAAGATAATGAATCACAAGAATATATCAAAATTATAAGATCAGAATTATAAGATCATGATCATGTAGTCTCTGACCATGTCGTAGGCCATGTGGGAAGAGACACTGGAGAAGAGAAGTATGGTGGAAACACATTGTGTCCCCGTAGAGCATGTTTTTTAGTATAAAACCATGTAATCGGCCATGTAGCTAACAACACGGGTCAGTGGTGTCTCTTATTATAAAAGTTGTGTCAACCTTGATCACACTGTGAAATATGCCTGAGGTACCTAGCCTTGTCATAAACAACATGGGTCAGTGTTATCCATTCTCGTACACGCTGTGTTTTTCGGAACACGTAGTGTAGATTGAGACGTGTGTCGGACCATGTCAATAACAACACGAGCTAGGTGAAGCTTGTCTAGTACACGTCGTGTCTACATTGAACACTTCATATATTATTTTCTTAGGAGAGTTGTGTGGCTTAGCCGTGTTGAAGGACTGAGACCTGGAAAGAGGATTCATGTACACGCCGTGTTTTTTGAGAATATGCCATGTTTTTGGGGTGTTACATGACTATTTTAGGCAATAGTACATGCCCATGTGAACGACATCCGAGAACACACCGTGTATGAATTTTACACTTATTGTAGTCATGTATTATAATACTTTAATGATTTCTTCCTCATGTTCTCTTCTTATAATTCCTTATTTCAGTCCCTGTTAATCTAGAACTATGGTTTGCGCTTGACCTTGCAGAGTCAGGCCACCAAGATTCCCACCAGTTGTACGCTAGTTGTCAGGTGGTATTAGACAATGGACATGGCAGATCAGAGACTAACTGTAGATCCTCATGTTGTTCCAGTCTTGGAACCATAATATATACCTATTACTGGTGATGATGCATAGTTTAGGGAAGGCATCATTAGGATGAGGTAGACCTTTCAGGGAGCTCCGACTTCTACCCCATCAATGGATGACTTGATACAGGTCATCCAGTGGCATCAGCCTCCCACTTTCAAAGGGGGTGGAGGACATAAATATGCAGAGTCATGGCTAGAAGCCATGCTGACAATCATTGAGCATCTAGAGATGCCTCCATAGAGGAGGGTCATGCTCGCTACCTATATGATAGGAGATTCTTCTATGAGATTTTGGGATATGATCTCAGTGGAATTTCATCATCATGTTATGTCTTGGGAGGAGTTATAGAACATCTTCTATGACTACTTCTATCCGGAGGCCCTGAGGGCCAACCAAGCCCAAGAGTTTATGAGACTTGAGTAGGGTGCACTATCGGTTAGGGAGTATTCATCTCATTTCACTGAGTTACAGAGGTTCACACCCTTCTAGGAAGGATATGGGTTACTCTTGGAAAGGATGTTTGAGGATGATCTCAGATAGAAGATCCACTCTTTGGTGAATATATTCAGGTTGAATTTTATCACTTCCATCATCAACCGGTCACTGATCATGGAGATGAATCTGAGGGAATCTGGTGTTGTGAGCTTGGGCAGCATGACATCCAAAGTATGTTCCTCACCTGCTGATATCCGGAAGAACTGTAGAGTATAAGGCCCCAGCCTTAAACCTTACTTAATATTTAATTAAATGAATAATTCAAATTGAGGATCTTTTCAGGTTTAGAGTTTTAGAGAATTAGAACATAAATTTTACATCTTAAAAGATGACAAAGTAGACACTTCTACGAAGTCTCCATAAAAAAAAACTCTTAAAAAGAAAGATGTCTAGATTCCATGTTTTGGATAGCATGAAATTCCCTTGATCCCATCCTTGACCTTATTCTACTTTATGTCCTGTGAAAAACATTTCGAAAAACTTAGGGTGAGCATAAAAAGCTCAGTAAGGGATACAAAAATAATGAAAACTATTAGTTTTTCAAACATCAAGTAAACCATGTATACTATATCAAAGTAATACCTTCACCTTCATGAAGTAGTAAAAAACAATATTCACTGAATAAAGTATCATTACTTACCTTTTTGTAACCAAATGATTACCATAAAACCCATATAAAGAACACATAGAATATATAAAGGTAACATGGGACATAAACATACTTAAGTGGAATAACCATATGGTTGACTTCCACACATATCACTTAATGGAATAGCCATACGGCCAATTTCCATACATACTTAATGGAATAGCCATACGGCCGACTTCCATACCCAATGCATTGGAGGTTATAACGTAACCACCCGTCCTGGTATTCACGGCACCACCTGTCATATGGTTTATAACGTAACCACCCGTTAAAATGTCCAAGTACCAGTATAAAATCATAAAACATAAAACCAATATAATGGAATGATAACATTTCCACATTTCAATCAAAATATATCATAAATATATTGACATAATAGAATCCTTTTTCAAAAACATTTTCAATACCAAAATACATAAAAGAGTATATGGTATTTATTTTATTCTAAAAACATTACGGCTTGTTGAGAAAGCCAAAGATCAAACAATACTCGCGGTGGCGGAAAAGGTCGTTGTCACCACGTACGTTAAAAAAAACATTCCTTTTTGTCGTTTAGTAAAACGCTTCATAGAAAAAGATTCCTTTTGTATAAAATTAAAAGTCAAAGTAGTTTATACACCGTATAAAAGAAAGTTTTGTATAAAACGAAATATTCCTCAATGAAAGGAGATTGAGACGAAGTCCCTTACCTCGGGTCCAACTTGACTCGATCGTTCATTAACGCCCTGAATAATAAACCTGAGTTAATTTATACTTGATTAAGAACCTTTTTAAACGTCATTATTCTTTTTATATCACTTATTTCCATGTTATAAACATTATGTAACCATTTAAGTTAATAATGTTTGTCTTGTCAATATTTGGTTCTTAAGTCGAAAGTTGACTTCTTACAATTACATGTTGTTCATGTGGTCAAAAGCTCTTTATATCCACGATGAAATTCCTGATTTGGATATCATATATATCATATATATCCAGCATATACATGTATTTATAATATTACATAATCATTTAGAGGTAAGAAATGAAATGCACCGTTCATGAAGACGGTAAGCCGTACGTACGCATGAGCGCTACTTTCATTTCTTTGTCATATTAATGGAATTAAAACTAAATGAGAGGTATGTATATTTTAATTCCAGAATTATATTAATCATTTAGATATATCATTAATTATATATATACATTATATACATGTAATTTTAATAGTACATTACATTTGGGGATAAGAAATGAAATGCACCGTTCATGGAGACGGTAAGCCGTATGTACGCATGAACGCTACTTTCATTTCTATATCATAGTTTAATGGAAAGAAATAATAATGATATAGAGGTATATTATAATTACAGTATAACATAATATATAATAACTTTAAATCCATCCTTTACACGTCCCACATATGGCATTAACGAATCACATCACTTTGAGGGGGCGGTAGTCCGCACTTCCTTAAATGAAGATATCGTGTTTACCCATAATGGAAACCATTAAGGTATGCCAAAAATGAAAAATATATAAGCTTAAAGAAAACATAAAAATATTATATATCATATATAAAAATAGTGACATCATAATGGCCACCCTTGAAGGTGTTAAATGAGTATTGAACAATCATCGTTTCGGGAGGCAGAATTTCGCCATCCACGGAAACTGTATGTTCTTTAACCATTTGATGTAGTTGTGTGAGAGTGTAGCTAAAATAAATATTATGACAACATCCTAGTATATTTAAGATACTGTTGTTTTTACAAATGAAGTAAATAAAAAGAGTTTAGAGGGTTGGAGAAGCAAAATAAAACAAATGAACAAGAGAGAATGAATTATCTTTAAAAGTGTAACTCCTTTTGATTTGAGCCTAAAGGCTTCCTTTGAAAGGATTATTCCCAAAGGGAATCCTCTAGGATGAGGAGAGGGATGTGGAGAGAGTAATTGGTCAGGGGTTGGTTGAGCCAAAGGCTTGAGAAGTGTGTGAAATGGGGTAGAGGTGGGGGCCTTTTATAAGAGGAGAGGAGGGGCACTTTTGGAATGTAAGGAAATATTACTTTATTTGAAAATGTGTTTCGGTTTTAAAAGGCCCCACATTGATATAATTCGTGGATACGGTGATAAGGGTTCGAAATACACTCATCCAATTAGTTTTGGCCATGTGTAGGTTTTAGATGTTTCATTATCATTCCATTTTATTTAAATCGTCAAATAATGATGTCATCACTGCATCATTATTATGTCATATATAATTTAATTTATTTAATGTCTAAAAATTATAAAACAACTACTATGATGTAGGAAATCGTTTTAGCTTTCCAATTAATATTTATAATCAAAATTTTGACTTTTATAACCCCACTCAAAAATTATTATAGTAAAATAATTTATGTTAGTGTCATTTTCACTTTAACATTAAATAAAAATATATTAATGTCATTTTCCAACTAAAGTGGCTCCATGGAATCCCCAAGTTGGACCATGGCTTGTCTTGGTCTGCCATGACTCACCCAATAGGTGTAGAACAAGTGTCATGGTGTTTTCACATTTTTATAATATCATTTTTACATTTAATTACACTAATTACCTCTAATCGCGATTAATGAAAAAAAGTTACTATTCACCAAAAAATTATTTTAATCTCATTGAACCACATTTTAATTCTTAATGACAACCATTTATGTTGGATTTTCAAAACTCAATACACATTAGTGGTAACCTTTCATTTAACTGAAAAATCAGTTTGCTTGATTACCACTTAGTGGTTTCACTATTCATCAAAAATTGAAGTTTTTCAGAAAATTACCAAAAATTCACCCTAAGCTATATTTGATATTCCGAATTCAAAAATGAAGTCCATTTTACAAAATTCAAAACATATAAGTCAAATTAATTAATTTAATAATTAATTCCCGCTGTCATGATAAATAGCGTGTTTTTGTGAAACAATAAGTATCAAAAGATTGACACCAGTTTAAGTCCAATTTCAAAGTGAAATTGATTCCAATGACCACCATTGGATTAACTGGTAAAAATATTTTCTAATTTCACTTTAAAACCAATTATAACAATAATCTAATCATATAAATAATTTAGATTAAAAAGAGTTTTTGAATTAAAATACAACATTTTACACTATTCATAAAAAATGAACTTTATCAGAAAGGTACCAAAAATTTACACAAAGTAAATTTTGATGTCCCGATTCTAAAGAAGAGTTATATTTTTTCCAAAATAAAGTATAAGAGTGATCAAAACTATATTTAATGACGGTTCACCATTAAAAGGTGATAAGTGAACCTTTAGTGAAAATTAGATTATATATGCCCTAAAATTGAACTCATTCCGTATTTTAAGCCTTTATCTTTTATTGGGTAAATTTATAAACATTTAAAAACATATATAATCATATTTTAGTTATTTCTATCCATTCCCGCCATTACAACGGCTACATGTTAACTACCATTTAAAATAATATTATTTTATTACTTGTGTGCAACGTAAGCTTTCAATGAAACTTATCGTTGTGTATCGGGTACGCTATCGAACATAGCAACCCCCTTTAAAATAAAATTAATTTTTAATTCGTAAATATTAATAAATATGAAAATTATTTATTCTTTATTTACCTGGGATGTTACATCCTTCCCCCCTTTTGGGAATTGCGTCCTCGCAATTTTATTCACTTATCAAAATAAGTGGGGATATTTATCCCTCATAGCATTTTCGGATTCCCATGTTGCCTCTTCAATCACATGGTTTTTCCACAAAACATTTTCCTGATGAATCACCTTATTCCGTAACACTTGCTCCATGTGGTCACGAATCTGGACCGGTTGTTCCTCATAAGATAGGTTCTCTTCCAGCTGAACTACCTCTGGGCTCAAAACATGAGATGGATCTGGCATATACTTTCTCAACATCGAAACGTGAAAAACATTGTGTACCTGAGATAAACTCGGAGGTAAAGCCACTCGGTATGCAACTGATCCAACTCTTTCCTGAATTTCGTATGGTCCAACGAACCTTGGACTCAACTTTCCTCTCTTAACAAATCTCATCACACTTTTCCAACGAGAAACCTTGAGAAAAACATGATCACCTACCTCGAAAGATAGATCCTTCCTCCGGTTATCCGAATAAATCTTCTTCCTGCTCTGAGCTGTTCTCATGTGCTTCTGAATCAGCTGAACTTTTTCTGCCAACTCTTCTACCAATTCTCGTCCCATCAACTTCTTTTCACTAACTTCATCCCAGAAAGCTGGAGTTCGACACCGCTTCCCATATAATGCCTAAAATGGTGCCATCTGTATACTGGAATGAAAACTGTTATTATAAGAAAACTCAACCAAAGAAAGATGTTGGTCCCAACTTCCCTGATAATCCATAGAACAAGCTCGTAGCATATCCTCCAATGTCTGGATTGTTCGTTATGACTGCCCATCTGATTGAGGATAAAAAGTTGTACTAAAATTTAATTCAGTACCCAACGACTTCTGAAGGACTTTCCAAGATTTAAAAGTAAACCTGAGATCACGATCCGATACAATGGAGAGAGGAACTCCATGTAACCTGACTATCTCTTTACGATAATGACGGGAAAGTTGATCAAGAGAGAAATTATATCGTATAGAAAGGAAATGAGCAGATTTGGTCAAGCGATCAACAATAACCCAGATTTCATTATTACCTCGAGATATCCTCGGTAATCCCACAACAAAGTCCATGGATATGTTTTCCCATTTCCACTCTGGCACTGGTAAAGGCTGAAGCATCCCTTTCGGTAACTGCTGCACTGCTTTAACCTGTTGACATGTCAAACACTTCACAGTAAAATCAGCAATGTCTCTTTTCATTCCATCCCACCAGTAATACTCCCGCAGACCTCTGTACATCTTAGTACTGCCAGGATGAAAAATCAACTCATTCTTCAACTGTGAATCACAAGGCACACATAACCTCTTCACAAACCTCAAAACACAAACACAAACTTATCCAAGAACTTATGGAAAATTTTATTCATAAGGTCCATGAATACAGTAGGTTCATTGGTTAACCCAAAAGGCATAACTACAAATTCATAATGGCCATATCTAGTACGGAACGCAGTCTTCGGAACGTCTGCTTCTTTTAATTTCAACTGATGGTACCCCGACCTCAAGTCAATCTTCAAAAAATACTGAGCTCCCTGGAGCTGATACCACTTCATTTGATGGCCCATCATCTGCTGAAGTTGTTGAAAATGATTTTACCACCCCTTTCTACTTATAGTCTAGCTGCATTCCCCCAGTTGAGTTCTTCGTTGGACACTCGTTTGCATAATGACCCATTTCATTACACTTAAATCATCTTACCGTTGGCTTTTCATTTCCTGCTTGATCATCTTCCTTACAGTTACGAGCAATATGACCAGACTTACCACACCGAAAGCACTTACCAGACTTGGATAAACATTCTCCAGGATGCATTTTACCACACTTCTCACAGGATGGATATTTGGATTTCTTACCTCCTTGCTTCTTTGATGAATTCTTCCCCTTTTCCTGCCAACTAGACCTCTTATTCTGTTGTTTTTCATAGAACACATGATCATCGGCAAACTCCATTTCTACCTTCTCCGCACATCGAACAAGTTTTTCATAACTTTTGAATTCACGAGAAGCTAAATCCCTTCGATACTTTGGCTTTAACCCTGAGTAAAATCTGTTTATTTTACTATCAAGATCTCGTATAATGTTTGGAGCATACCTTGCCAATCGAGTGAACTTTTCTTCATAAGCAGCCACTGAATCATCCTCCTGCCTCAATTCTAGGAACTGCTTTTCCATCCTAAGACAAACCACCTTAGGAAAATATTTCTCAAGAAACATACCTTTCAATTCTTCCCAGTGAGGATCCTCAATATCTTCACTATCCCTTATATTTTTCACCATCGACCACCACTGATCAGCTTCACCTTCAAAACGGTAAACAGCAAGACTATCCTTTTGATGTTCTGAACACCCCATGACATCAAAAATCTTCTCCAGTGCTTTAATCCACCCTTCAGCTTGCACATGGTCAGATGATCCTCTGAATGATGGGGGATGTTGCCTCATGAAATGTTCCACCACTGAAATGTTCCTCTGCGGTTGATCTGGCTGATCTCGTGCATGGATACCACCACCATTTATAGCCTGAGTCAACTGTGCCATCACTGCAACAAACTGTTCAGTTCCGATTCCGACCATCTCAGGTTGCTGATTTGGAAGGTTATCTTTCTCCTGATGTCGTCCCAACATAGCTGCTTTGTTTCCTCTGCGGAAAACCATTTTTAAAACAGAAATATCTTAGGCGAAGCAACATGGTAATCCGTAAATGCTATATCATTTCAATCATATTATAATTTAACACTTTTCTAACTCATAAATTCATCTAAAACGTCCTTTGAAACCAACTATAAGGCCCCAGCCTTAAACCTTACTTAATATTGAATTAAATGAATAATTCACATTGAGGATCTTTTCAGGTTTAGAGTTTTAGAGAATTAGAACATAACTATTACATCTTAAAAGATTACAAAGTAGACACTTCTACTAAGTCTCCATAAAATAAAAACTCTTAAAAAGAAAGATGTCTAGATTCCATGTTTTAGATAGCATGAAATTCCCTTGATCCCATCCTTGACCTTATTCCACTTTATGTCCTGTGAAAAACATTTCGAAAAACTTGGGGTGAGCATAAAAAGCTCAGTAAGGGATACGAAAATAATGAAAACTGTTAGTTTTTCAAACATCAAGTAAACCATGTATACTATATCAAAGTAATACCTTCACCTTCATGAAGTAGTAAAAAAAAAATCTTCACTGAATAAAGTATCATTACTTACCTTTTTGTAACCAAATGATTACCATAAAACCCATATAATGAACACATAGAATATATAAAGGTAACTTGGGACATAAACATACTTAAGTGGAATAACCGTATGGTTGACTTCCACACATATCACTTTATGGAATAGCCCTACGGCCAATTTCCATACATACTTAATGGAATAGCCATACGGCCGACTTCCATACCCAATGCATTGGAGGTTATAACGTAACCACCCGTCCTGGTCTTCACGGCACCACCCGTCATATGGTTTATAATGTAACCACCCGTTAAAATGTCCAAGTACCAGTATAAAATCATAAAACATAAAACCAATATAAATGAATGATAAAATTTCCACATTTCAATCACAATATATCATAAATATATTGACATAATAGAATCCTTTTTCAAAACCATTTTCAATACCAAAATACATAAAAGAGTATATGGTATTTATTTTATTCTAAAAACATTACGGCTTGTTGAGAAAGCCAAAGATCAAATAATACTCGCGGCGGCGGAAAAGGTCGTTGTCACCGCGTACGTTAAAAAAACATTCCTTTTTGTCGTTTAGTAAAACGCTTCGTAGAAAAAGAATCCTTTTGTATAAAAGTAAAAGTCAAAGGAGTTTATACACCGTATAAAAGAATGTTGTGTATAAAACGAAATATGCCTCAATGAAAGGAGATTGAGACGAAGTCCCTTACCTCGGGTCCGACTTGACTCGATCGTTCATTAACGCCCTGAATAATAAACCTGAGTTAATTTATACTTGATTAAGAACCTTTTTAAACTTCATTATTCTTTTTATATCACTTATTTCCATGTTATAAACATTATGTAACCATTTATGTTAATAATGTTTGTCTTGTCAATATTTGGTTCTTAAGTCGAAAGTTGACTTCTTACAATTACATGTTGTTCATGTGGTCAAAAGTTCTTTATATCCAGGATGAAATTCCTGATTTGGATATCATATATATCATATGTATCCAGCATATACATGTATTTATAATATTACATAATCATTTAGAGGTAATAAATGAAATGCATCGTTCATGAAGACGGTAAGCCGTACGTACGCATGAACGCTACGTTCATTTCTTTGTCATATTAATGGAATTAAAACTAAATGAGAGGTATGTATATTTTAATTCCAGATTATATTCATCATTTAGATATATCATTAATTATATATATACAATATATACATGTAATTTTAATAGTACATTACATTTGGGGATAAGAAATGAAATGCACCGTTCATGGAGACGGTAAGCCGTACGTACGCATGAACGCTACTTTCATTTCTATCTCATACTTTAATGGAAAGAAATAATAATGATATAGAGGTATATTATAATTCCCGTATAACATAATATATAATAACTTTAAATCCATCCTTTACACGTCCCACATATGGAATTAACGAATCACATCACTTTGAGGGGGCGGTAGTCCGCACTTCCTTAAATGAAGATATCGTGTTTACCCATAATGGAAACCATAAAGGTATGACAAAAATGAAAAATACAGAAGCCTAAAGAAAACATAAACATATTATATATCATATATAAAAATAGTGACATCATAATGGCCACCCTTGAAGGTGTTAAATGAGTATTGAACAATCATCGTTTCGGGAGGTAGAATTTCGCCATCCACGAAAACCATATGTTCTTTAACCATTTGATGTAGTTGTGTGAGAGTGTAGCTAAAATAAATATTATAACAACATCCTAGTATTTCGAAGATACTGGATTTGTTACAAAATAAGTAAATAAAAATTGTTTAGAGGGTTGGAGAAGCAAAAATAAAACAAATGAACAAGAGAGAATGAATTACCTTTAAAAGTGTAACCCCTTTTGATTTGAGCCTAAAGGCTTCCTTTGAAAGGATTCTGCCCAAAGGGAATCCTCTAGGATGAGGAGAGGGATGTGGAGAGAGTAATTGGGCAGGGGTTGGCCGAGCCAAAGGCTTGATAAGTGTGTGAAATGGGGTAGAGGTGGGGGCCTTTTATAAGAGGAGAGGAGGGGCACTTTTGGAAAGTAAGGAAATATTACATTATTTGATAATGTTTTTCGGTTTTAAAAGGTCCCAAATTGATATAATTAGTGGATAAGGTGATAAGGGTTCGAAATCCACTCATCCAATTGGTTTTGGCCATGTGTAGGTTTTATATATTTCATTATCTTTCCATTTTATTTAAATCGTCAAATAATGATGTCATCGCTGCATCATTATTATGTCATATATAATTTAATTAATTTAATGTCTAAAAATTATAAACAAAATACTATGATGTAGGAAATCTTTTTATCTTTCCAATGAATATTTATAATCAAAATTTGGACTTGTATAACCCCACTCAAAAATTATTTTAGTAAACCAATTTATGTTAGTGTCATTTTCACTTTAACATTAAATAAAAATATATTACTGTCTTTTCCAACTAAAGTGGCTCCATGGGGTCCCCAAGTTGGCCCATGTCTTTTCATGTTCGGCCATGACTCACCCAATAGGTTTAGGACAAGTGTCATGGTGTTTTCACATTTTTATAATATCATTTTTACATTAAATTACACTAATTACCTCTAATCACGATTAATGAAAAAATGTTACTATTCACCAAAAAATTATTTTAATCTCATTGAACCACATTTTACTTCTTAATGACAACCATGTATGTTGGATTTTCAAAATTCAATAAACATTAGTGGTAAACTTTCATTTAACTGTAATATCAGTTTGTTTGATTACTACTTAGTGGTTTCACTATTCATCAAAAATTGAAGTTTTTCAGAAAATTACCAAAAATTCACCCTAAGCTATATTTGATATTCCGAATTCAAAAATGAAGTACATTTTACAAAATTCAAAACATATAAGTCAAATTAATTAATTTAATAATTAATTCCCGATGTCATGACAAATAGCGTGTTTTTGTGAAACAATAAGTATCAAAAGATTGACACCAGTTTAAGTCCAATTTCAAAGTGAAATTGATTCCAATGACCACCATTGGATTAACTGGTAAAAATATTTTCTAATTTCACTTTAAAACCAATTAAAAAAATAATCTAATCATATAAATAATTTAGATTAAAAAGAGGTTTTGAATTAAAATACAACATTTTACATTATTCATAAAAAAATGAACTTTATCAGAAAGGTACCAAATATTTACACAAAGTAAATTTTGATGTCCCGATTATAAAGAAGAGTTATATTTGGTCCAAAATAAAGTATAAGAGTGATAAAAACTATATTTAATGACGGATCACCATTAAAAGGTGATAAGTGAACCTTTAGTGAAAATTAGAGTATATATGCCCTAAAATTGAACTCGTTCCGTATTTTAAGCCTTTATCTTTTATTGGGTAAATGTATAAACATTTCAAAACATATATAATCATATTTTAGTTATTTCTATCCATTCCCGCCATTACAATGGCTACATGTTAACTACCATTTAAAATAATATTATTTTATTACTTGTGTGCAACGTAAGTTTTCAAAGAAACTCATCGTTGCGTATCAGGTACGCTATCGAACATAGCAACCCCCTTTAAAATAAAATTAATATTTAATTCGTAAATATTAATAAATATGGAAATTCTTTATTCTTTATTTACCTGGGATGTTACATAGAGAGTCTAAACGGGGAGATCTGAGTAGGTGGGATGCATCTCCTGGTTGCCTGGAGGTGTTCTACCAGTGTTGCAGAAGCAGGCATACGAGGTCGTAGTCCTAGAGAGACCCGGTAGAGTGTTTATCTTGAGGCAAGTTGGGACACCTTCAGCATTTCGATCTAGTCTTCTCAACAGAATCCAGTGACCAGGGTTCATCTATGACCCATCGTATAGGAGTATCTCTGACAGTTTCTCACCAATCTGGCAACTGGAGTTCTTCTGGCTGTTCAGGCTACGGTAGAGGTTGCAGCCACGATGGTTAGTCACCAGGCTACTAGTGACAGTAGTGTGGATCAGCTAAGAGTAGTCAGGATGGGTCACAGGGCCATGGAGTTTTTCAGACATTTTTAGTGGAGTAGACCCATCAAGAGTAGGATCCCATCCCATGTACAGTCGAGGTATGATCCTAGTTGCCTCAGTTTTATCATTATCTATTTTCAATAATTGTGCTACTAAAATCTTTGTATATATCGCTATTGTGGAGAGCCTTGGTCTCTATATCCTTTCTTCTGCCGATGATTTTTCACTGGACACTTTTTTGTGGAAATAACATTTTGTGTACATCAGTGCAAGGAGTTCCCTCTTGAGGTTGGTTGGTGTCACTTTCTTTGGGATCTATATGTTCTAGAGATGACATTCTAGGATTTCATTCTCTAAATTGATTGGCTTTTTTCCTTACAGACATTTTTCGACTATTATCGTCGTAGGGTGAGTTTCATATCACAAGAAGGTGGATATTTTCTTTATAAGGGAAAGTGGGATTGTCCAGGCAAGTAGCGCAGGTCTAGAGAAACATGGGTTGGGAGCAGTTACTGCCCAAATTTCTAGTATTTATCAGGATGACCAGGGGACTTTATATTTATACATTCCTCCAATGGTGGATTGTTTGAGAAAAGTATTTCTAGAGAACTTTGCAGTTTTACCTCTGAATCCTGAGGTAGACTATTATATTTAGCTTGTTCTAGGGGTGGCCTCGGTGCCAATTTCGACTTATATGATGGATACTCCTGATTAGTTTGAGATCAAGAAATAGTTGGAGGAGAAATAGGCCAAGGGATTCATCTGACCCGGTACATATCCTTGGGGTTGGCTGTCATGTTTGAGAAGAAGGAAGACAGTACCCTCAGGCATTGTGTGGAATATCTGATGTTGAACCCATTGACGGTCAAGAACTAATATCCCTTTTTTAGGATTGATGATCACATTGATTATCTTTGAGGATCTCGGGTGTATTCGAAGATTTAATTGAGGTCCGGAAATAATCAGTTGCGCATTAGACTTTCAGATATACCACTTACAACCTTCCGAAGATGGTATAATCTATACGAGTATATGGTTATTCCACTCAGTCTCACAAACACACCTGTAGTTTTCATGGAACTGATGAACCGAGTGTTCCATCCATTATTGGAAACATTCATGGTGGTCTTCATGGATGATATCTTAGTGTACTCTCATTAGTCACATTAACATGCTACCCATCTGAAGATTTTTTTGAGTACACTATGGGAGAATCAATTATATTCTATGCTCTCAATGTGCCACTTTTTAATGGATCAGATTCACTTCATGGGACATGTTATCTTAGAGGTCAGAGTATCAGTAGACCCAGAGAATGTGAGAGTGGTAGTTTCCTGGGAGAAGCTAAAAATCGTCGTTGGGGTGTAGAGTTTTCTAGTGATATCTGGATAATACAAACGTTTCATATCGGAATTTTCACACTAAGAAGCACCGCTGAAGAGCCTGACTAATAAGGGTGAAAATTTTCTATGGCTAGATCCTTGTGAGTTATCCTTTCAGGAGCTAAAAGGGAGGTTCACTTTAGCACCAATACTGGTCTTCCCAGAGCCCTATAAGAGCTATACTATCTACTGTGATAAATCGTGTATCGATATGGGAGTTGTGCTTTTGTAGGGTGATATAGTCATTGCGTACGGGTCTCTGCAGCTAAGGCCAGATGAGATAATTTATCTGATGCACGATATGGACTTGGCAGCTGTAGTTCATTCCCTACACTGTTGGAGACATTATCTAAAGGGAGAGCACATTGGGGTTTTCAATGAACTAAAGTGTCTCAAGTACATCATCACTCAGTGTGATCTGAACATTGAGACAGTGTAGGTGGGTTGAGTACCTACAACCTTTTGAATTTGATCATGCCTATACACTTGATAAGGGAAACACAGTGGCTGATGTGTTGAGAAGGAGCACTAAGATATAAGCAGTATGGGAGGCCAATAGTGAGTGGAAGATTATGGAACTGTTCTCTATGATGCATTTGGAGTTTCACAACAGACATGGGGAAACATTTATATCTTTTTTATCTGTTAACTCTACACTTCTTCATCAAGTATAAATAAGGAAGATATCAAATTCTGAAGGCCTAGACCCATGGGAAAGCGTGTTAGGAGAAGACATTATTCCTGGGTGGACCATAGGAGAGGATGACATCTTGCGTTTCCAGGGACGCGTATGGGTGCCAGCAGATATATGCGAGGAGCTGATGTGTGATTTCCACTCCTTCATTTTGACAGTTCATCCAGGTGTCACCAAGATGTATGGTGATCTACACCGTTAGTATTGGTGGGAAACTATGAAGAGTAATGTAGCTGGTTTCGTGATGAGGTCTTCCACATTTCATCAGGTGAAGGCAAATCATCAGCGACTATCGGGGCTTTGGACTGTTACCCATTCCTGAGTGGAAGTGGAATGACGTCATGATGGACTTTGTGACTGGATTGTCGAGGTCACCTCTAGGGAATAACACAGTTTGGGTTGTCATGGACAGACTCATGAAGGTTTCTCACCTCATGCCGATCAAGGAGACCTTCAGTGTTGATAAGCTAGGGAAGTTGTACATCTGGGAGATTATACGCCTTCATGGTGTTCCACACTCCACTGTTTGGGACATGGATGCATGTTTTACATCTCCAGTCTGGCAGGGGAATCAAAAGGATTTGGGTACACATGTACTTTTTATTATAGCTGACCATCCCACAATAGATGGCCAATCTGTGTGAACGATCCAGGTTATTGAGGATATGCTCCGAGCATGCATACTGGGTTTCAGAGGTTCTTGGGAGAATCATATACCTCTTATGAAGTTTTCCTACAACATATATTTTTCATGAAACTATTTATATGTAACCTTATAAGGCTTTGTACGGTAGGCCATGCTGATCAACATTATGTTGTCTAGGGGAAGTAGAGGCAGCTTTGCTAGGACCTCATCTAGTTTAGGAGACCATAGAGTAGATAGATTTGATTTGGAAGAGGATGGATACTGCACAGTCTTGACAAAAGACTTATGCTGATCAGCAGAGATGACCTCTAGAGTTTGAGGTTAGGGATCAGGTTTTCTTTTTTGTCACACAATCAATGGGACACAAGAGGATTAGGAGATAGTGTATGATTTTAAAGAGGTACGTCGGGTCATTTGAGTTGTTGGAGAGAGTGGGGGCACTTTCCTATCGGTTGTAGTTACCTCATTGGTATCAAGCTATGCACGAAGTCTTCCACGATTCTCAGCATCGATGTTTCTTTTCAAACACTTCTCATGTATTCCAACACGAGGAGGTTGAGCTTGATGTGGATGCATCGTTTGAGGATAATCATATCAAAATTGTGGACCGTAGTACAAAGGTTCTCTATGGCTCGTCTATTCCCTTGGTATAGGTGATGTGGTAGCACGGGCAGGTACAAGACGAGACTGGGGAGTGGGAGGCCGATGTTCGAGAATACTGGCCGAAATTGATTGGGGATTCTTCATCTACACCGCGCTAGATTAATTCAGGTATGGAATTATGTAAGGAGGAAGTTCTTAAGAACCAAAATCTTCTTTTTAGGTAATTTTTTCTTTTTTCTGGTCTTTTTTTGTGGAAAAAGGAAATTCTGAAATTTTTCCATGTACACACCTTGTACATATGGGTACACGTCGTGTACTACCTGGCCACATGAGGCCGTGTGCTGGAAATGTAGTAGGAACACACACAAACTTGTGGGAGTTATTGGATGCCGCTTAAAGCGGAGTACGGAAAAGGCGAGTACACACATTCTACTTTCTTTTTTTTCATTAAACACACCGGGGTCGTGTTTAATCGCCGGAATAAACTACTTTTAGGACCCATTCATCTGAGAGTGCCAAGAAGCCAATGATCATTGACGAGCCCCCGAGCCTTCAACCATCCTCCGAATCGAACCTCGTCGGTTGCATTGGAATCACATTAGTGATTTCTCTCTTCTACTACAACATCGTTTCACGATTTTTCTTCTTTTCCATGTTATCATGGGATGAACGTTTTAGATTTTTTCTTAGAACTACATCTTTCTAAGTATATTAAAGTTATGAGGTTCACATATAGTGATCTCTTAACCCCGAGGTAGGTGGTTTGTATCCTTAGGTTGATATTCTTTGAGTTTTTTTCTAAATTATACCAATACCCATGAACGTGGTATTCCAGATTTACCATCTTATCCCTATTGTTTCTCTTCTATGCTGGTATGCCTTATAATATGATAATTGATTGTGAATAGTATGTTTTTTTGTTCTTGGATGTATTTCCCAGGCATGTTTTTTTTGACCTTTGGGTCATGTTTTCCTATTAGGCAATTGTTTACTTTATCGTGCCTTTTATTGTAGGATGTTGTGACTATTTTTCTATTATGATGTTTTACTGTAGAAATCTAGCCTAGTACTTCATGAGGTTTACCTTGTCCGTTACACGCTTATACACTTCCAATACTTACAGAGGGCCATGAGAACCTCATGTATAGACCATACTGAGAATCGATGTTGAGGATTCTATAGAGTGTCTTTATAGTTATATGATGCAAGACCATAGGGGGAATTGATGTTGAGTTCTTCCCTAGAGTTTATTAAGATCCTCAACACGGGCCATAGGGGGAATTGACACTGAGTTCTTACCCGGAGCACCCTTAGTACAATACAAGACTATAGGGGGGATTGACGGTGAGTGCTTACTCAGAGAGTTTATGCTTTAGCTGAAGCAAAGGGGTGAGACTGTGTGTGATGCCGAGAGGGTTTCTTGTACTTGATAGGTAGGACAAGAGGGGATAGGCTATGTGTACTTCCCAAAGGTTTACCTGTTGTGTTATCTGTCTAGCTGTTGCATGCTTTGTGGTGTATTGAATGCTTAAAACTATAGATTATTTACTGCATAGTGCTTTCCTTGTTTACTACTTTCTGCTCTTTTACCGGAAATATATTGACTGACTGTTAGGGACATGCCATGTAGTGGTTGCCTACTAGGATTAGTCTCACACCCTGTTTGGTCCATGATTTTGTTCCCTAGAAATTATATTATTGTAGGTATACACAAGGGCATGTTCTCTTCTACTTCAGGTACTTGATTTCATTGGAGATGGTGATCATGGGACAAAGATGTGGCTATTTGATGCTTAGGAGTTGCTCATTTTTTTTCCTTTTGTACTATGGTTTAGTACTGTATTCAACATTGTGACTTATTTGGATTCTTTCTTAGAAATATATGTATTATCCATCATTTATATATATTTATGCTCTAGTTGTTTGTTTATCAGTCTAATGTTGTTTACTATTGTTGGAAATTTACTGCATCCGTTATTTGGTATTGTTTACTTCATTTGTGTATTATACCAATGAGAGCACAATTTCCCCACTATCTCTCCTAGTTCCCTTGCTACTAATTAGTATCCAATGAAATTTGGAGAAATTCACATGAGGCCATGTGACCAACCGCATACGGGGTGCCTCTAGGTGGCTTCCGGAATAGGGACATTACAATAAATGGTTTCTTTGTCAGGATGACCTCTGATATATACAGATTTATTCTTGATTTTCTTTTCAGTTTGTCTCAAGCTGTATGCAGTGAGAAAATACACAACTTATTATGGGTTTATATTGGTGCTATTATCGCTTCCATTTGGCAGGCTAGAAATGTTTCATTTTTGGGTGGTTTCACAACACTATTGAACAAGGTATGGTGGATGTTCATAGGTATGTGTATGCTACTTCATTTGTGCTAGATGGTGATATGTCTAATTCTATTTCTTTTTCACAAACTCTGAGAATGTTTGCATTTGTGGTCGGCCACGCAAACCATGGATGTGGACACATATTTGATGGATACCACCTATTATCCAATGCCTCATGGTTAATATTTATGGAGTATCATTGGGTGAACTAGGTATGTTGATTTGGGGTAGGGTGTTTTTCACCCATCGTGGGATTATAATGGGATGTTTCTATCACTTTATTGGAGATAGAAGTTCCATTGTAGAGGAAATTTGTGCAATTATCTATCATGTCATGTCTGCCTTCAAATTTAATTACAAATGGATATGGATTGAATCTGGTTATAAGAGTGAGGTTCATGGATTGAGAAAAAGGACCATTCATGTCCCTTGGAATGTGCTCTCTCAGTGGGTTTATTTTCTATGCATACTCACTTAATTGCATCTGGTTGTTTCGCATGTCTATCAGAAGGTTAATAATGTGGAAGATGGTTTGGTGAAAAGGACACTCATTGAACTGAACACAATGTGGTCTTTCATAACCCCTGAATATTGGGCCCCAATGGTGGAGGTAGATATTTTTGGTGTTATTCACACTTGTTTATGTAATAACCCCTTATAATCATGACTATCAACTTGTTTTATTTAGTTTCCATAGGGTCATCTTCTACTGTTTCTTCATCATTTTTCTTCAATACAAAAAACATTTCTATCATGTGAAATTGTAAAAAGTGTTAACATAGTCCAAAAGACAAAGATATGGTTGAATGCATTGTATAAACATATACATATTTTATTTTATGGTATAATTTTAATCCATACTCCTAATATCATAGTATTATTCAATTTTGGATCCTTTATCAAAAGAAAATTAATATATACTAATATAATATTTTCCTGAAGATCCAGAAGCATCCATCCCCTCACATATAAAATGTATCCCTATTATACTATTTTACTGGAGCTTCAAAAATACATTCAATGTAGTCTCAACCTGGGTTCCACATGAGAGTTCCACAAGAATGTTCTTCATGGGACCTTATTTGTGCCTCCCCATATGCCAGAATCTATTGACTAGCTTTGAGGGTCTAATATATTACATGGGGTGACTATACCCACTTTATCAATGTATCACAATAGAATAAATAAATAAATAAATGTCAAAAATTAATAAAAAATACAAATTATAATATTGAATCCCATATAAGACCCAACATCTCATGATTAATCATAAAAACATAAAAATAATAAAACCATAGAATAATATATTTCATGTCATAGTAGTTTCAATTTTCAAATGAAATCCAAAAATAAAGACACACTGATAACCCCTGGTGGGTACTGAAATATTTTTTTGTTCACTCAACAATGCTTCATCCAAATCCCAACCAAGTCATCTAACATATGGATATTTACCGTATCTTGTCCTGTAAACATGAAGTCTTTTATGTAACAATCATGATACCAGATTCGGGTGTGTGTAATACTCAATAGTCCATAACCAATGGATTCTAAAGTAATGTCTAGTATATAAAAGTTAATGTATTTGTATATGGAATTAATAATATAAGGAAATGAAATTAGGAATCATATTCAATTTTTGTTTAATTAACCACACAACACATTAGGATCATGGTGAAACCTGAACAAATCATACCTATTTCATATTATGATGTTGTTTTTACCAAATACAAAAGGGATATCCCAAATTTTTCATTCAAGGGATTTCATTATTCATTTTAATTTATAATTTCACATTATTTCACTGGGGACCTAGGGAACCTATCCTGAATTCCATGGTTTCTTGAACAATAGAACCTACTATTCCCATTTCAGCTTCTGTACAGGACCAGGGACTTCATTCTTCCGCTCACAAGGCACCTAATAGCAAGAAGCACTCTCCTACTTTACCTAAACATACAGCTTTTAACATGTAAGGTAGGTATGCAGATGCTGCTACTTCCTCATTTCCCATGCACTTAGAATTAGAGGTTAAACCTGAGAATACTGTAACTGATTTCTCATCTATAATTTCCACTATGTCTAAGACCTCGAATTCTTAAAAAAAGTATACATCCCCACTATGAATCTGTCTAAATGAATATTCTGTTTTCGAATTTTCCAGGAATTGCTAACTTTGACACCTTCAACATCATCAAATGATTAACCAATACTCACAATCCATACCTTATTATTGTTCCTAAACCTAAAATTAACTTTTCCTCACATTTACATCAATCCCCTACTAGATACTCTTTCTTATGGGGTTTTAACAATGAAGCACCTGCAAAATCTTTTTGGCTATTTTCTCATTCTTTATTACAAAATGTTAACAACTATAGTTGTTCATGTCAAGCCATTACTTCTGACTACATTTTTGAGAACATACATATTTTATCTAGTTTTGTTTATTCCTATAATTGGTATCAAGATAGGATGGATATTTGGAATGATCTCTCCTATCTACATGATTATATTTGCCATCCTTGGTTTTTTATTGGTGACTTCAATGCTATTCTAGCTTCAGGTGATAAAATTGGTCCTCCTCCTGTTCCTATTTCTTCTAGAGAATTTAATACCTATATTGAAATGAACAATATCACAGAGGTTAAACTCATGGGTGATAAATTTACTTAGTATAAGAAGCACTATAATAGATATGTAGCCAGTAAATTAGATAGTTCCTTTACTAACTCTCATGAACATTATAAATTGGACAATATCTATAGCTTTACCCTTATAAGGATTGCCTCTAAAAATCATCCCATCCTTCTTTCCTTTTACTACAAAAAGTGTAATTTAAGGTATCCTTTTAGATAAAACTCTTCTTGGTCATATGACCCCAAATGTATAAGAATCATCAAGAACACATGGAATAAGATGCGTGGTTATCTTTACTAATTTTCTTGCTCGATGATGTTAAAAAATTTAAAGAAAATTCTTAAAATCTGGTGAAAACCCAAGGTTTGTGAAATGGACAATAGTGTCATCCTTCTTGAAATAGAGCATAAACAACTCCAAAATATCAAATCTTCCTTAAACTTTTATAAGGAATCTCAACAGGAAATTAGTATTTCCTCTAAACTAATCTCTTTACACATCCTCAATGATAATATTAAAAAAAAATCTTCAAAGATAAATGGCATAATGATGGGGATATGAATACTAAATTCTATAATGCTCTCCATAGGGTTTTAAAAGCCTATAGACCCCTGGCCTTTCTTAGGATTGGGGAGAAAATTCTTAACACTGATGAAGGATTTTCCAATAACTTAGTCTCTTATTTTGAAAATATTGATAATGACCTTAAACCTAAACCCATTCCCACTCTTGTTTTTAGGGAAGACAACTCTCTTCTGAATAACATCCCTTTTGATAATGAAATCAGAGAAAATTTCATCAGTCATAATCCTAACCGTTCCCCTGCCCTGAATGGTTTTAATATTGGAATCTATAAAAAACATTGGGATATTCTTCAAGAAGATGTTTGTTGTCTGGTTAAATATTTCTTCTCCAAACGCATTCTTCCACATATTCTTAAATCCTAATTCCTATTTTGCATCCACAAAATGGAGAATAAATATGTGATTCAGAACTTCAGACCAATTTCCCTTATCAATTCATTATTCAAAATCATCATGAAATTAATTTCAAATAGAATCAATTCCATTTGTTTCAAAATAGTTTCTTGGAACCAAATTGGTTTCATAAAAGGCTGATCTATCCAAGACTACATCTATCTGGCCTCTGAAGACACTAAACTTTAAAAAAAGAGTATAGGTGGGTGTGTTTTTACAAAACATGGTATGTAGATGGCCTTTGATACCATTGATTGGATAGTTTTGAATAAAATTCATTCAAAATTCATCTTCAATGAAATTTTCATAAATAGAATCAAATATTTATTCAGCTCGGCATACATATCCATCCTCATTAACGGATCACCTAGAGGTTATTTCAGCTACACTAAAGGATTAAGACATGGAGATCCTCTCTCTGCAATACTCTTCTCCATTGAGGAATATTACCTGAGAAGGCTGACCACCCAGGATCTTTCTAAAAGGACCATAAAACCTATCTCTACCTCCAGAAATTTACAAGTCCCTTCTCATATTCTTTATGAAGATGGAATTATTCTCTTGACCTTGGGATACAAAAGATACTTTTTTAAGCTTAATGATATCCTTCTCCACTTTCCGAAAGTCTCTGGTCAACACATTAACTAGAATAAATCTTCTATCATTTTCAAAAAACACATTCCTCCGAGGAGAAAACTTACCATCTGTAATATCTTAAGCAAAAAAGAAGCCTATATCTCCTTTACATACCTTAGTGTGCCTATATTATGGGGTAGACCTATAGTGAATAATTTCTATCACATTTCTGACCATACGATTCGACATCTTTCCTCTTGGAAGGGTAAGACCCCTTCGATGGCTGGGAGAATTTTTTTGTGGAAATCCACAAATTTTTATAAACTTGTTTATTCCATGATGATATATAAATGGCCAAAAAGTCTTTTAAAACGTATTAATGTTTATATTAAATATTTTCTTTGGATTGGTATCACATTGGAGAGAAAGCTCTTGACTATCCCGTAGACCTCTTATTGCAAACCTATTGATAAAGGGGGGATTGGCATAAAAAATCTCTCTATGTTCAATAAGGCTCATCAAGAATGATTTATGTGGATCATTATTTACAATACATCCTCCTACATGAATTTTTTCTGGGATATTTTCCTTGAAATGCATAGAAATTTTCATTCCTACTCCCTTAAGTACTTTATATGGTCTTCCATCAAAAGTACATTCATTTCTATCATGTCTAACTCAAGATAGATGGCCAATAAGGAATCCAACCTAAGATTTTGGTTGGAAAACTAGACTGGCATTCCCCTGATCTCCTTGATAGGTATCAACCAATACCCTCCCTACCTTTAGGATTCAATTGGCCCGATCATCCATATGCATAATCTCGATCTCCTTCAGAATATTAGTCAAATTGTCGATAATTATCATTTTGCTAATACGAATGATTTTCTTATTTTGGAACCAACACAAAATGGGATTCTTAACTCCAAATGATGTTATAAATACTATTTCAATAATGTTGAAAATAATCACCCCTGGCATGATAAATTCAACAAATCCTAGATAAAACAATCAATATTTACTTTAGTCTGGCGGATTTCCCATCAAAGAATCCCCACATATAATTTCTTACAAACGTTCCAGATTACTCTTTGTTCTAAATGTCTTATGTGCAACAAACATATAGATGATATTAATCATATTTTTCTATCTTGTGACCCAGAAACCACTCTCTAAAATTATATTGTTTACATTTTTTAGTATAGATTGATGATATTTGATACCATCAACATAAAGATTCAGAGTTTCTTGGAGTTGTCTACCGAATAGAAAATCAAGAACATTTTGGTTGTTGATATCACAGAACTTCTTCATATTATCTGGTATGGTAGAAATGATTTAATTTTCTGCATTAAGTATTTTAAAATTAATATAGGAAAAATGATAATCCTCATGGCCATTCGAGAAGCATTGTCTATACAAAAATCTCACTACAGCAATTTGGTATATGACTTTGGGATCCTCAGACCTGTTGGGGTAGAGGGGATCTACCCTCTCCCTCACTCTACTCTTGACATCTTTTGCTACCTCCCCCTCCAGGATGGATTAAAATCAATGTGGAGGGAGCCTCCAAAGGCAACCCGGGACTAGAGGGTTGTGGTGCCATCTTCAGAAATCACCCAGACCATATTCTTGGATACTTTTATGGCTCTTGTAGTTGCACTTCAGCTTTGGCAGCTGAGATGATGGGCATCATCCATGCTATCTCCTTTTCCATATTACATATCTAGAACAATATTTGGATAGAGAGAGACTCCACTACAATCATTCAAGATATATGGAATGGTACCATCCACCTTTCTTGGCCTCTCAATACACACTAGATGGACTATTTGAATTCTTTTGTTGGCCATAACTTCAACGCCACTCACACATTGTGCGAAGCCAACAGATCATTAATGGGCTCTCCAACCTTGTAGTTACTCACAACATACATTGTATTGATGATATCCCTTCTAAATTAATCTCTTTTTATTCTTGGGATGTTAGCAAAAGACCTTAGTTTAGATTTTTTTAACCTCTTTTTTTATCAATAAAAATTTTAAACCTTTTAAAAAAATTCATCGTTTAATGAATGTTCTATAAACCGTAAAACTCACTTTGATTTGGAATGGTAAATATCAAAATAGATGATGTGATAGAGGATACAACCTATTACCATGATCCAAAAAAATATATCTATAAAAACATTTGTTCTAATCCATCTTCAATAGATGAAATCACCTATCTAAAAGCGGTGATAAATTCAAGATAGGGGAGAATCAAAATTAGAAGAGATCACAAACCAGAAGAGAGTTTGATTCCTTCCACTATGTAGACTTTTTCAACCAAAATTGGATTAAGGAGACTATAAATATTCTAGGTATCCACCAAGAATAAGGTAAAACTTTTTAGGACAAATTAGGGGGTGTATGGGAATACGGTTTGTTGGTTTCTAATGTTTTTATTATAATTTTATGTGTTTTTAAATGTCACATAAACGATTTCATGGATAAGGAACACAGAATTAAAAACAATTATCTCATATTGTACGGGGATCAGGAATTCCCATATGTGGTCCTAGATTTGTAAAATAGTTATCCAATACAGAAAACCCCATATTTATAAGGGTGTATATTTTAGAGAGGGAGGACGCATGTTTGGAAAAATAGTGCACCATATATTGTGGTTCCAAAAAGGGGATAAAATTTATTAGGGAAAACTACATGGTTTGACCTAACTATGAAACAAAAATTCAAAGCCCATGGGCTTCCATATTTCTATAAATTCCATTGAGATAACCCAAATGAAAAAACAATCAATGGTATGATCATAGAAGAAAAATTAGTACCTAAAAATGATCCTGGGAATTCTCTAGAACGGTCGGGATCATAGAATTTTGATTTTAATAATATATACCAGAAATCCTTATATACTTCCCATAAAATATAATATAGGCCTTTTTGATCTTAAATCCAATAGATGATGTAATTTAGAGTAAACCTAGAGTGATTTTATGAATAAGGGTTCCCATTCATAACTTTGAGTTTTTTGTTTTATTTATACATCAACCTCCCTAATATCATATTCAATAATTCTCATTTATAAACAATATTATCTTACATTTTCATATTTTTTATTATTTTAATGGAGTAAATAAAATATGTAACCTCTTCATTAATATAGGAAAAAAACCATCACCCATGTTTATGGTGGAATTCAACCACACAAACAGACATATTTCATTTTTAATCATCGAATTTCATGGATGTTTATGATTATAAATTGAATGTATATATATATAAGTAAGATATTCATGAATTATTTATTAGTATTTCAATGTAATGTATCATATATTTTCTTACCATCCCATTCCTAGAAAAATGATTATATCATTTAAGCATGTGTATGGATTACCACCTACACACAAAATTTTGATTCATTTTTCTCATTAACACATCACATATAAAATATATATAATAATGTTAAATGAAATTATTTTATATATCATATATAAATAACATTTTATAAATACAAAATATCATGTTAATTCTTTTAATCATGATAAAATTAAAATGGAATTGTTACTCATGACTACATATATTATATTGTCTCCCAGATGGTAAAGTAGTTTATTTTAATAAAAAAATATAATGGTTTGTTTTATAAGTATAATTTATTAATAAAATCAAAATGATGTCATAATTATTATTCTAGATATGCTTAAATAACCACTTAATTTATGATATTAATCCCACCAAGGACATTTTGGACTAATGAGACAAATATCATCAAAACATATTATGATTACTTATATGAGTTGGTAATCAATTATAACAAGATAATAAATAAATTAAAAGGAAAAATAAAATTGATATCGGTAAATAAGAATGTAAATAATTGAATTAATATTATTATTGATGAATATATATAACATACATGATGATACCTTCTTTAGGATAAAGACTTTATTTTAATAATTCATCTTTTAACGTTTTCTTTTCAAATAATTGTCTTCAATATCAATGTTCTTAAAAATGAGTTATATTTTTTAAAAAAAATGGATGGTAGATTTAATTTTTATCATATTTAATTTGTTTTTAAATTTTTTTATGATAGTTAATTTAAATTTTCTATTCAGTTCACATTTTACTTTAAAATAATCATCTTAATTGAATTAGTAATTTATTTTCAAATTAATTCTCTTCCATGACCGTATTTATAAAATTAGTATAATAATCTATTTATATGGAATAAAGTGATTATAAATAAAATTTCAGGTCTATTTTTTACTTTGACGATTTTTTTTCAAATTAATATTTTTATATATTTTTTACTAAATGTTTTTACTTTCTTTAGAAATCCCAAAATAAATGTTTTAGTTTAATGAATATTGTGTCAATATATTACATACCTCCATAACCATTATTTAATATTTTGATTAATTTCAAATATAAATTTTTAATTAATATATATACTATATTTCTCTTTGTTTGAAATATTATTGAATTTTTTATAAATTGAATTGGTATTTTGATATCTGGAAATGTTTCTTATGGGAGTTAGGGGTGTCTATGATCCACCTGATTCTAATGGATATAATGATTAGATATCAAACAATATTTCACTCTTAATTTATTATTATGGAATTCATCCAAATTTTCTACGTATTTCTCTCAAATATATACTTATCTTTTTCTCCCTTCCATTGATAGGGCAGTAAATACAATTTCACCATTTCCCAAATGAATTATTTCAAAAATCAGTTTTTATTGAGAAATGAGGAAATTGTATTCAACTCATTTTCATTTAATGGTTAATTATTATGTTAATGGACTATTATTTATTTCATTTTTAGCACACTATATCATGGAAAATCTTTATTGGGTTCACACATATTTCACTAAAATTCATTAGGAACTGTTTTTGTCTCATGAGACATTATATGTGGAATTATGGGGTAATCAAGATCAACTATGGGACAATGTACACCATTTTATATTGTGTTGAAATTTATCGTTTACTTATGCTTCTGTCATTTTTTAATTTTCATCCAAATTTCATATGCTTCTATTATCATTTGATTACATTCTACATATTTTATTATTCATTCTGATTGCTACTGAGATTATTTTTACATTAATGTATATGATACAATGAAATTGTAAAATGGATGGATTTTTTTGATAGAAAAATTCATATGCTTTTCATGATTACAAAATAACCTTTATGATTTATATTTTCCTTTATAATTTATTATGAAGTGTTTAATTAAAATATTTGGGATGACAAATTTATTTCCTTCATAATTAGTTGTTTATATATAGACTAAAGGTTTATTTTGAAAAAGGTAAATATTATATAAGTTTTGATTAACTAAGAAGTTTATTTATTTTCTATGTCACTTTCTATGATTTATTTTCTCATCTCGCATTTTTTCATAGGGTTTAAATTGTTAGTATGGACAATGATGTCATTAAGATGAAAATTCTGATGATATGTCATGAAATGAAAACATGTTATATAATAAAAAATTTGCTTTAAGGGAAAAATGTATACTATGATGAAGGGTCCACATATTGATTTCATATATGGTTTTGTAAGGTACTAGAATAATTCTTCAGTAATATAAAACATAATTGTAATAAAATATTCAAAACTTATTTTTTGAATAAAAACTCAAGATAATTTAATTTTTAAGGGTGGGTCATAATATAGTTACAAAATTGAGAATATTTGGACAATAATATATTTTCATTTTTTCCCAAATTCCACTAAATTTTCAATCTTTTAGGAACAGAGGATGTTGGTTGGGTAAATTCATAATTTTATTTATTAAATATGATGACTAAACCATAATAACATGGGAAGAATATCATGTCACATGATTTTTTCCATTAAATAATAAGGAATGTATCATTGAACATGATATAAGATTCTTCATATTAAATTTTTAATTATTTAAATAACATAAATAAACATTTCATGAGTTGTGTTCATTGTATTATATATTGATAAGATGGACCATGTATGTGTGTTATTATTGTTTCCAAGAGACTATCCAATGCGTATCCTTATAGGGAGTATTAATTTATTTACCATGATCTATGAATAATGTCAATGAATTAGGGGTTATATAATGGAAAATTAATTCATCATACATTGTGCATATTCATTGCATCATAAAACCTCAGGATTAAAGATTTTCATGCCCTTATTCAATCATTCTTGAGAAGGGAGGATGTTTGAGGTAAATTTATCTCAGGCATAAGATAAACCTAAGTAATTTTCTATATTGGTAAACTTCTTTTTAGAGGAAAACGTTTTCACAATGTGATTATTTTCTCATATTCACACACTGTAGAAATAATATAACTGTGTATATATATAACTAAGAATAATTATTTAACAATATAATAATGTACCATATCTAATCTATCTTTAAATAGAAAATCCATGATCTAATAATAATGGAAGGATTATTATTTTTTTATTTTTCTTGTAACAAAAATAATAAAAAATATCTTTAAATAAGATAATATTTATTTTTATAGTATTTAATATAATATTTTCATTACTGGGTGAAAAAAAATTCTCAAACACCATTCATGACATTTAATGATCCTATCATAATAATTACATGATCTATTCAAGAAATATTAATTATTATACTATTTTTTTAGAATAAATAATCATTTTAATACTATTATATTTAGATTAATATTTATTAAAAATAAATATTATTTATTCCTATAAAAACTAATAAATAAAAAAAATACACCATTATAAATTCAAGTTAATAATGATATATTTCAAATTAAAACCATATAAAACTTTTGATAGAATAAAATTTATCATTATTATGACTATTAAATAAAAATTGTATTTATCTTAAAAAATTGATACATTATGAGTGTGACCCCCTAGTCTCTACCTATGTAGAATTAGGTGTGTATAAAATATTACTGATATATGTATATTGGAAATATATATAGTATCCCATAGACAAAGAAAATTATTTTTGAACAAAAAAAGGCATATACCATTGACCATTATTCAATGGAATCCCTTCAAATTTATATCTCATCAGGAAGGTCTAATATTTTTCTAATATGCTTATATGCTCAAAACTATATTTTTTTATATATTGAAATAATCCCACATATCATATGTCCAATGAATTTAGTTAAATAATCTATTTTAATGAAAAATTTATGATATTATCTTCAATAAATGGTAGTATAATATTTATTATTTAGTTTTTAACTAGTTTAATATAACTCATAATTCATCAAACATTCCCTACTTCACCATTAGAAATGATCATCACAGTTTTCTATGTTCATCAAATGATGTGATTCATAAAATGAATTAATAAAAATATCATGTCTAAGAATCATTTAAAATTTTATCATATAGGAATACCCAATTTCACAAGACATGTATAACTCCTACATGGTAGTTTGCCCTTATAATCTCACATTATGGAGATTACCAATTTAGAACTTTTCGATATGATAACTCATCCACATATGAGATTCTATAAATTTAAATTTTATATTATCTATGTCTAACATGGTGACGTCATTTGACCATAAGAATTATGTATTATATAATAATTTCCCTTAAATTAATTGTTCGCATCATAATGGGAACATTTTTAACTATTCGATATGAAAAATAAGATTTGGAAATTATCAAATTAATAAATAAATGAATATAAATGAATATTTTATAATATATTTTATTGATATTAATTTCATTGAATATACTATTTATTAAATGTAAAAATTAAATTGTTTTTGGGAATCAATATATTGTAATTGGAAGGTCACCATATGATCCTTGGTAGTAGAAGAAAACCCAATAAAATATTGAATCAATTCATTAATTAAATAGTTTAAAAGGTAAATGAAACAAATATGAAACATATTGTAGTAGTTTCCCCATGATGTGACATCGATATTCTATTCCTTTAATTAATTATCTTTTATAAGATTCACATGATCATCAATACTATGCCTAAAAATTAAGATGGGGGGCATCAACCACTATATCTTAGATCACATATAGAGGAAAACCATGCTATCAAAGGGGTAATTTAACTTATATAATATTTATAAAATATATTAGAAAATAAACAGTGAATATATAACTTTTCATGAAACAAATGATCATAACTAGCATTGATGGAACACAACCAAGCAACAAAAAACTGTAGAGAACCAGTTTTCCATTTTTATTCCACATCTGGATGTTCCCAAAGTAATGAAGATCATGTTGGGAATTATGATAATCATAAAATGACACCGTCATTTATTAATTTGATTAAAAAGTACATAAAATTTATTTAAACCATTCATAATGGACTAAATAAATTTAAATTATACATGACACACACCATGAAATTATATGATGCATATGATACATCTTTAAATATCTAACATTTATCATGGGGGGAACAGTCATAGTATTTATTTACAATACATGAAAGTATTTAATTCATCATAGGGTGGATACACATGCATCATATTCATATATTATATGTGAACAATAGATATATATATATATAGTATCACATAATTATATATTATTATTCGTCATATTTTCATTACATTTGTATATATAAATACTAAAACTACTTGCATAATATATATGTATTCAATGTTCATGCATCATATTAATTTATATTAAAATTCCCATAAAACATTATTCCACTTCGACTAAAATCCCATTATGAATTTTATCCAAACGTCCCATATATTTTTTAGTTCGTCAATACTATTTTCAAAATAGTTTCATTAAGCCACCATGATTTTAGAGAAAACCGTTTTTGAAAAAAAAAATTTATAAGGGCTTAAAATCTGACCCTATATTCCATAGTTTTTTAAAAAAAATAGAAAATTAATATTTCATATATGAATGTAGACAATGGCCTATACTAATGAATCAATGCTAATTAAGATACCAAGGGGTATCATGTGGTTTCTATCAATCATAATAAAATATAAATATGAACATTTCCACCATATTATATATCATATACATCTTATATATTCTAATATAATATTTCATTCCATGAAATCTGGTGACCAAAACACATAAAACATGGTAATCTAGGATAGCATTACTCATCTTTCTTGATTATATACAAAAAATACTAACTGTGTTGATGAATAAATCCCATTTCATTCATATAATGGATGATTCCATCACATTTCCATAAATATAATTGTTGAACACATCTCATGTGAATCAACTAATCATCTTCATTCATTTACATTAACTAATTCAATTATCATTTGTATGACTTTACTCAATATACAAGTGGTAAATCACATCTTTTTTGACCTCCATCAATTGTAATGATTGAAAAAATAATTAACAACCACAATATTATCTATATTTATTTTAAAACATGATTATGTAAGGTGTAAAATTATGAATTTATAAATAATTGGTATCATCCCAACCCATAAAAAAACCAATTGTTATATATATATATATATATATACCCTCTGTATATTTATTACTGTATGAAATTACATGATACATACACTAGTTAATTTTTTATGAAAAACATCTCCAATTATTAGCTCATGAATCCATTACTACTATCACATATATCACTTTGTAATTATTATAAGAATATTTTCATTGTATCCTTTATATATCACCTTACCACATGGAACTCTACAACGACAATCAGTTAGGGACGAAAAAAACAAATACATCGAGTTTAAATTACAATTCTATCATTGATATAATTAAAATCACATCACACATGAATGAATAATGAAAAGTTATAGAATTTTTTTATCACTAATTGATATATTTTATATTATTATACTCTTTTATAAGAAGAAAACCCATTCTCAAGTGCTTCTCTGACATGTAATTTATGATAAAATGAAGAATATTGATTTTTTGATATGTTCTGGGTTTTTTTAACTCCTTAAATCAATAAATAATGTTCACTTTATATCTCTATAATCAACTGTTAAAATAATAACACTAAAATCTAAACGTGTAATATACAGAGTAAGCAGGTTTGAATAATACATAGAGTGGGAATCATAATCCTAATGATAATCTCTTTGAAAATAATTAGTCTCCTTCAACTAAAATAATCAAAGGTTATCTTGTTAATTTTTATTATTTACATAGAACTCCTTCTAATACTAACATCACCCTCCTCAGAAACAAATTCCATTAAATGTTTTCTTTGAAATCAATGTACCTATTTTCCCACCAGAACATCCTAAATTTTTCTTGGGTAAAGTGAAATTAAAATAGATTAACTGTTAATAAAAATCGATTTATTATTAGTGATATTCAATTTCTCACTATAAATAAATATAGCACATTACATTTTTCTTTAATATTATATATAATATCCATTTAGTATATTTTTGGAAGAATTAAATTATTTTTGATTAACACGGTAATTTATTTGTTAACATTAAAAATCTATGTGTTTAGATATACTTCAACTGGCCTCTTACACATTAAATTCATTTTCAATATATTTTTAAGACTCGTCAAAAAAATATTTCTGTTAAAGAAATAACTTATATGATCATAGAATGGATATTACAAAAATAATCTAGTATTTCCATATGTAATATAATATCATTAGATAATTATATATAAAATAATATTATTTTTTATTATATGTCACTAATTAATAGTGGGAACATATCCATCATATTTTTACAAATTACTAGATAAAAAAATGTAGTTCAGTGAGGCCTTTTTATTACACTTATTATAAAATAACATAAATTATATGAATATAATCACCCATCAATTGAATTCATCTGATCATGAAATATTTTTTTTATTCAGATTTCTAATGTATAAACTATTTCCTTCATTACATAGATGAAAACAACAACTTTATTTTTTTCCTCCCAAATTTTACAACATCTTTATATCTACAATACATATAAATCATAAATTTCATATCTTATATCCTTAAAAATAATTGTTAAAACAATGAAACATTACATTGAAATTTCATTGAATTTAAACAAATCCATCACATAACCTAAATAATATTATAATATTCTATTATTACTAAATATTATTGAATAATCTATGTTTTAATTAGCATAAAAATATACATAATGATTCATTTATGTTCATTTCATTTATAATTTTTCCACATTTAACCATTAAACAATTTAATTATTATCAAAATACAAGAATCTAAAAATAATATTCCTATTTAATATATTCCAAACACATTAGTAAACATCAATTAAAAATTTATTAAAGTAGACCATCTTATCAAAACATTTCCACTGATCAGAAACTAAATAATATATGCACCGTGAATAAGAAATAAAGATACTTTTACTCTCAAAAATCAATTAGAAAACTTATACATAATGAGAATATGAGTGGAGTTTAAAATATCATAGACAATTTTTCATCTCATTTTTTTAAATTTCCTAATAGGCTAGATTAGTTTGTTAAATAATTTTATCATTTGGTTACCCTAGAAGTGGTTTCTCTTTTGCATTGAATTTATTTTACATAATAACTATTTATTATATTACCATTCATAAGTTATACTTAAAATATGTTTTCTCTTTTCAATAGTTGAAAATAAATTCTAGTGTGATGATGATGTAGTTTATCTACAAAAGACGCTTTTTATATGAGGAATATCATGTTTCCATATTTTCAACATGGACTATTAAAGACATTAATCACTCTAAAAATGAGTAATCCATACATCATATACATTTATTGATCAAAGATCCATATTTTTCTATAAAATAATGATGGCATGGAATGAAACTCGAAACATTATATATTTGGTTTGGCTATCATTTGAATCAAATGAATGGGGAATCATAGATAGTTTTGGGAAAAACATGTAGTTCATGTCCACATTTTTCATAACATTCTACTTTATTACTATGTTTTCTGAAACAACCATGTGTATTAGAAGGAATATATATATATATATATATATATCCATATACAACAAGTATATTATATACATGTGACTGTTTTGAGTATAGTAGTATATACTATTAGGCATGAAACACTCAAATTTTTTCCTAATAAATGAATAATACAAGATTTACATGGTGGAAATTTCATGAAAATCTAAAATAATATATGATTAATTTAATTATGAACACATAATCAAAATGCCCAGACCATCACATATAATTTATAATTAATATATAGATACCTCTGGAATTACCTAGAACTTGTAATTATTTTTTTTGTTGAAAAATATATTGACTAGTCTCACAAAATAATAATAGTATAAATGCATCCAAGGTATAAATTCTAGTAGTTTTGATCCACAAATTCTCCAAAATGATGGAGCATCGACATTGAATCTCCGAGTACTATAATGGTGGATTCTGATTTCTTGTGTCCTTAATTTTTGGACATAATGAAATTATCTTCTTTCACAAATAATTATTTGTTTCTATTAAGGACTTGTTATGGGGGAGAATGGTTGACGCTCATAAGATCTGGTGAATTTTAGAAATAGGGTTATGTCTTATACTACACACAAATCTCTCTAGTTTTTTTTATAATAAAAATATATTTATAAAATGTGATATAACAAGGAATTTATTTAGCTATTTAATTTTTGGTAATTGAACAAATTCCATAACCGATACATCATTACTTATTATACACAAATTTAGAAAACAATCTAAATAATAATAATATTTTTCAGTTACATGCACTATACCAAAAGGTAATAAAATAATAATAATATATATAAATAAATTACTATTTATTTTCTTATATTTTAAATCATTTTATCTAGTTTTTTTTATAATAAATAAATTTTTATTTATTAATAAATGATAAATATAAAAAATATTATTTTCACCATATCCAACAAATTAACAATTATTATCATTTAACACATATATTCATTCCAAAAAATATATCATGAATAAATGAAAATGATAAACAAACCCTGTTAAATTATTATACCAAAATATTGGTATAAAATTTATTCTTAATTTTTGAATTTATAAATATTTCAAAATAAAATATAGATAATCATAATGTGTAATCTTATTGGCCAAATTATCAGTGTAATTTAATAAAGGTACCTAAAGTCAAAGATTAGTGTCTAAAAACACACCATGGGACCCAAAGAGTAATAATTTAATAATATACTAGAAAGAAAAACCTATTAAAATATTGACTATGTAATGTAACCTTTGTGTATTTATATCTCTGACTAATACTACTGCATGGCATTATTAATAACCTATGTGGTCCATGTCGCATTATTTTAATTTTTGGAAATAAACATTCCAATAACATTTCCAGGTCCATAAATTTAATCCAATTGATAAAGTCCCATAAAATGGCCTAAGATATCAAATTACATTTAATAATATATGTCAAATATCATTTTTATATTATTTTTATTACCATTTCATTTTAATGAAGTAAAACATATCCTATATGATTGGGAGTATATTTCATCAGGGTTTTCATCAGTATATAAATTTACAAGAATATTTACAATAATTAAAAATTATATTATTGTATCTGAACCATTAAACAAGTTTGAAGATAGAAATATACAACGACACATAAAAATGTTGATTTCCTACTAGTGGTTCATGTAAAATAATATTCTACACTAATTATTACCAAGTTAATATAGACTCATAAGGTGTCTCAAAATATTATGAGTCTCTGCCATTGGAAACCCATATCATTCATGTCCCATCAAGTGATATCATCTGACGTGAGCACATATATTAATGAAAACGATCATGGAACTTTATTTGATTTATCATAGTTGGGAACTTATATAACCATTTAGTTCCAAAAGTAACCATAAAAATTATCACATTTAATTTCTTCTATAAGAAAAATCAATTTATCAAAATAATATTATTAATAATCAAAACAATGAATATATGTAATCAAAAAGTTAAAAATTTTATTTAATGGATCAAATTCTAATACCCTCTAATTTACACTATAACCAACTTATTACAGAATTATATATTCTGAATCTCACAATATATTCATTTTTCATCTACGATAGTGGTTTAATGAATCAATATATCATGTTTTGCAACCTAGAAATTCAATTCATCATTTATTCACAACTATGATGAATTCTATATATATTTGATAATATGGGATTATGGACTTGAATAGTTGATTTGATTTTGGATCCTTTGAAATATCTACTACATTAGTGTTATCATAATACAATGGGGTAGGTTATTTCATGGTTTTATCAACATAAATATTTTCTGAAAATGTATTATATTAAAAAATATTCTTTTGAAATTAGAATATAAATTATAATCACACTCCACAATAGAATTAACAGATATTTTTTTGTGTTGAAATTTTCGAAGTTAAATATCCTCCATTAATAATTATTACATAACTGTACATTGATATAATATCATTGTGTTCAATATAAAATCAACCATATATTTATCCCATTGTGACCACCTCTTCACCTCCACAATATAAGAGAAACATATCATAAGGATTCATTAGATGGGTTAATATATCTATAATAGAAAAACAATGTTATTAAATAGGGTTATCATGATATAATAATTAAATGATAAATCCATAGAAAACAAAAATCTTGGTATATGAAATTTAATATTTGGTTGATTCAACAAAAAATAAAATATGCTCATACTTATTCACTATATTTTATGTTTTGTAAAAGGAACCATTTTTTCAATCATGCATACTATGTGACACTAAAACCAATCCCATACTATATCATTCCAAAATAAATAATTTTATTATTGTTTTAGTCAGTGCAATTTACTTGGTATAATTACCCTCATAGATCTATTATGAAATATCATAATCTTTATAATGTTTGTTCCATCACCTAGAACCATTATAGAGATGAACATGTTCATCTAGTCCCCATCTGATTGTAAGACTCGTATTTTTATCCAATAAGTACTATTACATTTACATATACTACATGGTTAAACAATGAAATCCCATAAAACACATTTAATTACATGGATTTAATTCATACAAAATAAAATATAATTGAATTATGAATTTTTTTAACCGAATGATCCATGACAGAGAATCTTCTAACAATATATAAATTCTACAAAAAAGTATAAAAACCTTTTCTTCATTTATGTGTGTCACAAACCCATCTGGTTTATTCATATATAAATCCTATATAATATTCCTTTTAAGGAATAATATTTTTAAATTCATAATCCAAAGAACATATTTGTAGAAAAATGCAATATAATGTATACTTATAAGGGATTAAAACATTTATGCTAGAGAAATTAGTTAGTCAAAGTAAATTTTGTATTATATTTTTAAATCTTTAACAACAAAACTTGATTTATAGTCACTCATTTTACAATCCATATCATGTATTCTCTTGAATACCCATTTTATCCAATAGGACATACATTAACTGGTGGATCGAACAAAACCCATGCTTGGTTCTGATACACAATATACATCTCTGAATCTATTTATTTGTAATATCTTGTAGCTTTTGACCAGTATAATACCCCGTTATAATAAATATGATCATTTTTCTGAACCAATAACGGGTCACCATCCTCAATGACTTGAACACAATATCATTCTAGATCAATATCATCTATAGATCCCTTATACAGTAGTTGTGTTTCATCATCAATATCTTTAACAAGGTAATATTTAATACATTCCCATGCAAAATATTTTTTGCATCATGAGTATCATCTTGAAATTATTCTATCTTAATCCTATTATCCTTCTAAAGGATTTGCTCCATCTCATGAAAAATGGACATTTTTATGATGTAAACATTTATTCTAAGGGGATATATACATAATTGTCAAATATTTATAAATATGTGCTACATCATAAGGTTGTGCTCCATCTAAAGGAGTTTTTTAATTTTTAGAGTTGTTTATAACAAAATACCTGAAATTCAATTCAATAATATAAGTCAAAAAAGTTTCTTTCTGCTATATACCTTAAGGGAATAACATTTAATTTATTACATTGTACATGGTCTAGTGTATATGAATTATTATATATTTATTTTCATCAAAAGGATAAAAACATATATGCATGGAACATAATTAACATCAACTAATCAAGAAAGGTTTGATTCCACTATTTGGAACTCCATTCAATACTATTTTATATAGATAAGTGAGTTGAGATATAATCCCAAGCACCCTTATAAAGTCAATAAACTCTTTACTAATACGTTCACCACCATATTTAGACTAAACCTCTTCTATCTTATTGTCATTTTGATTCATTACATCATAGTTTATAAATTTAATATTCATAAAGTACATATACTTATACCATAATTAGAATACATTATAGTATCTACACATGTCATAAATTAAAAAAGGTTGTACGAATTCCCACAAATATACTATACTGTCGTCTACAAAAATCAGTACAAACCAATTATAAGATCATTATATCCCTTTCACAATGCAAAACATGTGGTGATTTTTCAAATTACCATTTAATAATCTAGACATTTTTTCGAAGGTTTTAGATAAAAAGAATCTTAGTTTATATATTTATGGATAATTGTTAGATTCATTACATTTACATTACCAATGTGGGCATTCCCCAACTAGACTTAAATGTGTTGTTAAAAAATAATTTTCTTATTTATTTAAAACTATATGTTTTTATAATATACTACATATATAGTATTATTTTTTCTGAAATACCATAAAATATTCATTTTTCTAAAATTAAACATCCTTATTTTTAAATTTCAAATGAATCAACCATGGAAAGAGAATAAATAGAAATGATGTTATTTGGTGACATTGGGAACATTGTAATATTTCATTAAAACCAATATTAATGATGTTTTCAATATAAAATAGTAGTCTCTAATGTATATTGTAGACAACCTCCCTCGATTGGTATCCCGTAAATCTATATCACCGCATGTAATCAATTGAAATAAACATGGATGTTGAATTTCAATATAGATTTGATCACAAATATATATATTTATATATAACCAAATTTCTATATATTGAAATATTTTTACATAATAATTAATGTGTATAAATCTTACCTAATTTTTCTTAAACAATGTGGAATTATTCTCCTAGTGTCCTAGCATTCCGCATGAAAAGACATTCTTCTTTTTATCCTTTTATTTTTTTTGGGATCTTCTTATTCTTGGGAGGATATTACTTAATATTCGTATAAATTAAATTAAATTGGGTATGTTTTACTTATTTTCTCTTTAAATAATCACCATAAGCATTCAAAGATTTTTACACCCCATTAACCTACAAACATTTATAATTAATGTAATATTTTATGAAAGTCTCTTCTTTCTATTTCTCATGTAAATTTTCATATTTAAACTAAAGAAGAAGTTTGGTAGTGAAGATATGATGATATATATGTGCATCTAATCGAGGATTGTAAAACCTAAAATATATATAATGTCTATCTAGACTCTCCTTGTGACAACATGAATCCCATATGGAAATGAAACACAATGTTTTCATGTGGATAATGCATCATATATCTCATGTATCTCTTGTATTTCTATATATTACTAATGATCATAATGTTGATATATCATGTTATATGAATCCATATATTTATGTTACATAAAGAGTTCACTAGACGTTGATGATAACATAATAAATTAGACAACATTGATGTCATCCATATATTTAGTGTAGAAAGATACTTCAACCTTACTATCCCTTTTTTCAAGAGTTATAAGAACATGGGTTTGAACTACAAATAATTTTAATTGTTTCTTTTTTATTACTACAATGATAGTATAAAATAAATTTATATTTATGTTTTTTTGTTTTTCACCTCTGTTGTATGAATCATTATGAGAAAATAAAATTAGTTTTGTTTTTCATTATTAGAATGTGAATTGGACCATAATTTAGTAATTTATATGAATTATATGTTTAGATAATATATTTAACCTTCATTAATCCAAATTTTCTTAATATATATATATATTTTTTATAGAAACCAATATATCTCACCATTGGATTAGAAATATCATGTATAATTCATTTCTTACTGTAAATGGTCCATATTTCCATTATTATAATAAATAAACGTGCCTGAAAAGTTATTCTATAGTGTTTACGTAAGCATAACATACCAAATATGATAACTCGCACCTCACAGATCTATTTAGTGGAAACCCCAATACAGAAATCATGGATAAGGATTTCCTCTTTTATTTACAAATTCGTTGCCCCATTTCTAATTTGGGTAGTAAAACGATGATATAAGCTATGATTAGTTTATCCAAAACACAATATTGAATTAATCTATTTGAAATCACCCTAAAATAGCCATGTCATCCACATTGGACAATGATTAATTTTTTTTATTAGTATTGAAATTCTTTACCAATAAAATATGGTTCTGTTAGTGAATTTTTTTTATGCAAAACAATCCCATTTTATCATTATTTCATTATTGTTAATATAAAGTATGTTTTCTTATTTCATTGACCATGTCTCAAAAAAATTATGCTAAATATTTTTTATTTTAATTCCATCTCACATATCTTTTAATCATTAATTTATGTAATCCCTACAAATAGTCTGTAAGAAAAATAAAAATAAAAGTTGATAGAAATAAAATAATTGAAGTGGTATGCTCATGAGAATCTTTAATGGTGTATTTATATGGTGGGTGATAATCGTACCCTCAAACCGACTGTACAAACACCTTGAACCATAACATAGTCTTTATTATTGAACTCCACCACTCAGCCTATGAATCTCCTTAATTAGTTTCACATGGTATACATTCATGAACCGCTTCGACTCTCACAGGATTCATATCCATTACATAAGCTTCACTAGAAAATTGTTAAAGGAACCATCATATTGCTTTAACGTGTTTCTAAAAAGGAAATTTCAAATGGGAATTCCCTTAAAAAATTAGAGGAAGGAATGAATTGTATTACATCAATTAATTAATTTAAAAAATATCATAAACAGATATCAATTACATACAGAAGTATAGTCTAATATAATGATAAACTACACCAATCAAATGAATATAAATTTTGATTCTATCTTGAATTTACCTCAATTGTTTATTTCATTAAGATAAAATTTCATAAATTAAACAAATTAATTTTTTGAGTGATCAATGAATTAGTTTTATCACAATTACATCCCAAACATATTGAAATTTAAATCATCCATATTCATTGTAAATAAACATCCTTAAAACTCACACAATACTGTGTCTTTAGACTCTAATCTATATTCCTTCATTCTAATTCGTCTTTTATGGTTTTTGAACAAAATAATTTGGCCAAAAATTAAACATATCAAACCCATATTTCAGAAAGTGGAAAAATTATATCAGTATCCATTTTTTGAATACATTAAAACAACTAAAACTTAATATGATTAATTTCCATTACAAGTCTTCACATACAACAAAATGACATCAATCATTACATTCCCCATAATTAAGTCATATGAAAAAAATTAAAATGTGGGTTGATAAAAAAAATTCAATGTAAGGATATAAAAGAATAAAATAAGTTATTCAAGGGAAAAATGTTAATATAATAAAATACATAACATTATCACATTAATCGTTGAGATTATGACATAAATTGTTTCCACTTTAAAAATACATACTTCTAAAACGAAGTATTCTCTTCAAATCCATATCATGAATTGATAAAACATGTAGGAAACTTTGGTCATAATTTTCAAATCATTCCAACTAAAACTTGAAATAACCTTCATTTTAATAATTAGAGTAATAGTTATAGTTACACATGGAATAACCATTACGGTTATTCTTGGATTAACTGTACCATTATATTAAAAATTATCTCTTATAATAATCCAAATCAGTTAACTATATCCCTTAACCTAATGAATTGGAGTGTTATAATGATATAACCTTTTTTCTAACATAACCTCACATACTCTTAATTAACTCTTAAAAACCATAACAGAGTCCATAAAATCTTTCATCATAAAAATATAATTTTTCACTAATAAGAATTAATTTTAGTATGTTAGTATATTAAATAAATTTTTGAACACTTTTTAAAAAAATATTATATATATATAAAGTTGTTCATTATTTTAAGAAAATAACCATCATTTTAATAGAATCATAAAATAATATGATATTGATGGTAGACAAAAATTTTATTGTCCCCATATAAAATAAATTATAACATTCATTTTATATTATTATAATGAATTTGAACATAATTATTCAAAAATATTCCTTTTGGAAATCATTTATTGAAATTAAATAGTGACATAAAATTTCATTTATAATTATTTTATGTTCATATGTATCCATAAATAGATTCTAAAATATATAAATGGAAGAATAATATAGTTTTTAAGGGAAACATTAAAAGATTATTTTTTTACAATGTTCCTTTAACAAGGGTCTGAATCAATAGATACATTATTAAAATTTATGAATAAAAATAATATTATAATTATTCACATTCATAATATTTTTTATTTTATTTAATTATTTCTCTTGTCTTTATATAGTTATTCTCTCATTCAAATTAAATTCACATAGTATGTTTTGATGAAATTCTTTTAATAAGTCTAAAATTTCTTCAGCAAGTAGACTACAATCATAAATAGAAATATTTTATCATATATTGGATATTAATAATGAAAAATTTATCATTATTTTACATCTATTGTAATTTTAAAAACATGAATTATGCATTGTTTAGATAAATGAACTATTCTACATTCACAATGATTTTAGGTCTTACAAATTCATGAGTAACGTTTCCATTTTTTAGTGATCATTATAGAATGAAAGTACATATCATTTTATAATTCTAAAATAATGATAATATAATAAATATCATAATATTTCATAAATTATTAATTGATATATCATTAATTTGATAGGTGGATGAAAATTTAATCGCGTTGTTTCTGGGTGGTGGTAGTCAACACATACACATGAACAACATTACCAATTTTTTGTGATTAAAGATATAAGAATGTTAATGATAAATTATATTTTTAGAATGATTAATTTTTTTTGAAAATTATATATAAAAATTATTTCCCCAATTATAAATACCTATTAGATATGGTGAGGTAAAATAAACAAGATCTATTTGTGAGGTGGTAGTACACCATACACATGAATGATGAATTTTTCATCCATTTGGTGGAGGTTGTAAGTGGATAATGGATATTCCCTTGACATAATATAATATATGTATATGTAGGATACTATTATTTTTATTTTATAATGTTTTAATAGTATTTTATGATGGTGTAAGTATAAATAAAACTAAAACATGCAGTTAATACTATAAATCTTCTTTGAAATGTATTATTTGATTAACACCTCAATCCCACTATGGATAATATTGTGAATAAAAAATTTCTTCTAAAATGTGGGGATTTTTTCTAGGAAGTCATTTTTTTAATACATGGCTGAAAAAAATTATCACATCTCATGTTATTATAAAGTTATATTAGTATTAATAAGTGAGGGGAGGGGTACTCTTCTAATTTATCAAAATATTAAATTTATATAAATTAATATTTATTTTAATATTGATCAGAATGGATTTATTTCAAATATAATTAGAATATTGGTCTAAAATCTCGTAAAAAATTAAAATTATAAATATTTTGACTTTTTTATCCATGTTATTTTGTTTAAAATCCTGACTAATCCCTATCATACATTCCATGAAAAATTGTTTTTTTACTATTTGAGGGTCAATGTAGTTTCTATAATCGGAAACAAATCCCATAAAATTACCATGAGTGATATTATCAACCATATATTTATATTTTTTCCAAATATTAAATTTTTATTGATACTTTTTCTTTTAATAGTATATTATATATTATAGAATATCACAAATGTTAATTTTTTGAACTATTCGACATTTTGACATTAATTAATATGAAAGAAATTTAAATTAAAAAATATATTTAATTAAATCAATATGATTACAACTTAGTCTATTAAATTCTTGAATCACATTTAATATCTCATATTATAATACATTTTATATTTTTAATGTCATTTATCTAATTTTACCAATTATTTAATAATTATTATGTCTATTTTGTGAAAAACAATTTGAAAATTATATTTTCACAAAAAATTGAAAATAAATTACCCAGATGAAGATAAATAATTTAACATTCAAATTTATACATAAAACCAAATATATTCTTAGATTATTCCAATTTTAAAAACATTACTGAATCAATCAAAATAATGTTTTTCTTTTATACATAAAATATTATAAGGGTCATAATTATAGCCTAATAGAAGAAAATTTCATTTGAATGAAAATTTAATAACCCTTGTTCAAATATAATTTGAATAATAAAGTTTAAGAATTTGTTGCATAAATTTTTTTGTCATTATAATTTTATTTTAATGCTCAATTACATTATTTACTCTTAAAATAATTAAAGAATATTTTCTATGATTTCTATTCATTTTGAATAAAAAAGAGTAAATATGTAATTTATCTGGATATTATGATTCCAAATAAGTAATATAATTTTGAAAGTTATTAACAGATAAGTCATATTGTTTAATTTAAAATCATAATGAAAAAATATAAAAAAATTATTTTAGAAAAATGTTCTTTTAAAGTATAATATGTTTTCATACTTAATTAATGTGTAAATTTAATTTAAAAAATAATTATTTGATTATTTTAAATATAAAAAAACTATTTAAATGTTAAATCATACCATATAATAGTATCATCCAATTTAAATAACTAAAATACATTTTTTAATAATAATCAGTATTTTTCAATATTAATTGAAACATACATCATTTTAGAAAATCATAATAAATATATTCCTAGATAATTTTGGAATTATTAATTATAAAATTAAATTAATTTTTTGAAAAAAAAATTCTAAAATTCCCCCAAATTTAATTTATTATTCAATCCTAAAAAGTGTCAAACCCCATTTTGGATTATAAAATATTATTGATAAATAAATTATATTTATTAAATGATTATTAATTATTTATGAACAATTTTTTTATATATTATCCATTATTAGGTCTATTATATATATTAAAATGTTTAAAATAAAATAAATTCCTTCTAAAGTAAACATTAGGTTATAACAGTCACATTTGAATAAAAATAAATCTATATTCTTTTGTGATCGATGTTACATATCATGTATACTATCAAAAAAAAATATATCATTTTAAAATACCAATATATTTTAATCAGATAAAAATTAATATATATATTATTAAATATTATTAAATAAAATATGTTTACTATGATGAAATGATATCTGCTTGTCCAAAATACAAGAAATGGTCTTTATACTATGTAATTGCATAGTATCCAACATACATGCAATGAAATATTATTACAAGGAATTAATATAAAAAAAATTATTCATGATAATTTATAAATTATATAAAATGTGAGGATATTAACACAAATGCTAAAGACTATAGGTAAAGATTATACACAACTTGCAGTTCAGAATACAACATGTAAATTAATTTAACATAAAGTTAATGATCATATGACATGGAATGTTTTATCAATAAATGAAATGAAAAACACATGTGAATAGATATATTTATATATTTAAATTTTCATTATGCATTAAAATTTTCATAAAATGGATAGTATATTACACGACTTGTAATAGTGAAACATGAGATGTATTCTCTTCAACCCATGCCCATGAGATAGAACATTCAATGATGAATGTTTTTCATCGGGGAATGTGAATTAAGAGCATGCCAAGTCTATGTTCTGTATTTCATGTTAAAATTATTTTTTCTCATATTTCATGCTAAATGTTGGGCTGTAAATACCAAACATGAGTTCTACCCCCATGTTTTTAGTGGTGAAAGGCGTAAACTATACATTGTTTAATGGGGTTATATGGATTATTGTTTTTTAAACTCCATGCAATCCTTTCTCAGTATACATATGGTGTAAAATATAATTTTTTAATTCATGAACACACACTTTAAAAATTATTCATTTTTTATCATTAAATATAGGTACAAGATATGTACCATTAGGCTACATGTCTTGTACTCTTGTGTAATATGTCAAAACCCTCATCATATCCTAATGGAGTAATCAAATTTTATTTTTTTAAATTTATGATATGTGGGATTATGAGATAGAATTAAGAAGTGAATATAAATATAATATATTTTTATTTGATGAATGAAAATTCTAGAAATTTAAAAATCAACATTTTCTGATAATCAAGCTATTATTAAAAATTAAATGTAAAAAATTAAGCGACTACTCTGATACTGCTTCATGTTTACTGGAATTTTGGAAGATCATATTGTTATTGAGAAACATGAAATTTTATCACAATTAAAAATAATTTATATGTATAAGATGACTAACAACCTGACTAATGGAATTAATTTGAATATTAATTGACTTTCTAATATCAAAACAAAAAGGATTTTTCATAACATATAATGTCACGACCGGTCCTTGGGACTCGTGCTGTGACATCCCAAAGCCCGACTTCAATAGGTCAGGGACTGGCGGCTAGCACCAAAGGTGTAAATCCCTAATCTGGTAAGTCATTGCCTTTATAAAAGTAAACAAACACACTTAGAGCACAAAACTGGAAGCAAAACACTAATAGGGGCCAGAAATACATGCCCTACGATAATTTACAAGTGTAACTGAAAAAGGTACAAATAGCTGATGGGTAAAGAGCAGCTCCTAGATCGTCCTCCGGGGATCCTACCTAAAGGGTAGGTACAGACGGCCACCTCAACACTCCACATCAATTAGACTCCTCTATGTACAGACTCTTTATAAGGTCCACCTCTGGGTACTGTCCAGTCCTATTGATCTCGGCCTCCATCAGCACGGTCCATAATTTCCATCTAACACAACATGGTTCGAGTATAGCCCATGCAGGGGTGAGTGTAACGATGTTAAGTAGGCCCCCCGAGACCCTCAAGGTCTCACAATATCCAAACAGGATATCCACATTGTAAAGTAACAATGGATAACCAATACATAGGTATATTCCCATACATATACCTAAGTTATCTAGTAACCCACCTCAATCATGAGGTAAACACAAATGTCATTGACTCAGCTCAACCAGGATATTATTCTAGGGGTAGTATCAATCTTAACCATTGCCGGTTGGACAACTCCTTCTCTATCGAGTATAGTGGGCCTGCTGTGTCACACAAAGGCACTTCACACTAACTTGGACTACTGAGGTACTTCTACTGTCGAGTAATGTGGGTCTACCATGCTCACACAGAGACGCTCCCCACTGTTGGTCTTTTGTGCTCACACAGAGGTTCTCCCCCTGGTAGCATGCTGAGGTACTCTACATGTCGAGTACCGTGGGTCTGCCACACTCACGCAGATGCACACCCCACCGTGGGACTTCCACGCTCACATAGAGGGGCTCCCCACTAGACTAGTTGAATCACTCTAAGTCGAATCGATCAGTTGTCGTCAAGTATCAGCCAGCTACTAGATTCCCGCAAAAAAGCATGCTCGTCTCTGGATTATCCGCTTCACTAGATATTGTTCGATACTCCAACTGTCACAAAGTCCCACATAGAATTATCTCCAAGGTCCTCCATGCCGAAGAGGTCTTATCACAACTGGTGGTGCATCAATCGGATTCCCAGTCAGTGAGTTATTGGCATTTTCGTTCCATGGTACAGTTGGATTCGTGACTGATCCAACCTCATTATACTCCATCACAAACCAAATCTCTAGTGGGGTATACTCAAGGAACCGTCTCACTCCAAGTATTCCAGCTTTGTTGATGGTTTTTCAAACGGACGCTCGGTGCCAATGTTATGGAGTTCTGTGCAAAGGCACAGGGTTTGTGCATGGTCTAAACAAATCGTGCGGTCGTGCCGTGTAAATTCTCTGGGTGAGATAGTAGCAATAGTATAGTTGGCGTACGGTTTTACAAACCGTGTGGCCAAGCCGTGTGAATTCTTTGGGTGTGACAGTTGCAACTGTATGATTGGTGCACAGTTGGACAAACCGTGTAGCCAAGCCATGCGAGGTCCCCAGGTGGGACAGTGGCTACTGCACAGTTGGCGCACTGTTTTCCAATCTGTGAAACCAATATGTGTGGAAACATAAACATAGGGTATAAATCCTAGGACACTTGGGATTTCCCATAATTCCCCCGTTCTTCCTCCCACTTGTGCCTCGTGCGTGATTTATGGTTTTTCAGATGTTAGGGGATCTTTTTAGCTCATTTTGGAGGCACATTGAAGTGGTTTCATGGTGGATTGAGGGAGGTTCTCCATTCGTCACCTCAACTCAAAGCCACCACCTTCCATCGTGATGATCACACCATTCAAGAAGAATGGTGGAGGGGTCAGGCCATGTTATTTTTTCCCACACCCTCCGCATTTGAGCAGTAACAGGCTGCTCAACAAGAACTTAAAAGAAGAAGATAAAACCCAATCCTCACGGAATGATTATTCCAAACCCGCAAAAGAAAAAATCCTCATTATTTTTTTAAAAAAGAACTTGGAAATATATTCATAATAAAAATCTAACCCCTACCTCATATGATGATAATGGTTGACAATGTCGCGGAAAGGAGGACCTTGTTCCATCGATGATGGGAAGCGTCCGAGGTAGGTGACCGAGGAAGAAGCATCGTCATCGTTCTTAATAGTTGGCACCTTTTCTTTTGGTTTTCTCAACAATCGAAAAAAGAGTTTTTCATTCTTCGGTGGAGGATGAAGAGGCATCCTTTGCATTCTTCATTGAGAGATAATTCTACAAGGGTTCTCCATGTTCTCTCTCAATTCTCCACAAAATGAATAGATTCCATCAAAAATAAAATAATAGTCCCTTCTATTATTTAATTATTGACAAAAATTCAAAAAAATTAAAAGGTTCCAGTTAATTAATTAAAACAGTTCAATTAATTAATTGTGAGGGGTGGAAAATTAAAATAATGTGGGGAGTTGAAGAGTTTTCTCATACATAAAAGGTGGGTTAAAGGGGGTTTTAAAGCCCGTGTGGGCCCCACCAAGGATATCCTACCAATGAGGTTATGTACGGGTGGGCCCCACCACTAACCTCCTCTTATAGGTTTTAACAACCACAAAATAAAAATAAGATACACTTATTTTCATTAAACATATTAAAAATTTCAAAATCTAAGTTCTATTCACGATAGAACGCAACTGAAGTGAAGGTCTCACTATACTATCATCAATACTACAAGTTCAATAGTGCCCTCAGATTTCAATTCCGAGCACTCGTTAAAAATTTATAAAATCCCGCTCGTACTTTTTCATAACGTACATGAATAAAACATTAAAAATTGATTCTGGGTACACCGGGCCTCGGAATCAAGAGTCTTAAATTTTCACGGACTCGTAAAAACACCATAAATATAAGAAAAAAAATTTGATAGAAATTCCAGGTCTTTACATTCTCCCCACATCAGAGCTTTACATCCCCATAAACTAAAACTCGAACAAAGGGAACAAATGGGGGTATTATGTACACTTATGAGCCTCTAACTCCCATGTTCTCTCATGGAGGTTCTCATGCTGCCATTGAACGTGCACCAGAGGTATCGACCATCCATGTAAGACCCGCTCCTGTTGATCCTCAATCTCTACTGGAACCTCTGTGAATGTTTCACCATCATAAATGTCCATATCTCCATAGTTGATGATGTGGGAAGTGTCGTGAATGTATTTCCTCAGCTGAGATACGTGGAAGACATCGTGCACCCGGTGCAACTGAGGTGGAAGAGATAAAAGGAAAGCCGGCTCACCTACTCTACTAAGGACCTAGAAAGGTCCAATGAATCTCAGATAAAATTTGTTTCCTCGGAAAAATCTCCATAGTCCTCGTCTTGTTGAGACCCGTAGAAAGACGTGGTCCCCATCCTTGAACTCTAGAGTCCTCCATCACCTGTCAACATACGGATTTTTTCTTCTATGTGTAGTCTTCATCCACTCCTGGATAATCCACACCTTCTCTATGGTAGCTCATACCATCTCTAGTCCCACAAGTGTTGACACCCCTAGGTCTTTCCATCATAGTGGTGATCTGGAAGGTCAGTAATACAAGGCCTTAAATAGTGCCATGCCGATGGTGGAGTGATAGTTGTTGTTTTAGGAAAACTCTAAAAATGGTAATTGATCCTCACAACTACAACCAAAGTTGAGGACACAAGCACAAAGAAGGTCCTCGAGGGTGTAGACGATCTGCTTGGTCTGGCCATCTGTCTGATGATGGAAGGCGGTGCATAGACGTAACTGCGTCACAAAAGCCTCTTGTAACCCCTTCCATAATCGGGAAGTAAACCGTGAGTCATGGTCGGAGACTATTGAAGAATTTACTCCATGTAAACGCCCAATCTCCTACATGTAGAGGCATCCAAAGCTCTCTACTGAGCCCTGCTCTCTGATCGGTCGGAAGTGATCCGACTTGGTGATTCGGTCGACGATCACCCAAATTGAGGCATCACTTCTTGGATGTACAAGGAAGGCCCATCACAAAATCCATGGATATCCCATCCCACTTCAACTCCGGGACCTCTATGGGTGGCACCGAGCTTGCTGGTACCTAGTGCTCTGCCTTTACATGCTGGAAAGTGAGGTACCATGAGACAAACTCCCCTACTACCTTCTCGATATCTGGCCATCGGTGCTATCGCCGATGGTCCCGGTATAACTTTGCCACTCCTGGATGTACCGCTAGAGGGGAAGTGTGGATTTCACTCAACAATTCCTCCTGAAGTGAAACCGGTACAATGGTGTGTCCTCTAAAGAGTAATACATGCTCCCCAACTTCAAAAAATCCATTAGGTGCATTCCCTATGGATATCTGAGGAGGAGGAAACTTTCAGTCAGCGTCCCCATGCTATGCCTCCCTAACTCACTGAAGTAAAGTGGGATTGAATATAATAGATTGTAGATAGGATGCCCCATCTCTATCCATAAAGGATATCAATAATTCATCCAACTCCTTTGACACCTCTCCTAGTAGCTGAATACCAGATCTCATACTAAGATAATCTGCAACAACGTTCCCCTTCCCAAGAGGATAGACTATTTCGATGTCATAGTCCTTGGGGAACTTTGGCCAATGTCGTTGTCTCAAGTCCAGGTCCTTTTGATAGAAGATATTCCTAAGACTCTATTGATAAGATACACTGTAAAATGCAACCCATTAGATAGTTCCACCACATCTTCAAGGCGAAGACCACTCCTTCTAGCTCCTATTCAATGGTAGTGTAGTTCTGCTCATGTTGTCTCAAATGAAGAGAACCATATGAAATCACTGCTCGCTCCTGCATTAGGACACACCCAAGTCTGGTCCCTGATGCATCACAGTAAACTACGTACCCTACTCCCTCCTCTGGAAGCCTCATGATGGGGGCACTTGTCAAACTCTGTCTCAGCTCCTCAAATCTCTCATGGAAAATCTCCAACCACATGAATGGTTTCCCCTTCTTCGTCAAGACTGATAGTTGTGATGCAACTCTAGAGAAGTCTATAACGAATATTCGGTAGTATCCTGCTAAGCCCAAGAAACTACGTACCACTTTCACACACTTGGGTGGCTCCCAAGAAAGTACCACCTCAATCTTAGCTGGATCTACTGCAACTCCAGCCTCCGAGATGACATGTCCCATGAAGTAAACCTCTTGAATCCAAAACATGCACTTCGAGAGCTTACCATAAAGATGGGGATCTATGAGTGTGTCCATTACTACCTACGGATAGTAGGCATGATCCTCCTCGTTAGTCGAGTAGATCAGTATGTTGTCGATGAAGAACATGATAAAGAGATCGAGGTAAGGCTGGAAAATTCTATTCATGAGGAACATGAATAGTACTGGATCATTGGTTACGCCGAATGGAATAACTAAGAACTCGTAGTGGTCGTACCGATACCTGAAGGTTGTCTTCTGCACATCCTCGTCTCGTACTCGAAGATGGTGATATCCTAATATGAGATCTAGATTCGAGAACCATCATGCTCCCTTGAGCTGATCAAAGAGGTCGTCAATCCTCAAGAGTGGGTACATGTTCTTCATGGTCTCTTGTCTCAGGCGACGGTAGTCAACACAAAGCTGGAAGCTCCCATACGCCTTCTTCGCAAACAGAATCAGGGTTTCCAAGGGAGGACCACTAGGCCTAATGAATCCATTCCCCCATAAGTCCTCTAGTTGTACCTGCAGCTCATGAAGCTCAGCGAGAGCCATCCGATATGCTGTAGTAGATATAGGTTTCGTCCCATGGTACATGTCAATGTAGAAGTCCACCTCTCTGCGAGAAGGTGGTCCTGGAACATCGTCAGGGAAAATATCAACGTACTGGTTCACCACTACAGGATAAGTCAGACTTCCCACATCAACTTTTCTGAGGGTAAGGCAAGCCAACTGGTGAGTGTTCGGCTGCACCCTCCTTTGATTAAGTCCATCCTGTGCTGCAATGTTTCCCATCTCGTTAGTGAAGGTGAACCTGGTCCCATCCACGTGGAGACACCACACTTTGCGCCTAATGAAGTCAATCTGAGCAAGGACTGTAGATAACCATTCCACACCCAAGATGAAGTCATAAGGCGTCGACGTCGCTACGAGGAGATCCCAGCCGAAGCTATTTCCCTGTAGAGTTTACTCACAGTGCAGAAACCAGTGCATAATCATCGATTCTTATCTCGTAGGAGTCTCTAGATGTATGGATCGAGCCAATTGCTCCGTCAGAATATCCGAGTTCAAAACGAGGGCAGTGGAAATGAAAGAGTGACTGGCACATGAGTCTATAAGAACTGTAGCTAAGGTGCAGTATACATAGATTGTACCTAGAATCATATTTGGAGTGCCATCGTCGAATGTCTCAGCTGTCTGGAGCTGAGCTCTCCCTGGTCCACCCACTCCCTGTGGTCAGGGTGGTCCTCCTAGTGGTGGTGGTGGCAACACCATGAAACGTCACCCATCGCCTGCTACACGCCAATTTCCTCTACCACATTAGCCAGTGCCCTACGGACCGCTTCGATCAAATATCTTCCTCTACCTGGGAGGTCACACAACTGTCTGTTGATCATCTGATTGGTGGTTTGTATAGTTACGAGCCATGTGACCCGACCCACTGTAGGAGATACACTGTCTACCACCAGAATGCGTGTCTCTACTCTTTGTGACCCGCACAACCGATCCTAAGTCATGCGGTCAACCACCTGTGTGTCTGGTCCTCTTAGTATTCTACATCATTTGTCTACTTCTAGCTATAGAAGAATCCACTTCAGGTCGACTAGTGGTGGGTCTCGCTGCTGGTGACTGCTCATCAAGGAAACTCTCTACTAGGAGGACTCTCTCTAACACCACCGTCTACGTCAGGATGTTGAAGGAGATCATCGATGCCCTGATCTCTCACCTGACTAACTAATCGATGGTCAAGGCCCTCAATAATGGGTCCTATACCATATCTATGGAGTAGCGCGAGAAGTCGGTGAACCTCGCTGAGTACTGAGCTGCTGTCATGCTACCCTGCTGTAGATTCATTGGCTCCTGTGTCCGCACAACTCGAAGGGTGGCTGGTAAAAACTCTTCCTAGAACAGGCTCTCGATATTTGTCCAATGAAGTGTCATCTCATCATGCACTTGAAGCATTAGGCTCCACCATCTGCATGATGCTACCTGAAGGAGAAATGCAACAAGGATTACAATGTAGTTTGCTGGTTTCACAACTAACCTGAAAAATCTCACCACAACCTCTATCCAATCCTCCTCCACCTGTGGGGCCATCTCTCCCCATAACATGGGTGGCCTCTGGAACTGGAAACCATGAAACGTGCTCAAACTGTATGCATCCTCTAGGGCTAGGACTGGTGGCATCGGTGGCCCAACAGAGAGTAGAACCACATGTGCCTCCACTAGAAAAGGTCCCTTCACCAAGGCCTCGTCGCTCGGTGGGCTGTCAGAGTGTACAAATCCTCGGGATCTGCGGGGAGGCATCCTGAATAAATAGATGCGACACTCTCAAAAGATTATACCTGGTGAGCTGACCTGGTTGAGCTGACTTAAGAAAACTTTTGAAAACAAACACACAATTAGTGTTTTCATGCACTGAGTCAGAAATCATAAGTCAGGGTCCTGGTGTATAGAAACATCTATTACTAGCACCAACACTGGACTCCCTGAACTGAAAACCACAATTAGTACCCTTGAGACTATTGCATCACAGAAAAGAAATTTCAGAGTCCTATGATCTGTGGTATACCTAACTCCTTTGATACCAATTTGTCATGAATAGTCCATGGGACCTGTGCCGTGACTACCCCAAACCCACCTTGCATAGTCCAAGGGATGGAGACTAGAACCAAAGGCATAAATCCATTAGCTGGGAAGGAATTACCTTTATAAAAGTAAAAAACACACATTCAAGGAAAACATGTGGAATCCAAAAAACTAGGAAAAAACTATATACAAAATGTGGGATGGAAAGTAAAAGGGGCAGGAAATACAAGCCCAACTGTAAAGTACAAGTACAACTGAAAAAAGGGACAAATAACTGATAGGTAAAGAGCAGCTCCGAGATCATCCTCCGGGGTTTCTACCAAAAGGGTAGGTATATATGTCCACCTTATAAATCCACGTATGTCAGACTCTTATATGTACTGACTCTTCATAAGTTCCACCTCTGAGTACCATTCTGTCCTGGTGCTCTCGGCCTCCGTCAGTGATGTCTGTCATCTGCATCAAAAACAACGAGGTGCGGGCATAGCCCGTGCAGGGATGAGTATAAAGATACTCAGTAGGGACCCCGAGACCCCCAAGGTCTCATAATATACAACTTGGATAACCAAAATTTAAAGTAAAAATGGATAACCCTTATTTAAGTTTATGCTCATACATATACCTAAGTTATCTAGCAACTCAACTCAATCATTAGGTAAACAAAAATGTCATTGAATCAGCTCAACCAGGATTTTATTCTATGGGTAGTATCAATTTGAACTCTCGGCTGTTGGATAACTCTTTCTCTATAGAGTACAGTGGGCCTGCAGCATCACACAGAGGCACTTCCCACTATCTTGGACTGTTGAGGTACTCCTCCTGTCATGTATTGTGGGTCTACCATAATCACACAAGGGCGATACCAACCATGGGTCTGCTATGCTCACATATAGGCACTCCATATAGTACCCTGCTGAGGTACTTCACATGTCGAGTATCATGGGTCTTCCACACAAACACAGTGGAACTCCCCACTAGACTAGTCGAATCACTCCGAGTCGAATCAATCAATAGTTGTCAAGTCTCAGCCAGCTACTAGGTTCCCGCACAAAAGCCTTATCATATCTAGATGATCTTCTCCACAAGCTACCGGTCGATACTATAACTATCACGAAGTCCACTGTTGAGGTATCTCAATGGTCATCCTTGTTGTAAAGGTCTCAGTGCAACTAAATGGGCATCAATCGGACGCCCGATCTGTGAGTTATTAGCATTTTCGTTCAAGGGTCCAGTTGGATTTGGGATTGATCCAACCTAAACATACACCATCTCAACCCAAATCTACATTGGGGTATACTCAAGGAACCATCTTGCTCTAAGTATTCCAGCATCGTAGATGGTTCGTCAAACAGATGCATGATGCCAATGTTATGGAGTTATGTAGAGGGGTGCATGGTTTTCACATGGTCTAAATAAACCGCACGGCCAGGCCATGCGATGTATCTGGGTGAGATAGTAGCAACCGCACAGTTAGCTTACGATTTGATAAACTATGATGCCAAGCCATGAGAAGTCTCTGGGTGTGACAGTAGCAATCACATGGTTTGACAAACTGCACAGCCATGTTGTGAGGAGACCCCAAGTGAGATAGTGGCTACCACATGGTTGGCGCATGGTTTCCAAACCATGCGGCCAAGCCTTGCGGCCACATATAATTAGGGTTTTATGTCCCGTGCCACTCGTTATTTCCCATCATTCCCTCGTTCTTCCTCCCACTCATGCCTCATGTAGGATTTTCAGTTTTCTGAAGTTGGCGGAGATCCTAAGATAGGTATGGAGGACGATTGACGATTTCATGGTATATCGAAGGGGGTTCTCCATTTTTCACTACAACACAAAGTTGCCACCTTCCAACGTGATGAAAACTTCATTCATGAAGAATGTGTGAGTGGTTGTGCCATGTTAATTTGGCTCCCACCCTCATCATTGGAGTGGTAACATGTGGCTCAACAAGAACTTAAAACAAGATCATCAAACCCTAACCTCCCGCAAAGATTATTCCAATCCAGCAATAGAAAAAATCTGCATTCATTATTTTTTTTAAAAAAATGAAGAACTTGGGAATATAGTCAAACTCAAAATCCAACCCCTACCATGTATGAAGATAATCATTGACGATGTTGTGAAAAGTTGGATGTCGTTCCGTCGATGTCAGGAAGCTTCCGACATAGGAGACCAAGGAAGAAGCGCCATCATAGTTTTTTGCTGTCAGCTCCTTTTCTTTCGGATCGGTCGAATATCAAAGAAATATTTTGTTTTTCATTGGTTGAGGATGAAGAGGCGTTCTTCGCATTATTCGTTTAGATATAATTCTCCATGTGTTCTCCATGATCTCTCTCAAAGCTCCACCAAATGAATAGATGCCAACAGAAATAAAATAATAGCCTCGTCTATTATTTAATTATTGGCATGAATTCCAAAGAATTCAAAAGGAGCCAATTAATGAAATGAAAGAGGTCAATTAATTAATTTTGAGTGTTGGCACATTAAATTAATCGGGGAAGGTGAAGTGTTTTATCGCACATAAATGGGGGTTAAGGGGTGTTTAAATAACGTGTGGGCCCCACCAAACATATCCATTCAAATGAGGTTATGAACGAGTGGGCCCCACCACCATAACCTCTCATGAGAGGTTATGGTTTGGTGTCCCCCACCAATAACCACCCCCTGGAGGTTTTAACCACAAAAAAATATAAATAAGCTACACGTATTTTTATTTAAATTATTAAATATCCCAAAATAAAACATCCATTATCGATAAAATGAAACTGTGGTGAAGGTGTCAGTAAGCAATCAAGGATACTGTGAGTTCAACAGTGCCCTCATATTTCAATTATGAGCACCGGTTCAATAATTGTAAAATACCACTCATATGTTTACTGAATGTACCAGAACAAAACTTCAAAAATTGATTCCGAGCACACCGGGCCTCAGAATCGAGCGCCGTACATTTTTACAAACTCGAAAAAATCCCATGAATTTAAAAAACAAATTCCACGGAAATTCCGGGACATTACATATAATTTATAATTAATTTAAATACATATTACGTTCTATATTTATCATCTCATTATATAGTTATAGATAATTTAGTAGACCACTCTTATTGTACCATGGTATTCACAGGATTCTTGTTTAGAATCCATTTAGTGATAACGTACAGGTGCTCTAAAATCTATGAAAATTTTCATAGAATTACAAGATGCTACCAAAGTCAATTTTGTTCACTGACATCATTTTCATTATCATAGAGAATATATAATCAGGGATTAATGATTATAAGGTTCTTTTGTAGGCTTTAGAATGTGAATAAGGAGATATGCTCTTATTATTCGGTTCATTCTATAGATATGTTTTCTATATGGATTGAGAGAATTAATTCCTTGATTTTTTTCACAGGAAGATGGTATCCCTAAAATGCTATATAATTGGGTATTTATAGATATTTTTATGGGTTGTAATTAAATAGAGGTTGTTAAAAAATTTAAATTTACATAGAAAACCCCATCAAGAAAATATACAAAATGTTATTATTTTACATTTACATTCCCAATACTAGTGGATAAAACAATATCATTATGTTAAAAAAATTCATTAATTTTTAAATATATCATTTCAATAAGAGATATTAAATTAATTATTCCTATCCTCCTTGATATTTACAGAACCTTGAATAATAAGTGATTATTTAATAAAAAATATAACATTATTATTAGATGATAAATTTAATAAATAAAATATGAACTAAATTTTATAAAAAAATATTAACATATTATTGTTACATAATATTTATATTTCTTAATACTTCATTATTAAATACAAGTAATCAACCATTATTAAATATATATTAAACCAAAATGTGTGAATATCATGTATTCTAACTAGCTAATTCTTGTTTAATTCTATTTGGATTTAGGAATAACTTACTATGTGATTCTCTAGACCTTTTTTCTAGTGTAATTAAGAATAATTGTCTATTGTTTAAGGATGACATCCAGAAATACAAATAGTAACCTATAAATTTGATTTCAAAATGACATGAAAACTCATATTAAATATCAATTCTTAATAAAATAAATTTTTCTTGATATCTCTAATAAATAAGGTTAATGCTAGTGTCATCAATCTATGTGATCGATGTCTCTTTCATTGACATTCTGGAAATTATTTTTTGGTAACACCACCATGGTCATGGAAATAATTAAGAATTTAAATTCACAACAATTAGATATGTGTATCATCTTCTGTTAGATAATATAATGTAAAATTTCCTCACCACATTATACATTAATACAATGTTAGTCATAATTCACCTTATGTATCCAACATCACTGTGAGAATATGTCATCTTTCTTTTCATCAATAGATAATATTATGTTACTTCATAATTGAGTTTATAATTAACATAAATCATATGTATCATTTAAAAAAAATATGAACATCTAATGACAAATTTAAATGTGTATTTCATTTTATCTGTTCAACCTCTTATAATCTCTTTCCCTGAAGAACGCAAAGGGTGTACACCATGAAAAAGGGTCAAAATACATATATTCCACAATATTAGTATCCTATATCATTTTCCTCTCAAATAATATCATCAATCTATAGAACACATATTCATGATTATTTTTATTTCTCTTTGAGGTTCTCATCACAATGGTAAATTGCTACAACAATTCAATGTGATATGTACCCATACAAAATTATCTTATATTATTTCTAGTATAACAACCATTAAGATGTTTGAATATCATTATTAATATTAAAAATAATGAATTCATGTAATAAAAAATTGATATAGAAGTAGGTTTGTGGGAATCGACCCCAAAAACATGAACATGTCATGTTATAATTTATAATAAATTGAAATTGTAAAAATCTACATGAATAAATTCAGAACTACAAATATTCAACCCACACCATTCTCAAACTATGAATAATCCTATAATATAGTTGGAAGACCACTAATAGTCCCTCAATATATGTATAAATTACTCAATGTATAAACCAATTAAGAATAATTCCAAATGTGGATATGTGAAAACTATATTCCAAATTATTTTTTTACTCCAAACTATTAAAAACTAATGTATAGGTAGATAAGAAAACCAATTTATATGTAGATACACATTACATGTAATTCAAGGCTATATCTCCTAGATTAAATTTATCACATAAATAATGGATGCATATTATAAAAATTCAATAAAAAAATTGATTTCAATATTAAAAGAAGGAATAATGTTTAAATATGAAAGATTAATAAATTTATTTTTGACATAAAATGGTATGAATTATTCATGAATAATAATATTATTAAAAAATTATATTTATTATGAACGTTATAAAAAATCATTTTCAATTAGAACCCAATAATATGACACATTATAAAGAATTTAAGTTTAAATATATCAAACCATATTATTTCAAAACATTTAAAAATGAAATTTCTATGATGTGTACTATTTTAATAATTTAAATGTAAAATAATTAATAGGATTTTAAAAAATTACCAACAAAATTACCAAAACATTTTTATTATAGTCAGAATGAAAACATTAAAATTAGCCCCCTTTAATTTATAAAATTCATAATAATTTATTTTGAGCAATTAAGAATTTAAATATTAAATATTATATATTTTGACTATATTGTTATAATTTTTAATCTCTTTGTAAAAAAACATTAATAAATAGTTCATTTATAGATTATAAAGATGAAATATAATTTGGTTAATAATTAATACCATTAATTAGGATTTATAAATTTTTAATAACCCATATTATCTAAAAAGTCAGAATAATTTAAATTTAATATTAAAAGAATAATTATAATAAATGTATCAAAAAAATAAAATACTTTGAAAATCAACATTTTATTGATTAATAATTTATAAATTAAATTAAATAATTTATACAAATATTAAAAAATAGAATCTGATTATTATTAACTATTTATATATTATTTAATTTAATTACTTATTGAATTATACTAAATAAAATAAATAATTTATTTATATTTTTAGTATAAACATGAATAATAAAAATTTTAATAAATGAATATAAAATATTATTTATTTAGGTATTATAATGATTTATAATCTAATTAACAATTAAATATTTTAATATATATATATATATATATAATATTTACAAAATTTATTTTGATATGTATATTTCAATATATGATTATTTTATTTTATTACTCAAAATCATGCTCATCCATAGTCTATCCCATCCCAAAAGACATCCATCGATAGGATTCCCAACTAAGAAAAAGGATAGGTCATTCATAGAGAGAGGATGTCGGGTGAGAGAGTTCAGGTTTTTCCAATGGGTGATTCAAGTTCAAGCACCATCATAAGCATTGTACCTGCATAAAATAGGGTTAGAGAATTATTTCACCATATATGGTGGTACATTATTTAATATAAATTCTACTACATACCTTTAGTGATATGATAATAGACACTCACGGAAAATATTAATGGGGGAAATGCTCTGGTTCATCATTATTCATTCTTCCTCACAAACAGTTAATTTTTGACATCTAATTCCCTATTATAATATGATATATAAATTTGATTCATGCTGAACACACATTAACCATATGCATCAAATTTTTTTACATCATTCCACACCATAAATGTTTATACCAAACTTGATAATATATTCCATGTAACATAAGTCTTCCATGATTTAATCAATTTTTACATACGATAGATAAAATATTAATCCATCCAATGAATTTATTTATTGAATTTACATATTAATATTAATATAATTTCAATCCCCACAACCACAACCTTGTTCAAACATGACACAAAAATGGATAATCATTTCCCTATTATTTCCAAAACAAAAAACCCAAAAAAAATATCAAATAAAAACACTTCACCAACACCTCTTAGTCATAATAAAATTTAATCATGATTATGGTGATAGCTGAAATTAATAAATTAATATTTTTTACCACATAACATATTATCATCCTAATTTTGTTTCATATATCATATTTTCTCAAATAAAATTATCAACATGTCATGATTCATTAAGGAGGAGGGATCTGAAACCATTGATTGGAATTGGTGGATCATGGTATGATCCTTGGTAGGGAATGTATCCCAAGAAAAAAATATATCCTAGTGTAAAATTTCATTTAAGGTAACTAAATATACTATGAAAACATAGCATACGTGTTCACGCTATAGTGACCTCTATCACTTAATTTTTTTGAGGGAGTATTCAAGATAACGATCACCAAAGAAGAATAACTACACATACAACCATTGATTAGGGGATATTAGTTGTTAGATCCTATATCACTTGATAATGACAACCATGTTATCTAAAGGGATCCACCTCCATCATGGGAATGATAACCTATTATTGTGAATAATGATACATTAGGGAATATTTCATGTAATAGATGTTCATAATCAGAATCAAAAAAAGGGACTAAATCCACATATAAAAATTAAATAGAACCATTTCTCTTTTATAAGATATATCTCAACATTCCGTTGTGAACAAAGAACAAATAGTTCATTACAGGAATGATGAAATGACACTCTTATATATTAATGCATTCAACAATCATCATGGAAATCATTCAAACCATTCTTATTTATTAAAATAATAAAAGCCACATAGATGAAATGGTATATATGAATACAATACATAGGTTTAATAACAATATATCATTTATTAATCATGGGAATGCAATAATTGTATGAATTTACAAAAGAACTACTAAATTACAGTCATATGATCATTACATTAAATGAATAATTTATAGGTAACCTATATGTATCATGTGAGTGAATTATATATAAACTTTTTATATATAGTATAAAATAATCTATATTATAATTCTATATATATAAAATACATATATATACCCACACTTATAATTTGTGTATTTTATACATTAATTCAATGTTGATTCATCATATTCATGTTTATTTTAATGAACATCAAACAACAACTGCATGAGACCCCCACATGGACTAGAGAAAACTACAAACAATTTTTAGTCTCTTAATTGTCACATGATATCCATAAAAATATGTTTTAAAACATATATAATCAATGATTCCATGATTATTTCTTTTAGTAAACTCTTATGACTACAACCTAACCTATCCTCGGAAAATCACTCAATAGATGATAGATTTAATGTATGCCCATCTTCTACCGATGTGACAATGTCTCCACATATTGGGGGAATACTCTAATATTAACATAATACTATGTTATAGTTCCATTAGTATTTTCCAACACATTTTTATTATATATATTTATCATCTAAAAAATCATATCTCGATCTATAATATGATGAAATATACTCAGACACTGGTGTTAAATCAGTGATTGTATCCTTCTTTGTTCTCTTCTAGCTCAAAGATCCTACATTGAGTGTAAAGATAGATCAAAATTTCAATTTCCTGGTATGATAATATATTTGGAAATAATAATATATATATATCCTAATGGCTATCTCCATATATCATTCATCTATTTGGAACATATCATTATTATCCATGATTTTCTTTATGATAGTCAATAATACAATCAAATCGTTGTATCATGGGTCCATATGATAATTTGATATTTCACCCTAGGTAATAGAAGAATCCATCCTAATACAATGAATTGAATAAATTAATTACCCTATTCTTTATATTTTTGGGATACTCTTCATCCTTCATCTATCCTCTTATATCAAGTAACACATTTTTTATAGATACACACCAAATCAGGCATAGTTAATAATTCAATCATGGATTTTCGCATACAAAATATCTTCATTATCTTGTTAGTAAATGTATCTTGGTGTAACATCATCTTTTAAATTCAATGTACAAGATTTTTTGAGAGATAAAGTTCTCTATTATTCTACTTTTTCATATGTCATATGATGTTTATAGGTTTTTAGTTGTTAAAAGGGGTTTGGAAATTGTTGGTTCTAGTGAAGAGTGTCTGATTTGACTTATGGTGGATATAAAGATACAAAAAGCTAACTCGTACAGTACACTAGCTCACAGGTAGATATTTTTTAATTCCAGGATAGATGTGAACTCATTGGTACAATAAGAAACTAAGTGATTCTCCAATCACACCGTCCCACCTATACCTAGGGACTAAGTCGATGATATTCCTACTGGATGACATATTCCCCTAGGTTGGGAGTGGATTAAAAGAACCCTATTAAATTTTAATTTCAATAATTTTTTGCCAAATATAATACACAATACTTAAAATAGAGAAATGTTTTCATATCTGAGACATCCCCTTTTCACTATAGAGATATCTCATTCTTCTCCCCTAGGGTCATCAAAATTTTATTGATCAAGGGATTCTAGAACAATAATTTTTCAATACATCTATACCAAATTTATATTCATTATTATGATATGCTCATGGATCTAAGAAGTATTTTTTGTGTCTATGTTTATCTAATGAATAATTATTCTTTCCAATATTGATATATGTATGATTTATCTTTTTTATGATGATGCAAGATCAAATCAATATTTACCATGAATTAATGATGTTTTGTGGGTATGTGTTTAATCATGATCCTAGACCACATCAAGATGGTGTAATAATGGTATACCTATAATCTATTGATGATCCATTTCTATATTGGTGTTGGGTTTTAAGTATAAATGATGTAAATTTTTCTTGATCTTTGTTCCTCTAAATGGTAGATATTTGTGAGTAATATTCCATAGATATGTAATCATTAGAACACATTCTTTATAATTATCTCCTAGCATAAACTTTCAATTTATGGGTTATAGGTTGATCAATGTTATATGGATAAAACAATGGTTTAACATATTATTCAACGAGGAATTCCTGATAGAATAATGAATATGAAATGGTTCTTGTGAATTTATTTCCCCTACGTTAACATTTCTCATAACTAATTCCATTGAAAAATAAGTGAGGCATCTAATATGACTAATCAAGTTATTCATGGGTATGTAATCTGGTTTTTACTTTGATCCTTTGATATTTTTTAAATTACATCACAAATAACCCTGAGGTAATATGTTTCTTATCATTAATGGACCTGAGGCACTATTGTTTCATTGGTTTCATATTATTATTCCATATATTGGTGTCTATTATTGTTGTTGTCTTATCATGAGTGTGAATGTTGCCTATAATATAGATATATTATCTTTGATTCCATTTTTATATATCATGTATCTTATTTTTATTCATACAATTGATCATTTTCTTATATCATACTAATATATTATCATTATTATGTGATATTCTTGTATTACTATGAAGTACACTTTTTCCTATATTTAACATTACATTGAGGTATTTTCCTTGTATTTTTAGTAGTTGGGTCATCATTCTATGATTACCCTTTAAAGGGGTAGTTCACATGATATCTAGCGATGATGATAGAAGACTCATTTGTAGGGTAAAAACATGAATGACTCGTTTAATGACCAAAACTCAATTCCCTAAGGATACCATGTAATGTTATAAAACATGTATATGTATAGATTCCAATTATCTTGTTGATTCGTTTCCTTGATGATTTCTAGTAACTAGTTTCTAGCATTGTGGATAGTTCTTTCTCACTACCAACATAATTGACCATCCTTCTATCATATTGATGAATCGGGTATGGTTAGGGATTGTGGTTCCTTGTTTAGAAAACATGTTATTAACATAGGATTGATTATGATTACATTCACATTAATTTTTATAATTGAATAATCTTATTATGCAAGAATGTATTTTATAAGGATGCATCAGTGGTTCTATACATGTTTCATTATTTATACCCTATACAGGTTTAATGACTCATGTTATTAATTCATGTCTAAGGATATAGGTCATGGAATATTGAATACATATGATAGATGAGCTGGGGAGCATGGAGATGGTGCTAGGATAGGGACTGACTCTGAAGGATTTCCACAAATATTTATTTATATAACTTCTTTCACATTATATACTTTTTTGGATTTCCAAACTATGATCTCAAATTATTTATTTAAATGAAATATGTTATATCTATTGTTACTCACTCTCTACTAGTTCAAAGCATCATGCAATCATGGATACATGCATGGGGTCTTATGGCCATCTGGCTCAGACTACATGGTTTGGGTATCTGTGTCAGAAAAATCTTTCAGATTAGTTTCCTTCATTTCTTTTTGACTATCATGGAACATGGTAGATAGAATATAAACTATATGGGGCTTGGGTAAAGGGAGTTCCAATTCTTATATTCAAATAATGTAAAAAAACCAATGAATTTCCATTATCATGGTGGATATTACTATTTTATTTGATTTGGTTGAAATTCATAGCTTATGACAAGGCACATTGGACCAAAAATACATATATATAGCTATTGTTGGAATGATATTAGTTATTTAATTTAAATCCTTGATTGTTCTATCTATTAAAGTTCAACTTATATCCTTTATTTTTATGTTAGGCATTTATTCATTTGTATTGTGATATACGTTTTGTTATTAATTATTCGATATTTGGAACACAATTTGGATTATAAATGTATGTGATTGTGACTATCAAGAAGGAATGGAAACTATGGTTTGAACTAATAATGGAACAACATGGATTATCAGTAGACACTGAGTAGAATAATTATGTGATCTCATATAAAGATTATTATCTTTACTATTAAATTTATTATCTAAATGTTTCTTTTTCATTTTAGAATCAAAATCAAAGATGGTGATTTATGGGATAATAAGTCAACATAGGTTGAGGTATTACATCTATAAAGGACACACCTATTCCACCATCTACAATGCAGGATGGTGAAAAAGATTTCTCTCTCACACCTACTCAATTGGTGTAGGATGGGGGCCCACTAGGTACATGAGTCATTATACTTGTTCCTTCCCAGTGTGAGGTGCTTCTAAATTAAATTTTCAAATATAAATTAGACTTCCATATTAATCACAAACATACATATAAGGTAAATTTTGGCCATAATATGTAGAGTTCTGGATAAACATCATTGAGGGATTTATTGACCACATTAAAACTACCGAGGCTGTGATGTTTAAGCTAAAAATGTTCATATTATATGGCCCCACCAGGAGATGTTGGTTTATGATGGTATATGGTTCAAAATTTTAGAATCTAACCATGGGGTACGCAATGTCCTTTTTTCAAGGAATTAATTATTGATATGATAAATTTGTATTGGAAATATAAGTTTATGGTAAGAAAAAATGGGTGTATGATGGTTTATTCAAAACCCTCTTACATCCTTGGTCTACATCTCTTTGCTATTATGTTTCCACAAAATGAGGGAGAAAAGGTTTTTAAGATTGAGATTGGTATTTAATAACTAGCTACCTATATGTTCTAGAAATGGACAAGAATATTGAAAAGATCATGGAGAATGATCAAGCAGTTGGTCATCATCCACAATTCATTATTCATATTGATGGACCTCATATTATTGTCTTGAGTGTCACATGTTTTGTTGAGTCTCTGATCTTGAAGTTGGAAGAGTATGATCGGGTTCACATAGCAGGGTTGTAGTAAGTAGATGGATCAGTGTTTGGCTTCCTAATTTACCTCAAGAGGATTACTATAATTCATATTCTATTGATTTGTTGGAAATCATATTAGAGTCTTTAATACAACATTGACAATGTTCCAATAATAAAAAATATGAAATATTCATTTATTTTTACATATATAGTTGAGTTTATGTTTCAATATGGGATTGATCGTGGCATGGTTAGGGAACTAGTGATCCATATGGGGTCCATGGATGTTGGATCACATGATGATGACTTATGAGACTCACATACCTTAGGAAAAAATTCAAATTCCTAAGTCATGTTGAGTCTATATAGTATATCACCATGTATTGGATGGTGGTGAAGGTCCATTTTATGATTTATTTATGATCTTGATTACTTCTATATTTTATAACACTTTTTATGTTATCGATTATTCTCATTTAATTATATCGAAACATTTTATTTATGTACATTAAATACATGTCATGTTTTGATGTTATTTTGTTTCCCTCTATACACAATGTGGAATTACAGTAGGCCATATCTACTTATTCTTATAATTTTATATAGACATGGTTTATTATTTATATCCAAAGAGAAAATGATTCAGGAGAAGAAGTGCTTCTATGAGATTCATGTAATGGACTAACTAACCAATTTCCGTGTTCACAAAGTTTTTTATAAAATATCGTTATATTTTACTTTTCTAAAGGTATATATTGTAATGACCCAGACCCTTCTGGTCCATTCCATTGTTGAAATCGATGTTGTCAACATGACACGTGTTATATTGATAATTTTTAATATAGATGATAACGTAGAAATATGTTAAATAATAATGATGATGACAAAATATTATGTGATTAATTAACTAAAGAGAGAATAATTATGATAAAATTATTTAATGGGTGTTATTATTATTCATTATGTAAAGTGGGAAGGTGTGTGACCCATTATACATTGATAAATGAAACATGCAGTTTATTATTAATTGTGTAATTGTAGAAATTAAATTTGAATAATAATAATAGGTGTTATGTTATTAATATTATTCAAAATATTAATAATAATGAGAAATTAATAAAATCATTCATGGTATTTATTTCAAAAAAATAAATGAAGATGCATAGTGGAAGCATGGTGGTGCGTTAATAAAATTAAAGGTGAGTTCGTTATTATTATTATGTTAAATAATAATAATAATGGTGGTGTAAAAATATGTTGTGTTTATTGAATTGAATGGTATTAATTTAATAAAACTGGTTTCAATTTAATCAGTGTGAAATAAAAATAAATATAATTGAATAATTAAATTGATATATGTTATGCGACATTGACGTGGCATGGTCAGATTCAGATATCCATCGCGGTGGTTTAAAGTGGTCAATGCGATGAGCGTAAATATTATCATTATTAAAAATAATAACGGTGATGAGTTAATAAAATAAGTTGATGAATTTTTATTATTATTGAAAAAAGTAAATAACAATGATGGCATAAAACTATGTGCGATAGGATAATGAAATTAAATTTATTAAAAAGGGTTTGAATATGTAAGTAATATTAATTTTCTTTTCTCATTTAATTCAATTAAATGAAATGGTTTTGAGGCACATGGAAAATACTTACATTATATATAATATATAACTTATATAATATTTATATAATATAATATAAAAACAATCAATTGATGTAAGAAATAAATCAACCCATGAAAGGGGGGCGTGTTGTTGGTTAACAGGAGGCGCGCAAGGGGTTTAATTTTTCCATTATATAAATAATATTCATATAATGATATTATTATTATAATAATTGAAATAAGGGGGAGTCGCATAGTGAGGAGGGAGTTCATGCGTGTTTCCTCTACCCCTCTTGAAATGAGTAAGTTGATATTATTAATTATATTATAAAATATTATTATTAAGGCTTTGGTCGAATAATCTTAATTCGACAGTGACTTCTTCATACGGAGTCAGAATGACGAACTGTCTATGATATTGTGACACTGAAATAAAGACAGTAATTTTGAGACCAATGATGAATATATTTTTATGAATTATCCCTCAGATTAAAGAAATTCCTAATATTAATTTATTATTATCATTATTATTAAAACGTGTAGAAATCACGTGAAGTGTCATGTGTTGACCCGTCAAGTAGCTTAACTGTTGTATGGTTACGGCGCGCATTCATTAATTCATGATGAATACAGTTTTCATTTCTTTTTCCTATGTAAGAGAGGGTGACATATTATTTGCGGACCCTTCTTCTCCACATGATGACACTCCTAGACGACTATGAAGTCGTCCTCCTAACATCTTCATCCGGACTCCGATCATCGATCTATCAGTGACTGCGGGATTGTGTCAGCGAGGAGAACATCGTACACCCTGTTCCATTCCCTCTTCTTTGACTTTCCCTCTGTAGTTTCCAAATGAGGAGACTGCTGATAATAGACGGGAATGATGGTCTATGACAAACAACTCTAAAAAGGTATGTTAATCCTCTGTTCTGGTATTATCATTCTGATCCTACTTATCTTGTTTTATTTCTATGCTACGACATGTGATCTCCGTGTTGAGGGAGTTTCTAGTGTTGTTGATTCGGTGGTTTCAAGACATCCTTGGTTGGTGCATTCGTTCTAGGAGAATCCTTGTGATCGTGGTGGTCGTGTTCGTAGAAGGACATCAGAACCTGTTAAGGTAGGGATCCTACCTTCGTCTCTCTAAATTGTGAATCATGCGGGGTGGGTGTCCTCTTGTTTATGTGAAACACATTTGAACAAGTTTAATAAAGATAAAATCTAGCTTATATAATGGGTATGGGTAATTTGTGAATGCAGTTGCATTATTTTTATCCTGTGATATTATGTTGTGAATTGAATGAGCTTCTAACTACTAAAAATAATGGTCATTGGGGGCCTTTTCATACATAATTAAATGTTTCCCTCTCCTTATGGGTTTTCTTATAGATGAAAATTTTATTGAATTTGGAAATTGGTTAGTCATGTATAGTTGGCTGATTAAATACCTAGAACGCTTGTGTGAACACCCCGGTTGAACAAACTGAAATAATAAACATGTGGGTGATGGTTCAGGTTTATTTATGTGAATGGGGTGTTTTGTGGGTTGTTGTGGATCAGGTGAGCAGTGGGGATGTGGTTGTCTTGGTTGTGGGTTGGTGTGAATGCTAGGTTGGTGATGGGTAGCAGGGTTGTGATAAATTCTATAAATGGGATGATGTTGTATGGGTCTCAGTGCCATTATGGTTATGGTGGTTGGTAGCGGGGCTGCAGGGCTGGGTTTGAATGTGAACGAACTATGGGTTGTGAATAATAAATTAAAGTGGAAGAGTTAATGAATGGTAGGGCATGGTAATGGAATCGGAATAATAATCAATTGGGTTGGTTGGTTAATAAGATGGGACTTGTTTGTGTTTCTTGTGTTTTCATAAGGTAATTTGTGGATGGATGGGATATGTTTTATGAATGCATGATCCAATTTGGTTTTTGATAGTTTCCAGGTAGTTAAGAAACATATAACTAAAGATGTTGAAACATGAAAACATTAAATGGGGTTTTAGGATTGATTGTTGTGTTCATACTCTTGAAGAAGCAGTGACAAGGCACATTCTCAAATCATTGTGTAGAAGCCTTAGGATGGGATGAGTGGTTTTTATACATATATAAATCTGTAAATTTTATGTTTCTTTACGCACCCCACCTAGTTTGAGAACTATGTGCCGAACACCTGTGGGACAAGGGGTGAGATTCTCAAACATCCAAAGGATGACTAGTTATTGTTCTTCCATGTGCTCCCTCTTCCAGGTTCTATAGCCCCTGTTTCTTTCAGCAGGTTACGACATATGTTTCCCCGAAATCATTGGGATGAGGTGTGATATGTTCCCAGGTGTCTTTGGGATGAGATGTGGTTATGGACGAGGATTGTGTGAAGACAGGATGTGATTTGAAATGGCTGATGATTATGTGTCGGCGGGTTACTATGAGCATCGTATGGCCAGGATGCGGCACTATCTTGAGCTTTGTATGGCCATGTTGTGGCACTAGCTTAGGAAGAGGGGGAAGCATCAGAGCGTTAGGCATGAGGTCTTGAGCAGTATCCCTTGGGAAGGTAGTGTTGGGAACCCATACATTGATAACATTACTACTACACTCTGTTGACTTGTGTTACTAGGTGAGTGTGACTAGTGAGGCTGGGTGGATAGATTCCTTTCTAGGTTTTGGTTCTTTTGTTTTCTCACGGGGCATTAGGAAGTCTCCCCACTTGTTCACGGGAGCATTAGGTTTCCCTACTTAGTATACTTGTATTCTCACCCTACATTTTTTTTTGAGGATTTCAGGAGGACTACAGGGACTGTGCGGGACCTTACTAGTTAAGAAGGGGGAATTTCTACTGTTTTCTGTTGTTTTTTTCCTTTACTATTTGGTAAAATACTTTGTAGCTTTAATGTACTTGTACATTTGTTTCACTATGGTATAAAGGATGCATATGGGATTGGTTTTGGGTTATTTCTATGCTGGTTCCTTTTCATCTTCATGGTGTTTTACTCCTCCTATTTTCCGATCATAAAGTAATAAAAAGGGTAATTCATCCTATATATGTAAAAAATCATAACCTTGGTGCTAGTCGCCACTCTGGGGCCTATTGGTGGCGGGACTCAGGGGGCCATTATATCCCTTCAACCATTGCCAGCTCGGGAGGGGCTTCATTGGTAGGAGGGGGTCGTGACAGAATGGTATCATAGGTGATGTTTGAGAGATAGGATGAAGTCTAATGTTAGTCACATTGAGGATTGCATGGGATGGTAGGGAAAACATGATGGTTGATATTGTTGTGTGACACAGGCCTTTGAAGATCGGCTAGGACAGGGGATTTTGGGGCCCCCCGTGATCCGATGCAAGGACTCTAAGCTTACCGAACGACCATGTAAGACAACATTGATTGCAGGGTAGAGACTCTAGGAAAGGTACATGTATCATCATGATTTGTGATTTACTTTATTTGGGTGTTTTGATAAATAAATTGAAATAAAATAATAAAATGAAACCTTGAGAAAATTTCCTTGCTACTTGGGTTTAGGTGTTATTTGTTTACCATAATTTTGTGGCACCTGGACATCATTCCCGGGTGACTCAGGCAGTCGAGGCCCATCAGATTCAGACGGTCAATCGGCTGAGGATTGACCTGGAAGAGGAAGATGACTTGTGTCAGTGCACGTTTCGTGGTTTCCAGCGACAGAGCTTGATGACGTTTGAAGGAATCACTTCAGATACGGAATCAGAGAGATGGTTGGAGGAACTCGAGATCACTTTTGGGCTGATCAGGGACACATCACAGTACTGGATTTCTCTAGTAGTAAGCCAGCTGTGAGGGGCGGCGCATCAGTGGTGGATGCTTTACCTTGGGGTGGTGAAGGAGACAGAAGTTATATCTTCCATGTTCGAGAAGGAGTTCCGCGAGGAATTTCATCCCTCGGTGAGGAAGGCCGAGAAGAGGAAGGAGTTGAATTCTATCCAACAAAGAAGAATATCAGTGTGGGAACTAGGTGTCAAGTTCAAGTATCTCCAACGTTTTTTCCGGAATCTCTTTCCGGATGAGGATTCCAGAACCAGACATTAAGAGGAGGCACTTCAGCCCTCTATTTGGTGCGTAGTGACCCCTTTCACCTTACCAACATACCTGGAAGTATAGAAGAATGCAGAGATAATCGAGAGGATGAACTCGCAAGTTGGTCTACTATGAGAGAGGAGTCACCCAAGTTCGTACAAGAAAGAGGCGTTCATCAGTAGATCCCCAGAAATAGGACTGTCCATGTTTCATCCGGCAGGGAGCAGACTTTAGTAGGTCCCATACTAATCTCACAATTTCTTCCCGTTTTATATGGGCCAAGGACTGAGGTGATTTTCATGTGGGAATCATGGGAATCATGCCATTCATTTCCCTTTTCAGACTTTGTATGGAGGGGCTGGCCATGTTCAACCCCAACCCCAACAGCAGTTCCCACCTCGACCCTACAACAGTAATAGGCTCTAGTACCTGCAAGGGGAGTTGGAGAAAGTGGTGGCCAACCACAGGTAGTTCTCCAAGGACCCCAACTGGGACATGGTTGAGGAGGTGGATGTCAACAGAGAGGCAGAGGAGTGGGACGCGAACAGTTGAATTCAACAGAAGTGGAAACCCTAACAAGTCCGGAGATCGAGAGAGATGTTTTCGGTTTTATTTAAATGCTATCATTTATGTTTTGGAGAATCACACTCCTTTTTTGAAACTCATTCTCACCCATTCTTTAGGCCTGGACATTGTTTTTCATGAGTCTATAATGCTAATTCGTTTCCCTCTTTCCTTTAAATGTGTGTGAAGAGTCCTAACATGTGGTGAGAGGAGGACCTGATCCCTAATCGAGATGCATTAACATGGATTCAATTAAACCCATGCATTCTAGTCAGTTCCACCTAAAGTGGATAATATCTCGACATAGGAGAATGAATTCCTCAAACCATGTGTACGGGTCATTTATTGTTGTTTTGTATGGTCTTGGGGCAGTGTAGCTTTGAAAAATCCTAATATATGGATGTCGGAATACCTAATTCCTAATTGAGACGCATTAATGTGGATGTGATTAAACCCATGTAGGCGATTCAATGACTCCTAAAGAAAATAATATGTCAATATGGGAGAAGGAATTATTAACTCATATAATTAGGGTTGTCGGTTGTTTCCTATTATGACAAGATCCCAGAGAGGTATCTTGCAGGGTTGTTGTTCTGATCCATTCATTCTTTTGGGTTTGTTTTTAATTCTAGAGGATGATAATGTTTTGAGAGATATCTAATGTAATGGACCGAACCCCTCAGGTCCATTCCATTTTTGAAATCGATGTGGTCAACACGACGCACGCTATAATGATAATTTTTTATACTGATGAGCGTAAATATTATCATTATTGAAAATAATAACGGTGATGAGTTAATAAAATAATTTGATAAATTGTTATTATTATTGGAAATTAATAAATAACATGATGGTGTAAAACTATGTGTGAGAGGTTAATGAAATTAATTGTATTAAAAAGGGGTTGAATATGTAAGTTATATTAATTTTTTTGTCATTTAATTCAATTAAATGAAATGGTATTGAGGTCCATGAAGAATACATGATTTTTATATACTATATATCTTATATAATATTTATATAATATAATATTAAAATAATCAATGTAGGTAAGATATAAATCAACCCAAGAAATGGGGGCGTGTTGTTGGTGTACAGGAGGCATGCAAGGGGTTTAATTTGTCCCTTAAATAAATTATATTCATATAATGATATTTTTTTACAATAAATGAAATAATGTGGAGGCACATGGTGAGGAGGGAGTTCATGTGTGTTCCCCCCCCCCCTTGAAATGAGTATATTGATATAATTAATTATATTATAAAATATCATTATTATGGTTATGGTCGAATAAACGTAATTCTCCCGTAACATCTTCATACGGTGTTAGAATGACGAACTGTCTATGATACTATGAACCTGAAATTGAGACAAACATTTTAAGACCAATGATGAATATCTTTTTATGAATTTTTCATCGGGTCAATGAAATTCCTGAAATTAATTTATTATTATCATTATTATTAAAATTCTTGGAAATCGTGTGATGTGTCGTGTGTTGACTAGTCATGTAGTGTAACTGTTGTATGGTTACATTGAATATTCATTAATTCATGCTAAATACAGTTTTTATTTCCTTTTCCTATGTAATAGAGGGTAACATATTATTTGTGGACCCTTCATCTCCACATGACGACACTTCTGGACGGCTGAGAAGTCATCCTCCTAACTTCTTCATCTGGACTCCGATCGTCGATCCGTCACGGACTATGGGATCGTGTCAAGAAGGAGAACATCTTACACCCTATTCTGTTCCCTCTTCTTCGCCTTGTCCTCCAATGGTTCCAACCGAGGAGAGTGCTAATAATTTATGGGAACGAAGATCTTTAACGAACGACTCTAAAATGGTATGCTAAACCACTATTCTTTAATTCTCTTTCTGATCCTACTTCTCCTGTTTTCATTCCCTACTACGACATGTGATCTCCGTGTTGAGGGATTTTCCTTTTTATTTGATTCGGTGGTGCAACGACGTCCTTGGTGGGTGCATTCATTCTGGGAGAAGCCTTGTTATCGTGATGGTCGGGTTCGTAGAAGGACATCAGAACTTGTTAAGGTAGGGATCATACATTTGTCTCTCTAAATTGTTCATCATGCGGGGTGGGTGTCCCCTTCTTTACGTGAAACACATTTGAACCGATTTAATAAATATAATAGCTAGATTATATAACGGGTATGGGATGTTTGTGAATGAAGTGACATTATTTATACACTGTGATATTATGTTGTGAATTATATGAGCTTCTGCCTACTGAAAATCATGGTCATTGGGGGAATTTGATTAAGAAATTAAATGTTTCCTGCTCCTAGATTTTCATATGGATGAAAATTTTATTGAATGTGTAAATTGGTTAATCACTTAATGTTGGCTGATTAAATACCTGGAACCCTTGTGTGATCACCCTAGTTGAACAAACTGAAATAATAAACATGTTGGTGCTTGTCATGGTTTATTTATGTGAAGGGGGTGTTTTGTGGGTAGTTGTGGATTGGGTGGCCAGCGGGGATGCAGTTTCCTTGGTTGTGGGTTGGTGTGAATGCTATGTTGGTGATGGGAAGCAGGGCTGCGATAAATGGTATCAAAGGGATTATGATGTACGGGTCTCAGTGTGATTGTGGTTATGGTGGTTGGTAGTAGGGCTGCAGGGATGGGTATGAATGTGAACGAACTATCGATTGTGAATAATAAATAAAAGTGGAAGAGTTAATGAAGGGTAGGGCATGGTAATGGAACTTGAATAATAATCAATGGGGTTGGTTGGTTAATAAGAAGGGACTTGTTTGTGTTGTTTTTTTTTTCCTAACTTGATTTGTGGATGGCAGGGATATGTTTTATGAATGATTGATCCTGTTTAGTTGTTGATAGTTTCCCGTTAGTTAAGAAACTGCTAACTAAAGCTGTTGAAACATTAAAACATTAAATAGGGTTTAGGATTGATTGTACTATACATACTCTCGAAGTAGCAGTGCCAAGGCACGTGCTCAGATCTTTGTGTATAAGCCCTAGGATGGGCTGAGTGGTTGTTATACTTATATAAATCTGTATGTTTTAGGTTTCATTACGAACCCACCCATGTTGTGCACTACTTTCCGAACACCTGTGGGACGGGGGGTAAGATTCTCAATCATCCAAAGGATGGCTGGTTACTATTTTTCCCTGTGCTCCCTCATCCAGGTTCTATAGCCCAAGTTCCTTTGGGTAGGTTATGATAGATGTTTCCCAAGAATCATTGGGATAAGGTGTGATATGTTCCCAGGTGACTTCAGGATGGGATGTGGTTATGGCCAAGGATTGTTTTCCATCGGGATGTGATTTGAGATGGCTGAGGATTGTGTGTCGGTGGGTTACTATGAGCTTCGTATGGCCAGGTTGCGGCACTAGATCAATCTTCGTATGGCCATGTTGCAGGACTAGCTCAGGAAGAGGGGGAATCATCAGAACATTAGGCGTGAGGGATTGAGCAGTATCCAATGGGAAGGTGGTACGGGGTACCCATACTTTGATAACATATCTAATATACTCTATTGACTTTTGTTACTTGGTGAGTGTCACTGGTGAGGCTGGGTGGATAGATTCCTTGCTAGTTTTTGGTTCTTCTGCTTTCTCATGGGGAATTAGGATGTCTCCCCACTTGTGCACGAGAGATTTAGGTTTCCCTACTGAGTATACTTGTATGCTCACCCTACATTTTCTTTCAGGTTTCTAGGAGGACTACAGGGACTATGCGAGACCTTACTAGTCAGGCATGGGGAGTTGCTATTGTTTGCTGTTGTTGTTTTCCTTTACATTTTGGTACAGTACTATGTAACCTTTCTGTACATCTACTTTTGTTTCACTATTGTATAAAGCATGCATATGGGATTGGTTTTGGGCTATATCTATAATGGTTCCTTTTATTCTTCTTGGTGTTTGATTAATCGTATTTCCCGATCATAAATTAATAAAAAAGGTTAATTCCTCCCATATATGTAAAAAACTCATACCCTTGGTGCTAGTCACCACTTCATGGCCTACATGAGGCGGGACTCAGGGATCATTATCTCCCTTCCACCATTACCATCTCAGGAGGGGCACCATTGGTGGGACGGAAGCAGGACATATATGTTCATGATGAATGTTGAGATAATATTGTTAGTAGTTGTAGTTAGTCCAAACATGAGATATCATGGGATGACTCCGACCCAGATTGTTGGATTGGAAATTTTAGTAGAACTAATATCATCTCCCATGTATTATCATCTAGATGTGGATCTCTATTATGATGTATTTCAAGATTACTTCACAATATGTCCCCCTTTTATAAGAGTATCATTTAAGATAGATATAATTTAATTTGTACTCTCCTTATGATAATTCTTGATCATATTATGCTAGATGATTTGGAAGAGAACTTGGAATTTCACTAAGATATGGAACAAGAATGATTTTTAATGATGAGTATATCCCCATGGGTTTATGCTTTATTTCACCAAGAAGGAAGATGATAGAAGTCCACTCTATATAGAATATCAAATGTTTAATTAGTTGATGATGATGAATATTTATATTTTATCTAGGATTGATGATCTCTTATATCATATATGTGGTTCTAGGTGGTTCGTTAATATGGATAATCAAATGGGATATAACTATTTGGTGTTAAAATAGAAGGAAATTGCAGTGATTTTGTTTTATAGAAGGTATGGATTGTATGATTACATGGTGATATCATTTGTATTGATTAATACATCATATATATTCATGGATATCATGAAAAAGGTCATCCACCCATTCGATAACTTATTTTTCATGGTTTTCATTATTGATATACTCATTTTCTCTATATCCCCTAAAATATCATGTTTTAAATCATGAGATAGTTTTGAATGTACTCTATGAATATTGACGTTATGTGATGCTTTCAAGGTGTCAATTTTAGAATAAATTTGTAAAATTCATACGGAATGATTATTTGAGACAATTATATACATGGGTATGGAGAAATATAAGGTTTTTTAATCTGGGAAATGTCTCTATGACATATTCATGATTATGATATTTCTATTTTTTGTTTGATACTATCTGGGTTTTATCTTGGGCTTCTTCCGTTTATTTGATCCCATGATAGTATTGTAAAACTAATGGGTGGTGTTTTATTATCCAAACTAGTTTGTGGATTATTATATTGAGATTAATAGGTTGCCCATTATATCTCTAGTACTGATTCTTCGTCATCCCTATATTGGTTATTCAATATATAATGATACATGTTACATTATTTTTGGGGTAGTACTTATGCAAAGGGAATATATAGTATCATATGGTTCATTTGAGACATGACCACATGAGAGGAACTATCCTACACCGTATATGGAGATAGAAGTCATGTAGTACAATTTGATGTAATGAAAACACTATGACATTGGATAGATTTTTTTTCAACCTGGAACACTAGAGCCATCTCTATATCTTCAAATAGTGGGTCCCAAACATTACGAATATGAATAAGGTATAGTACCAGAAGTTGTTCATCATTGATAAGTATTATATAAAAGGTAAAGGATAATTAATTTTGGATACTCATACCTATAATAATAAGGTAGATTAGGAGCATATTTAATGACCTTTATTTTGATAGTGGTGCCCAATGGGCTTATTTCCTGGTAGGAGAATTTATGTTTTCAATGACTGTGGATCATTGAATTGTGTCCTAATGGTAACTAAATATTATTTGGTAGGATAGGGGTAAGTTTATTACGAATCTATCTTATAGTTTTTTCTGATGTGAGAATAGTTAGATAGCGAAAACATGATAGCCAGGTATTCATTAGATGGATCTGATGTTATCCCATTTCCGGGTATAGACATAGTCTCTCATCCTTTATGGAAGAGATGATGAATGACATTATTTCCTCTATGCCTTTGGTCATCGGAGAGCAAAAAATATGGAAATGACATGAGGATATAGTAATAGAGGTTAGGGATGAAGAATGAAAGTATTGGATTTGTTTCCAAATGCCATACATTCCAAAGGGAAAAGGTCAATCACCAATTCCCTATTGCCATGTCCAGCAACATATTATTCCCATGTGGATGTGGGAGGACACCATGATGGTCATCTTTATAGGTTTAACAAGGACAAGATGGATCCCTGAAACTATTTTTGATATTTTCCATCTCTTAAATAGGTTTCTCATTTATTACTGATCCACTAGACTCAATCAGTGACTGGTTAGTAAAAACAGTATTTATATGACATATTATACTTTCATGGAGTCCCCTTGAGAATAATATATGATATAAAATCATGTATCATTCCATTATTTTTTAGGTATTTTATATTTCATAAGAATATTATTTATGATTATGATATGGATACCATTCCCAGATTGATAGATAATTAGTTTGGAAACCATGTATATTGGAGGATATAATTTGGTCGTGTTACCTAGAATTTAGTGTCACATGTAATGGTCACCTCTAAATGGTTTAGATCAAATTATTTTTTCTCATAAAACAGAACTATAGGATATGATAAAATTTTTAAATCATAAAGCATGATAGGAAACTATTTTTTATAGTAAAAATCAGTATATTAAAAAAACAGAAATGAAACTCATCCATTCTATATAGTGCACACTATATATTGGAAATCTCATCCACATGGAATTCCTATAAAAAATAATTTAAAGGTCTAGGTGGTAAGTCATATATAACCCACAAATGAGTTCTATGATTTCAGTTTGATTTGTGTATTTTAAGACCCTACAAATGATATTTCTATTTTCATGAGAATGAGGTTAAATTAACACTAATGAAAATTATTCTTTACATTTCAGAAATAATTTTAATAGACATTATAAATGAAACATCGTTTTATTTTGTATGTTGGTCTCCATACTACCCATTTAACTAAAAAAAATTCAGGTGATGGTTATTAATATTTGACAGAATGATGGAAGAATACTATTTGGTAAACCAACAATTGCAGGATAATGGTTATCTATCATGCCCTGTAAAAACATTTCTATTGAGGAAATTAATGCAATGTATAGAAATATGGGTAATAAAGAAGATCAAAGAATTATTCGGTAGGTAATTCACCTACCAGATATTCTGAGGGAGACTCCTAAAGGGATCTGGCATGAAAGGACCTAACCAGCCATCTGCAAAGGATATTCCCTTATCCCCATGAAGGATGTCCACTAAAAATGTGTCCCTTGGTAGAAAAATTACCCATTTCAGTCCCCTAATCCACATTCAAAACATAATATGTAGAATAGAGTTCCATTAGATCATTAATCCATTTGAAAATTTATACCCTCCTTATATGTGGTGTTCATACCCATATTGTCCCCTTCACAAACATTACAAATATCATCATGTTCCCCATAAGAAAGCCTATGAATTTTTTCATTGAAACCACCCCCACTGCCACCAAATTCATTCATCCATGAGATAAGATGCATCATTGTTTCCTATATTATTTATTTCATTATCATGTTAAAGGAATTATAGAATTTAATATCCCTTTTACATTGAATCATTATAATGATGGCATACATGTATTTTCAGGGTGAAAAGGATCTCATCCATAGTGATGGTGACATTTGGCCACTCGGTAGAGATGACAATATATATTGCCAGAATTGTGAATAGAATAATAATAAAATAATCTATTTCCATCTATATCCTCACCCTATTCCCCTATTATACCATTTATAAGGGAAATCATAGGGAATATAACATAAGGTATGCACATATCCTTTCTTCCAAGACACCACCTTCCCTCATGTACCCTCACCCTATTTGTCCAACAGTCATATGAGATCATGTGAGGCCCCAAATATTTCATTTTTTCTTATTTCTCACACCAACAATGATCATGTGGGTTTATTGGTCCTTGGTGATCATATCACCAACATGATCAAATATCCTCAATTGGGCCTCCTTGTGTAAGTAAGCCCCAAAACATCCATTACTACATTGGTTTTGATTCCTATACATGCGAGATATGTTGGAATATTGTCCATGTTTCAATCCCAACACCATAAACTCATCATCATCCAAATTGGGCCATATTTACAATAACTTCATTCCACTACCATTGATGCAATATTTCTCCCAGTTCATTTCTACAAAATCCTAATTGAAAAAATTCATAAAAATTAACATCTCATTGTAGGGATATATTCCATTGCAAATCTACCAGAAAAAATATGATTCATGACAATTCCCACACCATACAGGACTAAGAAACTTTTACCTGGATTACTTTACCACATGATGTTAAAAGGAATGATCTAGACCATGTCACATTTCACAAAAATGAATGACATGTCCCGTTAAGAGGAACTGAACTAATTAGGATCTCATCACATTCATACAGATAAATATGAATCCCATAATATGGGCTTGATCCTAATATTAAAACTCCAACACTTCCCTGGATGGAAAATAATATCTACAGATCCCAATCCTGAAACATTGAACCAAGATCCTACAAATAAATAATCACAAATTAAATAATTGTGGAATTTGATGGAGGTCCTCTAGTGTATATAATAATATTTATCAACAGATAACATTATAAATAGATGTTTTCATTTATAGAGATCCTTTTTGTAATGTAGATGGTTAATCCTGCATGAATATGTTATGTATTTCGAATTAAAAGGGAGACTAGTTTAATTTTATTGTTTAGAAAATGATACAAAAATAAAATAAAAATATATAAGAGATCCCCAAAGTTGGATATGATTCCCCCGAAATTATTGAGAGGAACTCAACCTCCCATCATCTAGAAAAATGTGAGTCCCTAATAATCATTGGGAAAATCCTTCAATTATCTCCAACATTTGAAAGGATGATCCATAATTCTTCTTGGATATTGGAACCATAGGTTTCTTTTGGTTCCATAAATGTTGTAACACCCCAAGTTTCCACGGTACGCTTCTCTTTGAATAATACAGTAGAGTGTGTTGTACCCAACTTCGAGTTCTAACACACACCACGACCAATCAAAGTAGCCGTTATGAATAGTAATACCTACTTTTTAAAATATTAGAAATTTTATCTCTCAAAATGGACTTCATTTTGGGATTTGGAGTATCAAATTTAGCCTAAGGAGAAATTTTGGTGCTTTTCGGCAGACATTAATATTTTTATGAATAGTGAAAATTACTAAATTTTAATTAAAAATAAATTTTTTAATCAAAATATTTATTAGTGATAAATTATGAATTTGAGTGGTTTTAAAGTATATTTAGAATATATATTTTCCATTTAATACAATGTTGGTCATTGGACATAATTTCACAATTATACCGGACATAAACAAGTATCAATCTTTTGATTGTTATTATATCTTAAAAACACGCTTTTTGTTTTGACAACATGAATTTATATTAAATTAATTTCTACCACTTCTATGTTTTGAATTTGAAAAATTGGATTACAAATTTGGAATCCGGATGTTCAAATTGCGTAAATAGGTCAATTTTATTTATAGATATTTTGAATAATTATTTCGGTAAATATTTTATTTACCACGGTTAAAGGGTAAATCTGGTAAATAAGGGTTAAAAAATAATATTATAACAATACTAAATTACCCTAAAACGTGTCCTGACCTTATAGGTTGATACATGTACTACCATGGTCATATTTGGGTCGATTTGTGACCCCATGGAGCCACTAGTAAGTGATAATGACACTTTAGATTAATTAAGTTAAAATAAATACAAAAATGACATAATCATATATCTTTTAGAAAAACATTTTTTACATAGGGTTATATATGTTAGAATATTGACGATGAATATTCATTATAAAGCTAAAAATATTTCATACATAATGGTATTTTATTTATTATTTTTAGAAATTAAATACTTTAATTTATCTATTACTCAATGATGATGTAGTAATTACCATAATATTAAAAAATTAAAATAATTGATATTATAAATACCCAAATAAATATAATTTGAGACTTTTAATGAATTACAATAATTTTATAGGATACTATGACTTATTAGGATTGATTTAATAAACATTTTTCGATGTAATCATTCTATTATGATTTTTACAAAAGTCTATTATTGAATAGTGTCAAAATTGACATAAAAGTGTTTTTAAAACGGATATTATATTATTAATTGATATTAAATTCCTAAAAAATTTAGGTTCGGTCAAAAGACTTATATAATGATATTTTTATCATTAAAGGACCACTTGGGTGTCTCTTGGATGTATATTTTATGTTTATTAACTATATTATATAAAAATACAAAGTGACATGGTAAGTGTCAATCTAATTAACTAAGTGTTAAAACTAAAAGATAAGGTTAATAAAATGACCCAAACCTCTCTAAATTATATTGGTTGAGTAGTTTTCGACCCATCCCCACCTTAAACATTAAATAATATAATTTGGATCCATTATAAAGCAAATATGAATTTATTATAAAAGAATATTTCTAGCTTTTCCAAAGGTGCCCATCACCCCTCTTATAAAAGGACACTCACCCTTCTCATTAATTCACACCTTCAAAGCGTTTTGGTTCGGCCAACCCCTGACCAAATACTCTCTCAACTTCCCTAAATTCATCCTAGAGGCCTTCCTTTGGTCAGAAAGCCATCCTATGGAGCCCTTTTGATCAAATCAAAAGGAAGAACCCGGAGAAGAGGAGGTTAAACGTACCCTCGACTAAAGGAAAGTGCAAGGTAAGGGGTTTACATCTCACTCCTTATTCCTATGAGATTCATGCCATATTTCCACCATTACCTTTTGTGTGATGTATGTACTGCCCATAATTATATTCTTTGTGTAATACACTTTAATTTATGTGTATTTAAATATTCATTGTATGATACCTCGTTCATGGGTTGTACGTTCCGTAAGTTACCAAATTGGTAAAGGATTATTTCGCAATCTCTTCATTATCCGAGGTTGTCTATACGTAATAATATACTGGGTTTTCTTTATCATCCACATCCATGTTTCTTAAAAATGTATTTCAAAACATTTGTTTACTATTTACTAGAATATGGGTTAAAGTCATTTATACCCTTGTTGACTTTTATAATTGGTTTATAAAGGAATCTTTTCGTTGTTTTCCAAACAACGTCATTTTTTACCTTTTGACAAAATTAAGGTAAGAATGTCTTTTTTTAACTTATACAGTGGGTGCCGTTATTCTCCGCCGTTATTACACCTTTGAAGCTTCCTTCACAATCTTATAATGATATTTTCAAAATAAAGGATTTCTCTATAATTATATGACTTTTAAATGATTTCAAAAAAAGAGATATTTCTCTCAAATAGTATTGATTTCATCTATGTCAACATCCTTTGATGAATTTTAAACTTGTTTCAAGTTGATTTATTATGATACAAATCATCCATATTGTATTTAAGGTTCTGTGATATTTCTTACTATGGATGAGTTATTTTTATGCCATTAATGGTTTATGATTAATGTTTTTACATTTTGTATGTTAGTTTTAATACGAATGTTTATGTTATATTTCATCCTGTTCTTAAGATTAATATGTTGGAATAGTATGTTCCATGTTGGGGACCGGTAAAAGTAATCCCTCCGGGTTGGTGTCCGTTTATTAGAGGCACTCCGGGTTGGTGTCCGGTTATTAGTGGCACTCCTGGTTGGTGTCCGGTTATTAGAGGTACTCTGGGTTGGTGTCCGGTTATTAGATGCACTCCGGATGGAGTCCGGTTACAGAGGCTCTCTGGGTTGGGTTCCGGTTACAGTTATCCCTTAGGTCTTGGCACGAGGCCTCGACACAGAAATTAATGTTCGGCATCATGCATTCCATCATTATGAAAGTGGTTAGTGATATTGCATGTGATTATTCAAATAGTAGAATATACATGTGAATAAGTAAATGAAATGATTTCATTTTATTTCTTCCATATTATGCTGAAGTTCATGTTTAAAAGTATTTTGTTTTAGATTTATACATTGCATTAAATGTTTATGCTTATTTTTGAAAGTTTTTGTTGTATTTCTTACCCTTACTAATCATTTGAGCTCACCCCTTTCTATGTTTTATTTTTCCCAGGATTCCAGGAAGTGTAATGTGATTGAAATGCAGGGTTAAACCAAGGGAATAATGGTGATCATAATGATTATTTATGTTGTTTTGTACATCATAAAGTACAAATATAACATTCATTTATGTGATCTATTTTTCCAAGACTGCTAAACTGATCGGTCCTTCAGGACTTGATTCCTTGTAATCATGCCTATTTATTAAAATAATTCACCGAATTTGGGAAACTGGGGTCGGGGTGTTACAGTTGGTATCATAGGATGTTTAGAAATAACCTTAGAAACTAGATTTTGATAAACTCTGATTAAAGCACATAGCCCTATGATAGACTTTGAGGATTAGTATAGAAGAACTTCCTCGAATTTTGGTATTATAGAGATTTTGTGAGTTTTCCAAGAAATACATCCATGTCTGGATATATGCAGGTAGAGGTGGCTCTGGCACAGATGTACCTAGGGGTAAAATCCAAAAACACCACTTTGAGCTAGACTCGAACGGGAACTGGTGCACGACAATGGGCCTTGCTGCACTCTTGGTTACGACACTCCCTGGGGATATGCTTAGGATAATTCTCATTTTCTTTAAAAAACATTATGAAGGGATTATGAGTATATAATTACTCAATGAAAACATTTTTATGATTATGGATTATATCCATAAACTGTTCAATTTGTGTTTGGAATTTTACATGTTTGGAAATTATTCATTGTAATTCATAAACTGAACTCCCGTATTATGTATGATCCAAAGAGTAAGAAGGATCATATCTTTCGTAGTCCTAATCCATAATTTATAAGTGAAATAGTTTCCCACGTATTATTATCACATGAACAAATAGTATCATGTGTTGATAAGATAAGTGAAGAATTCTCGGAGTCCTATGGCTTTGAAGGGAAACAAGAGAAGAAAAGGATGGAAGAGAGATAGATGGATAAAGGGAAGAGGGAAAAGATGAATTTTTCCATATGTGATAACTGTGGGAAGAAACACCCTGGAAATTTCCTGAAAGGAATAGGAGATTGTTATAAGTGTGGAGGAAAAGGGGACAAAGTACGTGACTGCAAGGGTAAGAAAATGGTTTCAAATGTACAACGATTCATTTTCAAGGAGTTTGGACACTACCCGAACCAATGTCCCAGTCATCAGACTATGCCACAAATGATTCTATTGGATAATAATCCAGTTATGATACTACCACAGATGAAGATGAATGACTAGTGTTCTTATGTTGTTATTTTAGAATTATTTCATTTAAGTGTTGTATCAATTATGTTCTTGAAATAAATAAGGATTGTACTACAATACTATTTAATTAAGGATTTGATATTTTATGGTACTAAGAATAGTGACTCAACAACGAGTTAATATTTTTTGGAAATTACATGGTTGAAGGGAAGATACACCTTAATATGGCCCTAATATTTAGGTAGTGATTTTGGAATAAGAGATGGTTGATTTTTGTAATTTAGGATGTTGTAGTGTTTTAAAAGAATATATGAGGAAGGAGTTTACATGTTATTACCTAGAAAAAAGGATCCTCATTATGTTCAACTTCCTTGTCAATTTTGGACTGTGAGTTTGGATAATATTATTTTGTATAAGTCTAATGGTTGTAATGGATTATGTTTGAAAGGTTAGTTTTTTTTGGATTTTTATAAAAGGACAACACGCAGACCGTGTGACGACCTGTCGTGTCAGACAAAGCTGCGGGAATCGAACCCACAACCATAGTTCAATTGGGATTTATCGCCTACCATTGTGCTACATGTAGTTCGTGGATGGTATGATGTAGTTTCTTTACATAAAGGGTCTGATATGTGAAATATAAATTCATTATATTTGTAACCCTATACGATTAGGATAAATAGAGTATTTTTTAGTTGTATTATGTTTTGGGGTGAAAGATGAGATTGTGGTAGAAATTTATTAATGGATAAAACTCTAATTATAAAGTAAGTATATCTCCTTATGATCTTAGCCAATATCATAAATAAATTTCTCAACATTAAGACAATGAAATTAGAACAAAAATGTTATCCTAGATGTTACCTTAGATCATCACTATTTTATGGCTTTGGGATTGTTGGCCTTTTCATAGCCATGTTCTCTACCACTCTCCATCAGATAATTGATTGTTAGATTTCTCTTCCATATCCATATTTTCTTACATGGAACCCTAATATGTGTTATTTTCGGTAATCTTCATACCTTCTACTCCTTATTTTAAATAGAGGCCTCATTAATACATTTTTAGATGTGTGATTTCATCTAAGATATTTTGAAATGTCAAAAATTTGTTATCCTAATACCTTATGTTTTTTTGAACCAATGGTATTTTAAATCATCATAGATTGATGAATTTAAGGACCTCAATTTTAAACTTGTTTGTAATTGATGCCCTCAATCACTAGCTATAAATATTTACGTTTTTCCTCCAGTTATATGTCTATAATTTCCACCAATGTCTTCTTAATCGAGATCATAATTTTGTGGTGACCCATTCATTTTTCTTTTCTTATTGTTAAGACTAAAATTTTATTAGCCAAATTTCTGATGTGGGTTTTTTCCACAAAGATATTTTCTATTTTCAACATTTATTTTCAAAGAACAATATCAAATTGTGAGGATGTAATTTGTGGAAAGAGGGGAGAATGTAACACCTCGAGCTTCCAAGGCACGCTTTTCATTGAATAATACAGTAGCGTGTGTTGCATACAACTTCGAGTTCTAACACACACCACAACCAATCAAAGTAGCAGTTATGAATAGTAATACCTAGCTTTTATAATTCTAGAAATTTTATCTCTCAAAATGGAATTCATTTTTGGATTCGGAGTATCGAATTTATCCTAAGCTAAATTTTGGTACTTTTTGGATAACTTTATTATTTTGATGAATAATGAAAATTACTAAATTTTAATTAAAAACAACTTTTTTAATCAAAATAATTATTAGTGATAAATTATGAATTTGAGTGGTTTTAAAGTATATTTAGAATATATTTTTACCATTTAATACAATTTTGGTCATTTTACATAATTTTACAATTAAATCGGAAATAAACAAGTATCAATGTTTTGATAGTTATTATATCATAAAAACACGCTTTTTGTTTTGACAATGGGAATTAATTTTAAATTAATTTCTTCCACTTCTATGTTTTGAATTTGTAAAAATTGATTACATATTTGTAATAATGATGTTCAAATTTTTTAAATAGATAACTTTTATTTTTAGACATTTTGAATAATTACTTTGGTAAATATTTTATTAACCACGGTTAAAGGGTAAATCTGGTAAATAAGGGTTAAAAATTAATATTATAGTAATTCTAAATTACCCTAAAACGTGTCCTAACCTTATTGGTTAGTAAATTTCCTACCATGGTCATCTTTGGGTCGATGTTTGGACCCCAGGGAGCCACTTGTAAGTTATAATGACACTTTAGATTAATTAAGTTAAAATAAATACAAAAATGACATAAGCATATATCTTTTAGCAAAACTATTTTTACATAGGGTTATATATCATAGGATATCATATATCAATATTCATTAGAAAGCTAAAAATATTTCATACATAATGGTATTTTATTTATTATTTTTAGACATTAAATAATTGAATTTATTTATGACTCAATGATGATGTAGTAATTACTATAACAGTGAAAAATTAAAATAATTGATATTATAAATACCCAAATAAATATAATATTAGACTTTTAATGAATTAAACTAATTTTAGAGGATAATATGACATATTATTATTGATATAATTAACTTTGTTCTAAGTAATAATTCTGTTATGATTTTTACAAAAGTCAATTATTGAATAGTGTCAAAATTGACATAGAAAAGTTTTTAAAACAAATATTATATTATTAATTGATATTAAATTCCTAAAAATATAAGGTTCGGCCAAGAGACTTATATCATGAAATTTGTATCATTAATGGACCACTTGTGGGTCTCTTGGATGTATATTGTATGTTTATTAACTATATAATATAAAAATACAAAGTGACATGGTAAGTGTCAAACTAATTAACTATGTGTTAAAACTAAAAGATAAGGTTAATATAATGACCCAAACCTATCTAAATTCTATTTGATGAGTAGTTTTCGACCCATACCCACCTTAAACCTCAAATAATCCACTTTGGAGCCATAATTAACCGAATATGAATTTATTATAAAATAATATTTCTAGATTTTCCAAAGGTGCCCCTCACCCCTCTTATAAAAGGACACTCACCCTTATCATTAATTCACACCTTCAAAGCCTTTTGGTTCGGCCAACCCCTGACCAAATACTCTCTCAACTTCCCTCACTTCATCTAAAAGGCCTTCCTTTAGTCAGAAAGCCATCCTAATGATCCCTTTTGATCAAATCAAAAGGAAGAACCCGAAGAAGAGGAGGTTAAACGTACCCTCGACTAAAGGAAAGTGAAAGGTAAGGGGTTTTCATCTCACTCATTTTCCCATGAGATTCATGCCATATTTCCACCATTACCTTTTTTGTGGTGTATGTACTTCCCATAATTATATTCTTTTTGTAATACACTTTAATTTATGTGTATTTAAATATTCATTGTATGATACATCTTTCATGGGTTGTACGTTTCGTAAGTTACCAAATTGGTAAGGGTTAATTTCGCAATCTCTTCATTATTCGAGGTTGTTTATATGTAATAATCTACTGGGATTTCTTTATCATCTACATCCATTTTTCTTAAAAATTTATAACATTTGTTTACTATTTACTATAATATGGGTTAAATTCATTTATACCCTTGTTGACTTTTAAAAGTGGTTTATAAAGGAATCTTTACGTCATTTTCCAAACAAGGTCCTTTTTAACATTTTGACAAAATTAAGGTAAGAATGTATTTTTTTAACTTATATGGAGGGTGCGGTTATTCTCTGTCATTATTACACATTTTAAGCATCCTTCACAAGCTTATAAGGATATTTTCAAAATAAAGGTTTTATCTATAATTATGTGACTTTTAAATGATTTCCAAAAAAGAGATATTCCTCTAAAATAGTATTGATTTCATCTATGTCAACAGCCTTTGATAAATTTTAAACTTGTTTCAAGTCGATTTATTATGATACAAATAATCCATATTGTATTTAAGGTTTTGTGATATTTTTGACTATGAATGAGTTATTTTTATTCCATTAATGGGTTATGATTAAAGTTTTGACATTTTGTATGTTAGTATTAATACAAATTTTTATGTTATATTTCATCCTCTTCTTAAGATGAATGTGTTGGAATAGTATGTTCCGGGTTGGGGACCGGTAAAGTAAGCCCTCCAGGTTGGTGTCTGGTTATTAGAGGAACTAAGGGTTGGTGTCTGGTTATTAGAGGCACACCGGGTTGGTGTCCGGATATAAGAGGCACTCGGGATTGGTGTCCGATTATTAGAGTCACTCCGGGATGGAGTCTGGTTACAGAGGCTCTCCGAGTTTGGTTCCGGTTACAGTTATCCCTTAGGTCTTGTCACGAGGCCTCGACACAAAAATTAAAGTTCGACATCATGCATTCCATCATTATGAAAGTTGTTATTGATATTGCATGTGATTATTCGATTAGTATAATATACATGTGAATAAGTAAATGGAATTATTTCATTTTATTTCTGCCATATTATGCTGATGTTCAAGTTTAAAAGGCTTTTGTATTAGTTGTACACATTTCCTTAAATGATTAGGCTTATTTATGATAGTTTCCGTTGTATTTCTTACCTTTACTGAGCATTGGAGCTCACCCCTTTCTATGTTTTATTTTTCCCATGATTCCATGAAGTGTAATGTGATTGATATACAGGGTTAAACCAATGGAATAATGGTGTTCATAAAGATAATTTATGTAGTTTTGTACGTCATAAAGTGAAAATGTAACATTAATGTATGTGATCTAATTTTCCAAGACTGCTAAACTGATCGGTCCTTCAGGAATTGATTCTTTGTAATCATTCCAATTTATTAAAATAATGCACCGACTCTGGGTAACTGGGTCTGGGGCGTTACAAATGCACGCTGATAAAAACCACATTACTAGATATTCGAAATAAAAGTGGTGAAACAATGTAAAATAACGTGAAATAATATGAAACACCCTATCATTGATCATCACGCATCCTGGATCATTTCTGGATACAAATAATATGAACCTGACATGAATATTAACTTTATTTAAATAATTTTTGTCACACACATGTTGGGACCTTTAAAGATATCATATAGAGAGAGTAGAAAAGAAAACAACCATTAATACAATTAATTATTAATTCACTCACTTATTTTAATACAACATTTATGGGATACATTGATTGTGTTTTGATATATATATATATCCCTCTCTCTCTCTCACAACAGGAATATTCCACAAAACATTGTTTAATCAAAATTATGTCATGTCATCTAAAAAATTTATGAATAATCCATTGCTCAAGATGGTTCCCTATATAACTATAGGATACTGTCACCATCCGAGTATTTCCAATTATTAGTATAAAATTATTTACTTCATGATAACTACCTCAATGGTACCATCCCATCAGTGGAGGCTGTGTGAGATATCCTCCAAGAAAAAAAATCCCCACCAACTGTCCACCAAATGATGGGTAATATAAATGAAAAAGACGACACCCATCATCTTATGACCTTTTTTAGAGTTATTACCCAGGATGAATCAAAAAATACCTCCACTATATTAGGTATGTTGATCATGAGTCCCCTAGGGTCCTCATCTTGACACAAGAGGAGTCCCCACTTTGGGTTCCTTAGATAAATAGTCCCTGCAAATTTCATGAATTATATAGTACTCCGGATGATGAAGATGCTTCCATGATGGATCCTCCTCAAGTCACTATGACCCGACCACCTATGAAATCTTTCTAGTGATATAATAAATCAACTAAGAAGAAACATACATCCCATCAACCCTCGATAATACCACCAAATAAACATCCTGGTAACCCACAAATAGGCCCCTATTGACACTATTATACATAATTCATTCCAAAATTGTTTATAAAAAATAAGTGGAACAATCTGGAACATTATAATAAAAAATATGAGACTAACCCATATCCCAAACCCTGCACAAGAATATTATATGAATGTACAATAACGAAATGGAGGATGGGAGTATAAATACATCCCTGATCGAACAATTGATTGGAAATATATTCTCATTCTAGTTGTCTATGTGACCACTCACGCCATCTAAATAGTTAAATGACATGAATTTATTCCCTTTGAATTTCTACATGTCTTCCATGATATAATAATGAATTTATCATTGGATAGGATTTGGGAACACAAATCTTCCTAAGCATTTGAAATAGAAATCGACGTGATATGGCAGTCACTTAATAGTAGACACATATTAATTCTCTTGTACGTGAGGTTCCATTGAAAAATAATACAATAAATGGATAATAGGTTTAGACACAAACACCCATTTGAATGTTATATTATTGGTCCACATCAATGTCCACTCCAGGGTACAAAAATATCACTACAAAAACTCCATATTTGTGTTGGTATATTTCAAATGGATGGAAATATTATCATTGAAAAACTCCCATACTTTAAATTCAAAATCAATTGAATGAGACTAAAACCAAAAAATGAATATAATCTAAAAATAATTTCCCAAAAACGTGTTCATATATCAAAATTATGTATCCAAATCCCCTTATACTTTGGGTTTGTGCTCTTGAGACCATCAAGACTCATTATATGGTTTCCAAGGATTTGATGGTTTGTTACCACATTATTTAAGCAGAAGTTGTAGATATAAATTTCCACCATGAAAATTTTCTACTAGTGATTTCAGATTTCCTCTTCAAAATCTATACCATGGCATAATCCATCGAGGTCATAAAATGATAGATCATGAAAACCCATATCATTAAATGATTTGTGGAAGCCACACTCATGGTCATGAGATCAAACTACAAGAATGCTCTCCCCCTTCCATTCTACACCATTATGGTTCTCCATATGGTATATTCCATGGGATTTATCCCTATATTCATACATTAATCCAATTATTTATTACTCCCCAAGATGGAATTTTTAACAATATTCCTACCCATTGAGATAATTTAATTCGACAAGAATTACCTCCCCTTACTGAATAATGTTTTTTAAATACCTCATGTAATGTGGTGCTCAAGAATATGATTTAAGTTATTCCTGATGCCTTATCATATATGACTGATATAATTTCTCAATTACAATACATATAAAAGAATTTTCACTTATAAATGATCTTTTACCCAATTAGTCAATGCATTTTCTTGGAATCCAAAATTCCCATGATAGAATCAGGGTAAGGATGAATTTCCAGATACTATATCAGTACTATAAGAGGGAACTATGGCAGTGGTAGGACTGTACCAACAATGAAACTGTAGAGGGCGAGGTACTATTGAAGGAATTGTATCATGATGAGTACTATATGAGTATTATTCACCAAAGGTCCCTGGAGGCCAAAAAATGGGCTTTCGGGCCCTGTATTTGGATTTCATGTCCCCAAGCCTACGGGATATGTAATGGGTCCCCCTCCACCCTATCCGAAAAATATATATTTTCCTCAATAATAAAATTGACGCTTTGTCCCTAGCCATTATAAAAACGAAACTACCATTCTATAAACCACCATCAGATCATATTTGAAACATCGCAAACCCAGATTCCATCGAATGATTCACTGATATCGGTTTTCCACATGGCCTCAAGTGAATCTCCCCAAACACCAGAGACTACCTACTAATAGAATGAGCCTTGGTTGTGTCTGTCAAGATACTATTACGTCGCGTTAGAATGTAATAAAGGGGAATTTTATAGGTAATAGTCAAATAGAGGAAGTAATAAGTCAATAAGATAATAGTATACATCCAACAGTGTAATATAAATACAATTATAGAATTAATTTCATATACAAAATGGTGATGACACATTTCATGTCATGTGTCTACAACGAAATCGAAATACGTATACATACATAAATACATCACATGTAAAGAAATACCATAAAGGCCAAAAATAATCCCAGCTAACATCAAGAGTATTAGGTTGGTCATGTGATCCCCATTGTATAAACATGGCACAATTTCAGGCATCATACTATTGTTACATTCCCCGATCCCAACCAACATCCATAATGTTTTTTCATGTACCCAATGACATCCAGAATAAGGGCTGAGATACAATATCAGTATTTCACCACCCATAGTGTCTATAACAAATATTTTATATAAACCTAAATCTAATATATTATGGATACCAAAATATGTATTGTAGTACTGATTGTAATTGGTAAATGGATAAAGATAAACAATAAAATGATCATATGTATCCACACTAGTCTCTCTAAAAAAATTAATCACCAATATAAATGATTCTATAATGAAAATTTACCTCAATATATTGTCCATTACATATAAAAAATTTATCATATCCCCCATGCCACACTATAAAACATGTATCTCATATCATCCCTGACTAATCCATATAATACAATATGTCAAAATTATCACTATTGTGTCTTATAATCAAAATATTCAACCACATAAAGGCCAGATACAATGTATAGAATACCAAGGAATACTCATTTAATTCGAAGATAATTAACGACATTGGTGGACTCCAATGATCATGTCCACAGAGCATGTCCAAGGAGAGTCAATCTAGACAGAACTATGTTTTAGAAATTCACTTCACATCATCCATAATCATGATATGTGAATCATTTAGGTACTTGAAACATCTATCATAATCAAGAACAATGAGTTAAATTTTCAAGGCATGTAAATGGAATCATGATCAATGGCATACAAAATGACGAATCTAGTACCATTTCAACTCACATCTCTTTTCATTCATCAATTCATAAGAGTTCACATTCCATGATTATAACCACTTATATTCCAATCACATTCATTTATATTAAATTAGTTTACCCTCTCAAATAACAATTCCATAAATCCCATTTATTCAAAGAATCAATTTGAATTTGAGGAAAATGCCATCTCCTAACAATCAAGTCAATTCGATTCATTCATTACAGGATTCCTCCAACTAGGAAAGTATAAAACTCACTACCTTTGTGGTATATAAAAAGATAAATATCAAAGCCACATGCCATCAGTGACCATGGATGGGGAAACAACCTCTGTAAAGTCTCAAAGATCTAGTGGGAATCTATAATAGTTACCAATATGTACAACATTATTATTCAATTAATTTAGAGTGTTTTTTCGAAATGTTCGTTGGGTGGAACAATGGAATAGAGTCCTATAAAGCATAATAAAACTCAATAAAGGTAGAATCCATATAACGTAAGTCTGTATTGGAATGATCAACTAGTATCATATTCTGATTCGACACAGATTTAGATAAAAAGGAATAAAGGATGATGAACCTAGAAATAAATCATCTTATCTTTAATGTAAATAAATTTGTCAATACCCTGAGAAAATAATAATGGAAGAAAAGGAATGGTATACTCAAAAAATATCTAATAATACAGAAAGTGGATGATTCCATGTTCAGATGGGGGGACAGCACCAAAATCTATCCATTTGGGTTCAAAGAGATCCAAAATGCCTCATGGATATCCAATGATTCATGTGTGAAATTAGATTTCTGTTTAATATATTCTTAAGGGAAATAGATTAGTTTTACTAAAAATATTTTGGACCCATGGTTTGTTCAAACTTTTGGTCATTCATTCACCAACAGTGCACCAATTACATTATAGAGGGGATCCTCACATAATTAGTGTACATGGTCATCCAAACTATGATAAAATAATGTCACATACAACTATAAAGAACTCGTGAGTCTATTACATAGGCATGTATCACAATCTACATTGTTTGAAAAGTGGTGTGGGATCCTTTATCCCTATTACCTGGTCTCACTTAGTTAGTAATAATCATGTGACCATCCCTTCCTGGTTTCTAGTAATTTTGTGGCCTATGATGTTTTCCAAAAAATGGGATACAAGATCCAAAAAAGACCCTAACACCCCTGATACACCCCATGAGATCACATTTTATTCACATTATGCCATAATTAAGCATTGAAATTCATAATAAATTGATTTGTACAATATTCAGAAATCCATAATATTACCATCTTCCCCCTTAAAGAAATATGTCCATACATTTCACGCATAAGGTTTGTCAATAATCATTATAGAATAACTCTTTCCACTAATCATAAAAAATTTTCCCCATCATCCATTTCTCATCCTATAAACGCTGGTGCTGCTATACCACCCATACTAGAGGAAATTATTGACCTCAAAGAACTAATGTGCTCCTATCAACGAAATAAATGAGACACACCGCAAAGGATGCATCATCATGTTAATTCACATCATCTAGCTAAATAATGTGAGACATGGTTTAGTAAAAATTTGATGATGAGATTCCTTGAAGACATCATCCATTTACTAGTACCTCTAATCTAACAACTACCATTAGTCTGCTCGAACAAATATCAACAGATTCTCGAATGGCCTGATGTATCCTGATGAAATATTACACTATCTGATGATCAATCGGAGTCTTATCCTGGGAGATATATGTAAATAAACATGATCTTTAACCTCTTACTCCATATTTTTTCTATTGATATTGGAGTAATATTCCTCTTTAGACTGTGCAGTAGCCATATAAATTCAGATAAACTGGAGATACACAAAAGTATCATGTATGAGAAGTGGTTCCTATAATGTTACCTCACCCCCCCCCCCCTCTAACCATCATTGGGGAATTAATTATTTAATACCATAAAAATCGTCACATGGTTCCATATTTAATGTTTCCTTATAGATATTATAGTAGTTGAAACAACATGGGGTATATGCCTTTCCCATGAGCCCCAAAATCTACGACGCATGGTCACAACTTTTCCTCGAGCACATATATTATACGATCAGAATATACTTAATCCATAAGGTGGTTTTATGTTCTTAGGAGGAACTATTTACCTATCTACCTCAGTAAACACTTACAAAAAAAAGGCATAAACTGGGTTTCCCAACATAAAATGATAGTATGGGGTACCCTGTGAAGGCGTACTATCTCAATAATATACAACATCCCAAACTCATACATAATTAATGTCAGATTTATGACTAGAAAATGATAAACCTATGTGATAATATCCACAACAACTGAAATACAATCAATTCATTGATAAAACCTCTAAAAATATTCACATAATAAATTCTAGAATGATCCCATTTACCCATGGTAATAGGTAAGTGATGTAAATGTTTCACTAGTCATTGATGTTTCACCATCACCTGGTGATAGGTGGAACACCACGTAAAAGAACCAGAAACATCATATTTCATGCCTGAATAGTAGTAAAAGAGATGTAAATCACTATACATTCATGTAATATATTGATGCACCAACTATACTAAGGAATGTTACTCTAGCACGAGCTCCAAGTTGATGTACACTAGAACTCCAATGAGACCATGAATATGCCAGATCTCATCCTCCCCTATTGGATAAATAGAAGTTGGTTCCCCCGCATCCACACACTTTAATAGTAATGCAACCACAAAATCTAAAATCTTTCTCCTTCTCACTCTATCTAGAAGTTTATAGGTCATTTGGAGGAGAAATAAATTTCTTCCCCTGACCATCCTAAACCTCAATGTGCATCTCAGGAAATATATATAATTTTATACTAGATATAATATTTATGAATTTCCTATATCTAGGTTTATGTACTCATTATATTATAAACTAAATTTCACTTCCCAAGTATGTATTCATTATCTATGTCAAAAGACAATAGTAATTCAACTCACATTCTTCTCTTTTGGTTCAGATCATGTTTTGTAAAAGTATATGTGATTATTTTTTAGTCTATGTACACCAAAATACACACTTCATATAAATAGTTTATAAAACATTTAAAAGCATTAGAAGATGCAGAAAACTTCAGATTTTTTGTATGGTAGTCCCCCTATGGTTGCCTCATCTATTCAGAAACATACATTACAACTTAATATCCATGAATCTTATCTTCTCCTAGTATAATTATTCATGTGTCACAATTCATAGTGTATATTATTACCTACCCTAGATGAATCTGTATCAGTTCAGATGTTAGTATCCCATTCAACACTGGAGAAAATATCTATTTGGTATATGTCCATCAAAAAACAAAAACATCTTTGTCAATACTATCAGTGAATATGTTAAGCATGTCAAGTCTAATATGAATATCCTGTAATATCCAGGTATCCTTTAGAAACTATGGATATCAATGATGTTCATAGGATGTTACTAGGAAACAATAGATCGCACCATCTCTTGGTAAACTGATACTCATGTCTTTGGGATAACTGGACCCATGAAGTAAATTCTATCCATCTAGGTTTGAAACATTGTTATCATATCATACAGACAATTCTATCTCATATTAGTCAAAATGATCTCAATATCATATTAATATTCATGCTGATTCTGAGAATACACCAAGATATCATCCATGAAATCCAAAAAATAAATTAAGATAAGGAGGGAATACATGATTCATGATTTCCAAAAAAACATTTGGAACATTTGTAAGATGGAATGGAATAACCAAATACTCATATATTCTATACCTGATATGAATTTTTGTGTGAGGTATGTCCAATGTTCTAACATGAACCTGATGATATCTAGATCTCAAATCAAATTTTGAGAACACCTGATATCCTAAATGCTCGTCAAGAATATAATTTATCCACAGTAAGGGAAATCAATTAATAAAAATTTGTTGGTCCAATTTCTTAAAATCCAACCATATCATATGGGTACCATAGACAATTTCCACAAAATAGAATTAAAATCTCTACAGGTAAGTACTAGGTCAAATAAACAAATTTAACTCCAAATCCTCTAACAACTTCTTGGGCCCCAATAACTATATTTTATCCATCCTTTATATAGGAATGGAGACCAATGTAGTTCTTGTATGTTTCATGAAGTTTATATCAACCAGTCTCTCAGGGGATAAAAAATGATTCATCTAGGAATACTTCAATAAAATTATCAACCACTGGTGTAATGTACTCTTGAAATTTTCCGTAATCATCTAGATAAAAACGAGTGATCTATGCTATAATTATTCTCAGCCGATGATGCGGAGGTCAATCATGGATAACCATGTTATCCCATTCAAAATTTTGGAATAAAAAGTATTCCCTCAATATATGGGAATGCCATCCGATAGTTATATTAATCAATGTAGGGATGATAAGCTACTAGCCAATATATTCTAAGTATGTTGTCAAACATTTAAATCATGAGGTTGAAATTATTCCACATAACGTGAACCCCACTACACCAAAGGGGAACTCCTTGTACTGACATATATCATATGTTATGATCGAAAAGAACGTTTCATGCATCATAATGCCCTCCACAAAATAGATTCATGATAAGAAGACTCTCCATGAATGGTAAAAATATTGAACATTGTGTTTTACATATGTCAAATATTGATATTATAAGAGTTATTTCCACAATGAATATTGATTTCACCATATCTGGTCTTGGACCCTCCTCCTCTAGGGTAGGTTGTACAAAATATATTGGACCAAAACCATATACATAGGATAGAACCTCACTGCCTAGAGAAAGTCTACTATGTTATCTCTATACAATTAGTTTCAGGATGACTTCTCCAAGACAACCACATTGTCCTGATTGACTAGTATAACTCCACATCCCTTCATGACACAATGATTAGAAACCCACTCCCAAAATTACTATATGAGTTGAGACTATACCACTCACCGATGGATGGAAGGTCATGCCGAAACATTTAATTTGTACAATCCTTCCACAATCTTGTCACTCGAATAGGATAAGTTCACATTGACTTCTCATGGGGTCCATATTTTAAAGGAATGACATAAACCCACATTGTCATCACTAGAAGACTTTCTAGTACTCTACCTTGTGGATTCCATGAAATGGTAATTCCTCTATGAAGACGGTGAACCACTGTGTGGAGAGACTGCACTCCTCTTATCTATGCACCCAGTTTACTTGAGGTCCTTCTCAGTAATTATTGCCTAATTTACAATATAAATAACATTCATCAACCTAAACCTATTGACTAAGATGTAGAATAAAGTTTGATTCCATCCCTGAATTATCTCACACTCAAAAAATATACATCATGTTATATCAGTAGAAAATGATGCAACTCTCAAAAGCATGTTGAATACTAAATAACATTCATAGTTCCCTAATACAAACACATGAAATCACTAGGTCACCGTTCACTTAGTGCTTTGTGGTTAAATTAGTCCACGAATCTATTTTAGATGTGCCACTAAACTATTTCATATAGTGTATATTTTTTGGTTCAAAACACACCCCAACAATTTGTAATTCTCGAAGTATATATGTTGTGATCATCACTCCCCTAAAAGGTGGGTTCTAATAATTCATTTCGATGAAAATATTTTTCAAAATACATATTAATGTAGAATTTTATTTTCCAATTATAGAAAATATAGGATGATGTTTCTTCTAGAAAAAATGATTCAACTCCTCCATACATTTTGTAGTTTGTTGTTCTCCCTATAAAGAATATAATGTGCAACATCCTAATATGGATTTGTGACTCAGTATATGCATCTAGTAAAATTGTTGGTTCTGATGCTAGTATTATTAGACAATTCTCCCATAGCACCAATACCACCACCTATATAGGATGGTCGTTTTGATCTCATTTCGTACGACTAGAAGTTATTATGATGGAATGTTTGTATAATTCCAAACACAAGCCTAAAAAATTGATGATATCAATGATAAGAGATAAAAGTGTAGGAAATGTCAAAACCATCATATAACCAGATCATACATCACAACCTACTCTTAAATCCTTGGCTGTAATAGATAAATAGTCAAAAGTATATCTAGTGGAATAACCTATGTGCACTCAAAAATCGATTCAGTGTAAAATTCTCTATTCAAAAATATAATATTCCATTTATATGAGATCATTTTCATTTCACGTATCATTTTAAACATCTAAAACAAATATTTCAACACTAAAAATCCATAAGGGCCCATACTTCTTCTGGTAGGAATAATGAAATCTACCTAATCTTCACCATAACACATCTTAGTCCATGAGACTCATGGTCCATGTCTCAACGTTCTATAATTTTATTATTAGGTAGTCTGTAGTATCCAAATTTAGAAAACAAGGCCTATGTAATGGAAGAGACTCTAAGTACTAACCATGTTTTTTGATTCCTTGATTAAAATTTCTATCACATTAGTATATATATTGATCATGGAACCTATAAAATAATCTCTAAAACAAGTATTTTGTCCTAAATATCATGGAATGTGATTCATATAATGTGACTAAAAAGATGCATGAGACAGAATATCCTCATCACGTTGAGTAGAATCAAAATAGAGACCTCCATAGTTATAATGATAACATCACAATTCATGTTCATCTCCCAAAACTAGAATAAAGTCATCTATAACATCCGTACTCCAAACAAGAACAATTTTCATTCGAGGTAATTTGGCTTTTTCTTATACATGGGTTATCAACTCCCTATCATAGCTCATTAGAAAATTTGAATTCTTACTAATACACATTCAATTACCTCATAATAGTATATCAAACCACAAACGACTATTATAAAACCTATTTGTAATGTCCATGATTAGGATTCCACTAAATGGTTCCCCAAGCATCGTTAGGAACCTCACCTCACTTGCATCCCCAAATATACTAAAGGACTCTAAATTTAAGAATGTTACAAGGTTGTTTTCCTGGAAGAATTATACACTCGTGTTATTATGTAATACAAAGGAATAATAGAAATAATAGATCAATAGAGGAAGTATTAAATCAATCATTGAATTTGAATACATCCAAGAATATAATATTTAAACAATGACAGATGTAATCTCATATAAGAAATGATGATGATAAATATTATGTCTTGTGTCTATGATGTATCTAAAATAGGTATACATGCATTAGTGAAACACAAGTATCAAAAATCAAAAAAGACCATAAAATATCCCATCTATCATCATGTTCCTCTTCAATGTCTTTTATAACCCTACTCGTAAGAATGCCACAAAGTCTTGTAATGTACTTAAGGTGATTTCCCCAATCCGTACTGGTATCCATAATGTCTTTCTAGGTACCCAATGACAGACAGAATAAGGTGTAAGATAAAATAACAGTAGGTCATCAACAATGGTTTCTATAACAAAATCATGTTATGCAATAAAATATAAAATAAATTGTATAATATTACATGTATGGAATTATTGAATGTAATGTTCCCATAGAAAAATAAAACAAACATGTGATCTTGTATAGAAATAAAAGCTTCCCTATAAAAAAAACTTCCAATATCTTATTTGGATGTAGTAGTAATGTAAAAAAAAGTAAATAACATGTCTATGTCATATAAAAAATATTTCATATCCCCCATGGACACACCATAAATATGTATTTCATCTCAACTATGATCATTCCATATAATGAAACATGTCACATTTACCATGGCCATAATGAAAGATCAGATCTTTCTAACCTAGAAATGGTGGTTCCAATGTATTAAAGAAAAAATAATCATAGTCAAGTCCTTAAAAAGATAGATATATGGATTAGAAATTCCTTTGGAATACTAGAGAATCAATATCCAAGGAGAATACATGGAAAATATATCTAGAAACATAGTCAAGAACCATCAAAAAAATTTCTAGGGAATCTAAATGAAATCAAGATCCATGGTATACCAACAAAATTGTGCATTACAATTTCAATTTACATATCATTCCATTAATAAATTTACCAGAATACTTTTTCCAAGAGTATTTTCACTCATAAAAAAACACATTCAATTACATTCATTGAGATTACCAACTTTTATAAAATTTCTAAACAACCCCTTTAGTGAAATGGTCAGCATGCACAAAATTGAATATCCATCTTCTATTATTAAAATAATTTAAATTCAGTTAATTATTTATTTTCCCTAACTATAAAAGCACAAAAATCATCCAATTGGTGTCATATAAAAATGATATTTTCATACGCACAATCACTATGTGACCTTGGTTGGTGAAACAACCTCTACAATGTCTCAACAATCTAAGTAGAATCCTTTACATCTTCTAATACAATATACATGACTATTCAATTCATTTTCATGGCCATAATGGAATGTTAGGAAGTTTGAACAATGGATTCTACCACTATAATTCCCAAATCCACTCATCAAATGTATATACAATCTACTGTATGTGTGTAGTAGAGTTTTCAAGCATAATAAGCTTCTGATTTGACTCAAATCAATAGAAAAATGAATAAGGAATGATAAACCAGGTTATATGGAATGTTATCTTGTTCCTAAAAAAATCCATTGATAAACATAAGATAGAATAATTAAACAAAAATGATGAATTACTCACTGGTGCATATCCAATAAGTGTAAAGACCCTCGATGCTATGTTTAGAATGGGAAAAAACACCCAAATTTTTACAGTTGGATTCAGGGAGCTCCAAATTAGATCAAGGATGACCAATAGGTGAAGAGTGAAATTATATTTAAGCTTAATAGAATTTTAAGGTTATAAGAATCTTTTTTACCAGAATATATATGTTTCATAGTCTCCCCCGTTGTGGTCCAAACAAAACACTTATCGTGTTCCCTTCTCTAAAGGAGGGGACCCTCTAATGGTTACTAAGCATGATTTTTCTAACACTATAAACCTATGTATCATCCCACGATCCAAAATAGTATATTCCATCGCACAGGTATTCACCTCTATCTACATGGTTTGAAAAATCATGTGGGATATTGATTAAAACTACGCATCTATCACATTATTATAAATAACCATGCGACCTACCCCACGAGTTTTCAACAAACAATGTTTCATTTCCTGGTCTTCCATAAAGGCACAATTCATGATTCGAACCAGCCCAGGATAACCTAGACGTCCCCTGACACCCCCGTAGAAATAAAGGATGTTCATATTAGGATATAATTAATAATTAAAACTAAATTTAAAAATATTATTACCTCATATGAAAACTGTGTATCACATAATATTCACTCTAACATAGAAAAAGAGATTCATCGAAATCCTTCCATTTAAAATAATGAATGTGTGAAGTGTCCACATTGGGTACACCATGTGGTATAATATTTTATAATATATGAGGATAATTCCTTTATTTTGAGGTGAAATTTAGAAAAATAAAACATATTTTTCCTGTTTTGGCAACTAGCCACACCTCAATATAAAATTTCAAAGGTGTTTTCTGACGTGTGTGTGTAAGAAATTCCATGAAACATATGGAAAATTCTTCCTCATATGAAAGATAAATGATTTATATATGATTAAAATGTAAATAATGTCATGGTAATTAGTGAACATCACTATAAACTCATCTTAACATCCCTTATGGTTTCATGTTTCCCAAAATTAGGTAAACTGTGGATGATTTTCTGATGTGAATATTTTGACTCATAAATAAATTTATGTCAAATGATCATTGATTCCCCTCTTGATGTTTGTATTATTGTATAGGGAGGGAAAATATTATTTCACATAACATCAATCAAAATTTATAAAATACAATTGAATATGAAAAAAAGTAATTCCATATCTATAATTCAGCTCTCAGAAGATAGCTCCATCATTGAAAGGTTGTTTGCTCAGTTAAGAATTGGCCTTTAAAATTCATAGAACCATAATTCCAGGAGAGATAAATACATTGAAGAACTCTTTCATAAAACAACAACAATGACATAAAAATAACATACCTCACATATAGATCATTTAATGAACCCGGATAATGTTTGAACAAAAAAAATTCCATGATCAAAAGAGAAATTTATTTTTTGAATATTTCATAAATATAGGGGAATAACCATGTCTTAGGTCTGGGGACATTTTTACCAAAATAACGTATTACATTATCATTGAACACTGTTCAAAATGATCCAAAAATAGATCAAGGGGAACCCCAGCCCATATGGATGGGGAAATTGTTTCCTCCACCTCCTTCATAAGGGAAGATTGTGTTTTCCCATTTATGAAGTTCCCCACAAGGCGGAACCACCTAGTTCTTACCACAAATTGAATCGACATCCTCCTTAGGAAGAAAAATCATGAAACTTTTAATATGATCCCATTGAATAACAAATCTCCAATCATATTAAATAATCTCTTTTAAGGGAATGGAAAAAAACCAAAGTTGTAGTATGAAAAACCAATATATCATGTCTAAAAGGATACTATTGATTCCCACTCTTTCAGCATATATTATTAATGAAACGTATATTATTATCATTTTGATAATAATGAGACCTTAGTAAGGCATTACATATTAGTTAATGTCATTAACACTAAAAATGGAGATTCTATTGAAAATGAAACTAATAAAGAAGAAAATGAGGATGATATTTCAATATGAAATATAATCTACAAGAAAATGGAAGAAGATGAGGTGTTTACTATAAAAAAAATTTGATATGAATATGGGGACACCCTAAAATTCTCCATTACCTCCACCTCAGATAGCATCATCCAAATAATGTAGTAATGATGTGGCCACACTCCACCAACGAACAGAAGTGGTCAAACCACTATCTATTGAGTAAATACTTTTTCAGTACAATTAATAGATGAAGGAGCTAAGAAACCACAATCCATAATTACTAAGAATAAGTATTCCCTTTGTGTTTACATTAGAAGTAGTACCCCATCTCTCTATAATAGAAGCAAAACCTTTCTAAGGAGAGTTTAATTATAAAAAAAATGTAGAGTTACATATCCGCTCAACATGGGAAACAGAAAAGAAATATACATAGACATCACAATGAAGATATATAAGGAAATAACTCCATTAGGGATGTAACTAAATATATGTCAGATTCATCTTCCTAATATAACCACAATAGTGTACCCAACATGTTTATAAAAGGATATTTCATTGATGGATAAACTATTGTCTCCCTTCGTTAAATATATTCCTCATTGGACCATTCTGTCTAAGCCTGTGAACACCACAGATTCATTGGTATCCGAGTTGGTTGAAATATAAAGATGGTGTTCACCATCAATAATAATTATTAAGAAACCCTTAAAACATAGACCAAGCACTCACATGATAATGTTTTGCGATCTAATTATTCAAACATTCAATGGATCTAGAAACGAAGAACACTATATAAGGCACTTTGTGTCCCAATGCAGTCACATTATGGGATATCATGAGTAGAAATATGTATCCATGATAAACTATTTCATGAAGGACATAGAGGGATCAATGATCATTTGGTATACCAATTTAACATCCATATCAATGAAATGGAGAGATGAACATTTCTGACAATTTATCTCTCAATTTTTCTTTAAATTTTAGAACATCAAATTCCCCAACCTCACAAATTGAAAAAATTATAAAATGATAGGGTGTATGATTTCATCTCTAGGTGGAAGATATTGACTTACTCATTGATAATGAAACATCCTCAATAAGACACTTTTTGTCATTGTTTTTGAAAACCTTCATGAAAAGATGGAAAAACAATCTTCTTCCATTAATGTATAAAGCTTGGTTTGTGGATCATGACACAATATTAAATAGGACATAGTAATTTATTTAGTGAACTGCATGAAAATCCATGATGGTATCAATACCTTATATAAATGAGAATGGTCATAGTGGATACTTTAGATCTCACATTGAAATCGACCTCTACATAGTCTTCCACTATGAATATTCAACCTAATCACAGATCACCTCCTTTATAATAGAATCATCAAAATAAATACCCCTATTAGGATGAGTGGACGAAGTATAAATGACCCCATTTATAAACTAAAAGTAAATTTTTATTCCATCCAAGATTAGAATGTTCCTTTTGCATTATAACTTCCTGGGAAGAACATTTATTGAGTTATCTGGATCATAATATTCAAGCTCAATATTTTCTTGATAATCACTGAAATTACATCCTTTTTCAGAATTTTTTTTCACACCATCCAAGAGAGTTTTTAAAATTCACATTCATTAAAATATTTGAGATTATAGGGAAGTGAGGCCAGGAAAACAACCAGTAAAAGTGACCTAAATTTATGCTGACACTCTAGAATCATAAGAATATTGGAAATACATTATGAGTATGGGTGAAAAAAATTAAATGATTTTAGGACAATGAATAAAATCAATAGAACACATGTTATCCTCAAAACATAGTTAATCTAAAAATCTAGGTCCTTGATTTCTTCTTCAGTAGTGATTCCAACATTTTTTTAAGTACAATATTCAAGGATATTATCTTTTATGAAATAGAAAACCCAAAGGGATAAAAATAATGTATATAAAGATGAATACGTAATGACTCAAATGATGAACATGAGACATTTAATTTTTATAACACTAATCACTAGGGTATGGGAACCAACCATGAAAATAATATCCCAAGAACTTACCATTCAAGGAAAATCCTCATAAAATGATTAATTAAATATATCCCTTATTTGATTAAGATAATTTTATAAACAAGAGTCTCGTATTCGAAACTGTATAACAACAAATTGGAGAACCACAAGTTGAAGCCATATATGTTATGGACGCAGTGGAGGAAACAATCAGAGTAAAACTAAATTTATTATCCACATCCCCACTAGTGCCATTTATACTACCGGGAATCATTGAAGATCCCTTATATGAGAACATTATTAATTGGAAATAATACAAACATTCAAAATGTGTGTCATATAATTGATTATTTTAGACATTCGACTAGAAGTGGTGAAACATGATCATTAACATGGGGAATGTAGACAGGCCAAGCTAGCCTAATGTATTAGTGGAGAAAGTTCACTCAATATCTACTCAACCCTATGATTCACCCAACACATACACTAAATCAATAAAATTTTATTATAGGGGATTTATTTTCAAATTAATATATATAACATTGACTAAAAAATATGAAATCCTAAAGTAGCTGGCCACATTGCCAGGGAGGATTTGAATTCTATAGGCTATTGACATAACAAAGGATCTCCAAAAATACCTTTTAGAGGTCCATATATTCCCAAATTACTGAAAAAAATAGTTCACAACTTTTAAAATATACCAAGGTGATACAGACATTGTAAAATTTTATTTGGTTATCTCTTTTATTGAATAAAAATGATGTTATGGTGCAATTTCACATCATGCCATTGTATATGTCATGCAGGATGGATGACATAAACATCCAAATATTATTTGTTGATAACAGATAAATATTAAATCTCATTAAAACCCAAAAACATTATTGGTTTTTCTATGGTGAAGCTGACATGTCCACTTCTCCTTATATTCTTCAGTTGTATGATAAAAGTGAACAAATCCAATTGGATGGATGAAGCGTAGAAATTAATTTACGGGCATGATATTTGAATATGAATTCATAGACTTCTAGTAGGATACATCAATCAATTTCTAACTATTAAAGCATTGTTTTCACTCACCTACCTCAATACCATAATCATATTACATGTTCTTAATGTATTATCTAAATGGGAAATGTGGGGCATTAAATAGTTATAAATATATATTTTAAATTTATGAATCTTAATACAATAAGGAATTTTTTTAATAGATAAGGGAAGAATCCATTTACTGATGAAGTTTTTTAGGGATACATACCAAATGATCTAAAATTTTTCGGACCAACACATTCAAGTATCTCATGGTTGATTATGTGATTCCCATCAACCAAAATGAAAATATGAGATTTGAATTTGGAATTTACTCATAATGAATAATGATAGCAGTAATGTAATATGGGCCTGAGAGTACTAATGATGTCATTGATCCTCTAGTTAGTGGTAACTATTATATGGAAAATACCCTTTATTAATTCAAAGACACATAGAAGACCCCAATATCATCTTCCGAAGCTAATGGAATTATGATATCACCACCGGATAACTTTGATATCTATGTCAGTGAATCTGATAATATATATATATTTTATGAATCTAGAAATACTTCTTTATTAGCCCCAAATACCATCATGGATATGAAGAAAGAAGAACAAGATGAGTATTAATAACAGGATGATGACTTCAGAGTGGATCTTCTGCCATTTGAGGAGAGTTTTTCTACCACTATCGATGAACACCAATAGTCAAATATATGAATAAAATAAGATATGTGACCAAGTCAAAAAATTGAATTTATGAAAATAGAAAAATAAGTGGTATATTCGTACATATTTAAACAAAATAGATATATGTTCACCTGTAATTATTAAAAAAATTATAGGACTTGATCCCAATGTGACTACCCTCCCACTGGGCCTGAAAGAAGATCGTCATGGTGGTAAGAAGGCATCCTAAAGAATGAATCAAATCATTCTTCTACAATTATGTCGAATACGATAATCTCATTGAAACAAAAAAATCAGGAAATAAAATACCCAAAATATCTCTCGAATATATTACGAGTCAATAAGAAAATGTTCATATTTTATTCTTCATCAATTTTATATATCCCAATAGTCACTTTCCAAATGATAAATTCTCAGTACCATTTATAGATCATCTGATTAACTCAACGGTTGGTTACTAATCCCTCACCTTAATTTATGGATAATTAGGATATGACCAAATCTGAATGGCTCGTAATTAAAAATAATACAATTTCTTTTGTGAAAACAAAAGACTATATTTAAACTTGGTGATGCCAATTTTCCTTATGAATATCAACAAAACATACCAGTGTGTAGTGTACTGCATCATCAAATCATTTCAAGGAATGCTTTTCAAGTTATATATCAATAATATAGTGGTGAAAAAGAATAATCATTTTAATCATATTTCAGTCCATGATGTTTTTTTAACGATCTATGACTACATATCATTTAAATTAACCCCCCCACCTTGAAATGAACTTTAAATGTAACCTTAGGAAAATTTCTCGGCTACATAATATATAATTTTAGGGTCTATTTCAATCTTAAAAAAATTCTATATTTGAATTTATACCCTCTCAAAACATAAAATAATTGAAAAACAATAAGGATTCATTACATATATTTTATAATTTTTATAAAATATAACAATATGGTTATTTAGATGCACTTTTTTGATGATAAATGGGGTCATGTTGTCGGGATATCACATCATTCAAGAATCATTTTAATGTCTCAAGTAGTATTTGATGAGTCAACAATTTTTGATTCGACCTATCAGCAAAAAACCTTGATCTAAAATGTGGAATATTTAGATAAACAAATAGTTTAATTACATACACTAAATAATGATATAATAAATGAAAAAAGTGTCTATTTTTTTAGTATAACCATTCTATAAAATGTGAAAAAATATTCAGATATCTATATGAACTGTATGGAATTTATATTCGAGGTTTAGAAGATGAGTAACTACCTATATCACCATTACATCGATTTTTTCTCTTGAAAAATCCCACAAATATATATCTACAAATGTCTCATGTTGAACAAGATTTTTTAATGATGATAATTCATTATACATTTTCTAACATTCAGTTTAGATCTAAAAAGATAATAAATGTATTTTCTTTAGAAAATTTCCTCAAATAGAATCCCACATTTGATGAAGTTAGAAAGAATTTTTAACACTAAAATTAATGTATATTCTTTATACATGTCTACACCAAAACATGAGAGATATATTTTCATAGAACATAGAGATGACAATTAGGAAAAACAATGGAATACCTAATGCAGTATAATGACAGATTGGGGGCATTCTTATATCTCTAAAAATGATGTTCTACCCTATTTATTATAGTTTTCATAAGGTTATTAAAATGTTTATATCGAATAAAAATCCATTATTAAAATATTAATATTCATGTAATAAATAATAGGGACCCATTTTAATGTCAATGGTGATTTAGAGTTTGTAATCAATAATATTAACTATGATGAATCCAAAAAATAAGTATAATTTCTCACCCTACATGGATATGTCTGGGGAGTGATTTCCAAATTCTATTTAGATCCAACATTTAATAATATAATACTATAACATAATTCTTTGGTAAATGCACTGGAAAATGTAGCAAAATCAATGGATGATCTTGATAGAGTCAAGAGTCATCATCATTGTAGATCAAAGAATGGTATCACTATTTATTTAGAATAACATGGAAAAGATCTATGAGGTAAATTTTATCCATTAACTAATTAAACCAATGAATGGTTGGATGAATCCCATTTTGGACTACCAAAAAAAGTAATCTTCTATCAATGATAGATATTAAGGATAAAATAATATGGTATGTAATAAAATTCAATTTATTTGAAAACCTGGATCATTATACGGTTATATATATACATGTATTTAAAATAGTTATCCTTAGATTAATTGGTAGATATGTGACTATTATCATTATTTGAGGAGTTAATTTTTGTTTTTAGGTGTCTTTAAATCATGAAACAAGTTTTCTCACCAACTTAGAAGGCTCAGATATTTATAGACTTTGGTGATTCAAAGTTGTATAAAATTCACCAAAAGGAGAAACCAATATCATATACATGCCAATATCATCCATTAACTATTTGAGTTTATTCGCACCTCCAAATACTCTTGTAAATGTGTCATATGGGGAATGGATATTATGGGTATATACCTTGTTGTTATACATATGTTGTTTAAATATATACCAATTTCGTCGTAATTATTCTCAAATAGGCTACAAAAATAACCCTAAAAACTGAAATATAAACATAAAAAAATACAAAATCATCACAATGTTTTGTGTCCCACATATGATATTGTCAAAAAATGACACCAAATTAACTTATTTAGTAATTAATAGGTTGTACCATGAGTATATCATTGAGTCCAACTATTTAACCTTTAGTCATGTAGTGGAAAATGGATAGATAGATTCTTAAACAAATCTAATGAACATTCTCCAAAATATGGTGGGAAAGGATATGAAATCCTAGCCAAACAAGATTTTATATTCCTTGTGGCCTTAAAATTCTTTGCACCATACTACTATGTAGGAGACTTCAATTCTAAATGTTCTTGAACAAATATAAGAGGATTAGTAAGAGGAGATTATCTACCATTCTCAAATTATTGTTTCATCAAAATCAGATAGAATGAGAATTCCAAAAAAAGTTCTTCCACTATTCATTCCATTAAGGGGAAATGGATTTGTAACTCAAGACTCCCAATGATACCAATGATTAATCCCATAAAAAATCATGAAATTCGTTAATGTCCCTTTTTCATGCATAAGTATTATCCCAATTTTTATAATCATTGATCGCCTTGGATGGTGAATGCACTTGACACCTACTAATGTAATATTTATAAATAACTATTTGTTATGAAAATTGACTTATGGTTCTATTAAAATAACCAAAAACCATTGGACATTTTTCATCCATGTTGTATGATGTTACACTACACAGTGCATTCATTGTGAAACAAATCTAAATGGAAATTCCCATATATTCATATTCACAAGATATTAAATTTTACGATAACATCAAGAAAACATGATGTTAAATTGTAGTCTTACCCCATGAACCATTCACATGATTCCATTGGTGGAATGACTATGAAGCCACATGTTATAATAATGGGTTGCCTCTCATGAGATTATTTAAAATAATTGTAGAAGTATTTTTCTCATGATATTATTTCATGAAATTTGAGGATTTTTTTTATCATGGTATGATTTCTTAAATGCATTGAATGATTTCATTTATAATCACAACAAAAATTAATTTTCTCTTTCTATAGTATAGCTGTTCTTTCTGCATGATTCTAAATTGCATGATATGGTAATGAGTAAATAACTATAAAATGATCATGTAATTTCATGACCATCCAATAATGAAATTCTAAGAAAATTATTTTTAAGACTGGATAAATCTGTGAACTATTTTCGTAATGATTCTTATGTGATGACATACATAGTGACAGATTGAGCCCTCATCTAGGTCATATATATTATAATTAATGTCTCCCTAATCCATATATATGTATTAGATCAGTATAGAGAATATATATACAGAAATAATTATGGTGTGATTCTTATTCCAATAGGATACAAGGAAATTCAAAGATACTCTATCTTATGCCTAGGTGAAGATTCAAAAATTTTTTAGTTTTCAACATGTTTATTTTACCCCATGTCTATCACCCCAAATAGATTCATCCTTACCTGCAAAAGAGGCCACTTAATTCCAACTAGTGTATTTTTCTTCGTACATAATCTTTCATTGAATTTCCACATGAGATAAAGGAATCCCTAAAAATTCCTTGTTTCTCAAACCAATAACTACATATGTTGTCTTATGAATCTTATTAAGGGCCTCCACATAAGATTATGTTACATTACTATGCATTAAAGACTGCCTTCTAATATTTGTATGTTATTTAGAATGTAATTGAATTTTTTGAGATCACATACCTTCTCTACAGGTATGATAAGAAACATCTGAGTCTCATGATGTAATGTTGAACATCTCATTTTTTTACATCATGAAGATAAGATACATTGTTAATATCCCTATCATGGAAAAATAAAATCCATATTTATCTAAACCTTTCTGAAATATGCAACCATTTTAGGTGTTAATACACTTTCACACATACAATTTTGAATTATTCATCGCATGATTTACATTTCAATGAGGAATGTAGTGATTTCTAGGTTCCTCAATGTTGGACTAGAAACAGTAAAATAAAATTCCCTTATTCACATGTGTGTGTCATAGATTCCCATGGGAGAGTGCTACATCAGTATCTCTGTCACTCATAAACCCATGTCAAAAAATATATTCCATTTTTTTATATAAGTATTCAAATATATGATAGTAACTTCCATTACATGAGAATAATGTGTGGATTTATTATCATCCCAATGATATATGTAGTAATTGCATGGTCTAAAATCATCTGTACACCCCCAAGATTATTAGGATAATTTCCCTACCAAGAATACGAGTCCAACCTATAAATGGGAATCTTCTATATGAGAACAAGGGGTGACTCGATTCCTATTCTCATAGGGTACGTAGTGTTGTCAGGATCTAAAACTATATCATTTCCATGAAATGATAAAATTAATTCAGTCTCTATAAAAATAACATTATCAATGAAATGATTCACTTTACTAAAGAATTATGTGAATCTTGATTCATGTTCAAATAGGATACAAAGTGACACTATGGTCCTGAATTTTTATCCATCCATTATTTAAAAGGGCATTTCCCTGGATAACTAAGATACATTAATTCATGTTAGGGTTAATGTGGTTTTACATGAATGACCATAAATGGAATACCATACATCATTTTAATATGACTTTAAATTACATTGAAACATCCCTTCCAAATAACATAAGACACATTGGGTTTTTTCCCCCTGGCATATGATATTGAAAAAAACATTGTTCTGCTCCTGCCATGAAAGGACCTTAACTCTTAGTGATGATATCATATCACTCGTTTTGTTCAGTACTACCTATGGATTAATTCTTATTCTAATATGATATATAGTGACGTTTAAATTTGTCATTATAGGAATGACTGCAGACAAAACCCCAATACTCTTATACAACATATGATCTATATATATGTATAAAATTCTCTAATTAGTTTCAACTCCAATCTGTCTAAATATCCTCATCATAATCTTGACATCATTCTTTTCACAAATCACACATCAGGTTTAGTGAAAATATGTTCCCCATAAACACCCATTATATTTATTTTAAAAACTATTAAACAGTGAAGAAAAAATAAGTATTTACTATTCAAAATATGTCCAGATATAGATTTTTATAACACAACACTTAAGGTAGCTCGTCAAATAGTAGAAACATCATCCCAATGAGAAACCCCATTCATTTATATATAACATCACACAATCATGGTGAAATGAATTTTCGAATAAGTTCTACGTACATCCCCTGTGTGTGTTTTCCATACCAACCCTTTGTATCCCAGAACTCCCACTTTTATGAATTACAAAATCCCCCACTTACTTACACTCATGTCTAGTCCATGCTGAATTATTATTTCCAATTACTCCATAAAAACATGGTATGTGGGATGGTGTCTTCATCACAATATGAAAATTCATGAAACAACAATTAGAACCATCCTCTAAAAGATCACTTTTTGACAACATGATAAATCCTCTAAAATCCTTTATTTTCTCACATTATAGAATTCATTATTAATGTAAAATGTCCCCTTATATACATAAAAATATTTGTTGTGGACTTTCCCATCAACGACCAATTCCTATAAAAAAAATTCCATCATATTCAAAAACTTCAATTCACAGACCCCCTCCCCCCCTTTATGGTCTTGATAGATTAATATCATCACAAGTCTCCCTCATATATGAGGTATGGAATGATATAATACTAAAAGACATCATTCATTGAACAATCAGAATATTCCCAAATGTAAATGAATAAAATACACTACTATATAGCCAATCATAAAATTTCACCTTCATCCATAGGATAAAATCTATTTTCATCTATATTCTCTAAATACATCACAGCTTAATCCTCTTTTCAATCATTTTAAATGGACAATCAATGATTATTTATACCAGACAATTTCTTCATATCTAAATATATAGAAATCAAGACTATGAAAAATCCCTCTTCATAACTAAAATATGGCAAATAATTGTTGTATTGAAATAAATTTTATTTTAACTCATTGTTATAATTTTCTCAACCTAAAACTTCAACTCCATTGTTTCATCACACAAATACCTTAATCATACAATGAAATGAGAAAAATATCACGTCATGTTGAAAACTGAAATGGGTAACCTAAGAAAAAGTTTTTCATTGCCTCTATGTCTGCTTCGCATCATATTTATTAAAAAAACTGGGACAGTTTAAAAAAACATAGAATATTTTTAGGGTCCATCGTGTGTCCCAAAAAATATTCATGCAACACTCATGAGGTACGTCAACCTAATAAACCATTATAGAACATTATATATTCATTCAAATCATTATAGGTCAGATATAGAAAATGTGATATAAGATTATTCACGCTTTCAGAGATCTCAACTTTATTGTTACAATGCTTTTAATTATATCAATAAAAAACCATTGAACCCAAAAAAAATTAGTGCAATACCAAGGCATAAATTAACTTATTTTTGATAGATATTGTTACTCAATAATCCAATTTTTCTCGATATATTTTCATTATCATTTGAATAGTTGAATTATAATATCATTTGTATGTATGAAAAAAACAATTAAGAATAATAAATATTTCATTTATTCATAAAATTTATCATTGATAAAGTAGAAACATCCACAATATGAGTCACTCCATTATAATAATGATTAATATGTTTTAAAAAGTCACTAAAATAAGAATTTACTAGATTGTTTCAAAAAATCATCAAGATCATGATGATTCAAATTGATGGAATGTCTATGATTTCCTCTCAAATTATATTTTTCTTGATACAATTGGTAGGTTTTATCAAAATGGGTATCAAGATCTTTGCCTCCTCTTCTAACAGCTTCTAGCACAATTTTATTCAATGAAAACATTCACATCACCTTTTCTATACAATCATCATATTATCATAGCTATATACTATATTCCAAAATCCCATCATGGAGTTGAACATCATCAGTAGACAAATGATTCATCTCAATAGTCACACCTATCAAAAAAAATCAATGTGTGTATTTTTAATTTGGAGGAGATTTAATTTTCATGTGACTAACTCCTCTAGACAAATGGGAATCAGATGTATAAGGATATGAAGATACATGTAGTCAAACCCCCCAATATCCAAACCATAGAAGATTTTTAGAGGACTGTTATCCAAATCCTCAATCTTATATAAATGAATCTTTGTTATAGTACTGAAATTTTGGTACCAAGCCCATTTTGCATAGCATGATTCCTCAGAGATGCATTGTGATCCATACTCTAGTCACCTGTTCTATATGTATATTATCTAGAACCCTGTTCACTAAAGGAGGTCAATATGAATTTCTACATAGTTGCAAGAATTTTTTCAATTACCACTTTACATTTAATTTTAGGTTTTGATTAGATTAGAATAATATTTGATTCTATATATCATGATGATATTTTGTTAGGACCAAATCATGATAGATAAAAAGAAATATGGATTAAATATTTTTGGTATTTTCTACTTTGGATATGATTGGAAATTGAAGGTGATTCTCCCACGGAATGACAAAATAGTGGGGCATATGATTTTCTTCTTTAGATACTGGTGATTTAAGATTTTCTGGAATGTGACATGGAGAATCCAATAGCTTATTTAACAATCAGACTAGTTTTCCCATTACACCATCCCTATCATATTCTACAAAATTTTTTCGATAAACCCAAAAAAAGAAATAAGGAACATTAATGAAAGAAAAAATATTTTACATTCTAGAGTCCCACACCATGTCAACATCAACCAAAGACGTCAAATAATGATGAGATGTGATTCCCTATAAATTGATATAATTAGTATATAAGAAACCACATGCAAACTCATTATATTCTATTTAAACTAAAAAGGAGTATTAGTTTTAGATATGGTTACTCCATCTATCAATGTTTCCAAAATCTTTTCTTGTAATGATGAAATGCAGGGGAATTCAATGAAATTCCACCCACCATATTATATCACCACCCTATAAGGTTCCATATAACTTGTAAACGTTAAGAGAAAAAATACCTTGAAATATCTATTACACTATTATTTTCTTGGGATATCGGATACTGGGAAAAAATATGAAGATGTTTGTTGAAAAAATATGGATTGAGGGATCATCGTGGTATACTAAGATTTTTAACATTGTATATTTTCAACTACACTAGAATACAAGAATTAAAATAGACCACTACGAAAATGAAGAGACCTTCCCTCCTTTATTTGACCAATTAATTTGAAAATATGAGCATGGGTGGGTATATATAGGCTTATAGGCTATCCCACTACCAACATGTATGCTGTCATTTTAATGAACAATGTTGGGTGTATGTGGATATTACATCACTTTTATATAATACATAATATATTAAACAAATGAACACCTAAAGACCATATAGTCTAGTTTCTATGGAATCATGTAAACATAAGCGCTGGTAAAAAAGTGATATACAATATCTCCCACTACATTCTTATCAATTAGAATGCTTTTTAGAAACATCAAAGATATTGCATATAATTATAGGTTGTTTCTATGTAATCCTAAAAATTGGTCACCAAAGATGATCATTAAGGGTAAAAATGAAGCAATGTAAACATAATCATGCGAGTAAGTATATTATTACAAAAGGACGAAAATAAAATATCATACCCTTTGTATCTATGATAATAAACAGAAATTAGGGTATAAATATTGTTATTTCATAGAACATGAGTCATAATAAAATAATTAAAATAATACATTAAATAATAACACATGAATATGACATGGAATTTGTGGCGGACACATGAATATATAACATGATTTCTATATTTGTCAATGCATTGCTACTCAGCCAATACGGAACCAACTTCCCTCCACATTCCATCCATGTTTATCTTATGATATATAAATCATTAAAAAATGAATTAGAGGGAGGTATAGGTCCTCAACATCACATATTTACATCCATACATGGCTATTCCACAAGAAAATAAATCAATTATCATATTATATACCATGGAATGAAAATGGGTTTCAAAAACATCATAACATAACACATAAAAATGAAATTGGTTTCATAAATAATAATCCATCACAATCATAAACAACATATAGAAAATATAATAACATTTACATTGAATTATATCCCCTGTAAAAAATTATTAAATAATGTCATCATATATTGAATATAATTTTGATAGATCACGTGAAAACAATTCTTTAGGAAAATATCTTTTTTTTATTGGAAAATGTTTTCATTTCTTAAAATGGTATGATATTTTAAAAGAAAAAAATTTCTTTAAAAATAAACATGTATGATAGTATGAGAATCACCAATGAATTATGGAATAATGTAATTGAAAAAATACATTCATTTTTTATGAGTTAAATTACATGTATTAGTTACTTTTATTGAAAATTTCACAACGTACCTCATTTGGGAAATAAAAAGAATTATTCTTTTATTCATTGTATTAAATATTAAAAAATGTCATATAATGAATTTAAACATCAATAGAATACCATTAAAAAATTTGAAATCCTTTTTTGAAAAAATGTACATAGAAGATATATATCTTTCAATGGAAACTTAAAATGAAACAATTCTAAATATTGATGATATTGTGAAAAAAATACTAAATTTCATTATAATTAGAATAATTTCACCATGAAATATATAAAATTAAATGGATACTAAAATACCAAAATCCTATTAATAATAATAAAAAATTAATTTATTGGAAATATATACACCATTTAGTAGAAGCATGTTGTGTATAATTCATGTGTCCCACAGAAATAAAAGTGGTACATAAATCCCTTATCTTATGTCTTGACTTCCTTCACACACGTTAAGACATTTTGTATAAAAAATAAAACTTTATTATAAATCTATAATATGATTTTAGTCATATATATATATATATGTATATATGTATATATGTCATATATAATTTACCTATTACTTAATATTTCCTATTTATTAGTAGTTCACTGTTAATGTTACTCTTTATATAGTAACTGCCTTGTTTATCATTAATGTGTTGACTTGTTATCATTGGTCCTCTTACAAAGATCATGAATAAATCAGATCTAGAATGATAATAATGATATAAATAATATATATATATATATATTTACTATATATGTATTAATAGTGATTCATAAATGATAGATATATAAAAGAAAATATTCACTTCATGGAGACAGTAGGTCATACTTTTGCATTAATTTTATTTACATTTTAATGTTAGGTTAAAATCAAGTAAATTATATAATATATTATTATTCTAGAATCATATTAATGAAATATATAACATATATATATTCATAAAATTAATCCTTATTACCGTCCAAGTAATATATAGGAGAATAATGAATCTCATCTCATCGTTTAAATAGTACTCCATTGTCATGACTCGTCCCCCGGGGCCCAGATAGTGACTACCCCATGCCCACCATCCATAGGCCAGGGGCTAGAGAATAGCACCAAAAGGCATATTCCCTAAAACTGGGAAGGTATTTCCTTTATAACCTATAAAAATAGGAAACCAAGCCCACATCAAGATATGAACACAAGTCAACTCTATAGCAAAAAGAGTGCTGAAAATAAAAAAAGGGTTTGGAATACAAGCCCAACAGTAATGGTACAAGTAAAACTGAAATATAACACAACTGAAGAAAAAAAAGGCAACTACTAGGTTGTCCTCCGAGGTTCCTACCTGAAGGGTAGGTACATATCACCTCCTCAGCACTCCACATCTGCCCGTATCCTCTGCGCAAAGTCACGCAGTATGGTCCACCTCCGGGCCCCGTCAAGCCCTCGTACCCTCATCCACGATCAACATTGTCTGTCATATGCACCAATCACAACAAGGTGAATCCCTAGACCGCATAGGGGTGAGTATAAATATACTCATTATGGACCTTGAGACCCTCATGGTCTCACAAAATCCCCAAAGGATAAACCACAATGTTTGAATTCAATTGACAACCCTATATAGGTATATGCCCATACATATACCTATGTTACCATGTATACCTGTCAAAATCCTGAAGAATCATAGGGTCCAACCCAAAAGTCCAAAGCACAGCTATATCACAATGTATGGAATAAAACGAAGGTATGTACTGCACAAGTATGTCACACAGAAGAATACCACCAAGGTATTTTGATGAAGGGAATTACCACACAAGTATGAACATAGCTCACACCAGGTATTTCTTAGGTACAATAGTAGAGATGATTAGATGTAACTACTTATTCATATTACTCTGATAAGAGTAATACCCATGAAGGATCATATTACATCGTCAGACTTACATGGGATCCTAGTACATTGTCAGTACGTCGTCACACCCACACAGGATCCTAGTACATCGCCAGTACGTCGTTAGCCCCACATAGGATCTCTACGAGTGGACCCACACAAGATCGCTCGGTGCTGACCCACATAATATTTCACTATGCTAACCCACATAGGATCATGCAGTGCTGAACCAAAAAGGATCTTTACGTGCTTCCTAACACAGGATCGCTCGGTGGTGACCCACACAAGGTTGCTATTCATTTTTCATGTCCCAACCAGCTACTGGGTTCCCACACTAAGCATACTCATCTCTGAGAGGGTCCACTATTCAAGCCACTGGACAATACTCTAAGATCCACTAAGTCTCATGAAGAAGTAACCCAAATGACTACCACATCTTTGGTGTCTCAATGCAACAGATAGTGCGTCAATCAGACATCCATCCTTTAAGTTATTTGACTTTTTGTCTCGAGGGCCTGATTGTATTCGTGCTCGATCCAACCTGACTATATCCCAACATTATCCAAATCTTGTGTGGGGTATAAAAAAGGGACCACCTTTCTCCATGCTTTCTAGTGTTGTGGACGGTTCGTCAAACGGACGTTCCATGCCAATGTTATGTCTAAAAGAGATAAAATGGGTCAAAGTGGGTCTTGGTCTTGTCCAATCTGGTCAGACCAACCTGGCCCAACCTGGACTGGGCCGACTAGGGTTGAGTCGACCTGCCTCGACCCTTTAGGTCCAGCCCCGGCCCGCACTGGGTGGACCAGCTCGTGCTAGGTAGTCCGACCCGCGCTGGGTGGTCAGGCCTTGCGGCCCGGCATGGGTGAATCGGAGGCCGTAGGGGCTGCGAAGGCCACAAGATTCACGTGGGATGTGGTGGCCACATGGTGGCAGAGTCCATGGGGTGTAAGAGGTCATGGGGTAGACGAGGCCATGGGGAAGTGGTGGCCTCAGCGGCCGTGGGCCAGCGGAGGCTGTGGAGCGGCGGAGGCCACAGAGCATTAGAGGCAGTAGAGGTCGTGATGGCCGCAGAGGGGTTGTGGTGCGGCGGGGAGACCATAGTGTGGTGGGGTGCCGCAGCTGGCCGGATGGCTAGCTGTCCTCTCAGTGCAGTGTGGTCATTCATCGTGCCTTCCCCGATGGTCTGTTCATCTAACCGTTCTTCATTCGTCACCGTGGGATAATGTCGTCTTCTTACAAAGTGAAGAACACACTAAAAATGATGATTAGTAGAGGGGTTGGGCCATGTTTGATTGGCCCACACCCTTCGCTTTAGAGCGGTAGAAATCAGATCATCGTAAACTTTGAATGAATAACATTAAAATCTATATCCCCCAACAATGATTATTCCCAAACCCACAGAACAAGAATAATCATCCACATATCTACTAGTTAGAGAGTTGATCAGCATTATTTGTTTAGAAGGGAAGAACATGGGAATCCAAAATCACACATAATAAAAAACTCACTTCGGAGATTTGTTGATGGAGGCCATGAGGAAGGAGACAATGATGTTTTGGATAGAGAGACGTCAGTGACGTCGGCATTTCCTCGATCATCGGTTTATTATCATTGATGATGTTCCTCGTTTGCGAGAGCATTCTTCGACGGGGAGTGCGTTCTTCATTGAATAATGTCTTCTTCATTGGAGAGAATAACCCTCCAATAGTTATCATGTACCAATTCAACCTAAATGTGAAATAGACAACTTATTAATTTAAGTATATCAAAATAAAATATGATGGAAAAACAATTTTTTCATACATAATGTACTTTGTTGGAAACATTAATTAGATCATTTAATCGGCCAAATTAAATATATTTGTGTTGGCATAATTAATGTTGGAGGAGTTTAGATGTTATCTCTCATTAAAGGGGTTCGGCAGGGCCCAACCTCTCAATTCAAAATGGGGCTATGTTTTGGTGGACCCCACCACTTAACATCCATGAGGGATGTTTAGCCTTGGGTGTTCCCCACAACCATAACCCATGTTGAGGGGGTTCAGAAAGAAAAATGTTAAAGAAAATTATTTTATTTTATTCATTCACTAAAAGAAAAAAATTTATCTTTCACTCTCGAACCACTGCGATCGAGGTGATGGTCTCCTTAAGTGAATACCTCTGATGAGAGTTTAACTATTCCCTCATATTTCAATTCCATGCACCGGTTGAAAACTGCAAAAACACACTCGCACATTTACTGTATGTACCCAAAAAAGGTTTAGAAATTCATTTCGAGCACACCAGGCCTCAGAATCATGGGCCGTCAATTCTCATGGTCTCGTAAAATTCTCATATATTTAAAAAAATACATTTAAATTCTGGGTCTTTACAGCCATATGTACGAATGAGGCATATTATAATTTTATGAAAATATTATATGAATGGAAAAACATTGGAATGATATAATGAGCTCAGAAGTAAAATTATATAATAAATATAGAATATCAATATTTAACCTGTTATGATTATCATTCATGAAATAAGGTTACGTTAAACGAGTTGTATCGCGATGTGGATATTGTAAGATGCACCTCTGCACAGGAAATACCTTCATTTATTTTTTATGTTGGGAAAGGGGATTTATAATGGTTTTTTCATTATCACAATAAAATTTACTCATATTTAGTATGATTAATTTATTATTTTACAATATATATCATAGATTCATTAGAGGTACATAATACTATAAAAATATAATGAATGATTAGAGAAATTACCACTTCTTGGGAATGACCCCATTAGATTTCCTCTAAAAGAATTCAGATTTGGTTCATTAGAAATACCATCACTTATAGAATGTTTTTAGAGAAGTTTATAATTTATATAGGGATGTTTATGTCAATCTATAAGGCTCAATGTAGGGTGATGAGGTGAGTGAGGATATTCCATTTTATAATTGAGGTGAGGGACACTTTTGGAATTTCCAAAAATATTAACATATAATAAATTAAATATTTATCCAAATACATAGAAAATACATTGGATTAGTGTATATTATAAAATAATTTTTTAATATTATCAATAAAAAATTTTAAACAGGGTTTTATGTTTTTATAAGCTTTATGATTTGGAATAACACTAAGTAACCCTATTTTAATTTTACCTCTACTATCAATGTTTTCAATGTTATGTGAATGTAATTTTTACATATACAGATTCAATTAGACCCTAAAAGTTCCTTTTATTATATTTTAGACCATATTTACTCCCCTTGAACTAATTTAATTTATTTATGTTTTATAAGATATTTAATAAAATATCGCATTATGAAAAATCATTAGTGTCAATTTTGACACCATTAAATATTTTGGTTTCTTAAACATATCATAACAACATAATATCTTAGAAAAAACTATATTAACTTATACCTAACATTTAAAAGGAATAAAAAAGTTATAGGATGACATTAATTATATCAAATTATATTTATTTTAATATTTCTAAATATCATTTATTTGGTAAATCAATTAATGAAATTGTAAATGCATCATCATTGTTGCATAATTTACAGTGTTTTTTTTATATTTTTAAAACTAAAAATAAATAACCATGATAAAAAAATAAAATTTCAAATTAATATTTATATTATAATTCATCTTGTGAATAAACATATATTAAAAATGATATATTCATTAAAAATATGAGAATGACATCATTAACTTTTATTTCAATAAATTTATATTAACTATATTAAACTAATACAAGTGGCATAAAAATGTTATAATTTCATCGAAAGGATTATTTTTCATTATAAATCCTCATAATATTAAATTATGACAAGTTTTAATGTAATTTTCTCTTATTTATATTATTATTTTTTACCCTTGTTTATGTGATTTATAATTTTATGTGTTTAAAAAAATGATAATATTACTATTCGTACTGGCAAAAAATGAAGAATAATTATAAAATTTGGACCCTCTAATTCCAAACATTAAATCCATTTTTCAATTTTAAAAATAAATATGTTTGACTAATTAATAATAAATTAATCTTGTTGATGGGGAGAAAATATAGTTGATCAAATTGAAAACATGCAATAGATTAAAATGTTTGTATTTCTAAATTCTATGTAAAATTGATGCCAATGACATAAATTATATTAAATGATAAAATTTTCATATAATTATTATTTAAAAGAAACCAAAAATATAATTTCACAATATATATTACTTATATGAAAATTAGTTGTTTTCGATTATAATTTTTTAATTATTTACTACTCCACAAAACATGAATCTTGTCATAAATATAACAAAAAATAAACCATTGTATTATTTTATATTCATATTTGTAATAATATTATATTTTAAAAAATATAATATATAAATTTGTTAAAAAATGGATTTAAAATGGATTTTCTATTAAAAGGGGATAAAACTATTATTTTAAAAAATTTAGGTTTTTTGTATATGAACATGGGTTGGTTCTTATCAAGTCCCTATAAAATATAATAGAAAAATTTCAAAACTATATTATTGAATATATAAAATATATATTTCTTCAATATCATTCAATAATTTATATTTATTTTATTTATTAATCAATAACGACATTGGGAGCATAAAAATTAAAACTATTTCCTTTATATTCAATTGGTGTATATTTTAATTTATTATTAATTAATAACCAATGAACTATTATTATAAAACATTTATTTTCATAAATTAGATATTAATGGTTAAAAGTTATAATTTAATATGTAGTTAATATATTATTATAATTATTAATAATATTTCAATAATATATAGTTCTTTTGGAAAAATATGGTCTTGGTTGTAACCCCGCATATTGAAAAAACTCATCATTCAATATAACACCAACCATTAATAGTGTTTCATATAACACAATCAAATCTATCTATTTAGTATAGTGCAAAATTTACATGGTGTTGTATATAAAAAAATAATAACTTGGTTATTTCATTTAAATTTTTTTATATTCAGTGTCTTATGAATTGAAACATATCATAATGATTGAATTAATATGAAAAAAAAATATTTCACAAACTTTCAGGATGTTTCATTTTACCCAATTAAAATAAAATTCTACCTTGAAATTAATCTAGGGTTTAAAATTTTCTATATTGAATGTTACTTTCATAGAAACCCACATCATAGAAGTTAATACTAAAACATCCTTTTATAATGTAAAAGTTGAAAACATAAGCGTTCCCCATAGTAACTCATGACTTGGTTTCCACAGAGGAGAACATAGGTGGAAACTGAAAACATTGAAATGTGAGATAAATCATACAATAATTTTTAAAAAAAATGTTATATAGAAAATGGTTATGATAATGTAGAAAATAACAACGCCTTAAATTTGTGATGTTCTAAGAGACTATTTAATTATTCAGAAAATAATGTACTATGATAACATATTTTGATTCATTATTCATTCCCTAGTGTTAAATAATTTTCATAAGAGATATAAATACTTGATTTCAGCCCAATTTCACCATTTGTTGTACCCTAATCAATTTCCACTTCATCTATTTTTCCAATAAATGATTGAGAAATTTTCATTCCTGAAACGTTAGGAGATCATGATATCCATAAATAAATTGATATTCCATTCTATCTATCCTTTTAAAAACGAAAATATTTTAACATGTTATCCTATATTCAAGAATCCTAAAATATATAGATAATAATTTATTATGTAAATCCACATTTTATGTTTAACATATACAATCTCATAAATATATATCACTATAAACATTCCAAAATTTTTATATAAAATACATCCAAAAAAAGGTTACTGAATTTAAAAAATCATCTTATAATTGATCCCTCAAAGAAATTGATGATGCTTTTATGTTTAACATAAAAAATATTTTTATAACATCATCATATACATTCATGAAACATTTAAATATCCTTAATTACCATAAAAACATAGTGAAAACATTCATTGTTTAAAAAATGAACACTTTCAAAAAAACAAAAATCTATAAACTCAATCATCAAACAACCATGTAATTCAATTAATAAATACCTCTAAGGTGATCAATAATATCCCATTTATCTTATCACATATTCAAAAATCTCTTTATCCTATTATTATCCTAATATTTAGGGCTATCCTTCAGTTAATCCATTATTCCCAAAAAAATAACCTTACCGCATTATCTACATTTCATGGTTACTAATACCATACATTATATGCTATCAAATCATTACGGATAAACTAAAGTTGACCAATACATATATATTCCTTTATTATGTAATACAATAATAGTATTTCTACATCATTGTTCTTGAATTCCAAAAATTAAATATTCAATCATTCCACTACATCTTTGTCATACTCAACATTTCTAATATTGAACGTGTGATATTTACTTTTATCATTTGATTTAAGAGGTTTCTAATTTCGATCCTCATCAATGACTGCTATATTTGGGAACATATTAGAATAAATTTAATCATCCTTAGAGTTGAAGAATTACTGTTTGGGTCCGCATTATATATAGCCTTAACTCTATCATTGGATATCATTTTACAATAAATCTGGTATTAAAATTCATGATGAACTTCTCACCCACAAATAAATAATATTCCATTACCATTATGAAAATTACCTCCATGATTATTCCCAAAATTAGTGATTAAAGTAAATTTCTCATGCTTTTATCTATGGTATTTATATTTTCCTTTAAAATCCATATTTCTCTTCATTTCAAAACTACTAGATTCATGCATAAATCCAACCTCCATTTCATCCTCGATTTCACAGCTCAAAATCTTTTCATATCTACTATAGTATCTAATGGATAACTAATATATGAGATTTCAATTTAAGGAACTTATGATCTTATAAAATTTAAGATCAATCTCGATGATATGTTCATAAACATACATAACAGGTCTTGGGAAATTGGATTCATAGGTACCAACATATTAATCATACATTTTCTTTAACATAAGAAACACCATCACTATTTTCATATATATAGAATACAAGAAAGCTACTTATTTATGAATAAGTTCATAAACTCATCCCAATCCATGGATTGAATTTTGTATTTCTACCTTGTAATCATGATTATAGTCCATCCCTAGTCTACTTTCAATTCTAATTAGTAATCATAGAGAATTAAATTCTCATGTTCTAAAGATAGGAGAACATATAATATAATTTTAGGATTAGTGATCCATTGTTTGTATACAAGGGGATAAGAAGACCCGATGAAATGTTGGGGATGTAGGATAATTAAGGACTCAAAAGAATATTGTTCTCTATGTTTCACTATTTGATGTCTATTAGGATTTATATATTTTGAATGTTGGGGGATCATAGCTATAACATGTTCCATTCCTGCTGCTATAGCATTCAATTTCTTGGAATGATGGTCATAGAATTATCTTTCACAATCACTATCAATGTGGTTCCTTCATATTCTAGCAGTATACTAAAACCATAAAAATTGATTAACAAATTGTTATCATAGTGATGAACTACATAACCATGAAAAATATATATATAATCTCTCAATTTTCAAAAAATATTAAATATATTACACCTTGGTATCATTGTATTTTATTCAATGAAAAATTATGTTTAAATCCTTCATTAGGATTTGTTATGAATTTGTGAATTAACAATGCATATCCCCCATTATATTTAAACCATGTCTATGATAAGGCACGTTGTTGTGTACCAGGTTACATTTTTTTAGAGCGGACATGCATTTCTAGAGTTTTTACCCCTAGGTATATTTTTGATAGTTCCATATACACATCTATTATATATACATTGATATATTTTTTGGAAAACACTCACTACATCCTTTAACAAATTTCTTGGACATTTTCATTATCCTTATAATTAAACTTATACATAAAATTATTGTTCTCACTATGAATTTCTCTTCCTAATTTTCATTTATTTTTATCTAATAGAAACTATAACGTCCCAAGATTTATATATATGGATATTACATTACTTTTACTAAATAATTATACATTTTACAAAATAACTCCCAATGATCAAACTAGTCTAGTTCCTTTAGAAACATGAAAATACAAACATTGGTACATAAGTGATCAGAATCATCTCTACCTAGGTTATTCTAGACTATCACCCTTTATAGACACATCACCAAAAATATGTATCTTCCTAACCTAGGAGAAGGGAACATTAAAATTCATTATCTCATATCCTCAATATGTGTAAATAGGGATACATGAAAACTTAATCTTGGGACATAATGGAATGATAATATTCTCATGTTAATATATAATCACGGAATACATATCATTGTTCATGGTTATGAATCATGGAATAAATATTGAATTTTCACAAGACATGAAACATAATAAAATAAAAAACATAATCCATTAAATTAAAGAGTAGGAATAAGACATGCAAGTTATAGAAAACACATAATCATATAAAAATATTTTTGTAGTATGCAAAAAATGATTTCCAATTCTATATTAGTAGAATGTGTTCACTCCCCATATAATCTTGATAGTCATGGTTTACTCCCATTACCATTTTACAGTGTCTTTCACTCCCAAAACCATTTTAGCTGACAATGTCCTTTAATGAACCGTGTTCACTCTCCATAACATCCATGTCTATCTCATATGATATAAATAATTAACTAATGAATTGGAGTGAGATATAGCTACCACATTTCACATAAATAAAACCATAAATATTTTGTCCATATTAATATAAATAATTTATCATATAAAAATTAATGAAATGAAATGGGATTCATAAACATCATAACAAAACCCATGGAAAAGAAATGGGTTCCATAAATATCAATACATAATAATCATAAACAATTAATATAATGAATAATAATAGAAAAATTGAATCATATACTTATTTAAGGATAAGTAAATAATGTTATATTATTTTTAAAATAAATTTGAGGGATCACTTGAAAAAAAGTCATGATAAAAATATTGTTTTGTCTTTGATAACTTCTTCTATCTTACAAATGATATGAAATTTTTAAAGAATTTTTTTTAAATATTCTTTTATGACTGTAAGGGATGATTTAGTGAATTTTTAAGTCGTGAAAATTGTAAAATTCATTCATTCCATATAAGTGAATATAAATCTTTCAATTTTAACTTTTTCGGGAAAATTCACAATCTACCTCGATTGGAAGATGACATAAGTATTTCTTTTAAAGAATGTAGTGAAAAATAAAAAATAGGGAAAATGACTTTTAAAATATATGATAATAGTAAAAAAAATTAAAACATTTTTAGAAATTGTGGACATGGATGATAAATATCCCCCATCAGAGATTTAAAACTGAACAATCCCAAACATCGATGAGATTATGAAATAGATACTCAATTTCTCTATAATATATTGAATAGTATTCCCCATGAAAAAATAACATTTATATGGATATTATAACAACATAATATTATAAATAATACTCCTAAAATAAATTAATGGGTATTATATAAACCTTTAGGAAGAAAAAAGTACTATAAAAATCATGTGTCCCAGAAAAATATATGGGGGACATTAATCCCTTACCTAAAGCCATGACTTATTTACACACACATTATAACCTCCTATATAAAATTATAATCTTAATATACATATACCACATAATACTATTCAAATATATATATATATATTTCATATATGAAATACTTATGATATAATATTACACAATTATTAATAATTATTTATTAATGTGTCACTTCGGGTAATATCAGTTTTACTTTTTGATCATGGTTTGACTTGTTATCCTTGGTAATGTTATATAGATCATGATTTAATCATCTGTATAATGATAATAATGATATAAATATCATATATATATATATATTAATATTTATTCAAAAAATCAGGAGATTGAAAATAAAATACAGGGTTCATATAGACAATTGGACATACATACACACGAACACTATTTCAATTTTAATATTAGGCAAAACGATAAGAATATATAGAATATATTAGCATTTTAGAATAATTATTATGTCGTATATAACATATATTCCTATAAAATTCATATTTATTGCAATTGATGTAATATATAGTTGAATAACGAATCACATCACATCATGGAGATGGTAAGCCATATGTACACACAAACAACATTATCATTTTCAAAAAATATTATATGAATGATAAAAAGGTATAAATTATATTATCATTAAAAAGTATAATTACATCATAACTATTTTATATAAATTTTAAACCCATCATAATTATCAATGACAAAATATGTTTATGGAAGATGAATTCTAACTCTATGTGGAGGTGGTAAGTTGTATGTACACATGAACAATACATTAATTATATTTTTTTAATGAGAAAGGGATTTTATAATGGATTTTTCATAATAAAAAATAATTCATAATATTAAGGTTTGCAATTTTATTATTTTATTATATATTTTTCATATATTTGAAAGTGGTATTGAAGTGTAGAAAAATAGAATTACCAATTAGAGCGAATACCTCTTTTTCAGAACGGATCCTTTAGATTTCCATTAACGGCCTCTATAGGTTGTCCATTAAGAAGACCAGAACCTATAGTTTGTTTATATTGAATTATATAACAGAAATGATGAATTTTTAGTCAATATAGAAGGATCAATGTGGTGTGAAAATGTGACGGAGGTGATGCCCTTTTATAATTGAGGTGATTGGTGCTTTTTGGAATCCCAAAAATATTAATTTATAATAAGTTCAATATGAATTAAAATACCACCAGAAGGAAATTTATTATAATATAAAATGATTAAATTTTGTAACAGAATCAGGAAATAAATTTTAGATAATTTTATTGAAATTATATATTTATATTTTTTATTAATGATAAAACATGCAATAGATTGAATCATTTTTATATATAAATTCCATAAAGAATTGATTAAAATTACCTAAACTATAGTGAATGAAAATAATTTGACGTAATTTTATGTCATAAATAATCAAAAATATAATTTTGACATTATAAATTATTTCATTAAAACAATTTATTTTCAATTAAAATTTTGTATTTGTTATCTATTTATCTGAACATTAATATTATCAGAAAATAGCATAAATTCAAAAAAAAAACTAAATCTTTAGATTATGATTTAAAATATAATTTTTAATGTTTCAAATATAATATATAAAAATAAAAAAAATTATTTTAAATTGCTTATATATTAAAAGGCAATAACAATAACCTATTGAAAAATATTGGTTTTCATGCAATAAATTTTGTTTTTTCTTATCTTGTGCCAAGAAAATCTGTTAGATAAATATAAAAAATATATGATTGATTATATTACATTTATTAAATTAATATAATTAAATAATTATAATTTATTTTATTTATTAATAGAAAATTTCTTTGAGAGAATAAGAATAAAAAAATCCCTTTATATTGAATTGAGGTATATTTTTATTTTTAATTAATTGGAAACCAATGAATTCATCTTCTAAAATATATATTTTAATATGTTAGTTAATACTAGTAATAAAAACTATATTAATGATTTTTTCTATGTTATTATATAAAATAATAACATTTTAATAATATATTGTCGATCAGTAAAACATGGTCTGACATGTAATGTAATCTATCGAAAGAACCCAACAATTTTTCTAAAACTAGATAGCAATATTGTTTCCTATATTGAAAATTAATATATATATTTCATGTTGCACAACCATGAATAGTTTTTTTATAAAGAAAGAATGAAGTGGTAATTTCATATAACAGAAGTTATATTCAATGTTGTGCAAGATGAAAAGTATCAAAATGTTTAACTTAACAAAAAAATATGTAAAAAATATTTAGGTGTTATAGTTATCATGGTATAAGCCCTAACATTATTGTAAATGATGTATTGTCAGAAAATCCATCCACTAAAAAACATGATGAAAAAACTTCCTGTAACATATCAAAATTTTCAATAATATAATTAAATATTATATGAAATTATTACAAGAAAATGAACTAAGAAAGTGAGTTATTCTGAGGCTCGCATTTCCGAGAATAAATACTTCAAAAATATTAAAATATAAATATCACACATGCAGAATTTTCCTAAATATGTTTAAATACTTCTATATTGTCTCCTGTATCATAAATCTATGTACACTATTTCGTTCAATGTATTTACCTTACCTTTGGTGGGGCCTATTATCTTTTGGTGCAAGTCGATGGTAAAAAGTAATTTCTGTATATTTAATGAAATAAAATAAATGAGGTTTTATTTTATTTAACGTTATACAATGACACAATAATGGTTATTATTTTTAATAATCATTTCAAAGAATTAAATGTTATCATCAAAACCCTAGAATTACACTAAAAGGAGAAAAATGATTTGTATCTAAAAAATGTCAGAAGATCAAGGATCTATGACGATGCATCCTCCATTCTTCAAAAACAAATGATCCAAATTCTATATAGAGCCATTGTGTCTTTATGATTTCCTTGTTCTTGATTTATATGATGAATGAAAACTAATCTACAGATAGTGTATCCCACAAATCGTTGTATGTAGCGGGATGAATTGGTTGTGGGTCTGTGGGATTCTATTTAATATGTTTTCTAACCCCAATATATTGGATCTTGATCGTTGTTCAAGAACTATTGGCCAATGATGTGAAAACACTGTTATGTGCCGCTCTCCCTTCGTTCTTTTTGTTATTGCTGTTCTTAACTATTGAAACATTAAAGATCCTGATTTAACTTTTTTTGGTGGTTATTTGCGCGATCATACTTCAGGATTTGGGGAGAACTGATATTAGAGCTTTAAGAAAGGCCAAACGACTTAGACGGAAAACAAACTATGTTTACACCAAATTATGAGCATTGGAGTAGCCCTGATAGTCTGCATATGGTACCATCATGGTAGTTTTAGTGCAATGGTCTGGGGAGGCATGGTGTTATCATGACGTGGTAGTGGTGATTGGAGGTAGCGACATCTTGATACGACTGTTTAGCATTCTGGTAGTGCACTTAGTGGAGTTGGTGGGGTGCATGCTTAGAGGGAAGAGTCATGTGGTATCTTGCAACAGCTATGAGACCACAGGATGTCGGGACATGTGGGGAGCACGAATGTGGTGCCATATACTAGGGTACATTGTAGTTTCCTGAGGGGGATGTGATGAGGTGGTTGCGTATGCAACCGGGTGGTTATGTAGGGCATGTTGAGATGGAGAGGTTGTGCGGTTGGAGGAAATGTTGGGCAGACGGCATGGGACGTGGTGTGACACTACATGGGGCATATATGTATGTTGTAGGATTAGACCATATGTGGTGGAAGATATCATCCCATGTGCGTGAAGGCAGGTCTGGGTCTGCTGGTAGGTCATGTCGTGTCCATGAGATCCGATTAGACCAGGAACAGTCCTGGGTCAGACCATTTTACAAAAACATCCATAATATTCAAATAGTCATCCTGTTTGATGATTCGTTTGGGGATTTTGATCTTTTTCAATGATACAGTCCTTTTAAAATTCTATATGTTATCTTTTGTTGACGTTTGTATATGACCTAAAGGATTGAGGAGTCAGTTCTCCTATATTGATTGTGCTATGAGCAAAATTTAATGGATGGATATGACTTTGAGACTAAATGACTTTTTGAGTTTACCTGATATTCATAGACTAATTGTCTTCCCATGACTATTTTTCTTACAAAGACTACATGTCTTATCGGGACTATCTATCCTATCAAGACTATGTGTCTTATCGATACATGTTGGTTTGTGGATTACGTCTAATAATCATGTTTTGCATACTATTGAATTATACCTCTGTGATATAAATATGTATATTCTTTTTGATATACTTAATGTATTCCTTTTCTTCCATAATCCATATATTCATTTTTTATAATTCATTTATTTTCTTTTGGTATACTTTGCATATTTCTTTTTGGTATTCTTCGTCAACTTTTATCCTTGATTAGGGGTGTCATACAAAGTATTTTTTTACTCACCCATACACGAGCATTGACCACAAATGTCATATATTATTTAGAAAATCAATGCTTTGATGGAGTTATAGGTGGAGAAGGACCATGTATTTATTCAATAGAACAATCAATGAAGGAGTTCTCCTACAACTTCAGATAGTTGTTGAGTACCTTTCCCATCTGGTAGGATTTTCTACAGATGCTTTTCAACAACATGTTCATTTGACTTTCCAAACTCTTGTTTGGGTGGTTTTTTATTATGTCTCTAGTTACATTTTAGTTTTTATTATTATCTCTCTCTATTTTTTATGACTCGGTTGTATGAATACTTGTTTACATCATGTTTTTAATTTTATCATGTTGGGCTTGGAGGAGTGTGCATATGTACAAGTACATAGACAAATGTCTCCCATTTATGGGATATGCTTACTCGATTCTAGTCACTATCCCCTGTTCTATTTGAGGTGGCCTTGTGGTAGTTATGTCATGGTCCCCTCTGGGATGGGCCATGATAGAGTGTTATTAGAACTAGTCGATTCAACTTAATTGACTAGGATTTGTTAGATTGTTTTTGGGAAATAGGGTTATGTGGTTTGAGATTTTATTTCAGGCTAGGGAATTATGTGTTGGTTAGGGGGCTGAAGTATCCATACCCTAGGACTCTAAATTCTACATTTTTACTTGGAACATGTAAACACTGGTTTTAGGGAAAACAATGGTACATCAATCATATAGGATTTGGGTGTGTTATCATGTCCTTCTTGAGTCATCTCACCAGGTACATTCTATTGATTATGTTATATTTTATTCTATTTTAGGATTCCTCTATGTAGACCACCAAATAGGATTCTATTGCAAGATCATGAGGATAATCCACCTAGTGATAAGCAATCAGTAAAGGTGATACTATAAAATATAGAACCTCCTGTTTGTTTATCAATGATACCAATACACAACGTGCATAATTTATTTCTAGCACATCTAGCTGAGGATGTAGGTTGGATTAGTGAATTTCAAGAGTTCCATATATAGTGACATACCTTTTTTTCTGGGTGAGACAAACACCCTGGTAGCTGAGGATTAGATGGAGGTTTTTACACATGTCTTCTACATTGGGTGGACACCATCCAACCAGATGGATATCTTAGCTACAAGTCATCATTGAGGCTCAGTCGAGAGATGGTGGATGTTAGAGACCATGTCACATTTTGAGACAACTCTCTCTTGGGAATAATTTGAGAAAATCAACAGACAAAAGATATTTTGGTCTACATTACAATCAATTCGTATATAATAACTTATTAATCTATAGTTGGGAAATAAGACCGTATACGAGTACCCGATGATATTTACTAATCTTTCTCGATACTCACCGAATATGTTACAACACCCATTCTTCAAGTATTGAACATTCGATCGCGGCTTAAAATGGGATATCAGAGAATCAATGATATTCCATAGCATTTATAATTATTATAGGATACTATAATGAGCTCCACAGGTGGATATATTTCTAGTGGAGCAGACACCCACAATAAGAACTACAAAAAGACACCGGGTTGTTGATTCTTTGATAGTAGGTACCTAATAGTAGTGAAAAAGACCAAATAGGCTCAATAAATCTTGTGGATAAAAACATTATACAATACCAGCAGTGTGAGGCTCCCATGACAGAGTGATTCTAGTGATGGATTGGATGTGTTACTCATGTGGGAGTCTGTGACATTTGGTCTTATAGTTCCTGAACCATTGTAGGACCAATCAGGATTTGGACAAGGGACTACAGAGACAGAGTAGGAGGTAGGAAAACATTGGTTTATAGGGAAGTGATTGTGTCATAGAATCATGAAGTGAAGTAGGAGTTGGGAATAGGTTCTATGTATTACAACAACCAACCCCATGTGGTCCACAACATTCTCTGATAGCATGAGGATAGGGGTGAGGCCACCTATAGCCTATAGAGACATATTACCCCAAGGATCCAGGGATTATTATAGGTATGATAAGTTATTTTTCAACTATAGATGTACTTTTGTCACAGACATAGGTGTAATTCATTCTTTTCTTCCCATGGACCTTTATCAAGACTTCAAGATTCTAGTGGAACTGTTTACTAAAACATTATATTTAGAAACTCATACAGGAAAGGATTAAATGATAAAACATTAATATTGACAGTGTGACCGTACTCTTGTAGGAGACTATTTTAGATTGGATATCTTATTAGCAGTGTTGATACCTATCAACGCCAAGATCGGTATGGATTTCTAATCCACCATCTGTGCTCTGGTTGACTATTTTAGGATTGGATTATAGAGTGTACGGAGTAATGGGATCCATATTTCCCTTTTAGAAAAAAGTAATAATAATAATCCTAGGATGTACTCCCATATATGAGGGTGAAGCCGATCACACATCAGTTGGAAAACTAGGCCCATTGGTGTAGTGGATGAGATAACTCTCCGATTTCCTATAGTGGTGGATGGGTAAGAGAGCATATTTCATGTGGATGTTCCATGATTACATCCCCATGTGAAGGTAGAATTTTTCATTTATCTATACCATGGGATATCACCGATTTATAAACATACATATTGGTTGAATCTGTTAGATCTTCTTGAATTGTGGGTACATTTAGTGGAATTTTAGAGGAAGGGATTTATGAGACCCTTTATTTCACATTGGGCATCCTAGGTTTTTTTCCATGATGGAATATTGGATCTTGAGGTCATGTGTGCACTTTTGATGCATGGATCATGTGACTTAGAAGAACATGTATCCACTATAGAATATGGATGACCTCTTAGATCAGTTAAAAGGTGAACATTTGATCTAGAAGATGAAACTCCTATATGGATATCACCAACATTTAGTACAGGATGAGGATATACAAAAGACGGATTTCTAATTGTGTTACGGCCAATTTGAGTACTTTTAAATCCTATTTTTCTTGAAAAATTCACCAAAGGTGGTCATGAACACATTAATAAGATATTATTTCCTTACGTAGACTGGTTTATGGTGGTCATCATTTATGACATCCTAGTGTACTCGATGTCCATGGAGGTGTACATAAGAAACTCGAGGATGTTCTTGGATATTCTCCAACAAAGCCAGATTTGTAGGAAGTTCTTTATATGACATTTTTGGATTCATGACGTCCATTTTATGGGACACATCATTTCAAATGTTGAATTTTTACTGGATATAGAGAATATTGATGTGGTGCTTTCTTGGGAAACACCCAAAACTGTTACTCGGTAGTGGAGTTTCATTGGTGTGGCTGGGTACTATCAGATTTTTGTACTTGAACATTACAGGTGTAGCATCACCCTTAATAGCTTTTACATGAATGGGGGGTCCTTTCATATGTATAGAGAAGTGCCATGATATTTTTCTACAGGTGAGGAAGATATTGATGATAACTCCCATATTGATAATTCCATAGGGGAGTGTCGATTATACAACATTCTACGATGTATTGAGATTCCATTTTGGTTGTGTTTGGATGAAGGGGAGTGAATTGATTGCCTGTGGTTCATGAAATATGAGACCATGTGAGATGAACTACATGACTCATGATCCTTAGTCATCAGAATTAGTCTTCACAATAAATATGTGCCGACACTACCTGATGTGTGAGAGATATATCATCTACTATGACCCTAAGAGTTTAATGTACATCATCTATTGAAAGGATCAAAACTTGAGATGGAGGGAATGGAAAGAATTCCTCGAGTACTATAACTTTGAAATTGTCTATAATCTTATGATGTGGAATGTGGTGGAAAATAAACTCAGCATGAGATTGAGTTCATAGCTACTAAATCACACATTACAGTACTTAGATTCATTATAGATATCTGTTGTTGATGGAGTTGAAGCATCATACCTACATTTCATGGTTTTCACCCCTCCACTCTTACAGTGTGTGAGAGAGGTACATCTTGGAGATACCGACTATGAGACTTTACATCCTTATATTTCCAAAGGGGATGCCCCAAATTGATATTTTAAAGGTGGTGAGAACGTTATTATTTTCTAAGGACACGCAAAGGTTCCAATGGAGTTGCGGGGTGATGTCATGAGGGAGTTCTATACATCCTCTTTTGTGGTATGTCATGGTTTGGTGAAGATGTACAAGGACCTCGAACATTAGTTCTGGTGGTCGATGATAATGAAGTCAGTGGATGAGTTCATTTCTAAATGCCTCACTTTTCATTAAGTGAAGTATGTGAAATAGGTTCTACCACGTTGGACACAACCCTATGAAGTTCTATAGGGGATGTGGGTGCCATATTTGTATAATTTATCATAGGGTTACCACATACATTCATGAGGGATGATACTATCCGGTTGATCTTTGACCAACTCACCAAGTCATCCCACATCCTAGAAATTCTGTAGTAGAGTTTAGTTGATAGGATGGGATACCTATATATTCAAGAGATAGTTTGAGTCCATGAATTACCATCGATGATAGTCTTAGACCATGATTCTCAATTTACATCTCGGTTGTGTAATGTATTTTTTGGGTCAGTTTGGACATTGTGGTGCTTGAGCCCACCTTTCAACCACAGAGGGATGTGCAGACCAAGAGGGCCAATCAGTATTTAGAGTACATGCTACATTCTTGCATTATAGATTTTTTCTATTGTATGGAGGATCATCAAACCATGGTGAACTTCACGTACAACAATAGATACCGGCTCACCATCCACATGGAACAGTTTGAGGCCTTATATTGGCGAAACTAGAGGACACACATTACTGGATATAACTAGAAGATTCAGAACACATGGGACTAGAGTTGGTGTAGGTGTCTACAAAGATGTTGAAGGTAATTAAAGAGTGGATGGGGACTACACTGAGCCATCATTTGATTTATGTTGATCAGTGAAGGTGGCCTTAGGAATTCATGGTGGGAGATTATATGTTTTTTTGGGTCTCTCCTCAACATGGGATATAGAGGATTGGATTGAGGGACATGATATTTACTCGGTTCATATAACCTTTCTAGATACTATGCAGTTTTGATGAGGCGACGTACAACTTAGATCTACCTCTGCAAATAGAGAGGATGCACGATGTTTTCCATGTGTCACAGCTGAGGAGATACATGTATGATCTATCACACAACCTTTTCTAGGGCGATCTAGAAATTGTCGATGGGGAGACAATTATAGATTACATGATAGAGATCTAGGATAGATAGAAGAAGATCCTTAATGGGTGGTCTATTTACCTAGTGCATGTTCAGTGGTGGCATGCGAATCACTAGTAGATAACAAGGGAGTATGAGGGTCATATTTTTTCATAGTACAGTCATTTGTTTGTTTATCCTTTTGTTTTGGATTTTTCGAACATAAATCCCTAAGTTGGGGAGCATTTAAAATAGTATAATTTTGATGTATTCTTTTAAATTTTTTGTTGAATTTGTGGGAGACTAGGCGCTGAGACAAAGAGTGATTCCACTTTACGTGGAGCCCAAAACAATTTCTAGAAAAATATTAAAATATTAAATACCACATGCCTGTAGTTTTCCTAAAAATGTTGAGTAAAATATAAATGGGTGTGTGGATTATAAATATAATGGAACTATTTCATTTAGAGGAGAGTTTTTACTTTACGTGGGGCATAACATAGACCATATCAGGTCAGCTGTGATAATAATATTTTTGGATGTTTGATGAAATAAAATTAATGATGTTTTATTTTATTTAGAACTACATAGGAATGATGAAATGGTTTTCATTTTTATTAATCCTTATTAGATAATTCAGGGTTATCATAATATCCCAGAAAATCCTCTAAAAGTTTGAGAAGGAGCTCACTCTAATAATCATTGGAGGTTCGAGAATCAAATATTACGCAACCTCTATTCTTCTTCAATAATGGATCAAAACACAATAACAATATGTTTCTTCATTGTTATTTCACAATCCGTGGTTTATTTGGTTAATTTTGTCTGTTAAATGAACAAATTATCCTACAGATAAATCATATGTCGTTTGATGGATTTATCATGGGTTATTAGGATTCGAATTAATATGATTTCTAAGCCAAATCCCTCATATTTTGATCTTTTTCTAGGAATTCATGGATGACTATGTTAAAACATTTATATGCCCATATTTCCCAATTTTATTCACATTTTTTGCATTCTTCACCTTTTGAACCATGTGGTTCCCAGCTCGACGTTCCCAAGTGGTTCTGATCATGATCAAAACCCTATATTCGAGGATAACTGATAGTAAAGGCTGGAACATGGTTGATCAGGTCACAACGAACATGGATCTACAATCAAACCAAATTCCAGGCATCATAGGATCCCTAATGGTCCATGTAAGGGACCACCGGCATACGTCTGGTACAGTGGTATGTTGGGGAATTGTGATAGCATGAGCCGGAAGTGTCGGGTAGAGGTGGCGATGGCCAGATGCAACTGTGTGGAGAGTGGAGCTGGAGGTCCATGTGAAAGAATTGTGGATCCATCTGGGATCCTGTGAAGGTGGTGGGCGGTAGGCTAGCGGAGTGTGTGTGGTGCATGGATGTGGTTTTGTGGACAGGGAGATGTAGAAAGGGAGAGAAAGGGGAAATAGAAAGGTGGTCGTGTATGCAGTGGGGTGACCGCATTGACTCTGCAGTGGTTGTGAGGCCGTAGGGTAAGTGGAGACTAAGGGTTGGCCACATGGGATGTGCTGAATCACTACATGGAGTAGTTGGGCATGTGGTCAGGTGGACCACATGTGGCAGATCAGACCAGCCTGTATGCATGTGATTTAGACAAGATTATCCTAGATGCTCTAGAAGTCCAATAGGTTAGTCCAGATCAAGCCATTTCAGGTCCATGCAGGTCGGTTGGATCGGGTTGGTCAGTGGGTCGGGTCGGGTCAGCTCAGACCCGTGTCAGACCTTTTTATGAAAATAGGCATAACACTCAAATGGTGTGTCATTTTGACTATTTTTTTATTGTATTGGGACCCTTGTGACAAGATAGTTTGTATGAGATACTCTAATTGGGTTTTATTTGGATGTTTTCATATGAACAAAATCATTGAGGGGCATGTTCTCCTAGATCGTGAGATTTTTGTGGTGAATCATGTGTCTGACTATGAATTTGATACTACCTGTCTTTTGAAGACTATGATACTTTTTGAGACTATTTGTATTACTGAAACTATGGGTCTTACAGAAATTAAATATTTTATTGCAACTAAGTTTCTCATCATGACTACTTGTCTTATCAATATTGGTTATTTTGTGGACATTGTTTAATAATACAATTTTTCATTCTATAGACCTATACCTGTGTGGGATGAATATGTATCTTATTGGAGGTATACTTAATGTGGACTACATAGTGTATTTATTTTTGGTATACTTAATGAATTTCATTATGGTATAAATTATGTATTTCCTTGTTGTATACTCCATTTAATTCATTGTGGTTGTCTTCATGTTCTGTCATTGTGGTTTCAGGATTTACTACTAATTAATTTTTTACTAACACCTACACAGGTCTTGTCATGCATGTTATGTCTTGTTTAGGTGACCAATGTTTTGACAGAGTCATAGTTTGACTAAGACTAGGTGGTTCTTAGAGAGACTGGATATTTTATGTGTGCTCATATGGCTTCATACAACAATCCAGTACCTTTCCCTTATAGTATGATTTTAAACATATGTGTTTCATGAACTTGTTCATTCACTTTTCCAGACTCCTTTTTGTGTGGTCATGTAGTCTAGACTAATTTACATTAATGTTTTTTACCATCATACTTAGATTGTGGGAGGTTATTGGTAAGAATTTTGGTTTACATAGGGTTTCACATTTCATAATTTTGGGCTTGGAGATGTGTGTGTGTGTACGGGTTCATAGGTAAATTCCTCCAAATTTTTGGATATTTTTACCTAGTGCTAGTATCCATCACATGTCCCACTAGAGGAAGGAGTGGGGTAGTCAGAGAATGGGCCCCTTTGGGATGGGTTTTGAAATTTTTTAATGATATTTCTGACTGGTTCTTATTACCCCACATGGTATTTTCACCTACCTCGAGTGTAGCCATGTATGAACCCAATACATATCATCATTATTGAGTTTGGTAATTCATGGTAACTCACAAATTATACCCCAGTCTTATATCATCCATGGATAATTTTATTAAAATTATAAATGGATTAAGTGATTATATGTGAAGTGGTTCACCTAGGGACTTTTTCTTGTGATCAATTGGTATCTCTCTATTTGAGAAATTTTTTCGGTATCCATCCATGTGTTAATTATAGTAAGAAACTCATTATAAATCATGAAAATGATTGGAAGTCCACCCGGTTGGTAGATAGCCCATAAACTAAACCAAACATCAACATTTGGTATATAAAAGGTGTTCATACTCAAACAACAATAGATGAATAAATCAGGTAGGAACATATCTTGAGGATACAATGAAAATTTTGAAATCCTTACTTCCTGGTATAGGTATATTTTCCCCATCCATTTTTGAATTCTCATAATATTTTGATGAACTATGAATGAACATTCCCAACCAATATATAAGATCCCTCCAAAACAAAAATACCACATTGAGCTGTACCCACTAGTATAATTTCATCATGAGAGAATAAAAAAGGATGGTAAATCTGGAATAGTATACTATAGGGATATATTGTGATGTTTCTAATAATTATGATTCTATAAGGAGACATTCCAAATAAATACTTTCCATTTAATAAATTCAAATATAATGTGAACCCCAACAAAAATGTTCATTTTTACACTATTTGAGGACAATTTGAATAATAATGGTGGATGTTTTTAGTTAATCGAATGAATTAGAGCATTATCCTCTATCCCAATGTAGTATAGGTTAATTCATTTGAATATGGATAGTGTATACTATCATTTAAAAGAATATTTATCATGATAAATTCTTGTGGAATAACATGGTGTCAATGGAGGACATCAATATTTCAAAAAATATTTATTATTTTCTCAATTGTGGATGAAAAACTCAATATAGACTCCCGTGCAGACAAATTTGATAGCATACGAAATTAAATAAATATGAATGATTTATCCAAATATTAAAAATTATGAACTTTTATTTGGATTGTGTAGAAATAAAATCACTATACGAAACATGTATCACTATCATTACAAGGATGACCTTAATATTACTATGTGGGGAAATTTCATTGCGAAAAATGATTATCAGTTTTCAAAAATAATTGTCATATGTCATAAATTAGCAATTCATGGAAAAGGCCACTTCCAAATGAGATTCACTATGTGGGATGGGTTACAAGATATACGCTTAGGGTGAGTCATAATGTTCTCCTATTTCATTACATGGAAAATGAGTATATCCTAAAACCTTTTATAGGAAAGGGGATTCTTTTGGGTATACATATATACTGTATAGAATTCAACTAGGAAAATTGTTTTGGAATTTCATCCAATCTAGGATGATCATACCCAACATAGAATGTGTATTTTTGGTCCAAAAAAGATTAATAGAATCAATGATTAATTTCAGAAACAAAAAATAATGTACATAAACAATTTCACAGATATTAAATTAGAATTGTGCACTAAACCATGATGAATGTCATTCCTTCAACATAGAACACCATCCATGTAGGACTTCAGATACTCATGGCATTCCAAAAAATAGAAATCATCTATGTGGTGAGGTTGTAATTCTTCCCTCCAACCACTATAAAAAACAAATTTTTATCACTTGTTGTGTATATTAAAAGCCCCGAAGAATGATTTTTTATCATTTTATGGGTGTGGACAGTGAAATTAAGTTCCACACAAATTATTATTATTTTGTTATATCAGGTTACATTTCCACATGCCTCATAAAAGAATTCTCATTTTAATAAGGAGGAGACTCATATACTTCCTTGTAACCAAAAATCATTGGATGGAAATTATTTTTATTACTTGATTTCAAGGATCCATGAATAATATTCCCCAAACTGAAAATTGAGGGAAAATAATTCTTTATCATGCCTTGTAAATAATTGTTCTTCAAATAATAGGACATGGAAGATATATGTAATGATATAAATGATGATGAAATAATAACTTGGATGTTAATACATCTAACACATACTATGATAGAGGCCTAAAAAGGGATCCTTCATGAATGGGCCTACATATCCACCCACAACAGGGATGGCCTTATTCTCTCAAACAATGACCACTAAGGAGTCCCCTTCATTGAAGTATTATCATTTTGATTCCCAACCATGCATTGAAAAGAAAAGTATGTTTAATGGGGTACCAATATGTAATTTTATAAACATTCTACATGGATTTTAGACCCATATTGTACCCTTCATGAACATCCAAAATATCTTCTTTTTCCCATACCAAATCCCAAAAATGATTTCATTAAGAACAAACCTATGGAATCTAGATTCATATAGCCTACGGACAGAATGAATTTTCATTTCCTCCATTAAATATTAATTTCTCATGTTAATAAAGTCCCACATATAACGTTCCTAGTTGGAAGGATTTTCATTACATTTTTAGTCAAGCATTCTCATTTTAATAAGGATATCAATCTTTAGGTGATTTATGGATTGCTTCATGGGCCGAGTGGGGTCATCTATACCATGAAATGTGAATAAAATCATTTGAAATAATCCTTTATTAATCAATACCCTCACCCAAATACCCTATTCAATATATCATTATGGAAATCATGTGGGCATCCCTTTAGTAATAATCCACTATCCATTCTTGTAAAACACCTTCTGAAATTCTGTATCCATGCCCACATATGGAATCCGACAATAGATATCTGGTTCAGGGTTAGATCATAAACATACTATTGTTTATCTTATAGAAAATGACTCATCTAGGAAAAAAGTTTATTGGTTATCATATCATCGTCATGATCAGATATCCTCAATTGGGAACCCCTTGTTGGTGTAATTCCAAACATTACAAACAACATGGAATTTGATTCATGTACTTGTGTTACACATTAGAAGCCTCTATGAGTATCAAACTTAACACATTCAAAGCATAAAAGCAGTTATCGTTCCATATTCTCAAAAATATCATTCCCCCACCTTATATGTTATATTTATCCATAGTCCTACTTACCTCATCCTCATCCACCTAAATTCTCATTGTTGGAAGTCTGATTCTATGACTATATTCTCAGAAAAGTCAATTTTAAGAGGGATTCATTAACATATGTATCGCACCATACTAAACTAGGAAACCTTCACCTAGAATTTCATGATTCTTGCTGATAAACTATATAATTTTTCAAGTAGTAAACAAACCTGAAAATTTTGATGTTTACCGTTATGTTGATTTGGGAAACATGGGTTCTAATTCCTTTATAATGGATACATTGAAGGCCCTTCTTTTGGTACCGATATAAACATAAAAACACTAATATCCTCTATGGAAAATATTAAAATACATGGATCCCAACAATGAGTCATTAAACCACTATCCATTAAATAAATCATTTCCACATAAAAAATATATACGAGATTGAGAAACTCTGATGTTTATAAAGATATATCTAAATAGAGAACATCACTTACACTAACATGTTTCCATTTCTAGAAAACCATTTATACATACTGTTGGTTACTCACACATGAATTTTTGTTTCATTTAAAATGTGAAGGAAATATAATTTTATTTTTTTGATTTATAAATAATTCATAAAGTATACATAAATCTATATGAGAGTCCCATAGTTGGAAAATTCCCCAGAAAAGGGTTTGATGAGCCCAAACTCCAATTCTAAAGACCAATGTGAGTCCCCAAGAATCATTGAGAAAATAATTCAACAGAATCATGATAATGAAAGTAAGGTCCATATTTCAGTAGGGTGATGATTAAAATAGGGTGTTTTTGGTTTAACATATAATCCATGTTATAAAAGACATGAAAGCCGATGTTATATGAAATTGGTTCCTCTATACGAATAATTGAGTGACCAAATTCATCCCCCCACAATCTATCATTGAGGATAACAGATCATTTCAAGATATATACTAAAAAAATATGAAGATAAATTAGAAATATCACCTAATGTGACACTTTATAGTATCCCACGTCATTCACAACTTAGTAGGTATGATGATGGTGATGTGGTAGTTATGGATAATGTTATAACCAAGGATGTTATTTTATATAAATTGATCATGGATTATGTTTGTTTTCAATCCTCACATGGAATGCCAATTGATGATCTGGGAGATATCATGGAAGTGGATCATACAGTTCAAGTTGAATGTATTATTAATGGTGGCATCATATCCTAGTATTTTCGAAATTTTTGGTTTCCAAAACATGGAGAATGGAAATCGTTTTGAAATGTAAATTTTTTTATGGATGTATGAAATTTGAAAATGGAATGTGTTTATAATAGATGGTATTTATGTATATTGTTTCTAAAAGACATGAATATTTTGATGGTGTGCTACATGATTATGAAAATTTTATCATAGAGATTCACAAAAGATATTCTTTTAGAATAAAATTTTCATGATTCCTGTAATGATATGAATTTTAAAAATATTGGATTCAAGATTTAATTGAAATAAAGAATAGAAATTTGAGATAGTATTTCTCATAGATTCGGAGAATTGGAACATTGCATCAACGAAAAGTGATTTGACTGAAAGCTCTGTGGTTATGATGAGCATTACAAACGAAGACTATCTAGGGAGCGTTATAAAGGGAGAGGATCTATGAAGATGATTTTTACCAGTCCATAAATTTTACTAGAATAAATGGAGCTATTAATTCGATCACTCCTATAAATAAGAAGCCACCCCTCATCCTTCAATAGGGCGATTAAAGAGAAAATCCCGAAATGCTCTAATATTGTGATGCAATGGGTGCTTCACAATGTATTGTTTAAAAGATAGATTGATCTTTATGAGTGGACTATTCACATATTTAATGAATTAAATGATTCAAAGTATTGAGTACTTTGCAACTATGGTATGTTCAGCATTGGGTCAGTGATCTTTTCAATGTAAGGAGTTCTGCAAAGGCATTTTTATCTATGAGGATAGTATGTTCCATGAAGGCAGTTTTCTGCATGCCAATATTGGGTTCTGAAATAGAATTGGAGAACTTTAGAGGCTAGATCTGTGTGAAGTAGTGTGATCTAAAAACCATTGTGTTCTGCGAAGGGTTGATCTTTGTGGATGGGATTTTTGAAGGCCATTATTGAATATCAGATTTATCACTACATTGATTTCAGTGATAATGAATTCAGGTATGTGATGCAACCAGTGTCATGTGCTATGTCATGCATGAAAAATTTATTGCCAACCCCATGAAGTGAAAATTGATTTGATAATCTAAGCCTGAACTATCTCAGAAAAGTGAGTAAGCGTGATTCAGTGAAAGTGTTATGGGGGACGTAGTGAGAAATACAAATATCATTGAAATTTTAGTGATCCTTTCACAGGGTGACCATAACCAAACCATTGTATTCCACAAAAAGTAATTATTAGTGTATATTGATATGAACGACACTCTAGGTGTATGATCCTTGGGGGTAGAACTTAGTGGGGATCCTTGTAAAAGTGTTTGCTAGTCTCGTTTCATGTGAATGTTTAGTTACTAATCATATCCATCATACATGTTTATTGTGTTCCAACAAACATGGGAAAATTATCCATCAAATGAAAAGAAAAAAATGACACCGTAATTCACCTCTCACCTCCCAGGGTTCCCTAGGGCGCTACAGATACTAATATGGTATACGATTCCCCTTAGAGAGTGTATTTTATTAAAAAATGGTTAATCGTAACATTGATTATGAATAATCCATATTTAATCAGTAGGATGATTTCTTTTCTGTTTTTATAAGAGGTTGGTCATATTTTAGAGTGAATCCTAGGTTAGGCTATAGAACTTTGAAGAATCAAATTATAATAGCTTTACATTATATTGATCCATTCATGTTTACTAGTCTGTTTGGGAAATTGGTGTACCATCTCTATCTTACGTCTTTCAAACAATGTATGATCAATGTCATTAATTTGTTTCAGCTCAAAATGTTTATGCCTTATCCCATGAATTTCAACGACATCAAGGATGTTGATATAGGTCCTGATACATAGTGGCAAGAGATGCTAGTGGAGATTGTTCAATGAAGTGAGAAAGGGGTATGAGGGGAAAATTACAACTTGTTGAGTTTCTATTTAATCAAGGATTGGTCCTAGAGGATACATGAGAGAGGGAGGTAGATGTTCGATCTAAATGTTCTATGTTACATTATAATAACTATTGAAGGTACTACATAGTTTATAAATGTCACTGGATGGGGAAAATTTTAAAATCCCCCCATAAATTTGAGGCACATGCTTTTTTGAGTGTACAACATTTTTATTACCCTTTTGTTTTTTCATTTATATTGGTGTTTTAGGATTATTTTTTATGAATAAAGAGAATATAAATCAGTTCTTATGGTGATGTGAGGATACATAAACATGTGGTGGTTGTAAATTTTCTACTATCTCGATAATATATTCCACCAGCTATCATGTGGAGTTTTTGTATGTCCGAAAACAATTCAGAACAAAGTGGCAAGCTATTGGGGCTGGCCCATGGTAGAAGATAGTGTTTGAAAAACCCAGGTGGTTCTCTGATGAACAATTTCTATCATATTCTTCCAACCAATCAGTGGATTAAAAACACATGTTTACTTTTTAATTCCCCCCAATTTGGATGATTTTTAATACATAGATACAATCCTAAAGATAATTTTTCAACATTGATACCATCCCTATAAACACTTTATGTATCTCAATCATCTTTTTTTCATTCAATGGTAGATTGATTTTATGACATTACAATGGAGAGTTTTCTATATATCTAAAGTGAATTTGTCTTCTTCCTTAAGAAATATTATTGGATCTTTGATGCATCACTAATTTCTATGTTAATGGAACGATGAATTATTCATTAAATTATATATTGGTGTTGGAAAATTATTTTTTATTAAATATCATGATTAGATAGAGATCTACAATCAATTAAATGTTTTTATAAATATGTTTCATATCATCATCCTATACCTCATTAGAATTAACTATTTGTTGTATAAGTATAATTCATTTCAAATTCAAGGGTGAATGGTGGTGTATTCAATGTTCCAATGAAATCATTTTTACCAGATCTTGATAACTCAGGAAAAGTGGAAAATTTATAGGTATGTTTTCTTAGACCAGCCATCTTGAAATATCATATTTAATGAATATTATCATGGATCAATTATCCTTTTAGATATTTTTTGGATCACTATATGTTAGCTAGACCAGAAATTATATTATATTTTTTATGAAGAACACATAATATTTTCATCAATCGTAAATGGATTAAAGAATGATATCTTCTAGTTTCAAATTTCGCGGAACTAGTTCCATTAATGGAATCCATGAGGCATCACTGACTTGTGGGAATGTTTATCATGGTTGGGATATATGGTTCAATTGTTGATCCTTTGACGAACATTGGTGTACATCATCAACAACACTGATAGATGTGGCACCCTAACATTTTAGGTCATTGAATATTCTTGTTTCCATAATTTCATATTTTGTCAATATAGTTCATATCATGGTTTGATGGAGTTCTCTTTTGGTTGTTCCTGTAGCCCCTAATATCCATATATTATCATTAATTGTGTATTTATTTCAAAAGTATATATTTCCATTACCGATGTTAATCACACATTTTTATATGATGAGAGTATATTCTCATGAAGGAATGTTATTATTTTCTTATTTCTCACTACAATTTTGTATGCATATACCATGATGTGGAGTTATTTTCTTCATATTTTTCATACTTGGACCATTTTTTAATAATTAACCCTTATAGTTGGAGTGCACACAACATGAATTGATATTGATGGTGTGACCATGAACATAGTAGGATCATCAAATTCATGTGGACCGATTGAAACTCGATGTGTTGAGGGTATCGAGTGAGATTTTGACACATGATTACTCAATGAAAATGACTAGAATATTCATTCATTAACTTATGTATATTAAGTAACATATTACCTACTTTTTGAATATTTCATGATCACATAGGATATACTGAACAATGCTTCCACCATGGATCTATAATTGGTTTGACCAAGGCTAATATTTGATTGGTTATAATGTAGATGTTCGGAATATTAATTTTTTTCATTGCTTGAACATTAATTTTTAGACTAATATACACCTATTATATTTAGGAATATTTGTTAAAGGAAAATTTGTGGGGCCCTACTGTGTTTTATTACACATCTCACATGGTCATCTAAATGCATGTGAGAACATCTTGTATAAGAATCTTGGTAAGGGAAAGTGGTCCACAATAGAAGGTTGAGTTATGGAGAATGAAGTAGGTTGCAATACCATGAATGACTATAGATTGTTTGGATAGATATTTTTTAATTATCAAATTTCAATTTATATAATGGTTTGGATTTCGACACAGGTATAATAATTAATTTATTTATATAAAATAAGTGACATCTATTATAACTATTGATATTTAGTCTTTCACTTGATATTCAAATTATTGTATTTTAATTATCCTTTATTGCAAGTTTATGATTATTATAGGGTATAGTTTCCTCACAAAAAACATTCAAACTCTCCCGTGTAGTTGGTATCCAATTAAATAAAAAACATGTATGAGGTATTTTTTATATATGGATCCGACCATGATGTTTAGATCAGGGTGTTGCAAAATTTCATCAGATCATGGTGTTACAAAATTTTATCAGATTAGGGTCATTCTTTTACTTTTTTTAACCTATGATATGGTAAAAAAGAGATTGGTCGTTTGGTATGTGGTATGGGGGTTATTTTTTGTCTACTCATGAATGAAAATACTATGATTTAGAAAATAATTTATTAATTTTACCATTTTATATAATTTTATTTAATCCATAAACAATGACTATGAATTTATGATCACATACATATATACACATGTTTTATTGATGTTTATTATTTCTTTATGTTAATTCCATGATTTTTTGGGATAGATTTATATTCATTGATTGGGTGATATATATTTCTTCAATGTTTTTGTGATATATTTTTTAGTGATATTGGTAATATGGAAATGAGTTCCAAAATTTTAATTATATTGCATATTGAAAAGGCATATAATTGAATTGTGTGTAATTTTATTCACAGAATAATGAGATGCATGGGTTTTCAAAATGTGTGTTCGATCTATTGTCTTGATGATATATCATACATTGGTTAATGATTATGTTCATGGGTAGGCATGTAAGATTGTTCAACTCAATTAGTGGTATATGGTAGTAGGAAACCTTGACTACTAGAATCTTAATTTCATTTTAGGAGGCTCTCATTAGACACAATTCTTATTCTATGATACCAGTAATTGTTCATCCAAACCACTGTAAGGACAACATCAATGGGGTATTCTAAATCATATGTTCTAATTACATGGTGTTCTTTATCAATTGGTTTTTCACTTTTTTAGGTAAATTAACAAGATTTTTTAGTATTATTCTACATTAAGTGGTTTAATAATTAATCATAATAATCTATGGGTGTTTCTTCAACCATCCTGCTCCAAAATATGCGTTCAATTAATTGATTCCATGTCGGGGATTTACATAAAGACCATTGACATTGACTACCTATGTTTTAGTACCCCCATTTTTTTGGTAAGTATCCCTTTTTTTATTCTTTTTAAGTACATGAATCATATGAGAAATGGTTGTGAAAGTTTGGAGACTTTTAAAGTGTGAAATGGAAAAATTGATGTGACACACGGGCTTCGCACGTATTACCCAAATCGTGTGGAAGCTGTGCAGGTGCTGGACACATTGGACAGAGGATACCACATGGTGTGTGCACGATTTGGGAAAACCGTTCAAGGAGGTTGTGTGGAGTGCCCCTTCCAAACACTGACTACCACACGGTTATCGCACGATTTGACTAATCGTGCAGACTAACCATGCGTGGAGTCAACATAGATCCTATTTTTAAGGATCTAATCCATTTTATCTATAAAAACAATTTTTTTCCTCCTTGAAGTCCCTAACTCAATATTTCTCTTTGGTGAAGGTGGGAGAACACTTACCAGGTTTTTTGGAAGCGATCCAAATGATTTCCTTGGCATTTAGAGGCCAATTGATCGAGGTAAGTCTTGTTTCATTTAGTTCTCACAGATCTCATTCTTCCATATTGATGGATCCTTAGATATACACACAATGTGGGTAGATCTAAGGTAGTGGATTAATTTTATGTCGGTTTTTGGTTTTCTTGGAACTAGGGGAAGGAACTAAGTAGGTTTTGGGGAGTAGTTGACTCGGTTTTGTTGGCGTTCTTCGCCTATTGGATGGTTTCACCTAATTTGTTGAGGTAGGTGGAATCAATCTTGGATATTATTGTTATAATTGATTTTATTATTATCAAATTGTATTATTTGAATGGTTTTTACCTTGAAAATCATGTAATAAATTTTTCATAGTGATGATTTATGGTTTTGTTGTATTTGTGAAATCTTGGTGAATTGTTTTCCAATGTGATTTGGCTTCTCCTATTTTAAATATCGATTTTAAATTATGATTTTATGAAATTGTAATTGGTTTTATGAAAAAAATGGGTTTTCAATAAAAAAGAAGTATTAATGAAATGGTTTAGAAGTGAAATGGTTTTGATTGAAATGGTTTTCAATAAAAGGTGTTTTTCTTGAAAGGGTGTTCTGGCATGACCGTTGGGAATACATGGTGTGTGTTCATGTTTCATGTAAAGGTCTTGGTTGAAACATAACCTTGTGCTCTATGCCAAACGTTTAATGGCAAAATGGTAACAATATGTACGAGGCTTGGTTGAAATACGACCTTGTGCTCGGTGCCAAAGGTGTAATGGGACTTGGGAAGCAATTACCTTGTGATGACTTGGTAGATCGACGAGAGACCACTAATGAGTATGGAAGTACCATAACATAGCATGCACAGTTGGTAGCATGGGTTGGGAAATGGTTTGGTATGGAAAAAATGAATGTTTTGAAATGGTTCGAAAGCTTGTTTTGTTATTTTTATGGAAAAATAAATTTCTGTAACATTTGTTTATATTCCTCTTGGAATGCCTTTGGTTTTGAATGGTTTTGGAAAGTTGTTTATATTTAGTTATAAACATTTTTTTAGAAAATGGTTTATATAAAAAGTTTTTCTATAAATGTGGCTAACTCTTCTATCCAAGTGGCGTGAGTAGGGAAGTCATTGGGGAAGACCTACTGAGTTTTATACTCACCCCAGCTTTGGAACTTTTGTGCTTTTTTAGATGTCGTAAATCAGTATGTTGAAAAAGGAAAAGTGTCTCATGATTATAGGACTACTTCATGATACTTTGGTTAGTTCGTGATGTTGGAGCTTGGAGCTTGTGGATCATGGAGCCGGGTTGTCATCTTATAGTGTTTTAGTATTTATTTCTACTGTATACTATAAATTAGTGTCAGTTTCTGCTGTGGTACTCATGGTTGGTTTATGATAAAATAAATGGTTGAGTTGTTTTAGCTTCTTTCATGCATCATTTAGTTGATTAGTTTGGTTATTTTTGTTGGTTCTATGGTATGTTATAAAAGGGTAAATCATCCCCTACTTGTTTTGAAACCCTTCAGCATTTATTGCCAGCTTTTGGTGTCTTGGGGATGTTGATTAAGGCCTAGTAATTACTCATTGTACTCTCAAGCCAATGAGAATTGGCAGGTCATTACAAATGGTATCAGCTTGTATGGTCCTCTCCTAAAAAGTATTCATCATTGATCATGGTCTTGGAGTTGAAATTCATTCTTGATTATTCCTTGGGTTGAAATATTAGACAAGAGTGGGATTGTTGGAACATTAAAGGTATAGCATAAAAGGACGTAGCTAACTCATTTATATTGAACTTCAAATTACCTGGAGTTTGGTACATAAGAGTTTTGGATACACTTCAAGAATGTTAGAAATCTCATTATCATGGGTTTACCAAATGAGAGGATAATGACATGCATTGTAGAGGAATGAATTCCCACTAAGATTGTATATCTCATTGTGAGGAATGAGTATGCATTTTGTGAATGGTGCCAATTTTTTAAAAATGAATTAATTGTTTTCAAGTAAACATCGAAAACAGGGTATTGGGTGTATTTTGAAAATGGGTTGATTTTCAAAAATTATTTTGAATGTTTTAAAAAATTGGTGAACATGGAAACACATGTTTTTTTTGGAAAAACAATGTTTTGATAGATGATGTGATAAAATTTGAATTTTAAGGCATCGATTTCTAGAGATTGAGATTGAAGTTGATTGTTGTTGGTTTAGAAAATGGAACTCTGTAGGAATCATAGAAACCAGTTAGAAAAGGATAGTGAGAATGTGGTAGCACCTGAACCACAGCTTAACCAACAGTTTGTCCAAAGAATCTCTCAGGCTTTTAAAATTGTTGAAATGGGACTACAACCAGATATTTTTTTTACGATATCTATCACTGCTGAAAATCCATGTGGATGAAGTACATTTATCATTAATAAGCGATCTGAGAACTCTAACCCTATGAGAAAGAGGGAATCATGCACCTTTTCATAAAGAGGTTGAACACATCAGAATTGGACAACAAGAATGTTAAAACTTCCTCAGAGACTCTAGTGTAAGCTGAGATGTTTTTAGTGTGGCTCTACGAGCCACCTCAAGTGTGATTGTAATTAAAAACCTTGAAAATGTGATAATTGTAACAAGATGGGACATATTTAGTGATTTTTACGTAATGCTCTGAGGTCGGGTTTTCATGACACTCCGCAAAAAGGGATGTTTCAGTATGGAAATAAAGTGTAGTGCATGGAAAGCATGCATCTTCTTGGAGCTGAGCAAATTATAGTGGATGATCAGTAGGGACCATCCAGAGTGTGAGGTACGACTATTTTAATATCCATGTTGATGAAAGCGTTGTTTGATATAGGTGCTCCCCATTCCTTCATTGCTTCTTGTCCCATTTATTTTCCATGTCTAAAACTGGAAATAATCCCATCTATTTTGAAACTGAATAATCCTCTTAGTGAAAGATAATGTCAACCCTTTGTGTGTAGAGCATGTTCTATAACTGTTGATGGAGCTGAGTTAAAACGGGACATCTCGATATTGGAAATGATGTCTATGATTTAATCCTAGGTATGGATTGGTTGACAATTTATATGGCTCGCATCAACTATTATAGAAGAACCGTTAGTTTCAAGACTAAGGACGACATCAACAATCTCTTTAGAGGAGAGGGGATGGTAAAGAATGAAGCACATAGCTTGTTGGCACCAATGATGGGAACGATCTCTTGCTAATTGACTACGTTGACTTTAGCATGAATGTAGTAGATTGAGGAAAATAGTTTTCCGGCTATTGTGGATCAATTTCAGATGTCTTTCCCAATAAATTCTCAAGGTTACCACCTCTAAGGGAAGTGGAGTTTACGATTGATCTCTTTCTGGGGACCAGTCATATTTCCCCTCCATCATATAGGAGGTCAAGAATGGAGTTATGAGTATTGAATGTACAGTTAGAGAAGCTGGAATGCAAGGGTTCCATTCGACCATGTACTTCTCCGTGGGAAACAATAGTTTTGTTTGTGAAGAAGGCAGATCTTCAACTATGTATTGATTATCATAAGCTTAACCATGTTATGATAAATAATAAATATCCTCTTCCACGTATTGATGATCTGTTCAATAAATTAAGGGGAGCTCAGTGGTTCTCCAAGATTGAATTGAGATTAGGATATCACCAATTGTATGTTTAGAAGGAGGATATTCCAAAGACAACTCTCATAATTAAATATGGCCACTATAAATATCTAGTCACGCCTTTTGGTCTAATGAATTCACTAGCGGTCTTCATGGATTTGATGAATCAGATATTTCAGCGATATCTGGATTCATTTTTTGTGGTGTTTGTGGATGATATCTTGGTGTATTCAAAGAAAATGGGTGAGCATGATTGACACTTGGATATAGTGTTGGAAATCTTGAGAGAACATCATTTGTATGCAAAATCATCAAAGTGTGATTTTTGGATACAAGAGGTATGATTTCTGGGCCATGTTGTTTCATGATAGAGGTGTTTCAATGGATCCATAAATGATAGAAGCTATTCTTTCCTGGAAACCACCAAAGAATGTCTTTAAATACGAAGTTTTCTTGGTCTCTCTGGTTTTTACCGATGCTTTGGGTGTGACTTCTCATGACTAGCTACACCTATGACATCATTGACAGTGAAGAAAAATGCATTTCAATGGACTAAAGAATGTCAGAGATCCTTTCATGATTTGAAACTTCGCATTATATCAACACCCATCTTGATTTTTTTTGGAATCTAGATAGGGGTACTAGGTGTATTGTGAGTCTTCAGGATCTGGGTTGCGATGTGTTCTCATGCATGGAGACCATGCTGTTTCTTATGGCTCAAGACAGTTGAGAGTTCATGAAAATAACTACCCAACACATGATTTAGAGTTAGCTGTAGTTGTCCATGCCTTGATGACTTCGCATCATTATCTCTATGGTGAAAAAATCACAATCTTTAGGGATCATAATATTTTAAAGCATATTTTCTTACAAAGATATTTGAATCTGAAGCAGAGGAGGTTGATGGTGTATATCTAGATGTTTTACTTTTACTTGATGTATGCACTGGGTAAGGGAAATTCAGTGGCCGATGCATTAAGTAGAAATTTGTATGCTTAGTTGACGCAAGAAGATTCAGATGAGTGTCAATTGATGTCGGTCCTAGACGACATGCATATGGAATTTTAAGAGTGAGCTGATGTTGTAACTTTCGTTCCAGTTATGCCTGTTCTTGATTTGGTGCAGATAGTATAGGAGGCACATGAATCTGATGTAGACTGTGTTGCAATGAGTTAAAAAATCAATGGTGGGGAGACAATTGAGGGATAGATGCTAGATGGGAGTTCAGTTTGGCGGTTTTGAGATTGGATTGTTGTACCTTTAACTACTCAAGAACAACTCCTTCATGCTTACCACCATTCAAGATGGGTTGTACACCCAGGTATACATAAGATTTATAAGTCGTTGAAGGCACAGTTTTGGTGGAGCGTCATGAAACAAAAGGTATATGAATTTGATTCAAGGTGTTTAATTTATTTATAGGTTAAAGTAGAGCATCCGAGACCAGATGGTATGTTACAAACTTTAACTATCCCAGTGTGGAAATGGGATCAGATAGAAATGGATTTTGTTACAGGTCTTCCAATAATGGTCTGGAAACACGATGCCATTTAGGTGATAGTGGATTTTCTAACTAAGTTGGCCCATTTCAACCCTCTTCATGAAACTCATAAAGTGTAATATCTTTCAAAAATCTATATCTAAGAAGTGGTAGAGACATGGAATACCAGTTTCAATCATGTCAGACATAGATCTGAGGTTCACATCTTGTTTCTGGCAATCCGTTCAGAAAGCCCTGGGAACTCTGTTGAATATGAGTTCGGCGTATCATCCTCAGACTGATGGATAATCCAAAAGGATGATACAGACATTGGAAGACATGTCGTGGGATTGTCTAATGAATTTTGGTGGTTCATGGGAAGAGAACGTTTCTTTAGTAGAGTTCTCATATAAAAACAGTTATCAGGCCGCGATACACATGGTTCCATTTGAATCATTGTATGAGTCTCCTTGTCTTTATCCACATTGTTGGGTGGAAATAAGTGAGACTTCACTAGTCAGGCAAATCCTTGTCCATGATATAATTGAGAATATCCAGTTGATTATAATGATTATGGAGACGGCTCAAAGTCGTCATAAATATTATGTGGATCACCGTCATAGACTGTTGTCGTTTGTTGTGGGTGATCATGTCTTCTAGAGGATGTCTCCATGACTTAGACGTCATCGTTTTCGGGAAGTAGGTAATGTTATCTCCTATATATATATGACGTTTTGAGATACTGGAATGGGTTGGCGAGGTGGATTCTCGGTTGGCATTACCACCACAGTTCAATGCAGTGCATAATGTGTTCCATGTATCTCAGTTGAAGAAGTATCGGCCCGATCCTGGCCATGTGATCAGATGAGATCACATTGACCTAGAGCCACATGCATTATTGATACATATTCTGGTGTGGATTGTGGATAGGAAGTATAATGTCTTGCGTAAAAAAATCATTGGTCTAGTGCCGGTTTTGTGGCAACATGGTCAGATTTAGGAAAAGAGTTGGGAATGTGAGAAAGATATGAAAGAGCAGTGGCCATAACTCTTTCAGGAAAGCGATGGTAATCTACATTCTGGGGATGAAAAGTCCAATGGTGGGGAGAATGCAGTACACCTGGTCTCTATTAATTAACCCTTGTTTTATGCTTTTTAATTACATGAAGCATATGAGAAATGTTTGGGAAAGTTTAGAGACTTTTAAATTGTTAAAGAGAAAAAAGTTGTTGATGCACGGGCTTTGCATGGGTTGCCCAAACTATGCGGATGCTGTGTAGGTGGTGGTACCTTTGGATAGAGGATACCGCACAGTGTGTGCATGTTTTTGGAAAATCGGGCAAGGAGGCCGTGCGGAGCACCCCTTCCATGCAGGGACTACCGCACAGTTAGCACACGATTTGACTAACCTGGCAGACTAACCATGCGTGGAGTCAACAAAGATGATGTTTTAACGATCTAATCTATTTTATCATTAAACCCACTCTTTTTTTCATAGATGAATGTAACTCAGTAGTTTCTCTTTGGTGAATGTGGGAGAGCAGTTACCAGGTATTTTGGAAGTTATCCGGAGGTTTTCCTTGTCGTTTAGAGGCCGATTGATCGAGGTAAGTCTCGTTTCCTTTATTTTTCTTATATCTTATTCTTTCCTCTTGATGTATCCTCAGATCAACGCCCATTTTTGGTATTTATAAGGTAGTGGATGAATTTTAAGTCAGGATTTGATTTTTGTGGTTCTAGGGGAAGGAATCAAAGGAGGTTTTGGGGAGTAATTGACTCATTTTTGTTGGAATTATTCAACTTTTGGTTGGTTTCACGTAATTTGTGGAGGTAGGTGGATTAACACATTACTCCTCCTGTTAGAATTGATTTTCTTAGATTCAAATTGGCATATTTGAATGATTTTGATTGTGAAAGTCATGGAATAAATTTTCTTTAGTGATGATTTATGGTTTTGGTGTCATTGTGAAATCTTTGGGAATTGTTGTGGAATGTGATTTGGCATTTGAATTTAAATTGTTGATTTTAAATTATGATTTTCTGAAATTGTAAATGGTTGGATGAAAAAATGGGTTTTCAATAAAAAGAGTATTTTATTGAAATGGTTTGGAAGTGAAATGGTTTTGATGGAAATGGTTTTCAATAATAAAGTGTTTTTATTGAATGGGTGTTTTGGCAGGACCATTGGGAATATGTGGTGTGTGTTTATGTTGCATGTACAGGGATTGGTTGAAATATAACCTTGTGCTCGGTGACAAACATTTAATGGCACAATGGTAACTTTATATAAGAGTCTTGGTTGAAATATGACCTTCTGCTCGATGCCAAAGGTGTAATGGCACATTGGAAACAATTACCTTGTGATGACTTGGTTGATCGATGTGTGACTACTCATTAGTATGGAATTGTCGTAACAAAGCATTCTTGGTTGGTAACATGGGTTGGGAAATTGTTGGGTATGCAAAAAAGAAATGATGTGAAATGGTTCAAAATCTTGTATGGTTATTTTTCTAGAAATATAACTTGCTGGAAAATTTGTTTATATTGGTCTTGGAATGACATTGGTTATGAATAGTTCTGGAAACTTGTTTATATTTAGTTATAAACTGGTTTTGAGAAAAAAATTTATATAAAATAGTTTTATATAAATGTGGCTAACACTTCTATCCTAGTGGAATGAGTAGGGAAGTCATTGGTGAAATCCTATTTAGTTTTATACTCACCCATGCTTCGGCACATTGGTGCTTTTGTAGATGTTGTATACCAGGATGTTGAAAAAGGAAAAGTGTCTCATGACTATATAACTACTTCATGATACGTTGGCTGGTTCGTGATGTTGGAGCATAGTGCTTTTGGAGCATGGAGTTGGGTTGTCATCTTGTAATATTTTAGTGTTTCATTCCACTGTTTACTCTAATTTAGTGATGGTTTCCGCTGTGGTACTCTTGGTTGGTTTATGATAAAATAAATGGTCGAGTTGCCTTATCTTTTACCATGCATCATTTAGTTTATTTTTCTTGTTATGGTTGTTAGTTATGTGATATGTTCTAAAAGGGCAAATCGTCTTCCACTTTTTTTGAAACCATTCATCATTTATTGCCAGACTTTGGCACCTTGGGGATGTCCCTTAAGGCCTAGTAATGACTTGTTTACTCTCAGGACAATGATAATTGGTGGGTCATTACATATGTGACCATTTTCGATTAGTAAACTTGGTACCTACCATTTCTATGGACTAATCGACCTGATCACCAACCACATCATTATTTGGAAACACTATTTTCATTCACTTGGAGATATAGGTTTCCTCATCAATAGGTTCTTTTCTTCCATCCCTGTCCATATCCTCTTGGTTAATATTTTTCCCAAGACAATTATTTATGACATTGGAAACCTCATATTCTCCATTATTTTGTAATCCTTTAGAAAAGGAAATATTACATTGGGCAAACTAGAATAGATTATCCAGATCCCTTGATAATGGGGGTATCAATGTAAGGAATTCCATTGAATCACTTTACTCTATATTCAGGAAAATTTCATTAAATTTTATGCAAGGGTATTTTTTTAGAGAGGTTCCATTACTATGAAATATTTCAAGGCTCTAAGTTTTATTAGAGTTCAATTGTTCCATTTATGGTGATCTCTTCATGGCTACATAACAACATATCATTCACACATTCATTTTCTAATTATACATGGGGAAATTAACTTATCATACTGAAATTATGTAGGTGATGTGTTAGAATATCTAGGAATCCCAAAACTTGAGATGACATTCTACCATGATATCCTCTACCCCACTTCCATTTAAGCCATATTGAGCCCTGAACAGAAAATTATCTATAATGATATCATGATGGATGGAATCCCTTAGGCATGTGTCTCCATAGGTTCCATGTTCAGAACATTCCTCAATAAGGCGTATAGATTCAACAAAAACTCTTCTCATGGACTCTACATATAGGGTGTCATCGTATAGTTCAATTATATTCCATTAATATTCATTTTCATTGTCTGGGGAAATCCTAATAATTTTCATTCTGCTAATACAATAGTTAATGGTGTCCTAATTTTAATATCCTCAATGTGATCATGTTTCTAGGTCCATAAAGAAGAGTTAACCATGAATCTATTCAACCAATGAAAATTTGGTGGGCATGATACACAGATGATTCAATGAAATTTTTGGTTTTTTTGAACATCGGAATTCCAATGTGGTTTTACTTCGTCTTTCATTTAGTGGTGGCGGTGAAAATAATAAAAGGAGGAATAAACTATTTATTCTGGCCATTAATGATTGTTGGACAATAAGATATGATGTAGTAAGGTGCATCGTAATTTTTTCGTTCATTCGATAGGGCTTTGGTGCTATGTTATAGACTCCTCATTGTGGATATTTCCTTTATTCTAATAAATTTCATGGAGGTTCCCTATCCAATGAAATTGTTGGATTGGATCAATCATTTTTTCACTTCTAGTTACCCCCTCGAGACAATGGATTTTATAGAATCCTCCCTCCACAATCCTTAAACCTATCTTTGATATCACTTTTAATCAAGGATTCATGTGGGGGATGATTCTCGTGATTCGAATGGTTTTATGATTATTTCCTTTAGTGAAATTTATTTTCATGTTGATTCAAATAGGGTTGATGCTAAATTCATCAACAATGGATATGAATTATTATAATAAAAATGAATTTATTTTACTATAGTGGAGATGGACTCAAATATTTGTTCTTACTCCCTGAAGGTATCATCTATAATCCTTGGAATATTAATTATTTGATCCATAAAAAAAATATCTTCCTTTTTGACAATATTTGTATTCTTCACACAAAGTGTGATTGGGATTAATTTTTTTAATCATTCATTCTGATAGATATTCCTAGAAGTTTATCCCATATGTTTAGTTTATATCCTTATATCCCTCCCCACTAGATGTTTTTAACATTTTTCTATGGAATTTTTTTTTACTATTATACGCACCATGACCGATAATCCCCATCCAATTAAGAGATAATAATTCATGATTTGTTACACAAAACTACACAAAATAAAACTCTATACTTAGATAAATATAATTTCATTGGGAGTTAGGTACATTTCACTATAACATAAAATATGAAATATATAATCTTTATTAAAAACATCTATAACATGCCAAAATTTATAACTGAATGGGATAACATAGGAACATACAGAATAAATTTATCATCTATAAGGAATGATAAGAAATATACATAAAATATCATAGAAAAGATTATATATGTTGTATAATTGAAATATTAGTGGGGTATAAAAGGAGTTTGAATCATAAACATGATCATTGGGTCATGATATAGCATGATAACATAATTTAAACATGGGAAATGTAGAAACAACTAAAAAAACTGCATAAAAAACATAGGACAAGCTTAAATTCCAAGATATTATGATGGAAAAAATATCAATAAGGATCAGGTTTACTCCATAATCCCTTGCATGATGTCCCATGGGACTAAAAGTATACAATGTGTATTAGAAAACTATATAAATTTGGGTACATCCATCACATTCAGTTCATTATCCTTCATTAGTGTCATACGTAAATTATAAAACATGGAATCATTTATCATGACATTTAAATCCCTGATCAACAAGTGTCTAATAAATAACTGTAATAACCCAATGTATTATTTATAAGTGTATGATTTTGAACACATAATATATGAAATGAGATTGAGTATTAACTACATAGATGTTTAAAATGATAGGTCAATGAGAAATTTTTACATCATTAGATAGCCATATAAATATTCATGGAAGGGTTTAATGAAAGTGAAATGATTCAATCCTTATATAAAAATAAAATGGACAATAATGGGAATATTAAAGAAAATATACCATCATTATAAATTAGAGATAAAAGACATATGATAATAACGAATCTTAGTTAATGTGGAGACAAATAGGATCCCATACTTTGAGATTTTGTCTCCAAATGATTGGGAATATCTTCATGAGAGTCTGGGGGAACCATGAAAGGTCTCTTGAGAGGGGATGAATTATTAAGGAAGTGCTCAATGGATTGTAAGGGAAGTGAAAATGTAGATTAGATGTGATTATATGGGAAATGAGTGTGGAATCTATTTCATTTCTCAAACATTAGTTTTAAAAACTAATAAATAATAAGATATAAGTAAATTTTTATTTAGTTCATAAAATCCATTAATTAATCCAAAACAATTCTTAATTGTAGTTTTATATTACATAAAAATATAACTTGTTCTTTATCATATGAAAATAAAGATTCATCAAACGGATTACATAAGATCATATAATGTAAAAATAATAAAAAATAAATATAATAATAATTTAAATTAAAAATTAATATAAATTATAGGGTTATGTTTTTTCTATTTTTTTTCAATTTATTTTTACACATTATTAACTTCTTTTCCTTTGGATGTGGGAATTATTATTTACTACACTTACAATTCATATTTAACAAATATTGTGCTAAACCTATTTCATAATATATAGTATATTGATTCAAAAAATGGGATTTATTTAATCTGAAAAATTCCAAATAGGTGGAACAATTTAATTTAATATAATACCTATAAGCCTTATTGGAAGTTGGTTTCTGAAAAATATTAAAATTTAGTGGAATATAATATTTCACATTGATTATAAAACTAGTCATATTAATTATCTTAATTTTAATTCAAAAATATAGATACATTATCTAACAAATAATTAAAATTGGTTCTTATTGGGTGGAAATTTAATTAATTATAATGCAGAAACATTATGAATTTTAAACCCGTTCTAGGGGAAAATAATTTTTAATCATAAAAATAATCTTATATGAAAACTTTTATAGATATAATTTAAATGTAATTAATTTAATCAAATATAACAATATTATAATTATAATGTATTGAAATAGAATTAAATCAATAGTTGTACTTTTATGTAAATTAATTTGAAAAGTAATTGTCAATTTTAATAAAAAATGTTATTTTTCACTCTTTATTGAAAAATATACTTCTCTGAAAAATATAAAAATATTAGTCTATGGTAATCATTTAATGATTATATAAAAAATAAATCCCATTTAATAAAATAAAATTTAAAAATTTTCTATAAGTTGGTTTAAATTTTTTCATAAAAAGAAATATAAATTGTTTCCGAACAAACAATATTTTGATGAATAAAACTCAATACTAAAATATTGAGTGAATATGTAGTTTTAATTTTGAAATAAATTTAGGTTGACTAGTAAATATATATTTTTTCATAATTAATTTAACTATATTCATCCCCAAATATATAATTTCTATTTTATAATGGTATTGTTTAAATAATCATGGTTTTTTTTGGTTTATTTTGGCATATCACATACACAATCAAACAAAATTTTCTCTTAAAAAACATCAGGAATCACATTCTTCCCCACATTACTAAATTTCATCTATGAAATTTAATATTGATCCCAGTATGAAATATTTTAATAATTGAAAATTTCTCTATAGAAAACCCACATTGTAAAATAAGTGGAAATAGAACATCTAATTGAAAAGAGATAAACATAAGTATGAAGGTCATCATAGATCACTCTTTTCATGTTGGGTATTATCTGTTTAGATTCAAAACATAGACATAGAAGTGAAAATTAACACCAAATAACTTATAATGTGTTTTAGGGAACATACTTAGAGAATGAAAATGACCACAATACTATATATCCTTTACATATAAAATGGACACCATTTCATTGGAACTGTTCATATTATGAAAACATATTTTTTTATATTAATTTCCTAAATTTATTGAATTTCTTTAGAACTATACTATGGTAATAAGGATATATAAATTATGAAATTTTTGAGTTAAACCATTAATCAATTTCCACTACACTCTCATCTTTTCTGTAAACAATTATTTCTTAAGATCAATTTTTTATCCCCAAAACAGAAGAATAATATTCTAATGAATCATATAACCAACTAAATAATCACTTTATATTCCTAATAGTTCTACCATTTGAGTAGAATAAATTTACAATTAGTGATTTTTACCTTTAAACTATAAAAAAACAGGAATCCATTTAACACTAATGGAATTAATTTTAAATGACATTTATTCCTTATCTTATGAATTTATAGGATTCAATCAATGTTATGAATGATCTATTCTTTAACATGTACTAGAATGGGTATTTTTTCCCAAAAAATGTTTCATAATGAGATTTTAATTTACCAAATCATAACCCTCGAGAGGATAAAACTAGGTGTACATTATGTCCTACTTTTTCACCCTTTCCAAACTGAGTCTTGACCAAAATGGTGTTTTCAGGTTTTACCCTGATGTACATATACGACAGAGCCACATCCACTTATAGAATCTAGACATTGATTTATTTTAATGATGAAACACTTACTATATACTTACCTAAATATGGGAATATTTTCTTATAATTAGTCTTATCCCAAAGGATTTTGTGTTGGTTTTCTAACCCACATCAAAAAAACAACTTTACTATCTATTGATACAAATTTTAACAACCCTTCTATTTATTACATAAAAACCATCAATTATTATATAAACGTAAACATAATATAACCTGTAATATTTAGATGTCCTATTTATTTGTGAATAAGGTACACTATGTAACAACATAAAAAACTAATTTACTAAAAACATACTTAAACTTATTGTAGTTAAATCATCCTGGGATAACCTGGGAATATACATAAGAATGAGGAAAGCTATAAAAACTGGAAAGTGAATAAATAAGTAATAAAATGAAGAAGATCATATATATATTATAGAATAGTAACATCATTTGGGAATAAATGGAGTGATAATAATAAACTAGAATAATGAGGTATGATATAACATGATAACATAAAGAAAAATGTTCATTTTATGAACAACATGAAATGATTCATCATAAACATTGGTCAAGGATGCATCCCCCAAAATAACTATGAAAAAATAACCATACTATATTAGGATCACTCCATAATTCCTTTCATTACATCCAACAAGAATAATCCATTACCCAATGAAGTGGAGTGCAATAGAATTTCGGGCACATCCATCACATTAACTTAATTCTCAAGCTTATGTGTTTCATGAGGATAATAAAACCTGGAATCAATTATCATCACATTTAATTCCATGATCATGTAGTGTGAAATAAATAAATGTATATCCCAAAGAAATTAATTAAAAGTTAATTATAGAGAATATATTTTATTATAATTGGGATTAGGTATTTAATACAGACGTTTTTTCAATGAAAAATCACAGTGACATTTTGGATGCATAATGGGTGAATACAAATGTTCGTGTAAGGGATTATTAAGTGTGAAAGGGGTATATCATAATATAAAAATTTAATTTAATTTAATTGGTAAATATTAGATGATATCATATATTTATTATTTTACACAAATTAATTATGATAATGAAGAAACATAATTAAATATGAGAAGGATAGAATCCCTTACCATTAGAGTGAGACTCTAAATGTTTGGGAACATCTTCTTGAGATATTGGGGGAACTATTGGAGGACTATAGAGATTAAAGGGAAGAGTAATATTATTCTCCAAGGATTTTTATTGATGACAAATTTGATAATGGGTGGGTTTATAGAGGAAATGAGTGGATAATCATTTATCATTTATCATACATAGGTTTTAGACACTATATAATAAAATTACCAAACCCAAAAACCATACCATGTTTTTTAACTAGGATTTTTCCAAAGGGAGTTTTTTTTAGTCTTTTATAAAGACTTGGTCCAAAATTAATAAAATAGTACCCTTCATGATGTGGATGTGAGTCACACACTAAAATAAATGATATTATGTCCTTAAATTATATTATATTTTTTAGTGTATTGAAAAAATATTTGTAAAAATAATCAAATAAAATTAAAATAAAATTATTTTAAAAGGGAAACATAGATTTGGTATTTTAATCCATTTATTGTTATTATTGCATCACCTTTGGGTCATTATGATGTCATAATACAAACTAAATATTTTTAGGATATTTAATTTTTACTCAAAAACTTAGTTGTCTGCGAAAATATTTAAAATTTAACAGTTGGATAAATTCAATGTTTTTATTCCAAAATAGTTTTTATTTTTTTCAAAAAATTTAAAAATATTTTAATTTTCACTTTTAAATAATCAATTCAAATTTATATTGAACTTTTCATTATAATAACATTTTTCGAACTGTTATAAAAATTTCATTTGACTTAATAAAAATGATATGATAATTTATATTTAATAAATTTTAATTAATAATAATACTTTGCAAATATATAATTTATTTCCAGATAAAACTAACTCATGGAATTAAAAATATTAACTGAAATTCCAAATTACATAAAAATAATATGTTGGTCTCATCATATATAAATATTATTCATATATAAATGATTACTTAATAATATATTAATTTAAAACAATAATGAATAAATATAATCATAATTTAATTTAATGTAATATATATATATATAATTGGTTTATTCTATTTCTAATATTTGTTAAAAAAATTCCATTAATTAACCACTTTCCATTTATCTTGCTATAAAATATTTATTACATTCAGTATTCCTATAGTAAAAAAATTTAGTTGACCTTATTTCCAAATATAAATAATGATCATACCGAACAAGGAGTCTATATTATTGAAACCAATTCACAGAGGTGGAATAATTTAATTTAATATAAAAATAGTATATATGATGAGAAGTTTTTCTTCCAAAAATATCATTTTTCAAGGAAAATGAAATTATAATTTAATTATATAACAATTAGTCCTCATTATATAAATTTATATTCATAAATATAGATATATAATAAAAAAATTGATTTAAATCATATCTTGTTAGTGTTTATTTTAATTAATTATAACGGAGATACTGTATTTTTTTAAAATATTTTTCATAAAAATCCATTTTTAATCCAAAAAATAAACATATATTAAACTCCGGAATAATGATGATTTAAATTTAATTAATTAAATGAAATATAAAAATATAATAATTATATTACTTTTAAATAACATCAAAACATATATTTTAATTTTAAATTAATTTTATTATCAAAATAAAAGACAATTTTACTTAAAAATGTTGTATTTCACTATTCACTATAAAATCTATATTTTTAGAAGAATACACAAATTTTACTATATGGTAATAATTATATTCAGATATAAAAAACTAATCCCATTTTATTAAATATATTTTCTAATGATCTAATAAAATAATTATAATTTTTTTACAAAGATAAATACCAATCATTTTAGATGAAAACATATTTGGATGAGAAAAAAGACATTACCCATATTTTGAGTGCATAATAACTTGTTATTTATAATTAAATTTATGTTGATAATGACTTATATAAATATATCATAACGTAAATTTCTATATTATTACGGAAAAATATTATGGATCTGTTATGATGACCTTGTTTAAATAATAAATGTTTGTTGGGGTTTAGTGTTTTGTATCGAATACACTATCAAACATAATATTATCTTTTTAAATCATGGGGAGTTACATGATCAATCACCATCACTTTTTTCTATTCTATCCCATTAATTAATAAATTTTTTTTGGTTGTTATATTTTTTGGAATTAATTATTTAAAATTCATCATTTTTTTATGATTTTATATATATGTAACTTTGATAAATGTACATGGATGGTGCCCCAGGTTAACATTATGAGGAATATACCATGAGTTATGGGTTTAATCCTAGGAGAACCATTTTGTGATTATTTTGAATTATATGTACCTATCATAATGATTTTGTGTTTTTTAATTTATTAATTAATGATTCAGAGGACACTACCTTAGAATAGAAAAATTAGATCACCCAATTATGTCGATCAGGATACTGCCAATATGAAGGAATCCCATGTTCAACCGACCACTATGAAATTTGGTGAAATAAAACATGCTCCTTCACCCACTCTGGTAGTGAATAGAGTGGTCCAACCTCATTTTGGAGTTCTAATTTTTCAACATAGCATGAAGGGGAACTACCTTCCAATTTCTATTATTCTAGAGATGTAAAAATCTATTATCCATTATTTTTTAATGTAATAATAGGGTCTCAAGATGTTTCAGATCGAATATACTCCGTCAGGGGTGTTCTGACTTTGTTGAGACACTATAAGAAAAGATAGTAAGCCTTGAAATGTTCATGGTATTGGGACCCACTAGGAGTTGGAAGGGTTTGATTTGAGAGGTTATTGGATATAAGATTCACCTCGGTGTCTCTCATATAAGTATTCATTAATGAATTCTATCCTAATTCACAAATTCTAGTCTATGAAAAGGAGTTAATGGAGCTAAAGTAGGGTTTCATGGTTGTATCCATATATTCTGGTCGTTTTACTATGCTGCTTTAATTTTTTCCACTCGTGGATATTAATGAGGCTTGAGAGTATATGATTTTTCAGATAAGTTTTCATTAATATATTTGAATGAAATTTAGGTGTTCCAACCAATCTAAATACTCATTTGGTTTTTGATTGTCCTTGACTATTGAGAAGGGTCGGGAGGATTATTTGGCTATTGTTCTTCTTTTGTATTTCAGTTCTCATGTTGGTAGACAATTTTATGATGTGATGGGTGTCTCTTCTTCGTGTTCGAAAAGGAAGAACGGGGATTCACATCTAATTTGTAGTAAATAGGTGGAACATACATTGTCTTCTTCAATATCCTTATAAAGAGACTGATATTTTTCCTTCTATAGAAATATAATACATTATTTGAGGGTATTCAAATCACCCCAGAGTAAATGTGAGTAATGTGGAAGGATGGAGCATCATCATCAATTTGTTCATGGAGCACTAATGTTAAGATTCCATAAGGTATCAATGAATAAATTTCCAATAAAACATGGTTCTGGATATGGCACTTAGAATGTGGCTTAAATTATAAAGACTCATTAGAGTCACATACCTTATGTATAGGGTTTTGGACATGAGGTTGGGAGAATTTATGATGTGGATTAGACTTAATGAAATGGTGGTGTAGGACCATATACTATTTTTGTTGGGATATTGATCACACACACACACACAGAGATATATATATTATACTAAATTTTTTAATATCATTTCTTCCCAATACATTATATCGGGATATGTTATTTTTTGACATGAAATTCCAGTATTTTTCCTTTTGATTTTTCCCCTTGGTACATCAGTTAGTACAAGATTATTTATCATTTGGTGATTCATAGACTGTCCTATAGTCATAGATGGTTATGAAAATATGTTAGATATATCTATTATAGGGATTATGAGATTCGATGTCATTTTTTTCACCAATAGGCTAACCATGTTTCAAGCTCACATTGATTACTATAAGAGATGAGTATCATTTAATTTTCTAAAGTGGAAATGTAATCGATGAATGGTGAGTGAGAATTTGGAGTTGGTAGACAAGTTCTAAATAGGATCCCTCTTGGGTTGATTATGAAATATTTTTTAGGTGTTCATAATTTTGTAGGATCAGTTATTTCCCCTCAAATTTTCATACAGTTAAGATTTATATTAATACGTCTTTCCATGTGACTCCATATGACTTCCCCTCATAATGAATTTCTCATCGAAATGGTTCCATTGAAATTTTTGTAGTTCATTATAATAGAATATTTAATTATGTATCTAGGAAATTTTATGTGTATAAATGTACAACTCAAGGATTTTGAAAATAATTAATTTTTCAGATAGAGTATATCACATTGGTGTGAACGTGTCTTCTCCATGAGGTATAAATGTAGTCCTTGACTATGTGTATGATAATTTAATCTGAATTAGGTGATATAGAATAATATCAATCATTTTCCAATTATCAATGATCTATTTGATCTCTAATTATACTGACAATGGTTCTACAAGACTGATCAAGCTATTACTATTTATAGTTTAGAATGGATTACAACATGAAGATGGTGTCTTGTGGTGTGTATCGGTTGTATGAGTTCATAGTGATACTATTTTGACTAAAAAATGAGATATATGTTTTCATAGATCTCATAAATATGACCTTTCACACTACCTTGACTCCTTAATCATGTTGTTCATTGAATATATCTCCATGTACTCATTAATCAAAGAATATAATTCTATACATCTTGAGTTATTCTTGATTATAGATCAATAACATCAGCCTCATACCAAGAAGTATATTTTTCACTTTTAGATCTTGGAGGTGACATTTTTTAGGAATGTTGTTTCTATGATTGATGTAACTACGGACTCATATAAATATTACGTAGTTATGTAATGGATATATTGATACAATAATATTCCATAAAAATTTTTAAAACGTATTTAATGATTTAAATTTTTTTTCAATGAATAATTCCCATGAATTTTAATGTTTTACAAAATTTAGAAGAATTATAAACATGGAAGTAAAATTATTCAAAATATGTAAAAGTATAAAAAATTTGAAATTGGAATTAATTTCATTATTTTGGATTGATATATTTATTAGTGAATCTAAATATATTATAAGTGTATCTTATTTTCAAAGTTGTTTAAAAAATGTGATAGTATCAAGCTAGCCCATAAACCATTATTACCCTCGCACAAAGCCCTTCCATTGGAGGCTGGATATAGATGCCCCAACCATGAGGGACTACTCAAGCCGGTAGTGTTATATGGGGGGTCTTCCACGCAGGGAGGATCCTGTCAGGAGTAGAGTTAGACTGGAGCCCATGTGTCCACCAGCTTATTGTTTTCAAGCCCATTAGCCAGTGAGAGGAGTGTCTCACTGGCACAAGGTGGTATACAGTGGTAGGTATGGGTCCTTATACCACCATCAAATATCATTATTATTTAGAAACCACTCCATTATATTAACATGATCACCTTGACATCTAGTGGAATTGATGTTTGATAAAAGTAAATTATATACTAGTCATCAATTAGAAGAATGATGTATTCCTTCCAAAATATGGTGTGCACAACTGTGAATTATTCATTCAGCAAATATCTTCCACGTGCAGCTACTGCTCAATGCCCTCAACTACTACTACAAAAACAATTACCATTATTGAATACCATAGAACGTCATCTTGACCCAAACAAAATTTACAAAGATAAAGACCATAGATGTTACTTTCAAGACTCAAACTAGCCACCAAGATCAATTTATAATTAAGGAAATAATCTTGTATAAATTAGATAGATCATTTTATTTATTCTAATGGATTAAGGGTATGGGGAAGATTTTAGTTGAACATCCATATATTTTTATCCATTTTAAAACATTCATACACATGATTCCATTCGCCCCTACAACATAGATAAATCTCTCCGATGATATCATACCAAACCACTTCTTTAATTGATGATGGTAGATGTTTCCATTCCATTTCTACTGTGGGAACCAGTCTTCATTATGACAACATGATATTTAGTCTAAAAATTACACCATGGTAGATGTGATCTACCACTACCTTAATGGTAGAGGTAATGTACCATTGAACCCAAATTACACTTGATCTACTATTTAATAAATAGTTGATATATATTCCACCATCTTAAACCCTCTTCTTCCTTGTACACCACCTTCATTCCTATCTATCATTTCTACAATCGATGGGGAACTCTATCTCAACCACTATGAAACTCAACCTGAGATCTCCAACTAATTCCATTGCCTTTGAATATTACGAATCACTATTGGGGAAACTGTGATCCCTATCTGAAAATAAATGAGGCCTTAATTCCTAGAAGAGTAGAACATTATCCCTATATGAGGCCTAGATGGCACCATCTCTGCCACCTTGGATGCCCTACTTCAGCATTCTTATTCTTTTAAGATTCCCACTATTTAGAAGAATTACTACAACCTTCTCTCTCTTCATTACTTCCTGAGTTCCCTTGTCTAATACACCAATGAACAACATCCCTTTAATGTGTCTATGTCCCCCATGAAATCAATTAAAACCATGCTTGGAGTAGTTTTTTCATGAATTCATTGAAAAGGAGGATGATGAATTTCATTCCATGCTTCATCTCCTATTGATATATCCTCACTCCCACGAAACCCATTTATAATTCATGCATAAAAGCTAAATAGAATGAGTGTTGTCATATTTTCTACTACCATCATATCCAAGGAGTCACCACCTTGGAAATAGATAATGACACTATTTGCACTAGATGAAGGGGAAATAATATTCATGAATGAATGAAGAAACATTTTAAGATGCTTTATTCCAATGGTAGATGTGATATACCATTGGGCCACTACTAGATGTGTTCTAACAATGATTGAGTAGCAGTTGTGATCTACCATTGATTCCATTGAGGATATGGAAGAAGAACCACATGAACGATACACTCTATGATGAACCACTATGAATTATACCTAGGATGTGAACCCTTTAGACCTTGTAAAATTATTGCAATGATTGATGTAAAATAGTGAATATCCATCAGTAGATGCTTCTACCTGAATTTTTCAATTAAAACTATGCACCTATATTTGGAAACACCTCATAATTCTATAGAATCTGCATAAAATATATATAGAAAGATATATTGAATGATTATTAATATATATAAATATTATACAGTATAAAATAATGAATTTTTATCCATAAATAAATACATGTATTTTAAACCACTATAAAATGATTGAAAGATCGGAAGTGGACTTCTTTTGGATGCTCTTTTTTCTATGAATTTTTTTTCTATTAATATATTTTATATTATTAATCACAATCTATTACATTTCATGAATCTCTTCTATCCATCATCTATCTTGCATTTTTTTCTTTCCCTCAGTTTTATTTCTTTATTTCTATCATTCTTTTCTACTCATATCTTTCACCATTACATATTTCACATGATAATTAGTAACTAATTAGAGGCTTCACCTCAATGGAGTGTTGTTTATAAGTAGATATTGTTCATCAATTCATTTTATTTATTTACATTTGTGTTGAGAAAGAATGGTGTTCATGATTATGGTAATTTACCAAAATGACAATGAATTTTAATTCATTTCTATTAATTTATATTAATCCATTTCATTCTTTCTATCAAACAAATTCCCTTAAAATAATATATTTGAGCAATTAAATTTTTGAAAAAACATATGATGGAGTTAGTTCCTAGAAGTCATCTAATTCCCTATTGAGGTGTTCCATAAAATTGGAATATAAATAGAGGTGAACTGTAGTTTTGTTAGGAATTTAATGTTTGAAAATCAATAAATAAAAAAATACTAATTCAGTACTAATAGTTCATAATTGTATTGTCAAATTAAATTTAATAAACCTGCACGAATAATGTAAGAATCCATGATCTAAAACCTAAAAGGCCATGTACATTTTCCATATTTTTATCACAAGTCAATAATTATTTGATTTCATTTATGCATTATAAATTGTAAATATTATTAATAAAATAATAACAAAATAAAAACAAAAAGAAAATAAGTGTTATATAATTGGAATGTATATAACTATGTATCTCCTATTCTGATTTGAATATAAAAAGACTCTTTGTTTCACAATGAAAACATATTAATTTTCTTATATCATTCCATATAATAAGAATGTGTCAATGCTGGAACTTTTTATTAAGATCTAATCATTAGTTTTCTTAATTTTTAACTTTTAAATAGTATAATGTTTCTATTTCATTTTTAATAACAATAAAACAAAATTCTAAATTAATTATGATTTCAAGAAACCATTTTTTAATTCTTGGAATAGTAAATCAGTGGTATATGATGAATATAATTTTCTAGAAAATGTTTTTAATTATATTGTTTAATGGATCGATGAACTCACCAACCATGAAACCCATATTATGAAACGGATTGGTGTCGGAATTTTTTTAGAAGAAGAGACATATGCTTTATGAAGTAAATATTGTCTATAAAATACTAATGGCCAATGGGGATTAGAACATGGAGCTTCAAAATTTTACTAAGGACATATATGATGTTCAGACACAACTTGAAGACTATCAATAGCAAAACCATTTCAGAATCCCATTCCATGAAGACCATTATATTCTAAAGTTTATTCATGATATGATTTTTTTCTAGATGAGATACACATGGAAGATCAATAAGATCAAGATAATTTCTAGGATGAAAATGAGTTAAAAATGATCTCACCATTCCATACAATGTAGAAAATCCAACAAAACTCTACTGCTTCTAGGAATGGAAGTGGAGGAAGACACATATTTGATAGAATTTGAAGAATAGATGGTGGTTCTAAGATAGAAATATATATTAACTGATAATCAATGTGAAAATGTAATTTCCAATAAAGAAGTGATTGAACCATATTAACATAGAGATGTGAACTTTTTAAATTATTTATTTTCTAATTTTATTCAATTAAATTTGAGTGACACCACTAAAAACATTTGAATATCATTATTTTTTCACTCCTTATTATTACATAGTGGAATGAAATAAGAACATGCACCTACTGAGGAGCAAAAAAATATCCATAAATATATTGAACATACATTTTATTAATCCCATGAGGTATTGCATGTTTCAAATCCTAGGAAAAACATGGTATCAGCTGCTCACTCTATAAGGGATTCATTTATTTTTGATATTTCATATTTAAATATTATTCAAGTAAAAATACATTCTTACATTCCCTTTGATCAGTCAATACATGTATCCCAATGGTAGAAAGCATTGGAAAATGAGGATGAGGATTCATAAGTAGGTTTAGAGAAATAGTATGATCCCTAATTAATCACTCCCCTCAATGAATGTTATAATCGTGATGGGAGTGTTGATATACGCCATCAATTTATCATTCCACACAAACTAATAAAATTATCAAGCTGGGGAATTCAATATGAATTTATATAATTCAATGAAGATTCACCCACCATTAGATTATGGAAAATAGCATTTACCTCCTATTTGGTGGTAGTAAAATGAAAGGGAACTCCAATGAGATCATACCTACATATATATATTGCTTCTCATCTAAAATTTAAAAATTTATTCATGGAATTAGTCCAAAATATTTCCCAATCCTAATGTTAATTTTTAAAATTTTATTCCATGATACTTGTAATTAATCAAGTAATTTAAATTTTTAAGCCTATGATAGCCTAGTTAAACCCCCAAACAAAGAAGAAATAGAATTCATATTTATATGATAGTTATTTCATTCCTTCACTTACTATTTTTTTAAATCCCAGAATTTTATCCATAAACATTTTTTGATCTGTAAAAATGAAAATTTCATTCTCATTCTTTGACGAATTTATTTACATGGCTTCTCTTGGAGACATGTGATTCATAGAAATCATGTGATTAAATTTTTTATTTTTCAATTACAATGAAATTAAATGAGTAACATGCATAACTAAATGAGGGATGTGGAACCTGTTTATTAAAATAAGGACCCATGATTTGAGGGAATTGGTTACTTCATGTAAATGATTTATCCTAATCATTTTTCATGCAGTGAATATCAAAAACACATGTAAATTTATTTTTTATTACTTGTTTTTAATTACCTATTTCCACAAGTCATATGTCAAATTATAGATATTATTTATAGAATAAATAATTTCTATTTTATCTTTATAATATTTCATGGGTGATCTCGGGTCATGTTTCAAACTATAACATTCATGTAAAATTTTAAAATCAATGACAATACAAAAAATTTAAAAATGATTGAGTTATTTTTATTGATAAGTATTTATCCCAGAGACCACCTATTACATCAATAATTTGACTCCTCTATATAATATTAATTCCCATGGTAGGAATATACAGTGTTTAAATCCATTTTTATCTAATCAGACTATCCTAGTTGTATTATCATGGTATTTCAATTTAATATTATGGGGGGTGAATGGATTATTGGTAAATGATATAATATTAATTTTTAGGGAAATGTGTCTAGGTTTAATCAATGATATTTATAAAGGTTTATTGATTCAATATTTATGCATTATATTTTCCCTTCATTATAAAATAAATAAATTTAAATAAATTTAAAATAATGTGGGTTGTGGGTTGAGAGTATCTAAAATCACCATTATAAGGAAAATGATTTTTATCATTAGAGGATCTATTGTAGGATTTTAGATACATTATAATAATAAAATTCAATAAATTATAAAATTAAAAAAGAGAAAATAAATATGGAATATTAAAGAATGAGTAAATAATTAATTATGATATATTCTGATCATAACATTATATGGATTTTGGGGGAAATAAGAGTTACTATATTAATGGGGATAATTCAATTGAACACTTATTTTTTATATAATGAAATGTACATTTCAGTTAAGCCTCCTACATGACAAATAAATTGTAAAAAATTAATTCCTACCAACCATAAGTCATATTAATTATAACCATAATTGAAATCCCTCATGATTTTTGGTATGTTATTTAACTATGATGTATAGAAATTAGAATAATTGAAATCTTATAGTAATTTTACATGTTCCCATGATATTATAATAAATTTACTTTAATTAATATTATTAGTAATGAATGATAATATTCAAGAGTGGTTGATTACTAATAAAATAGTTAATAATAATTATTTAAGATTCTTTAATTAATGGGAAGATAAGTACAATAATATTAATATGGGAAAATGTAAACTAAAATATTATTAAATTTTGTTGAAATTTTAGATTATAATTAGAAATTTTATGTTAAATTTTGAGATATTAATTTAGATTTGGTAATATTTTTGTTTTCTTACATTGAAGATTAAATCATCTTATGGTTAGTTACCTCTATAATGAGATGTTGATGTTTTATTATTTATGATAATAATCATTTAATCGAAGGGATATTTGACGCTCTATAATATACATGAATAATTTAGAAAATATAAATGATTTTAAATTATTTTGAATGAATAATTCTCATGAATTTTATTTTATTATTTAATTTTGGGAAAATATAAACAAAGAAGTAAAATTATTTAAAATGAATAGATATATTAATAATTTGATGGTGGAAATCAATTAATTATTTAATATTGGAAATTTTTAATGAAATTTATTTTTTTCTATAAATATAATAATTTATCAAATGTTTAATAAATTAAATCGTATTAGATCAAACAATCCCATCAACCCGGGGAATCCTGCCATATATCCAGCCCATATTGGGACCGCTGACCATGCCATTGTTGGGATAGTGTGACGATGATAGTAGGGCCACAAAAGTGGATTACACAAATTTTTTGGGATGTGGGGAGGATCTAGTGGGATTATTTTTGGATCAAACCCTTTTTGTGCACCAATCAATGTTTTTCAATCCTATATGGTTGTGGGAGGAGCATCTGGTCTGCATTGGGTGCTGCATGACAAAGTGTGGGGATCCTCCGACCCCGATACAACATCATTATAATTTAGAAAATATGAATACACATGTATAAGACTACATAAATATCCAACTAATTTGATGTGGTACCACACTGACTACAATATTGCTCATTATTTAGCAAAACTAGGTTGTATCATGAAAATATTGTGTTACCTCGCTCGAATATTTCCCATCAACGATCTCCACTACCTACTGTATCTTCTTGATGCATGTACGAGTGCTAACTAGTAGGGAACCCAATTACAGATCCCCAAATAGCTTAGTCTCGAGCCTCACAATAGTAAAAAAGGCTAGAACTATAGGGATCACCTCTTAGACCCCATATGATCACCACAATCTCCTTGTAATAAATATGGACACCTTTAATTTTGTGGATAGATCCCTCTTGCCACTGCGAAGGTCGGATCAGGTGATGAAGATTCGTGCAAAATTGTTCCTTCCTTTCACTAATTTACAACATCCATGTCCTCCCCAACAAGGACAACATTCACCATAGAGAACTCTCTCCCACACTACCACACATGATGTCTTTTGTTACTAAATTAGGGAGAGATGTCATCCCACCACCAATATGTCTAGTAAGCAACATTATGAGAATATGATAATTGATCTACTATTTACTGAATGGTATATGTGATATACCATTGAACCAAAGGTATATGTGATCTACCTTGAACAAATGGTATATCTTGATTCCCTAATCCTCTGATATCCTCCACTTCACCAACCACCATTATCCTCATTTACTACCATTATTGTAAACAATGTCCTCCATATTGGCCACATGGAAATTTGACCCCATGATTTGATTCCTCTTCCATCTATTATGACCACCATGAATCTAAAAATGATCCTCTATGAGCCCTATATAATGAATAATTGGGCCTTTATAACTATAATATATTTGATTCACCATTACCGCATGGACATTGCTCTCCATATCCACCACTACAGAAGTTCTGATCAATAATTCCCATGCACTAAAGAATACAACTATTGAGGAGGAGGACCACGACCATCACACACCTCACCACTACATCATAACCCTCTCCTAATCCACCACTACAATTTATTCAATGAATCTATCCACATCCTCCATGTGATTCTTACACACCATTCATGCAGAAGTGGTATGGTATTCTCATTTGAGGAGGATGTGTCAGATGTTGATGACATTCTTGGTGAACTGTTCTTGTTTCCACATCTTTGTGTGATCAATGTACATTCCATATATGTATTCTATATGGAAGGACGGGTATGGTTTTTCCACTTCCATTATTAGCAAGGATTGATCATCGATTCTACATATAATTCAAATGTCTAGGTTCGATGAGTGAGAGATAATATGATGGAATGAATGAAGACATGTTTTATGTTGGTATCTATCATGGGTAGATGTCATCTACAATTTACCCTATGTTAGATTTGATTTAACAAGGAACCAAGGGTATATATAGAGGACGAAATCCATGAATGTTCCATTTTCTGATACACCAATTTGAAGAGGACTAAGTTAGTGAACTCTTTACACCAAAGAAAAATATTTTAATGTTGGATGCACAATGTTTCTTATTAAATGGTACACAAAGGTAATTACACTATGAAATGTCATCTTATATCTAAAATTTTAAAACACATGGGAATTTAAAATATTAAATGCAGTGTAGCATTAAAAATATATATTCAATTATTATGAAGGTATATGTAAATACAATAGTGTAAGTTAAGTAGGTTAACTCCATCTATAAAAAATGACGTTGTGCCACTGGAAAAGGATCATAGGATCGATATATCACTTCATGTAGTTGATCTATTTTTTTCCTTTTTATTTCCATATATAATTTTATTTATATTATATAACACATTCTAGTTCATTTATTTAAATTTTTCAAACCTTTTCATTTCTTCCACTGTATAATTACCCAATCAACATTAATTATTATCTCATTCTATTCCTTTAATCTCTTCTATTGTCACCTCATTCACATGATATTCTGTGAATAACTAAAGGATTTTGCCATGGTTTATAATTCATTATACATTAATCATGTTCTTTACTTCATACGTTTTATTATATTACTGGTGTAAAAGAATGATGTGTATGGGGCTTGGTATTTCCCCCCATGACACTAAATTGAATGTCACTTATATTCATTTAATTTATCCAATTCCCTTACAATGTTTCAAAATAATCACTTCAATTTATAGAGTTGAGAAATTAAAATGATGAAAGGGAATATGATGCAGCTTGGTCCTAGAAGGTTTCACACTCTCAATTATGGTGTGTCATCGTCCTTGGTTACAGTAGGATATGGAATCAGTTTTTTTAGAATAATATGTTTCAAAATAAATAAAGAAATCAATATTAATCCATGAGTGTGATTTCAAAATTGGGTTATACAACACAATTTAATCAATTGTCCTGAATAATTAAAGGAACCCAAATTTAAATGCTAAAAGTTTAGTTATATTCATCATCTTATTTTTCATTTCATATTAATCTATATTTGATTTATATTCTTCATTTTAAAATGTATATATTATTAATGAAATATTAAAAATAATACAAAAAATAGGTCATAGGTGAAATACAATGAGCAAGATGAAAACATGGAATCATCTCAAATGAGATTACCCTAGTCAAAATTTGTGTATCATTATAAAATACATATAAATTATATTCATCCATGCCCCATGTCAGGCATTCATCAAATATCCCCATAATGTGTTTTATATTAAGTTATTTATAGTTTATGTGTCATATTTTTAGTCCTTTAATGAGGACATCCCATTTTTATCATTACCCACGACAACACTAATGAATAAAGGGGTGAAATTACAGTTATTGAACTAGTGTGAAGGATGATTTTCATGAGCTCAATATATTGTTTTCTATATATCCAGTTTTTAATGATTGAGATTATGGTTTTTATTATGTCATATTCAATTATGCATCATGTGTTGGATTATGGGGTGAAATGAAATATAGGGAGTGAATAGTAGCTTCTATGTCACATCATCTACGCACCAATGAGCGGAACAATAAAACTCAAGAAATAAATTTGGAAGAAGTTGTCCAATTTTTAATGTGTTGGTGAAACTATATGATTATAGAGAGTTTGTTATCTTGAAAGACCACAAGATCCTTGCCTATATCTTCATACTATATGACATAATCATCAGGTAGAGGTAATGGGTAGAGTAAATATAGATGCTTGTGAAATGACCCAAGTATTTATAAATTAGTAAATTTTCATAACTGATAATATTTAATAACAAGATATTAATTTTATGTTAAATATGGAAATTTTATCGATAGATTACTCAACATGCACCAATGGGTTTCTTTGAAATCTTATGTTTCATCCAACATTGAGTTATACCGAAAAAGAATATAATATTATTATTATTTTAAATGGTAGTTAATGCATAGATATTGTATATATGGGAATGAAAATAACAAAATAAAATATGATTATACATGTTTTTTAATTTTCTCTATAATTATCCAATAAATTTTAGAGGTTTAAAATTAGAATGAATCTGATTTTAAGTATAAATGATCTAATATTTTTTAAAAGGTAGTTTTAACACCTTTTGATTAAAGACCCATTTTAGATATAGTTTTTTCACTTTTATAGTTTCCATTTTAAAAAATATGCTTCTTATATAGATGAGGGACATCAAAATTTACTTTGGGAAAATCTTTTGTATTTTTCTGATAATGTTCATTTTTTATGAATAGTGAAAAATACAGCATTTTAATTCAAAACAACATTTTAATCTATTTTATGTATATAGTTATATTGTAATTTTAATTGGTATTATATGAAATTGGATGATATTTTTACCATTTAATCTAATTTTAGTCATTTTATGTAATTTCACTTTTTAAATTGGAAATAAACACAAGTCAATCTTTTAGTAGTTTTTACTTTTAAAAAACTCAATATTTTGTTTTGACAATGAGAATTAATTTTAAATGAATTTATTCAACTTCAGTGTTTTGAATTTGGAAAAATGAATTCCATATTTGGAATCAGGAGGTCTAAATTGTTTAAATAGATAACATTTATTTTAAGATGTTTTGAATAGTAACTTCTGTGATATTTTCATTACCATGGTTAAAGGATAAATCAAGTAAATAAGGGAAAAAATATATAAATAGTATTTCATTACCCAAAAACATTTCATACTCCTATTGGATGAAATATTTCTGACAATGGGTTTCATTTGGTCCATTTTAGGACCCTATAGAGTCAATTGAGTGAGAAAATGATATTATGATACATTTAATTTAACCGTAAGAAAAATATAGCCATAACTTATATCATTTAGAACAAAAAAAATTTATATGGGGTTATATAAGTTATATTGTAACGTCCTGGTTCTGGGTGCCACTCAATTTGTGCCCCGATCCTGGTTTGCCACATGACCTCAAGTGCATTTCCTAAAATTCCAGAGGCTTCTGACTAGCAGCGAAGTCCCAGGTCTGATAGTGGGGAAAATATTCCCTCATTTGTCAAAGTGTAGCGCAGCGGAATATGATATAAACATACAACAACAACAGAAACAATAAACCATACATATTTAATATAACAACTGCAGTAAAAGATAGCCAACCTGCCATATAGATATGATGCAACATGTCTCAAGTTCTAAGAAAACAGCCATAACATGTTACATATCAGTACAATACAATACAGAGTATAATAAGAAAAAATGAAACAGCTGGTAGCATCACGAGCCTATGCCCGGTACCATGCTCCCCTACTCCTCTGCAGCACTCAAGTGCCTATATAAGGACTATTAACCTTATCAATACCTACAAAAAAAATTTGTTTGGGCCGAAAAGTATGACCCAAACAGGGTGTGATAAATATATCTCAGTAGGCACCCACCAAAGGCATGTGCCCAACTGGGTGTAAACATGCAACTACTGTGTGTAAAAGTAAAATGAAATAAACTAAGATGTTCTCAAAAGTAACCAACTTACCAGTTATATTGCCATTTAATTATTCGTTTAATCCATTTAATATAAGAAAACACCACATTGAATTTCTAAGTAAATAGGCAGCGTCCTCAGAGAAAAAAAATCTCACCCTCGGGTATTCAGAATCCAACCCACAGGTATTGTCCACATGCATAATAGATTTTTCCCTCAGGTGTAGGTACTGTCACCCTCAGGCATAGATTCTATCGCCCAGAGGCACGAAATAAGTTTCCCTTCAGCTAGGATAACAACTGCCATCGGGCAAAGAAAAACAATGCCCATGGGCTACGTAAAACACTGCCCTCATGTGCAAGTAACCGGGCCATTACCAACATGTAAATAAACATTCAAATTCAATTCCTCTCAATGCAAAAGTAATGCATAACATAAACATGAGATACCCTCGGGTATCCTGGCCATAAGGCTAAACAGAGGAATGCACCGCCAGGGTGGTCCTGGATCCAAGCGGCGATCCCAAACAACAATTTTACAAATTTATTTAATCACCTATACAATTCTAGGTATTAAAATAGCCACGGCCTCAGCCACACGACACCCCAAAAATGGGTCTTTACCTCAAAAACATACAAAACACATGACATTTGGAAAATAAACACCAAAACAGCTACCTTAAAAACCAACGAACGTTATACGTCAACGGCGATTGCAAAAACACCGAAGAACGACGAAGATCTGACAAAGACGAAAACACATTCAAACATAAATAACATTCCCTCAAGAAAGAATTGGTAATAACGACTTAAGGAGAGCGTAGGGCATACCCACATGGTTCCAAAGTGATCTTCCGATGCAGAAATAGATCCCAGAAGAACACTCGGAGGATCTTCAAAGTTTTGGTCATCCCCTCCCGCTCCTTCCTCCGGTTCTAAGCCATCCATGTAAACAGGGGGATACTGCCCATTTTAAGAAAAAAACAAATTACACGGTGTGTAATTCTGAGTACATGGTGTGTACTTCCCATATTAAAACTGTTCCTCTGGTGGCTTTCCACCAGTACAACACTGTTCATCTGCCGACATGACTACACGGTGTGTCTTCATGAGCACACGGCGTGTGTTGTCACACAGCTGGCCACCGCCATACTATTCTATAGCCAACTGACTACACGGCATGTAAGGGACCACTACACGAAGTGGATTTGGTTCATACACCCTTCATCCCAAACATATACACACGCCCCGTGTACCCATCACACACGACGAAAAGTACACGGCGTGTGGACAAAGTACATGACATGTACATTCCCAAATTCCAGATTTTTCCCCATTTTCCATATTTTCTAGAAAACACATAAGGGAAAGAGAAAAGAAGAAACTCGTACCTCAAAATAAGAGTTGGGTTCTTACACACTTCCCACCTTAAATAAATTCATCCCCTAATTTCCCTTTCAAGGGTGGAAAAGTTGAATCCGTGAACAAATCTGACCACTAAGAACGTACGTCGATTTATTGCTCCCAGGTTTTTTCCTGCACTCGGCCATGCTGCCATAGCACCTGTATGAGAGGAACTGACTGGCCACGGAGAACCGTCGTGCTCCTATAAACAATATGAATCAGATGCTCCTCAGAGGACTCATCCATCGGAAGGTGAACCTCCTTTGGTTAAAAGGTGTGAGATGGGTCTGAATGATTGTGGCACAACTGAGATACATGGAAGCTGTCGTGCATGGCCCGATACCTCTGAGGTAACTGCAACCTATAAGCAACCGGACGGACTCTCTCTAGAATCTCAAATGGCCCCACATAACTCGGTGAAAGTTTACCCTGTCTTTTGATCCCCTTGTGTTCCATCCTAGGTGAAACATACAAGAAAACCAGATCCCCAACCACGAACACCAAAGGTCTTCTGCGGCGATCAGCATAAGACTTATGACGATACTGCGCGGTATCCATCTGTTTCTAAATCAACTGGACCTGCTCCGATGTCTCCTACACGAGACGTGTTCCTAGTAAAGCTTCCTCACCTGCCTCTAACTAGCACAAGAGTGATCGGCATGGCCAACCATATAAAGCCTCATATGGTGCCATCTCAATAGTTTCCTGAAAACTATTGTTATAGGAAAACTTGACTAGGGGTATATGCTTCTACTAGGATCCCCCAACACCTAGGATGCAGGCACACAACATGTCCTAAAGCACTTGTATCGCACGCTCGGACATGCCATTGGTCTGAGGGTGGTAAGTTGTGCTCAGAAGGACCTGTGTACCCAATTCCCTCTAAAAACTCTACCAGAAATGATATGTAAAATGGGCGTCCATATCCGAAATGATATAACGAGGAACCCCATGAAGACGTACGATCTCTCGGATATACAGCCTTTCGAGATCATCGACACCGAAGCTATTCTTGATTGGAAAAAAGTGAGCTACCTTCGTGTGTTTGTCCACAACAACCCACATGGCATCGTTGCCTCGAGGTGACCTCGGAAAAACAGTAACGAAGTCCATCGCGATATCATCCCATTTCCACATTGGAATGGGTAACTGTTGTAACAGTCCAGCTGGTCTCTGATGCACTGCCTTCACCTGCTAATAGGCGGAACACCTCTTAACAAAACTAGGTACTTCTCTCTTCATACTCGGCCAACAGTACTGATGTCTCAAGTCACCGTACATCTTGGTAACCCCGGGATGAACTGCCCAATTTGAGGCATGAAACTCTCACATCATCTCCTCACGTATATCCCATGGAACCCAAAATATTCCATGGAAATGCAAAGCCTCATAATCACCTATCATCCACCTAGGAGGAGCATCCTCACTTGCCACTAGCTCCCATAGAACTGGGACTTCTGAATCAGATAGTTGCCTCATCCTCACTCTATCCAGGAGGGTAGAAGTCACAACTAAAGACAAAGATAAGACTTCCCCTGGCTGTCGTGAACCTTTAGATGCATCTCAGAGAACCAAGCCATGAGCTGCCACTCACCACTGGCCTCCTGCACAGCCTGTATCTATGTCTTCTTGCTCAGTGCATCAGCAACTGCATTACCTTTACGAGGTGTATAGGCAAGCTTGATGTCGAAGGACTGAAGGTATTCAACCCACCATCGTTGTCTCAGATTCAAGTCACGCTGATTAAAGATATACTTGAGACTTTTGTGGTCGGGGAAAACCACAAAACATTCTCCCAATAGATAATGTCTCCAACAGCACAACACATGAAAAAATGCAGCCAACTCGAGATCACGCGTTGGGTAATTCCTCTCATGTGGCCTCAACTACCGAGACCCATATGCAACAACCCGATCACCCTACATCAACACTGCTCTGAGCCCAATCCCTGATGCATCACAGTAAATTGTATAGCTCTTCCCCTGCTCTGGGAGTACTAGGAACGGAGCTGATGTCATCCTTCCTTTCAGGTCCTAAAAGGCTGTCTCACAAGCTTCTGACCAAACGAACTTCACACCCTTTTTAGTCAAACCCCTAAATGGAGCTTCTATGTGAGAGAAGTAATGTAAGAAGCGTCTGTAGTAACCAGACATCCCCAAGAAACTCTGTATATCAAACACATTCTTTGGCTGCTCCCATGAAACTTCAGCTCTCACATTCTCTGGGTCTACTGTAACTCCTGCCTCTGAGATGATATGACCCAGGAAGTGAATCTGGTCCATTTAGAAGTGGTACTTTGAGAGCTTAGCATATAGCCAATGCTCTCTCAGTGTACACAAAATGATATAAAGATGGGTGTAATGGTCGTGTCGAGTGTGAGAGTAAACCAAGATGTTGTCCACGAATAAGACCACAAATGAATCAAGATACATATGGAAGACATGATTCATTAGAGCCATGAAAACTGCTGGTGCATTCGTGAGTCCGAACGGCATAACCATATACTCGTTTAGACCATACCTGCTCCTGAAAGCCATGAGTGGTATATCATATGGTCTAACGCGCAGCTGATGATAAACTGACCTCAATTCAATCATCGAGAACACACGTGCTCCACGAAGTTGATTAAAGAGATCATCAATAATCAGTATGGGATATCGTTTCTTAACCATCAACTAGTTATGCTTCTGATAATCCACACAGAGTCTGAGGGTACAGTCTGCCTTCATCACACAAAGGACTGGAGAACCCCAAGGAGAAGTACTAGGTCGGATAAAACACTTTGCCAGTAACTCCCCTAAATATCATTTGAGCTCCTACAACTTAGGCGTAGCCATCCAATTATGAGGAATGGACACCGGTGCTGCACCTGGGACAAGCTCAACAGAGAAATCCACCTCTCACTCCGGTGGTAGACCTGGAAAGTCGTCTGGGAAGACATCCCAGAAAATATTAACCACTGGAGGGAAATTCGTCTGAATAGACCCCTAGTCATCCAGATAAAATCTCTCAATCTGGCATGTGACTCCACCTCGCCCATGATGCTCTGCTCCAACTCGACTCGCCTGAACATCCCACTCACCCATGTATAGAAACTCTCTACCCTCCAGTGACGTGAAACACACCCTACAATAATAATAGTCTACAAAGGCTCGAAAGGGAACCAACCAGTCCATCCTGAGAATGAATTCATAATCTTTCATCTCTAAGACATAGAGGTCCCAAATAAAGTAACACCCAACAACCCCAAGGGGGAACTCCTTGCACTAACACACACAAACCATTCTAGTCCCCAATAGAGTGTCTACCATCGTGATATTAGAAGAAGTGGAAACACAGAGCCCAAGGATCTCCACTAAGGGTACAGATTTGAAACAATGCATAGAACCCGTATCAAAAAGTACTGAAGATAAAATGGAGTCTACTAGAATAGTACCTATGATAGTAGAAGTTCTAAGATCCTGCTCCTGCTGGGTCTGTTGCACTGCATATGCCTGCCCAGTGTTGCGGCCCTGCGACATAGCCTGAATACCCTGAGTTATACCGCCCTACTGCCTCTAAGATCATGGTGTCTAGCTACCATGGCCACGACCACCATCTCTGCCTACACACCCTAACATATATCAGTTCCCTGACTGGTAAGAATATGCTGGTCCTACTCCCGCGCATGGAGTCTGCACAGAACCCCTCTCACTAGCCACTAGTAGAAACTTCTTACAAAAGCACTGCAAATGACCCATCTTGCTACAGGATCGGAACTCCACTGGGTCTCGTAGACACTACGGCCTCGTGTTCCCCTCTCTACCACAATATTAGCACATTACCTTTCCACCAGAAGAATTCTTCTGACTTGTACTGCCACCCTGATAGAATTCCATCTGTCACCCGCTCTTACCAGTAGAAATAGTACCTGTAACTAGTGCTGAACTGCCCTGGCCCACACCACTAGATTCCCAAGGGTTCATATTTGTAGTTAGCACCTAGTTCACAATATCATGAAAAGTAGGCTACCTGAAAACATTCACCAACACTCGGATGTCGTAATGAAGACCATCCTCAAAACGTTTATCTCTCAATGTCTCATCACCTACCAGCATGGGTGGAAAATGCTGATACTCGGTAAAGTGAACATAATAGTGCATCACCGACATAGCGCCCTGCTGCAGATTTATGAACTCTCGAGCTCTATCTGCCCTCAGCGTCTCTGGGAAATAGAAGTCATAGAAGACTGCCTGAAAATATTCCAACGCCATGTCCCTGTGATGCTCCGACTCGGTGGCAACATCCCACCACCTCTTGGAAGAATCACGAAGCCTATAAGTCGCGAGCTTGACCCTCCGCTTTGGAGGCATCTCTAGATTCTCAAAAATAGTCTGCATCGATCTAAGCCAAGACTCTACAACTTGTGGTCCTCCATCGCATGAAAACGTAGGCGAATCCTGCTGCCGAAGATACGTGTCAGCTCAGACATAGATTTGGAAGCCTACGGTGCTCCCTAAAGGTCTGTATAAACCACATAAAGCCTTCACAGAACTGCGCCCCTGCGCCTATGTCTGGTATAACAGCTGGCGCCGCATCTGGCACTATTGGAGGATCCTCTCGTAGCCCATGGCCCACTATTTCTGGATTATACTCGTTTCCTCTCTCCTAGAGAACAATGCACGGTCGTCTAGGCGGAATGAAACTATAAGGTCAAAAACTCTCCATATATTCAAGATTATCAAGAATAAAAATGAAGAAACCACAATGGGAACAAGAGGAAGAAAGCATTTCAAGATTTTCAAAACAAGACTACACTACGTGTATAATGACTACACGGCGTGTACATGACTTCCCTACCCTTTCCTGGGTCCTTCAACATGGCTAAGCCACATGACTCCCTTTTGAACAAAACTACACTGCGTGTATATAGTCTACACAGTGTCTATGGTGTCATTTTACTACTGCCTATGTCATCAGTGACACGGCCGACTACTCAGCTTGACACTACACTATGTGTTACACCTGCACACGGTGTGTCTACAACCCCATTTCCCCTGCCACATGGCTAACTCCATACAGTCTGTCCTCGGACAAGACTACATGGCGTGTTCCCACAGGTACACGGCATGTTCTAGACAAGCTTCGTAGACCCATGTTGTTAGTTACATGGACGGATACACAGCTCAACCTAAACGGTGTGTTCTATATAAAAACGGCTTGTACACAATAGGATATCAATGACCCGTGTTGTTAATTACATGATCGAGTCCCCTGGTCACACTACACAGTGTGCTCTTCATTGCCACGACGTGTTCAAGAAACGACTACACCGGCCTGTGTTTGTTAGTTACATGGCCGGGTCTATGGGTCAACACTACACGGCATGTTCAGAAGCAACATTGTGTTCTTCCATGCTCTTCCCTTCCCTGTGTTGCCGCCCACATGGTTTGTGACACGGTAAGAGACTACATGGTGTGTATTCTGGGTACACGGTGTACTAAAAAATTTTATTTTTTGTCCCAAATAGAAGAACAAAAATGGAGAGTTTGAGGTACTGCATGGCGTGTATACTAGGAATTCCGGATAGTATTCCTTAGAAACTTATCCGGATCCCCAAAAACACTGAAAAACTACACCTAAGTGCCAAATTCTGATCCGTGAGGGCCCATACTACCCACGGATCAATGTTTGGAATCTTATCTATGTCATAGAAAAATAACAGTCAATGATCCACCAAATTCTGATAAATGGGGTCTCATACTCCCCAAAAACCAAATTTTGGCGTCCATTCTATAAACAGGTTTATACAGAAATACCCTATCACATAGCAGGTATTTATAAAGTAGCTATCACAACAACATGCTATTCTAGCACAGCAACTATCACAACAAAATGAAACTTCTAATGCACCTACATGGCATGGAACTATTCATGACATGTGATTTCTAGCATGTTCATAAATGATGCCTGAGATGTCATACACTCATCTCATCGGTTGAAACTAAATATAATCCACATATAAATATAACAGCACACCACAAGTGTGTCAGCCAATGGTGAAAATCAATTCAACTAAAAAAATTGAAAAATGAGAAAAATTGCAATACAAGGTAAATTTGATTTTCCCTGTACAAGGGTTAGCTATGCCCGGGCACAGCTTATTACCAACTACCGTTCTCATCCTATCTCTATCTAAGGCTCCAAATAGTATGTCAAAGAAAAGGACCCCTATGATACTACTTTCTAATGTCCCGGTTCTGGGTGCCACTCAATGGGTGCCCCAAACCCGGTTTGCCACATGACCTCAAGCACATTTCCCCAAATGCCGGAGGCTACCAACTAGCAGCGAGGGACCAGGTCTGATAGTGGGGAAACTATGCCCTCATTTTTCAAAGTGTAGCACAGCGAAATATGATGTTAACATACAACAACAGCGGAAACAATAAACCATACACATTTAATATAACAACTGCAGTAAAAGATAACAAACCAGTTAAATATATATGATGAAACATGTCTCAAGTTCTAATAAAACATCTAGAAAATGTTACATAGTAGTATAATACAATACAGTGTACAACATGAAAAAACCAAACAGCTTGTAGCATAGCGAGCCTATGCCAAGTCCCATGCTCCCGTACTCCTCAGCAGCACTCAAGTACCTATATGAAGAATCTTTCCCTTATCTATACCTACTGAAACATAATCTGTTTGGGATGAAAAGGAAGATACAAATAGGGTGAGAGAAATATATCTCAGCAGTCTCCCACGAAAGGAACATGCCCAATTGGGTGTAAACATGGAACGATTGTTTGCAAAAGTAAAATTCGATAAACTAAGATGTACTAAAAAGTAAACAACTTACCTATTATATTTCCATTTAGTTATCCGTTTAATCCATTTAGTATAAGAAAACACCATAGTGAATTTCTAAGTAAATAGATAGCGTCCTCACACATACAAAATCTCACCCTCTGGTAATCACAATCCAACCCGTAGGTATTTCCCACAGGTATAACAGATTTTTCCCTCAAGCATAGGTAGTGTCGCCCTCAGGCTCATAGTTTATCGCCCACAGTCACGGAAGAAGTTTCCCTCAGGCTAGGATAACAACTGCCCTCGGGCTATGAAAAACAACAACCACGGGCTAAGTAAAACACTGCCCTCAGGGGAAAGTAACCGGGCCCTTCCTAACATGTAAATAAATATTCACATTCAATTCTTCTCAAGGAAAAATTAATGCATAACATAAACATGGCATACCCTCGAGTATCCTGACCAAATGGCTAAACAGAGGAACACACCCTCAGGGTGGTCTTGGATCCAAGCGGTGATACCGAATAACAATATTACAACTTTATTTAATCACCTATACAATTCTTTGTATTAAAATAGCCACGGACTTATCCACACGATGCCCCAAAATGGGTATGTAGCTTAAAAACACACAAAACACATGTCAATTGGAAAATAAACACCAAGCCAACTACTTTAAACACCAACGAACGTTATACATGAACATCGATTGCAGAAATTCCCAAGAACGACATAGATATGACGAAGAAGAAAACCCATTCAAATGTAAAGAACATTACCTCGGGAAATAATTGGTAAGAATGAATTTTGGAGAGCAATAGGATTACCCTTGCGGTTCCAACGAGATCATTCGATGTGGAAATGGATTCTAGACGAACACTCGGTGGATCTTTATAGGTTTGGTCGTCCCCTCCCGCTCCTTCCTCTGGTTCTAAGCCTTCCTTGTGAATAGGGGAGGCCACTGTGCATTGTAAGCAAAAAAAACAAAGTACACGACATGTAATTCCGAGTACACGACGTGTACATCCCATTGTTAATCTATTCCTCTAGAGGCTTTCTGCAAGCGCGGCACTGTTCATCTGCCGACATGACTACACAATGTGTCTTCATGAGCACACGGCGTGTGATGTCACACAGCTGGCCACCACTTTACTATTCGCCTCCTGACAGACTACACTATTTGTAAGGGACCACTCCATGGCGTGTATTTGGTTCATACACCCTTCATCCCCAGCATGGCCACACGCCCCGTGTACCCACCCCACATGGCCAAAAGTACACGGATATGGACAAAGTACATGGAGTGTACTTTCCAAAATTCAATATTTTTCCCCATTTTCCATATTTTCTCAAAAAACACTTAAGGAAAAGAGAAAAGAAGAAACCCGTACCTTAAAATGAGAACCAGGTTCTTACAGATATCATACACTATAAATAAAAATTTTTAAGCTTAAATTATTTTATACATCATGATATTTTATTTATAGTTTTTAGGAATTAATCAAAATAATTTAATCATGAAACAATATCGATGTAGTGATTGATTCTTTAATAATGGATTCAAATATATTATATTATAAATGTTTAAATGAAAGTAATTTTCGTTTTTTTTATGAAATCGATGAATTTTTTTATGATAGTTTCTTGTTATATTTGTATTAATTATGTTCTTTTTGAAGTAATCAAGTTTGTATAGATATTATAAACATCATGATACGAGTAGTGTAAAAATTGACATAGTCGATATTTTAGAATGTAAAATATTTTAATAAATGTTCTAAAATTCAATAAAATTTATTATTTTTCCAAATAGTTATAAAAAGTCTAAATTTTAATAATTTTTCTCTAATTGTATATTTTTCATGTTTTGGTAGTAATTTTGATTCTCCATGTGCTTAGTCCTTGATAAAATGATAAGAGTAATAAACGGTTAAATAAAAAACATAAGGATTAAAAAATATCCAAAACTTGTCAAATACTTATAGACTGATTTTAATTTGACATATATTGATCAAATCATAGCTCTAATTGAATTTATACTCATTTATAATCGAAATAGAATTTATAATAAAATAATAATTCAAGATATTCCTTAATTTCCCCACCTCCCTCTTATAACATGCCACCACCTCTAACCATTACTCACATATCTCAATCCTCCTTAGCTTGTCGAACTTCTCCCAAAATAAGATCTCAAAATCCCTCTATTTCTCTTGGAATCATTACCTTAGGAATAAGACAATTCAAGAGAGCCCTTTGGCTCAAATAAAAATAAGATTTTATATTTTAGGTAACGCATTCTCTCATGTTACTTTTCATTATTTTTCTTTCTCCACCCCTATTTACTTCTTATTGATTGTTTATATAACTTAACCATTTTCCTAAATATACTATTTTTTTATGTTAATTATTCTAACTAAACATACACACACCTATGTCTAATGGGTGTAGAACATACTGATTCGGTGAACAGAAAACTATTGCCTTGCAAAACGACGATTGTTCAATCTTCTCCTACCACCTCTTATGGTGACAATTATGATCGTACAGAAATTATATATGACATATATAATATTTTTTATATATCTATTATTATGGAATTATTATTTGGAAGATACCATTATGCTTTTAATGTTGTATAAAAATAATAATTTCTTTTGAGGAAGTGCATATTACAACCCCCTCAAAGTGATATGACTCGTTCATGCTATAAATGGAATGTATAAAGGATATAATTAATGAACATAGGTAACTCATATATCATAAATATTATACTGGAATTATAATATACCTATTTTTCAGTTATTTTTCAGTCCTTTAAACTTGAAAATGAAATGAAAGTATCGTTAATGCTTATGTACAACTTACCATCTCCAAGAACAATGCATTTCATTTCATATATCCAAATGAAATGGTCTATTATCAATACATATATAATGGATTTATATTATATATTTTATATCTAAATCATTAATATCATTCTTTAGATAATGGACTATTGACCACATGTACAATTTATAATTATAACAAGTTCATTTTTGACTCATGTTCCGAACATTGAAAAAATTTCTGATATAATCATTAATAATTAAATAATTGTTATATCATGGTAATAAGTGATATAAAATAATAATAATCATGAAAAATGTTCTTAATCATGTAGAAATTAATTTATGTATATTATTCAGTAAAGTAAGGAAGGAACGAGTCTGGTCGGACATGAGGTAAATGAAATTTTTATCCCAATTTCTACTCTTTGAGTTATTTTTCTACTTCATGATTATGTCGTTCTATGAATATGTGTGAAATTAATTTTCATATCCAATATTTTATTTATAATATCATTATGTTTACATATAGTGAATTCACATTATCAGTCATTTTTAGTTACAAAATAATCTTTGTATGAAACTTTTCCTCAATCTTCATTCTTTGAGGCATTATTTGATTTATACAAGACTTGCTATTATATGGTGTATAAACCCCATTGACATTTACATTCATTCAATGGGAATATTTTTCTATCAATTCTTCTACTAAATAAAAATTGTACTTTTTTTATAACAAATGCAGTGACAATGACCATTCTACCACGACAAGCATTATTTAATATTTGAATTCCTTAACAAGCTGTGATGTTTTTAAATAGACAATAAATTCCATATATCGTTCATACATATTTTTGTATTGATAATGATTTTGAAAATGGATTTACTATTTCATTATCATGAAATTATTTATTTTGATTTAAAATGAAATTTATGTTTGAAATATTGATATTTGAAATATTTTTTGTGTGATGATTATATAATTGTACATGGACATTTGACAGGTGGTTATGGGAAAAACCAAATAATGGGAGTTTCCGTGACAAACCAAGGTTGGGTGGTTAATATATAACCTCCAATGTATTGGGTATGGAAGTCAGACGTATGGAAATTCCATTTAGTGAAATCTATGGAATTCAACTATACAGTTATTCCATTTATGTATGTTTGTGTGCCATGTCACCTTTATATGTTCTATGCTTATTTCTATGGTCTTTATGGTAATATTTTGGTTTAAAAAGGGGAAATAAATGATATTATTCTCTATGGAGTGTTTTTTCTACTTCTTAAAATGTCAAAATTATTACATTATGTTAATGTTTTTTATGGTTTACATGTTTTTGGAAGACTAACAGTTTTCATTGTTTTGGTATCCATTACTGAGCTTTTTATTGTAATCCATCATTTTGAAATGTTTTTCATAGGACATAATGATGAATAGGGTCAAGGATTTGATCAATGAAAATTAATGTTGTTTAAATCATGGAACTTAATAGGTTTCTTTTTATAGTGTTTTTTTATGAAAAATGAATAGTGAGTAGAAGTGTCTACTTGAAATATTAAAGTTGTAATGTAAACGTTATGACCTAAATCTCTAATGATCTAAACCTAAAATGATAATTAATGATAATTATAAACTTAATTAAATATTATGTAATGTTTAAGGCCATGACCTTATATTTGGTATCAGAGGTTGGTTTAAAAACCATTAGTGGTAACGGTGTTATTTAATCATTAGTGACATAACCATAATGGTTAGCATATTAGAAAGAGTCATAATTATTTTAGATAAATAGAAAGAGCATAAGTTAACATGAATAAGTATTTAAAAGTATTTAACCTCATTATAATTTATTATATGATTATTTTACTGATATACTCACACTGACCTTTTAGGTTTTAGTAAATAGATGGATCTAGCAGGCACCAAAGTAAAAATGTATGTAATGAAAAATGTGACAATTTTCTAAATAAGTAACCGAATGAAATAATATTTGTGATGAGAACTCTTGTGGTTATTTTCAATCAAAAATTTATATTAATTATTGACCACATGAACATTGGTGATTTATATAAGGCATCGTATATTCAAGAAACACATTGCTATGGATGTTCACGTAATAATCATAACCATAGGTATATTAAAAATTTATGTCTAAATGATGTGGAAGGAAACACCTAGGAAAATGTTTCAATGGGATTGGAAGACGATATAGATGTGATAATGAAGGTCAAAAATAAATAACCTGCCATAGTAAAAGAAGAATTTAGTTGACTCCAAAAAAGGGAATGATGTCCTTTCTAAGGGATCAATTGAATGTTTTAAATGTGGTGTGCATGGTCATTACAAAATTTTATATCCTATGAAGAAGGTTTAGTAATGTGATCAGATGTATCATACAAATATATGTTTACCAATTCATAATTCCATTCCAATTAGATGATGAGAAAACTGAAAATTAGCTATGAACAGTATATATTATTTCATGGATCATGTTTTTAAATTACTTGAATATTATGACATTACGCCTGATTCTTTATGAGAATGATGTATAAAAGAATAATTTTTAAATACAAGAAAAAAAAATCATAAATAATGTTTGATGATTAAGATGTCTAGGAATTTAAGAGTTATCTTAGATCTATGGATGATGATATGTTTAAATGTATTAAGGATATGACAACTTTGGAATAATTTTTCTGGTATGTGTAACCCAAAATATTGATATGTGAAAATTTGATTCAATAATGAATAATCGTTTCTTGTGTATAAATAATTGATAACCATATGGGTTTATATGATAATTTTTATTTTAGGTGATAAATATTTATTAGTTATTTTGAGAAAAAATATGGGGTATGAAATAACCATTGAGGAAAAAACATGTTATGGATATATTTAAAGATTTTATGTCCTTTTTTTAATGTTATTAGAATTATATGGTTTTTTAAAAAGTACAACATGCACACTGTGTGACAACCCATCACGTCGGACAAAGCTATGGGAATCGATCCCACAACCAAAGTGTGACTAGAATTTATCTCGTTCCACTAAACTGTGTGATGTCCATGGTTAGTATGAATTTTTTTTAGATAAATAATTATTTGGATAAAAAATATTTTAATTTAGTAAACATATTTTCTATCCACTGGATATCATTAGTATTGGAAAATGATTTGGTGAATAATTTATAAAGGTTATTTTGGGAGACATTCTCTTGTATGAGGAACACTATATGCCTTAGGAAAAAAGAATATTATGAGATTTCATTTGTTGGGTAATAGTTGAAATTTTATTTTGGAAGATTCTATGTTTTTTTTGTAGACATATTAATATTTGGGTTATTTATGGAAATGATTAACCTATCATAGAGAATATGTGATTAGGATAATTACACTTCTGTATGCAGCATTAAGAGTAGTTGATGATATTTGGAGATAAATGTTAAGATTTATTATGGGAGAGAATTTGATTAAATTCATGTTAGTATTAGTTATAAATCTTTTTTTTTTGGATTATATTGAATAATTTTAAGGAATATTGTGTATGGAATGGTCTTTGTAGAACATTGGGTACCGTTTGTTGAATTTTGGAGATTAAGAGTAGTATTTTTTTTATAAAAGATTATCCGTTTGGGAATTATCAAATCTCTTACTATCCAATTTGGTTTTTGTTAATATATAGTTCATCATTTTTGGAATATGTGATTATATAGAAGTTTATTCTTGCACGTTTAAAGTGTCTTTGTCTGCTTTAATACTCATCCTTTTGAGAAACGATGAGTGTGAAGTAGAAATTTAGTAAGGGATAAAAATCCACTAGTAATGTAAGTATGTTTCCTTATGTTCTTAACCAAGATCATAAATAAATTTCTAAACATTATTAAAATGATATTAAAAGAAATATTTTCAGTTTACTTTTCCAACAGGGGAGTCAATGAAAATTTCACCCATCCCAAGTTTGTGATTTTCTAGTGGTTGACATTAATCTAATCATGGTATCTATCACTCTACCTTATAACTTAATGGTCAGATTCTATTCAATATCCATGTTTTTCTACATGGAATCATAGTTTTGTTATCTTGGGAGACCTTTTTACTTATTTTTATTTCATTTATAGTGATATTTTTATTGACTATTTTTTAAATGTAGGACATTCAATGATGTTTCCTACCCCAGTTTTAAAATTATGAGGTTGAAATTTCCAAAAGTGGTTAACGATGTAACAACCCAGGTATTTGTAGAATAGAAATTTTTAATTTCTATTAAAACAAATCTATAAGATATTAATTTTATGTTAAAAATGAAAATATGTTTGATATCGTACTTAAAATACAACAACAGGTTTCTTTGAAATCTTATGTTGCACACAACATTGAGTAATACTGACAAATAATATAATCATATTATTGAATTAAATGGTTGTTAACACATAGTCATTATTTTTTGAAGAATGAATATAACTAAATAAAATTTGATTATACATGTTTTCTAAATATATTTACATTTATCCAATAAATTTTCTAGGCTTAAAATAAGAATGAATCTAATTTTAATTATAAATACATTAATATTTTTAAAAGGTAGTTTTATCTAATTTTGAGGGAGAACCCATTTTAAATAATTTTTTTTTCAATTTTATATATTCCATATAACAATATAAACTTCTTATTTAGAAGAGGGACATCAAAATTTACATTGGGTAAGTTTTTGGTATTTTTATGATAATGTTCATTGTTTTGTGAATAAGGAAAAATATAGTATTTTAGTTCAAAATAGCCTTTTAATATAATTTATATATATAGTTAGATATTATTTTTTATTGGTAATAATGTGAAATTGGATTATATTTTTACAATTAAATCCAATTTTGTTTATTTTATGCAATTTCCCTTTTAAATTGGATTAAAACACAAGTCAATATTTTTGTAGTTCTTATTTCATAAAAACACGCGTCTTGGTTTTAACAACATAAATTAATTTCAAATTAATTTATGAATCATTGGTTTTTTAATTTTTAAAAATGTATTCAATATTTGGAATTAGGAGGTACAAGTTGTGTAAATATGAAACTTTTATTTTTATACATTATGAATAATATCCTCAGTTAATATTTTATTTAGCTGGGTTAAAGTGTAAATTCAGTAAATAAAGGTTAAAAAATAATATAATTATAATATTAAATTACTATAAAACATGTCCTAATCCTATTGTTTGAGATATTTCTGACCATTGGAATTCTTGTCTCGATTGGAGGACACCATGGAGCCAGTTGTTTTTGAAAATTACATTTATTTACTTGTAATTTATTGTTTAAAAAATTTACCCTAATCATATATCTTTTAGTAAAATTATTTTTATATGGGGTTGTATAAGTGATATATTATACTATAAATATTCATATGAATGATAAAAAGATTTTATATGTCATGATACTTCATTTATAAATTTTATACATTATATAAACAAATTTAATTATGACAAAATATTGATACAATGATCGCCTCATTAATAAAGGATTCAAATAAATTATATTATAAATGTTAAAATAAATGATAATTTGTAGCTTCTACATCATCCATTAAATTTTTCTAAGATAGTTACATGTTATAATTGTATAAATGATTTTTTTCTATGTATTAGTGTAGTTATGAATTTTTAAAAAAGTCATGATATGAATATGATGAAAATTTTCATAATTCATATTTTAAAAGAGAAAATATTTTATTAAATATTATAAAATTCAACCAATAATAATATTCGAAAAAATAGTTACAATAATTATATAATTTTATAATTGACTCTTTCATTGGAAATTTGCCATTTTTTGGTAAATATTTTTATTCTCAAAGTGTGAAATGGTTGATAAATCATTAAGAGTAAAAAAGGGTTAAATAAAAATGATAAGGATTAAAAAATATCCAAAACCATTCTATTTATTATTGGATTATTTTATTTGAACATATATTTAAGTTTTCTTATAAATTAATTATTTTGGAATCCTTTATAATTGAAATAGAATTTATAATGAAATAATAATTCAAGATATTCCTTGAGTGCCCTTCCTCCAACTTATAAAAGGCCACCAACTCAAACCCTTACTCACACCTCTCAAGCCCCCTTGGATCATCCAAAATATATCCAAATAAGATCCCAATATCCATATATTCCTCCTAGATTCCATCCCAAATGAATAAGGTAATTCATGAATTCCCATTGGCTCAATTCAAAGAAAAGTTACCCGATTTATGTTGACACCTTCTCTCTAGTTCGTTTTCATTATTTTTCCTTCTCCACCCCTATCCTATTCTTATTAAATGTTTACATAAAAAACCGGTTTACTCAATATACTATTTTGTCTTTATGATAAAGTTTCTAACTACACGTACACAAACCTCTGAATAATGGGTATAGAATATTCATTTTCTATGGATGATGAACTACTGCCTCACGAAATGATGATTATTAAATCTTCGTCAACAACCTCTTATTGTGGCCATTATGATGGAACATAACTTATATATGATATATATAATATTTATTTTATCTATATTATAATTTAATTATCATTTATAACGTACCTTTATGCTTTTCATGTTGTATAGATACGAAAATTTTAATTGAGGAAGTGCGGACTACCGCCCACTCATAGTGATATGACTCATTCATGCTATACATGGAATGTATAAAGGATGTAATTAATGAACCTATGTAACATATATAACATAAATATTATATGGTAATTTAAATATAAATATGTATCATTTAGTTTTCATTCCAATAAATAGGAAACAATAAGGAAAGTAATGTTCCCGCGTACGTACAGTTTATCGTCTCCATGAGTGGTGAATTTCATTTCTTATATCAAACTGATATAGACTATTATAAATACATATATAAGTGATATATATGATATATATGATATCTAAATCATTAATATCATTTTGGAGATGACGGAAATTTTACAACATGAACAATTTTTAATTTTAACAACTTCATTTTAGTCACAAGATCCAAACATCAATAAAATGTCTGAGATAAACTCAAATAATGAACTAACTAATATAAAAAAGGTAATAAGTAATATAAAAGGAATAATAAACATTAAAAACGTTCTTAAGAATGTAGAAATTAATATGTTTTTATTATTCATGAAATTAATGGATGAATGTGACACGTCAGACATGAGGTAAGGGTACTTCTTAACACAATTTCCATTCTAAGTGTTAATTTTATATTACATGATTATGTTATTTTATAACATTGTGAGAAATGAATTTTCATATCCTATGTTGTTTTTATAATTTATTATTCTGTATTTATAGGGAATACACAATATCGATCTATTTTATTTAAAAAATGGTATATGTAAGGGACTTTGTCTAATTCACTTTTTTATGAGGCATATATTGATTTATAAATGACTTGATTTTATACGTTATATAAAGCACTTTGACTTATACATTCATTCAACGAGAATATTTTTCTATGAAGTGTTTTACTAAACAAAAAATGTAATGTTTTTTTAATGTAAATTGTGATAATGACCTTTCCATTGCTGTGAACATTGTTTGATATCGGGCTTCCTTAACAAGTTGTGATGTTTTTATCTTGAAAATAAAAACAATATATAATTTATTAATATTTTGTTTTTTAAATTTTTTTTGAAAGTGAATTTACTATATCAATATCTTGATGTTTTTTATTGTCATTGTAAATGAAGTTTTATTTTTTAAATGTTGATATTTCCAATCTTTTATGTTTGATGATTATATAATGGTACTTGGACATTAGACAGGTAGTTGCGTGTTAATAAAAATGAAGGGTGGTTTCATGATAAGCCAAGGATTGGTGGTTACGTTATATCCTTCATTTCATTTGGTATGGATGACAGCCATATCGATAATCCATTTAGTGAAATGTGTAGAATTTGACCGTAAGGTGATTCCATTTAAGTGTGTTTATGTCCCCTATAACCTTTATATGTTTTATGTTTCATTATATGGTCATTATAGTAATATTTTTGTTAAAAAAAGCGTATTAAATGAGCTTATATTCAGTGAATTGTTTTTGATACTACCTAAAGGTGAAAATTATTACTTTATGTTAATGTTTTCTTGGTTTACAAGTTTTTGAAAGACTAACAATTTTTTTTCTTTATATATCAATTACTGATATTTTAATTCCCAACCCATGTGTTGAAATATTTTTTTATAGGACATAATGTTTAATAGGGTGTAGGTTGGGATCAAGGATAATTCATGATGTTCATATCTTGTAAGTAAACAAGTAAAATTTTAAAGAGTTTTCGTTTTATGAAAAAAAAGATAGTGAGTATAATTTTATAATTTTAATATTCAATTTGTTATGTTTACGATATGATATAATTCCCTAATGTTGTAAACATGAAAGGATCCTCATTATGAATTATTCACTTTATTCAAAATTGTGTATTGATTATGGTCAAGTCCTTAAAATTTTCCATTGAGATGTCCATTAAACTAGGAAATAGAAATTTCATTAATTTTTATGTTAGTGAAAAGATATAGTTATATCAAGACACTTTTAAAAGCCCTTTAGAGTAATAATATCCCCATATGATAATATTTTCCTATTTAGATATGGATGAATTTGATTACCAATTATTGATGACATGTACTCTATTAGTGATGACATCTTCATTGGTAAAAATAATGATGTATAATTTGTAATCTAACATGCTGTTTTTGTGATAAGAAATTAGTTGGATGATGGCTTCCCAATAACTATGCGGTCATTGGATAGTGAATATGTGATCCTAGTTCATGGGATATTTTTATTCCATTCTTCTATTAGGGTGTAAATGATTATAAATTTCAATACATATAAAGGGGTGGTGAATCCTAGATTAACCAACATATAATAAGATATTATGTGGTAGTTTCGGAGGATATGTATGAAAATATATATTTCTAGATTCATTTCTTGATTTGTTATTTTATATAAGTTATAGTTCAAGAAAAAATTCCTTGTTGGATTGCACTCGCCACTTCCAGTGATCGTATGTATGTGGCATGATTTGATGTTGGACATTATGATAGGGTTACCAATGACCCTATAGAGATGTGACACAATTTGGGTGATTATTGGTCTACTACTGAAGATTTCAAAATTTTTACCGATACATGAAACCCATTTAATTGATTATATTAAAATATTATTTTTCTATGAGATAAAAAAGTTCAATTGAGTTTCCATGTGACTTTTCTCTCACATAGTAAAATGTTTTACATTATAATTTTGTTATGGATTATAGAAGGCCTTAGGTACATTGTCAAGATTGAACAAACTATACAATCCCTAGACATACAGACTGTCAGAGTGGATATTTCATGTATTATAAGACATGATACTGGGTTGTGCACTAAACATAAGTAGTATGTGGTGTAATCACCAATATGTGGTTTAGTTATCATAAATAAATAGTTATTCTTCTTCAATTCATATGGAACCTATGGAGGGTATGTATGGTAGGCCTTTTCATTCTATAATTTGATGTCACACGGTTATTGAGAAAATTTTTGTGGGGCCCATTATATAATATGAGATATCTAGGTTCACGTGGCTAAATCAAAATTCGTTGATCACAGATTTCAATAGTAATCCCTCATTTGAAAACCATAGGTGGACATCTTTGATGTTCTTTTCATACAACCATTTTCTCTATGATTAAATTATGAGTTAAGAAACATATTTTTTAGAATGAAACGTATGATAACATTCTGATATATTGGAAACTTATATGTCATTTAAAGTCTTAAGATAATGGAATACAATATAGATCCTATATAACACTACTGATAATTGAATGTTGTGTATCATGTGTCTATTATCTTGTGGTAAATTCCTGATCCCATTAATTTAATCATCAATGGAGATGTTAAGATAGTTTCAAACACATTATATGTGGAGAACCTGGTGTGAATTATATAGCAGATCAAGAATTATCTAATTGGGATCCTGGATAAACATTTCTACATTTTATAGTGTAATAAATGGATCCATAAGGACACATTGAAGGAGGGTGATTATTTTTGGGTATTAATGGACTAATATTTATGTTTTCAACCATTAAAGATACTTCTCATGGAATATAAGTCACTATTAAGGGATAATTATAACATCATATCCTAAAATAAAAATCATTGATGTTATTAGGGAATTAAATTATTCTATAAAAATTATGGTCATCGATGATATAGGTTTTTGATGGTTTTTTTAAATAAAGTGTCTATGATTCATTTTTTTAGAGTGAAGAGAGGAGTGTTGGAATTTTGGAAGTAGTAAAGATTCCACTAGATTGATGTTTGAGTAACCCAGATAGTTAATGGGATTTATGAAATTCATTAGAAAAATGTGGACCCCATTGAATAGTTGATGGGGAGCCACCAGATAACCAGTGGTGTTAGGAGAAACCTCATATATTTACCAATACCATTAGATAGCTGGTGCACCAAGGACACGTTGAAATTAATTACATCGTATGTCTTCTTAATTACACTAAATTTGGATCAATTTTAATACACATTTCTATCCTCAAATCCCCTTTTATAATTTTATATCTCCCATATAGAATCTAGATCTCTCAAATTCATCTACCCATGGTTATTCAATCATTTACCATACTAATGTTGCTGGAATGGTAAATATTCTCTATATCTGCAATGAATTCCAATTATAACAAAAATTATTTTGTATGAATTTAAGATGGATCTATGGTTTCTAGGATAATCCTATAATGGATTAATAATACCTTTAATTATTAGTGATAGATCTATTTTTTTGAAAACACCTCTTCACTAAATCATGTTCTATAATTAATTACATAAGATTTACAATTTTTTTTTCATATTTCTATAAATAGTCATAGAGGTGGATTTAAGGTTGATCAATAATCCAGTAATGTTAATTTCGTTTACTGATATTGGATTTTATGTGTCGAAAAAATCCATTTGACTTGATCTTAATTTCCTACTATTGGTGAACATTCCAAGGTATGTATCCTTAGATCGATCATCTTGGGATCTTCTTCTTCCAGAATCTCATCATGTATTCCTTTTCCATAGGAATATTATTTTTTGATAGTTGTTCATTTTGTTTTCTTATGATTAAATTTTAGATTTAGTGATGAATTTATGGTCATTGATTTAATTGATAATGGATCTGGGGAATTGGTTTCTTATTCTTCTACATAACTCATAATTATATCAACTGAAATAATCATTGAGGAATCCATGATTAGAGAGTATGTAATTTATTTCAACTGTGATATGGTTTGAGCTTCGATCCTTTGTTTTTATGATTCAATCCATTGGAAAAAATGTCTTACTTGATCAATTACCTTGAAGTAGGAGGTTACATACCTTTTGAGGCCATGGTATACTATTATCTCCATGATTTCATATTCTGATTACATGCATTGTTTCCCATGTTTTTTGTTTTTAATTATGGTTTTGTGTGTTGAAATTTATACCCATAAATGATACTTGATTCTAGGATGAGTAGTTGTTTTTATTATTTATATTTATCAGATATTGATTTTTGATTCTATTATATTCTCATGATGATATATTATGATTTTATTACTTTTCTCTAACTTGATGTATGTATTAACCTTCCATGGAGGTATTTTTATCTATTCACGACATTTGAATTGTCCTGGATTTTTTACCCCATTGAGAAGCAGATTGTGTGATATGCAATGATGTTGATGGTGAACCATATATAGGGTAGGAGCATTAAAGCATTGTGTTATAATGAAACTATATTCTTTTTTGGGATACTATGTATGGTGACTAAACATGTTGCATTTAAGATATTAAGTTGTAGGTTAATAATATTACTTGATTGTTTCATGTAACATTTTTTTAGACTTGTGATTAATAGATGATAACATCAAATACCAATGTTCATCCTTATGCTGTAGAGCTAAATTAGGTCTAGTTGGGGTTCATGGTGTCTTTGGTAAGAGACTGGGATTCGACATATTATTCTCTATGATTTCATTATCATGTATTGTTATCATGAAACACACTTGTAATAATCGTTTACATTTGATAATGATTTATTTGTTGGGTCGTAATAGGAATTAGTACTCACAACTTGCATGGGAATCTCAATGCATGTTCGGAATTCTTGTATATGGATCTAGTAAAGGGAAACGAGCCTATGTTATATTTATTACATGTGGAGCATAGAAGTTGTCCTTGGATTGGGACTAAATCTAAAGGATTTATATAGATTTTCATTATTTTAAAATGAAAATTATACTATAGTCTTGCATTCAACATTGGAATCAATATTTATATATTTGTATGTTGTATGTTCAATACATTATTACTTTTTATATTTATTCATCCTCTTGATATAATAATTATAATATTTTCTTTACATTTTTATATATCTATGATTTTTAGAGGCTATTGTCTTTCTAACAACATCTTTTAGACCATCACTGCTTGTCGATAGCCTCTACTATATGTGGACACATAGAAGAGGGCATGTGGATCTATTTATTTGAACTGGTGGCTAAGGTATAGTTTTTCACTTATCATTGTCCAACAATTCTCTTAGATTTATCATTATTGATTTAATATTTAATACAGTATGATTCTTCACCTAAGTCTGTTATAAAGAATCATGTGTTGAACAATGTATATAGTAATTCAATTAATGGTATATCATTTATAATGTGTAAGATTTCTTGAAATATAATATCAGGAAAACAATATCATTCATAACAAATTACTCGTATATTTCACGATTACCTTCTATATTTATTAATCCAAATTATTTTATCACATCAATTAAGAAAGAGTTCTGTGATATTGAAATTTGCATCAATAACAAAATTTATTTCACTAGTTTCTTTACATTAATGGCATTTTTAGTGTATTTAACCCTTCTGGTTGTTCTATATATACATATCCCATAATTTTCATTATAAGGAATGTAATTTTTACAACTTTTTACAAATCCAAATATAATAAAATGTTTTTATTGAAAATATATTTATAATTTACCTCATTATTGGTTCCAATGATATATATTCATCTTACATAATGCCTTGAGTCATTTTAAATTATTCTATAGCTAATCATCCCATATATGCACTTACTCAACCATCCATGTCTAGTTTCTTCTTGAATTCATATTTTCAAACAATGTCCTTCCTATTAGTAGAGAATATTCCAAAATCCACACTTCTTATTGGTATATGGGAAAAAATTTTAATTCATGGATTCATACCATTATGTATCTTTTAATCAACTTACTATTTCCTTGTAGTGCACTTTTTTATTGTAATCAACTATTTATGTGTCACCAACCTTGATGACCAGAATAAAATTTTATCTATGTTCTCTTAACAGTCTTATGATCCTATAGAGTTTTTAGTTCTCATGAATTTCATCCTTCAAATATATTTAAAAATTATTTTCATGTTCGAAATCTTATATTTCCAAATCCATGACTGTATATAATTATATCTCATGACCATTATTTGTTTTTTTATGTATGACCCTTCTCTTGAGTGGTGTGGTTTCTTTTGTCCAACATCTGTTTATCTAAGGGTAAATAGAGGTAATATCATTTAGATTCATTACATTATCCTACCATGACACACTTAATTCCTTAGGGGTGAAATGTTTTTCTCAGACAGATCCATAAAAATATCATCACAACCCAAAAAATGTATCTATGACATCAAGGAATTATTTTTGAAATAATGTTCTCATAAAACACCACAATACACTTTAGTTGTCACTCCATTTAGTATGTATATATATATATATATATTGAATTTACTTAAAAATATAATGGATGACATATGTAACTCATCATCATCAGGAACATTACAAACAAGGAATCATTCTATTATAAGATACACTATCCCATTGCATTTTATTTGGTGGTGTGAGTTGAGATTTGATTCAATAATAATTTAGATAATCAATGGTTTGTTTATTAAGAAATTATATATAATGGTTAGATAGAAATTTAATAATCTTATATCAATGTTAATTCTCATGTTCCTTAATATACTCCTTCAATTTATCAAAAGAAGATAACTTATTCCTCATTATGTCAACATTTCCATATATACTAAATCTTTTGGTATATGTAATGAAATATTAATGTATTGGTGATGAATTCTTGTTAAGACCATAAATTGGAATATTTGTGCCACCCAATGACATATTTTGACTCAACAGATGATCCAGAGGATCCATAGATCATTGCATTCATTATTTGGAACCTGCTTGAAGGAATTTAATCCATGCTAAAGACTCTTGCATGCCTAACTCAAATAAAAATGGGTTATTTCTCTCTAATATACTAAAGACGGCCATGTCATATATGCTAAAGAAACCAAGCCAGTGTGACAAATAATATACCATCATGAAAACCATTCCCATTCCTGAAAAAACATAAAATGAAAACTTTCTAATAGGCCTCCTTCTGTGCCACCCCAAAAGAATTATTCTATAAATTTAATAGAACCCCTTGACTTGAGGTAATTCATTGAAAAAGTAATCTCCCCTCCATTGAACACATGATAAACCAATCATGACTGCGTGAATTCCATGGACTGGATTAATGGATCTTGTGAGACAGCTCCCCTGTGGGTCCCCTGTAGAGTAGTCCCACTATAGTTTGAACCCCACTCATTTCTTCTTAATGCTAATGAAATTTCATGCAAATTCCTTATGCACAAGTTTTTCCTTATGTAGTACCTCATTAACCCATATATTCTCATGTTGTGTCAAGACTTAAATATTGTACATACCCCTTCATATGTGATTAATGTGTTGTCTATATCCTATGATTCCATGTTTGAGCCCCTCTGGTGTGAATCATTCTTATCATGCAAGATGCCCCACCAGCTGGCCTTCTAGTCTTATATGTAGTGATTTCTATGTTCCTAGAGCCTTATTCCATGTTTTGAGTTCCTACCTCATTATTCTTATAAATGTAACACTAATTACTATTTTCTTTTCACATGTCTACATTATCGTAAACCCATCTATCGACCCCTCCTCTACCTCATTAACACCTCGCATTGATGGGGACTTTCCTCCGCAATGTGTGAGTTGGTACATGTTATGTATGTCCACGGGGTGAAGACCAAGTCCTCATCGCCTGATTTGGAGAACATTAAACTACCATGAAACCCACATCCTCAACACATGATGTTCAACATTGATCATTGTATGTGTGGAAAGACTTTGAATATTCATTGGAGAATGGGAATTTGAGTTCCTCCACTTCAATATCACATTAGGATTTGTCATCATGTGTTCCTCTGTAAGTCTCTATGTATGCGATAACAACCCTTAATAGGGCTTTCTTTGTAAGATTGTCATATCTTCCTCATACATTGGGATATCATACTAGGGATTTACTCTTTGATTAATCCCAATATCCTTACAATTTGGGCTATTTTCCATGCGTAATCCTCACACTATCCCCCTTTGATTCACCTATTGTAACTCGATTGTAAGGTCTAGTAACACCTCTTTTTCCCACACTGAACTTGGTTCACATAGGCTTAGGGAATGAAGCAACAATGAAATTCACTTCGGGCCACTACCCATGCATAAGCTCCCCATTATACCTCACGATCGTACCTCTTGTGACATGATTATCAGGTCCGGTGTTACATCTAGTTTCTCACACCGAGCATGGATCACATGGGATTAGAGAAATTATCAAACATAAAACCCACTTTGGGTTTCTAACCATGCTTAAGTCCCATTCCCCCATTTTTCAGAACTATGTGGCCATTGATTCTCCACCTTAAGGATACATGAGAACCCTCACTGAGTATTAATCTCAACATTACTTTATCCCAACCACTTCATGTCGGTTCACCCCCATCCCACGTGACATTAAACTACAGGACCCATTTCTCCTCAAACATTGTGGGGTTTTGTCCCTATCTTCTAAACATGGTACATAGGTTGCCTCCATTAGGTTCAACCCTAATAAATAGTAAACAATGTCACCCCCTCCTTGGGATGAATCCTCTTGTTGTGTCATCTTCCATTTTAGGGACACATCACCCGGATCTGCCTCCTTGTGGTGTTTTGATCCATCCACACAGTTAGTTTCACTTTATGTACACCCTAACCAGATGTCCCATTATGTTAGGAAGAAAACGATTAATAAAACTTGCACACTTCACCATACACCTCCAACCAAGAGTGTCCCTCTTGTGATGGGATGCTAACCATGCATAAGCCCTAGAATGCCTCTGGTTTGTTTTCATTTGTGTACACCATGATACTATTACCCATTATAGAAATAAGTGGACATTGATTACCCACCATGAAGATATGTTGGATTCATTCATGAGAATCAAGACCATCTTCCATTTCCCATCTTGGTCTCCCCTTTGATCCCTTTGTCTCATGGGAATCACATTCCATAACCCTGGGTTATATTTCCTTTAGGTCCCCATCTATGCATCAATTATCATGAACTTCCTCATCTGGTGACTCATCTCCCCCAATTCCAAAACTACATGGACATCGATTCCCATTCATGGGGATATGTTGGAAACCTCCCAAAAGCTTAATCCCAACACCATTATTTCCACAGGAGTTCCATCCCATTCACCATCTACTTCAATCAAACCTGGATTATCCATCTTGATTCTTATTAGGGACACTATATTATGGTTGGATAACACCATTGATATAGGTAAATAACAATTCATAATACATAGCCATTTACTCCCTTAGTAAACCCTTATCATGATAAGTTCACGCACACTATATCTGTCCTCTACCGCACATGTGCAACAATACATTTATTAGACCCAAATTACCACATATAACTATGTGGGTTTTGATCATTTTCATCTCCATAGGGTACGTACGAGGCCTCCCTGAGGTTTAATCACATATAATAGGAAACCATTGTTTACCCTTTTCTAGGACCCACTATCTATGATCTTTCCATTATGGTGCCCAAATCAGTCTTCATGGTGTGAATCCATCCTTTTTTTGGGCACACCATCAAGGTTCCATCCACATTGAGTGTTTTGATTCATCCACTACTTAATCCATCTAGGTTCCCCCTCTTATGGTATTACTCTTCAAATACACTTTCTCTAGTGCTTTGATCAGTCTAATCCTCCTCTACATGATGTTGAAATTGTGGTATAGCCTTTGATAATAATGGGAAGCCATGGAAAATCTCAAAGTCAAGCCACCTGTATAAGATTCCTCAATCTCAATGCAGGATACCTTGGGCTTTTTCACCGTTAAGAAGCCCTATCAAATGTTAAAATTTAGGTGTATCAGTGTTTCAACATCCATACATGCTTGATTCCCAATGTGACTACACTCCATACCGAATGTTACTGTCCTAACGTGACCCTTTGGAATGTACTGATAGAAGCAGTGTAACTAATCGGTGTCCACAAATAGATGAAAGAAGGAGAATATTTGAAAACAACATCTTAATATTTATGGGAAACATGGTATAGGTGAATAATTCCAAGGATGACCCACATAAGGATAGATTAATACACAATCATCTTGATTTTTCCAAGGAGAAGACATCATTGAAGATGTGATTGATACCACACACCTTTGCAAATCGTGAATACAAGGAAACAAAATGAACTGTATGTCCAAGTTTCCAAACACTTGGAACAACATGGTGCTCCAAATGGAAAAAATCAGAATAAGAAATTGTAAACCTACCATGAAGTTCCTCTCCACTAAATGGGGATTAGTAGTGTTTGAGTAATCTACTGGTAACAGTTTTACCAGAACAAGCCGTACTGTAGTAGGCCATGCCATGTAAATAGTGGTCCTAGTGTGAAACATGCCACGATTTGTGGAAGTTATTTATTTGGAATCCCAGATTTTGAAATTTTCGGTTTAGATCTTTCTATACTTCTATGGAATACTATATAACAATGGTTCACTAGGCACAATTTTCCTTCTATCTTTTTTGTTGTCTGATTCTTTCGACATTGTAGGACCCAATCTATGGGAAACCAATATACCCCCAAAAGTAGACATGGGGGTAGGGGAAATTACAATGCATAAATCTCTCATGGCTCCATCTATGACATGAAAACCACCACAACAATAGCTACTAGGAACCCATGCCTCGTCTCACCTTCATAAAAAGTTCAAAGTGTGTTATAGACATTCTTATTTAGTTATATAAATAGAAAGGGGTCATACCAATGAGGGATATGACACCACTATATCAGGAGGATTATATTCCTTGATTATGAATGTTCCCCAAGGGCTATGTTGGGAGCCTCTGCTCCCCACCACGATCGTCAATTGATTTTGGAGGCTCTCCCCATAATTCTCTTTTGACATTCTCCCATATTCTAATGAGGTAAGGGGAGCCAGAGCCATTCTAGATTCAACACTATCCTTAGAGCCACCCAGGTGGGATCCCATAAGGTCATGTTAGTGCTTCTATTTGTTCCCATAGTCTGAATAATGGGTGGTCTAAACCCATTCACCATCAACCCGAGTTCAGTTGACCATGCACTAATATCGGGCACAAGCTCAGGAGGATTCCTTTTAATGGAATAATATTTGACGTCTATAGTGGCCCTTTCTAGCACTATCACATGAAATCAGCTCCTTATTTCTATGTAGGATGGGAACCTCTATTACTAATTGGAGTTAAGTATGCGACCACCACAAAGGCAGGGTGGGTTGGCTTTCCCATTCATCGATGCGCGCTATAGCCATCACAGAACCTACCATGAAAATAAAATTCTGTATAGAGGTCCTCCACATACTATTACTTAAAACATTTCTAGCCCTCCATACTCCACCATATAGAAAGGAGGTCTTCCACATGCCACCATCTATAGTCTAGGCAGAGCACATCCCTGTATTGTTGATGCCCAACATGAAGGTCCTCCATGTGCCCATGATACCATGTATGTTGATATTTCTCATAATCTAGGTTGTAAATGAGATGATCCACCTCACCCCATCACCTGAAAGCATGTAGGTCGTAAAGACCCATAAAAATCAAGGAATTTTTTTTTTTAATTTTCATTGGAATTTTAAAAGAACGCAGTTTCTGACGGCACCTGATTCCGAGGCCCGGTGTGCCCGGAATCATTTTCCTAAGTTTGGATCGGGTACGTTCAGTGAATTAATGAGTGGGATTTTCTAACTTTTGAACCGGTGCTCGTAATCAAATTTCAATGGCACCAATGGAATCGCAGTGCCGGTATTTTCTTAGGAAAGCCTTTTCTGGAGTTGCGTTTTCTCGGGTGTGGTTTTTAATTTTTTGGGTTAAGTTAAGAAAAAAATAAAGTGGTGTGACAACATTAATTTATTTCACTTAAATCCACTTAAATCCACTTAATCTAGTTAAGCAGATAGGGTGGAACCCAAAATATCCAACCCACTTGGTAGGATATTTGTGAGGTGGGGCCCGCAAGAGCCCCACCGTTTCTTTGCTCCTAAGTAACGCACCCACAACCCCATCTTAATTGAAATTCAACCGTGCGTATTTTTTTATTAAGAAACGCCCCAATTAATTGGGTAGTTAAGTTGTTACCAATAATTCATCGAAATAATGGTTCGTTACATAACTTTGATTTTCTAATTGTTGGCTTGAGAATAAAATAAGACCAATACATGTTTCACTTGAGGGTTGATTTTTGAGAGGATTGGGAGAAGCTCTCAAGCTTGAAGATCCTCATCCTTCTTCGTGAAGAACGCGAAGAACGCGAAGAACGCGAAGAACGCAAAAAACGCATAACACTCAGAGATCGACAACGCAACGCCGTGTTCGGCGACGCCAACGATTTTCCTTCCACGACGTTTCTTCCGCGACGTTCCGTCCCCGCGACAAACATCGATCAAAAACCGATTGAGGTAGGGGATTACGGTTCTTTTAATTGTTTTTGAATTATATCCTCGCCATGCTTTCCCTTGGGGCATCTTAAATTTGTGTGATTTTAATCCTCGGATTTTGACTACGAGACATCGTGTACCGTGACGACAGCAATGCCCCTTCCGCGATGCGACGATCCTCTTCTTCCGCGACGGTCAATTCCGCGACGGACTCACATTCGACGACAACATTGAAGTAGGGGTTTGATTCATTTTAAATCTTGTGATTTATACCCGCGGTGTATGATTAAATATTTTTTGTGAGACTTTTAAAACCGCTAACGCGGTGGGTGCGGACCAACGAACAAGTCCGAAACCACCGCCCTTTTTCATTCTTGGTGTGTGGAACGACGGACGATGGAAAATTAAGCTGCACGGGCTATATGAGATCCTCGCAGTGATGGACAGACCCCGAGAGGGCTTTTGACGAAGACGACATGCAATTTCGACCACCGGAACTCGTCTGGTGGTCCGCAGAGTATCCTGTCGTCGCTCCGCCTGGAGGAGCCGCCGTGGATTAAGCCGTGGCGGAAAGGCGTGGTCCCTCGACCGCGTGGGACCGGAGGGTCATGGGTCGCAGCCGGCAGCTGCGTCCGCTGGCAAGGGCGGCCACACGCGGGGCTACGGCTCCATCATGCGGGGGCGGCGCGCCCCCCGCCCGCGGCTCGACCGTAACGGCCGAGCCGAACCACTGGCCACTCAGCCAGCGCCAGCCGGGCTGCGCCGGGTCGCGCCATCTGGGTCGGACCCGGGTCGGGTCGACCCTGTTCGGACCCACCCAGGGGGGGTTGGGCTGGGTCGGTTCGGACCCAGACCCCCCGTTTTCGGACCCCTTTTGGTTTTCTACCCATGTCATGGGCTACAGACCTCTGATCGACGTACTTTCAGCGGCGATGCGATCCTTGGATCAAGACGGTCGTTTCGATATATTACACTCAAGGTTTCTGAATACATTGGGTTCGTCCGGGTTGGTTTGTACACAAAACCAACTGGGCCCTCAGAGCGGAAACGCTCATAACTTGAGCTCTGGACGTCCGATTGATGTGTCATCAAATTTGTTGGATTCATCTAAGTGAGACGGATCTTTTGGCTTACTAGGCCCTAGGTTTGGACGCATGTGGAGTATGGTAAGGTTGGATTTAACTTAAAAACCAATCGGGCCCCTGGGAAGAAAAAGCCAATAACTTCCAGACCATGCGTCCGATTGACGCGCCGTCTACGACGTTGAGTTCCTGCTGATGATACGAAACTTTTGGATACATCAACCCTAGACTATGTTTCAACTGATGTATCAGCCTCTCAGTTCGTGGAGCAGACCCTCCCGAACGAGCATGCTGTGTGCGGGAACCCTAGAGCCGGCTATGTCTGCGAAGATTATGAAGACTGTACGGGAATCATCCGTGGGTTCGGTAGTGACCACTACGATACTTTTTGGGATACATCAACTCCGGACTACATGTCAGTTGATGCATCAACCTCTTGGATGATGGAGTGGACCCTCCCGGAACGAGCATGCTGTGTGCGGAAACCCTAGAGATGGTTGAGACTTGACGACTGTTGATCGAACGACTCGGTGTGTTACGGATAGCCCAGTGGAAAGTGCTTTGTTATAGCAGAAGACACACGGCGGAGGAGTGCTTGGTGGTAGCGGCAGACCCACGGTACACAACAGTAGGAGTACCTCTGGAGTCTATGAGGGTGAGCACTTGGTTGTAGCAACAGACCCACGACAGAGGAGCGCATGGTTGGAGTGGCAGGCCTACGACGGAGGAGCTCTTGGTTGTAGCAGCACGAGGGAGTTCTTGGTTGTAGCAGGAGACCCACGGTAGGGGAGAGCTTGGTTGAAGCGGAAACCCCGTGGTACTCAACAGAAGGAGTACCTCTAGAGGCTATGAGGGGGATCTCTTGGTTGTAGGGGCAGACTCATGGTGGGAAGCACATGGTTGTAGCAGCAGGACCACAGTACTCAATAGGTGGAGTACTACAGCAGTCCAAGGTCAGAGGGAAGCGCTTGGTTATAGCAGAATACCCACCGTCCATGATGGAGAAGTAGTTTCCCAATAGCTATGGTTTCAACTTCATGATCGATCAAATGTGGGTCATTGCGGGGGTTAGTACCTATTGATCCATTGTAGGTTCGGTGGCTTAGATGAATCTGTGGCAATATCTGATCATCTCAATCGTCTTACGATGAAGTATTTCTTTGTGAGCTGAATCCTGTTTTGCTTTCCTATGTGGATTGTGTTGAGCTATCCCATGTGGATTTACGTTTTTCTTTCCTGTGTGGACTGGTTTGTACTTGGGCTCGGATGTTGGAGCCGAACGAGAATTGATGACTTAGGTATATGTGTGGGAATATACCTAAGAAGTGTCGAACGTTACTTCGTGATTGTATCGTTCCATTGTGGTTTATCCTTTGTGGATTCTGGGAGACCATCGAGGGTCTCAGGGCCCCTACTGAGTAGCTTATACTCACCCCTACAAGGGCTATGCCCGCACTACGTTGTGTTGGTTGCAGATGACGGATAGCGTTGATCGTGGTTGAGGCTTGCTGATCAGGACAGTACCTGGAGGTGGACCACTGGGTGGGACGTACATGGAGTGGACGGATGAACCCTAGGAGATGTGGAGGCCATTTGTACCCACACTTCAGGAGGGACTTCTAGTGTACGTCTAGACGCTGCGGCTTTACTTTTCAGTTATTGTTTTCCCTTATAGTTGTACTTTACTTTCATTTTGGGTTTGTATACTGGCCTACTTACTTTTCTTCACTTACTATTGTACACAGTTTTTACATAGTGTTTAATTCTACTGCTTTCTTTCTCTGTGGTGTTTGTTTACTTTAAAAAGGCAATGCCTACCCTTTTTACTAGGATTTACACCTTGGTGCTAGTCGCTAGCCCCTGGCCAATGGAATGACGGCTTGGGGTAGTCACGACACGAGCCCCGTGGATGGGTCGTGACAAATTGGTATCAAAGGAGTTCGGTTCTACCGTAGAACTTTGGACTCTGATCTTTTTTCTAAGTGACGCAATAGTGTTAAGTGTATTGAGTGTGGTTATCAGTCCAGGGAGTCCAGTGTTGGTGCGGCGGCTGATGTTTCCATACACCAGGACCCTGACTTATGATTTCCGACATAATGCACGAAAACAATGATTGCATGTGTGTTTCAAGTTTTCTTTTTGATTACTTTGTTTCAGCTCACCAGGTTTATAGTTCTGACCATGGCACACCAGTTTCCTATTCAGGATGGCCCCACAACAGCAGCCAACTAGGGTTCTGAGAGTTGTGTGTGATGACAGCCCACCGAGCGACGAGGCCTCGCTACAGGGTCCTTTGACAGCTAAGGCACCAGAGATACTTCTACCCACCGATCCATTGATGATACCAGCCCCAGCCCCTGATGATTCACGTCTCCTTAGTGCACTGCACGAGTTTCAGCGTCAGCGACCGCCCATGTTCCATGGGGAGATGGACCCCTAGGCAGTCGTGGATTGGTTAGAGGCTGTTGTATGATTTTTCTATTTGGTAGGTGTAACGCCCCGACCCCAGTTACCCAGAGTCGGTGCATTATTACATAACATTGGCATTATCACAAGAAAGATCAAATCTCGAAAGACCGATTGGTTTAGTAGCCTTGGAAACACTAGATATATTCATAAGTTTTACATTACATCATAAAATGAAAAACTACTACAACAACATAATGTTTCCACAGTCCACAATATAATCCCCTCATAATATCCCTGCAGGTCATTCATAACTTACATCTTCACTTCCTGGAAAAAATAAAACATATAAAAGGGGTGAGCTCAAATGCCTAGTAAGGATAACAATATAGCGGAAACTTTCATAAATAAGAATAAACATTTAAGGCAATGTATAACTAAAACAAAAGCCTTTTAAATATGAACTTTAAACATGGTATGGCATAAATAAAATTAAATAATGCCATTTACTTATTCACATGGATATTCTACTAATCGAATAATCACATGCAAAAATCAATAACCACTTTCATAATGTTGGAATGCATAATGCCAGACTATCATAACCACATAGTCAAGGCCTCGTGCCAAGACTACAAATAAGATTTTGTCAAGGCCTTGTGCCAAGACACTAGTTTGTCTCTTGAGACCTACCGATGCATCGAGGAGCTATAGCGGGCTCCACCCGTCACATATTAAGTCCAATGCATTCCCATATGAAAAGGTTTAAACATAACATAAACATTCGTATTAAAACTATCATACGAAATGTTAATACTTTCACCATAAACTATGAATGGTATAAAAATAGAACATCCACAGTAAAACATATCAAAAAACCTTCAATATAATATAGAAGTTTTGTATCATAATAAATCAACTTCAAATAATCTTAAAATCCATCAAAGGATGTTGACATAGATGAAATCAAAATTCTTTTTAAAGAAATATCTCCTTTTATTTTGAAATAATATAAGATCCATATAAAATAAAACATTTTCTTTGAAAATATTATTATAAGCTTGTAAGGTATGCTTTGAAGATTTTATAACGGCGGAAAATAGCCGCACCCGCCGTATAAGTTAAAAAAAACATTCTTACCATAATTCTGTCGAAAAGGTTAAAAAGGACCTTGTTTTGAAAATGACCGAAAGATTCCTTTATAAACCACTTATAAAAGACAAAAAGGGTATAAATGACTTTAACTCATATTCTAGTAAATAGTAAAAATGTTTTGAAATGCATTTTTGAGAAACATGGATGTGGATGATAAAGAGATCCCAGTAGATTATTACGTATAAACAACCTTGGATAATGAAGAGGTTGTAAAGTAAACCCTTACCTTGTACTTTTCCTTGGTTGGGGAAGGTTAACCTCCTGTATAATGGTGAAATAGTTGTTATTAAATTATACAAGAATCATATATAATAATATGATATCATATATGATCTTTTAACATTGATTTGTTAATAATATCTTAGAATTATCGTCGTTTCGGGAGTTAACTTACTCATTTTCTTTTATATGTTTTGTTACATAAGCCATGGTTGTTGTATCTTATCCATATCCAGAATGATATCTAGTCCTTAAACATCATTTTTAAATCATCAAATGATAATTATACTTGAATGGATACGATGGAGAATGAATCTCATCGCGTTCGTGGAGACGGTAGTCCGTATGTACGCACGAGCGACAGTATCATTCTTTTGATATTAAAATAATATATAAATGGATGTTATATCATATATAAAGAATCATTAACATGTTATATTTATTATTTACATGAGTTAGACATCATTATTATACCCATCCAAATAATATTATATTGAATAACAATTACACCACGACGTGGAGACGGTAGTCCGTACGTACGGACGTATGGTGACATGTTATTCAAAGGGTGGATAGAATACTGAATATGGTTGTACCATATTTATAATAACATCACAGTATATGTGAGATACTGGAGTTATTATTTTAGAATGGTAAGAACAAAGGAAGAAGAAGTGGAAGAAGAAATGAACTTGGAGAAGGGTGGTGAAATCATTACCTCTTCTTCGGGTTCTTTCTTTTGATTTGATCAAAAGGGCTCTTTAGGTTGGCTTTAGGATCAAACTAAGGCCTCTAGGTTGTAGTGAGGGATGTTGGGAGAGTATTTGGGCAGAGTTTGGCCGAACCAAAAGGCTTTGAAGGTGTTAAGAAATGAGAAGGAGGAGTGCCCTTTTATAAGAGAGGTGAGGGGCACCTTTGGAAAAGTTAGAAATATTAATTTATAATAAATTCATATTCGGTTTCTAAAGGCTCCAAAGTTGATTATTCAAAGGTTAAGGTGGGGATAGGTCGAAAACCACTCAACCAATTGAATTTAAATAGGTTTGGGTACTTATATTAACCTTATCATTAAGTATTAACTCTAAGTTAATTAGTTTCACTTTTACAATGTCTCTTTGTATTTTTATATAATATGGTTAATAAACTTACTATATACATCCAAGCGACCCCCAAGTGTTACATTAATGATGAAACTATCATGCTATAAGTCTCTTGACCGAACCTTAGATTTTTAGGAATTTAATATCAATTAATAATATAATATTTGTTTAAGAACTCTTTTTTGTCAATTTTGACACTATTCAATAGTTGATTTTTGTGAAACTCATAACAGATTGATTACTTCGAAAAAAGTCAATTAAATAAATCCTAATATATCATATTATCCTAGAAAATTAGTTTAATTCATTAAAAGTTTCATATTATATTTATTTGGGTATTTATAATATCAATTATTTTAATTTTTCACTATTATAGTAATTACTGCATCATCATTGTGTCATAAATAAAATAAATTATTTAATGTCTAAAAATTATAAATAAAATATAATTATGTAGGAAATATTTTTATATTTCTAATTAATATTTATAATCTAAAATCCAACATATATAACCCTATGTAACAATTGTTTTTCTAAAAGATATATGCTTGTGTCATTTTTGTATTCATTTTAACTTAATTAAAATAAAGTGTCATTATCACTTACAAGTGGATCCATGGGGTCCCAAAATAGACCCAAAGATTCCCATGGTCGACCATGTATCAACCAATAGGGTTAAGACACGTTTTAGGGTAATTTAGTATTATTATAATATTATTTTTTAACCCTTATTTACCGGATTTACCCTTAACCATGGTAAATAAAATATTTACCGCAGTAATTATTCAAAATGTCTAAAAATAAAAGTTACCTATTTACACAATTTGAACATCCTGATTCCAAATATGGAATCCATTTTCCTAAATTCAAAACACATAAGTGGACGAAATTAATTTAAAATTAATTCCCGCTGTCAAAACAAAAAGCGTGTTTTTAAGAGATAATAACTATCAAAAGATAGACACTCGTTTATGTTCGGTTTAATTGTAAAATTATTTCCAATGACCAAAATTATATTAAATGTTAAAAATATATTCTAAATATACTTTAAAACCACTCAAATTCATAATTTATCACTATTAATTATTTTGATTAAAAAAGTTTTTTTTAATTAAAACTTAGTAATTTTCACTATTCATCAAAATATGAAAGTTATCCGAAATGTACCAAAATTTCACCTTAGGCTAAATTCGATATTCCGAATCCAAAAATGAATTCCATTTTCAAATATAAAATATATATAATTTCAAAAAGTAGGTATTACTATTCATAACGGCTAGTTTGATTAGTTATGGTGTGTTAGAACTCGGTGTTGCGTACAACACACGTTATCACATTATTCAAAGAGAAGCGTACCGTAGAAGCTTGGGGTGTTACATTCTCCCCTCCTTCATATAATTGCGTCCTCGCAATTTCTAGGGTATTACTGCATAAAAATACTCGGCTGGTTCTTCATCATAAGTTCCTCGGGTTCCCACGTTGCCTCTTCCATCTTATGGTTTCTCCACAAAACTTTTACCAGACGCGTCGTCCGGTTTCTCAGCACTTGTTCTCTCGTATCAAGAATCTTGACAGGCTCTTCGTAATAAGACAGATCGGGTTCCAGTTCTAATTCCTCATAGGTGAGTACATGCGTCGGATCAGGCATGTATTTCCTCAATAGAGATACGTGGAACACATCGTGAACTTTGGAGAGACTTGGCGGCATTGCCAATCGGTAAGCTACAACCCCAATTCGTTCTAGAATTTCGAAAGGTCCGATGTACCTGGGACTCAATTTACCTTTCTTACCAAAACGTATGACTCCCTTCCATGGAGATACCTTCAGAAAAACATGATCACCGACTTGAAATTCCAAATCCTTCCTTCGATTATCGGCATAGCTCTTCTGCCTACTTTGAGCTGCTTTGATGTGATTTTGGATTACTTTCACCTTTTCCACCATTTCCTCCACCAGTTCTGGGCCTACAAGTTTTCTTTCACCAACGTCATCCCAACAGGTTGGTGTACGACATCTCTTTCCGTATAACGCTTCATATGGTGCCATCTGAATACTCTAATGGAAGCTATTGTTATAGGAAAATTCTACCAAAGGTAAATATTGATCCCACATACCCTGAAAGTCAAGTGAGCAAGATCTCAACATGTCTTCTAAGGTTTGAATAGTCCGTTCTGATTGTCCATCTGTCTGAGGGTGGTAAGCAGTGCTCAAATGAAGTTCAGTATCCATGGATTTCTGAAGACTTTTCCAGAATCTTGAAGTAAAACGGGGATCACGATCACAAACAATCGATAGGGGTACTCCATGAAGTCTCACAACTTCATTAATATATAGTCTTGCTACACGTTCCAAGGTTAGATCGTCTCTTATAGCAAGAAAATGTGCTGTCTTGGTAAGACGATCAACAATAACCCATATTGCATAATTCCTTCTAGGAGTCTTTGGTAGCCCCATGACAAAGTCCATCGTAACATTGTCCCATTTCCACTACGGTATGGGAAGAGGTTGCATGACTTCTCCAGGCTGTTGCCTTCCAGCTTTCATTTGTTGACAAACCATACATCTTGACACAAAGTCAGCAATCTCCCTCTTCATGTTGTCCCACCAAAAATGTTCCTTCAAATCTCTATACATTTTGGTGCTCCCAGGGTGTATAGAGAAATTGGAACTATGAGCATCATCCAGAAATTCCCTTTTTAGATCAGGTATATTGGGAACACAAAGTCTCTTCCCAAATTTCAAAATTCCATCTTCATACACAATGTCTCTCAATCTCCCATCATTCACAGCATTAATCTTCTTTTGTAATTCTTCATCATCGGTCTGAGAACTCTTAATCCTTTCTAGTAAAGATGGTTTGGAAACCATTTGAAAAAGCATTGATGTTTCACCTTCCCTGGTTATTCCCATGTCCATCTTCACTAGATCCATAAAAATTGGATCCCTTTCAATTATCATATTGTTCAAAACACCATGGTCTTTTCTACTCAAAGCATCTGCCACCTTGTTTGCCTTCCCTGGGTGGTAGTGTATCGTACAATCATAATCCTTGAGTAATTCAAGCCATCTCCTTTGCCTCATGTTGAGTTCTTTTTGTGAGAAAATATACTTCAAACTCTTGTGATCAGTATAAATCTCACATTTTTCACCGTAGAGGTAGTGCCTCCATATCTTCAAAGCAAAGATCACTGCTGCTAACTCGAGATCATGAGTAGGATAGTTTTGTTCATGAATTTTCAACTGTCGTGATGCATAGGCAATAACTCTATCATTCTGCATAAGGACACATCCGAGTCCTTTCTTCGATGCATCACTATAAATAACGAACCCATCATTCCCCGATGGTAGAGTCAATATAGGAGCGTTGACTAATCTTCTCTTCAGTACTTCGAAACATTCTTCACACTCTTTTGTCCAAACAAATTTAACCCCTTTACGTGTGAGCTTCGTTAATGGGTTAGCCAATCGGGCAAAATTCTGGACGAAACGTCGATAATAACCTGCCAAACCAATAAAACTACGTACCTCAGTTATACTCGTAGGTGCTGGCCATTCTTGGATTGCCTTGGTCTTAGAAGGATCAACAGAGATTCCATCTTTAGAGACAATGTGGCCAAGAAAAGAAATCTCCTGAAGCCAGAATTCACACTTGCTAAACTTCCCATATAATTCATGCCTCCTCAGAGTCTTCAAGATAATGCGCAAGTGATTTCATGATCTTCGTAGGTTTTGGAGTATACCAAGATATCATCAATAAATACCACCACAAATTCATCGAGATACTCCTTGAAAACTCTATTCATCAGATCCATGAATACAGAGGGTGCATTAGTCAATCCAAACGGAATTACAGTAAACTCGTAATGCCCGTACCTGGTTCGAAATGCTGTCTTCGGAATGTCTTCCTTCTTCAGACACAACTGATGGTATCCAGATCGAAGGTCAATCTTTGAAAAGTATTGAGCTCCATGCAGTTGGTCAAATAAATCATCAATACGAGGTAGGGGATACTTGTTCTTTATCGTTATAGCATTGATCTCCCTGTAGTCGATACATAACCTCATAGATCCGTCTTTCTTTTTAACAAAAAGAACAGGGGCTCCCCATGGAGAAACACTAGGGCGAATAAATCCCTTATTACTCAATTCCTCTAGTTGTTTCTTTAGTTCGACTAACTCTACAGTGGCCATTCTATAAGGGGTCTTCGATATAGGCCTTGATCCAGGAATCAAATCAATGGAAAACTCAACTTCTCGTTCTGGAGGATGTCCAGGTAAATCTTCTGGAAATACATCTACAAATTCTTTCACAACAGGCACATCCTCTATTTGAACATTCCTTTCCTCACCGACAGTTATTTCATTCTCTTCCTCCCCAATAATTGAATTAAGTTGAGCTACTGGGGGTGGATCTAAATAAGAATTAGGTGGTGAAGATTCTGCTCTAAAAATAAGGTGCTCCTTATCATTATCATCAAGAATCGTAACCTCTTTCTTCTTACAATAAATCTTCGCATCATATTCCGAAAGCCAGTCCATACCGAGGATTATATCAAACTCAATCATAGGTATGACGATGAAATCAGTAGATAAAGAAAATTTATGTGCTCTAATGGGGACTGATTCACAAAACATTATTGCAACGATACTTCCCTTTGGAGTTTTAACTGACAACTCCCTTATTAAATCAAATTGGAAATATCTAATTTTCTTAGCAAACTGGGAAGATATGAAACAATGCGATGATCCAGAATCAAATAATGCATTTGCTAAACTTGAGGAAACCATTAAATTACCTGCCACCACGTCTTTCGGAGCTTCTACCTCAGCAGTAGTGATAGCATAAGCCTGGCCTTGATCCCTTGGCCTTTTCTGAGGTAAGTTCTCCTGACGCTTAGGACATGCATTTGCATAATTCCCCATCTCCCTGCTATTGTAGCACTGAACGTTGGTAGCTTCCTTCTTCCCCTTGCAATCATGAGCTTGGTGGCCTTTTTCACCACACTTGTAACAGACTCCCATTCCCTTCAAGAAAGTACCAGGATGCTTCTTCCCGCATTTACCACAAGATGGATATTCAACCTTTCCCTTCTTCCCCTTATTTCCATTCCCAGATTGATCAGCAGGTCTCTTCTTCTCTTGCTTTGCTTTAAAGTCATAAGACTTAGAGAATTCCTTTTCGGTCTTGATAGCACATGAGACAATGTCTTCGTACGATGAAAAGGATTGTGAGACTAACGCTCGACGGAGAAATGGTTTTAACTCATCAAAGAAACGATCAATCTTACTTCTTGGGTTGCGAATATAATCTCCAACATACCTCGCTAACCTTGTAAAGTTAGCCTCATACTTTGTGACATTCTCATCCTCCTTCTGTCTCAGACTTAGAAATTGCCTTTCCATATCTGCTCGATGGTCGCGAGGGAAGTATTTTTCTAAAAACAGATATTTGAACTCCCTCCATTCCATATTTGATACTTCATCATCTTCCTTCATGTTCTGAATCAATGACCACCATTGATCAACATCTCCAGTGAGGCGGTAAACTGCCATGATAACTTTTTCCCTTTCACTGCTCCCCAAAGCCTGAAATATTTTCTCTAGGGAAAATATCCATTGCTCAGCTACTAAGGGATTTGTATTCCCATTGAATGTTGGTGGTTGTTGCCTCATGAATCGATCTAACATTGATCCTCCACGCTGCGGATCAGGGTGCTCCATACAGGTAAGGTTATTATTCATAACCTGAGTAAGTTGTCCCAGTATGGTGATTAGCTGATCAGCACCAGTTGCATCACCAGCCCCACTATAATTATCTTGAGCAGGAGGGAAATCTCTACATGGAGTGAGTGCATTGATACGGTTTCCATTTCTTCCACTAGGTTCCATTTCTAAACAATGGCATAAACTAGATCAATTTATGAATCAAAATACATAATCCCATACTTATAAAATACTTAACATAAATTGAACTATTTATGGATATAATCCATAATCATAAGAATGTTTTCTTTGAGGAAGTATATACTCATAATCCCTTCAAAATGATTTGTAAAGAAAATGAGAGTTATCCTAAGCATATCCCCCGGGAGTGTTGTAACCAAGAGTGCAGCAAGGCCCGTTGTCGTGCACCAGTTCCCGTTCGAGTCTAGCTCAAAGCGGTGTTTTCGGGTTTTACCCCTAGGTACATCTGTGCCAGAGCCACCTCTACCTGCTCTTATCCAGACATGGATGTATTTCTTGGAGAACTCACAAAATCTCTACTATACCAAAATTCTAGGAAGTTCTTCTATACTAATCCTCAAAGTTCATCTTAGGTCTACGTGCTCTAATCAGAGTTTATCTAAATCTAGCTTCCAAGATTTGTACTAAACTTCCTCTGATACCAACTGTAACACCCTGACCCCAGTTAACCAGAGTCGGTGCATTATTACATAACATTGGCATGATCACAAGAAAGATCAAATCTCAAAAGACCGATTGGTTTAGTAGCCTTGGAAATAGTAGATATATTCATAAGTTTTACATTACATCATAAAATGAAAAACTACTACAACAACATAATGCTTCCACAGTCCACACTATAATCCCCTCATAATATCCCTACAGGTCATTCATAACTTACATCTTCACTTCCTGGGAAAAATAAAACATTGAAAAGGGGTGAGCTCAAATGCCCAGGAAGGATAACAATATAGCGGAAACTTTCATAAATAAGAATAAACATTTAAGGCAATGTATAACTAAAACAAAAGCTTTTTAAATATTAACTTTCAACATGGTATGGAATAAATAAAATGAAATAATGCCATTTACTTATTCACATGGATATTCTACTAATCGAATAATCACATGAAAAAATCAATAACCACTTTCATAATGTTGGAATGCATAATGCCAGACTATCATAACCACGTAGTCAAGGCCTCGTGCCAAAACTACAAGTAAAATTTTGTCAAGGCCTTGTGCCAAGACACTAGTTTGTCTCATGAGACCTACCGATGCATCGAGGAGCTATAGCGGGCTCCACCCGTCACATATTAAGTCCAATGCATTCCCATATGAAAAGGTTTAAACATAACATAAACATTCGTATTAAAACTAGCATACGAAATGTCAATACATTCACCATAAACTATGAATGGTATAAAAATAGCACATCCACAGTCAAACATATCAAAAAACCTTCAATACAATATAGATGTTTTGTATCATAATAAATCAACTTCAAATAATCTTAAAATCCATCAAAGGATGTTGACATAGATGAAATCAAAATTCTTTTTAAAGAAATATCTCCTTTTATTTTGAAATAATATAAGATCCATATAAAATAAAACATTTTCTTTGAAAATATTCTTATAAGCATGTAAGGGAAGATTTGAAGATTTTATAACGGTGGAAAATAGCCGCACCCGACATATAAGTTAAAAAAAACATTCTTACCTTAATTCTGTCGAAAAGGTTAAAAAGGAACTTGTTTTGAAAACAACCGAAAGATTCCTTTATAAACCAATTATAAAAGTAAAAAAGGGTATAAATGACTTTAACTCATATTCTAGTAAATAGAAAAAATGTTTTGAAATGCATTTTTGAGAAACATGGATGTGGATGATAAAGAGATCCCAGTAGATAATTACGTATAAACAACCTTGGATAATGAAGAGGTTGTAAAGTAAACCCTTACCTTTTACTTTTCCTTGGTTGGGGTAGGTTAACCTCCTGTATAATGGTGAAATAGTTGTTATTAAATTATACAAGAATCATATATAATAATATGATATCATATATGATCTTTTAACATTGATTTGTTAATAATATCTTAGAATTATCGTCGTTTCGGGAGTTAACTTACTCATTTTCTTTTATATGTTTTGTTACATAAGCCATGGTTGTTGTATCATATTCATATCCAGAATGATATCTAGTCCTTAAACATCATTTTTAAATCATCAAATGATAATTATACTTGAATGTATACGATGGAGAATGAATCTCATCGCGTTCGTGGAGACGGTAGTCCGTACGTACGCACGAGCGACAATATCATTCTTTTGATATTAAAATAATATATAAATGGATGGTATATCATATATACAGAATCATTAACATGTTATATTTATTATTTACATGAGTTACACATCATTATTAAACCCATCCAAATAATATTATATTGAATAACAATTACACCACGACGTGGAGACGGTAGTCCGTACGTACGCATGTATGGTGACATGTTATTCAAAGGGTGGATAGAATACTGAATATGGTTGTACCATATTTATAATAACATCACAGTATATGTGAGATACTGGAGTTATTATATTAGAATGGTAAGAACAAAGGAAGAAGAAGTGGAAGAAGAAATGATCTTGGAGAAGGGTGGTGAAATCATTACCTCTTCTTCGGGTTCTTCCTTTTGATTTGATCAAAAGGGATCCTTAGGTTGGCTTTCGGATCAAACTAAGGACTCTAGGTTGTAGTGAGGGATGTTGGGAGAGTATTTGGGCAGATTTTGGCCGAACCAAAAGGCTTTGAAGGTGTGAAGAAATGAGAAGGAGGAGTGCCCTTTTATAAGAGGGGTGAGGGGCACCTTTGGAAAAGTTAGAAATATTAATTTATAATAAATTCATATTCGGTTTCTAAAGGCTCCAAAGTTGATTATTCAAAGGTTAAGGTGGGGATAGGTCGAAAACCACTCAACCAATAGAATTTAGACAGGTTTGGGTACTTATATTAACCTTATCTTTAAGTATTAACTCTAAGTTAATTAGTTTCACTTTTACAATGTCTCTTTGTATTTTTATATAATATGGTTAATAAAATTACTATATACATCCAAGCGACCCCAAAGTGGTACATTAATGATGAACCTATCATTATATAAGTCTCTTGGCCGATCCTTATATTTTTAGGAATTTAATATCAATTAATAATATAATATTTGTTTAAGAACTCTTTTATGTCAATTTTGACACTATTCAATAGTTGATTTTTGTGAAACTAATAAAAGATTGATTACTTCGAAAAAAGTCAATTAAATCAATCCTAATATATCATATTATCCTAGAAAATTAGTTTAATTCATTAAAAGTTTCATATTATATTTATTTGGGTATTTATAATATCAATTATTTTAATTTTTCACTATTATAGTAATTACTGCGTCATCATTGTGTCATAAATAAAATAAATTATTTAATGTCTAAAAATTATAAATAAAATATCATTATGTAGGAAATCCTTTTATCTTTCTAATTAATATTTATAATCTAAAATCCAACATATATAACCCTATGTAACAATTGTTTTTCTAAAAGATATATGCTTGTGTCATTTTTGTATTCATTTTAACTTAATTAAAATAAAGTGTCATTATCACTTACAAGTGGATCCATGGGGTCCCAAAATAGACCCAAAGATTCCCATGGTCGACCATGTATCAACCAATAGGGTTAAGATACGTTTTAGGGTAATTTAGTATTATTATAATATTATTTTTTAACCCTTATTTACCGGATTTACCCTTAACCATGGTAAATAAAATATTTACCGCAGTAATTATTCAAAATGTCTAAAAATAAAAGTTACCTATTTACACAATTTGAACATCCCGATTCCAAATATGGAATCCATTTTCCTAAATTCAAAACACAGAAGTGGCAGAAATTAATTTAAAATTAATTCCCGCTGTCAAAACAAAAAGCGTGTTTTTAAGAGATAATAACTATCAAAAGATTGACACTCGTTTGTGTTCGGTTTAATTGTAAAATTATTTCCAATGACCAAAATTATATTAAATGGTAAAAATATATTCTAAATATACTTTAAAACCACTCAAATTCATAATTTATCACTATTAATTATTTTTATTAAAAAAGTTGTTTTTAATTAAAACTTAGTAATTTTCACTATTCATCAAAATATGAAAGTTATCCGAAATGTACCAAAATTTCACCTTAGGCTAAATTCGATATTCCGAATCCAAAAATGAAGTCCATTTTCAAATATAAAATATATATAATTTCAAAAAGTAGGTATTACTATTCATAACGGCTAGTTTGATTAGTTATGGTGTGTTAGAACTCGGTGTTGCGTACAACACACGCTATCACATTATTAAAAGAGAAGCGTACCGTAGAAGCTTGGGGTGTTACAGTAGGGACACCAGCTGACCTTATGGTGGTCCTTGTAGTGAGCCTCCTATATGCGGAAACAGGAAGATGATGGAGCTTGATGCTCTAGGTGCACGACGAGGAATCTTCCCTTTGGATGGACTTTGAGTGCCTTTTTCGCTCAGAGTTCGTCCCAAACACCCTCCGAGCAGTGCGCATCCAGGAGCTGCTACAGCTGCCGTAGGGCAGCATGACAGTAGCCTAGTACACAGAGAGGTTTACCGATCTCTCGCGCTATTTGACGGACATGGTACGAGACCCATTCTTCAGGGCTCGACCCTTCGAGAAGGGGCTCAGGAGAGAGATCAGAGATTCAGTTGTTTCTCACAACATTCTGACATAGACATGGGTATTGGAGCGAGCCCTCCTTGTGGAGAGTTTCCTTGCTGAGCAGTCTACAGCAGCAGGACCCACCACTAGCCAGCATGCAGAAGAGTCTTCTGCAGCGGGCAGTAGACAGATGACGCAGGGGTCTAAGAGAACTAGACCTACATGTGGTTGACCTCATGACACATGATCGTTTGTGCGAGGCACCGAGGGGGGGGGGGGCAACGACATACCATGAGCGGACATTGTTACTCATGCGGTGGTGTTGGTCACATGGCTCGTGACTATCCGACCCGCCATACTGATGACCAGAAGATGACCGAAGGACCTCCCAGGTATAGGAAGAGGTTTGATCGAGGTGGACCGCATGGAGCAGGAGACGGTGGCAGGGGATCTGGCCCTGCAGCTGGAGTTGGACGACGCTTCGAGGTGTTGCCACCACCACCACCAGGAGGTCCATCCCGACCACAGGGAATAGGTGGATGAGGGAGAGCTCAGCTGCATGTAGCTGAGGCATACGATCATGGAGCCCCGGGAGCAGATTGACAGGAGCTGGACTAGCTCCAGACCTGTAGACTTTTGTTCATCTTGCTTCTAGCTCTGTTGATGTTTGTTTGTTGTTGCTTTGTGTTTTTGTACTTTTAGCTGTAGTAATAAAAAGACACATTTCTTGTGGCGTTTACCTTCTTGTGATCTTTTTTGGTTGTTACTAAGAGGTTCCGGTTTAAAAACCGTTGACTTGACCCTCAGTTGAGATACCTACTAGAGGAGACCCAGTGACCACACATTGATGCCGACATTGTGACATAACCCTTGGAGGTTAGAGTAACGGTTGGATCTCTTGGTAGTAGTGTCGAGGCCTTACGACGTCATCCATGGTATGTATTAGTATCATCCATGTCGGGATTGACTGTATTAGGTGATGAACGTGGTTCATCCCAGGGATGAGACCGGATTTCTATTCTCAGCAAAGAAGAAATCTCACCAGCTCTTGTAGGACCAGAAACGTCCAAGTCATCCAAGAGTGGATGAGGACAGCTTAGATGTAACACCCCGAGCTTCCAAGAAACGCTTCTCATTCAATAATGCAGTAGCTTGCATTGTACGCAACTTCGAGTTCAAACACACTACAACTAATCAAAGTAGCTGTTTTGAATAGTAATACCCGCTTTTTAAAATTATAGAAATTTTATATTTCAAAATGGACTTCATTTTTGTATTCGTAATATCGAAATTATCCAAAGTTGAATTTTTTGTAATTTTCTGAGAACATCCAATTTTTATGAATAGTGAAATATACTTAAAAACAACTTTTTTTAATCAAAATATTTTATAGTGATAAATTATACTATTGAGTGGTTTTAAAGTTTAATTAGAATATATTTTTACTATTTTATCCAATGGTGGTCATTAGAATTAATTTCACTTTTAAATTGGACATAAACAATTGTGAATCTTTTGATATAAATTGTTTCTTAAAAACACGCTATTTGTTGTGACAGCGGGATTTTAATTATAAAATTAATTAATGCAACTTATATGTTTGGAATTTTGTAAAATAGACATCATTTTTGAATTCGGAATATCAATTATATCTTAGGGTGAAATTTTTTCCTTATTCTGAAAAACTTCAATTTTTGATGAATAGTGAAACCACTAAGTGGTTGTTAAAAAACTGATTTTTCGTTAAAATGAAACATTACTACTTCTGTGTTTTGAATTTAAAAAATCCTACATACATGGTTGTCATTAAGAAGTAAAATCTGGTTCCATGGGATTAACATAATTTTTTGGTTAATAGTAACTTTTATGTTCTTAATCGCGGTTAGAGGCAATTAGTGTAGTTTAAGGTAAAAATAATGTTTTAATAATATGAGATGAGCTTGACACATGTCCTACCCTCATTGGATGTTCCATGGAAGACCATGAAAATCCATGGGTAATCTTGGGGACCCCATGGAGCCACTTTAGTTGTAAAATGACATAAATACCTTTTATTTAATGTTAAAGTAAAAAATGACACAAACATGAAATGTTTTACTAAAACAATTTTTACATGGGGTTATTCAAGTCATATTTTTGACTATAAATAGTAATTGGAAATCTAAAAAGATTTCCTACATCGTAGTATTTTTTTAATTTTTAGACACAAAATAAATTAAATTATTTATGACATCATGATGATACAGCGACGACCTCATTATTTAACAATTTAAATAAAATGAGAAGATAATGTAAAATCCAGGGCTTACACTTCTCCAACTACTATTTTATGGGTATATTTCCAACCCTTATCACCTTATCCACGAATTATATAAGTGTGGGACCTTTAGAATCCGAAAATAATTGTATAATAATGTAACATTTCAATCTTCCCAAAAGAGCCCCTCCTCTCCTCTTATAAAAGGCCCCCACCTATACTACCTTATTCAAACTTTCAAGCCTTTTGGATCGGCCAAACTCTGCCCAAATACTCTCCCAACTTCTCTCCCTTCATCCTTGAAGCCATACTTTAGTCATAAAGCCATCCTAAAGAGTCCTTTTGATCAAATCAAAAGGAAGAACCCGAAGAGGAGGTAACGTTTTCTTCACCCTCTTTCAAGTTTATTTCTTCTTCCACTCCATCTTTGTATATTATTTCATTATAAAATTATAACTCTAGTATATTCTATATACTGTGATGTTATTATAAATATGGAACAACCATATTCAGTATTCTACCCATCATTTGAATGACATGTCACCATACGTGCGTACGTACGGCTTACCGTCTCCACGTCGTGGTGTAATTGTTATTCAATATATTATTATTTAGATGGGTATAATAATGATATGTAATTAATGTAAATAATAAATATAGAATGATAATGATTATTTATATATGATATACTATTGAATTATATATTATTTTAATATCAAAATAATGATATTGTCGCTCGTGCGTACGTACGGACTACCGTCTCCACGAACGCGATGAGATTCATTCTCCGTCGTATCCATTCAAGTATAATTATCATTTTATGATTTAAAAATAATTTTTAAGGACATGATATAATTCTGTATATTAATAAGATACAACCTATCCATGAAAAACATGACTTATGTAACAAAACATATAAAAGAAAACGAGAAAGTTAACACCCTAAACAACGATAAATCTAAGATGTTGTTAACAAAGCAATGTTAAAAGATAATATATGATATCATATGAATGTATATGATTCTTGTATAATTTAATAACAATTATTTCACCATTATACATGAGGTTAACCTACCCCAACCAAGGAAAAGTACAAGGTAAGGGTTTACTTCACAACCTCTTCATTATCCAAGGTTGTTTATACATAATTATCTACTCGGACCTCGTTATCATCCACATCCATGTTTCATAAAAATGTTTTTCAAAACATTTTTACTATTAAATGGAAAATGGGTTAAAGTCATTTATACCCTTATACGTTTTTGAAAGGAATCTTACCGTCGTTTTCCAAACTATGTACCTTTTGACCTTTTTGACAAATTTAAGGTAATAATGTTTTTTAAACTTATATGGCGGGTGAGGCTATTGTCCGCCATTATAACTTCGTTGAAGCTTCCCTTACAAGCTTATAAGAATATTTTCAAAGTAAATGTATTATTTTATAATTATGGGACTTTTAAATGATTTCAAAAAAGAGAGATATTTCTCTCAAACAACTTTGATTTCATCCATGCCAACATCCTTTGATGGGTTTTAAGTTTAATTGAAATTGATTTCTGATACAAAACTTCCATTGAACATTTTGTGAAATATTTGACTGTGGATGTGTTATTTTTATACCATCCGTAGTTTATGGAGAAATTTTTGACATTTCGTATCCTAGTTTTAATACGAATATTTGTGTTATGTTTAAACCTAATCATATGAAGAATGTATTGGACTTAATAAGTGACGGGTGGAGCCCGCTATAGCTCCTTGATGCATCGGTAGGTCTCATGAGACAACTAGACGTGGAATTGGCCGAGGACCTTTCCCAATTTGATTTATGGTTTTGGCCGAGACCTTAATCATTTTAGACGTCTTGGCCGAGGCCTTGACAAAATGTTTCAGAATGTCTGACATTATACATTCCCTCATTATGAAAGTGGTTATTGATATTGCATGTGATTATTTGACCAGTAGAATATCCATGTGAATAAGTAAATGACATTATCTCATTTTACTTTTGCCATATTATGTTGAAGTTCATGTTTAAAAGGCTTTTTTTTTAGTTATACATTGCCTTAAATGTTTATGTTTATTGATGAAAGCTTCCGCTATATTGTTATCCTTACTGAGCATCTGAGCTCACCCCTTTCAATGTTTTAATATTTTCCAGGATGTGATGAAGTATTTTATGAATGACCTGCATGGATAGATAGAAGAGGATTTGAGTGTGGACTATGAGGAATTTGTTATTAGTTTTTCACTTTATGATGTAATGTAAGACTTATGAATGTATCTAGTGTTTCCAAGGCTACTAAACAAATCGGTCTTTCGAGACATGATCTTTTGTGATCATGCCAATGTTATGAAGTAATGCATCGACTCTGGGAAACTGGGGTCGGGGCGTTACAGTTGGTATCAGAGGCAGTTTAGTACTAACCTTGGAAGCTAGATTTAGATAAACTCTGATTAGAGAACATAGGCCGAAGATAGACTTTGAGGATTAGTATAGAATAACTTCCTATAATTTTGGTATTATAGAGATTTTGTGAGTTTTCCGAGAAATACATCCCTGTCTGGATACGAGCAGGTAGAGGCGGCTCTGGCACAGATGTATCTAGGGGTAAAACCTAAAAACACCACTTTGAGCTAGACTCGAACGAGAATTGGTGCACGACAACGGGCCTTGCTGCACTCTTGGTTACGACACTCCTGGGGGATAAGCTTAGGATAATTCTCATTTCCTTACAAACCACTATGAAGGGTTATGAGTATATACTTCCTCAAATAAAACTTTTTTTATGATAATGGATTATATCCATAAAATAGTTCAATTAGTGTTAAGTGTTTTACAAGTACAAAAATATTTATTTTGATTCATAAACTAATTTAATTTATGCCATTGTTTAGAGATGGCACCTAGTGGAAGGAATGGAAACCGTATCAATGCACGCACTCCGTGTAGGGATTTCCCTCCTGCTCAAGAAAATTATTGTGGAGCTGGAGATACAACTGGTGTTGATCAACTTATTACCATACTGGGACAACTCACTCAGGTTATGAATAATAACATTACTCGTATGGAGCACCCTGATCTGCAACGTGGAGGATCAATGTTAGACCGCTTCATGAGGCAACAACCGCCAACTTTTAATGGGGGTACAAATCCATTAGTAGCTGAGCAATGGATAAACTCCTTAGAGAAAATATTCCATTCCTTGGGGAGTAGCAAAAGGGAGAAGGTTGTCATGGTAGTTTACCGCCTCACTGAAGATGCCGATCAGTGGTGGTCGCTGATTCAAAACACAAAGGAAGATGATGACGTATCGAATATGGAATGGAGGGAGTTCAAAGAGCTTTTCCTAGAAAAATACTATCCTCCTGACCATCGAGCAGATATGGAAAGACAATTTTTGAGTCTGAGACAAAAGGAGGATGAGAATGTCGCAAAGTATGAGGCCAACTTTACAAGGTTAGTGAGGCATGTTGCAGATTATATACGTAACCCGAGAAGTAAGATTGATTATTTCTTTGATGGGTTAAAACCATTTCTCCGTCGAGCATTAGTCTGACAAACCTTCTCGTCATACGAAGATATTGTCTCGTGTTCTATCAAGACAGAAAAGGAATTCTCTAAATCTTATGACAATAAAGTAAAGAAAGAGAAGAAGAGAACTGTGGAATAAGAGACAGATAAAGGGAAAAAGGGAAAGAAGGATTTTCCATTATGTGATAATTGTGGGAAGAATCACCCTTGTACTTTCCTAAAAGGAATGGGAGTTTGTTATAAATGTGGAGAAAAAGGTCACCAGGCGCGTGATTGCAAGGGAAAGAAAGAGGCTATCAATGTTGAATGCTACAATTGTAGCGAAATAGGGCATTATGCAAATGAATGTCCTAAGAGTCAGGGAAACTTACCTCAGAAAAGGCCAAGGGATCAAAGACAATCTTATGATGTTACTACAGTTGAAGTAGAATAATTAATTAATTGGTGCTTTTGGACTAATGGATTATATTCTGGTTATTAGAATAATGTGATATATATATATATAAGGATTGTACTGCAGTACTTGTTGATTTCATTAAGGTTTTAATATGATTAAGGTAATCATATTTTTGTATGTGACAATAAGAGAAACATTACTTTGTTTGGGGAATCTGATAAATTGATTTTGTAATTAAGAGACCTTTTAGAGAAAGTTTGGATAGAGGTATTTTGGATAACTATAAATGTTGGGATGGATTAAGTTGAACTTTGAATAGTATTTCTTAAGGTTAAAACATTTCTGAAGATTATTTTTGGAATACTATAATACTATATTTTTAGAAAAAGGACAACCTGCAGGGTGGGGCATAACCCGTCGCGTCGGACAAAGCTGTAGGAATCGAACCCACATCCAGAGTGCGACAAGCCTTTATTACCTACCACTAGCCTACAGGAAGTCCCTGGTTATTACAAATTAGTTTTACTAATCTAAATGGTATGTGTTAATATTTGGAACCTTATACTATTAGGATAAATAGAATATTTTTGAGTTGTATTACCTTTTAGAGTGAAAGGTGGGTTTGTGGTAAAAATTTATTAAATAATGAAAGTATACATAAAAAGTATGTATATTCCCTTACGTTATTAGTAAATCTCCTAAATAAATTCCTCAACTTTATAAAAGGTAACTTAAGACAAAAACGTTGTCGGTTAACTTTTCCTACTGAGGAATCAATGATTGTTTAACCAATCACAAGTTTGTGATTTTCTTATAGTTAAACGTTCTCCTAATCCGGTTTTCTACAACTCTCCATCAGTCCTTGATGGTTTGTTTCTCCTCCATATCCATATTTTCATAGAATCCTTGTATGGTCTATCTCGGGTGACCTTTTTACTTATCTTCCGTTCTTTTAATGTTATATTTATATTAACCTTATTTCCGATGTGGGTTTTCCACAAAGGTATTTTCTATTTTCAACCTTTTGTTTTCAAAGAAAAATTTCAAATTGCGAGGACGCAATTTATTGAAGGAGGGGAGAATGTAACACCCCGAGCTTCCATGATATGCTTCTCATTCAATAATGCAGTAGCTTGCATTGTACGCAACTTCGAGTTCTAACACACCACATCTAATCAAAGTAGCTATTATGAATAGTAATACCCACTTTTTAAAATTATATAAATTTTATATTTCAAAATGGACTTCATTTTTGTATTCGTAATATCGAAATTATCCAAAGTTGAATTTTTTGTAATTTTCTGAGAACATCCAATTTTTATGAATAGTGAAATATACTTAAAAACAACTTTTTTTAATCAAAGTATTTTATAGTGATAAATTATACATTTGAGTGGTTTTAAAGTATAATTAGAATATATTCTTACTATTTTATCCAATGGTGGTCATTAGAATTAATTTCACTTTAAAATTGGACATAAACAATTGGCAATATTTTGTTATAAATTGTTTCTTAAAAACACGCTATTTGTTGTGACAGCGGGAATTAATTATAAAATTAATTAATGCAACTTATATGTTTGTAATTTTGTAAAATAGACATCATTTTTGAATTCTGAATATCATTTATAGCTTAGGGTGAAATTTTGGCCTTATTCTGAAAAACTTCAATTTTTTATGAAAAGTGAAACCACTAAGTGGTTGTTAAAAAACTGATTTTTCGTTAAAATGAAACATTACCACTTCTGTGTTTGAATTTAAAAAATCCAACATACATGGTTGTCATTAATAAGTAAAATGTGGTTCAATGGGATTAAAATAATTCTTTGGTGAATAGTAACTTTTAAGTTCTTAATCGCGATTAGAGGCAATCAGGGTAGTTTAAGGTAAAAATAATGTTTTAATAATATGATATGAGCTTGAAACATGTCCTAACATCATTGGATGTTCCATGGCCGACCAAGAAAATCCTTTGGTCAACTTGGGGACCCCATGGAGCCACTTTAGTTGGAAAATGACATAAATACCTTTTATTTAATGTAAAAGTAAAAAATGACACAAACATGAAATGTTTTACTAAAACAATTTTTACATGGGGTTATACAAGTCATACTTTTGACTATAAATAGTCATTGGAAAGCTAAAAAGATTTCCTACATCATAGTATTTTTTTTAATTTTTAGACATTAAATAAATTAAATTATTTATGACATCATCATGATACAGCGATGACCTCATTATTTAACGATTTAAATAAAATGAGAAGATAATGTAAAATCCAAGGCTTACACTTGTCCAAAGACTATTTTATGGGTATATTTCGAACCCTTATCACCTTAGCCACGAATTATATTAGTGTGGGACCTTTAGAATCCGAAAAGCACTGTATAATAATGTAACATTTCAATCTTCCCAAAAGAGCCCCTCCTCTCCTCTTATAAAAGGCCCCCACCTCTACCACCTTATTCAAACTTTCAAACCTTTTGGTTCGACCAACCTCTGCCAAAATACTCTCCCGACTTCTCTCCCTTCATCATAGAAGACTTACTTTAGTCAGAAATCCATCCTAAGGAGTCCTTTTGATCAAATCAAAAGGAAGAACCCGAAGAAGAGGTAACGTTTTCATCACCCTCTTTCAAGTTTCTTTCTTCTTCCACTCCCACTTTGTTTATTATTTCAATTATAAAATTATAAATCCAGTATCTTCTATATACTCTGATGTTATTATGAATATGGAACAACCATACTCAGTATTCTACCCATCATTTGAATGACATGTCACCATACGTGCGTACGTACGGCTTACCGTCTCCACATCGTGGTGTAATTGTTATTCAATATATTATTATTTAGATGGTTATAATAATGATATGTAATTCATTTAAATAATAAATATAACATGATAATGATTCTGTATATATGATATACTATCCAATTATATATTATTTTAATATCAAAATAATGATATTGTCGCTCGTGCGTACGTACGGACTACCGTCTCCACGAACGCGATGAGATTCATTCTCTGTCGTATCCATTCAAGTATAATTATCTTTTGATGATTTAAAAATAATGTTTAAGGACATGATATAATTATGGATATGAATAAGATACAACCTATCCATGAAAAACAAGACTTACGTAAGAAAACATATAAAAGAAAATGAGTAAGTTATCACCCGAAACAACGATAAATCTAAGATGTTGTTAACAAAGAAATGTTAAAAGATCATATATGATATCATATGAATGTATATGATTCCTGTATAATTTAATAACAATTATTTCACCATTATAAAGGAGGTTAACGTACCCCAACCAAGGAAAAGTACAAGGTAAGGGTTTACTTCACAACCTCTTCATTATCCAAGGTTGTTTATACATAATTATCTACTGGGACCTCGTTATCATCCACATCCATGTTTCTTAAAAATGTCTTTCAAAACATTTTTACTATTAAATGGAAAATTTGTTAAAGTCATTTATACCCTTATACGTTTTTGAAAGGAATCTTACTATCATTTTCCAAACTATGTACTTTTTGACCTTTTTGACAAATTTAAAGTAAGAATGTTTTTTAAACTTATACGGCGGGTGCGGCTATTTTCCGCCATTATAACTTCGTCGAATCTTCCCTTACAAGCTTATAAGAATATTTTCAAAGTAAATGTATTATTTTATAATTATGGGACTTTTAAATGATTTCAAAAAAGAGAGATATTTCTGTCAAACAGCTTTGATTTCATCCATGCCAACATCCTTTGATGGGTTTTAAGTTTAATTGAAATTGATTTATGATACAAAACATCCATTGAACATTTTGTGAAATATTTGACTGTGGATGTGTTATTTTTATACCATCCATAGATTATGGAGAAATTTTTGACATTTCGTATGCTAGTTTTAATACGAATATTTATGTTATGTTTAAACCTATTCATATGAGGAATGTATTGGACTTAATAAGTGATGGGTGGAGCCCACTATAGCTCCTCGATGAATCGGTAGGTCTCATGAGACAACTAGACATGGAATTGGCCGAGGCCCTTTCCCAATTTGATTTATGGTTTTGGCCGAGGCCTTAATCATTTTAGACGTCTTGGCCGAGGCCTTGAAAAAATGTTTTAGAATCTCTGGCATTATACATTCCCTCATTATGAAAGTGGTTATTGATATTGCATGTGTTTATTCGACCAGTAGAATATCCATGTGAATAAGTAAATGGCATTATCTCATTTTATTTTTGACATATTATGTTGAAGTTCATGTTTAAAAGGCTTTTGTTTTAGTTATACATTGCCTTAAAGTTTTATGTTTATTGATGAAAGCTTCCGCTATATTGTTATCCTTACTGAGCATCTGAGCTCACCCCTTTCAATGTTTTAATATTTTCCAGGATGTGAAGAAGTATTTTAGGAATGACCTGCAGGGATAGATAGTAGAGGATTTGAGTGTGGACTATGAGGAATTTGTTATTAGTTTTTCACTTTATGATGTAATGTAAGACTTATGAATGTATCTAGTGTTTCCAAGGATACTAAACTAAACGGTCTTTCGAGACTTGATCTTTTGTGATCATGCCAATGTTACGAAGTAATGCACCGACTCTGGGAAACTGGGGTCGTGGTGTTACATTAGAGTCGGAAAAAGTCTTGTGATGACAGGAGGCAGAGACCAGTAGAGTTCGAGGATGTCGACCACGTTTCCTTACGAGTCACCCCTCGACCTGAGTTATGGGGATGTGTCCGAGGCGACAAGTTATCACCGAGGTTCAATAGACCTTTCTAGGTCCTTGGCAGGGTAGGCGAGGTGGTTTACCGCTTGACCCACCCACCTCAGTTGCACCAGGTGCACGAAGACTTCCATGTATCTCAACTAGGGAGATAAGAGCATGACCCGACAAATATCATTGACCATGGGGAGCTGGTCGTTGATGATGGGGTGACTTTTGCGGAGTTCCTAGTGGAGATCGAGGATTGATAGGAGCAGGTCCTACGTGGACGGTTGATTCCTCTAGTGCGCATCAGATGGCAGCCCAAGAACCTCCAGGAGAGCACAAGTGAGTGGGAGGCTCAGATTCATGCTCAGTACCCACTATTGTTTCCATAGTTTATGATGTATCTTTACGGGAACGTAAATCCCTGAGGTGGGAGTGATGTAAAGACCCGTAAAATTCAAGGAAATTTTTTTCTTAATTTTATTTGGAATTTTACAAGAATGTAGTTTCTGACGGCACCTGATTCCGAGGCCCGGTGTGCCAGGAATCATTTTCGGAAGTTTGGCTCGGATACGTTGAGTGAACGAACTAGCGGGATTTTCTAACATTTGAACCGGTGCTCGGAATCAAATTTCGAGGGAACCAATGGAATCGCAGCGCCGATATTTGCTTAGAAACGCCTTTTCCCGAGTTTCGTTTAATCGGGGGTGGTTTTTAATTTTTGGGGTTAAGTTATGAAATAAAATTTTGTGGTGCGACAACATTATTTTATTTCACTTAAAGCCACATAAAGCCAATTAAGATAGTTAAGCGGATTGTGTGGAACCCAAAATATCCTACCCACTTGGTAAGATATTTGTGAGGTGGGGCCTGCACGAGCCCCACCGTTTCTTTCCTCCTATGTAACGCACCTGCAACCCCCTCTTAATTGAAAGTCAATCGTGTGTTTTTTGATTTAGAAACTCCCCAAATAATTGGGAAGTTTAGTCGTTACCATTAATTCATCGAATTAATGGTTTGTTACTTAACATTGATTTTCTAATTGTTGCGTTGGGAATAAAATAAGACCAATGCTTGTTTCACTTGAGGGTTTCTTGTTAAGAGGATTGGGAGAGGCTCTCAAGCTTGAAGATCTTCATCCGTCTTCGAGAGGAACGCGAAGAACACGAAAAACGCGAAGAACACGAAGAACGCCGAACCCTCGGAGATCGACGACACGACGCCATTTTCCGTGATGCTGACGATTCTCCTTCCGCGATGTTTCTTTTGCGACATTCCATCCCCGTGACAACCTTCGATCAACAATCGATTGAGGTAGGGGATTACAGTTCCTTTAATTCTTTGTGAATTATATCCTCGACATGGTTTCTTTTGGGGAATCTAAAATCTGTGTGATTTTTATCCTCATAGTTTGACTACGCGATGCCGTGTACCACGACGACAGCGACGCCCCTTCCGCGACGCGACGATCCTCTTCTTCCGTGACGGTCAATTACGCAACGAACTCACGATCGACGACAACGTTGAAGTAGGGGTTTGATTCATTTTAAATCTTGTGATTTATGCCTACGACGTATGATTAAATATTTGATTTGATACTTTTAAAAACTCTAACTCGGTGAGTGCGGACCAACGAACAAGTCCGAACCCACCGCATTTTTTCTTTCTTGGTCTGCAGAACAGTGGACGATGACAAAGTAAGACGCACGGGCGATATGAGATCCTCGCAGTGATGGATGGACCCCGGCAGGGCTTTTGGAGAAGACGTCGTGCAATTCTGACTACCAGAACACGTCCGGTGGTCCGCGGAGCAGCCCACCGGTGCGCCGCCGGGAGGAGCCACCGATGCTGAAGCTGCGACAGCAAGGCACGGTCTCGCGACCACGCGGGACCGGAGGGGCACGGGACGCGGCTGTCTGCCGTGTCTGCTGGCAAGGGCGGCCCCACGTGGGGTCATGGCTCCATCACGTAGGGGCAGCGTGCCCCCCGCCCGCAGCTCGGCCGTAACGGCCCAGCCGACCCGCTGGCCACCAGGCCTGCGCTAGCCGGGTCGCTCCCTGGCCGGGCCGCGCCGCGCCAGCCAGGCTGGGTCGCTCCATCCGGGTCAGACCCGTACCTGGGTCGGGTCTTCCTGGTTTGGGCCGACACAGGGGGGGGGGGGGGGTGGGCCGGGTCGGTCCGAGCCCAACCCCCCTCTTTCAGACCCATTTCTGTTTTCTGCCCATATCATAGGCTACATACCTCCAATCGACGCACTGTCAGTGGCGATGGGATCCTTGGATCAAGAAGTTCGTTTTGATATATTACACTCAAGGTTTTGGAATACTTTGGGTTCTTCCGGGTTGGTTCGTACACGAAACCAACCTGGCCCTCAGAGCAGAAACACTCATAACTTGAGCTCCAGACGTCCGATTGATGTGTCGTCGACTTTGTTGGATTCCTCTAAGTGAGACAGATCTTTTGGCTTACTCTGCCTGAGGTTTGGACGTAGGTGTATTATGGTCGAGTTGGTTTTAACATAAAAACCAACCGGGACCCTATGACGAAAAAACCAATAACTTCTAGATCGGGCGTCCGATTGACGTGCCGTCTGCGACGTTGAGTTCCTGCTGATGATACAGAACTTTTGGATACATCAACTCTGGACTATGTGCCAGTTGATGTATCAGCATCTCGGTTCGTGGAGCGGACCCTCCCGAACGATCTTTCTGTGTGCGGGAACCCTAGAGCTGGCTGCGTCTGCGACGACAATGAAGACTGTACGGGAATCCTCCTTGGGTTCAGTAGTGACCACTATTGTAATTTTTGGGATACATCAACTCTGGACTACATTTTAGTTGATGCATCGACCTCTTGGATCGTGGAGTGGACCCTCCCGGAATGATCATGTTGTGTGGGGAAACCCTAGAGCCGGTTGATACTTGACAATTGCTGATCGAATGACTCTGTGTGTTACGGATAGCCCAGTGGGAAGCGCTTGGTTGTATCAGCAGACCCACGACGAAGAAGCACTTGGTTGTAGCGGCAGACCCGCGATACTCAATATAAGGAGTTCCTCTGGAGGCTATGAGGTGGAGAGCTTGGTTTTAGAGGCATACCCATGATGGAGGAGTGCTTGGTTGTAGCGGCATGCCTACGACGGAGGAGCTCTTGGTTGTAGAAGCACGGGGGAGCGCTTGGTTGTAGGAGCAGACCCACGGCAGAGGAGCGCTTGGTTGTAGTGGCAGACCCGTGGTACTCAACAGAAGGAGTACCTCTAGAGGCTATGAGGGGGAGCGCTTGGTTGTAGTGGCAGACCCATCATGGGAAGTGCTTGGTTGTAGCAGCAGGCCCACAGTACTCGATAGGTGGAGTACTACAGCAGTCCAAGGTTAGAGGGAAGCACTTGGTTGTAGCGGAATACCCACTGTACTTGATGGAGATGGAGTTTCCCAATATCTATGGTTTCAATATCATGATCTATCATGTGTGGGTCATTGTGGGGGTTAGTACCTATTGATCCTTTGTGGGTCTGACGGCTTAGATGAATCAGTGGAAATATTTGATCATCTCAATCGTCTTACGAAGAAGTATTCTGGTGTGAGCTGAATCCTGTTTTTCATTCCTATGTGGATTGTGTTAAGCTATCCTATGTGGATTTACGTTTTTCTTTCCTATGTGGACTGGGTTGTACTTGGGCTCGGATGTGGGAGCCGAACAAGAATTGATGACTTAGGTATTTGTATGGGCATATACCTAAGCAGTGTCGAATGTTACTTCTTGTTTGTATCTTTCCTTTGTGGTTTATACTTTGTGGATTCTCGGAGACCTTCGGGGCTCTCATGGCCCCTAATGAGTAGCTTATACTCACCCCTGCACGGGCTATGCCCGCACTTCGTTGTGTTGGTTGCAGATGATGGACATCGCTAATCGTGGTTGAGGCTTGCAGAGCAGGACGATACCTGGAGGTGGACCACTAGGCGGGACATACTCAGAGTGAACGACTGGACCTTAGGAGCTGTGTAGGCCATCTGTACCCACCTTTCATGTGGGACTTCCAGTGGATGACTCGACACTGTGGCTTTACTTTTCAGTTGATGTTTTCCCTTCCAGTTGTACTTTACTTTTAGTTTGGGTTTGTATACTAGCCCACTTACTTTTCCGCACATACTGTTGTACCCAGTTTTTACTTAGTGTTTACTTTTACTGTTTTCTTTCTCTTTGGTGTTTGTTTACTTTTAATAGGCAATGCCTTCCCTTTTTTACCGGGATTTACACCTTGGTGCTAGTCGCCAGCCCCTGGCCTATGGAAGTCGGGCTTGGGGTAGTCACGGCACGGGCCCCGTGGATGGGTCATGACAGAGGTCCTCCCCATGATTACACCAAAATTAGTGGAGGCCTCCGCAAGCCATAATTCCCTACCACGATGGTCATCCCCATGCTCTATTCGACATCTCCTTGGGTGCTCCCCGCACCCTAGCTCTTTCATGTGCAGGTCCCACTAGCTCTAGCATCAGCCTGCACCGAGTTCCTACCCATGATGAAGATCTTTGTTTCCCTAAAGAACAATCTATCGGTATGAGGGTGAACTAATATTGTCAAAGGTACAACCCTGAGAAGAATCAAGTCATAGTCCACCATGTCCTATTTTTTTACTCTAATGTGGAATGTGAATTTATGATGGATCATTCACCTCAATCATTTGTATCACGGTGTATTGTAGGAATATAGAGTGTCATATTAATCCTACAATAAAGCAAGATGAACATAATCCCCAAATCCCTCTATAGGTATATGCAATAGGAGTTAGATTTGGATCCCTTCCATGGTATTTTTGGGCATTCTTCCCTATAATCACTGGACTGACTCCCTTTCTAAACACGAGACCATGGGGAGTTGTTTTAGGGTTTGGTAGGTGATAGAAACTAGCCTAAACCCCCATTAGTGATGAACACCCCTTTATCAAAAACAGTAGTTGATATCCTAAACTATTGGGGCATGTTGATGCAGTCAATAACATATCTAATGGATAGCCCAATATGAAGAGTTTTTTCAGTTCACATGTTGTTTTTTCCACAAACTAGTGTACCTCCAAAGTGGTCTACATCAGTGTCGTTACCAATTACTAAACCACCCCTGATAATAGAATTTGGTAATGAGGGACTTGATCCTGATTCCAAACATAGATTTATGTTGGATAATCTCATGGAAGATCATTTCCCCATGATTTAATGGCCAATTGTGACTCCACGCTTCATCATTCCATGGTCTCTCAACCAAGTTGATGTCATGTACTTTCACTAGACTCTCTGGATGATCCACTTAAAACTACGACATATCCAATTGAATTATCCAATTATCCAAGTGGATTGTAAAACATCAGACATAGTGCTTAATTGTTGATTTAGTCATTCTCCCCATCACTCAACAACCTACATCGCTTGTTTATTATTGTAACCTTCATCGGTGATATGTCCACAACAATTATATACTCCACAGAATTATTAAAGAGGGGTCCCCACATGTCTAGATATTTGTATGGGGGAAGTATGTATCCATAAACATCATTATTATAACACAAAAAACATTTTTTACCTACATATATTGAGGATACACCTCATTCAATCATCACATAACATATGCTCATCCCCAAAATTTACCTATAAGGGGTCGTTAGAATAGGTTTTAGGGAGGATGAACCACCCACTGGGAAGGCACATCACCTATAAGATGATGGAAGTGTCCACATTAGCTAGAAGAGGTATACTAATGGACTAAGAAAAGATAACAAAGTTATTGGATTTGGATCGAGACCCCAATATGTGAAAAACACACTTCAGGAATGTTAAGCCCTATGGTCTATCTGGTTCAGTGAAGAACACATTAGTAGATCTTGAAAAGGTATTGTTGTGCCAAAAACTCACAAAATTGATGAGGATCATTGAAAAACTCCTTAACCAATACGTTGCGTAAATGTAGTAATATTATAGTGACCCCTATTATGATCCCAACCATCCTATACTAGGAGAGTATGTGAAGGACTAGATTCTACCCGGCGGGTTTCCTCCTATTGATCTTGACAACCCATTTTATCCTGACTATGTAGAGGACTTTTATAGTGAGGGTGAGTGGCAGAAGGTCTCTAATATTATATCTCCTAATTATGATGATCAAATATACCACATGCAAGTCCCTTTCACACAAGGTATTTTTTATGCCTATTTGAATTAGTCTGACCCATATGTAGTCATCATGAAACCTACATATACTAATTATGCATTGATATCTGAACCTTACATCTACTAGAAAGGAAGGCACCGACAATCCAAGGTAATTTTAAACCCTACACCAGTACTAATGTTTTCACGTCATCTTAGTGACCTCATAATCCCTAATATGGAGATTTCTCTTAAAATCCGTCCAATAATAGAGGATTCATCATGTAATGATCATAAGTACCCCTAAATGAACACCGTCAGGGTAGTGTAACCTTTCTTGGTTCTAAGTGACTCAGAATGCCAGGATAATCCTCATAATATCCGTAGTCATTGTCGGTATCAATAGAAATTTGGATGTGTAAATTTCTAGAATGGATTGGAAGGTTCTTACAACCAAGCCTCACATGCCACTATGACTATAAAACATACTCAGTAGAGATCTCAGAATGTGTAGTCCTCTCACCATGTTACTTTATACTTGTTTCCACCACTGTTCATGCTACCTGACCAAGAAGAGCCACTAAAACCATTCAATAACCTACTAAATACTATCATTGTCAGAACTCAATCATTCAGTAGTCATATATTTTTCATCATTCATGATTCGACTGATGAGTAGAAAGATATTCCCTACATCATCCAGAACCCATAGGTTCAACCTGTATTTCTTGTTGTACCTCCTTCCACAAAGCAACCACATATCATAACCAGTGTGTTCCTCACACATAAGTATGATGTGATCAAGTAGATTGATATTATTTCCACTAAGATCTCTATTCTGAATGATCCTTGGATGTCCAATGATATGTGTGAATCCCTTTTAGAGGCTCTTAGAAGACCCTCCAATTTGAATCATAGGTGGATGTTGTAGATTCATTCCTTGATGAGGAATATGAGAATGAAGATTTTTAAGACATCATCTCATACTTAGGGGAAGATAACAGTTCTCCAGTGCAGGGGTACATTCAACTATTGTATATAACTGGCAAATTCAATGACATGGAATTCCACCATAATCATGTCAACAATGCATCTAGGATCAATCTCATCCTGACCAAGAAACACTGTGATCTAGTACTATATGAAGAAAATCTAGATCCCTCTAATCTCAATATTCAAGGTTATTATAGGATTGAGGAGACAATGATTGGAATGATCTTCTTGACGACCCAATTTGGTGGCCTGATTACACTAACTGAGTTCATTATTGTCTATCAAAACACCACCTACAAAGTACTAATGGTTAGACCATGGCACAATCTTCTTGCATAAGTACCCTCTTTGTATCAACAATGCCTCATGTACTCTATTAATGGTCGATTGGGAATGCTCCAAGATGATACATCTAACATTGCTTCCTATGAATCCTTATAACAAGATGACAACTACTATAAGAGAAAGGATAAATAAATTCAGTCCAATAGAGTGGATCATTCTACCGATGTCTCCAACCAATTTATATACACAAATACACCTTCATACTCCCAATTAACTTATTTGAGGCCACAACCCCTAATAGGTAACATTGCATTGTAATTATTATAAGGAGTGAGAAATGTGGCCCCTGACATAACTAAGGACAGAAGATCACTTTTTACTACTTCATAAATAAGGAAAAAGTAATATTAGATCCCTTACCCCAGTAAGGTATCCATATGTTCTCCCCATGGAAACGAAAATACACTATAATTACAAATTTTTTCATGCCTGGTTGAACTAACTCATGACCATACACCACAACATTATTGATATAATCAATCATGGCCCTTTGGGTCGATGGACTAATGGTATCATATGGGAAAATATAATCTCTATGGTTTTACATGTGTAAGAGTCTTACAATTAAGATCCCACTACCGCTTAGGTCGACTCTATCATTCCTTTAGGGTCATCAAATTCATAACAGTTGCCTCTTCATGATGATCCTATCACCAGGGATGATGAAGAGGATTTGAAAGACACCCCACCAACATTTGAGGAAGGTGTCTTCACCACCATCGATGAGTTGTTTTAGGTGAATCATGGCATAGTGGTAGACCAGAGACCAATGTTGATCAGTGCATCCATCCTACAGTAATGAAAAATTTTATGTAGATTTCATGAATTATCATCTATATTTATTTTCTTGGGTCTATGATTAGATTTGAGGACTAGATCCTTTGGTCACTATCCACCACCACAGTCACCCAGTAATTCATCGTGGGTTCAAATGACCTGCTATGAAGATTCAACCCTCTCACTGTTCCATGGTCAATATGGATGATTATAAGCTCATGGAATCACACATCATAAAGGAATTAGGATACCCCATTTGGTTACCCAGAATCACTCCTCTAATAATAAATCATGGACATATCAGAGTCAACATAATCTTTAATGACCTTAACAGTCATTGTCCAAAACATGATTTTACCATTCCCATGACAGTGTTGTTTATTGATTCCACCACTGGATTGTAGGATCTCTCATTTGAGGATGTGTTTTCTGGATATAATCAAGTAGGAATGCCCCCCTATGATAAAGATTCCACTGCCATCAGAGCACCATAATGTACCTTATATTTTCAAGTAATGCATTTACGTTTTAGAATTATAGGATCCACCTATCAATGTTCGATGCACAACATATTAAAGACGATCCTATGGATGTTAGTGGAATTCAATGTGGATGATTTGGTGGTCGAATCCCACCAATTTCATGACCATCTTAAAGATCATGAGAAAGTTTTCATCTACTAAAGCATGGTCATTTTCCACCTATCGACAGTTCAATGTTTTGGAGCTCTTCAAATATGTTTAGTATTACTCAGGTTGAATCCTTAGTGATTATACTTTTTAATAGATGATTATTTTTAAATTATTGTATTTTTATTTGGCGTTTATTTTCAAGGATTAATTGAAATTATTTATTGATTTAAATTCATTTAAATGAATAATAATGATTGGGGTATGTACATCATTAGAGAGTTATGGTTTCAATGTCCTTGAGAGTTTATTTATATTGCATTAAATTAATGCCCCCTTCACAAGATGATGTTGATTGGAATTCCCATATGTAAAGGATTTAATCAAAGCCTTAACATAACATAGAGTAGTATTATCAATCATTACATGTTTATGGAATTGTATTTATGGTTCCAATAATCCATGTAATCCATATGTTAGGTAGACTATGTAATTAATCCCTAAAAATATTGTCCTAATATACCAAATGTTAATTCAAGTAATATTCATCGTGAAAAATCTACCAATCACTTAACATCCGTAAATTTTAACTCACCCTAATGGAAGACTTACTCACACATTCATTTAGATAATAATATTTTGGTATATTTTACAATTATTAATTATAAAAAGAATGGGAATAGAAAAGAGAGGTGTGCTGAAAAAACACATGAGAGATGAACCTAATTAAGAATCAACGTTTCATTGAATGAGAATGAAAAAATTGATATTTATTTTTAACATGATTTAAGAAATTTAAAAAACATTAATATTTAAAAAATGAGGGGAGATGAAAATAATTGTTAATGAGAGAGATAATTTCATTAAAACTAAATAAAAAAAACTATTATAAGATTACAAATGAAGAATAATAGAAAAGTAAATCGAAAGAATCATAGAGTAATGGTATCTCAAGTATAAACATGAGTAAAATATAACCTCCCATGATTTTGGAATAGCTTTGGTCATACCAACTTATCCTCTTTCAAACTGAAATTCCAGACTCATGTAGGGAGAATATGGGGATTCATTTGTAGCCCAATGGTGGTGGACTGTTTGCATTCCAAATCATCCCCTCCATATGGATCACCAATTTTTACCAAAATAGAAATTTATATTGAGATATATTCTCCTTAAAAGTTATAGATATGGATATATTATGTCTACGCTAAAAATTGTGCGGCCATTGGTCTTCGGGATCCATTGTTATGGCAGTTTGATTAAATAATTTTAATCTATCCATTTCAATACAGGCTTTTTAAAAGAATACTTTTGAATCGGTTTTTGAATAGAAAGATTCCCCCATATCCAAAAACATTTTCTACAAATTCAACAGCATGTATATTCTATTTCACAATCAAAAATATCAGCATCAAAGGATATTTATATCAGTATAAAATCAATAATGGGTTGTTGATTTCAATTCCAATATTGAATGGTGGGCTAGACATCAAAACATCACATGGGACCCTTTTTGTATTTCAGATAGTAAATATTTATCCAATGTTAATGGTAATATCCCATGAATGTTTCTAGAGAATAAATGATTTTGTACATCTTGATTGGGTCCAGTAATTAAACATTCATGGATGGTCCATTTTCTAATGATATTTTATAGACCTTCTTGTGTGGTCCATATAGCCCTTCCTATTGCTGAATAATACCATTATTCCTTATAAGGATATTTTCAATGTTTAATAAAGAATCTTAAAAAAATTAAAAAACAATATTGGGTATGAAGGTTGAGATTTATAATTTAAATAGTAAACTAACTCTATTGGACTACTTCATGTAATGTACAAAATTTATATTTAGTATTAAAACATGATTATGTCACATAAATTATGCACTTTGACATGAAATTAATAAAGGGAGTATAATACGAATTGAATAATTACATAAAATTGACTCCCATAAACATAGTCTTATGCATCTCCTCATGTGCTATAAATATTAAAACATAAAAAAATTATTCTCACTCACCATAAAATATTAAAAATATTTTCCACGATATGGGGTGGTTTATAGAATTAAGATGAACTATATTGAACTCCAAAACAAATTTTTACAAAATATATTTCCAAATAAATTCAATTTTCAGGCTCAAATTAATAACTGGAAAATGTGGACACTCAATACTCACACCTCTCATTATGAATAACATTTATTTTGGGGGGTTCACTCATTCACCCAAAAAAAGTAAAAGTCATGGATTTTGAAGGTTCTCTCATCTTTCATTAACTATCCAAAAGATCACAAGAATCAAGAGGTCATTTGATGGGGTTTTTTAGTGGAAATTGGATAGTAGTAATTTAATGTTTAAAGAGAGTAGAAGAGGGTTAAAACATATTCCTAGGTAAAACAATGCACAATTGTTTTGAAATGAAACACAGAAGTAAATGGAATCAAATATTTACACGGGAATGATTCTATGAAAAAATTAACAGAGGAATAAATTAGATGTTGATAAGAAGACGCAATATTTTTAAAACACAGAAATTCTCCCAATGACATAAGTGTTCTTTTTTTATTTTATTTTTGCATTTTTTTTGGAATTTTTAACATGAAAAAGATATCACACTCAAATCCCAACCCATGTTTGATATCCTCACAATACTAATTGTAACAGTTATAACAAGATCAATGTTTTAAGAAGAGTTATATTTGACATTCTAAAGACACAAACCTTTTGTTATTTTTTCTGAATTTTTTTCATTCTTTTTAAACATTTATCAATTACATTTAAAAAATAACATAAATGAATGCTCATTCCATAGAACATATTTAATGACGTCCTCTCCCCCATATTAAAATTTATGTGTGTCCTCAACCATATGAAAAAAAATTTAAAATCAAATAAATGGAACCCAAAATGAAATCAATTCCCCCACATGTAAATTTCAATAAATTATGTGATATTAATCAATGTAGATGTTTTGCGGGACATGTTATTATTCTTTTAATGTGGATAAGAAAGCAAATGTTTTCATAGGATCGAAAGAGCCTTCAAAAGGAGAATTGATGTAAGAGAAATGGGAAGTTATAATCCTATTGTGATTCTCATGTATTTATGAAAAATAGTCTAGCATATAAATTCATAAATAAGTAGAAAATTCATCACAAAGTTCCACAAACTGAAGACTCACAATCATTGATGAAATGCACAAAATGAAAAGATGATCACAGTTGACGTTGACATGAAGTATAATTATGTTCCTCCATGTTGGGAAAGAATCATTTTCTAAATATTGAAAGTGGCATTCAATATTTTCTAATTTTGACACATGAATATTTATTGAAATTCTTGATGAAAATACAAATATTTTTAGATGAAAACATGTCTTGATGACTCCCCAAAATGGAGAGAAAAATTTCCAAAATTTGATAGTGAGTTAGAATGAATCATTTTTGGATTTTTAGTGATTCTAAAATACACACCCACACAATAGAGAAAGAGAAAAATAAATGGATTGATGAAGGATGTGTTAAAAATGGAAGATAGCGGGAGAAGAAGAAAGTTGTAGACAGAAGAAGAGAGTGAGAGTTAAAGGGAATGAGGTCCCCCCGTGTCTGGATTTGGTGAGATCTCGTCCCCATCCACAATTGGGTCTGCTGTTGATGTTCTAGACATGATGAATTCCAATTTGGTTCCCAGGATGTGGGTCCTCTCATGGTGATTCGTTAACTGATTTCTGTTAACTGTTAATGTCCTTTTTTATGTGGGGACTTTCACATGCACTACACAAAATTGGTAAACATTATAATCAATAAAAGGACCTTCCCAAATATAATTAAGCTTACCTTGGTGAAGTTAAAATCATGAATTTTTTAGTATTACCATTTGACCATCATGAATTACCTTTCACATGATGTGTTTTTCATAGAGTACCTTGGACGTTTCTTTATAGTGATATTAATTCTCATAGGAATCAAGTAAATTCTCATCTAATTCATTTAACTGCAGTAATCTCCCTACACCATATTTTTTACAGACAAAATTACATGTTTTCACATCCCAAAATCGCAATATTAGATTACAAATGGCACAAGAAATTATTTAACAAAAAAACAATACTAAATGTATTCTCGCAATGGGGTTTTTATAATATGTTTGATAATCCCAATGTGCTTCCCCAAGTCTCTCAATCCAGTCTTTTCTGGTGGGCTTAACCATTTTATCAAGAACTCTATTCACTTTACGACAGGAAAGTTCATAAATTCCATTTGTTTGTGGGTGATATGATGTTGATGTTTTATTTACAAAAACATTTTATTTCAAAAGATATTACATGGTTCTATTATAAAAATTCGTTCCTAAGTCATTAATCCAGGAACTTTGAGTTCCAAATCTGTAGAATATGGGGGTTTGTATGATATCACTATCATTAGGTGGATCATCCTTTCTAGTAGGTTTCTCCTCAACCCACCTATAATCATAATCGACCACAAGAAGAATGTTTGATAATCTATTAGAAGGGGGAATAATCCAATAAAACTGATTCCCAAAACATTTACGGTCTCAAAAAAATTAAAGGCTTTTTTGGAAATTCATTTCTTTTAGAAAATGTACCCATCTTTTAACAAGTGGGACATGATTTATAGAACTCATGTGAGTCCTTGAATAGTGAAGCCTAGAAGATTCCCGATTTTATGTGATGTTGGGTGGTCCATTGTGGTCCAAAGTTCCCACCTACATGAAGTGGGTGACCATATTATAATATTTATGAATGTTCATCTTTATCAACACATCTCATAATTACCATGTTAGCCCCAGTTTTTCAATTTTTTTTCTTCCAAAAAATAGTATTGTGAATCACTTTTAAACTAAATTTTTTGTTCTTTTGAAATATTTTTATGAAAAAAATAAAAAACCATGTATTTTGCAATTGGGGAATACCATGGTGACATTACCGTGTGAGATGAATGGTGCTCAATGGGGAATTCAAGTTCAATTATTTTTGAATGAGAATAATTATACATTCTACATAGGTGACTGACCATAAGTATTAATTTTCTTGTTCAATCATTTATTTCAAGGTCAATCCCATGGAGCATCATTATCCATATTATTATCCTAGGATTGGAATCACTTTTATTATGTAATAACTTTATAGAAGAATGGTTTCTGAAGATGATGATTTGTTCCCCTAAGAGATAGGTATATAATTTATCTAAGGAAAAAACCTCTTCTAAATGTTCCTTTTTAGTCACAGTGTAGTATTATTGAGTTTCATACAATGTTTTTGCGGCATAATAGATGACATGTGGAATTGTTCCCCCATTTGACCATGAACAGCCCCGATGGCTCTATTGAAGGCATCACACATCATATCAAATGGTAAGGACCAATCTGGGGGTAGGATTATTGAGGTAGAGGTAAGATAAGTTTAGAGGACAATGAAGGTTCTCTTGTAAACCTCATCGAAATGTAATGTGACGTCATTTTGGAGCAACCAAGTTAGTGGGAGGTAAATCATACTAATGTTATAGATGAATTTCCAATTAAAACTGGGATGAACAAGGAATGAATGAATGTATCTAACAATGTAGGTTCAGGAAGTTATTGGATTACATAAACATAGTTATGATCACCTCCAATACCCTCTTTTGAAACTATGTGCCCCAGAAAAATCTCATTTGCAACTATGAAGTCGCATTTTACAAAATTTAGCATAAGGATACAACTGGCATACATTTGAAGGGCTAGGGAGAGTTAATATAAGAAAGATTCAAATGAATCACAATAAATGGTAATGTTGTCCATGAATAAATCTATATTGTGTTTAATGAATTTCGAAAAGATACTAATCATACACCATTAGAATGTTACGGGAGCATTGAAAAGGAAAAAAATTCATTCTCCTATATGCATATGTTCCAAAGGGGTAAGTCAATGTTGTCTTTTTTTGTCCTAAAGTGCCATTGGTATTTGAAAATATCTAATGTATCCATAATTAATTCAATAATGTGACCTTCCATCTAAACATTCTAGAATTTTATCATGTAATTAAATAGGTTAGTGATATTTTATTTTTTGAAAATTAAATTTCCCATTGGGGATGCACAAATTCTAGTTGTTCTTCACTCGATTTGTATATACCTCCCCATTTTCATATGTATCAAAATTTATCCCACCCTTATTAGGTAAAACTGAACCTGACAAACCAATTCGGTATCAAAAAATTGGTAGAGAATACCATCTTGAAGATTCATGGTGATCTCTTCCCTAACTACCTCTTGTATGAGTGGATTGAGTCTTCTCTGTGGTTGTCTAATTGGGTTCGATTATTCCTCAATATGGACGTGATACATGAAAATGGTAGGTTTGATTCCTAATATATCATCTACTATCCATCGTAATGAATTTTTTCCCTCTAACACATGAACATGTTTGAACATATTAGTTTCATTAAGTGATGCAGAGATATTGAAAGAATAATATTGATCATGGAAATGGAATGCATATTTCAAGTGTTTAGAAAGAGGTTTTAGATCAGTTTCATATTTTATTTGTGGGTTAGACAACTCATGAATGGAGAAAGGGAGTTTAGTAGGTTCTTATTCATTTTCCTTAATACTCTTTGTGGTGGAGATGTAGAGATCAGAATTGAAGTGGGATTCAAGAGAGTTTTCAATATCCTATAGATATATATAGACTATGAATGATGGGTCCACATCAACTTCAAAATTTATGATTTTTTAATCATGGGGAATATTTCACAAGATCCTCCCTCATTTGAACATGATGACCATGATGGAATGGGTTTCAATTTACTCTCTAATGTTTCCTCAGAAGCATGGATTGGTAATGCAGAGTGGTCCTCATATGGGTATCACATGGCTTGGAATATGTTGAATGTGACTAGTTGTACAGAAAATTCCATGGATAAGATTCCTAAATGGACATCAATCTTGGATCTTGCTGTCATTAGGAATGGTCTTCCTAGAATTATGGGTTATGGAGTAGAGTTCATCTCACCATCCATTTCAAGGACGTAGAAATTATATGGGAATATAATATCACTAACATGAACTAGGATATCCTTGTTTATTCCATCGGGATTGGAGGTGCATTGATTGGTCAAATGAATGTCAACACATGTAATATGTAAGGGGCCTATACCACAGTTGGAGAAGATGGATTTGGTCATGACATTAATTGAGGATCCTGGGTCTATGAGTGCATCATTGAAGTTGGAACATCAAATTTGGAAAGTAACCGTAAAGGTCCCTAGATCATTACACATTATGGGAATAGACTGTTGGGTGGAAACATTTTTTATGGTCCTTAATTGCATCTAATAGAAGAAAATTTACTTAAGAAATGTGGTGTACATTAGGATTTTTCTATGTAATATAAATGGGGAATTTTGAAATTATCATTTCTAACAATGTTTTACATTTTTTGATCAGGATCAAGGGAATTCCATGGATTTAAAAAAAGCTTGAGGAAAAGGAATTGGGTTACTATGTGAAATTGAAGGAGTTGAGGTAATGGATTTATGTTCCTATTCTAATTTGTTTTTATTTTATGTTTCCAGGTGAAAATTTGAAGGGGTTTTGGGGGACATAACAACTAGAATAACAATTTTCATTTCTGATATAAGTGAAATTGCACATAAATTACCCTCGAGAAAATGTAATGGTTGAGATAGGAGTTGGAATTAATAGGATTTTTTCTACTGAACTAGGTGAGATGCATGTTGACCAATTCCAGATTCAATATTTTTATGTCTAGAACAGGTGAAGGAGGCATGATCATCCACTACACATTCACATGGTCTATTAGAAGAAAAGTATTTTCGCGTATTGTGATTGACATGATTTTGGTTCTTTGGGAAGGGATGGTACTGGTTTGAGAATAGGGAAGGCTCATTGAGATAGGGGAATCAAGGAGGATGATTGTTCCTTTGAGGAAGAGGAACAAAAGTATAAGGCTGATAAAATTTATTACCTCCTTGACCATATTATAATAGATTTTGATTTTGATGAGGGAATTGAGGGAGATAAGAAATTTAATTCCTATATATCAATCTAGGGTTATAGGTAGATGATAAGGGCCTATGTGGAGTTGGATGATGTTTCTATTTAACCGAACTGATTATTGTGGGTTGGTATTCTGGGGAGCATATGCAAAATTGAACTCCATTGGTTAGAATAAATTAGATGGATCCTCTTGATGTTTATGATGTGTGTCAGTTGGATGAGATAAGGATATATATATTCCATAGTTCTTGATAGGTCAAGGGAATACATATTGTGGAGAAGATGAGGTTGGGGATTTGGCCGCCATAGCTATTTGTTTCACAATACCAGTAATTTCACTCATCAACTCTTTCATCTTGTTCAAATCTATTGATTAACTATCTTTGGATTTTTTTACAGGGGCATGTGCTTGATTAAAGATTTGTTCCCTGTTTTCATCCATGTTTCTTATGGGGTATCTAGTAGCAACATGTGATTTATCAATAAGAGAACCTCCACTTGCTACATCAGTGAAACTTCCTTCTATATCCAGTAATCCTTTATAGAAGTTTTGGATCAAGATTTGGTCTATGATTTTATTTTATTGATAGGTTTCTAGAATCTCTTTGAACCACTCCCAAAACACATGTAGTGATTCATTTAGGAATTGATTAATACACCATATTTATTTTTGGATAGAAGCATTATGATATTTAGGAAATAAATTTTCTATGAAAATTCACTTCATGTCATTCATTGTAGTTATGGAACCAAGAGAGAGGTAGTATATCCATGACATATTAGTGTCATATAGGGTGAAATGGTATTATAAAAGTTTGATTTTTTCCTCAATAACCTCGTGAGGATTCATGGTAGAGCACCACACTTGGAACTCTCTAAAATGATGACCTGGATCTTCACCACCAAGCCTGTATAAATGAAGAAGAAGATGAATCAAGCCCAATTTGAGTTCAAAGTCAGCCTCTCTGTTTGGATATAGAATAATAAGGGGTTGGTAATTCAAATTTGGGATATGAATTTGTTTAATTTATTCTTCCCAGGGATTAGAAATATCGAATTCAATTGGTTTTGAAATGAATAGTTCATGAATGATTTGATTATCCCTAACGTTCCTGCTATGATGGCGAACATTTCAATCAATTTATGGGCCAAAAAATAAAAGGGATCATTTTAGATGCTATGGGGAATTAAAATAAATTTTGTAAAGTGTAATATGGGGTTTTATTTTTGTTTTTTTCATTTATGATTTTATGGGAAGATAGGTTTTTCTTTTTTTTCTTTTTTAAAAAAAATTGTTTTTTTAATAACCAAAACCTAATAAAACAATATTACACTATCCCCAAAAATTGTTCCATTTAAAGTGCGTCCTATTGTTTCTAATCAACTATTCCATGTTATGATGGTCTGTAAATGTGTATAGAAACAATTGAGTTGAATCCTCGGCGATAATACTTTTAAATAGTCAGCTTTTTTAGCTGATTGTATTTTGATTGAGGGGTTTGATTGGAATGATTAATTAAAATTATTGATTAATGTCGATTTATTAATCAATTTAATAATGACCGGTGTAAGTTCTTCCTTATAGTTTTAATCTTGTGATATCCTTGATCTTTTCATTACATTTAATTATATTAACATCCACTTCACAACCAGACATTAATTGGAATTCCCTAGTGTCGAGGATTTAATCCAATCCTTAACGTAACATATGGTTCTATTCTAAATCAATACATGTTTGTGATAATGTATTTATGGTTCCAATAATCCATGGAATCCATAATTAAAGATAAATATGTCATTAAACATTGATAATTTATGTTTAATACACAACATGTTAATTCAATGAATATTCATTGAACAAAAGAACCCAATCCCATAAAATCATCAAATTATAACTCACTCTAATTATGGATTTACATAGCCATTGGTTTGGTTAATAATTTGGTTTTATAGTTTATGATGATTAATTATAAAAAAATATAAATAAAGGGATAACAAAAGAGTGGTTCTCCTAACACAAGCACGAGGGACGAAGATAATTAAGAATAGATATTCGATTGAATGATAGAGAAAAAGAATAGATTTTATTTTTTACATGATTTATGAAATATAATGAACAATAATATTTCAAAATAGAGGATAGATGATAATAAGAGTTAATTATAAATATAATTTCTTTAATATAGAATTACCAAACACTTACGAGATTACAAATGAAGAATAATACAAAAGAAAATAGAACAAATCATGTAGGAATGATATATCAAGTTGAAACCAGAGTATAGAAGATACACCCAATACATTGGAAACTACTTGTTCATACCATCATATCCTAATTTTCTCTAAAATTCCAACCTCTCTCAAGGATAATATGGGGATGCAATAATAGCCTCTTGGTGGTGGATTTTTTGCATTCCATATCTTCCCCTCCACTTGAATCACAAATTTTTCCAAAAAGATAGATTAGTCATAAGATATGATCTTAAAATTTCAAGATATTGATATTCAATGAATAATATGATAATATTTCAGCCATTGGACATCAGGATCCAATGTTAGAAAGGTTTTATTAAACAATTTTAATCTGTCCATTTCAATACTGACTTATTCATGGACAAAATGTAAATTGGTTTTTCAATAGGAATATGCCCCAAAATATAAACCCATTTTCAATATTGTATTCCAACTATATGATTTCTTTCACAAAGATAAATATAAACTCAAATGGATGTCTATATCAGGATAAAGAATCAATAATTCTTTATTAATCGTAATTCCTAGACACAATGATGGGATGGACTTAAAAACAACTTTTGGGACTATTTTTTCGTATTTGGGCCATAATTTTTTTATCTAATATTAATTGTATTGTCACCCAACTTTCTGTGGAAAATCAATGATTTTGGACTTTTGGATAGAGCCCAGTAATTCATTTTGTATGGATGGTCTATTTTCATCACATATTTTGTGGGCCTTTTGTGTGTTCTATATGAGCATTAAAATAGTATAATTGGACAATGATTCATTTTAATTATATTTGATAAATTTAATAGGAATCATAAAATACAACAACCATGGAATATTGATAATAAGGGTGAGAGTTATAATTAAAATAGTCAACTAACTCAATTTTACTATTTCAAATATTGCTAAAATATTATATTTCATTTTAATACATGATTATACCACATCAATTATGATCTTTTACAAGAAAATTATTATTGGGAGTATAAAAAAGGTTTTGAATAAATCAATAACATCATCTTCCTCCTCTTTTGTCAACAGAAGATGATCCCCTTTAATTGTTCTTTTAGGGTTACCTCTAGATGTTTCTAGGAATTTTTGTTAGATATAGAGGCATCAATATCAATCTAGAGAAGATCGGGTCCATCTGTCACGAGAGGAGGGGTTTCACATTATTTTAATCATTATTTTAATATTATTTCACATGAATATAAATAGTCATGGTTTATGTGAAAAAATAGTAAATAGGACATTTTAGTTATAACCTAGTGTGATCAAATCATACATGAGGTCATAAATAGTGTATTTAACAAATAATTTGATTATTTGGTATTTTACCGTATTTTACAATTCATCAGAAATTCAAGAATTCCCAAAAAAATACCAAATATTCACTGAAACCATTATTCGACATGTATAAATAAAAAATGAACTCCACTTTTTGAAAATAATTATATAAATATGTTTAATTTAATTTTTAAATAAAGTCATACATTATTCAAAAAATAATACTTTTAAAACAGTAACTCATTTTATAAAATTTTGAAAGCTTATTCAGGTTGTAATTATCTTATATCATTATGTAAATAAAATTATAATATGATTTAATATTCACAAGGATCATATTACTACTCATATTACTATTCATAAGGGTATGTTATTATTAACCAAAAAAATTATTTGGTTTTATCATACTCTAAATTACATACTGATCACAACTATAGAGGATCCTTTTTTGAAATTCAAAACATAGTATAAGCGATGTTATGTTTAAATTATTGTTTATAACAACGTTTTTTTTATTATGGACTTAGTGTTTCATGAATTTAATATTTATTTTTAAAGCTGTTGGGTGTTATTTTTTTAAATATAGTATAAAATGTTTTTCTCCGATTAGGGGATTCACCATATATCTGATTTATAGATACCGTATGTATAGGATATCATTTTACATTTTGATACAATGTGATGAATGATGGTAATGATTTTTGATTTCATGATTCGAGGTTATGAGATGAGCTGATGGGATATTCTATTCTTGTATGGAAAACAAGTGTCACATTACTCAAAAGACATTCATCCCCACTTCATCTATCATTTATTCGTAGAGACCTTGAATAAAAATAGTTCTTGAGAGTTTATTTATCATAAGTGGTGAAGTATATGTGTAAGGGACAACAATGATCACTTAATTGAATGCTTTTCATTACCACGATAATATATGGTGATGAGATGGACATAGTGAGGTTCTTTGATGATAGATATAGGTATGAGATCTGAGTTTAGGTAATTATCTTTTATATTCAATAATTTATATATTTTTTGAATGAAGTGATAATTATTGAGAGTAGTGTAAGAGAAGGTTGATGATCTGAGCTAGTGGGTTCAATTTGTGGGGATCAATAGTGAGTTTTTTAGAAACTGAAAGACCCATTTTACTTTTATCTTTAGGGAAGTGGAAGAGAGGTTGGATATTATGGTTGTTAAACTAAACCTATTTTTGGAGTAAATATTGTTTAGTTATATTTGTGTGGTTAAACTAAACACATTCAACTTTAATTTGGTTGACCAATACATGGGTGAAAATCATTTCTGAGGATGGTAATCCATTATATATTCTATAGGATTAACGTGACTCTTTTCTAATAAATTATGATATATATAGGTATTTGTTTATGTATTTCGATCATAAATATTTTTGTAGGTGGTATGATGGATATCTACCAACAGTTAGGGTAAAGGTATTAAAAATTGTATTCAAGGGAAAGGGTAGTTGTGCCTATAGAATGGTTCATCAGATTCACTAGTAATATGCTCTCTACTCTAATGCATAGGACATTTTCAAATTCTTAAGGATACCCCAAAAAACTAGGATTTTGGGATATCTAATACTAATGTTATGATCTTAATGGAATCTACTTTATCATGAAAAATTTATATAATAGTATAATATAACTATTTCTTATTAGCTTTGTTCATGAATAACATTATAATAACCACTGTTTACTTATATAATGTACTTTTGATCAACACACCATTAGATGAATGGTCAAATGGAATTCACTAGTTTCCTAAATGTTCCATAATGTTTAATGGATATATATTTCTTTGGGATATCTTCATATTCTATATATCTTCATTCGATTTGATTCATTATATAGGAATCATAGTACATTAACAATTCTACATCGATGAATATCATCAAAATGTATGTTCCACCTCTTATTGGTGTTGTAGTAAATTATATGAAATAGAATGTTTATATAGGGGATTCAAAAAATAAATAACCATAAGTATCAACGATAAATTATATCTTATGTTACTATAGTTACATAATATATTTGTGGGAATTCAGTAGGCAATTTTTCCTTTTTTAATATGTTTAGGGATGTTTTTCATGATAATTTCTCTTATTATGAACTATATGGAGAGTTTTAACATACTATAAATATCACTCTAGGTGCATGTCATATTTTCTTTAAACTCTAATAGATGGATCATGTGAATCTTTTTGTGACAATGAAACATTTGAGGGACTTGAATCACTTGATATTTATATGGTCATGTATATAACATTGTGGTTCTCCAGTCATATTCATTAAGAAGAAAGTTGGATCCTTGAGGATATGAAAGTATTATTCGATGAAGAACCATGTGATAGAAAAAAATGTGTATCCCTTTCAATATATTTATGTCATATTTGATAATTTTTTTGAATCCCAATTACTCTATACGAACAATTTGTTATTTTTATCACCAGCTGAGTGTGAGACCTTAATACATAACATGGAATTCCTTAATGATATTTTATGATCTAAATGATTAATTTGTGGAGCCTTTGGGTATGATGAGTGATCCATAATTATTTTTATCTAGGAGTAATTCGGTCTTCCACCCATATCTGGACACTTTTATGTTTGTTTTTCTATTGATATTATATTTGAATCCATATAGGAGGAGGAGTAATCACTGAATATAGAAATACTTTTGGAATATTTATAGAGAAATATGCTTACGAAAAACTCTATATGTGAAATTCCTAGATCAAGCAGGAACTCTTCATTCGGAATATTATATCTATGTATAGTGTTTCTATAGATTTAGAGATGGTTGGAATAGTTTGTTATTAGAAAAAAACCGTTATTTTTTTATAATACGACATTTTCTTGGTTTGGTGGTTATTAGCATATGATCAGTTAGTATATCCATTTCATGGATGCATCAATTATAGGATTGAATTAAAAGGGGTTTATGTTTTCTTATTTTAGTTATTATGAGACTACTACCATATTGTTGATGAGTTGATTGACTATATAACTTATTATGACCTTAACTTGTCTTGATAGAGAGTATAATTTATAATATTATGTGTCTAGAGTAAGGATTTGATAAGTATTTATACAAAGACAGTCATGGTGATTCTTATATGTACAAAAAAAGAGCATGATTTGAACTATTTGGCCCAAGTCATTGAATTATCTATAGTACTAAATACGTTCATATGTTAGGGGAATTTCTTGTATGATTAGATGTTTATAGTGAATACATACACCAAAACCATGTTCTATCATATCTCAGAGTGGTACGTAAACCATTATTACGATATTTTGATCATGTATTTAAATAATTCCCATTTTATATTGGAATATACCCCGTGAAAATTTAACATGGTTAAAAATGACTTGATGCTGAAGTGGAGGGCATAGACAGTTAATGATTCATGTTGTTTGTAGATAATGATGACCATCTATATGGAGATTAATATAGAAATGAATTAGTATTGGTTATGAAAAAAATCATATTATCTTTTTCCATTACATAATATTTTGTCATGTTTGGTGATGATGATCCAATTATCTAATTTATATTTTCTAGTAATGAATGACTATATATTTTGGGAATCCACAACTAGATTGGTCTATTGACACAGAATATATTTATTATCTTTGATGTTTTGTCATGGATCCAATGAATATTAGAGATTAATTTAGGAGATAATCGGATGCCTCAAAGAGGGTGGTATATCTCGAAATAAATAATATTTATCATGAAATACCAATAAAATACAGCAATCCAGTATTAAAGGGATACATTGTGGGATTTCTCACATGGTTCGAAACATTTTGATAGGTCAAGTCTGAGTGAATGAAGATTTTGTGTCTCTGATATAAACTATGCATTCTATATTAGATGTTGGATAAATCAATATTGATTTTATAATGGGGATCCCATGAACACCACCAAAGTAGTGACATAGTTTTAATGATCCTATAATATCTGACCAAAGTGTCTCACTTCCAACTAATTCGATAGACCTTCTCACTATATAAGAATATTATGCTTCATGATTGAGAGGAAATGCAATAAAAATGGGGTCCTTGGGGTATTTATTTATTATAATTCAATATTTACATTGTTTTTCATATAGGGATTATAAAAGAAACTCAGTATAAAGAAAAATAAGATCTCGTCATGTTATTAAAAGGTAGATGGATGGTTTGAGCATACATTTCAAATAATTATGGACATGAATGTAGCATAGGTCCTTGAAAATAGTGGTTCTTGAAAGAAAAACATGGATTTGGTAGAAATCTCATAAAGAACTTCATTTAGTAAACAGTATTGATGGTTCTATTTGAAGATTTTATTTTTAAACATTATGTTGTTTAAAGGGTGTTGAATCTATGAATATTGGGATGAGTCTTTTGTTAGTGACCATATTGAGTATTCCATTAGTAAGAAAGTTATTACAAAAAACCAATGGAGGAATATTTTATATGAATACTAACATTGGTGGAAACATAAGTTGATATGGGTGACTATGTGATTTTAAAGTTGTCACTACTATTGGGACATCATCATATTTAGATATATTGAAATATGTATTTTAGTTTATTGAAAACGTTGGATATCATTAAGTACATCATTCACATAATATAAATATTGTATATCCCTCAAAATATATGTTAAATTCACTATGTGTATCCCATATCGATGATTAAATATTACTATTTTGATTCTCCCTTCATTAACAATGATGAAAATATTGAAATTGTGGATGATACATCGTTCGAGGTGTATCAAATATATATTGTGGATAAAAATGGGGATACATTTAATGCAAGGAAAATTAATATCATAAGATAATGGTGGTATAAATAATATATCAAGGAGTATATATGGGAACAATAGCCTGATATGTGGGCCTAGTGTCTTGAGTTTCCTGTCGATAAGGATGAGTGACGTTCAAAAATGTAGCTCGGGGATAAATTTTTAAATGATATAGAGTGTCTAAAACATCATATGTTCTTTAATTAAATTCATAAAAATGATTTTCCAAAAATTTATTTTCTCTTTATTGGTATGCCATGGAAGTATTTATAGGGAGATTGAGAGGTCTCCAAAGTATTTTTAGAGTCAAAGGATAATTTTTTTTGAAGATATAGTATTTATTAATGGATGAATTGTTGCTACATTATTTGAGCTAACCATAATCCATGCTCAAGGGGATAACAATAACTTGGTTAATTGTTATACAAAACATTCTATGGGATAGTAAAACCCATGAAATACATAATTTTTTTATAAAGTGGTTTCCCATAATTGTTTATGGTTGATGAAACTGTGTCGGATGTGTCTCAATATAATGTGGGAAACAAACTATTAGAACACTATTTTCTAATCAATCATACAAAACCATTTGGTATACCTATATTTATAAAAAGTATGAGATTAAATTTTTTAATATATTTGATTAAGACAATAACATCCCCATTTCCCTTCATTTTTCAGACCAATAAGACCTAACACACCCACTCTTATTCTACTTCATCATCTAAAGGTTTCACATCCACTTTATAGTTGAATTGATTGATGTTTTTCCCAGTATAGTGCATATGGTAAGGATGAAATTTGTATCTAATACTATCTCTTTATCTTTTGATATCAAGGATCTTTATTCAATTTATTCATTTTCCCCACATTTTTTGGATTTTATTTTATTCTTCATGTCAAATCATATTAGACTAATCCAATAGAAGATATTTGATATGTAAACAACATTTAGTTTAATATAGTTTTTTTTCAATCTATCCATATTTTTCATTAGAATTTCTTATGTTTATGTGATAGGTGGTCCAACAGAACTATTAGAAAAATGAATTTAAATTAGAAATAAAAAATAAGTTCCAAATTTAAGGCAATTTAAACATCCCATGTGCCATGAGTAGTCATTTTTTGAGTGTAGAAATAGACAATTGACTAATAATATAGGTTATTAAATGGGTAACCCAATTTAATTCTGATCAAGATCATGTGCATGGATGATGTTGTTGTAATGTGGGATCTGGTGAAAACCCTATAATGTGAATCATGTAATAATGAAACTAATTAAATTTAATGATACAATGATATGAGAATTGAACAAATTATGTAACTCATATGGGTTAATTGTAACTAATTAATAAGGGACTCCAAGGAGAACTACCCTATTATTAATTTGTCTATTCTTACGTGGGCACTCAAGATTACATCCCTAGGATCCATTGATATTGGTGATTTGTAGGTGAAAAGTATTACTTCAATATGATCACATGATATTGGTTATTAGTGAATTTTGGTGATCACTTATTTGGGATATAGTATTATTAGTTATTTGGTGATATCAGGGATTATATATTTTGGATCCATTGATTCTTGTTGATTCATTGATTTCTAGGATTACTAATGGAATTACCACTAGATTACTCAAAAAGTGAGTCTTAAAACTACTTTTCAAGTGGTGAATGGTTATTGATGCTCATTGAAGGTTTATTAATGTACGAAAATTATGAAATCGAAGTAAAAACTCAATTAATAAACTCATAAAAATCAGTATACTATCAATAGAATATTGATGATAAAAAAACAAGTGATGTGGAACTGTTGTAATTACAAAAGAAACAAATTAGTATATTAAAAATGATAATAAAACAAAATATATAGAGAAGTAGAAGTCAATTGGATTGTTCACATTATTGATTTCCCTAATATAGAACAATGGAATTTATTAAAATTATTATAAATGAAAATTGATCATCTCATTCAACTAATTTTCCTATGAATGATCAATAACAACTGTCTTGTAACTACTGTTGTCAACCATTCATGAGAAAATTAACCATTTTTTCTTTGAAATCGATAAGATTGGAAGTTATAATGTTTCAAATTTGAAAATAATTAAAATGATAAATATTCTAAAAGACTCCAATAGTAAATATTGATCACCACTTCCTAAAAAATAATATTGACCTTCTTAGAGTTTGTACGATGTTGACTTTTGAGGATGATTTCCAGCCATGAAGATAAAATGATGTGATACAATTTTATCCCAAAATGAAATCTGCCCATAAATCTTGTTTGGAATATCAATTTCAAAATAATTCGTAAAAATTATGAATAATAGGATATAAATAGGATGAAAATAATATTTTCTAGTGAGGATATTCTCTAATGAAACAATATTTTCCATCATCCATCATGTTCTTACCTCATCGCTCACTCTCTTTAATTTCTTTCATAATTATCCTTATTAATAAAAAATTTATGGTTATATATATCATTATACTCTTTTAAGCCTACATCCCTCCTGTAGTTTATTTTAGATATTTTTCAAGTTCATTACATTATTATTACACTGAAAAAACTCAGCCTGCATCAAATCACCCGTCACATATGTCCAATAATTTTTAATGGTTACCTAGGCATGAAAGACTTAGTCCCCTTCAAGCAACATAGAATGTTCTATATGTGATTTATTTTAAATAGATTATGAATTAATTTAAACTACATTCACCCTCCATTATTTTACCACCTCTTCCCAACACATGAATTATTTATTCACATAATACTATGAACAAAAAGTGTAATTATACCTCAAAATCATCCTTAAACGAATCTCCTTTCATTTAATAATCATTACAATATTAAGTCGTGATTATAAGAAAATAAATTAAAATACAAGATTTCATTGCTTCAAAAATTAATCCTCATGTTCAACAGTTCAGACCGAACTACAAAAATGGAGACTCGTGTTTATCATCACATACAAGTTACAGATAAATTGGATATACTAAACACCTCCCAATAAGAAGGCATGGAGTACTGTATCAATACTATTGTAAACACACAACACTATCTATAGGAAGAATCAGGTCCCACCATCATCATTATTGTTCTAACCTTCTTGAACACATCAAAAGTTGGGTTCACTCATTCCTCATAGTTATCCAACAATATTCAACGTCATACTATTGGGATAAAATAATCCTCCCCAATACAAACTCTATCTTGAATGAGAATGTATTTTTCATAATCCCCTCTTTAGATCAGATATAATTTCCTCATCATTGTGAATCTAAGTCCCTATATCATTTCATTGATTTGTTTTGAGATTAGTATAATTCAATATTATTCATCTATTGTGAATCATAAAACGATTCTTGATTCAGTCCCAAAGGAACCTTCATTTTGGCCGATTCAATTAAGCCTCAATCAACCATCTAAATAAATATTGGATAATGAAGTTAGAAAACCAATTTCAAATATCATCACAGGTCGTGACCAACCTTTAAATATCATATTGATATCTACATGATCATCCAAAATGATTATCCTTCATATTTAACAGGTATCTTATCATTCTTAATGAACATAGTTGATTGAAAAAATTGTTATTACATATATATGTGGCACAAAAATGACATTCCTTGTCTCCATTTTTATTGTCACACATGTAAATTCATTTCTTAAATGATCACAACCTATTGTAAAGGTTAGAACCCAATGATTACTGGGAATCCTACTCTCTAAATTTTACCCATAGTAAATCTTTTATGAGAGATAAAAATTTCTGATCATGATTAATTCCATGAAAGGGAATAATATGTAAACATCCCAAATGTTGAACGATGAATCATAGACATTAGAAAAAATTTATCCTACTAAATAAGAATCTTGAATCTTGAGAACAAAAAAAATTCGAAAAACAATTAGAGGTTTTAATGGGTTTAAATTAACACAAAATTTGTCTAATTTAAGAATACCCATTCCCTAAAACATAAAAACTAAAAATTTCACCATTATTGAACCTCAAGGAGGATAAAAAAATTAATATAGTTTTATTAAAATTAATTTTCACCTAAAAATTTAAAAATAATTATCAAAATATAGAATAAATGAATAAATCGTGATTTAAATATATTTTAAAAAATTTGTAAATATTTATTTCAATATGTAAATGATTTAACATCATATAAAACGACACATTAATTTTCAACTGATAAATATAATGAATAATTGTTAATAATTGTTTTAGAATGTGAGAGAACAAGTCAAAATTAAAAAAATTCATGTCAAATTCAATTAAAATTTCAATATTTTATTAAGGATTTCGATTTATTCCAAAATATTTATATAATATCAAATAATGGAATGCTGAGTAACAATCAATTCAGATTAAATTGAATTTCAAAAAAATATCTACACATCCTAGAAGGGCATAATAGTCATAATTTCTTGTATTTTAGTGAATTGAATAAAAAGAATTTATGTAAACATAAAGTAAAAAATACCTGATTAATATTTGCTTTACTCATTAAATTTCATTTACAATATACTCCTCATCAATTCCTGTAGTGAAGTTTCATAGATAGAATGATACAGCTCCATCATGATGAAATGATCTGTATTATATTCATGAATATATACTTTAAAAAATTAAAATACTAGAGAAATGTTTTAGGGATTTTGGTAAATAATTCCAAGGATTATAGACCCTCTTAAAATTGAAGAACAATTTGAGATTCAACAATAGTTCTCCATTACTCCACATAGTCTAATAAAAAATAACCTAATAATTCCAAACACTTATGTCTCATGGAAAAATTTGAAAAAAAAATCAATGATTAAGATAATAATTTATGTACAAGGAAAAAACAAGCAATTAGTTTTATTATGATATGGAATTTTATTACAAAAAGTGTCCATGTAATGACTCACATGAAGAAATAATTTATACATCCTCTGATAGAATTAGTGAGTGTCCAAATTTCAAGAAAAGAGATGGAAGACATTCAATTTGAATGTGCCTCAAGATAATGTGTAAACCTCTTACCATAAACCATGAGTGGTATGTTATCCTCTATAACTAACATCAATTCTATATAAAATCCCTCGAATTTTAGTTTAGTATTCTGACCACTTGATTCTCTTATTTCATGAAAAAAATTTCAATCTTGAATTAAAAGGTAATACCTTTTGGACAACCTTAAAGTGTCTACATTGAATAATGGGGTCACGAAAATATTATTTTCATTATTTATAAATTCTCTCAACCTAATAAGACTGTATTTAAATTTCTTCTAGTTCACATGACTCTAACAACATAATCTATCTACCAAACATAAAATAATAGATCTAGGATTTCACTTCTGAATATTATTTCTTATACATATCGATATGAAAATAAAATTAATTAACATTGACAATTATATTTTGAGATATCCCTGTTGGATTTTTATAATCATTGATATAATCATACAATGATTCATCTAACTTAATTGAGAAAAACATCTTATAAAATGAAAAAGTTTTTCTAGAAATGATTTATCTTCTCTGTTTGAGATAACTACATTCCCCTAAGACTATTTACGATATGTTTTCCTGGTTTCATAAATTCAAATAATCATTTCTTTTAAGGTTTTTAATTTAATTTTCATAAAATGTATAAAATTATCTATTTTGAATGATTTTTAAAGACAAAATACTGATAAAATATTCTTCTTGATGTAATCGATAAAACATCTAGAATGGTAGTTTTTATGTATAACTACCTCAACCCACTTAGAGAAATAGTACACCAAAATAAGAGTGTAATCATTACCATATGAAAAGAAAATAGTCATAAAAATACATCCATAGTCATTAATGATTTAAACATCTAAGATCTTCTAGAGGGGAAAATAGTGATTCGTACACACATTACCCAAAATTTAACATTTATCCTTATCTATAACCAGTAATATCATTGATGATGTTTTGGTAGTAAAAAACATATTAGAGGAACTTATGGGTCGTACACTATCACCTTGTGGTCTCCACCCCATGGAAAAGAGTGAAAAAAGTAGAAAATAAAAAGTATATCCTCGTCATGAACACACATCATGAGTATCCCAAATTAATCTTATAAATAATGGGATCATCTTAAAAGTAGAACTTGTTATTAAAATGTGAATATTGAAATATTTTTTTAATGTTCTATAGGAATAACAACTATTTCTAAAATTATATTATAATATATATTTCATGTAGATTGTTTCACTAAAGTATTAGAAAATTTTTCATCAGGTAACTAATAATTTATCTCTATAATATAAAAAATTTGAGTAGTAGATGTGGGTATCCCAGTTAAGTGGGTAGATACCATGTTTTAATCATATTTTTATCTTTTATTTCTAAATACAAACCATGGTAAAATAATTTATATCTAATAAGACATGGTTTTGAATTATGTTTCATTATAAATAACGAATGGTCAATTGATCATTGAATATTATGACTCATTAACCTATGATATATTCCATAAACTTATATAATGAATACATAATAGTTTAAAAATCCTTATTAGTAGTATAATTTTTTATATTAGAATCATCTAAAAACATTCTAGCTTATTAAATTAAATGTAACCCCTTTTATTCTCTTTTTTCTAAAGAAACTCAAACTTTTTTATCACAAGAATCAAATATAACCTCGAATGAAAATTTCATGTCTGGTGGAGTGATTATTAGTAAGGATTTTAGTTTTTCCATTATTATATTAAATGACTTTAGAAACTTTCCACCAAACCCAAAAGGATTATCCATGACTAAAAATACGTAGTGTGAAATAATTGTTTTAGAGAAAACACTGATTAATCTCACATAAAAAATAGAAATACTAAGAAACATGTAATTCAATTTAAATTTATATGAGGTGTAATATTTTAAATAGTTTAAATATTATCATTTTTATTATATTCCCATATTATATACTTAATATAGTAAATCAATTCCTTCAGTTACCATGAACTGAAACCTTTAGCAGTTTAATATAAGGGTCTTCTCCCCACACATCTATAAAACTATTTTAATATTTTACCAACAACCATTATAATTAGAACCAACTATATGAAAAAATCCCTGAAAAAATTAATAATTATTTTAATAAAATCATAATCTATGGCCATCAAACAGACTTCAATAGTGTTAGGGTAACCATACAAGAAAAAGGAAACCTGTCTGTTGACCAAAGTAGATATTTGAATATGGTTTTTCCCTAATATTTTATATTAATGGTAATGTTTTTGCAACAATAACTTCCATAGGGAAAATTGGAAAACTCATTTCCATCCATCCTCTAAATATTTTTATCTACCAATGGAAATCAAAATTGGGATTCCATGTAACAATGTCAATATTTCTATAAAAAATATTGAATCAACACCTAAAATCATTTGTAAAAAAAATTTGTTCATGTTTTAATTTATTCTCTACTATAAAACATCACTTATTAGTGAAATAATGTATAAGAATATCACATGGGATATCATAAACAGAAAAAACTATTTTATCTCAGAGGAGAATAATTACTCCCACTATATCTACCTCTTTAATGTTTGGATTTTATATTCTTTAGATCTTGTAGTTAGTCATGTTATTAGGATACATTGGTATTTTTTCCATGTATGATGATATGAATATTCCCTTTATATAAGATATATACAATCTAGGGAAAGAATTACAATTCAAAAGAATTGAAAACAAGCCCTATAATTTACTCACTATTACCTCCGCTATGTTAGTTAAATAAAAGCTGACCCCACATACTTCAAATAGTATTTGTGATGAGAAGTAGGAGGATTATACTATAAAGTATATTCTTCTTGAATAGAATAATATAAATTGATATTTAGAGTTTCATGGTCTTAAATATTCTTCCTAAATAATTAATGATTGCTAAATAAATCCCCAACCTCACTAAAATCTAGATTAGACAAATCCTCAAAATCACATTCCTACATTGTTTTTTAAAGTTTTACTTCAAAAATACCAATATTCTAAAAACACACCCCCATAATCATCATAGGGATCTACCTTTTCAATATAAAATAATTAACATAAAATTCCATCCCCTATGGTGTTACTATAATTCCTTCAACTCAAAAATTCATATACTTCTTCAATAAAATGTTCTTTATATTCATACTTCTTTTCTCTAGAAGACTTTTTAGATTATGTTTACGCTTTTAATTTTTCAAAATCATTAAACTCTAATTTTTTTTCTCCCATATGGAAAATAAATACTCCTTTAGAAACATTTCTCACTACTCCTATAGTGGTAAGAAATGTCCTACCAACAATGACAAGGGATTAATTGTGACACTCTCGATAAAGTATATGAAAACTATCATGTAAAAATAATTTCCCCTCCCCTAATCTTCATATTAGGTGGGTGATGGAGAGGTCTTAAAATTGTAAGACCATAGTTTTGGGAGAATGATATACCATTCCCAACTACTTGGATAGTGAGTAAGGGATAAGGATAATATGATATCCAAAGATCAATAGCAAATAGTCTCTTGCACTATTTCTAATGTCACATGGAATAAAAATAAATAAATGATCATTTATATGAGGATGTATCCTATTTTAGAATACATCACTATAACCACATATAAAATTATAATTAGAAAATTCATCCAAGGTTCTCTTATTTGAAAACAAATTCCTTTGTATTTTTAGATATAAAGAAACCTAAACTAAAACTTGTGGGAATGGGATATTAAATATATTATTTTTATTAAAAATAAAGTAATTTCAGAATCATTCAGTCATGATTATTCTTTATAATCCTTTCAAAAATGGAATGTGTTTCTAATTTTTTTTGCAACTATAAGAATAATTTCTAATTACACATAAATAATTTATGTTATATTTTAATCATTATTTAATACATTTATCATCATTCGTAATAGGTGGAACAATAAAAATCTCATAGTTATGAATAACTATTTCAATATTTATATTTTTCTATAATTTATTGATTTTCTTATCATTTTCTTCTAAAATTATAGTTACAACATTTTTTGGATTCATATGTGATTTTTTAGTCTTAAAAAAACACCACGTAATGATAGGAATGACAATATCCCTTGAATTTAATTTAGGTGTACATGATAGTAACCCATTTTCACTATGATTTATTCCCCTACAATGTTTTCCCATTTGAATTTCCAAATTTAATATTATTACATTATGAATAATTTTATCTAAATCATTTATGGTTTTTTATCAAATGGAGTACATAAAATTTTGTCTTCAAAATTATTTATATTCATAATTCAATCCACATAAATAATTCCTTTAAATTTACCTTAACGACTTGAAGGATCTTCCATTCGCTGGATTTTAAATGATTCCCTAGGATACAAATGGAATTTTTTGGGGAAATAGTTTTTAAAAAACACTTATCATTAAAAGATAAATTTTGATGATTTCTATAACCTTGATTATAATTATTTGAATAGGAATTACCCCATGGATATATCCAAAGTCTAGGACAAGAAATATCGACATTTTCATGTTTTTTAGATGCAATGTCAATGTTAGGGTTGAATGATATGGAATGACCATACATGAAACAATAGAAATATTTATATATACACGGTTTTTTATTATTCGAATTATAAAAATGATTATTATCCTTTGTAACAATATTTATTCACCTAAAACACTTACATTGAGGATATTATAAAATTTTTCCCCTAGGAACTATGGAGTAAACTAGTGATTAGGATAATATCATTGAATACCAGTAAATTTATCTCATTATTTATTGATAATATCACCATCATCTTACAAGAATCCCATGATTTTGTACCTAATATCAGTATTCAATATTTGTGAAAAAAATTCCCTCACATCAGAATTAAATAGCTGATTCCAAGTATAAATGAATTTCTCATCCAACTTTTGAAACTGTATTTTAATATATCATATTAGAAAGAAAGGTAAAATCTATGATTTAATACTACTTCACACAATCTATTTAAAGGTTCTTAATTCACCAAAAAAATTCATGTCCCAAATGAAGTCCAAAAAAGTATTCAATAAGGTGTCAATTGTATGATTGAATGTTTAATGAATTGGGTTGCTTAATCTCTTTGGTTCATTCCCAAATGTCATTCTAAATATAATACGTTTTAATAGATACCATGGGAACCTAAAAATCTATATGAACAACTATCTCATCTAATTAATTTCTAGGCGTATTTGGAATTATATTTTTATTTTGTTTATTATTAATATTTTCCATATCTCCTTCCATTTTACAAATTATTATTTTTTATTATTCTATTGTGAATGTTAAAATAAGAGAAAAAACAATCTAATTTTTCAACCATTTATATAATGTGAATCGACATAAGGATTGAGGATATGTTGAAAACAAGTTCTAAAAGAAAAAAATCAAATTTTTATAGTTTTTTGTTTTTTATATCATTTAAAAAAGTTTTTTTGGTATCTATTATTTAATAATTTTTAAGGATTAAATTTTTCATTATTATTCATGAATTTGTATTTAAAATAATTTTCCCTTGGATAGTTATTCTATCCCATAAAATGGAAAAAAAAATTAGATATAATTTATACTCGATTACACAAAAAACAAAACCTAAAACCACGTAGTTAATAGTGAAAATATTTTGAACCATGGTTAAGGAGTATTAATGTTAAAATAAATATAAATATTAAAAAATGAATAAACATGAAAACATCGAGAAACTCATGATTTAGAATGGATAATGTAAACATAGTGGATATTACAACATTGCAACTACTTAGAAAAAAATCGTACAAAACTTAGAAAGGGAAAAAGGTAATTGAAGGATCAGAGGAACTCAACTGGATGAATGAAATTAATTATTTCCTCATTAATGAATAATATTATTTAGGAAAATAATTATTGAATGACAAGTCAATTTAATAAATTGATGAGTCTATAAAGGATCATGAATGATGTTTTATCAACTATTTAAATCAACTTTTCTAGATAAAATTTATCTATTTTAACTATAATAATACTTTTATCAAATTCCAATCATTCACTAAATGAAATAATAAAAATGATAAATTCAATAATTTTTTACAATTCTGAATTATTGAAAAAAATTCATTATGTATTTAAATTGAACTGATAGGTTTGATATAATGGTGATGTTCAAGAATGGTTTTCAGTAGTGAAGTTAAATATGGGGATAAAAGGATATATTCTCTTAAAAATCTATAAAAAAATATGATTACATTTCAAATTTCAAAATATATTGTTATAGTTACCACTAAAATGAGATAAAATAATTGGAAAATGATCTTCACTCTCGAGGATCTTCTCTCTAGAAATCAATATCTCTTTAACCTCAAGATTCTCACCACATTTCTCTCACTCTAGAGAGTCCTAAATAATAATCCAAATAAATCCCTAAATGAATGAATATCATTATATTTTTCTTATTTTATATCAATAGACCACATGATTTACATTTATGTTATTTTTAATGTATTTTAATATCATCATAAACTGACAAAACCTAGTCTTCTTCAATTCAATGAACACATGTCCCCCACCATTTTTTTTGTGTTACCTTGATGTGACTCGGGTGTTCCCCTTCAAACTAGGAAGCATACCCATGTTTGATAAATTTAAAATCGACATAGATGTTTTATAACTAGACTCAATAATCATGATTTCACCACCACATCCCTACACAATACATGATGTAGTCACGTGTTAATTATAATTGTATGTGTAATGTCAGATCAGGTTAAAAATTGAATAACTAGCAATTAATTTACACAAATTTAGGAATTTACTTCAATATGAGAAGAAAATATATTCACATTCCAGAATTGTTATCCTAGAAAAATAATTTTTCTGATCATTTTTTAGACCTATGTTTCAATTGTGTGTCTTGGGTTGATATTTCTCTTCAATTGAAAACCAAATTGGATCCACACAATTTATGACAAGTAAAATGGCATGTAAGCAGCGATAATCCTATATTGATATCACAACCATGGAAATGGGAATCATGATTTCTAATCATCATAATATTCATTGAGAAAATATTTAACATGTAAGATTCATTGTTCAAACATGTATCATTATTATACATGCTTTGGAAGCAATCGATTTTCAATATCACGTAGGTTTGTGAAACATTGTCCTTTATAATAAGTACTTAATCATGAATAAGAAATTATTATTCATAATTTATAGTCGAGATCATATATATTTTAATCATATTCATAATGAAAATGCATCGTATCCATTCTATAGAATTAGATTATGGTTTTTCTACATCAATGTAAATCTTCCATAGTTGATATTTAATTTATAACAATTTATTTGTAATAAAAACATCACATTTTCTAATTTAATTCATCTTCAAATCACTAATTAAATTCATATTAGATCCATAGTTCAGTGAGTTAATTTCCAATGTAGTCGTAAATAGTGACTGATGTCTGAATGCCATCATGATATCTAAAGGCTAATCAAACGAATCAATGTTCATCATTAATAGTCACATCAAACTTATTTTCACCAGATTAAGTCCCTAATAGTGTTTTCATCTAAATCAATTCCCATTATAATACATTCCATGTCTTCTCTTTAGTTGTAAAATATAATACACCGAAACCTTTTCATTATCATTTATTTTACAAGCATTCTCAATAATACCAACACTTCACACTATCCTTATTCATGTGTATTATTCTTTGATACCTAGTTTTTTCACAGAAAAAATTGACCAAATTGGGAGTCTATTTTACGGATAACATAGTATTATCTTGATTTCTCTCTTCCAATAACAGTTAAGAGGTGTTGTACTATTTATTAATATTTATTCACTATAATAGGATTTTAATAAAAAAATTATTCCTCACCATTTCATCCCAAATAATTAGATGATAAAAGATTAGTAGAATTCCATGAGAGTAAGGTATGGGGATTTTAAATGTTAACCCAATGTATTTCTCATTTCACATGTGGGTGGGATGATAGATCATGCTGGCCTAATGGAAATATGAGATAATTTTTAAAATTAATAAATTTATTCACAATTACATGAATAAAAACGATTCCATAGTTTTTGAGTAGTCATTTTTGAGTGTATACCTAGATGCTGAACTATATAGTGAGTTGACTCATGTTTTGTCCTATATTAATTGTGACTATGTAAATGTCTGTGTATTCTTAGGATGAACCCTAAAATCCAATGAATGAACCGGTGACATGAAACATGTGTTAACATAATTAAATATATCAAATGAACCAATGGAATGGCGTATTAATTAATAGAACATTTAAAATGGAATGAAGTGTAACAGGTGAATGGGGATTTATTTTGATAAAATATATAGGATTAACATATATTTTAAGATTTTAGGACATCAATGATTACCTCCCATGTCTTTATTGATATATTTGATCAGGGGATTCCAGGATAAATTACCTATTACTCAATAAAATTGATGATTGGTGGATGTTAGGGATTACAAACCTTAGATCCCTTGAAATTTTTGTTTGTGTGATACCATATTTTTCAACCAATTGATGTAGTGACTCTTAGTTATTACAGGATTCTGGGGATTACCTTCCAAGGACCCAATGATTCTTTGTGATTATAGTGTGAAGAGGATCACCTATCATACATCTAGTGATTATTAAGGTGATTTATTCTAGGGATTACATCTCCTGGATATGATGAAGTTTAGTGATGAAAAATACTAGGAATTAAATCCATCACATATTGTCGTGTTTTATAATGATTTTTTGATTCCAATGATTACATCATGGGATTAGGAATCATTTGATGCCTTTGGTTATTTTTGTATCAAATATTTCATCCACTAGCTGATGAAACTATTTTTGACCCTTCATGTCACTATAAATCCAATTGAATGATAATGGTTTATATATTATTTTTTTATTGATTATTCAAATAAACAATAATAGTTTTATATATTGGACATGTTTATAAATTCTATTTATGGTTAATTTCTCCTTACTATGTCCCTTCATACCATTTGGATCACAAACTAAATTCTATTCCCTTTATTTTCAATTGATTGGATTCTTTGTTGATGGGAATAGTAAAAAGGTTTTATAATTTGAGTAAGTACTGATATAATTCTCATTCCCTATGCCATTTTCTATAAATTTATAGAAGGATTCATTCAATTTATGTCATAATCTTATGGGTGATGTAGAGTAAGGTGATATGTTATATACATCTCAATGTATTTCATATCAAAATTTATAAAAAATCATGTGAATCCTTGATAGAGTGAAGTATGATATTGATATACAATTCTCTAGGTAGCTTGAACCCATTATTCTATAGAAACACAGTACAATAAACCTATAAATTTCATGACGCCCATCGAGTGAACCGAATACAGGTTTTCATATGAAGAGTTCCTTATATATATAAATCCACACGTTTATACATCTATCTGTAAGTATATTGGGAAGATACATTGGTATACTAAATAATATATATTCCTCTAAGAATTATATATTTCATCATTCATTGATGATAACATCAATAACCTCACATCTAGTACGTGATACATGTGTTATATGTACACCAAGGGATCATCTCCACTAGACACCATCACAAGTGGATCTGGAACCAGGTAATCGATCATATAATTCTTTTTTTGTACCCTAGTACAACCTGAATGCAACATTAATACTATTGGTATGTACTTCCAGAGAATATATTGTCACTATAAAGTGCATATTTCTTGAATATCAATGAAATAAACATTCTCTAGAACAACAAAATAAAAATATATTTAGTAAAGAATCATTATTACCAAAAACTATTTGATCAGATAATTTAAATTTTTTCATTATCCATCCATTATTTTATTGATTATCAATATTCCTCCCTAATAGAATCGGAATTTCCAGTCATATGATAATTTTAGTTGTAAGGATCCGTATTTTTCATCAATTAACCTATAATAAGGCCATGAAGACCAAAATAAGATATTTAGGTAGGCTTTCTTTCCAACTACTAGACTGAGGCACCTTGATACATTGAATAATCTCCATAATCATAAATATAATTCTTTGTTTTACTAAATAGTTCCCTCTAAATTTAAATTGTACAAATTATGTCTATTAAAATTAATAAATGTTTCGTTAGTTAGAGACAATATCTTTTTTTATAATATATGATAATTTATTGTTCCCCTAACTGTGGTTCAAACTAACACATGAACTATGATTTGTTTTTTATGTCAGATAATTGATATCCTTTCTTGGATTATTATTTACATGATGTATTTTATTTATTATGTAGAAATTTTATTCTTTACATTACTTCTTAAAATGCATTTAAATTGTATAAGATTACTTAATCATGTTTTTATATAAAATTATATCCATAATATATTTAGTTTTCATAGATATTGTATACTATTTAATTACATTATCTATATGATCATCAAAAATCCTCCTACAAAAGTAATCATGAAATTGACCACAATAAAATAATTAATTGTATTTTATCAAAATATCTATAATGATTTCATTTTCTAGTAGATTATAAATGATCTGATGTCTATAAGGGGAAATATTATTGATCCATTATTCGATTTATTTATAGATACCAATGATGTAATATTGTATTTTTTTGGTTAGATTCACCTCGACCGGCATATTGAACGACCAACTCTCCTTGGAGGTCCATTTGTATCATATTTTACTCACATGTTGGCGTGGGGAAATAAGGGCATGGGATATAAAAACTAATTCCTCTAAATTTTGTACCTATTAATAAATGTGGGAGGGATAAATCACATACCATCAAATAATTTTTAATAAAACATTATAACATAATAAATTACAATAAATAATTTTAAATTAAATATTAATCACACAAATACATTTTTTATTCAAGGTTATGATCCATCAAAAACATGAAATTAATACAAATTTAAACAAATAACTAGTATTCATTTAAATTATTCATTATTGAGATAAATAACCCCAAATGGAAAAGTATTTATATTATATTCTAATTAATTATTTTATCTAAATTTCCACCCAAACCATTTTTGAGATTCCCATCCATTTTATTTTTTATAAAAAAATTAGTTTAGTCCACGTTTTTTATTTAGACTCACCATGGTGTGTAACCATATGAACTGCCAAGAATTATTTTCAAGATGTACTACAAACTCACATAATATTTATAATACCTTTCATTTTATGTACTTATATAATGTAGAATATTTTAATTTAAAAAACATGGGAAAATGTTAATTTATATTGATGATACCACATTTAATGAAAATAGAGTATATTATATGTAATAATGGAAATAAAAGACTTCATGTTTTTAATTTAATACATAATTTTTTTAGTATTTTATATTCGGTAAAACCTATCACATGTTGTGTACAATTAACATATAAAATAGCGTTGACTAATAATTAGGATTAATGGTACAATGAATCTTTATTCAAATAAAAATAGTTATATGGTGTAAAAATGAGATGACTATAAACTCCATATAAATGGGTGTGAATAAAATAGCTTTTAGACATTCTACATGAGTTTTTATACCCTATATCCAATCCCTCACAATTTACATTGGTATGTAGACAACAATATTTGTGAGATAAAATAAATTACGTAGCTTGTATACGAGTTACACATCATCAAATTAAATATGGAAGGTTATGAAAAGTTTAATATTCTAATTATGTTTTGAAATTAATAAAAGAAATGTATTTGAAAGTATTTTCTTAATTAATTTCATTTGTAAAATATGTTATGTTACATGGTGTGTGTACTAGCATGAAATCATGTACCTAATAAAAATAATGTTCTAACTGGTCTAAAACAACATGTGGATTGTAATAACTATATATTCAATCTCCACTAACATTCTATGATTATATAACTTGTCTTTATTTGGTGAATATATGTATAGGTAATTTGTTTTTAGTTAAATTTTATGTAATCCCATGTTGTCGATTCGGATTAGCAGCACCTCAACAAGGATTCCTAAAATGATCATCAGGTATTTTTAACCAGTTTATGGTTATGTAAATGTAAAAAACAATAGTATATTTCATATTATATATAAAAAATATATAATTATTATTAAACATCTAAAAATAAATTTTTATATCCATTAATAAAATTTAGAAAAATATAATCATTAAAATTATTTCATTAATTCCATGAAATAGATCCATGTGTTGTGCAACCCATTCTGTTCAATGTCTAGTGATGATGTTTTATTTAATTAGATGAATAAACGATTAAATCATGATAAATAATGTCATGTATCGTTATTACATCCTAATAACAATAATATAATAGTACTAAAACTATTGTTATGATCATTAAAGATAAATTCATAATTTATTTAATAATATAAAGTACCACGGTCTTGATAAACATTCATTGAATAATATATGAACTAATTGAATTCTTCTATTTTCTTTACTATCGATGCATTTATAGTATTCAATGTATCATCTATCTAGTGTTGATCCAAACATGCTCCACAATCTCTATAGGACATCGATGGAATGTTATTTTCTCGCACAAATGATTCATTAATCTTGAATTGTTTATTTTAATCGCTACACAATCACATTTGATTTAGAATTGTCTTTTTATCTCTTTTTATATAATTATCATGTCATCAATATGTTAATTAAATGTTGGAGGAATTGTCTCATGATTTAGTGAATCCCTATATATGTTATTATTATAGATAACTCTCTTAGTATAAGAAATTTTATTTAAATTTAATTGGTTCTCACACAATGTCACACCAAAAATGATATAATCATATATATATAGTGGTATGTATAGATAATTTATAATTTCAAAAAGTCCTTTATCTAATATATTAATCCATTTCGAACCACACAACTAATAATAATGGTGTTATTTTTATTTCTTTGATGCACACATGTATCATTAATAATATAAATACGAGTAAGTAAATAATTTTTTAAGGAAATTATATTTAATATTTTATTTATATTACCTGGTTCATATCTCATCATATTCAACATACATGGAATTTACTAAAACATGAATAATAAATATATTATTCATTCAAAAAAATATTTGAAATTATTATCATGATCTAGAGAATAATTATATATATTAATATTCAAATAATTAAATAAATATTTATTGAATAATTAATATTATCTATTAAATTTGGAATAAATAAATATTGAATTTATTAGTTATGAGAATTTATATTTTTTTATATTCAACTCACATATATATAAAGAATGAAAAAATATGATCAATATTCCAAATGTTAAATGAAAATTGAATTTACATGTGATTGATGGATAAATTATGTCTTTGAACCACTAGGAATCATTCACAAAGTAATTAGGTAGGATTTCCTATTTTCCAATATTCTAATACAAAAATATGTAATTCCACTCATATATGATGAATGTCATAATTATATTAAACATATATGGAAGATTATATTTAAATATAATCACTTTTTTTCAATATCTCATGAATTATGTCTTATACTAATTCCACTAACATATATTCTCAATATGCCTTTATTAGAAATCCTAAATTGAACTCGCCCATCGCAATGTTTTTGGAATTTCGAATGAATGTTCTTTTCTAATCAAACGGATGATATATTGTTATTTTTGGTATTAGATAACTCAATTGGATTTTGAAATGACTTTAAAAAAAAATCATTTTAATTATGATTTAAAATTGAAATCTTGAAATTTAAAAAGTATACTATGTTATCTAAAATATTATAGTTATCTAATATATTCTTTCAAAATCATCTCAATTTTTAGAAAATAAATCTGTTAAAAGTATGTTTGAAAACAATTTTATCTTTTCAAATATATTTTCTCAAAAAATGATAATATATACCACAAATTAATGACAACTATTATTGAAATGTTATGTGGTTAATATTTTAAAAATTGATAATGTTTTGTTTTAAAAAGAGTGTTAAACAAATCCATAGGGTGATATACACGAAATTAGTGGAATGTTTTTTCCGAAAAATATCGAATATATCGTTTAGGAGCTATAAATTTCAATTGACCTTCAAAAGAGATATGCCTAGCATTCCATTTGGAAATAGAAGTAGATGATAAATTTGGCTCAACAAATTCTTCTTACAATACAATAATAGAATGAATAGGTTAATGAATATTTGGTGGATTGGCATCATCATTATCCTTTCATTACTAATTATACTTATCAAAATTTTATTCTCTATCATTATATTTTTCGTCCATATATGTTTTATCAAAAAAAGTCATAAATATGGGCTTCTTCACTAGAAGTAGATGAATCAAAATGGTATCTCCACGTATCTAAAACTTATGTGGACTCAACACTGCATCATTACCCATATTATTTTAATTTCTAAATCTATATAATCTATTCCAAATAGCATGGATCTGGGAAATCTTTCCGCCACATTAGCTACATATTTTCTCACCAAGTTGAACAAAAAAGGTAATTCAGGATCCTTTGATGGATTAATTTAAATTCAATAATATTGTGGGACCACATGAGAAGAAGTTACATATTCTCTAACATGATCTCTATCATCCTGAACATCATGAACATGGCTTCATTCTATGACACACTCAAATGATCGCCTAAATTTACACATCCATGTTTAAAGTATGATATTCATCCTCAGTAGAGAAGTAATAATCTTTTTATATTATATCTAGTTCCAAACCCAGAATAATTAAACATACAAACATCAATATACGTGATACTAGATTTAATATTTTATATTTTCTCTCCTTATTATCTATACACATCATTTTCAATGTTTTCTAGCTAATCTTCATCCATTTATAGGTTATTTAAATCAAACATACACTACATAGAAACACATTCATTTTACCTCTTATAAGAAAACTACTTTTTATAATACATGAAGGAAAAAAATAATCTTAGCATTTATAAGTGTGTTGAAACATATGGAACATTTTGTAAACACTTATAAATACTTCATTATAAAAAATGAACAATTATATTCATTTTATAAATAATTAGCTATAGAAAAAAATAATGATGACAAATAGAACTAAAATATTTCATTATTGGTAAGATATAGTGATGGATGAAATTCAACAATAACCAAAATTCTGCACATAGCTCATTTTCAACTAGTTATTGGTAGGCTCTTTCATCTGATATCTATTCCAATGCATTCCAAACTAAAAAATGAGATCATTCATAGGGTATAAGCTATGGCAATCTTCATATTACATAAATGTGGAGCTCATAGGGAATTATCCTATATAGTCATTTTGAACTATCATTCTCCACCATAGATATAAGGATCCGGCTTTAAAACATTACATAATATTGAATTAAATGAATAATTCACATTGAGGATCATTTCATTTTTAGAGTTTTATAGATTTAGGCCATAACTATTACATTTAAATATATTATATAATAGACACTTCTACCCAGTATCCATTTTTTACAAAACTTGAACTCTTGAAAAAAAAGTCATGCCTAGTTCCATCTTTAAGACATCATGAATTTTCTTTGATCCCATCCTTGACCTTATTCGACATTATGTCCTGTGAAAAAAATTTAAAAAACATGGGATGAGAATAAGAAGCTCAGTAAAGGATACATAAAGAAATAAAACTGTTAGGTTTTCAAAAAAAAACAAATAAACCATGAATACTTTAACATAGGTAATACTTTTCACCTTAATGAAGTAGTAAATACTTTTCACTGAATAAAATATCATCAATTACCCTTTTGTAACCAAAAGATTACCATAAAACCCATATAAAGAACACATAACTTATAATGGTAACTTGGGACATAAATATACTTAAATGGAATAACCATACAGTCGACTTCCACACATATCACTAAATAGAATAGCCATATGGCCGACTTCCATACCCAATGCATTGGAGGTTATAACATAACCATCCATCCTGGTATTCACGTCACCACCCGTCATATATATTATCACATAACCACACTTCCAATGTCCAAGTACCATAATAAAACATAAAATATTGCAAATGTAAACATTTCACTGAAAATGATATTTTGTTTTCAATCACAAGAACTAATTTCAAGATATTGAAGTAATCAATCAATTTTCATAAACCATTTAAAAAGATATTTTTGAATCAATGTGCCCCATACCACTTTGAAGAATTTAAATTAATTATCATTTTAAAACAATAATATCAATATAAATAAATCCTTAAAACCATTTCTAAAACATGGACATTAATGATAAATATTTAGAAGAATAGTTTTTTAAAACATTTATAACGATTTTTTTTTGTTAAAGAGTTTTCAACAAAATGAGAGATGCTTGAATACAAATAATTGAGGAAAAAATTTAATCAGAACTTTATAATATCATGATAATAAAGGGATTCATGATATAATATGTCAATGCACAGTATATACATCATTAAGAGGGAATTTGTGCATAACAAAAATGAAGTCTCAATGGAAATGTAAATTGAGATGAAATCCCTTATAAAGATGGTCTCCGTAAATTAAGGATAAATCAATCATATAATTATTTGTGAAAAATATAAATACACCTAATATATGTGGATATTATGTGTAAAACAATCAGAGTTAATTCAAACATATTCATAGGATGACATGTCCAAGATGTACAAGTTGAACCCAAAGAATTGAAATTGGGTTAAGAAGTTCCCTTGTAAAAATTTGGCAACTTAACGGCGTCACATTAAAATTCATAAAATTATTTTATGAGATGAAAAATGGAATCTCATCACTTGGATATAATATTTACATCAATTAGGATATATAAGAATATATCCCAACATAATTATATGTAAATTAAAAGACATAAAAAGAAGTCTTTTAAAAAGAGAGGAGGGTGAAAGGTTCCCTTACCGATTTGGTAACTTACTAAACATAACACACATGAAAGAAGGATAATAAAATGAAGATTTTAAATACTCATAAATTAATTTATATTACACCAAGAGTACAATCATGGGTAGTACATACACCACACAAAATAATGTAGTGGAAAATGTAGCATGAATCTCATGGGGATAAAAAGTGAGATGAAAACCCCTTACCACATTGTAATCAATCGATTCATATGAACCAAAGTTAATAACCACCAAATTAATCACATAATACCATGAATATATGAGAATCATGATAATATACATCAAAAGGTAGTACAAAATACACCAAATGCAATAAATAAGTGGTGAATAATTTAAATCTCATGGAATTTAAAGTGAGATAAGAAATCCCATACAAAAATTCGGCATCCTAATGGCGCCAGGTAAAAATTCTTAAAATGAATTGATGAGAGTAATAAGGGGTCTCTAATAATATGAAAATACAAATTACAGTATGGTGAATATAAAAGAACATCCTCCAACATATGAATGTCGAGAATAAAAGAAATGACATAAGAGATAGTATTTGAAAAGAAAGAGAGAGGTCAGATCCCTTACCTTGTGTCCGACTTGACTTGATCGTTCTTTAATCTCCTAAAAAATAAACTAAAGATAATTTATAATTTCTTGAGAAACTTTTTCAAGTTTATTATTCCTTTTATTTTACTTATTACCATGTTATAAACATTATGTAATCATTTAAGTTAATAACATCCATTTTGTCGATATTCGGTACTAGTGTCAAAAATGGACTACTTATAATCACATATTGTTCATGTGGTTAATGGTTCATTATATCCAAAATGATATTCATGATTTGGATATTATATATATAATATATATCATGTATATACGTGTATTTATATACATAACATTTAGAGGTATGAAATGATATGCACCATTCATGGAGACGGTAAGCCGTACGTACGCATGAACGCTAATTTCATTTATATTTCTTATTTTAATGGAAATAAAACATAATGATACGTAGGTATATTATAATTCCAGTATAATATCATATATAATATCATTAACTCCATCCTTTATACATCCCATATAAGGAATTGATTAATCAAATCACTTTAAGGGGTGGTAGTCCGCACTTCCCCAAATGAAATTATCGTATTTACCCACTATGGAAACCATAAAAGATTGATATAATTGTGAAATACAGAAGAATAATGATATCATAAAAATAATATATATCATATATAAATACATTCCCTTAATAATGGCTGCCTTGAGAGGTGGTAAGATGTAATTGAACAATCGTCATTTCGTGAGGCGTTAGTTTTCCATCCACAGAAACATTATTTTCTATATCCATTAGATGAATGTGTGTGTAAGTGTAGTTATAATAAATATCATAACAACATCAAATTATATTTAGGATACTGTTGTTGTTACAAAATAATGTAATAACAAGAGTTTAGGGGTTGGGGAAGTAAGATAAAAGAAAACAATTTAAGAGAAACAATTATCATTAATGTGGGTAACATCCTTTGGTTTGAACTAAAAGGACTTATTTAAGTGAATTATTCCTAAGGTAAGGCTACTAGGGGGAGACGAGGTATGTAGGGAGATTAATTGGGAAGAATTTGGACGAGGAAAATGGCTTGAGTGGTGTGATGAATTTGTTAGAAGTGGTCTCCTTTTAAAGGGAGAGGAGGGGCTCTTTTGGAAAGTGTGAAAATATTATTTTATAATATAATGATATTCAGTTTCTAATGGTCCAAAAATCATTATAGTATATTATAAGATGAGTCATGGTCGAAATAAAATCATCCAATCCTAATTGGACATGTTTTGAATAATATTTTAAGCATTTTAATCTTATTTATTTAAATGATTTATGAATGAGATAAATACTGCATCATTATTATCTCATAAATAATTTAATTTATTTGTTGTCTAAAAATTATAAAAAAATACCATTATGTAAAAAACTTCATTAGCTTTCCAAATAATATTTATAGTAGAAAATAGAACTTATATAAGACTACATAAAAATTAATTACTAAAAGATATTTGTTAATGTCCATTTTGTCTTCACATTAAATTAATTAATCTAAATTGTCATTTTCACTCCCATGTGGCTAAATGGGGTCTCCAAATCGACCCAAAGATGACCACAATCATTAATGACACATGAAATAAGGTTCATACAGCTGTTAAGCTAATTTTGAATATTTAAAATATTATTTTTACCTTGAAATCCTATTTACCTTTGACCGCTGTAAATAAAAGTCAAAAGTAACTATTCACTAAAAATTATTTTCATCTTAATAAACCAAATTTTACTTCTTGATAAAAACCATGTCTATGAGATTTTTGAAATTTAATACAATGAAGTGGTAACATTTCATTTAAATGAAAAAATAAGTTTTTTTGAACTACCACTACGTGGTTTCACTATTCATACAAAATTGAAGTTTTTTAGAAAAATACCAAAACATAAGCCTAAGCTATATTTGATATTCTGAATTCAAAAATGATGTATATTTTTCCAAATTCAAAACATATAAGTGGAATTAATTAATTTTAAAATTAATTCTCATTATCAAAACAAATAGTGTGTTTTTAAGAAACAATAACTATCAAAAGATTGATACCTATTTACGTCCAATTTCAAATTGAAATTAAGTCCAATGACAAAAATTTGATTAAATGGTAAAAATATATTCTAATTAAATTTTAAAACCAATTAAAAATATAATCTATCCATATAAATAAATTGTATTAAAACATAGTTTTGAATTAAAATACAATATTTTCACTATTCATTAAAAAATGACCTTTATCAGTAAAATTTCAAAAATTTACCCAAAGTAAATTTTGATGTCCCCATTTTAAAGAATTATTTTATTTGGTCATATAAAATGTGTTAATTTGACCAAAACTATATTGAAAAAATAGTTCACCATTAAAAGGCAGTAAATCGGCCTTTAAATGTAAATTATAATTAAAATTAGATTCATTCATATTTTAAGCCACTAAATTTTTATTGGATAATGTAAATGCATTTAAAAATCATGTATAATCATATTTTAGTTAGTTATGTTCATTACCGCCAATACAATGTCTAGGAGTTATCTAACGTTTAATATAAAAATATATTATTAGTGTGAAATGTATGGTTTTCAAAGAAACTCATTGTTGCGTATCGAGTATGCTATCAAACATAGAAACCATTTTTAAATAAAATTAATATTCTATTCAAAAATAAATAAATATGAAAAATTAATTTTCTTTATTTGTCTGGGATGTTACATCCTTCACCCCTTTTGGAAATTTCATCCTCACAATATTAAAATTTGGGCTCGAAAACATTATTGAATGTCCTATATCAGAAAAAGAGTCAGTAAAACTATCACTTTAAAAGAAAGAAAGATAAGTAAAATCATCACCCAAGTTAACCCATACTAATATTCCATGAAAACATGGATATGGAGGAGAAAAGAAAGGGTAATGTTCTGATGGAGAGTAATAAGAAACATGATTAAGATAAAGTTAACCACTAAAAAATCAAAAACATATGATGTGTGTAAATGGTCTTTGATTACCCAGTAGGAAACGTAAACCAAAAAAGTTTTTGTTTTACATTCGTTTTCATAAGTTTTATGAATTCATCTACTACATATAATAAAAACATAAGAAAATATACCTACCTTCAAGCAGAGTTTCATATTCTAATAAGTTTCTACCAAAACTAATCATTTCTCTAAAAGATGAGCATTCAAAAATACTTGGTAAAATTAAAAGAACAAGAATCATCTTCTATAGAATCACATAATAAACAAAAGGTGAAATATTTATATCCCTTTTATTTAGAAATCAACTAAAACCAAAATTTTTACTACAAGATCAGATAATCAGCAAAAGGATAATCCTTTATAAAAATAAATACTACTCTTAATCTGCAAAATTTGTCCAAAAAAACCCAAAGTTCAACAAAGACCATTCAATAAACAGTTATCCTTAAAATTATCCAAAGTAATCCAAACTATGATTGAAACCCAAGTCTCTGAAGGATTTAATCACATAGACTTCCCAGATAAATCTTAACATTTATCTCTAAATAAAATCAGTTACTCTTAAAGTCTCATATTGAAAAGTAATTATCCTATTCACATATCCTCCATGATAGATTAATAATTTCCATAGATAACCCCAAATCAACATATTCTTTATTCATAAGATCATCTAACTAAAAAGAATAAGTCATATTAACTAGGGACTTCACGTAGTCCAGTGGTAGTAAATAAATACCAGTCGCACTTTGGTTGTGAGTTCAATTCCTGCAGCTTCGTCCGACGTGACAGTTGTCATACGGTCTACGTGTTTTACGTTTTCAAAAACTATATAAATTTATAACATTCCCAAAATAAATGATAAATTCATAAAAAATAACCATAACATATTTTAACCACAAATGTTATCTAATAACTTTCATTTTTCATCCCAAAAACTATTAACATGTAATTGCCACAAATTCAAGGATCATATAAACCCAAATTGTTCATTATAACTATATCGAAAAAATAGAAGATAATGATTCCTTGAATAAAATTTTCATATATCAAACATCAGGGTTAGACATACTATAAAAAGTCTTCTAATATTATTCCATCAATAGAAGAGCCTTAATACTTTTAAGAATTTCACTATCCTAAATTCTACCATAACTCTTGAATCCCTTATATGTTTACTTCTTACTCATTCACTATTCATCATGATCCATTAACCATTAATTTAAAACTTATTCCGACATAATTCATTCCTACAAACAAAATCATGAATCATATCCTATGATTTCAATAATAGGAAAACATATGTTAAGAAACAATCCATACCTTTCATTGGTCACTATCAGTTTCTTCATCCTCAGTTGGAATGGAATTTGGTATTGGTAAACAAATATTTGTATGATCCTGGTGATCCCATTCCCGAAAATTCTTCGTAAGACATGTGTTTTCATAATGACCATGGACACCACATTTAAAACATTCAATTGTTCCCTCGGAAAGGATTTCTTTCCCTTTCCTAGTGTCAAATAGTTGCTTCCTTTTTCCATGAATGGTTCTTGCTTTATGACCTTCATTACCACATCTATAGAATCTTTCTATCCCTTTGAAAAATTTTCCTAGGTGTTTCATTCCACATCTTTGACACATAGGTTTTTGAACACACTTAAATTTATGATTATTACTTCAACTTAAATAGTGATTTGTTTCTTCCAAATAAGATTCCTTATTAAGATCAATATGGTTCAGGTGGTCAATCATGACTCCAGAGAGTTGGTTGAGAATAACAACGAGTGTCCTCATTGCAGATCCCATATCATTCAGTTACTCAATCAAAAAATAATCATATTTTTCTTCACATCTACTGTTACTTTGGTTCCTGCTAGATCTATGTATTTACTAAAACCAAAAAGATCAGTGTGAGTATATCAGTAAAATCATTATATAAAATCTTATGAGGAGGGTAAACACTATGATAAACTTATTCATGTTATCTTAAACCCACTAACATTATCTAAAAAAACAATCACTCTTTCGGAAATCCTAACCATTTTGGTAATGTCACTTATGCTTATAAAATACCCTAACCTCTAATGTTATCTAAACTAACCATTAATACCAACTATAAGGACATGAACTTAAAACATTACATAATATTGAATTAAATGAATAATTCACATTGATGATCATTTCAGGTTTATAGTTTTAGAGAGTTAGGACATAAATATTACAATTCAAAATATTACAAAGTAGACACTTCTACCCAATATCCATTTTTTACAAAACATGAACTCTTGAAAAAAAAAGTCATGTCTAGTTCCATCATTAAGACAACATGAATTTTCCTTGATCCCATCCTTGACCCTATTCCACATTATGTCCTTTGAAAAACATTTCAAAATTTTGGTATTAGCATAAAAATCATAGTATTGGATACACAAAGAAGTATATCTCTTAGTTTTTCAAAACAACAAGTAAACCGTGAATACTTTAAAATAAGTAATACTTTTCACCTTTATGAAGTAGTAAATACTCTTCACTGAATAAAAGATCATCACGTACCCTTTTTTATCCAAAAGATTGTAATAAAACTCATATATAAGAACACATAACCTATAAAGGTAACTTGGGACATAAACATACTTCAATGTAATAACCATACGGTCTAATTCCAAACATATCACAAAATGGAATATCCATACGGCCGACTTCCATACCAAATGCATTGGAGGTTATAACGTATCCACCAGTCATAGTATTCACATCACCACACTTCATATGGTTTATCACGTAACCAGCCATCAAATGTCGAAGTACCATCATAAACATAAAATATTGGAAATTTAAAAATTTCTCTACAAATAATATTTCTTTTTCAATCAGAAGATGTAATTTCAAGATATTTAAATAATCAATCCATTTTCATAAGCCATTTAAAAATAGATTTTTCAATCAATGTGTACCATACCACATTGAAGATTTTAAATGAATTATCATTTTAAAAACAATAATTTCCTTATAAATAAATCCTTAAAATCATTTTTAAAACATGGACATTAATGATAAGGATTTAGAAGAATAAATCTTTAAAACATTTAAAACAATATTTTTATTAAAGAGTTTTTAATAAAATGATACACACTTGAATACATATAATTGAGGAATAACATTTAATCAAAACCTTATAATATCATGAGAATAAAGGGATTCGTGATATAATATGTCAAAGCACAGTATATACACCATATAAGAATGAATTGGTGCATAACAAAAATGAAGTCTCAATAGAAATGTAAATTGAGATGAAATCCCATATAAAGATGGTATCCATAAATTAAGGATAAATCAATCAAATAATTATGTGTGAAAAATATAAATACTCCAAATATATGTGTATATTAAGTGTAAAACAATTCATAGGTTGACATGTTCAAGATGTACAAGTTGAACCCAATGAATTGAAATTTGGTTACAAAGTCCCCTTGTAAAAATTCGACAACCTAATGACGTCACTTTAAAATTTTTAAAATGAGATGATGAGATGAAAAAGTGAATATCTTTACATGGATATAATGTTTACATCAATGAGGATATATAAAAATATATCCCAACATAATAATATGTAAATTAAATGACATAACAAAAATACGTCTTTTTAAAAGAGAGGAGGGTGAGAGGTTCCCCTATCAATTTGGTAACTTACAAAACATATGCCACATGAAGGAAGGATCATAAAATGAAGATGTTAATACTCATAAATAAATTTATATTACACAAAGAGTACAATCATGGGTAGTACATACCCCACACAAATGAATATAGTGGCTAATGTAGCATGAATCTCATGGGGATAAAAAGTGAGATGAAAACCCCTTACCACGTTGTAATCAATCGAGTTGTATGACTCAAAGTTAATAACCACCCAATGAATCAGATAATACCATGAATATAAAGAGAATCATTATAATAAACATAAAAAGGTAGTACACAATACACCACATGTAATAAATAACTGGCGAATACTGGAAATCTCACAAAATTAAAAGTGAGATAAGAAATCCCTTAGAAAAATTAGACAGCCTAACTGCGCCACATGAAAATTCATAAAATGAATTCATTAGAGTAATAGGGGTTCTCTCATCATATGAAAATAAAAATTACAGTACGCTTAATTTAAAAGAACATCCTCCAACATAAGAACATGGAGCATAAAAGAAATGACATAAAATAGAGTACTTCAAAAGAAAGAGAGAGGACGAATCCCTTACCTCGTGTACGACATGCCATGATCATTCTTTAATCTCATGAATAATAAACTAAAGTTAATTTAAACTTTATTAAGAACCTTTTTCATGTTTATTATTCCTTATATATTACTTATTACCATGTTATAGACATTATGTAATCATTTATGTTAATAACGTCCATTTTGTCGATATTTGGTACTGGAGTCAAAAATTGACTTCTTATAATCACATGATTCTTCATGTGGTCAGTGGTTCATTATATCAAAAATTATATTCATGATTTGGATATCATATATATCATATATATCCAGTATATAGATGTATTTATATACATAACATTTAGAGGTAAGAAATGAAATCCACCGTTCATGGAGACGGTAAGCCTTACACACGGATGAACGCTACTTTCATTTCTATTTTTTATTTTATTGGAAATAAAACATAATTATACATAGGTATATTATATGTAAAATATAATATCATATATAATATCATTAACTCCATCCATTATACATCCCACATAAGGCATTAACGAATCAAATCACCTCAAGGGGCAGTAGTCCGCACTTCCTCAAATGAGATTATCGTATTTATCCACTATGGAAACCATAATGGATTGATATAATTGGGAAGTAAAGAAGAGTAATGAATCATAAACATAATATATATCATATATAAATACATTTCCATTATAATGGCCACCATGAGAGGTGGTAAGATGTAATTGAATAATCATCGTTTCGTGAGGCGTTAGTTTTCCATCAACAAGAACATTATGTTCTCCCTCCATTAGATAGAGTTTTGTGTATGTTTAGTTCGAATACTACTCATAACAACATCTTAGTTTATAGAGGATATTATATTTGTTACAAAATAAAGGAATAAAAATATTTTAGGGGTTGGATAAGTAAAATAAAAGAAAACAATTTATGAGAAACTGTTACCTTTAATTTGGGTAACTTCCTTTGTTTTGAACCAAAAGGACTTATTGATGTGACTTATGAAAATTGTGAGGCTTCCAGGGGAAGGAGAGGGATATAGGGAGATTAATTGTGCATATTTTGGATGATCCAAATGTCTTGAGATGTGTTAGTAGTTGGTTATATGTGGTCTCCATTTATAAGGGAGAGGAGGGGCTCTTTATGAAAGTGTGAAAATATGATTTTATAATATAATGATATTCTGTTTCTAATGGTCCAAAAATAATTATAGTCAATGATAAATCAGTCATGTTCAAAATAAATTAATATAATTAGAATTGGACATGTTTTGTATAATAATTTAACCATTATAATCGTATTTATTTAATTGATTTATTATTGAGGTAAATACAACATCATTATTATGTCATAAATAATTTAATTTATTTGTTGTCTAAATATTAGAACCAAATTCCATGATGTATAAAATCTTTTTATATTTCCATTGAATATTTATAGTCGAAAATAAAACTTATATAATAGCATATAAAAATTAATTACTAAAATATTCTTGTTAATGTCCATTTTGTATTCACATTTAATTAATTAATCTAAATTGTCATTTTCACTCAAAAGTGGCTCAATGGGGTCCCAAAACAGACCCAAAGATGACCATAGTTGTTATTGACTCAAACAATAAGGTTTGGAAAAATCTTAAGGTAATTGTGAATTATTAAAATATTCTTTTTACCTTAAATTACCCTATTTACATTTCACCCCGGTAAATAAAAGTCAAAAGTTACTATTCACCAAAAATTATTTTCATCTTAATGAACAACATTTATTTTTTGATAACAACCATGTAAGTCACATTTTTGAAATTCAATAACCAGAATTTGAAAATTTTCATTTAAATGAAAAATTCAGCTTTTTTACTACCACTAAGTGGTTTCGTTATTCATCAAAAATTGATGTTTTTCAGAAAAATACCAAAAATTCAGCCTATGCTATATTTGATAGTCTTAATTCAAAAATTATGTCTATTTTAACAAATTAAAAACATATAAGTGGAATTAATTAATTTTAAAAATAATTCTTGTTATCAAAACAAATAGAGTGTTTTTAAGAAACAATAACTATCAAAAGATTGATACTTTTTTATGTCCAATTTTAAAGTGAATTTAATTCCAATAACCAAAATTAGATTAAATGGTAAAAATATATTCTAATTAAATTTTAAAACCAATTAAAAAGATAATCTATCCATATAAATAAATTAGATCAAAACATAGTTTTGTCTTAAAATACAATATTTTCACTCTTCATTAAAAAATGAACTTTACCGGAATAATTTCAAAAATTTACCCAAAGTAAATTTTTACATCCCAATTATAATGAAGGATTTTATTTGTTCGTATATAATTTATTAATGTGACCAAAACTTGATTTAAAAAGGGTTCTCCATTAAAAGGTGGTAAATCGGCCTTTAAATGTAAATTATACTTAAAATTAGATTCATTCATATTTTAAGCCTCTAACTTTTTATTGGATAATGTAAATATATATAACAATCATGTATAATCATATTTTAGTTAGTTTATTTATTCCCGCCAATACAATGGCTAGGAGTTAACTACCATTTAAAATAATAATATATTATTAGTGGACAACGTATGATTTTCATAGAAACTCGTTGTTGCGAATCGGGTCCGCTATCGAACATAGAAACCCTTTTAAATTAAAATTCTTATTTAATTAAAAAATTAATAAATATGAAAAAGTCATATTCTTTATTTTTTTGGGATGTTACAATAGATAAATGTTCAAATCACATCCTTAAACTCTCCACCTTCCAACACAATTTTTGGTTGTAACATTATTACAAGGTAGGGATTGTGTGTACGTTTCTCATATAAGAACCAACATTACAAGTTGTAACATAAGAAAACACTCCATATTAATTATTGACTAGTACTAAACCAATTAGAATTGAATTATATTTCAGACAGTACATTAAGGGAATGGAAGATCAGTTTCGATGGCTTCTTAGAATTTCATTAGCCTGACTTTTATCTCTTTGATGATTTGACTACATAATATCTGAAATAATGCTTCATCTATACTAAAAAGGCCCAAAATCGTGATATAGTAGATAGGTATTCAAAAAAATTATCAATAATGAGGGTTAGAAAAGAGGTTTTGGTTAATTCTAGAACGTTTTATGAGGATATTGATTCCAATATAAAATTATAATAATTTATGTATTTATATTCATAGTAACATGGAATAAGTAATAATATGAATTTAATAAATTAGTAATCTAGTATGATTTATTTTAAATAAAAAAAATTTTGAGAACACATACAAAAAATGAGAACATATATATAAATATTAATAAATATATTTATAATAATATAAAATATTCCTAAAAAATACAAAAAATTTATAATGCCTAACTCATATTTTCAATAACTCATTCTGTCACAATTCAAAGGAATTATAAATAACTCAAAATGCTGATTATTTTTACTAATTAATTGATGATATATATCAATATTTCGATATTAATATCTCAAAATGTGATTTCCTATATCAATAAGATTATTAATTGAACGGGATATAAGGTTTTGAATAATGGTTATCACACTTGTATTGGAAAAGCTTACATGGAAATGTTGATATTGATTTTCATAGCCTATTTATGTATATTTAATTCATAGAATATGTATACAAAAACCCCATATAATTATGGACTCAGCTTCACCAACACATAAGGAAACACTTTTATCCTTGTTATTGGACCGTGAAATATGTGACTTACATAAAAAGTGACATGTTCTAGAGGATATATTTTTATCAATCAAAAAAACAACGAATGTTTTATATAAATAACACTATAAATCAAATTTATGTTCAATTAAATAAAATAATCACAAACTATATTTACATATTAGGTATTCAAATATTCTTATAGTATATGTCAATTGTGATTCTTTAGGTTTTTCAAGACTACAAGGACGTGTGAACAACTAAACCTAATATATAGTCGGTTACTTGATAAGTCTAATAAACATTATTCCATACCTATATAAGTAGTTTAACCTTATATATATCAGTTTCTTCAATATATAGCTTACAAATTTTACTAATAGAAGTGTAACTACGTTTGGTTCTATCCAAGACAATACATTTTAAAGATTATTTTTTTTATTCTAATAGATATAACATTTTTACCTCTTTGTTTTGAAAATTTTTAATTTCATGAAATTATTTTTAACTCATTTATTTAAAATTAAATATGAATTATTTAGGAAAATTATACACATAATAATCATTTGGATGATTAAAAAAATATCATCAACAAAAAATTTCACTACTAAAACAGTATTTGAAATTCATTTTATAAATAGAGAAGGGTCATAAATACCTTTTATAAAATAATTTCAAATAATAAATGTGATTCTCCCATCATAATTAGTTCTATGATAATTTTTTAATTCATAAAAAAAAATATTTTTCATTTTCAAAAAATTATTTTTTAATTTATAGTTTTTAACTCATGAGGGTTGTTCTATAAAATCATCATCCTTATATAATCATTTAAATGTAAATTATTGGAATCCATTTGAAATAATTTGAAATAACATGTGATTTATATGGATGTAAAATCTTGATAAATTCAAATAAGGATACTTGATAAATTTTTTCCTCATAGTCAATAATATCCTCTTGACTATATCCCTGTGAAAAAAAATATTTCATTGGTTCAAATTGTTTTTCCTTTCTCATCAGCCAGATTCCTAAAAACCATCTGAATTCCAATGGTCAAGATGTCCGTGGGTGTTTCTCCTTGCTTATATAATTTATTCCTCTCTTAATTTTAATTACATATATTACCTCATTAATTTCCTTATATTATGTTCTTAGGATCATACAATGAATATAAAGATTAATGATCAACATATTCCAATAGAATATCTTGTTTGAGTTCATCTATCTAGATATCCTATAAGAATATCTAAGGGATAGTCTCTGTGAGTCATAATAGTTCAATAGACAAAGCTATCGTATACTCTTTTCTCATATACAAGTTATAATTCCAATAGTTATATTATCGGTTAATTTTTCTATTAGTTCCATAGAAATAGAACTTAGTCCCTTTGAGAAATTAATATTAAAATTTGAAAGATGATACTTTAGGGTTTCTAAAGAACCCTTAGCTCAGTTGGATCTATTTTACTAGATTGTATATATACATATTGTTCCACAATATTGGACCATTAATTGAAAATTATGTATTATTTACTAGATGTTGAATAACCATGATATTTTCCTTCATCACTTTTGATGCACATTTGTATAAATTCTACATTGTATTGATTTTAAATACCTTCCTGCAAACACTCCAATTTAATTAAATTTTTTCTCTTATTCCAAAAATCAAAAGGAGTTTCAATTAAAAAATTTCTAATAAGAAATATAACAATAGTTTATCAAGCTGTATTTATAGCAGCTTTTAAATGTATATTGGAAATTCTAAATCATGGCTCATAGTTTTGGAAATATCATTAAGAGTAATATTTCATCATTCTACAAGAACATTATTTAATGGGGTCTTATGAGTATAAAAATTGTGATTATATCCAGATATATTTGAAATATGAGATATTTTCAGGATTATTTCAATGACTATATTATCCCCATAAATTTTTTCTTTTTTCCTGAAATTTCCAAATTTTTTGATTTTTCAAGTTTTTTTAGAAATTTTGTAAATTTTCCCTAATTAATTAATTCTAACATATTTTCATCACATGGGTATTCTAGGAATTAACATTATAATAGTGATTCTATAGTAAATTAATTTTTTTTGCAACATTAAGAGTGTGGAAAACAAATTTTTCATCCAGTTCAAGTGTTAATTTTAAACTCATGAGGCACAAATAAATTAGTCATTGGGGAAAATTATATTGTCCAATATAATTGACCCCATCAAATTAAATAATCGATATATTGAACCTATAGTGTCCTAATAGAGTTATTATAGTTTAGAATATATTATTTGAAAATGTGTCTTCACATAAAATACCAAGATTATATTATTCCCATTAAGATAGTTATTGACCGTGTAAAACATATAGATGTTGAAGAGTGATTTCAAATATAAACATTTCACTTAATTAAACCATATATAAATTTTCTTAAATTTGTCGAAATTACTTTTTTTACTTTATGGAAAATGATAATTCATGTGAGAAAAAAATTTGAAAAGGAACACTTCAAAAATTTTATTGGGATGTTTGAGAAAATAGAGTAAACCATTTGGGGATAGAAAACTACAAATAACAATCAACAAACCATTTAAACTATATATTTTCATATCCACAAAATTTCAAAGGATCATTGGAATTAATGTAGTTGATATTCTAGATAATATATGTTGTATAATAGGTGTTTCATTGGTAATAATCAATGTATGAATGTATAAATTTCTTATGGTGGTGTGAAGTGAATATATGATGCAATTTCCCCTTTTTTATTTTTATTGTAAACTCTAATCACGTGTTTTTTATATTATTGTAGATTTTTTTTGTTTATTGAAGAAGATATTTTTCATACTTTTTATTCATTTGAATCTAATTTTTAAATGATTTTTTATCATCCTAGGTCTATAAAAGTATATTCATTTTTTTAACATCCTCTGGGGATTTTCCCCCATTGAGAACAACTAGTTGAATTAGTTTCAGTTTCCCTTAGGTATCAGGACAATTGAAATAACATTTTTAAGCAAATGAAAATCTATATTTGAGGTCAAGATATTTTTTATAGTAAATTTTAGTGTATTCATCAAGGTCTTTAATTATACATTGAAAAATTGAATTAAAATACATTGGGAGACAATGATAAATGAATTGCCCAAGGATTGATGTTTCTCTTGTGAAAACTTCTTTGGTTTATTTTTTCTCAGTCCAAATTTCTTCTAATTCACAATCTAATACTATAGAATTATTTATAGTCTTATATAATATATTATATATTATATAAATTCATTTTAATCCCCACATTACATCTTACATATAACATTTTACAAAAATAAAATAACAAATTGGTATTTTATTAGCTTTTCTTACAACCTCCTCATGAGACAATCCTATGGTGGCCACTATGTATTATTCATAAGGGGAAATTATTGATTAGGGTAATAGGATAGATAACCCCACCATAAATATCACTCTATTTTAGGGTAGGTTTCTAATGTTTTTTTTGGATTTTTTGGATTATAACTATTAATTTAGATTCATTAAAATAATAAAAAATAGATTTTCAAACCGACTTCTCCTATTCTCACACTAAATTTATAACATATATCTATTATAGAAATAAATAATTTTTAAATTATTAATTATGAAAAATTAATTTTGGGCCTCAAAACATGTCTTAAATGATTTGACATTATGAAAACAAGTTGATATTTTTTCTACTTCATTAAAATAATTGAAAAAGTTAGAAGATCGAAAAGATAATAATGAAATGGGAAACCATATACCTCTTAATTATTCTATTAAAAATACTTTTGTTGGTGAATTTAAAATAGATTTTTAATATCTTTTTTAAGATAAAATTAATAAAATTATCACTGATTAAATAATTGATCTATTCATTGTAAATCATTATTATTTGGAAAAAAATTCATATGATTTTTGGAATACTAAATTTCTTGTGAAAACCATCATATTGAAAATGAAAATTTAGAACCATTGAATGAAACATTGGAAATAGATTAAGGGAAATGTGATATATTAACTTTTTAATATCATTTTGAGTAACACTACTTTAAAATATTTGTACATTTTTCTCCCATTTCAAATTAAAAATTTAACCTGAAATTCCACCAAGATATGTCTAAAATATAGACACATTATTACTAGATTTTCTGTATAATAAACTGGTAATTATATACCACTATGTTTTTTATTTCAAAATACTCATGAGTATATTGATTTTTTAGATAATGATGATGTCAAAGATGAAATTAAATAAATAATGGTCTCCCCATTTGAATAACACATTTTGTTAGATGTTGGAGGTTGTATTGAGATATCTTTTAAAAAATAAATCAATTTTTATGATAATACTAATGATGAACCACAACATAGAATTAAATTTTGACCACTAATGAAGGTTGTTTTTGTGGAAAACCCATTGAGAAGTTTCCCTTATATTTCATTCCACTTCCATTACATAATTCGAGAAACAAATATATTTAAGGTTACTAGATGAAATCATTGTATAGAAGAATATAAATGCTGTGGAAGATGAAGAATATTAAATACATTTCTCTTTTTATTTTTGTGAATAAGAAACTACAGTAGCCTAAATATTGTGGATGATTAGTTTGAACTATCTACCTAGGGGATGTTAAATCTTAGAACCCATTTGGAGGTCCAAAGAAAAATTCTTTAACATTATCAATATTTTTTTTTCTTTGTTTAGAGTAATTATTATTTTTTTTAATGTATAAATCCTCCTGGAATCTATTATAATGCTAACTTAAGGATTTTTTTTCTCAATCAAAACAAGGATGTGTCATTTCTTCTCACTTGTTTTTTTCATGAATTATCATCATGATTTTCACTAATCTTTAAAAACTATACACAATGACCACACTGTAAAAAATAAGTCTAGTGGATGAATAAAATTTTTTAGATTAATAATTTTGTGAGCTTTATTTTCAATTTTATTTTTTCATCTTTCCTTTGCAATTTTTTTATTTTACATTCAGTTATTATATTTTAACTCAAATTTTATGTAAAAACAAGTGAGATTTTAGATAATATACTTTTTTCACAGACGGCTATTGTTAATGGAAAGATAAAATAGCATCGAACTGAACATATATTTATAATAAAATGTGCAATATTTCGAATTTAAAATGTGTAATTTCACAAAAAGAACATTGAATACTAAATCTCATGCCATAAATTCAATCCTATATTGAAAATCACTTGTCCATGATTACTCTTTTAAAAAAAATGATTCAAGTATGTACTAATTTATTTGTTAAATTTATATATTTAATGTTTTTGGAAGAAGTTTTGGAGAGTTTTGATGTCTCTTGATATGTTTTGGGGGATTTTCTAGAGGTGATCTATTTGAGACCTTTTTGTTCATACCATGTAACTCTTATATAAAATCATGAAATGTGAGGAACTGGGATCTAGGTTGGTGCATGGTTGGGTTCATTATTATGCCAAACTATTTGGACACACAGTATTAGCAATGAATTTGGGGACATAGGCCTCTTCACAGTTATCACACAGTTTTTATAACCATGCTCCCTAACTGTGGATGGCCAGATGTAAGATCTACAAATTGATGATTGTCTTTGGTTTTTCTTCATAATAGATATTTTTTCACTAATAGGATCATTACTCTAATTCCTATAATAATAAGGTATTTGGATACCATTCCTCTGAATTTAAGATAGATCTATTTCAAAATCATTTTCTGTTGATTCAAATATTCCATGGTAAGACTATGTTCATCACTGTTTATCCTAATGTTATTTTATTTCCATTTCATAGAATGATAAATCCAATATTTTTGGGGTTGTATCTAGGTATTATATGGACAATATTAAAGATATATGATTGTAGTGATATTAGGAAACAATATATAAGGATGTGTTTAAGAGTTTCAACCTGGTTTTTCTCTAAAATTTTTACTGTTATTAATTTTATCTATGGTTTTTAATGCACCTCGCTTCACTATGGACTCCACTTATTAAAAATAAAAGTCCTTATTTCAAATTGTTTTAACTTTATTAAATTTGGTGTGAATTTTTTTTGAAACTTTTGATAAGAAATATCATTAGTGGTGGTTTGTAATTTTTTTGAATTTCTGTGAAAAATACTTTGTTGAATTATTATAAAATGATGGCAATAAAATGGTTGTTTAGTTTTATTCATGGAAAATTTATTTTTAAAATTTTTTAAAAAAATATATTTTTTTATTTAAACAGTTTGGATCAATTTGGTTGTCATGGGTTTTGGAATCCATTTTTTCATGTTTTCATATTCATTTTAGATGGATAATAGTGTGTATTTACCCAAATAAAAATAAAAGGACATATAATTGAGTGGTGTTTCCACTATTAAAATTGTTCACCAAGTGATGTCTTGGTGAAAGGATGACTCACCACTCATGATTATTGATAGGTCGATGGTTACATTTATGGTTGGACATGTCGATAGTTTGAATATATTGGTTTATGTAAGAAATAGAAAATTGGGATGTGGTTTTAAAGTATTATTTGGTTTTGTCCTGGGAATTTATTTTTGTTTGGAAAACTTAAATTTTATGAAAAATTATTTTCATAGAAATTCATTTTATATAATATATTATTTTTCAAAACATTTTGGATAATTTTTTAACATAAATTTTCTCTCCATTTCTATCATATTGGTGTGATATGGAATTCATTTGGTGAAATCCTACTATGTTTAATTACTCACCCCAGGATTTTAACATAAGTTAATATGCATATATTTTTTAAACGGAAATAGGTAAATGAAAATTTACCTCATTTATTTTGTGGTTATTTTTGTTAAATTGGCACGTATTTTTTATTCATAGGTTGTATTCATAAGGGAGATGTGTAGTTAGTTCCTTTGGAGTCATTAAATTTTGTCGGTTTTTATTCCTCTTTATACCTTGATTTTTTTTAATAATTTTCTGTTTGGAATGTTTTTGGTTTGGTCACATTAGTGTTTTATGTATTGTTATCCTACATCATATAGTGGTTTTTTATTTATTATACTCTTGGTTTGGTTGTTTAATTTCTAGGGTAAAATAATCCCCCAACTATTTTTGATTCTCTTGAAATTTATTTATATCCTTTTTTTCATGAAGATGTCTCCTAAGGTCATGTAGAACACCATCCGCATCTCAAACCGATCGTGGAAGGGGGGATGCTAAAAATGGAATCAGTTGTTTTAATACTTTTTTAATTAGTTTTGTTAGTTTGGGAGTTTGAAATTTAATATGTTCTAATCATTGTGTTGGATTCATATAAAGGAGTAGGATCATTGGGAATTTAAATATAGATCACAAAGAGGCATAACTAGCTTATTTTTGAAATACCTCAAGTAACTTGGGATTTGTGAACAAAAGTTTATTGAAAATCGTATTGGAGTAGTAATTTTATTGTCACGGGTTTAGGCAATGACTAGAGGATGACATGAATTATAAAGAATACTTCCCACTAAGTGTTCATATTTGATTTTGAGTAATGATTCAATATTTAAAAAAGGGTTCATTTGTGAAATGATTTAATTTTTTTTATAATGTTAGATTTTGATAAAGGCATGACACATTACATTTAAAAAAATTTGATTTTCAAAATCCTTGTGGAATTTTTAAAAATGGGATGAATGTGAAAAAAATTTGAATAATATAAATCTACAATGTGATAGTTGTGTTGTGTTTTGTTAAATTTTAATTTCTAACCATTTGGATTCTTTAGATAGAAAAATATGGATTTTGTTTAATTATATAAAATGGAACTTCATAGAAATCATAGAAACCAATCATAAGTGGATGATGATAAAATGGTTGCACTTGAACATCAAGTTAACTAACAACTAGTTAAAATTATAGTCCATAAATTTCAACGAGTGGATAGAGTGAACCGAATAGATAAAGAAGAAAAGTGGATCATTCTATTTTGTTTCAGAATCAGAATCCACCAATCCATTGGGGTGATTTAGAACCAGAGAATTATGTGTTTTTCATGAATATTATGTATAAAATCATTGATTTCATAGGCACACGAAAACATCATAATGTCAAGTTGGAAACACATATGATGGAGGTTCTTTAATGCCAGCAGGGGATATGGATGTTATGGATGAATTAAAACAAGGAATTTCTTCTGAGAATATTTAGTAATTTTTCAACAGACATTTCTAAACACATACATTCAATATCTCAAGAATGATGTAATTTTCTAGCATGATGTATGAGAATATCTCAATGAAAGATTATATTGAAACAATTATATATCTAGTATTCTTTGCACCTGATGTTGCTAATAGTATGCCTATTAAGGAATAAATTTTTGAGACATCCATAATAATAGAGATTCAATTAATGATTTCAATTATTCGTATAAAGGAATATACAGAGATGGTCAATAGGGGAAATTACAAAAGAAAATTTCATACCAGGAGCTACTTGTGGATGATATGTATGGATAATTTCAGGAAATAGAGGAAAATAAATTGATCGGAATAAGGGAAAGAGGGACACCAATTTCCATGTTATTGTAATGACTTTGAATAAAATATATAGACTGTGGAATATTCCCCCATAGATGAAGAGCATTCATAGATGGTTTTTTAGTGGGTATTTTAATACCATGAAGTGATATTGTATGATAAAAAAACTAGATCATGAAACAATTACAAACTTATTGACAAACATCATCTCTTCTTTCATAGTGCTATGTGGTCAGGTGTTCCAGACACATCTCGTATTTTGAATACTTTGTATACATTAATTAGATAATGGAATCAAATAACCCTCATCTACAAAACTGAGCTAGAAATTGTGATTCTATGAATAACATGAACCCTAATATAGTGTCATATCAATAGATAAATAGTGAAAACATTATAGTGAGTAAGAAGTTATGTGGATCTGAATATGTGATGAATGATGAACAATCGATACTGTCGACATTGAGAGGTATGATTCATTGAAATTTTACCCTTATTCAGGAATTTTTTGATATGGTTGAATCCTAATTTTCAATTTCATATTGTACTATTAGTCTTAATGTTTTATATATATATATGATAACTTCTATTAGGATGTATAAAACTCATATTGGGGAAATATAAAATTGACACATTATGTGAAAATCTTGTTATATTATAATTTATAGATCATAAAAGATTTGGTATTTCTTTTCCCATTAAAAGAATGTATATGACTTAGTCCTGAATATTTATTGGTTGATAATATTAAAATTTCACATTTATTTTTATAACATTATGGTTTCTTTTACATCAAAAATGACAAAGAACATATCATTAAAGGATACTTGAATGTAATGGATGGTTAAATAGGCTTGTTGGTACTAGCAGTTGAAATGATCTTATACTAGTTTTCAACACTAGATTTGGGATAAGTGGATTAGATCAAGAGTAATAGTTTTCTAGATATTGTTACTCACATTCTGGAAGTGTTTTGAGAAAATTTCCTAGGGTTTTCACCCATAAGAGAATTTGATTCTATGATTGTTCTCTTACTGAGAACCAGTCGTATATAACCTTTATATTATCATATGAAACAAATTAAATTAAGATAATTTGAATTCTAGTTGGAATATTTGAAAAAAAATATGCCACTCATGAACATCTCTATGGAAATCACTAATCTTGTTTTATAAAAATATTGGTGGAACTCGTCGATTGTGTGTGGATTATAATAAGCACAACCACATAATGATAAAGAATCATTATCAAATTACATGTATTTATAATATGATCAATAAACTGAGAGGATCATAGGGGTTATCTAAAATTGATTATTGATCAACATATCATCAATTGTGGGTTAGGATGTGGGTTATTCTAAATAAATCCATCAGGAGTAGATTAGTAAATTTTGAGTGTGTGGTTGTTCATTTGGATCTTATGAATGCACCGTAAGTCTTTATAGAATTGATGAATCAAACATTTCAAAGGTTTATAGAGTATATTTTGGTAGTGTTTTTTGATGAGATATTTTTATATTCAATGACAATGATCACTTATGAGAAAGAGTTGTTGAAAATGATGGTAATCTTAAGATATTATCCTATTTTTGCTAATTTATAAAAGTGTACATCTTATATACACTAGGTTTGTATCCATGTACATTTAAATAATGAAAGAAGGATCTACATAAATCTAGAAATTATTGAAGTGCTTATATTTTGTAAACCTCAAAAAATATCGTTGAGATACGCTGTTTTTAGGGATTATATGGTTATTTTCAATTCATTGTTCAAAATTTCCCATAGTCGACTTCATCTATAACCTCATTGACTCGGAAATTTCTTCTATTCCAATTGAATGAGGAATGTAGTAAGTATTTTTAGGAGAATAATTTTCACCTTGGATCAACATTGATCTTTATTTTTCTGTAATTAGATCAAGGTAATTGGTGAACTATGGTGCTTCATGATCTGAGATGGGATCTGTTCTAATGGAGATATACCAAGTTGTCTCTTATGGCTCACAGTAGTTATCATTTCATGAGAATAACATCCCATCACATGATTTAGAATAGTATTCTATATTCATTCCATTGAATACATGGAATAATTACCTCATTGGTGATATATTTATGGTGTTTATGGATCATAAAAGCATGAAACATATTTTCCCATAATGTTATTTGAACCCGAGGCACTGAAGAATGATTGAGTATATCTAAATTTCATAATTAACATGCTTTATACACTACTTATGGTAATTTTGGTGGTATATTAATTAATTAAAAATATATATGGCTGGATAGAAAAAGTATATTCATATCATTTTTAGATTATGTATGTGTTATCTGATAATCACATTTATTGTAAAGACTGAAATAGTTTTATGGATTTATTTTCTGAATATTTAGATTCAAATTTGGTGAATAAGGTTGAAGAGGCCTATAAATATAATTCATAATTTGTTCTATTGACATCAAAAGACAATGTTTGGTAAAACATTAATGGATAGAACCTAGTTGATAGTTCTATTTTTCGGTTATGAGAATAGATGTTCTTACATGTGATTTATTAGGAATAACTTCTTCATGCATAACACCATTAAATATTGAATGGTCAACATGAAATATAAATGATGTATAGGGATCTAAAAAAACATTAGGAGGGTTGAAATGGAACGAAATGTGGATATGTTTTGTTATGACATGCCTCAGCTGTTAGTGTGTTAAGGAATAAAACTAGTGAATAGTGGGTATATTGAAGTCTTTACCTACTTCTGTTTGGAAATGTTGGTATATATATATATAGATTTCGTGACATGTATCCCATTGATGGTTCATATACGCCATTCAATAAGTGTGATAGTGGATCATTTCACAAAGATAGGCCATTTTATCCCTATTTATATTTCTCATACAGTGGAGTATTTTTTCTAAAAAATATATCCATGAAATGTAAGATAGGTATGGAAGTAATGTTTTGATAGTATTATATAGTGACCCATGGTTTAAATATTCATTCTATAAACCCTTTTAGTAATACCTTGGGACTCAGTTGACTTTGAGTATGTTGTATCCTTATTATATAGGTATAAAATACAAAATGAACACAAAAACATTGTAATACATGTGTATTCATTTTAAAATGGATTTTAGTGGCTCATGGGATGAACACTTACCTTTATTAGAGTTCACATATAACAACTGTTATTAGGCCTCAATAATTTTGAAACCATTTGAATTATTTTATGGGTGTCATTGTCTATCTCTACTTTTTTTTGGTGGGAACAAGTGATACAAAATTATTTTGGAAAAGCCTTGTCCAAGAGATAGTAGAGTGTATTCATTTGATCAAGAATATGATGGATATTGATCATAGTATTCATAAATCATATTTTCATAATCGTCGATAATCATTGCCATTCGATTTGAGTTATGATGTGTTATTAATATTCTCTACACGGATTAGGCATTGTTATTTTGGAAATGTGGAAAATATAGCGTCTCAATACATAATTCCTTTTTGGATTGATTAATTGAATGGCGAGGTGGATTATTGGTTTTATTTTCCACCCTGGTATTTTTCATTTCATAATGTGTTTCCTGTATCTCAATTGAAAAAATATCATCCAAATTTTGACCATGTGACTCGATAGGATCACACTAACCTAGATTTGGTTTCATTGTTAGATCAAATTCAATTATGGATTTTGGATATGAAATAGAATGTATTTTATGGGAAAATAATCATCCAGGTAATCTTTTTTCTGGATTCATGGTCATGTTCTAGAAGATACATAAGAATAGAGGAATGAAATGATGGATCACTAACTCTATATCATTCAGTAAATTGGTTTTTCTCAAATTATAATGTTCAGAAAAGATAATAATTGTGACAATTTATCACCCCAATTTCATAGATGTACCCATTACATTATGGGTATTTTGATTATAATTTTTTTGAGGGATATTTGGGAGACATAATATGACATTTGGAATGTTTTTGGGGCCCTTATAGAGGTGTAATGATTGAGCATAGTTAGTAAAAACAATGTAAATCCTATATAAAATCAAGAAAATTAAAGAATGGGAACTAGTTAGGCACATGGTTTGGTGAATTATTTTTTAATACATTCTTCCACCCATGTGAAACCATGAAATAGGGTATAGAGTCATGTTCAAGGATAGTGTACAATTTTTTGAAACTATGCACAAATAAATGATAGATACAATAATTTTGGATATAACTCATTTTTTATCCTTAATGGGACCAATCCTAAAAAAATATCCCTTCTCATGGGATGTGGTGACAATTCCTCTTGAATAAAGAGAAATCTGTTTGAAAATAATGGTGTATTGAATCAAGGATATCTTAGTAAGAATGGATTATTAGATGTTAGGAATTTATTCATTTTTTTCATAGTTTTAGAGGGATGTTGATTGACTCTAAACTCATCTTAATATAACTAGGAGGGTTTTTTTCAATTATTTTTAATTTATTGTATTTTATAATGAATATTATTTTCATTTTTTTTGAATCATCCTTTACTTAGGGATTGCGAAAATTTTTAATTGTTGTAAAATGTTAATTCTTCAATTATTTTTAAACAGTGATTTTAAAATGTTTTTTTGGTTTGATTCTTGAAAACTGGTTTTTTATAAAGGTTTTAAATTAAAAAATTATTTTATAGAGTTTTCTTTTGGAATAATTGTATTGTCATAGGTTCATGAATAAATGGTTTGTAAATGTTCATATAAATTTGGGATAGATAGGGGTGTGAAGATAGCCTAGTAATATAATGGGACATATAAGGGGTTGATATTTCCCCAATAAATATAGATTTCCATGTGAAATCATGGTAAAAGGATGACTCTCCACTCATAGGTATTGGTAGATCCATGATTTCATACGTGGATGGACATGTGAATATGTGGAATCGAATAGGTTATGCCAAAAAAGGAAAATTGAGAAGCTGTTTTAAGTTATTATTTGGATACATTCTTTATCCGTGGGTTGAGTTTGGATAACTATTTTGGGATAAAAAAAATTTCTACAAATTGATTCAATTTGATTTAGACTATTTTAAGTTGTTTTATATAATTTTCTAAAATATATTTTATAAATATTTCAATCATAGTGGAGGGGGTTGGGTTGTGGTTTGTGAAAAAACTAATATCTTAAATTCCTCATTACCTTTTGGGATATTTGGTGTGCTTTCAAATATTTTTATTGAGATACAGCTAAATTAAAAGTATCTCATTTCATTAGTGATGATTCATGATACATTGGTATCGAATATGTATTAGAATCATTGAGCGGGTTGAGAGATGTGGAGTTTCTTTGTTAGATTCATTGAGTTATTTTGGTTTTTTCTTCCACATTATAAACTAATGATGGTTTAGGCTCCCCATCATACTCTTTTATGGTCTGTTATTTGTTTTTTCATTTTTTGATGTATAAAATATTTTAATGCAGCATATAGAGGTTTTTTTCTAATTTATTCTCTTTATTTGGATATTCACATAAAAATGGAAAATCAACCCTACATTTTATAAAAAAAACAATACATTAATTTCTATCTTCTAGTGTATTTGGGGTGTTACCAAAGGATGAGTAGAAATTCTGACTCATCTCAAGCCAATGGGTATGATTGGGATTTTTCACAACATTAACATTTCAACATTTTCTTCACATTTTACCAACTTATTGGGTGATCTATTGAATTATTATTATAATCCTTATCATTTTCATCTCTAATATATGATCTTTATTGAACATGTGTTCAAAATGATTGAGATAATTTTTTTTTTATTGAAATCCAACTTATCAATAAAATACTTATTATTTTGTCCTAACCGATACATTGACAGTTTTTTTTCTCTAAAATCCATGTACCTCCTATTATATAGCCACATTAAAACATAGTTTCCCAATCTAACCATCTCATGATTTACATTGCATTATTTTGGTAAATTTATGTCTTTGGAGCCCCTTTGTGATATTTTACAACATGTTACGATACATTTGAGTGGAAAATAATCAAATTCGAAGAAATAATAGTTTAGAATTAAATTTGTTCCTATCTATATATTTCAATAAGAAGGAATTTTTTTCCCTTTAAACATTCCAATGATGAAAATAAATAAATTTTTTCATTTGTGGGTAATTAAAAGAAAAAAATAATAAATTTTGAGAATAAATTGTTTTCACATTTATGTTAATTTGAAACATTATGGGTTTCCATGAATGAGGTTTTTATGTTATTTAAGATATTATTTTATTTCATGATAGAAGAGTAGAAGATCATGCTTATGTGAAAACTATAATCATGAATTTATTCATCATTAGTTATCCAAGTCATCTCTTCTTGCCTCCAAATTAGATATATTAGGAAACAAAAAAACTATAATTTTTCAGAAGAATAAACTTTAAACATCCTTATGAAAAATATATTTATTTTACTAAATTGAGTAAATATTTAAAAAAAATTAATCCAATGGTATCCCTTCCAATTATGAAGATGATAAATTTTTTTATTAAAATCAAAATCATGAGTTGAGATGGAAAACAAAGGTAAAAATAATTTTTCATGGAGAAAAGAATGAAATGGGAATGGAAGGAATGAAAATAATGAGTAATTTGGATTTGAATATATTAAATAGCCATCATAAGATTAATTACCTGATTTTATGATTTTTAATTCAATTAAATGTGTTTTAAATTTCTGTTGGAAATTTAATTTTAGTGATCAATTTTCCAGAAATACAATTTTTATGTGTGAGGGAATTTATAGAGTTTTGATTTTGGATATTTTTAACGTGTGAATAAATTATTATATTCCTAAAAAATTACATTTTAGTTGAAAATAAATAATTATGTAAATTTTGAAGTGTATTGTTCTAAAATGAAAAAAATTCTATAATTATGTAATATTTAAAACAATACTCTTTTTTATTTTAATCCTAACATTTTTAATTCAATTACAATGGTTGAAATTGTTTTTTAGGAACCCTAAGATGTGGAATGAAATATTTTCAGTTCGTCCATGTCTTTATTTTAAAATCATGGATCATAAATTACTTTGTATTTTTTAAAAAATATCTTGGCTAATATAATTTATCCCACCTAATTAAATAATACATAACACAGACCTATCATATCCAAAAGAGTGATTCATGTTGTAAATGAAACATGATTTGAATCTATATTTTTACATTAAATAACATTCATATATTTGATCATTATGATTGCCATTGAGCATGTGAAATTTTAGGATGTTCAAGAGTCACATCTGAAAGAAATAATTCATTTAATTAACATGGATATAACATTATATAAATGTTTCCAAATAACATGTAATTTTTAATAGGGAGTCTTAATTTGTGTTAAAAAAATTAAGAATTAAATTTTACAATATTATTCTACGAATGAGGATTAAATAGTGACAACATTTAGTGGAGAAAAAAAAGATAGGACATTTGGAACCCACATTTGTGGCACGACCCGTCCACTAGGGCCTGTGCCTTGACTACCCCAAAGCCCGGCTTCCATTGGGCCAGTGGCTAGTGACTAGCACCAAAGGAGTAAACCCTAAATCTAGGATTTCATTGCCTTTATAACCTACAAGAACATGTAACCAACCACACAACATGATAGGAATACTAGTAAACTGATCTGTAAACAGAGTGAGTGTTGTATGTAAAAAGGGGCTAGAATACTAGCCCAACTGGAAAGTACATGTACAAATGAAATACAATACAAAAGAAGAAATAGATAAGATAGCTACTGGATCACCCTATGGGGTTCCTATATGAAGTGTAGGTACATATCAGCTCCTCAGTACTCCATGTCCACCTATCTCCTCTACCAACCGACACGTTGTACGGTCCACCTCCGGGTATCGTCCAGTCCTGGTACTCTCAGCCTCAATCAGCGCTATCTGTCATCTTCATCCAACACAACAAGGTGCGTTCATAGCCCATGTAGGAGTGAGTATAATGATACATAGTAGCGACCCCGAGACCCTCTAGGTCTCACAAAATCCATCAAGGATAAATCACAAAGTATGAAATCAACAGATAACCTTACATATGCATTTTCCCAAACAAATACATATGTTATCAATTTATACATCTAAATCATGAGGAAAAACACAGAGGTACTAACTCAGCTCAAACCATGATTTTTTATTAGGGGTAGTATCAATTAACATTCCTAGTCACAATGTGGAACACCTCAGTTGCTGGAGAACTCCTTCTCTATCAAATACAGTGGAACTACAACTTCACATAGAGGTGATACCCACTAACCTTGGACTGTTGAGGTACTCCTCCGGTTGAGTACAGTGGGTTTTCCACGTCACACAGAGGCGATCCCCACTATGGATCCCCCGCGTCACATAGTGGCGCTCCCCCTCATGTCCTACTGATGTGATCCTCCTGTCAAGTACCGCGGGTGTGCTGCGTCATGAAGGGGCTGCCCACTGTGGGTCTTCCGCATCACCATGGCACTTCCCACTGGGCCTGTCAGGTCACACGGAGTTGAAACAGTCAACAGTCATCATGTCTCATCCAACCAATAGGTCTTCACACTATGCTCGCTCATCTCTGGGAGTAACCACCCCACAAGATACTATTCGATACTCCAACTTCCATGAAGAAGTATCTCAAAAGTCTGAACCATCATAGCGATCTGAACTTAACATATAGCGCGTCAATCGGATGCTCAGACTGTGAGTTATTAGACTTTTAGTCTCGAGGGCTCGGTTTGATTCATGCTCGATCCAACCTGACCGTTCCCCATCTAAATCCAAAACATGATGGGTTTTCACTAAAAGGGACCAACTCACTCCAAGGTTTCCAACGCCGATGATGGTTCGTCAAACGGACGTCCGGTGCCAAAGTTATGGTCAAAATAATGTAAATGGGTCATACTTGGCCAGGGACTAGTCCGACCAGGTCGAATTGACCCGGCACTACCTAGCCAGGCCCCTCACATTTTGGAATGGCTCGGCCCATTAGGTTTGGCCTGGACCGCTGGGTCCGGCCCAGGAGGCCGTGAGGGCCCGCGGAGAGAGCCACAAGGGTGGCTCGGCTGAGGGGTGCCACAAGGGCATGAGGTGGCTTGGTTCAGCCCAGGGCGGATTGTTCGAGGACATCACGAGGCTACGGGGTGGCGGTCTGGCCAAGGGGCGGTGGTCCGGCCATATGAAGGTGGACCAGTGGTAGAGTGGTCGTCCGACCGTGTGAGGGGAGGCGGTCCGACTGCAGGGCAGCGGTCCGGCCGCATGGGGAGGTTTGACCACACATGGTGGTCCGTCCATAGGGCAGCACCTCGGCAACGGGGTAATGGTCTGGCTGCACAGGGCAGTCCGGCCATGGGCCGGGGGTCTGACCATGGGGTGGCGCCTCAGCCGCAAGGCGTTGCCTCGCCTGTGTGGCGGCGCAGAGCGGCGGACGACGATGGTGGTTGGGTTCTACGAGGAGGCCGCGTGGCAGTGACAGTGGCCACGGGGCGGCGTCATTGCGCCTTCTCCATCATCAAGGCCATCATCGGGTTCGACCACCTTTCATGCGCCCCTTCATGGTTGGTCGATGTGCTCCACCTTCGTGAATAACACCACATGATTTGAGAAAGGGTCAGGCCATGTTGGATTGTCCCGTACCCTCCGCATTAGGGTTGTAGCATATGGCTCGTATAGAAAGAAGAACGTCATGTTACAACATCCCTCAATGTTTCATTCCCACACTACAAAAGAAACCAAGGTAAGAATATGGAAAAAGTATTATAATGCAAATAAACCCCATACCGTGTTCACTTGATGTCGTTGGTGCAAGAAGGTAGTACGGTCATCAATTCCCAATAGATGATGGTGTCCCACATCAGAAGAAGTTCCGATGAACAAGGTCGAAGGAGGTTGGTGTTCTTTGTTGGCGGATAGTTCTTCTTTGGAAAAGCATTTTTCGTTGGAGAGAATTCTCCCAAGTTCACCCAATCCTCAATTGCCAACACTTTTCCGACAAATGAATAGCCAACCAACTAAAATATGTTTACTATTTAATTTGTTTGAAATCAAGGTTGGAATAATTAAATGGAAATAATAAATTGGTTTTTTTGGTATAAAATTCATGTTTGAGGATACCATAGGTTGGAACAATTAATTAAGGAGGGTTGGTATAATTAATATAGAGGAATCTCAAGAGGCACCTCTACAATAATGTAGGTTTTAAAGAGGTGTATACCTCAGGTGGCCCCCACCACCATAACCTCTCATGGGAATTTATGGTCTGGTGGTCCCCGCTTCAAAACCTCCACATGGAGGGTGGTTACAAAAAAATAAAATAGAACATGTGTTTATTTTATCTTATTATTTCCAAGAAAAACCCCAAAAATAATCATTCAACCTCGACCAACTACAATCGAGGTGAAAGTATTCTTAAGTGAATATCGGTGCTACGAGTTCAATATTGCCATTATATTTCAATTCCGAGCTCCGGTTCAAAAGTTAGAAGAAAACCGCTCGTGCTTTTACTGAATGTATGAGAAAAAAAGTTTCAAAATTCATTTCTGGCACTTCGGGCCTCGGAATCAGGTGCTGTAAAATTTTGTACACTCTTAAAATTCCTATTTATTTAAAAACATTACATCGAAATTCCGGGTCTTTACATTCTCTTAACCTCAAAGCACTACATCCCCATATTCCACAACTCAAACTAGGTAAACAAGTGGGAGTAATAAGCATGCATCTGCGCCTCCCACTCACATGTGCTCTCCTGGAGGTTCTCGTGCCACCAGTGAATGCGCACCAGAGGTATTGACTATCCATGAAATACCCACTCCCGTCGATCCTCAATATCATATGGAACCTCCATAAAAGATTCCCATCTTCGACATCCAACTCACCATAGTCGATGATGTGAGAAGGGTCATGCACGTATCTCCTCAAATGGTATACGTGGATGACGTCATGCCCTCGGTGCAACTCAGGTGGATGATCTAAGTGGTAAGCCACGTCTACAACTTTGCTGGGGACCTGAAAGGGTCAGATTAATCTCAGATATAACTTGCCGACTTGGCGAAATCACTACAAACCTCGTTGAGGTGAGACCTGATGAAAGGCATGGTTTCCATCCTAGAACTCAAGAGGTCTTCGTCTCATGTTGGCATATGAATTCAACCTACACTGTGAAGTCTTCATACACTCCTGGATGATCTTCACCTTCTATGTGGTAGGACAAACCATCTCTGGTCCCGTGAGTATGGACTCCTCGTGGTCAGTCCAGTACAAAGGTGATCAACAAGGACTCCCATATAATGCCACAAATGGTGACACCCCAATGGTTGAGTGATAGCTATTTCTGTATGAAAACTCCACCAAAGGGAATTGATCCTCACAGCTATGACTGAAGTCGAGAAGGCATGCGTGTAGCATGTCCTCAAGGGTCTGAATGCTCTGTTCAGTCTGTCAATCCATCTATGTATGGAAGGGAGTGCTCACAAGAAGTTACGTCCCGAAAGCCTCATGCAACCCCTTCCATAGCCAGGAAGTAAATTGTTCATAAAAATCGGAGAAAATCGTCGAGGGTACTCCTTGTAACCGTAAAATCTCTTACACATAGAGGCATCCCAAGATCTCTACCCAATACTGCTCTCTAATCGTTAGGAAGTGGGATGACTTGGTGAGTTGGTCGACGATCACCCAAATCTATTCATGAAACCATGATTTAAGTGGAAGTCCTATCATGAAGTCCAAGGATATCCCACCCCACATCCACTCTGAGACTTCTAAAGGCTGAACCAAGCCTACTGGTACATGATGCTCTGCCTTCACTTGAGGAAAAATTAGGCACTGAGAAACTATGTCTGCTACTTCTTTCTTCATTCCCGACCACCAGATTTGTCATGAAGGATCCTGGTACATTTTTTCCACTCATGGATGTACCGTTAGAGGGGAAGTGTTGAACTCCCTCAACACATCCACCTGATGTGACACTAGTACCATCGTACATCCTCTAAATAGGATTACATCCTCCCGACAATCTAAAAATCCATTAGGTTCTTGTGATGTGGATATCTGAGCACATCGTGCCTCGTAGATAGTTTACCCAAATGGCGCCTCTCTAACTTGTTGAAGAAGTGGGAGAGTGACTGTACGAGACTGTAGAAAATCTGCTTCATCTCTATCCACAAAGGATATCTGTAAACCTGTCAGCTGCTCTGTTGCCTCACCTAGTAGTTGTATACCAGACCTCCTGCTGAGTACATCTGCAATAATGTTCCCTTTCCCAGGAGTATAGACTATATCGATTTCATAGTCATGAAGGAACTCAATCCAACATCGATGTATCAGGTTTACGTACTATTGAGATAATATACACCTGAGACTCTTGTGATCAGAGTACACTGTAATGTGTTTTCCCATCTTATAGTGCCGCCACATATTCAAGGTGAAGACCACTACTGCTAACTCAATGTTATGGGTAGCGTAGTTCTGATCCTATTGTCTCAACTGTAGAGAACCATAAGCGATCACAACTCACTCCTATATCATAACACATCCGATTCTAGTCCGTTATGAATTTTCGTTGACTACGTACCCTATGCACTCCTCTGGTATCCTCAATATGGGGGCACTTGTCAGCCTCTGCCTCAACTCTGGAAATCACTGTTGGCATCTCTTTGACCACGCAAATGGTTTCCCCATAACTGAAAAGGATGATAGTAGTGCTACAATTATAGAGAAATATGGCACAATCCTTTGGTAATGTCAATCCATACCCAAAAATTCTGCATACCTCTGTCACACTCATGGGTGGCTCCCAAACATGTACCTCCTCAATCTTCACTAAAACTACTACAACTACCGCCTTTGATATGACATGTCTCAGAAAGTGAACATCTTGGATCTATAACTGGAATATCGTGAGCATACCATAATGTCGGTGATCTCGGAGTGTGTCTATTACCACCTATAAATGATAGGCATTGTCCTCATCATTACTCAAGTATTTCATAATGTCATTGATGAAAACCACTACAAAGGGTCCATGGTATGTCTGAAAGATCTAGTTCTTGAGTACCATGATCATTGATGGAGAATTGGTAAATCTTAATGGAATAACATGGAACTCATAATGGTAATACCGACACCTGAAGGCCATCTTCATCACATCCTCGTATCGTACTCTGAGCTGGTGATTGCCTGATCTGAGTTCTATCTTCGAGAACCACCTTGCTCCCTTCAGCTGACCAAAGAGGATGTCAATCCTTGTGAGTGGGTACATGTCCTTCATAGTCACCTGGTTTATGCACTGATAGTCAACATAAATCCTCAAGATCCCATCCACCATCTTGGAGAATAGAATCGGGGTTTCTCAAGGAGAAACACTAGGCCAGATGAATCCCTTCCCCTGCAAGTCCTCCATCTATACCCACATCCCTCAAAGGTCCGCGGGAGTCATCCAATATTCTGATGTAGATATCGGTGTCATCCCATGGTACAAGTCAATGTGAACTTCTACCTCTCTGTAAGGAGGTCGACCCAAAACATCATTAGGGAAAACATTCACGTATTGGTCCACCACTACTAGATAACTTAGACACTCCACATCCACAGTTCTGAGGGTAAGGCTAGCCAACTAATGAGTGGTCAGCTTCACTCTCCTCCGTGTAATTTCATCTTGTGATACATAGGCTCACTTCTTTCCAGTAATGGTAAACATGGTCCCATAAGTGTGAAAACACCACACCTTGGGCCTAATACATTCAATATGAGCATAGACAGTAGACAACTAGTCCATACCCAAGATGATGTCATAAGGCCTTGACGCTGCTAATAAGAGATCCCAGTCGATGCTCTTGCCTCCTATAGTAAGCTCACACTGCCATCAATAATGCATAAATGTCAAATCAGCTCCCATAAGAGTCTCTATCCATATGGATCGAGCCAATGGATCTGTCAGAATCTTTGAGATCTAAACGAGGGAAGTGGCAATACAAGAATTACTAGAACATGTATCTATATGTATTGTAGTTATGGTGAAGTAGAAATAGATCGGACCTCGTATCATCTCCGGAGCATCGTAACCGTAGTCCTCAACTGCCTGGAGCTGAGATCTTCCATGTCCACCTGCTCCCTGCGGTCAGGGTGGACCTTCTGGTGGTGGCAGTGACAAGACCTCAAATTCATCACCCACTGCCAGTTGCTCATCCATCTCCACTGCCAGGTGTGCCTAATCCTTACGGACCTCCTCGGTCGAACCCCTATTTTTTCCTGGGTTGTCCTTCTGCCATCTGCTGATCATCCATATGATGGGTCAGACAGTCATGAGCCATGTGACCCTACCCACCACACGCGTAACACTATCCACTCCATGCATAACTAGCTCCACCTCGGGTGCTCCACACAACACACCCTGAGTCATTCGGTCATCCACCTATAGGTCTGGTTCTTTTTGACCACTATGATATCTATCTTCTTCTAACTACAGAATATTCCACAACATGTTGACTGGTGGAGGGTCTCACTGCTTGTAACTCCTCAACAAGAAAACTCACCACCATGAGGGCTCTCTCTAACACCCCCACCTACATCGGGATGCTGAGTGAGTTCATCGAAACACTGATCCCTCGCCTGAGCCCTTGATCAATGGTCTGGGTCATGAATAAAGGGTCACACACCATATCTGTGGTGTAGAGTGAGAGGTCAGTGAACCTCATTGAGTACTAAGCCACAATCATGCCTCCCTACTGTAGATGAAGATCCTATATGTGCACTGTGCGAATAGTCACTGGGACAAGCTCTGCCTAGAATAGGCTCTCAAAGTCTGCCCAGATAAGCATCACCTCATCGTGAACATGGAGTATCATGTTCCACTATCATTCATCTACTTCCTGTAGAAGGCTGGTAGGAATAATTGCCATGAGATCAGTTGGTGTCCCTACCAATCAGAAAAATCAAACCACAGCCTCCAGCCCATCCTCATCCGCTTGTGGGTCTGTCCCTCCCGAGAACCAAGGTGGCGTATGGCCCTAGAACTCCGGGAATACGCTCAATCGGCATGCAACATCTACTGTTGGGGATGGAGGCATAGGTGGCCAAATATGGATTGGTACCACTGGTGACTCCGCCGGTTCCTCTATTGGAAAAAGGCCCTACACCGAGGCCTCATCGCTCGGTGGGCTATCGGGGCATAAAACTCTCGGTACACTAGATGGTTATCTTCATGGAGCCATCGTGAAAAGAAATATGATATACATGGTTAAAAAGTTATACCTGGTGAGCTAAAAGTTCTACCTGGTGAGCTAACTCAAATGATCACAAAGAAAACTTTTGAAAACACACACACAATTATTGTTTCCATGCACTGAGTCGGAGATCAAAATTCAGGGTCCTGGTGTATGGATATGTCAGTCATCACACCAACACTGGACACCATGAATTGAAAACCAAACACATTACCCTTAACAATATTTCTTCACATAAAATATTAGAGTCCTAGTTTTGTGGTAGAACTAACTCTTCTGATACCAATTTATCATGACCTGTCACCTAGGTCCCGTTCCGTGACTACCCCAAAATCACCTTCCATAGGCCAGGGGCTAGAAACTAGCACTGAAGGCGTACACACTAATGCTGGGAATGAATTTACTTTAAAACTTGCAACCACACTTAACCTTGAACACAGCAAGATAGGAATACAAGTAAACTGAAGTACAGTATGTAAAAAGGGGCCAGAAGACAAGCCCAAATGGTAAGTACAAGTACAACTAAAATACAAAACAACTGACCAAAGAGATAAGAAAGAAATTGGATCATCCTCTAGGATTTATACTTAATGTGTAGGTACAAATTGTCTCCTCAACATTATACATCCACCCTTCTTCTATGCGCACAGACACTCTGTATAGTCCACCTCTGGACACCGTCCAGTCCTAGTACTCTTAGCGTCAGTCTTCATTATCTTCCATCTGCATCCAACAAAACAAGGTGTGGTCATATCCCGTGCATGGGTGAGTATAACGATTCTTAGTATGGACCCTGAGGCACTCTAGGTCTCCCAAAATTTATCAAGGATAAATTACATAGTATGAAATATTCAGATAACCGTACTTAGGTATACGCCTATACATATACCTATGTTATCAAGTAATCCATCTCCATCAGGAGGAAAAACACTAAGGTTCTAACTCATATCACAACAGAATTTATTCAATGGGTTGTATCAATTATGATTCCAAGTCACAATGTAGAAAACTTCTACCACTAGATAACTCCTATATCGAGTATAGTGGGCATGTCTCATCACACAGAGGCACTTCCCACTAACTTTGTACTATTAAGGTACTCCTTTAGAATATCGTGGTTCTGCTAGGTCACACCGAGGCACTCCCCACCATGGGACTGTTGTGTCAAACAGAGGCCCTCTCCCTCGTGGCCTACTGAGGTACTCCTCCTTTCTAGTTCTGTGGGTGTGCTGCATCACCAAGGCACACGCCACAGGGCCTATCAAGTCACTCCAAGTCGAAACGGTCAGTATTCGTCATGTCTCATCTAGCCACTAAGTCTCCGCAAAATGCTAACTCATCTCCATGAGGATCCACTCCACAAGCTACTGGTAGATACTAAAAATTCCATGGTGTCCCATGAAGAATAATTTCAATGGCCTGTCGTGTCATAGGTATCTCAATGTAATAGACAGAGATTCCATCAGACGCATGGTCTGTGAGTTATTAGCCTATTAGTCATGGGGGCTCGGTTAGATTCTTACTCAACCTGACCTAGCCGTTCCCCATCATAATCCAAAAGATAGTGGCATATCACTAAAAGGGATCGAGTATCCCTATGGTTTCCAACACCACTTAGGGTTCTTCAAATAGACATTTAGTGCCAAAGTTATGGCCAAAAGAAATTAAATGGGTCGTAGTGGGCTTGGGTCCGGTCTGACCTAGTCGGACTGACCCAACCCAACCCATCCCATAGTGCAGAATGACCCATTAGGTTCGGCCCAGCACACTGGGTCCGGCCCGACAGGATGCAAGGGCCGATGGAGAGTGCCTCGAGGGTGGCTTGTCCAAGGGGTGTAGCGAGGGCATGGGGCAGCTCGGGTCGGCCTCAGGCGGCACGAATGAGGATTGCGAGATACCTTGGGGTGATGGTCCTACCATAGGGAGGCAGATCGGCCGCGGGGGGAGGTCTTTCCGTGCGAGGAGAGGTGGTTCGGCCATGGGGCGGCACCTCACCATGGGGCGGTGCTGAGCCACAGAAGGTGGTGGTGGCCGTGGTTGGCATGGATGTTGCAAGGAGGGGGAGGGGGCTGTCGGGCGGCACTGTTGTGATGTCACCTCTGGCAGGGTCGGCAGTGGTTTTGACTGCCTTTCTCATTCCCCTTCATGGTTTTTCTTCATTCTCCACCATTGTGAAGAACACCACAATATTTGCATAATGTTCGAGCCATGTTGGTTTGGCTCATACCCTCTGTGTTAGGGTCATAGTATATGGCTCTTCAAAATTGAAGAATTCCAAGTTACAACGTCCAGCAACATTTCATTACCAAACTGCAAAAGAAATAGAGATAGGAATATGGGGAAATAATTATCATGCAAATAAACCCCCTAACTCATTCACTTGATGATGTTGGCATAGGAAGGTATTATGTTTGTTGATTCATCCTAGTTGAGGATGCCCCACATCAGAATAATTCCCAATGATGAAGGTCGAAGGTGGTTAGGGTTCTTCATTGGTGGAGCATTCTTCGTTGGGGAGCATTCTTCGTTGTAGAGCTTTCTCCCATGTTATCCCAATCCGCCTTTCCCAACACTTTTCCAAAAAAGAATAGCCAACCAAAAAAATATGTATATCTATTTAATTTGTAGGAAATCAAAGTTGGATTAATTAATTACTAGAAATAAAAGGGTTTCATTGAAATAAAATTGAAATTGGATGATACCAAGGGTTGGCACAATTAATTAAGGATGGTTGGCACAATTAATGTGGAGGAAGCTCAAGAGGATCCTCCACATTAGTGAAGGAGTTGAAGAGGTTTAGACCTCAGGTGGACCCCACCACCATAACCTCTCATGGGAGGTTAAGGTTTGGTGGACCCCACTTATCAACTTTCACATGGAGGTTGGTAACAACAAAATTAAAAAAAAGTGTGTTTATTTTATTTTATTATTTCCAAGTAGAAACGAAAAGACTATCTTTCACCCTCGACCAATATTAATCAAGGTGAAAGTCTTCTTACGAGAATACCAATGTTGTGAGTTCAACGGTGCCCTAATATTTCAATTCCGAACACCGGTTCAAAAGTATGAAAAAACTCACTCTCACATTTACTGAACATACCTAAAAAAAGTGTAGAAATTAATTCCGCGCATTCTGGGCCTCAGAGTCATGCGCTGTATATTTTTACAGACATGTAAAATACCCATTTATTTAAAATAAATTATATTTAAATTCAACGTCTTTACATTACACAATATATTTTTATATCCACTTCATTTAAAATGAAGGAGAATTAATATAGGGCTAGTCGGTCGAGAGTATATGATATAGAATAAAAGATACATTAATAAAAATAATGAAATGAATGCCTAAACTTCTAGTGGTTGTGGGAAGAGATAATATAATGGAATTTCCCATTTTGAGTTTTTGATTTCATCTAAAAAAACGTTATTGATTATTTGGATATTGTTTTCTTGATTGAGGGGTATCATTATTTAATGATTGAATATTATTATAATTTATTCTATATTGTTTATCATATCTAATATTGTAAAATTATTGTCTTTTTTAAATTACATTAAGTGATGTGTCCTCATTCAGCGTAACATTTTTAATTAGTTCTAGTTTCATGATGGTATATGGGAAATAGAATCATATTTATATATAGATAAACACCCATATTTGAGGTCTGGAGATTGTTTTTGATAAATTTAGGTGTATTCTTTGAAGACATGAATTATTGATTGGGTAATTTAATTATATTACATTGGTAGAAAATTATAAATATAGTGTCCATTTGACAGAATTCATTCCTTCACTACCTTTTATAGTGTATTTTTCTTAACTTATACTAGATTTTTATTTCTAAAACATATAACTATTACATGAGTCATAATTTTATTTTATGTTGTTTAACATAGATTATTTCATTTCAATCACAGTTTTGCTGTAAATTTTAACAAGAAAATATAACAATGTGGTAGTTTTAAAATTTTATCCTCTAACAACTTCCGGAGACAATAATGTATTGACCACCATACAACAATTTAGGGGAAATTATTGATTAAGGTGACATGTCCTTGATACCCACCATCATAGAAATATCGCAATCATAAGGATTCAAGTATAATTTTTTACAATAACATCCTTAATCACTTTTTTTATTCTTAATAGAAATCCCACTATTGTTTTCTATATAATTTTAATATATTAATACATTGTAACAAGCTTAACTTTTGTAGACTAATAATATCACCAGGGATATATATAAGATTAATTTAAAAGAACATATCCACAGTGATTTTCATTTAGGTGGGAATTTTTAGAGGGTTTGAACATGTCCATGTAAACTAGCTCTATGGTTGAGAAGTTGATATTTCTTTATTTGGTTTTAAAGAGACCATTTACTACTTCACTTTTTGACAAGGGCCACTGGTGTTTACTATTGGGAATTATAGACTAGGTATATATTTTAATAAACCATTCCAAGTTATATTTGTAAGTGACAGACATTTTTAAAGGCTTATTTTTATATGAAAAAACCATGGACTCCTTAGGAAATTTAATTAGACAGTAAATATTTTGGAATGAAATAATAAATTTAAATCAACAACATAAATATTTTCATTGTAAACTGAAGTAAAAAACAATGAAATATTGAAATGATAAAATTTAAAATCATTGTATTCTATATTTAAATGATATCCATCATCATGTAGTTATAATATTCTAGGAATTTTATATGACATTCCATCAATAAATATAACTCTATAATTCAAATTAGTTAAATAATTACAAATTTGACAATGTCCAATTATCTTTTACATTGTATCAAAAAATAACAATTAAACCATCAGCTTTGTTTAGATTCTTAAATATCCAGAAGTTCCCATTCATGTGTCTAGAACATCAAATTTTTTGTTAATATATATTTTTACTAGTACACCCTAATAAAGAATCCTATAGAATCATAATATATAAATTATTTTTGTTCCCATATTTTCTAAGTTTTTCATATATTAGTCATAATATCCTTACAAATACAATGTTTTTTTAAAAAATTTCTACAAATATACATAATATTTTTACAAATAAACACGCTATTAATTCAATAATAATTGGATTTATTTATATAGTTGTCTGAATAGAAACTATAAACCAATTTCTTCTTATAAATATTTCCCTCTCTAATCTAGAACCCAATCATTATGGTATAATATGGTGTAGTTTTATTTCTATGAATCTCTATATGGGCTTATCTGATCTTCATAAATAAATCATGACATTTCCCTATTTTCTCATTGTAAATTTTTAGTTTACAGATTTCCATTAATAATTGAGAATTATTTTCCTATTCGATTTTAATGTTTGACATAATGGGATAAGACACAATCAAGCTACTTCATTAAACATTTATATTTATCATTTGGCTCATCGAAGGTTTCCATTATCATGTTACATTGTTCAATTATCTTCTCATCACTCTTGTTTTAGTTATTTTTTAATTAGAATGATTTTAAATATGCTCATCAGATTAATGAATATAGTTTGGTACATAATTTTTTATCATAAAATATATGTTTGATCTATCATTTTTTTCATCGGTACTCGAATATGATTCAATTGAATTCTCTTTAAGGAAAAAAATTTGGCTTCATATAAATTTTATACAATTTTTATTTTTCCACATAATTTTTCTTATATTATAGATTTGGATAATCATCCATGTTTTTAGCTTTTCCTTTTCACTCATAACATGTTATCTCATTCGTAAAATCCTCATTTATCATCTTTTCTCTCCAATCTCTTATATTATCATAAAAACTTATGTAATTTGATCCATTTTTTATGTTATTCTTCATATATAACGTTTTTAATATTCTGTCTAGGTTGTCCACTTTCTCCTCGCAATCATAAGGTGAATCACCCCCACCTAAACAATCATATTTGATCATTTTAGCCATTATTGAGTCAGATGATATGTATGACCTAATTTACTCATTATATTATCATCTTTTTAATTTTTCTCCTTATGATTATCCTCATACATAATATGTTTTCTAATCATATTATTTATTGTTAATTGGTTAATGATGCATGATTCTTTGATGGAAACAGAGGCTCTTGTCCACCCAGCATGTTGACATCTCTGAAGCCACATCACATGTTCTATACCCATTTTATTTTCCCATGTTCTTACACTATTTTTAAAATCAAATTAAACCTAATTTAAATATTAAAATTTATTTAATCATGTTTTATCATGAATATATCTATTTTAATGGTATATGTTTTCAATAGTATATCATTGAAATTTGATGATCCTTCATGAGAGATATCCAACATCTCCCATATTTAAATATCAATAGAAAAAGTATGTATTTTTTTTTAAAAAATCCCTTAAATCACAATAGAATATGATCATATCATTTCCATTACAGCTGTTTGAATTCTTAGTGGTACCACTCTAATTTTTCGTTTTAACTCTGTGTTTTAATATTTTTCCCTGATAATATTCTGAATATCAAATCACAAACCCTCTATATACATTTACTTTTTTACTATCCATTGATAATAAATAATTAAACTTAATTAGGGTAGTAAAATAGTAGTTTCTATTTCATACATATTATTATACATAAATATATTAATGATAAATTAATTTTAATTTAGATATCAAATACTAAAAAATTTTAATAGATAAAAATTACTTTGAAAACCAATCCATTAAATGTGGTAGTTATAGAATGAAACTCTTAGTGGGGGAAAATTGAGTTTACAATATAATTTCTTAAAAAATGATTTAAAACATAAATCACTAAATTTATAAATTACCCATAATTACCAAGAGTAGTAGAATTATATAATTTTATATTCTAAAAGTATCTCAACAGTTTGATCAAACACAGTTAAAAATGTGTTCATAAACACCTAATAAAATTTGAAAATCATTTAACAAAAACCAACATATAATATAAATTATAAATTATTTTAAATATTTATTTAATGTTTGGAATATAATGTTTTGAAAATTGACAATATTTTCTTTTTAAAATAGAGTAAAATGAAATAGTAAATCATAGTATAATTATACGATGGGTTCAGTCTCTAGACGATACATAACCCCCTTTACATGGAAATCATCTTCTACCAATTTGTATACAAATAATTAAATAATACACATCCTAGATGTGGTTTTAAACAATAGCACAAGGTATACCCAAGAATCACATATCATCTACCACATTTCTATAAGGGAGAAATAAATAATAAAAGTTTTACACTGGATGTCCATAATTCACAACCTATTACATATTTCATCGTGGGTGTAATATATAGGGAAATTAAGAAAAGTGGGTTTATAGAACTCTCCAATTAAATTTAGTTGTTGGAAATACATGATTAATAGCATACAACCAAAAAATGTGATAATTAAAGATAACTGAGTAAGACAAGGTAATGAATTGAGTGTAGTAGACTATGTGGTGTTTTTGTATTATAAACATTTATTCTCTTCCCATTTTCCTCTATTTATTTATAATTGAATCATAATTATTATAATACGTTTTGTTAATATTTCATCCAATATTAAGAGATAATGGAGATATATACATTCAAATAATATTTTATATTTTTTTTCATTTTTTATCATGAAATACTAGGATATCTTTGTGTAACCTGTGCATATATTTGTCAATATATAATTTTATTCCTTAATATTTGGTCATCCATTTAATTAAATTATTATATATAAATATCCATTATAAAATAATATTTCATATCCTTCTACATTGGAATAAAATATTGGAAGATTAAATGATTGTGACCAGCATTTAATTCTAAATATAAAAGTGGTTGGATTAATATATTTTAAAATATGATAATATAAAACCTACCTTTTCACATAGTTGATATATAAGTTTCCACATCTATAACCACACACATATTAAAAATTTTTTATAATTAATTTATTTGATTTATGTTCAATCACAAGTCACAAAATTCAATATATTTTCTTTATAATCAATCACCAAGTACTTGCGGTCGATTACCTTATACATGTGTTTGATGATATTATACATGTAGTAGACCGCATTATTATTGTGGTTAATAACATTTTACATGATTTTATCACCTTATACGTGGTTTTGATGTTATTATACATTCATCAGTCTAGTACTTCAAAAATTCTTGAGATTACATATCATTGTTTCTTCATTTTTTCTTATGGTCGATTGTTTACTCCATATTAAACAAACATTTTTTTATTTTTTCCCCAACCATCACTTGGTTTTTTATTATATCTATCTAACAGGAGTTATTGTTGATCTAGTAGTTTTAAAAATGGTTAAGTAGGTTTTCATATTGGATCATTATTTCACAATAAACTTACCACAGTTGATCCAATGATCATGTTGCCAATTGTATGCATCGTTCTATCAATTCCAAATATAAGAATATTTTCAATATTTTATAGTAAGTGAAGTTAATTTCATAATACAAAAAATGGATTATGTATAAGCTATACTATATTTTTTATTATTTAATTATGTTATTTATACACTAGGATAATATTTATCATCCTTAAATGGATGGGTACAATCCTCCATTTAAATATTCATTAATGTCATATAACTTTTGATACATCCATCATATCCTACACCACCATGATAATATATCATAATGATTTCAGGAAATATATATATATATATATATATGAATCATGATATAGATTATAAATAATCTCATGTCTAAGGATCATTACACATTATAACAATATATAATGACCCAAAAACATGTCTAATTCCTAAATGAATGTCTATTTTTATAATATTTTATCTTGGAGATTACAAAATATATTCATTAGGTTATAAAGGCACATCTTCAAACCAAAATCATAAAATAGTCAGTATACAACATCTATGTCACATAAAACGATGTCATTGAAACAAATTAATTATAATTTCTAGAATATTATTATGTCACATCATGGTTCTCTTCATAAAATGGAATTTCAATTAACTTTTAATGTTATAAAAGATCAAATGAAATAATTACATTATGATGAAAAAAACTCAATATATGATAATAAATTTAATAATATTCACAACTATAATATCTCAATTTTTTAGGCATATTATTTATAATATTATATAAAATTATTTTAAGACCAGTCGTGGAGACGTCGTGTGATTATGAGGCCCAGTGTTCTTGGAAGAAATATTTCAAAAATATTAATCATTAAATATAATGAATGATATATTTACATTAAAAAGTGGAATAATTTCTAAATGGGTTCCTGGATAAGAAATACAAGGGCTCCTCTACATTCAATGTATTGATTTTACACTAGGTGGGACACATCATTGGCTGGCACATGTCAACATTTAAAAGTTTTTTTTTGGACTTAGATGGAATAAAAATAAATTTAGAATAATATTTTTATTTGATATAAGGTTTTTTGTTTTGGATTTATCGTTTAACCAGGGATCCGTGGTTAGGATCATAACCCTGGAATTCAATAATGGATCTGGAGAGAACCTTGGATAGATATCTAGATATACGATGATAGGATGGTGGATCAAGATTGTTCTAGATGGATCTCCGTACAAAAGCATCCTATACAGAAAAATATCCTTTCCCAAGTACGATTTTGTTGTTTTAGTTCTTTCATTTCCCATTCATAGAGTTATCAACAAAGGAAAATCAACCCACAAATAGTTTGATATGTGGTTTGATAATTCTTGTGTGATGGGTTTGATCTGGGGAATTATTAGGGGATGATTATTATATTATGAAGATATGATTGAACTATATTACGAGAAAGGATCAATCATTAAATGAATAAAAGTTGAGGTTTATTCCTTCAGTTTTTTCCCTATGATTATTGTCCCCCTTTTCATGCATGTTCTTCATTATTCATGTTATATGAATGAACGACCGTTGTGACTTTGATTCTTGGTACAAAAATCTGAAATCAAACATCCAACCTCATGATGATGGAATAAGGGTGTAATGACAGTGGTGCAACATGGTTCGGCTTGGACGATGGCGCATGTGGTTGTGCTTGGTGGTTTCTCCAGATAGTCTAGGGGAATTGCAGTGTTGGTGAAGTGGGTGGTCCAGGCCGACCGCAAGCTGAACGGAAAGCCATCATTGGGTCAACCCTTAGAGGCTGAACAGGTCCAGGCATGGGCCATGTTGGAGCTCGTGGTAGCACAAGGATATGGGATGGTGAAGCATGTGGGGTAGAATTAATATGTGGTGGGCTAATGAAGTGTAATGATGGAAAAAACCATGTGGACTAGGGGGTATGTTGTTGGAGTGGACCACATATTGCAAAAAAAACATCATGTTTTCTAGCAGGCCAGACAAGGAGAACTAAGAGGTGCTAGGTGTCCTAGTGGTCCCAATGAGCCAAAACAGGTCCAACGTGCTGGGTTGGACTAGGTCGGGTCAGGTCGATCGAACTTGGTTGGGTCGGTACGCATGTTGGGCTGGGTCCAGTGGGTCGAGTCGGACCCCGACCGGACTCGGGTCAAATATTTTTAATAAAAAGATTGTAACATTAAAATGGAGTGACCACTTGATGTGTTTTTAGCGATGTTGGTACCCTTGCAATGAAATGCTATTTATGTGACCAATGATGGGTCTTAGATACGTCTTTTCTCCAAAAACACAAGTCATTTACACAGGCAGTACTCAGGGTTACTGGACCTAGTGGGAGTGACTATGACTACTCACAATGAACCCTCCTTCTCTATATGGTTTCATTCTCCCACCCACCATATCTTGGATGAGTCTTTTTAGGTTATAGTCCCTTTATCGATTCCCAAATGGTTATCCGGTGTCGTTTCCTTCCCAAAAATGAATGATCCATTGAGAAGAACTTCTAGAATAGAGATGTCATGATACCCCTCGAGGCGCAGTGTGTGATCCTCTATTCATCTTGTGTCCTAGATATAGTATTTGGTATTAAAGTGGCCAAATATGATGGGAATAGATCTTATACATAGTGGGTTAATCCAAATAGATATGTTGGTTTCACCCCATTTCCATGGATGTGATTCTTTTTTTGTGTATCATATCTATTTTAAGATAATTAATAGAATCTATTTATCATAATGGTTTCTAAAAAATGGTAATTCATGAATTGAATTCATATGTGCTATCAAAATCAAGAGTGTGTTCTATCATATTAGTTCTTTCTGTAATCTTCGAGATGGATTCCTAGTTGTGGTATGTTGTGGTTATTACATACCCTTGACTATGTGGTATGGTTGGATTATATCAGGATATTATTCTAAAACATTGTAGACATATAATTCTGTATAGAAGATTATATCCTTCCTTAGTGTATTTTCATGTGGTTTCAGGGTGTCTTAGTCAGTATTGTTACACTCACCCTACATAGGCTTTTTCCTACACATGTCACATCTTATGTTGATGAGAGACCTATTGATAGAGTCCAAGGTAGAGTAGAACTAAATTATTCTAGTTAGATAAGTCAATCCATGGAATTCTTATGGATTTAGATAGTATCCTAGATACCCTTCCCTCAAGATGGATTAGGTAGGGTTTTTTGTGGATGAGTTTCAGGAACCTATTTACAGAGTTTTTTGGTTGGATTGTATCCTATGCCTATTTACATTCCAACACATTTACATTTTTACACTGGTTATGGGTTATAATGGTTTGAATTCCTTATTTGCTCATTGTTTTTACATTCCAAAATTCTTTGTCTTGGAGATATGTGTGTTCATATAGGCAATAAGGCAATGCCCACCTTGTTAGTGATATTCCTACTCGATGTCAGTCACCATCACCTAGCCTATTGTAGGTGGGCTTGGTAATTCACAACATGGGCCCCCTAGGATGTTATTTTATAGGATGGTATTTGAATATGCTTGTTCTACCTTATGACTGAGAGACTGGGGACTATTTTGGGGAAATATATTCAATTGATTTGTGTTAGGATTCCAGTCCAAGGACCTTAGTGTTGTTGTGGCATCCAACCTACCCTTACACTATGACTATGATGACATTCATTTCATCTCATCACATGAGAACATTAGTTGTAGAAAAAATAATGTTACATGCATCATATACTAATTGGTTGTGATTTCTATGTCCTTATTGAGTCATAAATCTTGATATATGCATTGACCTTTGTAAATATTTTTTCTTTACAGAATGACTTTGTGATACATACTCGATAGGATTCAGTATCTTGATCATGAGGATAAACCCCTCAGTGGTAAGGCTTCCCACATGGACTAGTTAAATAGATGTTACCTCTATGTGGTTCACCACCTGTATTGTTGCCTATGGATCTACCATGGTACACACAGTACCAATATATTAGGAGCACAAGAAGAGCGTGATTCATGTGTTTTAGAGATAAATGCACCTTAGGATATGAGGAAAACCCAATCCTCAGGAAGATGAGGAGTGGGTCATGGCGATGACATATGTTTCAAACTATTTAAGACAATAGTAGATCAGATGGTGGTTCTGGTAGTGAGCCTCCTACATGGGGATGGTGTTATCTGGTTATCCAGTCTCATGTGGAGACAACTCTCTCACAGACTGAGTTCGATCTCCTCTATAGTGTAGATTTTTCAACATGAATTATGAGAGTTGGGTGTATACATGTGCTTCATCATCATCAGCTGGGAATTATGATAGTACATTATTATTCATTGTCGTTCAAAAACATTTCTAGGTACTTGGTTGATATAGTCATGGTATAGTACATCTGAGCTCGTACCATCAAGAGAGGTCTGTGTAGAGACATCACAACTAGTATTATCCATCTTACAATTCCTACTTATGTTGTAATGCATCAGCGGGGTTTGTTGGTATGGAGCTTCTATTCATAGAAAACACATCATGTGTTAGATATTAAGGGTCTAGAAGGTGAAAAGACCATTATAGTAGGAATCCATCATCAATATCAGATATCTAAACATGAGATATGTTTTCGGAGATGGTCCCATGATAAGGATATATAGTTCAGGCTTTACAGGGGGGATCCAGTCAACCTAGGGAAAGACGGTTCTACTCATGTGATGATAGGGGAAATCTCACTTTATATTTTCCAAACCTTATTTTTGCTGATATGGAGATAGTGGATGGACCACTAACCTATAGGTAGATGTCGGAGAAGAAAAATCTGTAAGGTGGAGATTATAGTGGAGGAGTTTGTAGAGAAATAGGATGTGGTTTACATTTATACATGTTACCACCACCACCAATAGGTGGTCCCCTCTAGGCTCAGGGACTTGGAGGGTAGGGGAAGGGATAACCACATGTAGTTGAGGATAATGACCTAGTGTCCCCATTGATTATTCGAGGAATGATATTTGTGTTCATGTTCTATAATTTTAGTATGGATATACATAGGTTCTAGTAATTCCTTTCTCAACGAATATCTCATTTGAGAACATGAGATTCTGGTAGAACCATTGTCTCAACCCTTACTCTTGGAGACACCTATAAGAGGATAATCGATGATCACACATCTATGAATATAGTTTCACCTTACCCATGAAGGTGATAGTTTTTATTATAACATATTTTTGGCTGAATGAATGTATTCTAGCATAATTCTTATTATGGATTTGTTATCTTCAATCCACGCCCCGATTTACTGTTTTAGGTGAAGGGTGTGGTGTGTTTGTAGTGAGTGAATATGGTTTTCCTTAGTCCGTGAAAAGGAATCCTAGACTGCATAGGATAGACTCATTCATAGGATGTTATAGATAATCACTCACCACATTCCTATCATAACCATCAGTGAATCAGATCATATAACTATATAGTTCCTAGCTGTAGTGTTATAGTACGAGTATGTCTTTCTTGAAGGTGTTATATTATTAACTCCCCATTGGGAGAAAGTCTTCGGAATTGAATTACACCCCAAGATAGAATGGATATCCTAACCCATATATCATATGGATTCTGTAGAGGTGGGGGGGCTGACGGTGCAGTTCGAGGATTTGTAGTGGAAGGTCTTTGTGAGACCCATTGTTTCACCAAGTGAATTGCCAGTTTAATTTTTCATAAAATAAAATGTGAGATTGAGGTTGTGTGTTGATTTGTGGATCTTGACCCACTAATGGTGAAGAACAAGTATCCATTACTGAAGATCGATTAAGACTTCAACCTGTTGATAAGGGCATGATGGTTCTTGAAGGTTGAAATTTGATCAAGCTATCACAAGCTATGTGTACAGGATAAGGATATAACGAATAAGGATTTTAGATATTGTTATGGTCCGTATGAGTACTCGGTGATGCGCTTTGGTATGACAAACTCTCTATAACAATTCATTGGACTCATGAAATGATTCTTCTAGCCATACCATTACTGGTTCATGGCATTCCTAATTGATGATATCATTCTGTACTCAATGTCTGAGGTGGAGAACGTGATACACTTAATGATGGTTATGGAAATACACAGAGAATTCCTATATTATGTTAAACTCTCAATGTTACCGTTCTATAATTGGGAAATACACTTTTTAGGAAACGATATCTTAATGGATAGAGTGGTTGTGGACATGGAAAAGTTAGTGGGGGTGTTTGCATGGATTCCAAAATGGATCGTGATGGAGGTGTGGTGCTTCCTTTTTTTGTTATGATATTATGGTAGATTCAGGCATGATTTCTCAAGGTTATCACCAGCTATAAAATCATTGACCTGAAAGGGGAATCACTTCGTGTTATCATTGAAGTGTTAATAGGATTTCTAGTACATGAGGTTGAGTTTGACATGTTCTAGGATCTTGAGATTGTCAGAGGAGGTTGTCGAGTACTTAGTGTTCTGTTATTTACTTTATCTAGGCAATGTTGTGTCCTAATTCATTTTCATGCGGTGATTTCCTATGGTTTGTTCTAGTTGATACCAAATGGGAAGGACTATGTGACCCATGATCTTGAGTAGGTAGTGGTAGTATTTGTGTGAAAGATATAACAACATTACCCGATGGGTGAGATACATATTTTATAATCTGATCGCATAAGCCTCAATTATATTATCCCAGAGAAGGATCTAATCATGAGATAGTGGATATGTCTATAGATCCCCCAAGATTATGAATTTGAGATCATCTATAATTTTTGGATGGAAAATATGGGGTCAGATGCTCTTAATAGGATATCTAGTTCACAGTTTCTGGATGAGGCATCAGAGTATTTGACATCATTTTAGTTAAACATTATGGATGAATATGGGGGATCAAACGTCAAGTCGATCGTTGTTACCCATAAACTCTTACAATGAGTCATGGATGCAAAACTTGTGGATACCGACTACGAGACTCCATATGATTATTTATCCATAGGGAATCCCCCTGATAGATATTCGAATGGTGGGGAGAACATCATTCTCTTCAGAGGAAACAGAGTTATACCAGTGGTGTTGCGGGAGGATATTTTGATGGATTTTCACACATCCCATTTGGAAGTAAATCATGATGTGTAAAAGATGTATGAGGTCTTCTGACACATGTTTCGGTGGTTTAGGATGAAGAAGGTAGTGTAAGAGTTCATTTATCAATGCCTTATGTACCTTCAGGTGAAGTCTAAGCACCAAGCTACAATGGGTTTTTATCAAATGCATGAGGTGAGGGAATTAAATGGGGATGTGGTATTGATAGACATTGTGATGGGTTTACAGTGTTTGTATAGGGAATAAAAAACCATAAAAGCGATAGTTAACTGGTTCTCCAACTCAGATCACTTCCTACCTATGTGAGAGAAGAGTTAATTTGAGATATTGGGATGCCTGTACTTATAAGATATTGTTTGGATTCATGGGGTTTAATCAGTGTTCATTATTTATTGTGATTATTGTTTCACTTCCTGATTGTGGAAGGGATTGAAGGAGGCTTTTGGGACTTAGTTACTCTTAAGCATGGAATGTCATTCCCATACAGTTGGATAGACTGAGAGAACCATTCAATTTCTGATGGGCAGTCTGTGGGTTTTCATGTTGGACATCAGTTGTAGTTAGAAGGATAACCTTCCACTAGTGGAGTTTGTTTACCAAAAAAGATATCAATCCACCATTGGTATCGAATCATTTGAGGCTATGTATGGAAAACCCTTAGGTCACCATTTACATATAAAGACCCTGGAGGGTGAGAAGGCATGGTCCTACAGTTGTGAAGGCTATTACTGAGATGGAGCAGATAATCCTTGAGTGGATAGAGGCTACGTAGATCTAACAAAAGTCATATGTCGACTAGATATGTATACCTTTGAAGTTTGAGAAGTGAGACCACATGTTCCTTTGGGTCTCACCTCGATGTGGGTTTCAGAGATTTTTTTGGGGTATCATGTTATATATGAAGATCAATGGCCCTTTAAGATACTACGTAGAGTTGATGTGGTGGCGTAACACAATGCTTTAGCCCATAGTTTCATCAGGTACATGATGTCTTCCATGTGTCGCAAATGAATAGGTACGTGCGTAACCCACCACACATTGTCGAATAGAGTGAGATGAACATTGAGGATGGGGAAAAGTTTGCGGAGAACCTAATGGATATCATGGATTTGATGGAAAATGTCCATCATGAGTAAGAAATTCATCTGGTGTGTGTCAGGTGTCAGCACGAGAATCTCTATGAGAACATGTGGGAGCGGGAGTTTAAATTCATGTACAGTACCCACATATTTGTAATTATTTTTTGGGTGGAATTCTAGGGATGTATATCCCCAAGGTGGTGATAATAAAATTTCCTATATTTTACCTTGTATTATTTAAAATATTATATGGAATTATTTTGAGACCAGACATAGAGATGGTGTGTGATTGTTAGGCCTGGTGTGCTAGAAATAATTTTTTGAAAAAATATTAAATTTTCAACAAAAACGGCGAGTAGTTTCCTAAAAAAATGAAATTACATTTAAATAAGTTCTTGGATCAGAAATATGAGGGTACCATTTTGTTCAGAGCAGAAATTTTAACCTAGGTGACGCCTAGTATTTTCCGGCCTAGGTCAACTATGAAATGTTATTTTTGGCGTAACACGAATAAAAAGTATTTAATAAAAAAATTATTTGATGCAATGAATTTTCTTTTATATTTTAATTTTAACAAGTGATCCAATGTTAGGGTCATAACTGTGTAATTACATAAAGGCTTTAGAGATATCCATGGAGATATATGTTGATGGACGAATACAAGATGACGGATGGAGATCGTTCATGATAGGACATCATCAGTAATGATCCTCTACAATGAATGATCCAATATTTTTAGGGTGATGTGATTTCGGATCATTCTTTCCCCATTCATAGAATGAATAATGAATGCGTATTATCCATGAAACGGGTTGATTGACTGTTATATCATTCTTGCAGGATGAGTTTCACTACATAAATTATTTTGGGATGATTATTATAATATTGTGTTTTGATTGATCATTCTTATGGGATTAGATTGAGAATGTAATGAAAAACTGTCAAAGATGATTCTTTAAGTTTATTATATGATATTTAATCACCCTTTTTACAATGTGTTCATCATTGGTCTTGGGATACGCACGAAGAATCGGCGTGCCTTCAATTCATGGACTACTGACCTGAAATAGAAGATTCGGCCTCCTGACGATGCAGTTGAGTTGTGAAGGTGAATAAATGGAACAATATAGATGCTAGTGTGGAACATTTAAACATAGTTGGTGGCGAACAGTGGTAGTCGGGGTAGTAGCTACGGTCGGTCTCGGCAAGCGGAGCTGTGGGTCAAGAGGGAACGATCCTAGCCGATAGCATGGTGGATGACAAGTCGTAAGCGGGGCAGTCACCAATGGTGGTACTTGGAACAATTGGGTATGCATTTAATATCGCAGTGATGGAGAGTCCATGTGAACAAAGAGCGAATAGGGTGCACACAGATGTGGAATAACTCGAGGTGGACCAGGGGGAATGCAGTTGGGGTAGACTGCATGAAGCAGACAAACTAGATCGCGTGTGGAATGAAAAGACTAGAGAAACTGGGCCATGACCGGCAGCTCAGTGAGTCGAACCGAGTGAAACAGGTTGGGCGGGTCCAGGAACAACAGGCCAGACCGAGTCAGTTTGGTTTAGCCGGACTGGGTTAGACAAGATCTGGCAGGTCGGGTCACACCCAGACTAGACCTAGGTTTGATATTTTTACTAAAACAATCATATAATTCAAACAGAGCATCTGTTTTATGAACCTTCATTCTTGTTGGTACCATTGGGTGGAAGTTATCCATATTAGAGAAACAGTGTGTCTTATCTCATAAATTTTTTCCAGTGACACATACCATTTACACATCATGTATCTAGGGTCAACGGACACGATATGTGTGACTACTAATACTCATTGTGAAACCAATTTCTCTACGTCGGTAGATTCTCTCATCCATAATATCTTGTATCAGTTTCATTAGAGTATGTTCCCTTTATCACATTCATGAAGGATATCCATAATTTTTTTAAAAAAAAATAAGAGTATGATCCCTTAAGTATAACATACTGGATATAGTAATTGTAATCCTCTGAGAGGCCCAGTGTGGGATCCTCTATTCAATTTTGTGCCCTAGGTAAGGTATTTGGAATTTATGTGGCCAACTACACCTGGAATCGATCCAATACTTGGTGGAGTATTCTAAATGGAGTTGTTGGTATTACATCGTTCCCATGGATGTTATCCCAGACTATGTATCATATCTCTTTTTAGATCATTCATTATATCTCACTGTCATTAATGATTTTAATGAATGGTAATTCTTGGATGGAAATAATCAGTGTTATCGGACTCAGGAGTGTGTTCTCCCAATTGAGTTCTTTGTATATTCTTTAAACTGGATGTTTAGTTTTAGTATAAAGTGGTTATGAAATACCCTAGATTCTTTGGTATGGTTTGATTATATCTAGATATTCTTCGTAAATGTTGTAGATATATTGTTGTTTAGAGATGAATGTACCATTTCATTGTGTTTTTCATTGTCGTTTCGGTGTGTCCTATGGAGTATTTTTATACACACTCGTGCACGGTATTTTCCCACATGTGTCTTATCTTTCATAGATGAGAGACTTTTCGACTGAGTCATGGGAGGACTGGGTCCAAACAGATCCTTTTGAGGACTGATGGACAATGGTGTCCCTATGCCTTCTGAAACTAGTCGCAGTCACTTTACCTCATGTTAGATAGTGTAGGGTTTTCTATGGATGAGTTTTCAGAACATTTTTACAGACATTCATTTTGGTAGTATTTAATTTTTTTCTTTGATTACATACCAACACATTAACTGTTGTTCTCAGGTTGTGGCTTATTGTGGTTTTCATTCATTTAAAACATTGTGTTTTTACATTTCTTCTTTTGTGAGATTTGATATGTGTTGGTGAGTACAGGTACTATAGAAATTCCTCCCATGTTAGTGATCTTCCTACTTGGTGCTAGTCACCGACCCTTGGACTACTGGAGGTGAGCTTTGGGGGTCATGGAACAACTCCCCCTGGGATGTGTCATTCATCATTATTGAAAAAATTATAAATCTAAATTACAATGTATTTGGGATATCAAAAAAAAATCCCAAATGGGGAAGTGATTTTAATTTTGGTAAATGAATCCATGTTAAGGGATCTTAATAGTGATGAGATTTAAAGGAAGTATTGAGGAAATTTTTGTTCCGCATTATTCTACTATCATTGAATATAGAATTGTATATTTGAGTAAAAAGAAAATATAATACAACAAAATGATAATATGATTTCAAAATGAGTTCAATTTACTAGAAGGCTTTTTGTTCTTGGATTAATTATTAAAAAGGAAATGAAATAATAATAATGGACATAAAAACATAAATATAATCTACTTATTTGGATCAAATTGTCTTGATGATTGTCTAAAGGCTACAAATTGGAAATATATATGTTCTTCTAAAAATGTAGATCCTGAAAATTAAAAAGGGTCCTCATTATTATATTAAAATATCCAGAATTAGAAAGTTAGTTTCTTCAGAATTGAATCCATATTCAGCTATGTTTATGCTGACATATATTCACATTCAAGAGTGATTATGGTTGTGGTATTAAACCACATACATTATTGGGGGGTAAATGTAAATTGAAAAAGATTTTGTCCATCATCGGGAGTAATGTTTAGAATTATTGAGTTAGAAGAAATTCTTAGAGGTTCTTTAAAAAATATGACTTTATTGAAAAAGAACACCATTATAGGACAACAAAAACTTCTAGATAGATGGTGCAAGCGAAGAGAATGGTATGGGTGATTATTTTGATTTGGTTAGAAATTTTAAAATCAATTTATTTTTGAGATGGGATTATAGAGACTAGAAGTTATAACTTTATAATAATATTTTCTTTTTTTATCTCTTATTGGAATTAAATTATTGAATAGTTTTTACTATATAATGCTTGTTAGGATTTTTCAATAATGATATATTCTTCTTGTTCTAGAAATTTCTTTTCATTGAAAAACTTTTTTATATGTGGTTTCATTTTTTATTTATTGAATGATGATATAATGCATATTTATTGAATATAATGTCCTTTGGACCTTTATTTAATTATAAAAATATTTTTTACAAATTAGAAATGTTTAATATGATTAGATATATTATATTTTTGGTTACTAAATAATTATATCGCATGTAATAGAGTATTAACATACATCTTAAGTATTAAATGTTATTTTAGGAAGGATCAGGTGTGAATTATATGGTATTAATTTGTTAAATTGATTATTTTGAATAAAATAAACATGTTGAAATAAATAGTAATATTAAATAAAAAGGATAAAATTAGTTAATGAAAATTTTTTCAATAATTTTTTGGAAACAATTTTTTTTAATTTTCTATTGTTTTCAATTTTCATGGATTAACGTAAAAATACCTACTAAAACATAAAAGGTAATTAAAAGAATAATGAAAATAATAGTTGAAAATGAACTTATTTCAAAACCACCATGTGAGAAAATGTAGGGAACTCTATCAGTTAATTCATTATAGACAAAGTTGTAAAGATATAAATTCACAGAAAAAATATTACATGAAATTGTAATCAAAATTGAGGAGGATGTATAAAAACCTCAGGCTTTCTAAAAATTGTTTAAAAATCATGAAAATAAATCAATGATTTTTTTTGAATTGGTAAATCAATTGTGTAATATATTATTATAATAAGAAATTTATATTATTAAAACCATTGTACATTATATATTTAACTACTATATTCTTCTCACTATTTGTTTATAAACTATTCCAATAATAATTTACCATTATAAACACAAATAGAAAGCGAATTTCATTATATATCTATGGCAGTAAGTAGTTAAAATGAATAGAAATATCATTTTGAACCTATAAGTATTTGATTTTGGGATGATATACTATAATACTATTTTTTCATTGGTTAAAACATTAATTAAAAAATAGAGTTTCATGACATTATTAAAATACATGAATGGCCAAAAAAAATTAAAATAAATTACTTTATTAGAACCATAATATAGTAATTTACTTTTAGAACATAATGAATTTGATATAAAATAAATTTATACATATTAACCATGTAGATTACATGGGCACCCTGGGAACATCAATATGAAACCATTAATCATTTAACTATGTTTTTTAATAATTAAATTACTAAGGGTAGATGGGGAGAAAATTAAACATATAATTTTTCCATTATCATTAGATGGTGTAGAGAATGTGTGGATTTACTACTACCACTCTACAATACTAAGTAGTTTAAGTTAACAAAATAAGATTTTACATAAATGAATTATCTCATATTCTATGAAATAATCAATATGAAATGATATTTAATGAATTATGAAAACATTTGGAGAGACAGTTCCAAAACATTTTAAGTGATTAACGAGTTCAAGATTTAATTTCCCCTAAATATAATATTAGTGAGATAATCTTTATCAAATATTATTATTATTGTCTTTCATTCACTTATAGATTCTTGAAAAAGAAATTACATGGGGTTTTGGGTTGATGAAACCCAGTTGGGATTGGAATATCATAGCTAATATAGACCAAAATTTAAAATACATTGGATTTAGGGATGTGATTCATTATATAATAACCCATTATGTTACTTTTTCCATTTGTAAAAATTTCAAGAATTTGATAAAATAATTTATTTTACCACCATGTCAAGGACAATGATTCTATCCAACACATCAGAAGTGAAAAAACAGAATGAAATAAATCTCAATACTCACGTAAAAAATGGAATTTATGACACATAAATATTTTGGTAATTAATTCTTGAAAATCAATAAATCATATGAATATTTCAATGTTTATTTAAGGGATATATTTCCAAAAAATTATATAGTTGGACATTTCAAATGTATCATAACATTAATTTGGTACAAAATAACCAACAAAAATAAAGGTTATGAAACCAAAACAACAACGAATCTTTTTCTAAGAAGAGTCTTGTAATAAAAAGAAAAGAATTTCAATGGAAAATACATTTATTATCATGTTCAAAATAATAATATGACTCAATCTATTTAAAAATATAAATCTAACTAGTGGATTATTTAAAAAAATAATAAACATTATAATACATTTTATTTAAATTTATGATTACACAAACAAGTCCAATGGATAAAAATATTATTATAAATTACAATCTAATTAGAGGAGGTTTATAGTCATAATATAAGATAAATAATATAGAATATAAAAAGTATAGAACCACAAATAAAAATAGCAGAACTAAAATAAAAAACCCAATAGTTGAAATTTCAAAACCAAAACATCTTAGGGGATGTTCCACACTTTTAACAATTTATTTAGAGCCTATGGAAAAGAGTCTATCAATTTCTATGACACCAAAAAATATTGAATATTCATTTAATGAAAAATATTTATTAAAAAAAATTCTTGAGAAAACCCATATAGATTCAGTCATATTAGTGGGGACATATTGTGATAATATATTTAAAATTAAATTTCAAAGAATCATGTAAACATCAACTATCATACCTTACGTCATCCCCTTAGTTAAGGAGAAAAATATTTTATTTTAGGGAATGAAATTTTTCAATCTTTTAGGAATGATCAGGGAAACATTCCCTAGTAGAATATAGTGAAAAAATACAAAATTAAACAAATTTTTTTAATGAATTTTGAACCCATAAGAAAATGTTGAAGAGATGGGATAAGGTAAACCATTAGAGAATGTTCTCATCAATTATTCAATATACTCTTACAAATAAATGGAAATCCATATGAACTATAACTAATCAATGAATTATTGGATATTTTCTATTTATATCTGTCATGTTAGACTTAGGCGATCCTATAAATATGCTACCTCCATCTCTTTACCCTAGCTATTAGTTTCGAGTAATACGGCCTGGGAATTGGTGTACCACTAATATGGGGTGGTGAATCAGTGTAATTTTATTTTGTAATTTCTCCTCTAAATATTAAAATCAATTATCTATTAGTATTTAGTTTACTCAAATATAAACCTCAGCCTTGCCAAAATAATCAAATAAAAAAAGACAAGAAACACCAAATTTCAAAATGGTTTTGTTCCAATGTAATATATAACTCTTTAGTGTGATCAAGTCATAACTGAATCATAGATTTAAAATTTAATCATTATCTAATTAAAACTGGTTATTTATGTATCATCTTATACCCATTTATTATTTTCAAACACCTGCAATGAATACCACTATATTGGACTAAAAACATATATTTTCCAAGTATTTCAGAATCATATGAGTAAGATAAAACTGAATTTGGAGAAACTTGTCCCATATATAATTATGTTTCACTTCAAGAAATTATAATAATAATAATATAATATTCTAAAAACATCATAATATTTTTCATCTAAGATTCAAATATGAAATTAGATCAGTTGACATTGTTTACTTTTAAAAACCTAAATGATATTATTCATAATATATAATCACTAAATTTTTAGGATGTCCATGTTTTTTATGTCAACATAAACCCCTATATTTAGATTATTATTGTATTTCTCATCCACCTCTTCTTCCTAATCAAAGTTCTATCTCTATTTAATTTATTATTATTTTATCACACACATCATTTCATTAAAACTGAAATTCATAATAATAAATAAAAATTAAATATAAGTAAATCAATACTAGTAAAAATTCATTAAATTTATCATAAAATATTTTATCGTTTCAATACTCGATGAAAATAAATGAGTTAAATATTCATGTGATTTTTTTAACATCAACACTAAAAAATTATAAATAGATTTATACTCCCTGATCATAATGATATTCTCTATTAAACTATTCACATCTCAATATTATCCACTATCAATACCACTAAAATGCACATTTGTTCATTTAAGATAATTAATAAAAACACCAGTGAATTTCACCATCATTAATCATAAAAATAACTTTGAAAATGTTCCCACTTAAAAATAATGAAATATTTTTGAAGAAATTTGATATTTTTATCTTCTAAACAATCACACTGAATCAAAAATTAATACTGAAATTCTTATTATTTTTATTTAAGAATATCACATAATTGTCAATATAAAAATTTTAGAATAATATCCTTAAATTTTTTTCTCCAAAAAATTCTACAACTACAATAATATTATTAATAAAAATACTTTCATATATATCTTCCAGTGTGAAAATTTTTGTTATATTCCATAATGAATTCCTTACATCATTAATATAGTATTCCCAAAGATTCATTTTCTGTAATTACTAGGGAATACATATATAGTAATAAAATCGTATTGTATCTGAAATCTTTATTTTTTTACATTACGATATATTCCTATGATCCCTAAAAATGTACATCTTCTCAAAAATAATTTTATCATCTTTATTTTCTCATTTTAGGTGGTTCTATAAAATATATGATAGACTCTACCAAATAAGTTATGGATCATATATCATTTCAATATTTTATAAGTACTTCATTAAAGAAAATACGCATTATTTCAAATATAATGTACCTCACATTGATTGAAATGTTTCCAAATCTAGATATATATGATTTAGGACACATATATGTTAATAAAATTAGGAATATTTTCATACATAAAAGGGAAATTCCATTCTTTATCAAATTTACACATAACTACATAAATTATTCCATGGAATTCTCCACCCATTCTAGAATAGCTAAAAAATATAAATAACACTTCAAAAGTAATCTTAAATACTTAAATGGAATCCTTATTCAGTGTTGAAAAAAAATAAAATCCATCAAAATTTAAATTGGTTACATTGATCTCCCCATAAATCCAATGTTACGAACTTGTTTTTAAATGATAAAATTTTTTCCATGACCTGAAATTAGTTAGTGAGGTATAATGTAATACCGATCAGAAGCCTTAGTGTGATCCTGGGTATCAGATTCAATGTAGAGATACTATACTACTAAAAATAATACGGGGACTGCTAGGTGGAACCCAAGGTGTCAGTATGTCTGAGACATTTTCCCCTTCTCTCCACATGTGATAATGTCATGGAGAATGCAATTGTAGTTATGGGGTATATATGTGAAAACCAAAAAAATAAAATCAGTACCTTGAATTTATCATAGAAGATTCATGGATTATATTTTCGTGTGGTGAATAAAGAAGTTGTGGGAGAGGCACAATTACATCCCCTTTAGTAGAGAAGTAGCATAAATCATGAGGTAATCACCCAGACCGAACCTCCAACTAAAGGCGAAGACTACAGATCCCTTATAGTGGTGTACCCTAACACCACTCCTCATGAATAAAGTTCATATATGAACAGATATCATGATATGTGAGGTTTGATCTATCCGGATTCCATTGATCCCATTTACCTTGAGGAATAACCCTTAAAGATGAAAAGGTTATCATGGTGCTAGCTAGTAACTACCAAATGGAATGTGCTAGTCCACCCCGCATGAGTGAAATAATGTTCTCCATCACTAAGGACTTCCCCCTGGACCTCAAAATTATGATGGAGCAGGATCAACCCTTGTGCTTGGACCTATTACTTGTTGACTTTAAAATCCAGTAGCTAGTCATTAACACCACAGAACGTTCCCTTTTACCTTGCATTTAGTCCATGGAACTGAAGAAGCTAGATTGTAGATAATAATCCTTGGAGAGACCATTCACATCCCACCCATACAATCCACAAAATATATTATAGATATATTTCTCTCAATCACCCTCAAATAATTAATTCACATTCATATATTCCTGAGGTCCATAGAATAAATATCCATTGGATTTAATATAAATCCACCCACCATGTACATATTCATCCCTGGGGAGTGCATGATTTTGAAGCCTCTATATGAGGATGATAAACAAGTACATGATGATAGTGAACAAAATAATACTTACCCATTAGACAGGTCTATCATTATTATACAAAATCCCATGGTATGTCTTTCATGAAAAAAAATTGGATAGGGAGCTAGTGAACACTAGCCCAGTACAATTCATTTGTGAATGTAATACTACATAATAGGAAAATGTGAGAGTGGGCGAAAATAACTTGAGTAAAGGTTGAGAAATATATGGCCTTCAAGAATGCAATGTCAGGAATCCAGAAACTCAAAAAGATGATGGTACTCCCTAAAGAGTTTCCACTGCAAACATTGATTAACCCATGTCATTTTGGAGTTGGTGCCCTAGAAACCAACTTATTTGTAATTTTTGATAAACATTCATTCATTGTATGAAAATTAATAAACTCTTTATCACATCAGGTTTTTTCCTCTTGATGAAATAGAATATGATATTGTCCTAAGAATATTTATCTCACTAAAAGGTCATAGCAGATCCCTGCTAGGATTAGAACCTAGAAGTTCCATGACACAATTCTTGAATTTGTATTATATGGATGGATGATATCATTTTATAGAACAGAAACTATATAGGCTGTCATGGTTGGGGATTCATGATACTCCGAGTCACCTTCTCATGGTTTTAACACTTGGTAATATCTAGCATGATATTTTGATAACATGACATGCCGATAGAAAATATGCATTCCTATGTGTCATTGGATGTTCGTATATGCATATTTGTTTATTGGATATTTGATATTATGAATTTTATTAATGAATATAATGAATAAAACACTTCAACGTATTGACAAAAATTGTGATGGCATATGTTCGCAATCTGGTATGGTATGTTTGGTGTCTCACAAGTAATACTGTAGTAATAAATAATGAGATAAAGTTTTCATCACATCTACAGATGTAGATATATCAATCCATTTGATTGAAAATATAAAGCCTAACTAAATTCATGTCCATGTTGTTCATTGGAAAAGTTCAATTTTTAGATGTTAAAGAATGAGAAATCGAGCACATGGGTTGGTAGAACTTGCATGCCACCGAATTGATTAGAGATATCAAGAAAAATGGATAACATTACACAGTAATTTTTCATATAAGATGACTTGTCATTACAATATTAAGTTATTTTTCTTTGGTTCCAAGACCCATTTCTAGACAGAAATATTGATCCATAGGCAAGCCAAGCTAATTACAAAAAAAAAGTGTCCTAGAGGGTCACACAATATGTGAATCTAGTATATCAGTTATATAATTTATTATTTAACAAGTTGAATAAATATTATTCTTGGTTTTTGATTAATAATTATTCATGTTTGTCTAATAACATTTAATTCATCACTACATATCCAATAGAATATATTAGAGTATGTACATTTATTTATCGGTTAATATTGAACATATATTTATTTTATACATAAATAGTCATTATTGATGAAACAGTAAATATTGAAGGGGATTTGAAGACCCAGTTATCTCTCTGGTGGAAATAATATTAAATTTTATTTGGATAAATAATATTTAAATATAACATGAAATTTGACCACATATTATGGAAATAATAACTTTTCTACTATTATTTTACATGGGGTGTCACATGGAATAATAAATTTAATAATGAAACCTAGGCTAGTTATTTATTATTAGCTGGTGAATTTAATTCCATGTTATGTTATTACTCTATAAATTAGCCATGGGGGAATTCCACTGGCTAACAAATTGTTGTGTGCACAACATCCTTAGTGAAAAGATCTTGATCCTAGAGAACTATTCCCACTCACAGAATGCTATATATAATGAGAGAGATCCATATCATGTGGATCTATGGGAATTATTTGAATTTCATTCTCAAGGAGATCAAAGGGGAACATTTCAAGAAAAACGATATTCCATGATAGCTCCCGGTTATTTCTAAGGAAATGTCCAGAGATATGTGGAACATGTTTGTATCCCTTCTAGAGGTTTCCTTTCGTAGAATTCGACATCGCAATGAAGACACACCTCAAACATGTTGTCTAATGAATCAAAAAATAATGAATCACCATGGAGGTAGTTCATTGATTTAATTAAATTCATTATAAATAAAATATGTCGATACTCTCCTCTCACTGAAATGTTCTCCCATTTTTATTTTATCATTGATTCAATTATGTTGTAATAGTATATCTTCTCATATTGATCCCTAAATAATCATCGATCCGGGAAATTTGTGATGTTGGGTACATGCCCATCCTGTGTTTCCACTATGCCTGGATCCTATAAGTGGTGTCCGAGCCAAGATAAATTTGTATTTATACATTTTTAAAAAAATAATTGATTATCTACACATTTAAAATTTATTTTTTCAATTAATGTATAATCATTCTTGTAATCTGAATTTCTTGAATTGTGTTTCCCTTATCATTTCTTGAAAGTTTAATAGAAAAAAATAATTTCATGTTTAAAACTGAATTGAGGATCTCATTAGGAGGAACCAACTATTATGTCTAGGTAACATTATTGTACACATTGTTTATTAGAAATTACACGCCATGTAAACTTCTACGAATTCCATGTAATATTGATTAAACACAGTGTAGTTTTGTTCAATGCGCTCGGAGTATAACATAAACTACTCAAACCGAGTGCATTAATGAGACGTGGTGTAGTTAATCATTACACCATTTGTGGACCAGGACACACTGGTGCATGGTTATCTGGACTACATTCCACGTGGAACATTGGACATAGCGTGTAGTCCCTTGGGGTCAAGGTCACGTCATGTACCCCATACACGAATTTCCCAGCATGTGACTGTGTAACACGGAGTCTACAGGACATGTGGGCCACATGATATATTGTGTACTCTGAATATTTAAAATGTAAACCTCACATGTTGTTTCCCCATGCATGAACTTCTTATGTATAGTGAGGAGGGTACATTTCATGTAGTTGGATCAACACATGGTTTACAGTTTTCATATTATTTAGATTAAAAAATTTATTATTATATTTTTTAAACACTTTAGACACGTACCTTCATGTGGGTGTAAATCATTTACAGAAGATGTGATAGGTATTATATATATATATACATGTAAATTAATATAACTATAATGTTCAACTATTTCCACATCATGTATGAGTTTTATAACAATTATAATTTGACGGGCATGATACATGTCACAATGAATAAAGTTTATATAATTATAAATACATGTTGGGTAGTTTGGGAATGGTTTTCACTGGGATGCCTCCATGTTACATGTTATGTACATGGTTATTGATGTGAATCATAAGGAAGTTTAGAAAATGATCATGATAAAAAGTATTGATTAATTTAAGAAAATGATTAATCTATTCAAGTGTAATTTTCTTAATAAGAATTATTAAGGACTTCAATGATAGTTTTTATTAAATATGTATTTCATTGCATGTATTTGGATGATCATAAGTTTGATAAGAACTTTGTATGTGATCGGTTCCCTTTTAATTTATTTATTAAATTAATATTATTGTCTTGCATTCCTTCCCCTCATTTATATTTATTATATGCGTGACCACAATTTATTTTATTATACCCCCCTCTACACCTCACCTATATGTGAGTTAAAATCATATGTAATGGATAGAGCTACAGAGCTAGAGGATTCAGTTCATGTTTGGATCCAAGGTAAAACCATTCAAATGAGATACAAAGGTGGACAATTGAAATGTTGTAAACACTAACCTTAAATGGTTCAAAGTGTTTCTCCCCTAGGTTAGTGTCAGTTTATCAACTTCTAGATAAAATAACCAAGAGTAATTCTTATTATCGTAGCCTTTATTTATATCTATACACTGTATGGAAAAGATAATAAGTGTCAATTTAAACATAAATGATAAAATCCCTCAATTAATATATTAAGTCATTATAGCCTTCCATTAAATTAGTAATAATAGAACAATAGTTTAACGTGAATGACCAACACTAGTTGGTGTTTGTTCAATTATAAGGTAAATATAATTTCATGTTTTAGGTTTACATAACATAGATTACATCAATGGATGACTGCCCTAGCAGGTGTTGGTGTAAATAAGAGGAAAATGTTGGGGAAATCCAAAATTATGGATTTCAGGATTGTTGATTCTAGTCAATAGATAAATGATTTATTCGTTAATGTAGTAGGAATATGGAATGACTACTTAAAAACATTCATGATTCCTGAAAAACCCTAGTTGGGGTAATATGAAGGGAAATATGGATTATTTACACTAGAATGTATGAGCAATAGGATATTCTGATGCCAATGGTGAGGGATGTTGGGTTTTGAAAAAATAGTTAGATACTAATTAATATTAATCTATTTATTTGTCTATATTCACAAAGATATTGTTATAAAACATTTATCATGTTAATTTGTTGAAATTTTAATCAATATGACATCAAAAATATCATTTGAATCCATACTTGAGAAAAAATATTTCTCACCGGAACAATTTTCCAATAGTGGAAAAGGGTTATTAGGGTTATCCTTCTCTATGAGAAGAATCTTTATGTGAGGGAAAAACCTTTACTAGTTGCCCCTAGAAATGATGTGATTAATGAGAAAATCACTGTGTACGAGAATCATTTGAATGATGCTATAGATGTTCAGTACCTCATGTTATCATCAATATCAAATGACCTCTTGATGAAAGATGAAACAATGGATTCCTATAGCATGATGTCTCATCTTTGGGATCTTTATCAAGAGAAGGTGATATATAATAGGTATAATATATACAATTCTTTGTTCACTACTAATCATGGAGAGTCTATGCCATCTAGACCACATGTATTCAAGATTATTGTCTACATTGAGCATTTTTACATATTAGGGATTACTTTTCCAGATGAGTTCCATACAGATCTGATAATATCAATGTTTCTTAAGAACATTAGTAGTTTTGTAGTGAATTATAATATGGGAAATAATGATAAGATTTTATCAGATCTTCTTTCTCTGACATTCCAAGTGAATAAGGGCATGGTGCATGAGAAAGTCACATACCATATAGTGACTAGGAAGAGGAAGGACAAGGAAAAGGGGTCTATGATTTATAAACAATCTAAAGCCTCTAAGCACTGTTCCTCCAAGATGATGAAACTCCAAAGGTAGTGAAGGAAAAGGAGGTTGTATGCGTTTAATATAGTAAGTTAGGCCTCTATAAGAAATAATGCACCCAGATGCAAGGTGATTCCAAAGGTGTGTTTGTTATCAACTGTAATATTTACATTACTACATATTGGGTATTAAATATAGCTTGTGGAAAATAAATATGTATCTAAATGTATTAACCAAGTAGATTCTAGAAAATTTTTATCTGACAGGTGAATCTGGGAGATACGAATAGTGCGAGGATGATTTATCTTTCTATTTGTGACTACCACATCTCATTGATGGTGAGAATGATTTTTTTCCTGGATATTATTATGTACATAGTCATACCAAAAACATAATTTCTATATTTAGTTTATATAGAAAAGGGATTATTTTCACATTTGAAAATAAATGTTGTTACTTTTATATGGAAAGCATATGTTATGGTATGGCGCATTTTAAAAATGGTGTATATGTATTAAATTACAAGAACCAAGTGATGGAAAATAATAACAAACCAAGATCACATGACTCATACAACACCCAGTTTGTGGCATCACCATCTCCATCAAGTAAATGAGTAGAATTTTACAAAGCTATATCAATATGGATATTTAGACCTTTCTGAGCTATAACCACTTGACATATGTCACTTTTTTTACAAGGTAAAATATCCAAACCACCATTTGGTGGAAAGTGGGAAAGGGCCACTGAGATTCTAGGATTTGAACACATAGATTTGTGTGTTCCATTTCTAACAAAAGCAAGTGGGGTATATTCGTACCGCATTAATTTTACTGATTAAATGAGTAGATATGGCTACATCTACATATTGAGTTATAAGTTCGAGTCCTTTGTGAAATTAAATGAGTTCAATAATTATGTAAAAAACCATATTGGTAAGAATATAAATAAGATTTGATCCGATCTATGTGGATAATATCTTAACCATAAGTTCATCAACCTTTTACAGGTGTATGGGATTTTATCTCAACTCACTCCATCTTATACACTATAGTGGAATGGTGTTAGTTAAAGGAGGAATCGTACCTTGTTGGACAAGGTAAGGTCAATTATGAGTCATGAAGATAATATATTATCCTTTTCAGGATCCTAATTACATATTAAAGCATACAAATTGACCACATACTAACTAAATAAGAAAATTGGATTCCCTTTGAGCTATAGAGTGTAAATAACACCACTTTGATTCATACACATTCATGGGGATGTGAGGCATTTGTTAAGGCTTTCTCAAGAAAAAAAATATCACCCTTGGGTGTGATGTGTATCTTTAAGTAGTATCCCATTGAAACAATGGTTTACTATATATACAACCCCTTAGATAAGAATGTGGTTGTTTTGAGACAAGTTATCTTTCTTGAGAGGGACCACATCATTAAAAATGATAATTGGATAAAGATTGAATTTGATGATGTTTATGGGAAAGATAAAAAATAAATGGTAAATGATCATGTTCTATATGTCGCAATGGAATAGGTAGTTCCTAAAACACATGTACTGCATAGGAGTACAATAGAGGTAAAGGAACCAGAGAGATATGGTTTCCTTGTAACCCAAGATGGCCACTCATTATTGTTTAACAATTATGAACCTCTCTCCCATAAAGAAGTATTATAGAGATCTAAAGCTTCAATATGGATAAAATTTAGGAATTCATCGATAGATTCCTTGTATCATACCAATTCTGGGTTTTGTTCGATGCGCTAGATGATGTAATGCATTTTGGGAATAAAAGGGGAATTCAAAAAGTAAAAATACATTGATGGTCAAGATAGTACATACAAAACAAGGCTACTGGAAAAAGGTTTAAAATAGTGTCAATGAATTTACTATGATGAATCCTTTCTGACAGTTTCCATGTTTAAATCCATAAGAATACTACTTCCAATAGAATATTTATGTGACTATGAGATTTGGAAGATGGATGTCAAAATTTCTTTACATAATGGGAACCTTCAAAAAGAGGTCTATATGAAACAACCAGAATGGTTTGTGAAACCTGGAAATTATAAAAGGGTATAAAAGTTGTAGATATCAATTTATGTATTAGAACAAGAATCCCGGTCTTGGGACATTTAATTTTATGAATCCATAAGATAATTTCGTTTCCTTAAGAATAAATGTGATCCATTTGTTTACAAGAGGTTTAATGGGATTGTGGTCATTATGCAAGTAGTGTATGTTGCCGACATGGTTATTATTGGAAATGAAATACCAGTCTTTCACTCAGTCAAGGACTAGTTGAAAAAATCTTCTCAATGATTTTCATTGGAAAGGAGGCCAATATTATAATAATGAATAAAATTTGTGATAGGTCAGAGGCTTCTTTGACTATGTTAAAGTTCACACATTGACTAGATACTAAAGAGATTTAATAGGGAACAATCCAAGAGGGAATGTGTTCTAGTGTCACATGGTATACATCATTCTATGAAAATATGTCCCTAGACAGAACATGAGAAATATATGATGACTATGATTCGATATGATTGAAAAATATGATCTATCATGTGTGCAATGTTATGTACCAGACTTTATGTTTCATATTAAATTATTGTTGTGGGTATATATTAAGCTGATCCAAGAGAACACCATTCTTCTACTATAAAGACTATACATATGTTTCTAAGAATAAATAAGTATATGTTCTTTGTGTATAAAGAAGATGAGAAGATTTTCAACCGTGTGTATGTTGATTCTGGTTTTTAGATATATCAGAAGGATCTAAATTCGCAATCAAAATATGTTTTTTGTCTCAACAGAGGAGCTATGAACTAAAAGAGGTCAAATAATATAGTTAATAAAGAATCAAAAGTGTAGTATTAATATATTATGGCTACTAATTTATCTAGGGAAGCCATCTAGATTCCCAATATTGTCAATGTTCATAAAGTTGTGCATTGAATTAAAAATCTCATTACATTTTATTGTGGCAATACTGATGTGGGGGATCTTCTAAAAGAGACATGATCACATCAAGGGACAAAGCACATACTCCAGAAGTATCACCTCTTGAGGGAATTCTATCAAAGGGGTGAAGTTTTAGTTAGAATAGTGTTCAAGGAAGAGAATGTGGTGGACCACTTGACTAAAGGCCTCTCTTAGTAGAAGCATGAATATCATGTGTGATCATGAAGAGTAATGGTTGTTTTCAAATTTCTCTAGTGGAAGTTTCTGTATGTTGGAGTTGGTTCCCTAGAAACAAACTTATATGTACTTTATGATAAACCTATATTAATTGGATAAAAATCAATAAACTCTTTATCACAACATGATTATTCTTCTGTGTGACATAGTATGTGATAATGTCTTAAGAATAACTATCACACTAGAAGGTCATAGTGGATCCCTTCTATGATCAAAACACAAAAGTTCCAGGAAAATATTTGTGAATAAATGTTTTATGGATATTTGATATAACATGAAGGGACAAAAATGATACATGCTATCAGGGGTGGGGTCTCATGAAACTCTGAGGCACCTTCTCATGTTGTGCACCCATGGTAATATCAAGGAGGATATTATGAGAACATGATCTACCGGTAGGAAACACACATTCCAAAGTTTCATTGGATGTTCATATCTGTGGACAGGTGTATTGGTCCTTATACATTAAGAATATTATTAATGGGTATTGGGACTCATGCACTTAGATGTATTGTAGAAAACTATTATGAAATATTTTCACATTGAGGTAGGATATGTTGGGTGTGTCATGAGTAATACTACATTAATGAATAATGTGAGAAAGTATTTTCACTTCTATGAAAGTAGATATCTACGGCCCTTTTATGAAAATGATATAGCCTAACTAAATCTTTGGCCATGGTTTTTTATGGGAATGTGAAATTCTGAGAAGTTAAATAATATGGAAATCAAACACAATGGATGATAGAACCTGCAGGAAACCCACTTGAGTGCAGATATCTAGACAAATGGATTATATTAAACATAATGAGTTCATATGAGTTTGAAATCCATTGCAACATTAACATCATTCTCTTGGGTTCCATGACCCATTTCTAAACATTAATTTGGGACATTATGCCGGCCCACAAAATGCCAAAGAGATAGAGGCCAAGTGGGTCACACGCTATGTGTATCTAGTATCTCAGTTAATTTATAAATTATTTAACAATTTATATAAATATTATTCCTATGTGTGGTTTAATAAATTTTTCTGTATACCGGATCAAATCTTTTCATCGTTAGTTATTTGAGAAAATATATTGCATAAAAAATATTTATTTATTGATGAATAATGAACTTATATTTATTTTTTAATTAAAAATTCATTATTAAATGACCAATAAATTTTGAAGAGGATTGTAAGACCATGTTATGGGTCCATTTAGAAATAATTTTAAATATTATTTGGTTTAATAATATTTAAATATAACAAGGAACTTAAGCACCTATTATGGAAATAATAGAATTACTATTGTTTTTTGACATGTGGTATCACTTGTAATAATAATATATGTAATGGAACCTATGCTAATTATTAATTATTACCTTGTGAATTGATTTTTCTATTGGGTTATTATACTCTAAATTTGATGAGTGGTCATTCCTCCTACAATCCAATGGTCATTTGCACAGAATCCCCATAGAAAATATCTAGTGCATAGAGAGCTCTTCGCTCGCCCGGAACTCTCTCAAGAACAGTAGAGTCCATCTTCCACTAGATCATGGAGAATTCTTGGGAAGTAATTCACAAGGCGATCAATGGTAGACATCACATGAAAAACGATCTTTCTCACTAGCATCTGAAGACTCCTAGAGTGAAATATGGAGATACTTGAAGAATGTGTGGATCACCAATAGAGGAATCTTATCCTAGGATTATACATCACAGCAAACCCACAACTCAGACCTGGGGCTGAACCCATCAGTGATGAAAGAATCACCTTATAGGAAATACTTTAATTTAATTTAATTAATTATAAACAAAATATTTCGATCCTCTCTTCTCGGTTCTAGGTTCTATCATTTTCCCTTTTTCATTGATTTAATTATATGGATATTGGAATTTATTGTCGTAATAATCTCAGATTAATCAATTATCATTTTAATTTTCAATGTCGGGAACATGCCCATCCTTCATTTCTGCTACCCCCAGAACCTACATCTCAAACAATTTAACTTAAATGTTGCTGAAGAGTTAGGATGTGACGTTGAGTAGCATCCGAAATCATGGAGAATCTCCCACTTGTAATGTTTATATGAGATCCATATTTGTTAATGTATAATCATTCACATAATGATCTCCCCTCCAAAAAATCCCAAGCCATCTTTTCGTGCAGATAGAACATGGAATCTAAAACACTCATGTTGTTAAAACCAACATCCTCAAAACTGTGACCCAACATTTTACAAGATCTCCAATGGTATTTCCCATATATTTGGACCACTAAAATAAATGTAATCAGGTTTCTATAAATTATACAATGACCATATTGGGTGAAATAGTGGATAACATGAAATGCATTGGGATGGATGTAAAGACACTATTGACCAATGTAATTCTACCCCAAAGGAAAGAAAAGTTTATTTACTATTAAGAATATGAGCTATAATTTTATCCACAATATCATTAAAATGTTTTATATGAATCTCAATAGGTGAAATTGGAGCCCCAAAACAATATATGGGAATGTGTCTCTATGTGACCCAATAAGATATCTTCAATTCTCATAGACCTTACACCTAAACATATCTATGAGATATAAACACCACTCATCCCATGATTGATGACAATCATGATCCATTCAAAATAAACACCAATGATATTATTGAGACCTCAAATATTCCAACATAAACCATAGAGAAAGATAATACTATCATCCACAAATAATATGTGGGAGATACTTGGTATGATTGGTATGCACCTGAATGGCCATAAAAAACATCCGGGAAATATTTATTCATGTGTATACTAAATGTATCCGGGACAATAATAAATACAATGGGTGAGAGGGGATTCACCTATCTTAGTCCCAAAACTGATTTAATGAAACAATATCTATTTCCCATAAATTAACTAAGAACCACAATTACCCAATGAATATAAAGAAGGGATCAAACACCCTCTTGGAGAAACACTTAATCATCATGAATCTGATGATGAAACACCACTAAATGTATTCATAAGCTATTTAAATGTAAAGCTTAATTGAAAATTTTATGCCTCATAATTTATGGTATATAACATCGAGAATATAATAATCCTAGGAAACAGCCAATTGACTATACATTACATGAATGGAACCATACTTCTCATCCAATATCCACATATGGAGGTGGAAATAAATATTTCAATTGATAATATTACAAGAACATTATTGGGAAAATTTCACATGTTGATCGTCCAAAATTTCTTTAATGAGGAGAGATCCTTGACATTGGGAATGAGAATTAGCATGGTGGAACATGCCACAAACGATAAACATCCCTCATAGAAATAGATCTGAGTACATTCTAGTAGTAGGAGTTAGGAGATGTCCCAAGAGGTGATATAAAATTATCCTGTAATCCCATCAGTGTGAGTGAAACATCAGAGTAAAGTTCCATGAAAGCTTTACACACATTTTTCTCCTTAGGAACCCCTTGAAGGACCCCATTGATGTCATGGGAGACAAAATGTGGGATGTAATCAAAGGGGTAAAAGTGTCATGCTGGATATCCAACCAACATGCGAGGGTTGACATCATTAATTAATGAATGAGCATGAGTCTCAGCCATAGCTCCCACCACATGCGGGTCACTAGTGAAAGGGTCGTCATCAAGGAGGACATTTAGAGATTTTCACCAATTTATATTTTTGAAGCATGGATGAGTGAAAAAAAATATTTTTATAACCCGGTTTAATACAAAGTCACATGTGATCTCTCCTTATAACTTCTTTCAAACATGAGAAGTAGTAATGAAATTCAATTGTTCAAACACACGAGGTTTTTGAAAACAAAATAATCTAACTAAAATTTCATCCCCTGCTCAAACATCAAAATATTGTCTTTTAGGGTGTACATATCAATGAAACAAGAAATATTTGAGTACTTCCATAGATAAATATACTCATTTAGCCTTAAAATATTCTTTTTAAAGCCCACCAAAGTGTCCTTGTTCATATTAATTCCCCATGATGATATCTACATCATGAAAAAATCAGTGTCAACAACCCATAATCAAGAAATGTAAAAGTATTAAAAAAAATACCTGCAAGGATGAGGAGGGAAGAGGAGTGATTGTAGATCACTTTGACTAAAATCTCCACCATTGATGTAGGTAAGGATGAAATGAGCATCATATTAACAAAAAAACGGTCAAGACAACTCCCCATGCAATTGTTACCTTTCTAGTTATTGATCCATTTATACATATCATCTGAGAATCAATGGTCGAGAAGTCTAATTTGAGTTACAAATCTAATAAAATATATTTTTCCCTTAATAGGTAAGTACCTTTACTGTTTCATTCATGAGGCTCAATGATGAAATTAAAATCCCCTCCAATTATCCAAGCCTCATGAGCTACGTCGAAGTAACACGAGTCTTTCCATAGAAGTTCACTATCCATGGAATCAAATTCAAATGAAGGACATTAAATGAGAAGAAACACCAAAAATGACTTTCACATAAATTATTTGGCTCAATAATGAAACCCTTAAGATTGATAGGGAATGATTCCATTAAATTGATATATTTTATGCATCTATGTCTACATGAATGAAGTGAAGAAAAGAGAGATTACTAAAAAAATATCTAATTCTTGATTTTTACTATTTTTATTTGAGGATTTAAACCAATACCACATTCCTAAAAATATGTTCTGATATGAGGAAGTCAATATTAACCTACATAACCATGCCTCATGAATTCCAGATTATCTTGGAAATAATGGGGAATTTAGGTGATTGGCTTTGTCCCCTAGGGCTAAAGAGAACATTGGTTCGGTAGATGAGGAATATTTCTCCCATATTCTCTGGGATTGGGTTTAGACACCACATGAATTAGGTGAGAAAATATTGGACTCATGAAAAAATGAAACCAAGGTAAAACTATATGATTCAAACAACACACAGGGGGTCGAGGGACAATGATTAAGGAACTGTTTCTTCCCCTTTCTAAAATATAGTTGCAGGTCATCCCAATAAAGATCTAAATATACCAATAATGTAGTATGACTATGAATAACATTAGCCTCATCATAATTGGGGAGGAAGTCTGGAAAATATCAATAAATAAATAGATTATTGTTGTAGATGAGCTGATCACTACTAACCATCCCCATAATGTTTTCTGAAACTGAGGGGGATGTAAAAAGAGATGCATTGGGTAGGACACAAGGGATACTTTTTGAGTGTCACATACCGTAACTAGGAGATTATTAGGTTATAAAGAGTTTGGTATCTACACTGCATGCTCTCCTGAGGACGAGGGATGAATTTTGGGGGGAGATATCAAATTGAACTGAACCATGTGAAAAATAAGGAGAAACTGGTCCAATAAATTACATGAGGTACAAAAATGTTTTTGAGAAAGATACATCAGTGATTTCCACAAATCTTGTACATTTCCCTCCTTACGAAATATTTGGGATGAAGAATGCTATGATAAATTCATCTCAATGTAGATACAAGCCACTCCCACATCATGAATCTAAAGATTCCAGTCAATAATTTTGAGACCAGGATTTCATTAAATCTACCTTCCATTCTAGTATAACAAAAAATGAATACTGATTTAGAGTTGAGATTTTATCGGGAGAATCTAGTCGCCAAGAAACCAAGATGTTCTCGAAAAATCGATAGGGGGTTTATCTACTCCAAAAATTCCTCCTAGTTCCACCAGTGTAGCTCAACAGTGAAAATGAATGATGTTGAAGTGAATTCAACCACCGACTATCCCTCAACTAAAGACTCCTATATTTTACTTATGGAAATCTCATGAACCTGAGGAATCTATACTGGGCAAGATGTTTTTGGCTGATGAAGGGTCTCCTTTAGCAATGGGTCATCTAGGGAAATAGTAGATGGCTATGTGACTACTAGATCTGGATTAGTACAACACAATAAATTTGAAATTATTTTGTACCCATAACTCTAACCATTTCAAATTATAATCCAATGCATTTTTGGTGGGTTGTTTCCCACACATCTTCCAGTTTGATGGAAAAGATAATAATTATGTTTCACCAAAATCTATTTATAAATTTATGTTGACATTGATTTTTATGAAATATCTATAGTATGGTCCTAAGGGGAAATATATTTTTGATTGAAATACCCATTTTCAACTCTTTTAAGTATTATGTGATATGTGATATCTATGTGTATTTTTCATGGGGGACAAAATTGATTTATTTATTAGACAACTGCACTATGATTTTTATAAGGAATCAATACTGATTTCTCAAATTAAATATTAAGATCATCGTGCTATACTTGTAGCCACAACATTTTTCTACAAGGATAAATATTTTTCACATTTTCTTCCTCCTTTATACTCAAAATAACTAAAATATACTTTTTATTATACCAGTTAACCAAAAATTCACAAAAATGTAGGTACCACTTAATATAAATATTCTATCATTGAATAATCCTTCCAAATATAAATCCTTTAAATATTATATATTAACTTAATCACATATTAAATAATACCAAACACAAATCAGTGTTCATTTGAAATATATCCAATTTTTTTACTTAATAGTTTGGAATAGTCTCATATTTATCAAGTAAATCATTATATATGATAGTTTTCCTTCATGGTTTTGATAACTAATACACTTATATAATTTCCGAAAATATTTCAAATTGATGATAAATTAAAATTCACCATTACACAATTTAGTTTTAATTATTATGTGTGTTTATAATTTAATATAACCATCAATTTAAAATTTCTCAAATAGTTTTATAGGATATTTTCCCTTCTATAAGTTAATGAATTCTTATTTTTTGAAAAAGTTAATCCCTAAAGTTTATTAATTTAACCCAAAATAAATATCTCCAATTAAATTTAAATTTATTTTGAAAAATCCTAACATATATACTTCTTTTCACATAAAAGTTTTAAATCATTATCATATACTATAAAAATTAGAGTATGAAATGATATCTAATTCACATAATGGTTTTTTTATCCAATCGTTTGATAATTTTTTGTCACTGGAATCTATATAACATACAGTATTATGATATTGGAAAATATTTTAGACAATCAAAATACTTCCTCATTATACACACCATGCTCCAATACCTTCCTATAATTAATCCGTCATGGTTTTTAGTAAAAACTACTTCTTGTATATGTCCTTTTAATATGGAAAACATCAAATCAAACCAGAATAAATTATAGTTTATGTGTTCTTACACTGTATGAAATATACTAATATCCTGTATTCTTGTTATTTTTTAAAAGTTAACATCAAAATAAATTCATTGTCTCTATGAATTTCCATTTTATACATGTCTTTTTTTAGGATAATAATTTTTTTATTTTGTTTCAAATACCCAACTATATACCTACAAGATTTTTATACATTGGTCATGGTATAAGATCCCAACTAAAATTTTACATAATCTATTTCAGTTATTCTATCATTTCCTTAATCCAAACATTATTCATAACTTTTTATTAAACTCTGTTAGGAAATTTTTTATAAATTTATGACATTTGATTTTCCAACATAAAACTTATTTTTCACTTGAGAGGACATTCTTGGTTATTAAGGATATTTTCTAAATCAATATTATTAGTCAATATTTTTTTTGGGTTACTAAATTTTATTTTATTTATCTTCATTCATAGTTTGGATATAAATAATTACAAAATAATTTGGCTACTTTTCATCATCTTCCACATTCTGTTTATCATATATTTATATTTAGTGATATATAAATTTTCATGAATAGTGAAATTTTATATAGATTTAATTTTAATTAAAAACACATTAAAGTAGTTCAATATTTCCTAATACCATTTATTCTATCATATGTCACACCTTCCATTAAATAAATATCCATTTAATAACTCTTCATCATCTTTCTCTTCAAACATTGCCATTGTTGTTTTTCTATACTTTTTGTAACAAATAATACATAATATGTAGGAATATTTCTCAATTAGATCATTCATAAAAAACATCATATATTTAATTGTTTATATTATGTAGTAATAGAGTCTTATTCAATATGTGTACACCCATACAGACAAATTCCCTCTAAATAATTATAGAGATCTAGTGTCTACCTAGAATTATTCTTTCCAATTAAAAAAACATCAATTATATCATTTGTATAATATATTCTACAATTAATTCCTTGTTACACTATATTTATATATAATTACTTATATTTTAAAATATTTTCAAAATCATTATTTATGTACCATTTTTATGATTTAATATCTTCCTCATAATGTAAAATCCTAAATATTACTCAATATTCCCTATTAATATTTTCAATATCTCAACAACTGCATATTTATACATCATAAACAGCAAATCATCAATGTAGGTATATTAATAAATGAATTTAGTTGAGTATAAATAACCTCAAGAAGATTAATGTCTCATTGACACAATCATGTCTGACAGAATTACATCAAGGTATCATTTCGAAATATCATTTTCCATAAAAAAATTTCAAACATTCTAAAATTTTTTACCACTAGACATATATAAGGAACAACTAATTTTATGAATTCATGGTTTACAATTAATTCAATTATTCAAAAAAACATTTATTATAAGTAAATTTATTCTTCCTTCTTCTTCTTATACTTATTCGTAATTCCTTATATTTTTTTTGTTATCAAAATTTGATCCTAAAATATTAATAATGTATTCTATAAAATAGTGAAACTATGGGTAACACATAATATAATTATTATCTATATATTAACATTTTTTAAAATAGATCTAAATATTTTTTTCATCAGAATCAAATTTCCTTGTATATTTCTTTTAGATTTAATAGAGTTTTCTCCATTGATAAATTCATTCACCATGTTAATGACATATTGTACTAACATGGCTATTATTTTTGAAATAATTTCATTTCAATCAACAATTACTATTGAATAATATTTATACATATTAATAACATCTTTTTTCATAAAAATTATGCAGCAGACTAAATAAAAAAAATTGTATTTGGTGGCATGATATAATAGAGATACTCTTGTATTCCTTGGATGTAGAATATGTGTTCTCATCAATACTCTTATCTGAAACATGTCTATATTTTTAATTTTTTCATTAAGTATTAGTAACATCATTTATATGTTTACATTTATAATGAAATGTTTTAACCTTCTATTTCAAGATCATTGTTTTGAAATCAAGTGATGCTTATATTTATGTTTTAATAGGATTTTTAATGTCTTTTCAAATATTTCTAATACATGTTCATCTTTAATAAAACATTTTATGTCATTATCACATTTTATTTCATAAAAGTAAACATGTAATCCAAATATTTCATGATTTTCTGTTGATTGATAACATTCTTCCTGATTAGTGTATCACATCAATGAATGTAAGTTCCCTTTTATAAACACTTCCACATAATAATTTTTTATACTATATTCATTCCTCAAGAAAAAAAATCATTATTTTTTTTACTCATATAATTTATTTCATTTAGTTAAATCATTATCATTTTATCCAAATAAGTTTCATCACCACATCTATCTTCATTACCCAATGAATCATGATTTTTAACAATATGAGAATTAATGTTTGTGAACATATTTAAAAAATATTCTTATAATTATATTCCTGAATAAAATTATTTTTATTATACATTACTCAATTGCCTTTGTCTTCTTATTCTAGGAAATCTGTTTTTTCACCCACTATATTTCCAAACCACATTCTACTTTTATTTAAAAAATATTTTGGTTTCTCGTATTGATCATTATCTTTATACTCACTACTTTTATTATTTAGATGGTTTATTGTAAAGATTAATGTTCCAATACTATTACAGTTTATATTTTAGAAAACATTTTTCTTTCTTTTAAATATATTTTTGTAATTATGAAATGTATTTTTGTATTCATCATAAAGAATTAGACATGATTAGAAAATAAGAACTAAGAGATATAAATTAAAATAACAACACATTGTTCATTGATTCTAGAATATTTTAATAATTTTTATATAATTTAATGTATTACATACAATGGATTCCTACATTCCACTAATGATTATATCTCTTAAATGGGAATATATTAAAAGGGAATAATTTATAGATAGAAATATCATTACAACTAGAAAATTATATATCTCATAATCACTCCTGATGATCACAATGAGTATAATTAATACAATAATATATAAGAAATCCATTTGAGTACAAATAAATTTAAATAATACTTAATATTGAATAATAGACATTCCATGTGAAGTGGGATTGGATTGAATGAATTATCTTTTTAGGGTTATATGTGGGAATAATATTGGGTATTAAAAATATGACCACTGGGAGTATGGATATTTGAAATATGTCCATTGAGTATATTTTTATTGAATATAAATTTATAATATAGATATGTATAATTATTGTCATTTTTTTAAAAGGTGATTCCTTAGTCAAAAAAAAAACAAAGCAAAAATATTATTAAAAAATAATTATTACAAGAGTCTAAAAATGGGTTCATATTAAAATATATTTAAAGAAAGGAAAGAACAGAAATTGGAAGGTCTTTGAACCATGTAATTTCCATATTGACTACCATGTTCACAATATGAACTTCAATAGCATTTTCTTCTAGATATACATGTGTGATGATATATTTCTGATCGATAAGTGAACGAGAGAATTACATCCAACAGGTAGTAATCTGCCAAGCAAGGTGGATTATTCCATTCCAAATTACATGGTCAATAGTCTTTGAGTCATTTCAAATCCAATGGTTATTGCAACCAAAGAGTTTGGAAAAATAAATAGCATGTATCAAGCCCAACATCATTACTTCATGGGTGGTAGAAATGTCACATTTACCCATGAGGCATCCACGGATCTGAAAAAGGTGATTCCAGAAAACAACACCACACCCTTCATGTCCTGGATTACCATTGGAGGAGATATAAATATTGATATTGATCCATACAAGAAGGGGGGAGCTACAAAACACATTTAGTATGTGATGTGCCTGAAAAAAATAGACTTTAATCTTTAGACTCTTCATGATCGCAATTTCATGCATGGTGATGTGGAAATGCCCATTATGAATCGAGGCAGCTTATTGTATGACAATGAGAATCCTCATAGGACCTCCATTTTGATTAAATGAGTAATTATTATGAATAATATCATTTTTATCATACCAGATCACATGGTAGAGCTTAGAAACTCCAGCATCAAAGAGGTTCTTGATTTGCTGAGAGCCATCCATTAAAGCACATTTTTTATGTTTAGATTTGATAGAGTTAATACATAAACATATTCTATAAAAAATAACAATAATATAGTTCCAAATAGCAGAGGTAGTACATCAAGATAGAAGCATGTGGTTAGGATCTTATCTATGTTGATTATATATTTTGAATTTAGAGCATAGCTGGATGAAAAAGGATCAAAGGAAAATTTTAGTGGGCAATCTGTTGTGAGTAAGACAATATATGAGGTTGAATGTAGATGGTTTTATCTAAGGATTTTTGAAATGTTTTAACATACTGCAGTAACATTCAGAGTTACAGAAATAATTTTTGTATAAATTTTTTGAGTTGAGAATAACATTTTGAGAAGGTTCCCATGATAAGAAATATTTGGTGTGAGAGAAAGAGTATTTTTCAATGATGTTCAGAATAGTGTCAAGAAGGTGATCATGTGGAGAGTTTAAGATGTATCTGAAATATGTTTTTGTATTATTAGGGGTTTTATCAATAGGCATAATGGAAATTAAAGGCATAATAGTCCCGTTATCCATCCAAAATTTCATGGAGGAGTCTCTAGAGACCATCCATATAAAATTACTCATAATATTGGTGAATGAGTATTTGATGGAAGGATTGATTGATGAGTTAATTAAGTTAAAATTTCATATTTTATGTTGGTCAAGAAACAGATTTTTGAGAAAGGTAAAAGTATTGGATGTATTCTAAAAATGGTTCCAAATGAGTCTTCCTTGAAGGGCTTCATTAAATTATTTGATATTTTTATACCAATACCACCATTTTCAATGGGCTTGCAATAGTTTGACCAAGGTACATACCCACATTTTTTTTTCTAGAATACAACCTGTCCAGATGATGTTTTTTATGGAGGTGTTCATTATTCTAATGAGGCTATCTAGGCATTTATAGACCATCATGGAATATACCATCGTGGAGACAATATTATATTTAACAAGGCATCTCCAACCAGCCATAGAGAGAGATTTACCTTTCCATGAAGACAGCTGATTTAGAAATTGATCAACAATAGTCACAAAGTGACAAGATTTTAGTATACCCCAATAAAAAAGAACACTATGATAGGTTAAAGGGATCATACCTTCATTCAAACTCAGATCACTGATAATGTAACTTTTTATATCAGGAGTGAAATTCTTCCCAATGAAGATACAATATTTGTTCCAGCTAATGGTATGACCAGAAACCACTTCATCTTGTGAGATAACATTTTTTAGGTATAGAATGTTTCTTTTATCCCCCTGAAGGAAAATGATGATGTCATCAGCATAAAATAGATGAGTAGAAGCATTCACGTTCCTAGAGACAAGAATGGGATTTATTTTGGTCTGGTCTACCAGCCTATTGATCAGACGACTAAGGTAGTCTTCTTCTATCAAGAGAAGAATAGAAGAAAGTGGATCATTTTTCCTGACAACTTTGTTGCATTTAAAATAGCCTTTGGGTGATCCATTGATCTAGATAGAGATAGAAACTAAGTTAAAGAGGGTTCTGATTACAGTGATAAGAGAGGTGTTAAAACCATAACCCTGAAGGACATAGAAAATAAAACTCATGACCATGGTCTTAAAATCATTTTTGAAGTCATGTTTAATCATAATGATCCCTCCTTTGTTAGTTTTATTTTAATTATTAACACACTCAGAGGAGAGGAAGAAATAATCATGAATGGATCTTCCCTTTATAAAACCAAATTGGTTCCATGAGACAATTTTATCCATGATAGTGGCATGTATTTTGGAAATTATTTTTGAGATGATTTTTAAAAGATTGTTGATAAGAGAAATAGGTCTAAAAAGATTAATCCGATATGCGTTATCCACTTTTGGAATCAAGGTGAGAAATTGGTAATTTAGGGCACGAGGGAGAACCTAATTTTTGAAGAAGGTTTTTACAATTTTACAAAAAAATAATCTGAATCACAACACAATAATGTTGTAATTGATTATTGAAGCCATCAGGCCCTGGAGAAATATCAGGATTCAGACTAAATATTGTGTCCTTGATTTCATGATCCATCGGGGTGTTGACAAGGAAGGATTTTTCCTCATCATTGATCACTAGGGTAATGATCATAGGTAGGTGGTATTTTTTATATCAAGACAAATGAAAATGGTTTCATAGTAAGAGATTATATGATGAGATAAGTCATCCTCATTGTCAAGGAGTTTTTCCCCATCCATTAAAAGGGTTAATGGATTGTAGGCCTTCCTGATTCATTGAATATAATTGTAAAATTTAGTATTTCTGTCTCCTTCTACTAACCATTTATCTTTAAACATTTTATGTCACATTTTTTCTTTAAAAGTGAGGAGGGAGTTATGTTTGACCACAATGTTTAGTTCTTGAGTCAGATCAGTGTGGAGGTCATTGGTGGTATTTGTGTTTTTATGGTCATTGATATCTTTTCCAAAAATCATGTTGTCATTATTAATTATTTTTGCTTTATAGATGCACATATTTTTAGAGTCTATTTGAGATGTTTTAATTTGAGACTACAGTCAATTTCATCATTGATACGAGACATTGAGGACCAAATGTTTTGTATGATATGAGATCACTCATCATCACAGAACCAGGAATTGATATATCTAAAAGGAATATGGGATTTCATGTCTTTGGTGGAGACACTAACTAGGATGAGTCGATGATCAGTGTTCATCTTATGAAGAGTATTACTAGAGATTGGGTCCCATTTATCTAAAGTAAGGAAATTTTTGAAGGATCTCTCCATCTTAGAGGCTACAACATTATTGTATTACCTTCTATACTAAGTGTATTTTTCACTAGTGAGATTGAGTTTTATAAGGTTGTTGTCATCTATTGAGGTTTTAAATTCTCTCATATAAATAGATGTGTTAGAGGGACCAATTTTATCGCTTGAGTTGAGAGTGGCATTAAAATCACCCATAACAAACCAGGGTGGATTAATATTGGTGCCAATGTAAGAGAGGTCATTCTAAAGAGTAGTAATTTCATGGTATATATTCATTGAATAAAAAATGATCATAAAATATTTGTGTAATAAATATAAAAATTTATAGTGAAAATCTGATTAGAGATATTGTAGACACTAATAATTTGTAAAGAGAAGTGTGTGAAAATCCATATAGATTATGAATTAAGGTTATTAGTTATTGTGCAAGTAAAAAAATATTTATTTAGAAATAAATAATAGTATTTAGAGGCATAGTTAAATTTTGGATCTTCAATATAAAATAATAAGGTATTTTGAGGGTCAAATATTCTATTAAAAAAATGAAGGTGTCAGAGTAAGCAATCCTATGACAATTCCAAAAAAGGATCATCATTAAGAACTTGTTTTGGAGTGACTAACCCCCACCACCCTTTTATTTTTTTCTAGATCCTTTATTTTTATATGTCCTTCTAACATGATGATTATCAGAGGTCTATTCCAGATTATTGTTAGATTTTATGGTCATATTAATTGATGGTTCTGGAATTAGATTACTCATATTAGAGTCTGTAGATTTCAAAGAACACGATATAAAACCATTGGAATTATGATTTTAAACATAGTAACTATTTTTTTTAGCACAATAATCACTATCTGCAAGCTGGGGGGAGCAGTACCTGGTGCATGTGATGTAACTGCATGATGTTTCTTGATTTTGTCGAGATCGGGAAGGAACATAATTTTCTTTATAGAGACATTCATAACCTGTATGGGTTATGTTTTCTGCACTGATATTTTGATTTCAGGATCAACTAATTCAGGTGCTATGACAATAGTAATACTGTGATTATTTAGTGTCTCAATGCACCTAGAAATGGCAGGATTGCTTAGAGTATTAGAGTGAGTTGGGAAACTGGAAATCGGTTCATCGTTTTTCATTTTGATTTCATTATTTCGTCCTAGAGAGGTCCATTAGAAATGAGGTTCTATTGATGAATCCTTATGGTTTGGAGCTATAGGTTTCATGTTACATGACATCATAGAAACAAAATTAACACTACTGAAAATAGGTTGATACCCATCAGAAATGGTATTTCTAATAGTGGAGATACCTGTATCAAGATATTTTTCCACCCCAGGTTGCTCGACTACTATCTTTTTGGTGAAACTGTTGATGTTTTGGGTTTGTGTAGAAACCCATACCAAGGGTGGAGTTCCCTTAAAAGGGTTGATATATTCTAGTTTTTTTTATAGTTTTAGTCATTTGAGTAGTAGTCGATTGTTTTTTGTATAGAAATTCATTCTCATTGGTCATTAGTTCACCAAATTATAAAATGTGTCATGTTGAATTATGATTTTTAGTGAAAATAAACGTTGTGACTTGAGTGTGGGGAAATAGTATACATTATCTATTTTATTGTTTGATGCAGTCATGAACACTAAAATATCAGTGGCATTTACATGATGTGGACTCTAAATCTGTCCAGTACTCGAATCTAGCATGTGTTTTACCACATTATTAATGGAAAAAATATCTTTAAAATCATCCTTATGTATATTTGCAGTATATGTGTTGCAAGTATTTCAATTCACTTATTCAATTGACTTATCCTTCTTACCCAGGTTATGATCTCTATCTTGGATGATGATAGGCATTGATGTTTGACCCGATTCTTCTTTCCTATTGTATATCCTTACAGTGTCTAAAGTAAGATTTTCTAGGTCTTCCAAGATTCTTTGGCCTTTAATAAAGGCTTCTTCTTCTTCAACAACAACTACCCATTTTATTCCTGAGGTTCTCCCAATGTGTGTTATACTCTGATTTTGACCCAAATTTCATTTTCTTTTTGTGAGGTTTAGATTTCTCCATCATGGGAGATTTATCCTTTTATATCTCCTTGAATCCTTACAACCATTATCAATCAGCTAAATTACATTTCATCACATTACCATATAATTAGAGATTGTGTAACAAATAATTTTATAAAGGACACAAAATGGAGGTTTCCACTCATATTCAATTATAATTTCAGTTTTTTATTTAGTCACAATGATATTTTTTGTGTTTTGGAGATTTTAATATATGTTAATATCTTCCATAATTCATGATAAATGACTTAGGTCCGCATTTATTATTTTGTGGTAAATTATCAGAGGAGTCCCTATGCCTAAAACCATTTCATTTAGAAATTTTTGTTACAAAAGAACTAATTAAGGCCATGAATTTTAACCCAAACTAGTTCCATTGTACAACTATATGTGTGTGGATTAAAAGTAGTGTCCCGGTCAAAAATTCTAAGTATTCTCGACATTATATTAAGTATTCTAGTCTTCCCAGTAATCTCTAAGTCATCTTTTGATTTTATCATCATGTAAAATTAGTATTTCCCTATTGGAATAAGTTTCTAGTTCAAAACATTCCAATAATGAGCAATACACGTATGCATTTCATAAAGAGGTCAAGGATGATCACCTTTATGAAAAGAGATGCGGCCTATGACAGAGAATTTTCACATTTTTGTGTGTTGATGAAGATCATCCAGATACGCTACCCCAATAACACGTCATCATCAAGTCCCTTTACAAGAGTGGGCTTCATTGTAATTTCTGTACATGGATCAGTGATCTACACTGCATCTAGAAATTAGATACCTTGGAATCTTCCAATGAAAGGTCAAGTGCTTTTATATTTTTCAGGGGCATCATCCATATGGACATGCATGTCCGAATCTTGAAAATGGTGTCTCTTATTCTTTCTAGGAGTCGCAAAATGGTGGCATTCAAACCCCCTCGGATTAAGGAAGTCAACCATGTCTATGCAATCAATGGATTCTGGTGAAGGAGCCAAAAGTGCTCAAGGGTTATTGTGAGAGAAGGTCTCTCGTCTATCCTCTTTGTTTTTCCTCTTTTAAATTTTATAAATTTATAGTATCAAAATGAAAAATATTTAATTATTTAATTAACTAATTTATAATTTTTTTAAAAAAAATATAATTTTTTTAGTGATCCTTTTTATTGTTGTTAAAATTATTTTAAAATAATGATTTCGTGGATTCAAATATTTATTTTATTTCCAATGAATTTATAATATTATATCCAATGAATGTGGATAATTCATTCCAAGAGGATTCATTTAAAAATTATTTTAAAAATGGTATTTTTTTTGAAGAAAAAATAATTGGTTTATTTTTTACTATAATAATATTAATAAATATAATAGATCACTATTGAATAATATTTATGAAGAAATAAGTTTAAAATATATAAATTAGAATTAATCAAAATATTTTAATGTGGTAATAAATATGAGTAAATCATATTTATTCTTTAAAATTAATTTTTTTTAAAAATATATGTTATGTTATTTGATACTAAAATTAGTTTCTATCACTTTTAGAATTTGAATCATATAAAATAGTATTATTAATTAGTTTTTTTCATTTATAAATAATTGTACTATATTAAAAAAAATTACATAGAATAATGATAATTATAATGATAAGGGTAAAAGGGTTATTTTCACAGAATTTATATTTTCAACAGTGGTGTGATTTTCATATAAACTTAATTGAACATCCTAAGGATTATACGAACCTGTAAAAAGGGTTGAATCAATGGTGAACATTTAAAAATTTCAATCATCATGAAACAATGACCATGTAAATTGTTAGAGTTATATCCATATAATCATTTATGAAATACTTGTGATAATTATTATATAAGAAAGTAAATAGGAAACATAATTTTTTCAAGGTTCTTACTTATCTAAATATCCTATATCATGTCATGGACACACCTATGATTCCATGGATTAACTATTGAAAATGAGTTCATAAAAATTTTCGGCCAACTACCATCACTCTCCATTAAAATCCTAATATGTATGATTATACAGAATCCCATCATTTAATAATGTATTTCTTAAGAAACCATGAAAAAAAAATTGTAACTTTATACCATCGTCTCCCATATAAATTCATATGAATATCTTGTTTCATTTTTCACTATCTATAAATGTATTTCTGGTGTTCCATTTCAACATTTGGAAAATCCCATATGTTGTGCTTCAATAAATTTGTTCTAATTTTTTAGAAAATAGTTCAATAGGTTAATAAAACCTCATAACCTCACTAATATTAACTATTAAAATACATATAATATCATTTTTTTGTTTATTAAAATATAAAAAATTTTAGATGCTCTGATTGTAGAAATCCATGTTCATAACATATCATCAACCCAAAACTAATATTCGGTTGGATACTCAAACTAAAACAACTTCTACGGACATTCATATTTATATATGTATAAATAGTTTCAGTTTCATTTTATTATTCACAACATTTAATAGGTGATCTAGGACAATAAATGGTGAAAAACACATTTAACTTTGCCACTCATTAAAACTCATATTTTGGATATCCAGCTCATTTTTAATTCCCTTGATGATTCTTACCACATCATGAATATTCAAAAATATTTTTGAATTATCCAACATCTTCCATAATCCTGGAGTTAAGGAACCTCAAAAACATCCGTAAAATCAATATGAATATATATAGTGAGGATCAGCAAAAAATTATCATTCTATGGTCTTTATAGATATTTATAGAAAGAAACTTTTTGTACATCAAGTGGAAGTTTTTCCAATGAAATTCAAATGGTAAAATCTTCTATGATAACAAATATTTTTATGGTCTACTTCTTCAGCTCAAAATTCACCTAAAAAATACTTCTCTAAAAAATTAATCAAATTGAATCAAATTGTTGAATTCTCATCTACATGATGGCACATTCTTCATCAGATCACAAAACATGAAAATAATAATTTTAGTCTCCATAATGATATTTTTCTATGATGAATTCAAAAAAAATCCACTTCTCAACTCTACATCATACAATAACTCTTCCTCAAACTCAATTAATATGATTTAGTTCATAAACATCCTCTATTATATGTTTTTTTTCATTCTGACTTTCATTAAGTAGCACACATCAAATATTGACAACTTCAAAAATTTTCATGCAAAAAACTATATAAAATAAAAGAACAATACATGATAAATTTATGATGATCAAATATTCCTCATTCCAATTTTTTTCAAACAAAATTTGTTCAGCTATATTTTTAAACATTCAAAATACTTTTCCATCCTATGACTTACCACTTCGAGTTCCCTACTTGAATTTATCATTTTTATTTCAGTATTTGAAAATAAATGCACATAAAAATATGACATAATTTTACACTGGTATTTCATTATTTATTTTAGAAAACTACATAAACACAAAAAATGAACACTTTTCCTTCAATCCAATAAGGGCCTTACCATGATCTGTATTTTTTTCATCAGGTTACTTCACAGAAACTGTCATTTGGGCACCCATAAGTGACATTATTTCTCTAATGATTTGGATTTGTAATATCTAAGGAAGCTATGTTAACTTCCCAAAAAAAGTGAATTTGTAAACTCAAATTTTAAAAATCAAATATTTTCCAGACTGGAGCCATTGTAAAAACATCAGTACATTCTCACTCCCATGTTTCTTATATTCACACTATCAAGTGATAAGAATCTTATACATCAGGTAAGGTTCATCAGGATCTCTTTACATAGACATGATTATTCTGTGTAGATTATTAACCCTTTAATAATAATCATAAATCATTAATATTTGTGATTTTTTGTGACATCAATATTAGAATTTAATAATATGAATTTGGTTGGTCCATTTGATAAAAATTTTAAGGAAATCTCATAATATCATCACATACCTTAGAATCCACATTAGAAAACATTCATAACAATTTTTCTTACCAAATGATCTCAAAAAACATTCAATGGATTTCATTCATTTATAAAAAACCCCTCTTAAAAAAGCGATTTATCAAAAAATAAAAATCATTTTTAGAGAAAAATAAAAAATCATCACCAATCATCACTTTTGGATTTGGGTACCACCTTCATTAAAAGAAATCAAGACATTCCATGTTTTATAATAACATATATCAATATCCCTCTATAAATTTATTAACATGTCTCAAATATTATAAATTCTTAAAGAGAAGGTCATAAAAAATAATATTACATAAATTAATGATTTTTGAGTAATTCCACCTCTCACAGAGAATAACATTTACGGCCATGTAAAGATGATACCCTAAATTTTATCTTCTCAAAATTTGTTGAACATTTCAACTATCAATTTTTCAACATCCCATTTGAGTTTTCACCCCACTTTATTGATGTCTAAATATTTAGTTTCATAGTATAAAGTGTTGTAAAATCATCTTACAATTTTTAACATTCTCTCATAAAATTATGCTTCTATTAATTCATTTATCATGCACATTAATGTTCATAAGCCCATGTTCCTATGGATTTCTATACCCAATTCTTATTAATCTATGGTTTTTTCGAACATAATATACATTTTTTTCAACAGGTTGATGCTAGTGGAGTCTCTGGTCATCTAGGATATTTTATGGGTCTTTTCCCAAGCCTCCTTGGGGAATGTTGATGTTATCACAATTGTAGAGAAAATGATTTAATGATCTTTTCAATGTAAATTTGGTAATTTGGATGGATATTTCATTTATGGTTGAAACAAATATCATGATAGAAAATTTTTATGGAAATGAATTGTGAAATTTAAGGGATATATATCTTCATACTAGTTTCATGTAGGTGACTTCAAAAAAATCCCACTTATATTGAGAAAATGGGTACTCTATATTATCAAATTTCACTCATAGAATTCAATGAATGTTTTGAGGATAATTAATTCATTTAATCAAGCCTAGCTGGTAAAAAATACACCTTTTACAAGAGTTATCGTAACTAGATGGTTAAATAGTGAAACACTGGTTGAATGGGATTCAATTTCTAGAATTTCTCTCCCTAAATATTCCTAATATCATCATCAAAAAAATTTCATCTTCGGGAGTTGGGGATATATATTACCCCATAATTTTCATTTCAATAATATTGGGGCTCTCTATAATTATTGTGATAACCTTATTAAATTTATTTGGATCATCATGAGTTGTGGTTGGGGGGAACATTATCTCTTTTATAAAATATGGATGCTTATGTCAAGGTATATAATTTGGTGCAATTCTACTAATATTGGGATGGAAAAATATATTCCAACCCCTTAATATTACCTTATATATCATCAATATGATTCAACTCATGTTGAGGTTAATTTTTAATTTTTTAATGATGCTAGCATCATTTCCCTGATAAATACTTTCTTAGAAATGAATGAAATTGTTCTTTAGGAGACGTTAAGAATAATGTGGCATCTGTATAGGGATATTAATATAAAAGGATTCAACTCTCTTCAATTAAATTATATATATAACCGGACATTATCTTTTCTAATTGATAGATAACAAATCACATATAACTATTAATATATTGTTGATCACATTGTTTATTTTTTCTCGAAGCAGATCAATAGGCCTGTTTTAGAATGGAATTTAATTGATGTGATTACTCATTCATGGTCAATTAGATGGAAAATATTTTTCTCACTAAAATAATTATTGATTTTGAGATTATGGATTCCATTTTTCGCATCATTGGTAGTAGTTTCCTGGTTTAGAAGTCTTTAAAAACATCTCTTTCTAGATGTATTGGGAGGTGATTAAAGTGGATGTAAGTAAACATGTATCCTATTTAATCAGTTTTAGACTTCTCCCTCAAAGCCCAAATGATCAATTTATATCCATGATTCCCAAAATAGGGGATACTTATGAGGTTCAACATTTCAAACCAATTTCCTTGGTCAATAATATTTGCAAGGTTATCCCAAAGACCATTGTTTACTGGATTTTAAGCATTTCTTCCAAGAACCTCTCTTGGAATCAATTTGGATTTATTAATGCAAGATCTATCCAAGGATTTATTTTCTCTAATTTAAATTTTATAAATTTTATCAAGGATCCTATAAGAGGAGGTATAATTTATCCCTATTCATGATATTAAAAAGTCATTTGATACTCTCAAAAATTATTTAATGAACAAGGTGCTTGGATCATTTGGTTTTAATAGCACATTCACTAATTGGGTTTCTTACCTATCTGAGTTTTATCATATCAAAGTGCTAATTAATGGTTCCACAAAAATATATTTTAAATATTCAATATGTGTTCTTCAATTCTATCCCTCTTAACCTTACACATTTCTATTGTTGAGGACTATCTTAGAAAACTCATTTCCCACATCATCACAAATGGAAATCTGATGACAATTCAAGTGTCTGGGCCTATCTCTACCCCATCACATATCTTCTATGTTGATGATAAAATTATATTCTTACATTGAGGTATAAGTAATATTGATGATTTGAATAATAATTTCAGCAGTATGAATGTGTTTCTAGGAAATCATTTAGTTGGGACAAATCATACATATTTTTTGGAAAGAGGTTTTCCATTACTAGAAAATTTTATCTTCCCTCAGAGATTGGAATACTTAAGGGACCATTCCCTATACTAATCATGGAGTTTTCTTTCTGTGGGGAGAATTAGAGCTTCATATCTTTCAGAAATTGTGGAAGTTGTCAATGGTGAAATCTCAAATTGGAAGGGTGAGACCTTATCCATGTATGGAAAGAATAGTTTGGTGAAGGATGTTATTGTTTCCAAATCTGTTTAGTATTTTAGGATCTATAAATGGATATTAGGATGGATCAATAGATATATTGTTTCCATTAGGATTATTATTAGGAGTGTAAGAATCTATGATTGAATGCTAGACATTATCCCTTGGATGACTTGATGTAATTGTTAATGCATTAGTGGAATGGGTATAAAAAATTGATCTTTTCAAAGATTCTAATATGCATCTATCTACCTTGATATTTATTCATAATAATTCAAACTATTTTAGGTTTTTAAATTCATGTTTTTTTTATAATCATATAAATGGAAGAAATAATAAAATTGATTCTTCCATTTTGAAAACAATTCGGTCCTCTTTTCATAATATCGTGACATTCTCAATAAGGATTATGTATAACAACTATAGTTTGATGTTTGTGTTTGATAATTGGACCATATCTTCTCTCATTGATGATTTTCAGCCACATTTTTTGAAAACTGATAATTAGATTTCTATTGAGGATTTAATTGATTCCCCCCATCCACTTTTTCAAGAAACACATCTGGGAATTGATGAAAACTGTTTTTTTCTCTTCCATAGATTTTCTAGTTTGGGAGCCATATGAAAATGGAATCCATAATAGTAAAATATATTATCAACATGCCATCAGAGGATAAAATATTGATAATAATAGTATTTCTGTGTTCAAAAAGGTTTAAATCAGACCCTCTCATTTAGCAGATATATAGTCTTTATAATAACAGAATCCCTAATGATGATGTTATACATATGTTTGGTTTTTTTCATTAGTTTCAATGTGTCCTATGTCATTAATACAGGGAGGATTCCAAAAATCACTTCCATGGATGTGAAACATCCTCAGAAATAAGGAATTAGATCTTTCAAGTTTTCAAAGTGTATGGTCTAAGGTAGACCAGTTTTAAGACATATTAATGTTTATGCTCCTACATTCATTGTTTGGATCAGTTGTGTGGAATTTTTAGTATTTATTTTGATAAATTATTCCACACCATTTGGTCCAGTTTTAATGCTTCTATCCATTCTGGGATGCTTTGGTATTTTTACATGGTCTTGTAACGTATTCATTCCACTATTACAGAAACCTGCATAGCTCATATGGTATTTTGAAATAAAATTATTTAGCATTTCACCATTAAAAATAATTTTGGAATTCCTAGAAATTTCTGGCCTATTACAGGATCAATTAAGGTTTTATGGCCGCCTTCAATAACTCATTGTAATAGGTTTAACCTTGATGATTATTCCAATGGAAACCCCATACCCTTGGGGTGTGGTACTAATTTTTAGGACGATTAAGATAATTTCAAGGGATGTTTCTATGGCTCCTGTGTTGTGACGTCGTCTATTGAAGCATAGATTTTTGTAGTCATCAAACATATATATTTTTAAAAAAATTAATATAAGAAATTACATTTGGTTGGAATGTGACTACTCGTCTCTTATTATGGCCATATTAAATAGATAATATCATATTTTAATGAGGATAAATGCAATGTGGATGGAATTCATAGATACTCTTATGATCCTAAACTTCATTATCATGCATTATTTTTTGGCGGAAAATATGGTTGCAGATGGTCATGTCAACATGGGTGTTGGAATGACTTTTAAATGGTCAGACATGTTTCTGGTTGACATTTTTCCTATTTATGAAATTGATTATAATAAGATCCAATAATTTTGAAATATGTTGTTTTTTTATAAATAAATATCTTACACTTTTGGTCAGCTACACCATTTAAATAAATGGGGGAATTCCATACAAAATTTGAGGAAGCATTTGGTGGAGGATAAACATGTATTATGATCCACAATTCCACCAATATTACTTTTATAATATCTTTGCCAAAAACATTAAAAATTTGGTAATTCATTGAAATATATACCAGTATAACATATCCACAAGAAAAAATCTATTTTTGGAAATTATACATAATATCAAGTTGTGTTTTTCATTAATATTCTAAAATATTTCTAAAAATATCAATGAAAAAATGATTACAATAAATTATCTGGCATGGTTTAGAAAAATTCACAATATCATCATCCAGTTATGCATTCAACCAAATCATTTATGTAACAAAATGTGCGTTTGAAAAATATTCTACATTCATTTTAAACAAAGAAATTAAGATTTGTTTAAAAAAATTCCAAATAATGCAACATTATCCAATGAATAATGCTCCTCAAAAAGTTTTTTTTATTATCTTAATCACTACCTAATCAACATCAGTATGAAAAATAAATTTCATATCATATAAACTTTTATATAATATCCCATAGTAAATTACTAATATTATATATATTTGAATTGTTATGTCTACCCTAATTAATGATTCTTTTGGATCACATTGATATGTTGCACATAAATTAAAATAATAAACATTATAGGGAACAAAGATATAATATAGAGTAATATTCTTATCAAATTATGAATATCCTTCTAATTAACACAATTCCCAACATCACCTTTACACATCTTCATCCCATCTGAAATAGTAATAAAGGCTTATATGGAGTCAACCATGAATAATTCTACATAAATTCACCAAAATAGTTAACTATTTATTAGAAAATATATATTTACTTGTTTTTTTCTTGTTATCCATGAATGAAGGTAAATTATATTAGAAATTAAATATTATTTATTTATTTAGAAAAATCATTAAAATTATTTTTTCTGTCCCAAGGAATAATTATTTCATCAACATTAATAGTAATAAAATGGTGCATTAGTTAGTCTAGTTCACATATATGTTTCTCTAAACATTATATTTATAAAAATTCATGTTATTTTGCAACTATGATTTTTGGAGTACAAGGAAAGTGAAGCTTGTTTCATCCCATACAAGGAGTAACACATCTTACACATGTTTGTTTCATCATCATCATGTCTGAACCCACAATGCTTCCCATCATAATATTTTTTCTCAATCTCTATAGTTAATGAATCGTCCATCATATCCATCTAATAAACTATATAATAATGATGTGAATACACTACTAATAATATTTTAATATTTTCAAATATCACAATGTGGGTATTTTATTTCAAAATATGTACCTTCGACCTCTTGATATCAATTACAAAGATTTCATTCATTTTTTCTTATATATTACCTCATTAAAATTATGTTATTTTCATTGAAACTATTCTATTTTAATAATATTCTTCCCAACTATCCATGGAGTGAGCTCCAAGAATTCATTTTTATCTATCTTCTATAACAATTATTTCATAAAATCTATAAATTATTTATTTTCAAGTACTTATAATATCAATTCTAGTTAAATATATGAAATAAGGGATTCTTATTTCTATAATCTAAAAAATAATCTAGTTTGAAATATAGCTTCCTGGTTTCGAATAAAATTTTCTATTTCAAACTATTTTTTATAGTGTTTTAAAATGCAATTATTTTCTCCCCACATGACATTACTCAGTACATGCTTTTATTGAATCATTAATCACCCAGTCTAAATCAAATCCATATTCATTTTATATTCCCATTTGAAGTATTCAATATATCATCAACTATGTTTTTTTTTAAAAATAAAGCTGTTTTATTTTTGAAAAAATTAACATCATAAGTTTTAATACTCATATTTGGACCCATAAGTCATTAAACTATTAAGAAAAATATTTCCAATAATGGGCACTAAGTCGGAATAAGAACCTGTGTAGATAAAAAAAGTGTGACGTACATGGAAATTACATTAATTTTTCGGAATACTTAATACATAACAAAAAAAAGACACCAAAGGACCGTAATATTTTAGTGACTTTGGAAACTCGGAATATAATCTTCTAATCTTGCTGAAAGATCTTAAACATCTCCCATAAAGATCTTCCCCATTTATTTTCTTACCTAACACCTTTATTTAAATCCTAGGAAAAATAAAACATAAAAAAGTGTGAGCTCAAATGCCTAGTAAGGGTAAACATAGAGAACATAAAATAATCCATAAACATTTGAATGCAAAATCATGAACATAAAATCTAAACATCAAAATCTGGAGCAAAGACATGAATCTTGGAAGTACGTAAGGCATATATCATAAGGGAACATAAATGATGATAAAATATAATGGGAATAAAACATTTAATTTTGGAAAAACATTAATCACATGATATGATTTCCATAGTAGCCAAGGCATTGTTGCCATGACCATCTTAGTGGAAATAGTCCCTTTCTAAATCGAGTTCACTCATTGTTCTAGTCCTGTATTACTGCACCAGATTAACTTACCAATCTAGCCATGTGTATCTCATGAGATATAAATCATTACCCATTTCATTGGAGTGATATATAGGTCCCACCCATCTCATAATGAAATCACTCTTACTTGTGCCACAAAATAAACATAAAATATTCATCATAACCAAAATAATAAAATGGGTTTCATAAACATCATCCCATCATAACATAATCCATATAAAAAAAAGGATATAATTTCATCATAAGAGATGTTAAACCATGTAAATAATAGAGACATTATATTTGAAACATACAAATATGAAACAATGTCATCATAGATTGAAAATGGTTTTGATAAAACACTTGAAATTAATTTTTGAGGAAAATATCTGTTCTTCTTTAAAATCATTTCCTATTCACAAAATGCAATAAAATTTTAAAAGAAAAGTAATTTTTTTGAAAATGGTCATAAAATTTTGTAGAGGAAACTTCATTTAAATAAGTCTTTATGAAACTGTAAAAATCCATTCATGCCGTATAAGTTAAAAATAACATCCTTCTCGTACATTTGTCAGAAAAGTTAAAAAGTACCTCGTATGGTAATAAAAAGAAAGATTCCTTAAATACCTTATAGTAACAGACAAAAATGGGTAAAAAATACTTTAAAAATACATGAAACCATTTTCATAAAATAGGTACATGGAATATAAATATAACCCTAGTAAATACTTATAAATAAACAATCTCGGATAAAAATGAGATTGGAAAAGTTATCCCTTATCTTATGTCTGATATGCTTTGTTTGTATCTGAACCTCTTGTATAATCATTTAAATAATGACATTTACTTATTAAATAATCATATTAATTGTTATGATATCATATATGGTTCACTTATGACTTTATATTACCCGTTCTTTTGTAAATTCTATGTTTAAGCAGTGTTTTGGTAAAATCATTTCATTTATCGTACGTTTTTCAACTTGTTGTTCATGATATTATTACTTATATCCTGATTTACTTAATTCCATCATGTAAAAAATGATTTATATATAATATATATTCATCATATACATATATATATGATAGATTGATAAATGGAATGAAATACACCATTCAGGGAGAGGGTAGGTCGTACGTACGCATGAAAGCTGTTTTCGTTTCCTTATTGAATTGAAGGGAATTAAGTAGATCACATATATATATTCATAAATCTAGTATAATTATTATGTCATATATATATCATGAATAATTTTTATATATACATTATAAATATTCTTGAATTGTTCTCATGGAAAATGAATCTCATCGCGTCGTGGAGACGGTAATCCGTACGTACGCACGGGCGATGATATCATTCTAATATTTATTGAATGGTATTGGAGTGGATTATATAATATCATAGAATCAGTATGATGTTATAATAATTATATATAGTTTTTATTTACACCATTATACCCACCCAAGTAAGGTGTTGGTGGAAAAACTGATTACACCACGGTGTGGAGATGGTATATCGTACGTACGCACGCGCGGTGAATTCATTTTCCGTAGGATGGATAGAAGGTGAAATAGAGTTGTTTAATATTTATACTAATATATCATTATATAAGTAATATTTATGATATTAATCTGTAATGAAACAACTAAATAATAGGAAGTATAAGTAGAATGGAACTTGAAAGAGTCGGTAGAAGAGATTACCTCTTCTTCGACGCACCTCTTTTAAACATCTTCATAGGGCATTAGAGTTGGTATTTTGAGAAGACCAGAACCTCTAGGATATAACTATATAGGTTTAGAAGATTAATTGTCGGGGGTTTTCTGAACTTCAAGGCTCAAAAGGGTGAGAAGAGAAGTGGGAAGGGGTGCCCTTTTTATAAGGGAGGAGAGGGTCACCTTTGGAAAAACATAAAATATTAGTTTATAATAAAGTCATATTCGATTTATAATAGTTCCAAGTTGATTTATTTAGACGCTAAAGTAGGGATGGGTTGAAATACTCTCAAAAAATAGGTTTTAGACACGTTTAGGCTACTATTTTAACCTTATCATTTAGATTTAACTCTAAGTTAAAAAAAATTAACTTTTACTATGTCTTCTTGTTTCTTACACTATATGGTAAATAAACCTACAATAACAAGTCAAACGAACCCCAAGTGGTTAATAATTAATATATATAACCTTATATAAGTCATTTTGCAGAACCTTATATTTTTAGAAATAAAATAACAATTAATTATATAATATTTGTTTTAAAAACAATTTTATGTCAATTTTGACACTATTTGGTAATTGATTTTTAGAAAAACCATAACAGCATGATTAGTTATAAAAAAGTTACATAAATAAATAATAACATTTCATATTAAACGAAAAAATTACTTTACTTTATAAAAAGTCTCAATTTAAATTTATTTGGGTATTTATAACATCAATTATGTTAATATTTCATTAATAAGGTAATTATGTCATCATCATTGTGTTATGAATAAATTATATTATTTAATCTCTAAAAATTATAAATAAAATACCATTCAGTAGGAAATCTTTTTATTTTTCTATGGAATATTTATAATCGCATTTATCTTATGTATAAACCTATATTAAAAAATGATTTAATTATTAAACATTGATTTTAACTATTTTAACTAATCTTAAAAGAAAATAATAATAATTGTCCTAATCTAATCCATGTGGACCTAAATGGTCATATATTATTCCTAAGTATGTTTTCGGTCGAATTAAACTTACCCAATAGAATTAGGACATGTTTTAGGGTAATAATAATATCATTTTTACCCTTAATTACCCTATTTACTTTTAACCGTGGTAAAAAAAAGTACAATGTTACTATTCACCAAAAAGTATTTTTCTCTTATTCAACCACATTTTACTTCTTAATATTAACCGTGTCTCTCAGAGTTTCAAAATTACACTCACAGAAGCGGTAAAATTATGTTTTATGTAAATTTTTAAATTCTCCTAGGAGGTGGATAAAAGACAGTGAAAAGTTCAATAAATTTTTTATATGTCTAAAATTATTATAAAATGAGTCCAATGAATTAAATTGAAATTATATATGTATTATGTATCAATTTTTACCTAAAATAAATTTAAATAATTTAAATAATTATTTACATAGAAATTCTGTTTTTAAATAGTAACCTAGTGTTTTCACTATTCATCAAAAACTGAATGTTTTCAGAAAAATACCAAAAATTCACCCTAGGCTAATTTCGATATTCCGAATTCAAAAATGAAGACCATTTTGAAAGATAAAATTTATAAAATTTAAAAAAGTGGGTATTACTATTCATAACATCTAGTTCATAATAATATTATAATAATGTCTTGTTTAGTGAAACTTGGTATTGCATACTACACACGCTATCGAAGAAGGTCGTGACTGCGTGTAATGCCATCCATGTTAGGGCTGCGTGTAGTGAAATCTCTGTTTGGTTCTACGCATAACATAATCAAAACTCATTTCATTTATACATTAAACAAAATCTATTCTTATTGTTGTGTAGAATAATTTCCACTAAACGAACTTGACATTCTGTGTAACACGAGCCAAGAATAGTAATGCCTACACTTCAAGCTAATACGGTGTTGCATATAGCCCACGATAATCTTGGTGTAGCATACAACAAAAGACATCAAAGAAAATAATTCTCCTAAAATCTCGGGGTGTTACATTCTACCCCCCTTAAAATGAATTTCTCCCTCAAAATTTGTTAGGGTTATAAATGGGTTTCTACTTGAATGTTTCTTTCATAGAAACCCAAATCATAAAAAGGAATACTAAAACATCATTTTAAATAAAACATCAAAAACATAAATGATACACAAAGTGACTCATCATCAGGTTTCCACATAAGAGAACATAGGAGGAAATATGGATATGGAAGAAAATATAACCATCAAGTTATGATGGAGAGTGGTAGAGGACATGACTATGAAAAACCCAACAATCACAAATCCAAAAATTTGTGATGATATAAGGTACCATCTGATTCATTGGATATAAGGGTAGTATGCCGACATTTTTTCTTTTCAAGATCATTTCCCTAAGTTGAATAATTTGAATTAGAAGAAATACTTAATTTATTTCTGTATAATATCACTGTTGTTTGTTCCTTGACCAATTTCCACTTCATCTATTAATGAAATGAAGTAGAATTTTTCATTGGTGAATTGTTAGAAGATCATTTGATAGAATTATGGGTCACTCCATATGTCTAAAACAAAAGGTTAGCAAAAAAATTATCAAATATACATAAGTCCATCTATGGTGATGCTTATCGTATATAATTTCCAAAAATGGACTTATAATTCATCTATCATACACCTTAATAAAAATAGTTTCTACTAACCAGGCACTTCCTATAGGCTAGTTGTAGGCGATAAAGGCCTATCGCACTTCGGTTGTGGGTTTGATTCCTGCAACCTTGTCCGACGTGACGGGTTGTCGCTCATCCTGCAGGTTGTCCCTTTTTCTAAAACTACATTATAATAAAATTACTGCAATAAAATATAAAAATGTTCTAGCCTTAAATAATACTATCTTATGTATGACATAATTCATTCCAATCATTAGGCTTATCCAAAACACTACTGTCCAAGCTCATAGTATAAAGAAAAAAATTACATGAAATGTCATCTACCGAGCATGTGAATACGATCATTTATCCCCCATATATCGTACGATGTATCTTGTTGGTCAAACTAAAAACATGTGAATACCTTAATCATGTATTCTCTTGAAAAATTAATACCCATTGAACCTTAGTGAAAACTTGAATGTTGTCAAAAGATAAATCGTTCCACATACCAAAATCCCCAAAATTGTGTATACTAAAACCATAATATCAGTCATGAGCCCATTTCATTTTCTCTTTATCCCTTCATTATGCGCATATCATCTTCATTCCAAAAATAGTTCAATCACTTTTCATGGTTACCGGTACCATATAATTATTGAAAACCAACACATAGATATTCCAAAATTCCACGATACCATAAATGAGATTCCATGATACTATTTTAAAATCCCATTACATAAACACTTAATCATTACAAATAATCATTTTCATACTCAACATCACAAATAGAGATCACATTTGATTTCCGTTTATCCTTTTCCTTAAGAGGTTTCTCACGTTGATCATCATTAACCCTTGGATTAGGGAAAATATTAGCGTATTGCCTCATTTCCTTGCACTTAAAGAATTGAAGTGTTGGTGGTACGTTCTCTATAATAATTTCTTTATTCACATCATTAGCAATCCTTTTTCCATTACTTCGACACTCAACTGCTCGATAACCATCTTTTCCACACTTAAAACATCTTCTAGTCCCTTTAAGTCAATCTCCACCATGGTTTTTTCCAGGCATTGAGCATAAAGAAACATTCATCTTCTTTTCACAATTATTCTGAGATTTCTCTTTGAACTCCACATTATTTTCTTGTCAAAACCAAGATACGGATATTTTACACCAACTTCCAGTTCTATATTGATAGCACAACGCACAATTTCCTCATACCCATTGAAGTCTCTTATAGATAATTCCCTTCTAAGATTTGGTTTTAAGCCATTGAAGAATCGATCAACTATACTTTCAGGATGGATGATAAATCCAGATGCATACCTTGAAAGTCTTGTAAAATTCGCTTCGTATATACCAAAATATTCATCATCCTTCTGCTTAAGCTCATGGAAATCATTTTCAATATTTTTTCGAAGAATACGAGGGAAGTACATACTGAAAAACATGTTCTTGAACTCATCTCAATCCATGGATTCAATTTCATCTTAGGGCATTGTATTCTTAATTAGAGTCCACCATTGATCTGATTCACCTTCTAAACTGTAAATAGAAAGAATGACATTTTCATTTTCCAAACAGTGAAGTATGTAAAATATCTTTTCAATGGTACTGATCCATTGTTCATCAACAAGTGGATCAGAAGACCAAATAAAGGAAGGTGGATGTTGCCTCATGAAGGACTCAATAGAAAGTTGTTCCCTTTTATAGTAATTTGGAAGTCCACAATGATTTATAGCTTGTGTAGGTATAACAATAAGATTTTTCACTCCTTCTCACATGACACTGGTTTGTTCAGGAGAACAATCATTGCATCATCCATTACATTGATCAACATGGTTCCTTCGGGTTCCATCCATCGTCTAAAACCCAAAAATGATAGTGTGAGGGGGAAAAATTATGCTAGGGAAAACAACATAATAAAGTGGGAGTACCTTCAATATATAACATCTTATGTATATTCCCCAGATCGTTACCAGAATTCTAGGACTATAACCTATTCTTATACTTAAACATAGAGAAATACCTAGACATACCTAAGAAATATCTATAGGGATCTCACTGAAGTTTTCGCATCCTATTTTCCAATGGTAAACTAAACCTTTCCTCTGATACCAACTGTAGAGACCCAAATCTTGACGTACATGGAAATTACATTACTTTTATGGAATACATAATACATAAAAAAAATAGACACCAATGGACCGTAATAGTTTAGTGTCTTTGTAAACCCGGAATATAATCTTATAATCTTGGGGAAAGATCTTCAACCTCTCCCATAAATATCTTCCCCTTTTATTTTCTTACCTAAAACCTTTCTTTAAATCATGGGGAAAATAAAACATAAAAAAGGGTGAGCTCAAATGCCCAATAAGCGTAAACATTGAGAATATAAAACAATCCATAAACATTTGAATGAAAAAACTTGAATATAAAGTCTAAACATCAAAATCTTGAGCAAAGACATGAATCTTGGAAGTATGTAAGGAATATATCATATTGGAACATTAATCATGATAAAATAGCTTGGGAATAAAACATTTAGTTGTGGAAAAACATTAAACACATGATTTCACGACCCCTCCTCGGGGTCTGGGTCATGACTACCCCAAGCCCGCCTTCCATAGGCCAGGGGCTGGCGGCTAGAACCAAAGGCATAAATCCCGATAAAAAGGAAGGCATTTCCATTATATAATAAAACAGACACAACAGAGTTTGCAATCTGAAGTAAACACTAAGTAAACTGAGTACAAATGTAAGTGCTGGAATGTAAATGGGCCAGTATACAAACCCAACTGAATGTACTGTACAACTGAGAAAATAAAGTACAACAGCTGAAAAGTAAAGTAGCAACTGCCGAGACGTCCTCCAGAAACCCCACCTAAAGGGTGGGTACAGATGGTCTCCTCGTATCCTCAAGTCCGTCCATCCACACCGTGTACATCCCGCCTGATATTCCACCTCTGGGTACTGTCCTACTCCACAAGCCTCAACCATGATCAGCGATGTCCGTCGTCTACAACCAAAAAAACGTAGTTCGGGAATGTCCCATGTAGGGGTGAGTATACGATATTCAGTAGGGGCCCCAAGACCCCTTATGGTCTCCCAGAATCTACAAAGGATAACCTCAAAGGATACAAACACGAAGTATCAACCAACTCTACTTAGGTATATGCCCATACATATACCAAAGTCATCATTTCCAGTTCAGCTCCAACTCACGAGCCCAAGTACAACCCAGTCCACACAGGAAAACACAACCCATTCCGCACAGGAAAGAAATTCAATCATCTTGATGATATTGATTAAATGTAAAGACTCAACTCACACAGGTATACTTCGCACGAATGGGTGTGGAGATGATAGATGTAGCCTCTAAATCATCTCCCCTACTGAACCCATGTAGGATCCAGGTATATAATTCATCGATGTCGAACCCACGAAGGATCCAAGTATAGTAACCATCACTGTCAAACCCACGTAGAATCCAAGTACATTCGTCCTCATCATCGTTGTCGCAGCCAGCTCTAGGGTTCCCATACATAGCATGCTCGATTCTGGGAGCGTTCTCTCCACAAGAAAAGGGTTTCGATACATAAACTATCACGAATTACAGAGTTGATGTATCACAAAGTTTCGTCTCATCAATAGGAACTCAGCTCGACAGATGGCGCGTCAATCGAACGCCCGATCTAAGAGATATTGGCCTTTTCGTCCCAGGGGCCCAGTTGATTTTTAAGTTAAAACCAACCCGGCCGTACTCCAGCTATGTCCAAACATCATGTTGAGAAATGAAAAATAACCATCTCACTAATAGGAATACAATTTCACTGACGGCATGCCGCTCGGACATCTGGTGGTAAAGTTATAAGCGTTTCCACTCCAAGGTCCCGGTTGGTTTCGGGTTCGAACCAACCCAGCCATACCCCAAACATTAGAGAAATCTTGAGTGTAATATACCAAAATGACTTTCTCTATCCAAGGATTCTAATGTAACTGATGGTGCGTCGATCATAGGTCTATAGCCCACAATATGGATGTTTAAACAAATCTGTCCAAAAATAGGTGGTCCATGCCCGGTCCGACCCAGCCTGATACCCCCTGGGTCGGCCCGAACCGGGTCGACCAGGCTCGAGTATGGATCGGGCCTACTTTGGCATGGCTCGGCCCGGCTGTCGTGGCCTGGCCCAACTGGGCACGGCCTGGCCCGCGGCTGGGCGCGGCCCAGTCCGCCTGAGCGCGGTCAGCAGCTCGGCTCGGAGCCGGCTGTGGGGTGGGAAGGGGGGGGGGGGGGGGGCGCTCCCCTTGATACCGAAACGGCATACCCAGGTGGGGTCTTCCCTAGGCAATGGCTGGGGGTTTCAACCCTCAGTTTATTCTTGAAACGACCGGCCATTAAGGCCGGCTGGTTGAGCTACCGTGGGACACTTCAAGGTCCCGCCTCCCGGAGCGCCGGTGGCCGACCGAGCCCGGCCGCCACTTACTGAAGACTGCCATGGACTTAGGCACACGCCGACCAGCATGGATCAATGAAGCTACACCGTTATGTCATGGACTTCCCCGGCCTCGGCCTCCCTCGGGTTCTACGGTGTGGCGCGATGGCACCGCGGCCCACTCCGACCATAGTTCTCTTCGATCTCGCGCAGTGCTACGACACCTTGCCGCCTTCGTCAAAATCGTCAACAATGATCCTCAGTAATAATGGGAGGAGGATCAGTCCTGTTTGTGTGGTCCGATATCCTCCCGTTATGATGATAACAAGCTGTCATAATTTAATCCACGAAAATCGATAAATAAACTTGTTTAAAGGTAACCCCTTCCTCAATCAAACGATGAAGAATGTCGGTGTCGCGGTTGACGGCGTCACGTGGTGTGGTTTCACAGACATCGATGAAGAGTGTCCGAGGAGGAAACGACGTCTACTCTTTTAATCATGGTGAGAATAAAGTGTGATGCCTTTGGAGAATTTCCACGTTGTTGTATCCTTCCTTCTCGTGGAGGAGGAAAAGGAAGAAGAATCTGAGGTCGCCTTGTCGATTTTCTTCATCGTAGGGTGTCATTCTTCACGGGAGGATGAGTTCTTAAAAGGGTTGGAGCTATTCTCCCCAAAGTCTCAACACAACAATCCCAACCCCCAAAATAAAATAATACTTAATCTTATTTTATTATAAGATGCCATGCATTCAAAACATAAAATTCAAACTCTTAGTTTAATTAATTGAATAGGTTCAATCAATTTATCTAATGTGGGTTGGTAGGAAATTGAGAGGGAGAGAGGGTGAGATACTTTATTAAAGGGATACAAAAATTAAATGGGGGAGTTTCTTACTTTAAGAGGGGGTTTGGAGGAGTTAATGGAATGTAAAGGGGTGGGGCTTGTGTGGGCCCCACCTCACAAATATCCTAACATGGGTAGTTAGGGGATTGTGGGTCCCACCACAACTACCCCATGTAGGATATAACTATTAGATAATGAAAAAAAAATTGTACCACAATTTTATTTATTTCACATTTAATCCTCATTTTTTAACAACTCCTCCTAAGAAAATGAACCATCAGGAAAGGTCCTCTGAAGCAATTACCGGCTCTGCGGTTCCATCGGTGACCTTGGATTTCAATTCTGAGCACTGGTTCAAAATATAGTAAAACCCGCTCATTCGTTCACTGAATGTACCAGAGCTAAACTTTATAAATTGATTCCATGCACACCAGGCCTCGGAATCAGGTTCCGTCAGAAACTACGTACTCGTAAAATCTCACAGAATTTAATTAAAAATTTTCCTTGAAATTTATGTGTCTTTACATTACTCCAACCATAGGGATTTACATCAGCGTAAAGCTATATCGTAAAATAGGGAAACAAATGAGGGTATTGTGCATGCATCAGAGCCTCCTGATCCCATGTGCTCTCCTAGAGGTTCCCGTGCTGCCACCCGATGCGCGCTGGAGGAATTGACCGTCCACGTAGGACCTGCTCTTGTCGATCCTCGATCGTCACCGGGACCTCTGTATATGTTGCCACGTCATCGATGTCCAGATCCCCATGGTTGATGATATGCACCAGGTCGTGCGCGTATCCCCTCAACTGAGATACGTGGAAGACGTCGTGCACCCGGTGGAACGGAGTTGGAAGATTCAGGTCAGAAGCCACCTCGCCTATCATGCTAAGAACATGGAATGGTCCGATGAAGCACGGAGGTAACTTGTCACCCCGGCCAATTATCCATAATCCACATTGTGGTGAACTAGTAAGAAAATGTGGTCGACATCCTCAAACTCTAGTGGTATTTGCCTCTGGTCAGCATAGGACTTCTGTCGGCTTTGGTCAGTCCTCATCTGCTCTTGGATGATCTGTACGTTTTCCGTCGTGGCCTGGACCATATCTGGTCCTACAAGTGCTGACTTCCAAGGTCTGTCCAGTACAAAGGTGATCTGAATGGTCGGTCGTATAATGCCTTTTATGGTGCCATCCTGATGGTGGAGTGGTAACTATTATTGTATGAAAACTCCACCAAAGTAAGATGATCCTCCTAGCTGCAACCAAAGTCGAGGACACATGCACGGATCATGTCCTTGAGAGTCTGAATGATCTTCTCCATCTGACCATCCGTCTGTGTGTGAAAGGTGGTGCTCAGGCAGAGCTGCACCAAAAATTCCTCCTTAATTCCCTTTCAAAGACGGGATGTAAAGCGAGAAACTCGATCGGAGATGATAGTCGACTGCACACCATGAAGCCGTACGATCTCTTGAACACAGAGGCATTCCAAAATCTCCATTGAGCCCTACTCATTAATGGGTATGAAGTGGGACGACATGGTGAGTAGTATAATATCACATAGATGGAGTCGTGTCCTCTAGAAGTACGTGGAATCCCTGTCACGATATCCATAGATATCACATCTCACTTCCACTCTGGGACCTTCAAGGGCTGTACCAAGCCTGCTGGTACCTAGTGCTCCGCCTTCACCAACTGGCAGGTGAGGCATAATGAAATGAACTCTGCCACAACCTTCTTCATACCTGGCCACCAGTGATATCGTCTGAGATCCTGGTACATCTTTGACACTCCTGGATGTACTGCTAATGGGGAAGTGTGAATCTCTTTCACCACCTACTCCTGTAATGCAACTGGTACCAGGGTACATCCTCTGAAATTAATGACGTGATCACCCCCTATAGAGAATCATTAAGGTGCATGTCCTGAGGATATATGTGAATGTCGTGTCTCACAGTCAACGTCCCCACGATGTGCCTCTCTGACCCGTTGAAGTAGTGGAGGAGTGACTGTGAGCGACTATAGAAAGGCAGCCCCATCTCTATCCATGTAGGATATCTGCAAAGAATCTAACTGCTCTGTCGCCTCTTCATGTAGCTGAATGCTCGTCCTCTAGCTGAGAGAATTCGCTACTACGTTCCCCTTTCTAGGAGTATAGACTATCTCAAAGTCATAGTCCTGGAGGAACTCGAGCCATCGCCACTGTCTCAGGTTCAGGTCCTTCTGGGAGAAGATGTACCTGAGACTCTGGTGGTCAGAATAGACTATAAAGAACTCACCCATCAGATATTGTCCCCACATCTTCAAGGTGAAGAACACTATTCTTAACTCCAGGTCGTGGGTAGCGTAGCTCTGCTCATGTGGCCTCAACTGTCGTGATCTATAGGTGATCACTGCCTTCTCCTACATCAGGACACACCTGAGTCCGGTCCCTGATGCATCCCAGTAAACTACGTACCCTACTCCCTCCTCCGGTAGCCTAAAGATGGGTGCACTAGTCAATATCTTCCTCATCTCCTGAAAGCTATGATGAAATCTATCCAACAATACGAAGGGTTTCCCTATCTTTGTCAATGCTGAGAGTGGTGCTACAACTCTGGATATGTCTAGCACAAATCTCCAATAGTACCCAGCCAAACCTAGGAAACTCTACACCTCCTTCACGCTCCTGGGAGGATCCCAAGCTAGCACCGCCATGATCTTTGCAGGGTCCACTACAACTCCCACATTAGAGATGACGTGTCGAAAGAAGTGGACTTCTCGAATCCAAAACTGACACTTTGAGAGCTTACCAGAAAGCTGGGGCTCTCAGAGTGTGTTCAGTACAACCCGAAAGTGGTAGGCATGCTCCTCCTCAGTAGTCAAGTAAATCAATATGTCGACAATGAAGACTACGAAAAATCGATCGAGGTAAGGCTAGAAGATCCTGTTCATGAGACTCATGAACACTCCTGGAGTATTGGTTATGTTGAAAGGCATAACCAAGAACTCATAGTGGCCATACCGACACCTGAATTCCATCATCTGAACTTCCTCGTCTCGAACTCTGAGCTGATGATAGCCTGACTTGAGGTCTATCTTCGAGAAAAATCATGGTCCCTTGTACTTATCGAAGATTTCATCAATCCTCGGAAGTGGATACTTTTTCTTCATGGTCACCTGGTTCAGGCGATTGTAGTCGACATATAGTCGCAAGCTCCCGTCCACCTTCTTGGTGATCAAAATCTGGGAAGCCCAGGGTGAAACACTGGGTCGGATAAATCCCTTACCCTGCAAGTCCTCCAGCTATACCCGTAGCTCTCGAAGCTTAGTAGGAGCCATCTGAGCTATAGAAGATATCGGGCTTGTCACTGGGTACATGTCAATATAGAAGTATACCTATCTTCCAGGAGGTAGTCCTGGAATTTCATTAGGAAAAACGTCCCCATACTGATCCACCACAACAAGAAAACTTGGACTCCGCACCTCAACTGCTCCTAGGATGATACTAGAAAACAGAGGGGTGATTGGTTGTCCTCTCCTCTACATGAGTCCATCCTACGCTACAAAGGCTCCCTTATTGCTGGTGAAGGTGAACCTACTCCCATCGGTGCAGACACACCACACCTTGTGCCTAATAAATTCGTCCTGAGCATGGAACGTAGATAACCAATCCATTCCCAAGATGACGGTGTATGGCCTCGACGTCGTTAGAAGAAGATCACAGCCAATTCTCTCACCTCCGAGAGTAAGCTCACATTGCCGGAACCAGTGCGTAATCTTCATGTATGCTCCCATAGGAGTCTCTAGCCGTATGGATCGAGCCAACGTCTCCGTCGGAATCTCTGAGCATCGAACAAGTGGAGTAGCAATGAAAGAATAACTCACTCCTGTGTCTATAAGAACTACAGAAAGGGTGGAGTAGACATAGATAGTACCTCGAATCATCTCAGATGTGCCATGGGTGTAGGCATACACTACCTGAAGTTGAGGCTTCCTCTATCCACCAGGTCCCGGTGGTTGGGGTAGACCTCCGGGTGGTGGTGGGGGTAGATCCTCAAAGCATCGCCCACCACCCACTGCCCGGCCAGCTCCTCTGCCTCGTCTGCCTGCTCCATACAGACCACCATGGTCGAACCTCTACCTCTTCCGGGGTGGTCCCTCAACCATCTGTTTCTCCTCTGCATGGAGGGTCAGGCAATCGTGAGCCATGTGGCCCTGCCCATCGCATGCATAACACGGTCTTCCTCTCGCATGATTTCATCTGTTTCGTGTGCCCCACACCTCTGAACCAGTATCCTATGGTTGCCCACCTGATGGCCTCGTCCGCTTGGACCTGTGCGACATCTGTCTATTTTCGACTACAGAAGACTCCTCTACGTGCTTCCATGAGGTAGTTCTCGCTGCTGGTGAAGGCTCAGAAGGAATGCTCTCTCCAAGAAGGGCTCGCTGAAGTACTCCTTCCTGCGTCGGACTGCTGAGGGAGATCATCGATTCCTTGATCTCATGCCTCAGTCCCTACCCAAAAGTCCGGGCCCAGAAGAATGGGCCTCGTACCATGTTCGTGGAGTAACTTGAGAGATCAATAAATCTCTCCATGTACTAGGCTACTGACATGCCTCACTACCGTAGTTGTAGTAACTCATGTATGCGCACCGCACGGAGGGTGGATGGAGTGAACTCCGAGCTGAAAAGGCCCTCAAAGTCTGACAAAAGGAGAGATGCATCATCGTGCACCTGGAGAATCTGGCTCCACCATCTACCTGTTGTCGCGTGTAGGAGACTCGATGCAAGGATCACCATGAGATATGCTGGTGTCCCTACCAATCTGAAGACTCGAACTATAGCCACCAGCCAACACTCGGCTAACTGAGGGTCCGTCTCCCCACGGAACATGTGCGGTCTCTGATGATGAAACTTGTGCAGCACACTCAGGCGATGTGCACTCTCAACTACTGATGTTGTTGTTATCAATAGCTCGACGAGTAGAGGTACATCCAGTGCCTCCGCTGTAATGGAGCCCTGCACCGAGGCCTCATCACTCGATGGGCTTACGTCTCGCAAAAAGCTCGGAACCCTAGATGGCTACCGTCGTGGGGCCATCCTGAAAAGAAACAAGTGTGCCACAGTTAATAAAGTATACCTGGTGAGCTGACACAAAGTAATAACAAAGAAAAATTTTGAAACATACATGCAATCAATGTTTTTTTTCACTAAGTCGGAAATTAGAAGTCAGGGTCCTGGTGTATGGATTCATCATTCGCCACACCAACAATGGACTCCCTGGACTGATAACCACACTCAATACCCTAAACACTATTTCTTCAAATAGAATAGATTATCAGAGTCTTGAGTTCTGTGGTAGAACCGACTCCTCTGATAACAATTTATCACGACCCGTCCTCGAGGTCCGTGTTGGGACTACCCCAAGTCTGCCATCCATAGGCCAGGGGCTGGCGACTTGCACCAAAGGCGTAAATCCTGAAAAAGGGAAGGCATTGCCTTTATATAAGAAAAAAACACAATAGAGTACACAAGCTGATGTAACACTATGTAAATTGAGTAAAAAAGTAAGTGCTGGATTGTAAATGTGCTAGTACACAAACCCAACTGAATGTACAGTACAACTGAGAAAAGAAAGTACAACAATTACAAAGTAAAGACGCAACTGCCGAAATATCCTCTGGAAACCCCACCTAAAGGGTGGGTACATATGGTCTCCTCAGCTCCTCGAGTTCATTCGTCCACATTTTGTATGTCCCACCTGATAGTCCACCTCCGTTTACCATCCAGCTCCACAATCCTCAAACATGATCAGTGTTGTCCGTCGTCTGCAACCAACACAATGTAGTAGGGGAATGGCCCTTACATGGGTGAGTATACGATACACAATAGGGACCCTGAGATCCCTGAAGGTCTCCCATAATCCACATAGGATAACCACAATGTAAGGATATAGACATGAAGTATCAACCAACTCTACTTATGTATATTCCCATACATATACCTAAGTAATCATTTCCAGTTCGGCTCCAACTCACGAGCCCAAGTACAACCCAGTCCACATAGGAAAACACAACCCAATCCCACACAAGAAATCATGCCAATCATCTCAATGATATTTATTGAAAGTAAACACTCATCTCACACATGTATACATCTCACGAAGGCGGTGTTGATGATAGATGTATCCTTTGAATCATCTCCCCTGCCGAACCCACATAGGATCCATGTATAGAAGTTGTCGCTGCCGAACCCACATAGGATCCAATTATAGTAACCATCACTTCCAAACCCACGTAATATCCTATTAAAGTCGTCATCAATTCCTAACCCACAGAGGATCCAAGTATAGTTATCCTCGTTACCGAACCCACATAGGATCCAAGTACAGTCGTCCTCATCATTGTAGTCGCATCTAGCTCTAGGGTTCCCACACATAGAACGCTTCATTCCGGGAGGGTCTGCTCGACGAGCCAAGTGGTTCGAAACATCAAATGTCACAAAGTCCATATTTGATGCATCACAAAGTTCAGTCTCATCAATAGGAACTCAATGCGTCAGACAGCACGTCAATTGGACGCCCGGTCTGAGAGGTATTGGCTTTTTGTCCTAGCGGACCGGTTGGTTTTTATGTTAAAACCAAACTGAACACACTCTAGCTGCGTCCAAACATCAAGAGATTTAAGACAAATGAACCTTCTCACTAAGAGGAAAACAAAGTCACTGATGGCACGTCGTTCGGTTGTCTGGTCGTTAAGTTATAAGAGTTTTCTCTCCAAGGGCCCGGTTGGTTTCGGGTTCGAACCAACCCGAACATACCGAAACAATACCAAAAGCTTGAATTTAATAAACATAAATGACCATCTCAATACAAGGATCCTAACACAACTGACGGTGTGTCGATCGGAGGTCCACAGCCCATGTTATGGATGTTTAAACTAATATTTTCGAAAATAGGTGGTTCGTGCCCTGTCCGACCCTGCCCGATTCCCCCTGGGTAGGCCTGAACTGGGGCGACCCAACCCGGGTCCTGGGCTAGCCCACTTGGGAGCGGCCCGTCCTTGTGGGGAGCGGCCTGCGGCTCGACTCAGAGCCAGCCGCGAGGTGCGAAGGTATGGGGATTCCGCCCCCTTGATACCGAAACGGTGGACCCATGTGGGTTCTGCCGTAGGCGCTAGCCGGGGGTTTCAACCCCTGGTTTATTCTGGAAATGGCAGACCATTAAGGACGGCCGGTTGAGCTACCGCGAGACCCTTAGGGGTCCTGCCTCCTGTAGCGCCGGTGGACGGCCAAGCCCGGCTGGCCCTACTGATGACTGTCGCGGCCTTAGGCTCCCATCCGACCGCCAAAGAGAGACGTCGTCGCGACCCTCCTCCATGGCCCACCCCGGCCGCGGCCTCCCCCGGGTTCTCTGGCGCGGCGCGACGGTGCCGCACACCACCACCATGGCCCACTCTGGCTACGGTTCTCTTTGATCCTGTGCGGTGCTACAACACCACGCCACCTTCACCAAAATCGTCAACAAAGATCAACAATAAAAAGGGGAGGAGGATCGGCCGTGTTTGTGCGGTCCGATCTCCTCCCGTTATGACGATAACCATCAGTGATAATTTAATCCAAAAAAATCGATAAATAAACTTGTTCCATGGTAACCCCTACCTCAATAAAATGATGACGAATGTCAGTTTCGCGGTTGACAGCATCACGTGGTGTGGTTTAATAGACGTTGACGGAGAGTGTCTGAGGAGGAAAAAACACCTCCTCTTTTAATCATGGTGAGAACAAAGCGTGAAGTCGTTGGCAAATTTCTGCATTGTTGTTTCCTTCCATGCCGCGGAGGAGGAAATGGAAGAAGAATATGAGGTCACCATGTTGGTGTTCTTCGTCGGAGTGTGTCGTTCTTCACGGGAGGATGAGTTCTTCAAAGGGTTGGAGCTCTTCTCCCCAAAGACTCAACACAACAATCCCAACCCCGAAAATAATAAAAGACTTACTCATAATTTATTATAAAATGCAATGCATTCAAAACTGAACATTCAAACTCTTAGTTAAATTAATTGAAAATATTCAATCAATTAATCTAATGTGATTTGGTATGAAATAAGGTGGGAGAGAGGGTGAGTTACTTAATTAAAGGGATACAAAAATTAAATGTGGAGTTGCCAACTTTAGTAGGGGTTTTAGAGGAGTTAAAGGAATGTGAAGGGGTGGGGCTTGTGTGGGCCCAACCTCAAAAATATACTAAAATTGGTAGTTAGGGGATTGTGGGTCCCACCCCAACTACCACATATAAGATATAACCATTAGATTAAGAAAATAAAATTGTAACACAATTTTATTTACTTAACATTTAATCCTCAGTTTTTTAACAACTACTCCCGAGAAAACACACAATCGTGAAAGGTCCTCTAAAGTAATTACCGGCACTGCAGTTCCATTGGTGCCCTCAAATTTCAATTCCATGCACTGGTTCAAAAGATAGAAAAATCCTCTCATTCGTTCACTGAACGTACCTGAGCTAAACATCGGGAATTGATTCCGGGAACACCGAGTCTTAGAATCAGGTGCCTCCAAAAACTACGTACTCGTAAAGTCCCAAAGAATTTTATAAAAAATGTTACTTGAAAATTACCGGTCTTTACACATGATATGATTTCCATTTTAGCCGAGGCATTACGTCCATGACCATCTTAGTGGACAAAGTCCCTTTCGTAATCAAGTTCACTCCTCATTCAAGTCCTGTATTACTGTACGAGATTAACTTACCATTCCAACCATGTCTATCCCATGAGATATAAATCTTTACCCAATGTATTGGAGGGAGATATAGGTCCCAAAAATCTCATAATGAAATCATTCTTACTTGTGCCAAAAAGTAAACTTAAAACATTCATCATAACATAAAAAATAAAAAGGGTTTCATAAACATCATCCCATCATAACATAATCCATATAAAAAAAATGTATATAATTTCATCATAAGAGATGTGAATCCATGTATATCATAGAGATATTACACTTCAAACATGCACATATGAAAAAATTTCATCTTAGATGGAAAATGGCTTTGATAAAACACTTGAAATGAATTCTTGAGGAAAGTATACTTTCTTCTTCAAAATCATTTTCATTTCACAAAATTCCATGTCATTTTAAAAGAAAAATATTTTTCTGAAAATATTCATAAAATTTGTAGAGGAAACGTCATTGAAAAAAGTTTTTATTAAAATGTAAAAATTCATTCATGCCGTATAAGATAAAAATAACATTTTTCTCGTACTTTTGTCAAAAAGGTCAAAAAGTACCTCGTATGGTTATCAAAAGAATGATTCCTTACATACCATGTAGTAAAAGTAAAAAATGGATAAAAAAGACTTTAAACATACAAGAAACAATTTTAATAAAATATGTACATGGATAATAAATATAACCCTAGTAAATAATTACGAATAAATAATCTCAAATAAAAAATAGATTGGAAAAGTTATCCCTTACCTGATGTATGATATGATTAGTATGTATCTGAACCTCTTGTATAATGATTTAAATAATGTATTTGCTTATTATAGAATCATATTAATTGTTATGATACCATATATGGTTCACTTATGACTTTATATTACCCATTCTCATGTAAATTCCATGTTAAAAAAGTGTTTTCATAAAATTGTTTCATTTATCGTATATTGTTCGACTTGGTGTTCTTTATATTATTACATATATCCTGATTTACATAATTCCATAACATTAAACATTATTTATATATAATATATATTCAGAATATAAATATATATATGATATATCGACAAATGGAATGAAATACACCGTTCATGGAGACAGTAGACCGTACGTACACATGAACATTGTTTTCATTTCCTTATTGAATTGAATGAAATTATGAAGATGACATATATATATACATAAATCCAGTATAATTATTATGTCATATATTTTATCATTACATTATATATATACTTTGTAATTATTCTTGAATTGTTAACATGGAAAATGAATCTCATCGCGTCGTGGAGACGGTTATCTGTACGTACGCATGAGAGATGATATTGTTCCCATATTAATTGAATGGTATTGGAGTGGATGATATAATATAATAGAATCAGTATTATTTTATTATAATTATATATAGTTATTCTTTACACCATTATACCCATCCAAGTGAGGTGGTGGTGGAAAAAGTTATTATACCACGGCATGGAGACAGTATTTTGTACGTACGCACGCGTGGTGATTTCATTTTTTGTAGGATGTATAAAAAGATAAATAGGGTTGATTCATATTTATAATAACATATCAGTATATATTTAATATTTATGTTATTAATTTATAAGGAAACAACTAAATAAGAGGAATTAGAAGAAGAAAGAAACTTGAAAGAGTCGGTAGAAGAGATTACCTCTTCTTCGACGCACCTCTTTTAAACATCTTATAAGGGCACTAGGGTTGGTATTTTTAGAAGACCAGAACCTCTGTGATATAACTATAGAGGTTGATAAGAGTAATTTTTAGGGGTTGGCTGAGATTCAAGGCTCAAAAGTGTGTTAAGGGAATAGGGAAGGGGTTCCATTTTTATAAGGGATAAGAGAGGCACCTTTGGAAAAAAATAAAATATTATTTTATAATAAAGTCATATTCGGTTTATAATAGATCCAAATTTATTTCTTTCAAAGATAAAGTAGGTATGGGTAAAAATCCTCTCAACAAATAGGTTTTATAAAAGTTTAGGTTACTATTTTAACCTTATCATTTAGATTTAACTCTATGTTAAAAGATTTAACTTTTACCGTTTCTTCTTGTTTTCTTACACTATATGGTAAATAAACATACTATAACAAGCCAAAAAAACCACAAGTGGTTAATTATTAATATAAATAACATTATCTAAGTTATGTTCCAAGCACTAGATTTTTAGGAATATAATAACAATTAATAATATAATATTTGTTTTAAAAACAATTTTATGTCAATTTTGACACTATTTGGTAATTGATTTTTTTTAAATCATAACAGCATGATTAGTTCTATTAAAGTTAATTAAATCAATAATAACATTTCATATTAACCTAAAAATTAATTGGAAGTTATAAAAATTCTCTAATTACATTTATTTGGGTATTTATAACATCAGTTATGTTAATATTTCATTAATAAGGTAATTACTGCATCACCATTGTGTCATAAATAAATTAAATAATTTAATGTCTGAAAATTATAAATAAAATACCATTTTGTAGAAAATACTTTTATCTATATAATGAATATTTATAGTCAAATTTATCTTACATATTACCCGATATTAAAATTTTTTTAGTAATTAAACTTTGATTCTAACAATTTTAACTATTCTTTAAATAAAATAATAATAAAAGTCCTAATCTAATCCAAGTGGACCTAAATGGTCATATTTTATTCCTAAGGTTGTTTTTGGTCAAATTAAACTTATCCAACAGAATTAGGAAAAGTTTTAGGGAAATAATAATATCATTTTTACCCTTAATTACCCTTTTTACTTTTATCTGTGGAAAATAAATTAAACACTTATTATTCAAAAAAATTATTTTTATCTTATTGAACCACATTTTACATCTTGATATTAACTGTGTCTCTCGGAATTAAAAAAATCCACTCACATAAGTGGTAAAATTATCTTTAATGTAAATTTTCATGTTCTTCTAGGAGGTGGTTAAATGACCGTGAAAAGTTCAATAAAATTTTTATATGTCTAAAATTATTATAAAATGACTCCAATGAATTACATTGAACTTATACAGGTATTATGTATCAATTTTGACCTATAATAAATTTAAATAAAAAAATAATTATTTAAATAAAAATTCAGTTTTTTAATAGTAACCCAGTGTTTTCACTATTCATAAAAATTTGAATGTTTTTAGAAAAATACCAAAAATTCACCATAGGCAAATTTTGAAATTCCGAAATCAAAAATGAAGTCCATTTTGAAAGATAAAATTTATAAAATTTTAAAAAGTGAGTATTACTATTCATAACATTTATTTCATAATAATATTATAATAATATCTCATTTAGTGAAACTTGGTATTGCGTACTACACATGCTATCAAAGAAGGTCTTAACTGCATGTAATGAAAGCCAATTCAGGGATGCGTGTAGTGAAATATCTGTTTGGTGTTGCGTATAACATAATCAAAACTCATTTCATTTATACATTAAACAAATTCTATTCTTAATGTTGTGTAGAATAATTTCCACAAAACGAACTTGAAATTCTATGTAACAGGAGCCCGGAATAGTATTTCCTACACTTCATGCTAATATGGTGTTGCGTATAGCCCTAGATAATCTTTGTGTAGCATCCAAAAAAAGTCATCAAAGAAAATAATTATCATAAAATCTCATGGTGTTACAACCTAGGGCCCATGATGCCACTGTGCGGAAATATTAATAATTTTAAATATATTTTTATTGTGCATGTAAAATTTAGATTGAAAAATAAATAACTCATATTTGGTGTCTTGGATTGTATTTCTAAGATTGTTGTTTAGTTTAGAATGTAAATTTTACCCTGTAAATGAACTAAGGTTGTTTATGTCAGGACATCTGTTCATGGGCCATTTTGGTGACAAGGAGTTGAGAGAGATATTCATTGGTTTTAATTTATTAAAAACAACTATTCCATCCCTACCCTCATACATGAATGACCCAGCCAAGGAGAGTAATTTATCACCTCCCTTTAGTGATTATTAAACTGAGGCTGAATCCATGCATCGAGGTGTCGTTGATCTTGGTTTCTAAGGAAGATCAACATCATATCATGAACTATAATAATATATGCATCTTTCCTGATCCAATGATTTTCCATTTCACCAATGAGGAAGGTATTTTTGAATTTGTTTCTCAAACCCTTCCAATTATTATTTTTCTACAGTTCTGGATCCCTGTGGGAATTATTTTTGATCCCTTATTGGAATATCTATGGGGTTTGAGTTGAATTAGGGAGAATTCAGTTATATTGAAGGTGATTACTGACAAGACTCACCATCTACACAACGTTTTGGTTGGTGAAACATGTTTTATATCTTTTTTTTGTTTCAGGAAGGTGAACATTCTGGGAAATACTCCATGTATTGTTCTTAGATGCCATATAGTTCCCAAAATCATATGAACATGGGACATGTATTGGAAACCCCATCTGAAAACTCATGGCCTATTACACACACTTGACAATGATATAGAAACATAGTATCCATTGAACTCACACAAGAAAATGATATGGCCATGTGGATGTTTATCAGAAAACATCGTGTAATATGGGATACCCAGAGTGTGATGGACACAGTCAGTCTGACTGTGTAGAAGGGTAATTTGTCTAGGGGCCGAGAGATGAAGAAAATGGCGTTTAACTCCTATAGATTATTTGTACCCCTACATGGGTTGGAACCCGTATGAAAAAGATACCCAGAAAGGTTCTTGGATGATCTCATACGTCGTTTGTGCCCCTTTGCTCGCCATGTACTACTGGTAGATCCTCTGTGGATCCTTCTTCTTCTGTATCCCCTTCACTGAAACATAGATTCAGGCATGTGAGTATTCCATCCTAAAGAGTCTTATAGGTATAATTCAATGGAATCCTCCAAGTAGATTACATGATTTGAGGTGTAGTAATCAAGAATAATTATTGTGTATCAGTAATGAGCTGATGTTGGATGTTAGTGTGGTTCATAGAGAGATACATTGGAACTATTAGCCCATGAGGGACTAGGTAATGAGTTTTCCATACCTATCATTTTTGGTAGGGACAGGACTACCCGGATCATTTGAAGGAGTTAGTTATATTTGTGAAATTTCAATCAGGGGGTGTTACTCCCATGATGATCATGGGTGTGGGTTTCCGAGTGACATTCTTGAATGTATAGTGGGTACTTTTCTATTAGACCGGGGATTGGTTCCTCTATCAATGTTGTCAGTACTCCCCTATTAATCTAGGATGCAATTCCTCCAAATATGATGTATAGTTTGGGTGGGTACTCCCCTATCACACTAGTGTGTGTGTCCTCTATTCTTGATGTTGGTACTCCCATTTCCTTCATATAGCAGGTCCTCCATAATTGTTATTCTGAAAGAGTCGGTAATCCCTTGTCATGTCATGAATGAGGTCCTCAATCATGGGGTTTGTACTCCCCTTTCATGTCTGGGTGTGGGTCCCCCTTAGTGAATGAGTAGGCAGAGTTAGTACTTCACTGTTATATCAGTTTGTGGTTCCTCTAGTCCCTTAAAGGAACTACCATATCAGATGAGGGTGCGGCTCCTCGATTTAAAATGTTTTACTCCCATATCACATCATTGTGTGTGTCGTTCATGAGTATTAATCATCTATTTGATCAGGATGTGAGTCCTCACATAAGATGTAGTACTCACATATATGGTGGTAACCCCTCAATGGATTGTGGTGTGTGCCACTCAATACATGAGCAACACCGTTCTCACGTGTTACTTAGAAGAAGTACTCCATTGACTATAGGGATGTGGGGAGGTGTAAATCACTCCATTCTCTATTATTATAGAGGATGCATGTGGTGAATAGTCCAGAACAACGCTCCCTAACTATGTGAAATAGCGAGGGGGGGTTCTCTTTTTTTGGTTTCATAATGTTTTGTTGGGTGCAAGGTTGCGATGAAAAGACCACTAGTTCACTAAACTAGAGAGTGACCTAGAAAGGTATTCCCAATGGATCACTTTCTATCGAACATATCATTAGGAATTATAGAGTAGTTCCCAATTGGGAAAATTTCTCATATAAATTCCACCTAAGAATGTTGAGGTCATGTTGTGTGTTCCCCTAGATTTATGTTCTGGTAAGAATATATAGATAAAATATTTCTACTAGCTATGAGGTTGGAACAACATGATACATAGTATCTGAGTTGAGTATATATTGGTAACTTTTTGGGAGTATGTTTGGGTTTGTTACATGTTGGGTTTGACAACCCTTTTAGTCTGAACGCGCTTGTTATGGACAACCGAGGATGGTTCGATAGATATTTTCTCTCAGGATTAGGTTTCCCTTAGCTAGTTCGACCAGACTATTTCCTTTCAGTCACTCCATTTTTTATTTGGTGTTTTGGGGAACCTACTAATTTTTTTATACTCACTCTTACATGGACTTTGCCCGCATATGTTTGGTGTCTTGTGGAGACCACATGATTTTTGATGGAGTACTTTGTGGGCCCAAGGAAAGAACATTATTTGTGAGATAGAAAATATGAGGTGTTTATCAGAGCATATCCAATGAGAATTATGGAAATAATAGTTGACAACAATCCTTTCATTCTGAGCAGGGTGGATGCTTCTATTTTTTTCCTTGGTGGGATTATTTTCCCTTATTTAACTTTTTATACATACATTTTACTTCGATGGTGGGCTAAAGATGTTTTCATACATTAGTTGACTTTGGTTTTTCCATTTAATCATTTTTGGAGCATATAAATGTGTGTGTGTGCACAGGTTCATAGGAAATTCCTCCCATGTTTTCAAAATTCTTTCCTGGTGTTAGTCTCTAGTTCCTGGAATATTGGAGAATGCCATGTGGAGTTATGGATCGGGCCCCATCGGGTCAGGACATGACAAAGTGGTATCATAGGAGTTATATTCCACATTGGTACTGTAGTGTCGTGATCATTTTTTTGGAAGCATAGAGGCAATATTAAGATTACTGAGTCTGTCATTCTAGATAGAGGTTCTAGTATTAGGGTAGAAAAAGATATATCCATTCACCATGAGTATGATAAACAGATTTTCAACTTTGTACATTATGATAGTAGTCAGAAGGAAATAAATTTTATATGCATCATATACGACTATGTTTTCATTTTTCTTATCCTTATTGAGTCAGCACCCCAAATATTTTCTTTGACCACGGTACATAATGATTAAATTATTGGATTCCCCTAAAAGGATAGTCATACAAGATTCTGAATCCTGATCAGGATGATGATTCACCCCATGATGAGGATTTAATATTGGGAACTGATTATGAGGCATTACCTCTATGTGGTCTACCGGGGGTGCCACCACCTATTGAGTGTCAGGTTTTACTGGAAGTTCATGTTGAGGATGCGTGTAGGTTAGTGAGCTACACAGGTTCCAGAGGCAATGGCCTCTGAGTTAGTAGTTCAATTTAGACCCCAAGGTAGCTGATAAATGCCTCAAGACAGTCACATGAGTTTTCTTCATAGTGAGGACACCTCTATATCATATTTTGGTCCTAGATTCATGCATTATATGGGGTTCCGGTGGGTGATGGTGGGGTCAGATGATGTAGACTAATTATGAGGTGACACTCGCACGGGAGAAGTTTGATTTACTCTCTACGGAATAGTTTTATCCAACCACGTTAAGAGTTGTGTGTATCTAGGAGCTTCTACAGATCTGGACGTTTAGGAAGATAGTGGTGGAGTTTTCAGTGAGGTTTAAAGATATGTCACAATACACTTTATATATAGTTATGAATGTGTTCTTCATATAACTGACCTTCGAGAAGGTATTTAATTGAAAGATCAGGATGTCTATGATTCCGTTGTGCATTCCCACCAAAGATAAAGTGGTGGAGGGGGGTCTAGCGGTAGAAAATTTCATGGCTAGGAAACCAGAGGATGTGACCAATAGTAGTCTTCCTATTAGTGAGGAATCTGCATGAGATGACATATGATAAGTAAAAGGATCACTACACAATAGTAATACCCATTCCAAGGCACAAATTCTTGGGTATGTAGTTTATGATCTGCTTCGAGGATTAGATCTTCCGCCAGAGAGGCGGTCTTATTCATGTGGTGGTAAGGGGAATCTCGCTGAAGATTTATTGATCTATTGTGATGTTGAGAGGGAGTTAGCAGATAAGCCACCCAAAAAAAAGGCATCATTGGAATCAAGAGTTATGTATAGTTGATAATGATATGTATGATCTAGTAGAGTGGAATGAGGTGGAAGGAAGTTCAATATATTTCTCCCACCACCCCAGGTGGTCCATGTCACGCTTGAGAAGTAGAAGGATGGGGGGTGAGGATAGCTATAGGCCATCGAGTACATTGAACTAGAATTTTCTATGATTTATAATGCTACTCCATGTGTCCTTTCTACATTATAAAGGTGAAATTGTTATCCATTGTTATGCATACTATTTTAATTTTTCTAATTCTCAAAGTTTAACCAAGGTAATGTGGGATGCCAATAGATACAAAATTTACTACTTGCAATGAAGAGACAAGTAAGTCCCACTATTTTCCCTTGGGATGCCCTATATTGTTCGTGAATACCCTCACACATTCATCATCAATCTCGATCACAAAATTATTGAGGAGGATTTTGTACAGTCATTCTTTTGGTGGATGTGAACTGTGGGAATATATTAGTATATATTCCATGATTAGCGAGATGGTTCACTATTAGTCCCCCTTAAATGAAATGGAATATTATTCTTGGTTCTTTCACACCTATCACACCTAAAGGATTGGCTCCCATTTTTATCATGATATTTGTCTGGTAGAATCGTGAAATAAGATTGGTTTGATCTTATTGGTTCCTTTGTGTGTGTGCTTATAAGCAGTAGATGATCCCTTGATATGCTCTCTAACATGAGTGTATAGTTGGGAGTTAAATTTATTCCCTTGTGCTTATCATATCTCTTTATAGGGGTTTAAATCCATACAGTGGGTATAGTTTAATGACCTGGGTTTTAACTTGTAATAATTTAGAATATTTTGGAAAATATTTCTAGAGCTGAGCACTATGTCAGTATGGGATGCTGGGAATTGTGATACCTTAGTGAAAAAATATTAAAAATATAAAATTTATTTTTGTTTCACATTTTTTGTTTAACTTGAAATTTAAATAACTAATTTTTGGATTCATTGATCATATTTCGGAGATAGTGGTTGATTTCAAATTGTCATGTTTTCCCTAGGTGCGAGTTAATGTTGTATTCACCTTGAGTTTTGTTTGCGGCTATTTTTGTTATGTGGTGTTAAGTATAAAATGAATTGGTTTTAATTTATAAATCCCCCCAACCCTCACTTGCATATGAACAAACCAAGAAGTTCTTTTCATATTCTTTCTTTTGTGATGATGAACATGACATCGAATCCAAGCTACAATGTTCTATTGATCTCTGTTTTTGAGGGAGAACCACATCATATCACCAACCAGATTGATACCAGCAACATTCTTGATAAAAATATTCACTATTTTTCTAATAAGGTAGAGGGATTTGTGGTTGGGTCATAATCCCATTCTTTTTTTTGTCATTATAAGGTTCTAGAGCCCCATTGCAATTTTTGTTGATCCCTGATAGGTAGATCTATGGATTCTTGGTTGAATCGAGTCTAATCAAGTGATTTTTCAAGTGATTCCTAACTGGAATCACCATCTAAATGGAATGTATTTTATCAAAAAATGACATGTAGATCATTCAGTATGGTTAATGTTAACATCTGGGACTACCCACTTTGTATATGGATTACGCGCCATGTGATTCCCTAAACTATGTGATTATGGGACATGACTTGGTATAGCCATGGGAAATCACAGGGCTAGGTACTAACTCATGACCATGAAACATGAATTGATGGTTTGATACATTGTCATGGAAAACCTACAAGGTTAGGTGTCCATATATCTAAACACACCATGTAGTATGGGATACATGGTTTGAGAGGGACAAAGTCAACCGTTCCGTGTAGATGAGAAACATAGAAAGAGGCCGAGATACAACTGACACATAATGAACCTAATGTACATGTCATGTTCCCTTACGTGGGTTAGAATATACATGGAATAATATTATGTAAGGTACACTGGTGAGCTCACACACCGTGTGTCCCCCTCTCACACTGTTCACTAGTAGGATATCCACTAGGGATATTATTCCTTATGTATCTCCTTCTTTGGTACTCATATTCAGTCTTGTGAGTAGTCCATAATGAGTAGTTTTCAATGTTGAAAGTGATGTGTCGATCCGTTATGGATTATGTGATGTGAGGTTGTTTTAATTGAGTAGGAATCTGGTGGAGTGATACTTAACCAATGTTGGAGATCAATGTGGTTCATATAGAGAGTCTCTAGGACTGTTACTCTACTGATGGACTAGGGAAATATTTTTCCTTAATTCTATACATATATTGAGATAGTACTCCCCATGTAATTTTCACAAGAGCATTACCTTTGGGTAGTTTCCTCTAGGGTTGTTACTCCCCTGAAGGACAAGGTTGTGGGTTTCCCCATGATGTTCATGAAGGTAGATTAAGTACCCCCCCTATTGGACTAGGTATCATCTCCATTATCCATGGAGTTATTAATCCCAAGTGGGATCAGGTGATGGGTCCTCAATATATGATGAATAAGTAGGTTGGGTACTCCCCTATCACACCATGGTTGAGGTCGTCTATTCTAGTATTTGGTACTACCCTTTCGTTCTAGGGAATGGTTAATCCAAACGTGTTGTAACAATAGAGTTGGTACTCCCCTATTATGTCAAGGAGTGATTCCTAAAACCAAGGTTCGGTACTCCCCTAACATGTCACGACCCGTCCTCGGTGCCCGTGCCGTGACTACCCCAAGCCCGCCTTCCATAGGCCAGGGGCTAGCGACTAGCACCAAGGCGTAAATCCCAACAAAAAGGGAAGGCATTGCCTTTGGAAAGTAAACAAGCACCACAGAGTAAGCAAGAGGAAAAGTAAACACTATGTAAAAACTGTACAAGCTGTGCTGAAAGTAAAAGGGGCCGGAAATACAAGCCCAACTGTAATGTACAACTGAAAGGAAAAACAGCAACTGAAAAGGGAAAACTGTAGCGTTGAGCCGTCCTCTGGAAGTCCCACCTGAAGGGTGGGTACAGATAGCCTCCACTGCTCCTCGGGTCCACCTGACCGCTCCAAGTACGTCCCGCCCAGTGGTCCACCTCCAGGTACTGTCCTGCTCCGCACGCCTCCACCCCGGTCAGCGCTGTCCGTCGTCTGTAACCAATACAACGTAGTGCGGGCAAAGCCCGTGCAGGGATGAGTATAAGCTACATAGTAGGGACCCCGAGACCCCCTAAGGTCTCCCGAAATCCACAAAGGATAAATCACAAAGGAAAAGTACAATCACGAAGTAACATCTGACACGGCTTAGGTATATGCCCATACATATACCTAAGTCTGCAATTCCACGTTCGGCTCCAACGTCCGAGCCCAAGCACAACCCAGTCCACACAGGAAAGCAAAACGTATACCCACACAGGATAGCACAACACAGTCCACAAGGGAGAGTAAACAGTAAATCCACATAGGATAGCTCAACACAATCCACAAAGGAGAGTAACACAAGATTCAGCTCACACAGGTATACTTCTTCGGATGACGATAAAGATGATCACTGAATCATCTAAATCGTCGGACCCACGAAGGATCGATAGGTACTAACCCCACAGTGACCCACACAGGATCGGACCCTCACAGGATCGGGCCCACACAGGACCGGGCCCACGCAGGACCTGTAGGCGCTGGCTCACACAGAACCGCTGAGCGCTGACCCACGCAGGATCAGACCCACACAGGATCGGACCCACACAGAACCGGTAGCACTGATCCACGGGGGATCGCTGAGTGCAGTAGTCGTCGCAGTCCACTGAGGATCTCTTCACAGTCGTCGCCATAGTCCACGAAGGATCTCTGCATGGTCATCGTCGGAGTCCACAGAGGATCTCTCCACAGTCGTCGTCGGAGTCCACGGAGGATCTCTCCACCGTCTTCGTCGGAGTCCACGGAGGATCTCTGCACGGTCGTCGTCGGAGTCCACGGAGGATCTCTGAACGGTCGTCGTCGGAGTCCCAGGAGGATCTCTGCACAGTCGTCGCCACAGTCCACTGAGGATCTCTGCACGGTCGTCGCTGTCAATGTAGCAGTCGCCGCCAGCCTAGGGTTCGCACACACAAAAAGATCGTTCGGAAGGGTCCGCTCCATGAGCCGAGAGGCTGATTCATCAACTGACACAAAGTCCGAAGTTGATGTATCCAAAAGTTCAGTATCGTCAACAGGAAGTCAGCGTCGCAGACGGCACGTCAATCGGACGCCCGGTCTGAGAGTTATTGGCATTTTCGTCCCAGGGGCCCAGTTGGTTTTTAAGGCAAAACCAACCCGACCGCACTCCACCTGCGTCCAAATCTCGGGCGGAGTATGCCAAAAGTTCCGTCTCACTTAGAGGAATTCATCAAAGCTGATGGCACGTCAATCAGACGTCCTTATCTCAAGATATGTGCGTTTCCGCTCCGAGGGCCCGGTTGGTCTCGTGTACGAACCAACCCGGCCAAACTCAAAGTATTCCGAAACCTTGAGTGAAATAGACCGAAACGACCGTCTCGATCCAAGGATCGCGTTTCCGCTGACGGCGAGTCGTTTGGAGGCCCGTAGCTCAAGATACGGCCATTTGAACGGAAACGTCCGAAGAAGGGGGGGTACGGGCCCGGCCCGACCCCCCCTGGGTCGGCCCGAACCGGTTGGCCCGGTCCGGCCCGGCCAGGGCGTGGCCTAGCCGGTCGGGCCGGCCTGGCTCGGCTCGGCCGGGCGGCCGAGTGCCAGGCGCCGGGGGCGTTGACCCGCGGCCTGAGGAAACCGCGGCCCGCGTGGGCCGCACTGGTGAACCGCGGACGTGGCAGAGCCGCGTCCCGCGCGGGCGAACCAGACCCGCGCGGCCGCGGGTCCGTTGGCCGCCGCCGCCGCGGCTTCAGCCGCAGCGGGCTCGTCCGGCGGCGCTCCGGTGGTCCGATTCTCTTCCCGTCTGCACCATTGCTCCTCCCGGGATCCGTTCTTTACTGCGGAATCGTCAAACATCCATTGCGGCACGTTCCATCATCGCCCGCCAAATCCACACAAAACGAAGAACGGCGGAGGGTCGTCGGGCCGTGTTCGTTTGGCCCGCACCCTCCGCGTTAGAGATAAACAACCGGGAGAATTTTATTCCACACGGAAAAAATAACAAGTTTTAATAAGATTAAAATTGTTCACAATTCGGTTCTTTAACTTCTTTAAGAAACATTGACGGGAATAAATTAAAAAGGGGGGGTAATTCCCATAATAAATCCCTACCTCGTCGATCGTCGCACGCGGGCGTTCTTCACGGAAAAGCTCGTCGCGGAAGAGAGGGATCGTCGCGTCGTCGCGGGGAGGCATCGCGTCGTCGCGGAATCCGGCGTTGAGTCGGCGAGCTCAATGAACCAAGAACAACATGTTTAAATTATTAATATTTAAATCTGTGTTTCGTTTAAAACCAAAAGAAAAGAACTTGAGAGGAAATCCGAAATCACTCACCTCAAACGGTCGGTGATTGGAGATCAGAGCGTGGAAGAACGTCCCGGACGGAAGCGTCGTCGATTTCCAGGTTTGGCGTTCTTCGCGTTATTCGCGTTCTTCGCGTTTTTCGCAAGGGAGAAGAAGATACGAGGGTCCTCTCAAATCTTCTCAAAGCGCAAATAACCAAGGGTTGTTGCGTTGGCCTTATTTTATTATTACGCCAACGAATTTGAAAACTGGTTAAGAAACGATCCATTAATACGTTGAATTAATTCAACGAAAGAAACAGTCCATTTAATTCACAAAATAAACCGCTCAATTAAATGGTCTGTTAAGATTTTAAGAAACGCGTCAGTTGACTTTCATTAAGACGGGTTTTCGTGGGTGCGTTTCTTAGCGGAATGAAACGGCGGAGCTCTTGCAAGCCCCACCTCACAAATATCCTACCAAGGGGGGTAGGATATTTTTGGATAGCATCCTATCCGCTTCAACTCTGTTCAAGCTGCCTTTAAGTGGCTTCCAAGTGGCTTAAGTGAAATAAAATAAAGTTGTCGCAAAATTATTTTATTTCTTAACTTTAAGCCCGAAAATTAAAAACCACACCCGAGCAAACGAAACTCCGGAAGAGGCGTTTCTAAGCGAATACCGGCGCTGCGATTTCATCGGTGCCCTCAGAATTCGATTCCGGGCACCGGTTCAAAAGTTAGAAAAACCCGCTCATCCGTTCACTGAACGTACCCGAGCTAAACTTCGGAAAATGATTCCGGGCACACCGGGCCTCGGAATCAAGTGCCGTCAGAAACTGCGCTCTTGTAAAATTTCAAAAAAAAATAAAAAAAAAATTCCCTTGAAATTTACGGGTCTTTACATTACTCCCTCCTCAGGACTATATGTCCCCGTAAAGATACATCATAAACTAGGGAAACAAATGTGGGTACAGAGCACGCATCTGAGCCTCCCGCTCCCAAGTGCTCTCCTGGAGGTTCTCGTGCTTCCATCTGATGCGCACAAGAGGGATCGATCGCCCACGTAGGACCTGCTCCTGTCGATCCTCTATCTCCACTGGGACCTCCGTAAAAGTCGCACCATCATCCACGTCTAGCTCCACATAGTCAATGATGTGCGTCGGGTCGGGCACGTATCTCATCAGCTGGGATACGTGGAAGACGTCGTGCACCCGGTGCAACTGAGGTGGCAGAGCCAGGCGATAAGCCACCTTGCCAATCCTGATGAGGACCTGTAAAGGCCCGATGAAGCGTGGAGACAACTTTCCGCCTCAGCCAAATCTCTGCAAACCACGTCGAGGTGAGACACGCAAGAAGACGTGGTCGCCATCCTCGAACTCTAGTGGCCTCCACCTCCTGTCAGCATATGACTTCTGCCGGCTCTGTGCTGTCCTCATCCGCTCCTGGATGACCTGGACCTTCTCTGTCGTGGCCCGGACCATCTCTGGTCCCACAAGTGCTGACTCTCCAGGGTCTTTCCAGCACAAAGGAGATCTGCAAGGCCTGCCGTACAACGCCTCGTAGGGTGCCATCCCGATGGTGGAGTGGTAGCTGTTGTTGTACGTGAACTCCACCAAGGGTAGGTGGTCCTCCCAGCTGCGACCAAAGTCGAGGACACATGCGCGGAGCATGTCCTCGAGAGTCTGAATAGTCCTCTCCGTCTGACCATCCGTCTGAGGTTGAAAGGCGGTGCTCAGACGTAGCCGCGTCCCGAACGCCTCCTGCAACCCCTTCCAAAGGCGGGAAGTAAAACGAGCGTCCCGATCAGAGACGATAGTCGATGGCACACCATGAAGTCGTACAATCTCCTGAACGTAGAGACGCCCCAAGCTCTCCACTGAGCCCTGCTCTCGGATGGGTAAGAAGTGTGCCGACTTGGTGAGTCGGTCAACAATCACCCAAATGGAATCGTGACCTCTGGAAGTGCGTGGAAGTCCAGTCACTAAGTCCACAGATATCCCGTCCCACTTCCACTCCGGGACCTCCAAGGGCTGTACCAATCCTGCTGGTACCTGATGCTCCGCCTTCACCTGCTGGCAGGTGAGGCACCGTGAAACGAACTCTGCCACAACCTTCTTCATGCCCGGCCACCAGTGCTGTCGCCTGAGATCCTGGTACATCTTCGCCACTCCAGGATGTACCGCCAAAGGAGAAGTGTGAAACTCTCCCAGCACCTCCTCTCGTAAAGCGACTGGTACCAAGGTACGACCTCTGAAAAGGACATCGTGCTCTGCTCCAAGGGAGAAACCATCAGGTGCCTATCCCGATGATATGTGTGCACGCTGTGTCTCACAGTCAGCGTCCCCACGTTGTGCCTCTCTGACCCGCTGAAGAAGTGGAGGAGAGACTATGAGAGACTGAAGGAAGGATGCTCCGTCTCTATCCACGAAGGATATCTGCAAAGCGTCTAGCTGCTCTATCGCCTCCTCATGTAGCTGGATGCCCGTCCTCCTGCTGAGGGCATCAGCCACCACGTTCCCCTTCCCAGGAGTATAGACTATCTCAAAGTCATAGTCCTGGAGGAACTCGATCCATCGCCACTGTCTCAGGTTCAGGTCCATCTGAGAGAAGATGTACCTGAGACTCTGGTGGTCAGAAAAGACTGTGAAGCGCTCGCCCATTAGATATTACCGCCATGTCTTCTGGGCGAAGACCACTGCTGCCAACTCCAAGTCATGGGTAGTGTAGTTCTGCTCATGCGGCCTCAAATGACGTGATCCGTAGGCAATCACGGCCCGCTCCTGCATCAGGACACACCCGAGTCCGGTCCCTGATGCATCGCAGTAGACTACGTATCCAACTCCCTCCTTAGGCAACCTCAAGATAGGTGCGCTGGTCAACCTCTGCCTCAGCTCCTAGAAGCTCTGCTGACATTTTTCTGACCACACGAAGGGTTTCCCTTTCTTCGTCAATGCTGAGAGTGGGGTCGCAACTCTAGAGAAGTCCGACACAAATCTTTGATAGTATCCGGCTAGGCCCAAGAAACTCCGCACCTCTGTCACACTCTTGGGTGGCTCCCAAGCTAGCACTGCCTCGATCTTCGCGGGATCCACTGCAACTACCGCCTCAGAAATGACGTGCCCCAAAAGTGGACCTCACGTAACCAGAACAGACACTTCGAGGGCTTGCCATAAAGATGGTGCTCTCGGAGTGTGTCTAGCACAACACACAGGTGGTAGGCGTGCTCCTCCTCCGTCGTCGAGTACACCAAAATGTCGTCGATGAATACTACGACAAATCGATCGAGGTATGGCTGGAAGATCCTGTTCATGAGGCTCATGAAAACTGCTGGAGCGTTGGTCACGCCGAAAGGCATAACCAAGAACTCAAAGTGGCCATATCGACACCTGAAGGCCATCTTCTGCACATCCTCATCTCGAACTCTGAGCTGATGATAGCCTGACCTGAGGTCTATCTTCGAGAACCACCGTGCTCCCTTGAGCTGGTCGAAGAGGTCATCAATCCTGGGTAGCGGATACTTGTTCCTCACTGTCACCTAGTTCAGGCGACGATAATCGACACACAGTCGCAATCTCCCATCCGCCTTCTTGGCGAACAAAATCGGCGAAGCCTAGGGTGAAACACTGGGTCGGATGAACCCCTTGCCCTGCAAGTCCTCCAACTGTACCCGCAGCTCTCGAAGCTCAGCGGGGGCCATTCGATATGATGGAGTGGATATCAGGGCTGTCTCGAGGTACATGTCAATATAAAAGTCTACCTCTCTGCGAGGAGGTAGTCCTGGAACGTCGTCGGGAAAGACGTCCGCGTACTGATCCACCACAGCATGAAAACTGGGACTCCGCACGTCAACTGCTCCCTGGATGAGGCTAGCCAACTGATGAGTGATGGGCTGACCTCTCCTCTGTGTGATTCCATCCTGTTCTGCTAAGACTCCCTTCTCTCCGGTGAAGGTGAACCTGGTCCCGTCGGTGCGCACACATCGCACCTTGCGCCTAATGTAGTCAATCTGAGCATGGACCGTCGATAACCAATCCATGCCCAAGATGACGTCGTAAGGCCTCGACGCTACTACCAGAAGATCCCAGCCGAAGCTCTCGCCTCCTAGAGTAAGCTCACACTGCCGGCACCAGTGCGTAATCGTCGAGTCTGCTCCCGTAGGAGTCTCTATCCGTAAGGATCGATCCAACGGCTCCGTCGGAATCTCCGAGCTCCGAACAAGGGCAGTGGCTATGAAAGAGTGACCCACTCCTGTGTCTATCAGAACTGGAGCAAGGGTGGAATAGACACAGTTCGTACCTCGAATCATCTCTGGAGCGCCGTGGTCGTAGGCCTCCGCTGCCTAGAGCTGACCCTGTCTCTGCCCGCCAGCTCCCTGTGGTCGGGGCGGGCCTCCTGGTGGTGGTGGTGGAAGAGCCTCAAACCGTCTCCCACCACCTGCTGCTCGGCCAGCTCCTCTGCCTTGTCCGCCTCCTCACTGCGAACCGCCACGGTCGACCCTCTGCCTCTGCCTGGGTGGTCCCTCCACCATCTTCTTCCCCTCGGTACAACGGGTCGGGCAGTCACGAGCCATGTGTCCCTGCCCGCCGCACTCGTAGCACTGTCTGCCTCTCGGAAGGCTGGCTCCGTGCTGTGTGCCCCGCACCGCTGAGCCAGTGTCCCGGGGTCATCTGCCGGAAGGCCTGATCTTCCTGGAACCCTGAGTCATCTGTCGGCTACCTGCTGCCGAAGACTCCGCTATCTGCCGCCCTACGGTAGGTCTCGCTGTGGACTCCGCCAGGAAGCTCTTGATCAGGAGGGCTCTCTCCAGTACTCCTGCCTGTGTCGGGATGCTGAGGGAGATCAGGGATTCCCTGATATCGTGTCTCAATCCCTGATCGAAGGTCCGGGCCCGGAAGAAGGGGTCCCGTACCATGTCTGTCGAGTAGCGAGATAGGTCGGTGAACCTCGCTGCGTACTGAGCGACCGTCAAGCTGCCCTGCCATAGCTGAAGAATCTCCTAAATGCGCACCACATGGAGGGTGGCCGGGACGAACTTTGAGCGGAAGAGGCTCTAGAATTCCATCCAGATGAGGGTGGCCTCATCGTGTACCTGGATCATCCGGCTCCACCATCGCCCTGCTGCTGCGTGCAGTAGGCTCGCCACGAGGATCACCATGAGGTCTGTTGGTGTCCTCACTATCCTGATAACTCGGACGACCGCCTCCAGCCAGTCCTCGGCTGCCTGGGGGTCCGACTCCCCACGAAACCTAGGTGGTCGCTGGGGCTGGAACTCGTGCAGAGCTCCGAGGCGTCGTGCGTCGTCAGCTGCCAGTGCTGGAAGCATCGGGGGCACGGCGGGTAATGGTACGGCCGGTGCCTCTGCTGTCAATGGGCCCTGTACCGAGGCATCGTCGCCCGGCGGGCTATCATCGCGCTCTACTCTAGGAACCCTAGCTGGCTGGTGTCGTCGTGCCATCCTGAAAAGGAAACAAGTATGCCATGGTCAGAACAGTATACCTGGTGAGCTGACACAAGTAATCACAGAGAAAACATGAAACACACATGCAATCAATGTTTTCGTGCATTAAGTCGGAAATCAGAAGTCAGGGTCCTGGTGTATGGATACGTCGGTTGCCGCACCAACACTGGACTCCCTGGACTGATAACCACACTCAATACGCTAAACACTATTGCTTCACATAGAAGAAAGATCAGAGTCTGCGGTAGAACCGACCACCTCTGATACCAATTTGTCACCACCCGTCCTCGGGGCCCGTGCCGTGACTACCCCAAGCCCGCCTTCCATAGGCCAGGGGCTGGCGACTAGCACCAAGGCGTATGTCCCAACAAAAAGGGTAGGCATTGCCTTTGGAAAATAACCAAGCACCACAGAGTAAGCAAGCGGAAAAGTAAACACTAAGTAAAAATTGTACAAGCTGTGCTGAAAGTAAAAGGGGCCGGAAATACAAGACCAACTGTAAAGTACAACTGAAAGGAAAAACAGAAACTGAAAAGGGAAAACATCAGCGTCGAGCCATCCTCTAGAAGTCCCACCTGAAGGGTGGGTACAGATAGACTCCACTGCTCCTCGGGTCCACCTGACCGCTCCGAGTACGTCCCGCCCAGTGGTCCACCTCCAGGTACTGTCCTGCTCTGCACGCCTCCACCCCGGTCAGCACTGTCCGTCGTCTGCAACCAACACAACGTAGTGCGGGCAAAGCCCGTGTAGGGGTGAGTATAAGCTACTCAGTAGGGACCCCGAGACCCCTGAAGGTCTCCCGAAATCCACAAAGGATAATCCACAAAGGAAAAGTACAATCACGAAGTAACATATGACACGGCTTAGGTATATGCCCATACATATACCTAAGTCTGCAATTCCCCGTTCAGCTCCAACGTCCGAGCCCAAGCACAACCCAGTCCACACAGGAAAGCAAAACGTATACCCACACAGGATAGCACAACACAGTCCACAAGGGAGAGTAAACAGTAAATCCACACAGGATAGCTCAACACAATCCACAAAGGAGAGTAACACAAGATTCAGATCACACAGATATACTTCTTCGGATGACCATAAATATGATTACTGAATCATCTAAATCGTCGGACCCACGAAGGATCGATTGGTACTAACCCCGTAGTGACCCATACAGGATCGGACCCACACAGGATCGGGCCCACACAGAACCGGGCCCACGCAGGACCTGTAGGCGCTGGCTCACACAGAACCGATGAGGGCTGACCCACGCAGGATCGGACCCACACAGGATCGGGCCTACACAGGACCGGTAGCACTGATCCACGGAGGATCGCTGAGTGCAGTAGTCGTCGCAGTCCACTGAGGATCTCTGCACAGTCGTCGCCGTAGTCCACGGAGGATCTCTGCACGGTCGTCGTCGGAGTCCACAGAGGATCTCTGCACGGTCGTCGTCGGAGTCCACTGAGGATCTCTGCACGGTCGTCGTCGGAGTCCACGGAGGATCTCTGCACGGTCGTCGTCGGAGTCCACGGAGGATCTCTGCACGGTCTTCGTCGGAGTCCATGGAGGATCTCTGCACAGTCGTTGCCGCAGTCCACTGAGGATCTCTGCACGGTCGTCGCTGTTGAAGTAGCAGTAGCAGCCAGCCTAGGGTTCCCGCACACAACAAGCTCGCTCGGAAGGGTCCGCTCCATGAGCCGAGAGGCTGATACATCAACTGACACAAATTCTGAAGTTGATGTATCCAAAAGTTCCGTATCGTCAACAGGAACTCAACGTCGCAGACGGCGCGTCAATCGGACGCCCGGTCTGAGAGTTATTGGCATTTTCGTCCTAGGGGCCCGGTTGGTTTTTAAGGCAAAACCAACCCGACCGCACTCCACCTGCGTCCAAACCTTGGGCAGAGTATACCAAAAGATCCGTCTCACTTAGAGGAATTCAACAAAGCTGAAGGCACATCAATCGGACGTCCGTAGCTCAAGATATGAGCGTTTCCGCTCCGAGGGCCCGGTTGGTCTCGTGTACGAACCAACCCGGCCGAAATCAATGTATTCCGAAACCTTGAGTGCGATATACCAAAACGACCGTCTTGATCCAAGGATCGCGTTGCCACTGACGGTGAGTCGTTTGGAGGCCCATAGATCAAGATACGTCCATTTGAACGGAAACGTCCGAAGAAGGGGGGTACGGGCCCGGCCCGACCCCCCTGGGACGGCCCGAACCGGGCGACCCGACCGGGGTCCGACCCGACCCAGTTGGCCCGGTCTGGCCCGGCCAGTCGGACCGGCCTGGCTCGGCTCGGCCGGGCGGCCGAGTGCCAGGCGTCGTGGGCGTTGACCCGTGGCCTGAGGAAACCGCGGCCCGCGTGGGCCGCGCCGGTGAACCGCGGACGCGGCAGAGCCGTGTCCCGTGCGGGCGAACCAGACCCACGCGGCCGCGGGTCCTTTGGTCGCCGCCGCCGCGGCGGCTGTCGCGGCGGGCTCGTATGGCGGCGCGCCGGGGTGCCGCCGCCTCCCGCCGCCGGCGAGTTCCGCGGGCCACCGGGATCGCTCCGGTGGTCCAATTCTCTTCCCGTCTGTGCCATTGCTCCTCCCGGGATCCGTTCTTTACTGCGAAATCGTCAAAAATCCGTTGCGGCACGTTCCGTCATCACCCTCCAAATCCACACAAAACGAATAACGGCGGAGGGTCGTCGGGCCGTGTTCGTTTGTCTCGCACCCTCCGCGTTAGAGATAAACAACCGGGAGAATTTTATTCCACACGGGAAAAATAACAAGTTTTAATAAGATTAAAATTGTTCACATTTCGGTTATTTAATTTCTTTATGAAACATTGACGGGAATAAATTAAAAAGGGGGGTAATTCCCATAATAAATCCCTACCTCGTCGATCGTCGCGCGCGAGCGTTCTTCGCGGAAAAGCTCGTCGCGGAAGAGAGGGATCGTCGCGTCATCGCGGGGAGGCGTCGCGTCGTCGCGGAATCCGGCGTTGAGTCGGCGAGCTCAACGAACCAAGAACAACAGATTTAAATTATTAATATTTAAATCTGTGTTTCGTTTAAAACCAAAAGAAAAGAACTTGACAGGAAATCAGAAATCACTCACCTCAAACGGTCGGTGATTGGAGATCGGAGCGTGGAAGAACGTCCCGGACGGAAGCGTCGTCGATTTCCGGGTTTGGCGTTCTTCGCGTTCTTCGCGTTCTTCGTGAGGGAGAAGAAGATACGAGGGTCCTCTCAAATCTTCTCAAAGCGCAAATAACCAGGGGTTGTTGCGTTGGCCTTATTTTATTATTACGCCAACGAATTTGAAAACTGGTTAAGAAACGATCCATTAATTCGTTGAATTAATTCAACGAAAGAAACAGCCCATTTAATTCACGAAATAAACCGCTCAATTAAATGGTATGTTAAGATTTTAAGAAACGCGTCAGTTGACTTTCATTAAGACGGGTTTTCGCGGGTGCGTTTCTTAGCGGAAAGAAACGGTGGAGCTCGTGCGGGCCCCACCTCACAAATATCCTACCAAGGGGGGTAGGATATTTCTGGATAGCATCATATCCGCTTCAACTCAGTTCATTCCGCCTTTAAGTGGCTTCCAAGTGGCTTAAGTGAAATAAAATAAAGTTGTCGCAAAATTATTTTATTTCTTAACTTTAAGCCCGAAAATTAAAAACCACACCTGAGAAAACGCAACTCCGGAAGAGGCGTTTCTAAGCGAATACTGGCGCTTCGATTTCATCGGTTCCCTCAGAATTCGATTCCGGGCACCGGTTCAAAAGTTAGAAAAACCCGCTCGTCCGTTCACTGAACGTACCCGAGCCAAACTTTGGAAAATGATTCCGGGCACACCGGGCCTCAGAATCAGGTGCCGTCAGAAACTGCGCTCTTGTAAAATTCCAAAGAAAATTAAGAAAAAATTCCCCTGAAATTTACGGGTCTTTACATAACATGACTAGGTGTGGGTCCCCCATAGTGAATGAGTTTGTAAATTTGGTACTTCCCAAAAGAACTAGTGTTTGGGTCCGGTATTCATTTATTAGTGCTCCCCTACTGAGTTAAAGTTCATGTCTTCTATTTTAGAAGTGGTAATAACTTGTGGTATCAGGGTTCAGGTCCTTCATGAGTAGTACTCCCTTGTTGGATTAAGGCATGGGTTCTTATTTATTGAGTATTACTCTCCCGTCTGTAGGTAGAATCAGAGAGTGGGTCCTCCATTGGTATTTGTGCTCCCTTGACTATGGGATAAAATATTATGGAGTGGGACCACCATCTATATGTGAAGAATACCTAGATAGGGTTTAGTTATCCCTCGAAAGACTTCAGTGTGAGCCACTCCATAAATTAATGACATAGGTTTCACTGGATAGTTAGAGGTTGTACTCCATCTATTGTGGGGCAGTGAAGAGGTTTGAGTCTATATGTTCTCTATTTTAGTATGTTTACAGGTACTGCATTGTTTGGAGTACTTATCCTTCAACATTGAACTATGTTGTGGGGAGGGACACTTTGCATGTGTTTATTAAGCTTTTCATGGGAAGAAGGTAGTTATGGATGGACATATGGTGTTGGGAACTAGAACTGGACCTTGTATGGAATTCCCGATGTTTCACATTCTCTCATATGTACCATTAGGAATGGTATAGTTATTCCTAATGGTGTAATTTTAATGAAAAAGTGCTATCTAGGATGGTGGAGTTCATGGAGTGTGTTCTATTGGATTTATGTTATGGTTATAATATATGAAGAAAATATTATTACTAGATATGTGGTTGGAACATCATGAGGCTTAGTATCTGAGATTGGCTTATCTGGGTACATTTGTTGGAGTCCTTGTAGTGTTGTCACATGTCAGGATTGATACTCCTTGTAGAACGAGATGGCTTGGCATGTATAGGTTATGATGGTTTGAGATGGATTTTATCTCTTGGTTGAGTATTCTTAGGGCTAGGTCGAGTGAAATATTTCTTTTCCTTTTCTCCATTTTTTTTTGTTTGGGGGTGCTGACTGAGTATTTTTATACTCACCCATACATGGGATTTTCCGAGACATGTTCGGTGTCTTGTGAAAACCGCATGACTTTCGACAGAGTCCATGATGGACCATTGGGAAGTAAATATTTGTGATATAGAGAGTCTATGGTATTTACCAGAGCTTCGATGAGAAACTTTCCAGTAGTTATAGTTGACAGTGATCCCCTCTTTCTAAGCTGGTTGGAAACTTTACCTATTTTACATTGGAGGATGTTGTATCCCTTATTTTACATTACAATACTTCGGTTATACATTGGTTGTAGGTTTTAGTTGTATGCATTCATCAGTTTTATTCGGTTTTTTATTTTATCATTATGTCATCTTGCAGATGTGTTCATGCATACACTTATGTAAGAAATTTTTCCATGTTAGTGATATAAAGTCTGACGCTAGTCTCAATCCATATCCTATTAGAGGTGGTATTGGGGAATTGCGGCCTAGGATCGAACAGGACGGGTCATGATAGATAATCCAAAAAAATATAAAATGTTTGCTCCAAAATTGATAACTTCATCCATTTGGTGAATATCTCCTCAAAATTCCTTCTTTAACTTTTTCATCAAATTTATGAAGGTCTAGAATTTTTATATTATGTAAGTTGGGAATCCCAAATACATTAAAATAGTTCACATTGTTTTTTTGTTATTCCAATTTTTATAGGGAGTCATGTTCGATTCTAAACATAAAAACATTGGTACATGTACACAAAAATTAATAGATTATTTCAAAAAAATATGTATAATTTTTATACTAATCCAGTATAATTGTTCCCATTTCTACAAATATTATATTTTTCCATTATGTATCATCATTTTAATGAGTGATATAAGATATTTATACTAATGTTAAATTTTATTATTGTAAAAATATTATTTAGATGAATTTAATGTGTACGCATTTTGATTATCTGTTCACAATTTCATTATATAAACATTGAAAAATATTTTTACATATCTTTTTTAAAATATGGAAAAATCCATATCCTCCGATTTGGGAATTATATATATTATTTTGGTCATCCTAGTGAAATAATTAGAAACGTTATAATGTAAAAATAAAATTTCATTGATTTATGTCTCATTATCACACATAAATTGATGTTAATAATATTAATATTTGTTATACATTTGATTTAAATATTCTTATGTATTTTTTCCTAACATGTATGGTTTCTAAAAACATTAAGAAATAAAATATTTTTTCCATTTAAAAAACAGAATGTTTTTTAATAAATAATTTTTAGATTGATTGTTAAATCATTTATAGCCATGATGCTCGATCATGCCCTGCCACAACATATTCTCATCTTCAGTACTCAAATAACATGACATTAGAAGTTTCACATTTTGAATTTGAAATCCACTTTTTCTTTCCCACATGGTAAAACTTTTTCATCTTCCACACTTTTAAGGATTTATGATCATTTTCCAAAAAAATGAATTGGAATATAAGATAATTTGGATCACATTATTTATGTTATGTTTGTTCCCATCAACATATATAAACTTCTTTAAATTGAAGTATCTCACCTTCTATATTTGATTTTCCAAATATTATAATTTTTATGAAACCAAAATTTAGTAATGTAACTACTCTTAAATAATGTATCTTAAAAACTTTTAATATTTATTTATCTCTTGTCATGTGTTAGGAATAACAAATATACAATGAATCAATAGTTTGTTACTTTTATTTCATTTAGAGATGTCCTAATAATAAGGAATCATTCTTAGATTTTTTTCCTCATAATTCATTTCTAGAGTAAGACCTTTCTACTAGATTATTAGTCATACATTATTCAACAGAGTGACCCAGTTGGTAACATATTGGACAAACATTATCATAAAATACAGGAAATTATTTCATTTTAATTTTTAAAACATTTATTTATTTTGGTTTTCCCCCATCCAAAAAATATAGAAAGTTACATTCTATATTTATAATATCAGTCTTTATAATTTCATAACTAATTCCATGATATGACATCTTAACATGGTTTGCACATGTTGATTCCCCAGTCTAGTTTGATACATGACTATAGACACCACTCTTTATATTACAGAGTCTAATGAAGAGCATTGATGGTATAATGTTTAATGTGGGGAGAATATACATACATTTAAAAATAATAACTACAACCAAAATAAATTATTAAAAAACAAATTATTATAAATAATAACCAATAATAAAAAATAATGACTAGTATCTCATGAGGAATCCAGAATAGGGAAAAGATACCAAAAAAGCAATGCAGAATATATTTAATTCCATATAAGTGTTAATTGTAAAATGAAGAAACAAAAAAATGACACTCTGACATCTCCCATGATATCTCAAAAACCATTTATATTGAACACAACATTATTGAAACTTATGAATTACTTGTCAATATTTGTTTATCTCTCATTATAATATATTATATCTTACTTCATCAGTTCTTCAATATTTCCTGTTTCACTTTGGTGTTTCTTTCAATAATTATTTTGATCATCTGCCAAATTTAAATATCTATTGGGAGACTCATAACCATTAAGAATACATTTTGGAATAGTGAAATATGAAAAAAATTTATATCAATTACATACAATTAAATTTTTCCCTTATTACAAATGTAATTTGATAATGTCTCTCTATGTTTGGAATCCCACTTATTTCTGTATCGAAATCCTACAGAAAAAATTATATAAGACAATTTATCAATATTTTTTCTAGCCTTGATAATTTTTCCATAAAATATAGGAATACCTATGGTCTTGGATAAATTTATAATTTACATGATAATTATTAAATATAGGAACCTTCTTCTAATACTAATTGAAGTTCCTAAGGATCACTAAACCACTAATAATAGGAGGTTGAATCATTGGTGACCTTTTAAAAAATTACAATCATTCAGAAAATATACCCCTATAGCTTGTTATAATTCATTACTTATCAAATTTTAAAAAAAACTCATATGAATGTAAAGGTAAGAATCTAAATAGGGAACACATGAATTATAGTGTTCTAATATAATGTGAGAACTTATATCCTTCTAATGTGTACACCACGGGTCTAGGGATATTAACTATTATTAATAAATAAAAAAACATTTGAGATAACTCCTATTAAAATCCTTCTTTCACTATATTGGTTTTCTTACTTAGAATCCCATCATTTAAATAATTTATTACAGTACTAAAAAACAATAAAAATGTGAAACCTAGAGACCTCATCTCCCAAAAAAATCATTTATATTTCGGTGTAAATTTTCCTCTGTTCATAAATTATTTTCAAGTTCACCCATTCTATATTAGGAAAATTACATTTATTTTTGTTCACTAAAACATCCCCAATTTATATTTCATTAGTTCTAGAAATTTTAAAAAACCTTATGCTTCAGTAAAACTGCTCAAGAAACTCTGTTTAAAATATTTTTCTGATTTCTATGAACTAAAATTTTTTCTAATGCAATGTTCAATGATATATCTTTTCCAGAACGTTTATGCTTCAAGAGATTGATCTTATGTTTTAATATTGTATAGACACAACATTGTAAATAATTTATTCATTTATGTATGATTAGTTTTTGGTACATTGTAATTTGAACCAATTGAAATTGGTTCTCATGATGTAGAAATGCTGGGAAGCACATTTCATTTTCCCACTCACTAAAACTCAAATTTCACATTTCCCACTCATTTGTAATTCACTGCAATCTTAACATCACATATATAATATCACTAAATATGATTTTAATTATCTATCATCCATGACTATATTTGAATTTAATTAACCTCTATGTTAAGGAACTTCAGTAAATATCCATGAACAAAACATAAAAGAACCATTTTCGAATATAACAACATCACCTTTATTTGGTCTTTATAAAAAAATATCATCCATTTAGTGTAATGTTTCTCCAATATTTTACATCATCCCAAACCTCATAACACTAAAACTTCTCTGAAAAATTTATCTAATGAAAATGAATGTGTTTATTATTGTGTTTTAGATAGATCCTTATTCATCTTATCATAAACGTTCACAAATAGCTTTTTCATTATCATCATGAAATGTTTTCCTAATGAATCAATGAGGACACTTCCTTAAACATTACATATTCTAGTAATTTTAAATAATAATTCACATTATTATATTTCCAAAATTCATTTTTTTAGAGAATTAATTATTTAGGTCACAAATCAGAATAAACTAACCAATATATATAAAAAACATCACTTATAATCAATATCCATCTTCCAAATACATATTATATTTAAAATAAAGCATGGTTTTCATTCATGAAAAATATTCATAACAGCCAACTTGACTACTTTCATTCCCTTACACATTCATAACGATTGATAAAAAAACCAAATAATTTATAATCATAAATATATCAGTAAGGGACATAAGAATAAGAAATATATTAGTCTAGGTAAAAACAAGAAAATCCCATTTCACTACAAAATATTGATTTATCACAAGAGAGATACATTTTCCAACAAAATATCATTATATTTCCTTTTGAAATCAAATTATTTCCATGGAAAATCATTAGAAATAACAGAATAGTTATGTAGGTTCCTTGGGACATCATAATCATAAAACCCTTACCAAAACCATAAATTTGAATAACAATATGGTGGAATTCTAATATAATTCTCTAGAAAACATAATAAATAATAATTGAATTAGAGCACGGTCTAGGTGAACCAAACAAATACACTATATTGGGATCACCCATGACATATAATGGGGATCGAACCTTCATATAAGCTACATTTGGTTCAACCTTGAGATATAATCAGGCTCATCCATTTAAAAAATAAATTTCAATGACAAAATTAAGAATAAAACCCATGAAAAAAAAATTTAAACCAGTATGAAAAAAATACTTTTGTATATAAATATATCATTTTAGTTTAAAACCTATTTTTAAATAAATAAATAATTATAAAAATTGAAATAAAATTATTCTTTGATGAAAACATGAAATCCTGTAATTGAATCCAAACTTCAAATAATAATTATAGTGAATTGAAAATCCATTTTCTCTATATACATTAAAATAGAATATTCCCTTGAACTTTTTTTAAAAAATAATAAATTACATAAAATGATTCACTTATAAAACCCATTGGATAAAAGTGAAATAAAATTGCCATTATAGATATTTTATGTCCCTGAAAACAAAATCAAAAAATATTTTTTAAAGAAACAAGAAAATGAATGGTATTTTTTTTGTAAATAAATCATTATATAATTTAATATGAGGTTTTATGATAAATTTTACCTTACCTCGATTTATACATGCCATGTCTGGTCCTAATCATAATAAATAATGAAATTATGTTTAATTTTTTCATGGTTATAAACTTTTTTCTAATTAATTTTTACTTAATTTCATTTATTACTATGTTATATAAAATTAAGTATTCAATTAAATTCACATCATGCATTTTGATGACATTCGTCATGTATGTATGTAATGAATTTGAATAGTTTGCAATGGTAAAAGTGGACTTTTATCTACCATCTCTATTATAATAACCACGACCAAATTATAATTTTTATACATCATTCATACATTTAAAACAATTAATGAAATATTTTTTTGAAAAATATACTATGTTACATTCATGGTGATGGTAGTCTGTATGTATGCATGAGTAACGTTTCCATTTTTCATTGATGACTATAGAAAAAATCACAAAATTATTTAATTTTCATATAATGACAATAATATCATAAATATCATTTATACACTTTAAAATACTTATTAATATAGTCTATGTGATGTTGTAATGAAAAACAAATCAAATTGCTTCATGGAGGTGGTAGTCCAAACATGCGCACAAACAACATTATAATTTTGGGTTGAATATAAATGTAAAAAGTAAAATAAAATATTTTATTATACCAATGTTAAATATGAGAATAATATAATATATAAACATTAATAACATAATTATATCTAATCCATTATATATAGTGATGGAAAATGAAGTACAGTGGTCTATGAGGGTATAAACCGTAGTACACACAAATGATGTGTTTGTTTCGCATTTGATGAAAGTGGAGACATATTACGATTATGAAATTAAAATTAAAACACATAAATATATATAATATACTTTTAATCTTATAAAATACTCTTCAAGGATGATTTTAATCACTTTTAATAATAGACTGAACAAAAATGCTCTATTAAAAATGTTACATCCTCTTCGAACAACCTCATTTTAATAACATCTTAAGACCAATAAGATATGAATTATTCAATTAATAAATACTATAAAACATGGTTATGGATGTTAATAAGTGATATATTTTTGATAATGGCCAGTAAAATGGGGTTTTATGTTTGATGTAAACGGATAAAGAGATGCTTATATGAGAGGGGAGGGGAATTCATTGAATTCATACAAATATTAAATTAATATAAATAAATTTTCAATTTTAAATAGGTATAATCTAATTTATATAGAATATAGGATGATTATGGAACTAAATTATTTAAAATAAAATTAGACATGTTTTGATCACATTTTTATGGAAACTTAACCCTTTACACACATATCGGGGTAAATACTGTTGTACTCTCTTTAAGGGTTAATATATTTATTATAAATAAAAAACCTCCCATAAATGAACCCTCGAAGATATTATCAACTATATCCTAATAATTTTTATAAATTGATGTTTTTTACTATTTTTATGCCATATTAATAAATTATATATTATAATTTATCATTAAGGTAAAATTTTAGAACTATTCATTACATTGGTTTTAAAAACCTTAATACTATTAGTAAAATTCTAACAAAATATTTTAATACATCACTATTATTTAATGTTAATATTTAAAATTCTTGGATGAAATTAATTATATAAATTATATTTCTTTGAATAAATTTATTTTCATTTAGTATTTCCAAATAAATAAAAAAAGTCTCCATTAGCATTGTGTAAATATTTAATTTAATAATTAATTTAAAAAAAAGTAAAAATATGTTACCATGACGAATATAAATTATTTAGACATTAAAATATTAATTCTAACTAAAAATTCAACTAGTTAACCCAATGATAATCCTAATATATTTATTAAAAATGGTAGTGTGACATTTTTTTATTTTTCATTCAATAAAAAATTATAATGTTTATAATCCCATTTTAATGGAATAAAAGATTATATAACTAAATCATGGATGAGTATGGACAGAGTAGAATCATAAAACTAAATTATATCTTGTGTTGTGGTCATTTTACAAATCATGTCATTCTATTTTTAGCTTCAATCAACATATTTACCCTTTATATTAATAAAAAATATATTATTGTCACTAATCATATTGTTGAAAACTAAATTTTACATACCTAATAAATATATACCAATTTCTTATAAATATATAGTACATATTTTATAATTTAAAACAATTAATTGGAAAATTTTAATTTAAAATAAAACTAAGAAAATGTGATGACAAATAGAGTGTCACTAAAATGCGCATCTCATTGCATACAATTTCTGATACAAAATTCAATATTAAAATTAATTTTACAAACCCCTAATTGTATTATGTAAAATCCAAAGAAACTAAATAAATTTTAAAAAATGTCCAATATATATTTATAATTTTTATATATTTGTTAAAAAAATACTACTTTTTAATAACAAAAATATAAATTTTCATTATTCATTGAACAATATTTTTATAAAATTATAAAAAATTCATCAGAAGATAATTTTGATATGAAGAATTAAAAAATTTAATTAATATTGTACAATTATTATTCTATAATTTCAAAAGTAAATTATTAGATAAAACCACCAATTACAAAGTTTAATAAAACAATTTTTTTATTTAATAATTAATTAATACATGTATTGTGAATATATCTCTATAATATCTTATTGATGAATATTTATATGTCTTGAAAATGATTTATTCAAAAATTAACATTGTTTTTATGTTCTCCCACATTTTAAAATTACATGCCGACCATTTTATTCTCTTATTAAACCTGTGGGGATACCATTCTCTCATCGTATTTTCAGACTCCAAAGTTGCTTCTTCAACTATATGGTTTTTCAAAAAAAGTGACCTAGTGAATTTTATTTAACCAAAATAATATCATTAAATGTTAATGATTATAAAAATACAATTGCTCTCAATAATGATTCCCTTATAACTAATATTAGAAATATATCAAAACATGATACAAATATGGAATATACTATACTAAAATAGAAACGTGTACTACATAGTGTACATGTGATAAACTCAGAGGTAAATCCATTTGGTATCAAACTGATTCAACATTTTATAATATTTTATATAGTCAAATAAATCTTTAAATTTTATTCCTCCATTCAACAAAGCACATAAAATTTTCTATGGAAAGACAATAAGAAAAAAATTCTCACTTACCTCAAAGGAATATCATTCCTCTAGTAATCTATATAACTATTCCACTTTTTTCGAGATTTCATCGTCTGTTTATGAATTAGATCAACCTTATCAACCATTTCCTCGAAAAATTATTTTCCTATCAGCATCCCTTCTCATTCGTCAACCCCAAATTAAGGAGTATAACATCTCTTTCCATATAAATCCTCAAAATATTCCACGCTTATACTGAAATGGAAAATATAATTTAAAAAATATATACTAATGAATGATTTTGATCCGAAATTTCATATAAATCCACTAAATAATATTTAAGAATATCTTCTATTTTATAAATTTTAACCGACTATGCATCTGATTTGGGATAAAAATCTATATGGAAATTTAATTTATTATTCAATGATTCCAAAATTATTTTCCAAAATTTTGAAGTGAACATGAGATCATGGTTAAATAAAATCAAGAGGGGAACATAATGTAACAAGACTATCCCTCTGACTTATAATTGATAAATTTATTCCAAATATATAAATTCTCATAATTGAATGAAATGTATAGGTTTAGTTAATCGATTCATCATACCACAAATGATATTATTTCGAGGATATGTATTTGAAATCATACTTTGAAATCTATGGATATATTATTTATTTTCCACTCTATTACTAGAAATGTATAAATCATCCCCTTCGATAATTTCCATTGAACATTACCCTATTGAAATTGTATGTATTTCTTGGTAAATTCAGCGATATCTCTATTCATTATACCCAACCAATAAAACTCTTGAAGGTCCTTACACATTTTAATACAACCAAGAAGAATGGAAACCAAGGAAATATGAACATCTCACAAAAATTCCTTCTTCATCTAAGAATCACATGGAACAAATGTTCACTTTACAAATGTCAAAACACCAACTTTAGAAACATTAAATGTCAGAAACATACCCTTCCTGAAAAATTACACTTTTCCTCTAAACTGTGATATTTATTATAAAAAAACCTAATTCTCTATGTTAAAATCAAAGACACTAAAACCTAAAAAATGTTCTTCCTACATCCACATCTTCTAGATTAAAATTCCTCAAATAATTCACAAAAGGTTCATGTTCCAAATATAACATGGTTAATATAGATTTATTTTTATGGATCAAAGAATTAAGATATTTGTTTTATTTTCCAGGATGATAATGAATGATTAATTAATAATTCTTAATCAGTTCCATCCATATATCTATCTCATGTCCGAATCATTTTGATTGAATATATAGTTCTATCTTTTTAGTATATATATCACAGATGAATCCTTATTAATTATTCATCATAATTTTCAAACTAAAAACCACATACTCTAAAATCCATGTCAATGATGGATAATTTTACGCATTATGTATTAGTTTTCTTGAATTATAAGAAATTACTTGATCAATCTATATCAGAAAATCGCCATTTCCCTACAATAATGCATAGTTATAGATAAAAAATACACCATCAGTGGTCTAGACATCAGAGTAATGTTTTTAAGAAATTAATGGTATAGTTATCCACATAAAAATGAAAACTATAAATCAATGGGAATTTTGGGTCATAGAAACTATTTGAAAACATTATTTTTAGTAGGGTAACCATTATTCTATCTTTATAAAACATATTATCAGGAATATAATTTTTTTCCAATCAAAATTCACAGTTACTTAATTTACCATATATATTATTTTCATTAAAATTTTGAAAAAAATATCCATAGGTTTATTTAATCTTCGTCATTAAAAGTTTAATACACATATATATAATAATATGAACATTAAAAATTACCAAATATTGATGGAATAAAACATTTTTATGATCTATGGAAAAAATCTTGTACATTAACCAACCAATATGGAATAGAAATGAAGACATATAGTCCTTATCTATGCAAGATTTAGTCATTAGAATATATTCCACCATCGCATTCAACTATTGTTACCATATCCTAATATCAATCAACGAAAAATACTGCACTCCCTAGAGATGATAAAAAATCCAATATACGATGAAAATGATAATTATTCATAATAGTGATGTTATTAAATGCAATATAATCTATAATAAATCTCATGGAATTGTCTTTAACTTTTATAAAAAACAATAGCACCCCAAGGTGACATTCCTGTGAAAATGAATCCTTTATCAAGAAACAACTCTAATTACTTTTCCAGTTCCAATGGTTATTCGTGATCTATTCCGTAAGGGGGGGGGGTTTGAAATTTGACAAGCATCGGTATTATTCCAATAGAAATATCATCCTTCATTTTAGGAATAAAACATAGATAATCATTTGGAAAGGCATCTATATATTCAATCACTAATGGTATATCACTAATCTATAAAATTTCTTTCATTTAAAAAACATGTTCTAAATAATATTCACATCCATTTATAATCAATTTATCATATTCTAGGTATGTTAAGAATGGTATGAAATCATTGAACAAAATATTAATGTCTTTTCAATCTAACATACCATATTAAATGGAAATCCAATCAATTCTCAAAATATAATCAAAGTCTACCATGGGATGTTGAACAATAATTATTGGAAATACCATCCCACAGATAATAATTGGAATATATCTATATATCTTGGATGTTTTTAAATTTCCACATAAATTTTTCCCCACAAATTATTGCATACATTCATGATGTGATATTCATAGTACTCTATAAAATTTATCATTAATGAAATAATTATAAGAACTAATGTCAAAAAGGGTATTGGAATAATTATAATAGACAAGTAATAAACATATCACAACTTAATTATATGGCCATACAAAAGCCATATGATCAAAAAAAAAAATTACAACATATTTCATCTTTCAGATTTGATGACTTAAATCATGTGTAACTATCTTATGAAGAATTTAAGCATAATGAACCATCTCATTACTTGTAAAACATGTCACCAATGCATTTCAATCTGCTATTCAATTCATTGAATTTTTTGGACACATTTAATTTTATTCATGAGACATATAACCAAACATAACACACCGTTTACACTTTAAAAAATTACTACAAATCCCCCAATATTATTTTTACCACAACTATCACAATATGAGAACATAATTTTCTTACCTCAAATTTTTTTTGATAAATTAATCCTTATTTTATTCCATTTAAATTTTATTTACTAATTTGTGTGTGTGGAATACATGATCATTATTGAACTCCATTTCTACTATCTAATTACATCATACAATTACATCATTTTTTCTAAATTCATGGGAATTTAATTCACTTAGATATCATCATTCCAACCCTGAGTAAATCTATCTAACATTTTTATCATGATTTTGGATAAAATCTACTAAATATATGACCAATATTGTAAAATTTTCTTTATACACAGGTACATAATCTTCATCCTTCTACATCAATTCCATGAATTGTTTTTCAATCCTAAGTTGAAAACCCCCAAGTAATTATTTCCTAAGGATAATTTTCTTAAATATGTCAAATTACATGGAATAAATCTCATCTATATATTTTTTATTCTTAAAACAAACCATCATAGATCAAAATTAACCATCACAATGAAAAATGTAAAGGTCTTTCTTTTGATGTTTCGAACACCCCATGACATCAAGTATTTTCTATAGGGAATTGATCCATCCATAAACTACATCTAGATAAGAATATCTACTGAAAATTGAGGGATATTGTCTCACAAAATTATTTAATATACACATATTCCTTTGCAATAGTTATAGTTTCTCACTAGCATGGAATCCCTAACCTATTATTGTTCTATAAATATAATATATAATAGAAAAAAATCAGCTCCATTTATAACAATTAAATGTATCTAATTTGGAAAGATATCATCATCTTGGAGACATCCTAGTATAACCTACATGTTTCCATAATTGAATATTGTTCTTAGAAAACATTGTTTTGATAATGAAACATGTAAATATTTAAAATTTGTATTATTTAAAATAAACCATTAGGGAAAATTGTTCAAGGGTGTCCTTTTAACATTATCCTAAACTCTATAGTTAACTAAACCCTTTAATAGTATTAAATATGAGGACCCTTCTTAAAAAATATCATATTCCATTGACTATAAACTAGAATATTCTCTCTTACATTTCAAAATATATTTTATTCATAGTTATCTAGAGTGATTGGTCACAAAACTTGTAAAAAAATATAGTCCATATATATAGTGGACACATATAATAATTATACATTTTACTAGAATATAAATCAATTAAAATAAACCAAGTAATATTTTCATAAAAAATCATCTTGATATTCAATTTAATTGTATTCTTTCCCTTTCTTGTAGTGCCCCAGACCTCGAATCCACTAAACAGTGCCATGAGTTGGGTCTCCACATGACCTAAAGAGTTCATCCACATACATCAGAGATTTCTAACTAGAATTGAGGGTATTATAAGTCACATGGGGAAACTATACCATATTTACCAGAGTATGAAACAACAAAAAACATATGAAATAATGGAGACTCTAGGGAAATAACCAGAAAAATGCATTAACAAAAAATTAAAAAATGGTGTACAAGTCACATCAAAAAAATATATACAGTTTCATTCATACCATTAAATGTGTGATGAAAATCCCAAATAATGAAAAACAACTGAATTCAAAATACGGGTCCCGACCCTATGTCAATATCCTCATCCACGCACATCCCAAGCCCTACTCAACTCCCTAGAATAGGGCCATTTCCCTTATCCTGACCTAAAACCATGAAATATTCTTGGGTACACAATGGTTTACTAAGAAGGTTGTGAGTATAACTCAGTAGACCATCACCCATGATGTCTGCAAAATATACATTCTAAATATAATTTTTATGAAAATAATGAATAAATGAATAAGTAAACAAAATATAACTCATGTTCCATTCGATAACAATACACTCTTAATCCACATTTATTATTTAAAACAAATAATCTATTAAACTATTTTCATGAATACGATTGTCTTCATCAAGTGTTCCACGAGCTAGAAATTACATAATTTACAATACGACCTAATATGTTTAATTTATTTTCATAAAGAATATGTCATGTTTCCTAGCTCAAAAGGAACATTTTTTCACTATAAATACTATAAACATAACTAGAATCCTAAGTCTTGGTAGTCCCATCAAAGGAATATGTTAGGAGAATAGAGACATGGTCTCCATTACTAACAAATCTATTATGGGTTGATATTAGTTCCTCAGTCTTTTCCTGACCCATGTGTATAGATCCTCAAGTCCAATAACCCACTAAAACCAATCAATCAGGATGTTCTTATTTATCCTTTACCACATATACTATACCAAGAACCGTGTACAAATAATAAAATATAAGTAAAATTTCATAATCATAAAACATGTAGGATAAATATCATACCCAGTCTTTTTAAATTAATTTTTATTTTATTATTTCCTCATTTCAGGTTCTCACGTCGAGTTTCAGGTCGTGTCTCGGTCTAATTTTTTTAAATTTTAATGATTTTGATGAGTTTCAGACAGGTGCACAGGCACTGTATGGTTTGCGGAAACCGTGGGGACGCCCTGGGTTCTTGCAGACGTTCCAATGTGGTTTGAAATTATGTGTGTAGCTTGCATGTGGGTTGATAAGCCATGCGACGAGTGCGTTGTTACCTGGTTTTCCAAATAATATAAATAAATTGATTAAATCATAAAAGAATGTTTGATAGTAATAAAAATATTATGTTTTTATTATTATTATTATTATGATTATTATTAAGAATATTAATATCATTAATGATATTATTTTTATTATTAATGTTATTCCTTTTATGAAATGTAATTAAATATTATTATTAATCATAAAATTATTATATTAATGGTATTATTAATATAATTGTAATATTATTTTGTTGTCGTTGTTGTTAAATTTTTTCTTTATATTATTATTATAATAATTATTATTAAAAATTATTATTATTATTATTATTTTATTATGAGTATTATTATTATTAACTTTAATATTGTTATTTTGATATTTTTATTAATATAAAATAATTTTTTTAACAAATAATAGACAACTCGCACCACTTTTCCCCATCATGACCCCCTATTCACTGTGCATGCCCAGGCCCTCTCCTTTGGCTATAGCCACCTACGGCTTGGCCCCCCGCTTTCCTGGCCTCACCCACAATGACCCACTCGCCTCCCACATCTCTGCTCACCACCTCCACGCTCACCTGGGACCCTGCACCCACTGCCTTCTCTAGTACCTGCCTCCCAACCATCCTAGCCGGCCTCCTCCCACATTTCGCTGCCTTCGACACTCGAAAACCGCACGTATGGTCCCACCTAGTCTCACCATGTGACTCTAGCCCATCCACACTCTCCATAACCTCCTTGGTGGATCCCTACTTCCTGCACTAGTCAAACCCTCCCAGTTGACTGGTGTAATCGACCCCCAACGCTGGCCTCGCCCTCGAAAGTGCGACTCCCTGCACCATCTCTTTTTTCTGCTGACCAGCATCGGATGACCTAAAAACCTACATGCATTGTTCTTAGGAAGCCTGATCCCCCTGCATGTACGGTCTTTTAGCGAACGCAAAACCCCCACTGTTTGGCGGTCTTCCGGTTGTAAATGGAGTGCCACCTCCTCCTCTCTGGCACACAATTTCCACTCCATTGGTGAATATTCCTTTTGAATTTTCTTTTTTCCAGCCACATAACTAAATATAATGCATCAAGATATGTTTGAATTTTTCCCATGTTGTCTATGAAGTGTGGTTGGTGTATGACGTTTCGTTCTTCCTTCGGATGAAGCATTATTGCATCCACACTTTGCTGGAGGTAGGCGAATCCAACTTTTCTCTTTCAGAATAATTCCTTGGAGCTTGGATTTTTTCAATTAATCTCAATTATTATTCGATCCTCTGTGGAACCGTTGGTTATCTTATTAAATTGTTTTGGAGTTCGTTTAATTTTCGAAAAATTAGTTTTCATGGATATTGTTGTGAAATTCCTCGTTTTATCTCACTTTGGGGGTTTGATTTAACATCTATAGTAATAATAAGAATATAATTGGTGTTTTTTGAATATTATAGCCTTAGAGATGTTGGGTTGATAAATATGTGTTTTGTGAACTTATTAAGGTGTGTTTAACTAGTTTCTTTTATGTCTTTGTGTGATTATACGAAAATGTTTTAAAAAGTGTTTTATGGTGGTGCTCGGGCTGTCTAATAATTTACAAGTAATGAGGATAATGGATAATGTTTTATGATAAATGGTAGGTCTTGTGGATGTGTTTTGAAAAACATGGTTTATAATGGGTCTTTTATGGTTTGGTCATTTGGTTTGGAACATTTTTATGTGTGGGTTGGAAGAAGGGTGTTACACGTGAACCATGATTTATCAAATGTTTTCTCTTCTATCTGTCCCTATCTTTTTTCTTTCATCTAAAATGGATATTTGATTTCAAATTAGTTTGATTGTATTAAATGTTTATTTACAATTATTTTTTTTTAAAGTGTTCTTTAAAATTTGAACCATGGGGAATTTGGGACTTGTTTGGTTTCAAAATGTGTAAAGGCCCGTTTGATATTGTATACATATGGAAATGGGTTTAGAAATCATTTGAGACTATTGTGGTAAACGTATTTTGGTGTGTAAACATGATGGATCATGTGGCGTTGTACTTCTAAAGGTGATTTTTTTTGTGATTTTTGAAAAGAATGTGATTCAAAAAATGTGAATGCCCAGTTTTCAATATTAGGAGTTTTAAAAGATGGTTTGAATGCTTATGTGTTGTGACGTCTTGGTTAGTACTTTGATGACATGACATGAAATGATATATATATATATATATATATTCTTATGTGGGAACCACTATTGGGGGACTTCCCTTCATGAGTTATCGTTTTGGGTGTCAATGTTTAGGGTAGGGAAGTGCGGTGAGATGAGTCATGTGTGCGAGGGACTACTACTTACATAGTATTATTATATCCACCATGGGATCATGGCCTTATATTAGATGATTGATTGATTTTTGTTGATCATCCCCAATTAGAAAGGTTGGTACCCCCGGGATTGGATGTTAGGCCCTATGTGCTTTGTCACTGAATTGGTCAGTTATAGGGGACCGGTTGGTTGTAGACTTTGGGAAAACATCATACTCAGGCTGGTTGTTCTAAACCAAGTACATCTAGGGGTCTTCTAGAGATGTTTAGGATCACCCTTGGTTTCTAAATTATTTACATTTCTTGTTTAATTTTTTTTGCACTGGTTTATTTTTAGTTTTTATGGTTTACATATTTCACTTTTCCCAACATTTGTATATTCTATTTTGAGTTTTATTTATAAAATGAAGAAATTGATTTTTGAAATGGTATGTAGTGTGATAGGGTTATTAAATGGGGAAAAAATTCTATATTTTAAAATGTGAAAACACTACTTTTATATTTTCATTTTGATGTTCATTCAATGGTTTTTTATACTTGGATTCCATGGTTATATTTGGCATCCTTACTGAGCATATCGGTGCTTATGCCTATCATATTCTCTCAGTTGCAGGTTATGTTCTTGTTTAGGATCCTGGTTCAGCTACTTAGTGTTTACTAGGCATCGGTCTGAGTTGGGTGGTGACCTAGTATGTCACAAGGAGGTATGTTCAGTTTTATATTTATTTATGATGCTAGTTTATATTTTGATCACATGTTTTGATTATCAATTTATCTTTTGATCATGGGAAAAATTGATCCAAATAGATAAATTTTGATTTTTGACATTAGTTTCCAGTCCGTGGGGATCGTGAACACCCCTTAGAACATGCTTCAAACTAACCCAGGTGACCGGTTTAGGGTCAACCCATGTTAGTTCATGACAAAAAATATCATGCCTTATCCCATTAGTGTATTTAAAATTTCATTTCATAGACCATTTAACCCATTTTCTTTCATTATGCATTAACCAATTATACATATTCAATAATTCTCATGTATTATACAAATTTTATATCAATATCAACTCTAACATGTTATCCATTTGACCCACATATCAACTCATGAACGTTCAAATTTGTAACATATATATCATTTCACATGAATTAACTCACTTCTACATTTAATGTACAATACATAAGTCATTTATAGCAATCAACTTACTATCTCTAACCCATTTTATATTTATATGTCCCCATCTTTAAACATTACTTTTTCTTGAGATAAGTTAATAATTTGACATTAATTCACATTGAGGATCAGTTTAGGTTTAGATAATTACAGAATATGGTCACAACATATAAATAAGCTCTTGAATATTACATGTATAAACTTATACCAATTATAAATTTTTTTAATAAAATGAAAACTCTTTAAAAAAATACATGACATCATTTCATGTTTTAATAGCATTATATTTCCATGACCCTATCCTTCAATCTATTCTTCTTTATGTCATATTAAATATTTTTCAAAAATATAGATAATTATAAACAGATCAGTAATAGATACATAATGAAAGAAAACTTTTAGTCTTGGGATAATAAGAAAAACATGATTTCTTTTTCATAATGTAATACATTTCACCTTTAAAAAGTAGTAAAAAACCCTTCCCTGAATATAAGTGCATTACATACCCTTTTGAAACCAAAAAACTACTATAAATAACATAGATATCAATATATATCACATAAAGGTAACATGGGATAGAAACATAATTAAATGGAATAACCATACAATCAACTTCCACTCATATCACTAAATAGAATAGCTATACAACTATCATTAATACCCAATGCATTGGAGGTTATAATATAACCACCCATCATTGGTTTATCATAGAACCACCCGTAATTTGGTATATCATGTAACCACCCATCATTTTCTCCTGACATAACCACCCATCAACTGTCCATGTACCATTACATATTCATAATACATAAAATATTAAAAATATCAACATTTCACTAATCACACGATATCATTTCAATATATTAAAATACCCAATCCATTCCAAAACCCATTTTAAATAACAAAACACCCAAAAATAGAATAATTAATTACTTTTATTTTTAAAAACATGCATTCTTATAGTGAAATCCAAATATCAAATAACAGATACGACGATAGAGATGTTGTTGTTGCTGCATATTTTAAAAAAATATTTGTTTTTTGTTTAGTAAAATGAATCATAGAAAAAATATTACAATTGAATGAAATTAAAAGTAAAAGGGTTTTATAATATATTTTATAATGAAATGAGGTATATATTATAAAAATATGCCTCAATGAAAGGATATTGAGATGATGTCCCATACCTTGATTCTGACTCGTCACATATGTTCATTTTTCATCAAAAATAAGAAACATAAGATAATTTATACTTACTTAAGAAAAATTATATAGTTATTAATCCTATTATATCACATATTACTTTGTTATAACAATAAATTTATTATTCATCTTCATATCAGTCGTTTGACATTGTCTAGTACATGAGTCAGAAATGAATTGGTTATAATTAAAAATTGTCCTTGTTGTCAAAATTCCATTATCTACATAATCATATTTTTTATTTAAAATTTATTATATCAAGTATATATTTATTTAGATAAAGAATATATTTATTTATAATAGTCCATATCATTTAGATATATGAAATTAAATTGACACTTCATTGAGCCAGTAAGCTGTATGTACGCATGAATTATAGTTTCAGTTATTTTTCATATTTAATGTATTGGGAACTAAATGATACATGTTTATATTGTATTTACTTTATAATATATATGTTATTTATGTTCCTTGAATTCATTCATGTGATCCTTTAAATATTCCATGTATTTCATGAACGAGTCATATCACTTTGAAGGGGCAGTAGTCTGCAAATCATCAAATTAAATTATCGTATTTACACTTTATAGAAAGCATAAAGTTATGATTTAAATAAAAATAAAAAATCATACAGACAATATAAATATATAATATATCATATAAAGATATAATTATTTCATAATAGTCACTATGAGAGGTGGTGGGGGAAAATTAAACAATCGTCATTTCGTGAGGCAGTAGTTCGCCATCCACAGAAACAGTATTTTCGTATCTATTAGATCGAGGTGTGTGTGTATGTTTAGTTCAAATAATTATCAAAAAAACAACCTAGTATATTTTGTATAATATTTTTGTTATTTAATCCAATAATAATAATAGAATATTGGGTGGGTATAGAAAATAATGGAATGTAAAATGAGAGAAGATGTTATATCTAAATCGGGTAACTTCTTTTTATTTGAGCCAAAAGGATTTCATCAATTTCTGTGTGCCCAAGTTAATGATTCTAGGGGTAAGGAAGAGATTTTGGGAGATTATTTTGGAAGAGTTTGGATATTCAAATGGTCTTGAGTGGTGTGATTTAATGGTTAGACATGATTTCCTTTTATAAGAGTGATGGGAGGCCTTTTAGGAATGTTTTGATGTATTATTTTATTATAAAATAATTTTCAATTTCAAAAGGCCCCAAAGTGATTTATTTAATATATGAGATATTTTTGCGTCTAAAAACATGAAACCATTATGTTTTAGAAAATCCAATGTAACAAATTTAACATTATCTTCTTTTCTTTAACCATTAGTTAACAAATTTATCTCTTTCCATGTCTTCTTCAAATTATATAGTTAATATAGTAATAGTAAAATCCAAATGAAACCACAAGCGGTTCATTAATGGAATGTTAAACATTATATATGTCACTTGGAAAAATCTTATATTTTTATAAATATTTTTTCATTTAATGGAATAGTATTTTTTTTAAAACTCATTTGTGTCAATTTTTATACTATTCATATCATGAATTTTTAAAAATCCATAGCAAAATTATTCATTCTAAAAACCTTCCTTATTGAAATATAACAAGACATAAAAATCCATAAAATATTATTTTTTACCCTTAATTTCCAAATTTTACCTTTAACCATGGTGAATAAAATAATTAATGAAGTTACAATTCATAATGTCTAAAATATAAAAGGTACATATTTACACAATTTGGAAAAATTCATTACAAATATGGAATAAATTTTTTTTGATTCAAATCACATAATTTTCATAAATTAATTTAAAATTAATTTCGGTTGTCAAAAACAAAAAGATGGTTTTTAGAAAGAACAAACTACCAATATATTGACAAGTGCTTATGTGAAATTTCAAAGTTAAATTACTTCAAATGACCAAAAATGGATTAAATGATAAAAATATAATCCAATTATACTTTAAAATTTTTAAAAGGGAAATCAATATATATAAATAAATTATATTAAAATGATGTCTTGAATTAAAATGGTGTCTATTTTAATATTAATTAATAATAAACATTATCAAAAAAATATTAAAATTCCATCCAATGTAAATTTTGATGTCACAATTCAAAAGAATAATTAATTTTTGTAATATAGAACATATAAGAGTGTAGGAAAATTATATTTAAATATGGTTCTCCATCAAAAGGTGGTTAAATGACCTTTAAAAAATATTATAATATTTCAGGCTTAAAATTGAATTAATCCTCATTTTAACCCACTAATATTCATTGGATAAATTTAAAAACATTTAAAAAACATGTATAATAATATTATATTTAGATCTATTCATTCCTTCATATACAATAACTATGCATTAACTACCATTTTAAATAATAATAATATATTATTATTTTTTTGGTTTAAATCAAAGTTGTGTGTAACGTATGATTTCAAAGAAATACATTATTATGTGTCAAGTAAATTATTCCACAAAGTGTCCAATTTAATAGAAAATTAATAACATATTCATAAATATTCATAGAAATGATAATTTTATATTCCATAAATACTTATGTTGTTTTATCCTTCCCACTTTTGAAAACTTCATCCTCACAATTTTAAAATTAGGCTCAGAAACATCATTGAAATTCCAACATCATAACAACAGTGAGTAAAACTATCAAATTAAAAAAATAAAGAGAATTATAATGGTCACCTGAGATAAAACTTACTATGATTCTATGAAAACAAGGATATGGAAAAGAAAACTAGACATCATGTTCTAATGAATAGTTATATAAAACATGATTATGAGAAATTTAACAACCAGAAAACAATAAACATGTGATGGATTAACCGGTATTTAATTCCTAGTAGGAAAAGAAAATGGGAATTTTTTTTGTTTTATGTTCCTTTTTATAAATTTTAGTTATTATGTTAATACATAGAATAAGAAAATAAGGAAATATACTTATATTTCATGTAGTGATTCTTCCTTTAATAAATATCCGCCAAAAACACATCTTTTCTCCAAATGATGGGAATTCTAGATGACTTGGTCACTCTTGAAGAGCAAGAATCTACTTAAAAAAACACATAACCCTAAAAATATTAACTATTTATTCATCCTATATTGAAACATTAACAAAAACTGAAATGGTTATTACCAGATCAGACAATACATAAAAAGGATAATCCTTTATAAAAATAAATTCTACTACTAATCTCCAAAATTAAACAAAAAATACACCAATTTTCAACAAGGATCATTCCATTAAAATTTTCCCTTAAAAATTATCAATGTAATAAAAACTAAAATTGAAACACTAAAATTTAGAATGATTTCATCAACTAGTCTTCCACAATAAATATTAACATTTATCTCAAAATAACATCGACTACTCTTAAAGTATCATACTTAAAAGTAATTAACCTAATCACATATTATCCATGATCAGCTAATAATTTCCATTAATAACCCAAATTTTCATATGTAAACTACAAAAAAAATGATTCTTCAAAAATAAAATTCAACATTAATCCTCATAAAAAATCCCTTACTATTTTATTTTCCTTAGGCATATTGTGTTCCCAAAAGAGAGAATATCTTCCAGAATAACATTTTTCAATTAATCACTAAATAATTTTCAAATACTAAGGATAAAATTTTATAAATCATAATTTTCAAAAATAAATTTTTTATTGATTCATTAAATAAGTTAAATTTAATTAAATAAGTCATACAATCGAAGGATTTAATTTATGCCCATGGTAGGAGATGCACCCTTGTGTCCCTTTGTTTGTGGGTTCGATTCTTGTAACCTTGCCAGAGGTGATGGGTTGTCACTATTCATGTGGGTTTTCCTTTTCCTAAATCTATATAATTTTATAACATTCTGAAAAAGAGATAAAAATTCATCATAAATAACCATAAAATATTTTAACCTTAAATGTTATCTCGTACCTCACTTTTGCATCCAAAAAAGTTATAACCCGTAATTTCCTCAAATTCATGGATCATATAACCACTAATGGATCTTTATAACTATATACACAAAATAAAAGGTAATTCATCCCAAATTAATATATTTCTATATTAAACATATGGGTTAAAATATACTATAAGTCTTCCAAAGCAATCCCATCATTAATATAGTTAAATATATCATCATCCCTAGATCCAACATAACTGTTCAATTCCTGAAATGTTGACAACTTATTCGTCGAACATTGTTCATAAATCCATTATACATGTTTTTCCATCTTATTATTTTATACTTCCTTCCTACAATAAAAATCATGAATAATGTATTAATATATCAGTAATGTAAAAAGGTGAGTTGAGAAATAATCCACACCTTTCATGGGTCATTTTAGTTACCTCATCTACAATTAGAATGACATAAGGTATTTCTAAGAATATATTTGTACGGTCCTCTAGATCCGATTTCCAAACATTATTCTTAGTCCATCTAATTACTTAATGACCATGTACACTATATTTAGAAAAATTCAATTCATCATTCAGAATGAACTTCATTCCCTTTCATGGAGTCAAATGAACACATCCTTTTTCAGTGGCAGGTAATTAATTATGACCATCAGTACCACATCTACACCATCACCCCATCCCTTTGAATCATTTTTCTACTTGTTTCACTCCTCATCCGTAACAGGAATGTTTTTAATATACTTACCATTATTATTATTAACATTACTTCTAAATGGATTCGTTTCTCGAATATATGATTCCTTAGAATAATGAACAATGATCGAGTCTCCAATCATGACTCAAGATAGTTGGTTGAGAATACAGTTTCATTTACATCCATTGTAACTTTGGTACCAGATATATCTATCCATTTACTCTAAAATTAGAACTATAGTGTGAGTATATCATTAAAATAATCATATACAATCATATGAGGAGGGTAAACAGTAAGATATACTTATTCATGATATATTAAACTCATTAAATATATCTAAAATTTTTGGAGTCTTTCATATATTCTAAACACCATGGTTAAATAAAACATTTCACTTATGCTCACATAACACCCTATTCTCTAATGATACCTAAAAAATCATATGATACCAACTATAAGGCCCCATACTTAATGATTTTTAAATTTTGAGATAGTTCAGTAATTTGATTTTAATTCATATTGAGGATCTTTTCAGGTTTTGGGATTTAGGGAATCAGGTCCTAAATTATAAATAACATCATGAATATTAAAAGTATACACTTCTACTCATTCTCGATTTTTTCATAAAACAAAAACTCATTAAAACTAAACATGACATCATTTCATGTCAGAACAATATTAAATTTCCTTGATCAAATCCTTGACTATATTCTTCATTATGACCATCCAAAAACATTTCAAATCATGGTATTAAAATAAAAATATTTGTAAGATATACATAAAGAAAGAAAACTATTAGACACGAGATAAAATTAAAACCATGAATACATTATTATAAATTAATATTTTTCACCTTTATGAATATGTAAAAAATAAGTCACTCAATATAAGCACATTGCATACGATTTTGTAAACAAATGATTACCATAAATACCATAGAAATCATCCTATAGAATATAAAGGTAACTAAGGACATAAACATAATTAAATAGAATAACCATAGAGTTGAATTCCACATATATCACTGAATGGAATAGCCATATGACCAACTTCCTTACCCAATGCCTTAGAGGTTAAAACGAAAACACCCGTCCAATGTTTATTATGAAACCACCAATAATTGGGATTATGAAGTAACCACCCATTTAGGTTTATCATGTAACCACCAATCAAATTCCAAATTACAATTACATAATCATAACACATAAAATATTTAAAATATCAACATTTCACTAATCATAAGATATAATTTCAAGATATTAAAATAATAAATACATTTATAAAACCATTTTCATTTACAAAACACACAAAAATAAAATAATGGATTTATTTTTCTTTTTAAAATATAAATTCTTATACACGAATACAAATATCCAATAACGGTTATGGTGGCAGAGAGGTCATTATCACCACATATGATAAAATAACATTCCTTTTGTTGTTTAGTAAAATTAATCATAGTAAAAAAGATTCCCTTTTAATGATATTAAAATTCAAAGGGTTTTATTATATACAGTATAAAATATGGAGGTGTATATTATCAAAATATTCCTTAATGAGCGGATATTGAGACGAAGTCCCTTACCATGATTCTGAATCGTCATGTATGTTCCTTGTTCTTCCTGAATAATGAAAAAAGTTAATATATAAATGATTAAAAGATAATTTTATGTCTATTGTTCCTTTTATAGAACATATTACATTTCAATAACAATAATATAATTATAAAAGTTCATATCGGTCATTTTCTCGATGTTTGGTACTTGAGTCAAAAAATGAACTTGTTATAATTAATAATTGTCCTTGTGGTCCAATGTCTGTTATCTCCATAATAATATTCAATATTTAAATATCATATATATAGTTTATCAATATTTAGATACAATATATATGTATTTATAAAAGTCCATAACATTGGATATAGGAAATTAAATTCATCGTTCATGGAGGTGGTAGGCTGTACGTACGCATAAGCGTTACATTAATTTATTTTTCAAATTTTACGGGATTTAAAACTAAATGAAAAATTGGTATATTGTAATTAAATTATAATATATATGTTTTTATATGTTACATATGTTCATTAATTCTATCCTTTATATGTTTCATGTATGGCACGAATGAGTCATATCACTTTGATGGGGGCGGTAGTCCGCACTTCCTCAAATGAAATTATCATATTTCAAATAATGGAAATAAAAATTTTTAGATTTAAAAAAAAACATAAGAGTAGAGGAAATATAAATATAATATATATCATATATAAATATATTTCCATAATAATGGCAACTATGAGAGGTGTTGTGGGAAAAATGAACAATCATCATTTCGTGAGGCAATTGTTCTTCGTCCACAGAATCAGTGTGTTCATATCAATTAGATGCAGTTGTGTGTGTATGTTTTGAGATATTTATTCAAATTAAAAAATTATATTATATTTAGTATACTTTTTTTGTTATGTAATCAAATTATAATTATTGATTAGCGAGTGGATACTGAATATAAATGAATGTAACTTGAGAGAAGATGTTACATCTAAATTGGGTAACATCATTTGATTTGAACAAAAAGGATTTATTGAATTTTCATATTACTTAGGTAAGGATTCTATGAGTATGGTATAGATGATGGGATATTATTTTGTCAGACTTTTGATTAGACAAGGGGATTTTGTGGTGTAATTAAATGGTTAGGGTGATTCCCTTTTATAAGAGGGAGGAGGGCACTTTAGGAATGTTTGGTTGAATTATATTATTATTAAATTATTTTAGTTTTAAAATGGTCCAAATTTCATATTTTTAAATGGTAAGAATATTTTTTGATATGATCCCTTAAACTAATAGGGTTTAGACAAGTGTAGCACACAAATTTATCCTTATCTTTTAGTGTGATCCCTTTGTTAACTAATTTAACTATTACCGTGTATTCGTGTATATTCATATTATATGGTTAATATAGATACTATAATACTTCATTCAAACCTACAGTGGTTCAATATTGACATTTTATACATTATTTAACTAATGTTTTTGAATAATATATATTTTGGACTATTATATCATTTAACATTATAGTATTTGTTTTATAAATTAATTTAATACAACTTTTATACTATTCACATCATGAATTTTTTAAAAATCTTAACAACTTGATTAATTATAAAAACATCATTACTTCAATGATAAAAATACATAATCATATTTAAATTTTTTTTATGGAATAGAATTTTTTAAAATTAATTTATTTTAATATTTATAATCTCATTTATTTAAACCCTTCATTAGTAAGGTGATCACTGCACCATCATTGTGTCCAAAATATATTTATTTATATGATGTCTAAAAATTAAAAATAAAATACCATAATGTAGGAAAAAATATTTTATTTTATATTATTATTAATATTAATAAATATCACCTATATAACCCGAAATAAAATTGTTTTAGAAAAATATACATTTTTATGTTATATTTTTATTTATATGATATTAATTAATATAACATTTCATTATCACTCTCATGTGGCTCCATGGGGCCCCAAAATTTACCCAATGATTCCCATGGTCAGATATAACTCTCTTTATTGGACTAGGACATGTGTTAGGGTAGTTTAATATTGTTAAAATATTATTTTTTACCATTATTTACCAAAATTACCTTTTAACCAAGGTAAATAAAATAATTATTGAAGTTAATATTCATAATGTCTAAAAATAAAAGATGAATATTTACCAAATTTAGACCCAATGATTCCAAATATTAAATCCATTTTTCCAAATTCAAAACATATAATTTGTCAAAATTAATTTAAAATTAATTCCCATTGTCAAAACTAAAATGCATGTTTTAAAAAAGTAAAAATTAGTTAAGGATTGATATGTGTTTACGTACAATTTTAATGTAAAATTGCATCTAATGACCCAGAATAAATTAGATGATAAAAATATAATCCTATTATACTTTAAAACCAATTAAAAGGGAAATAGAAATATATATATAAATTAGATGAATATGTTGTTTTGAATTAAAATGCAGTATTTTTCATTATTCATTAAAAAAGAACATTATCAGAAAAATACCAAAATTTAATCCAAGTAAATTTTTATGTCCCACATCTAAAGGATAATTTTATATGGTCAAATAGAACGTATACAAATTAAAAAATCTCTATTTAAATAGGTATTTCCATCAAAAGGTGGTAAAATGAATATTTAAAAATATTAGAGTATTTCATACTTTGGATTCATCCTCAATTTGAGACTATAATATCAATTGGATAAATGTAAAAACATTTAACTAACATGTATAATAATATTGTAATTAGTTCTATTCATTCCTTACAATACAACAACAAAGCATTAACAACCATATAAAATAATATTCTTATTATATTATTTTTTTAGTATAACTCAATGTATTGTGTAACCTATGATTTCAAAGAAACCCTATGTTTCCTGTAGAGTACGCTATTGGAAAAAGTGTCATGTTTAACCTAAAAATAATATATTATTCATAAATATTAATATATATGAAAATTAATTATTCTATAAATTCTTGGGTTGTTACAATATTAGCCAGACTATTCCAAATATAGTCATAAAAGACTAGACACACCATTCATATTCCATTTTAAATTTAATTCGACATACCAAATTTTTTTTCAAGGTCTCTACTATATCACATATAAATTTCAAGATTAATATGACCATTACCTATAGAAACATTGGTACACCACATGGGTGGCCCAAATTGGTCCAACCAACCTCAACGCATCCCAATGTGATCTTGAGGGGTTAAAATATTTTTTAAGACAACCATTTTTTTCAAAATTACAGAAAATAATCTACACACATAAAAGTTGGGATGAAAATTCAAAACCATGCATGAAAGAATAAATATAAATAATATGTGATATAATTTTGAGACCACCTACCTCAAATCTGATGATGAATTCTCTCTTAATTGTAGTCTTAGATCTTGATTCAAACAACATTTGAATCCCCAACCAAGACTCCAGGGGAAGAAGATATATTTATAGATTGGTATGAATATTTTATAATATATAATCTCTAATATGAAAAATGTTGGAAAAAAGGTATTAGACTCAATTTGATCTTCGATTAAAAGTAAATAATTCTCCACATTTCTCTGAATCGATTGATAACCACACTTGGGAAGAATTAGGGGCTAGATTTTTCCACATGGGTTGAGGGGAGAATAATGGGAGGAAAAAATCGGTAAGAACTTAAAACTCATTAGGGGGGATTCTTAAATATTCCATTTTTAATGGGGCACACTTTTTGTCATCACGGTTTTCCAAACTGCCTGTAAACCATGTATCAACTGCTATCTAAGGGATATTATGTTTCACATTACCTTGGGAGGCTTTAATGGTTTGAAAAATCATTTTCCAACAATAGAGAATGCCAATATCCAAATTGACAAGGTTTAATCTCCACCTTACATGGTTTTACCTAAACCATGAACCCTTACTTCTTCATTGCATTTTCTTGGCGCAGAATTTTCTTTATCTATGTGTGGACTATAAAACATGCACTAATTGACTATTTTTCATTTTCTTTTTGGTCAAAACACCATAACACACCTGAGCCTCATCCTTTGCCTATGAAACATTCATTAACAATAATTAAGTGACACAGAACAAATTTAAACAAGGAAATAACATGAAGAAGTCATTTATCCTATAACATCCCTGCCATATAATATATTGTCATATGTCTGTGTTCCCAAGCATTACTAAGCTACTGATGAAAATTGATCAGGAAACTATGCTCGCACATCTGACTCCTTAGCCTTAGATTCTTCGTAACCATTTGCAGGATTCTATAAAACTCAAAATAAGGGAATGATTTTAAATATGATACATTATCACTATGATCTATAATAAAAACTAGATTCTCTTCAAAGGTCGTATCAACCTCAAGTTCAACACCTTCAAAATCAATCATGTTGCGCATGTCAAGGTGATACTACTTTTTCTAGGAAGCATGAAAGACATCGTGCATCCAATTATATCTTTTTAGAATATCTTATTGATAAAAAATCATATGATCCATTATAAATTCTCAAACGTTTCAATATACGTTGGATATAACATACCTAGATTCTGAATTCGATTGATACCAAAACATGGGGAAACCTGATGAAACACTTTATCACACACCAAAAACACATGAAATAAGCGATGTCGATATGAATATGATTTCTCTTACTCTGCACCGTACTCATGAACATCTGAATCAAGTAAACCTAATACGAATTCACCTACATGAGACTCAGTCCAAAAAACAATGATTAGACATCCCCTAACTAGCACAACAAAGATCCACACATCCTACTATAAAGTCAATCAAATGATTCCATATGAACCATATCCAGATAACTATATTTTCAAACCAATATAAAAAAATCCACGTTATTTTTCCATGATCCTAAAAAATCGAGGGCATAATCTCTCAAAATGTTCTCTAATACTTGAATAGAATGCGATGACATCACATACATTTGAGGGTAAAAATATGGACTCAAAAACCCCATGATACCAAGTGATTTCTACCATCCCTTTCAAAAACATGATGTGAAACATGTATCAAAATATTAAACTACATTTTGTGGTACTCCATGAAATACCACTCTCTCTAGAATATATAGCACATCAAACCATCAATAGTGAAATTCTCTTACATGAATAATAAATGATACACCGTATACAACTAATCCACAACTTGTTAATTTGAGGAATGCTCATAAGACCCAGTAAAAATATATCATTACAACATCCCACTTCCGTTATTGAATATAAATGGCTATAAAAACACCCTAGACACTAATTCACTCCCTTCACCTTCATAATGGTATGTCATCTCACTACTAAACCTATGACCCCTTTATTAATTCCTAGCCACTAAGACTGCCTATGAAGATCATGATACATCTTGGTGAAATCATGGTTTACTTATCCCATAGATGCATGAATCTTAGGATTACATTCATCTTGTATACATACTAGCACAACCACACAACCTTAAACACAAAAAATATCATCATCTCCAAGTGGACAAGTAGAAGGTGACTTCCCACATTTAAGACTTTCCTTCATTAGAAAAAACTCTGGATATTCAAGTTGAAAATGCTTGAAACTGATCAAAATCATGGAATCAACTACTAAGGTTCAATGGGTCATCTTCCCATTTCCATCACACACCTCTATATTATCTTCAAGAAACCCAAAACATCATTTTCATCTCATCACTAGATTAATGAACTATATAACATTGAGGTTTTAGACTCATGGAATCTAAAACACTACTCCAATTTCATGGTGTGTAAAACAACTCAAAATCAACATATTGCAAGTAAATTACACATATCCACTGTCAAAGATTCTGATCACAGTGGGATAATACATACAAAATATTTTTATTATTTGTATACATTGTAAAATATTCTCCCAGTAAAAAATTTCACAAACATTTCAAGGCATAATCTACTACTGCAAACTCAAGATCTTGCAAATAATAATTTAAATTATGTGATCTAAACTATTATGACCCATGTGAAACAACCCATACATTCTATATCAACATCAATATAATCTAAACACAAATTTCATCATAAAACTAAAAATACCATTATCCTAATATTGGAATGAATGGAATAATTTCCATGTCAACCACTACTTTAATTATTGGAATCCTTTATCATGTTATTCAAACCACTAAAGCTATATTACCATCTTAGTTTAACATAAAAGTGATGTGGCCAAATTATATTTTCTATTAATGAGCCTTCTGTAATATTTTACCTATGCCAGAAAACATAGGACACCAGAAAAAGTATTGGTCTACTCCTAATACCCACCCACCTATAGTTTCATTAGGTCCACCGACACACCTTCCAAATAAATGATGTGACCAAATAATTGCAACCTATGTGTAGAAAAATGACATTTTAATATATTGGTGTACAACCTATGCTCATTTAGTGTACTCAATATGCTGTCAAGATTTTTGGAATGATATTCATGAGTTTTACAGTACAACAAGATGTCATCGAAAAATACAACAACGAACTGATTCAAATAAGGTTGAAAGGTTTGGTTCTTTAAGGACATAAAAAACTAATGGAAAATTGGTCAAACCAAAAGTTATCACAAAAAAATAATATAAATCATACCTTTTCCTGAATATTGTCCATGGAATATCTGAAGGATTGACCCTTACCTAATGATACCCTGATAACATATCAATATTTGAGAACACTGACGCACCTCTCAACTGGTCAAGAAAATTCTCGATCTAAGGTATCTGTTGTCTTTTATTGGCTACCATTTGATTCGGATTCCAATAATAAACAAAAAACTAAAACAACCCATCATAATTCATAAAAAATAGAATTTTAGATCCCCATGGTGACGTGATAGGGAGAATAAATATGTTCTTGCCTATCTCCTCTAACCAAGTTTTATGATCATGGATTCCTACCAGTGACATTCTGTATGGACTAATTGAAACTAGTTCTCCTCCTTGAAGAATCTTCTTTTTTATCTCAACAGCTTTCTTAGGTGGAACCCCGAAGAAAAACCAAGGAAACCCATCCTAGAAATGATCCACCCCAAGAGGAAAGGCATGCTACCCAACTCCCCCATCATCTAGAATAATTAAAGGCACTTGGGCTATCATTTCACCAAAGTTCTAAGAAACATGACCTATACAACCAACATGAACATCCCATTCACATAAAATAACATAATTTTCTCCCTATATGGATGTGAATGTTACCATATGATGATAAAATTAAATGGGTTTTGTGCAGTACTAAAAATTCCATGAACAAAGTCATCTTGAAACACAACATTTCAAACACGAACAAATCCCAGAAAAACCAATAACCACCTTCCTTTATGGAACACCCCCAATACTAATTTATATCCTTATTTTGAACCCCTAACAGTGTATCGATAGAAATAACCCCACATACATTTCTCAATTCTAGGCCCATCACCACCAAAAACTATGTATAAATAAAGGAATGTTATGAAACTGTAATGAATGAAGCACTAGAAAGTGTCAAAACTACAAGAACCAATCCTCGATCACTTGATGGTCTTGTCTCATCGCCTCTTGTTGTAGACTGAATTATATGATGTTTCCCTTCCATATACTAATTTCCAGGGTCTATGTTTCTTGCACTACAATATTATACTGATGTAGACACTCTCACCTTAGAGTGCCACATCCACCACCTCAACCAGTAGGACCAGTCATGCTCTAGCTACCATCTTGATATTGGGTAACTATCCCCGACCTAGACTCAAATCATTCTTTTTCATATATTATCTCCCATCTATCGAGGGTTCTTCCATAACCTTTTAATATACCCCATTCTTCCACATTCTTGTTTATGAACTATTTTCATGGGTACTCACCATGCATGTTCTCTGGACATTCTCAATAATAGAAAAACACTTGATCCCCACCTGGATATCCTGACCCAATCTTCTTTTTATTCCACCCACTCCCACTCTCGGGGGGACTCCCAAAATATTGCTTCCTACCCTCAGAAGTCATACCGCAATTCCGTACTACTGGAACAATGAGATTAATTCCTAAATCCTCGATAATATTCAATTTATATATAATATATTTATCCACTACATCATCAAACAAATTTAGATGAAATTTGTTTATATAAGACATAATATCACGCCTATTTCTATACTTGAAGCATCATGTCATAGCAGTATCATCCCCTTCCAATGCTAGATCAAAGTGTTGAAAGTCCGTGAAGCAGCCCACATAATCCATCACCGAAATAGTTCCATGTGTCAACATCAAAAATAGTGATGTTCACTCATGTATCAAGGTCTAGGGATATAAATTTTTTCGGAACAACTTATGGATGTCTTTCCATACCATTCTATCTACATGCTGATTTTAAACCACTATATCCCACCAGTGTTTTGTTGGTCCCCACAACACATGTGATTTGAACATTTCCATTTTCTCTACTAGAGTATCGAAGTGATACAAAATATTATAAATAGACTCTATCTATAATTATTCATCCTTGGGTTCACCCACTCTGAAAAGCAATAGAGAGGGTATAACAAAAACACTCTGGTAATATCAAACATACTCAACACAACCTTCCCTGGGTCCCTTTCTACCACATTGACATAAAAAGTTGAGTTATCATATAACTCATCATCTCAGAGATTATCTTAGATCAATGGGGTCACTTATTCCTTTCCTGGTTGAGCAGTCACAAAGATATTCTATAATCTTCCAACTGATACACGTCTTCATGGAGGCATTTCCCTAAAATCCAAAAAACAACTTGATAACATATAATATAATGCTTCCACATAATTTATGAATGGGGATCTATATATTCTATTAACCATTTATTTCACATACACCACGAGAAGGGACACAATCTCATCTAAAACACTACTACTGACTATCCCTACCATGGGGCGTAGTTAACTTGGGGTTATACTGACATACCTAGTCATAAGGCTCTCACTAGACTCTTTTTTAATCCATTTATATAGTCACAATGAACTTATTCCTCTATGAAACATTTAACATTTCAAAACTGTTAACAACCAATATCTTTATTCAAAAACAAATTTTCACATAGAATAACTCTTTAACCATTATTCTATATTTATTTTCCTTTTTTCCATTTTCATCAGTTATTAAACACTATTTTCATCATGTTTCCCAAGATCATCCAATGAATTTTACCAATTTCTATCCCACACAACCATCCCAAGTGCGCCTATCATGAGGCATGTCACTTATCTACATTAGTCCTTATAATGATCCATGAATTCACAATGCTATTCCATTCCCTCCATGTGCTAAATATCACATAACAATACATCACATCCAAATTGAATCAACCCATGGTGAAATATAATCAAATGTATAACCCAAATTAATAGAAAAATTTCCCACCTTGGGGAACATGTGTATTTACATCATACATGGATTTGCTACTCCCATGAACAAGATCATTACTAAGGCCCAAAAAATTCCTAAAATCTATTCAACTATACAAAAATAATAAGGAATGGAAAAGACATTATATGATACAAATTGTAACTTCCTCAACCTAGAATCCACTAAATTGTTCCCTGGGTAGGGTAACCACATCAAATCAGGTGTGCCTCCCCAATTTCTTGAGGTTCATAACTAGCATCGAGGAGCTAATAAGTCATATGTTGAGGAAAAACTCTCTTTACTAGAGTAATACACAATATATAACATATGAAATAATGAAGATGATGATAATATAACTAGAAATAGGAATTACCAGACAATTCCCAAATGGGGTACAGACCACATCCAAAAACAAATATGATATGTCATGTTAACATTTCCATGAAGGAAGATAACTCAAAATATTGACAAAAAACTAATCCCCCAAAATGGGTCATGAATTTATGTCTATATACTCATACATGCATATCCCAAGACTAACTCAATGCCTTGGAATAGGCCCCTTACAATTTTCTTGACCTACAACCATAAAATCTGTTTAGGTACTCAATTGCAGCCTGAGTAGGGTGTGAATACTACATATTAGACCACCACCCAAGATGCCATCAAAAATTATTATATAAACACATAGTGTTGTCACATAATGAATAAATGACTAGATGAAAAAAATATAACTCAGGTTATATTGTCTAACAATATACTCTTAATCCCCATTAATAATTTATGAATGATTATCAGTCACGCTATCTTTATTACAAATTTTATCTTCATCAGGTGTTTCACTTTTAGACACTAATTTATTTAAAACATGGCCTAAGGTGGTTAATTTTTATGAATAAGGAATTAATACAGTTTTTTATCTCACTAAGAATAACATTTCACATGAAATACAATACACATAAAAAGAAGCATTGGTCTAGTTAGTCTTATCAAATGAATCTACTAGGGGAATAGTTCCTTGGTACACTATCTTAACTAATCAATTGTGGGGTGGGGTTAGAGACTCAGTCATGACCCAACTATGGGTGTAGATCCTCATGTTCAATACCCCATAATAACCAAGTGATGTGCACAACATTACATATCTATTTACACATATACCATATCATAAACCAAGAGAAAACAATTTCATAACACTATAATTTCATAATTATTCAATATTTTGGATTAACCTCATCCCTTAACCCATTTTTACATTTAAAATTTCATTTCATAGCCTATTTAATACATTTTTTCCCTTATTCCTTAACCAATAATTAATATTCCGCAATTCTCATGTATTACCCCAAGTTTATATAAATAAAAACACATACTCGATATCCATTAAATCAAAACATAATTTAATAAACATTCCCCTATTTAAAAATATTTTCATTTCACATTCATTATCTCACTTAATCATTGTAAGCAAATTTCAGAAGTCACATAGCATAATCACTTTATTTCTTATGATCCATTGCATATTATTCGAACAATGCCTTAATCGATCATCAAGGTCTAGACACACTATTAAAATTTAATTTTAAATTTATTTAGACATACCAACATGTTCTGTGTTGTCTCTACTATATCAAATGCCAATTTTTGGGTTAACATTACCATTACCTAAGTCTGAAAACATTGGTGAACCCAAAGGGTAAAACTAAATTGATCTAGCCAACCTCTATGAATCCTATAGAGATCGTTATGGGTTCATATCCCTATTTATACAAAAAAAAGAACCAAATTATATTAAGTAAATTAAACACACAACATACGAGAATGAAACACACAACCCTGTATGAACAAATCAATAAAAAGACTATGAGATATAACATATAGAAATCACACCTCAAATCTGACAATGAACACACTCCTAATAACTTAATAAGTAAGGGATTCAAACACTGATTAAAGCCCCAACCTATCTTCTCTTGGAAAATGATTTTTTTAGGGAATTATAATAGGATTACCCAAAATATAAGACCTAATCCAGAAAAGGTATGAAATGAAGGGATGGGACTCAATTGGACCATTGATTCACAAATGAAGGTGCGCCAAAAAGCCAAGAATTGATGGAGATCCACCCATGGGATGATTTTGTGTGAGTGAGTTTGTCACTAGGTTTTTAGGGAGAATAATGGGATGGAAAAATTGGGTAAAAACATTAAATGGAAATATGGTAAATTTGATAATTATTTATTTTTAATGTTGCACACGTTTTTTTCACACTATTACCTGACCCCTTTGAAAATAAAGTGCCAACAACTTCCAAGTAATGTTGGGTAATACAGTTACCTAGGATGGAATATATTGTTTGAAAAATTATGCACCAAACATGTTGATTTCCACTGTCCAAATCCACAAGGTTTGGCCTCCCTCATTCACGATTTCAACTAAACTGTTCACTATTGCCCTTTCCTTGAATGGTTAGGGTGGATAGTTATATCTAAGAAAGCACCAACCTGGAATCATGAAGTGAATGTTCATCTTCTCTATTCATTCATGATTCAAACCCCTAGAACAACCTGTATCCTCCTCATTCACCCAAGAAACAGACATAAATCAAAATTAATATACTTACAACAAAATTTAAACAAGTATATAATTCTCTAGTGTTCAGGAGCATATATTACCAATCCAAAAGTTTTGTGAAAAACATTTTAAAATGTTGTATGAGAAAATTAACATATAATCATATAAATTAAAAATATATATTTTAGTCCAATGAAAAAATAAAACCCATATCTTAAATGTATAAATTTTTTTAAAAAAATTTGTATCCTTATTAATTGAAAAACCATTATTTTAGCTTTTCAAAACAAAAAAAATATCAAATTAAAAATAGAAAAAAATATATAAAATTTATGTAGGTTCATTGGGGAATTATTAACATAAATAAAAAACCAAAATTTCATAATAAAAATTAGGTCAACATCAAATATAATTCCATAGAAAATATAATAATTACCCAAGTCGTTAGATTTCTACCGAGGCACATCCATCGTATAATCTATATCTGGATCAATTGTGAGATATAGTGGGGATCAACCCTTTATATAAGTTATATCTGGATCAGCCGTTAAGTTTATTGGTTCTATACCATTCATAAAAATATATAACCATATGAATATAATAATTATTGAATAATTATCTACTTTTTAAACATAAACATATTGAGAACCTTGTAAGGAAATATTTTTTTTAGAGTTATATCAAACTTATCAAACATATATTCCAATATTTAATTATATAAAAAAACATTTAGTGTAATATTATTTTTTTATCATAATAATAATTGAGAATAGAGATCTAATGAAATGAAAAAATAATTGGACTGATGATTTTAATGTGAGTTAGATCTCAGGAGAGAAATCTATGAAAAGTATTGTGTGAAAACAGGGTTACCCACCCTTATATAGTCACTAGGAGAAACTGTTAAACATACGTATCTAGATCAATGGTTGATGTTGAATCCTTTTCAAATATGAAAACTGTTACATAATCCAAAAATGTTTTAAAATTTTATTGAATATCTAAAAATATTAAAAATAATTATATTGGATTGAGAAAAATTATAATTACCAAAACATTTTAAATATTTTTACCTTTTTTTGTAAAATATAAATATAAGAATAAAAATGATTATAAATTCATCTTATTAAAAAGTGAAAATATAATAGAATATAAGGGTACCTTTAGGAGTAGAATGTTTTGATAGTATAAGAAGACTTTTATCCATGTCTGTTTATAAAATAATTTTTTTATTATAGTCTTGTAACAATGTATGATTAAGATTTTTTTAATAGAAAAATTTATTTTTATTATTTTAAAAAGTGAAATGATTATTATACATTATTAATTTGCGATAGTTTTTAAAAACATTTGAGACTAGAACATTTATTACAATTTTGGAGTCTAGAAAGAAACTTTATAATTATGACTCCAAAAAATATATATAATTTGAAATCCAGAAAATTATGAAGATACAATTTTTTTTTGAAAAAAGTTAACAATTTTAGAAGACAACGGTTTTTTATTTTTTTTAAAAAAAGTTCTAATCCACCAATGAAAATATGTATATTAATATAAGAATAATGGTAAAAAACATGTTTATGTTAATTATCACTTTAAATTGATCATTCTTACATTCTGTTTAATATATTAAAATTTATCATAACATAGGTTTTTAGTAAATATATGAGAATTTTGTTTTTGAGTTCTGATGAATTGTATAATGATATCTTGTTTAAGTGTATGATCCAAAGGGAAATTGTGTCTTTTATATATTTTTGTACCATGTGATTTATGTGTTGAGTTTTTAATTAATGATATGGATCTTTTATTACAACAATATTTTTTTGTTTTAGTAAATCTCATGTGATAGTTGTCGAATGTGTGTTGCATTCACAACACATGAGCACAACAACTTTTAGCTTCCAAAGATTCATATTCAATATTGAATAGTGTTTTATATTGTCTTTTCATAAATTTCCAAAAAAAGATAATTAATATTTTATGAAATTAAATGTTAGGGATGTAATTTTCCTATAAAATCTACATCAAATATAAATAACATCTGTAAAACATTTTATTTCAAAAAACATATATAGACGTATAAAATATCCCTAAATCTATATTTCCCTTAGCAGACTGAAAAATTATTTTACATCATTAATATGAGATTTTTTTGTATTGGAATTATAATTTACACATAGTCATAAGAAATAATAAATTTGGTTGACTAGTTTTAAAGCAATCTAAACATCCTATCAAACCTCAAAAAGATATTTTCATCAAATGTTATTCCAGCCTCTTAAAGATATAAAATATTGTAGGTACCAATGTATGTAGTAATACTTTTATAATTTATATATCAAAAATTATTTATATGGTTAATTATATAATTTTGTTGATATGAAGAGTTTTCTTTTTGTTATTGTGAAATTTGAAAACCATGAAAATATATTTACTCACTTATCATACTTATTTAAAACTCATACATTATAATAATCTCAATGGAATTTATTAATAATTCTCTAGTTTTACAAAATATAATTATATCAACATATATATATGTACAATAAAAAGGTTAAAAATTGCTTCTTTTATAAAACTATTTGTATTTTTGTCTCCCTTAAAAAAATTTGTAACATAAATCCAGTTAACCTGTCACAACAACCACTAGGGGCATATTTATCTCTATATATATATTTTGTATGTTTATAAAATATTATAGATATTTTTATATTCAAAGCCATGTGGTTATTCTACATAAACATCCTCCTAAACATATCTATTGAGAAAATCACACCTCACATCCATTTTAGAGAGTTTAAAATTAAATAATATTCCAATGTCTAAAAGTATCATAATATCATTAAGTCCTAACACTAGAGTACAGTTTAATTCATAATCTATTCCCTATTGTTGGTTAAACATCGAAGTAAATATTTTAGCATTTTTTATAACAGTTATTCTATTTTAATCATATTTTTTTTCAAAACCCAATTTTACCTCAATTATAAATATTTCATTTATTCATTAAAATATTGTTTAGAATATGTATCATTAAATATCATTGATTTCATATTACATTTACTTAATCTAATATTAATTTCTTAAATCCTTATCAATATTTATTGGTTAAAATTGGGTCAAAAAACCTATATTTAAAATTTTATTTCTTAACTAATTTATAGTTTGAACTAGTTGATCTACATCACCAATGATTATATCACACAGATGACTCCTAAGAATCAACTAACATTGTGGGTTTTCAAAATTATATTTTTCAAAAATAGTTAGAAAATATAAAAATGAATAAAATTATAATCCAAATATTAATTTATTTATATTTGAGAAATACATTATTGTTGTGATCAAAAATTGGTTTTAGAAATAACATCAAAGGATATTGGTTGAGGTTGTTCGAATAAAAAGGGATCGGTTTCATCAAACACAACATGGACTATTTCTTCAGTAGTACTAATATATTTATTTAATAATCTATAATCATTTTATATAGTAGAATAACCTAAAAATAATCCTTCCTCATATTTAGGGAGAAGAAACTGAAGATTATATTTAGTATTCATAACCAATACTTTTATACGAAATACATTTTCTTAATAAATATTCTATTTTATTTATTTTCACATCTCATAAAGTGTTTTAATATGGAAATATACAATTTCACTATTGGAAAATTGATCTATACCCATGCATCTCTACCCATAGTTTTTAAAAACCATTGGTATAGATTGTATGTTTTGACCAATACTAACAGTTTAGATAAAATTGTCGGTATACTAACAATGATTTGAATTTTGATTCAGGATCCTCCTCATGATTTCTCATTTCCTCTAACGTGTCTCCCCAATATCTCCCCAAGCCCTGGACTCTCTACCCTCTGCTCCCATGCACAACCTCAACCTCCCACCCACACCTTGGCCCAACCTCTCTCCATCCGCTATATTTCCTCTACGGTCAGATCTACCTCCACCTCCCATCCCTCTCCACCACCATGGGGGCTGCCTCTGCCTCTACCACCTCCTAGTCATGGACACACCACCTCCGCCTCATACCATCCATGACTACGTCCACCTCCACCTCAGGACCCTTGCCTCCACCTCCACGGTAGTCTCCATCTTCACATCTTACTAATTGTGGCCTCCTCCACCTCCCCCTCATTAGATCTACTTATACTGGATTCCTATGTATGGATCCATCCATCAAATACATGTATTTTTTGGTTTCTTTGGTTCTAGTTTGGTGTTTTGTGGTTAGATTCTCTACGATCTTTAACTTATTATCCCTCCATTCAGACAAATTCTTATGTAAATTTTATCCAAAAAATAGGTATGGTTTTATTATATCTATGATGGTTATTGATATTAGTGTGTGTTGATTGTTTTATTTTCCCTTTTCTCCTCATATCCAATGGAATTGTATCTATTATGTCCATACTAAGGCTTGGTTTCTCTATTAATTACTCTTTACAGTTAAAAAATATTGTTTGGAATTTAAAATATATGATTGTAATGGATTATGAAATTTAGGGATTTTATTAAATATTTTGGACAAGAAAATCTATTATAAATTGGATATCTTCAGTTTAAATATGGTTTTGTTTTTATTTGTGGATTAAATATGTTTTAAATTTCTTATACCCAACTTCTATTTTTTGAGATTACCTTTTTTCTTTTTAAAAATGGATTCATAACCTATGGTGGGTGTTTTGGGTTCTAAGAAGATACAAAATTTCCTTCTATATAACCATGTTTTTGTCTATGATTGTTAAATATTTAATTTCTACTTATTGAGTGTTTATACAATTTTTTTAAAGTAAATTTTATAATTTTATTTTATAATTTTTTTCAGTTTCATATTAAAATTAAAAATATCATAATATAGAAATTTTGTTTCATTTTATTTTAAAATTATTATTTTAATTCATTCAAATGTGTTGGTTTAGAAAAATAATTTCACGATTTGGTACTTTTAAAGAGTTAACAATGTATTGATGGAACATTACCAAAGTGTTTTGGATCAGACTGTAATTATTTATTTTTTTTCATGATGATTAAATGATAGATGGATTATCATGTAAGGCATATCACATATAATAGGCGAGTTTGGTTATTATAATTTCTTCATTCTTCATGTGATTTATCTTGGGTTTTTATTCTCGTCATTACATTGTTGGTATGTGAAACCTTGGAACATAGATTATAAAACCTAGAACCAACAACGTACTTTCTTCTTGTCCCGTGTGTCTTTCTCTAACTTCTGACAATGTATAAACCATACCCCCATCATACTAGTGATTTTTTAATATATCCATAATTTTCGTTGAGGGTTTCCCTCAATTTAGTGAAGTCATTTCACTAGTAACCACTACATTAGTTTTCCTATATCAACTCATATGTACTTATCTTATTTTAGTTATTTATTTTATGTGTTACAATTTATTTACATTGAGTTATTTAGTTATATATAGTGAATGATGTCACAATATTTGTTCTATATTTCTTTCTCTATTACATATTGTTTTTAAAATTGATTATTTAAAGCTCATATCATTAGTATCACTGCATTTTTAAATGTGTGGTAACCATGTTGGGGAATTTTGTGAACGTAAATTAGTCAAAAAAGATTTTTTTCAATCATGTTGCTAATATTATTTTTTTTCAAGGGAATTTTAAATTTTCCCCCTCAAAATGGACCTCAGTATAATTTTCTAATAAATTAATGGAATTTTATAAAAAAATTATTTTAATTATAATGTAAAATCTAGATTTTAATTTGGTATTATGGTTATATTAAATGATATAATAGATATAATTTCTTAAACAATATTTAAAACTATTATTATTGAGATTCATGATTACTTAATATGTATGAGGTGTAGGGATGATACCTAGTTAGAATATATTTTCTCATACCAATATAAAGTTTAGTTTTTCATCTGCTAGAGGAGTTCTAATTTTCTAACACATTTCTACTATATTTATGTATTATGCGTTTGGTGTGGAGGCATGATGGTTACCATGGGTTATGTGACAAATAGATTTTTTTGGAACCTTTTCTTATTTTGTACTGTTTATATATTAGTCACATTGTCATTCTTATATCTTAAGAACATATTATGTATTATCTCATGTAATTTCTGTTTTAATTTTCATATATGCTTATATATATGTTTGTTGATTGTTTCTTATGTTTCATATTTTGAAAAAATTTATTGTTTCGTAACCTTGATCTATTTCACCATTGCGTGGAGGAACATTATTAGACCCATAGGGAGTTCTGTTTCTTATATGTTGTTTGGTGACTTGTTTAATCATATAATACATGTATTCTATAGTTTAGTTTTTATTTTATTTTATTCATCACATCAAAAACTTGGGCATTTTATCTCTTTATATGAATGGAGTATACTTATATTATGCGATGGGGTCAGGAAGGGCACTGGAAGTAGCTTCGTGGTTTTTGTTGTAGGGGAGGGAGATCGGGGTAGTTGAAGCATTAATACTATGTTTCATTTTTCTCTACTAATACTATATTTTTTCTAATTACATTATTTTTATTTTCCATGGACGTACAAAAATTGGATGGATAATCTAAAATTTTACTTCTTTTATAGGATTTTAATTAATTGTTTGAGGGAGAAATATTTCCAAGGTAGGGATTCCCAAACATTATCCGATGAGAGATTCTAAAAGAAAACTAACCCAGAATGATCAAACCATTACCCAAATTTCTGGGTCTGACCCACTTCACCCAACTACCTTTTGGTAATTTTTAAGTGAATGCTCCAACTATATTAAGGTATTGGATGACCACTTGGCCCCCAATTTTGTGGGATTCCCATCAAAATTTCTTCACTATAGTGTGATCAGAAGTAGGATCATGCATTACATTCGAAAAAAATAGCAACATTAGGAGAATCATGAATAGAGAATAAATTTATAACCCTTAATAGCTAATAGAATACCCCACAAGATTTTTGGATTCCCAATGAATGAACAAAGTCATCTAATTTGGATCCATATTTGAGTAATGAAGTTTTTTATATGTAGATGATTAAAAAACAAGATCCCAGTCATCAATTCTATGAATATAGAGCATCAGAATGACAAATTCACAGGTTTCTCCTCACTAATGTCTATGTAATAATTTACCATCTATATTTAATTTAACTAGATCAGGTAAAAAGTACCAAAACATAGGTCACTCGCTATCCACACCCCAATTTTAATCTTCATTTGGCAGAGATAATTCCCATCAAATGATCCCAAATGATTAGGCTTCATCTAACTAATTTTTTTTAATTATAAAACTAGTAATTAGTATGTCATCAATAACTAGTGGAAGTATAATAAAACACCTCTAATAATCATAGTTATAATCATCCACAAAACATGGTGGTTACTCCTTTTAAATTTGATTATTTAGGTCACCATGAAGATATTTTTTCCCTATCCAACTACTTAAGATGATGTCCTTCCAATGCAACTGTACATAAAAATTTCATTATAGACATATGTTAAATGACTTCAGAAATTAACTCTTATAAATATACACTTTCTTTCATTTAAAATATTTTACAACTAGATATTCTTTTAAAATATATGAATCTTGTAATTCGTTCATGATCTGATAAGCCCATATTTTTATATTATATTCTTTCAATGTAAGTTTCTCAATTAGATCCTTTAATTCATACACAATAACAGAATCATTTAAATCCCTCATAGTTATCATCCACAAATTTGAGTCTACATAACATTGCAATTTTTTTGGGATTTCAACCATCTCTTAGAAGAAAATTGTCAAAATCAATTTCATACCAATACACTTGTTTCCTCCACCTAGTGGTTCTCAATAATTTTTTCTTTGGTTTGTATCATTACAATAGTATAATTTTCAGGTCATATAAACCGAATATTTTTATCATTATTTCATATTCCATGATTTTTCTTGTACTTTAGGCTGTAAAGAACTATTATATTTTTTCCAACTTCTAGTAATTACTCAAGATATATTGGAACTTCAACTATAATGTGGTGTCTAGATCTTCTAGATCATCAATAATATTGAGATTCTTATATATTATAATCTTATATTTCAATGAGACTCTTTGTTCAACCAAATTTTTCTCTTGGATATAGTTCATTCATTATATTTCCTCATTAAATATTAAATTTTTTTATTTTGAATTCTGAATTCTAAATTCTGATGACCTTATGAGATTTGTTTTCCTAATTCCAAAATACTAATTCATTTTCACTATATTCAGAAATGTATAATTATCAATACATATACACTGTCATGTATCACTCTAGGAAATCATAATATACAAAGGTAAATACACCTAAAATATTTATGTTGATAAATAAAATCTTCCATATAGAGAAATAGTTCATATAATATCACTGGCCAATTTGTGATGAGAGACATTTATGGACCATATATGTCCCATTGTTCACTACTTCAACAAAAAAAACTTGTATACCACATATTGAAGACTCATTCTTCTTTTTGCCTGTACTAGTTTATGGTTAACAATTTCTATAATTCTATCATGTTCCAGTGTCCATGGAATATCCATTTCAAACTATTCTAATTTTATAGCACAGGATCTATTACCATTTTTATGACACTCCGAATCATTTTCTAACTTTAAGTATCTTCCATTACGTTTGAACTATTTTTCTATGATTTCACATTACTATATGATCATTTCACTAATCTCATGTGTGTTAAAGATGAATTTCGCCCAGACATTGCATGTGGTTTCATTAATAATGGCCACATATAAGTGTAATCCTCCATAAAAATGCACCTGATTTGTCCGAATTTTTTTTTATTAACCAAAAATAACTTATCATTATTTTGTTAACAATGGTGGTATAAATGTTTTGTATTGGTATTTCCTAATCTTATTTGCAATATATTTGGTGGTAAATCTTATGGTTTTATTGTGCACCAGAAAATAACCTAGTAATGTGGTTTGAAATTTTTTACAGTCAATGATGGAAGGAAGTATTTATTATAGGTCAATGATCAATACTCGTAGTTATCGAACAATGGGTATATTATGTCTGGTGTGATTTTCTATACCCAGGGTTTACATGAAACTATGGGTATTATTTAAATCTCTATTTCTGCACCCACAGTTTCTATAAAACTGTGGGTATAGCTCAACACTGACGCCTCAATAGCCCATGGTTTATAAAAGTGTGGGTATAACCTATACCCATGGTTTAGGGGAAATAATCATGGATCCGAACCATTTGAATAGGTTATTTTTTCCAATATTGTTAAAAATAAATTTATATTGTATCATGTATTACTAACCTCTTCAGTATAACTTTTTTTATGAACATAGTATTCACCCAACATTTTTCAATTAGTTTCCTCAAGAATTCAATTTTTTATTTCTAATACCCCAGATATTTCTTGGGATCTATGTGATGAAAGGTTGTCTTCAATATCATTCTTACTAAAAATTTCCAAAATCAGAATATTCAAATTATATACCATGATATATATGAATAGTTATCAAGGAGTGGTTTTTATGATTTTAAAATCTAGAAAAAATTGAAAATATCTAAAGGATTTGGATTTCTTTATATAAATATAGACACTTGTGTATCAAGTTTAATCATCAATGAAGACATATACATGGTATTTTCCACTAATAATTTTAATTTGTGTAGGACTAAATAAGGCCATGTGCACCAATTGTAATTCATCATATGTTGAGACCTGACTAATAGATTTAAAAATTGAATTATGTTTCCTAACAAATTTAATATGTTTAGAAGACTTTTGATGTATCAAAGCTATATTTTGGTAGATCCATAACATATCCAATATTAGTCAATGTATTTTGGTTTGATAGGTTATAGTTTCCTAACCATATGATAAATATCCATGATTGATCTTCTATTGAACTATAGAAATTTATGTCTCAACTCCTATAGTTAACTATGTTTTGTTTATAATCATTATCATGATTATTTGAAGAAGGAATTAATTCATCCACGGAAATATGTATAGTACATTTACCATTCAAAATTTTCAAAAGATAACTTTAATCAAATAAAGTAATTATGTTTACAATTATGGTGATATGTCCAAAAAAGAATAAATATTTTCAATAAAATATTTTCCAAGGTTGACAATGTTACGTATACCGATAATCAGTCTTTGTAAATTTTGTTTTAAAGGTACTTTTTATAAATTCATCTTGATTATATTCATCATGTAATTTTTTTTATATTCATGTTCCATAAAAAACAACTATCCCTGTACCAATTTTATTTTCTTTATTTATTTACTACAAAAAAATAGATTAATTAGTTTTTTAGAAGAAACCCATATTGGGTATAATGTTTGAAGAAATTAATATTCTTAGAAACAACATTTTTAAAACCCTAATTTAAGGAGTAAGTTTAATTTTTTTGAAAATTAATCTTTAATAAATTCTACATATTGTAATATATTAAACATATAATTATTATTCCATTGGCCACCACTTTTGAAATTAGGTAAAAAATGACCAATTTTATGAAAAATGTAATTATTACTAAAATAGTTTTTTATATGTATAACTCAATATAGTATTGTCACTAAAATATAAATTTTGATTATATATTTTATAAATGTTTTACTTAATAGTGGTAACATTTGACTAATGTACCCTCAAAATATTAATGTGTAATTTTATATATAAAAAAATATGTTTTTATACCCATTAGTAATAAAATTTTAACTAAGTTTATTAAAATCATATTCCAATAGATTTTTCTGAGAAATATTTTTTGTAAGTTATTTTCAAATGAAATCCTTTCAAAATTATATTTATAAATTTATTTAGAATGATATCATATTTCATTAGTTAGAATATTTATTCTCACATACTCCTCATAATTTTTACATTTTTCTTTATTATGTTTTGTTATGAATCATACAATTTCCATTTTCTAATATTTTTTCAAATCAAAAAAAGTCATCTTAACAGGGTAGAGAATTATCTTCTGTTGAAGAAGATTATTCATCAGGTGGTTTTGTTTTTGTCCCATTATGATAATTTGAATTAAAATAAAAATTAATTAGAGATTATGTATTCTATACTATATACATAAGAAATTGATTTCCCATTGGTAATTTTTTTTAAAATTCTAATTGTACATTGTTGAGAACATTCATTATCTGAAGAATTTTTAAAATAATATCTTCCAAGAGAACTCTTTATGTCAAAAGTTATCAAAAACATATAACCCTTGGACATATAATATTTCATATCATTTATGTATTAATTTAATTTTATATAGTCTTTACTTTTAATCACAAGATATGTGGGTCAGATATCTCAAACTTTATTACATTCATAACATGTTACATCAAAATCATTTTTACCCCAATTATCCTTATGAATATTTTTTTATATGTATTTAAATTATTTCATGCCAATTAATTTTCTTTTTTTCTCGCAAGGATAACTAACAAATTTTATGAATGTGGTGATGAACATGAATCAGATTCAATAACAACAATATTATTTCTAGATGATTTTACTATATTTTTTACCAACTCATCCTTAGAAGGTAGAGTATATATTGTATCAAAATAATCTCCAATATTTTTCCGTTTTTCTTTTTCAGTATTACATTTTAAAATGTCATCAAAATTCATGAGGGTACCAATCATGTTATCTAATGTATGATTTCAGATCATTATTTTATATTAACCCTCAATTCTTTTTTACTCCCATTATTTGGGAATTATGTATTTAATCATTTTGACCAAAATTTCATAATCAATACCTTTTCTTACTAAAAGAATGTAAAATATTTATAATAGTCTTAAACCATTGTTTCATTTTAGAAACTATTTCACCAGGTAGTGAATAAATGGATTTAAAATTATATCTAACTATAGATCATATTCATTCCATAATTTTATATGTTCTAAAATGTTTTTCATTCAATTTACTCAATATACTTTTGAAATATTAATAATAAGTTATATAAATATAGATATTCCACATCATAGAATTTAAAAATGTATTTTTGACATTTTTGGTTCAATTAATATTCAATATTCATAGATTTTTTAAAAGAAAAAACATCCTTATCTGAAATCATATATTTTTTAGTAATCATTATGAATTTATTATCTCTAGTGTTAATCGTAAATAAATTTCATTCTATCTCTATAATATTCATAGTTATTCACAACAATGATAGGTGGATGACTAGGATTTATATTATTAGGAGTTACAAAATTTATACAATCTATATTAAAACAATAAAGGCTATTTTCTTTAAATAAATGTTTGTGTAACAACATTTATAATTTGAAATTATTTATAAAAATATAAAACAACATAAAATATATAAGGAAAGTAAAAAAAAACTAAACATATATATTAGTAGTAGTAACCTCCTCTGACCCCAGTTCGTGGATCAGAAGAGCATCTTAGATGGATTTACCTTCATGATGGAGTGAATTGTATTTTAAAAAAAATAAATTAATAAAAACCTAGAAACACTGTATGAGAAATTATTGGACTCACATATAATCCGACGAATATAGTCAATATATCAAGAACAAAATTGATCTGATTATAAAAAATTATATATTCATATTATTCACAATCACACACGAATAATAAATAGCATAGATATATAAGTATCAATCCTAATATTTTATTACATTCATAGGGAAATAGTCCAATAAAAATAAGTATTGAAATAGAGAGTAAAATTATGAATGACATAGATGATATATTAAACGAATACACTATTTTAACCATAAGAGTAATGGTGGCTAATAAAATTGACTAAATATTTCAATAATTTTATACATACTATGTTGTATGTATTTCCTTTCCATGAAATCCCTTGAAATGGTGATTAGAAAATACTTTAACTTCCATCAGATTCCCACGATAGTGATTATGATTAGTTTCTAAATTCTTAGCCATATAATCTCTCAATCTGATGGATTAGATTCACCGTCTTCCTATCCACAAAATCCATCAATCATAACTATGAACGGATGCATGATTATGAGATAAAATTAGTTCTAAAGGAATGAACCCTGATAAGGTTTCTATAGAAATACAACTTTGTAATTTATTAACATCAATTGGGAATTATATTTTAACATGGGGAAATCATTAAACAAATTTAGTTTCTAATGTTATTAGTTTCAAACTATTAAAATGGCTGGCTATTTAAATGTGAAGCTCGAACTGCGATATTTTTTAGTTGGTTTCAATGTACTTGGATAGCTAGATCATTGAATTCTCATAATATATTGACTATCATTTAATTAGTAATTTATATAAAAACAATTCAAAAAAACATCTTGTGGAAAATTTAATGTTTCTATATTTTTTATTATATATTATGATTACATTTAAATGTAAAATTTATAAAAATAACAATTTAATTTTGATAGATTAAAATATAAGTTTGGATTCATCATGTAAAAATTATATTAGGGTAACTTTTATGTATATTTTAAATTTATTTTTAATAAATAGTAAAAATATTTTCTTATTTATTAAATATAATTAAAATTTTAACCGTTTTAGAAATTTAATTTAATGAAATGTATCATATATTTATCATAATACACGTTATGAGTCAATAAATTCAATAAAACATTTGGGGATAAAAATAAGTTATGAATTTATAATTTTTTAACACAACAATGGTTAATAAGAAGAAAGGGTTTTAAATCTAAAAGTATGATAAAAAATATCAAAAAAACTTCAAAAAAATATTATGATAGATTTATCAAAAATGGTTATAAATATTTTATTTACGATATTTATCTTATGAATCCATATTTTTATTTTGACTTTAATGTTTAAGAAAAAGTGACCACACTCAAATACAGAAGGTCTCATTAACCCGCTCACTAATCCTTAAACCTATAACCTCTTAACTAGACAAAAATATAATAAATCCATGCCCAAAAATATTTTATATGTACATGAGTTTTATTTAAACTATAAATACCAATTTATGAATGTATAATTAGAGGTTTAAATTGATATATCATTGGAAGTGGTAATTATTTTAATTCAGTACATTCTAGTTTTTTCTTCTTCCACCACCTCCAAATCTATTCTGTGAAACCTAATATAATTGATTCAGTTTCATTAGTATAGAAAATTTTAATTATATTGATTTAATAACCATTTTTGACCTTCATCCCATTCAGTCAAAAATGAAAATAACACCCATATTAAAGTTATATTACCCCTACTTATCTAGGTAGTTCATTTTCATCAATTCTTTACCTGTATCGTTATTAAAGTTGATTAAATAGAAAAATATTATATTTTTTATGTTATTATGTTTTTATTTACATGTATTATTCATAATAATAATAATAATTATAATAATAATTGTTCATTATAAATTAGAGTTCCTAAAATGAGGATATCGAAACACTTTTTATAATTTCAGTCATTTTTTCGTAGACTATTAAAAAGATAATATTTTCAAATACTAAATTAATAATTAATATATATATATATATTTCATGATATGATGATACTATTTTATAACTCTAATAACCATGTAATCAATTTTTAAACATAATGGGATTAATTGACAAAATAAACCCATGTGGAAATCTTAATGAACGATAATATAATTAACAAATGACATATTGTATTAAATGAGAGTTAAATGTGAAATATAGATGAAACATTTTCTGTTTGAAGTATTTAAATGTAAAGACCTCAAAAATACATATAATTTTTATTTAATTATTTGGGATACTTATGAGTCTGAAAAAATTGACGGCTCTTGATTCTGATGCCTGGTGTGCCTATAATGGATTTTTTATCTTTTTTAGGGAAAATTTAGTAAAAATATGGGTGGAGTTTCCTATCCTTTAAACCAGTTCTTGGATTAAAAATCTGAGGGCACTGTTGAATCCGCAGCATCAGGATTCACTTAAGGGAGGAGTAACTTTGAACACAGTAGGTTGGTTAAAAACGCTATTTTTTGTGACTTTTAAAGAAATAATAAAATAAAATAATATTTTATTTTTTATTTTTCCTAAATCATGTTGAGTGGTGGTGGTTGGACTGATGGGTTTTCAATACGTTTAATGGATTAATTCTTCGGTTTCATAACCACACATTTGGGAATTAAGAGGTTAGTTTATCAATGAAACTAATTAATTATTTTTATGTGGGACTCACCATCTCCCTCTATTTATATGAGGTTCGGGTTGGGGTTATGGAGATAACTGTGTGGATCCTCTGGCGATGTGTTGCGACATCTCCCAATAATGGAGGTGGAAGTTTGGGCGGCAACGATTCGGGATCGACGAATAGTAGCGACATCATATAATGTGGACTCTTCCCCCACCACAACCAAGAAAAATCCATCAATTCATGAGGAATGGGCCTTTTCTGGATTAATTCTATCTGTTTTTTAGATTAATTCTACGTTTTTGAAGAAGAATTAATCTCATCCATGTTATGACGCTAATGTGGAGGCTGTGGTCCAAACGAACAAGGAATGGACACTCTGCCTCTTAATTTATCATTGAGTTCATCCATGGTGGATTTATCAACATGATGAAACCATGAACAGAGAGTAATGTAGTGATAGTGGCATGAAGGGAGGCCCGAAGGCAAAGAAGGGACTAAAAACGGAGTTCCGGAGCATCGTCAGAGCCCCAAAGAAGAAGCGTTAGCACGACACTGGCGTGGAGGCACTAGAAGATGAGGGAGGCAGCTGAAAAATGACATCCATGGTGGATGTATGGTTCATAAATTGACCATAGGGGCCAGCCAGCTCACATTCGGTCACATTGGCGGAGTCCAGCGTGACATCGCATGTTGTGGGAGGTGGTAGCGGATTCGAAGTTACAACGAAGGAGACCCACACACCGTGGCTCCTACTGCAAGATGAGGCGACGCCACGTGGTACCTCTAGTTACTGAACCCAAATAGATTTGCCATTCGTGAAAGGGGAGTGACCATCGTGTTGTCTCATGTCTTGCGGACCGCGCCGACCATCGGGTAAGGCCGCCCGACGGGCACACCCAGCCAAAGCAGGCTGGGCAGGTCTGCTGCCCCAAGGGTTGAGCACACCACCACCCATCCATTCCAATACGGGCTGGGCCGGTACGTGTCCCTACTGGATCATGACATGAAAGGTTAGAGCCAAACCGGGTCGGGTTAACCCAAACAAGGTCGGGTCGGGCTGGGTTGATCCGACCAAGATGAACCGGACCCGGACCCATTTCAACCTAGATACACTTAAATGACCGTATCTAGCAAACCAGAAATACATTTCAAAAACTATCTATGTTGATGAAATCATTGGAACAAGACTGTCCTTTCAAGATACTCCACATGAGTTTTAGAGAAAGTTGGAGTACAGCTAGGTTGGATCATGCATTAGTCCAATCGGTCCCTTGAAACAAAAATGTCGACAACTCTCAGACAGGTCGTCTGATTGACATGCCTTATATTGCGTAATAACACATATGACCTGACATATCATGGGGTTACTTCTTTGGGGGACATCGTTTTGGTTGAATTTATGAATGATGGATTGAGAAGAAAATCCTCTCAGAATCAAGCTTAATTTGTACGGAAATCTATTGACTTGCTGAGGTGTGATTAATGAACAAAGCTCATGTGTGGATATTCACCTAGCAATCTGGTGTGGTTCATCACCTAGAAATCTTGTGTGGAGAACCACGTAGCAGTCCTTTGTGGATCCGCACCTAGTGAACATTTGTAAATCAAGACCTAGGCATCCTCTTTGGATTAGCACCAAGCAATTTTTTGTGGATCAGTAGCATAACCCTTGATAGAATAAGATGATCTATCTCTATAACTATTCATGTGTACTTATTTACTTCAATTTTACCTGGTTTGAGCTGAGTCTTTTTCTTTGTGCTTTGTGATTGAGATCATGCTCTTTGGTTTTCATTTATGGAATTCTGAGTCACCTTCAGGGGTCTTGGGGTCCCTACTGTGTATTGTTATAGTCAAAACTGCAGAGTCTTCTCTGGTGAATTATAGTGTCTTGTGAAGTCTATGGGTAGCCTTGAATGAGGCATGGGGAGCTAGTACTTGGTAGTTGATGGTGGTGATGGTTTCCGTGCAGAGCTACCGAGATGGTTTGCACAAATACCTTTAGGTAGGGACCTTGGAGAGCGATCTCAGGAGCTGTTTTTCTATTGTAGTTGTTTTCCATTCAATTGGGTCTGTCTTCCGACCCCTTTAACATTAGTACAGACATTTACTACTATAGTTTTACTTTGTTGTTTCATCTTGTTGTGATCATGGACTTTGTGTTTGTATAGGTTTAAAGAAAACACCTTCTCATTTTAGGGATACTGTAACACCCGATACTTTTATGTTATATAAATAATCAAAGGAATCTTTTTCTACACAATACTTGCTTGTCTTTCTTTACATGAAATCGCTACCTTCCTCGATAGCTTGCGTCGTATGCAATACCGAGTTTCACTAAACAACAATATGCTATTAAAATATTATTAAAACAAGCCGTTATGAATAGTAATAACCACTTTTTGAAATTTTTTAAATTTTATTTTTCAAAATGGACTTCATTTTTGGATTCCGAATATCGAAATTAACCTAGGGTTAAATTTTGGTATTTTTCTAAAAACATTCAATTTTTGATGAATAGTGAAACCACTAAGTGGTAGTTAAAAAACTGAATTTTTCATAAAACTTAATTTTACCGCTTCTGTGAATGGAATTTCGAAAATCCGAGAGACACGATTAATATCAAGGACTAAAACGTGGTTCAATGAGATGAAAATAATTTTTTCTAAATAGTAACTTTTTACTTTTTTTTCCGCGGTTAATAGTAAATAGGGTAACTAAGGGTGAATATGATATTACTATTACCCTAACACAGGTCCTAATTCTATTGGATAAGTGTAATTCGACCAAAAACAACCTTATGAATATAATATGACCATTTAGGTCCACTTGTATTAGATTATGACATTTAATATTATTTTATTTAATGAATAGTTAAATAGTTAAAATCAAAGTTTAATAACTAAAACATTTTTAATATGGGGTTATACATAAGATAAATTTGACTATAAATATTCATTAGAAATATAAACAGATTTCCTACATAATGGTATTTTATTTGTAATTTTTAGACATTAAATAATTTAATTTATTTATGACACAATGATGATGCAGTAATTATCTTATTAATGATATATTGACATAATTGATGTTATAAACACCATAATAAATGAAATTTAAGACTTTTTATGAATTCCACTAATTTTCTAGGTTAATATGACATGTTAGTATTTATTTAATTAACTTGGTTAGAACTAATAATTCTGTTATGATTTTCACAATAATCAATTACATAATAGTGTCAAAATTGACATAAAATAGTTTTTAAAACAAATATTATATTAGTAATTGTTATTTTATTCCTAAAAATCTAAGGTTCGGAAAAATGACTTAGATAAGGTTATATATATTAATAATAAACAAATTGGGGTTCGTTTGGCTGCTTATAGTATGTTTATTAACCTTATAGTATAAGAACACAAGAACACATGGTAAAAGTAAAATTATTTAACTTAATGTTAAATCTAAATGATAAGTTTAAAATAGGAACCTAAACTTGTATAAATTATATTGGATGAGAGGATTTTGACTCATCCCCACCTTAGCTTAGAAATATATAAATTTGGAGCAACTTGAAACCGACCGTGACTTTATAATAAAATAATATTTTTTGTTATTCCAAAGGTGCCCCTCTCCTCCCTTATAAAAGGACACCTCCTCCCCCTCTTCCTCACACAACATTGAGACTTCATGCCCGGCCAACCCCTGCCACGTTCTCATCTCCACATCCCTAGAGACATCCTAGAGGTCCTGGTATTCTTCAAAGACCAATTTTAGTTCCATAAAAGAAGGTCTCAAAGAAGAACTTCAAAGAAGAGGTAATGTCCGTTATCGATTCATTCATCTTTATTTCCTCTTCCACTTCTTATTATTTAGTTGTTTCATTATGAAGTAATAACATTAGTATCACTCACATAATGATATGTCATTATAATTATGAAACAACCCTATTTCACCATATATCCGTCCTACGGAAAAAGAAATCATCGCAGGTGCGTACGTACGGAATACCGTCTCCACGCCGTGGTGTAATCTATTTTCCACCACCACCTTACATGGATGGGTATAATGGTGTAAATAATGACTATATATTACTATTATAAAGTGATATTGATTCTGAAATAGTATAAATATACTCCAATACAATTCCACGATCATAGGAACGATATCATCAGTCGTGCGTACGTACGGAATACCGTCTCCACGATGTGAGGCGACTCGTTCTACATGATCTTCATTTCATATTGATTATATAAATGAATTGGATTAATGAATATGATATATATTACACTAATAACATTCTGTAAATGAGGTATCTATAACCTAAATAAATGAATAAGAATTTATTCGACAAAACACGCATAAGAACAAAAAGTTATAAACACTCGAATAACAAGTAGAAATGAAATATTACTACTAAGAAGCTAACAATATGACCATATATGATACCATAAAAATAAGTATTATTCTGGAATAAGTCAATAACATTATTTAAATCATTATACAGGATGTTCGGACACTTACAAAGCAAGTTGGACCTACGGTAAGGGAAATATCACAATCTCATTTTTGTCCGAGATTGTTTGTACATTGGTATTTACTAGGGTGTATTTTATCATCCAAATCCATGTTTCCTCAATATGTAATATTATTTCAATCCACATACAAATTTTTAAATCCATTTTTACCCTTTGGTGAGTTTATAGTAAATGATATGAAAGGAATATTTTGTCATTTTTTGTATGAGGTACTTTTTGACTTTTCCGAAAAAAGTACGAAGAATGTTTTTTAACTTATACGGCATGAATGGATTTTAAAACATTATTTCCAAGAAGCTTCCTTTACATGTTATCAAGTATATTTTTAATCAAATTCTTTTAGTTTATGATTGTATGACATCTTATGAAAGGAAAAGTGTTTTTGAAGAAGAAAGGATATTTTCCTCAAGAATTCATTTCAAGTGTTTTATCAAAATTATTTTCAATCTAAGATAATATAGGGTTCTGTTTTTATCCCTATTATTACATTTATTTTATTATGTTGTGATGGAATTATTTTTATGAATTCAATTATCTTATATGAATTTTTTTATAATGTCATGTTGTTTAAGAATCCCATTTTTATCACATGGGTTATGCAATGATGTATGGTTTATGATTTTGTGGCACAAATAATAATGGTATCATTATGAGATGGGTGGGACCTATATCTCCCTACAATTCACTGGGTAAAGTTTTTAAATCTCATGAGATAGACATGGCTGGAACGGTAGGTTATATCGGTTCAGTGAAACAGGACTGAAACGAGGGTGACTCGGTTCAGAAAGGGACTTTGTCCACTAAGATAGTCTTGGCAATGTGTCTTGACTAACAAGAAATGATTCTCTATGATTATGTGTGTATGCCACAAAGTTTCATGTTTTATGTTATTATTATTGTGATTACATTTCACTGCCTTGATTTATCCCATGTTATGAAATTATGAACTCTTTTGCAGGGTAAGATTTCCAAAATTTATGTGCTTATGTATACAATGTGATTGATCTTTATTTTGTTTACCGTTACTGAGCATTTGAGCTCACCCTTTTTTAGGTTTTATTTCCCCAGGTCAGGAAGAAGGTTATTAAGTAGGATATGCCAAAAAGGGACTCTAGATATGATGAAATAAGTGGGAGGGAAAGTTGATGCTTTATGAACCAGTTGTTTATGTTTCCCAGTTTCTAAAGACACTATACCTATACGGTCCTTTCGTGGTTTTGTTATATGTTGTAATAAGTATGCTTCAATTTTGAAGTATTAACAATTTATGTAAAGTATGGGTCGTTATAATTGGTATCAGAGGAAAGGTATAGTCAACCTTTGGAAACTAGGATGTGAATGCCTTAGTAAGAACCATAAGGATAAGTCTAAGCATAGAACTCAATCTTAATGTTTTATAAATGGCCATGAATAACCTAGGATAAGACCTTAAGTGTGAAATTTTATTCTTGATTATGTGGTTTTCCTATTATAATTAGTGTTGCTCACACTATTCTTCTTGGTTTTACTCAATGGCTGGAACCCGAAGGAATCGTGTTAATGCGGAATGTGACGGGCAATGCAATGATTGTCCCCCTGAGCAACCAAACGTTATGGGAGATGGAATGAAAAATCTTGTAGCCATGCTCATAGAACTTTCTCAAGCTATGAATCATGCAGGACTTGCAAACGAGCAAAGGAAGGAGCAACATTCTGTTGAATCCTTCATGAGGCAGCGTCCCCCTTCTTTCAGCGGGTCTACTAATCCATTAGTTGCTGAACAATATATTAGTACTACTGAAAAGATATTTTCAGTTCTTCAATGTTCGGAACATGATAACGTCATCCTAGAAGTGTATCGTTTGGAAGGAGATGCTTATCAATGGTGGACTATTATTAAGAATACGAGGAAAAGAGATGAAATTGAGTCCATGGAATGGGACGAGTTCAAGAACTTATTTTTCAATAAGTACTTCCCTCGTATTCTACGAACAAAGATGGAGAAATAATTTCTTGAACTGAAGCAAAAGGATGATGAATCTGTTGGTACCTATGAAGCAAATTTTACAAGACTTGCAAGGTATACTTCCGGTATTATTATCTAACCTGAGAGTAAGATCGATCGGTTCTTTAGTGGCTTAAAACCAAGTCTTTGAAGGGCATTATCCATAAGGGACTTCAATAGCTACGAGGTAATCGTTCGATGTGCTCTCAATGTCAAGATGGAGATTGGAGTAACCCATCAGTCATATGAGTTTGATAAGAAGAGGAAAATGGAATTCAAAGGAAAATATAATGAGCACACTGAAAAGAAGATGAGCTTTCCCTTATGCTCAAAGTGTGGAAAGAAACATGGAGGGAGTTGTCTTAAAGGGACAAGTAAATGTTTAAAATGTGGAAAGGAAGGTCATCGGGCATTTGAATGCCACGATGATGGGAAGAAGATGTCTAATGATGAAAATGAAGGAAGGGATACACAGAATGAACCTACTACACTTCAATGTTTCACGTGCAAGGAGATGGGTCATTATGCCAATAAATGCCCTAATCCAAGGGTTGATGATGATGGTCGACGTCAACAAACTCTTAAAGCTAAAGACAAAGGAAAGTCACATGCAATTTCTATTAGCGATGTGGAGTACAATAACGATGTGGTGAAAGGTACACTTACCATCCACTGTAAAGTAGAAAATATTTTATTTGATTCTGGATCCACCCACTCTTTTTTTCTGAAGAATTTTCTAAGGGTATCACCGTATTACCTCAACAATTAGATGTTGAGTTAGCTGTGACAACACCTAATGGCACAATAGTCGCATCAAAAGTATATAATTCTTCTTCGATCAAAGTTTGTGGGAATGTGCTTCCTGCAAATCTTGTGATCCTTCCTATAGTGGAATTTGATGTGATTCTTAGCATGGATTGGCTTTCTTTATATGGATCTCATATAAATTTCCAAAGAAGGGAAGTCACATTTCATATTCCAGATCAATCTATGATCGTCTATCAATGCAAGGATGAACATAACCTTCCAGTGGAAATTTCTTCCATCTTATGGGTCTTGATTCCACTAAATGAAGGTTATTTATCTCGAATGGTTGGTGATAAAATCACGATTAAGAATATTCCCATTGTACGGGAGTTTGATGATGTCTTTCCGGAGGAATTACAGGGACTTCCACCAAATAGTGAAGTTGAGTTCTCAATAGAACTCGTACCGGGTGCTTTGCCTATTTCAAAGACACCTTATAGAATGGCCCCAATTGAGTTTCTGGAATTGAAGAAGCAACTCCAAGAGAATCTTGATAAGGGATTCATACACCCTAGTGCGTCACCTTGGGGAGAACCTGTTCTATTTGTTAAGAAGAAAGATGGATCAATGAGACTCTGCATTGATTATCAAGAACTTAACAAGATCACTATCATGAAAAAATATCCTCTCCCACGCATTGATGACTTATTTGACCAACTACACGGAGCTCAATACTTTTCCAAGATTGATCTTCGTTCAGGGTATCATCAATTAAGTTTCAAAAGGGAGGATATACCAAAGATGGCTTTCCGTACAAGGTATGGACACTATGAATTTATAGTGATGCCATTTGGTCTTACTAATGCCCCTGCTATCTTCATGGATCTAATGAATAGAGTCTTTAGAGACTATCTTGATCAATTTGTGGTAGTCTTTATATACGATATTATTGTCTATTCAAAGAGAAAGTAAGAACAGGAAGATCACTTGAGAATTATATTGAAGACCCTGATAAAGGAGAAGCTTTATGACAAATTTACCAAGTGTGAATTTTGGCTTCAAAAAGATGTATTTTTGGGTCACATAATCTCAAAAGAGGGGATATCTGTGGATCCAGCAAAAACAGAGGTTATCGAAAGATGGTCGAGACCAACAACAGTAACTGAGATCCGTAGTTTTCTTGGTTTGGATGGATATCATCGACGTTTTGTGAAATATTTTTCACGATTATCTTATCCACTCAACAAGTTGACTCGGAAAGGAGTTAAGTTTGTTTGGACGGAGGAATGTGAAGAGAATTTCAAGGAGTTGAAAAGAAGGTTATCTAGTGCACCTGTGCTCACACTGCCCTGTAGTGGAGAAAGGTTTGTGATCTATAGTGATGCATCCAAGAAGGGATTGGGGTGTGTTCTTATGCAAAATGATATGGTGATAGCTTATGCCTCACGACAGTTGAAAATCCATGAGAAAAATTACCCAACACATGATTTGGAGTTAGCTGCGGTAATCATTGCATTAAAGATTTGGAGTCATTACCTTTATGGTGAAAGGTGTGATATTTATACTGATCATACAAGTTTAAAGTATATTTTCACACAAAAGGAGCTGAATATGCGTCAAAGAAGATGGTTGGAGCTGATTAAGGATTATGACTGCTCAATCTATTACCACCCTGGGAAAGAAAACAAGGTGGCAGATGCATTAAGTCGACAAGACCATGATAGTTTATCCATGATGAGGATCACAAAAGATCCAATATTTATGGATTTACAAAGGATGGATCTTGGAATTATAATGGAAGGGGAAAAATCTTATCTTTCTCAAATGAATGTTCAACCATCTATACATGTGAAGATTAAAGAGGAACAGAAAGAAGATGTCGAGTTACAAAAGAAGGTGAGAAATATTCCTGAGTTCAACCTTGATTGTGATGGGATAATAAAGTTCAGGAATCGGGTTTGTGTTCCTCCCATCCCCGAATTAAAGAAGGAGTTGCTGGATGAGGCTCATAGTTCTTAATTCTCTATTCATCCTGGAAGCACGAAGATGTATAGGGACCTGAAAGGGTACTTCTGGTGGGATGGAATGAAAAGAGATGTTGCTAAATATGTCTCTCGATGCTTGGTTTGTCAACAAGTTAAAGCTAAGAGACAGAAGTCTAAGGGGATGTTACAACCATTACCCATAGCCTAATGGAAATGGGAAAACATCACCATGGACTTTGTCATAGGACATCCTAAAACATCCAAAGGCAATAATGCTATCTGGGTCATAGTTGATCGTCTTACAAAGTCTGCACACTTCATTTCTATTAGAGAAGATTTCTCTCTGGATCAGCTTGCCAGGATATATGTAAAGGAAGTGGTAAGATTTCATGGAGTACCACTTTCTATTATATCTGATCGGGATCCGAGATTTACCTCGATGTTCTGGCGAAGTCTTCAGAATACTCTGGATACAGAGTTGAGTTTCAGCACTGCTTATCATCCTCAGACAGACGGTCAGTCTGAGAGAAAAATTCAAACTCTAGAAGATATGTTGAGATCTTTCTCTATGGATTTCAAAGGTGGATGGAATCAACAACTACCTTTGGTGGAATTTTCTTATAATAATATCTTTCACTCCAGTATTCAGATGGCTCCTTATGAAGCTCTCTATGGAAGGAAATGCAGGACTCCAACTTGCTGGGATGAAGTTGGGGAAAGAAAGCTATTAGCACCCGATCTCGTTGATGAAATGGCAGAAAAGGTCCGATCTATTCAACAACACATCAGAGAATCTCAGAGTCGACAGAAAATCTATGCCGACAACCGAAGAAAAGACCTAGAGTTTGTAGTGGGTGATAAAGTGTTCTTACGAATATCTCCATGGAAGAGGGTTATGAGATTTGGAAATAAGGGGAAGTTGAGCCCTAGATATATCGGTCCTTTCGAAATACTGGATCATGTTGGGAAGGTAGCTTACCGATTGGCGCTTCCACCGAATCTCTCTCAAGTTCACGATGTGTTCCATGTATATCTTCTAAGAAAGTACATATCTGATCCTTCACATGTACTCAGCTCAGAAGTTGTACCGCTGGAGCAAGATCTTTCTTATGAAGAACAACCGATAGAGATTCTGGATCGTAGCGAAAAATTCCTATGAAACAAGACCACTCGATTGGTGAAAGTTTTATGGAGGAACCACCAATTAGAAGAAGCTACATGGGAGCTTGAGGATATGATGAGGGAGAGGTATCCTCATCTATTTGTTACAAAGTGACAAATTTCGAGGGCGAAATTCATTTTAAGGGGGGTAGAATGTAACACCCGAGACTTTTATGTTATATAAATCATCAATGGAATCATTTTCTACACAATACCTTCTTGGCTTGCTTTACACGAAATCGCGACCTTCCTCGATAGCTTGTGTCGTACGCAATACCGAGTTTCACTAAACAACGACATGCTATTAAAATATTATTAAAACTAGCCGTTATGAATGGTAATAACCACTTTTTGAAATTTTATAAATTTTATTTTTCAAAATGGACTTCATTTTTGGATTCAGAATATCGAAATTAGCCTCGGGTAAAATTTTGGTATTTTTCGGAAAACTTTCAATTTTTGATGAATAGTGAATCCACTAAGTGGTAGTTAAAAAACTGAATTTTTCATAAAACATAATTTTACCGCTTCTGTGAATGGAATTTCGAAAATCCGAGGGACACGGTTAATATCAAGGACTAAAATGTGGTTCAATGAGATGAAAATAATTTTTGGTGAATAGTAACTTTTTACTTTTTTTAACCACGATTAATAGTAAATAGGGTAACTAAGGGTAAATATGATATTACTATTACCCTAACACATGTCCTAATTCTATTGGATAAGTGTAATTCGACCAAAAACAACCTTATGAATATTATATTACCATTTTGGTCCACTTGGATTAGATTATGACATTTAATATTATTTTATTTAATGAATAGTTAAAATAGTTAAAATCAATGTTTAATAACTAAAACATTTTTAATATGGGGTTATACATAATATAAATTTGACTATAAATATTAATTAGAATGCTAAATATATTTCCTACATAATGGTATTTTATTTGTAATTTTTAGACATTAAATAATATAATTTATTTATGAAACAATGATGATGCAGTAATTATCTTATTAATGAAATATTGACATAATTGAGGTTATAAACACAATAATAAATGAAATTTGAGACTTATTATGAATTCCAGTAATTTTATAGGTTAAAATGACATGTTATTATTGATTTAATTAACATGTTTTGAACTAATAATTCTGTTATGATTTTCACAAAAATCAATTACTAAATAGTGTCAAAATTGACATAAAATAGTTTTTAAAACAAATATTATATTAGTAATTGTTATTTTATTCCTAAAAATCTAAGGTTCGGCCAAATGACTGATATAAGGTTATATATATTAATAATAAACAAATTGGGGTTCGTGTGGCTTCTTATAGTACGTTTATTAACCTTATAGTATAAGAACACAAGAAGACATGGTAAAAGTAAAATTATTTAACATAATGTTAGATCTAAATGATAAGGTTAAAATAGGAACCTAAACTTGTCTAAATTCTATTGGATTAGAGGATTTCGACCCATCCCCACCTTAGCTTCGAAATATATCAATTTGGAGCTATTTAAAACCGAACTTGACTTTATAATAAAATAATATGTTTAGTTCATCCAAAGGTGCCCCTCTCCTCCCTTATAAAAGGACACCTCCACCCCCTCTTCCTCACACCACATTGAGCCTTCATGCTCGGCCAACCCCTTCCACTTTCTCCTCTCCACTTCCCTAGAGACATCCTCGAGGTCCTGGTCTTCTTCAAAGACCAATTTTAGTGCCCTAAAAGAAGGTCTCAAAGAAACACTTCAAAGAAGAGGTAATGTCCGTTACCGATTCTTTCATCTTTATTTCTTCTTCAACTTCTTATTCTTTAGTTGTTTCATTATGAAGTAATAACATCAGTATCACAATTATACTGATATGTTATTATAAGTACGAAACAACCCTATTTCACCATCTATCCGTCCTACGGAAAAAGAAATCACCGCATGTGCGTACGTACGGAATACCATCTCCACGCCGTGGTGTAATCTATTTTCCACCACCACCTTACTTGGATGGGTATAATGGTGTAAATAATGACTATATATGACTATTATAAAGTTGTATTGATTCTGAAATAGTATAAATATACTCCAATAAAATTCCACGATCATAGGAACGATATCATCACTCGTGCGTACGTACGGAATACCGTCTCCACGATGGGATGCGACTCGTTCTACATGATCTTCATTTCATAATGATTATATAAATGAATTGGATGAATGAATATGATATAAATTACACTAATACCATTCTGGAAATGTGGTATCTATAACCTAAATAAAATAATAAGAATTTATTCGACAAAACACGCATAAGAACCAAAAGTTATAAACACTCGAATAACAAGTAGTAATGAAATATTACTATTAAGAAGCTAAGAATATGACCATATATGATATCATAAAAATATGTATGTTTCTTTAATAAGTCAATAACATTATTTAAATCATTATACAGGAGGTTTAGACACTTACAAAGCAAGTCGGACCTAAGGTAAGGGAAATATCACAATATCATTTTTATCCGAGATTGTTTATACTTTGGTATTTACTGGGGTGTATTTTATCATCCAAATCCATGTTTCCTAAATATGTAATATTATTTCAATCCACCTACAATTGTTTAAATCCATTTTTACCCATTGGTGAGTTTATAGTAAAAGATTTGAAAGGAATCTTTTGTCGTTTTTCGTACGAGGAACTTTTTGACTTTTCCGACAAAAGTACGAAGAATGTTTTTTTTAACTTATACGGCATGAATGGATTTTAAAACATTATTTCCAAGAATATTCCTTTACAAGTTTTCAATTTTATTTTTAATCAACTTCTTTTAGTTTATGATTGTATGACATCTTAAGAAAGGAAAAGTGTTTTTGAAGAAGAATGGATATTTTCCTCAAGAATTCATTTCAAGTGTTTTATCAAAATTATTTTCCATCTAAGATAATATAGGGTTCTGTCTTTATCCCTATTATTACATTTATTTGATTATGTTGTGATGGAATTATTTTTATGAATTCCTTTATCTTATATAAATTGTTTTATGATGTCATGTTGTTTAAGAATCCCATTTTTATTACATGGGTTATGCAATGAAGTATGGTTTATGATTTTGTGGCACACATAAGAATGGTATCATTATGAAATGGGTGGGACCTATATCTCCTTCCAATGCATTGGGTAAAGATTTTATATCTCATGAGATAGACATGGCTGGAATGGTAGGTTATACTGGTTCAGTGAAACAGGACTGAAACGAGGGTGACTCGTTTCAGAAAGGGACTTTGTCCACTAAGATAGTCTTAGCAATGAATCTTGACTAACAAGAAATGATTCTCTATGATTATGTGTGTATGACAAAAAGTTTCATGTTTTAATTTATGATTATTTTGATTACATTTCACTGCCTTGATTTATCCCATGTTATGAAATTATGATCTCTTTTGCAGGGTAAGATTTCCAAAAGTTATGTGCTTATGTATACAATGTGATTGATCTTTCTTTTGTTTACCCTTACTGAGCATTTAATCTCTCCCTTTTGTATGTTTTATTTCCCCAGGTCAGGAAGAAGGTTATTAAGTAGGATATTCCAAAAAGGGACTCTAGATATGATGAAATAAGTGGGAGTAAAAGTTGATGCTTTATGAACCAGTTGTTTATGTTTCCCAGTTTCTAAAGACACTATACCTATACAGTCCTTTCATGGTTTTGTTATATGTTGTAATAAGTATGCTTCAATTTTGAAGTATTATCAATGTATGTAAAGTATGGGTTGTTATAGATACACCTTTCCAGTGCTAGTCACCAACCCATTGCCTAAGAATGGTGGGATTGGGGTAGACATGGAACGGGCCCCAAAGGTCGTCTTGTGACAATGTGGTATCATAGTAGTAGGTTCTATCAATGAACATAGACTCTTATCTTTCCAACATATTAATAGTGTTAAGTGTTTTTATTGTGGTTTTCAGTCCTTGGAGACCAGTTTTGGTGGAGTGGCTAACTTATCCATACACCATGACCCTAAATTATGATATGTGACTTGGTTCACAAAAACACTGATTGCATGTGTTATATATATTTTTTATACTTTTGATATCTTTAAATTCATCTCACCAGGTATAAATTATTGATCATGGACCAACAATTTTTTTTCAGGATGCCTCTGTGTAGTCAGCCAGCTAAAATTCCAAAGAGGGTATATAATGATGTCCCACAGAGCAACAAGGCTTCAGTGTAGGGCCCTCTTACTATATTGGAACCTTCAGGTGGTGTACTAGTAGCACCACCTCTAAGAGGGACAATTGTTTCCACCGTCCCCACTGGAAAACCATGCATTCTAACTCAGCGTGTTGCACAATTTCTAGGGACAGAGGCCTCCAAGGTTTCATGGAGAGAGAGATCCCCAGGAAGCTAAGTACTAGATAGATGCAGTACCATGATTTTTTCTCTTAGTTGAGACCCGAGTAGATCAAATGGGGATCGTAGATGCTAGCCTCTTTCAGGGCACAATAGGGAGATTGTGGAGTCTAATGCTCCAGATGCATGAGGAAGTTACACTATCCTGTTTGGACATCTATACCATCATCAGGGCGGTGTTTTTACCAGCAACATTACATTCAGTGTGTATCGAGGAGCTACTGCACTTAAAATAGGGCTACCATCCAGTGGCCCTGTACTCGGCGAGATTAACCGACCTCTCAAGCTACTCTACCGATTTGGTAAATGATCCATTCTTTAGTGCACAGACATTTAAGTAGGGTATCCAGTAAGATATTTGAGTTTTGATGTTATCACTCAATATCTCGTCATAGGCTTGAGTTCCTGAGAGATAATTATGTTGGGAGATCTTGTTATTTGTGTAGGAACCAATGGTGAGATCCACCACTAGACAACAGGTAGGCGAGTAATCGATAGAAGGCAGTAGGCAGATGACATAGAGGTCTAAGTGGGTCAAACCTTCCGGTGGACATCCCCAAGGCATAGGGTTGGAGGTGCGGAGCCCGCAAGACAAAAGATTTCTTCTGAAGAATAAAGCATATCACTATTTTGGCGGACATGGATCATGGATCATGACTATCAAAATCCAATCATAGATGATCAAAAGATGACTGAGGGACCACTGAGGAAGTGGACGAGGTTCGAGCGAGGAGGTCCACTGGGAAACAGACTTGGTAGAGGAGCAGGTCATGTAGTAGGTGGTGGATTACTGTTTGAGGATCTACCACCTCTACCCTTAGGTTTTCCACCTCAACCACAGGGAGTTGGTGGATAGGGGCTAGCTCAGCATCAAGCTGTAGAGGCTTATGACCATGGTTTTCAAAAGATTATTAGAGGTATGATCTATGTCTATTTCACCCTATATACAGTTCTTATAGACATTGGTTCCAATCACTCTTTTGTTACCTCGACACTCATTCGGATCTCTGAGATTCCGACAGAGCCATTGGCTTGATCGTTACAAAAATAGACTACAGTGGGTGAATATTAAACGATTACACGCTGGTGATGATAGTGTGAAATCACTCTAAGAGGTGAGTGATGCGGCTGGGATCTCTTAATAGTAGGGTCGAGGCCTTACAACGTCATCATGGGTATAGACTGGCTATCCACAATCTAGGATCAAATTTACTATGTTAGGAACCATGTATGGTGTGTCTGTGAAGATGTGATCATTTTTCTCTTCACTTACCAAGAAGGGAACATTAACAGAATAAGATAAAATTACTTGAAGGAGGGTTCATCCAAGAACTCACCAATTGGATTTCTTTTCACTCAGATAAATATAGACGAGGTGTCCAAGTTGTCCGGTATTGGTGGAACAGTATGCTGATGTCTTTCCTAAAAATGTTCCAGGGCAACCTCCTCACAGAGAGGTAGACATCTACATTGAACTATACCCCGAGAGAACACTGATATCTACTCCCTCATATCAAATGGCACATGCCAAAATTCTTGGGATGTGGGTACCATTGTACGACTTGCAGAGGAAGGGGTTCATAAGGCCCAATGTTTCTCCATGGGAATCCCCAATTTTGATTACCCTAATGGAAAATGGGAGTCTGAGGCTTTGTGTAGTCTAGTTTCGCATGTACTAGGTGAATGTGAAGAAAAGGTTTCCAATCCATGGGATTGATGATTTCTTCGACCACCTTAAGGGAGATCGATGGTTTTTGAAGATATTCCTTCGATCAAGTTATCCTCAACTCAGGGTATGGGATGAGAAAGTACCGAAAATGGTCTTCAGATTTCGGTATAACAATTAAGAATTTTTCGGGAGGCCCTTTGGAATTACCAACAATCTATATGTTTCATGGGTCTCCTGAACATGATAATTTATCCACAACTCGATCTCTTGGTCATGGTATTCATTGATGACATCTTGATATACTCAGCGTTGGAGGAGGATAATGACATGAACCTATAGCTAGTTTTTGATACACTCCAAGAGCACCGACTTTATGGAACGGTCTCGTGGTTCTAGTTATGTATATGAGATTTCCTATTCCTGGGGAACATTATCTAAAAGGATGGAGTTGTGGTGGATCTGGAGATGATAAATGAAATGCTTATTTGGGAACCACCAAGGAGAGTGACTGAGGGGTGGAGTTTCATGGGATTGGTTGGGTACCACCAGAGATTCGTTCTTGTATTTTCTAGAATTGAAAAACCCATGTAATCTTTGAAAAAGATGTGACATCCCTTTGTGAGGATGGAGGGATTCCAACAGATTTTTCAGACACTTAGACCGAGGCTGACGAGTGCCCCAATCTTGAGGCTACCAGAAGAGGGCGTTGGGTATGTAGTCTACTGCGATGCATTAGGGACTGAACTCAGTTGTGTCTTGATGGAGGAGAGATCATTGATCTTCTACGTCTCTTGGAAATGGAGACAGCATGAGCATAACTACGCTACCCATGACCTGGAGTTTTCCATAGTGGTCTTTTATTTAATGATGTGGTAGGAGTACTTGAAGGGTGAATAGTTTATTATTTACTCTGGTCACAAGAGTCTCAAGTATATCTTCTCACATTAAGACCTAAACCTGGGGCAATGGCCATGGCTGGCGTTTCTCTAGGACTATGACTTTGATATAGTCTACACACTTGGGAAGGGAAATGTAGAAGAAGATGCACTCAATAATAGGTTTGATGTATATTTGCTGAGGGAGCAGTTAGGCATGTTTCAGATATCATTTGTGGATAGAGATGAAGTTTCTTACCTCTAGTATATAGATGTCAGTACCCCACTACTTTAGCATGTTCAGGTGGTTCATCATGGGGACGATGACTGTGAGGATTTTCGTGCTCATATATACTCAAGAAATGCTCATGAATGAGTTTATAAAGGTGGGTAGCATGTCATCGTTTTTAAAGTACTCTCTATGGTACCAGTGATACTACAAGAGGATGTATTAAGGTATTTCCACAAATCTCTTTAGGCACTATTTCTGGTAATGGTAGAGATGTAGCAGGATCTCTAGCATCAGTAATGGTGGACAGGGATGAAGAAAGAAGTGGCAGAGTTCGTATAACGATTCCTCACATGTCAACAAGTGAAGGATGAGAAACAGTTAATATTAGGCTTAGATCAGCCACATGAGGTACCATAGTGGATGTTGGAGATTATATAAATGGACTTCATGATAGATATACAACTTGCATCTAGGGGCCAAGATTTCATCTGGTGATTGTTCACCCACTAACCATGTTGCTCCACTACCTACCCATCTGAGAGCAAGCATCAGTAGAGATATTGGTATGCCTCTATGTATAAGATATTGTACAACATCATTGGGTACCTTCAACGATTGTCTCAAATCGAGATGATAATTTTACATCCCATTTTTGGACGGGATTGCAGGACACATTCGAGACTTAGCTAGGTGTGAGAACCACCTTCCATCATCTGACAGATGGTCAAAATGAGCAGACCATACAGACACTCGAGGACAGGCTTCATGTTTGTATCCTTGATTTTTTTCGTAGTTGGGAGGACCAAATATTACTGTTGCAGTTTTCAAACAACTACAGTTATCGCTCACCCATCAGCATGGAATCATTGGAGGCCCTATATGGGTGACCATGTAGGTCAAAACTATGCTAGAAAGACCCAGCGGAGTCCGCACTTAGGGGACCAGATTTGGTACAGGGTACCACAGAGAAGGTAAAGATCATCCAGAAGAGGATGATGACTGTAAAGAGCATCGAAAAGTCTTATGACAATAGGATATGGATTTCTTCATAGTTTGAATATGGAGACCATGACTTCCAACAGGCTTACCACGACAAGGATTGCAGTGGTTTAGTAGTGGTAGAAAGTTGTGTCTACAATTCATCGAACCATTCCATATCCTTATAAGAGTATAAAAGGAGGCATAATGTCTAGATCTTCCCCCACAAATCCACCATGTGCATAATGTTTTCCATTTATCATAGCTGAGGAGCTACGCCCATGATTCATCCCATGATATCTTTTGGGGCAGGTTAGATATCAATTCTGGGCAGCATTTACGGAGTTCCCACTGGAGATAGAGGATCAGCAGGAACAGGTCCTTCATGAGAGGTCGATTCCCCTGTTGCATGTTTGTTGGTAGTATGGGAACATCCAATAGATTATATGGGAGCGGGAGGCTAAGATGTGTTCACAATACCCACATTTGTTTGCATAGGATTGTTGTTGCTTTCAGGGATGAAAATCCTAAGGTGGAGATAATGTAAAACCAGAATATTCCATACAATTTTTTTTTAAATTTAATTGGGATTGTTATGAGTCTGTGAAAATTGAATGTGCATGATTTCGAGGCCCAGTGTGCCCAAAATATATTTTGGAACTTTTTTAAGTTATGTTTAGTAAATTCTTTGGTGGAATTTCCTATCTCTCGAGGCAATGCTCGGAATAAAAATTTTAGGGCACTGTTGAATCTACTTTGATGAGATTCGCTTTAGGAAGTCTTATCTTTGACCGTAGTAGGTTGGGTGAAAAAGATAGATTTTGCGAAATTCAAAAATATAATAAAATAACCTCAAAATTTATATTTTATTTTTCTTACATCTTTTTGAGCGAATGTGGAGGGACCAATGCGTAGTCAAGCTACTAAATGGAAGAACTCATAAGTTGTGTAACCACACCATTGGTAATTAAGAGGTTAATTAATTTATGATCCTTAGTAATTATTTCGATGCATTACTCACCCCCTATATTTAATTTAGTCTCATGATTCGGTAATTCAGATGACTGTGAGAAACAATTGGTGAAGTGTTGCAGTATCTCCCCCTGATGGAAGATGGATGTTTGGCAGCAACGATCCGTGAACGCCGAACGCTGGTGGCTTCATCTAATGAGGACTCTCCTCGCGCAATAACTGTGACACATCAAATGATTTACTAGGTAGGGGGTTTTGACTTGATTGATTATATGGGTTTTGAATTCATTAATTCTATGATTTTAAGATGAATTAATCTCACCTATGTTATGATGCTAACACAGAGGGAGATGGCCAAACAAACAACTCCCAGACCCTTCGCTGCATGATTTATCATTGCGTTCTACAGGGTATGATTTATAAACTTGATGGAATATTGAACCGGAAGGCATGTAGTTATGGTGACATCCCATGAATCCCGTTGGCATAAACGAGAGTGAAAACGGAGCTCTGAAGTGTCACCTGAGGCCCATGGAAGAAGAGCAGGTGGACGAGGGCGACAGCTGGTAATTGTCGATGCAGTGGAAGGGTGACACCACAAAAGATCGATTGGGAGGAGTGCTCACATCCGTCCGCATTGGTAAGTAGTGGTGAGCCGTATTGTGCCGTGGGAGGTTCTAATGGATTCATAGATGGGTGAAGGGGACTTTTTACCTGTTTATAGAGAAGGTGGCGACACGTGACGGTGCCAGTTACTCAGCCCAAATGGCTTTTCCATTCGGAAAGGGGGAGTGACCAGCATATGATGGTCAAGCTGGAAGACCACACCGACCATCGGGTCCAGCTGGTCTATTCGCCAACAGGCCGATCCTGCCATGCCATAGCCCATCCGGTTAAGGGATAGTCTAGGTCATCTCGTCTCGAGACGAGTAGGGTTGGTTCAGGCATGTCGGGTCGGGTCAGGTTGGGTCTGGTCCGGTCAGGTCGGGTAAGTTCATGTTGGGTCATGTCGGGTAGGGCCGGGTTAGCCAACATGGATGGACCATACTTGAAACCCTTACATTCTAAATATTCATAAAGGCTGTATCTTTCAAACTAGACATTTTTTTGATGAACCATCAGTAGTACTGGAATCCTTGGAATTAGATGGTCCTTTTGAGAAACTCCACTTGTGTTTTAGAGATTGTTAGAGTATGGTCAGGTTGGATCGTACCCGATTCCAACTGGGCCTTGGCACAAGATGCCTATAACTCCCTGGCTTGGCTTCTAATTGATGCACCATTTGTTGTGTTGGACCAATTATGAAATAATTGATCACTGGGTTACTTCTTCACGGGACTTCGTGTAAGTTTATGTATGACTGATGGCTTAAGGAGAGGATCCTACCAAAATCAAGTGTACTATGTATGGGAATCTAATGGTTGGATGAGGTATGTTGAATAAATAGTGATCCAGTGTGGATCAACACCTAGAGATCCTATGTGGATCAGCACATAGAGATCTTATATGGATCAACACCTAGAGATCATGTGTGGATCAGCACCTAGAAAGCCTGTGTGCATCAGCACCTAGTGATCCAGGGTGGATTAGCACCGAGCGATCCTCTATGGATCAGCAGTAGAACCCTTGATAGAAAAAGATGATCTAGCTCTACGACTAATTATTTGTAATATTGTACTTATGTTTTACTTTAGATTAGTTGAGTCTTTTACCTTGTTCTGTGTGATTGATATCAAGCATTATTTTTACCTTTGAGGAATTATGAGATACCTTCGGGGGTTTCGAGTACCCTACTATGCATTATTATACTCACCCTTAAACGATTTTTGTAAGTACCTTGTTGCGTCTTGTGAAAATGATGGGAATCTATGACTGAGACTCGAGGAGCATGGACCTGATGGTGGATTTAAGTGACGGTTGACGTGCAGAGCTAGAGTGATGGGAAATACCTACTCCTTTTGGTAGAAACCTTGTCGAGAAATCTTAGAAGCTATTTTTCATTTGTAGTTGTTTTTATTTCAGTTGGGATTGTATTCTGGCCACAATACATTTAGTACACAATTTTTCTACTACAGTTTTATGTTATGGTTGCATCATATTATGTTCATGGACTATGTGTCTTTACATGTTTAAAATAAACACTTTCTTGTTTTAGGGATACCCCTTTTTAGTGCTAGTCGCCAACCCATAACATATAGATGATGGGTTTGGGGTAGTCACGGCACAGTCCCCGGGAGATGGGTTATGAAATTAAAAGTATTATTTTTTTATTTAAAAAATTATATTCATATAGAAAGTTATTTGGGACATGAGGTAATGATTATTGTCTTAATTTCAATTCCTTTGGAAATTTTATTGTTACACAAAAATTAATTTTATATGGTATAAATAGAACTTTGTTAACTACTACAATTTTAATTATATTTTTCTTCTATGGATTTTATCTTTTTTGAAATATATACTTATTCATTATATATTAATTCATTACACATGTCTTAAAAAGTTTTGTTAACTTAATTTATACACATTATGTTATTACATTATTTTTGAACTTCATCATTCCATGAATGGTTTCTATGACCCTTCAATTTTATTCTCTTTGTATCAAATATTTCATAATATAATCTTCTGCTATATTATTCATTAATTTTAAAATCAATAAAATGAATCTTTTTAACATTTTCTATATGGGTCTTCTTTGACATAATTTTAAAAAAAAGTGGAAAGAATATCACTTTTAATTCAGACAACCTATGAAACATTATGAACCATTATGTATGTGGTAAAATATAATGTATCCTTTCAATGATTTAATGGGTTATAAAATAAAAGATTATTCAGATTATTCTATGTGTTTTTATCATTAATAATAAAGGGTAATATTTCAGATTAATAAATAATGGTATTTCATTATACTTATATATATATCAATCTTAAACCCCATATACCATTTTTTTATCTTCATTCAACTTTAATGGTGCAATATATAAATTTTTTAAAAATTATTATTTTTTGATATTTTAAACCCTTCAAATTAATTTTTTAAAAGTGAATTATATGTTTTTATAAATAATATTATAAATGGTTTTTGAAAAATATTCTTTTTCATTGATTATATTATAAAATGCTAAAAAATATATCTATTTTGGAGTTTTGTTTCATGTATTACACTATTTATTCTCTTAGTAATTTTTAGTATATTCCTCACATTATTTATCATTGTTATGTTCTCGTTCACTTTTTCTCACTCAGTTAACCGTTTTCACACCTTCATATCCATATTTATTAATTTCACTGATATATACTATATCACTAACAATATGTCTAGATTATTTTTCTATAATTTAATTTAGCATATACCCAATAAAATATATGGTGTTATTATTACGATTTATTTTAAAGAATGTTCTTCTATTTATTGACTTTTAAAATATTTTCATTTCATATAATAGTTATTTCAACATGGATTTTTATTGATTACAATGACATGGTAGTTTTATAGTGTATTTTATATTTATTCCATCATATGGTGAATGGATTGTCCAGTGTTATTGATTGGTGGTAATATAATTATATATCCCCTCAATGAAATCTAGGTATCCTGAGAAAAACCATCATAAATACTTGATGAAAATCACCCCAATTTATATATGATATCGTTAGTTATGTTACATGATTATATTATCATTATAATAAAAAATTTAATTATCAGTTATTCCATTATTATTATTCATACCATGTTTATTTTATAGTAACATGTATTGTATACTACCCCTTACTATGTTTTTGAGATCACCCTTCTTATATTTTTCTTTTTAAAATTTTATGATGAATTATTTTTAGTATTATATCTATATATTGTTAATATATGTTATGTATTGTGTTGGATATGATTAAGACTTAGTTAAAAATAAGTATTCACTGGTTTAGGGGTAAATCCTCATATAATAAGAACGATATGGGGTTTTTAGTGAAATATATTTGTTAGTACTGTAAAATAATAGAAAAGGTATTGGGTATATAAGTAACTAAATATATGTTATTAGTATTGTAAATGTGGATGGTTATGTTTCAATTAATTCTATTGATAGTAATCCAATATAGTAATAATCTATTTTTTGCACAAATCATGGAGTTAACATCTGGGGATTCACAGTTTTAATAAAATATGAATTTATTTAACTTTATAGGATATGATATGATCATATAAAGATTCTTTAAGTGTTATTGAAACCATCAGGTTAAATATAATTACTGTTGACCACATGATTAAAGGCATAGTTACCGTTTTCGGGTCATATTTGATTGGAAGATAAGATGAATGATTATATCTTACATAATTTAATTATAGGTATCACTTAGTTTAATATATAATTTCATATTATATCATTTCATCTAACATGGAAAAATTTATATCCTCATGTAAAAAATTTATGATTACGGTATATATTAACAAATATGTTTTTTAGGATAATGGATAACAAGATATCTAGAATAATAGTTTTTCTTTCATTTTCGAGTTTAAAGTATTTTAAGAAAGATCATTATTTGATTATTATTTAAAAATGATACTACAATACACTATTGGAAACAATATAGATAAATCTAAATATAAATTAACATCCTAATACATTGAAAAATAAAAGATTATGATTTTTATTTATAATGAAATACAATTATGGTTACAAAAAATTGTAATCAGGCTCTGGCCTAGATAAACCTAAGTGTAATGACCCTGATAATGTTAGGTTGATAATTAACTCATTATTTACTCAGTGCATAACAAAATGGCCTAACTACAAACCTGGTTTTACCCTCCTGGGGATATTCTTAGTATGATTCAAATGTTATTTATAAAAAATTATGTTGAATTTCAATAAATTATTATGTCTCAATAAATCTATTTATTAAGATTACCCAAATTTATTTTTAACTGTGAGATAAATTTCAATTTCAATTTTGGAATTAATTTTATGACGTAGAATTTAAATACCCATGAATGTAGTTTATTTCTATTATATAAATACTATATAGAATATATTGTATCATACACAACATAAAACTAAAATAAACTTTATTTTATTTTAACGTTATATTAAGAGAATAAAATGTGAAATATCATTAAATATTTTATAGCAACATTATAACCTAATGTTAATAAAATGATAGATAAAATGATCTATTTTATATATTTTTAATATTATTATTTCAATTTATAATTTAAGAAATTCACATACTATTGAATTGAATAAATTTAACTGTCAAATTATTAATAATTAAATTCATGTGATTGAAATAATTTAATGTTAAAAAACTATTTCTTGATGACTGTTACAGTTCTATACATTTTTTAATTTTAAAAAATAATTGGGCCTTTTAAATGGTTTTTTCTAAAAAAATATTCTATTTTTACAAAAAAATATTAATACTAAATTATTCAGTAATTTTGATGAAATAAGATTTAAAAAATTAATGTTTTTAAGATTATTTTGTCATAAAAATTTTCATTATGTTTTATATTTCAATTTAACTGTTAAAATTTTAAATTTTATAATTTTGAATTTGATAATATATATATAAATTTTTTATTAAGACTTTTAAAGATATATTTTGGTGAATTTTAATGTTTTTTCTGAAAAATATAAATTCATTTAATAGTTAAAATGCTGTCATTTTACATAAAATGCTATTACATTTTATCAATTTTAGAAATAGATTTAAATAAAATCTATTTCTTATTTGGAAACTATTTAATAAAATGAGGCTATGAATTTCAATTTAATTTTAATGCATAAATATAAGCCACCAATGTAAAAAATTAAACTTAACAGTAAAGAATAAAATGAGGTTAAACTACTAAATCATGAGGTCAATACTCAAAACATCATATTAAATATTATATATATAGTGTTGTAGAAGTTCATTTAAAATAATAAATTATATTTTTGTGTCTTATTATAAATTTTGGGTCCCATTTCCTTGAATAGTGCATGTTTATTTATATTATGAAATTGATTTTGATAAAAAAAATCTACCCATCTCACCTATAAATATAATCCTTCACCACATAACTTATCCTCACACCTAAAGTAAATTATATCATCTAAACCCTACAAAAATCACTCAAAACCCCATTATCCATGTACTATTGGTTTTTTCTCACAACAGTATCAATTAATGATTTCATATGGAGTTCTCTAAAGGAGGATATCGAAGGAAGAGGTAATTATTTTAACCATGTTATTTCTTATTTCATTATTCTTCCACCTCATCCCAACCTATTATTCCCACTATAAAATAATTAAAACAATATAACTAGTATAAAAAAAATATTATTTCAAAAAACAATTTTATTCCTCCCACTTATTCATTAGAAAATTATAAAGTCACATGTGGTATGGTATTATTACTACCACCATGAAAGATTCTTTTTATTTTTCATCACTGGATTACATGGGATTTTATAAATGATAATTTATGGAATACATATAATAATAATTAAACATAGAATATTCTCTAAATATAAATTATTAATTATATTAATAATTTCAATAGTAAATGGTTTTTATAAATTTTAACTCTTAAAATATGTATATGAAGACATTTTTTATAATTTGAATCTATTTTTGACAACCTATTGAACTGTAAACAAATTTCTAATAAAATTTAAATTTATCTCTATATATTAAGATATTGAAATTATTTTCTAACCCTTTTTATCATGGGAAATATATAAAATTATTTTTAATGATGTTGATTAAATAAGCCTTAGTAGTTGAGAAAGAAAAAATTACCACAATTAAATTACATATGGAAATAAATGGAATTTGAGAAATGAAATATAAATTAAAATGTTTCATTGTTAATTATTAATTAAACAATGTTCAATTATTTTTTAGGTTATATGCATGCACTAAGAAAGGTGATTCCTGAAGAAAGTGTTTCATTGTTTCAATTTCATTTTATTAAGACATATATCAAATTATAATGAAATTTAGATATATTTATATATATTGTGTAAATAATTACATATTTAGAATTTAGTTCATTAGTGATAATTTCTTCTTAGGCGTTTCATATTCAAATAATCTATCCTAATTCAATGACCTTTTTATTTCCTAGTTCCAAATGATTATTATTTTCTTAATTTAATATCATTATGTTGTAATATTTATTTCATTCTATTCAACAATTTTTATTTAGTTTTATCCAAAATATGATTAGTTTATATTGTATTACCTATTTATTTCAGGTGTTTTACAATTCCTCTTTACATTGGACCTCCCTCTATTTCACAGTTCAACTGAGTAGTAGCTTATAAGTGGACTTGATATTATTTATTTTTTTATGGTAGGTAATATTTTTTCTCCAAAAAAATTATCATTATAAAGTATAAATTCTTTTCTTTTTAATAAATTAATCGTTTTTGGAGGGAATTTAATAATATCTGATAATTTATTTAGAAGATATTTAGAAGGACTATTTTTATCATTTCATGCATTGGTCATTTTTTACATTCAAAAATAAAATGAGAAATATTTCCATTTTTTAACATTACTCACTTTAGCGTCATCTCCAAAATTTATTTATTTAAATAATTTTCTTGTTTTCATTCACTTTTTCTTGGATTACCCAACGAAAATTATATTGTTCTATTATTTTTTCATTTTAAAAATAATAGTTATTTTTTATAATAATAAAAAATGAAATATTATTCCTTATGTGTATATTTATGTCTTCCCCTGCAAATTTCTTATTTTTAAAATAACCCATTTTGATGGATTAAATATTCCCAATAATTTTAATATTATGATTATAAATTTCCTAATATCACAACATGAAATGTATTTATATATGTGAAATAATGGTTTGTATCTAAAAACATATTAAAAAATATTTATAATTTTTTTATAATTTCAATTAAAATTTCTTCCTAAATTTAAAATATATTTCTATTTTGTGTCAGTTTTCATGTATTATCATTCAAATGGTCTTATGGATTTCTAGTTCTATCCTCATATTGTTTGTTAGGTTTATTATTTCCTTCACTCTTCATCATTCTCTTAACAGTTTTTTATCATGCGGGTTATTACCTTTATCTACATGGATATATTATATTTCACACACACAATTTATATATAATATTTTAAATAATTAACATCATCGTTATTTGAATATAATATAATTTTTTTATTTGAGTGGGAATTATCCTAAAAATTATTTCATTTAGATTATAAATAAATATTATCATGCTATATACTTTTTGTTTCAATATGAATGTTTACATTTTACTAAGTCTAGTTGGTTATATATTTTATTTAATATTTTCATTAAATTGTATAATGAGTTCGTCAGAGTTAATTAGGTATAGCTTGTAACATAATAATATATCAAATCGATACATCAGCAGGTCTTATAAGACAAACTACATTCGGTATTTTGTGTAAAACATACCCATTTATGAATGAGTTTTTAGAATTAGGACCTGATGGTTTGTTAATGATGTTTGGAATTATGTATTCTAACAATATGAAACAAATAATTTATATCCATGGGATTATTTACATTATTATGTTATATTTTGATATATTATATTATAATGCTACCTGTTGTATGTATTTGTTTGATTATGATTTAATCATGCCATATTATTCTCACATTTTTATTCCATAATATCTTTTATATTGTACTACACATTTCCTATAATTTGATCTCACCCTTCTTATGTTTTCAATTCCCCCAGGTTATGAGGATGAGGCAAATGTGTGATAATTATGGATTAGTAATATCTATTATGAATATTTTCGGATAATTTTAGGTAATTTTATAAAATAATGAAGCATTTATGTAGTGGTAAATACTCCCATTTATTTGAAATATATTGTTTTTTATGTAAATATTTACATTAATCCTAAAAAACTCTAAAACAAAATTGACTTGGGTATATAGGTGAGTCAAATTTTTTAAGAATAAATTTTTATGGATGGTTATGTTGTTGTTACATTGATTGGTATCAAACTAGTATGAAATAAATATGTTATTAGAACTATATCTAGGATTGTGGGTATGGGGTATCCCAAATGCATTACATATCTATTTTATACTCATGAACATCCTTTTTTTGTTCTATATGTGTAATATAAAGATAATAATTCATGACTTATGTTACTATATGTAGATTGATTCTACATGGGGATAGTTTCCACGTTCCTCTAAAGAAGGTGGTACAAAATCATGAAACTGAGTACAAATAGTATCATGTTTTGTTCATTATAATTTTTTTTCCCAATAGATTTAATTTATAAATTCATTGGTCATATGTATATATTTTAAAATTAGTTAATTTCCAAATATAATTTTTATTAAAGGGATTTCATTTTATAGATATTTATTTGATATAGATTTATTTGTTTAATTAATTTTTACACTTTAGAGAGCATAAAAAATATTACGCCTCTTCAATAATGAGCTACAAACACTTATTATTTATCAAATATAGTATAACATTCATTTCAATACAATTATCGAGTCATATTTTTGATATTTGTTGGTAACAAATCCTCATTTTAATATATTTCAATCAACGTTTCATGAATTTATTTACAAAATTAATTATTCATTAAGAACCTATATGTAAAAACTATAATCCCACATTAAAAGATTAATTTTTTGGGAGGGGTATTTTACTTGAGTTATTAATAATTTCATTTTTATATACAATTCATTTCTTTTTTATTATTTAAATTTTCTTATTAATGTATTGATTTTGAAGTTCAGATGGGTATGAATTAATCAAAAATAAAATATATTTTTTAGGATTTTAGTATTTAATAAATTCTTTTTTAGCATGGAATTAATATAAAAATATTTTTTTATTTATCTATTGAATTTCCATTCTTCATAAAATTTTATTATTATGATATAAAATTTCTATCAAATATGGAATTCAGGCTTCAGAATAAAGTATTAAATTTTATATTCTTATAGAACGAAAATATTTTCTCATTATCCATTGATAATTTATATATGTTTTTGAATTTTATTAATAAGGTTGTCGTATTTATGTTGTTTTTTAATACATCAATGGAATCATCCATTGTATTTTTTGTGTGTATTATTTAGTGATTATTGTGGAGCTAAAATTATACATTACTATTTAGATTTTTGTGTTTTGTCCATCATTACAAAATTGATGTTTTATCTAATAGATAAAAGTAGTTTGAAGATGAATCAAATCACCTAAAGAATTCATCATTTGGATATCAAATTTAAAACTACAATATGAATATATTCCAAAATTAATTTATTTTCTGATATTAATAATTTTTTTCAGTATTATATTTTGTGGAAAAAATATTTTTATAATTTATTCATTATGTATATTATTTGGAATGATTTTATATATTGAATTTTCTAATGTTGAGTTTGATGGAATTATTTCAATTGTAAAAATTTGTTTTTTTGGGAAATTTGATGTGGAATTATATTTCAGTTTAGAAAATATTCATTATGATGCTAATTCTTTATAATAATTATATTTCAAATTAAAACATTATGATTGATTATAGATATATATATATATATATATGAATCCATTATAAATATATATTAATTGTGTAATTTTCTGAAATACAATGATTTCCATGCATTATTGAAAATATATTAATAAAATTACTTTTTGAATATTTATATTAAAATTATATTTGATATAAAGTCATTACATGTTTTTTGTTATTGAAAATCCTATGATCTTATTATTTATTAAAATTTTATTTTTTATTAAAAATAATGTTTTAATTATTATTGATTAATACTAAAATATTTTTTTGTAATTTAATTTAATAATAATAAATTTTTGATGAAAATTTTAATTTAATGTATATTTTGATTTAGAATTTTTTTTAAGAATTTTGGATAACGTATCTTAATATCACACCATTTAAAATATTGGTGGTGATAATTAAAAAACAAAATATTATAAATTTTTAAATGAAATATTTTTCATTATTACGAACTTCTTAGAATATTTATGCGCTATTAACTAATAATAATTGGGAAACCTAACATTTTTATAATAACGTATGAACACACATTTTTTATTCATAAAAAGTTTTCTTAAGTAAAAAATTTAGAGAAATGTATTCATAAAGGATAAGAATACATATAAAATTTAACCCAATGATGATAGTTAGTTATTGTTGTAGATATTCCAGGAAGGAAAAATGTATGAGGTGGATTAATTATAGTTTAAAATAAATCTAATATTTTATATCCCTAAGGTCACATATTAAATTGTTGGGTAAAAGGATATCTAATAAAACCTAAGTATATAATAGTAATAAAATAAAAATATGGTGAAAATAATGACTAGTAGAATAAATACCTCAGGAATTCAATAATTCATAATTTAAAATAATATTATTATAATTTTACTAACTTCTGGTAATTTGAAAAAAATGATTAAACAAAAAAATCATATAATATTGTTTAACAACACAAATAGCCATTAAAAAGATATTATAAAGATGAACATTTAAAAAAATTAAAAGGATAATATTTATACCTAATACAAGAAATTATTGACTTTAGACATTTTTATGTGTTTTTCATCTCTTACCACAGAATCCCTCATCCATATTTCATTCAAAAAGTGTTAGTATATCAACAAAAGAAACTCTATCCTCATTAATAATGTATCTTAATCAACTAAAAAGGTAATAGAATGGATTCTATGAAATATAATCTTTCTCTTCCATACATAGAACCTTTAATTACATAGGATCGTAATCATATTTATTTCTAAAATAATCTTTGAAGAGATTTATAATGAAAGACTCCTAATAATAACTATTATAAAAATACTATATTAGAAAATATAATTTGAATAACTATCAATATTATATGATGTTATATAATTTATGATATTACAATCATAAAAAATGTACTTTCATTTGTTCTTAGTGTTCTCGGTGTTTTTGATCTATTTATAAGAACTACTCCAATGGTAAGATTCCATATGAATTTAGATCAGTTATAATAGGATTATAAATAAAATTTTCACCTTATAATAAACTCAATATAACTTCTAATATTTTGATAATGTTTATCCTACACCACTATAATGCTCTATATAATATAGAATTGAATATGGTAATATTATTTGGTTTTATTATATTTCAGTATATTCATCAGAAATTAATATGAATTGAAAAGAAATTAATCATTTTTGACCCTTTAAATTCACAAAAAACTAAAACCAAACTTCATGTTAAATTAACTTAAAATTAAATCGTATTGTGATTTTATAAAAAAGGATAATAAATTTTCCATTTACTTGAAAATCTTTTCCTTTTTTAAAATAACTATACACATAATGAAATGAACATATAAAATAATTACTCAACATTACATCTAGAAATTCTACATGGCTTGATCCAATTTATGAAAGGGAAATTCATTCCTAACATTCCCTTATTTTGAATCCTACTAACCCATTAATAATATGTATTTATTCATTGACTATACATATTCATTTCATAAATTTCTCTAACTATATTATATTCAAATAGATAAATAATATTTTAGAAACTATTTGTTATGATAGATTTAAATAATAAAATTTTCTTCCACTATAGATATGCATGGAAATTAAATCTCTCATAGATTGAATTTTTCATAAATACAGGAATCAAAATATTTTCCAATATGTTTTTAAAAATAACTTCTTTTTCATAAATAATTCATAATAAATTTAAAACATTCACATATTATGAAAAAAAAATTATCCTTTTATAAATAAAAAAATTAATATGTAAAGAACTCTCTCTAAATGAAATATTCAAACAAATAAGAAAAATAACTAAAATTATTAAATTATTAATATCCATCATTAATAGTCACATATGAGTAATCAAAATAAATTTCATTATTTAGTTATTATATTAGTTTATAAGAATATATATATCATCATTGGGAGCAAATATTTTTATCATAATTTTAACACTGATGATCATTGAGCAAAGAGACCAAACATTTTCTCCTAAATATGAAGAAATTATAACTAATATGAAATAATTAAAATATTTAGTTTAACTAAAATCATGATTTATTATTATAATAATATAATATTTATATAAAAAATAGATAACTAAAAATACATTAGTTTAAAAAAAACAAACTATAAATCATCTTCTATTGAATCGAAGTGATCTACTTCCATGGAATACAAAATGGAAAAATATAACATATTTACAAATTCGTAATATCATCATAAATAAAAATGTATATTCTAGAAAATTTATCTAAAAATATAAAAATAATCCATATGAATGGAATAAAGCAATTTAATTTATAACAAAAATAAATTTAAAAATTGAAACATACTATATATAAAAATTAATAGGAAAAATGTTTCTGTAGACATATAGAGAATTAATTCAAATCTGAAATAAATGTTTAGATGGAGTTTTATTGTGAAACTATGTCTTTATAATTATCATATTCATATAATAGACCTTCTATGGTGTATCTGTGATTGTGAATATTACTTTCGGGACCCGAAATGGTTTGGTAATTTCATACAAATAGGTAGAATGTTCCATTGGAATAAAAGAATTAGTTATTTTGAGTGACTGAATATTATTTGATGAATAGTTCATTATCCAATTTCCTAAAAATTTATAATTGAGGAGAAAGATGACTGAAAATTCATAAAATTATTTTTCCAAATATTGATCTTTTGGTGGAATTACTACTTAGTCTATAAGTTGTCCACTTTGGCGTGAAATAATCTATCATATTCTCAAAATATTTCCTTACATTAATAATGTTTTTCAATATATTTTTCCAACATTCAAATTAAGTATTAAATATAAAAACATCATTATCAACATGTAACATAAAAATAAATTTCATTATTTTATCATAAATAAAAAAATAACTTATTTTATTATCTCCCAATGAATTATCAATTATTATTCCATTTATCTTGTAAATATTTTCCATATACATATCAAATTCTAAAGAAATTTATTTATTATCATTCCTCGTTTTATAATCCTATATTTTTTTTAAAAATAAATATTCTTTTTAAACACCAAATGGTGTTTTATAACATATCTTTTCTACCTTAAAACGTTATCCTTATATGTTATAACTTGTATTTATTCAGATTCATTTAATCATTGAGATTTTATATTTTATGTATAATATTTGTATAAAATTCTTCAATTTCATAAATATATTTTCCAAAATCATCTATGTTTATTATCTAGTTAAGAAAAAAAATATAATCATCACTTTCACTTTTTTCTTTAATACAATAAAAACATTTTGAGTTATTAGATAAATTTTATTGTCCCTTAGTTATTAATTTTTCAATAAAACAATTATCAATATTTAAAACATTTCCTTACAATACTATAAGTTTGAAGCTGTAATTAGTATCTTATGATGATATATCAAATGATGTACCACCATAACTAGCTCTATAGGGTTCTATCAATTATATATTTTTCTTGTCATTCTTATTTGATGAGTTTTTTGGTATATTTTGTTCTTATTATACATTTTTTATGATAGTATTTTTGTAGTGACCTGACCCTTTCTTATTGGATCTATTGTCTAATATCATTACACTGTCATTATAATAAGGAATAAAATTTTGATGGAAGGAATAATTTAGTAGTCCTTCTAATTAGATACATATATTATAAATTCTTTAAAAATAAATACATTAATTACAACATAAATTTCTCTTTCTTATATAATAACAACATTCTATCTGGAATACCCTTTAATATCATTCATTGAATAATTAATGGAATATTTGGGAACAAAAACATAATAAGGGTGAGATAAAATTACCAATTTGGGTAAAGTATAGTGGGTGAAATTATGAATCAATGAGAATGGTCTATAAATATAGGTAATAAATGAATAAAAATTACATTATTCAATAAAAAATGAAGGAAGTGCATTAATAATATGGAATGTTAAATAATTAGAATCATGTGTTGTTATGTCAAATGTCTTATTTTGACTTGTATGTTTTTTTTAAATCACAATTCTCTTTATACTCATTTCTTAAATTAAGGACATACTTTGAATACAATTTTTTTGTGTATCGTACTGGCTATGTTTATCGTACTGACTCTGTTTATCATAATGACTCTGTTTATAATATTGAGTATGTTTATCATGGTTACTTTTTCAATCATACCCACTCTATAAATCTTACTAACTCTATCAATCATACTGATTTTATAAATCGTACAAAATTTTGTGCATCGTACTCACTTTGCATCATAACAATTATTTGCAGTAAGTAATACTAACAGTACTCATGTTTTACTTTTATCCCATACATGTTTTTATTGTTTTTTCAAAACACATGTTATATATCAATCGTACTCATGATTATCATTTCCATATATTTTTTGTTTTAACTGAAACTATATCATGGAGTTAGTTATAAACTAATCCAAATGATGTTGTGTTTTCCATTTCAACATAACTGTTATAATTCCAGGTGTCCAAGCCCCTCTGAGTGTTCCGATGAAATCTTACTATTTGAGGAAATATGATTGTTGGAACCTGTGTCTTATAAATAAGCGGTCAGTTGATGTTGATAAAACATATTTGAGACTTTTATCATCTTTTTATTCTATTAAGATATAGAGATAGATTCCCTAACTTCTCTCTTACTTCGTGAGAAAGACATAAAATTAGAAAATGTGAACAACTCATTCTTAGTATTTTTATTTCAATATGTGCTTTGTTTTCCTTTGTGTTGCCGATCAGGTGATAACGATAGAGGGCTACTGTGGATAGGCAGACGGTACAACTAATTTTTATATTGAGGGCATTCAAGTGTTTAAAAGATAGAGGAACCGATTAAATGTAAAATTGGGGTCTTGCAATGATAATAAGATGGAAGTAGCGATCATCGTATTGAGGTCATATCATTGTAGTGGTAAGAAAAACCATTTATCCTAGGTGAAAGGATACCCTTATCTTTGGGATAAAAAATTGTAATAATTTTACTTTCCGCTTCTTTTTAAATAAGAAATGGAATTGTATTGTTTCTTCTTTCTATTCATATTCATTTCAATTACTATTCTTTTGTTACATATTGTATTAATAGATTCAATATGATACATTGTAGAACCATTCTCATTTGTTTTACTCTAATTATTGTATTAATTTTGATTACAATTTTATTAAATTACTTATAATATTACATCGTATCATACTTGTTATATCCAAGACAATGGTGGTTAATTGATTTTTTTTTAAATTGTATTAATTTTATAATTGTAAACTAATATCTTTCACAAGTGCTTTAATACAATGTTTTTAAACCTTCAATTCACCCCCACCCTCTGATAGAGTTCTATATAATATATGTATATAATCATATTATGATAATACAATTGGTATTAGAGGAGGCCTTCACTGATTTAGTATTATTTTTGTTATTTCTTTTAATAAGACAATTGTATTTTGTTAATAAATTACAGTTTATTACTACATAATACATGAACATGTGATGTAGAAAATTATTATTAGATTGAAGGAATTAATATGGATCAATTGATAATATGAATCCAACTAGACCACCTATTTTTTGAAGGGAATGATTCTTCTATGTGTTTTTATCATTAATAATAAAGGGTAATATTTCAGATGAATAAATAATGGGATTTCATTATACTTATATATATATATCAATCTTACACCCTATATACCATTTTTTTATCTTCATTCAACTTTAATGGTGCAATATATATATTGTTTAAAAATTATTATTTTTTGATATTTTAAACCCTTCAAATTAATTTTTTAAAAGTGAATTATATGTTTTTATAAATAATATTATAAATGGTTTTTGAAAAATATTCTTTTTCATTGATTATATTATAAAATGCTAAAAAATATATCTATTTTGGAGTTTTGTTTCATGTATTACACTATTTATTCTCTTAGTATTTTTTAGTATATTCCTCACATTATTTATCATTGTTATGTTCTCGTTCACTTTTTCTCTCTCAGTTAACCATTTTCACACCTTCATATCCATATTTATTAATTTCACATATATATACTATATCACTAACAATATGTCTAGATTATTTTTCTATAATTTAATTTAGCATATACCCAATAAAATATATGGTGTTATTATTACGATTTATTTTAAAGAATGTTCTTCTATTTATTGACTTTTGAAATATTTTCATTTCATATAATAGTTATTTCAACATGGATTGTTATTGATTACAATGACATGGTAGTTTTATAGTGTATTGTATATTTATTCCATCATATGTTGAATGGATTGTCCAGTGTTATTGATTGGTGGGAATATAATTATATATCCCCTCAATGAAATCTAGGTATCCTGAGAAAAACTATCATAAATATTTGATGAAAATCACACCAATTTATATATGATGTCTTTAGTTATGTTACATGATTATATTATCATTATAATAAAAAATTTAATTATCAGTTATTCCATTATTATTATTCATACCATGTTTATTTTATAGTAACATGTATTGTATACTACCCCTTACTATGTTTTTGAGATCACCCTTCTTATATTTTTATTTTTAAAATTGTATGATGAATTATTTTTAGTATTATATCTATATATTGTTAATATATGTTAAGTATTGTGTTGGATATGATTAAGACTTATTTAAAAATAAGGATTCACTGGTTTAGGGGTAAATCCTCATATAATAAGAACGATATGGGGTTTTTAGTGAAATATATTTGTTAGTACTATAAAATAATAGAAAAGGAATTGGGTATATAAGTAACTCAATATATGTTATTAGTATTGTAATTGTGGATGGTTATGTTTCAATTAATTCTATTGATAGTAATCCAATATAGTAATAATCTATTTTTTGCACAAATCATGGAGTTAACATCTGGGGATTCACAGTTTTAATAAAATATGAATTTATTTAAATTTATAGGATATGATATGATCATATAAAGATTCTTTATGTGTTCTTGAAACCATCAGGGTAAATATAATTACTGTTGACCACATGATTAAAGGCATAGTTACCGTTTTCGGGTCATATTTGATTGGAAGATAAGATGAATGATTATATCTTACATAATCTAATTATAGGTATCACTTAGTTTAATATATAATTTCATATTATATCATTTCATCTAACATGGAAAAATTTATATCCTCATGTAAAAAATTTATGATTACGGTATATATTAACAAATATTTTTTTTAGGATAATGGATAACAAGATATCTAGAATAATAGTTTTTCTTTCATTTTCGAGTTTAAAGTATTTTAAGCAAGATCATTATTTGATTATTATTTAAAAATGATACTACAATACACTATTGGAAACAATATAGATAAATCTAAATATAAATTAACATCCTAATACATTGAAAAATAAAAGATTATGATTTTTATTTATAATGAAATACAATTATGGTTACAAAAAATTGTAATCAGGCTCTGGCCTAGATAAACCTAAGTGTAATGACCCTGATAATGTTAGGATGATAATTAACTCATTATTTACTCAGTGCATAACAAAATGGCCTAACTACACACCTGGTTTGACCCTCCTGGGGGATATTCTTAGTATGATTCAAATGTTATTTACAAAAAATTATGTTGAATTTCAATAAATTATTATGTCTCAATAAATCTATTTATTAAGATTACCCAAATTTATTTTTAACTGTGAGATAAATTTCAATTTCAATTTTGGAATTAATTTTATGACCTAGAATTTAAATACCCATGAATCTAATTTATTTCTATTATATAAATACTATATAGAATATATTGTATCATACACAAAAATAATCTAAAATAAACTTTATTTTATTTTAATGTTATATTAAGAGAATAAAATGTGAAATATCATTAAAAAATTTATAGCAGCATTATAACCTAATTTAAATAAAATTATAGATAAAATGATCTATTTTATATATTTTTAATATTATTCTTTCAATTGATAATTTAAGAAATTCACATACTATTGAATTGAATAAATTTAACTGTCAAATTATTAATAATTAAATTCATGTGATTGAAATAATTTAATGTTAAAAAACTATTTCTTGATGACTGTTACAGTTCTATTCATTTTTTAATTTTAAAAAATAATTGGGCCATTTAAATGGTTTTTTCTAAAAAAATATTCTATTTTTACAAAAATATATTAATACTAAATTATTCAGTAATTTTGATGAAATGAGATTTAAAAAAATATGTTTTTAAGATTTTATTGTCATAAAAATTTTCATTATGTTTTATATTTGAATTTAACTGTTAAATTTTTAAATTTTATAATTTTTAATTTGATAATATATATATATATTTTTTATTAAGACTTATAAAAATATATTTTGGTGAATTTTACTGTTTTTTTTGAAAAATATAAATTCATTTAATAGTTAAAATGCTGTCATTTTACATAAAATGCTATTACATTTTATCAATTTTAGAAATAGAATTAAATAAAATCTATTTCTTATTTGGAAACTATTTAATAAAATGGGGGTATGAATTTCAATTTAATTTTAATGCATAAATATAAGCCACCAATGTAAAAAATTAAACATAACAGTAAAGAATAAAATGAGGTTAAACTACTAAATCATGAGGTCAATACTCAAAACATCATATTAAATATTATATATATAGAGTTGTAGAAGTTCATTTAAAATAATAAATTATATTTTTGTGTCTTATTATAAATTTTGCGACCCATTTCCTTGAATAGTGCATGTTTATTTATATTATGAAATTGATTTTAATAAAAAAAATCTACCCATCTCACCTATAAATATAATCCTTCACAACATAACTTATCCTCACACCTAAAGTAAATTATATCATCTAAACCCTACAAAAATCACTCAAAACCCCATTATCCATGTACTATTGGTTTTTTCTCACAATAGTATCAATTAATGATTTCATATGGAGTTCTCTAAAGGAGGATATCGAAGGAAGAGGTAATTATTTTAACCATGTTATTTCTTATTTCATTCTTCTTCCACCTCATCCCATCCTATTATTCCCACTATAAAATAATGAAAACAATATAACTAGTATAAAAAAAATATTATTTCAAAAAACAATTTTATTCCTCCCACTTATTCATTAGAAAATTATAAAGTCGCCTGTGGTATGGTATTATTACTACCACCATGAAAGATTCTTTTTATTTTTCATCACTGGATTACATGGGATTTTATAAATGATAATTTATGGAATACATATAATAATAATTAAACATAGAATATTCTCTAAATATAAATTAGTAATTATATTAATAATTTCAATAGTAAATGGTTTTTATAAATTTTAACTCTTAAAATATGTATATCAACACATTTTTTATAATTTGAATCTATTTTTTACAACCTATTGAACTGTAAACAAATTTATAATAAAATTTAAATTTATCTCTATATATTAAGATATTGAAATTATTTTATAACCCTTTTTATCATGGGCAATATACAAAATTATTTTTAATGATGTTGATTAAATAACCCTTAGTAGTTGAGAAAGAAAAAATTACCACAATTAAATTACATATGGAAATAAATGGAATTTGAGAAATGAAATATAAATTAAAATGTTTCATTGTTAATTATTTATTAAAAAATGTTCAATTATTTTTGAGGTTATATGCATGCACTAAGAAAGGTGATTCCTAAAGAAAGTGTTTCAATGTTTCAATTTTATTTTATTAAGACATATATCAAATTATAATGAAATTTAGATATATTTATATATATTGTATAAATAATTACATATTTAGAATTAAGTTATTTAGTGATAATTTCTTCTTAGGCGTTTCATATTCAAATAATCTATCCTAATTAAATGACCTTTTTATTTCCTAGTTCCAAATGATTATTATTTTCTTAATTTAATATCATTATGTTGTAATATTTATATCATTCTATTCAACAATTTTTATTTAGTTTTATCCAAAATATGATTAGTTTATATTGTATTACCTATTTATTTCATGTGTTTTACAATTCCTCTTTACATTGGACCTCCCTCTGTTTCACAATTCAACTGAGTAGTAGCTTATAAGTGGACTTGATATTATTTATTTTTTTATGGTTGGTAATATTTTTTCTCCAAAAAAATTATCATTATAAAGTATAAATTCTTTTCTTTTTAATAAATTAATAGTTTTTGGAGGGAATTTAATAATATCTGATAATTTATTTAGAAGATATTTAGAAGGACTATTTTTATCATTTCATGCATTGGTCATTTTTTACATTCAAAAATAAAATGTGAAATATTTCCCTTTTTTAACATTACTCACTTTAGCGTCATCTCCAAAATATATTTATTTAAATCATTTTCATGTTTTCATTCACTTTTTCTTGGATTACCCAAAGAAAATTATATAGTTCTATTATTTTTTCATTTTAAAAATAATAGTTATTTTTTAGAATAATAAAAAATGAAATATTATTCCATATGTGTATATTTATGTCTTCCCCTGCAAATTTCTTATTTTTAAAATAACCCATTTTCATGGATTAAATATTCCCAATAATTTTAATATTATGATTATAAATTTCCTAATATCACGTCATGAAATGTATTTGTATATGTGAAATAATGGTTTGTATCGAAAAACATATTAAAAAATATTTATAAATTTTTTATAATTTCAATTATAATTTCTTCCTAAAATTAAAATATATTTCTATTTTGTGTCAGTTTTCATGTATTATCATTCAAATGGTCTTATGGATTTCTAGTTCTATCCTCATATTGTTTGTTAGGTTTATTTTTTCCTTCACTCTTCATCTTTCTCTTAACAGTTTTTTATCATGCGGGTTATTACCTTTATCTACATGGATATATTATATTTCACACACACAATTTATATATAATATTTTAACTAATTAACATCATCGTAATTTGAATATAATATAATTTTTTTATTTGAGTGGGAATTATCCAAAAAATTATTCCATTTAGATTATAAATAAATATTATCATGCTATGTACTTTTTATTTCAATATGAATGTTTACATTTTTCTAAGTCCAGTTGGTTATATATTTTATTTAATATTTTCATTAAATTATATAATGAATTCATCAGAGTTAATTAGGTATAGCTCGTAACATAATAATATATCAGATCAATACATCAGCAGGTCTTATAAGAAAAAATACATTCGGTATTTTTTGTAAAACATACCCATTTATGAATGAGTTTTTAGAATTAGGAACTGATAGTTTGTTAATGATGTTTGGAATTATGTATTCTAACAATATGAAAAAAATAATTTATATCCATGGGATTATTTACATTATTATGTTATCTTTTGATATATTATATTATAATGCTACCTGTTGTATGTATTTGTTTGATTGTGATTTAATCATGCCATATTATTCTCACATTTTTATTCCATAATATCTTTTATATTATACTACACATTTCCTATAATTTGATCTCACCCTTCTTATGTTTTCAATTCCCTCAGGTTATGAGGATGAGGCTAATGTGTGATAATTATGGATTAGTAATATCTATTATGAATATTTTCGGACAATTTTAGGTAATTTTATAAAATAATAAAGCATTTATGTAGTGGTAAATACTCCCATTTATTTGAAATATATTGTTTTTTATGTAAATATTTACATTAATCCTAAAAAACTCTAAAACCAAATTGACTTGGGTATATATGTGAGTCAATTTTTTTAAGAATAATTTATTATGGATGGTTATGTTGTTGTTACATTGATTGGTATCAAACTAGTATGAAATAAATATGTTATTAGAACTATATCTAGGATTGTGGGTATGGGGTATCCCAAATGCATTACATATTTATTTTATACTCATGCACATCCTTTTTTTTGTTCTATATGTTAAATATAAAGAGAATAATTCATGACTTATGTTACTAGATGTAGATTGATTCTACATGGGGATAGTTTCCACGTTCCTCTAAAGAAGGTGGTCCAAAATCATGAAACTGAGTAGAAATAGAATCATGTTTTGTTCATTATAATTTTTTTCCCAATAGATTTAATTTATACATTCATTGGTCATATGTATATATTTTAAAATTAGTTAATTTCCAAATATAATTTTTATTAAAGGTATTTCATTTTATAGATATTTATTTGATATAGATTTATTTGTTTAATTAATTTTTACACTTTAGAGAGCATAAAAAATATTACGCCTCTTCAATAATGAGCTACAAACACTTATTATTTATCAAATATAGTATAACAGTCATTTCAATACAATTATCAAGTCATATTTTTTATATTTTTTGGTAACAAATCCTCATTTTAATATATTTCAATCAATGTTTCATGAATTTATTTACAAAATTCATTATTCATTAAGAACCTATATGTAAAAACTATAATCCCACATTAAAAGATTATTTTTTTGGGAGGGGTATTTTATTTGAGTTATTAATAATTTCATTTATATATACATTTCATTTCTTTTTTATTATTTAAATTTTCTTATTAATGTATTGATTTTGAAGATCAGATGGGTATGAGTTTATCAAAAATAAAATATATTTTTTAGGATTTTAGTATTTAATAAATTCATTTTTATCATGGAATTAATATAAAAATATTTTTTTATTTATCTATTGAATTTCCATTTTTCATAAAAATTTATTATTATGATATAAAATTTCTATCAAATATGGAATTCAGGCTTCAGAATAAAGTATTAAATTTTATATTCTGATAGAACGAAAATATTTTCTCATTATCCATTGATAATTTATATATGTTTTTGAATTTTATTAATAAGGTTTTCGTATTTATGTTTTTTTAATACATCAATGGAATCAAACATTGTATTTTTTTGTGTATTTTTTAGTGATTATTGTGGAGCTAAAATTATACATTACTATTTAGATTTTTGTGTTTTTTCCATCATTACAAAATTGATGTTTTATCTAATAGATAGAAGTAGTTTGAAGATGAATCAAATCAACTAAAGAATTCATCATTTGGATATCAAATTTAAAACTACAATATGAATATATTCCAAAATTAATTTATTTTCTTATATTAATAATTTTTTTCAGTATTATATTTTGTGGAAAAAATATTTTTATAATTTAATAATTATGTATATTATTTGGAATGATTTCTTATATTAAATTTTCTAATGTCGAGTTTGATGGAATTATTTCTATTGTAAAAAATTGTTTTTTTGGGAAATTTGATGTGGAATTATATTTCAGTTTAGAAAATATTCATTATGATGCTAATTCTTTATAATAATTATATTTCAAATTAAAACATTATGATTGATTATATATATATATATACATATATATATATATGAATCCATTATAAATATATATTAATTGTTTAATTTTCTGAAATACAATGATTTCCATTCATTATTGAAAATATATTAATAAAATTACTTTTTGAATATTTATATTAAAATTATATTTGATATAAAGTTATTACATGTTTCTTGTTATTGAAAATCCTATGATCTTATTATTTATTAAAATTTTATTTTTTATTAAAAATCATGATTCAATTATTATTGATTAATATTAAAATATTTTTTTGTAATTTAATTTAATAATAATAAATTTTTGATGAAAATTTTAATTTAATGTATATTTTGATTTAGAAATTTTTTTTAAGAATTTTGGATAACGTATCTTAATATCACACCATTCAAAATATTGGTGGTGATAATTAAAAAACAAAATAATATAAATATTTAAATGAAATATTTTGCATTATTACGAACTTCTTAGAATATTTATGCGCTATTAACTAATAATAATTGGGAAACCTAACATTTTTATAATAACGTATGAAGACACATTTTTTATTCATAAAAAGTTTTATTAAGTAAAAATTTAGAGAAATGTATTCATAAAGGATAAGAATACATATAAAATTTAACCCAATGGTGATAATTAGTTATTGTTGTAGATATTCCATGAAGGAAAAATGTATGAGGTGGATTATTTATAGTTTAAAATAAATCTAATATTTTATATCCCTAAGGTCACATATTAAATTGTTGGATAAAAGGATATCTAATAAAAACTAATTATATAATAGTAATAAAATAAAAATATGGTGAAAATTATGACTAGTAGAATAAATACCTCAGGAATTCAATAATTCATAATTTAAAATAATATTATTATAATTTTACTAACTTCTGGTAATATGATAAAAATGATGAAACAAAAAAATCAAATAATATTGGTTAACAACCCAAATAGCCATTAAAAAGATATTATAAAGATGAAAATTTAAAAAAATTAAAAGGAGAATATTTATACCTAATACATAAAATTATTGACTTTAGACATTTTTATGTGTTTTTCATCTTTTACCACAGAATCCATCATCCATATTTCATTCAAAAAGTGTTAGTATATCAACACAAGACACTCTATCCTCATTAATAATGTATCTTAATCAACTAAAAAGGTAATAGAATGGATTCTATGAAATATAATCTTTCTCTTCCATACATAGAACCTTTAATTACATAGGATCGTAATCATATTTATTTCTAAAATAATGTTTGAAGAGATTTATAATGAAAGACTCTTAATAATAACTATTATAAAAATGCTATATTAGAAAATATAATTAGAATAACTATCAATAATATATGATGTTATATAATTTATTATATTACAATCATAAAAAACGTACTTTCATTTGTTCTTAGTGTTCTCGGTGTTTTTGATCTATTTATAAGAACTACTCCAATGGTAAGATTCCATATGAATTTAGATCAGTTATAATAGGATTATAAATAAAATTTTCACCTTATAATAAACTCAATATAACTTCTAATATTTTTATAATGTTTATCCTACACCACTATAATTCTCTATATAATATAGAATTGAATATGGTAATATTATTTGGTTTTATTATATTTAAGTATATTCATCAGAAATTAATATGATTTGAAAAGAAATTAATCATTTTTGACCCTTTAAATTCACAAAAAACTAAAACCAAACTTCATGTTAAATTAACTTAAAATTAAATCATATTGTGATTTTATAAAAAAGGATAATAAATTTTCCATTTACTTGAAAATATTTTCCTTTTTTAAAATAACTATACACCTAATGAAATGAACATATAAAATAATTACTCAACGTTACATCTAGAAATTCTATATGGTTTGATCCAATTTATGAAATGGAAATTCATTCCTAACATTCCCTTATTTTGAATCCTATTAACCCATTAATAATATGTATTTATTCATTGACTATACATATTCATTTCATAAATTTCTCTAACTATATTTTATTCAAATAGAAAAATAATATTTTAGAAACTATTTGTTATGATAGATTTAAATAATAAAATTTTCTTCCACTTTAGATATGCATGGAAATTAAATCTCTCATGGATTGAATTTTTCATAAATACAGGAATCAAAATATTTTCCAATATGTTTTTAAAAATAACTTCTTTTTTATAAATAATTCATAATAAATTTAAAACATTCACATATTATGAAAAATAAATTATCCTTTTATAAATAAAAAAATTAATATGTAACGAACTCTCTCTAAATTAAATATTCAAACAAATAAGAAAAATAACTAAAATTATTAAATTATTAATATCCATCATTAATAGTCACATATGAGTAATCAAAATAAATTTCATTATTTAGTTATTATATTAGTTTATAAGAATATATATATCATCATTGGGAGAAAATATTTTTATCATAATTTTAACATTGATGAACATTGAGCAAAGAGAGAAAACATTTTCTCCTAAATATGAAGAAATTATAACTCATATGAAATAATTAAAATATTTAGTTTAACTAAAATCATGATTTATTATTATAATAATATAATATTTATATAAAAAATAGATAACTAGAAATACATTAGTTTAAAGAAAACAAACTATAAATCATCTTTTATTGAATCGAAGAGATCTACTTCCATGGAATACAAAATGGAAAAATATAACATATTTACAAATTCGTAATATCATCATAAATAAAAATGTATATTCTAGAAAATTTATCTAAAAATATAAAAATAATCCATATGAATGGAATAAAGCAATTTAATTTATAACAAAAACAAATTTAAAAATTGAAACATACTATATATAAAAATTAATAGGAAAAATGTTTCTGTAGACATATAGAGAAATAATTCAAATCTGAAATAAATGTTTAGATGGAGTTTTATTGTGAAACTATGTCTTTATAAATATCATATTCATATAATAGACCTTCTATGGTGTATTTGTGATTGTGAATATTACTTTCGGGACCCGAAATGGTTTGGTAATTTCATACTAATAGGTAGAATGTTCCATTGGAATAAAAGAATTAGTTATTTTGAGTTACTGAATATTATTTGATGAATAGTTCATTATCCAATTTCCTAAAAATTTATAATTGAGGAGAAAGATGACTGAAAATTCATAAAATTATTTTTCCAAATATTGATCTTTTGGTGGAATTACTACTTAGTCTATAAGTAGTCCACTTTGGCATCAAATAATCTATCATATTCTCAAAACATTTCCTTACATTACTAATGTTTTTCAATATATTTTTCCAACATTCAAATTAAGTATTAAATATAAAAACATCATTATCAACATGTAACATAAAATATAAATTTCATTATTTTATAATAAATAAAAAAATAACTTATTTTATTATCTCCCAATGAATTATAAATTATTATTCCATTTATCTTGTAAATATTTTCCATATACATATCAAATTCTAAATAAATTTATTTACTATCATTCCTCGTTTTTTAATCCTTTAATTTTTTTAAAAATAAATATTCTTTTTAAACACCAAATGGTGTTTTATAACATATCTTTTCTACCTTAAAACGTTATCCTTATATGTTATAACTTGTATTTATTCAGATTCATTTAATCATTGAGATTTTATATTTTATGTATAATATTTGTATAAAATTATTCAATTTCATAAATATATTTTCCGAAATCATCTATGTTTATTATCTATTTAAGAAAAAAATATAATCATCGCTTTCACTTTTTTCTTTAATACAATAAAAACATTTTGAATAATTAGAAAAATTTTATTTTCCCTCAGTTATTAATTTTCCAATAAAACAATTATCAATATTTAAAACATTTCCTTACAATACTATAAGTTTGAAGCTGTAATTATTATCTTATGATGATATATCAAATGATGTACCAACATAACTAGCTCTATATGGTTCTCTCAATTATATATTTTTCTTGTCCTTCTTAATTGATGAGTTTTTTGGTATATTTTGTTCTTATTATACATTGTTTATGATAGTATGTTTGTAGTGACCTGACCCTTTATTATTGGATCTATTGTCTAATATCATTACACTGTCATTATAATAAGGAATAAAATTTTGATGGAAGGAATAATTTAGTAGTCCTTCTAATTAGATACATATATTATTAATTCTTTAAAAATAAATACATTAATTACAACATAAATTTCTCTTTATTATATAATAACAACATTCTATCTGGAATATCCTTTCATATCATTCATTGAATACTTCATGGAATATTTGGGAACAAAAACATAATAAGGGTGGGCTAAAATTACCAATTTGGGTAAAGTATAGTGGGTAAAATTATGAATCAATGAGAATGGTCTATAAATATAGGTAATAAATGAATAATAATTACATTATTCAATAAAAAATGAAGGAAGTGCATAAATAATATGGAATGTTAAATAATTAGAAGTATGTGTTGTTATGTCAAATGTCTTATTTTGACTTGTATGTTTTTTTTTTTGAAATCACAATTCTCTTTATACTCATTTCTTAAATTAAGGACATACTTTGAATACAATTTTTTTGTGTATCGTACTGACTATGTTTATCGTACTGACTCTGTTTATCATAATGACTCTGTTTATAATATTGAGTATGTTTATCATGGTTACTTTTTCAATCATACCCACTCTGTAAATCTTACTAACTCTATCAATCATACTGATTTTATAAAGCGTACAAAATTTTGTGCATCGTACTCACTTTGCATCATATCAATAATTTGCAGTAAGTAATACTAATAGTACTCATGTTTTACTTTTATCCCATACATGTTTTTATTGTTTGTTCAAAACACATGTTATATATCAATCGTACTCATGATTATCATTTCCATATATTTTTTGTTTTAACTGAACTATGTCATGGAGTTAGTTATAAACTATTCCAAATGATGTTGTGTTTTCCATTTCAACATAACTGTTATAATTCCAGGTGTCCAAGCCCCTCTGAGTGTTCCGATGAAGTTTTACTATTTGAGGAAATATGATTGTTGGAACCTGTGTCTTATAAATAAGCGGTAATTTGATGTTGATAAAACAAATTTTAGACTTTTATCATCTTTTTATTTTATTAAGTTATAGAGATAGATTCCCTAACTTCTCTCTTACTTCGTGAGAAAGCCATAAAATTAGAAAATGTGAACAAATCATTCTTAGTATTTGTATTTCAACATGTGCTTTGTTTTCCTTTGTGTGGCCGATCAGGTGATAATGATAGAGGGCTACTGTGGATAGGCAGACGGTACAACAAATCTTTATATTGAGGGCATTCAAGTGTTTAAAAGATAGAGGAACCGATTAAATGTAAAATTGGGGTCTTGCAATGATAATAAGATGGAAGTAGCGATCATCGTATTGAGGTCATATCATTGTAGTGGTACGAAAAACCATTTATCCTAGGTGAAAGGATACCCTTATCTTTGGGATAAAAGAATTGTAATAATTTTACTTTCCGCTTCTTTTTGAATAAGAAATGGAATTGTATTTTTTCTTCTTTCTATTCATATTCATTTCAATTACTATTCTTTTGTTACATATTGTATTAATAGATTCAATATGATACATTTTAGAACCATTCTCAATTGTTTTACTCTAATTATTGTATTAATTTTGATTACAATTTTATTAAATTACTTATAATATTACATCGTATCATACTTGTTATATCCAAGACAATGGTGGTTAATTGAATTGTTTTTAAATTTTATTAATTTTATAATTGTAAACTAATATCTTTCACAAGTGTTTTAATACAATGTTTTTAAACCTTCAATTCACCCCCACCCTCTGGTACAGTTCTATCTAATATATGTATATAATCATATTATGATACTACAATTGGTATCAGAGGAGGCCTTCACTGATTTAGTATTATTTTTGTTATTTTTTTTAATAATACAATTGTATTTTGTTTATAAATTACAGTTTATTACTACATAATACATGAACATGTGATGTAGAAAATTATTATTAGATTGAAGGAATTAATATGGATCAATTGATAATATGAATCCAACTAGACCACCTATTTTTTGAAGGGAATGATTATGATTACTTGATAGATCGAATGAAGTAATTTGTTATTAATACTGTTGTATACAATCTTATTATGCTTATTAGAGGTTATAAAATTTTTTACAAAGAAGTCATTACTTTCACCAATCAAGTGAAACAATAACATCAACTAAATTACAAGTTACGAAATAATTTTTTATGTTCCATGACAAGTAATATATATATATCCAGATATCATCATGTGAAGTACCCATCTGTATATGGATGAAATTGGAAGTCACACATTTTGGTACATCTATAGTTATAGAAACAAGAAGTGTTATGCTTCTAGCAGAATATCATGGGTTTCATTTTCCTTGTTGGGAAACAATGTGTAAGGTGAAAAAAATAATTACTATCCTGATCAATAGTTTACAATATTTTGGAGAAAAAGGTCTTGATGATGAAGCTCTTGTAGATAAGATTATTGATATAATGCCAAATGAATGACAGTAAAAAATGGAATATATAGATGAAAGCAGGAAAGATTCTCAGATGACTCTTAACGATCTTTTTGTAACTCTTCTTCTGCATGAGACAAGAATGAAAAGGGATTCTGATTTCAATAGGAAGAAGAATGGAAATAGAAGTATAGCTATTACTACTACATCCAAATATAAGACAGAATAAAGAATAACAATATCCAATGCGAATAAATATGTTTTATCTGAATTAAGTGATAGTGAACAATCTGAGAATGAGTTATCCAATCATTGTCAAAGGAAGAAGAATATTGTGGGAAAGAAATACTTATAGTACAAGTTCAAAAATGAAGAAAAGAAATACTAGAATGAATCAACAGTAACTTCTTATTAATGTAAGAAAGCATGACATATTAGACCTGATTATCCTTTACTAAATAGAAAATATGGAAATGAGTAACATTTTGTAAGAAACAAGAAAAATTATTACAAGAAAAATAGAAATAATATCCTGAAGGAAAATGATACTTGGAGTGAAATTTGTGGTGAGTCATCATATGATTATTCAAAATATGAATCTTCTGTACAAATAAATTTTACTCCAATAACCATACTAACAATTGGAAATCATTCTTTCATGGATAATGTACATAATTTGAATATCTTATAAATTTTTCTTTAAATTCCAATTATCCTGATGATAAACATTGTTACTCTTCAGATAATGAATCTTCCTCAGTTTAAGAAAACATACCATCTTTGGATGAAGTTTATGATTTGCTAAATTACTTGAGAATGAAAATTCCATAATCAAGGAAAAAATGATAATGAAAATTCAAGAATAAATGTTCTTGTAAAATATATATCAGATCATTCAAACGATCTTGATATGAAAGCTTCATGTTTTGAATGTATTTTAAAAAACCTCAAGAAATCCAATTCTGAGATGATAAATTTTTTAAGGATTTTTAAAATTTAATTTCCATGAAGAATGTTTGATAGAATAACTCTTATTCTAAAAATAATGTTTTTAAGGATAAAAATAATGTTTTAAAAATAAAGTCAGAAATATTTTTATTAATTAATTTTTTTAAACATTACCTCTGTTAAGTATCTTTGATAAAATGAATTCCCAAATTCGACCTTTAAGGAATCATTATGTATTTGGTTATACTAATCCTAAACTAGTTTTTATTAACAACTATTTTTTCCTCAGAGTGCCCCATTTTTCATTAAATGTCAATGTGGTGATCATGGGGAAATAAATTGTTCGCTTAACATAATTCAATCATTATGTTTTCATAAATATCATTTTGAAAAACAAATGTAAATTCCCAAAATTATTTTATCTAACCCTTCTGGATTCAAACATGTTTGGGTTCTGAAAAAAAATTGTCTGTTTTTCAGGTAAATAAGAAGTCTACCAATAACAAGAACATTATCTACATGGATAGTAGTTGTTCTCATCACATGATCAGAAAAAAATATTTCATTTAAAAGATTATTGAAGCAAAAGGTGAAAAAATTACCTTTGGAGACAATTCTCTATGAAATATTGTTGTTATATGAAATATTGTTTTTCTTTGTAATGTTTTAATATCAAATGTTTTGTTTGTCAAAGGATTCAAGCACAATATCATCAGCATAATCCAATTATGTGATAAAGGATACCTTGTTAATATTAGGATTTAAATGTGTTTAGATCACAATTCCAAGTATGAATTCATTCTAACTTCCCATTGGCAAGATAATGTATGCACTATTAACATAGAAGACCATGGGATCTTTGAATTACCTTTCTTATGTGCAATAAAAGATCAATCTTGATTATGGAATAGAAGGCTTCGACATTATAACCTTCGAAAACATTGTAATCTTTCAATGAAATGACTTTTTAAGGATCTACCATATCATAGATATGATTCATAAAATATTGTAATCCTTGTCAGTATGGCTAGAAATATAAAACTAGCTTTATGTAAATCAATTAAGATTCAACTACTAATGCATTACAGTGAGATCAGCATGATCTCTTTGGTCCTATGAAAACTATAATCATTGGAGGAAAATATTATGAATTTTTTTTTATGACTATAATAGATTTACATGGGTATATTTTTCTAAAAAATAAATCTAGTGCCATTCTCAATTTCAAAATTTACAAAGCCCAATTTCAAAATGAGAAAAAACTACCATTGATAACTATTTATAGTGATCATGGTGGTGAATTTCAAAATTCATATATTGAAACTTTTTTGTAGTAATATTGGTATTACACACAACATTTCTGCTCCAAGAACCCCCCCCAGAAGAATGGTGTCATTGAGAGAAGAAATTGTATTATTCAGAAAATGACAAGAGTTATGTTGAGTGAATACTCAATTTCTATGCATTTTTAGCAAAATCTGTTAGTAATGCTTGTTATAATATAAATCGTGTTTTAACTGGAACTTTTCTTAATAAAAAACCTTATGAATTATTGATAGGCCATAAACTAAAAGTTTCATACTTTAGAGTATTTTTATGAAAATTATTCATATTGAATACACAAGATAATATACATAAACTCTCCCCTCAATCTGATGATGCAATATTTCTAGGTTATTCTACAATTTCTATGGATTATAATGTTTTTATCAAAAACTGTTGTACTATTGAAGAAATAGTGCATGTTAAATTTGATGAAACTGATCCCTTTTTTTTAAAAAAAACCTCAACCTATATCTTTATATGTGCTTTCAAAAACTATTTATCAACAATTGATAGAAAACCCTTCGGATAAGGAAAATGTTCAAGAAAGTATTTCTGAAGCTTTTACCCCAAATTTTTTCTTACCATATATTAATGAATAGGTCTTAAAAAACCCAAATCAATTGTTTCATAGTAATCATCCCAATGATAATATCATTGGTGATGTAAATCAACCTAAAGGAACCTTAAATTCCTTAAGTAAAGAAGTAGAAAATCATTCTTTTCATCCACAAATTGAACCTAAAAATCCAAGTGAGGCCTTAGTTGATGAAGATTGGATTAATGAAATGGAAGATGAACTAAATTAATTTGAAAGATATAATGTATGGGCATTAGTTGAAATACCTAGAGAAACACCTGTAATTGGTGTTAAATGGGTCTTCAGAAATAAATGTGATGAAAATGGAGTAATCGTATGAAATAAAGAAAAAATTATTGTTAAGTTCCTTAATCAACAAGAGGGAATAGACTATGAAGAAACATATTCTCTGGTATCTAGAATTTAATCTATTCTTATTCTATTAGCCTTTGAAGCATATGTCAATTTCAAATTATTTCAAATGGATCTAATGGGTTATTTTCATAATGGTTTTGTACAGTAAGTAGTTTTTTGAACAACCGCCTATCATTGTTGACTCATCATATCCAATACATGTTTTAAAACATACCAAAGACTTATATTCCATTAAATAATCCCCTATAGCATGGTATGATAGACTTAAGGATTTATTTTACAAAACAACTTTGAAAATGGTATATAAAATCTATTCCTTTTTATAAAAATTTATAATAAAAATGTTTTTATTGTTCAAATTTATGTTGATGACATTATATTTGGGTCAACTCAGCAATCTCTAGCTGATTCCATTACGAATATAATGAAATCTGAGTTTGAAATGAGAATGATGGGTGAGCTAACAATCTATTTAGGTTTTCAAATTTCTCATAAAGTAAAAGGAACCTATATATCTCAACATAAGAATATCAAATACATAATCAAAAAATATGGATATGAGAATACTAAAAGTACGATGACTCTAGTTGGTATATCAAATACTCATGATCTCAATGAAGTTGGGAAACTAATGGATCCATCAACCTTTAGAGGTATGCTAGGAATTTTGATATACTTGAATTCTAGTCATTTAAATTTAATGTTTTACATATGATTATCTACAAGATACCAATCAAATACAAAAGAATCCCATTTAAAAGTTATGAAATGTATTATTCGGTATTTAAAAGGGACATTTGATTTAGATCTTTTTCATTATTTTAGAAATGATTTTGTTTGGTAATGTTTTTCAGATGCTGAATTTGGTGGTTGTAAAATGGATATAAATAGTACACATGGAACAAGTCATTTATTAGAAGATTCTTTAGTTTCATGGTCATGCAAGAAACAAAACTCAGTATCACTTTCTACTTCTGAAACTGAATATTTAGCAGCTGGATGTTATTGTGCTCAAGTGTTGCGGATGCCACACACACTCACTGGCTATGGAATGAGTTTCTCCAAAACTCTGATACTATGTGACAACACTAGTTCCATATCTCTTAGAAAAAACCCAACAATTTAGTCACATGAAAAATCATTGATATTAGTTATCAATTTCTTAGGGATCACACACAAAAAGGATATAATATTTTTACATTCATATGAATGCATTAATAACTTACAGACATTTTTACAAAACAATTATCTTCCAATAGATTTTAATTTATTCAACAGAAGCTAGGTATGATTATAGTAAAATAATCATTCACATCTATTTCTTTTTTTACATTTCTCGGCAAATTAAAATACTCTTCTTCACAGGGGGAGAACATTTTTTTATTTTATCTATTTCTCAACTCTATATTTGTTTATTTCCATTATCTTATTCTGAAATTTTTATTGTTCTTTTGATATTTTTTTGACTTTCTGTTTATCATCATGTATTTCTAGTTATTCACTTGACTTTCTATTTATTGTCTTTTATGACTAGTTTTTCTTTTGTCTTTATGTTTATCATCTTTTCACTCTATATTTGTTTTCCATCAGCTTGACAGCTAATGGTAATAAATCTGTTTTCCATAGGCTTGGAAACTAATGGTAATGATTTTTTTTCCATCAACCTGACAACCTATGGTAATGGCCTTATATTATATCTAATTTTATAATACTTTTAAAACAACAACTTAGTTGAAATATCTTCTATGTATATTTTTTCATTATTTTGTATTGTATTTATTATGTTTATTGTTTCTCATTTATTTTAAACCCATTTAAATATCCACTGTTGGATTCTTTAACTTCAATTCTCAAATGTAGAAGTCCAACTATCATCATTTTTCATATATAAATAGACGTCCTGCCCCCTCAAACCCACACTGGATTCTCATGTTTTCTTAGAAAAGATCATCCACTATGTTTTAAGGCATCGTATAATATTTTCATTTTTTTCTCATGTTTATCTCTTATTCTTCTACCAACACTCCTACAAAAATGACTTCCAAGACGTTTTTAGAGAAATATTTCTTTAGAGAAAGGATAGTCTCATAGGATTTCTTTGACAGTTATTATACAGAAATCATGATAATTATTTTGTATCATGGATTGGAACATCATTGTGTTGAGAAAAATTTATCTCAAGACCCAATCCTTGTTGAATAGGATAGAAAATTCTATAATACGGTGTCTTTGGACAAGAATATGTTGACAAATTTTTTTGTATACGATAGAAAATTGTCAATGTATGTGGAACAAGTAGCACATTTTCATAGTGTTTAAATAGAAGGTGACTTTTTTCCATCTCATAAAATAACTGAGGATGTTGGTATGCTTAAAAAATAAAGAGCTGAAAATCATTATTTATTGTAAATAATGAGAAAAGAAAATTGGCCCATTTATCTTCTGACAACCCATTTTTTATTCATTAAATGTAAGGTTTTCTTATCCCAAGGAAAGTAGAAGGATAAACCATTAATGATTTTTTAATTTTTATGTTGGATTACCTTATAAAAATATGGAAATTAAATCTGATGGGGTATATTTTCAAAACTATCAAGAATGTCATGTCATAGAGATCATGTACCATATTATATTTTGTCTATCTATTCTTACAAAATTAATTATTCAAAGTCGTATTTTTTGTAATATTCCTCTAAAAGTTGAATTGAAATAACTAAATCATTATTGGATAAGAAAGAATACTCTAAAAAAATTGTATGTTTGTTTTGATGATGATTCAAAACATTTCATTAAAGACGTGTGTACAAGATCAACACCAAATCAATCACCACCTATGCCAATTGATTCGGTTCCAATAGTTGTTACTTCTCAGACGTTAAATCCTCAAGTCAGTATTATGTCAACGAAGAGAACAAAATACAGCAAGTAGGCTGTGTCTATGTGGATAATGTAAAATTAAAAAAGGCAAATGTTGATCCTATGTTCTGACTTGGTATAACTGAAGCTCTAGCTGAGAAGATAATGGTAGAAGATAATATAAAAGATGAGAAGAAAAAGAAGACTCTTTTGAAAAGAGATTTTTGAGATTTTTATGTTTCGATAATCCGTAATGCTATTGACTTATCATGATATCAACTAACATAAGAAGTGCAATAAGAACCAATCATACAGAGTTTCTCAGAAAAAGAGAAACATAAAAAAATAGTAAAATAATTTCATGAAGGTAATGAGGAAAAAGAATAATTTCTTTTGGAATTTCATTACAGTTCTAAGAGTAGTAGAGAATAATATTCTATTCAAAAGAGATGTGAAATAATGCAAAAAAATCCTCATATTGATCAATCACTAGCTCAGTCTTTAGAAATCCATTCAGAAAGAATTCCTTATCTAGTAAAGCATGGTGCTAAATCTTTTCATAACAAAAAAGTAATTGTCATTAGTGAAAATGTGGAAAAAGAAAGAAATAAAAAAGATAAAGTAAAAGAATTTTTTTTTGAAGACTTGATCCAATCAAATGAACATGAATTGTATGATGATGATATTGATTCAGAAAACACAATTTCATTGAAGAAAATTGATTACATTTTTCATGTGTTGAGATGAATTGAGGAGACTATTCCTTATTTACCAAGTTATGAAGGGAAAATTTATTTCGTCACATAAAACCAAAGGAATAAATTTGGTTAAGTAAGAGTGCTCAGAAAGAGAGTTCTTTCTATATATGTTGATCTAAATGTTCTGAGTGATAATTCAGCGGCCCGTAATAAGGCTTTCAATAAAATGACTATGTGATCATACCAAATAGATGTCTTAGTTGATGAACATGAGGAATGAATTGAATATTTAAGTAGGATTTCAAATGATCTTTCTATTTATTTTAATAAGCATGAAAATGAAACAATTCAATGGTTTAATCAGATCTCAAAAATTCATGGAGCCGATACTCCTTCAGTAAAAGAGCTACAATAAAGGATAATGATTTCTAGTCAGATTTTTCAAAGGTTTCAACTTTCAGATATGAAATAATATTGTTGAATAAAAAAAAATTGTACTGATTCATGAGAATAATAATTCACAAGAAATAATTGATAACCATGATTAAGTGATCAGTGTTCAAGAAGAGACTATAAAAATCCAGGATCCACTTTTTGTCGATCAAAAAAAGATTCTCAAATCTTAGAGTGATTCTATCTCAGAAGAAAAGAAGTTTATAAAGAATATGATGGCTATTATACATTATTTGATTAAGATAATGATTGAAATTGAAAACATATGAATGTTTTTTCATTCCTCATTTGGTCTTAATGGCTGTTAATATTTTAAGATTCAATGAGTCATGTTTATTGCCCAGTATCTTGTTTCTCCCTAACCATTTCTGGAAAATCAAGACTACCCCATTCTTTTTGTAAATAAAAAAGTGTGAGAATGTAATATAAAAAGCGGAGAATGTATTATAAAAATAGATAATGTTTCACAACGGTAGAATTGTTAATTTATTTACTCAATTAAAATACAACTAAATCAAGATAAAACATCGAATACAGTCCTTATGAAATTAAATACATAAGGGGGTGTTAGTGGTATTCATTTTCATATTTAGAAGAGTTTTCATAATTCAAGGTGAGATAATAATTTCATTCTAGTTTTACTTTTTGTTTTTTACTTTCAAAAAAGGGGGATATTGTTATGTCAGAAGTCTAATTTTGATTTTTATGAATTTTTTTTGGAAATTGAAAATCTATTTATACTCATTTCTCAAATATTGGACTAACTTTGAATATATTTTTTATGTTTATCATACTTACAATGTTTATCGTACATACTCTGTTTATCATACTTAGTCTGTTTATCATAGTGACTATATCAATCGTACTAACTCTATCAATCATAATAACTCTATCAATTGAACTGATTTTTTCAATAATACTAATTTTTTTGCATCATACTCACTTTTCAACATATCAATACTTTTTAGTATGTAATACTAATAGTAATCATGTTTTACTTTTATCACGTACATTTTTTTAATGTTTTATCAAAACATATGTTATATATCAAATGAATTCATGATTATCATTTCCATATATTTTTTGTTTTAACCAAAATGATTTCATGGAGTTATTTATAAACTAATAAAAATGATATTGTGTTTTCTGTTTCAACATGAAAGTTATAATTCTAGGTGTCCAAGCCCCTCCGATTATTCTAGATAAATTTGACCGTTGGAGGAAATATGACCGTTGGAACCTATGGCCTATAAATAGGAGTTCATTTGAATATAAGAAAACAACATTGAGACTTTGATCATATTTTTCATCTATCTTGTTCTAGAGAGAGATGATGTTACTTCTATATGGATTCTTGTGAAATCCTTGGAATTAGAAAACATGAATGGATCGTTATTAGTTTTTGTATTTCAATAAGTTATTTTTTTGGTTTGTTTTTCCAAGAAAGGGATAACGATCTATGGATTCTAGGGATAAGCATATGGTGAAATAGATCTTTATATCAGGGGAATTCATGTGTTTGAAAGATATTGGTATCCATTACCTATAAAATTATGTTCCTGTAGGGATAGAAATATGGATGTGTTGGTCATCGTATCGAGGTCTTACAAAGGTAGTGGTAAGACAGACATTTTATCCTAGGTGAAAGGATACACATATCATTGGGATAAATGAATTTTAATACTTTGATTTTACACTATTGTTTGAATAAGAATGGTAATTTTATTGTTTCCTCTTTATTTTAATATTCATTTAAATTATGATTCTTTTGTTACATATTGTATTAATAGATACTATATGCTATATGGTGGAATCATTCTCATTTTATTACTCGGATTATTATATACATTTTGAATACAATTGTTTTGCATTAAATATAGTATAAAATTGTATCCTACATATTATATCCATGAAAATTGTGGTTAATTTTTTTTCCAATTGTATTAGTTTAAAACATTAAAACAAATATCTTTCTCATGTGTTTTAATACAATCTTTCTAAACCGACAATTCACCCCCCCCCCCCTCTTGTATTGTGCTATCTAATATACTAATATAATCATATTACAATCCTATACATGAAATTAAAATAACTAGACAATACATTATATTTAATCAATAAACTAAGAATGAAATTAAACAATAGATACGTCTACAAAAAATCTCATGGTTGAATAATATCTGATACTAAATTAGGTAAATTCATAATTATTGGACATGTTGTTTTCATTTGTACTTGGTACCTTTATCCTTAAGACATATTATTGGATGGTTTAGTATACCATATATAATCTCCAAAATTATTAAAAAACAAATTCATCTCACTGTAATACTAGTGCATCGAGGGGATATTTATAATTTCCCCCACCCAAGTCGTACATTTCCAAAGCATTCATCATATATAGAATGAAAAATAATGCTTATAAAATATACATATCAAATAAATGATCTCAATTTCTAAATTTCTTCCCTATAGAGGATTGGTAAACAAAATGGTTGTTGATATTGAAGAATATCATTACCACTAAAATATCATTAAAAAAATTCATTAAGAATATAATATATATACATTCCAAATTTTTCCATTCCACTTTGAAACATTTGAATCATAATCACCGTACAGATATAACATTAAAAATTAAATATATAATATCATGAGAATAATTAGATTAATGAAATAACATGTGAATGTATACGTTTTATGTAAAATTATTATATGGTATTGGAAAAAATAATTTCCATAATAATTTAATTAGATAATTAGGTACAATTCAGTTTTCATTGATCCTAGAGAATTTAATATTTGAAGGTGAAATAAAAATCGTCAATTTCAATAATATCCATTGAAAAATAAATTTAAATCATCTAGAGGAAGAATATGGTTGGAATCAGTGCACCAAAACCCATGTGATGTAAAAATAAATGTTAGTTTTCATTGATAAATATAAATTTTATAAAAAGGTCTACTAAAAATAATCTTGAGAAAATTTTCCTTTTTTTTGATAAACCATTTCATTGAAAATCATATTTAAAAGAATATTCCTTAAAAACTAATCACATTAAACATGAAATACAGTCTTCCAATAAATTATGGTGGTAAATCATTACATGTCATACGATGTAAAAATTATAATCCTTTTTCATGGTAAAAAGGAAATACATGTTCATGTTTGGAAGGAGACAAGAAAAAACCCTTTGAAAACTATTATAAAAGAGAAAATATGTTTATATGCCTTTAATAAATAAATTTTTGATGGTTATAATAATTTTTTGAAATCATTTTTAGAGTAATCTGGTTTTAGATGAAAATAGGTTCTCTGACTAAAGACTGAAATGCCGTCGGGTTTTCATATATACATTTTCAAAAACAATTTGAGTACTACGGAGTGGGAAAATGGTACTATTAATTCAATAGTTTCATTAATAACTCTAGTGGAGGAAAATCAATAGTTTTATTAAATAATGATCTAATAATTTCTTATGATTGAAAATAGAGTGTAAATAATACATAACAAAATGACATTGTGAAGTAATCCCTTCAAAATACCATAACATTGATGTGAAAATAAATCAATAAATTTATTGCTTGTGACAAAGGTATATATAAAATTGTAACTAAAAAAATTATATTATAATTATATTTAAAATTTTATTTTAAAATAATAAATACAATGTACATGTAATATATTCAAATAAAAATAAATGGGGTTATTAAATTCATTTCCATGTTGTAACTTTAAGTTAAAATCTCCATAGATACAATAATTCAAATTGAAAATCAAAATAAAATGAATATAAAACAATTCATAATATTATATATAAATATTTAAATTAGATACACTATTAATAATAAGTATGTGTTGAGATTTAAATTTAGCTCAGATAAGTAAGTTGTTTGATGAAAATCTCTTACATTGTGTTTCTTTTTAGGTAATCCTCCTTTCACCACCTATTATTTAGGTATCATAATTTGGTAATCACCAAAGGTAATACATGATTTGTTTTCAAAAAAAATTGGAATATTTGATTTTGGAATATATTTTGAGTACCTATTTGGAAAGATCTTAGTCAATCCATTGTTTCTTGAGATCCGAGAGGAAATGGTGGTGTTGAGTGAATTTTTATAGCAAGGGAGTGGCATTATTTTCATTTTATGAAATGGGAATCATAAAAAAGTTTTTCATATTAAAATAGAATCCTAAAATGGAAAAAATTCCATCCAAGGGAGGATATGTTCACAAAATTAACACATAAGTCTTTAAGACAAGTTTCTAAATCACATTGGCTCTTATGTTAATGGTGTAGTCCCTTGTTAAGCTATTTTTTCTCTTAATCGTTTCCATTAGAATTAATTACATTCACTATTATTTTTGGTCGAAAACTCATTTGAACTTATTAGACATTATATGTTATTATTATTCAAAATATTGAATATATTTTTCTGATTTCCAATAAAAAAAGTTGAAAAAAATAATTTAAAAGTTATTCCTCCACAGAGGGTGACGAAGTGGGTTTTTTATGTAAAATGATTTTAAGATTGCTATGTATCTAAAATCAATTTCAAAGGTAAATTGATTAAAATTAAATAAATTGGGGTTTTAATTTAAAATTGATCTATTAAAAATTTAAATCCAATCAAAAAGATAATTTATTATTATACATAAATTATTCCAAAAAATAATTTTGAATTAAAATTCAGTATTTTCCACTATTCAATAAAAAATGGAATATCACAGAAAAATTCCAAAAAGTGACCCTACAATTATTTTTATCTTCCTATATCATATGGTATGTATATTTTTTAATATATATTTATATATTAAAAGTACCCAAAATTGGATTTAAAATTGGATCTATAATAAAAGGTGATAAATGTGCATTTGTAATTACACATGTTTTATGTGCATAAAATTTGGTTCATTATAATCCTATGCATATTAAATATAATGGATTAATTTAAAAAATATATTATGGAATATTAAATATATATAAATATAAATAACATTAATTTAACTCAATAATATTTATTAATATATATTTTTAAAATAAAAACCCTTGTGGGCATAAAAACATTTTCTTTTATATTCAATTGGATTTTATGTAAATTTATAATTAATTTTTAACCCATGAAGTTATCATATTTTTTTTAAACCATATATTTTTATAATTTAGTTAACTTTATTCATAAAAAATAATTTAACACCTAGATTATATCTTATTATACCAATGATAACTTTATATTATTATACTATTGTTTGGTAAGCCTTTTTCATTCGTCGAATTCAAGTTATTGAAGAAAATAATTATTGTGTGGGATTCATGATAACTTAGTATTGTGTTAATTTCATGACTAATCATATGTTGATTTTATTTCAAAATATTAATTGTATTTTAATGTATTGAGAATTTATAATGCCTTAGAAAATTGGTGTTTCTTGTCATACACACTATCAAATAGAATGTTCTTAATTAAGAAATTTGGTGTTACATTATCCCAAAATTAAATAAATTTGATAATAGAAATTTAAAAATGATATTGGTATTTTTTTTTTGATATTTTTTATTTTTATATACTACATTCAATGAATGGTTCTTGTAACGCCCCGAACCCAGTTACCAAGAGTCGATGAATTATTACATAACATTAGCATGATAAAAAAAGATCAAGTCTCAAAAGACCAATTAGTTTAGTAGCCTTTGAAACACTAGAAACGCTCATAAATGTTACATTACATCATAATGTGAAAAATTACAATAACATGGTCTCCATAGTCCATACTCATATCCCTTTCAGACTAAACCTACAGGTCAGTCATAAAATATTTCTTCACATCCTGGAAAAAATAAAACATAGAAAGGGGTGAGCTCAGATGCTCAATAAGGATAACAATATAGGAGGAACTTTTATAAATAACCATAAACATTTACTGTAATGTATACCTAAAACAAAATCCTTTTAAACTTGAACATCATAATAATATGGAAGAAATAAAATGAAATAATTCCATTTACATATTCACATGGATATTCTACTAGTCGAATAATCACATACAATATCAATTACCACTTTCTTAATGATGGAATGCATAATGTCAGAATATCATAACCACGTAGCCAAGGCCTTTTGCCAAGAATTAAAATAAGATTTCGTCAAGGCCTCGTGCCAAGACACTAGTTTGTCTCTTGAGACCTGCCGATGCATTGAGGAGATATAGCAGGCTCCACCCGTCACTTATTAAGTCCAATGCATTTCTCGTTTGAATAGGTTTAAACATATCATAAACCATAAAATAATTGTATCACATAAAACATGCATAATGAAAATATAACATTTCCTCATTTCAATCACAAGATATTAATACAACACATTTACATAATAAAAAATTATCAAAACCGTTTTCAATACCAAAATAAAAGAAGACTAAAACTTTGTTTTTATTTTTCATTTAAAAAAATGTATGGCTTGTAGAGGAATCCGAAACTCAAATAATGGTCACGGCGGAAGAGAAGTAATTTTCGCTGCTTACGTTTGACAAAAAAAACATTCAATTTTGTCGTTTGGTAAAACGCTTCATATAAAAAAGATTCTTTTTCAATAAAATAAAAAGTCAAAGGGGTTTATACACCATATAAAAGAAATTGGTGTATAACAAAAAAGATATGCCTCAATGAAAGGAGATTGAGACGAAGTCCCTTACAAAGACCATTTTTTTAATAAAATCGATCTATTATGTGTATTCACTATAAGTACACATAAAAAAGTACAAATAAAAGACCGGACATAATAATATCATTACATAATTTGAAAGTATGACATGAACCCAAAGAATAGAAATTGGGCTAAGAAGTTCCCTTAGCTCATGTCCGACTTGACTAGATCATTCTATAACTTCCAGAATAATAAACTAGAGTTAATTTAAACTTTCTTAAGAACCATTTACAATTTAATTATTCCTTTTATATCACTTATTACCATGTTATTAACATTATGTAATTATTTAAGTTAATAAAGGTCGTTTTGTCAATCATTGGTACATGAGTAAAAAATTAACTTCTTATAAATACAAGTTGTTCATATGGTAAAATATCCATTATATCCATAATTATATCCATGTTGTAGATATAATATATATAATATATATACAGTATATACATTCATTTATAATATTACATAACATTTGGATGTAAGAAATGAAATTCACTTTTCATGGAGACGGTAAGCCGTACGTACGCATGAACGCTACATTCATTTCTTTTTCATATTTAATGGAATTAAATCATAATTATATAAATGTGTATTATAATTCCAGTAAAATATCATATATAATATCATTTATTCCATCCTTTACATGTCCCACATATGACATTATCGATTCAAATCACTTTGAAGGGCGGTAGTTCGCACTTCCTAAAATGAAATTATCGCATTTACCCATAATGGAAATCATAAAGGCATACCATAAATGAAAAATAAAGAAGAATATAGAAAACATAAAAAAATATATATCATAAATAAATATAGTGACATCTTAATGGCCACCATTAAAGTTATTAAAACAATATTGAACAGTCATCGTTTTTTGAGACAGTAATTCTCCACCCACAGAAAGAGAATGTTCTTTAACTTTTATACGATGGTTTGTGTAAGTGTAAATTAAATACTTCTTATAAAAACATCTTAGTATATTTAAGATAATTTTTTTGTTATAAAATAATGGAATAGAAATAGTTTAAGGGGTTGGAAAAGCAAAATAAAACAAAAGAACATAAGAGAAAACATTACCTTAAAATCGGGTAACTCTTTTTGATTTGAGCCAAAGGCTTCTTTGTGAAGCCTTCTGCCCAAAGTGAGGATTCTAGGAGTAAGAGAGGAAAGTTGAGACAGTATTTGGGCACAGTTTGGCTGAGCCAAATGGCTTTGACGGTATGAATATGGTGGTAGAGGTGGGGGCCTTTTATAAGAGGAGAGGAGGGGCACTCTTGAAAGTCATGAAATGATACTTTATTATATAGCGAGTTTCGGATTTTAAAGGTCCCACAATTATTTATTTCAAGGATAAGGTGATAAGGGCTCGAAATATACTCATAGAATAGGTTTTTGACAAGAATATGTCTTAGCTTTTACATTATCTTTTCATTTTATTTAAATTGTTAATTAATGAGGTAATCGCTGCATTATCATGGTGTCCTAAAATATTTAATTTATTTATTGCCTAAAAATTATTAAAAAAATATTAAGAAGTAGGAAATCATTTTATCATTCCAATTAATATTTATACTATAAATTTTAACTTATATAACCCCATGTTATAATTTTTTTAGTAAAACAACAGATGTTTGTGAAAATTTTATTTTTACTTTAAATAAAAAGTTATTAATGTCATTTTCATACCCAAGTGGCTCCATGGGGTCCCCAATATGACCCATGTATTTTTTTGGCCAGAAATTTCTCATCGAATAAGGCTAGGATTATTGTAAAGTTAATTTCATATTATTATAACATTATATTTACCTTAAATTACACTAATTACCTTTAATCGTGATTAATAAAACATAAAAGTTACTTTTCACCAAAAATTATTTTCATCTCATTGAACCAACTTTAACTTTCTAATGACAACCATGTATGTCGGATTTTTGAAATTCAATTCACGGAAATGGTAATGTTTCATTTAAATTAAAAATTAGTTTTTTAACTACCTCTTAGTGGTTTCACTATTCATCAAAAATTGATGTTTCTCAGATCTGTATCAAAAATTCACCCTAAGCTATAATTGATATTCCTAATTAAAAAATGATTTATATTTTACAAAACTCCAAACATTTATGTTTCATTAATTAATTTTATAATTAATTCCCGTTTTCAAAACAAATATCCTGTTTTTAATAAACAATATCAATCAAATGATTGTGAATTGTTTATGTCCAATTTCAAAGAAAAATTAATTATAATGACCACCATTGGATAAAATGGTAAAATTAAATTCTAATTATACTTTAATACCACTCAAAAGTATAATTTATCACTCTAAATTAATTTGATTTAAAATGTTGTTTTTAAGTATTTTTCACTATTCATCAAAAATTGGATGTTCTCAGAAAAATACCATAAATTCAAAATAGGCTAATTTAGATATTCCAAATCCAAAAATGAAGTCCATTTTGAAATATAAAATTTTTATAATTTGAAAAAGTGTGTGTTACTATTCATAACGGCTACTTTGATTGGTCGCGGTGTGTTAGAACTCGAGATTGCGTACAACACACGCTGCTCTATTATTCAAAGATAAGTGTTCCATGGAAGCTTGGAGTGTTATATTCTCCCCTACTTCAATAAATTGCTTCATCCCAATTTTAAATTGTTCTTTGAAAATAAAAGGTTGAAAATAAAAAATACCTTTGTGGAAAACCCACATCAGAAATAAGGTTAATAAAATTTAGCTTTAATAAGAGGGGCAGGGAAATGAAAAAGTCACCACCAAACTATGATCTCAATTAGGAGAACATTGGTGGAAATTAGAGACAAATAATTGGAGGGAAAACATAAATATTTGTAGGGAGTGATTGAGGTCATCGTTCGCAAACAAGTGTAATATTAACGGCCTCAAAGCCTTCAATCTATGGTGATTTAAAATAACATCAGATCAACAAAACATAAGGTATTAGGATAACACATTTTTTTAATATCCCTTTCCTAAAGATTAAGAATTAATTTATTCATAGAATAATAGAGAGGTATATATATACATACATTAGAAGTAGTGTTTCAATCTTCAACTAATTTCTACCACAAACTCATCTTTTCCTGAAAAAGATAATAGAACTCAAAAATATTATATTTATCCTAATCATACAAGGTTTAAAATATTAACACGTACTATCTAGATTAGGAAAACTATTTTGTAATATCCAAGGACTTCCTGTATTCTTTTGGTAGGTAATAAAGGCCTATCACACTATGGTTGTGGGTTCGATTCATGCAGCTTTGTCTGATGTGACGGGTTATCCCCCAACCTGCTGGTTGTCCTTTTCCTAAAACTATAGTATTATAATATACCAAAAATAATCTTCAGAAATGTTTTAACCATAAACAATACTATCCAAAGTAAAACTTAATCCATTCCAACCATTATAGTAATCTAAAATACCTCTGTCCAGACATTCTCTAAAAGTTCTCTAAATTCCAAAATCAATTCATCATATTCCACAAACAAATTAATGTTTTTCTTATTGTCACATACTAAAAATATGATTACCTTCATCATATTAAAACCATAATGAAAACAAAAAAGTACTACATTACAATACTTATATATATCACATTATTTTTATAACCATAATATAGTTCTTGAGTTTAAAAGAACCAATACATTAATTTTTCCACTTCGACTGTAGTAACATCATTAGATTGGCCTTGATCCCTTGGCCTTTTCTAAGGTATGTTTCCTTGGATCCTAGGGAATTCATTTTCATAATGCCCAATTTCTCTATAATTGTATCATTCAACATTGATAGCCTCTTTCTTTCCCTTAAAATCACGATCCTCGTGACCTTTTTATCCACATTTATATCAAAATCTCATTCCTTTTAGGCAAGTACCGGGGTGATTCTTCCCACATTTATCGCATAATGGAAAATCCTTCCTTCCCTTTTTCCCTTTTTCTATCCCTTGTTCCACCGTTCTCTTCTTCTCTTGATTTACTTTATAGTCATAACTTTTAGATAATTCATTTTCTTTCTTGATAGAACCCGAGACTATATCTTCATACATTGAGAAATATTGTGATACTAAAGCTCGATGGAGAAATGGTTTTAACCCGTCAAAGAAACAATCAATCTTACTTCTTGGGTTACGTATATAATCTGCATCATACCTCGCTAACCTTGTAAATTTGTCCTCATACTTTGTAACATTATCATCCTCCTTTTGTCTTAGACTCCGAAATTGCCTTTCTATATCTGCTCGATGGTCATGAGGAACATATTTTTCTATGAAAAGCTCTTTGAACTCTCTCCATTCCATATTTGATACTTCATCATCTTCCGTTGTGTTTTGAATCAATGGCAACCATTGATCAACATCTCCAGTGAGGTGGTAAACTACCATCATAACCTTTTCCCTTTCAATACTCCCCAATGCATGGAATATTTTCTCTATGTAATTTATCCATTGCTCAGTTACTAAGAGATTTGTACTCCCATTGAATGTTAGTGGTCGTTTCCTCATGAAGCGGTCTAACATTGATCATCCACGTTATGGATCAGGGTGATCCATACGAGTAAAGTAATTATTCATAACATGAGTGTGTTGTCCCAATATGGTGATAAGTTGATCAGCACCAGTTGTATCACCAGCTCGACTATAATTATCTTGAGAAGGAGGGAAATCCCTACATAGAGTGCGTGCATTGATACGGTTTCCATTCCTTCCATTAGGTGCCATTTCTAAACAATGTCATAAACTAGATTAGTTTATGAATCAAAATACATAATTCCATACTTGTAAAACACTTAACATAAATTGAACTGTTTACAGATATAATCCATAATCATAAAATTGTTTTCTTTGAGGAAGTATATACTCATTAACCCTTAATAATGGATTGTAAAAAAATTGAGAATTATCCTAAGCATATCCCCTGGGAGTGTCGTAACCAAGAGTGCAGCAAGACCCATTGTTGTGCACCAGTTCTCGTTTGAGTCTAGATCAAAGCGGTGTTTTTGAGTTTTACCCCAAGGTACATATGTTCCAGAGCCGCCTCTACCTGCTTGTTTCTAGATATTGATGTATTGCTCAGAAAACTCACAAAATCATTATAATACTATATTTCTAGGAAGTCATTCTATACTAATCCTCAATTTCTATCTTAGGGCTCTGTCATCTAATCAGATTTTTTCTAAATCTAGCTTCCAAGGTTAGTACTAAAAATCCTCTGATACCAACTGTAACGCCTCTTCCCCAGTTACCCAAAGTTGGTGCATTATTATGTAACATTGGAATGATCACAAAAGATCATGTCTCGAAATACCGATTAGTTTAGTAGCCTTAAAAACACTAGATACATTCATAAATGTTACATTACATCATTGTCACGACCCGACCTCGGGGCCCGTGCCGTGACTACCCCAAGCCCGCCTTCCATAGGCCAGGGGCTGGCGACTAGCACCAAGGCGTAAAATCCCGGTAAACAGGGAAGACATTTCCTTTAAAAGTAACAACCACCACAGAGTCAGCAAGCGGAAAGTAACTACAAAGTGCAGAAAAGTAAAGGGGCTGGAAATACAAGCCCAACTGTAAAGTACAACTGAAAAAGTAAGGAACAGCAACTGAAGAAAAGACGGCGGCCTCGTGTCGTCCACTGGAAATCCCACCTGAAGGGTGGGTACAGATAGCCTCCAGGCTCCTCGGGTCCCACGTCCGCTCCGAGCACGTCCCGCCCAGTGGTCCACCTCCAGGTACCGTCCTGCTCCACGCCCCAACCGTGATCAGTGATGTCTGTCGTCTGCATCCAACACAACAAGGTGCGGGCATAGCCCGTGCAGGGGTGAGTATAAGCTACTCAGTAAGGACCCCGAGACCCCTGAAGGTCTCCCGAAATCCACAAAGGATATAGCACAAAAGAAAGATGCAATCACGAAGTAACATCTGACTCGACTTAGGTATATGCCCATACATATACCTAAGTCCCCAATTCTAGCTCTGCTCACGAGCTCAAGAACAACTCAATCCACAAAGGAAAGCAAGACTCAAATCCACAAGGAGAGTAAAGAGTAAATCCACATAGGATAGTTCAACACAATCCACAAAGGAGAGTAACAGTAAATCCACAAAGGATAGTAATATAAGGTTCAGCTCAACCAGGTATACTTTTTCAGATGACGTCAAAGATGATCACTGATCCATCTAAGTCGTCGGACCCACGAAGGATCGATAGGTACTAACCCCCGCAAAAGACCCACATAGGATCGGGCTCACACAGAACCTGTAGGCAGTGGCTCACACAGAACCGGTAGTAAGGACCCACATAGGATCGGGCTCACACAGAACCTGTAGCACTGATCCACGTAGGATCGCTGAGTGCAGTAGTCGACGCAGTCCACTGAGGATCTCTGCACAGACGTCGCCGCAGTCCACGAAGGATCTCTGTTCTGCCGTCGTCGCAGTCCACTGAGGATCTCTGCTCTGCCGTCGTCGCAGTCCATGGGGGATCTCTGCTCTGTCGTCGAAGTCCACGGAGGATCCCTGCTCTGTCGTCGAAGTCACAGCCAGCGCTAGGGTTCCCGCACGCAGCGAGCTCGTTTAGGAGGGTCCGCTCCACGAGCCGAGAGGCTGATACATCAACTGACACGTAGTCCGAAGTTGATGTATCCAAAAGTTCCGTATCGACAACAGGATCTCAACGCAACAGACGGCGCGTCAATCGGACGCCCGGTCTGAGAGTTATTGGCATTTTCGTCCCAGGGGCCCGGTTGGTTTTTAGGGCAAAACCAACCCGACCGTACTCCGCCTGTATCCGATCCTCGGGTGGAGTATGCCAAAAGTTCCGTCTCACTTAGAGGAAGCTACCACAGCTGACGGTACGTCGATCGGACGTCCGTAGCTCAAGTTATGAGCGTTTCCGCTCCGAGGGCCCGGTTGGTTTCGTGTACGAACCAACCCGGCCGAACCCAAAGTCTTCCTAAACCTTAGGTATAATATACCGAAACGACCGTATCGATCCAAGGATCGCGTAGCCGCTGACGGTTCGTCAATCGGAGGTCTCAGGCCCAAGATATGGGCAAAAGACCGAAGAGGGCCCGAAAACGGGGGTTCTGGGCCCGGGGCGACCCGGCCCGAACCCCCCCTGGGCTGGCCAAACCGGGTCGACCCGACCCGGCCCGACCCAGCTCGGCTTCGGCCGGGCGGCCGAAGGAGAAACCGCCGCGGGTTTGACCCGCGGCTTGGAGGAAAACGCGGCCCCGCGGGGGGCCGCCTGTCACGCGTACGCGGCCGGGCCGCCGCGGCTTCAGCCGCGGCGGAACTCCTCCACGGCGGCGCGCCGGGCGCCGCCGCCTCCGGTCGCCGGCGCCGCCGCCGCCTTCCGCGGGCCGCCGGAGTTGCTCTGGTGGCCCGTTTTGCCTCCCGTCTGCGCCGTTGCTCCTCCCGGGGGCCGATCTTCACTGCGGGATCAACGGATCGCCCTTGCCGCACGGTTCGTCGTCGTCCGCCAAATCCGCACAACAAAAGATCGGCGGAGGGTTGCCGGGTCTTGTTCGTTAGATCCGCACCCTCCGCGTTAGTCATAAACTCAACGGGGGAAAAGGAAAAACCAATCAACAATTTTAAATAAATTAAAATTGTTCCGTGATCGGGTTCATTATTTCAAAAGAATAAACACGGGAAAGAATTATCAAGAAAATAAACCCCTACCTTGTCGTCGTCGGACGTGAGGTCGTCGCGGAATCGCTCGTCGCGGAAGGGACGTTCGTCGCACCGCGGGAAAAACGTCGCGCCGACGATCTCCGGATCTAGAACAAACGGATTTAATTAATTAAATCCGTTGTTATTGAAAATAAAAAGGGAGAAATAAACGATTCGTTTCTCACCTTAATTTCCGAACGAGGATCGGCCGCGGAAGAAGAGGCGTCGCCGAAGAACGTCGCAGGTAGAGCTCGTCGACGTCGCAGATCACGGTGTGCATCGTCGAATTCCGGTTGTCGGCGTTCTTCGCGTTCTTCGCGTTCTTCGCGTTCTTCGCGAGGAGGGGAGATGAAGAAACAAAGGTCCTCTCAAATCCTTTCAAAGGATTTTTAGGTTGGTCTTATTTTATAAACATGCCAACAAACGCAAAAGCGTAAGTAATGACCCATCAGTTCGTTGAATTAATTCAACGAGCGAAACAGCCCATTTAATTCACGAAATAAACCGCTCAATTAAATGGTCTGTTAAGAATTTATGAAAACGCGTCGGTTGACTTTTCAGTTACTTTGACGGGTTTTCGCGGGTGCGTTACTTAGCGAAAGAAACGGCGGGGCTCGTGCGGGCCCCACCTCAAAAATATCCTACCAAGGGGGTAGGATATTTCTGGATAGCATCCTATCCAGTTCAACTCAGATCAAGCCGCCTTTAAGTGGCTTCAAGTGGCTTCCAAGCAGCTTAAGTGAAATAAAATAAAGTTGTCGCACAAATTTTATTTTATTTCTGACTTTAAGCCCCAAAATTTTAAAACCACGTCTGAGCAAACGCAACTCCGGAAGAGGCGTTTCTAAGCAAATACCGGCGCTGAGATTTCATCGCTGCCCTCAAAATTTGATTACGGGCACCGGTTCAAAAGATAGAAAAACCCGCTCGTCCGTTCACTGAACGTACCCGAGCCAAACTTCGGAAATTGATTCCGGGCACACCGGGCCTCGGAATCAGGTTCCGTCTGAAGCTGCGCTCTTGTAAAATTCCAAAAAAAATTAAGAAAAAAATTTCCTTGAAATTTGCGGGTCTTTACATTACTCCCACCTGAGGGCTTTACGTCCCCGTAAAGATACATCAAAAACTAGGGGAACAAATGGGGGTACTGAGCACGCATCTGAGCCTCCCGCTCCCAAGTGCTCTCCTGGAGGTTCCCGTGCTGCCATCTGACGCGCACAAGAGGAATCGACCGCCCACGTAGGACCCGCTCTTGTCGATCCTCGATCTCCACTGGGACCTCCGCAAAAGTCGCCCCATCGTCCACGTCCAGCTCCCCAAAGTCGATGATGTGCATCGGGTCGTGAACGTATCTCCTCAACTGAGACACGTGGAAGACGTCGTGCACCCGGTGCAACTGAGGTGGTAGATCCAGGCGATAAGCCACCTCTCCTATCCTACTGAGGACCTGGAAAGGCCCGATGAAGCGTGGGGAAAACTTCCCGCCTCGGCCAAATCTCCGTAAACCACGTCGAGGTGAGACACGCAAAAAGACGTGGTCGCCATCCTCGAACTCCAGTGGCCTCCGCCTCCTGTCAGTATATGACTTTTGCCGGCTCTGAGCTGTCCTCATCCTCTCCTGGATGATCTGGACCTTCTCTGTCATGGCTCGGACCATCTCTGGTCCCACGAGTGCTGACTCCCTAGGGTCTGTCCAGCACAACAGTGATATGCAAGGTCTGCCGTACAACGCCTCGTATGGTGCCATCCCGATGGTGGAGTGGTAGCTGTTGTTGTACGCGAACTCCACCAAAGGTAGTTGGTCCTCCCAGCTACGACCAAAGTCGAGAACACATGCACGGAGCATGTCCTCGAGTGTCTGTATGGTCCTCTCAGTCTGACCATCCATCTGAGGGTGGAAGGCTGTGCTCAGATGGAGTCGCGTCCCGAACGCCTCCTGCAACCCCTTCCAAATCCGGGAAGTGAAACGAGCATCTCGATCGGAGACGATAGATGATGGCACCCCGTGAAGCCGTACGATCTCCTGGACGTAAAGACGTCCCAAGCTCTCCACTGAGCCCTGCTCTCTGATGGGTAAGAAGTGTGCCGACTTGGTGAGTCGGTCGACAATCACCCAAATGGAGTCGTGACCTCTGGAAGTGCGTGGAAGTCCAGTAACGAAGTCCATAGATATGCCGTCCCACTTCCACTCCGGGACCTCCAAGGGCTATACCAAGCCTGCTGGTACCTGATGCTCTGCCTTCACCTGCTGGCAGGTGAGGCATCGTGAAACGAACTCTGCCACAGCTTTCTTCATGCCCGGCCACCAGTGCTGTCGCCTGAGATCCTGGTACATCTTCGCCACTCCGGGATTCACTGCCAAGGGAGAAGTGTGAAACTCTCTCAGAACCTCCTCTCGTAAAGCGACTGGTACGAAGGTACGTCCTCTGAAAAGGATGTCCTGCTCTGCTCCAAGGGAGAAGCCATCAGGCGCCTGACCTGAGGATATCAGTGCACGCCTGGTCTCACAGTCAGCGTCCCCACGCTGAGCCTCTCTTACCCGCTGTAGAAGTGGAGGAGAGACTGTGAGAGACTGAAGAAAGGCTGCTCTGTCTCTATCCACGAAGGATATCTGTAAGGAGGCTAGCTGCTCCGTCGCCTCCTCAAGTAGCTGAATGCCCATCCTCCTGCTGAGGGCATCGTCTACCACGTTCCCCTTCCCAGGAGTATAGACTATCTCAAAGTCATAGTCCTGTAGGAACTCAAGCCATCTCCGCTGTCTTAGGTTCAGGTCCTTCTGAGAGAAGATATACCTGAGACTCTGGTGGTCAGAAAAGACTGTGAAGCGCTCGCCCATCAGATAGTCCCGCCAAGTCATCAGAGCGAAGACCACTGCTGCTAACTCCAGGTCATGAGTGGCGTAGTTCTGCTCATGCGGCCTCAACTGACGTGATCCGTAGGCGATCACAGCCCGCTCCTGCATCAGGACGCACCCGAGTCCAGTCCCTGATGCATCGCAGTAAACTACGTACCCAACTCCCTCCTCAGGAAACCTCAAGATAGGTGCGCTGGTCAATCTCTGACTCAGCTCCTGGAAGCTCTGCTGACATCTTTCTGACCACACGAAGGGTTTCCCCATCTTTTTCAAAGCTGAGAGTGGTGCCGCAACTCTGGAGAAGTCTGGCACGAATCTCCAATAGTATCCGGCTAGGCCCAAGAAGCTCCGCACCTCCGTCAAGCTCTTGGGTGGCTCCCAAGCTAGCACTGCCTCGATCTTCGCGGGATCCACTGCAACTCCCGCCTCAGAGATGACGTGCCCCAAGAAATGGATCTCACGTAACCAGAACTGGCATTTTGAGAGCTTGCCATAAAGCTGGTGCTCTCGGAGTGTGTCTAGCACAACTCGCAGGTGGTAGGCATGCTCCTCCTCAGTCGTCGAGTATACCAAAATGTCGTCAATGAAGACCACGACAAATCGGTCGAGGTATGGCTGGAAGATCCTGTTCATGAGGCTCATGAACAGTGCTGGAGAATTGGTTACGCCGAACGGCATAACCAAGAACTCATAATGGCCATACCGACACCTGAAGGTCATCTTCTGCACGTCCTCGTCTCGAACTCTGAGCTGATGATAGCCTGACCGGAGGTCTATTTTCGAGAACCGCCGCGCTCCCTTGAGCTGATCGAAGAGGTCATCAATCCGTGGAAGCGGATACTTGTTTCTCACTGTCACCTGGTTCAGGCGACGATAGTCGACACACAGTCGCAAGCTCTCGTCCGCCTTCTTGGCGAACAAAATCGGGGAAGCCGAGGGTGAAACACTGGGTCGGATAAACCCCTTGCTCTGCAAGTCCTCCAACTGTACCCGCAGCTCTCGAAGCTCGGCGGGGGCCATCCGATAAGCTGGAGTAGATATCGGGGCTGTCCCAGGGTACAAGTCGATGTAAAAGTCTACCTCTCTACGAGGAGGTAGCCCTGGAACGTCGTCGGGAAAGACGTCCACGTACTGGTCCACCACTGCAGGAAAAACTGGACTCCGCATGTCCACTGCTCCTAGGATGAGGCTATCCAACTGATGAGAGATGGGCTGCACTCTCCTCCACGGAAGTCCATCCTGTGATGCAAAGGTTCCCTTCTCGCCGGTGAAGGTAAACCTGCTCCCGTCGGTGCGAACACATCGCAACTTGCGCCTAAAACAGTCGATCTGGGCATGAACCGTGGATAGCCAATCCATGCCCAAGATGACGTCGTAAGGCCTCGACGCCGCTACAAGAAGATCCCAGCCGAAGCTATCGCCTCCTAGAGTAAGCTCACACTGCCGGCATCAGTGCGTAATCGTCGAGTCTGCTCCCGTAGGAGTCTCTAGCCGTATGGATCGAGCCAACGGCTCAGTCGGAATCTCCGAGCTCCGAACAAGGGCAGAGGCTATGAAAGAGTGACTCGCTCCTGTGTCTATAAGTACTGCAGCAAGGGTGGAATAGACATAGATCGTACCTTGAATCATCTCTGGCATGTCGGGGTCGTAGGCCTCCACTGCCTTGAGTTGGGCCTGTCCCTGCCCGCCAGCTCCCTGTGGTCGAGGTGGCCCTCCTGGTGGTGGTGGGGGTAGATCCTGGAAGCGTCGCCCACCACCCGCTGCTCGGCCAGCTCCTCTGCCTCGTCCGCCTCCTCCCTGCGGACCGCCACGGTCGACCATCTGCCTCTGCCTGGGTGGCCCCTCCACCGTCTGCTGCTCCTCTGGTCGGCGAGTCGGGCAGTCACGAGCCATGTGACCCTGCCCGCCGCATGAGTAGCACAGCCTGCCTCTCGGAAGGCTGGCACTCCGCTGTGTGCCTTGCACTGCTGAGCCGGTGTCCTGAGGCCGTCTGCGTCGGGGTCTGGTCTGCCTGGACCCGAGAGTCATCCGTCGGCTACCTGCTGCCGAAGACTCAGCTACCTGCCGCCCTGCGCTAGGTCTCGCCGCTGAAGAAGGCTCTGCCAGGAAGCTCTCGATCAGGAGGGCTCGCTCCAGCACTCCCGCCTGGGTCGGAATGCTGAGGGAGACCAGCGACGCCCGAATCTCCTGTCGCAAGCCCTGCTCGAAGGTCCGGGCCCGGAAGAAGGGGTCCCGTACCATGTCGGTCGAGTAGCGAGATAGGTCAGTGAACCTCGCCGTGTACTGAGCGACTGTCATGCTGCCCTGGCGCAGCTGGAGAAGCTCCTGGATGCGCACCGCTCGGAGGGTGGCTGGGACGAACTCAGAGCGGAAGAGGCTCTCGAAGTCCGTCCAGAGAAAGGATGCCTCATCGTGAACCTGGAGCATCAAGCTCCACCATCGTCCTGCTGCCGCCTGCAGGAGGCTCGCCGCGAGAATCACCATGAGATCCGCTAGTGTCCTCACTAGCCTAAAGATCCGTACCACCGCCTCTAGCCAGCCCTCGGCGGCCTGGGGGTCCGCCTCACCGCGAAACCTGGGCGGTCGCTGGCTCTGAAACTCATGCAGTGCCCTAAGGCGACGTGCATCGTCAGCGTCTGGTACTGGTAGCATCGGTGGTTCGGCGGGTAAAGCTACCGCCGGTGCCACTGTTGGCAAAGGGCCCTGCACCGAGGCCTCGTCGCTCGGTGGGCTGCCGTTGCGCCCTACACTCGGAACCCTAGCTGGCTGTCGTCGCGGGGCCATCCTGAAAGGAGAACAAGAGCACCACAGTCAGAACAGTATACCTGGTGAGCTGGCACAAGTAATCACAAGGAAAACTTGAGACTTTCATGAAGCAGATCAGTATACCCGGTGAGCTGACACAAGTAATCACGAAGAAAACTTGAAACACACATGCAATCAATGTTTTCATGCATTAAGTCGGAAATCAGGAGTCAGGGTCCTGGTGTACGGATACGTCGGCCGCCGCACCAACACTGGGCTCCCTGAACTGATAACCACACTCAATACACTAAACACGATTTCTTCATATAGAAAGAAAAGACGATCAGAGTCTGCGGTAGAACCGACCACCTCTGATACCAATTTGTCACGACCCGACCTCGGGGCCCGTGCCGTGACTACCCCAAGCCCGCCTTCCATAGGCCAGGGGCTGGCGACTAGCACCAAGGCGTAAAATCCCGGTAAACAGGGAAGGCATTGCCTTTAAAAGTAACAACCACCACAGAGTCAGCAAGCGGAAAGTAACTACAAAGTGCAGAAAAGTAAAGGGGCCGGAAATACAAGCCCAACTGTAAAGTAAAACTGAAAAAGTAATGAACAGCAACTGAAGAAAAGACGGCGGCCTCGTGTCGTCCACTGGAAATCCCACCTGAAGGGTGGGTACAGATAGCCTCCAGGCTCCTCGGGTCCCACGTCCGCTCCGAGCACGTCCCGCCCAGTGGTCCACCTCCAGGTACCGTCCTGCTCCACGCCCCAACCGTGATCAGTGTTGTCCATCGTCTGCATCCAACACAACAAGGTGCGGGCATAGCCCGTGCAGGGGTGAGTATAAGCTACTCAGTAAGGACCCTGAGACCCCCAAAGGTCTCCCGAAATCCACAAAGGATATAGCACAAAAGAAATATGCAATCACGAAGTAACATCTGACTCGACTTAGGTATATGCCCATACATATACCTAAGTCCCCAATTCTAGCTCTGCTCACAAGCTCAAGAACAACTCAATCCACAAAGGAAAGAAAGACTCAAATCCACAAGGAGAGTAAATAGTAAATCCACATAGGATAGTTCAACACAATCCACAAAGGAGAGTAACAGTAAATCCACAAAGGATAGTAACATAAGGTTCAGCTCAACCAGGTATACTTTTTCAGATGACGTCAAAGATGATCACTGATCCATCTAAGTCGTCGAAACCCACGAAGGATCGATAGGTACTAACCCCTGCAAAAGACCCACATAGGATCGGGCTCACACAGAACCTGTAGGCAGTGGCTCACACAGAACCGGTAGTAAGGACCCATATAGGATCGGGCTCACACAGAACCTGTAGCACTGATCCACGTAGGATCGCTGAGTGCAGTAGTCGACGCAGTCCACTGAGGATCTCTGCACAGTCGTCGCCGCAGTCCACGAAGGATCTCTGCTCTTCCGTCGTCGCAGTCCACTGAGGATCTCTGCTCTGCCGTCGTCGCAGTCCACGGAGGATCTCTGCTCTGTCGTCGAAGTCCACGGAGGATCCCTGCTCTGTCGTCGAAGTCACAGCCAGCGCTAGGGTTCCCGCACGCAGCGAGCTCGTTTAGGAGGGTCCGCTCCACGAGCCGAGAGGCTGATACATCAACTGACACGTAGTCCGAAGTTGATGTATCCAAAAGTTCCGTATCGACAACAGGATCTCAACGCAACAGACGGCGCGTCAATCGGACGCCCGGTCTGAGAGTTATTGGCATTTTCGTCCCACGGGCCCAGTTGGTTTTTAGGGAAAAACCAACCCGACCGTACTCCGCCTATATCCGATCCTCGGGCGGAGTATGCCAAAAGTTCCGTCTCACTTAGAGGAAGCTACCACAGCTGACGGTACGTCGATCAGATGTCCGTAGCTCAAGTTATGAGCGTTTCCGCTCCGAGGGCCCGGTTGGTTTCGTGTATGAACCAATCCGGCCGAACCCAAAGTCTTCCGAAACCTTGAGTATAATATACCGAAATGACCGTATCGATCCAAGGATCGCGTAGCCGCTGACGTTTTGTCAATCGGAGGTCTCAGGCCCACGATATGGGCAAATGACCGAAGAGGGCCCGAAAACGGGGGTTCTGGGCCCGGGGCGACCCGGCCCGAACCCCCCCTGGGCTGGCCAAACCGGGTCGACCCGAACCGGGTCGACCGGACCCGGCCCGACCCAGCTAGGCCGGGTCCGGTCCGGCCTGGGCGCGGCCCGGCCGACCGGACCGGCCGGCTCGGCTTCGGCCGAGCGGCCGAAGGAGAAACCGCCGCGGGTTTGACCCGCGGCTTGGAGGAAAACGCGGCCCCGCGGGGGGCCGCCTGTCACGCGGACGCGGCCGGGCCGCCGCGTCCCTCCCCGGTTCCGCGCGGCCGCGGACCCGGCCGCCGACGCCGTGGCTTCAGCCGCGGCGGAACTCCTCCACGGCGGTGCGCCGGGCGCCGCCGGCGACCCGCGCCGCCGCCGCCTTCCGCGGGCCACCGGAGTTGCTCCGGTTGCCCGTTTTGCCTCCCGTCTGCGCCGTTGCTCCTCCCGGGGGCCGATCTTCACTGCGGGATCAACAGATCGCCCTTGCCGCACGGTTCGTCGTCGTCCGCCAAATCCGCACAACAAAAGATCGGCGGAGGGTTGCCGGGTCTTGTTCGTTAGATCCGCATCCTCCGCGTTAGTCATAAACTCAACGGGGGAAAAGGAAAAACCAATCAACAATTTTAAATAAATTAAAATTGTTCCGTGATCGGGTTCTTTATTTCAAAAGAATAAACACGGGAAAGAATTATCAAGAAAATAAACCCCTACCTTGTCGTCGTCGGACGTGAGGTCGTCGCGGAATCGCTCGTCGCGGAAGGGACGTTCGTCGCACCGTGGGAAAAACGTCGCGCCGACGATCTCCGGATCTAGAACAAACGGATTTAATTAATTAAATCTGTTGTTGTTGAAAATAAAAAGGGAGAAATAAACGATTCGTTTCTCACCTTAATTGCCGAACGAGGATCGGCCGCGGAAGAAGAGGCGTCGCCGAAGAACGTCGCGGGTAGAGCTCGTCGACGTCGCAGATCACGGTGTGCGTCGTCGAATTCCGGTCGCCGGCGTTCTTCGCGTTCTTCGCATTCTTCGCGTTCTTCGCATTCTTCGCGAGGAGGGGAGATGAAGAAACAAAGGTCCTCTCAAATCCTTTCAAAGGATTTTTAGGTTGGTCTTATTTTATAAACATGCCAACAAACGCAAAAGCGTAAGTAACGACCCATCAGTTCGTTGAATTAATTCAACGAGCGAAACAGCCCATTTAATTCACGAAATAAACCGCTCAATTAAATGGTCTGTTAAGAATTTAAGAAAACGCGTCGGTTGACTTTTCAGTTACTTTGACGCGTTTTCGCGGGTGCGTTACTTAGCGAAAGAAACGGCGGGGCTCGTGTGGGCCCCACCTCAAAAATATCCTACCAAGGGGGTAGGATATTTCTGGATAGCATCCTATCCAGTTCAACTCAGATCAAGCCGCCTTTAAGTGGCTTCAAGTGGCTTCCAAGTAGCTTAAGTGAAATAAAATAATGTTGTCGCACAAATTTTATTTTATTTCTGACTTTAAGCCCCAAAATTTTAAAACCACGTCTGAGCAAACGCAACTCCGGAAGAGGCGTTTCTAAGCAAATACAGGCGCTGCGATTTCATCGGTGCCCTCAGAATTTGATTCCAGGCACCGGTTCAAAAGATAGAATAACCCGCTCGTCCGTTCACTGAATGTACCCGAGCCAAACTTCGGAAATTGATTCCGGGCACACCGGGCCTCGGAATCAGGTGCCGTCTCAAGCTGCGCTCTTGTAAAATTCCAAAGAAAATTAAGAAAAAAATTTCCTTGAAATTTGCGGGTCTTTACAATCATAAAGTGAAAAACTACAATAACATGGTCTCCATAGTCTACACTCATATCCCCTTCAGACTATCGCTATAGGTCAGTGATAAAATATTTCTTCACATCCTGGAAAAAATAAAACATTGAAAGGTGTGAGTTCAGATGCTCAGTAAGGATAACAAAATAGAAAAAACGTTCATAAATAAACATAAACATTTAATGAAATTTATAACTAACACAAAATCCTTATACACATGAACTTTAGAATAATATATTAAAAATAAAATGAAATAATTATATTTACTTATTCACATGGATATTCTACTAGACGAATAATCACATGTAATATCAATAACCACTTTTATAATGATGGAATGCATAATGCTAGACTATCATTACCACGTAGCCAAGGCCTCATGCCGAGACTGCAATAAAGATTTTGTCAAGGCCTCGTTCCAAGACACTAGTTTGTCTCATGAGACCTACCGATGCATCGAGGAGATATAGCGGGCTCCACCCATCAATTATTAAGTCCAATTCATTCCTCATATGAACAGGTTTAAACATATGACAAACCATAACATAATCATATCACATAAAACATGAATAAAGGAATCATAACATTTCCACATTTCAATCACAAGATATCAATACAACACATTGATATAATAAAACATTATCAAAACCATTTTAAATACCAATATAAAAGAAGAATAAAAAATTGTATTTATTTTTCATTTAAAAAATGTTAAGGCTTGTAGAGGAAGCTGAAACTCAAATAATGGTCATGGCGGCGGAGAAGTATTTTTCACCACATAAGTACGAAAAAAAATTCCCTTTTTTCATTTATTAAAAAACTTCAGATAAAATAGATTCCTTTTGAATAAATATAAAAGTCAAAGGTGTTTATACACCTTATAAAAGAAAGTTTTGTATAACACAAAATATTCCTCAATGAAAGAAGATTGAGGCAAAGTCCCTTAAAAAGATCATTTTTTAAATAAAATAGATCTATTATGTGTATTCACTATAAGTACACATAAATAAATTACAAATACAATATTGGACATAATAATATCATGACATAATTTGAAAGTATGAGAGTAACTCAAAGAACGGAAATTGGGTTTAGAAGTTCCCTTACCTCGTGTGAGACAAGACTCGATCATTCTTTAAACTCCTGAATAATAAACTAGAGTTAATTTATAATTTCTGTAGAACATTTTTCATGTTCATTATTCCTTTTATATCACTTATTACCATGTTATTAACATTTTTTAATTATTTAAGTTAATAACGGTCGTTTTGTCGATCTTTTCTACTTGAGTCAAAAATAAACATCTTATATTTACAAGTTGTTAATGTGGTAAAATATCCAATATATACCGAATTATATTCATGATTTTGATATCATATATATCATATATATCTAGTATATACATTCATTTATAATATTACATAACATTTAGAGGTATGAAATGAAATGCACCGTTCATGGAGATGGTAAGTCGTACGCACGCATGAATTCTACTTTCACTTCTATTTCTTATTTAATGGAATGGAATCATAATTATATAAAGGTGTATTATAATACCAGTATAATATCATATATAATATCATTTACTCCATCCTTTACATGTCCCGCATATTGCATTAACGATTCAAATCTCTTTGAGGGGGCGGTAGTCCGCACTTCCTAAAATGAAATTATCGCATTTACCCATAATTGAAATCATAAAGGCATTCCATAAATTAAAAATACAAAATGATAAAGAAAACATAAACATAATATATATCATAAATAAATATATTTATATCTTAATGGGCACCATGAAAGGTGTTAAAATAAGATTGAACAATCATCATTTCGTGAGGTACTAATTTTCCACCATAGAAACAGTATGTTCTTTAACAATTATACGAAGGTGTGTGTAAGTGTAAAAAAAATCTCATAAAAACATCCTAGTATATTTAAGATACTGGTTTTGTTAAAAAATAATGGAATTGAAAGAGTTTAAGGGGTTGGAGAGGCAAAATAAAACAAATGAACATAATAGAAGACATTACCTTAAAATCGTGTAACTCTTTTTGATTTGAGCCAAAGGCTTCCTTGGAAAGACTTCTTTCCCAAAGTGAGTCTTCTAGGAGTAAGAGAGGGAAGTTGAGAGATTATTTGGGCACAGTTGGGCCGAGCCAAGTTTCTTTGAAGGTGTGAATAAGGTGGAAGAGGTGGGAGCCTTTTATAAGGGGAGAGGAGGGGAACTCTTGGAATGTCATGAAATGTTTCATTATTATATAATCAGTTTAGGATTTTAATGTTCCCAAAATTATGTATTTTTCGAGGATAAGGTGATAAGAGTTATAAATCTACTCATCCAACTAGTTTTTGACAGGTGTAACTCTTATATTTTAAATTATTTTTTCATTATATTTAAATCGTTATTTAATTAGGTAATCGCTGCATCATCATGGTGTCATAAAATATTTAATTTATTTAATGTCTAAAAATTATTAAAAAAATATAATGATGTAGGAAATCTTTTTATATTTCCAATGAATATTTATTGTCAAAATTTTAACTTATATAACCCCATGTGATAATTTTTTAAGTAAAACAACACATGTTTGTGACAATTTTATTTTTTACTTTAAATAAAAGGTTATTAATGTCATTTTCTTACCCAAGTGGCTCCATGGGGTCCCCAGGTTGACCCATTGATTTTCCTGGTCGTCCATGACACATCCAATAAGGTTATGAGAAGTGTAATGTTAATTTAATTTTATTATAACATTATATTTACCTTAAATTACACTAATTACCTTTACTCGCGATTAATAAAACTAAAAGGTTACTTTTCACCAAAAATAATTTTCATCTCATTGAACCACATTTTACTTCCTAATGACAACCATGTATGTCAGATTTTTAAAAATAAATTCACAGATGTGGTAATGTTTCATTTAAATGAAAAATTAGTTTTTTAACTACCACTAAGTGGTTTCACTATTCATAAAAAATTGAAGTTTCTCATAACAATACCAAAAATTCACCCTAAGCTATAATTGATATTCCGAATTAAAAAATGATGAATATTTTAAAAAACTACAAACATATAATGTAGAGACCCGAAGCTTAACGTACATGGACATTACATTACTTTTGCGGAATACTTAGTACATAACAAAAACACACACACAAGGACCGTAATAGTTTAGTGTCTTTGGAAACTCGGAACGTAATCTTCTAATCGTGGTGAATGATCGTCAATATCTCCCATAAAGATCTTCCCTTTTTTTACATAAAACCTTTCTTTATATCCTGGGGAAAAGAAAACATAAAAGGGTGAGCTCAAATGCTCAGTAAGGGTAAATAAAAGAAATATCAATCACATCATATACATAAGAACATAACTTTTGGAAATCTTAACCTGCAAAAGAGATCATCATTTCATAACATGGGGTAAATCATGGCAGTGAAATGTAATCACAATAATCATAACGTAAAACATGAAACTTTGTGTCATTCACACATAATCATAGAGAATCATTTCTTGTTAGTCAAGACTCATTTCCAAGACTATCTTAGTGGACAAAGTCCCTTTCTGAATCGAGTAACCCTCGTTTCAGTCCGGTTTCACTGAACCGGTATAACCTACCGTTCCAGCCCTGTCTATCTCATGAGATATAAAATCTTTACCCAATGCATTGGAGGTAGATATAGGTCCCACCCATCTCATAATGATACCATTCTTATGTGCGCCACAAAATCATAAATCATACATCATTGCATAACCCATGTAATAAAAATGGGATTCTTAAACAACATGACATCATAAAACAATTCATATAAGATAAAGGAATTCATAAAAATATTTCCATCACAACATAATCAAATCCATGTAATAATAGGGATAGAAACAGAACCCTTTATTATCTTATATGGAAAATAATTTTGATAAAACACTTGAAATCCATTCTTGTGGAAAATATCCTTTCTACTTCAAAATTTTTTTCCTTTCTTAACATGCCTTACAATTTAAAACTAAAAGAAGTTGATTAAAAATAAACATGAAAACTTGTAAATGAAGCTTCATGGAAGTAATGTTTTAAATATCCATTCATGCCGTATAAGTTAAAAAAAACATTCTTCTCGTACTTTTTTGGGAAAAGTCAAAAAAGTACCTCGTACGAAAAACGACAAAAGATTCCTTTCATATCTTTTACTAAAAACTCATCGAAAGGTAAAATTGGATTTAAACAACTGTAGGTGGATGGAAATAATATTACATATTGATGAAACATGGATTTGGATGATAAAATACACCCCAGTAAATACTTACGAATAAACAATCTCGGATAAAAATGAGAATGTGATATTTCCCTTACCTTAGGTCCGATTTGCTTTGTACGTGTCCGAAGCTCCTGTATAATGGTATAAATAATTTCATTGACTTATTACATAATCCTATTCATTGTTATGATATCATATATGGTTCACTTATGACATTATATTACCCGTTCTTTTGTAAATTCCATGTTAAAGAAGCGTTTTGGGTAAAATCGTTTCTTTTATCGTAGGTGTTTTGACTTGTTGTTCTTGACATTATTATTATTTATATCATGATTTACTTACTTCCAGAATATAAAATATGATTTATATATCATATATATTCAGTATATATATATAATAGATAGATAAATGAAATGAAAAACACTGTTCATGGAGACGGTAGTCCGTACGTACGCATGAACGCTGTTTTCCTTTACTTATTGTCTTGAATGGAAGAAAGTAGATGACATACATATATATATATATAAATAAATCCAGTAGCTTTATAATGTCATATATTTCATTATTATTTCTTATATATACTTTATAATCATTCTTAAATGGTTAACATGGAGAATGAATCTCATCGCGTCGTGGAGACGGTAATCCGTACGTACGCACGAGCGATGATATCATTTCCATAAATATTGAATTGAATTGGAGTGGATTATACAATATATCAGAATCAATATGATGTTGTAATAACTATGTATAGTTATTCTTTACACCATTATACCCATCCATGTAATGTGGTGGTGGAAAATAGATTACACCACGGCGTGGAGACGGTATTCCGTACGTACGCACGCGCAGTGATTTATTTTTCCGTACGATGGATAGATGGTGAAATAGGGTTGTTTAATAATTATTATAAAATATCAGTATATGAGTGATACTGATGTTATTACTTCATAATGAAACAACCTAAGAAGAATAAGTGGAAGAAGAAATAAAGATGAACGAATTCGTAACGGTAATTATCTCTTCTTTGAAGCACCTTTTGGAGACCTCCTATTAGGGAACTAAAATTGGTCTTTGAGGAAGACCAGAACCTCTAGGATGTTTCTAGGGAAGTGGAGAAGAGATTTTGGCAGGGGTTGGCCGAGCTTGAGGGCTCAAATTGGTGTGAGGAGGAGGGGGAGGAGGTGTCCTTTTATAAGGGAGGAGAGGGGCACCTTAGGAATACCTCAAAATATTATTATTTATTAATGTCAAAATCGGTTTATAATGGTTCCAAAGGGTCTTATTTCGAAGATAAAGTGGGGATGGGTCGAAATCTAATCAAAAAATAGGATTTAGACAAGTTTAGGGTATTATTTTAACCTTATCAATTAGATTTAACTCTAAGATAAATAATTTAACTTTTACCGTGTCTTTATGTTTTCTTTCACTATATGGTTAATAAACTTACTATAACATGCCAAAATAACCCCAAATTGTTTATTATTAATATATATATCCTTATCTAATTAATTTGGCCGAACCTTAGATTTTTAGGAATAAAATAACAGTTAATAATATAATATTTGATTTAAAAACTATTTTGTGTCAATTTTGACACTATTTGATATATGATTTTTGTGAAAGTCATAACAAAATTATATGTTCGAACCAAGTTGATTAAATCAACACTAATATATAATAGTAACCTATAAAATTGGTGGAATTCATAAAAAGTCTCAAATTGCATTCATTTGAGAATTTATAACATCAATTATGTTAATATTTCCTTAAAAAGGTAATTACTGCATCATCGTTGTGTCATAAATAATAAATTAATTTAAAGTCTAAAAATTATAAATAAAATATCATTATGTAGGAAATATTTTTATCTTTCAAATTAATATTTATAGTCGAATTTATCTTAGGTATAACCCCATATTAAAAATGATTTACTTATTAAACTTTTATTTTAACTATTTAAACCCTTCTTTAAATAAATTAATAATAAATGTCCTAATCTAACCCAAGTGGGCCTAAATGGTCATATTTTATTCCTAAGTTTGTTTTTGGTCAAATTAAACATATCCAATAGAATTAGGACATGTGTTAGGGTAATAGTAATATCATTTTTACCCTTAGTTACCCTATTTACTATTAACCGCGGTAAAAAAAAGTAAAAAGTTACTATTCACCAAAAAATTATTTGTATCTCATTGAACCACATTTTACTTACTGATATCAACTGTGTCTGTCGGATTTTCGAAATTCCATTCACAGAAGCAGTAAAATTAAGTTTTATGCAAAATTCAGTTTTTAACCTACCACTTAGTGGTTTCACTATTCATCAAAAATTGAAAGTTTTCAGAAAAATACCAAAATTTCACCCTAGGCTAATTTCGGTATTCCGAATCGAAAAATGAAGTCCATTTTGAAAAATAAATTTTATAAAATTTCAAAAAGTGGTTATTTTTATTCATAACGGCTAGTTTTAATAATATTTTAATAGCATATCGTTGTTTAGTGAAACTCGGTATTGCGTACGACGAAAGCTATCGAGGAAGGTCGTGATTGCGTGTAATGCAAGGAATGTCAAGGATGCGTGTTGTGCAAGCTCCTTTTGGTGTAGCGTACAACACAAGACATTAACAAAATTAAAAAGAATATTTTTCATAAAATCTCGGGCTGTTACATTCTACCCCCCTTAAAATGAATTTCGCCCTCGAAATTCATCGTGGTTATAAATGGTTTACTATTCAATAGTTTATTTAATAGAAACCCACATCGTAAAAAGGAATATCAAAACCAATCAAAAGTATGAAACATAACGGTTACCCAAATAAACTAATCACTGGGTTTCCACATAGGTGAAAATATGGATATGGAAGAGAAATCTAACCATCATGTTCTGATGGAGAGTGGTAGAGAACATGGCTATGAAAAAGCCATTAATCACAAAGCCATAAATTTGTGACGATCTAAGGTACCATCTGATTCATCAGATATAAGATCACTAGGACAACATTTTTGGTTATCATGATCGTTTCCCTAAAGTTAAAGAATTTGAATTAGAATAAATACTTACTTTATGTTGGTACATTCTCACTGTTGTTCGTGCCTTTAACAATTTCCACTTCATCTCTTAAATAAATGAAGTTGAATTTGTTATTCGTGAAGTGTTAGCAGATCATGTGATAGAATGACGGGTCATTCCATCTGTCTCAAAAGGTTAGCAAAATTTATATTCATAAGTCGATTTATAGTGAGATTAATCATATATGGTTCCTAAAATGGACTTATACTTTATATATCATACTGCTTAATATAATAAAACTAGTTTCTACTAAATAGGGACTTCCTGTAGGCCAGTGGTAGGCGATAAAGGCCAGTCGCACTTCGGTTGTCGGTTCGATTCCTATGACCTTGTCTGACGCGATGGGCTGTCGGCCGTCCTGCAGGTTGTCCCTTTTTCTAAAACTATATTACTATAACATCCCATCAATAATATCAAAAAAAGTTTTATCATTAAACAGTACTAACTTATGTCTAACATAATCCATTCCAATCTTTAGGCTTATCTAAACTACTTCGGTCCAAGCTCATAGTATAAAGAAAATGATTACTTGAAATGTCACATAAAAATCACGTGAATGCCATCATTTATCCCCCATATATCATAAGATATATCTTGTTGGTCAAATTACAAATATGTGAATACCTTAATCATGTATTCTCTTGAAGAATGAATATCCATTGAACCTTAGTGAAAACATGAATGCGGTTAAAAGTTAACACTTTCCACATACCAAAATCCTCAAAATTCTATATACTCAAACCATGATATCACTTAGTCCTTATATCAATCATGAGCTCATGAATACAATCAAACATCTCATTATCATCTTATCCTTTCATTATGTGCATATCATCTACATTCCAAAAATATCTGAATAACCTTTCATGGATACCGGTACCATTAATCATACACTTTCAAAACTCAAGTAAAGACAACAGTGTAACAATCCTGAGATGTCTCTTTATTCCATAGTACTATGAGATTACTTATACAACATTACACATGATAAACATGTAATCATTCCACTACATTCTTAAACCATTAACCGAGCTTCAACAATTCTTTCATCTCACATATCATTTGTAGTCTCTTCATCATCATCCACATAAATACTACCCATACGACCATACTGATTCTCTTCATGAGACTTTCCCTTAGGGCATTGGTTTTCATAATGCCCGTACATTCCACATTTAAAACTTTTAACCATTGTTGATGTCATAGCAATACCATTATCCTCATCCCTGGTGTTAACTGAACCTTTTCCTTTGCACTTACTTGCTTTGTGTCCTTCTTTTCCACACCCAAAGCATCTTCCAGTTCCCTTGAAACATTCTCCTTGATTCCTCTTCCCACATGATTTACATAGGGGAAATTGATCTTTATTTACTCTATGATCATCATGAAACTCCATCTTTCTCTTATTAGCCACGTCAGGAAACTTACCAAATTTTACTTTATTGATCATATTATGAGATTGTTGATTCGGCATAATAATGATGTTTGAATTTCCAAATCCCATTTCATTTGGTTGCTCATGAATAATATCATTCCATTGTCCATCATATCCTCCATTATCATGAATCATCTTGTTTCCAGCCATTTTCTAAAACCCAAAAAGAATAGTGTGAGAGGCAAAGATCATAATAAAGGGGGAGTAACTTCAATATCTAAAATCATTGTTTTAATCTAATATCGTTACCATAGTTCTAGTAATATATCCTATAAGTATACTTATCCTTAGGGGCATCCCTAGACATACCTTAGAAATATCTCTAGGGATCTCACTAACGTTTTCGCATCCTAGTTTCCAAAGGTTGACTAAACCTTTCCTCTGATACCAACTGTAGAGACCCGAAGCTTAACGTACATGGACATTACATTACTTTTGCGGAATACTTAGTACATAACAAAAACACACACACAAGGACCATAATAGTTTAGTGTCTTTGGAAACTTGGAATGTAATCTTCTAACCTTGGTGAAAGATCATCAATATCTCCAATAAAGATCTTCCCTTTTTTTACCTAAAACCTTTCTTCATATCCTGGGGAAAAGAAAACATAAAAGGGTGAGCTCAAATGCTCAGTAAGGGTAAATAAAAAAATATCAATCACATCATATACATAAGCACATAACTTTTGGAAATCTTAACCTGCAAAAGAGATCATAATTTCATAACATGGGGTAAATCCTGGCAGTGAAATGTAATCACAATAATAATAACATGAAACATGAAACTTTGTGTCATTCACACATAATCATAGAGAATCATTTCTTGTTAGTCAAGACTCATTGCCAAGGCTATCTTAGTGGACAAAGTCCCTTTCTGAATCGAGTAACCCTCGTTTCAGTCATGTTTCACTGAACCGGTATAACCTACCGTTCCATCCCTGTCTATCTCATTAGATATAAAATCTTTACCCAATGCATTGGAGGGAGATATAGGTCCCACCCATCTCATAATGATACCATTCTTATGTGTGCCACAAAATCATAAATCATACATCATTGCATAACCCATGTAATAAAAATGGGATTCTTAAACAACATGACATCATAAAACAATTCATATAAGATAAAGGAATTCATAAAAATATTTCCATCACAACATAATCAAATCCATGTAATAATAAGGATAGAAACAGAACCCTTTATTATCTTATATGGAAAATAATTTTGATAAAACACTTGAAATCCATTCTTGTGGAAAATATCCTTTCTACTTCAAAAACATTTTCCTTTCTTAACATGTCTTAAAATTTAAATCTAAAAGAAGTTGATTAAAAATACACATGAAAACTTGTAAAGTAAGCTTCTTGGAAATAATGTTTTAAAAATCCATTCATGTCGTATAAGTTAAAAAAACATTCTTCTCGTACTTTTTTCGGAAAAGTCAAAAAAGTACCTCGTACGAAAAACGACAAAAGATTCCTTTCATATCTTTTACTAAAAACTCATATAAGGGTAAAATTGGATTTAAACAACTGTAGGTGGATGGAAATAATATTACATATTGATGAAACATGGATGTGGATGATAAAATACACCCCAGTAAATACATACGAATAAACAATCTCGGATAAAAATGAGATTGTGATATTTCCCTTACCTTAGTTCCGATTTGCTTTGTACGTGTCTGAAGCTCCTGTATAATGGTTTAAATAATGTCATTGACTTATTACAGAATCATATTCATTGTTATGATATCATATATGGTTCACTTATGACATTATATTACCCGTTCTTTTGTAAATTCAATGTTAAAGAAGCGTTTTGGGTAAAATCGTTTCTTTTATCGTAGGTGTTTTGACTTGTTGTTCTTGACATTATTATTAATTATATCATGATTTACTTACTTCCAGAATATAAAATATTATTTATATATCATATATATTCAGTATATATATATATAATAGATATATAAATGAAATGAAAAACACTTTTCATGGAGACGGTAGTCCGTACGTACGCATGAACGCTGTTTTCCTTTCCTTATTGTCTTGAATGGAAGTAAGTAGATTACATACATATATATATATATACATAAATCCAGTAGCTTTATAATGTCATATATTTCATTATTATTTCTTATATATACTTTATAATCATTCTTAAATGGTTAACATTGAGAATGACTCTCATCGCGTCGTGGAGACGGTAGTCCGTACGTACGCACGAGCGATGATATCATTTCCATAAATATTGAATTGAATTGGAGTGGATTATACAATATATCAGAATCAATATTATGTTTTAATAACTATGTATAGTTATTCTTTACACCATTATACCCATCCATGTAAGGTGGTGGTGGAAAATAGATTACACCACGGCGTGGAGACGGTATTCCGTACATACGCACGCGCGGTGATTTATTTTTCCGTACGATGGATAGATGGTGAAATAGGGTTATTTAATACTTATAATAACATATCAGTATATGAGTGATACTGATGTTATTACTTCATAATGAAACAACCTAAGAAGAAGAAGTGGAAGAAGAAATAAAGATGAAAGAATTGGTAACGGTAATTACCTCTTCTTTGAAGCGCCTTTTGGAGACCTCCTATTAGGGAACTAAAATTGGTCTTTGAGGAAGACCAGAACCTCTAAGATGTTGCTAGGGAAGTGGAGAAGAGATTTTGTCAGGGGTTGGCCGATATTGAGTGCTCAAATTGGTGTGAGGAGGAGGGGGAGGAGGTGTCCTTTTATAAGGGAGGAGAGGGGCACCTTAGGAATACCTCAAAATATTATTATTTATTAATGTCAAAATCGGTTATTAATGGTTACAAAGGGTCTTATTTCGAAGCTAAAGTGGGGATGGGTCGAAATCCTATCAACCAATAGTATTTAGACAAGTTTAGGGTATTATTTTAACCTTATCAATTATATTTAACTCTAAGTTAAATAATTTAACTTTTACCGTGTCTTTTTGTTTTCTTTCACTATATGGTTAATACACTTACTATAACATGGAAAACGAACCCCAAATTGTTTATTATAAATATATATATCCTTATCTAAGTAATTTGGCCGAACCTTATATTTTTAGGAATAAAATAAGAATTAATAATATAATATTTGATTTAAAAACTATTTTGTGTCAATTTTGACACTATTTGATATATGATTTTTGTGAAAGTCATAACAGAATTATATGTTCGAAACAAGTTGATTAAATCAACACTAATATATCATAGTAACCTATAAAATTATTGTAATACATAAAAAGTCTCAAATTACATTTATTTGATCATTTATAACATCAATTATGTTAATATTTTCTTAAAAGGGTAATTACTGCATCATCGTTGTGTCATAAATAAATTAATTTATTTAAAGTCTAAAAATTATAAATAAAATATCATTATGTAGGAAATATTTTTAACTTTCAAATTAATATTTATAGTCGAATTTATCTTATGTATAACCCCATATTAAAAATTATTTACTTATTAAACTTTGATTTTAAATATTTTAACCCTTCTTTAAATAAATTAATAATAAATGTCCTAATCTAACCGAAGTGGGCCTAAATGGTCATATTTTATTCCTAAGTTTGTTTTTGGTAGAATTAAACTTATCCAATAGAATTAGGACATGTTTTAGGGTAATAGTAATATCATTTTTACCCTTAGTTACCCTATTTACCATTAACCGCGGTAAAAAAAAGTAAAAAGTTACTATTCTCCAAAAAATTATTTGTATCTCATTGAACCACATTTTACTTACTGATATCAACCGTGTCTGTCGGATTTTCAAAATTCCATTCACAGAAGCGGTAAAATTAAGTTTTATGCAAAATTCGGTTTTTAACCTACCACTTAGTGGTTTCACTATTTATCAAAAATTGAAAGTTTTCAGAAAAATACCAAAATTTCACCCTAGGCTAATTTCGGTATTCCGAATCCAAAAATGAAGTCCATTTTGAAAAATAAAATTTATAAAATTTCAAAAAGTGGTTATTATTATTCATAACGGCTAGTTTTAATAATATTTTAATAGCATATCGTTGTTTAGTGAAACTCGGTATTGCGTACGACGCAAGCTATCGAGGAAGGTCGCGATTGTGTGTAATGCAAGGCAAGTCAAGGATGCGTGTTGTGAAAGATCCTTTTGGTGTAGAGTACAACACAAGACATTAATAAAATTAAAAAGAATATTTTTCATAAAATCTCGGGCTGTTACATATAAGTTCCATTAATTAATTTTATAATTAATTCTCATTTTCAGAACAAATAGCGTGTTTTTAAGAAACAATATCAATCAAAAGATTGACAATTATTTAAGTCAAATTTCTAAGTAAAATCAATTCTAATTACCCCCATTGGATAAAATGTTAAAATTATATTCTAATTATACATTAAAACCACTCAATAGTATAAATTATCACTATAAATTATTTTGATTAAAAATTTTGTTTTTATGTATTTTTCATTATTCATCGAAAATTGGAAGTTCTTAGAAAAATACCCAAAATTAAACATCTGCTAATTTAGATATTCCGAATCCAAAAATGAATTCCATTTTGAAATATAAAATTTATATAATTTCAAAAAGTGGGTATTACTATTCATAATGCCTACTTTGATTGGTCGCGATGTGTTAGAACTGAAGGTTGCGTACAACACACGCTGCTTTATTATTCAAAGTGAATTGTACCATGGAAGCTTGGGGTGTTACAGTTCTTAAATTTTAGCGATGAAATTTAGAATGGGATGTACAATGGTAACATGGAATCTCAAAAAATTTGGTCTCTATATATTAGAAAATTAATTTCAATTTTATATTAGTAAATTAAGATAAAATATAAAAATTTATAGGCAGTGATTGGGATTATCAATCACCAACAAGAAAAGTATCTGTTGAATTTTGAGGGGCTCAATGACAAAAATCTATAATGATTTAAGAAGACAATCAGATCAACAAAAATTAATGTATTAGGAAAAAAAATAAATCATTTTATTATTGTGGATTATTATGTTACTACCAAAAAATATATTGAAATATAATTACCTGATCTATTTATATATACCCAATTTCATCCTTTGGATTTGTTTTGATAAATTTAAATTTCATCACTTTACTCCATGAAAAGAATATCCACAAATTAAAATTTATTCCTAAAGTAAACAAATAAAATTTCAATATATACGAAGTCCCATAAAAGAGTTAAAAGTGAAACAAATTTCATTATTCATTCTCCATATCCATTATGGTTAACATATTAATATCTAAATAAAAAATTTAAAACTATTGGTTTATTAATTAAATTTATATGTAAAATTATTTAACTAGGAATATAGAAAATTTATCTAGGGAATCTCATAGGCCAGTGGCAGGTGTGAAACCCTTATCATCTTTTGGATATTGGTTCATGTCCCAATGACTTTATAGAATTGATAGTATGTCACTTGACATATATGTTTCCATTTTCTGAAACTATAATTATATAAAATCTAAAATAAATTTGATGGAAATCTTGTAAATAGGTTTAATTGCTATTTTTTGGTACTACGGTTTTTAATACAAAGTAAATACATAAATAAGTTATCTATTTTATTTCATCATAGATACTTCCTTGATATAAGGTTTAACCAATAACATTAATTGTCATTATCTATTAAAATCCTTCATAATGTTTTCCAATTAACGTGTGAATTATCCTAGGCTTATGCCCGAGGAGAATAAAACATGGTGCATAGTAAGTCTTGTTTCCATGTACCATGTCACATTGAGTCAGGCGTAGAACACCTTTTTAGAGTTGTAATCCCGACATACATTTTTGCTAGAACAATATCATCTGGTAGTATATAGATAAATATGTATTGAGATGAAGACCCATATAAAGTATTCCTTACCAATATTATTTTATATTCTTCTATACTTATCCCCAAATTATACCTTACGGTTATGTTTTCTAATCTATATTTTAATAAATCTATTTCCCAAGGTTTCTACTAAAAATATTTTGAAACCAACTAAAGATACATGAAACAAGAAGCTCAGAGACAATGTCTAATACCAATACATTGGCATGATTACAAGAAATACAATCCTTAAGGACCACTATTTTTAGTAGTCTTGGTAAAATAGATACATGAGTCTGGTATTAGAAATTAATACATTAATTACTATAAAATTTTATTTATTTATTGTGTAATAAAATCATTCCATATGGAGTATCTATTCTTTTCATTCTAATTATACTTCATGGAATCCCATGAAAAAAAACATAATTAGAGTGAGCTCAAATTCTTTGAATGGGTAAATTACATCAGAAGAAAAAACGAATCAATGTGAATAGTTAATATGGAAATGTATCTACATAAGAAACATTCCATGTAATCAAAAAAATTTCAAGGATGTGTGAATAAAATATTGAAACAATAATAAGTAGAAACTCATTCCCTTCAAATAAATAGATAAGGTAATATAAATATGGAATAATAAGTAACGGAAAGAAATTCAATCTAATAAGTTAAATGCGAATGAAATGAATTTATAGACATGTTGATGAAAACTATCATGGATAAATAGTAACTAAATCAAAATGAGGTAAAATATTTATTATTTTAATCCTTGTTTCCTAGGTTTATGTTACATTTGCTGCAATCACATTTCACATGATAGTTTAACATATCAGGTAAATACCCATTTAATTTGTGATGTTAATTCATCTCATGATACAACTAATACATCAAGAGGCCATCTATAATAAGGACCCACACATGTCTTACATGACCAAATTATTCCCCATATAACTAATGAATAATGTCCATTATCAAATATCCTTATAGAATAAAAGAAAAAAATTTATCAATAATTTCGAAATATGGGATAAGTCAAAGCAACAGTAGTTGGTATTGATTTATGTAAATACAATTAATGATCATTAAAAATATTCTTTTTGAAAATAATATTTAAACATTTTAAATTTTACCATACCACTTTGAAACATTTTTATCCTAATACCCAAGAAGAAATAAACATAAATTAGTTGTATAATATCATATGAAAAAGGAGATTCATGATATTACATGTCTATTTAAACTCTCCATGTAATCATGGTTTATGGTTTTGGCCATAATAAAATGATATGGATAATTATGGAAAGTTAAATGTTCACAGACCATGAGAAATTAATTATTTCAAGGGGAAATAAAGGAAATTTTTTTAATAATATCTTTTTCCAAATGAATTGAAACTCATCTAGAGTAAGAATAAAATACGGAATCTATACAACATATCCCATGTGGTGTATAAATAAATGGATGTTGTGGGAGATGAATATAAATACAATAAAAACTTATTTTATAAACATTATTGGGGAAATTGTACTTTTTATAATAAATATTGTGTTAGAAAAAACTTTTGAATAAATTTTCTTCATAATTCGACCTCTTAATCATGAAATGTTATATTTAAAAAAATAGTGGTTGGTAAATTTGTACATGGAATAAAATTTAAAAGAAAATTCCTTTGGAATTTTAAAAAGGTTATAAAAGTGCCATATTTGGAAATAGTCAAAAAAATTACTTTGAAATCATTAGTAAAAATGGGTTTCAATCAATTAATAAATCATTTTATAAATGTAAAAAATTGAAATCCTTTTTATAAAATAGGTTATTACCTGAAAATAGATTCTCTATCTAAATATATAAATGATGTTGGGTTTTATTAAAAACATTTTCCAAAAAATTTTGACTACGAATGAATAGAAAAATGGTACTATTACATTAAAAGAATCATGAATTACCAGAGGTGAATAAAAGTAAATTAAATAATTATCAAATAAATTAATATAATGTAAATTTAAGTGTAATCAATCATAAATAAAATTATTTTTTAAGTTATCCCTTGAAATGGTCATAATGTTGATGTGGGGATCAATCAATTAATTAACCGTGTGTCTCAAATGTAAATCTACATTAAACATGTGGAAATAAAAATATTGATATTGAAAAGTGATTACACACATATTATTTTAATATTTTCAATAATGATGAATTAATATAAATCATTTACAAGTAATCGAATTACAAAATTCTTTACTACGTGGTAATTTGAAGTTAAAATCCCATTAGAAGAAATTATTCAAATTGAAACTCAAATTCCATTAAGATAAGATAATTCATGATATAATATATCAAAAGGGTACATAGATACACCACACAATATAAGTATGTTTTGAATATATAATTAATCTCATTAAAGTAAAAAGTGAGAAAACAAACCCATACCTTGTGTTTCTTTATGCGTGAATGTCCTTTGACCCCCTCTTATTTGGGTAACTCTTTATGGATTTCAACAAAGTGAATCATTGAATGGATTTCATACCAATGGTAGGATTCTAGTATTAGGTTAGGGATGTTGATGATCTATTTTGACAGATAATTTTCATCACAAGGTATCCTGAGAGGTGTGATCAAGTGTGAGGACTGATATATTTTTTATTGAGTAGGTGGAGTGACATTATATTATATTTTTGAAAAAGGTATTCCACATTATTTTCTATTATGAAAAGTATCTCCAATGATTAAATAAATTAAATACAAGGAAGGATAGAGTCTAAATAAGAATATCCAATGGATTTTGTACAATTTTATATGTAATTTTTCCGATTATGTTTATGATTTAGTACCTTATTAATATAATTTTTCTATTAATCATTGTGATAAATTTCAATTACATTCAATAATATATTTGGTATAATAGAAAATTTTAATTATTATACATTATAATTTATTCTTATTTCTCATATGAAATACATTTTTCTAAATTCCAATAAATGTAGTGTTATAAATTAATTTTTAATTTAATCTAGTGGATGGAATGTCAAATCAAATTTCTAAAGACAAATATTAAAAAGTTTTCAATTTTTTGTATTAAATTACTAAATAAAATTGATTATAATGAAATAAATATTTTTTTCATGTAAAATTTATATATTAACACTTTAAAACCCATCAAAAATATAACTTATTCTTATAATTAAATTATATGAAAAGAAAATTTTGAATTAAAATTTAGTATTTTCACAATTCATCCAAAAATGAAACCAACCATATAGAAGAACATTATGAAAATTGGAAACCAACCAAAATAGACCATAAAAATATAAGGAATTTGGAAATAGAAGTATACTAAAAAAAGAATGAACATGAACTACCCTTATATCCTTTAACTATACTGAAAAACATTCCCCATTATCCTGGGGGTTCCCATCGATATTTCCATGTCAGGTCATGGGTAATAAGCTCCATCTTCATATGATCGGAGAAGTGTATGAGAAGGAGAAGATGATTATATCCAATACTTTTGGTGTCACCTGATCTTATTTAATATCCTTCACTAATACCACTGATGAAATCATTTGGTGGTTATATGGGTCTAGTCTTCTATTTTTTTCCTCTTGATACATTGATCCAAATTTCATGGGAAATTGGGGAGGAACAAGGGCAGATTGCCTCTCTTTGATTTTCATTCATTTAGTAATATATCAATATAATTATCAACAAACTGACCATATGATAATTTTAATCACTATGAGAATTTAAACTACTAATATTCACCATCATACATTAATACATTTTAGCAACACTTTCTACAGGTATAAATTAAGTTTCTTGGTAGTTATCTTTCAACACGATTATCTTAATCTTCAATAACTTCAAAATATCAAATAATGAAATATATAATTTCTTCTATATTTTTTTGTTCTTTAGATAGGATGATACATGACCATATATGTTAATATATAAATAACATTTCAATATTTTTCACACTCCTAAATTTAACAAAAAAAAAATATTTCCACTATAGAAAAGATTATTACATCCTTCTCCATAGTATTTTATCTTCATGTAAGCATATGAATGTTTCCAACATAGATATTATTCATAAATGCATCCATATGATATCTCTATTGCTCATCATTATTCCCCTAAAATATAGGGAGCTTTTTGAATTTATATTATGTATATTTATAATTTGAAGTCATTCTAGAATAAAATATAAAATATCTTATCAAAAAAATATTAATAACATTAATCCAAATTTAATAAAATAAATGGAAATTCAATAAATAAAATCTAGAATAGTCTCAACCAGAGAGACCTACTATAAGGCCAAATTATGTCTTAGATATGTGAGGTATGGAAACTATATTAGGTATTCAAATTTATTTTAATGTAAAATTAATTTTGTATCTAATACCTCATGTTTTAAAGTATCAAAAAGACATATTTCCAATTAACCCATTGAAAATACCTGGTTGAAAATATTATCATATTGAAAATTCATACTTTTTAAATAGACATATTATAAAATAAATAAGGTAATGTAAAAAATATGGCTCTCGTAATTTGAATAACATTTGAAAAAAGTAATAAAATTATTTATATTAAAAAAATATAGATTCCTAGTTAACCAACAAAATACTCGTTATATTTTTTTTATAAAAAACACATTTACACAATTGAAAGGAAAATTTTTATAAATCGTTCTTGGTATCCTTAACATTAATACTTTAATAATGTCTATATTCCTATACAATTGAATCCCAATACATTTCTCTTATTAGGTTGAATTAGTGTCTAAAACTAATAGAATTATTCTTCCACCTCATAACTTTGAAATAAACCACATCTTTAATAAATATACATCATTAGACTAAAAGTTTTGTCTTCCACATATGGAATACCTATATCATATAGGTTCAGAAACATAATTATTCAAAACTAAAAGTAATAATAGCCTTAAAATGAGATCCGTATTTGTGAAACTCTTGAAAAAACACCCAGAAATAAAATACTGTAGGAAAAAAACAAGATAATAAGTTATTGTAGAAATAATGTTTCTATATTCACATAAAGCTTACTTTTATCTAAATTTATATTCCTTAATATTTTAAATATATATATGAATTTATCTAATTATCAGATTCCGTAAATGTGGGATATGGTGTAACTACATCATTGAATCTTTTTCATCTCTTGATAAACTCTCTACAGTTCTTCAACTTCTAATAAAGTTAATCATTTACATTGACATTGCTTAATATTTTAGTGAATTAAAACAAAAATTATTCTTCATTTCTATCGAATTTTTTTATTGTATATATATATAATAAGTTTTAGAAATAATGTCCACATATTTTCATCCTATAAAACCAAAAGTTAAAACAAAAAATCAAGTTAAATCAACATAAAAGTAAATCTCAATGTGGTATTTAATAAAAAATATTGGACAATTCTCTTTTCCATAATAGTAATATCTCTATTTTAGTATGTAATTAATTAAAATGATATGTAATAATATATGTGTTATCATGGAAGAGTAAAATAAATGGTTTTGAAGAAATAGAAGAATAAATATATTATTCACATAATATTAATCATAGAATATATATGATTCATATACATAGATATTTAATTAATAAGAATAACTAAAAAATCTGGTATCTGTAAATTAAATATTACATTCCTCAAATTTCACTATTTGATGATCTTTTAGTGATATCCAATTGTATTTTTACGGTATTAATCCAAATATATTGGGAAAATACCAAAAAAGTGGGAGATATTTAATTGGGGATTAATCCACATCTGGAATTAAATATTAATGCATTTCTTATTTTATGAAACCAACCTGAATTTGAAACAACTATCATCATCCCATTGATTTCAATGAGAACTACTATTAATAAAATATTGAGCAATGACATTAATATTGAATTGAAAATTAAGGTATTTAAATGGGGGAATTAAAATTGTCATGAAATATAACCAATGTTACTGAATTCTAGGATAAATGTGGTAATATGTTAGTAAGAATTGATAACTAAAAAAAATACTTATTTTTGAGTAGGATAAGAATAAAAAATTTATATTTGACTAACCATTTTTTAATGTATTGAATTATTAAATATATTTGGGGGATCTTGTTCATTATTTATTACACTATATGGATGATTTTTATTCACATGATTATATTATTGGAATTAAATTATGGAATTTTTTCAATTCATTAATGATTTCATCAATTCTGGTCTACGAGTTTATGTTTTAATTGTTTTTTAATGTATGGGAAACTATGGATAGTATTGATTGTGAATTGATTAAAATAATTCCATATTAAAATCAATATGAGTTTCACGAGATGAAACTAGTCCAAATGTTTATAGAGACAGGTTGAAATTAGATTCTTATGTGTGTATGTGGAAATATTATTTTTAAGAGATTGATCAAGGAAGTTTTGAATAGCTCATTGAGTGAGTATATTGAGCATCATTATACAATTTGATAATATTCTTTTTATAAAAAGTATTGGAAGTGGTATCTATATTACTTTAACTAATTGAAGACAAGATTAATTAACTATGTATTTATTTTATAGTATAAAATTGTTTTCAACAATATTTTTTTAAATTTAGTTTCTTCTCGATGAAGGATTAGGTACATATTTTACTAGGGAAAATATATAGGATTTACAAGGATATAATTATTGAAAATATTATTCAATAATTATGATGGAAACAAATTTATAGATAAAATATTATAGATGAATATGAATATTAACGAATTATATTAATGTTAAATATCATCCTACAATGTAGTGGACGAATTTTTCTATATTAATGGTGTAATATTATAGAGTCGGAAGTGAAAATTCAATTGGGAATATAAATAAAAGAAAAATAAAATGGGTAATTATAAATATTCTTAAATTTACATTAATTAAAAATTGTTTTTTTAGGATAATGATGTGTATCAAGATTTAACTAGTTGAATTTCTACCATCTAAATCAAATTGGTGGATGTATTTTGAGTGTTGTTAGTAAATGATGATGTATGATTGTGTATAATATCATTTTGGATTAGTTTTTATACTAAAGATAATATATGGGAGAATTTAAATAGTTCATGTAGAATTTATATATTTTTTATAGTAATGTATTTAAATAAATATTATGTTTTTTATAGAATTGATTACCCGCAATAGTGGGTTTAAATGTAAAATGATAAATTATTCAAATTTAATTTTCAAATTTGTTTTTTACTATATAGTTATTGAATTAAAATATATTAATAATACTAAACAAATTATCACTATTATTAATAACTATATACCCTAATGAAAAATCCTTGATTAATACATAGGAAATTTGTACAAGATTTTAGAAATTAAAAATATTAATTTTTTATGTTGAATTACCAGTTTATAAAATTAATATAATTGTCTATATATTATTTTCATTTATTTATAATAAAAATAATGATAAAATAAATTTTTATTTAATATGGAAGAATGATATTAATTATTACGTTGATTATCAATTATTTATAATGAAGATAAAATAATTTGAAGGTAAAAAGTGATATAATAAATATTTTATCACCACCCTTCATGGATTGTTATAAAGGTATATATAATGAAAAATTATGAAATTTATGACATGATAACAATTTTACATGAATAAACATTGAAAAAGTTGCAAGGATATATAAAATATAACAAAAAAATTCCTAGAAAACAAACCATTCTTCACCAGAATAATGATTTGAAGAAAAACTCTTAAGAAATGTTTTATTATATATTATAGGAAATTTTTTATTTTAAAAACAAATAATATGGTTTTGTATTGATTAATAAAAAACTATATATATTATAATGGACCTTAAGAATGTGTATGAAGAAATATAGGAGATATGGTATGGGTTCTTTGTCTCAATATTTTTTCATTGAGGCATGATTCTTATTATAAACAAATTTGTTTTTATATTATCTATATACTACCCTTTTATATGTTATTAATTATGTTATTAATTTTCAGTGTATTTAAACTTTCATTTTTTGTTATTTAATTTATGTGGGTCTTGATTCCAAAGCTACCAAAGAGGTTAGGATTTTTTTATTATAATTTATTTTTAATATTTCTATATTAAATTTTCAATGAAGAAAATTATAATAATAATATCAATTAAACTCCATATTTTTTAAATTACATAGGATAGATCAATAATTTGCAGTCGTTATAGTAATTTTACAATCATTTTTACTCTAAAGGATTAATTTTAAAAAAACAGACATAATTTATTATTTGGTCGATGATCATTTTCATCCACGTCGATGATATTTAATATTTTATCATTAATGTAATTTTCTATTATCCAGTGTTTTTCTAAATCATTTTTATCCATATCTATTTTCTATTCAATGATTTTAAATTTTTTTATAATAAATTATACATTAAGGTCATAATTTATTTTTAAAAAATTGTAAAGTTACCATTTTTAATGTTTACCAAATGAAAAAACTACTCTTGAAATCGTATATTTTTTTTTATTTAAGTATTCCATTATTATTTTCAATGGTACGTCTTTTTCCCTTACAGTCTAAAAATTTTATTTAAATAGTCATGAATCTAAAATGATATTTTCCCATGATTTCAATGAATTTTTTGGAAATTATTTTAATTTTATTTATTTCTATGATAATATCATATCATACATACATAAATTGTGATATGTTTTTAGGGTACTATACAATTAATTTATCTAGAAGTCTTACGCTAATTATTTTTTAACAATAATCCCAAAAAATACATTACTTTCACTCTGTATAATTAAAATATAATGATGCATTTATGAAAAATATTTCAATTCCATGAGTTAGGATATGATGAATTAATTTTTTTTATGATTTTTTGAAATAATATGTTATTATTATCTTAATGATATTTTATGGTCCATTATATCACTCAAATGAATTGGATAATGATTTTTATATCATGAGATAACTAGGGTATAGTTGATCATAGTTTCCTGACCACATTTTTAATAATAAACATGTTCATATCAGGAAATGTTCATAATTTTATATGTGAACCTTGTTTCATGTCCATAACTTTTTCTCGGCAGATGATTTAATTTCCATAACAAAATTGATATAGTTATTGATGTTATACATGTTCCAAATGTTTTGGTTAATTAATTTTATGATTTTTACATATAATTATGTTATATTCTCATATTACAATCTATGAATCATGAATTCAGATTCATTGTTATATTCATATTATATTTTAAGATAAAACTGGTATTCAATTACTTGTGATTTATAATATTGGTTAATTATGTATTATTATTATAAGATGTGGTCATGTTCTCTTACTATTATTTATATCTTATTCTCTCTAAAATCCATTGACTAAAATCTTATATTTTCACCCTCAATAAGAATATAATGTCAAACTTTATTAGGATTCCACACTATCAAGGATAAGAAGGGTCTTATGTTTGATAATAAAATAATTATACAATATGTAAAGAATATTTTTAGAGATGTTTAATATGATTCCTGAATATATTTAGTTTATTTATCTAGTTACTAAAAACACTAACAATTTATAATCCTATGGAATGTATTATTGGGAAATTTATTGAATAATAATTTAAAAATAAGTAATATTGATATAATAAAATATCTAGTTACTATAGTAAGTATAAAAATAGGGATTAATTATCATTCAAAATTAGTATTTTAAAACACTAGTGAATAAACCAGGTATGTGTTTAAATACAGGATAAAATATTGAGGATTTATTAAATTAGATATTGTTTTTATCATAGAAATCAAATCTCTCTATAGATAAAAATTTGTTGATGTGGGAGCTAGCAAAGATGAACTTAGGGGGATAATGTAGAAAATCAGGGTTAGGTATCAACTCGATCATCACATAGTTCATAGAAACAATTCCTAAATACATACCTTTATTGAAAATCTAGGGGTATATGCTTTAGTGTATTATAATTATCTTTATAATCATTAAAATTAATTATATAATAGAATATATGATAGCCTATGATGAACTGAATATTATTTTAGATTATCCTTACTTGTCTTGGGCTGAAATAAGATATCTTAATTTAAGACATTATTAGAAATATTTCAAAATAATATGATTTATTACTCTGATTATTGATGTTTTATGGTAAAAATAATATTTTGGTTTTATTAAATGGATAGATATAGGATGAATCATGTGAATAATAAATATTAAAACCAATATAACAACCATCGCCATGAGAAACCAAAATAAATGGGAGCAATAATATGAATCATTGTGATTATACTTAATTGTATAACTCAAACTAAGATTGAAAAACTCAAATGTGGTAAGTTTACTAACACACATTATAATGGGAAATGATGTTTCAGGGGAGTTTATTTTATCAAGAAGATGGTGTAAAGTAGAGTAAATTTGTTACATATGAAGAATTTGGGACAAGAACCTAGATGAATAACTCAAATAAAATGGAGAATGTTTTAAATGTGGAAAATAGAGGTATAATGAAATTATTTTTCTGTAAAAATTGAGATAAATAAATATTAACTTAATATACCACCAATAGAATAATTTCTTATATATGGGGATCTTTAGAATTATCTGAGTCAGTACCTCAATATATGGGATAACTCATAGTATAAAAGTATAGAGAAGGTTCTATTTATTACAAATCATTACAATGTATCATGAAATTTAATTAACACATATCTTCCACTAAATTTTTTTGAATTTAATGTTGGTGTTTGAAGGATTATTCCAAATGAAAATTTTATGATTTTTCATTTTGTTGAATTTGATTTGATTTTTTGAATTAATTATCTCTATTAGAAAATTTTCTATAAAAAATCTTATAATAAGGGAATATTAATTGGTAATTTGAATCAACCTATAATCATATATCAGTCTGAGTTTGAACATGAACTTATAATGGAAATTATTTAAATTATATGTCTTTCACTACCAATTCATGAAGAGAATTTATCTAAAATGGTTTATAATAGACCCTAAATTTGAAATATGGTTGAATTATAATTATATTTAATGATGTGATAAGAATATTTATAAAAAAATATTGATGTATATATATATATATATATTAACATGGAAATATATAATTCTACAATAAAAGTGATGGTTTGAGTTGAATAAAAATTATGACAACTCAATACTATGTAACCCATGGAAGAAAATAGGGGGGTGATACATTATAATATAAGGAACATTATTTTTTTCAATAAAAAGGATAAAATGAGATCCAATACATGTATATTTCTCGATGATATATCTTGAAATCAAGATGAAATGGTATATAAAATAATTCCCTAATATAATTTTTAAATTATCTATTCATGAGAAGATTAATGAGGTACATAAGAAAATATGGAACTGTCTATGAATGTGTGGATTGTTCCCATGTTCAACAATATCTATGATGTAGTGGTTAACTTTATAAACTGATTAGAATTCCCTTTGATACTAGATTTAAATAGGGATCTATATGATTATGTTCACATCTTATTTTTCTATATACATCTTTGATGTATGGGGTTCTGTAAAGATCTAAAATATTATTTCTAGTGGAAAAAAATGATAATGTATATTGGAAAGTTTTTATCTTGATGCCTAGTATATATGAAATTTAAGGATATGTAATATAATTATAATGGGATATTATAATCAGTTACTATACTTAAATGGGAATGGTGAAACATCACCTTTTAATTGGTTATTGGACTACCAAAAATCTAAGGGATATAATTTTATTTGGTTATTTGATATTCACCATACATCATAACAACATTTAAATGTAATTAGATAATATTTTTATCTATATCATATTGCATATATCTACATTAAAAAAATTTATGGTTTCATGGGGTACTTAATTCTATTGTATCCAATCAGAGTCAAAGGATTATATCTATGTTATTAATATGTATTCAACATTCATGGAATATAGAGTTGAAATTCTTCATTTCATGTCATCCTAATACAGACATTCAGTGTGATAGGACAATTCAAACCCTATACGACCTGTTTGGTGCATGTTCTCTTAATTTTAGAGTTTGTTAAGATCAACGCATTTAACTTATCATGATTTTTTACAACAATTTAATTCACATGAGAAATCATATTAAGGATTATAAATATCATTATGGAATTAAGTTAAGAAATAAACTTTTCTACGATGATGTTAGAGAAATAAATTTATTACGTCCTAAGATAATTTAGGTTACATTAGAGAATGTTCAATCGATTTAGTAGAAAATTAGGAATTATCAATGTCAATATAATATTTATGATAAAAATCATCATTTAGATATAGAGTAAAAAGCTAGTGACAAGTTATTTTTTTGAATTTATCCTTAGAAGTAGGTTATGATATTTTAAAATAAGTGAATGCTATGCCCTAGATATATGATTCCCCTGGAAATGTTTGATCATTTTTTGATTGGAAAATCCACCAAACCACTCCTATGTTCATGATGTCGTTTCATGTTTCACTTTTAAGTAAGTATATAGATGATCATTCACATGTAATGAACACATGAATTTTACCCGAAAAGAATGATCTTGTTTAAGAGTAACAATCTTTAAAAATAATAGAGCATGAAAATAAGTTGGTATTCAAAATGTCTAATCACATAGGTAAGGTGAAATAGAGTAATTATAAATTTTAGAAATATTCATGGGATCCCCCTGATGTGATAATGAAAAAATATACATAATTGATTAAAATGGAGTGATGGAATTTATAACATAAAATTCTTATAAGATGAGGTATAATGAAACATGTCAATATATTATTTTCACTCATCTTTTAATAAATTTTATGTTTCTGATTACTTTCTGTACACAAAATAGTAATCATAACTGAATCATGATATAATATTAAAATAATATTATTAAATTTTATTATTCTCTCTAGTGGTTAGATTGGTGGGATTAATAAGACTATATAATTTATGAAAATTATTTATAAAATATATCCACAATGAAAAATTCTAGATTAGATCCAATTAAATTAAAACCTTATTATATATGATAAATATAATATCATTTTATTATAAAATTTAAATTCTTATGTTATTATATTTTTCTATATATTATGTTTCCAGATCACTAAATAACTACAATTTTTCATGAAATTTATTTTTATTCATTTCAAAAATGTAAAAATATATATGTTTTTCAAAATTATATTTATATTTTATTCAATGTAATTTATCATAATAAATTGAATTAATAAATATTTATGAATGATTTTAATAAAATTTGTGGATTATATATTTAAAAAATATATTATAATTTAGCTAATGGTTTTTACATGTAGGGTAATACGAATAAATTCTATTTTACACTTCAAATACATTTTAATAAAAAAATGTTACCATTTTGTTTTTCAAACATAATTTAAAAATTAAATTTATGGTACTTATATGAATAAAATTTTATGAAATTGATTTTATATTTAAAATTATAATTCTGAAATTCAGTAAATAAACTAATTTTAGTTTTTGTGATTATGAATAGAAACCAATTTTAAAATTCATTACTTCAGAAATTTTGAAAGTGGTTATACTGATGATAATTAAAGATATAACTATTAAAAACCAACCAACTTGTTTAATATTCATAATAATTATAGGTCATACACTCCACAAATATAAAAAGGCTTCCTCATTTGATCTCTTAGTTATTCCATCTTGGGTGATTAAACTCGACAATACTCTAAAACAACTACGTCTAAAATCACTAGTCATATTATAGAGTTTTTATTCTATATAAACAAATCATAATGATCCATAAGAAAATATTTATATATGGTTTATCAATGAAGAGTTATGTTTTCGTATTGACTTTTTCCATGTCTCTTTCACCTTAACAATTATAATGATTTTCTACAGAAATTATAACATAGTAACATTAGTTTATTTACTCTAATTTTCTTATGATAATGATAAAACAATTTTATATAATTAAATGTGTTTTTAATGGACCATAAAAACATAAAATTCTCTTTCAATAATAGTGGATACCTCCACACAATTTTTACAGTTTTCACAAATAACAGGATTCATAAAATTATAGTCTTGTTTTATTAGGAAATCCAACATATATTTTAGTATGAGTCCACATAGTGGAATTATTGACATTAATATATTTAATAATCATCCTTAGACTATTAAAAAATTTTGGAAAATTTTGATGAGCACAAAAAAAACATATAAAGGGATATGGAAATACACGAGACCCATTATTCAATTTGAATTTTTTTGAAAAACTATATGATATTTTATCATAATAACCTTTGATGTCAAATATTCATAAAATATTCAATCAAATCGTCTTAATTTAAAAAATATTTTATAAAACATCTCAAAATCATTCATATATTAAAAAAACAAAATAAATAGGTTTCTTTATAAACATAAGAACATAAGAATAATTTTCTTGAAAACATATATTTCACCCTTAAAGGGGTATAAAATTTCCATTAAACGTAATCCAATTTTATTTAAATATGAAGTAAAAATATTTTATATAAATGAAATATAATAATATCATATAGGTACCCTTGTACATTATCCATGAATTCATCCTTAAAAAATCCATTACAATACAATCACCTAACTAGATAATTCATGTAATGGCCTAGACCTCTCTGGTCTTTTCCATTGTGAAAATCAGGTCTATGTGGTGACTCAGGAGGTCAAGTTGACTTAACCCCAACACTTTTCCAATTTTCTAGTTCGTTGAAATGTTCAACGGTAGACAGTTTTGAACAGTACAACAGTAACCATCTGTGAATAGTGCATCAGTGACCCTAGGTGAATAGTATCATTGGTAACCTACTGTGAACAGTGTCATCGGTGACCCTTGGTAAAAACTGCCATCAGTAACCTTCTATGAATAGTTCTATCAGTGAATAGTTCTACCAGTGAGGTCTAACTATAGCCTCTCTTTCATTTTCCAAATTTCCAATTTTATGAGCAGTTCCATCAATGAACAGTTTTATCGGTAACATCTAACAGTAACCTCTTTTTCCTTTTCCAAATTTTCAATTCTATGAACAGTAACATTGGTGAACAGTCTTATTGGTAACTTATAACATTAACATCTCTTTCCTTTTCCAAATTTCAAATAATATTAATAGTTCCATTGGTGAACAGTTCTATCAGTATCCTTTCTTTCCTTTTCCAAATTTCCAATTCAATGAACAGTTCCATCGTTGAATAGTTCTATTGGTAATCTCTAACAACAAGATCTCTTTCCATTGAAAAATTTCAAATTCTATGAATAGTTCCATCATTGAACAGTTCTATCGATAACCTCAAATAGTAACCCCTCATTCCATTGCCAGTTTTTTAGTTCCTGAATAGTGTTTCTAGAATGGTGAGGTTCTAACGGTAACCTCTATGTCCTTTTCGGAATTTTGATTTCATGAACAATATTTCTATAACGGTGAGGTTCAATATGTGAGGTTTATGAACAGTGTTTCTAGAATGGCAAGGTTCAATCGGTGAGGTTCTAACGGTGTTTTTCATGAATATTCTTTTTCCTTTTCAAAATTTCAAGTCTGTGAACAGTGGTTTAGCTTCATATAATATCTTCCATTCAACGTTTCCTTTGACATAAAATGAATTTTAATTCCTTTTTTTAAAGACTCTAAAGCCTAATCAAAGTCCATAACTCCAATATTAATTGATCCTAAGGCTAGGTATGTTTTTACATGGTAAAACTATGTGGTTTAATGTAGTCCGCTTTTAATGGAAATCCCAGTTATCTTAAACCACCACTCTATTAAAACTTCTAGAGGGATGGTATATATTCCTCCCTAGTTCTTCCTCTATTTTCTCATCTATGAGATGCTAGAACATTTCATTATATTCCATAGGGGTTTTCCAATTAAACTTTTCTCCTAGTATTGGTTCCGCTATGTTTTGGTGCAACCAAGTAGTATCGATCAATATTATGTATAAGGTATGATCTATCACCATTTTTTTGGATTCGTATCCTTATGTTTATCTTTTAACTATTATGTTATGTGATCTCTATAATTCTAATGGAGTTTTAAGGGGTTTCTATTGGTTGGGTCATACCGAAGCATCCTTGGGTGGATACAGTTGTCACAGGAGGTGGCGATCATGATTATTTGTGTGGATCGATCTTGTCTAAATAATAACAAGAACTGTTTGAGGTTGGGGATTCATTGATAATATTTTATTTTACGTGAAACTATATAGTTATCATGTTTTATCCCACTAGATCATAATGGAATTGACATAATAAATATTTGAATAAGATAAATAAATTGATATCGATCATATGTTATCGCATCTTGTTTTTCTAGATAGTATGATATTTATGCTTGCTTCGTATTGATGTTCGTTCTTGACTGAAATTGTCAAAGAACATAAATCAGAGTTAATTGATAATTGTTTGGCTAATGATAAAGTGACATGTAAATGAATTTGGTTCTTCTTTTTGTAATTTGATGTTAATAAAAATGGTGTAGTAATCATGTCTAACTATTTGTTAAAGATGATTTTTAGGATTACCAATGTTGGAACATATGAATAATAAATTGTATAATCCAAGAAGGATTAAAGAACTGGTGGATTGATGAAAGATAATCCCTTGTAGGGTTTTGAGTTGACCACTTTGTTGCTACTGGCCAAGAGCCCATTTGATATGTTTTTTATTTTTCCTGCTTCTTGTGTTGTGGTGTAATCCTAGATGGTTGTTGTGATATGTGGGGACATAGAGGCCTATTGATTATAATAGCAGTTGACTCTTAGAGTGGCGAGATGCATCAGATTATTCATGTGGGTGTCATGGCGGATCTAAGGGATGGTGCAATGGGTTGGATGTGAATGTTTGGATACTTGTTGATTCATATTGGTTGTTTATGTGCTTTACTTCTACCCACTGATCAGGTTATCTAGTCTTACAAACCCTTCACCTGAAAGGGGAGAAGAAGCAAGAGGTATTCCATTTGCTTTTCAGGTTTAGATTCTCAAGGGAGAATAGGGCTATGCTCATACTAAAGGTGGAAGAGACTCGATGGGTAGTTCATTTACTCACCATTTTGATCTACCTTTTGTTTCGTAGCATAGAATGTTTTTCAATAATGCCTGGGAATATGGGAAAGTAATGAAGTAAATTAATTATTTATGAAGTGTTGCTTACCCATGGGGTTTGGAGCTTTCTGGGGCGCAATGTTGAGTTTGTGATTTGAAGTAATAGTATACATTATGTGTGACGCTAAATAAATTTAATGTGGAATTTTAATCAGTTAATTAATGTTTAAATAATTAATTAACGTAAAGTGAAATTGATAAAAAAATTGGAATGAAATAATTTAGTAAATCTATTTAAATGGTTGTGTTCTTATAGGATACCTAGTCTTAGAAGTGGCAGTCGGGAGTCTGAGAGACGTTAGCAGCAGTTGAGTCTAAAATTAGGTTATGCCCATAGTGTGGTCTTGAGCTATAGTATATTCTGTACATTTTGGGTTTCTATATGCTATTCCTCCCCATTATTAATGGAAACTGACACCCCATGGATTATGATCCCTAGGGTTATTCCCCCAACATTCTGGTCGGAGGATGGATGGATGACTACCCCCTTTGCCCCCGCTCTCTTCTCATGGTAGTTACTTTTTCTGGTATGCACAATGGTTAGTTTTCTCCATATATGTGTGTAGAGGGATATAATGGCCTGTGTTCTTCATACAAATATATTTTATATATAATTTTCTATGAACTACTATAGGGGTAACGTGTATAGGCTATGATGGGTTGAGGATCAGTACTCATTTTAAGGGTTGTAATGGAATGAGGTATAATAACCGACATATGATAAAAGTTATGTGGGATTTGGTGGTTCCCAAAAAATACCTAGTTAATTTTCTTACATCGACGTGGTGCTTTTTTTTCATGAGCTGCATGATGTGGTGCTTCGCCCAGGTGTCTGCGGGCAATCCTTTTTTGAGAGAGAAGCTCAAGACGTGCGATGTGGGGGAAAAACAGAAAACTATTGGAGAAGTAGTAGTGGGGTACACTTGATGTTTTTTATTATATGATATATTCTTTCATGCGTTACTTAGTGAGATTAGCCATAGTGGGGCTGGGAACATAGTATACCTGTTTAGGCGATGAGTCAGTTTCACATGTTGTTCATTGTGCTTTAGCATGCTTTTATTACATTTACACAAGTGGATTCAAGGAGGATCCTACTGACTATACTGTTATAATCTCCTTATGTATATATAAACTTTTTTCCAGGCCTCAGGGAGTAGGTTGGAGATCAAGCTGGTTTCTATGAGCTTGGGGTTGTTGGAGCTGTTCGGGGTTGTGGTTGCTACTATTTTTACTTTCTTTTGGGTACTTACAGTTTTTCCCTTCTAGTTGCTATACTTTTTCATGACATTACATATGTGCACATGGGATTTGAATTATATTTTTGTTCTGAGATGTATTTGGTTGGTGTCTATCTTATCTCTCTCTTCTGCATGTGTTCTCCTATAGGGTAATGCCTCTCATTTGTGTGTTTACTATACCCTCAGTGCTAGTCGTCAAATCGGGGCCTACTAGAGGCGGGACTCGAGGGTTATTATCTCCTTTATCACATTTCCATCCTATCTGGGGTACACTCTGTGGGGATGTGGCTGTGACAGAGTGGAATCAATGGTCTGGATGGGAGGTTGGATGATGTTTGGAGTTAGGCCCGTGTTAGGTTGCATGGGTTGGTAGGGAAATAGTGTCATTCATGTTTAAGAATTAATGTAAACACTGGAGACCAGTTGATACATTGGTTTTTAGGTCCCCCTATGATCTGATGTACTGACATTTAAGTGTACAATGTCTACTAAAGGAGTTGATACTAGTTGAGGGTAGAGACCTATGAAAGGATCATGCATCATTCTTCTTTGTGAATTTGTTTGAATCGATAGAACTTGGGATAGGTAAACCTAAAATCAATGCATGAAAACAATTAATTAATTAATGTTGAGTCTCCCATATTCTAGGCATAGGATCAGTAACTATTTTTTATTCTATAGGTATGGATCCATGTCAATGTCCTCGTCAGGATCGCATAGAAGTTGTTTAGCTGGCTATTCTTGTAGATCGCCACAGGGTAGAGGTTGAAGACGATGACACTTAGAGGAAGACACTATGAGAGTTTTAGTACTTGATTCTGCAGAAGTACGAGTGATCCATTTTAGATGCATTCATGGATGACTGGTTAGAGGAGCTTGAGATCAGATTCAGTTCGATCCATTCTCAGAAGGAGCACTAGGTGTCTTTGGTTGTGACGATGTTGTATGGAGCAGTGAGGAAGTAGTGGTTCATGTTCCTCGAGGATTGTGAGGAGTCAGAAATATCATCGTAGGAGTTCTGAGACATGTTTAGTGTTGAGTTTCTTTCTTTGACCACCATGGAATCCTGTCTCCAGGAGAATCTTACTCTTTGACAGGGGATCTCTATTGTGAGAGAGTTTGAAATCTGTTTTAGAAACATTTTTAGACATGATTCGGACCTTTTTCAAGATGAGGAGGCCCATGAAAGGCATTTCAAGGAGTATTTGTGTCCATAGATCCAGCGCCAGGTCACCCCTTTTATGCTGAAGGCATATCTTGAGGTGCTGGAGAGGTTAAGAGTTTTCGAGAGGACTTTGGCAAGAACCAAATCATCACGAGAGGGGAGTCATCGTGATTCCTTATGGGGTATATCAGTGGTCTGGGGTTCCCAGTTTTTAGGGAAGAAGAGTTTTCATTCAGCTGAGGGTAGGTCCCAACTCTTTACTTCTCTCTTCTCAAGAGACATCAACTCTAATGCCTATTCCAAGAGATCAGGAGCTTGTTTTTCTTATGGGGGTCGAAGTCATCAGCAGTGGGAGTGACTAACCTTTTAGAGCAGTCATCGTGTACTAGGTTATCTTCTCTAGTTTTTTCTGTTTAGGCAGTTCCATTTGATACAGAAGTAGTAGGTTACATCAGCTTTAGATTAGCAGAGGGTAGATGGGGTAGGCAGAGGAAAACCTCCTAAAACCCCCCTTCCTCAGAGAGCAGAGTGTGACCATGGTGGTGGTCTTCATCAAGGTCATAGAGGTTGTGGAGGAGGTCGTGGTCAGCTTCATGCTGTAGCGTTTCAAGCTCCAGGTGATCCAGACATCGTTCGAGGTACCCTTTGTGTGTTTTCTACCTTGGTGTATGTCGTGTTTGATTTAGGAGAGACACACTCCTTCATATCATCTACCCTTGTACATGATTTGGGACTTGAGGTAGAGAGGCTTCCAGTGCCCTTGATGTTGACTACGCTATTTGGAGGTCGAGTTGACTTGTTTGATGTATGTAGAAATTGTGAGCTACTGATGGGGTAGCACCGATCTGGGGGATATTTTATATATTTACAAATATAACCATATGATTTTATCCATAGCATTTATTGGTAGTATTTGGTTCAGGCTATCTTAGATTTCTTCCGGAATATGTTCGTTTTCTTTGGTGCGGATGGAGATATGGTGGTGTTTTTTGGTGAGTGAGATCATCAAATGGGTCGTAGGTGTGTTCTATCCTTATCATCCATGATGGATGAGATAATTTTGACATCATCAAAGTTTCAACAGTTGGAATTATTAGGCTCTTAGATGATTACCCTGATTTCATACCAGAAGAGGTTGTAGCATTACCCCCTCGACAAGAGATCGAGTTTGCGATCAAGCTATAACCACGATTGTATCCTATCTCTATGTATCTATATAGGATGGACTCTTTTGAGTTACGAGATATATGTATACATGTTGATGGTCTGTTATAGTTTGGTTTTGTTCGGCCAAGTGTATCACAGTGGGGTGAACTAGTTTTGTTCATGAAGAATGCCGACAACAGTTTGCAGTTGTGTGTCAATTATCGTCGCTTAAAAAAAGTTCCAATAAATAATCACTCTCCTCTACTACAGAATGATGATTTATTCAATCAAATAATGGTTGAAATTTTGTTCTCAATTACCGACTTGTAGTCAGGATATCATCATATGTGTGTCAAGGATGAGGATATCCCGAAGACTACATTCCATTGTCATCATGGACATTATGAGTTCTTTGTAATGACGTTTGGAATGATGAATGCTCTAGGTGTGTTCATGGGATTGACAAATTTTGTGTTACATGAGTTCCTATACATGTTCATGGTATTTTACATTGATGACATTCATGTTCACATCATGTCTAAGGTGGAGCATGTAGAGAATTTCCCCACTATTTTGGGAATCCATCGTCAAAATCAGTTGATTGGGAAGTTGACAAAGTGTGAGTTTTGGGTTCGATATGTCAGTTTCTTCGATCTTGTTGTATCTCGGTATGGAGTAGCTTGGGATCCAATAGTGATAGAAGCATTTCTGTCTTGGGAATCCCCCCAGATAATGCCAGAGGTGTGAAGTTTCCTTGGTCTCACAGGAAACTACAAGTGGTTCGTAGCCAATTTCTCATGATTTGAGACACTATGATAGATATGACCCATAAGGATCAGGCATTCTTATGGACTGATCAATGTCAAGAAGCATTCTAGTTTCTAAAATAGAAGTTATTAAGTGCTCAAGTTCTTTGTCTTCCAGTATAGGGAGATCAGTTTGATGTTTTCTATGATGCTTCGCATCTGGGGTTGGGCTATGTTCAGATGCAGAAATGATCAGTTGTTTCTTATGGTTCTCAGTAGTTACTTTCTCATGAACATTACTATTCCACTCATGATCTTGAGTTAGAAACTATGTTGTTTTCTATAATTTTGTAGAGACATTACATCATTGCTGAGTGCTTTGTGGTTTTCAGTGATCATAAGAGTTTGAGGTATATTTTCTCCCAGCATGACATGAACTTTAAACAACGTCGGTGGAAGGAGTTCTTATATGAATACAACTTTGAAATATCGTATACACGAGAAAAAGGGAATGTTGTAGCTGATGCACCGAGTAAGAGGTCACGTAGTGATGCAGTGAATGAATCTGGTGACTCATGGAGAGTAATGGAAGAACATTCAACATTACAACTTGATATGAGAGAATTTGGGGGTAGAGATTATATTTATTAGATTAATGTACAGTCATCTATAGTGCAGAAGGTGGAAGAGTCCAATTTGGGGGATGTATAGGTGGAGGTATGGAGAGACCGATTTGTTTGTGGCAAGGCCCCTGATGGGTGGTCTGTGGATGAACAACACTGAGTATTATATCATGGAAGGATATTTTTACCTTTGACAATGTGCGAGAAACTTCTCAGAGAGTTAAATTTTTCGCCCTTAGCATTTCATCCAGGTGTTACAAAGATGTACCGAGCATTGAGGTGCCAATTTTGGTGGCCTGGGCTGAAGCATGCAGTTGCAGAGTTTCTGTCTCGATGTTTGGTCTTCAAAAAGGTGAAGGTCGAACACCGGGTTCTTGGTGTTCTCCTCTAACCCTTAGAGATTCCTCAGTGGCGGTGGGAGCCCATCTCAATGTACTTTGTTTCTAGTTTACCTTGAGATCAGGGAGGACATGATTTTATATGGGTGGTTGTGGATAATTTAAGAAAATCATCCCACTTTAAAGAAATCATGGAGTCAAGCTCAGTGGATGTTTGGTCGAGGCATTATCTATAAGAATTGGTGAGACATCATGGAGTCCCAAGGACGATAATTTCTGACCAAGACCCTCTCTTTACATATAGGGTGTCGATAGGTCTTCATCATGCTTTCGGTTCTTAGCTATGCCTTAGAACTACTTTCCATCCTCGAATGGATGGTCAGACAGAGCGAACTATCCATACTCGTGAAGACCTATTACACTCTTGTGTGAATAATTTTGGAGGTTCGTGGATGAGGCACTTACCATTGGTGGAGATTTCTTACAATAATTGTTTTCACTCCACCATCAGTATGGCTCCATTTGAAGCCTCGTATGGATGAACTTTCCATTCTCCATTGTGCTGGACTAGAGTCGTAGTGTCTACAATTATCGAACAGTAACTAGGGAAGAATTCAATATAGATGGTTCAGGTGATTCTTCAGATGATGAAGACAGTGCAAGTTCATCAGAAATCATATGTTGATCAACAAAGGAGACCTTTAGAGTTTAATTTTTGGGATCATGCATTTCTAAGGGTGACTCACTGTCGTGGTCAGTGATGGTTTGGTCATGGGAGTATGCTTTCTCCCCAGTTTGTTCGGTCGTTCGAGGTGTTAGCTCATATTGGAGTTGTGTCGTATCGAGTAGCACTTCCCCCATAGATGAGTCAGATACATAATGTGTTCCATGTTTCATAAATCTTTCGTTATCTTGAATATGTCTCTCACATCATATATTGGGGAGAGATCGATGTTGATGATGATGAAACCATTGAAGAGTGACCTGTGCAGATCCTACATCACAAGTAGAAGGTGTGGTGCAGGCATTATATCCCCTTGGTTCGTGTCTTATGGTGATATGGTGGCATGGAGAAGAGTACCTAGGAATGTGAGTCACATATATGTGCTCAGTACCAAGAGTTGTTTGATTTTTAACTCTTTCCATGTAATGATATCCCCTTGTTGGTGGAAAATTCATGTTTATAGTATGGATTTCATTTATTTCATCTTGTGGCTTCCCCTCTTTTGAGAGGTATCTCGATGGGTGTTTGTTCAGACATTGTTTTGTTTTCCCTTTATCTGGGTTTTTAATTCTCGAGGATGAGAATATTTTAAGAGGTACCAGATGTAATGGACCAGACATCTTTGGTCCATTACATTGTGAAAATCATGTGTATGAGGTGATTATGGTGGTCAAAGTGACTTATCTCAAACACTTTTACAGTTTTCCAATTCGGTGAATAGTTCTGATGGTAGATATTTGTGAATTGTGTAGCGGTAACCTTCTGTGAAAAGTGCATCGGTGACATTAGGTGAATAGTTTCATCGGCAAACTTCTGTGAACTGTGTCATCGATGACCCTTGGTGAATAGTGTCATCAGAAACCATATTTGAATAGTAACATCGGAGAACAGTTGTATCAGTGAAGTATAATTGTAGCCTCTCTTTCAATTACTATGTTTCCAATTCCATGAACAGTCCATCGGTGAACTGTTCTATCGGTAACCTCTAATGGTAACCTCACATTCATTTTCCAAATTTCTAATTCAATGAACAGTTCCATCATTGAATAGTTCTATTTGTAACTTCTGACTATAAAATCTCTTTCTATTTCTATATTTTGAATTCAATTAACGTTTCAATTGGTTAACAATTATATTGGAAACCTCTAAAAGTATCCTCTCATTCCTTTTCCAAATTTCTAATTCTACGAACAATTCCATTGGTGAACGGTTCTATCAGTAACCTTTAACGGTAACCTCTCTTTCCTCTTCCAAATTTTCAATGCTATGAATATTTCCATCGGTGAACAGTTCTATCGGTAACCTCTAATGGTAATGTAAATACCCGAAGCTTAACGTACATGGACATTACATTACATTTGCGGAATACTTAGTACATAACAAAAAAACACACACACAAGGATCGTAATAGTTTAGTGTCTTTGGAAACTCAGAATATAATCTTCTAATCGTGGTGAAAGATCTTCAAAATCTCCCATAAAGATCTTCCTTTTTTTTACCTAAAACCTTTCTTTATATCCTGGGGAAAAGAAAACATAAAAGGGTGAGCTCAAATGCTCAGTAAGGGTAAACAAAAGAAATATCAATCACATCATATACATAAGCACATAACTTTTGGAAATCTTAACCTGCAAAAGAGATCATAATTTCATAACATGGGGTAAATCATGGCAGTGAAATGTAATCACAATAATCATAACTTAAAACATGAAACTTTGTGCCATTCACACATAATCATAGAGAATCATTTCTTGTTAGTCAAGACTCATTGCCAAGACTATCTTAGTGGACAAAGTCCCTTTCTGAATCGAGTAACCCTCGTTTCAGTCCTGTTTCACTGAACCGGTATAACCTACCGTTCCAGCCCTGTTTATCTCATGAGATATAAAATCTTTACCCAATGCATTGGAGGGAGATATAGGTCCCACCCATCTTATAATGAATCCTTTCTTATGTGTGCCACATAATCATAAACCATACATCATAGCGTAACCCATGTAATAAAAATGGGATTCTTAAACAACATGACATCATAAAACAATTCATATAAGATAAAAGAATTCATAAAAATATTTCCATCACAACATAATCAAACCAAAGTAATAATAGGGATAAAAACATAACCCTTTTATTATCTTAGATGGAAAATAAGTTTGATAAAATACTTGAACTCCATTCTTGACGAAAATATCCTTTCTACTTCAAAAACATTTTTCCTTTCATAACATGTCATACGAATTTAAAATAAAAGAAGTTGATTAAAAATAAACTTTAAAACTTTTAAAGGAAGTTTCTTGGAAATAATGTTTTAAAAATCCATTCATTCCGTATACGTTAATAAAAACATTCTTCGTACTTTTGTCGGAAAAGTCAAAAAGTACCTCGTATGACAAAAGATTCCTTTCATAGATATTACTAAAAACTCACCGAAGGGTAAAATTGGAAAAAAAAAATTAGGTGGATGGAAATAATATTACATATTGATGAAACATGGATGTGGATGATAAAATACACCCCAGTAAATACTTACGAATAAACAATCTCGGATAAAAATGAGATTGTGATATTTCCCTTACCTTAGGTCCGATTTGCTTTGTACATGTCTAAAGCTCCTGTATAATGGTTTAAATAATGTCATTGACTTATTATAGAATCATATTCATTGTTATGATATCATATATGGTTCACTTATGAAATTATATTACCCGTTCTTTTGTAAATTCCATGTTAAAGAAGCGTTTTGGGTAAAATCGTTTCATTTATCGTAGGTGTTTTGACTTGTTGTTCTTGACATTATTATTACTTATATCATGATTTACTTACTTCCAGAATATAAAATATGATTTATATATCATATATATTCAGTATATATATATATATATATAATAGATAGAAAAATGAAATGAAAAACACCGTTCATGGAGACGGTAGTCCGTACGTACGCATGAACGCTGTTTTCGTTTCCTTATTGAATTGAATAGAATTAAGTAGATGACATACATATAAATATACATAAATAAAGTATCATTATTATGTCATATATTTCATTAGTACTTATTATATATACTTTATAATCATTCATGAATGGTTAATCATTGAGAATGAATCTCATCGCGTCGTGGAGACGGTAGTCCGTACGTACACATGAGCGATGATATCGTTCTAATGGTTGTGAAATTGTGTTGAAGTGTATGTATACTATTTCAGTATCAATATCACTTTATAATAATCATATATAGTAACTCATTACACCATTATACCCATCCAATAAAGGTGGTGGCGGAAAATATATTACACCACGGCGTGGAGACGGTATTCCGTACGTACGCACGCGCGGTGATTTCCTTTCTCCGTACGATGGATAGAAGGTTAATTAGAGTTGTTTCATATTTATAATAACATATCAGTATATAAGAAATACATATGTTATTACTTTATCATGAAACAACTAAAGAAGAAGAAGTTGAAGAAGAAAGAAATTGAAAAAGATCGGTAATGGATATTACCTCTTTTTGACGCGCCTTCATTTATCCTCCACTTAAATAACTAAGGATGGACTTTTAAGAAGAACAGGACCTCTAGGATGATACTAGGGAAGTGGAGAAGAGGTTTTGGCAGGGGTTGGCAGAGCTTGAAGGCTCAAATTTGTGTGAGGAAGAGAGGGAGGAGGTGCCCTTTTATAAGGGAGGAGAGGGGCACCTTAGGAATATCTCAAAATATTTTTTTATATTAAAGTAAAAATCGGTTTATAATGGTTCCAAAGGGTCTTATTTCGAAGATAAAGTGGGGATTGGTCGAAATCCTATCATCCAATAGGATTTAGACAAGTTTAGGGTATTATTGTAACCTTATCAATTAGATTTAACTCTAAGTTAAATAATTTAACTTTTACCGTATCTTTTTGTTTTCTTACACTATATGGTTAATACACTTACTATAAAATGCCAAAAGAACCCCAAATTGTTTATTATTAATATATATATCCTTATATAAGTCATTTGGCCGAACATTAGATTTTTAGAAATAAAATAATAATTAATAATATAATATTTGATTTAAAAACTATTTTGTGTCAATTTTGACAATATTTGATATATGATTTTTGTGAAAGTCATAACAGAATTATATGTTCGAACCAAGTTTATTGAATCAACACTAATATATCATAGTAACCTATAAAATTAGTGTAATTCATAAAAAGTCTTAAATTACATTCATTTGAGCATTTATAACATCAATTATGTTAATATTTCCTTAAAAGGGTAATTACTGCATCATCGTTGTGTCATAAATAAATTAATTTATTTAAAGTATAAAAATTATAAATAAAATATCATTATGTAGGAAATCGTTTTAGCTTTATAATGAATATTTATAGTTGAATTTATCTTATGTATAACCCCATATTAAAAATGATTTACTTATTAAACATTGATTTTAACTATCTTAACCCTTCTTTAAATAAATTAATAATAAATGTCCTAATCTAACCCAAGTGGGCCTAAATGGTCATATTTTATTCCTAAGTTTGTTTTTGGTCGAATTAAACTTATCCAATAGAATTAGGACACATGTTAGGGTAATATTAATATCATTTTTACCCTTAGTTACCCTATTTACTATTAACCGCGGTAAAAAAAGTAAAAAGTTACTATTCACCAAAAAATTATTTTTATCTCATTGAACCACATTTTACTTACTAATATCAACCGTGTCTGTCGGATTTTCGAAATTTCATTCACAGAAGCGGTAAAATTATGTTTTATGCAAAATTCAGTTTTTAACCTACCACTTAGTGGTTTCACTATTCATCAAAAATTGAAAGTTTTCAGAAAAATACCAAAATTTCACCCTAGGCTAATTTCGGTATTCTGAATCCAAAAATGAAGTCCATTTTGAAAAATAAAATTTATAAAATTTCAAAAAGTGGTTATTATTATTCATAACGGCTAGTTTTAATAATATTTTAATAGCATATCGTTGTTTAGTGAAACTCGGTATTGCGTACGACGCAAGCTATCGAGGAAGGTCGCGATTGCGTGTAATGCAAGGCAAGTCAAGGATGTGTGTTCTGCAAGCTCCTTTTGGTGTAGTGTACAACACAAGACATTAGTGAAATAAAAAAGAATATTTTTCATAAAATATCGGGCTGTTACATTCTACCCCCCTTAAAATGAATTTCGCCCTCGAAATTCGTCGGGGTTATAAATGGTTTACTATTCGAAAGTTTATTTAATAGAAACCCACATCGTAAAAAGGAATACCAAAACTTGGCTTTAAAAACTAAAGTATGAAATGTAATGATTACCCAAATAAACTAATCACTGGGTTTCCACATAGGTGAAAATATAGATATGGAAGAGAAATCTAACCATCATGTTCTGATGGAGAGTGGCAGAGAACATGGCTATGGAAAATCCAGTAATCACAAATCCATAAATTTGTGACGATCTATTGTACCATCTCATTCATCAGATATAATATCACTAGGACAACATTTTTGGTTTTCAAGATCGTTTCCCTAAAGTTAAAGAATTTGAATTAGAATAAATACTTACTTTATGTTGGTACAACCTCACCGTTGTTCGTGCCTTTAACAATTTCAACTTCATCTCTTAAATAAATGAAGTTGAATTTGTTATTTGTGAAGTGTTAGCAGATCATTTGATAGAATGACGGGTCATTCCATCTGTCTTAAACAAAAGGTTAGCAAAAATTATATACATAAGTCGATCTATAGTGAGATTAATCATATATGGTTCCTAAAATGGACTTATACTTCATATATCATACTGCTTAATATAATAAAACTAGTTTCTACTAAACATGGACTTCATGTAGGCCAGTGGTAGGCGATAATGGCCAGTTGCACTTCGGTTGTGGGTTTGATTCCCACATCCTTCTCCGACGCGATGGGCTGTCGCCCATCCTGCAGGTTGTCCTTTTTCTAAAACTACATTAACATCCCATTAATAATATCGAAAAACGTTTTATCCTAACTTATGTCAAACATAATCCATTATAATTTTTTAGCTTATCTAAATTACTGCAGTCCACTCTCATAACATAGTTAAAACGATTACCAGAGATTTAATACCATCGTTGATCCTCATATATCATAAGATATGTTTTGTTGGTCACATTCCAAACATTCAAAGACATTAATCATGTATTCTCTTGAATAGTTTAGTGAAAATATAAATGCAGTTTAATGTTAACACTTTCCACATACCAAAATCCTCAAAATTCTATATACTCAAACCATGATATCACTTAGTCCTTATATCAATCATGAGCTCATGAATACTGTCAAATATTTAATTTTCTCATTTTCCCTTCATTATGCGCATCTCATTCTTTTTCCAAAAATATCTCAATCACTTTCCATGGTTACTGGTACCATAAAATTATTGAAAACCACAATAGACCAATACATAAATATTCTAATACTTTATGATACAACATTATTTTGGAATCCCATTACATACACACTTAATTATTCCACCACATCGTTATCATATTCAACATTGCCAATAGTGATCGCATGTGACTTCCCTTTGTCCTTTGCCTTAAGCGGTTGCTCATGTCGATCATCACTAACCCTTGGATTAGGGCATTTATTAGCATAATGCCCCATTTCCTTGCACTTGAAGCATTGAAGTGTTGGTGGTGCGTTCTCTGCAGTGTTTGCTTTATTCACATCATTAGAAACCCTTTTTCCATTACTTCAACACTCAGCTGCTCGATGACCTTCTTTTCCACACTTAAAACATTTTCTAGTCCCTTTAAGACTATCTCCACCATGCTTCTTTCCACACTTTGTGCATAAGGAAACATTCATCTTCTTTTCACCATTATTCTGAGATTTCTCCTTGAACTCCATCTTTCGTTTCTTGTCAAAACCATGAGATGGATATGTAACACCAACTTCCATTTCTACCTTGATAGAACAACGCACAATTTCTTCATAGCTACTGAAGTCTCTTATAGCTAATGCCCTTCGAAGACTTGGTTTTAGCCACTGAAAAATCGATCAACTTTACTTTCATGTTGGATGATAATGCCAGATGCATACCTTGAAAGTCTTGTAAAATTCGCTTCATATATACCAACAGATTCATCATCCTTTTGCTTTAGTTCAAGAAAATCCTTCTCCATCTTTGTTCGAAGAATACGATGGATGTACTTATTGAAAAATAAGTTCTTGAACTCGTCCCATTCCATTGACTCAATTTCATCTCTTTGCCTCGTATTCTTGATAAGATTCCACCATTGATCAGCTTCACCTTCCAAACGATATACTGCTAAGATGACTTTATCATGCTCAGAACATTGAAGAACTGAAAATATCTTTTCAGTGGTACTGATCCATTGTTCAGCAACAAGTGGATCAGAAGACCCACTGAAAGAAGGTGAACGTTGCCTCATGAAGGACTCAATAGAATATTGTTCCCTTCTCTGCTCATTTGGAAGTCCAGAATGATTCATAGCTTGTGTAAGTATAGCAATAAGATTTTGCACTCCATCTCCCATAACATTTGTTTGTTCAGGAGGGAAATCATTGCATTTTCCATTGCATTGATCAACACGGTTCCTTCGGGTTCCAGCCATTGTCTAAAACCCAAAAAGAATAGTGTGAGAGGCAAAAATCATGCTAGGGAAAACAACATAATAAAGGGGGAGTACCTTCAATATATAACATCTTAGGTTTAATTATATGATCATTAGCGTAATTCTAGTACTATAACCTATACGTATACTTAACCTTAGGGACATCCCTAGACATACCTTAGAAATATCTCTAGGGATCTCACTAAAGTTCTCGCATCCTAGTTTCCAAAGGTTGACTAAACCTTTCCTCTAATACCAACTATAGCGGTCTGGAATTACTTCCAGTGGACTATAATTGATGCCTATCAGGGCACTCCATGGGCGGCTACACCCCCTGGGCGGGACACACCACCATCTCCAGTGGCAGCCATTTCCACATGAAGCCCTTGGGCGGAGAGCCATGCTTCGTCCAACGCTCACATGTGAGAGTTCCCAAGGATCAGATACATTCCTACCTCCTTTTCCTCTGATACCAACTGTAAAGACCCGAAGCTTAACGTACATGGACATTACATTACATTTGCGGAATACTTAGTACATAACAAAAAACACACACACAAGGATCATAATAGTTTAGTGTCTTTGGAAACTCGGAATATAATCTTCTAATCGTGGTGAAAGATCTTCAAAATATCCCATAAAGATCTTCCTTTTTTTACCTAAAACCTTTCTTTATATCCTGGGGAAAAAAACATAAAAGGGTGAGCTCAAATTCTCAGTAAGGGTAAACAAAAGAAATATCAATCACATCATATACATAAGCACATAACTTTTGGAAATCTTAACCTGCAAAAGAGATCATAATTTCATAACATGGGGTAAATCATGGCAGTGAAATGTAATCACAATAATCATAACTTAAAACATGAAACTTTGTGGCATTTACACATAATCATAGAGAATCATTTCTTGTTAGTCAAGACTCATTTCCAAGACTATCTTAGTGGACAAAGTCCCTTTCTGAATCGAGTAACCCTCGTTTCAGTCCTATTTCACTGAACCGGTATAACCTACCGTTCCAGCCCTGTCTATCTCATGAGATATAAAATCTTTACCCAATGCATTGGAGGGTGATATAGGTCCACCCATCTTATAATGAATCCTTTCTTATGTGTTCCACATAATCATAAACCATACATCATAGCATAACCCATGTAATAAAAATGGGATTATTAAACAACATGACATCATAAAACAATTCATATAAGATAAAGGAATTCATAAAAATATTTCCATCAAAACATAATCAAACCAAAGTAATAATAGGGATAAAAACAGAACCCTTTTATTATCTTAGATGGAAAATAATTTTGATAAAATACTTGAACTCCATTCTTGAGGAAAATATCCATTCTACTTCAAAAACATTTTTCCTTTCATAATATGTCATACGACTTTAAAATAAAAGAAGTTGATTAAAAATAAACTTGAAAACTTGTAAAGGAAGTTTCTTGGAAATAATGTTTTAAAAATCCATTCATGCCGTATAAGTTAAAAAAAACATTCTTTGTACTTTTGTCGGAAAAGTCAAAAAGTACCTCGTATGACAAAAGATTCCTTTCATAGATATTACTAAAAACTCACCGAAGGGTAAAATTGGGAAAAAAATTGTAGGTGGATGGAAATAATATTACATATTGATGAAACATAGATGTGGATGATAAAATACACCCCAGTAAATACTTACGAATAATCAATATTGGATAAAAATGAGATTGTGATATTTCCCTTACCTTAGGTCTGATTTGCTTTGTACATGTCCGAAGCTCCGGTATAATGGTTTAAATAATGTCATTGACTTATTACAGAATCATATTCATTGTTATGATATCATATATGGTTCACTTATGACATTATATTACCCCTTCTTTTGTAAATTCCATGTTAAAGAAGCGTTTTGGGTAATATCGTTTCATTTATCGTAGGTGTTTTGACATGTTGTTCTTGAAATTATTATTACTTATATCATGATTTACTTACTTACAGAATATAAAATATGATTTATATATAATATATAGATAAATGAAATGAAAAGCACCGTTCGTGGAGACGGTAGTCCGTACGTACGCATGAACGCTGTTTTCGTTTCCTTATTGAATTGAATAGAATTAAGTAGATGACATACATATAAATATACATAAATACAGTATCATTATTATGTCATATATTTCATTAGTAATTATTATATATACTTTATAATCATTCATGAATGGTTAATCATTGAGAATGAATCTCATCGCGTCGTGGAGACGGTAGTCCGTACGTACGCACGAGCGATGATATCGTTCTCATGGTTGTGAAATTGTGTTGAAGTTTATGTATACTATTTCAGTATCAATATCACTTTATAATAATCATATATAGTAACTCATTACACCATTATACCCATCCAATAAAGGTGGTGGCGGAAAATAGATTACACCACGGCGTGGAGACGGTATTCCGTACGTACGCACGCGCGGTGATTTCCTTTCTCCGTAGGATAGATAGAAGGTTAATTAAAGTTGTTTCATATTTATAATAACATATAAGTATATAATAAATACTGATGTTATTACTTTATCATGAAACAACTAAAGAAGAAGAAGTTGAAGAAGAAAGAAATTGAAAAAGATCGGTAATGGATATTACCTCTTTTTGACACGCCTTCACTTATCCTCCAATTAAAGAACTAAGGATGGTCTTTGAAGAAGACCAGGACCTCTAGGATGATACTAGGGAAGTGGAGAAGTGGTTTTGGCAGGGGTTGGCGGAGCTTGAAGGCTCAAATTTGTGTGAAGAAGAGAGGGAGGAGGTGCCCTTTTATAAGGGAGGAGAGGGGCACCTTAGGAATATCTCAAAATATTATTTTATATTAAAGTCAAAATCGGTTTATAATGGTTCCAAAGGGTCTTATTTCGAAGCTAAAGTGGGGATGGGTAAAAATCCTATCATCCAATAGGATTTAGACAAGTTTAGGGTATTATTTTAACCTTATCAATTAGATTTAACTCTAAGTTAAATAATTTAACTTTTACCGTGTCTTTTTGTTTTCTTACACTATATGGTTAATACACTTACTATAACATGAAAAACGAACCCCAAATTGTTTATTATTAATATATATATATCCGTATCTAAGTCATTTGGCCGAACCTTAGATTTTTAGGAATAAAATAACAATTAATAATATAATATTTGATTTAAAAACTATTTTGTGTCAATTTTGACACTATTTGATATATGATTTTTGTGGAAGTCATAACAGAATTATATGTTCGAACAAAGTTTATTAAATCAACACTAATATTTCATAGTAACCTATAAAATTAGTGTAATTTATAAAAAGTCTTAAATTACATTCATTTGATCATTTATAACATCAATTATGTTAATATTTCCTTAAAAGGGTAATTACTGCATCATCGTTGTGTCATAAATAAATTAATTTATATAAAGTATAAAAATTATAAATAAAATATCATTATGTAGGAAATCTTTTTATCTTTCTAATGAATATTTATAGTTGAATTTATCTTATGTATAACCCCATATTAAAAATGATTTACTTATTAAACTTTGATTTTAACTATTTTAACCCTTCTTTAAATAAATTAATAATAAATGTCCTAATCTAACCCAAGTGGGCCTAAATGGTCATATTTTATTCCTAAGTTTGTTTTTGGTCGAATTAAACTTATCCAATAGAATTAGGACACATGTTAGGGTAATATTAATATCATTTTTACCCTTAGTTACCCTATTTACTATTAACCGCGGTAAAAAAAGTAAAAAGTTACTATTCACCAAAAAATTATTTTTATCTCATTGAACCACATTTTACTTACTAATATCAACCGTGTCTGTCGGATTTTCGAAATTTCATTCACAGAAGCGGTAAAATTATGTTTTATGCAAAATTCAGTTTTTAACCTACCACTTAGTGGTTTCACTATTCATCAAAAATTGAAAGTTTTCAGAAAAATACCAAAATTTCACCCTAGGCTAATTTCGGTATTCTGAATCCAAAAATGAAGTCCATTTTGAAAAATAAAATTTATAAAATTTCAAAAAGTGGTTATTATTATTCATAACGGCTAGTTTTAATAATATTTTAATAGCATATCGTTGTTTAGTGAAACTCGGTATTGCGTACGACGCAAGCTATCGAGGAAGGTCGCGATTGCGTGTAATGCAAGGCAAGTCAAGGATGTGTGTTCTGCAAGCTCCTTTTGGTGTAGTGTACAACACAAGACATTAGTGAAATAAAAAAGAATATTTTTCATAAAATCTCAGGCTGTTACATTCTACCCCCCTTAAAATGAATTTCGCCCTCGAAATTCGTCGGGGTTATAAATGGTTTACTATTCGAAAGTTTCTTTAATAGAAACCCACATCGTAAAAAGGAATACCAAAACTTGCCTTTAAAAACTAAAGTATGAAATGTAATGATTACCCAAATAAACTAATCACTGGGTTTCCACATAGGTGAAAATATAGATATGGAAGAGAAATCTAACCATCATGTTCTGATGGAGAGTGGCAGAGAACATGGCTATGGAAAATCCAGTAATCACAAATCCATAAATTTGTGACGATCTATGGTACCATCTCATTCATCAGATATAATATCACTAGGACAACATTTTTGGTTTTCAAGATCGTTTCCCTAAAGTTAAAGAATTTGAATTAGAATAAATACTTACTTTATGTTGGTACAACCTCACTGTAGTTCGTGCCTTTAACAATTTCAACTTCATCTCTTAAATAAATGAAGTTGAATTTGTTATTTGTGAAGTGTTAGCAGATCATTTGATAGAATGACGGGTCATTCCATCTATCTTAAACAAAAGGTTAGCAAAAATTATATACATAAGTCGATCTATAGTGAGATTAATCATATATGGTTCCTAAAATGAACTTATACTTCATATATCATACTGCTTAATATAATAAAACTAGTTTCTACTAAACATGGACTTCCTGTAGGCCAGTTGTAGGCGATAATGGCCAGTTGCACTTCGGTTGTGGGTTTGATTCCCACATCCTTCTCCGACGCGATGGGCTGTCGCCCATCCTGCAGGTTGTCCTTTTTCTAAAACTACATTAACATCCCATTAATAATATCGAAAAACGTTTTATCCTAACTTATGTCAAACATAATCCATTATAATTTTTTAGCTTATCTAAATTACTGCAGTCCACTCTCATAACACAGTTAAAACGATTACTAGAGATTTAATACCATCGTTGATCCTCATATATCATAAGATATGTTTTGTTGGTCACATTCCAAACATTCAAAGACATTAATCATGTATTCTCTTGAATAGTTTAGTGAAAATATGAATGCAGTTTAATGTTAACACTTTCCACATACCAAAATCCTCAAAATTCTATATACTCAAACCATGATATCACTTAGTCCTTATATCAATCATGAGCTCATGAATACTGTCAAATATTTAATTTTCTCATTTTCCCTTCATTATGCGCATCTCATTCTTTTTCCAAAAATATCTCAATCACTTTCCATAGTTACTGGTACCATAAAATTATTGAAAACCACAATAGACCAATACATAAATATTACAATACTTTATGATACAACATTATTTTGGAATCCCATTACATACACACTTAATTATTCCACCACATCGTTATCATATTCAACATTGCCAATAGTGATCGCATGTGACTTCCCTTTGTCCTTTTCCTTAAGCGGTTGCTCATGTCGATCATCACTAACCCTTGGATTAGGGCATTTATTAGCATAATGCCCCATTTCCTTGCACTTGAAGCATTGAAGTGTTGGTGGTGCGTTCTCTGCAGTGTTTGCTTTATTCACATCATTAGAAACCCTTTTTCCATTACTTCAACACTCAGCTGCTCGATGACCTTCTTTTCCACACTTAAAACATTTTCTAGTCCCTTTAAGACTATCTCCACCATGCTTCTTTCCACACTTTGTGCATAAGGAAACATTCATCTTCTTTTCACCATTATTCTGAGATTTCTCCTTGAACTCCATCTTTCGTTTCTTGTCAAAACCATGAGATGGATATGTAACACCAACTTCCATTTCTACCTTGATAGAACAACGCACAATTTCTTCATAGCTACTGAAGTCTCTTATAGCTAATGCCCTTCGAAGACTTGGTTTTAGCCACTGAAAAATCGATCAACTTTACTTTCATGTTGGATGATAATGCCAGATGCATACCTTGAAAGTCTTGTAAAATTCGCTTCATATATACCAACAGATTCATCATCCTTTTGCTTTAGTTCAAGAAAATCCTTCTCCATCTTTGTTCGAAGAATACGATGGATGTACTTATTGAAAAATAAGTTCTTGAACTCGTCCCATTCCATGGACTCAATTTCATCTCTTTGCCTCGTATTCTTGATAAGATTCCACCATTGATCAGCTTCACCTTCCAAACGATATACTGCTAAGATGACTTTATCATGCTCAGAACATTGAAGAACTGAAAATATCTTTTCAGTGGTACTGATCCATTGTTCAGCAACAAGTGGATCAGAAGACCCACTGAAAGAAGGTGAACGTTGCCTCATGAAGGACTCAATAGAATATTGTTCCCTTCTCTGCTCATTTGGAAGTCCAGAATGATTCATAGCTTGTGTAAGTATAGCAATAAGATTTTGCACTCCATCTCCCATAACATTTGTTTGTTCAGGAGGGAAATCATTGCATTTTCCATTGCATTGATCAACACGGTTCCTTCGGGTTCCAGCCATTGTCTAAAACCCAAAAAGAATAGTGTGAGAGGCAAAAATCATGCTAGGGAAAACAACATAATAAAGGGGGAGTACCTTCAATATATAACATCTTAGGTTTAATTATATGATCATTAGCGTAATTCTAGTACTATAACCTATACGTATACTTAACCTTAGGGACATCCCTAGACATACCTTAGAAATATCTCTAGGGATCTCACTAAAGTTCTCGCATCCTAGTTTCCAAAGGTTGACTAAACCTTTCCTCTAATACCAACTATAGCGGTCTGGAATTACTTCCAGTGGACTATAATTGATGCCTATCAGGGCACTCCATGGGCGGCTACACCCCCTGGGCGGGACACACCACCATCTCCAGTGGCAGCCATTTCCACATGAAGCCCTTGGGCGGAGAGCCATGCTTCGTCCAACGCTCACATGTGAGAGTTCCCAAGGATCAGATACATTCCTACCTCCTTTTCCTCTGATACCAACTGTAAAGACCCAAAGCTTAACGTACATGGACATTACATTACATTTGCGGAATACTTAGTACATAACAAAAAACACACACACAAGGATCATAATAGTTTAGTGTCTTTGGAAACTCGGAATATAATCTTCTAATCGTGGTGAAAGATCTTCAAAATATCCCATAAAGATCTTCCTTTTTTTACCTAAAACCTTTCTTTATATCCTGGGGAAAAAAACATAAAAGGGTGAGCTCAAATGCTCAGTAAGCGTAAACAAAAGAAATATCAATCACATCATATACATAAGCACATAACTTTTGGAAATCTTAACCTGCAAAAGAGATCATAATTTCATAACATGGGGTAAATCATGGCAGTGAAATGTAATCACAATAATCATAACTTAAAACATGAAACTTTGTGGCATTTACACATAATCATAGAGAATCATTTCTTGTTAGTCAAGACTCATTTCCAAGACTATCTTAGTGGACAAAGTCCCTTTCTGAATCGAGTAACCCTCGTTTCAGTCCTATTTCACTGAACCGGTATAACCTACCGTTCCAGCCCTGTCTATCTCATGAGATATAAAATCTTTACCCAATGCATTGGAGGGTGATATAGGTCCCACCCATTTTATAATGAATCCTTTCTTATGTGTTCCACATAATCATAAACCATACATCATAGCATAACCCATGTAATAAAAATGGGATTATTAAACAACATGACATCATAAAACAATTCATATAAGATAAAGGAATTCATAAAAATATTTCCATCAAAACATAATCAAACCAAAGTAATAATAGGGATAAAAACAGAACCCTTTTATTATCTTAGATGGAAAATAATTTTGATAAAATACTTGAACTCCATTCTTGAGGAAAATATCCTTTCTACTTCAAAAACATTTTTCCTTTCATAATATGTCATACGACTTTAAAATAAAAGAAGTTGATTAAAAATAAACTTGAAAACTTGTAAAGGAAGTTTCTTGGAAATAATGTTTTAAAAATCCATTCATGCCGTATAAGTTAAAAAAAACATTCTTTGTACTTTTGTCGGAAAAGTCAAAAAGTACCTCGTATGACAAAAGATTCCTTTCATAGATATTACTAAAAACTCACCGAAGGGTAAAATTGGAAAAAAAATTGTAGGTGGATGGAAATAATATTACATATTGATGAAACATAGATGTGGATGATAAAATACACCCCAGTAAATACTTACGAATAATCAATATTGGATAAAAATGAGATTGTGATATTTCCCTTACCTTAGGTCTGATTTGCTTTGTACATGTCCGAAGCTCCGGTATAATGGTTTAAATAATGTCATTGACTTATTACAGAATCATATTCATTGTTATGATATCATATATGGTTCACTTATGACATTATATTACCCCTTCTTTTGTAAATTCCATGTTAAAGAAGCGTTTTGGGTAATATCGTTTCATTTATCGTAGGTGTTTTGACATGTTGTTCTTGAAATTATTATTACTTATATCATGATTTACTTACTTACAGAATATAAAATATGATTTATATATAATATATAGATAAATGAAATGAAAAGCACCGTTCGTGGAGACGGTAGTCCGTACGTACGCATGAACGCTGTTTTTGTTTCCTTATTGAATTGAATAGAATTAAGTAGATGACATACATATAAATATACATAAATACAGTATCATTATTATGTCATATATTTCATTAGTACTTATTATATATACTTTATAATCATTCATGAATGGTTAATCATTGAGAATGAATCTCATCGCGTCGTGGAGACGGTAGTCCGTACGTACGCACGAGCGATGATATCGTTCTCATGGTTGTGAAATTGTGTTGAAGTTTATGTATACTATTTCAGTATCAATATCACTTTATAATAATCATATATAGTAACTCATTACACCATTATACCCATCCAATAAAGGTGGTGGCGGAAAATAGATTACACCACGGCGTGGAGACGGTATTCCGTACGTACGCACGCGCGGTGATTTCCTTTCTCCGTAGGATAGATAGAAGGTTAATTAAAGTTGTTTCATATTTATAATAACATATAAGTATATAATAAATACTGATGTTATTACTTTATCATGAAACAACTAAAGAAGAAGAAGTTGAAGAAGAAAGAAATTGAAAAAGATCGGTAATGGATATTACCTCTTTTTGACACGCCTTCACTTATCCTCCAATTAAAGAACTAAGGATGGTCTTTGAAGAAGACCAGGACCTCTAGGATGATACTAGGGAAGTGGAGAAGTGGTTTTGGCAGGGGTTGGCGGAGCTTGAAGGCTCAAATTTGTGTGAAGAAGAGAGGGAGGAGGTGCCCTTTTATAAGGGAGGAGAGGGGCACCTTAGGAATATCTCAAAATATTATTTTATATTAAAGTCAAAATCGGTTTATAATGGTTCCAAAGGGTCTTATTTCGAAGCTAAAGTGGGGATGGGTAAAAATCCTATCATCCAATAGGATTTAGACAAGTTTAGGGTATTATTTTAACCTTATCAATTAGATTTAACTCTAAGTTAAATAATTTAACTTTTACCGTGTCTTTTTGTTTTCTTACACTATATGGTTAATACACTTACTATAACATGAAAAACGAACCCCAAATTGTTTATTATTAATATATATATATCCGTATCTAAGTCATTTGGCCGAACCTTAGATTTTTAGGAATAAAATAACAATTAATAATATAATATTTGATTTAAAAACTATTTTGTGTCAATTTTGACACTATTTGATATATGATTTTTGTGGAAGTCATAACAGAATTATATGTTCGAACAAAGTTTATTAAATCAACACTAATATTTCATAGTAACCTATAAAATTAGTGTAATTTATAAAAAGTCTTAAATTACATTCATTTGATCATTTATAACATCAATTATGTTAATATTTCCTTAAAAGGGTAATTACTGCATCATCGTTGTGTCATAAATAAATTAATTTATATAAAGTATAAAAATTATAAATAAAATATCATTATGTAGGAAATCTTTTTATCTTTCTAATGAATATTTATAGTTGAATTTATCTTATGTATAACCCCATATTAAAAATGATTTACTTATTAAACTTTGATTTTAACTATTTTAACCCTTCTTTAAATAAATTAATAATAAATGTCCTAATCTAACCCAAGTGGGCCTAAATGGTCATATTTTATTCCTAAGTTTGTTTTTGGTCGAATTAAACTTATCCAATAGAATTAGGACACATGTTAGGGTAATATTAATATCATTTTTACCCTTAGTTACCCTATTTACTATTAACCGCGGTAAAAAAAGTAAAAAGTTACTATTCACCAAAAAATTATTTTTATCTCATTGAACCACATTTTACTTACTAATATCAACCGTGTCTGTCGGATTTTTGAAATTTCATTCACAGAAGCGGTAAAATTATGTTTTATGCAAAATTCAGTTTTTAACCTACCACTTAGTGGTTTCACTATTCATCAAAAATTGAAAGTTTTCAGAAAAATACCAAAATTTCACCCTAGGCTAATTTCGGTATTCTGAATCCAAAAATGAAGTCCATTTTGAAAAATAAAATTTATAAAATTTCAAAAAGTGGTTATTATTATTCATAACGGCTAGTTTTAATAATATTTTAATAGCATATCGTTGTTTAGTGAAACTCGGTATTGCGTACGACGCAAGCTATCGAGGAAGGTCGCGATTGCGTGTAATGCAAGGCAAGTCAAGGATGTGTGTTCTGCAAGCTCCTTTTTGTGTAGTGTACAACACAAGACATTAGTGAAATAAAAAAGAATATTTTTCATAAAATCTCAGGCTGTTACATTCTACCCCCCTTAAAATGAATTTCGCCCTCGAAATTCGTCGGGGTTATAAATGGTTTACTATTCGAAAGTTTCTTTAATAGAAACCCACATCGTAAAAAGGAATACCAAAACTTGGCTTTAAAAACTAAAGTATGAAATGTAATGATTACCCAAATAAACTAATCACTGGGTTTCCACATAGGTGAAAATATAGATATGGAAGAGAAATCTAACCATCATGTTCTGATGGAGAGTGGCAGAGAACATGGCTATGGAAAATCCAGTAATCACAAATCCATAAATTTGTGACGATCTATGGTACCATCTCATTCATCAGATATAATATCACTAGGACAACATTTTTGGTTTTCAAGATCGTTTCCCTAAAGTTAAAGAATTTGAATTAGAATAAATACTTACTTTATGTTGGTACAACCTCACTGTAGTTCGTGCCTTTAACAATTTCAACTTCATCTCTTAAATAAATGAAGTTGAATTTGTTATTTGTGAAGTGTTAGCAGATCATTTGATAGAATGACGGGTCATTCCATCTGTCTTAAACAAAAGGTTAGCAAAAATTATATACATAAGTCGATCTATAGTGAGATTAATCATATATGGTTCCTAAAATGGACTTATACTTCATATATCATACTGCTTAATATAATAAAACTAGTTTCTACTAAACATGGACTTCCTGTAGGCCAGTGGTAGGCGATAATGGCCAGTTGCACTTCGGTTGTGGGTTTGATTCCCACATCCTTCTCCGACGCGATGGGCTGTCGCCCATCCTGCAGGTTGTCCTTTTTCTAAAACTACATTAACATCCCATTAATAATATCGAAAAACGTTTTATCCTAACTTATGTCAAACATAATCCATTATAATTTTTTAGCTTATCTAAATTACTGCAGTCCACTCTCATAACACAGTTAAAACGATTACTAGAGATTTAATACCATCGTTGATCCTCATATATCATAAGATATGTTTTGTTGGTCACATTCCAAACATTCAAAGACATTAATCATGTATTCTCTTGAATAGTTTAGTGAAAATATGAATGCAGTTTAATGTTAACACTTTCCACATACCAAAATCCTCAAAATTCTATATACTCAAACCATGATATCACTTAGTCCTTATATCAATCATGAGCTCATGAATACTGTCAAATATTTAATTTTCTCATTTTCCCTTCATTATGCGCATCTCATTCTTTTTCCAAAAATATCTCAATCACTTTCCATGGTTACTGGTACCATAAAATTATTGAAAACCACAATAGACCAATACATAAATATTACAATACTTTATGATACAACATTATTTTGGAATCCCATTACATACACACTTAATTATTCCACCACATCGTTATCATATTCAACATTGCCAATAGTGATCGCATGTGACTTCCCTTTGTCCTTTGCCTTAAGCGGTTGCTCATGTCGATCATCACTAACCCTTGGATTAGGGAATTTATTAGCATAATGCCCCATTTCCTTGCACTTGAAGCATTGAAGTGTTGGTGGTGCGTTCTCTGCAGTGTTTGCTTTATTCACATCATTAGAAACCCTTTTTCCATTACTTCAACACTCAGCTGCTCGATGACCTTCTTTTCCACACTTAAAACATTTTCTAGTCCCTTTAAGACTATCTCCACCATGCTTCTTTCCACACTTTGTGCATAAGGAAACATTCATCTTCTTTTCACCATTATTCAGAGATTTCTCCTTGAACTCCATCTTTCGTTTCTTGTCAAAACCATGAGATGGATATGTAACACCGACTTCCATTTCTACCTTGATAGAACAACGCACAATTTCTTCATAGCTACTGAAGTCTCTTATAGCTAATGCCCTTCGAAGACTTGGTTTTAGCCACTGAAAAATCGATCAACTTTACTTTCATGTTGGATGATAATGCCAGATGCATACCTTGAAAGTCTTGTAAAATTCGCTTCATATATACCAACAGATTCATCATCCGTTTGCTTTAGTTCAAGAAAATCCTTCTCCATCTTTGTTCGAAGAATACGATGGATGTACTTATTGAAAAATAAGTTCTTGAACTCGTCCCATTCCATGGACTCAATTTCATCTCTTTGCCTCGTATTCCTGATAAGATTCCACCATTGATCAGCTTCACCTTCCAAACGATATACTGCTAAGATGACTTTATCATGCTCAGAACATTGAAGAACTGAAAATATCTTTTCAGTGGTACTGATCCATTGTTCAGCAACAAGTGGATCAGAAGACCCACTGAAAGAAGGTGAACGTTGCCTCATGAATGACTCAATAGAATATTGTTCCCTTCTCTGCTCATTTGGAAGTCCAGAATGATTCATAGCTTGTGTAAGTATAGCAATAAGATTTTGCACTCCATCTCCCATAACATTTGTTTGTTCAGGAGGGAAATCATTGCATTTTCCATTGCATTGATCAACACGGTTCCTTCGGGTTCCAGCCATTGTCTAAAACCCAAAAAGAATAGTGTGAGAGGCAAAAATCATGCTAGGGAAAACAACATAATAAAGGGGGAGTACCTTCAATATATAACATCTTAGGTTTAATTGTATGATCATTAGCGTAATTCTAGTACTATAACCTATACGTATACTTAACCTTAGGGACATCCCTAGACATACCTTAGAAATATCTCTAGGGATCTCACTAAAGTTCTCGCATCCTAGTTTCCAAAGGTTGACTAAACCTTTCCTCTAATACCAACTATAGCGGTCTGGAATTACTTTCAGTGGACTATAATTGATGCCTATCAGGGCACTCCATGGGCGGCTACACCCCCTGGGCGGGACACACCACCATCTCCAGTGGCAGCCATTTCCACATGAAGCCCTTGGGCGGAGAGCCATGCTTCGTCCAACGCTCACATGTGAGAGTTCCCAAGGATCAGATACATTCCTACCTCCTTTTCCTCTGATACCAACTGTAAAGACCCGAAGCTTAACGTACATGGACATTACATTACATTTGCGGAATACTTAGTACATAACAAAAAACACACACACAAGGATCATAATAGTTTAGTGTCTTTGGAAACTCGGAATATAATCTTCTAATCGTGGTGAAAGATCTTCAAAATATCCCATAAAGATCTTCCTTTTTTTACCTAAAACCTTTCTTTATATCCTGGGGAAAAAAACATAAAAGGGTGAGCTCAAATGCTCAGTAAGGGTAAACAAAAGAAATATCAATCACATCATATACATAAGCACATAACTTTTGGAAATCTTAACCTGCAAAAGAGATCATAATTTCATAACATGGGGTAAATCATGGCAGTGAAATGTAATCACAATAATCATAACTTAAAACATGAAACTTTGTGCCATTTACACATAATCATAGAGAATCATTTCTTGTTAGTCAAGACTCATTTCCAAGACTATCTTAGTGGACAAAGTCCCTTTCTGAATCGATTAACCCTCGTTTCAGTCCTATTTCACTGAACCGGTATAACCTACCGTTCCAGCCCTGTCTATCTCATGAGATATAAAATCTTTACCCAATGCATTGGAGGGTGATATAGGTCCCACCCATCTTATAATGAATCCTTTCTTATGTGTTCCACATAATCATAAACCATACATCATAGCATAACCCATGTAATAAAAATGGGATTATTAAACAACATGACATCATAAAACAGTTCATATAAGATAAAGGAATTCATAAAAATATTTCCATCAAAACATAATCAAACCAAAGTAATAATAGGGATAAAAACAGAACCCTTTTATTATCTTAGATGGAAAATAATTTTGATAAAATACTTGAACTCCATTCTTGAGGAAAATATCCATTCTACTTCAAAAACATTTTTCCTTTCATAATATGTCATACGACTTTAAAATAAAAGAAGTTGATTAAAAATAAACTTGAAAACTTGTAAAGGAAGTTTCTTGGAAATAATGTTTTAAAAATCCATTCATGCCGTATAAGTTAAAAAAAACATTCTTTGTACTTTTGTCGGAAAAGTCAAAAAGTACCTCGTATGACAAAAGATTCCTTTCATAGATATTACTAAAAACTCACCGAAGGGTAAAATTGGAAAAAAAATTGTAGGTGGATGGAAATAATATTACATATTGATGAAACATAGATGTGGATGATAAAATACACCCCAGTAAATACTTACGAATAATCAATATTGGATAAAAATGAGATTGTGATATTTCCCTTACCTTAGGTCTGATTTGCTTTGTACATGTCCGAAGCTCCGGTATAATGGTTTAAATAATGTCATTGACTTATTACAGAATCATATTCATTGTTATGATATCATATATGGTTCACTTATGACATTATATTACCCCTTCTTTTGTAAATTCCATGTTAAAGAAGCGTTTTGGGTAATATCGTTTCATTTATCGTAGGTGTTTTGACATGTTGTTCTTGAAATTATTATTACTTATATCATGATTTACTTACTTACAGAATATAAAATATGATTTATATATAATATATAGATAAATGAAATGAAAAGCACCGTTCGTGGAGACGGTAGTCCGTACGTACGCATGAACGCTGTTTTCGTTTCCTTATTGAATTGAATAGAATTAAGTAGATGACATACATATAAATATACATAAATACAGTATCATTATTATGTCATATATTTCATTAGTACTTATTATATATACTTTATAATCATTCATGAATGGTTAATCATTGAGAATGAATCTCATCGCGTCGTGGAGACGGTAGTCCGTACGTACGCACGAGCGATGATATCGTTCTCATGGTTGTGAAATTGTGTTGAAGTTTATGTATACTATTTCAGTATCAATATCACTTTATAATAATCATATATAGTAACTCATTACACCATTATACCCATCCAATAAAGGTGGTGGCGGAAAATAGATTACACCACGGCGTGGAGACGGTATTCCGTACGTACGCACGCGCGGTGATTTCCTTTCTCCGTAGGATAGATAGAAGGTTAATTAAAGTTGTTTCATATTTATAATAACATATAAGTATATAATAAATACTGATGTTATTACTTTATCATGAAACAACTAAAGAAGAAGAAGTTGAAGAAGAAAGAAATTGAAAAAGATCGGTAATGGATATTACCTCTTTTTGACACGCCTTCACTTATCCTCCACTTAAAGAACTAAGGATGGTCTTTGAAGAAGACCAGGACCTCTAGGATGATACTAGGGAAGTGGAGAAGTGGTTTTGGCAGGGGTTGGCGGAGCTTGAAGGCTCAAATTTGTGTGAAGAAGAGAGGGAGGAGGTGCCCTTTTATAAGGGAGGAGAGGGGCACCTTAGGAATATCTCAAAATATTATTTTATATTAAAGTCAAAATCGGTTTATAATGGTTCCAAAGGGTCTTATTTCGAAGCTAAAGTGGGGATGGGTAAAAATCCTATCATCCAATAGGATTTAGACAAGTTTAGGGTATTATTTTAACCTTATCAATTAGATTTAACTCTAAGTTAAATAATTTAACTTTTACCGTGTCTTTTTGTTTTCTTACACTATATGGTTAATACACTTACTATAACATGAAAAACGAACCCCAAATTGTTTATTATTAATATATATATATCCGTATCTAAGTCATTTGGCCGAACCTTAGATTTTTAGGAATAAAATAACAATTAATAATATAATATTTGATTTAAAAACTATTTTGTGTCAATTTTGACACTATTTGATATATGATTTTTGTGGAAGTCATAACAGAATTATATGTTCGAACAAAGTTTATTAAATCAACACTAATATTTCATAGTAACCTATAAAATTAGTGTAATTTATAAAAAGTCTTAAATTACATTCATTTGATCATTTATAACATCAATTATGTTAATATTTCCTTAAAAGGGTAATTACTGCATCATCGTTGTGTCATAAATAAATTAATTTATATAAAGTATAAAAATTATAAATAAAATATCATTATGTAGGAAATCTTTTTATCTTTCTAATGAATATTTATAGTTGAATTTATCTTATGTATAACCCCATATTAAAAATGATTTACTTATTAAACTTTGATTTTAACTATTTTAACCCTTCTTTAAATAAATTAATAATAAATGTCCTAATCTAACCCAAGTGGGCCTAAATGGTCATATTTTATTCCTAAGTTTGTTTTTGGTCGAATTAAACTTATCCAATAGAATTAGGACACATGTTAGGGTAATATTAATATCATTTTTACCCTTAGTTACCCTATTTACTATTAACCGCGGTAAAAAAAGTAAAAAGTTACTATTCACCAAAAAATTATTTTTATCTCATTGAACCACATTTTACTTACTAATATCAACCGTGTCTGTCGGATTTTCGAAATTTCATTCACAGAAGCGGTAAAATTATGTTTTATGCAAAATTCAGTTTTTAACCTACCACTTAGTGGTTTCACTATTCATCAAAAATTGAAAGTTTTCAGAAAAATACCAAAATTTTACCCTAGGCTAATTTCGGTATTCTGAATCCAAAAATGAAGTCCATTTTGAAAAATAAAATTTATAAAATTTCAAAAAGTGGTTATTATTATTCATAACGGCTAGTTTTAATAATATTTTAATAGCATATCGTTGTTTAGTGAAACTCGGTATTGCGTACGACGCAAGCTATCGAGGAAGGTCGCGATTGCGTGTAATGCAAGGCAAGTCAAGGATGTGTGTTCTGCAAGCTCCTTTTGGTGTAGTGTACAACACAAGACATTAGTGAAATAAAAAAGAATATTTTTCATAAAATCTCGGGCTGTTACATTCTACCCCCCTTAAAATGAATTTCGCCCTCGAAATTCGTCGGGGTTATAAATGGTTTACTATTCGAAAGTTTCTTTAATAGAAACCCACATCGTAAAAAGGAATACCAAAACTTGGCTTTAAAAACTAAAGTATGAAATGTAATGATTACCCAAATAAACTAATCACTGGGTTTCCACATAGGTGAAAATATAGATATGGAAGAGAAATCTAACCATCATGTTCTGATGGAGAGTGGCAGAGAACATGGCTATGGAAAATCCAGTAATCACAAATCCATAAATTTGTGACGATCTATGGTACCATCTCATTCATTAGATATAATATCACTAGGACAACATTTTTGTTTTTCAAGATCGTTTCCCTAAAGTTAAAGAATTTGAATTAGAATAAATACTTACTTTATGTTGGTACAACCTCACTGTAGTTCGTGCCTTTAACAATTTCAACTTCATCTCTTAAATAAATGAAGTTGAATTTGTTATTTGTGAAGTGTTAGCAGATCATTTGATAGAATGATGGGTCATTCCATCTGTCTTAAACAAAAGGTTAGCAAAAATTATATACATAAGTCGATCTATAGTGAGATTAATCATATATGGTTCCTAAAATGGACTTATACTTCATATATCATACTGCTTAATATAATAAAACTAGTTTCTACTAAACATGGACTTCCTGTAGGCCAGTGGTAGGCGATAATGGCCAGTTGCACTTCGGTTGTGGGTTTGATTCCCACATCCTTCTCCGACGCGATGGGCTGTCGCCCATCCTGCAGGTTGTCCTTTTTCTAAAACTACATTAACATCCCATTAATAATATCGAAAAACGTTTTATCCTAACTTATGTCAAACATAATCCATTATAATTTTTTAGCTTATCTAAATTACTGCAGTCCACTCTCATAACACAGTTAAAACGATTACTAGAGATTTAATACCATCGTTGATCCTCATATATCATAAGATATGTTTTGTTGGTCACATTCCAAACATTCAAAGACATTAATCATGTATTCTCTTGAATAGTTTAGTGAAAATATGAATGCAGTTTAATGTTAACACTTTCCACATACCAAAATCCTCAAAATTCTATATACTCAAACCATGATATCACTTAGTCCTTATATCAATCATGAGCTCATGAATACTGTCAAATATTTAATTTTCTCATTTTCCCTTCATTATGCGCATCTCATTCTTTTTCTAAAAATATCTCAATCACTTTCCATGGTTACTGGTACCATAAAATTATTGAAAACCACAATAGACCAATACATAAATATTCCAATACTTTATGATACAACATTATTTTGGAATCCAATTACATACACACTTAATTATTCCACCACATCGTTATCATATTCAACATTGCCAATAGTGATCGCATGTGACTTCCCTTTGTCCTTTGCCTTAAGAGGTTGCTCATGTCGATCATCACTAACCCTTGGATTAGGGCATTTATTAGCATAATGCCCCATTTCCTTGCACTTGAAGCATTGAAGTGTTGGTGGTGCGTTCTCTGCAGTGTTTGCTTTATTCACATCATTAGATACCCTTTTTCCATTACTTCAACACTCAGCTGCTCGATGACCTTCTTTTCCACACTTAAAACATTTTCTAGTCCCTTTAAGACTATCTCCACCATGCTTCTTTCCACACATTGTGCATAAGGAAACATTCATCTTCTTTTCACCATTATTCTGAGATTTCTCCTTGAACTCCATCTTTCGTTTCTTGTCAAAACCATGAGATGGATATGTAACACCAACTTCCATTTCTACCTTGATAGAACAACGCACAATTTCTTCATAGCTACTGAAGTCTCTTATAGCTAATGCCCTTCGAAGACTTGGTTTTAGCCACTGAAAAATCGATCAACTTTACTTTCATGTTGGATGATAATGCCAGATGCATACCTTGAAAGTCTTGTAAAATTCGCTTCATATATACCAACAGATTCATCATCCTTTTGCTTTAGTTCAAGAAAATCCTTCTCCATCTTTGTTCGAAGAATACGATGGATGTACTTATTGAAAAATAAGTTCTTGAACTCGTCCCATTCCATGGACTCAATTTCATCTCTTTGCCTCGTATTCTTGATAAGATTCCACCATTGATCAGCTTCACCTTCCAAACGATATACTGCTAAGATGACTTTATCATGCTCAGAACATTGAAGAACTGAAAATATCTTTTCAGTGGTACTGATCCATTGTTCAGCAACAAGTGGATCAGAAGACCCACTGAGAGAAGGTGAACGTTGCCTCATGAAGGACTCAATAGAATATTGTTCCCTTCTCTGCTCATTTGGAAGTCCAGAATGATTCATAGCTTGTGTAAGTATAGCAATAAGATTTTGCACTCCATCTCCCATAACATTTTTTTGTTCAGGAGGGAAATCATTGCATTTTCCATTGCATTGATCAACACGGTTCCTTCGGGTTCCAGCCATTGTCTAAAACCCAAAAAGAATAGTGTGAGAGGCAAAAATCATGCTAGGGAAAACAACATAATAAAGGGGGAGTACCTTCAATATATAACATCTTAGGTTTAATTATATGATCATTAGCGTAATTCTAGTACTATAACCTATATGTATACTTAACCTTAGGGACATCCCTAGACATACCTTAGAAATATCTCTAGGGATCTCACTAAAGTTCTCGCATCCTAGTTTCCAAAGGTTGACTAAACCTTTCCTCTAATACCAACTATAGCGGTCTGGAATTACTTCCAGTGGACTATAATTGATGCCTATCAGGGCACTCCATGGGCGGCTACACCCCCTGGGCGGGACACACCACCATCTCCAGTGGCAGCCATTTCCACATGAAGCCCTTGGGCGGAGAGCCATGCTTCGTCCAACGCTCACATGTGAGAGTTCCCAAGGATCAGATACATTCCTACCTCCTTTTCCTCTGATACCAACTGTAAAGACCCGAAGCTTAACGTACATGGACATTACATTACATTTGCGGAATACTTAGTACATAACAAAAAACACACACACAAGGATCATAATAGTTTAGTGTCTTTGGAAACTCGGAATATAATCTTCTAATCGTGGTGAAAGATCTTCAAAATATCCCATAAAGATCTTCCTTTTTTTACCTAAAACCTTTCTTTATATCCTGGGGAAAAAAACAGAAAAGGGTGAGCTCAAATGCTCAGTAAGGGTAAACAAAAGAAATATCAATCACATCATATACATAAGCACATAACTTTTGGAAATCTTAACCTGCAAAAGAGATCATAATTTCATAACATGGGGTAAATCATGGCAGTGAAATGTAATCACAATAATCATAACTTAAAACATGAAACTTTGTGGCATTTACACATAATCATAGAGAATCATTTCTTGTTAGTCAAGACTCATTTCCAAGACTATCTTAGTGGACAAAGTCCCTTTCTGAATCGAGTAACCCTCATTTCAGTCCTATTTCACTGAACCGGTATAACCTACCGTTCCAGCCCTGTCTATCTCATGAGATATAAAATCTTTACCCAATGCATTGGAGGGTGATATAGGTCCCACCCATCTTATAATGAATCCTTTCTTATGTGTTCCACATAATCATAAACCATACATCATAGCATAACCCATGTAATAAAAATGGGATTATTAAACAACATGACATCATAAAACAATTCATATAAGATAAAGGAATTCATAAAAATATTTCCATCAAAACATAATCAAACCAAAGTAATAATAGGGATAAAAACAGAACCCTTTTATTATCTTAGATGGAAAATAATTTTCATAAAATACTTGAACTCCATTCTTGAGGAAAATATCCTTTCTACTTCAAAAACATTTTTCCTTTCATAATATGTCATACGACTTTAAAATAAAAGAAGTTGATTAAAAATAAACTTGAAAACTTGTAAAGGAAGTTTCTTGGAAATAATGTTTTAAAAATCCATTCATGCCGTATAAGTTAAAAAAACATTCTTTGTACTTTTGTCGGAAAAGTCAAAAAGTACCTCGTATGACAAAAGATTCCTTTCATAGATATTACTAAAAACTCACCGAAGGGTAAAATTGGAAAAAAAATTGTAGGTGGATGGAAATAATATTACATATTGATGAAACATAGATGTGGATGATAAAATACACCCCAGTAAATACTTACGAATAATCAATATTGGATAAAAATGAGATTGTGATATTTCCCTTACCTTAGGTATGATTTGCTTTGTACATGTTCGAAGCTCCGGTATAATGGTTTAAATAATGTCATTGACTTATTACAGAATCATATTCATTGTTATGATATCATATATGGTTCACTTATGACATTATATTACCCCTTCTTTTGTAAATTCCATGTTAAAGAAGCATTTTGGGTAATATCGTTTCATTTATCGTAGGTGTTTTGACATGTTGTTCTTGACATTATTATTACTTATATCATGATTTACTTACTTACAGAATATAAAATATGATTTATATATAATATATAGATAAATGAAATGAAAAGCACCGTTCGTGGAGACGGTAGTCCGTACGTACGCATGAACGCTGTTTTCGTTTCCTTATTGAATTGAATAGAATTAAGTAGATGACATACATATAAATATACATAAATACAGTATCATTATTATGTCATATATTTCATTAGTACTTATTATATATACTTTATAATCATTCATGAATGGTTAATCATTGAGAATGAATCTCATCGCGTCGTGGAGACGGCAGTCCGTACGTACGCACGAGCGATGATATCGTTCTCATGGTTGTGAAATTGTGTTGAAGTTTATGTATACTTTTTCAGTATCAATATCACTTTATAATAATCATATATAGTTACTCATTACACCATTATACCCATCCAATTAAGGTGGTGACGGAAAATAGATTACACCACGGCGTGGAGACGGTATTCCGTACGTACACACGCGCGGTGATTTCCTTTCTCCGTAGGATGGATAGAAGGTTAATTAAAGTTGTTTCATATTTATAATAACATATAAGTATATAATAAATACTGATTCTATTACTTTATCATGAAACAACTAAAGAAGAAGAAGTTGAAGAAGAAAGAAATTGAAAAAGATCGGTAATGGATATTACCTCTTTTTGACACGCCTTCACTTATCCTCCACTTAAAGAACTAAGGATGGTCTTTGAAGAAGACCAGGACCTCTAGGATGATACTAGGGAAGTGGAGAAGTGGTTTTGGCAGGGGTTGGCGGAGCTTGAAGGCTCAAATTTGTGTGAAGAAGAGAGGGAGGAGGTGCCCTTTTATAAGGGAGGAGAGGGGCACCTTAGGAATATCTCAAAATATTATTTTATATTAAAGTCAAAATCGGTTTATAATGGTTCCAAAGGGTCTTATTTCGAAGCTAAAGTGGGGATGGGTAAAAATCCTATCATCCAATAGGATTTAGACAAGTTTAGGGTATTATTTTAACCATATCAATTAGATTTAACTCTAAGTTAAATAATTTAACTTTTACCGTGTCTTTTTGTTTTCTTACACTATATGGTTAATACACTTACTATAACATGAAAAACGAACCCCAAATTGTTTATTATTAATATATATATATACGTATCTAAGTCATTTGGCCGAACCTTAGATTTTTAGGAATAAAATAACAATTAATAATATAATATTTGATTTAAAAACTATTTTGTGTCAATTTTGACACTATTTGATATATGATTTTTGTGGAAGTCATAACAGAATTATATGTTCGAACAAAGTTTATTAAATCAACACTAATATTTCATAGTAACCTATAAAATTAGTGTAATTTATAAAAAGTCTTAAATTACATTCATTTGATCATTTATAACATCAATTATGTTAATATTTCCTTAAAAGGGTAATTACTGCATCATCGTTGTGTCATAAATAAATTAATTTATATAAAGTATAAAAATTATAAATAAAATATCATTATGTAGGAAATCTTTTTATCTTTCTAATGAATATTTATAGTTGAATTTATCTTATGTATAACCCCATATTAAAAATGATTTACTTATTAAACTTTGATTTTAACTATTTTAACCCTTCTTTAAATAAATTAATAATAAATGTCCTAATCTAACCCAAGTGGGCCTAAATGGTCATATTTTATTCCTAAGTTTGTTTTTGGTCGAATTAATCTTATCCAATAGAATTAGGACATGTGTTAGGGTGATAGTAATATCATTTGTACCCTTAGTTACACTATTTACTATTAACTGCGGTAAAAAAAGTAAAAAGTTACTATTCACCAAAAAATTATTTTTATCTCATTGAACCACATTTTACTTACTGATATCAACCATGTCTGTCGGATTTTCGAAATTCCATTCACAGAAGCGGTAAAATTATGTTTTATGCAAAATTCAGTTTTTAACCTACCACTTAGTGGTTTCACTATTCATCAAAAATTGAAAGTTTTCAGAAAAATACCAAAATTTCACCCTAGGCTAATTTCAGTATTCCGAATCCAAAAATGAAGTCCATTTTGAAAAATAAAATTTATAAAATTTCAAAAAATGGTTATTATTATTCATAACAGCTAGTTTTAATAATATTTTAATAGCATATCGTTGTTTAGTGAAACTCGGTATTGCGTACGACGCAAGCTATCGAGGAAGGTCGTGATTGCGTGTAATGCAAGGAAAGTCAAGGATGTGTGTTGTGCAAGATCCTTTTGGTGTAGTGTACATCACAAGACATTAGTGAAATAAAAAAGAATATTTTTCATAAAATCTCGGTCTGTTACAGGTAACCTCTCTTTCCATTTACAAATTTTTAGTTTGTGAATAATGTTTCTCAAACGGTGAGGTTCTAAAGGTAACCTCTATTTCCTTTTCCAAATTTTAAGTTCATGAATAGTGTTTCCAGAATTGTGTGGTTCTAACAGTTACCTCTATTTCCTTTGCCAAATTATGAGTTCATGAATAGTGTTTTTAAAATGTTGAGGTTCTATCAGTGAGGTTCTAACAGTGAGGTTCATGAATATTTTTTGCCTTTTTCGAGTTTCGAGATAGTGAACAATGTTTCCAAATTCCTATAGTTTCATCCCTTAAAAATTCCCATTGACTTAAATTGCTTTTTAAAGCCTTGTTTTGAGGACTCTAAGGCCGATTCAAAGGCTATAACTCCAATATTAAGGTATCCTAAGTATTGAGATGTTTTTACATGTTCAAACCGCTTGATTTTATGAGAACTTCTTTTAATAGAAATCCTATGGTATCTCAAACCACCACTCTTGTAAATCTTATAAAGGGTCGGGATATCATCCTCTATAATTTATCCTCCTTATTCGAGTCTATGAGATGCTAGAACCTTTCATCATATTCTATAGGGGTTGTGCAATCAAAATATCCTCCTAGGATTGGTTCTGCTCCATTTTGATTCTACCAGGCAGTATCGATCAATCTTTGGTATAAGGAATAATCTATTGCTATTATTTTGGGGTCATATCCTTCTATTTCTCCTTGCCCTGTTATGGTATTTGATCATTATAATTATAATGCAGTTTTCGTGGGATTCTGTTGGTGTGGTCTTACCGCAATGTCCTCTGTTGGATGCAGTTGTTACGAGAGGTGGAAATCATTATTCATTGTGTGGATCGTTCTTGTATAAAGAACGAAAAGATACTTTTGAGGTAGGGGATTCATTTCTTCTATTTTATTTTATGTGCAATATTATAGTTAGCATGTTTTATCTCACTACATGGTAATAGAATTGACATAATAAATATTTGAACTGGATAAATAAATTGATATCGATCATATGTTATTGCCTCTTGTTTTTATAGATAATGTGATATCTATTTTTGATTCATATACTAATTCATTATTGATAGAAATTGGTAAAAACCATTAACTGGAGTTAATTTATCATTATTTGGAGAAAGATAAAGAGGCATGTAAATTAATCTGGTTCTTCCTGTTGCAAATTTATTTTAATCCAAATGGTGCAGTAGGCCTATTTAATTATTTTTGATAGCTTACAATTTAGGATTCCAATTGTTGGACCCTATGAATAACAAATCGGTTAGTCTAAGGTGGATTGAAGTGCTGGTCGTTTGACAAAAGATAATCCATTGTAGGGTTTTTTGTTACGCTTTTGGTTTTTAAGGGCCAAGAGCCCATTAGATATGATGTTTTTTTCCTACTTCTAGTGTTGTGGTGTGAGCCTGGATGGCTATTGCAATATTTGTGTGCTGGGAGGCCTATTTATTGTGGAAGAAGTTGATTCCTAGAGTAGTTAGAGGCATCAGATTATGCATGTGGGTGTCAGGAAGGACACAAAGGATGATGGAATGTGTTGGTTGTGAATGTTTGGATGCTTGTTGATTCTTATTGGTTGTTTATGTGTTTTACTTCTCCCCACTGGTCAAGGAAGCTGGTCTTGCATTCTCTTCATCCCAAAGGGGAAAAGACGTGAGGGGTATGACATGTTCTTTCAATGATTATCTTCTCAAGGGATAATGGGTTTACGCTCTTGCTATAGGTGGCAACGACTCGACGGTTAGTTCATCTACTCACCGCGTTCCGCACCCATGTATTCATTAGCATAGAATATTTTTTATTGAATTCATAGAAATTTGGGAATGTAATGATATAAATAAATAATTTAATAAACTATGTTATCCCATGGGGTTTGAAGCTTGCAGCGGCATAGTGTTGAGGTTGTGATTTGAAGGAACATTGTACATTCGGTGTGATGCTAATGAAATTTAATTTGGAATTGTTACTTCATAATTAATTTTTAATGAATTAATTAATGAAAAGTGGAACTGATAAAAAGGGAATGATATAATGTATTAATTCTCTTTAAAAATTTGCGTGCTTATAGGATACCTAGTCATAGAAGTGGAATCTTGGATTCCGAGAGACGTTAGCTGCAGTTCATTCTAATAATAGGATATTCCCATAGTGTGGTTGTTAGCTATAGCATATTCTGTAATTTTTTTGTTTCTATATGCTAATCCACCGCATTAGTAAGGTTAACTGACACACCAAGGATTCTGAGCCTTTGGTGTGTTTTCCCCAACATTCCGGTGGAAGGATGGTTGGCTGACTAACCCATTTGGCCCCACTATTTTCTCTTGGTAGTTTCTTGTGCTGGTAGGCACAGTGGTTTTTCCCCATATATGTGTATAGAGGGATGTAATGGCATGTAGTTATTAACACACATATATTCTGGATATTGTTTCCTACGGACTACTATAGGTGTAACATGTATTGGTTGGGGCGACTTGAGGTTCCTTACTCAGTGTATGGGCTTTAATGGCATGAGGTATAATACCAGACATATGATACAAAATATGCAGGTTGTGGTGGCTCCCAAAAAATACCTGGTTACTTTGCTTACATGGAATGGGTGGTTTGGTTGCATGAGGTGCATATTGTGGTGCTTCGCCCAGGTTTCTACGGGCAAGCCTTTTTGGAGAGAGATGCTATGGATGAGAGACATTAGGGAAAAGAGGAAATCTAGTGGGGAAGTATTAGTAGGGTACCCTTGATAATATTTATTATATGATATATTCTTGTATGTGTTAATTGGTGTGAGTAGCCATGGTGAGGCTGGGAACATAGTATAACTGGTTAGGTGATGAGTCAGTTTAACTTATTTTTCATTGTTCATTAGTATACTTTCTTTACTTTTTAACGAGAGGATTCAGGGAGGATCCTACCATGTATACTGTTACACTCACACTATGTATATATAAACTATTTTTTCAGGACACATTGAGCAGGTTGGAGATCATGCTGGTTTCTACTAACACGGGGTTGCAATAGATATCAGGGCATGTAGTTTTTGCTGTTTTTATTTTCTTTTGGGTACTTTTAGTTTTCCCCTTCCAATTTTAGTACTTTTGAATGAAATTACATTTGTTCACTTGGGTTTTTTTTTATTTCAGTTCTGAGTTGTATATGGTTGGTGTCTATCTTATCTTTATCTTATGCATGTGTTCTCTAAGAGGGTAATGCCTCCCATTGGATTGTTTATTATACCCTTGGTGATAATAACTATCCCTGGGCCTACAGGAGGTGGGACTCGGGGGTCATTATCTTCCTTCTCAAATTTCTAGCCTAGGTGGGGTACACTTTATGGAGAGGGTGTCGTGATAATTCCCATATCTCTTAAAAGTAACATATTATGGTTAAAATTACTCAGTTTACTCATTGCATTGGAGATCTATATTGGGATCACCCATTATCAAAACCATAATGGGATCACATGGTACTCCTATAAAATTTATTATAACAATATAATTTATAAAACATACATATACATATATATATATATATCATTAATCATAAAACCCAGTTGAAGTGTCATTCAATACCATAAAAACCCACATATTTTGTTATCTCATATGGATGGGAAAAATATTCCCCTTCCACATAAAATCATTTAAAAAATTTCATAGAATATTGGAGAATTTTTTTAAAGATAGATACACTAAATATTTGTATTATATTTATAAAAAGTAATGTCTATTGTGCCAGATCAAATATTAAAATATTATTCACTAAAATTAATTCTTTTTGAACATATTAAAAATGTTGAAATAATTCAAATGGAAAATATTGAAAACCTTATTTTTTAATAAATTAGAAAGAAAGTCGTTAAAAATATCTAATTGTAACTATAAACCTTTAAAAAATAATTAGGACCTATCTTCCATCATTTTTAAACCCATACAATGAATAAAAAGAGTTCAAAGTAAAACATTAAAGCAATATTTTTAATTGAATGTCCTTAACCACATGTATGAATCACCATGTACATACATTAAATCATTTATAATAAATATTAATTAGTTTTTATTTTCTGTATCTAATTTTTAAAATTTATTGCTTTATTTTAATAACTATTATTTCATTTATTATGTTACATTATATAGTTATTTAATCAAATATGTTCGGTTCCGATAATTTTAGGGTGTTTGACTTATATTATAAAAACAACATCAGTATGTTAACCACGGTCAAATGGTTCATTTTTATATAATCCATATAATATTTAATACATATACATTAAATAAATTATCATAATTATCCATGATTTTCTTACATAGAAAACAATTCAAATCACATTGTGTAGGTGGTAGGCCACACATACACATGAATGATGTTATCATTTCCCAATACATGGATGGGTAATAAGGTTAGTAATATATTATCCTTATAAAATAACAATTATGTTATTAATATCACATATATTCATTAAATACATCATAATTACCATCCATGTGAGGTCGTGATGAAGAACAAAACACATCACTTTTTGAGATGGTAATTCAAACATACAAATGATCAATGTATCCATTTTCAATTGGATGAAAAAGGTGACGTGAATGTGTTATTTCATGTACATAATAAAATTTAATTGCATGGATGATAATTATGTTATAATACCAACATGGATATGATATAATTGACCAAGATATAATAAAAAATAAAATTACTAAACTCGTAAAGAGTTATACCTCTTCATTGGAAATCAACCATTGTATTACAATGTAATCATTCCTAAGAAAGACATATGAGGATAATATAATCATTATGCAGTGAAAAAGTAATATAAAAAGATAATGGGGATGATATTTCCCTATATAAATTTCTCAGTAATACTGAAAAAGAGAGGGGATGTAGTTTCCTTTTATAAGTGAGGTATATCACACACAAGTAATTATTATAGTCATTAAAATAATAATATATCAAATTCAAGTAAATGTGTATCCAATTTGTATATAGTTAGAAAATTGTTTGAGATATGGTCTAGAACCATTCAAACAATAGTATTAGAAAAAATATTTATGTAATTTTAACTGTTATCTCTTTAGTTTTACCCCTCATTACCCATTCCTCTTATTAACCACTATAGCCCATTTTTTATATTTAAATATCATGAATGTAATTATAAAAAATAACAGAACAAAAATGAACCACTAATGAAAATAAATTTATTTTCAAATAAAATAGATTTATTATAATATTTTATGAGATTACAATTATTTTGATATTACATTTGGACATTATATACCATTTAAATACATTTTCATGAATATTCACATATATTTACTAAAAATTACTAAATATAACCATGTAATTAAAATTAAAACAATTTAATATTATATTATAATTAATATTTTTAGATAAATTTTTTATACAGTAATGATTATAAATATTATCAGTTTTAGAAAATTTAAAACAAATTAATTTATTTCTCTAATACTTGAACTATAACTTTATCAGTGTTTCATAATCATTTAGGTTTTTTTAATATATGAATTGTATAAATAAATTAATATATTATAAATAATTTATTAATATTTAAAGTAAAAATTTAAAATAATCTATTTTTTTAATATTATTACAACATATTATAGATATTAAAATATAATGACTGACATTTAATAATTTTTCTTGACATAAAATAATTAAATGGTAATAATCAAATATAAGTGGGAAAAATTATAAATTTATTAACACATGGCTAAGAGGTATGAAATATAAAATCCAATAATATTTAATAATATATTTTATATCCTTATCAAAAATTATTTACCTATTTTTTCATGACGTTAACCTCTATCGTGGTGACTCATTTTTACCAAGGTTACTATTCATACTCACTAAAAATACAATTAAACTCATTAGATAATTTGAACATTGTTTGTTCAAAAATTAGATATAATTTTCATGATTAAATTTATATAATTTTTAGAAATTTATTTTAATATAAGTTCCAATAAAATAAAGAATACATTTTTTTTGAACATTTCATTTTGAAGAATAAAATTGAACATGTAATGAAATAAAATATGATATTGGTTCCTATAGAATTTTTTATATTATGTTTAATAAAATGGATTTTATATTACTTGAGGTGAAATTAATCATAATGGTACCTTTATATTACATTATTTTAATAAAATAAACAAGATTTTTACAAGAAATCACATTTTTTACTATTCACTCAAAAACAATCTTTTCATAAAAAATACCAATGTTCCATACTAATACAATTGTTACATTATTTATTAAAAATTTAATTCCATTTTATCTGATAAAATTTTAAAAATGTTGAATAAATTAACAATTATATATATATATGCATACACAAAATTTAATAAAAAAATTTTGGGAAGAAAATTTCTATTTAAAATATAAAATTACTATATTCTCATTAGTTTCATAATAAAAAAAAAATAAATTTATTTCAATTTATAGAAATGGTTATATAATATACTTATTTCATTATTATTATTTATCAATAGCTGTAAATTTACCCGATTTAATATAAATATAAATTGTATGTTTAAAAATTGTATTATGAAAAATGACACTTTTTCCTTTAATACAAATTATCAATATTTCAATAAATATATATATTCAATTAATAATTTATTATTAATTTTATAATGAACTATATTTACACATTAATTTCAAAAAAAAACTTACTATTATTCATGGAAATAAAACCAATAGCTAGGTCATTAATGTCATATTGATGTAATAGTATATAGTGGTTCATTATATAATATTGTTATGTATAAAATATGACATAAAATATATTTTTTTAAGAAAATTACTTATTAAAAATTTTCATTTTACATTCTACCCCCCTCGCCAAAATAAAATTTTATCCTCTCAATTTCATTTCATGTCCACAAAAAAAAAAGAATTAAAAACTTTTAAAATAATTCCATAGAGTGTAAGATAAACATATGTTGATGAAAAGAAAAAAAAATTCTATTTAAATAAAGATTTTTGAAACAGACAAGAAAAAATTTATAATAAAACATCCCTTTGAAAAAATAAGAATAGATATATAATAGTCCCCATGAAGAACATATAATTGTGTTAACAAAGAAGGAGAACATTTGCATAAAGTGAAACTATGGACATAAAGAAGAATTATTTCATTCATGGAATAATAGAGAGTGATAGTAGATATGGTCATGAAAATGTTAATGTCCAAAAAACCATATATAATTATTATATACAAGATACTATAAATTCATCGTAAATAACTACAAAAGAATATAATTTATATTTCAATATCCATTCACTAGAGTTGAGGAATTTTTTCCGATCAAGTTAGGGAACCTAAAAAAGCATACATACTTTATTTATTTCTATTGCATCATAAGTTTTTCATAATATTTTTAATTGATTATATTAAATATTTTATCCCAACTATTACTCTATGAAATTAATATTAATAAAATTCTTCATGCATAAATCAAAAAAAATATCATTTAGTGAATCACGAGATCCATGAAATGATAACACATTATTCCTCAAATATTAAGACACAACCCAAAAAAATGGTAATAAAAATTTAAAATAATATAAAATATTAGTAAATACAATAGAAATCTCAGAAAAAATAAAAAAGAACAATGATTTTTAAAAATTATCCATTTCATAAATTACGACTCTTCATACACTAAAAAATATTCCAGACCAAATTTGAAACTCAAAAATATTTAGAATTATTTGATCATATATTATTTCAAGATCAAATTAACATGTATCCCCAAACAACTTTAATCACTCATAATGTAACATAATAGTAAAATTATACACCCTAATCATATCTTCTCAATAATATGATACCATTTTACATAAATAACCTAAATCACTATAAACCAACAACATAATCATTTATTCTTCCAAAATATAAATCACCCTTAATTCATCAAATAAAATACCATCATTGAAAATAATATTTATCTATATGAAAATCATATGTCACAAAACTTTTACAACCCTTTTATCCTAATACAACTTAATTCTTCAAAATCAAATATCATATTAACCATAAATGTTTTTAATAATATTAATATTATGTACATAAAATATTAAAGAATAATTCTAAAAATAAACATTTCACTACGAAACATGTAAAAATAAGGGTTATATATTGCAAAAATACTTAGTAAAACCAAAAACATTTCTCCCAATGTTCCCTTATTACATAAATTCTCAAAATTATAGTTTTATCTATAATCATATTATCATTCATAGACATTTCATCCCACAATGGTATTTAAAACATATAAAACGTACCCCTATAAATCATATTAACCACTAAATTTATCTAAAACTTCAATTGATTAAAATAATAGTACCTTATATCTTAAAAAATAAATTAATATTTTATTTATAAAAAATGTTTTCTATTTATTATATATCTAATATATTGTCAATATTATTAGATAATGAAGAAAAATTACCTATAGTACTATTATAAATAAAGTGGATAGATCCACTCAATATCCATTTATTAACATAAAACAGGACTCTTCAAACTAAACATCTGTGTCTTTCCACTTAAGGAGAATCCTCATAGCTTAAAGATAGACCATATTATAGTTTCATGTTATCATTTCAAAATAATGATTATTTGGAGTCTGGGTATGAAAAAACCGTTTTAATGATTATAAAAATAAATGAAATCCATTACATAACAGAATAATTCCCATATCTCTTATGATTTTCCTATCAATACTAAACATTGTCACTTTACCCCATGCATTGGAGAGATATATTAGGCACACACTACCATTAGATCCATATTAGTTTAACCTGTCATTTATATAGAATTTTAAAGGACCATAGAATGATTAAAACACATAAATACTTAAATATAATTTTAAAATATATTTTAATTTGAATTAAATCCCATATGAAATTAAACATTCTGCTATCTCATAATTATGAGAAAAATATTTTATTTCTGTAAAATAATAAAAACACTAAAAAATCATAGGTTATCCAGTGAATTATTTTCACAGAAAATAAAAAATGTGACTATTTTTGGAATTTTAATAATTATAAATTTATATTATGGTTTAAAAAATCATTCAATCTGTAAATGTTAAAAACACTATTTAATAATTTTTAAAAATGATGAAAATAATCCATATTTAAAATGTTGAAAAGATTATTATTTTTATTCATTATAAATATATTAAATACTAGTTAAAAAAATTATAAAACTTTCAATAGTAATTAAAATCATTCTAGAATCATTTAACATTTATTTAACATGGAATAAAATTGTTTTTAATGAAATCATTGAAACAAGATTTTAAAACAAATGTCTCTTACCTTGTGACTGAATATACATTTACATACATTAAATATAATATAATGAATAAATATTAATTTTATACATGATTTATATCATTATTTTGGTTTATTTACTTTCTATTATACATTTTGTTTCATTTAATACCATGCATTTTATAGTTATTAAAAAAGACAGGTTCATGTTGGACATTTTGAGGATGTTTGGTTCATAGTCCCAAAACAACTTTTGTTGAATTACCATGGTAAAAGAGTTCCATTATATGTTATCTAAAATATTTTAGTCTTGAAATAATTATAATATATATAAATATACAAAAAATCAATCATCCATTAGTGTTGGATATCAAGAATAAATCAAATCTTTCTATGTAGGTGGTAATGCATGCACATGAATAAAACTTTTTATCATTCACGATCGACAAAAGGGTAATAATTTACAAAATTAATTATCATTATATATCAATAAGTATATTCTTAATATCATATATATTCATTAAAACCATCATAATAACCTACCTAGTAAGGTGGTGTTGAAAAGATAAACAAATCGCTTCATAATGGTGGTAGTCCACACGTACACACGAGTGATGTTTTCATTTCCCATAAGATGTAAAATGATAGAAAAATGGTTTTGAAATAATAATAATAAAATTTTAATATATATAACATAAATATGTTATTATATATATATTTTTTGGATATAATTCAAGGAGGTGGAATAATGACAAATAACGAAGCAACTCGTAAATAGTTATACCTCTTATTTGAGAATATTCCAATGTTTTACACCTTCAGACTTCTTATGTTAGTCATAGAGAAATTGAAAAATATATATTAAAGGTAAAAGTAATATATTAAAGTATTATAGCAGATAATTTCTTATCTAATCAACTCATCAAGTTTATTTAAGAGAGTATAGTTGGTTCTCTTTTATAAATGGGGTTGCTCAAACACTTGCAATTACTATAAACATAAAAATTATCACAAGGATAATTTCATGGGATGTATTTGAAATTAATAACATTTTATAAGGTGGGATGGGATAGTGTTGAAATAATTCCATGCAATAAGATATATATAATTTTGATTTTATTATATCCCTTCTCTCTTGAGTAAAATTACTCATTGATAATGGTTAACAATAACCATTGTAACCCATTTATCGATACTTAAGGGTTAAGAATGTAATTTTAAATATTAAAAGTGTCACATAAATGAATACTCCATGAATTTATAAAATATTCACCATACAATTGAGTTATTATAGGATTAAAATTAGTTTCAAATGATTTAAAACTAATTATGAAACATAAAATACCATTAAAATTATTTTCAAAAATATTTATATATTTTGACTTCAATGGAAAAAAAATAACAGTATTATTAAAAAAATTATATCATCACTTCTATTTATTAATATTTTATAAAATTCATATATTACCCTAACCCATCTAAATATTATCACATTAACTATTTTAAATCCATTTTATTTATATTCTACTGTATACACAAGAGCTTTTTTAAGCATTCATGAAAATTATACAATCCCAAAAAAATTACAAATATAACATAAAAAAAATCATTGAATTAAAAAAACATCCTTAATTAGTCATGAATTTATATTATTCATACTAGAACATATTATAGATATAAATAATGTTTCTGTGACATTTTTTTAATTTTTCTTAATATAAAATGATATACAATTCATAATCAATGTAATTTTTAAACAGAAAATATTCTATATAGAAGATATAATAATAATGGATGAAATTAATATTCCAAGAATATTTAATATGAAATTTTTTGGCCTTATCCTAATGAATTTTCTTTAATTAAAACTATTTTTTGTTTATCATGGTTAATCATTTTAAAATAGTTACTATTAATTAAGACCAAAATTAAAACTGCCCCCATTAAAATATTTTCACCATGACATTTAAAAAAATAAAAATAAATTTTCCAAATTTAGTATTTATAATTATCATAAATTTATGTTAATATAATTACTGAAACAAAAATGAATAATATTTTTTTGAAAATTGAGATTTTATCCATTAAAATGAACATTTCCAAAATAAAAAAATTAATTTATATCAAATTATCTAGATTATATTCCATAAAATTTATTTCTAATTAGTTTAAAACAAATTCCAAAATATAATATTAATTTTAAATTTATTTTCTTAAATAAAACAAATTATAATTTTTCAAACATTATCATTTATCTCTATTCATTAAAAAATAAATCATTTCATAAAAAATCCAAACATCATCCTATTATTATTGGAACATTCTGATTTAGAAATATTTTTATTTTTATTCCGATAAAAATTATTTAAGTGAAAAAATTAATTATTATATTCATTCATTAAATGAAACAACAACCAATGTTGATGAAACATTATTTTTAATGCATAAAATGACTTTATTTTCAACCTTCTATGACTCAGTGGTGGTTGCACCAGTGAAGGAAGATTGTATTATTCCACCAATGGCTTCGTCTCAGGATGTCACTAGCTTATGGGTCACAGTTCTCAATGGTGAGGTAGGTTTATATTAGGGGTGAATTAACCTAGTTTTTGTAGATGACCCTATGGTGGAAGAACCTGCTGTTTCAATCTACTGTGATAATGATACTACAGAGAAGGTCACAACTCGGCCACTGGAGAAAGATCATTCTCCTGTGATGTTTATTCCTGATGATGGAGGTGAAATCATGAATGGAATGGCCATGGCTAGAATATACCCAGGGATAATTCATGCATACACTCCCCTCCAAGGCTGGTCGAAGGAAAATACAAGTGAGCAGTGTCCCTTCACGCCTAAAATCACAGAACAAGTCTTCACCCATGATTGGTGTTTTTTTCTTGGATGTCATTGAAGACTCTCATCCACATGACATAGTTGGTATTCTGGAGACTAGGGAAGGTTCTATCACTGATAAATCTCATGAAACATTGATCATTATTCCTACAGGGGTTGTCCCCCTTGAACATGCTCTCTCATCTCATGATCAGAATATCAATCATGTTGTGGATAGCTCACAGAAGGCTTCTAAGGGGACGGATGTTGTGGCCTCACCCGTGATATCTAGGGTAGACATCAACAGAAATGGGAATGGATAGAATGGCAGAGGGAATAAAGGGATGGGTTAATTTATAATGGAAACAATGGGTGGTCACCAGACAAGGGGAATGACCCATATGCAATGAATATCTTTTATTGGAACTATCTAGGGTTGGAAAATTCCTAAACGGCCAAAGCCCTTAGACATTTTTACATGGCCAATAAGCCCTTTCTTGTTGGTATTTCTGAGCCAAAGCTTCTTTTTAGTAAATGGAATGGATTCAATTGGAGATTTATTGGGTAACAGTTTGTGTCCAGTGATTTTCATGAATCTTAAATGGGTCATTTGTGGGTGTTACGACAAGAATCCATTAAAATTTAGTCTTATTTGAATAGGTCTCAATGTGTTCTAATTTTTTGCAGCATAGATGAGTACTATTTTTTAGTCTTTTTTGTGTATTCATCCAACCTCTACATTAGGAAAAAGGTGTTATGGGATGAGATTAAAGAGTATTCTGGGAATATGCAACAGTAATGGATATCTCTTGGAGATTTCAATGTGGTACTGAAACATGAGAAACAAACTAGAGGTAATTTTAATATGATTATAGCCTCAGACTTCTCTATTTTCCTTGATCAGTGTAATCTTGTTGAGGTCCCACTTACTGTAGATGAATTCACTTGGTGTCATTACACTTGGAATGGAAAACATGCAAGAAAACATGACATTTGATTCACCCAAAATGGAAGATCAAGGTTCTTCTCATGGAATATCTAGGTTTAAATTACCCAAATATCACTCTGATCATAATCCTTATGTGGTGGATCTCAGTACTCAATTGTCACGGTCAGGACCAATCTCATTCTGGTTTAATAATTGGTGGGTTATAGAGCATGGATGCAGAGAACTTTTGTTGGATGGTTGGAAGCTTGAGCACATTGGGAGCCCCCTCTAGAGGTTGTCTGAGAAGCTAAGGCATCTAAATACACTTTTCATGGACTGGAGGAGAATTTGTTTTCTAATATGGACTATTACATTAAATAATGTTGAGGTGGATTACTCTCATATTCAAATTCAAAATCAGCAGTAGTTTTCTCTATCTTGAGAGGAAATTCTGGCTCATAATAATATGTATGACTTAATTATGATCCGAGAAAGGTTGTCTAGAAATCAATTGAATGTTATATGATTAAAAAAAGGAGATATGAATTAAAAAATTTCAATAGACTGCATAATGAGAAGAGAGTTAGAGCTAGGGATAAGGAAATTAGTATCAATGTTCATCTATATACTTCTAATAGTGAGATTTATGTGGCGGTTGTGGATCATTTTAAAAAAATTATTATGATGATGGGCTTGTCAACACTCAAAAAATGTTATGGAACATAAACCTAGGAAATTAGAAGCATGATAATCAATACCATGTTACCACCCTCTAAACGAGGAAATTTGAGCTGCTCTTCTCTCTCTCAATGTGGACAGTGCTCCTGGCCCAGCTAGATTAACTAACATGTTTTTCATATAATAATACGATGGTTTGCAGGATGATATTAACCGATCTATAAATGATTTATTTACTCGTTCTTACATGCCTTTTGGGATGAACTCATGCTTCATTTTTCTATTGCCCAAGAAGGGAATTTCCCTTGATATCAAGGTCTTTAGGCCACATTCTCTTGGAAATACTATCCCTAAGATCATAATAAGGATACTCATGAATAGAATGGGCCCAATGGTAGGTGACATGATTAATATCCATCAATTTGTCTTTTTTCCTAGGAATAATATCTAGGATTGTATTTTCCCAACTTCCTAGAGCATTAATCTTATGAGAAAAAAGATGAAGATAAGAAATTTTGATTCGAAGATTGAAATCTCAAAGGCCTTTGACGCATTGAAATATTGTTTCTTCATAGATGTCCTCAAAATTAATGGATTCCCTAATTATTTCATCAAGCTGATTAATACAATTATCTGCTCATTAATGTTGTCTATTCTTATCAATGGAACACCCAAATGATTTTTTCCCTACACCATGGATATATGGAAATGTGACCCGCTCTCTGGCCTTCTCTTTTCTAATGACAGAGTCTATCTCAGCTGATGCATTAATGACCATGTTCAAATTAGTTTTTTAGAGAAAATCAAGGCTTGGAGGAATGTCTTTTCCCCATATCATTTGTTATATGTTGATAACATTTTATATATAGGTCAAGATTCAAGGAGAACCATCTCTTCTATTAAGGACCTCCTAGAACACTATGAAGAGTTGGCTATTCAAGAAATTAGTTGGGACAAGTCTTTTATTGTTTTTGGTAATGGAGTAATGATTGGTGAGGAGAACATGATAATTAAACATATTGGTGTCAAAACGGATCTCTACCCTTCTGTTATCTAGGGATACCCTTATTTTGGGGAAGGGTGAGGAGGCATCATATGGAAGGAATATCCACTAGCATTGTGAATCAACTTACTAGTTAGATAGGGGAGGTGATGTCCATGGCTGGGAGGGTATGCCTTGTCAACTAAGTGATCACCTTTATGTTTGTTTAATCCTTTTATCTTTATCGATGGTCTAGGGTTCTCCTCATGGATCTAAAATGTATGGTACGAAACATCATTTGGATGGGGTCACTTCATGAGAGGAAAATTGTCATTGTACCCTGGAGGAATGTATCATGCCAGTTGAATTGGGAGGCCTTGGATTCAAGGACCTTCTGACTTTTAATGATGGTCTTGTCAGAAATTTCACATGGGGTTTGATTTATAAGGATGTGTCTAATTAATTTTTGACAACTAGAATTAGATGAAAGATTACTAATGGATATAAGTATTATATTGAACCATCTATTTGGGAATCTCTAAATAATTATTTCATGAAACATAGCCAAGACACTAAGTGGCTAGTTTGCAGGGATTCTCATCTCAACTTCTAGAGTACAAAATGGCTCAAGAGGCCTCTATAAGAAATCAGTGTTTTTCCTCCTGGTGCAGGTCATTTTTTCATAATTTATTTTCATTCATATATGAAATTTTCTAGAAGCATTCTTCCATGGCAGGTGAAAATAGAATTTCAAAGTTACACTTTCATGGACCGTGACACGATTATATGGAGTTATAACCACAATGGGCAGTTCATTGCCAAAAATTATTATCAAATGATTTGTGGACGGACCTATCGTGCACCTTCATAGCTCTTAAAATTTCGTAATAAGTTTATTTAGCCTTATCGATTCCTTTTAATTTAGAGAATATGGGGAAATTGGGTGCCTACTCATGGCCAGCTCAAACAGGATGGTTTTCTATTTGTGTCAGCTTGTTACCTATGCATGGCTGCTGAGGAGAATTCTTAGCATCATTTTGTGTAATGCATATGTGTTAGGAGGGTATAGGAATATGTTGGATGCATTTTTGGGCTAGTGTTTGATGAAAATATGGTACTTCATGATCTTCTAATAGGGTTTTCCATGATATATTGCAGTACAAAGGTTGGGAATATCTGGCTTGTGGCCATTGCATCTCTAATCAAGGCCACATGGGCTGCTTAAAATACCTTGCCCTTCGACGGAATGTTTTTCCCAATTCAATGCATCATAGTAGAGATCCATTAGAAGGTTCATGCTGCTTCTTGGATTCAAACAGGTACAGTGCATAACTGATTTTCTGAGATGCAAATTTGTAAACTGCTTGGGGTTTCCAGGAAGCTTTAGAAGCCCTAGGATCTTAAGTACATATGATGGATTCCTTTGATCAGTCCATGGATCAAGGTAAATGTGGATGGTGCCCCTTCTGGTTCTCTAGTATTATCAGGATGCGGTGGAATTTTCGCACATAATGTGGTTTTTTCAATGGGTGCTTCTATCACATTACTGATGTTAGAGTTTCCTAAGAGGCTGAATTAAGGGAAATAATTCATTCGGTTAGGTATGTTGTCTGATATAATGAGAACATGTTATGGGACGAATCAGACTCCCATCTTGTGGTTCATTCCTTGGAATCAATAATGTGAAATGTTCCCTGGAGAGTGTTACCTCACTGGGTTGAATGTCTCCAAAAGGTAACTAATTTAAAATTGAGAGTCTCACGTGCTTACAGGGAATCCAATCAGGTGGCAGATGCTTTGTCCATGAAAGAAATTTTGGAGATGGATATGATGTGGTCATTTACGGCACCCGATTACTGTGTCATAATGGTAGATGTGGATATGATAGGTGTCGTGGAATCATGGTTTTTTAATAATCCCATGTTTTTCTGACCCATTTATATTTTACTTTAATAAATATATTAGGATCAGTTTCTAAAAGGTCCTGGGATTTTGGATTAGTATACTACTATACATTTATGCTTGATTTGGATTATACCACAGAGTATCAAATATATTATTTAAAGAAAATAAAATAAAAAATATTGTGGTATTAATTTTTATATCTCTTGTATATGTAACAAAAGTTAAAAACATCGCTCATGATCACATATAGAAAACTATCTCCATAAAATGATGTAGATTATATTTAATCACTCTCAATGATAGGTAATTATGATGAAAATTTTAATGGAAATAAAATATGTTTATATAATAATTTCTATTCTAGATATATAATATAGAATATAGCTTCGATATCATGTAAAATAATAACATTTCTAATGTGAATGTGATTACTACCACCTCCATTAAGCGATGTGATAAATTTTTCATTTCTTCTTAGCACTGATAGTAATAAGCCAAACTATAATGAATATATGTGGTATAAAAGATATAATAATTATTTGAGAAAGGATTATTTTTGTTAAAATTTCATTCCTCACATCCATCAAGAATTTTAATCATAAGTCATGACTACAAATGAACTATCAACTCCATGAAGTGATGCAATAAATTTTTCATCACCTTTATATGAAGATTGGTATATGTGTTTATATAATGAATACATATTCTATTTATGATATTTTTAATATTTTGGAGATGATGAAAACATAATCCAGGTTAATGTACTTGAACTTTCAAACCAAAACAAGCATGGAAAAGAAGAATAGTTTTCACACAAATAAGAAATTTAATGACATATTTTTAATTATTCGATATTTGAAAAAATAAGTAGAATGATATATGTTAATATATGTAACAATATGGTAATATTATAAATTTATAACAAATTTTAGTTTTTTGTATTGGAACATACAAACGCATACATAGAAAATCTAGACATGGGATTTGGTTTCTTTATCTAAAAATTATATCATTGAGATATATTTCCTATAAGGATACCAAATTTTTATGTTGTGTAAATATATTCGTTTCATATTTTATTTAATGAATATATTTATATTCATGGTATTTATGTTTTATTTTAATTTTTTTATTTAAATGGGATTCGGATTCAAGTGTGACCAAAGCAATAATAGTTTACGTTATATTTTCCTTTCTTTTAATGATTATTTATCTTAAATTTTTTTTTGAGAGAAATAATATAATTATTATCATTTAGACTTCATATATTTTCATCTCCAAGGGTTATTTCAATATTATTAAAATGTTATTATTAATTTCTTCCCTTTCATACTTTACAATATTGAAAAAATGTTTTCGGAATAATCGACTTTATATAATCATTGGTTGATGAACATATTATTTTTTGAAAATGTTGGTGATAATGATTTCTATAAAGTAATTTTATTTTATTTAATAAAATTTCATGCCATTTTAATCCTTATTTTAGATTCTTTTCAATTTATTAAATAGCAATCCTTTAAAAATTTGAAGAGATTATATATAACATTTTAAAAAGTGTAATATAATATATTAATTTAAGTGTTAAAAACAAAAATAACTTTTACCACCATCATGAACATTATTTTTTATTAATATTAAATTTTAATTTTCTGGTTTTAGTTTCTTTGAATACCATTTTCTCAATATTTGGGAAAATTTTATTTAAAATTTTATCAATTGAAAAAAATAATTATGTTTTAAATAAAATGAATAAAAATTATTTTAAAGGGATTTTTCATCAATATAATCATACTTTTATGTGTTCTTTACTAGGTATATTATTTTATATTACCATCAAGTTTATTTCTCCAGATGGATTACGATGATGTTTTTAAATGGTGATTCCATGAAACATGTTACTTTCCCTTGTGCTAATTAAGTTAATGTGAAATATTTATGAAAACAATTTCTTTCCAATGAGTTTTTATATGAGTCATTTTGTGTTGTTTTTATGATATTTTGGATATAAGGGTCATGTATTCTCATTATGATATAATTTGATATGTTATATCCCTCCCATGAATTAGTTAATAATTCATACATCATTAGATAACCATGTTATTTTTTGATATGATTTAATTATCACAATGATCTTCTCCTATTAAAAATGGTATATGATAAAAACATTATTTTTGGTCTATCATTAATGTTCATAATTTTATTTGGGGACCTTTTTCATGCCCATAACATAATTACAGGTCTTTTTCGTGTCACACATTTTTATAATTTCATTCTTCATGTTGTTTATTATTATTAAAAATTGTTATGTTATATTCACATGTTATTATCCGTGGGTTATGATTTTGGATTCATTATTTTACACTTGTACTATAATAGGATAATATATTTTTTCCATGTGTCATGACCAGATATATTGATTAATTTAGTGAGATCTTCATAATAATTGATCATGTTTTTATACCCTTAAGATCAATATTCACAATTTCTAATGATTACACATATCGAGCATAAAATCTTGTACTTTCATATTATTTCTATTTACCTTTTATATGAATAAGATTAAAAAGTATAAAAAATTATATCGGTACTATACGCTAATAATTATGTGGGATATATTGATGATATTTCATGAAAATAATTTCTAAATGTATCTATTTTTTAAATATACTATACTATTACGGTCCCCAAAAATGTATTAACATAAGATGTACAGATTATAATTCTAGAAAGATATAATATTATGTTTTAAATTCATATTTTTTGATAGATATAAATTCAAAAAATATTTTCTAGATTCATGATTACATGCAGTGAATTGAAGAAACTCTATGTGGAGTATTTACATGATTTTTTTTCGTCATTCAGAATAGATATTCCTTTATGAAAAATCCCTCGTCTTTAGAAAAGGTATGAGAGTAGGGAACTGTGGGTATGATTCTTGTTATTTGGTAAACCATGTTCTGATATAATGACTATAATAATTCTATAATACAGACTTGAAGCTACATTATCTATTTAAAATCCTTATTTCCCCATGTTTGAATTTTTTGTTGTATTTTTTCCCTCAAATAATGTAGGTTTTAATTTTTCATGATTGATATATTGTTCTATTTCTTGGATAATATCATCTCACTAAATTTTTATTCTTTTTGTTTCATTTAATTACATTAAATTAATGTCATTTTTATTATTTGAATGTAAATTAATTGTGCCCACTATTTAGATTTTTTAATCTCAGTCATGAATTAGGAGAACTATAAACCAAATTACATTTAATTTCATGGTGGTTATTATGTATTTATATCCCATTTTTTGATGAATATCATAAATATTGAGGACTCGAAATAATTTTTACGTAGTATCATTTTAACTTTATATGTTATTAGATATTTCATTTATGAATTTTAAGTAATTGATAAAAAATTTACAATGAAAAAAATTTCATAAATGGGATGAAATTAGTTCATAGATTATGTTTCTTTAATTTCATAAACACATTAAATTATTTTGATTAATATTCATCAGAATTTATAATATCTAGATACAAATCCATAATAAAAAATAATTAATTAATAATACTATTAATTATAATAATAAGTGAAAAATGAATTTATATAGAAACTTTTATGTAATTAATCAATAGGACTAACATAACATTAATCATTGGGATTATTATTTGAAGATGTGTATTCTTTTAAAATATCACATTTTTATGATAATAAATCTTATTAATGTGTAAGTTAATTTTTTATGTGATTTAATTGGTAACTAAGATATTTATTTGATTAAATATTCATCGAGAATTGAAAAATTAAAATTTAGAGTCAACATGTTGTTCATTTTGTGGAAAAAAATTCTTAATGATTGATTGGATTATGATTTGATAAATAAATATTAGCTAACATTTATAAGACCTAAAAAATATGATATAAATATGTTTTTATAAAAAAATTGTTCTAAATAAGGAAATTTATTAATATTTTGGACCATATGAAGAAAATTTTAAACATTAATTTAATTTTTAGAGGGATATCAATAAATAAATATATAAATTTAATTTTTATGGTTTCATATAATCTTATTTTTGTATATATTTTCCTTATAACCATATAATATAATATTGATAGTTAAATATAGAGAATTTCCCACTAATTGTTCATTTCTCATAGTGTATTTCTTTATACTAGAGAGAACGCTCAAATTTTCCCAACTATGTGGTTGATGAAAATAGATGTAATACTATTAGGTTCCCAACATCCTAAATTGTACATCCAAATTTATAGTAATTTTTCATTATTAATTTAACTTTTTTCTAGTTATCAACATTGTTTGGAAACAATATTTCTGAGTGTGTGTTTTGAAAATGTGTCTATGTGACCCCCAAAACCCTCTAAAAACCCATTAATAGACTTTATAGATGTAAAATGTCTTTATAAGAATTAGAAATTGAAATTAAAATTCAAAAATATTAATCAAGGTTCATATTTTAGATACGCAATTAATAAAAAAGAAATTAAAGAAATGAAATGGACCTTAAACTATTGGGTACAAATTTAAAATTTTTTATTTTTAGTCAGTGTATTTTATAAAACCTTTAGAGTAGAATTCCTTATTAGAGACAACAAAATATTGAGCATGCGCTAAAAATTTATATAGGAAAAAGAAAAATACAGATTTTCTTAAAAATTGTCCCATTGGTATTATTCTTGTGTTTACAATGATATTATCTACATGGGTTCAATGATTAAGTGAGTTATTTGTTGTTGAGGTTATTAAACCATTATTTCTATCTTGATTTAGAAAATTTTAACGTATTTTACTATAAAAATAATGGTTATTTGGTTTGATACTACATGTATTTAGGAGATAATTAATATATTATATAAGAAATTTATTTTTAGAATTATATTTAATTAGGAATAAATAAATGGTATGAATATTAAAATAGCTGATATAAGATTTTATAATATGATTTCTATTGCAATTTTCTTTTATATGATATTTTGGGGGTGAAATACTTCTTTATACACTACAATTGAAAAGCAAAATACACATTGTCTTAATTTCCTATTTTATCTTTTGATAGTTTTCAAGATGATTTTTTCAAATATCGTTAGATATTTTGAATAGTAATTCCAATATACATTAACATAATTGGAAGAACATATTATACTCTATGTTAATTGGATGGAAATGTGTAAGTATGTTCAAATTATTTTCATAATATATATGTTTTTAATGTAATTTTTTTATATTTTCTAATTTCATGAAGGATTGTTGTATCTACACTATAAAACATCATCGATTAAAGAAATGTTTAATATATCTATAATAAGTTGATATTGACTCTTTAATTAGAGTCACAAATGAACTAGATAATCTCATAATTCAAGAATCAGTGTTAGTTACAGCTTATGTATATAAATGTCATTGTGAACATGAGGTGAATAATCATTGATGAATGAAAAGTGATATAATGGTTTCTTGAATTTTCATGTTTGTAGATTATTTTCACCATGAATTACTCCTTTTAAAATCATTTCGATATATATTTTTTTATGATAATTTTGGTGTGAGTATCATATGTATATTCTATTAATAATTTGTTTTCCCATTTTTATGTTTCAATTTATCATATAATTGGTTAATAAGATAAGGAAAATAGAAGTCTCCTCAATTATGAGAGATTGAGGGATTTCAAAGGGAAGAAAATTTTTTCCACAAATATACAAACTGATGGTTTATTGGGTTATGAAAGAAAACCCTACCGATATGTTTTTGGTTTTTTATCTAATTTTATTTCTTTATAATTCCTTGTTGATTTTGGTTAAATAAAATAACCACATTCCAAAATTTTGTTTTACCCATTCTTTCAAATAATCTTTGTATGTTAGGGGGAATTTTTAAACAGTTTTAAAAACTAAAATTCACCACCAAATTGTTGTATATGTATATATATTACATCATGAAGAAATATTTTGTTTTCATGAAATTTTAAAATATTCACGTTTTTAATTACATTAACTATGTAGTAGTGAAAAAATTTAACGATGTTATAGTTGTTGGAATGTTAAAAGATAATATACCTATAATAACACCAATTTTTTATATTGATAACTATGATTATTAAAAATGTCATATAAATAAATTTTTTTTCAATAATCGTGTTGGAAAATTTTTGATGATGACTAGATATTACTTGGCAGTTGATAGAAAAGTTAAAAAATTATATGGAAGAAAAATATTAGTATCAATTGTTTTACAGTGCTTAGAAAACACTTTTTTACTCTGTGATGAGAAATATTTATAGTTAAATATTTTCTTATAAAACTGTGAATATTATACAATGAAATTTTGAATTAATTCATTTCTAACCATATATGGTATAAAATGAAAAAGGATATACTTCATAATAATTATCAAGAATTTGACGAATTACATTGTCAATCTACTTCACAAATAAATTAGTGTATTATTATCATTTTTAATAGCTTATAGTATCTTCTAGAGAAGTAATTATTATATAAACATCTTACAGAGAAGATCATAGATGTCATTCATAAATAATATAAATTTAAACTTAAACCATGGATTAATCATAAAATCCAACTAAGATGATTATTGATTATCTAATTGGATATTTTATGAAATATGAATGTATGTTTGATAGATATAGGGAATAAGAAAAATGAATAATGGGATAGAATTTCCTTTAACATCTTAATATGTTATAGCAGTAAAATTGTTGATTTTTGGAAATTTTTTATAAATATAAAAAATCTATACGAATATTTATAGTGATTGAGGTATTAGTAAATCTCAAAAATGTGTAGATGAATAATTTTTTTGCAAAAAAATATGACTAATTTTTTTTGATAGAGTAATTTTTAATAAAATTATAGATATAATTACAATGCTTAGTGTGATGATAATTTTATAGATGAATTTATTTGTTTTGAATTCAAAAAACCAGGCCATATAAGAACATATATTTGAATGATGAAAAAGAAAGAAATAATCTCAAATAAAAATTAAAAATGTAAAGGAAAGAAAAATATGAAGGTTATTAAAACATATAGTACGAATGTTAGAGATATATTATTATATAATACATCAGATAAAATTGTTGATATCCCAGAAGTATTTGTTTTATATGATAAAATTCCAAACACTAAACAATTATATAGGGATAGAGCATATACTAAATCCTATAAAAATTGTGCATATAATTTAAACTATCTAAATGCTTTGGATAATCAAATTAGTTCTACTTCATTAGAATGAAAAAAGTTCTTTTAATAGATGATGAGGATAGTTTACTTATATATTAAAAAATGACTAGATATGTGACACTTCTTGAATAAAGTTAATCTAAACCAATGAAATATGGTAATTATTCAAAAATGGATCTTATTAAAACTAGTAGTATGATTTCATTCCATACTTGAAAAATTTAAACTATCACATTGGATTTAGAATATAAATATTTTTAATGTTTAACTTCAAAAATTAAGGTTTTTTATCAATAAATATTCTAAAAATCATATTTAGAAAGAAAAAATATAATATTTTACATATGTGAAGAAAAAATTGTACATCCATTAATGAATTTAGAAAACATAAATATAATTTTTATCTAATATTTATCTATGAAGAACCATATTAACAATAAAATTAAATTATTCATAAAATAGAGACGTTTGAATAATATATAAAATGGGGGTCACTAGAAGAAAAACATGTTCCTTAAATCATGTTAATTATTTTGGTTTTTATAAATCTTATATTTTAGTATTTTTTAGATGTAAAAAATATAAGAGTTAGAAATATTCATAGTACTAAAAGCTTTTTTATAATACTTATTGTCCTATGAAACTATTAGTAACAATTCCATATCCCTAATTTTTTTGGAAGGATGATTGTGTACTAGTAGAATATACATTTAGTACATTTATAGTTGGGGTTCAAGACACATGATAAAAAATAATATTTTATTTCAATGTTTTTAAAGGATGAAATGTGTAAAAGTAACAAGTTTTTTTTAAGATTAAGGTGATATTTTTGGTATTATTTTTTTATTTATTTTTATACATTGTCATGAATGTTTTATGTTGTATATATATTAGTCTTAATTTTATAAATATATGTTTATGGTGTCATGAATGTTACCATAAGAACTTCAAGAATGAAAAATATATTTTTAAAAGTTTGAATCGTTATTTTATGCATTCTTCCAATATGAATGAGTATGATTATACTCTTGACCTAGATTTTCATAGAAACTATGAAAATATATATTTAATTGTAATGGAATATTATTCATTTTTGTTTCCTAATAGGTTAATAAAATGAAATTTTAAAAAATTATATAAACTTTCTATAAAATCCACTTCAGTGATCTACCAGATCATTGGTATATTTCTTATATATTCTTTTATCTTTTCCAGTATGGTAATAAAAATAATTCAAATTTTTATCCTATAAGTGAAATGTTAGCTTATATAGATTTATAGTATCATCACATGTATTTATATTACATTACACCAACTAGGAGTGTTTGAGGAAATCACTCTGTTTATGTCCTATTTGATCGTTATTATATATAAAATTATGAATTTCTTCTATCAAATAATGTGTAATATCTTGTATATTTAATGTACTATTTTTTGAGCTAAAAATTTGAAAAACCTATAGCTTATTACAATCCATATTAATTGTGAGGCTAATGTTGAATTTGTATCTAAATCATCTTATTGAAAAAAGCCATTAATCAAAAAGTATCACCACTAAGCACCTTTCAAAAAAATTGGTTATTTGATATACGAAATATAATTATTTTTTAAATTTCTCTATCCAAGTTTATTGAATAGTATATCCCCAAAAAATCATTGATTATATTAGAACATCATTTAATAATAAAAATATAGTTTTCATTTTTATATATAAATATTTTTATGATATGTGGATCGTTAGTATTATAAACCATTCATATTTTATAGATTTTGGATGTAATGTATTCATCATACCTAAAAAATATCATTTAAAAAATTTGATACAAAATCTAATGAAGTTATATTTCTTAGTTTTTATTCAACATGTATGGTGTGTAAAGTATTCAAAAAACAAAAAAACAAAATTTAATAAATGATTCATACAATGTTTTATAAAACAGATCCATTGTTTTTCAAAAATATAGTATTAAATTCCTTATATGGTGTTTTTGAAAACCCTATTTTCAAATGTTGATACTAATCCCAACCCATGATTAAAAATTCATCGAATTGATTACCAATAATACATAGAATTATAAAATCTATTTTATTGGAAGATATTCATCATGCTATTAATAAAAACAATTTTTATTTTCTAATATATTATTAGAGATGTGGATCAACTAATAAAAACTCATAGTTTATTAGGGATTATATGTGAACATTATGAATTTAAATCATATTTTAATCATAAACAACCTTAATATTCTCTACGTGATGAAGGATGGATAATGGAAAAGAAATATAAATTCAATGAATTCAAATAGAACAATGTTTATACATTAGAAAATAATGTACAGATATAATTTTTATATGTAAATCTATTCTTATAAATATATCCATTGGATATCACATAAATATTAAAAAAATCAAATGGATGTGATGTTGGCTTTTCATAATGTATATGTTCATGTTGAATTTTTTAAACCACCAAGATTAAAAAATATAAAATTTCATTAAAATTTATATAAACATACTATGATACTCTATGAGCATAAATAAGATCAATATTTCTAACATGATATACCTACTACATTTTTACTTCCTATGAATTTTTCTAATAGGGAAGTTGATCTAAATCATTTTATAAATAATTTTTTTTGTCCACCATCATTTTTACATATTATATCTGCAACATTATCATGGTATTAACTCCAAAATACATTTCTGAATCCTTTTCAAAACATTATAAACAAGAGGATTACATGAGAATGATGGGAGAACATCTTTTTTCCCTTACATTTCAAATTACCAAAAAATGGATGGAATTTTTTTATCTCAAAAATTTAAATAAATAGTTAATCAAGCAATTTTGTTTAGGAATTGGTAAAACTATAATTACTCATATCAAAACCATTACAAATATAGATCATGATGAATTTTAGAAATCGCTTGATCAAAAAAATAAATGGATGGTTATATGTTTACATTATTTAATAATTAGTCAACAAAATTTTATGTTTCATATGTCCATATATCTATGATATCTAGATAATCTAAATGAATCAAAAATTAAATATGTTAAATTATTTTTTTATCTTAATGGAAGATCAGAACTAATAATATTTCATTCATATAGATAAGATTTTTATCTGAACATTTTCTCCAGTACTAACATTATAGGATGTAAAATGGATAGAGATAGAAAATTTTGAACCTTTTACTTCTTTTGAGAAGATTTAGTGACCTCATGTCACAACCTGTCCTCGGGTCTCGTGTTGTGACTACCCCAAACCCGCCTTTCCTAGGCCAGGGGAAGGTGACTAGCACCACATGAGAAATCTCGATAAAAAGGGAAGGCATTGCCTTTAATTTTGTAACACACAATGTCTAAACACAATCTGTAGAAGCAAAAATTGATAAAATAGAAAATAAAAGTGTGTTGAAATTAAGTGGGCCAGTATACAAACCAAACAGAAAAATAAGCACAAGTATAAAGGGAAAACAACTCCTGGATCGTCCACCGGGTAATCCTACTTGAAGGGTAGGTACAAAACTTGAACAACCCATCCATGTTGTACGTCTCATCTAGTACAGCTCTGAGAAACCTCCCATCCATCACCCTCAACCTCGATCGCTGTTGACCATCATCGGCATAGAACACAACAAGGAGCGGGCGAAGCCCGTGTAGGGGTGAGTATAACATTACTTAGTAGGAGACCCCAAGACCCCCGAAGGTCTCCCAGAATCCACAATGGATAAACCAAAGTAGTAAGATACAATCACGAAGTATCAACCAACCCTACATAGGTATATACTGATACATATAACTAATTTATCAATCACAATTCTACTCCAACACTCAAGCCCAAGAACAAACCATTCCACAAAAGAAGTAAAATAAATCACCTCGACGATAGTGGTTAAAAGACACGACTCAGCTCACATAGGTATACATCTTTTGAATAGTGATAGATATGATTAGATGTAGTCACTGATTCATCTAAGCTATCAGACCCACACAAGATACAAGACCAGCTATGTTGGTGGACCCACACAGGATACATGACTAGCTATTCTGTCGGACTCACATAGGATACATGAATAGAAGTCTGAACTATCGGACCCAAGGAGGATCCCAGTACAGTAGTCATTGTTGTCGAACCCATGGAGGATTTCGGTCCAATAGTCATTTCTGTCGAACCCACATAGGATCCTGGTACAGTATCATCGCTGTCAAACCCACGGGGGATCCTGTCATTTCAGTCGCAGCCTGCCCTAGGGTTCCCGCACACAGCACACACGATTCCAGGACAGTCCACTCCATGATCCAAGTTTCGATACATCAACTATAAAGAAGTACTGTGTTGATGTAACCCATAGTTCTGACTCATCCTAAGTATCCCAATGTGACAGACGACGCGTCAATTAGACGCCCGATCTGAGAGTTATTGGAATTTTCATTCTAGGAGCCCAGTTGGGTTTTAGCTTCAAATCAACCCAACCATATCCCAACTGCATCGAAAACTCAAGAGAGGTATTCCAAAAAATAGTTCAACTCTAAACCTTCGGTCACCACAGAAGGTTCGTCATTCGGACACCCATAACTCAAAATACAGATGAAAATGTGATTTTGGGTTAAATGGTCTGGATAGGGGTCTGACACAGTCTGATGGAGGGGCCCGACCCGATGGCGGTTCGGACCGATGGAGGCTAGGCCCAGGGCGGCCTGGCTGGTCAATGGTTGCCTGGCCCGGTGGCGGCCCGGCCCGCTGGTCGTGTGGCCCTGCCCGTCTGGCCATGTGGCCCGACTCCGGTGGCTGTGAGGCATGTCCCGGTTGGCCATGTGTCATGGCCCGGCTGGCCATGTGGCTCATCCTTGAATGCCCTGTAGGGCGTAGCCCGACTGTTCATGCAGTGCCCGGATGGCCGTGTGGCTCGTCCCTGCTGGCCGTGTGGTGCCCGGCTTGGCTGGCCGTGTGGCGCCTGGCTCGGCGAGCCATGTGGCGCCTGGCCTGCCAGCTGGCCGCATAAAGGGGGGGTGTTACACCGCCCGACTCCCGAAACAGTCGCCATAAGGCACCGTCCAGGGAAACAGCAGGACCCGTAGGGTCCCACCTGGTGCGCATGGGCATTCGGCTTAGTCGGCCGCACTCTCCAATCTGTCGCGGCCTAAGGAGGTGTTCTTGATCCACAAGCGCGGTGCGATAGCACCTCATCGCTCCACTGCTGACCGCCAAAGCCACAGACTCCTGTAGCATCAGCGTAGTGCGATGATGTCGCGCCCCTCTGCCACGGCCCGACTTTCCTCCATGCAGTTCGAAGGTGCTACGTCTTTCCAGTGACCCAGTAGTCTTGCACTGTCGGTCTCCTCGTGGTCGGCCCGATGTCGGCCACCGTTATCCACTCCCATCATCAACCACAACCAATATCAAAAAGGGGAAAGTGTCGGCGTGTTAGTGGAGTCCTAATTTCCCCATGTTACGGTGAAATCATTTGATTTTCAAACCATAATTTCAACGACATAGAATGTGTACAAGAATTCAAAACCCCTACCTCGTAATCGGTGTTCGCTTGACGGAGTCACAGAAATCGGCTTCGTTCCGTTGATGTCTGTAAGAGATGATGTCGTCGTTGGAGATGTTCTTTGCGGGTGGTGTCTTCCCTTTCTTGCCCCGGTTGGACAGGGAGAATACGTCGTCGTCGTTCCTCGGTGTAGACAGGTGTTCTTCGTTGAGAGAAGATGTCGTTCTTCATTGGGCGACACTTTCCCTATCTTTCCAAGGCTCCACCACAAGATTAAGCCATCCAAAAATTAATAAAATAACACATCTTAATATAATGATAGCTTAAGGAATTAAAAATGTTTCAAATTCATTAAGTTACATCACTTAATTAAAAGGTGGTGTTGGTTCATTAATTCAGAGAGAGAAGGTGAAGAGGCTCCAAAATTTATGGGGGATGTGAAGAGTTTCCCCCATTAATGGGGAACTCAAGGGGTTAAAGGGGTTTTATGGGGATTTGAACTCCTGTGGGCCCCACCACATAATATCCTCCCATGGGAGGTTATACGCGGGTGGGCCCCACCTCCAACCTCCCATGGGAGGATTAAACCTCCACCCAAATAAAAATATGCTTGAAATATTTTTATTTAATTTATTTAGAAACCCCAATAATTAACTTCCAACCTCGATAAAACGCAACTGAGGTGAAGGTCGCCTTAAGAGAATACTGGCACTGCGAGTTCAACGATGTCCTCGAATTTCAATTCTGAGCATCGGTTCAAAATATATAAAATCCCGCACGTACATTTACCAAGTGTACAGAAACAAAACATTATAAATTGATTTCGGTCACACCGGGCCTCAGAATCCGGTGCTTTCAGAAAATGAGGAGTCATAAGATTCCCATATATTTTAAAAAAACAATAATTTTCCACTAGAATTTTGGTCTTTACATTCTCCCCACCTCAGGGATTTACGTATCCGAAATCTACAACTGAAACTAAGGAAACAAATGGGGGTACAGAGCATGTATATGAGCCTCCTGCTCCCATGTGCACTCCTAGAGGTTCCTATGCTGCTAGAGAACATGCACCAGAGGAATTGACCATCCAATCAGGACCCGCTCATATCGATCCTCAATCTCCACTCCATCCTCCGTGAATGTCTCCCTGTCATCGATGTCCAGCTTTCCGTGGTCAATGATGTGGGATAGGTCGTTCAAATATCTTCTCAGCTGAGATACGTCGAAGACATCGTTCACCCAGTGCAACTGAGGTAGAAGGTCGAGGCGGTAACACTCCTCGCCTACTCTGCTGAGGACCTAGAACGGTATGACGAATCACTTAGATAACTTGTCGCCTTGGCCAAATCGATGTAGACCTCATCTAGGTGAGACCTGTATAAAGACGTGGTCACCTTCCTCGAACTCAAGTGGTCTTCGTCTCCTATCAGAATAAGACTTATTCCTGCTCTGTGTAGTCTTTATCCACTTTTGGATGATTTGCACCTTCTTTGTTGTAGCCTGCACCATCTCTGGTCCTACAAGATCTGACTCCCCTGGGTCGGCCCAGCACAGAGGCAATACGCAAGATCAGTCATACAATGCCTCTTAAGATTCCATCCCGATGGTGGAGTGGTAGTTATAGTTATACGCAAACTCTACCGAGGCTATGTGATCCTCCCAACTGCGACCGATGTCTAGGACCCATTCACGGACCATGTCCTCAAGAGTTTGAATGTTCCTCTTAGTCCGGCCATCCATCTGAGGATGGAAGGTGGTTCTCAAGTAAAGCAATGTACCAAAATCCCCCTACAACTCCATCTATAGCCAGGAAGTGAAACATGCATCTCGATTAGAGACGATTGTCGATGGAACACCATGAAGCCATATGATCTCCTGTATGTAGAGGCATCTCAAGCTCTCTACTGAGCCCTGCACTCTGATCGGTAGGAAGTGGGCCGACATGGTGAGTGGTCGAAAATCACCCATATAGAGTCATGTCCTCTTGATGTACGTGGAAGTCCCATCACAAAATCCATGGATATCTTGTCCCACTTCCACTTTGGGACCTCTAATGGCTGAACCAACTTGCTGGAACCTAGTGCCCCGCATTCACTTGCTAACAAGTGATGCATCATGAGACAATCTCTAATATTTCCTTATTCTTACATGGCCACCAGTGCTATCGTCGGAGGTCCTGATACATCTTCACTACACCTCGATGTACCTCTAGAGGATATGTGTGGAACTCCCACAACACTTCCTCCTGATGGGAAATGCATACCATGGTACATCCTCTATAGAGAATGATATGTTACCCATCTTTTGAAAATGTATAATGTGATTGGCCTTTGGATATCTGAGCAAATCACGTCTCACAGTCAATGTCCCCACATTGTGCCCCTTTGACTGGTTGAATATGTGGATGGGTGACTGTGAGAGACTGCAGAAAGGCTAATCCAACTCAATCTACAATAGATATATGCAATGTGACCAGCTACTCCATCGTGCCTCCTAGTAGGGGAATTTTTGATCTCCTGCTGAGAGAATCTTCTACGACTTTCACATTACCTGTAGTACATACTATCTCATAGACATAGTCTTGGAGGAAATCGAGCCATCACAACTATCTCTGGTTTAGGTACTTTTGTGGGAAGATGTACCTGAGACTCTGGTGGTCAGAGTAGACTATAAAACGCTCACCCATCAGATAGTGCTACCACATCATCGAGGGAGATACCACTGCGGATAAATCTTGGTCATGGGTAATATAGTTCTTCTCATATTGTCTCAACTGTAGAGAACCATACCTGATCATTTCTCTCTCCTGTATCAGGTACAACCTGAGTCCTTTCCCTGATGCGTCACAATAAACTTCGTACCCAACGCCCTCCTCTGGATGCCTCAAGATGGGTGCACTAGGAAACCTATGCCTCAGCTTCTGAAAGCTCTTCTGGCATTTCTATGACCACATGAAAGGTTTCCCATTCTTTTTCAATTCGGAAAGTGGTGTTGCAACATTGGAGAAATCAGGCACAAATCTCTGATAGTACCCAGACAGTGCTAGAAAACTCTGTACAAACATCACACTCTAGGGTGGCTCCTATGAAAGCACTTCCTTGTTCTTCCCTGGATCTAATGCAAATCCATCCTATGAGATGACATGTCTTAATAAGTGAATCTATTGAATCCAGAATGGGAACTTCGAGAGATTACCATAAAGCTGGTGCTCTTAGAGTGTGTCCAGTACTACCCACAAATGGGAGGCATTCTCCTCCTTAGTAGTTTAGTAGATCACTATTTCATCGATGAAGACTATGACAAAGCGGTCGAGGTAAGGCTAGAAGATCCTGTTTATGTGACTCATGAACACTACTAGAGCGTTGGTTACACCGAAAGGAATAACCAAGAACACTTAATGGCCATACCGACACTTGAAATCCATATTATTCGCATCCTCATCTCGAACTCTGAGTTGGCGATAGCCTATCCTAAGGTCTATATTCGAGAACCATCGTTCTCCTATGAGTTGATCAAAGAGGTTTCCAATACTCAAGACTGCAAACTTGTTCTTCACAGTCACCTGATTCAGGCGATGGTAGTCAACACACAGTCGCAAGCTCCTAGCCGCCTTCTTAGCGATCAAAATCAGAGATGCCCTGGGTGAAACACTGGTTCCACTAAATCCCTTCCCCTGCAAGACCTCCTGCTGTACCTGCAGCTCATGAAGCTCGGTGAGAGCCATCAGACATGTTGGAGTAGATATCAGTGTTGTCCCAGGGTATAGGTCAATTTAGAATTCTACCTCTGTGAGGAGTTAGTCTTAGAACATCTTCAGGGAAAACATCCGCATACTGATCCACCATAATAGGAAAGCTCGGACCTCTCACATCAACCACTCTAAGAATGAGACTAGACAACTGATGTGTGATTGGCTGCCCCCTCCTCTGTGTAAGTCCATCCTGCACTATAAAGACACCTTTATTGCCAGTGAAGGTGAAATTGGTCCCATCCATGCGAACACACCTCACTCTGCGCCTAATATAGTAAATCTGGGCATGAACTATGGATATCCATTCTATACGCAAGATGACGTCATAAGGCCTTGACGTCACTACTTAAATATCCCAGACAATGCTCTCACCTCCTAGAATAAGCTCAAACTTTTGGTACCAGTTTGTAATCATTGAGTTTGCTCCCGTAAGAGTCTCTAGCCATAAGGATCGAGCCAATGACTCTGTTGGAATCTCTGAACTCTGAACGAGGGCACTGGTAATAAAAGAATGACTCGTACTTGTCTCTATAAGTACTGAAGATAGGGTGGTGTAGACATAGATAGTACCTAAAATCATCTTAGGTGCGCCGTGGACATAGGCCTAGACTTCCTGGAGATGAGACCACCTCTGTCTACTATCTCCCTGTGGTCGGGGATGAACTCCTGGTGGTGGTGGGGGTAGATCCTCGAAACATCGTCCACCACCCACTGCTCGGCTAGATCCTCGGTGACGTCCACCTGCTCCCAGCGGACCACCATGGTTGAACCTCTACCTCTACCTGGGAGGTCCTTCTACAGTTTGTCTCTCATCTGCTTGATGGGTCAGGCAGTCACAAGCCATGTGGCCTTGCCCGCCACATGCGTAGCACTGCCTGCATCTCGTATAGCTAGCTCTGACTCCTGTGCCCCAAACAACCGAACCTGTATCCTGGGGTCGCCCACCTGATGGCTTAGTCCACTTGGACCTCTGCGACTTCTATCTACTTCCTGTTGTAGAAGACTCTATTATGTGTTGCCATGTGGTGGGTCTCTCTACTGGTGATTGCTCAGCGAGAAACATCTCCACTAGAAGGTCTCTCTCCAGCACCCACGCATGTGTCAAGATGCTGAGGGGGATCATCGAAGCCCTGATCTCATGCTTGAGTCCCTGCTTGAAGGATCAAACCCTGATGAACGGGTCCCGTACCATATCTGTGTGGCAGCGTGAGAGGTAGGAGAACCTCACTGAGTATTGAGATAATGTCTTTCTGCCCTGCTACAGATGAGGTATCTTCTGTATCCGCACCGCATGAAGGGTGGCTAGAACAAACTCTGAGCGGAAGAGAATCGCGATGTCTATCCAGAGTAGTGATGCCTCGTCTTGCACCTAGAGCATCAGGGTCCCCGTCTGCCTACAACTACATGCTAGAGACTTGCATCAAGGATCACCATGAGGTAAACTAGTGTCCCTAATAATCTAAAAACACTAAAAATAGCCTCCAGCCAATCCTCAGCTACCTGTGGGTCCGTCTTTTCCCAGAACCTGGGCGGCCCCTAGCACTGGAAATCATGCAATGCACTCAGGTGGCATACACTCTCCACTACTGGATATGGTGGTATCAGTGAAAAAATGGGTACTGGTACTGCTGGTACCTCTGCTGTGATGGGGCCATGCACCGAGACCTCTTCACTCGGTGGGATACCATCTCGTATGAAACATAGAACCCTAGCTGACTGCCTTCATGAGGAAATCATGAAAAGACACAGGTTCACCACAGTTAAAATAGTATACATGGTGAGAAGACACAAATTAATCATGAAGAAAACTTTTTCAAAGGAAACACAAATGCAATAAGTGTTTTCGTGCACTAAGTCGGAGATCAGTAGTGAGAGTCCAAGTGTATAGATACTTCAGCTGCCGCACCAACACCAGTTTCCCTAAACTGATAATCACACCCAAAACAATTTACACTATTGTTGTTAAAAGAATTAGAGTCCAAGTTCTGCGGTAGAACCGACTACTCTGATACCAATTTGTCACGAACCGTCCTTAGGACCCATGTCATGACTACCCCAATCCCACCGTCCATTAGTCAGGGGCTGGTGAGTAGTACTAATGGAGTAATCCCGATAAAAAGGAAAGGAATTTACTTTAAACCTATAACACACACTGTATGAACACAAGTTCTAGAAGAAATAAGTACTAAAATAGAAAAGAAATGCATGCTGAAAGTAACTAGGCCAGTATACAAACCCAAATGATCAAAAAGTACACGTAAAAATGGAAAATAGCACCTGGCTCGTCCACTGGGGAATCCTACCTGAAGAGTAAGTACAAAACCTGAACAACTCATCCCTGCGGTACGTCCCATCTAGTCCAGCTCCGAGCAGCCTCTCGTTCGTCACCCTCAGTCTCGATCACTGGTGACCTTCATCTGCACAGAATACAATAAGGTGTGGGTGAAGCCCGTGTAGGGGTGAGTATAACAATACACAATAGGGGACCCTAAGACCCCCGAATTTCTCCCAGAATCCCCAAAGGGTAAACCACAGTAGAAAGATATAATCACGAAGAATCAACCAACCCAAATTCGGTATATTCCCATATATTTACCTATTTTATCAACCGTGGTCCGACTCCAAATCTCAAGCCCAAGCACAAACCATTCCACAATGGAAGTAAAGTCAATACCCTAAATGATAATGGTTGAATGACATGACTCAGCTCACACATGTATACATCTTTTGTAGAGTGATAGAGATGATCAGATGTAGTCACTGATCCATCTAAGCTGTTATACCCACATAAGATACAAGACCAGCTAAGCTGTCGGACCAACACAAGATACATGACAATCTATTCTGTCGGACCCACACAGGATACATGAACAGAATCTAGAACTGTCAGACACACGGAGGATCCCGGTACAGTAGTCATCGCTGTCGAACGCACAGAGGATTCTAGTAAAGTAATCATCGCTGTCGAACCCACGGAGGATCCTAGTACAGTATCGTCGATGTCAATCGCATAGAGGATCTTGTCATCTCAGTCGCAGCCAGCCCTAGGGTTCCCACACACAACATGCTCGATTCTAGTAGGGTCCGCTCCATGATCCATTTTTCTACACATAAACTATCACGATGTTTTGAGTTGATTTATCTCGTAGTTCTATCTCATCATATAGAACCCAATGTGATAGAAAGTGAATCAATCAGATGCATGGTCTGAGAGTTATTGGCATTTCCGTTCCAAGGGCTCGATTGGTTTTCAGGATCAAACCAACCCGACCGTAGCCATAATGCGTCCAAACCTCATGCGGGGTATTCCAAAAGAACCATCCTACTCTAAGACTTTTGTCACTTCTAAAGGTTCGTCATTCGAACACCTGTAGCCCAAAATACGGATGAAAAGGTGATTTTTGTTTAAACTATCTGAATAGGGGTCCGACTCGGTCCGATGGAGCGGCCCGGCCCGATGGTGGTCCGACCCGATGGCTTCCTAGCCAGGGGTGACCCGTCAGGTCAAGGGCGTCCCAGCCCGCTCGTGGCCCAGCCCACAGGTCGTGTGGCTCGGCCTGTCAGCTGTGTGTCCCAACTCTGATGGCCGTGTGTCCTAGCCCGGCTGGTCATGTGGCTCGGCCCGACAGGTCGTGTGGCACCTCACCCAACTGGTCGTGCAGCACCCGGTTGGTCAAGGGGCACGGTCCGGCTGGCCGTGTGGGGCCCAACTCAGCTGGTCGTGTGGTGCCCGGCACGGCTAGCTGTGTGCTGCCCGACTAGTCAGCTCGGCAAGCCAGTCGGGCGTAGAAAAGATGGGTGGGGGGTGTTACACCCCCTCGGCTCCGAAACTGCTAGCACAAGGCACCGACCATTGTAACTGCGGGACCCGTAAGGTCCCTCCTGGAACGCACCAGCGGCTGGCTCTACTGGCTTCCCTCTCATGTTTTTCGCGGCCTAAGGTCATGGTCCTTCTCCATCGGCGTGGTGTGATGACATCGTGCCCCTCCCTGGCGGGTTTCCCTGACCGCGACCTCATGTAGCACCAGCGCGACGTGATGGCATCGCACCCCTCTGTCGCGGCCCGGCTTGGCCGCGACCCTACTTTTCTCCACGGTGCACAATGGTGTCGCCCCTTTCCGGTGACCCGACGGTCTCGCGGTTTCATTCTCCTCACGGTTGGCCCGACTTCGGCCGCCATTGTCCACTCCCATCGTTAACCACAAACAAGATCAAAGTGGAGAAATGGTCGGGTGTGTTGGTGCGGTCCGAATTTCCCCATGATAGGATGGTATCATTTGGTTGTCAAACCATAATTTCATCGATGTAGAACTAGTACAATAATTCAAAACCCCTACCTTGTAATCACTGTTTGCTTGATGGCATCGCGAAAAGCAGCGTCGTTCCGTTTTCGTAGGGAGGAGACGACGTCGTCGTTGGCGACGTTCTTCGCGGGCGGTGTCTTCCCTTTCTTGCCCCGGTTGGAGGGGGAGAAGATGACATCATCGTTCCTTGGTGGAGATGGGCAATCTTCATTGAGAGATGAATTCGTTCTTCGATGGAGGATATTTTCTCAATCCTTCAAAGGCTCTACCAGAAGATTAAGCCAACTCCAAAATAATAAAATAACACATCTTAATATAATTCTAGATTAATGATTTCAATATGATTAAAATTCATTAAGATACATCACATAATTAAAGGGTGGTGTTGGCTCATTAATTTGGAGAGAGTATGTGAAGAGGATCCAAAATTTATGTGGGAAGTGAAGAGTTCCCTCCATTAATGGAGAACTCAAGGGGTTAAAGGGAGTTTAAGGGGGGTTTGAGCTCATGTGGGCCCCACAACATAATATCCTCCCATGGGCGGTTATGTGCAGGTGGGCCCCACCTCTATCCTAACCTTGGAGAATTAAACCACCACTCAAATAATAATATGCTCGACATAATTTTATTTAATATATTTAGAAACCCCATATATTAACTTCCAACCTCGATAAAATGCAACTGCGGTGAAGGTCCCCATAAGCGAATACCGGCACTGCGAGTTTAACAGTGTCCTCAGATTTCAATTTCGAGCACCATTACAAAAGATATAAAATCTCACACATACATTTACTATTCATACCTGAAAAAAACATTAGAAGTTGATTCCAGGAACACTAGGCCTCGATTTCCGGTGAAGTCTGAAACTATGGTCTCGTACAATTACCATGTCTTTAAAAAAAGTTATTTCCATGGGAATTCTGGGTCTTTACACCTCATAATCCATGAATAAACATTCAATATCAAATTTACATCATAATGATGATTATGTATTACTTTTATGTTGTTGTGATAAGGTATTGTGGATGAATCACACACTCATTTATTTTGGTATGTGTTTCACTATGATTCTAATTCTTCATCATAACACAAGTGTCATAGAATTTTCTAAGAACCCAAAATTACACTAATGACAAAAGAACATAGATATAAGACGTTATTTACTTTGTGATCACTAAAAAAGGAGAAATTATAATTTATCTTATTTGAATCCAAGAACAACTTGCTAATATTTTTACAGAATTTATTCTTTATAAATTATTTTAATATATTAATAAGAATTTGGGAATGATAAATATAAAGTTATCATTAATCCACTTATTATTTTATTTATATCCACACTGTGGAAAATTACCTTAAAAATGAGGGAATCTTGTTCTATCCAATTTTTTCATTTCTATTTTTCTACTATAATAATGACTTTAAGTAAAAAATTCAAATTTTATGATTTTGTTTATTTTAATTATATACCATAAGGAATTTGGATATAGGTTATTAAAATAAATATTATTTTCCTTTTGTATTTTTTTATGTGAAAAATATTAATTAATTAAGAATTTCTAAATATGTTTCCCAATTCTGAAAATCTATTTTGGACGTCATGCTTAAAAGAGAGAATAAATATCATCCATTTTATTGTCATATTATTTTACCACAACAATAATTAATAATATATAATGTTATTTTTGTGGTTCCTAATTTCTTTTTGAATGGAGTGAACAATGTATACTACTACAAATATTTTGGATCTTCTTAACAATTTTGGGATTATTCAATTCTCTATTTTTTCATCAACTCTTCATGTGATATCTCAAAAATAGAGAACCTAAAACATAGGTAAAAAAGTCATTTTTTTCATGAAAAATTATGATCATATATAGAAATATATTATATTGTTTCAAGGATAAGAATATTTTTTTGGAATAAATATAATATAATATGTACTATCAAAATCTCATTAAGGAATTGTATAGAAGTGTAAACAATATTAACTTTTAAGGGTTCCACATCACCCCATGAATGGTTGATTATCAAAAATAAATAAAAAATGAAGGCCTTCAAGCCATTGCGGTATAAAAAATATTAATATTTATTGAATAAATAATATTTCTTTAATTTCATTCAGAATGAATAATAGAATGTAAATAAGAAGAATAAAAGTTATAGTGGGTTTAACTATATAATTAGAATATATTTTTGTTTATCATAAGATAAAAAATGTAGAATTCATTTTTTATTAAATTATATGATTATGAAATATTAATTATAGTTGAATAAGATATTAGTAAAATGAATAACCTATATCCAGAATGATTAATAGTGTTTCATGGTCGAAATAATTTATTAAACTATGGAATTGATGTAAGGATAATGTAATGGTAAAATATATTAATATATATGACTTCTTGTACTATATGATGATGTTTATTCATGTTTATATTATCTAGAGATATATTGAATTAATCCATTATGATGTTACACAGATGTGATTTTTTGCTAACCTATGGTTTAATAAAATGGAAATGATTAAATTTATTTATATATAAAAGATAACTAATCTAGATCCAAGAGTGAGGAAAAATGTATATTTTTTTAGAGATGAAAGAATATAAAAAATATGGATGTCTTATGATCTTTTTCATAAAACATTTGTGGAGAAAATAACTAAGCCAGCATTGGAATAACACCTTGAATCATTGAAAATGAAAATTTAAGATTGGTAGAAAAAAATAGAAATTATGTAAACAATATCTATATATTCGTTGGAAGTAATTTAAAAACATTTCTAATAAATATTTTGAAGAGTTTATAATGAAAATGATGAAATATAAAATGGTTGATACTCAAATTGATCTTATTATTTCGAAAGATTTGTCACTAAAGCAAGAATTGGATTAAAATATTAACGAATGACAATGGTGGTAGAGGAGTCTAGAGAATCATAAAATAGATTAGGTTTCTCATGATTTACATAAAATAATTATTATTAGATTTAATCTTCCATTAATTTTCAATATAAAATAATATTTCAATGTTACATAATATATTTGAAATGATAATGAAACATTCCTTAATCTTATTTATGTATTTATGGATGTTGAAGATGTAAATGTATAAAAATATGGTTGTTAGGAAGAATTTTTGGACTCTCATTAAAAAAATTATATATATATATATATATATCCATCACTAAATGAATCTTATTTACAAATTTATATGTATACAACCACACAGGGTTCTGGAATTTTGGAAGAAAATGAATGTGAATGTTCAAATGAATGATGATCTAAAGATGTTAGAACTCATAAACAGAGTGAATATCATCATTATTTGAAAATATATTGTAATGAAAAAGTGGTAGATTTTGATGTTGAATTTCATTCACCTGTAAAATTTTAAATTTACCAGAAACCATAACATGATTGAATCAGAAAACACCCCTTATAAATGTCTCTAACTCTTCTTCCAACTTATTATTGTATGTAAGTGAATAAATATTGGAAATGAAATTGAATTAAACCATTGATGTATTAGGGGCCTTGATAGTATGCTAGTTATCTTCCCAAAAATCCATCTTCACTACATGTTGATTTGGAAATATATCATTCATGTTCAATATGTAAAGATAAAACAAGAGCAGATCAGTTCAGTTATTTAAACAATATAATTCATTATAAATATCATGTAAACATACTCTATATAATAAAAGATGATTATGATTTTTATAAATTGGTTAAATGAGTTGGAAATAGATAATATGTTTTTTGATGATCTTTTTTTAAGTTTAAAAAATTCTTATAAGAGTATATTCATATTTGGTTAAAAGCTAATAATTGATGTTACTGGCCATTCTAAGTTAGTGAATGAACTATAATATCTTAATATTTAACAAGATAATCATTTTATTACCCATCGTCATTAGTACCCCTCCAAATATGGATATATGTTAAGGGAGATAATGATACATGAAACCTTCTTCTAATGGGATATATATAATATCCCAAAACACCCACTCCTGGTTTTAGTGCTAAAATCATAAAATTTACATTTCAGTCATTGATGTCGAAAATTGTGAACTGGTGTTTTCCATCCAAAACATAAAACATAAAAAGGAAATGTTGGATTTCTTATATCCTCTAGTACCTTTTATGTTTTCAGTTCTCCCATATTAAGAAAAACACATATATAAACAATTCACATATCGATAAATAATAATTTCCCCCACTTAATCCAACATTTACTTTTCCCGTTTTGTCATCATCATCGGACATTTGAAATTCATTCAATAAAAAACACATTTAATATCATTATTTATAACCTCGAGAAACGGAAACATAAGAAGGGTTATCTCAAAAGATGAGTATGGGAAAATATAATAATTAAAAACCCATCATTGATAATGTGAATAACATAAGGATATGATAACATATTCAATGTTAATGTGTAAAACACACTAATAAATATATATCCTTAAATATGTGGATTATCAAACATGAAAATATGGAATAATCCATTAATAATAGAAATAGTCATAATAATAAAAAATAATGGGAAATTTTAAATCTATCATGATTGAATGAATCATCATAAACCCATAGAATTAATGGATTATACGTATTGGTATCATCAATCATTATCTCAAAAAACCCTTATCGAACCCTTTAACCCTTTATAGAGTATAATAAACATGTTTCTAAGATCCAATATTATTATTAGTAGAAAATAATCATTACCGATGGAATAGGTGAATAATCTAGGTTCCGCCATTATATAAGTTATATTAAGACCACCCAATACAATATGGGAACACCCATCATATGTAATGTCTAAAAACCATAAATAAAGTATAAATATTATTCATTTCATCATAAAACAATAATAAAAAATCAACGATCATTTAAAACCATGAGTAACCCATTGAAAATAAAAAAATTCATGTAAATATCATTGAATCTTGAATATCCTGTGGAAAAGAAATGGGTTCCAAGAAAATCTATATGGAACATAATTAAATTTTTAAATAGAAATTAGTTCTATAGTTATCTCTTTGAAAAATGATTAATTAATTGAAAGGAAACAGCTTCCACAAAAATCCCTTTGAAACAATCTGAATCCATTAAGAGAATGAATGCAGATTCTATCAGTAAAAATAATCCCTAGTATAGAATATGTATCAATAAGATAAGATTATATTTATTAATTTAAATAACACTAAAATATCACTAAATGCATTTTTAGAGAGTAGCCTTTCAATTATGAAAATTTCTTTTTAAAACATAAAACTTTTTGAAATTAATTTTCATTGAAAATAAACATGTATGATTATGAAGGATTACTTTAGAAATCATTGTTTAAATTTCATGAGAAAAATATATTCTTAGATTTGAAAAAAAACTTTTTAAATCCTTATTTTTATTTAAAATTAAATAGGGTGTTGGAAAAAAATCAACCGAAAAGAAGATTTTACATTAAAATAGTCATTTGATATCTTGATTAAATTAAGAGAGTAAAATTAAGTTAAAACACTTCTCGTACCTAAAAATTTCCAGGATAATAATATTAATGAGCATTATTGATATTTAGTTCTTAATAATCTAATATTTGAGACTTAGTCACAAGCAATCCCAATAAATGATGAGGTTATAACATAAAACTCTAACTACATTGGTAACTTTTAATCCTAAGACGCATGAGAGTTTAACATCAACTGTAACAAAAAATATCAAGAAAATAAGTAGATTCATGATATTAAATTTCAAAAGGGTATTGTATACACAAAAAAAATTAATATAGTTGTATAAAATAACATAAGTCTCAATGATTGAAAATTTAGAGAAAAATATATTATTTCTTTTGCAATATTGAAAATGAAAATCCCATGTAATAAATATCATAAAATTTGTATATAAAGCCCCATTAATTAAATTATAATAAAAATAAAATATATTCATTTTCATTCTATATAACACACAACAACAAAGGAAATGTATATGTAATATATCTCACAAAAATAAATCTGTGCTGAGAAAAAAACATAACTTGAGTCGGATGTGCCATGCATGTTTTTATCTTCCAGAATAATAAATTTAAGTTAATTATTTAATTTATTGAGGAATATTTTCATGTTTATTATTACTTTTATTTCACTTATTAGTATATTATATAAAATTACATTATTTTTTATGTGTTTCTCAAATGATTTGACAATATTAATCTTATGTGTAAAAATTGACATGGGTATGTTTACTATGGTCGAATAGATAATTATTTGAACATATCTCAAATAATAATCATGAAATAATTATATTATTTTTATATAAAATATAATTTTTAAACCCATAACAAAATATTGTTATGAAAAATTGTGTAACATTGTGATCATGAAAAATGTAGGTCGTACACACACTTGAGTTGTGTTTCAACTTTTTAGCAATCCTTATGGAAAGAAAGTAAGTTTTATTATATCTTTATATAATTATAATAAAATCATAAATATTATATAATTTAATATATATACTTATATATATCATTCTGGTGATGTGGTGGTGACAAATGGAATAACATCCCTTTGAGGAGGTGGTATTTCACATGTCCATGAATGAAATTATTGTTTATTTTAGTGAGTGAAAATTGAAAAATAAATTGACATATTATATTTATTTTATTGTTAATGTATCACTAATAACATAAATATGTAAATTATATCATATATATTAATCATTTTTACCCTTACTTCCTTCTATTTAATTCAACACTAATAAAACAATCACATCACTTATAGTGGAAAAAATCCTCAGTACACAAGAGCGACATTATCCTATGCCACATGAAATGGAAGGTAAATGATATATATGACATAATTAATCCATATGTATAATTTTTTTATAACATTACTATATAAACATTATATCCATCAACATACACACACTAATAAGTTGTAATGGAAAAACATATGACATTGTTTCATAAGGTGACAGTCCGTTAAACAAAAAATAATGATTACATAACCCCATTGATGGAAGGGTCTATGGATATAGTTTATTCCCATAACAAAACAAAAACCCATTATATGTAATATAAAATGTATATAATACCAACATGGAATAAATATAATTGAATGTGGTGGATATATAAACAAAACAAAAAATTCTCATTGATTAACGTTGCCTCTTATTTGGGTGAATCCTTCTGTTTTTCACCAATGGTTTAACACCCCAATATTTTTATTAGAAATATTTTATAAATATATTTCATGTATTCTTTTATACACTAAAAATAGTCATTCAATACACAAAATAGTATCATAGCTTGACGTACACCCAACACTATATTTGGCCTGTGATACACATAATTTCATGATATTTTGATAGATTTCATTTCATGCAAGACCGAGTTTAAGTGATCATATAAATATTGTTATATTTCCTTATAACCTATACATTTTAAGGGAATGTATTAATAAGATTAATTAAATTATGAATATATTCTTTACAGATGTATATATAATTAATAATTTGTTAAGAAATTAATTATAAATGAAAATAAATCCCACTCTAAAAAAATGAAAATGTTTCTCAGAAAAACAATGTAAATTAAAATATATGGGTTTATAAAATAATAAAATCTCACTTTTTGGATTTTATTAATTATATATTTATTTAATATATTTAATATAATGCATAAAATATATCTTGTTTTTTTTTCTAGACATGATATAATAACAAATTCAATTTTTCGTTTAAAATAAGTATTTAAAAAAATAGTTTTCCTCCATTTAATAGGGAATCCATTATAATTATATTTTCTCTCTATTTTTTATTTTATATTTTAACTAATAATATTCTTATTTTAAAGTGTAATATTAAATATTAATTTGGTTGAATATTTAGTATTTTTCAGATAAGTTTCACGTTTAGGTAAATAGAAAACAAATAATGCATTTCAGTTGAAAAAATTATTAATGATATATATTTCTGAGAAAAATTATATAAATTAATGCTTTGAAACTATAAATATATTATATTTTTATCATTTAATATAATTCATCTATTTTGAATTAATTTTACATTGAATTTTATGTCAAAACATTTCAATCTTTTGCATTTATGAACTTTTAAAACTCATTTTCTCATTTAGACCATGAGATTAATATTATAATCATTAATGTAACATATATTTGTATTATTTTGAAACAATTATTACATATTTTGAATAATTGGTTCTGAATTATGTAAATATATTTCTTTTATTTTTTGGGAAATATGAATAAAAAAGTCAATAATTTTTATTAATATGGTAAAAAGGTAAATCAGGTAATTAGGGGTAAAATAGTATTTCAAAAACACCCTACCCTTTTCAAAATATAATTCGATTATTGTGTTCAACCTAAACCATTATTTGTTGGAAATGCTATCCTTTGGATACCACTTGGATGAGATTTGTACATTTAATATATTTTATTTAAAGAAAAGTTAAGGATGTAAAGGCCCAGAAATTCTGTGGGAATTTTTCTCTTAAATACATGGAAATTTTATGAGTTCGTGAAATCTGAAAACGCATGATTCCAAGGCCCAGAGTGCTCAGAATGGTCTGTTGAAGTTTGGTTATGTTTATATTAACGTGCTTAAGCAGTTTTCCTGAAAAAGTGGAATAACTCTAAAATGGTTACTCAGATCAGAAATATGAGGGCACCATTGCACTTAAAATGATAGGTTTACCCTAGGCACAACTTAATATTAGTCGACGCGGGCCTATGGTGATAAAACCCAAAAATCGCATAATCATAAATAAAATAATTAATTAAAATATTTTATTTTTCAATTGCTTATATTTGACAAACGGTAACTCAGAATAAAAATATGAGACCACCGCTAAACTCGTGAGTGTATGATTTATTTAAGAAGATACAAACTTTGGTCGGTGAGGGCCACCAGAGAAAATTAGTTTTTAGCAAAAAATAAAATAATTAAATAATAACTATTTTATTATAAAACTCATAAATTCTAAAAAAATTGGATATAAAATCAGAGAGTACTGTTGGGCACGTTGGGGCGTGTTTTAAACCACTACTCAAACTGAATTCGTTTTAAAATTACTTTTATACTCTCTTATACTTACAACTGCCATTAATGCGACTAAAATCCTTTTCAATCCTGATACTGAAGATGTTGAATCATTCCGAAAAAGGTGCTCTGGATACTCGATTTATTTTTGATTTTTGTATATGTTGTCTAATGTTTACTATATGACAGATGTACATATTATGTTTGAAATTTGACATGGATATTTCAATATTCAGTTTTATGTTTATAATGGCATCAGTGTATTGAATTCCAGCGCCAACAAACCCTTCTCTTTTCCTCTACACCATTGCTATATTGGGAAAATAAAAAACCATTTCTGAAGTAATGAATTTTTATCTGGTATGTAGTATATGAAAAATTTACAATTTAATTTATGCCCTTTAAAAATATTGTTGTACCATGATTCTACTGTACTATGTCATTATCTACATTAATCTCAATGTTGGACAGCCTGCAAAGTGCTTGATTTTTGTGACCATAAAAAAAATTTAAACAACTCACAATTGGTTCTAGGATTCATGCAATTATTGCTTGAAAAATGTGCATAATATTGACGAAAAAATTTGGTGCAATAACTGCAAGATATTTGTAACATACACAGTTCCAAGTTTCTTATTTTTTATTCATATTAACAGTTTATTACTAATTTTATATATCAATAGTAATTAATTTTACTTATCCTAAAACCCTTTGTAATCATATTTATAAATCAACTAATTTAGAGTGCAGCTGCTTGTGTGTGATTCCACAGTCTCCTTATCAGTTTTCCTATTTGATAAAAAAGTAATGCAATTTGTGGGAATACTTCTTCAGAGCTGCGAGATTATTTTATTTAGGTACTACTAGATAATAAACTATCATGATGAAAAAATATGTTCTCCATAATTAAACTAACATTTACTATTTCTTCTTAAATAAGGCTGATGATGAGTACATTTTTCCTAATGAATTGAAAGTTTTCAAATCGAAAGAGGTTCTCCTGTCAATTGAAGTGTCAAATTATAATATTCAAAATTATCACTGTTCAGTAGAAAAAACCTCATACAAGGTAACATTCTTTACCGGCAACGAAAACTACATCACCACATTCAATGATATCTTCATAGAATTTCAGGTAGATTATAATTTATATTACTATTTTCATCGATATGGATAGATTGCAAATAGTTATTTGTGTTATTGATTATGTATAACATCATCAAAGTAGTGGATGTAAAAATGTAAGTAGTTTGCATGAACAGATCCTGGTACAATATAATCCATTATCATAATTTTTACATCCACGCGTGTAAATAACATGAAACTAGATTAATGCTTTATTGTTCTATCATATGAACATAAAAATGTTAAATAATTTCGACTCAGTGAAAAGATTGACTCTATATTAGAAAACATCATCTGTGGTATCATCCTATATTTAGGTATATATATATTTTTGTACCTTATAATTTTCATTACAAGCCTTTATTTTATTCCTACATTGTAATTGCTCCTACATCTAATTCTACTTTTAGCTATGTTCTATATGCAGAAAAACCTACTGACTGAATTTCTTAATGAAGATGTTATTGAGAAATCTAAAAATATCCCACCTATATGTGTTGGTGGTCAAAGGAAGAAAAAAAATATGGCAATAAAAATGAAGGATAAATTAAAAGACAATGCATAAAAGCATGACTGATATGTTCTTCAGATATGAACGGTAATACGATATCAGGTGATTGTATGTTCTAATTTTTTTCTTTCATGTGAGTTATTTTATTCTTTCTTTATTAAAAATCAATTCACCAAATTTGTATATTCATGTTCATATATATTGTATAAACTAAAAACCTGTTTCAGCAAATATATGTTGTTTCATGAACATATTCATTGATTTTGGTGATTCGGTTTACTTTCAGGATCATTCTGGCTAAAACACATAAATCAAGGGAATTCTGTGAATATTTTGAATCAACACTGCGTTTAATTTTTATACACACCGTGTACATCCAGACAGGGACACAGACCGAAGGAGGGAGTACACACCCATGTCACCAGGAATAATCTACCGTCGTGTGAGGTGGCATTACACACCATGTACTACATTCTAGAAGTGGTTGTGGCCATGAATAGTCTACAGGCCCATGTGGCCGTTGTAGGAGACATGACGTGTTCCATTTTTACACATCGTGTCAACTATTCTAGAAGGGGTTACTGGCCAATGTATTATACTACACACCGTGTATAGTGGTGCTACTTGCTGTGTACACTCAACTACCAGGCAGCGCCGTTTATTAATGTCAATGTCAGCATGTTAGGATTCATACCCATGGAGAAATTGGCGCCAAAGCTCATTGACGAAAAGTACATGGCATGTACTTTCTATACACATCGTGTGCTTTATTCTTCTATAAAAAGAGGCCTTGGCATACAGATTTTGGATTTGGAAAACCATTTGAAGGGGGAGAAGCTCTATTATTACCATTCCTAAAGCCACCAAGGTGTCGTCGTTCCGCCTTCTGACACCTTACCTCAACGCTTACACGATGAATCTATCATGTATTATGTGTTTCCTTTCTCTCCTACTTTCTATGTGTAACTAATCCCCTCGTGTTGGGGCTGCGGATGAACGGATCATAATTTATGTGCTATTTTATATAGTTGTGTTTGCTCATTGTAAATCTTATTACACTTCCTAATTCACTATAAAATATAACTGATAATTTTGATCAAGTCCAAGGGAAGAATTCTCAGCAATACAATAGAGATGTAATGGTGAAAAGGTCCATGACTATTAGAATGATTTCACCGAATCAAATAACGGACTGAACATAATAAATAATTACGAACACTGACTACCGGACCAAGGAGTCTACTTCTTTAATTCCAAACAAGAGGAACCGGACCAAGGAAGTCTTGTAACAAAAATTAAATCCATAATGATTGAATTATCATCAACAACACAACCATTTAAACAGTATGCATAAGAACTCCTTAATCACCACAGCCCCGACACATCTTAATTCCCATTTTTTATACTCTTTAAATTCACCCATTGTTTTCATTAAAACTATTAATCATTTCATAAATGTAAAACAATATAGTTTTAATCCAAAACCAAAATAAAACCAATCAACTCTAAATTCTTTATACCTCACCTAATTAAGTATTAACTCAATTGAATTCACGAACGCCACAGTTCCCTATGCATAGACCCTGAACATATGCTATACTAAAGTTTTAAGAACGAGTAATTAATTTGGGATGCATATAACTTCAGCCATAACGACAAGTGAGATAAAATTTTGGCGTCGTTTCTAGGGAATCATTGGTTTTAGTTCTATGATTTAAATTGTTTTAATAATTGATATAATTGAATTTTTTTTTATCAAAAATCACTTTTCTAATCCCATTTAATCATTTCTAATTTACATTTCCCTTGATACAACTGGTATTTGTGTTGGGATTGTGCAGAAGAATAATTTTTATTAATAGACGCCCTACATGTTCCAGGAGCACCGATTCATTTGAACTACTCGCACTTGACCCGGAGATCAAACAGACCCTACTTTGTCGTCGGCATGCACTAAAAGAAACTCACAACCATCAACCCTCTATCATAGAAAACATGGAAGAGGGAGAACCAGCCATGGATTCTATGGTTGAGCATCAATACCAGGATGAGTAGCCTCTCACTGCTGGTCTAACGGATAGGCTCCTGGAGGCTTTGTGGAATTCCCCCTGAAGGATTACCAATGGGCACCGCAACAACTCTTTCAACGACCCTATTTTTCCCCTCAGGAGTAGCAGTATCTGCAACCTCCATGCCCTCAGCATCCACCTCCAGGATATACTCTTATGGAGTACGGTCATCCTTCAATACACAGAGCTGATACGGGAATCATCTGTCCTCCAGTCCAGGACTAGCACTTCGAGATCAAGCCTGCAATTATGCAGCTGATCCGGAACAATGTCCAATTCGGAGGCCTGCCCAATGAAGACCCGAACACCCATCTCTCCAACATTATTGATATCTATGACACATTTTGTTACCATGGAATGTCTGAGGTCGCCATCCGTCTTAGCCTATTTCCCTTTTCTCTATGGTACCAGGAGAAATACTGGATCAAGGGGCTTCCACAACGATCTATCCTCACCTGGGAGGAGCTATCCTAGGCGTTCCGGTCAAAATACATCCCACCATCGAAGACAGTGATGCTAAGGAATGAAATCCATAACTTCCAGCAACACGAACCCAAGTCATTGTACGAGTCCTGGGAACACTTCAAAGAGATGTTACGAAAATGCCCACACCATGGACTCCCACTCTAAATGCAAGTCTAGACCTTCTACGGCGGACTTAAAACAAATACGAAGTCCGTTTTGGATGCTGCTGCTGGAGGTACGGTGATGCGGAAATCCCCCCAATATCTATTTGAACTACTGGAAGACATGTCAGCCAAAAACATCTAGTGGCACTCCGAACAGGGGACTCAAAATCGAGGTATGCACAATATTGATGCTACCACCATGTTAGCTACTCAGTTGGACGTTGTGTCCAAGAAAATCGACTCATTGAATCTCACAGGAGCATCTCATGTTCATGAGGCAAACCATCCATCATGCGGCAACTGTGGTGATAACTACATCATGGGAGAATGCCTGGGTTCAACAGGAGGCCCTTTGATGAGCGAGGTGAGTTATGTTGCCTAAAATCAATGGCCCATCCAATACCAGTAGTACCAGAACCCGGCATAGAGAGATCATCAGAACCAAGGCTGCGGTCAACAACAACAAAATCCTCCGCCCTAGCGACCACCCAGCTACAACCAAACTCCATACCATAACCAATACCAAAGGCCACAAAAACCCCATCAAGGTCCTTATCAGCAAAAGGGGTATCAGAACCCTCTCCCATAGTAGCCATGATAGCCACCTCCACTACCGTCTCAACAACCACCTCAGTAGGATAATACCTCAAGGTTAGAGGATCCGATGACTATATTCATTTCTAATACTGAGACTCAATTCCAAAATCAGGAAGCTTTTATTCAAGGATCAGAGAATCAGATTGGCCAGTTGGTAAACCAACTCTCAGGAAGGCAACCCAGTACACTACCGGGAAACACAGAAATGAATCCGAGGGAGGTGGCCCATGCTGTCATGGTCTAGAGTGGAAAAGAGATTTAGAAGGAACCAAACCACCATTCAAATGCACCTCCCTCCCCTATTGACAAATAAGGTCCAGTTTTAGATCCCTCTTCATCTGAAGAGCCATAACTAGAGGATCAATTAGGAAAAGGAAAAGATGTCATCAACCCATTTGTTCCTGCATTACCTTTCCCAAAAATAATGAAGTAGTGAAAGCTGGACCACCAATTTGGTGAATTCATGGACTTATTCAGGAAGCTCCACATCAACATACCATTGGCGTAGGCCCTGACACAAATTCCAGCTTACACAAAATTCATGAAGGACATCCATTCCAATAAACAGAAGATGGAGGATCTGGGCATTATTGAACTAATAAAGGAGTGCTCCACGGTTGATCAACATTCCATTCCTCCAAAGCTCCAGGATCCATGTAGTTTTATTATTCCCTGCATAATTAGACCCTGTGGCTTTGAAAAATCTCTATTCATCTTGGGAGAAAGTGTCAACCTCATGCCATTCAAAGTTATCCAAAATCTCGGGTTCCATGATTTGAAACCAACCTGAGTAGCCCTTCAACTTGCTGATTGATCCATTAAGTATCCAAAGGGGCTACTGGAATATGTACTTGTGAAGGTCAGATGATTGATACTCCCAGCAGATTTCATCATCCTCGACATGGGGGATGATCTAGAGGCACAACTTATATTGGGAAGACCATTCCTAGCCACTGAGAAGACACTCATTGATGTGCACCCGGGATTGCTTATTTTCTGGGTAGGAGACGAGAGAGTCTCATAAAATGTTCTCAAAGCCATCAAGAATGCATCATTTCCCAATCATGAGGATTTTTCTACAATAACTACCATGGACGATCTCCTGGTGGGAGATCTGGTATGTCCCTATATTTCTGATAACTCTAACAACCCATAAATTCCTGTTGTAGAAGAGCCAGAAAACATGTAACTCCTAGATGGCCAGGGTGGCCGATATTGGGAACATTATCCACTGTAAATATTAGGTATGAAAGGTAAGGAAGGTTGAACCAACGACCTAAAACAAAAGCACTTCCTGGGAGGAAACCCAGAGGTTACACATCGTGTCCCACTTATATACACGGTGTATACATATCTTTTTAATTTATAATAATAATAGTATAATTCTATAGAATAAAAAATAAATAACCAGGGATGATGCCAGTGCCGATGGTAAAGTCACTGGAGTTTATTCAAGCCGTCCCCGGTTCGAATCCTCCTGACCTACCTTCAGCACGAGGTTCCTCATTTTATTTACATAGCGTGTGTGGTATTTTTCATATATATATATATATATATATAAATGTGTTAAAATATAATAAAACTCATGATGGGGATGGACCGGTTGGCTACAATCATAATCTAGTTCCAAAAGACCCGGGTTCGAACCCAGAAAACCGTCCCATTTCCATCATTTGTTCTTTTAATAAAACCACACGATGTTCATTTTGATATATGCTATGTGCTCCATTATTTTTCAATATAAATGAAAAACATTTTTAGAATAAGAAATTACATGAGAGTGAAGTTGGATGATTGGAAAAGTCTCGGCACTAGGTTCAAAAGACCCGGTTTCGAATCGCGCAAATCCCCCTACTAAATCCCCATCCTTTCCTAAATAAAAACCAGACATCGTGCATTTATTTATTCCCATGTGTATAAGCCGTATAGAATAAATATATATCGAAAATAAATATGAACAGCAGAACAACCTTTGCTCCAGTGGTTGAGGGCTTCCATTCGGAATGGCCTGTCACTGGTTAAAATCCCGCCCAAGCACGGTACCAATGGTTGTACTAATCATTTTCTAATATTAAATTACACGGTGTGTATTTCCTGATATATGTCGTGTATAGGATTATTTGTGATAGAATTTATCGATCTATCTATTTTATTTTAATTATTATTAATAATTATTATATAGTTTACTATAATAAAAATATATTTATATATATAGCTCGTGAGAAAAAAAAATAATTTTGAATACAAGGCATGTAGTCCAAACATACATGCCGTGTACCTCACCTATATAGGCTGCGAGCCACTCGACTTGATCTTGTGTCGTGTGGCCTCACAATTTCATCCCCTCTTCGCGTTTTCATTTCCCGAATGCCACTCACACCCATTTTTCTTAGATCTATTGATTCAGGGTGTTTCGTGTTCAGATTCTTCTTACATTGTGATCCTCGGTCAGGGTACGATGTTCTAAACCCTCTCTTTTAAATTTTTAGACTCGTTTAGGGTGTTTTTCAGAATGGCTGACCATTCGGCTTCCACCTGTACACGGCCATGAAATGAAGAACACACGCTGTGTACTTCTGTACATGGCCACACACAAAATATTTCAAAATTTGAATATAAACAGTGTGTATGTTTGGTACACACCGTGTCCTTTTCCTCATCGTTCCTGAGTACTCTTTTTCACAAGGCCTCACACACCATTTTCAGAAATACAAAATGTGTGTTTGGTACACCTCGTGTATATCATTTCCTTTGGATCCTCCCTGTGTGGCACATAACACGGCCTCTCACTCCATGTTCCAAAACACGACGTGAATATTCAGTACACGTCGTGTCTTTTATTTCTTTCGATCGGCCCATGTCTCGTCCCCTACACGGCCATGTACCTTGAGTAATTGACATGTCGTGTTGTTATACTACATGGTGTGTAGTTTTTTCATTGAACTAAAAAAACATGGTTGTGTCATTTGTAAGACACGACCACCTACACTTTGAGGAACACGTCATGTATGTTTGGTACACATCGTGTACATTTACATGGTCTATTTTTCACCCTCGGCGTCTCTATCTAGAGAACACATGATACTATTCATTTTTTACTACATGCCGTGTACTCTAGAGTACCCGCTGTGTACGTTTATTTTCCACTTTTCACACATTTTCTTTGTTTTGTTTCCTTTCCTTTTACTTTTTCTTTTCTTTTGTGTTCTTTTTCGTTCTATTTCAGGATATGGCAGATTATGAACCTTCCTCAGGGAAGCGGTCGGCCTCCACCACCAAGGGTGAGAGGCCTAGATATCGCTGGATCCGACTCCGACCTCCTACACAGCCTGACCCAGATGCTCTGGTATTCAAGCTCCCTCCTTTGGCTATTCTTCAACCACTCACCCCCTCAGCGGAGGCCGGGTCTACTTCTGCTGCACCTCCACCTTCCGGCACCGAGCTTCCGAGCACCACCATTTCTGCTCCACCAGCTGCTGCTCTACCTGCAGCATCTTTTTCAGAAGCTGGTCCCTCTTCGAGAAAAAATTCTACCGAGCCACCCTCTACTTCGGCAGATCCAACCACAGAGCCAGATGCTTCTGCTACACCGGCACCTGGGTCGGGACCTGCAGCTGCTCTATATCCCTGCACGATATTCCCGATCACCGATCTCGCATATGACAGGTTCTGGCGCATCTCTCATCGGACGATACTGTTGATTGGTCGATACCTCGACAGCAGCATTCCGCAATAGCTCCGTATTGGGGAGTAAATGTAGGAGCTTATTGGTCACACCCCACTCCTTGCTATTTTCTAGGTCAACACTCTTGTTTTTTGTGATCTATTTTTGGAGTTCGCGGCCTCGTTTGATTTTGATGGAGTGGAGTACCGGGAGACACCTGGTGATGCAGTGCTTGTGGTCTGCTTTCGACTAGGCGGCCGACATTTCTCCGTCACCATGACCGAGTTTGGCCGAGGCTGTGGCTTCTAACCCCGTCCCATCACCCCACCTCTTCCTTCTACCCTATCTCGACCTGAGCACTCTGAGCTCGTTGTTATGTGGTGGGAGATCGCTGGGCCTGACCACCAGTACTCCCCCACTTCTCAGAAGAGCACTCTTATCACTGACCCCATCATCTGCTTCTCCCATCGACGCTTCAGCACAATTATATTCCCCCTCCATGAGGATATTGGGGGTCATGACAGGTCGTGACATGGAGTTACTTATCTGTGTCATCCGGCATGACTACCTAGACCTCCACTATCTAGTCGCCTCCTATTTCCACACCATGTTTACCGGTCGTCAGGGCAACCTGAACAACGAGTTTTACACTACCCATCTCGCCCACCATCTTGGGGTATTTGATCCCTCTTTGCCTCATGGCCTATTAGGTTCACCCCATCAGATGGACTTTATCATGCTCATTCGCATGGGGATGGTCCAGAAGTAGGGGTGTAACACCCCTGGTAAATAAAGAATATGACATTATTATATTTATCCATATTTTTAAATAATGTATTAATATTACATTAAAGGGGACGCTATGCTCTATGGCGTACCCAATATGCAACAACGAGTTTATTGGAAATCTTACGTTTCACTCTAATAATAAAATAATATTATTTTATACAGTAGATAATGCCTAGCCGTTATAATGGCGGGAATGAGCAGAACTAACTACAAAATGATTATATATGTTTTTCAAATATTTTTACTTTTTACAGTAAATGTTAGAGGATTAAAAATGCAAATGAATCCTATTTTAAGCGTAAACATTCTAATATTCTTTAAAAGGTCGATTAACCGCCTTTTGATGGAGAACCTCTTTTAAATCCACTTTTTTACATTTTTATGTGTTATATGTGACAAAATAAAATTTTTCTTTAGAATCGGGACATCAAAATTTACTTTTTTTAAATTTTTGGTATTTTTCCAAAAAAGATCAATTTTTAATGAATAGTGAAAATGTTGTATTTTAATTCAAAACCTCTTTTAATATAATTTATTTTTATGATTAGATTATCATTTTAATTGGTTTTAAAGTGAAATTAGAATATATTTTTACCATTTAATCTAATAGTGTTCGTTTGAATTAAATTCACTTTGAAATCGGACTTAAACTCGAATCAATCTTTTGATATATTTTGTTTCATAAAAACACGCTATTTGTTTTGACAGCGGGAATTAATTATTAAATTAATCAATGCAACTTATATGTTTTTAATTTTTTAAAATATAAATCATTTTTGAATTTGGAATATCAAATATAGCTTAGAGTGATGTTTTGGTAATTTTCTGAAAAACTTCAATTTTTGATGAATAGTGAAACCACTAAGTGGTACTTATAAAAACTGATTTTGTGTTTAAATGAAATTTTTTCATCTATGTGTTTTTAATTTCAAAAATCCGACATACATGGTTGTCATTAAGAAGTAAAATGTGGTTCAATGGGATTAAAATAATTTTTTGGTGAATAGTAAGTTCTTAAGTTTTTAATCGCGATTAGAGGTAATTATTTTAGTTTCAGGTAAGAAGAATGTTTTAATAAAATTAAATGACCTAGGTACATGTCCTACCCTCATTGGGTGTGTCATGGCCGACCAATAAAATACATGGGTCAACTTGGGGACCACATGGAGCCACTTTGGTTGGAAAATGACATAAAAACCGTTTTATTTAATGTTAAAGTAAAAATGACACAAACATGAGATGTTTTACTAAAAAAAAATTACATGGGGTTATACAAGTCCGATTTTTGACTATAAATAGTCATTGGAAAGATAAAAATCTTTCATACATCATAGTATTTTTTAATAATTTTAGACAATAAATAAATTAAATTATATATGACATCATGATGATGCAGCAACGACCTCATTATTTAAAAATTTAAATAAAATTGAAAGATAATGTAAAACAAAGACCTAAACATGTCCAAAACCTATTGTATTGGTGTATTTCGAAACCTTGTCACCTTATCCTTGAATTATATAAATTTGGGACCTTTTAAATCCGAAAAACATTTTCAAATAAAGTAACATTTATTTACTTTCCAAAAGTGCCCATCCTCTCCTCTTATAAAAGTCCCCCACCTCTACCTCCTTACCCACACTTCCAATAAATTTTTCTCGGCCAAACCCTGACCATTTTGTCTCTCCACATCCCTATCTAACTTATTGAAGCCTCACTTTGGGAATAAGTCTTCCCAAGGAAGCCTTTGAGTTCAAACCAAAGGGAGTTACCTGATTTTAAGGTATGGTCTTCACTTGTGTCCTTTTCTTTTATTTTGCTTCTCCAACCCCCTAAACTCTTTTTATTCATTTATTTTCTAACAACTCCAGTATATCCAATATACTAGGATGTTGGTATAATATGTATTCGAGCTACACTTACAAACACCTTCGTCTAATGGTTAAATAACATATTGTTTCTGTGGTTGGCGATTTTCTGCCTCACGAAACGATGATTGTTCAACATTCATCTAACACCTTCAAAGGTGGACATTAAGAAGAAAATATATTTATATACGTTATATAATATGTTTATGTTTTACTTAAACTTCTGTATTTTTCATTCATGACATACGTTTATGGTTTCCATTATGGGTAAACGCGATATCTTCATTTAAGGAAGTGTGGACTACCGCCCCCTCAAAGTGATTTGATTCGTTGATACCATATGTGGTACGTATAAAGGATATATTTAATTATATTATATATGATAACATAATGAAATAATATTATGTATCATTATTTTTTAATTCCATTAAATATGAAATAGAAATGGATGTAGCGTTCATTCGTACGTATGGCTTACCGTCTCCATGAACGGTACATTTAATTTCTTATCTCAAAATGTTATGTACTATTATAAGTACATATATATAATGGATATAAATGTAATATATAAAATCTAAATGATGTATATAATTCTGTAATTATAAAAAATATATATATATATCTCTCTCATTTTGTTTTAATTCCATAATATGACAAATAACTAAAGTAGCGTTCATGCGTACGTACGACCTACCATCTCCATGAACTGTGCTTTTAATTTTTATCTCCCAATGCTATGGAATGGTATAAAATGAAAATACTGGATATATATGATATTTAAAACATCAATACTATTCTGGATATGATTTACCTATAACTACATGTAAAATTATTTTCCAACAAGCTCAATTTTGGACTCATGAACCAAACATTGAAAAAAACGTCTGATATGAACTTATATTATTTACCAATTATTATAACATTAAAATATGTGATATGAACTGAATAATAATCATTATAGGATTTCCTTAAGAAATTATAAATTGACCAAAGTTTATTATTCATGAATATAAAGAAACGAACAAGACAAGTCAGACTTGAGGTAAGGGATCCTACTCCTCTCTTTCTTTTTAAGTACACCATTTTTTGTCATTCCTTTTAAGATAATATTTCTTGTCATTGGGATGTTCTATTATATTACCCTTACTGTAATTTTTATGTTCATATTATGACATACCCTATTTCCTCTCATTCATCCATTTTGGACGTTTTCAGTGGCGCCGTTAGGCTGCCGAGTTTTCGTATGAGATTTTTCATCTAACTTTTATTCCCGTGAGATTTATGCTACATTTGCCACAATTTACATTGAGTGGTGTAGGTACTTTTCATTATTATACACTTTTTGTAGTATAATTTCATTTATGGGTAATCACATCTTCATTGTATGACCCTTCTTACATGGGGTGTACGTTTCGAAAGTTACCCAACTCGGTAAGGGGACCTTTCACCCTCCTCTTTTTAAAAGACTTCTTTTGTTATTTATTTTAATTCACATACTATTATGTTGGGATATGTTCTTTTAGATCCTTATTGATGTAAATTTTATTTCCAAGTGATGAGATGCCCTTTTTATCTCTCATCAACTCATTTTCTAAATTTTGAAGTGATGCCGTTAGGTTGTCGAATCTTACCAAGGGAACATTTTAACCCAATTTCGATTTATTTGGGTTCAACATGTAGTTATTGAATATGTAATCTTTTGAATATGTGTGAATGATCTTTTATTATTTTACACTTAATATCCGCTTCTATTGGGTGTATTTATATTTTTCAGACATAATTTTGAGATTGATTTATCCTTAATTTAAGGATACCTTCTTTATAAGGGATTTCATCACATTTGACATTTCTATTGAGACTTCATTGTTGTTATGCACCAATTCACTCTTATATGGTGTATATAATGTCCTTTGGGATATTATATCATGAATCCATTTATTCTCATGATATTATAAAGTTCTGACTAATTGTTATTCCTAAATTCTTGTATTCAAGTGTCTTTAATTTTGGTAAAACCCCTTTAACCAAAATATCGCTTTAAATGTTTTAATTATTTGTTATTATTAATATCCATGTTTTAAAAATGGTTTTATGGATTTATTTATATGGATATTAATGGTTTAAAATTTTAAAATCATCAAGGTGGTATGGGATAGTTTGATTCAAAAATCTCTTTATTAAATGATTTAAATGGTTTCGGAAATGGTTTCTTTTTGAATGGATTCATTATTTCAATATAATAAAATGTTATATTGTGATTGAAATGTGGAAATGATATGTTTACTTTATGAATGTTTTATGTGATACGTTTATTTTATGGTTCTTGGGAATTGTGATGAAAACGGATGGTTCCGTGACAAACTAAGGGTGGGTGAGCCCGATATAGCTCTCCAATGCATTGGGAAACGCAAAGGACTGAAACATTAAGGTTTTTCCGAATAGATTTAGGGAATATACTGTGGTGGGTATTCCAAACATAACCAAGAGTGTTACTACCTATGTAAGAATGTTATGAATGTCTCAAGTTACCTTTTATGTCTTATTATTTATATGATTTATTCATGATTTTATGAGCAATGTTAAAGTGCCTATGTTATATGGGTCAAGTTTGATTTCATTCTTATGTATATATGAACTCATGTTTCCTTTCCATATTTTTATAACCCTTAATGAGCTTTTTATGCTCATCCCAAGTTTTTTTGAAATGTTTTTCACAGGTCAAGGGAAAGGTACATGATATGATGATAGTATTAAGGAAGTGTCAAGAAAGAATCCATGATTTATTTTTTAAATATGTTTCTGTTGATGGAAAAAAATGAATACTATCTTTTATGTAACCACTTCGTTTAAATTTGAAATGTAATGCAAGTTTTATGATCTAATTCTCTAAAACTCTAAACCTGAAAAGATACTCAATGTGGAATCTTGTAATAACTCACGATTAAGTAAGGTTTAACGTCGGGGCCTTATAGTTGGTATCAGAGGTCGGTTTAGATAACTTTAGAGGTTAGGGTATTCTCTAAACATACGTGACATTACCATAATGGTTAGGATTTCAGAAAGAATCCTAGTTTTAGATAAAGTGAATGAGTAAGTATATATTAGTGTTTATCTTCCTCATTAGTACATGATGGTTTTGTTCATATACTCACACTGACATTTCTGTTTTTAGTGAATGGATGGATCTAGCAGGAACCAAAGAGACAACAGGTTTGAAGGAAACTGTGGTGGTTCTCTGATTAAGATACTAGATACAATGGGGGATTCAATAAGGAAACTCATGGTTGTTCTAAGCCAACTATCAAGGATTCATGATCAACCACTTGAACCATGGAATGTTTTATAATGCATCATGTACGAGATGACCAATCAATGTGGAAGTTCAGGTAATAATTATAAAGGTAACCATTAGAGTTTATATGATCCTTACTTTTGAGGTAATTATGGGTTATTATATGATATGCTGGAAAATGAAAGGCATGAGATAAACTTGAGGTTAAAATATGTTATGATTATTTTTTAATATTTTATCTTGTTTTGGAGAATGTTTTAAGAATTATATAGTTTTGGAAAAAGGACAACACGCAGACTGTGTGAAAACCCATCGCGTCAGACAAAGGTGCGAGAATCGAACCCACAACCAAAGTGAAACTGGTATTTATCGCCTACTACTAGACGACATGAATTCCCGGGTTAGTTTGACTAATTCTTTTTAGTTAGATGATTTTATCAATTAAGAGTAATTTGATTTTGGGTTTTCTATGTAAATATATTAACCTATCATGGAGAATATGTGACTAGGTTAATTACTTTTCAATACGAGACTTTAAGAGCAACTGATGTTGTTTGGAGATAAATGATACGATTTAACTTGGAAGACTATGTGACTAAATCCTTCAAATATTTGGGTTTCAATATTAGTTTGGTTTACTTTGATGAATTTTATGGAAAAATTGTTTATTGAATGGTCCTCGTTGAACTTTGGGTTTTGTTGGAAAAATTTTGGAGATTAAGAATATATTTTCTTTTTATAAAGGGTTATCCATTTCTGGATTTTCTGATCTTGTACTAACTTTTTTTGTAATGGTTTTGGATAAAGTCTAAAGACATGGGATGTATATAGTTCTCTTTTGTGGATTAATTGATTCTTTAGAATTTTATTATAGTACTCTTAATGTGAACAAGTCTTCCTAAATACTCGTCTTTTAGAGAAAATATGAGTTTGTGTAAGGAATCTAATAAAAGTTGAAAGTCAACATGATAAGTGATTATGTTTCCTTATGAATAAATTCCTCAATAAAAATTAACTTAAAACCAAAATCATGTCTATTAACTTTTCCTACTAGGGAATCAAATACCGTTTAACCCATCACAAGTTTGTGATTTTCTTATGATTAAATTTCTCCTAGGCATGTTTACTATCACTCTCCATCAGATCATGAACATTTGTTTTTTCCTCCATGTCCATATTTTCATACTTGGAATCCTGTTATGGGTTAACTCGGGTGACCTTTGTACTTATCATTCTTTATTTTAAAGTGATTGTTTTACTTACTCTTGTTCCGATGTGGGATTTTCAATGATGTTTCCAAGACCAATTTTAAAATTGTGAGAACGCAATTCCCAAAAGGGGGGAAAGATGTATCACCCCTGGTAAATAAATAATATGACATTTTAATATTTATCCATATTTGTGAATAAAATATTTATATTACTTTAAAGGGGACGCTATGCTCGATGGCGTACCAAATATGCAACAACGAGTTTCTTGGGAATCGTACATTGCACTCTAATAATAAAATAATATTATTTTAAATAGTAGTTAACGCCTAGCCGTTGTAATGGCGGGAATGAACAGAACTAACTACAAAATTATTATATATGTTTTTCAAATATTTTTAATTTTCACAATAACTGTTAGAGGATTAAAAATGCGAATAAATCCTATTTTAAGCGTAAACATTCTAATATTCTTTAAAAGGTCGATTAACCGCCTTTTGATGGCGAACCTCTTTTAAATCCACTTTTTGACATTTTTATGTGTTATATTTCAAAAAATAAAATTCTTCTTTAGATTCGGGACATCAAAAATTACTTCGTGTAAATTTTTTGGTATTATTCTGAAAAAGTTCAATTTTTAATGAATAGTGAAAAATGTTGTATTTTAATTCAAAACCTATTTTAATATAATTTATTTATATGATTAGATTATCATTTGAATTGGTTTTAAAGTGAAATTAGAATATATTTTTACCATTTAATCCAATAGTGGTCATTGGAATTAAATTCACTTTGAAATCGGACAAAAACTAGTGTCAATCTTTTGATAAATTTTGTTTCATAAAAACACACTATTTGTTTTGACAGCAGGAATTAAGTATTAAAATAATTAATGAAACTTATATATTTTTAATTTTGAAAAATAGACATCATTTTTGAATTTGGAATATCAAATATATCTTAGGGTGATCTTTTGGTAATTTTCTGAAAAACTTCAATTTTTTATGAATAGTGAAACCACTAAGTGGTACTTATAAAAACTGATTTTCCGTGTAAATGAGATTTAGCCATCTTTGTGTTTTGAATTTCAAAAATCTGACATTCATGGTTGTCATTAAGAAGTAAAATTTGGTTCAATGGTATTAAAATAATTTTTTGGTGAATAGTAACTTATTAGGTTTTTATTCGCGATTAGAGGTAATTAGTGTAGTTTAAGGTAAGAATAATGTTTTAATAAAATGAAATGACCTAGAAACATGTCATACCCTCATTGGATGAATCATGGACGACAATGAAAATCAGTGGGTCAACTTGGGGACCCCTTGGAGCCACATTGGTTGGAAAATGACATGAATACCTTTTTATTTAATGTTAAAATAAAAATGACACAAACATGAGATGTTTTACTAAAACAATTTTTACATGGGGTTATAAAAGTCATATTTCTGACTATAAATAGTCATTGGAAATATAAAAATATTTCCTAAATCATTGTATTTTTTTTATAATTTTATGAAATTAAAAAAATTAAATTATATATGACATCATGATGATGCAGCGATGACCTCATTATTTAACGATTTAAATAAAATGGAAAGATAATATAAAATCTAAGACCTACACATGTACAAAACCTATTGTATTGGAGGATTTAGAAAACTTATCACCTTATCCTAGAATTATATCAATGTGGGACCTTTTAAATCTGACACTCATTTTCAAATAAAGTAACATTTCTTTACTTTCCAAAAGTGCTCTTCCTCTCCACTTATAAAAGGCCCCCGCCTCTACCTCCTTAACCACACTTCCAAAGCATTTTTCTCGGCCAAAACCTGACCATTTTGTCTCTCCACATCCCTCTATAACTCCTTGGAGCCTCACTTTGGGCCTAAGACTTCCCAAATAAAGCCTTTGAGTTCAAACCAAAGGGAGTTACCCGATTTTAAGGTAATGTCTTCACTTGTGTCCTTTTGTTTTATTTTGGTTATCCAACCCCCTAAACTCTTTTTATTAATTTCCTTTGTAACAAATACAGAATCTTCAATATACTAGGATGTTGTTATATGAAGGATTCGAGCTACACATACATAGACCTTCGTCTAATGGTTAAAGAACATACTCTTTCTGTGGTTGGCGATTTTCTGCCTCACGAAACGATGATTGTTCAACATTCTTCTAACACCTTCAAAGGTGGCCATTAAGATGACACTATATATATATATGATATATAATATGTTTATGTTTTACTTAAGCTTCTATATTTTTCATTTATGTAATACCTTTATGGTTTCCATTATGGGTAAACGCGATATCTTCATTTAAGGAAGTGCGGACTACAGCCCCCTCAAAGTGATTTGATTCGTTAATACCATATGTGGTACGTATAAAAGATATATTTAATTATATTATATATGATACCATACTAAAATACTATTATGTATCATTATTTTTTAATTCCATTAAATATGAAATAGAAATGGATGTAGCGTTCATGCATACGTACGTCTTACGGTCTCCATGAACGTTACATTTCATTTCTTATCTCAAAATGTAATGTACTATTATAAGTACATATATATAATGGATATATATTTAATATATTACATATAAATGATCGATATCATTCTGTAATTATAACGTATATATATATATCTCATTTTGTTTTAATTCCATTAATATGACAAAAAATTAAAGTAGCGTTCATGCGTACATATGGCCTACCGTCTCCATGAACAGTGCTTTTAATTTTTATCTCCAAATGCTATGGAATAGTATAAAATGAATATATACTGGATATATATTATATTTAAAACATCAATACTATTCTGGATATGATGTACCTATAACTACATGGAAAATTATTTTCCAACAAGTTCAATTTTTGACTCAGGTACCAAACATCGACAAAAACGTCTGATATGAACTTATATTGTTAAACAATTATTATAACATTAAAATATGTGATATTAACTGAATAATAATCATTATAGGATTTCCTTATGCAATTATAAATTGACCAATGTTTATTATTCAGGAATATAAAGAAACTAACAAGACAAGTCGGACTTGATGTAAGGGATCCTACTCCTCTCTGTCTTTTTAAGTACACCCTTTTATGTCATTCCTTTAAAGCTCATATTTATTGTGATTGGGATGTTCTTTTATATTACTCTTACTGTAATTTTTATGTTAATATGATTAGAGACTCTATTTACTCTCATCAATCCATTTTGTAAGTTTTAAGTGGCGCCGTTAGGCTGCCGAGTTTTCGTAAGGGATTTTTCACCTCACTTTTATTCCCGTGAAATTTTTGCTACATTTGCCACAATTTCCATTGAGTGGTGTATCTACTACCCATTATTATACACTTTGTGTAGTATAATTTCATTTATGGGTATTCACATCTTCATTGTATGAACATTATTCCATGGGGTGTACGTTTCGAAAGTTACCCTACTCGGTAAGGGGACCTTTCACCCTCCTCTTTTTAAAAGACTTCTTTTGTTATGTCTTTTAATTCACATACTATTAGGTTGGGATATGTTATTTTATATCCTTATTGATGTAAATTTTATTTCCAAGTGATGAGATGCCCTTTTTATCTCTCATCAACTCATTTTCTGAATTTTTATGTGATGTTGTTAGGCTGTCGAATCTTACCAATGGTACTTTTTAACCCAATTTCGATTTCTTTGGGTTCAACATGTAGTTATTGAATTTGTAATCTTTTGAATATGTGTGAGTGAACTTTTATTATTTTTCACTTAATATCCACTTATATTGGGTGTATTTATATTTTTCAGACATAATTTTGAGATTGATTTATCCTTAATTTAAGGATACCTTCTTTATAAGTGATTTCATCACTTTTGACATTTCTATTGGGACTTCATTGTTTTTATGCACCAATTCACTCTTATATGGTGTATATACTGTCCTTTGGAATATTATATCATGAATACATTTATTCTCATGATATTATAATGTTCTAAATAAATTTTATACCTCAATTATTGTATTCAAGTGTCTCTAATTTTGGTAAAACCCCTTTAACCAAAATATCGCTTTAAATGTTTTAATTATCTGTTCTTATTAATATCCATGTTTTCAAAATGGTTTTAAAGATTTATTTATATGGATATTAATGGTTTAAAATTTTAAAATCTGTAAGGTGGTATGGGACACTTTGATTCAAAAATCTCTTTATTAAATGTTTTAAATGGTTTTGGAAATGGTTTCTTTTTGAATGGATTCATTATTTCAATATACTAAAATGTTATATTGTGATTGAAATGTGGAAATGCTATGTTTACTTTATGCATGTTTTATGTGATACGTTTATGTTATGGTTCTTGGGCATTGTTATGAAAACGGGTGGTTTCGTGATAAACTAAGAGCGGGTGAGCCCGATATAGCTCTCCCATGCATTGGGTAACGGGAAGGAGTGAAATGTTAAGGTTTCTTCGAAGAGATTTAGGGAATATACTGTGGTGGGTATTCGAAACGTAACCAAGAGGGTTACACCCTACGTAAGAATGTTATGAATTCCTCAAGTTACCTTTTATGTCTTATTATTTCTATGATTTATTAATGATTTGTGGAGTTATGTTAAAGTGCCTATGTTATATGGGTAGAGTATGATTTCATTCTTATGTATATATAAACTCATGTTTCCTTTCCATATTTTTGTAACCCTTACTGAGCTTTTTATACTCATCCCAAGTTTTTTTGAAATGTTTTTCATAGGTCAGGGGATGGTTACATGATATGATGATAGTGTCAAGGAAGTGTCATGAAAGAATCCATGCTTTATTTTTTAAATATGTTTCTGTTGATGGAAAAAAATGAATACAATCTTTTATGTAACCACTTTGTCTAAATGTGGAATGTAATGAAAATTTTATGATCTAATTCTCTAAAACTCTAATCCTGAGAAGATCTTCAATGTTTAATATTGTAATAACTCAAGATTAAGTAAGGTTTAAGGCTGGGGACTTATAAGGGGGTGCCTACATCCTTGCTCAGGCTCACCCCCAGCCACCCGCTGACCCTCCTACCTCGACTGATGGCCCTAATCCTCCTTCCCCGCCTCCTCAAACTCCTCCAACTCACCCAACTCCAACTGACCCCACTTTTTCTGACCTTCCTTCTTATGTCCCTTCACCCATCCGACCTTCCCCCAGACCCTCGATCGATCTTTCCCTTTCCCACCTCCTAGCCACGATGGAGCAGGTCTTGGGTCGCTTCGACAACATGTAGGATCAGATGGTGCAGCAGTTGTATGGTATCATTAGTCGCTAGGAAACCATTGCGTGAAATTTGATCCATCTCGATAGCTGCCAGGACCGCATGGAGCGGATGTTGGCACATATTGCTCAGCATCTTCGTCTTCTTCCACCTCCGCCACCTGCCTCTGCCTCAGCTCCTGGCCCTTCTGCTGCTGCTCCACTGCCCTCTCATGTGCAGGCCACAAATTCCGTTCTTCTATCTACGGTAGGTCCTACTGCTACTCCTGCTACCGCCACCACTAATGTCGGCCAATGTCCTGCTGATGAGCTTCCTTCATCGAGTCTAGCACCTACGGCTCCTACATCTCCACATACCCTTCACGGTGCGGCATCCCTGCCTCCCGCTTCCACAGCTCATGCACCGTCTCCACCGTCATTTTTGTAAAGAATGCTGCCTCCCCTGAGGCGACCCCATGATAGTGACATTTTTCTTTATCTTATATATCTCTTTTTTCATTTTCTATGCTATGATGTTATGCATGTTTGCAGTTTTCTTTTTTCTCGATAGTCACAGGTATCATGGAGCACCTTGGGCATCACTTTCACCAGGGGAGAACTTTTCCATTTATATTTTATTTCTTTTTGGATTTACTTCTTCCCTTGATTTCCCTCATTTTTCCCCTATATATCACCCTTTCCCACCCATTACGTTAGTATTTCACTTGGTGGAACATGTGTCGTAATAAGTGTGGGGGAGAATATATCTCTTTCACCTTAGTATTTGCCCTTGAACTAATCTAGGAAAATCATTATTAGATTATATACTTCCAAATTTAAAGAACTTTTGGTTAATCATTCTTATAAATGCTATAGTCATTTAGTATGGACTTTTTGAGGGTTACATGCTTATTCTAATTCTTATGTTTTTTAAAATTATTGCTGATATCGTTTTAATTGAAATGTTTAATCCTTGATTAATTACATTGATTAGGATAATAATTTATATGCATGTCATGACCCGATTGTCCCATTATTATTTTTCCACTCCTGATAGGTATTCTAAACCCTTTTGTATATTTCTTTTCTAATACCCTCTTTCTTGAGAGATTCTTAGGATATGAATCTCTACCAGAATTTGCAAGTTTTTCTTTTCAAAACATTAAGAATTTTTGAATTTCTATAAAATGATTGAGGCATTAGATTTTTTCAACCCATTTATCTTGAGACCTACCCTACATTTATTCTTCGTTAATCCCATAGAAGCCATTAAAATCCTTTATAGGAATCCACATTACAAGACTATTTCTGTAACAGCCCGAGATTTTATGAAAAATATTCTTTTTTATTTCACTAATGTCTTGTGTTGTACGCTACACCAAAAGGAGCTTGCACAACACGCATCCTTGACTTTCCTTGCATTACATGCAATTGCGACCTTCCCCGATAGCTTGCGTCGTACGCAATACCGAGTTTCACTAAACAACAATATGCTATTAAAACTAGCCGTTATGAATAGTAATAACCACTTTTTGAAATTTTATAAATTTTATTTTTCAAAATGGACTTCATTTTTGGACTCAGAATATCAAAATTAGCCTAGGGTGAAATTTTGGTATTTTTCTGAAAACTTTCAATTTTTGATGAATAGTGAAACCACTAAGTGGTAGGTTAAAAAACTGAATTTTGCATAAAACTTAATTTTACCGCTTCTGTGAATGGAATTTCGAAAATCCGAGAGACACGGTTAATATCAAGGACTAAAATGTGGTTCAATGAGATGAAAATAATTTTTTGGTGAATAGTAACTTTTTACTTTTTTTACCGCGGTTAATAGTAAATAGGGTAACTAAGGGTAAATATGATATTACTATTACCCTAACACATGTCCTAATTCTATTGGACAAGTATAATTCGACCAAAAACAAACTTAGGAATAAAATATGACCATTTAGGCCCACTTGGATTAGATTAGGACATTTATTATTAATTTATTTAAAGAAAGGTTAAAATAGTTAAAATCAAAGTTTAATAAGTAAATCATTTTTAATATGGGGTTATACATAAGATAAATTCGATTGTAAATATTCATTAGAAAGCTACAAAGATTTCCTACATGATGGTATTTTATTTGTAATTTTTAGACATCAAATAATGTAATTTATTTATGACACAACAATGATGCAGTAATTATCTTATTAATGAAATATTGACATAATTGATGTTATAAACACCAAAATAAATGTAATTTGAGATTTTTTATAAATTCCACTAATTTTCTAGGTTACTATGATATATTAATGTTGATTTAATCAACTTGGTTCGAACATTTAATTCTTTTATTACTTTCACAAAAATCATATATCAAATAGTGTCAAAATTGACACAAAATAGTTTTTAAATCAAATATTATATTATTAATTGTTATTGTATTCCTAAAAATCTAAGGTTCGGCCAAATGACTTAGATAAGGATATATATATTAATAATAAACAATTTGGGGTTCGTTTGGCATGTTATAGTAAGTGTATTAACCATATAGTGAAAGAAAACAAAAAGACATGGTAAAAGTTAAATTATTTAACTTAGAGTTAAATCTAATTGATAAGGTTAAAATAATATCCTAAACTTGTCTAAATTCTATTGGTTGATAGTATTTCGACCCATCCCCACTTTAGCTTCGAAATAAGACCCTTTGGAACCATTATAAACCGACTTTGACTCTAATATAAAATAATATTTTGAGATATTCCTAAGGTGCCCCTCTCCTCCCCTATAAAAGGACACCTCCTCCCCCTCCTCCTCACACCAATTTGAGCACTCAAGCTCGGAAAACCCCTGCCAAAATCTCTTCTCCACTTCCCTAGCAACATCCTAGAGGTTCTGGTCTTCCTCAAAGACCAATTCTAGTGCCCTAAGAGGAGGTCTCAAAGAGGCACTTCAAAGAAGAGGTAATTACCGTTACCAATTCTTTCATCTTTATTTCTTCTTCCACATCTTCTTCTTAGGTTGTTTCATTATGAAGTAATAACATCAGTATCACTCATATACTGATATGTTATTATATGTATGAAAAAACCCTATTTCACCATCTATCCATCCTACGGAAAAAGAAATCACCGCGCGTGCGTACGTACGGAATACCGTCTCCACGCCGTGGTGTAATCTATTTTCCACCACCACCTTACATGGATGGGTATAATGGTGTAAAGAATAACTATACATAGTTATTACAACATCATATTGATTCTGATATATTTTATAATCCACTCCACTCCAATTCAATATTTATAGAAATGATATCATCGCTCGTGCGTACGTACGGACTACCGTCTCCACGACGCGATGAGATTCATTCTCCATGTTAACCATTTAAGAATGATTATAAAGTATATATAAGAAATAATAATGAAATATATGACATTATAAAGCTACTGGATTTATGTATATATATACATATGTATGTCATCTACTTACTTCCATTTCAAGACAATAAGGAAAGGAAAACAGCGTTCATGCGTACGTACGGACTACCGTCTCCATGGACGGTGTTTTTCATTTTATTTATCTACCTATTATATATATATATATACTGAATATATATGATATATAAATCATATTTTATATTCTGGAAGTAAGTAAATCATGATATAAGTAATAATGATGTCAAGAACAACAAGTCAAAACACCAACGATAAATGAAACGATTTTACCCAAAACGCTTCTTTAACGTGGAATTTACAAAAGAACGGGTAATATAATGTCATAAGTGAACCATATATGATATCATAACAATGAATATGATTCTGTAATAAGTCAATAACATTATTTAAATCATTATACAGGAGGTTCGGACACTTACAAAACAAGTCGGACCTAAGGTAAGGGAAATATCACAATCTCATTTTTATCCGAGGTTGTTTATTCGTAAGTATTTACTAGGGTGTATTTTATCATCCACATCCATATTTCATCAATATGTAATATTACTTCCATCCACCTACAATTGTTTAAATCCATTTTTACCCTTCGGTGAGTTTTTAGTAAAAGAAATGAAAGGAATCTTTTGTCGTTTTTCGTACGAGAGACTTTTTGACTTTTCCGACAAAAGTACGAAGAATGTTTTTTTTAACATATACGACATGAATGGATTTTTAAAACATTATTTCCAAGAATCTTCCTTTACATGTTTTCAAGTTTATTTTTAATCAACTTCTTTTATTTTAAAGTTGTATGGCATGTTATGAAAGGAAAAATGTTTTTGAAGTAGAAAGGATATTTTCCTCAAGAATGAAGTTCAAGTATTTTATCAAAATTATTTTCCATATAAGATAATAAAAGGTTTCTGTTTTTATACCTATTATTACATGGATTTTATTATGTTGTTATGGAAACATTTTTATGAATTCCTTTATCTTATATGAATTGTTTTATGATGTCATGTTGTTTAAGAATCCAATTTTTATTACATGGGTTATGTGATGATGTATGATTTATGATTATGTGGCACACATAAGAAAGGATTCATTATAAGATGGGTGGGACCTATATCTCCCTCCAATTCATTGGGTAAAGATTTTATATCTCATGAGATAGACATGGCTGAAATGGTAGGTTATACCGGTTCAGTGAAACAGGACTGAAACGAGGGTTACTCGATTCAGAAAGGGACTTTGTCCACTAAGATAGTCTTGGCAATGAGTCATGACTAACAAGAAATGATTTTCCATGATTATGTGTGCATGCAACAAAGTTTCAAGTTTCATGTTATGATTATGGTGATCTCATTTTCACTTCTATGATTTGTTCCATGTTAATATATTATGATCTCTTTTGCAGGTTATGATTTTCAAAAAGATATGATATTATTTTTATTTCTTTTGTATACCCTTACTGAGCATTTGAGCTCACCCTTTTATGTTTTCTTTTCCCCAGGATATAAATAAAGGTTTTAGGTAAAGAAAGGGAAGATCTTTATGGGAGATATTGAAGATCTTTCACCACGATTAGAAGATTACGTTCTGAGTTTCCAAAGACACTAAACTATTACGATCCTTTAGTGTGTGTTTTTGTTATGTACTAAGTATTCCGCAAAAGTAATGTAATGTCCATGTACGTCAGGCTTCGGGTCTCTACAGTTGGTATCAGAGGAAAGGTTTAGTCAACCTTTGGAAACTAGGATGCGAAAACGTTAGTGAGATCCCTAGAGATATTTCTACGGTATGTCTAGGGATGTCCCTAAGGTTAAGTAGACGTATAAGTTATAGTACTAGAACTACGCTAACGATCATAGAATTAAACCTAAGATGTTAGATATTGAAGGTACTCCACCTTTATTATGTTGTTTTCCCTAGCACGATTTTTGCCTCTCACACTATTCTTTTTGGGTTTTAGAAAATGGCTGGAAACAAGATGATTCACGATAATGGAGGATATGATGGAAAATGGAATGATATTCTTCATAATGAAATGGGATTTGGAAGTCCAAACATAATTATTATGCCGAATCAGCAATCTCATAATATGATCAATAAAGTAAAATTTGGTAAGTTTCCTGACTCGGCTAATAAGAGAAAGATGGAGTTTCATGATGATCATAGAGGAAAGAAAGTTCAATTTCCCCTATGTAATTCATGTGGGAAGAGGCATCAAGGAGAATGTTTCGAAGGAACTGGAAGATGCTTTGGGTGTGGAAAAGAAGGACACAAAGCAAGTAAGTGCAAAGGAAAAGGTTCAGTTAACACCATGGATGAGGATAATGGTATTGCTACGACATCAAAAATTGTTAAGTGTTTTAAATGTGGAATGTATGGGCATTATGCAAACCAATGTCCTAAGGGAAAGACTCGTGAAGAGAATCAGTATGGCCATATGGGTAGTATTTATGTGGATGATGATGAAGAGACTACAAATGATATGTGAGATGAAAGAATTGTTGAAGCTCGGTTAATGGTTTAAGAATGTAGTGGAATGATTACATGTTTATCATGTGTAATGTTGTATAAGTAATCTCATGGTACTATGGAATAAAGAGACATGTAAGGATTGTGACATTGTTGTCTGATTAATGTTACCAGTAACCATGAAAGGTTATTCAGATACTTTTGGAAAGTATATGATAAGTGCATAATGAAAGGATAAGAAGATAATGAGATGTTTGATTGTATTCGTGAGCTCATGATTGATATAAGGACTAAGTGATATCATGGTTTGAGTATAAATAATTTTGATGATTTTGGTATGTGTAAAGTGTTAAATTTTAACTGCATTCATGTTTTCACTAAGGTTCAATGGGTATTCAAGAGTATACATGATTAAGGACTTTGAATGTTTGGAATGTGACCAACAAAACATATCTTATGATATATGGGGATCAACGATGATATTAAATCTCTGGTAATTGTTTTCACTATGTTATGAGAGTGGACTGCAATATTATGGATAAGCCTAAAGATTGGAATGGATTGTGTTGGACGTAAGTTAGTATTGTTTAAGGATAGAAATTTTTTTTTCGATATTATTGATGGGATGTTATAGTAATATAGTTTTGGAAAAAGGACAACCTGCAGGACGGGCGACAACCCATCGCTTCGGACAAGGCTGTAGGAATCAAACCCACAACCGAAGTGCGACTGGCCTTTATCGCCTACCACTGGCCTACAGGAAGTCCCTGTTTAGTAGAAACTAGTTTTATTATATTAAGCAGTATGATATATGAAGTATAAGTCCATTTTAGGAACCATATATGATTAATCTCACTATAGATCGATTTATGCATATAATTTTTGCTAACCTTTTGTTTGAGACAGATGGAATGACCCATCATTCTATCACATGATCTGCTAACACTTCACGAATAAAAAATTCAACTTCATTTATTTAAGAGATGAAGTGGAAATTGTTCAAGGCACGAACAACAGTGAGATTGTACCAAAATAAAGTAAGTATTTATTCTAATTCAAATTTTCAACTTTAGGGAAATGATCTTGAAAACCAAAAATGTTGTCCTAGTGATCTTATACCTGATGAATCAGATGGTACCTTAGATCGTCACAAATTTATGGATTTGTGATTACTGGATTTTCCATAGCCATGTTCTCTACCACTCTCCATCAGAACATGATGGTTAGATTTCTCTTCCATATCCATATTTTCACCTATGTGGAAACCCAGTGATTAGTTTATTTGGGTAATCGTTACATTTCATACTTTAGTTTTTAAAGCCAAGTTTTGGTATTCCCTTTTACGATGTGGGTTTCTATTAAAGAAACTTTCGAATAGTAAACCATTTATAACCCCAACGAATTTCGAGGGCGAAATTCATTTTAAGGGGGGGTAGAATGTAACAGCCCGAGATTTTATGAAAAATATTCTTTTTTATTTCACTAATGTCTTGTGTTGTACGCTACACCAAAAGGAGCTTGCACAACACGCATCCTTGACTTGCCTTGCATTACACGCAATTGCGACCTTCCCCGATAGCTTGCGTCGTACGCAATACCGAGTTTCACTAAACAACAATATGCTATTAAAACTAGCCGTTATGAATAGTAATAACCACTTTTTGAAATTTTATAAATTTTATTTTTCAAAATGGACTTCATTTTTGGACTCAGAATATCGAAATTAGCCTAGGGTGAAATTTTGGTATTTTTCTGAAAACTTTCAATTTTTGATGAATAGTGAAACCACTAAGTGGTAGGTTAAAAAACTGAATTTTGCATAAAACTTAATTTTACCGCTTCTGTGAATGGAATTTCGAAAATCCGAGAGACACGGTTAATATCAAGGACTAAAATGTGGTTCAATGAGATGAAAATAATTTTTTGGTGAATAGTAACTTTTTACTTTTTTTACCGCGGTTAATAGTAAATAGGGTAACTAAAGGTAAATATGATATTACTATTACCCTAACACATGTCCTAATTCTATTGGACAAGTATAATTCGACCAAAAAAAACTTAGGAATAAAATATGACCATTTAGGCCCACTTGGATTAGATTAGGACATTTATTATTAATTTATTTAAAGAAAGGTTAAAATAGTTAAAATCAAAGTTTAATAAGTAAATCATTTTTAATATGGGGTTATACATAAGATAAATTCGATTGTAAATATTCATTAGAAAGCTAAAAAGATTTCCTACATGATGGTATTTTATTTGTAATTTTTAGACATCAAATAATGTAATTTATTTATGACACAACGATGATGCAGTAATTATCTTATTAATGAAATATTGACATAATTGATGTTATAAACACCAAAATAAATGTAATTTGAGATTTTTTATGAATTCCACTAATTTTCTAGGTTACTATGATATATTAATGTTGATTGAATCAACTTGGTTCGAACATTTAATTCTGTTATGACTTTCACAAAAATCATATATCAAATAGTGTCAAAATTGACACAAAATAGTTTTTAAATCAAATATTATATTATTAATTGTTATTGTATTCCTAAAAATCTAAGGTTCGGCCAAATGACTTAGATAAGGATATATATATTAATAATAAACAATTTGGGGTTCGTTTGGCATGTTATAGTAAGTGTATTAACCATATAGTGAAAGAAAACAAAAAGACATGGTAAAAGTTAAATTATTTAACTTAGAGTTAAATCTAATTGATAAGGTTAAAATAATATCCTAAACTTGTCTAAATTCTATTGGTTGATAGGATTTCGACCCATCCCCACTTTAGCTTCGAAATAAGACCCTTTGGAACCATTATTAACCGACTTTGACTTTAATATAAAATAATATTTTGAGATATTCCTAAGGTGCCCCTCTCCTCCCCTATAAAAGGACACCTCCTCCCCCTCCTCCTCACACCAATTTGAGCACTCAAGCTCGGCCAACCCCTGCCAAAATCTCTTCTCCACTTCCCTAGAAACATCCTAGAAGTTCTGGTCTTCCTCAAAGACCAATTCTAGTGCCCTAAGAGGAGGTCTCAAAGAGGCACTTCAAAGAAGAGGTAATTACCGTTACCAATTGTTTCATCTTTATTTCTTCTTCCACTTCTTCTTCTTAGGTTGTTTCATTATGAAGTAATAACATCAGTATCACTCATATACTGATATGTTATTATAAGTATGAAACAACCCTATTTCACCATCTATCCATCCTACGGAAAAAGAAATCACCGCGCGTGCGTACGTACGGAATACCGTCTCCACGCCGTGGTGTAATCTATTTTCCACCACCACCTTACATGGATGGGTATAATGGTGTAAAGAATAACTATACATAGTTATTACAACATCATATTGATTCTGATATATTTTATAATCCACTCCAATTCAATTCAATATTTATAGAAATGATATCATCGCTCGTGCGTACGTACGGACTACCGTCTCCACGACGCGATGAGATTCATTCTCCATGTTAACCATTTAAGAATGATTATAAAGTATATATAAGAAATAATAATGAAATATATGACATTATAAAGCTACTGGATTTATGTATATATATACATATGTATGTCATCTACTTACTTCCATTTCAAGACAATAAGAAAAGGAAAACAGCGTTCATGCGTACGTACGGACTACCGTCTCCATGAATGGTGTTTTTCATTTTATTTATCTACCTATTATATATATATATATACTGAATATATATGATATATAAATCATATTTTATATTCTGGAAGTAAGTAAATCATGATATAAGTAATAATGATGTCAAGAACAACAAGTCAAAACACCTACGATAAATGAAACGATTTTACCCAAAACGCTTCTTTAACGTGGAATTTACAAAAGAACGGGTAATATAATGTAATAAGTGAACCATATATGATATCATAACAATGAATATGATTCTGTAATAAGTCAATAACATGATTTAAATCATTATACATGAGGTTCGGACACTTACAAAACAAGTCGGACCTAAGTTAAGGGAAATATCACAATCTCATTTTTATCCGAGGTTGTTTATTCGTAAGTATTTACTGGGGTGTATTTTATCATCCACATCCATATTTCATCAATATGTAATATTACTTCCATCCACCTACAATTGTTTAAATCCATTTTTACCCTTCGGTGAGTTTTTAGTAAAAGAAATGAAAGGAATCTTTTGTCGTTTTTCGTACGAGGTACTTTTTGACTTTTCCGACAAAATTATGAAGAATGTTTTTTTTAACTTATACGGCATGAATGGATTTTTAAAACATTATTTCCAAGAATCTTCCTTTACAAGTTTTCAATTTTATTTTTAATCAACTTCTTTTATTTTAAAGTTGTATGACATGTTATGAAAGGAAAAATGTTTTTGAAGTAGAAAGGATATTTTCCTCAAGAATGAAGTTCAAGTATTTTATCAAAATTATTTTCCATCTAAGATAATAAAAGGGTTCTGTTTTTATACCTATTATTACATGGATTTTATTATGTTGTGATGGAAACATTTTTATGAATTCCTTTATCTTATATGAATTGTTTTATGATGTCATGTTGTTTAAGAATCCCATTTTTATTACATGGGTTATGTGATGATGTATGATTTATGATTATGTGGAACACATAAGAAAGGATTCATTATAAGATGGGTGGGACCTATATCTCCCTCCAATTCATCGGGTAAAGATTTTATATCTCATGAGATAGACATGGCTGAAATGGTAGGTTATACCGGTTCAGTGAAATAGGACTGAAACGAGGGTTACTCGATTCAGAAAGGGACTTTGTCCACTAAGATAGTCTTGGCAATGATTCATGACTAACAAGAAATGATTTTCCATGATTATGTGTGCATGCCACAAAGTTTCAAGTTTCATGTTATGATTATGGTGATCTCATTTTCACTTTTATGATTTGTTCCATGTTAATATATTATGATCTCTTTTGCAGGTTATGATTTTAAAAAAGATATGATATGATTTTTATTTCTTTTGTATACCCTTACTGAGCATTTGAGCTCACCCTTTTATGTTTTCTTTTCCCCAGGATATAAATAAAGGTTTTAGGTAAAAAAAAGGGAAGATCTTTATGGGAGATATTGAAGATCTTTCACCACGATTAGAAGATTACGTTCCGAGTTTCCAAAGACACTAAACTATTACGATCCTTTAGTGTGTGTTTTTGTTATGTACTAAGTATTCCGCAAAAGTAATGTAATGTCCATGTACGTCAGGCTTCGGGTCTCTACAATTTCCCTTCCTACCCTATTTATTTTTGAACCTTGCATGATTATTCATTTCTGAACTTTAAAGGAGTTGGCAATACATGGCATATTTTTGTGCACATCCACAAAATAATGTGTGGGGGAGTGCCTCTTGATTATTTGGGGATGAAGGGGTTCCAAAAAATCATTCATTGTTTTCATAAGTGTTTCCCTTGAGTTCTTCATAAAAAGAAGAATAAAAAAATCCAAAGAGAAGGGAACCATCTGCTCATTTCGGAACCCTACATGTATGGGAAAAGGTGGTGATTACAACAGCATTCGACTGATCATGAGAAGGAAACATATTCATTAAACTATACTTTTAATATCATGCAATATTGTTTAAAGGAATTAGCCTTTTATTTTCAAGCCTTAAAATTTATTTTTCATCTTAACCTACCAACCCTTAGCCATAGTGAAATCTGAACCTTATTGATAAAGCCCTCATGATTTTTTTATTTCCATTTTTCCTGATGTAGATAACAAGACATCTTGCAAACCTACATATATAGTGTATATACCATAGATTGAGAATAACACTGAATAAAAACAACTTTTGTGTGTAGTTTAATATTGGATGGTAAGGTAGATCATCAAGTGGCATGCTTATTTTTGAAATGTTGAAAAATTTGTTGAAAAATGATGAGAGTAGTTATGTGAATTATATATGAGGCATGATTCTAATATCTTATGAATTGAATTTATTTCATCCTTTTTTAATTTTCCTCAGTAACTTGATCATTTGTACTTGTGATTAATTAAATTACTTTCATTTAAAAGCCTAGTCTCTTTTAATTAGATGTTGAGATTTTCTTGAGGGCAAGCAAATGACTATGTTTGGAGGAATTTTATGTACTCGATTCGTGTATACATTTTCATATATATTATCAAAAATAAAAAATGTTTTTAGAAAATATCTGTTGTTTTATAAACATATTCTTTGATTTTCGTGATTCTGTTTACTTTATGGAGCTTTCTGGCTAAAAAACATAAATAAAGGGAAATCTGTGAAAATTTTGAAACTACATGGCGTGTACATTTTATACACGCCGTGTACATTCAGACAGGGACATGGACCGAAGGAGGGAGTACACACCCATGTCACCTGGAAAAAGCTACACACCATGTGTGGCGGCGTTACACATAGTGTACTACATTCTAGAAGCATTTGTTGTAAAGAAAAGACAACACGGTGATGTGGTCATTGAAGGAGACATGACGTGTTCCATTTTTACACGTTGTGTCTTCTATTCTAGAAGGGGTTTCTGGCCAAATTTTTATACAACAAGTCATGTAAGGCGGCGCTACACACCATGTACACTCAACTACCAGGCGGAGCCGTGTTTAAAAGTCATAGTCGGCGTGTTAGGCCGCCTACCTCTGGAGAAATTGGTTCCAAAGCACGTTGATGAAAAGTACATGGTGTGTACTTTCTATACACTCCATGTACATTTTTTTTCTATAAAAAAGAGGCCTTGGCCTACAAATTTTGGAGTTGGAAAACCATTGGATGGGAGAGAAGATCTGCTACTACCATTCCCAAAGCCACTGAGGTGTCGCCATTCCACCTTCTGAAACCTTACCTCAATGCTTACATGATAAATCCGTCAAGTATCACATGTGTCATTTCTCTCGTGCTTTCTATGTGTAACTAAACCCCTCGTGTTGGAGATATGGATGAAAGTATCGAAATTTGTGTGATGTTTTATCTAGTTGTGTTTTCTCATTGTAAATATTCTTACTCTTCTTAATTCACTGTCAAATAAAACTGGGAATTTTGAGCCTGACCAAGGGATGAATAATCAATGATACAAAATGGAAGTAACAGTGAAAACATCCATGACCATTAGAACGATTTCACCTGTTCAAATAATGGACTAAACTTAATAAAGAATTAAGAACACTGACTACCGGACCAAGGAGTCAACTTCTCTAATTCCAAACAAGAGGAACCCGACCAAGGAAATCTTGTAACAAAAATAAAATCCAGATTGATTGAATTATCATGAACAACACAACCATTTAAACAATCTGCATAAGAACTCCTTAACCACAATATCCCTGACACATATTTTCTTCCCATTTTTTAAAGTCTTTAAATTCACTCGTTGTTTTATTTAAAACTATTAATTGTTTATTCAATGTAAAACAATATAGTTTTAATCCAAAACCATAATCAAACCAATCAGCACTAAATTCTGCATACTTCACCTAATTAATTATTAACTCAATTGAATTCACGCACGCCATAGTTCCCTATGGATCGACCCTAAACTTATTCTATACTAAAGTTTTAAAAATGGGTAATTATTTTGGGATGCATATAACTTCATCCATAATGACACGAAAGACCACAAATCAAGTTTCACTTGATGTATTTCAGTGCTGGTGGGAGAAGTGGCAGGAAAGGGAGGGGGTCCTGGTGGGGGATGGTGGGAATGGGGATGGGCAGGGAGGAGGGGATAGGTTTGGGTTGGTGCTGGGAAGGAGGGGGGTTAGTTGGAGGGGGGAGGTGCTGGTATGTAGTGGAAGTAGAGGCTCCTAAGGGGGGAGGGTAGGTAAGGGGTTGGGTAGGGGTGGAGGGGAGGGGCTGGGCATGGGTGGGGGGAGGGGTTGGGTAGGGAGGGGTCCTGGTGGGGGATTGTGGGGGATGGTGGGAAAGGGGCTGGGCAAGTAGGAGGGGCCTGGTTGGGTTGGTGCTGGACAGGAGGGAGGGTGAGTTGGAAGGGGGATGTACTGGGATGCAGTGGAAGCACAGGATGCTATGGGGGGAGGGGAGGCAAGGGTTTGGGTAGGGGGTGGAGGGGATGGGATGGGCTGGGCATAGGTAGGGGTGGTGATGGGTAGGAGGGAGGAGGAGTTGGAGGGGGGGATGGTCCTGGTGGGGGGTGGAGCTGGGAAGGGGGAGGGGCCTGTGTAATGTTTTTTAATTATGTTTCTGCTTATTATATATAGGTTTTTAGTTCATTGATAGTGAAATATGTTCACTTATCCATTAATTTTAGGATTCTGTAATTTTATTGTTTGTGTGGAGGTTCAATAGAAACATGGGGTGGGGTGTTATTCAAGGAACTCCATACACATATTTGAGGTGTGTGATTATGTAATGATTTGCTTTACATTTTTATTTTCTCATTGGATGGTCTATATGAATTACATTACACAACACATGAATATTGGTTATCGAGCAACTTGATTTTTTGACTGCAAAAACCAATCCTATGAGGTTATTACTGATATTATCTTATGCATATTTCATATTTGAAATAAGGTATTGTATTGTGTTATTTTTATTAAAAGGTAAAAACTTTTAAACAATTCGGAACTATGTGTTACAATATTTACTTCTATAGTTGTTAAAGTTTAGTCTATAGATTTATGATTACAATAAAGGGTTTCCATTTTGTTTTACATATAAAAATAAATGTTCTGTGCAGGTTGGAGGGGATGAGAGGGGAGGGGAGTGTAAAATGAGTGCAGGGGGGGAGGGGCCTGGTGGGGGAAGAGGTTGGGCAGGGGGAGTGGTGGGGGAAGGGGTTGGGAAAGGGAGGGGTGGAGCTGGGTAGGGGTATGTGGAGGTGCTGGGAATTTTGGGGGGGTGAAATGCTGGGAAGGGTGGTGGGGGAGAGGAGGGGCAGCATAGAGGAGGGGGGAATGGCTCGGGGGAGATTCTGGTTAGTGGGCAGGGGAATGGAGGGGAGGGGCTGGGCAGGTTTGTGGGGAGGGGAGTGGAGGGGAAGGGAGGATAACGACATGGGGTGATGGGGGAAGACTATGGCTTGGGGTGGTAGGGGAAGCGGCTGGGAAGGGGAATGGAGGGGAGGGACTGCGCAGGTTGGAGGGGAGGGGTGGGGAGGAGAGTATGAGGGAAGAGGGAGGGGCTGCTGAGGGAATAGTTTTGGTGGGGGGGGGGGGTAGTTGGGGAAGCAGTTGGGTAGGGGGAGGCAGAGGTGGGAGGGGGAGATGTTGGTATTGGGTGGGAGACAAGTGGAGACATGGTGGAGGGGAGGGGTAGAGCTAGTGTGGGGGTTAGATGAGCTGCTGAAAAATCTAGGGGGGGGGGGGAAGTGACAGGCTGCCCAGACTAACCACTGTTTTTTTTTCAATTAGTATTGATTTTTCTATTATTTCAAATAGTACTGATTTTTCATTTTCATATTAATAAATTTTTGGTTTCACATCACTACGTTACCCAGTTTTTTCATAGTAATATGTCTCATTTACTCACATTAATATCTAATTATATATTGCAGGGATCAATATAAATATCAACAAACATGACAAACTGCTACTCTACATTACTGATACATGGTAGTACTAGGAGGTTTTTGACTACAAATTCTGATGACATGGATTGTAATATGATTTTCACACCAGCTGTTGTTGAAAATCATGGTTCCATTAATTTTTTCGAAACATGTATCTACTACTTAAAATTTATTTATGTACGGTCAAATTACATTCCATAGTTATTTTTTCGAAGGTGACATAAAAATGAAAACTAATGTATGTTTCAAATATAATGTTCTCTTACCATGATAATGTTTCAATGTTCTCCTATTTCTAGTATCTATATATTAGAATATCATACTTTGTTTATATTAATTGATTTATAATTACAATACCATATATATTATTCTCCATTGATAACTTCTCATTTTTCTAATGCATTTTGTACTTCAAATTCCATTTTTGACGCTGTGTGTATGCACGAGATATGTACTAGTTTTATTTAATGAAAATATTAAGATATAAAGACCTAGAAATTCTATGGAATTTTTTTTGTTATATACATGGGAATTTTAGGGGTCTTTGAAATCTAATGATGCATGATTCCGAGGACCGGAGTGCTCAGAATGGTCCATCAATGTTTTGTTATGTTTATGTTAACGCGCATAAGCATTTTTCCTAAAAAAGTGGAATAACCATTAAATGGTTACTTGGATCAGAAATCTGAGGGCACCATTGTGCTTAGGATGGAAGGTTTACCCTAGGCGCGACTTATGATTAGTCGGTGCGGGCCTCCTGTGAGAAACCCCAAAAATGGTATAACCGTAAATAAAATAATTAATTATTTTATTTTATTTTTCAAATGCCTATAACTCACAAACAGTAACTTAGAATAAAAATATGAGGCCACCGTTGAACATGTGAGGGTATGATTTCTTTAAGCAGATACAGACTTTGGTCAGTGAGGGCCACCAGAGAAAATTAGTTTTTGGCTGCGAATAAAATAATTAAGTGAAAATTATTTTATTGTGAAATTCATTACATCTAAACTGTAACTCATATTGAAAATAAGAGAGAATCGTTGGGTACGTTGGGGCGGTTTTCACCTATGTAGATCCTAACCTCAACCAGTGTGAATCGAGGGTGACTGATCATAATTTTCCGAACTTCTTTTCGGGTATGCTTAGTAGACATGTCATCAGAGTTTTGTAACTTTTGAACCGGTGCTCGGAATTGATATATGAGGGCATCGTTGATCTCACAGTGTTGGTGATTGCTTATTGAGACCTTCACCGCAGTTGCGTTCTAATGAGAATGGAAGTTACATTTTGGGGGTTTTTACATTAAGTTAAATAAAAATAAGAGTCATCTTTTTTGTGGTGGTTAAAAACCTCCAAGTTGAGTTTGGGGGTGGGGTCCACCACACCATAACCTCCCATGGGATTTTATGGTGGTGGGAACCAATAGAGCATAACTTCCCTTGGGAGGATAATTATGGTGGGGAACACACAGGATTGTAACCCTTGGAACCCCCCATTAATGTGGGGAGAACTCTTGAACTCCCCTCCTTATGTGAAAACACCCTCAATAAATTAATTAAACCCTAGAAAATATTTAATTGAATCCATTTTAATTTAATTCAACCATTAAAATAAGGGTTAGGATATTATTTTATTTTATTTGGCACAATATTTTGTTGCGAGAATTAAGTAGACGCGTTCATGGAGAACTACTGTCCAATGATGAATGCATCATCTGCAATGAAGAACGTGGATGACGCTCGAGAGTGGGATCAGTGGTGTGTGACTGGCACAATGTATGACAACATCTTCAAATTATTTCTCGTGCCAACATCAAGAAACCTTTGAGGTATGGGGATTTTAGTAGATTTATTGTTCCCATTCTACATCGTTGAATTTATAGATTGAGATATGCGGATTAATAGCTCCATAATGAGGAGGGATCAGACCGCAAGAACATTTCCTGAACCTCCCCCTTTGTTCTATCTCATTTGATTGAAGACTGCAGAACGGAGCAGCGGCGGCCGGCGTCGGGCCGGCCGTGAAGGAAACCGGTGGCGCATGGTCACTGGGTCTCAGGAAGGGCATGACATAGTCGTGCCACGCGGAGGAGCAGGGAGTCATGACCATGGAGGGACATGGTGGAGGGGTGAGGCGCCATCGTGCGGCGCAAAAGGTATAGAACCGCGGATAGGGAAGGCCAAGGCGGAGGGGCACGATGCCATCACGCCATGCTGGTGGGCGGAACCGGCTGGCCGTTCAGCCAGCCAGACAAGGCGATACCCCTCGAGTCCCACAGGTTACTTCAACCGGCAGCTAGAGCCGGTTCTGAGTGGAAGGCAGTCCACTAACCAGCAAGCCATCCATGCGGGCCACCAGCTCATCGAGCTTCCATCGGCTAGGCCCCCCTTGGTCGGGCCGCCCTCGGACCGAGCCACCTTCATCGGGGCCGCCCTCGGGCCAGGATGCCTTCGGTCGAGGAACCCTCGAGACAGACTAGGCCACCCTCATTCCAAGAAACCCCCTTTCGCTGGGCCGCATCCTCAGACCAGGTTAGACCCGTAAACCGGGTTAGACTCGCGTACCGGGTAAGACCCCGGTTCAGACCCGCATTGGTCCAGGTAAGTCCAACTGGGTTGGACTGGACCAGACCAGCTATGGCCAGTTTTTACCTTTTCACCCATATCTTGGGCTACGGGTGTTCAATCAACGAACTGTTTACAGTGATGGAAAGATCAGAGTAAGACGGTTCAATTGTTATACCCCACTGGAGATTTGTACATAGTTAGTGTACGGTTGGGTTGGTTTGAACCTAAAAACCAATCGGGCCCCAAAAACAGAAATACCAATAGCTCACATAACGGGCATCCGATTGATGCACCGTCTGTCGTGTTGGTACCCTTATGAAATCATGGTTCATTGGGTTACTCCTATGTGGATTTCAGTGGTGGTATAGGTATCAAAGTTATCTTTAGGAAAACTTCTATGAATCTCGAGCACACCGGGTGCATTGAATCCAGTGGCTGATAGTGAGGCGGAGGTTGGAGGCAGATCATAGAGAGGACAGCGCTTAGCGATCCTACATGGGTCAGTGCATAAAATTCTTATGTGGGTCAGTGCTCAACGATCCTATGTGGGTCAGTGCATATGGATCATGTGTGGGTCAGATCTTGTGTGGGACAGTGCTCAGCGATCAAGTGTGGGTCAGCGCTTACCGATCATGTGTGGGTCAGATCCTGTGTTGGCCATTGCGGGGGTTAGTACCTATCGATCCTGTGTGATTAAAACTCCATATGGTCAGAATACATGCATGTTGATAGAAAAATATTATCTAGCTTCGCGACTAATCATCTGTACTTCTATACTTCTTCGTAGCACTTCGCGGCAGGAGGAGTTCTCTAGCAACCATGGTTTCGATAATAAAAATCCTGGATTGAGATGAGTCAATTACATTCTTGTTTTCCTCATTATTGAGATGGGTTACTAAATAACTTAGGTATATCTATGGGCATATAACTAAGTTTGGGTTATCCTTTGATTTCATACTTTGTGGTATCCTTGTTGGATTTTATGATATAATGACGGTCTTGGGGTCTCTACTGAGTATCGTTAAACTCACCACTACACGAGGTATTCCTGCACCACGTTGTGTTAGATTCAGATGGATGACAACACTGATTGGGGTAGAGGGAGTAGAAAAGTATGGTACTTGGAGGTGGACCACTCGGTGAGACGTAAATTGAGTGGTCAGACGGACGTGGGGTGCTGAGGAGGCCATTTGTACCTACCCTTCAGGTGGGAACCCCGAAGGATGACCCTGTAGCTACATTACTTCTTTTCATCAGTTGTAATAGAATTTCAACAGTATTTTACTTTACTATTGGACATGTATTTCTAACCCCTTTACATTCATAACAATCTTTTGTATACAGTTTTACATTGTGTTTTACTTTTATTTCCGTACAATGTTGTGTTTGTTTACTATTATAAAGGAAATGCCTTCCATGTTTTGGTATTTATGACTTTGGTGATAGTATCTGGCCCCTGGACTATGGAAGGAGGGCTTGGGGTAGTCACGATATGGGCATCAGGGTACTGGTCGTGACAAATTTTTATCAATGGAGTCGGTTCTACCACAGAACATAGAAATTTGATCATTATTTTATCTAAAGCAATAGTGTTAAGGGTACTGAGTGAGGTTCTCAGTTTAGGGAGTCCAGTTTTGGTACGGTAGCCGACGTATCCATACACTAGGACCATAACTTCTTATTTCTGACTCAGTACACAAAAACACGGATTGCATGTGTGTTTTAAAAAAATTTCTTTAAATCAGCTCAACCAGGTCAGCTCACCATGTATAACTTTTGACCATGTCGCATCTGTTCAGCATGCCTCCACGCAGACATCCAGTTATAGATGTGAGGGAGTACATGATGATGGCCCACAGAGCGATGAGGCTCCGGTGTGGAGCCCTCTTACAATGTTTTCACCTTTGGGTGGTGTCCTTGTAGCACCACCACCCGTTGGGCAGCAGATGCCACCAGCCGCAATGGCGGACGATGCATGCTGACTGAGTGGGTTGCATGAGTTCCAGGGGAAGAGGGCTCTTAGGTTACGAGCCAAGAAAGATTCTTAGGCAGTAGAGGACTGATTAGAGTCAATTTCTAGTGTTTTCCACCTAGTTGGGACCCCTATAGAGAAAATAGTGATCCTAGCAACTAGTGTTTTCCAGTGAGTGGCCATGAGGTTTTTCCGCATAGTGATGAGGATTTGGAACGTGGACCATTTCCCGAGATTGTACCTTCTGGTAGTATGTCATCTATATCACTTCATGTTGGTCAACAGTTACAACTGCTGGTACCGATGACACATGCAGGCTTAGTTCCTTGCACGTGTTTCAGCATTAGATACCCCTCAGGTTCCGATGCTAGCCCGACTCACAGGTGGCTGAGGACTGGCCTGAGGAGGTGGCAAAGAGTTCTCTTGAGCATGTATAGCATTGTCAGGACAACATGTCGGTAGATTAGAATTCGTTAATGGATACCGATCATTCCCGGTACTCAATGAATACGTTACGATCAGTGGCTTGGGGCACAGAATACCGAGCGAGGTGTGTTTTAGGACTTCGGAGCCAACACCTTTTTATAGAGAGAACTTTTAAGGTTGTATGTTTTTTTGCTGAGTGGATATATCCAATGATTTTTAGAAGTGGGAAAGAATGAAACCAGTCTCAGTCTCAGAGACTTGAGTGTGTAGAATGTTTTGAGAAGAGGAAGTATTAAAGACTGATGAATTTGTTGGGTAGCAGACATAGAAGAAGAGCTTGGAGAGAACCATGAGGTTATGTACATTTCGAAAAGTTACAACCACCCTCCATTTAATCCCCGCAAGGCTCAGGGAGCTGGAGGGAAGGGGATTAGTGTAGCTGCATGCAGTCAAAGAGTGTGACCCAATGGCTCTAGGAATGATTAGAGGTACGGTCTATGTCTACTGCTAGTTGTTGTATCAATAGACAGAGGTACCAATCATTCCTTCCTTCCACGAATCTTGTCCTAGACCTAGAGTTTCTGATTAAACCATTGAATTGACCCTCACATCTGGCGATAAAATTGGTAAGAGACTCGATAATCACACTTATGCCGATAATCTTATTTGACCCTTCAGGCGAGAGTTTCATTTGGATCCTTTTGTTGGCAGCGTCGAGGCCTTGCGAAGTTAGTTTTGGTATGTTCTGGGCAACCACAGTTCATACATAGATTGACTGTATTAGGAAAAAATGTTGTGGTTTATCTACAAAATTGGTATGAGGTTTTCCTTAGTCAACAGAAATGGAATCCCAGGCATCCTAGGTTAAACTAATGCATTGGAGGGTGCACCCCATCACTTTTGAGTCACCCAGCCTTACCCTCATGGTAGCGGGATTTTTGAGTTTTCATTTCAAAACAAGAGTGACAGAACATGTGGAAATCTTTTAAAAATATTTTTCTAGGTTTACACCCCCCCCCCCCCCGCCCCAAGGGGGAGGGATGTCTAATTTGGCTGGATACTATGAGAGGTTCGTTCCTGAATTCTCCAGAGTTACAGCACCACTATCAGCTTTGAGGAAGAAGGGGAAACACTTCGTGTGGTCGGAGAGATGCCATCATAGCTTCCAGGAGCTGAGGTAGAAGCTGACTTGTGCCCCCATCTTGAGGCTTCCAGGGGAAGATGTAGGGTTTCTAGTTTACTGCGATGCATCAGAGACCATACATGGGTGTGTCCTAATGCAGGAGCGAGCAGTGATCACATATGGTTCTGGGTAGCTGAGACAACACGAGTAGAACTATACGACCCATTACCTGGAGTTAGAAGCTTTGATCATCACCTTTAAGATGTGGAGACACTATCTTATGGCCGAGAATTTCACAGTCTACTCTAATCATAGGAGTCTCAGGTATATCTTCTCATAGAAGGACCTAAACCTTAGATAGTGGCAATGTCTTGAGTTCCTCCCGGACTATGAATTCGAGATATTTTATACTACTTTGAAGGGGAACATTATAGCATATTCTCTCAGCAAATGATTAGGCATTAAACTTCTAGGAGAGGTGACAGAGCAGCTGGCCGCATTGCTGATATCGTTGGTGGATAGGGATGGAGAAACCTATCTATAGTCTATTTCTGTCACTTCTCCACTTCTTCAGTGAGTCAGGGAGGCACAGCGTGGAGATGCTGACTACGAGTCACGACGTGTTTAGTTATCCAAAGGAAAAGCCCATGATGGATTTTCTGAAGGTGGGTATCACGTCAACCTCTTCATAGGATCTACCTTGGTACCAATTGATCTTCAGGAGGATGTGTTGAGGGATTTATTCACTTCCCCTTTAGCGGTACATCTAGGAGTGGCGAAGATGTATCAGGACCTCAGAATACAGCACTGGTGGCCAAATATGAAGAATTTTGTAGTGGAGTTTGTATCACAATGCCTCACTTGTCAGCAAGTGAAGGCGGAGCACCAGGTACGAGCAGGCTTGGCTCAACCCTTAGAGGTCCCAGAGTGGAAGTGGGATGATATATCCATCGACATCGTGACATGTATTCCACATACATCTAGAAGTCACGATTCGATATGGGTGATCATTGACCGAATCACTAAGTCGGACCACTTCCTATTGACTAGAGAGTAGGGCTCAGAAAAGATCTTGGGACACCTCAATGTGAAGAATATTGTGTGATTTCATGGTGTTACTTCTTATATTGTCTCTGACCATGACACATGGTTTACATCCTGGCTATGGAAGGGGTTGCAAGAGGATTTTGGGATGCAGCTACGTCTGAGAACCACCATCCATCTTCAGTTAGATGGCTAGACTGAGTAGACCATTCAGAACCTTGAGGACATACTCCGTGAATGTGTCTTTGACTTCGGTCGCATCATAGAGGACAACATGCCTTTGGTGGAGTTTGTATACAACATCAGTTATCACTCCACCATTGGTATGGCACCTTTTGTGGCCTTGTATGGTCGACCATGCAGATCACCACTATGTTGGATATACCAAGGGGGGTCAGCACTAGTGGGACAAGAGATGGTATGGAATACCACGGAGAAGGTGAAGATCATCCAAGAGCAGATGAAGACTACACAGAGCAAGAATAAGTCATATGCAGACAGGAGACGGAGACCTCTGGAGTTCGAGGATGGTGACCATGTCTTTCTAAAGGTCTCACCTCGACGAGGTATACCGAGATTTGGTCGAGGTGGGAAGTTGTATCCACGATTCATTGGACCTTTTCGGGTCCTCAGTAGAGTAGGCATGGTGGATTACAGCTTATCTCTACCACCTTAGTTGCACCAGGTGCACGAAGTCTTCCACGTATCTCAGTTGAGAAGGTGCATGGACGACCCATCCCACATCATCGACGATGGAGAGCTAGACATCGATGATGGGGAAACATTCATGGAGGTTCTAGTGGCGATTTCAGATCGACAAGAGCAGGTCCATTGTGGATGGTCAATACCTTTGTTGCGCATTCTCTGGTAGTACGGAAACCTCCAAGAGAGCACATAAGAGAGAGAGGTTTAGATGCATGCTCAGTACCCACTTTTTGTTCACTTAGTTCGAGTTGTAGCTTACGGGGAAGTAAAGCCCTGTGGTGGGTTCAATGTATAGACTTGAAAATTTTGTATAAATATTTTTCGTAAACACATGAGAAATTTCTGATTCCGTGAAATCTGACGGCGTTCCATTCCGAGGACCGAAGTGCTCAAAATGGTTCGTCGATGTTTTGTTATGTTTATGTTTACGAGCGCATTTCTCCTGAAAAAAGTGTAATAACTCATAAAACTTTACTCAGAATAGAAATATGAGGGAACCATTTCACTCAAGATGGTGGGATTACCCTAGGCGCGACTTAAGATTAGTCGGCGCGGGCCTCCTATGAGAAAACCAAAAAATAGCATAATCGTAAATAAAATAATTAAATAAATTATTTTATTTTTCAAATGTTTATATCTCACAAATGATAACTCAAATTAAAAATCTGAGACCCCCACTAAACTCGTGAGGGTATGATTTCTTTAAGAAGATAATAACATTGGCCGCTGGGGATAACCAGAGAATATTAGTTTTTGGCCACAAATAAAATAATTAAGTGACAATTATTTTATTGGAAAATTCATAACGTCTAAATGGTAACTCGGATTGAAAATCCAAGAGTACTATTTAGTTTTTTGGGGCGTGTTTCAACTAGGCAGAGCCTAACCTCTACCGGCGCGATTTGAGGGTGACAGATAATAATTTTCAAAACTTTTTTAACGTACATTCATTAAACACACGAGCGACGTTTTTTATCTTTTGAACCGGTGCTCAAAATTTAAATCCAAGGGTACCGATAAACTCCCAGCGTTGGTGATTACATAGAGATAACTTCACTTTAGTTTCATTCTAATGACGATGGATGTTATATTTTCGGGGTTTTTCATTATGTTAAATATAAATAAGAGTTAGCTAATTTTTATATTTATGGTGGTTAAAAACCTCCAAGTGGAGGTTGGGGGTGAGAGCCACCACACCTTAACCTTCCATGGGAGGTTATGTTGGTGGGGCCCACCCAAGCACAACCTCCCATGGGAGGATAGTTAAATTGGGGACCACACGAGCTTATAACCATTGCAACCCCCCCCCCCCCCATTAATGTGGGAGAACACTTGAACTCCCCTCCTAATGTTCCAACACCCACAATCAATTAATTAAACCCTTGCAATTAATTAATTTAATACATTCAAATTAATGTCAACAATTAAAATAAGGGTTAAGCTATTATTTTATTTTTGTTAGAACAATCTTGTGTTGGGAGAATTAAGGAGAGGAGGAGATCTTGGAGAACTAATCTCCAACGAAAAACGCACCATATCCAACGAAGAACGATGATGACACTGGAGCCTTGGATCGGCGGTGTGTGACGGGTGCAATGTACGACAACATAATCAAATTATTTCTCGCACCACCATCAACAAACCTTCGAGGTAGAGGGTTTTGAGTAGATTTATTGTTCATGTTTTATGTCGTTGAATGTATGGATTGATATATTCTGGTTGATACCTCCATAACGAGGAGGGCTCAGACCGCACGAACACAGCCTGACCCTCCCCCGTTGTTCTATCTCATTTGATTGACGACCGCGCAGCGGTGCTGCGGCGGCCAGAGTCGGGCCGGCCGTGAAGGAAACTGGTGGCGCAAGGCCGCAAGGTATCCAGAAGGGTGAGGCACCATCATGCCGCATGGAGGAGTAGGGAGCCTCGGCCAGGGTGGGCCACGGTGGAGGGGTGCGGCACCGGCGCGTCGTTCCGGTGGTGTAGAGAAGCGGAAAGGGCGGGCCGCAGCGGAGGGGCATGGCGCCGTCGTGCCATGCCGATGTTGAAGAACAATGGCTAGGGCGGACCGAGTGGATGGGTGCAGCACCATCGTGTTGTGCTGGTGGGCAGAACCAGCTGGCCGCTCGGTCATTCGGACAAGGCGAGACCCCTTGGCTCCCACGGGTTACCTGAAACGGCGCCTAGCACTGGTTCTGAGTGGAAGGTATGGGGTGTAACCCCCCCCCCCCAATCGCGGCCAGCCGGCCACGTGGGCCACCCCCTGGGATATCTGCCTTCGGTCAGGTCACCCTTGGCCGAGCTACCCTCAGGTCGGGCCTCCTTTGGCTGGGCCGCCCTCGGGTTAGGCGGCCTTCGGCCGGGGCTCCCCCTCTAGTCGGGCTACTTCCTCCGACAAGGTTGGACCCGCGGACCGGACCAGACCCTGTTTCAAACCCGGATCGAGCCGGGTCAGTCCAACTGGGTTTGACCAGACCAGACCCACTATGGCTAGTTTACACCTTTTCACCCATATCTCGGGTTATAGGTGTCCGATTGAGGAACTATTTGTGAATACAGAATGCTTAGAGTGAGATGGTTGTATTGGCATACCACAATTGAGGTTGGGAATAGTTGGAGTATGGTCGGGTTGGTTTGAACCTAAAAACCAACTAGGACCCTAGAACTGAAATTCCAAAAAACCACAGATCGGGCATCTGATTGGCACAGCGTCTGTCACGTTGGAACCCTTACAACATGGCGGTTATTTGGGGTACTCCTTTCTGGAGTTTAGTGGCATTTGAGCTATGAAAATTATCTTGACGATAGATTCTAGGGAACATGAGCACACTAGGTGTGAGAAATCCAGTGGCTGATAGAGAGGCGTAGGCTATAGACAGATCATACAGAGGTCAGCGCTCATCGATCCTGTGCGGGTCAATGCATACCGATCATATGTTGATCAGATCCTGTGTGGGTCATCGCTCAGCAATCCTGTGTGGGTCAGCCCATACCAATCATGTGTGGGTCTGATCCTGTGTGGGTCAAGTCATGTGTGGGTAATTGCGGGGGTTAGTACCTATCGATCCTGTGTGGGTCAGACTTCCTATGGTTAGAATCAATTCCTATTGATAGAATAAGATGATCTACATTGGCGACTAATCATTTTTACTTCTATACTTCTTCATATCACTTCACGACCAAAGGAGTTCTCTAGCAGTCGTGGTTTCTATAATGAAAATTACAGTTTGAGCTGAGTTAATGACTTTCATGTTTTCCTCATTATTGAGATGGGTTACTAAATAACATAAAGATATGTATGGGCATATAACTAAGAAAGGGTTATCCATTAATTTCATACTTTATGGTATCCTTGTTGGATTTTGTGAGACCTTGAGGGTCTCGGAGCCCCAACTGAGAATCTTCATACTCACCCCTGCACGAGCTATGCCCACACCATTTTGTGTTGGATTCAGATGATAGACAACACAGATCGGGGCAGAGAGAGCAGAACAGGACGGTACCCAGAGGTGGACCACTCGACGAGACGTACACGGAGCGAACAGACAGACATGGGGTGCTGAGGAGGCCATCTGTACCTACCCTTTAGGTGGGAACCCCGAAGGACGACCTTGTAGCTTCTTTAATTCTTTTCTTCAGTTGTACTATCTTTTCCGTTGTATTGTAATTTACTATTGGGCTTGTATTTTCAGCCCCTTTTCTTTCAGCACACTTTTTTGTATACAGTTTTACTTGGTGTTTTACTCCAGTTGCGTACTCTATTGTGTTTTTTTACTATTATAAAGGAAATGCCTTCCTAGTTTAGGGATTTACACCATTGGTGCTAGTCACAAACCCCTGGCCTATGGAAGGCAGGGTTGGGGTAGTCACGATACGGGTCCCGGGGGACGGGTCGTAACAAAATATGACTTACACAATTTCTTATAAATATATTATTTAAAAAAAATTATATATAATATAAATTAGACGATAAAAATAATTTGAAATCTAAAATATTTTAAATTATACTAGTAATTTGTTTTTATTTTTTAGAAAAATATAATTACCTTAAAATATTAGATAATGATGATGCAAAAAGTATTTATTTTTATGAAAAATGAATAAATTAATTTTAAATAAAAACATAATATCTAATAAAAGACGAAAATAATTTATAAATAATATTGGTACAATATATATAAACCATAATCGTCTAAAGGATTAATTAGTTTCTATTTGGTGCCACATAGAAATGATTGTAACACTTATAATTTTTTATCTAAAGTAATGTTAATGTTTTCACATTCATGATTAAATAAAAATAAATGATTTAATGAAGGAATTTATAAAATTTATTATCTAATATAAGTATTTTTCAAATATTTAGGATTTATCATCATCCTTGTATTTTATTTTTTATTTTTATTAATATTAAATAATTACACAAATTTGATGTAGAAATTATATTATTAATAGAAATATCAAATAAATATTATTAAAAATATTTTATTAATTATTATTTTTAATAATTAATGTATACAATGAATTTTATATGTTAAATTTACCTCTTATAAATATAATGAAATATTTTTTTCAAAGTGAACTTGTTTTCTTCAAAATTTTAAAAATCAATTAATTTTATAGTGACAAAATTGACACTGTTGATTGTTTATCAAAATAATATTTTATTAAATTATTTAAAACCCATAATAAAATATTAAAAAAATATAAAAAATTTATTATATTGTATAAAATGTTCTAAATAATTCATTTATTGTCTAATTGATATCAAATAAGTATAAAATTACACTATTTTAATATTGATTAATTTGATACCGTAGTAAAACTTTATCTAGAATAAATAGGGTTTAATTATAATGATAAGGTTTAATTTGATAGATAGACATTTTTAAAATATATTGGTTGATTATATTACAACCTTATATTAACCCATCATAAATAATTTTTCATTTTTGAGGTTTTTTGTTGTGGTTGGATTTTGATAAAAAATAATATTTTTAGAGATTCCAAAAGTGTCCCTTCCCTAAATTATAAAAGGGCACCTCCTCCCTCACTTATTCAACATATTTTATCCTTAAATATCATCTATAACCTACCCATTTACATTGTAAACTTATCTAATAACATTATATATGTTCTAGTTTTATCAAAATACTATATATAGTGTGCTTATGTTTAGATTTAGAGGGAGATCATCGAAAAATAGTTTACCTCCTCTACAAATTATTTGAAACTTATTTCTTCTTGTACTTCCTATTAATAAGTTTTTTCATTTAAAATTTAATAAAAATAATATAAATTATATTATTATATTTAATTATGATTATAGAAGAACTATATTCCATCTTTATTCCTTTATATGAATAATTAAACCACAATCGTAGGTACGTACTACTTACCATCTCTTTGTCGGGGTGTAATATGTTTTTCACCACCACTTTACCTAGATGGGTATAGTGACAGAAATAAAAAATAAATATTAATATTTTAATATAATATTTATTCTATAGTAAAATATATACCATCCACATACATTCCATTATAGAGTTAAGGTAATGATATCGTCGATTGGGAGTACGTAAGACATACTCTCTCCACGATGGGATGTGATTAATTCTACATGATATTCATTAAAGAATGATTATATAAATTTATATAATAAATATATATTATATTTATTAAATTGATATTTTTTTTAAAATGATATAACTATAACATAAGAAGAAGAACCATAACATATATTGAAAAACATGCTTAAGAAAATGAAGCAATTAATACCTGAAAGATAGTAATAACGAAATTTTATTATAAAACGAGTAAAAAGTTGATCCTATTTATTTTTCTAAATATAAGTATGATTCTTGAATAATATAATAAAATTATTTAAACCACTATAAATGAATTTTGGATTTAAACTATTGGAATCCTTCATAAGTTAAGGGATTCGTTTTGTGTCACCTTTATTTCTTGAAGACACCTGTCTTATACACTACTTGATTCTTCTACATTGTGAAAATACTAACCATGAATTAATTTTATGTGAATTATACATATGATTAGGTAATTTTCATATTTTTTTTCTTTAATAGGTAATATGATTCTATTTATTATAATTTTATGACTATTTATTTCACACTCTCATCAATATTACAATTTTTTGGTTTAAGTCTCCGTTGAGGAATATTGATCATCCATGTCCATGTTTTATAAAAACATTTGTTAATATTTGTTATCATTATCCTATGGATATTTAATTTTATTTTTCCTTTAACTACATGGTTATAAAAGAATGTTTTTTTCATTTTCTAAATGAGGTATTTTTAGAAAATTTTTGGAAAAAGTACGAGAAGCCTATTTTCTATTAACTAATACAACAAGAATGAAAATTTTGTATTTCATAATGATTTATTTCCATGATGATTACCTTATAAAATTATATGGTTATTTTAAAAAAACATTTTTAAATTATACACCCTTTTAGAAAAAAATAATTTTTTTAAATAGAAAAGATATTTTGCTAAAAAATTATTTTCAAGTGTTCTATCTAAATTATCTTCCATATAATATTAAATTATTTGGTGTAATATATGATTTAATAGGGAAATTTTCTCAAGGATAATAAAACTATTATTCATATGAATTTATTATGTTTATGAAGGAATGATTTTAAAATAATCCATTTATTTTTCAAGGATTATTTTAAGATGTAATGACATTTAAGAAACCCATTTGATTCCATGGGATCTAATGACTTATTTTTATTCGTTTGAAACACATATATATGGATTTAATTATATGATTGGCGGTACCCTTATCTTACTAAGAAGAATTGGGTAGAGATTTATATCCCATGTTATATACATGACTATAATGGGAAATAATCTCATTTCAGTAATACATGGCTAGAATAGAAAAGTGTATAGGTTTAGTAATACTATGCTCAAATGGAATTAAAACCCAGTTCAGCAATACAGAACAAGAATGAGGAGAGAAATCAGTTTAGTAAAATATTTTTTCCTCTATGATGGTATTGGAAATGACACATGGTTAATATTCAAATTATTTTCTATGATTTTGTGTTTCCCATATTTCCATGTTTTATGAAAATGATATTTTCTCATGGTGCATGTTCCTTTATTAATTATGACATAAAAAAAATCAATATTAATTTCATGAATCAATATCATGGTATATGTTCTTTTTTGTTTGATTTTGAAAAGTGATTTTTATTTTTTACATTATTTTGTTCATGTTTTGACTGAGATTTACATTCTTTTCCCTTACTGAGCATATGACCTCAACCTTTTCATATGTTTTACATTCTCGATGATATAAATAATTTTATTGGTAGGAAAACTAATATGGAATATCGTAATGGGATATATTGATGATCTGTCATCGAATTAGAACAATTTTTAATATGTTTCCAAAAGAACTAAACTAATATAGTCTTTGGGTACCTATTTGGGTAATTTATTAATAATTATGTAAGGGTTATGTAATATTCATATATTTCATGTTTTGGATGTTTGATTTGGTATCATAGTATATGTTTGGTTAACCTTTATAAATTATGTTGCAAAAACCATCTTGAAATACCTAGAGATAATTCTATGGATATGTTTACAAGTTTTAAATGGATTAGTCATATTATAGGTTACAATTGTGTAATTTCAGTAATGTTCATGAATAACCTAGGATTACACCTATGATATCACAGATTAAAATATTATAATTAATTGCCCATAATTCTATGTTTATGCATCTATGATAATTATTTCTCAATGTTATCTTTATGGTCTTAGTCAATTGCCTTGAGTAGATAGAACATATTTAACATTGAATGTTTTATATGTCTATATTATAGTAATTATATTTCCGATGTGGAAATATGATAAATAAAACTAAGATTGTGGTATGAGTATTTGTTATTCAAATTTGGGTAAAGAGACTGAAAATGGCATGTGATGGGAATGAGATGATCTAACAATATTGTTAACCTTAAAAATAAGAAACATGATTATATTATGGTTGAGGATCCATAATAAATGATTTATATGTCATAATCTTATAATTAATACAATAATTAATCTTGAGTAATGTGTTAAGAATAATGTTGTATGACTGAAGTGTTTATATTTTGGAATTCAAGTATTATAAATTGGTATTTTCAGAATAATTGATTCATTAATGATTTAAAAGGATATAATTAAAGGTGATGAAGACATAGAAACATGATTTAATAGAAATTAACCCTTATTATGTTCATGATGTGTAGAAAATTGTGTTTATATTGGACAAATATTGGTTAGATATGACTAATTGTATTATACTAATTATGGATTTCTTGACTTGTTTGTTATATTATCATGGACTTATATTATAATTTTTTGGACTTATGGAATATATCCAAAAACATTTGGAATAAGAAAACATGCATGTTTTCAATCAGTATTTATGGTAATTCAGGTCATTAACAAATTTCAATAGAATACTCGATGAAGACATTTATATGTTTGGAATGTGACCAACAAGAGATACTTTTTATATATATAGGGGATAAATGCTTAACTTATTTAGTGAACCTATTCTAAAAGTTTTTTATTCTAATATTATGGAATTATTCTATGGTTATCCATTTATGGAACATTTATGTTTTAATACAATTTATGTTTTTGTGGTTAATGCATTATCTATGCATAGGTGTATTTTTTCATATTTTCTATCTTTTGATAATCATTTTATTGTAAATACTGATGGAATGACTTATCAATCTGTGTATATATCTAATTATATATTATTAATTTGAAAATAAAAATTTAACTACATTTCATGTAATAAAAAATGATTTTTAAATTGATCAATACATGAAAATGGTTTGATTTTTTAGAAATAAAGTATGTATTCTCATGAAAAATCATTAACATTAGAAAAATGATTTTGATGTAAAATGGATTTCTTGTTATCATAATTCTGATAACATAAATGGCTCCTTTCTTTCATCTTTAGTATTTTGTTTTTTGATTTCTATATTTTTCAAGATCACCCACTTTCTTGGGATGAGTGATATTTATCAATCTATGTGATTATTTACACCTTTTCTCTATGACCTCTTCTTCAAATTTTGTCTCCAATATAGAATCCCAGTTACGAGTTACATTTAGTAATTTTTATGGTTTTAACATTCCATTTTAAAAGGATATTTTAATTTTCATTTACATGATGTGGGTTTCAATGAATGATACAATCAAGTTTTAAATATTTTTATCACTTAGATGAATTTTGAGGTGAAATTCATTTTATGGGGAATAGAATGTAACACCATGATATTTTTATGAGATTGATTTATTTTTATTTTATTTGATATTTTGTGTTGTATGATACACCAATATAATATTTCACTACATAAAAAATCGACATAGATTTTTGTATATGAAACACCATGATTGGCTTGTGTTAAATAAATTTAAGTTTTTTTGATATATTTCATTTCACACAAGGCCATGTTTTAATGGACATGTAAGTATTATTATTTTACCTTATAACCTATAAAATTTATAATGGGAAGTATGAAATGTTTTATTGGAATTATGAGAATCTTCTTTACATGTGTAAATTTAAGAGATTATATGGAGTGAAATTAATAATAAATGAAAATAAAACCATTTTTTAAATGAAAATATTTTTTTGAAAAACTATTTCAATTAAAATAAGTTAGTTTATAAAATAATAAAATCACTATTCAAAGAATTTATAAATTAAATATATATGTAAAATAATCAATAAAGTGTTTCAGATTTATCGTCAATGTTTTCTAGAAATGATATGATAACAAATTCTATTTTTCATATAAGAGAAGTAGTTTTTTAAAAATCTCATTTTTCTGCCTTTTTATGGTGCACCCATTTCATCTGATGTTTTGACCACATTCAGATTATATATCAAAAGTGACGTAGGTATATTGATGATGGTGAAATAAATAATTATTTAAAAAAATAATTAACAATAAATGTGATATAATTATCATATTTATACATAAATTATAATATTATTACCTAGAATGAAATAAGGTTATGAAAAGTTAACTAATGTAATGATAATTGAGATGATTGGTTGTATGTACACATAGGAAATGTTTCATATTTTAAATTATCACAATGGAAATAATTTATGTTATATTTAATCCATAAAAATGATCATAATATTATTAATACCATATTAAATAATTATATATAATTATATATGTCATTAATGTGATGTGGTGGTGAAAAACGTAATCACATCTCTTTGAAGAGGTTGTAGTCCACACGTCTATAAAGAACAATGTTTTTTACAGTGATAAAATGGGTGAAAATAAAATTATTAGCTATATTTAAATAATGACAAATATATCATTGATATCATAAATACTTAAATTATATTTCATATATTTAACATACTCACCATTAGAAACTTCCTTCTAACATGTTTGAAAAGAAACAAAGCACATCACTTCAGGATAAGATAATCCTTCATAGACATGAGTGGGATTATCATATATAGTATGTAATGGAATTTATTTAGGGTATATTTGATATAATCAAATTATAATTATATTTATGTTATAATTATATAATATAATTCTTTGATACATTATCATACCCAACTGTGATACGTGGTAATGGAAAAACGAATGGCACCATTTCCGATGGCAGTAGTCCACCATACACACGAATGATGATTTTATAACGCATTTGATAGATGTGGGTGGTATTTTAGATAATAATCTTAACAAAAAAACAAAATAATACATGAAATATACTGATTTTATTATTTTATCATTCTATATGTAGAATTTAAGTGGTTTGAGAAAAAAATAAAAATTCTTATTGATGAACATTGCCTATTCTTCAGGAAACTTCTTTTGGTCTCCACCAAAGGACTTACATGGTTCAAATGATTCAAAACATGTGTCTTAAATGATGAGGGTAGACAAAGGAATATGTTATTTTTTTACAGTTTTTATGATTCAATTTTCCTTTGAGGTTTGTAGATGTGAGGGGAGTGAGTTCGCTTTTATAGTTGATTATGAGCATCATTTTTTTGGTAAATACCCAAACATATTTTATATTTATAGTTTAATCACAAATAATGTTTCTAAATGATAGATAATCAATGTATTATAGGGATTATATGATCTATAGACAAAACCACTAGACAATAACACTCATGTTTTACACATCTTTTTCCATAACTCTTAAGTTTCTTTATCTTTTTCATTATGGTAACTAGTTTTCTAACAAATATTTTGTCTCTATTATGAAAAAATTATAATGATTATTATTATAAAATTTTTAACTTCTTATTTAAATAATTAAATAAAAATTATCAAATAAAAAACAATTGTGTATTGATTTTTCATTTTAACACAAGCACATTTAATGTGAAAAAAACAACAATTTTACATTTACAATGCTAATAGAGTTTTTTAATATTTATTTCTCAATATAGTTATAATAATTTAATTATTTATCCAAAAATAGAAAATATTGCATATTTATTAACATCTAAAAAACTTTTAATATGATATTATTTTTAATAATATTAAATAATTTAATAAAATATCAATTATTCTAAATGAAGAATAAATTAAATTTTACAATTATTACATTAATTGAAAACAAATTACAAAATTAGAATCTATTATGATAAAACATTTATAAAATTATATATTAATCATCAAATTTTATTTAAGACAATAATTCATTCAATATACTTAACATGTAATATTTTTAGTATCATTTATTTTGTAGGTAGTAAGAAAAATAATTTTGAAGTATGTAGTTGATAAGAATTTAAGATAAATAATTAATCTATAAAGAATTAAAATAAAATATAATGATATAATAAACTATTTTATATTTCAAAATAATATTTATAACCTATCTTATATGGTTTTCTCCCTATCTGAATGCATTAAAGAAATAAAAAAGAAAAATACTCCTTCTTATCTTTTTATTTAGTAACCATATTATATATGTCACTAGCATGGAAAAGTGTGAAAAATTTAATAAAACATATTATAAAGTCATGAGTGTAAAAATATGGCCATCCAATGGGTGTTTGATAAATTGGTAGGTCATTTTATCTTTTATGTTTAATTTTTAGTCCCTTGATAAACTCATTTTACCTTTATTTCTATGATTAATTATAACTACCGTCACTTACCATTGTGGTAAAAATTTACGTAGAACTTATTAGAAATATTAAATTATGATGATTCAAAATATGGAATCTTTTTCTAAATCTAATTCATATAATTGGGGAATTTTATTTTCATATTAATCTCACAAATGCAATGTAAAATGGGGTTCTAAGATCGAAAAAGTTCAAAAGATTAATATATTTTTATATCTAATTTAAATATTAAATTTATTCATAAAACCTAAATTTGATTAATAAATTTATAATTGAAGTAGTTATATGTTTAAAAATATATAAATTTTAATTTTACTTTAGAAATAAATAAAATAAAAATACAATTTTCATTTAAAATATAATATTTTTCAATATTGACAAAAAATTGATTATTATGAATAATTACCCAATATTATTAATAGTTTAAATTTGGTATTCTTATTTAAAAAATGAATTTTATTTTTTCAAATAATTATTTAAATAAATAAAGAATATATTTTCATATTTTTTTAGGGATGGAAATAAAAAGAAATTTTTGTAGAAAATATTATTTTGATGAATAAAAAAACTACCAAAAACTGATAGATTATGTAGTAAAAATTTATCCAAAACTTATTTTTAGTGAGAAATATATATATATATATATCATAAATTATGTAATAATATTCATACACGCAAATTTAATAGATAAGTTATTAACAGATTATATATCATGGGTAATATAATTTCAATGTTGCATGTGGAATAATCTATTAAATATAAAATTCTTGGGGTATTATGTAGTGCAAGACAAACAAATTTTTCAACGTAATAACATGTGAACACATTTTTTCATCTAATCCATTATAAATCGTAATGACTCATTTTTTTCTCTGATTTTTTTTTATAAATTAATTGGGAAGATTCTGAGACTATTTGTTGAGATGGAATGACATTTTGAGGCCCAGTGTGCCCAAGAAAAATCCTTGAATGAGGTCAGGTTTTCAATTAAAAATGCTCGGGTGGAAAACATTGATCTTTAATAACTTCTAAATGAGTCCCCAGATCAGAAATATGAGGGCGTTGAGGTGTTCCGAACAACTAACTTACCATAGGTAGGGCCTTACATTGAAAAAAATATGTTGAGAGTAGAAGTTAATTTTTGGACATTTTTTAGACAAATAAAATAATCTTTAAAAAGATTATTTTTTTTCTTTTTGGATTACCCGCATCGACATTGTGATGCTATGACATAACTACGAGTCAACCATTTTTATTTCATAAATGAAAGAATGTGGTCACACTGAAATGTGTTTTCACTATTTAATGTATTAAAAAGGATATACAGTCAGATTCGTAACCCTGGAGAAAATTCCCTTTAAGTCTCTGAAGAGGTTTGTCTTTGGTGAAACCCCTCCTTGTTGAGCGACCATGAACGGTGGTGGATCGACAATCAAATTCATTGTAGGCATCAGCGAATTGATAAATGAGGAACACATGACTCATTATTTTCCTTCAATTGATCTAGTCATTTAGGTAGGGGTTTTATTTCTCTTTGATTTCTCTTTACCCATACTTTTTCTAAATGATTGAACACAGATCAATCCATTACTTGGTTGATCAAAAGGTTGATTATCCATGTTGTATGGGAGTTATATTATGGAAATTATATGGGAATTAAATCCATTTGATTGTCATTTTATTTCTTCATGGTCCAACTAATATGAAATGTCTAAGGCAGACAAGAAAAAAGGAATGGATCGTTTTTTATGTATTCAGGTGCTTCTCTTTTTTCCCCAGTTCTTTGTCTTCCTCATGATCATGAGAGAGAGCGGTTTAGCCTTTGATTTGTGTCTTAATAACCCGAAACCAAGAATCTGAAACCCGAAGGATTTCATGGAGGTGAGTTGACATGCGTGGCATGAGTTGAGGCTGCAGGTAGAGCAACTAGTAATGAAAGATGCATCGGTCTATTGGCACAGCGAGGAAAAACATACAACTATTGGTAGTCGTTACGATCTTCATTCCAACGACACCATGACAATGGTAATCGACAAGAGTCACGGCTAGGGTAGGCTGCAGCTTTGTATAATAGCAATGCAGAAGGGTGTTGTTTAATCCAGCGGTCATGTGACCCCACTGATCATGTGTGGGGGGAGTGGCAGGATCATCGGCCAACTATGTTGGAGAGGTGGGGCATGGAATCCTTCACAAACTATTAGACCAAAGTGTCCCATATTAGGTGGTACGGGCTGGAGAAGGTGGGTCGGGCCGACTTCAGGTTGGGATGGTATAATATGTTGGGCCCAGCAAAGCAGGTTAGACCCACTGGGATGGGCGAACCCGATGGGTCTAGTTGTTTGACTCCAGTCGGGTTAGGTTGGATCAGTGTGACTAAGTCAGATCCAACTCAGACCCAACCTAACATTTTTAATAAACATTCCCATAACATTTAAACTGTAATTCCATTTGAGGATCCGTTTATAGCGTTGGGACCCTCATGATGATGCAGTACTTTTAATATTCTCTAAGTTGGTGTTTGTGGAAATTGAATTATGAACATTGGAATTAGGAGTAGGTTCTTCTGGATCATGCATGACCATAGGGGAATCTTTTGTCTGGCTGTGACACGGATACTATGTGACTTTAAGACTATGTATCATTGAAACTACATAGCTATTCAGGACTGGGAGTCTCACTAGGACTAAATTTCTCATCAGGATAGAGTTTCTCATCTGAACTAAGTGTCTCATCGATACTAGGTGATTTGTGGACTACGTATGGTAATCATTATTTTAGATTCATAGATTTACATATTTTTGTGATGAAAATACATCCTATGTACTTTTCATTGTGGTCTTTCATTTATGGTTTTAGGGTATCCTATTATGTACTGTTTTACTCACCCCTTCATGAGAACTGCCCTCACATGTCAGGTGTAGAAAACTATAATTTTGATAGAGACGTAGGTGGTATAGGAGCCAATGGTTCCAAGTAATATCAGACATACGAGTTGTACTCCAACGGCTTTAGGAAGCTTCGCTTCACATACCCATCTAATATGGTTCATTGCTAATGATTTTTCAGTGATGTATGTACATTCTTATTTACCTATTTTTTTGGGGGGGATTTTATATTGTCCCACTTCTCATTCAGGTTTTTAGTAGTACTCTAAGTGGTTATCTTAGTGGCATACATGGTTTAATTTATTTTTTACATTTCATCACTTATGGTCCTAGAGATGTGTTCATGTATACAAGTACATAGGAAATGCCTCCTACGATAGTGATATTCCTTCTCGGTGCGAGTAATTGTTCCCTAGTATATTAGAGGCAGGATTGGGGAGTCAGAGCATGGACCCCACTGGCATGGGTCATTATAGAGTGGAATCAGTGTGGTTGGGTTACACATTGGTATCAGGAGTCTGTGATATTGGTTTGGTGAAATAGTAGTATGTTTTTCGAGTTCATATTTTTGGCTAGGGACTGCATTGTTAGTGTGGTGTCCAACATATCCGTAAAACAGAACATTAGACACAAATTTCCAACTAAGTACATTAAAACACTTGTTTCAAGGACATAAATGGTACATGAATCATATGGGACTTTTGATTGGGTCCTCGTTTCCTTGAGTAAGCTCACTAGGTATATTATGATTCCCATGGTTCATCATGATCTATTTCCTGATGCCTACCTGAGGAATACAAGTGATGATTTTGTTGCATGACCATGAGTATGGTACACCTAGCGATGAGGAATCGGTACAGATTCATGTCTTGGAGATAGCCCAACTGGGTGGTGTACTTATGATACCACCACTCGTCCACTAATATTTGATACCAGCACAACCGGTAGAGGATTCACGCAGTCTTACTGCATTATCTGAGTCCCAAATGAAGATACCACTGAGGTTATAGGGTGAGACTGACCCCTGTGTAGCTATGGATAGGATGGAGGTGGTCACAGACATCTTCTTCCTGGTGAGGACACTGCCCGAACAGATGTCAGTCCAAGCTACGAGCCTTCTTCATGTCTCAGTGGGATGGTTGTGGAGCACGGTGTTCTAGATTCATGAAGAGAAGAGCCTCTCTTGGGAATACATTGAGAAAATATTTAGGGAGGTGTTATTCCAAGAAACGTCACACGCAATACATATATAGAAGCTCCTGCCCCTACAACATGGTTTCAATATGGTTTTATATTTCTAGGAAATATTCACAGACATATCTTGGTACTCCACAAATAGGATGAGAGACCCATTCATTAGGACTCTAATCTTTGAGTAGGTGGAACACCAGGGGATTAGGGTGTTTATTATATCTATTACCATTCCATCATATGTTGGAGCATTGGATCGATCTCTTCTCATGGAGAGGTTTGTAGTGGAGCAGACCCCAGTTGTGGGAGCTTCCAAAAGACACGAGATCGTCAAATCTTCAATAGTGAGAATCTGACTGTAGACGTAGGGACCCAAGTGGGTCAAGAACTATAAAGGAATATCCATGTACATAGGGTTGGAAGTATGAGTCTCCCCGGACTAAGGGAGATTCCCGAAGGATAGATTGTTCCTGACTTTCCACATGAACGATCAGATGATGGTTGAGGGTCCACAATGGAAGATGCATAGGTTAATGGAGGATAGTCCATAGGGTGGAAGATGCCTAAGGGTATAACACATAGCAGAAGGCTATGGAAATAGGTTCGAGGTATTACCAACACCACCACAGGTTTTCCACCACGAGCTCTGGGATCTGGTGGACATGGGCAGATGCAGCCTTAGTCAATAAAGACTTATGATCCTGATGCTCTTGAGATGATTAGAGGAATGATATGTGTCTTCTCCACCATATATTCAGTTCATATAGACATAGGTTCAAGTCCATCATTCCATGCCATGGACCCTATTCAGAGCTCGAAGATTCCTATGAGGTTGTTGGGTCAATCCTAATGATTAGAGGCTCTTAAAATATGGTATTCGGTAATCACACAATGGTGTCGGCAGTGTGAGCATACTCTTGCAGGAAAGATCCTTGGTTGGGATCACATTGTAGAAGAATTGAGGCCTTATGACGTCTTTCTATATATGGAATGATTACCTATATTCCATGATAAGATGGAATATTTTTGGCATAGAGTGTGGAGTGTCCACAAAGATGGAACTAGGTTTTACTTCACCATCAATGAGGAAACGCATGCAATACAGGATGGACATTATTAGAGATGGGTGTAGTCGATTACACACTAGTTGGTTAGTCTTACCCTTGGTGTGGGCGACACCTGGAGTTATGAATTCTCAAAAGTGGTAAATGGGTATAAGGACAACTTCCCTAAGGATGTTCCATGATTACCTCCTAATAGAGAGGATGACATGTGCATTAACCTGTACCTTGGGAAAACACAAATATCCTCACCCAGAATATCATATTTCTCCCACAGAGCTTCATGAGTTGTGGGTATAGCTAGAGGACCTACAATAGAAGGGCTTTGTGAGTCCTGATGTTTCACCCAAGGCGGATCAGTATTTTTTTCCAAGAAGGCAGATGGGATCTTGGGGATGTGTGTGGACTACCAATGCATGATTTAGGTGACCATGAAGAATGAATATCTACTACCAATTATTTCCAACATCATTGGTCTGCTGAAGGGATAGAGGTGGTTCTCGAATATATACCCTCGGTATGGTTATCATCAGCCTCATGTACTGGATGAGGATGTACCAAAAAGAGCCTTCATATACTGGTATGGCCACTACGAGTACTTGGTGATGTCGTTTCGCGTGACCAACACCCTAGGAGTATTAATAGGAATAATGAATAGGGTATTACATAATTTCCTATACCTATTTGTTATGGTCTTCATTGATGAAATCATGATGTACTAGTAATTCATGGGATAGAATGTGTCACAACTAAGGAGGGTCATGGATACAATCTAATTGCACCATATATATGGGAATCTCTTGATGTTTCCTTTCTAGATTTAGGAGGTCCACTTTGTAGGACGTTTTATTTCTAAGAATAGTGTTTTAGTGGTTAAAGTTAAGATAAGGGAAGTTAATTGTTGGGATCCACCTAGGATTATGATCGAGGTGATTAGTTTCATGGGTTTAGTTGGATACTATCAATGTTTTGTGCCTAGATTACTCATGGTAGAATCACTATTATTGGATTTCATTTGGAAGGGACAACCCTTCATAGAGACAAAAAAGTTCCGAAATTCTTTTCACTAGATAATGTAGATGATGAAAAACACACCCCGTCTTTCAGATACCATAGGATGGTGTTGGGTATGTAGTGTTCTACAATGCATTAGTAAAAAAGATAGGGTTGTGTCCTAATCTAGGGCTGAGAAGTGATTTCATATAGTTAGCAACACTTGGTGAACCATGAGAAGAACTACGCGACCCCTGATGTTTATCTTGTAGTTGTTATGTATTCATTGATAATATGGCGTCACTACTTGATGGGTGGTCGGTTTACCGTCTACTCCGACAACAAAATTCTATAGTTTATATTCTCCACAAAGGACATGTACATGAGATAGTAGTGGAGGCTAGAGTTACTCCTGTATTGTGACGTAAGGATTTTCTATATTCCTGAAAAGGGGAATGTAGTGGCATACACACTCACTAGTATATATTTCTTGCAGTTGTTGAGTGAGGTGACAGAGCAGTTACCCGTGATGCAGATATCATTCATGGATGTTGATGAAGCATATTATCACTAGTCAATGGTTGTCAACCCTACTCTCTTATAGTGAGTTATGGAGTTAAATAAAGGTGATTTTGACATTGGTACATGATGTTCTTAGATAACCCCAAGGTAATCCCTTGATGGATATTCGATTGGTGTGGACCACACTGTCATTTTAAGGGGGAGCACTATTGTACCAACAGTGTTGTGAGAGGAGGTTTCTAGGGAGTTTCATAAACCCCCATTGGCAGTATATCTGGGTGTTGAAATGATGTACTAGGTCCTATGACATTAGTTCTGTTGGACATGGATAAAGTTGGCAGTGGAGGAGTTCATTTTTCAGGGACTCACTTCTCATCATGCGAAGGAAGATCATTAGGTTTCAATTAGATTGGCTCAACCACTTGATGTGCGGGAGTTGAAATGGGATGTAATATAGATGGAATTCAAGATGGGTTTCCACATACATCCATGGGAAAAAAATACCATCTTTTTGATCTTTTATAATATCACCATGTCGTCCCACTTCCTACCCATCCCAGAGCATGGTTCAGTAGAGGGTTTGGGAAGCCACAACATTCAGGTGATTGTTTTGATTCATGGGGTACCTTCATTGATCATTTATGACTGTGATGATTTCTTTAAATCCTAGAAATGGAATGGATTGAAGTATGTGATTGGGACTTAGTTTCTCTTGTGCATGATGTTTCATCCCCAGACACATGGACAGATGGAGTGGATCATCTAGGTTCTAGAGGACATGTTACATGCTTGCATCCTGGTATTTGGTTGCAGTTGGGAGGATCACCTACATATGTTGATGTTTGGGTAAAACTACAGTTACCACTCCACCAATGGTATGGAACAATATGAGGCCTTTTATGGGTGACCATGTAGGTCACCACTATGCTGGATAGATCCAGAGGAGTTAGTACGAATGGGTCTAGAGTTGGTACGATCTACCACCGATAAGGTGGATCAGGAGCGGATGAGGACTGCAATGGGAATGAAAAAACCATATCTAGAGATGATATAAATACCCTAGATGTTAATGTATGGATTCCATGTGTTTCTTCAGGAATCACCTCGATGGGGATTGAATATATTTGTATGTGGTGTCATGACAGCATTGAGATTTATCAGCACATTTTAGATTCTGAGTAGAATTGTCAAAGTAGTGTACCATCTAGATCATCCCCACCAAGATGAACTGGGTACATGATGTCTTCCATTTTTCATATTTGAGGAGGTACATGCATGATCCATAAAATATAATTTATTGGGGAAATATGGAAATTGATGATGGGATGACGTTTGTGAAGTTCCTGATAGAGATAAAAGATCGACAAGAGAAGATCCTTTGTGGGTAGTCGTTTACTCTAATGCATGTCTCATGGTATCATTAGAATCTAGAGGAGATAACAGGGTATATAGAGCCTCATATTCAGGCTCATTACCCTCAAATGTTTGTTTATTATCCATTTATTTGGATTTGACGGATGTAAGGCTCTAAGTTGGAGAGAATTTAATGACTCTTTTTCTCTTCGATTTTTTTTATAATTTCATTGAAAAGATTTTGAGACGAGGAATTGAGACGAAATGAGATTTTGAGGCCCATTGTACCATGATGAAATCATTGAATAATGTCCAGTAGTTTGTTAAAAATGCTTGTGTGTCTAAATTCAAACTTTAATAACTTCTAAACAGTTGCCTAGATAAAATATCTGAGGGTACAGTTGTGTTCATAACAATGGTTCTAATTTTGGTTGGGCCTAACCTCGACTACCTTGGGTCGATAATAAATGTTAATTTTTAGATAATTTAATGAAAAAAAATAATCTTAATGAATTTTATATTACATCTTTTTTAACATCTGGCAACGATGCGTCGACTCTGGAACGTAATAACGAGTGCTGATATTTTATTTCATAAAAGGATGAGTGGTGAGATGCTGAAATTATGAAATATATTTTCTCAATAGAATGGATTAATAGTGATATATTATTACATTCATAACCCTGTAAACAACTACAAAGAAGACTATGAATAGGGAAGTCTTTGGCGAAACCCCTCATTGGTGAGTGATGATGAACATTGGTAGATCCCCGATCATATCCAGAGTAGGCATTAATATATTGGAGAATGATGACTACATGACTCACTCATCATCATAAATTGATCCAATCGTTGAGGTAGTGTTTCTATTTTGATGTTATTTCTATTTACCTCAATTTTTCTTTCTAATTCATGATCGCAGAAAAACACACTAACTGGTTGATCTATGGGCCAGTCATCCATGTCGGATGGGAGTTATCTTACAGGGGTGAAATGGGAAATATATCCCTGTGATTATAATTTTTTTCTTCATATTCATGCTAACAATAATGAATTATGATTAATATGAACAAAGGAATTTATCTTTCATCAGTTGTTCACGTGATGCTCCATTTCCCCCATTCTTTGTGTTCTTCATGATCTTGACAGTGAGTAGTTGTTTCACCTTTGATTCTTGGTGGACCAACCCGAAACTGAGAATATGACATCAAAATGATGTTGTAAAGGTGCAATGATAGGTGCATCATGAGATGAGGAAGTCAGCAGATCAACCAATTATGGAAGCAGCATCATCATGATGGTGCTGCCGGGCCAGGAGAACAGTCGTCGATGGCGACGATGACCCGCAGTCCAATGGGACGAAAATGGCAGGGCAACCTATGGCTGGGACCGATGGGGGTGACATAGGAGGCCTCATTATCGATTAAATAAGAAATTACATCCTTGGGAGGTAATGGGAGCCACAACCAGGGCAGTTTGTGGAAATACGGACCGGTAATGCAGTATGGCGCTACATCATTCGGATGGCACACAGTCTCACTAACCATATTCATGATGAGCGGTAACCTCATAAGTCGACCACTTTTGTGAGGTGGGACACCACATCCTCCTTTTTCAGGTGCACCAAACCATTCTGCATCGAGCTGGTTGGGCTGAAAAAACGAGTCTGGACTGGTGAGTGGGGTTGACCCAAAAGGTCGGTCCGATCGAGTTGGACCAAAATCAGACACAATAATCCCATTTTAAAGAATATAGTCATATCTTCCAAACCATGACTCTCTTTGCCGATCCGTTTATAGTTCTACAAACCTCTCAATGAAGTGGTCCTTTGGAAATACTCAATGATGGTTTTGTGCAAATTGACCTATGAACATTGTCTTGGGGAGTGGGTTATCCTAGAATAAGCGTTCTTAGAGATGAATCCTATGGATGGAAATGATGTGGAGACTATATGACATTAAGAATACATGACTTGAAAACTATATGACCTTTATTATATATAATTATTTGTGACTAGGTGTCTCGCTGGGACAATGTGCCTCACTAGAACTAGGTGTCTCATCAGGACTGAGTGTCTCATCGGGACTAAGTGTCTCATCAATACTGGTTGTTTTTCGGAATATGTTCGGTATTGTTTCATTTAGTGTCATAGATTAATACCAATGTGATATGAAAATACATTATGTGTACTTTTCATTTTTTTTCTTTAATTTTTTTGTTTCATGCCATTCTACTGAGTATTTTTTTACTCAGCCCAACACAAGATTTTTCCACACAAGTCTTTTCTTGTGCCGATGACTAAATTTTAGACTGAGACATTGGTAGTCCAAGACCATGTGGTTCCTACTGAGATATTATAGAAAAGGTGTACTCTTATGGCTTTAGGAATATTCCCTTAAACAACCCTTCAGGTATGCTTTGCTTCAAATTAGTTTCCAACAACTTGTGTTCTTTCTTGTTTACAACCTTTCGTTTGTTGGGCTTGTATATTAGCGCCCTTTCCATTCATTTTTTGGACTATTAATCATAGTGGTTTTATTAGTGAAATTCATGTTTTACTTGGTGTTTCAAATTTTAGAATCTGTAGGATTGGAGATGTGTGGGTGCTTATACGTACATAGGAAATGCCTCTCATGTTAGTGATATGCCTTCTCGGTACTAGTCACCAGCCCCTGACATATTGGAGGCAGGCTAGTGGAGTCACGTCATTAACCCCTCTAGGATGCGTCATTGCATCCATCCAATATTATTTTTTTTTTAAACATAGAATAAAATTTAATGGGAAAGAGGTAACCCTCAAATCTCAATACGTTCAGAACCAAAGGACAAAACAGATTTGTTAAATAAGAGAGTGAGTTGTTTCGAAACATTTTCCCTAAACAACCCCCGGGAATAGATTTCACCTGAGTGTCGGGGGGATCTCTCAAGGAAACATTGAATTGAAGTGCCATGTTTTCCCATGATTTCTTGTATTCCTCCATGATAATATTCACCATGAAGAGGCCTTTATGCAGGATGCAAGCTTGCTTATCCTCCCACTCACCTTGATCCTTTGTAGTGGCCACTTGGATCGGTCTAATCTTCTTCAGTTCCTTAATATCCAAAGTAGCTTCAACCATTTATTCATTTTAATGAAATATTAAATCCCTATGTTCTAGAACTGAGGATATATGGCACTGAGAATCAACTTTGGAACCTTCTTCAAGCAGCTTCCCTTGACCACCCAACTTCACACCACCTGTAGGAGGAGCTGGAGTAGCATCCTCACATCCTGTCCTAACCAGGTACTTGGTGATGGCAGTCGCCTCCGATTCACATGGGGCGTTGGGCCTGTTCTAGGTTCTAAATCCAACCTCTGTAGAATAATATGTAGAAAAATCTTCTAAAAAGTTCCTACATACCAGAAAAATAGTTTATATATATGTTAGTTGAGAATAATATGTATATATAGTGGGATACTCCCTAGATTATCTCATATAAAAGATAAAGAAAGCATTATAAAACCCCATGAATAACAAGTGAAATAAACTCATCTCCTTAATGGTATTACTTGATCCCAGTGAGACAATGTCTATCTCATACAACATATTTCGAAAAAGAAATCATAATATGGTAATAAAAACATGGGAAAACACTACACATCCCCACTGGTATTACACTTTTCTCCAACATCATAAAACCTGATCAATATACCATGAAGAGAAGTTATCCTAATGACATGTGGAATAATATATCATAACATACATCTAATACATCCTATTAATACTTCATATTATTTCACTTCACTAAAAAGTAATCGATTATATTTCAAGATCCATAACACCCCATATTTCTTGAATTTTACATCTAGTATTATACCACATGCCATCACAGCCCATATGTTATTTAATATACATCAGGCCATTAAATCACAAATACATATTACAAATAATAATCTTTAGGAAATTATATCCAGAGATATATGTGTTTGAAAAAACCAAAACCAATTGCATCCCTCTACACACGTATATGGGAAATATATTATATTGATAATTTCCATTAAAGAATATTATTACATGATTTTAAGGATAATTAACCTTCAGATACAAAATAGGGATTGTAAATTTTATTGTCATGGGAATATTTGGAAAATAGAAATGAATGAAAAGAACTAGAATAAATCATCATTATATTAATCATCCATAAATGGATTCTAACATCCTGTGAGATCCTACATCTTCATAGGATAACCTATGAAATAAATAGACAAAAGGGATGATCTAAAAACCATGTAATTTAATAAAAATAAAAATAGAGCAAATATTATATGTTGTAAGGTGTAACAAGATGACATAAAAGTAATTGAATATTAATAATCATATGATAGAATAGAATTTAGTATAAGTCCTTGGCATTAAAACATTACATAATCATGAGATAAGTCATAAATTTGGATACAATTCACATTGAGTATATTTACAGGTTTACAGTCTTACATAATTAGGCCATAACTATTACATAACATCTCTAAAATCACAATGTATACAATTCTACTCTATACAAATTTCTTCCAAATAATAAAACTCATTAAATAAAACAATATGTATTTTCTTGATAACAATCATAATGAATTCTTAAATTCTCTTATCCTTCCTTATACCCTATAAAAAACATTTTGAAAACATGGGATGATTATAAAAATTGTAGTAAGGAATATAAAATAATGAATAAAACTGTTAGTCCATTTATATTTAAAAACCATGATAACATTTTCACTAAATCATACATTTTATCCATAAAACATAAAATTTCATGATTACATCATGTAATCATAATATTCAAACAAAATTTCATAAATTAATAAAATATAAAGGTAACTTATGACATCCATATCATACTTACATTGTATATTTTAGAGCAACAAAGAGAGTAACATTCATAGTTACATTTGGAATACACATGACATTATATTCCCTAAATCTCATAGGAGAAACTTTATCATTTACCTATGTCACATTAACCAATTCATTGGAGAGATATAACGGACTCAAGATCCCTTGGTTTATAATGGAGCCACCTTTATACATAATAAATTCCCAAGAACCATAACACAATCATAATACATATACCAAGAATAAAAGAAAAAAATAACACTTCCACTTTGAAATCGTAATTCATATTTACAAGTTTTTCACTCATAAATGAAAACACATTACATTAAAATAAAATGGTAAAATTTTTAAGTAATCAGAAATAACAAATAGTGACCTAAAATCTAGAAATTTCTATCATGACGTATATAAAAAAAATTAAATGTTAGTTAAATAATCAACCCCCTTTTAAAACCTAATGGAAACATTTTAAAAGATGAACTTTTTATCAATGTGTCCAATACCACATTGAAAATTTTCAAATAAATTCTGGAAAGAACATTTTAAAAAATCTATCATCATATAAAAAATTCCATAAATCCATTTTGAAAACATGGTCATTAATGAGAATGAATTTGAAGTATAAATCATTGAAACACTTAAAACGATTTTTTAATTAAAGAGTCCACTATAAAATGAGAAACAGTTGAATAAAAAACATTAAAGATTAACATCAAAAAAACATTAAATATTATGAGAATATATTAACTCATGATGTAACATGTCACAAAGATCATATATACAGCTTAATGGTTAATAAAGGTGCACAATATCAAGATATGTCTCAATTAAAGGAGATTGATATGAAGTCCCTTACAATGATTGTATCATTTGATCACGGATTAATCAATGAAATAATGATCAGTGAAAAATAAAAATACACCTAATATAATTGAATATTTAGTTTAAAACAATCAAAGTTCATTCAAACATATTCTTCAAAAACCAATTTCATGGATATTTAACTCAATGAATGAAGATTAAGTTATGATTTCTCATATAAAGTTTGTATAAATGATGTAAGAAATTATCAATGGGGTGATTATATATACCAAGATTATATACACGTAAATATAAGTTGACATTACAAAATAAATGAATAAATAGAGATTCCTCAGATAATCATGTCATAATATAATCAACGATGTTTGTGTAAAACCCATTGAGTGGAATTTGAGATTAGAAATTCCCTAAAAATGATAATTTCATTAATATAATATATCGAATTTGTGTATTTACTATAAAAAAATAAATAAATTATAAATATATTAAAGGATATAAAATTTTATTTCATAAATAATCATAACACGAAACAATCATGAAGTAGAATATCTGCCAAAATAATGGAAATTTTGGTAAGAATTTCCCTTACCTTCAATATGACTTCTCTCGTTCATTATTTATATTCCATAGTAATAAACACATGTTAATTTATACTTTTATTAACAATTTTTTTCAAGTTTATTATTAAATTTATATTACTTATAATCATTTTATAAAAAATAAAAAATTATTTAATTTCATATCGGTTAGTTTTTCGATATTCAGTACATGAATCAAAAATGAACTTTTTTTATGTATATGGTGCATGTGGTCAAAATTCCATCATATCTAGAATATTATTCACGATTTAAATATCATAAATATCCACTATTTATATTTATAATATTAAATTAAATTTGGGGATAAGAAATGAAATAAATTGTTCATGGAGATGTTAGGTTATACATACACATGAATGCTAATTTCATTTTTTGTATATTAAAAGACTGAAAACTAAATGATATATAGTTAAGTTATAATTCCATTATAGTATTAATTTTATATATTTTACATATGTTCATTAATTACATCATTTATTCATTCCTTTTATGTAATGAATTGGTCATATTAATTTGAGGGGGCGGTTGTCCACACTTCCACAAATGAAAGTATCATATTTACACATCATAGTATGCAAAAAGTGTGTTGTATTGGAAAATTACTGAATAATTGAGACAATATAAATTAAATATATATCATATATAATTATAGTGAAATCATAATGAACACCATGGAGGTGGTAGGATTAAATTGAACAATCATTGATTTGTGAGGTAGTAGTTAAACGTACATTGAAATAGTAGGATCGTATCCATTAGATGGAGGTTTGAGTAAGTGTAGTTCTAATAATATTAATAAAACATCCTAGTATATTTTGGATAATTTTATTTTTATCTAATATATGAAAAAGAATAACATAGTTTCTAGAAAGAAAAATAAAGGAAAGTAACTTGAGAGAAGAGGTTTCCTTTGAATCAGGTAACTTGTTTTGATTTGAGCCAAATGGTTTTCTTGATTTTTCTTCATCCAAAGTTTAGGCTTCTATGTGGAACGTAGGGATATTGGGAGCTTATTTGAACATAATTTGGATGATTCAAGGGGATATAGTGTTGTGAGAAAGTGGGTATAGGTGTTGGGCTTTTATAAGAGGGTAGAGGGGAAATTTGGGAATATCTTGAAATATTATTTTATTATAATAAAATTTTCAATTTCTAATAGTTTCAAAGTGAAATATTTTGATTATACGATTAAAATGGGTCTAAATCCTCTCATTCAATAGGTTTTATAAATGTTTAGGTCAAAAAAAATATCCTTATGATTTAGAATTAACCATAAGTTAAAAACATTAACTCTTACCATGTCTTCATGAATTTTAATAATACATGGTTTCTATATTTACTATAAAACATCATGATAACCACAGATGATTAATTAATGAAATTTTTAACATTATATAATTCATTTGGTTAAATTTTATATTCTTATGACTAATATATTATTTAATAAAATTTTTTTTTTTGAAAACTCATTAATATAAAATTTGACACTATTTTGTAATTGCTTTTTTCTACAGTCCTATCAACTTGATTACTTAAAAAAGTCATAATAACATTGATAATATTTCAATAGAATCCATAAAACTCGTGGATGGAATCAAATTGTTGAAATTAAATTTATTTTAATTTTTATGATGTCATTTATTTGAATGCTTTATTATTGAAGCAATCACTGCATCTTCATTGTTTCATAATTAAATTTATTTATTTAATGAATAAAAATTATAAATAAAATAACATGATGTTCGAAATATTTTTATATTTTCAATTAATATTTATTGTCAAATAGATACATTATAAAACCCTAAATTAAAATTATTTTAGTAAAAGTTACATGTTTTTGTTATATTTCCCTTTACTCTAAATTAATTCTTATAACACGTCATTACCACACACATATAGATCCAAGGGGTGCCAAAATCGACCCAAGGATTTCCATGATCTAACATATCTCATCCAATAGGATTATGTTGAGTGTTAGAGTAGTTCTAAATTAATATAATATTGTTTTTTACCCATATTTACCTAATTTACCATTTAACCATGGTAAATAAAAATAATTACTGAATCTATTATTCACAATGTCCTGAATTAAAGGTAAATGTAATTACCCAACACTAGAAGCACAAAGACGGTGCATCATTTTAATACATTGTAATGATTACAAGGAATCATGTCTAGAAGGACCGGTCAGTTTAGCTGTCTTGGAAATTGGATTACATACATAAACAGTACATTAGAATTTCAAGCATAACACACAACATAAATAATCCTTTCAGTACTCCATTATTCCTCTATCACAACCATTCTTATCAATTATTATACAATTCATGAAATCCTGGAAAACAATACAAAATTAAGGTGTGATCTCAGATTCTCAATATGGGTAAATAATTCAACAGAAGCTATAATCTGTTAAGGAGAGATGTGTAAAAAAACAAAAACCTTATAAACATAAACATGAACATATTATGGAAAAAATAAATCAAATTGTACCATATAAGCATGCACATGGATATTCTAATAGTCGAATAATCACATGTAATGACTAATTTCATAACATAGGAATTCATAATGTGGGACATCATAACAACCGAGTCAATGCCTTTTTCCAAGACTACAAATAAAAATTTTGTCAAGGACGTGTGCGAACACACTAATTTGTCTCATGAAACCTATCAATTCATTGATTGGCTATAGAAGGACCCTCCCGTCACTTAGTATGTCTAATTAATTCCTCATATAAAAATGGTGAATCATAACATAAAAATTCGAACTAAAACTAGCATACGAATTTTCAATACATAAACAATAAACCACGAATGGTATAAAAATAGCACATCAAAAGTCAAAAATATCATTACTAATTAAATACAATATGGAAGATTTTATAATAGTAAATAAACCCCAATCATGAATAATATCCAATAATAGATGTTTTCAATGCTGCAAATAATCAATAAAACTCTTCGAGAGAAATACTCCATTTCATGAATTCATTTAAAACATCCACATTTTATAAAGGAAGTAATTCTAAATTTATTTTTGAATAAAATTATCCCATACCACATTGAAACTTTTTAAATAAATTAAATCTTTAAAACAATATTGTCTACATAAATAAATCCTTAAAATCATTTAGAAAACATTGACATGAGTAAAAACAATTTATAAAAATAAATCATTAAGAAAATTTAAAATGATGATATAGTTAAATATTCCCTTACACAAAACCTTAAAATATTCAAATTTAAATCATTTTTAAGAATCATGTATGTAGATGATAAATATGTCCCAGTAGATAATTACCGATAAACAATCTCACTTAATAATGAGATTGAGGAAATAATCCTTAATTTGTGCATTCCATTAGTTGGGGATAAATTTATCCCCATACAAAATGACCATTGTATTTTATACTATTATAATAGAACCATATTAATATTTATTATATCAAATATGATTCATTTATTACTTTATACTACCCATTTAATAACAATTTCTATTTTAATGTATCATATTTGTTAATAATCGCATTCTTTATCTTACAATTTTTGACTTGATATTCTTGATCGAATCACATAGATCAAGATTTACATACATCTAAAATATTATACATGATTTATGTTTCAAATATTTTATGAATATAAATATTTATAATAGATAGACATGTGAAACGAAAACACCGTTCATGAAGATGGTAGTTCGTACGTACACATGAACATTGTTTCTATTTTCTTATAGTATAGTATGGAAGGTAGTAAATGAAATACATTTATGTACATAAATATATATTTTTATATTTTAAATAATATCTCATATATCTCATAATTAATCAATCTATATACTTTTATAAAAAATCATGAATGGTGATCGTTAATGATGAATCTCATCGCGTCGGGGAGACGGAAAGCCGTACATACGCAAGAGTGACAATTCTATTTTATCAAAGTTAAAACATTGTTTAATTGAATGATATATTAAATATACAGAATAATTATCATTTTATATTCATTATTTATATTTATTATAATATTAATTATACTGATCCAATTAATTTAGTGTTAAATAACAAACTATACCAAGACGTGCAGACAGTAAGTCGTACATACACACATATGGTGACCTTTTCATTCGTAGGATGTATAGAATAATGAATATGTTTTTACCATATTTATAATAACATATCAGTATATATAATATAATATTTTTATTATTTTATTATGAAAAAAAAAAGTTGAAGTTGAAGAAGAAATTAATTTTAAAAGAGGTGATAAAATATTTACCTCTTCTTCGGTTTCTTCCAATTGATTTCAAAAAATGGATCCTAAGGTTGGATTTATGATAAAATTAAGGCCTACAGGTTAAATTTAGGGTAGTAGGAAGGATATTTGAGTAGGGGTTGGACGAGAAAAATGGTTATGGATGTGTGATGTTAAGAGAAGGGGAAGAACCCATTTATAAGAGAGATGAGGGACACTTTAGGAAATGATTGAAATTTTTTTTATTAAAAAATCATTTTTAGTTTCAAATACCTATAAATGGATTTATTTCAAGGGTATCATGGGGTGGGTCTAAAAAATCTCAACCAGTATGTTTTAGACACGTTTAGGTCACCATATTAACCTTATCTTATAGATTTAACTCTTAGTTAAATAGTTTAACATTTACCATGTCATCCTGTATTCTTAAACAATATGTTTAATAAAAGTTATATAAACTACCAATAAAACCTCAAGGGGTTAATTAATTAAATATATAACATTAATAATGTCATTTGGAGAAATAATATAGTTTTAGGAATATTATATCATTTAATAAAATTGTATTTTTTTTAAAACTCATTTATGTCAAATTTTTCACTATTTAGTATTTGGTTTTTGTGAAAGTCATAAATATCTGATTTATTCAAATAAAATACATTTAATTAATCCTAACCTATCATATTCACCTATAAAATAATACATTTAATATTTCATTAATAAAGTAATTATTGCATCGTTATTGTCTCGTAAATAAATTTAGTTAAATATGGTCTAAATTTTATAAATAAAATATCATGATATAAAAAATCTTTTTATCATTATAATGAATAATTATAGTAAACATTATCTTATGTATAACCCAGTAATTTTTAATTTTTTTTTAAATTTGAATTTTACACTTTTAACTCTTCTGAAAAATATATATAATAAATATCCTAATATAAGACAAGTTGATCAAGAAGGATCATATTTTTGTCTTAAGGTTTATTTTTTTCAAAATAAACTTATCTAATTGAATTATTTTATATGTTATCATAATTATAATATCTTTTTTACATGTAATTTCTCTATTTACAATTAAATGTGGTAAATAAAATTCAAAAGTTACTACTCACAAAAAATTATTTTATTATTATTAAACAAAATTTTACTTACTGATTTGAACCATGTCTCTCAATTTTTTTAAATTCAATTTACATGAGTGGTATAAAAATATTTAATGAAAATTTTCAATTGTGCCTAGAAGGTGACTAAAGGACGTTAAAAAAGATCAATAAAATTTTATATGTCTAATATTATTATAAAATGACTCCAAATAATTAAATTGAACTAATATATGTATTATTTTTCTATTTTTAATTTAAGTTAAATTTTTAATTAAAATAATTGTTTAAATGAAAAGGTCAGTTTTATCTACAACGCAGTGTTTTTCACTATTCATAATAATTTAATGTTTTTAGAAAAATACCAAATATTAAATAAAATATAAAATTGATATTACAAATTCAAAAAGGATATCAATTTTTCCAAATTTAAAACATAGATCCAGCATTAAAAAATTTAAAATTAAATCGTGTTGTCCTATCCAGAAAAATGTTTTTAAGAAGTAAAAACTATTTAAAGAATAATGCGTGTTTATGTACAATTTATATATGAAATTACGTACAATTATCTAAATTATATTAAAATTTAAAAATATAATATAATGATAATTTAAAGCCACTAAAATTTATAATTTATCACTATATATTATTTCTATTATAAATGTTTTTTAATAAAAATTTAGTAATTTTCACTATTCATCAAAGAGGAAAGTTGTCAAAGAAGTTCCAAAAAATTATCCAATCTAAATTTTTATGTCCTGCTTCTAAAGAAAATTTTAATTTCATTAAATTGAATATATAAAAGTGTCAAACATTCAATTTTAAAAAGTTTCTCCCTTAAAAGGTGTAAATAAAATTTTTTTAAAAATACTTCTTTTATCTAAAAAAGTTAAATTGCATTTATATTATGTCTATCAAAAAAAAAGATGACTGATAAAATTATATATGATGTATATAAAATTCAAAATTTGGTTATTATTATTCATAATCACTTTCTAAATAGCTATTTTGACAGGTCGTGATGCCCTTGAACTCATTGTTGCGTGTAGCGCAAGATATTGAATTATATTAAAGAGATAAGGTACTGTGAAATCAATAATAGGGTTAATAAATTTTAGTCATAATAAAAAGTAATGGGAAAATAAAAATTCACCAAAAACATAGGGTATCAAATATTAGAACATTAGTTGAAATTATATACACCTAATTAGAGGAAAACATAAATATTTATAGGGAGTGATTGAGGTAATCAGTCACAAACAAGTGAACAATAAATGGAAAATTGTGGGCGTTAAAGCCATAAATCTATGATGATTTAAAATATAATTTGTTCAAGGAAACATAATGTATTAGCATAACACATTTTTGGTTTTTAGGTCATTTACTTAATGTTTAATATTTAATTTCTTCCCAGAATAAGAAAAAAAAGAATAATTCATAAGTACAGTTTTATTCATTAACTAACTTCTACCAAAAACTCATCTTTCTCTCAAAAAGATAATAGAACTCAAAAATATTATTTTGAACCTAATCATATATGTTTTGAAAAAAAAATTATAATTCATCTATCATTCCATTTTAAAAAACTACATTATAAAAACTCGTACATCACGTAGGCTGGTGCTAAGAGATGGACCCTTATCGCCCTTCGGTTGTGGGTTCAAGTCTCGTGGACTTTCTGGACACGACGAGTTGTCCCCCGACCTCCATGATTTCCTTTTTATAACAATCCAAAAATAATTTTAAGATATAATTTAAACATAAAAAATAGTATCCAATGTCAATCATAATCCATTCAAACCTTTAGATTTATCCATAATACCTCTATCCAAACTCCCAGTCCAAAATTTATAAGGAAGCTCACATAACATACATATGAACACCTTTATCATGTATTGTGTTAAAACATTATAATAATCTGAATTTCCAAAAAAACATATTGAATACATTAATTCTTAACCATTTCATGTGTAAAACATAGAATACTGGATATACACATTATATTCAAAGATGTTGAAAATTCCCAATAATGATGGTATGAACGACATTTTAAACAAACCATTAATTAGTTCCAAGCATGTAAATAATATCCAATTTACATTATCCAAATTACGTATCTCGGTATTAGGACCATATTAATGTGTATCCTTCTCTCAACCATATATTTTCCAAAAATATTAACTTGTTATTGAGTGCCTTTTTATAGTTCCATATAATCCCAAATCCACAATGAAATAGTACAAAAGTACAATCCTTATATATTTCCATAATTCAAATAACTTGTCAATCATTGATATAATAATAAAATGACATAATTCTATAATAAAAACATAAGAACACTAATCATTCCTCTTCAATTATGGTAGTATCATAACATAATTATTATCTAATATCATTATTTTGGGCACACTCTTATGATTGGGGCATTGATTCTAGTGGTGTCTGAACTCTTTGTAGATGAATAAATATATATTTGAAACATTTTTCATACCCTTGAAATCATGTACATGGTGACCATTTTTTCCACACTTATTACAAAGTCCCATTTCCCTCAAGCATTTACCAAGGTGATTTTTTCCACAGTTATCACATGTGGGAAAATCCATCTTTTCCATAATCTCTTTATCCATATTTTTCAATTTCATCATCTTCTTCTCTTTCTTCCCTTCAATGCCATGCGACTTATAGAATTCATTACTTAACTTTTTAACACATGATACTATTTATACATATGATTTGAATACTTGGGAGACTATTTTTTGGAAAACCCACATAATATCCACATTACCAAAATTATGAGATGTTCTTCTATAATAATCATCAAATACTATGTGGAGGAAATTTTTCCTAATCATAGTTTATCTAAATCTAGTTCCCAAGTATATTAATAATTTTACACTGATATGAATTGCAACATCTAGACCCCAAAAACCTAGAGCCGGTGGATTGTTTTTATACATTAGAATGGACACATATAATCATGTCTCGATGGACCGATCAGTTTAGCAGTTTTGGAAAATAGATTACATAAATGAACATTACAATAAAATTTCAAACATTAAACACAACATAAATAATCCTTTTATAACGCCATTATTCTACTAGCATAATCCTGCTTATCAATCATAATACACATCTTAGAGTCCTTGGAAAAAAAATTATAATAATGGGGTGAGCTAAGATGCTCAATAAGGGTAAATAATATAGGGAAACTATAAACATTCAAGGAAATTTGTGTAATAATAAAAACAATCATTTAATGTAAAGAGACAAAAAATTCAAGGAATTTTATTTTCTTTTTTTCATAAATACTCTGAAATTTTACGAGTCTGTTGCTTCTGACGACACTTGATTCTGAGGCCCGGTGTGCCCGAAATCAATTTCCGAAGTTTAGCTGAGGTACGTTCAGTGAACGAATGAGCGAGTTTTTTCTATTTTTTGAACTGGAGCTCGGAATTGAATTCTGAGGGCACCGATGAACTCGCCACGATGGTAATTGCTTATGGGGACCTTTATCTTAGTTGTGTTTGTGCGGGAGGAGATGTTTTATTTTGGGGATTAATTAAGAGGTAAATAAAATTATTGTAAAATTTTAGTTTTATATCTTTGGAGGTTAATTCCTCCCATGGGTAGTTAAGGGTGGGACCCAGAACCGCCTAACTACCCAATGTATATGTTAGAGAGGTGGGGCCCACAAGATCCCCAACCATTCAATTTCCCTCGAACTCATTAAAACCCCCTCATTAATTTTGGAAAACCTTCCCTATTAACTATTTGCCATCACATTTAATTAATGGGGGTCTTCCCTCTCCTTTACGTTAATTAAATTGTCAACATGTATTTTAAATGTTGTGATTTAATTTTGGTAGTTTCTTTTAATGTGTAATTAAATTATAAGAGGAGCCTATTATTTAATTTTGTGGAAGAGAATTCGTTTTGCGAGGAAGATCAGAAGAGATCTGGAGCATTTGGAAGAATGCCAGCCTCCGACGAAGAACGACGAAGAACACCGGTTCCTCGAAAATAAACGACGTGCTACAAATTATCTTCTCCGCGACAAGAGAGTAGACTTCGCTACCTCCTCGGCGCACTCTGATGTCACCTAATAACCCTTTCCCCGCGACTCCCATGTTCGACATCAATTATTGAGGTAGGGTAAAATGTTGATTATTTTTCTTTTATGAGAATTATACCCTCGTGCTTGGTGATTAAATCGTTGGGAGAAGTTTTGAACCTCTAATGCGGTTGGTACAGGTTAACGAACAAGCCCAAACCCACCTCTATTTTGTTCTTGTTGTTTGGGGTTATTTTCAATGATGAAACTGGACGAAAATGGAAAATCAAAGCCTTCTCTATGAAGATCAGGTCCCGAGACAACCGCAGACGCAGACAGGAGAAAAAATGGACCACCGGAATGACTCTGTTGGCCCACGGAGTACCGCGGTGGCGTAGGTCACCGGCAGAAGCCCGCCACTGCATCGGTCGCGGGGTCAATGATGGAGGATACCATGGTCATGCGTGATCTGGGTTGACCAGCGACGCCACCCTGGCGCCGCGTCCGTCGAAAACGGGGGTCGCGACCCACGCCTGGCACGCTGGCCGAGCCAGCGCACCCCCCCACCCCCGATCGAGTCGGTGCGGGTCAAGCGGACCAAGCCATGCCGGCTGGGCCGCACCATGCCCTATGGGGCCAGACCCGGACCCGAGTCGGGTCACCCAGTTCGGTCCGACCCAGGGGGTTGGGCAGGGTCGGACCAGGCCCTGACCCCTACGTAGGATGGTTTTTTAGTCTGTTTCCCATAACATGAGCTACGGACCATCGATCGATGCACCGTAAGTTGGGTAGGAGTCATTCGATATAGATGTTCATTTTTATATATTACACTTGAGGTTTTGAAAATGTTTTGGTTTGTCCGGGTTGGTTCGAACCCCAAACCAACCAGGCCCTTGGAGCGGAAACACTTATAACTTATGGACAAGACATCCGATAGATGTTCCGTCAACTGAGTTGAATTTCTATTGTTGAGATGTTTCTTTTGACATACTCCACATGAGTTTTGGACGCAACTAGTGTACAGTCAGGTTGGTTTTAGCTTAAAACCCACCCGGGCCCCTGGAATGGAAAAGTCAATAACTCTGAGACTGGGAGTCCGATTAATGCACCATCTATTGCGTTGGGTTTCTTTGGATGAGACAGAACTTTGGGATACATCAAATCTGGACTTCATAACAGTTTATGTGTCGACTCTCTTGCTCGAGGAGCAGACCCTCTCAGAATCGAGTGTGGTGTGTGCGGGAACCCTAGAGCTGGCAGCGATGCGACAATGACGACTGCACTTGGATCCTCCATGGGTTCGGCAGCGAGAACGATTGTACATTGATCCTCCATGGGTTCTACTGCAACTACAACCGTACTGGGTTCCTCTATGGGTTCGGCAGCGATGACTACTGTTCTTGTATCCTACATGGGTCTGATTGTATTGACCTCAGTACTTGTATCTGGAGTGGTTCTGGCAGAGTAGATGGTCTTGAATCCTATGTGGGTCTGAAATATTTGTTGGTCTTGTATCCTATGTGGGTCCGACATCTTAGATAATTCACTCGATACATCTTTTTATCTCTATCGCTATACAAAAAATGTATACGTGTGTGAGCTTAGTCTTGAATTTCAATCATTATCATCGATGTGATTGACTTTTTTTCTTGTGTGGACTGGGTTGTACTTTCCTGTGTGGAATGGGTTGTGTTTTCTTGTGTGGACTGGGTTGTTCTTGGCTCCAGAGTTGGAGCCGTTTTGTAATTGATTCCTTTGTTATATGTATGGGAATATACCTATGTAAAGTCAGTTGATACTTCTTGATTGTATCATTCCTTTGTGGTTTATCCTTCATGGATTTTGAGAGACCTTTGGGGGTCTCGGTGTCCCTACTGTGTATCGTATACTCACCACAGCATGGGAATTGCCCACACTACGTTGTGTTCAATGCAAACGACAGAAACCACTAATCGAGGTGGAGGCTTGTTGAGCTGGATGGTACCTGGAGGTGGACCACATGGCGAGACGTACACAGAGCGGATGGTCAGACCCAAGGAGCAGAAGAGTCTATTTGTACCCACCCTTCATGTGGGATTTCTGGTGGGAGACTCGGTGTTGTTGTTTTACTTACTATTGTTGTTCTTTCCTTTTAGTTGTACTGTACTTTCAGTTGGGTTTGTATACTAGCCCATTTACTTTTATTCACTTACCTTATACCCATTTTTACTTAATGCTTACTTCACTTGCGTACTCTGTGATGTTTGTTTACTTTATAATTGAAATTACTTCCCTTTTTATTGGGATTTATGCCTTTGGTGCAAGTTGCCAGCCCCTGGCCTATGGTAGGTGGGCTTGGGGTAGTCACGACACGAGCCCTGAGGATGGGTCGTGACAAATTGGTATCAGAGGAGTCGGTTCTACAACAGAACTCCTGAATCTGATCTTTAGTTTCTGTGAAGCAACAATTTTAAGAGTATTGAGTGTGGTTTTCAAGTCCAGGGAGTCCATTTTTGGTGTGGCGGCCAACGTATCCATACACCAGGACCCTGCCCACTAATTTCCGACTCAGTGTGCGAAAACAATGATTGCGTGTGTGTTTCCTTTAAAAAAGATTTCTTTGTGATTACATTGTGTCAGCTCACCAGGTATACTTTTTGACCATGGCACATCTGTTTCTTTTCAGGATGGCCCCACGAAGGCAGCCAGCTAGGGTTCCTAGTTACGTGAGGGATGGCAGCCCACTGAGTGATGAGGCCTCAGTGCAGGGCCCCATTACAGCAGAGGAAACAGCGGTACCACTACCCGCTGGGCCACCGATACAACCTGCCCGAGTAGCGGAGAGTGCATGCCACCTGAGTGCGTGGCAAGAGTTTCAGCGACAGAGGCCTCCATGGTTCCGTGGAGAGACTAATCCTCAGGTAGCCGAGGATTGGCAGGAGGCTATCATCAGAGTCTTCAAATTGGTAGGGACACCACCATACCTTATGGTGATCCTTTACGCAAGTCTCCTACACGCGACAGCAGGTAAATGGTGGAGCCCGATACACTAGGGAATGACGAGGCATCACTACTTTAGACAAACCTCAAGAGCCTCTTCTGCTCGGAGTTCATTCTAGCCACCCTCCGTGCGGTGTGCATCCAGGAGTTACTGTAGCTACGACAGGGCAGCATGACAGTAGACCAGTACTCGGTGAGATTTACTAACCTCTAGCGCTACTTCACAGACATGGTACAATCATTCTTCTGAGCCCGAACCTTTGAGTAGGGACTGAGGAATGATATCAGAGCTTCAAAAATTCCCCCAGCATCCCATCACAAGAGGGGATGCTGGAGAAAGCCCTTTTAGTGGAGAGATTTCTCACCGAGAAGCCATCAGTAGCTGGACCCACCGCATGACAGCATAGAGAAGATCCTTCTGCAGCTGGAAGTCGACAAATGTCATAGGTGTCCAAGGGGACCAGGCCGTCAGTTGGACGACCTCAGGATAATGGTTTGGGTGTGTGGGGCACACAGCACAGAGCCAGCCTTACGGGGAGTAGACAGTGTTATGCATGCGGCAGGCAGGGCCACATGGCTCATGACTGCCCGACCCATCATGCAGATGAGCAGCAGACCATAGAGGGACCTCCCAAGAAGAGGCAGAGGTTTGACCATGGCGGTCTGCAGGGAGCAGGTGGATGAGTTAGAGGAGCTGGTCGAGCAGTGGGTGGTGGATGATTTTTCGAGGCTCTTCCACCACCACCACTAGGAGGTCCACCCCGACCACAGAGAGCTGGCAGGTAGAGGCGGGCTCAGCTCCAGGCAGTAGAGACTTATGACGAAAGAGCACCTGATATGATTCGACGTACTATTTGTGTCTACTCCACCCTTTCATCAGTTAATATAGACAAATGTGTGGGTCATTATTTTATTGCCGCTTCCCTTGTTCGGAACTCGAAGAATCCGACGGAGCCGTTCGCTCAATCCTTACGGCTACAGACTCCTATGGAAGCAGACTCGTTGATTACGCACTTGTGCCGGCAGTGTGAGCTTCCTCTAGGAGGCGAGAGCATCGGATGGGATCTTCTTGTAGTGTCGTTGAGGCCTTATGACTTCATCTTAGGTATGGAGTGGTTATCTACAGTCCATGCCCAGATTGATTGAATTAGGAACAAGTTGCAGTGTGTCCTCACGGATGGGACCAGGTTCACCTTCACCGGCGAGAAGGGAACCTTTGCAGCACATGATGGACATACACAGAGGAAAGGTCATTCGATAACACATCAGTTGGCTAGTCTCACCCTCGAAGTAGTTGACGTGCGGAGTCTGAGTTTTCTTGTTGAGGTGGATCAGTATATGGTTGTTTTTCCAGACAATGTTCCAGGAATACCTTCTCGTAGGGAGGTAGATTTCTACATATACTTGTACCTCGGGACATCACCGATATCTACCCCATCATATCAGATGTCTCCCACCGAGCTTCGTGAGCTGCGGGTACAGTTGGAGGACTTACATGGGAAGGGTTTCATCCGACCCAGTGTTTCACCCTGGGGTTCTCCGACTATGTTCGCCAAGAAGGCAGATGGGAGCTTGAGACTGTGTGTCGACTACCATAACCTGAACCAAGTGACCGTGAGGAACAAGTACCCTCTTCCATTTATTGATGATCTCTTCGATCAGCTCAAGGTAGAACGATGTTTCTAGAAGATAGTCCTTAGGCCAGGATATCATCGGCTCATAGTTAGGGACAAGGATGTGCAGAAGACGGGCTTCCGGTGTCGGTATGGAAACTACGAGTTCATGGTTATTCCCTTTGGTCTGGCCAACACTCCAGCAGTGTTCACGAGTCTCATGAACAGAATATTCCATCCTTACCTCAATCGGTTTGTCGTAATAATCATTGATGACATATTGATTTACTCGACTACCGAGGAGGAGCATGCCTACCACTTGCGGGTTGTACTGGATACCCTCAGAGAGAACCAGCTTTATGGTAAGCTCTCGAAGTGCATGTTCTGGATTTGAGAGGTTCGCTTCTTGGGTAATGTCATCTCAGAGGTGGGAGTTGCAGTGGATACCATGAAGATCGAGGACATGCTTTCCTGGGAGCCACCCGGGAGCGTGACGTAGGTGCAGAGTTTCCTAGGTTTGGCTGGGTACTATTAGATATTTGTGCTAGACTTCTCCAGAGTTGCAGCACCACTTAAAGCCTTGAAGAAGAAGGGTAAACCCTTCTTGTGGTCAGAGAGATGTCAACAGAGCATCCACGAGATGAGACTGAGGATGACCAGTGCACCCATCTTGAGGCTTCCAGAGGTGGTCGTAGGGTACGCAGTTTACTACGATGCATCATGGACCGGACTCAGGTGTGTCCTGATGCAGGGGCGAGCAATGCTCTCTTATAGTTCATTACAATTGAGACAGCATGAGCAGAACAATGCTACCCATTACCTGGAGTTAGAAGCAGTGGTCTTCACCCTGATGATGTGGCGACACTATCTAATGGGAGAGCGCTTTACAGTCTACTCTGATCACCTGAGTATTAGGTACATTTTCTCACAGAAGGACCTGCATCTGAGACAACAATGATGTTTTCAGTTCCTCCAAGATTATGACTTTGAGATTGCCTATACACCAGTGATGGAGAATGTTGTGGATGATGCTCTTAGTAGAAGATCAAGAATTCAGCTACTAAGAGAGGGGAAAAATCAGTTAGCCGCTTTGCAGATATCCTTTGTGGATAGGAATGGAGATTCCTATCTACAGTCCCTCACAGTCACTCCTCCACTACATCAGCGGGTCAGAGAGGCACAACATGGGGACGTTGACTGTGAGGCACGACGTGCTCAGATATCCTCCGGCCTGGCACCCGATGGATTTTATGAAGGTGGGGAGCACGTCATCCTCTACAGGGGACGTACTATGGTACCAGTTGCACTTCAGAAGGAGGTGATGAGGGAGTTCCACACTTCCCCTCTATCGGTGCATCTAGGAGTAAAAAATATGTATGAGGACCTCAGAAGATAGCACTGGTGGCTGGGTATGAACAAGGCTATGACAGAGTTCGTTTCTCAATGCCTCACTTGTTAGAAAGTGAAGGCTGAGCACCTGGTACCTGCAGGCTTGGTAAAAACCATAGAGGTCCCAAAGTGGAATTTGGATGGGATATCCATGGATTTCATGATAGTACTTCCACATACCTCTAGAGGGAACGACTCTATATGGGTGATTGTTGATTGACCCACCATGTCAGCCCACTTCCTACTGATCAGAGATCAGGTTCCATTAGAGATCCTAGGACACATCTATGTCCAATAGATCATATGACATCATGGTGTTCCATTATCTATTGTCTCCAATCAAGATTGTTTCTTTACTTCCCGGCTTTGGAATGGGTTACAGGAGGATTTTGGGATGCAGCTACCCCTGAGCACTGCCTTTAAACCTCAGACGGATGGCCAGACGGAGAGAACCAGTCAGAGACTTGTGGACATGATCTGTGCTTGTGTCCTTCACTTTGGTCATAGCTGGGAGGATCACCTACCCTTGGTGGAGATTGCGTACAATAACAGATAACATTCCACCATCGGGGTGGCACCATACGAGGACCTGTACAGGTGACCCTGCAGATCACCTCTATTCTGGACAGACCCGGGGAAGTCAGCACTCATAGGACTAGTGATGGTTTTTGAGATGAAAAAAAAGGTGCAGATCATCGAGGAGTGGATGAGGACTGCACAAACCAGACAAAAATCCTATACTGATAGGAGATGGAGGCCACTGTAGTTCGAGGATGGCGACCACATTTTCTTACTGGTCTCACCTCGGCGTGGGTTGCATTGATTCGGTCGAGGAGGCAAGCTATATCTGTGCTTCATCAGGCCTTTTCAGGTCCTCAGCAGAGTAGGGGAGGTGGCTTACCTCCTGGACCATCCACTTCACCTACACCGGGTGCACGACGTCTTCTACGTATCCTAGCAGAGGAGATATGTGAATGACCGGACCCATATCATCGTCCATGGGGAGCTGGACATTGATGACGGGGCGACATTTGCGAAGGTCCCGATGGACATCGTGGATCGACAGGGGTGGGTTCTATTTGGGCGGTCGATTCCACTAGTGCGCATTTGGAAGCACATGAACCTCTATCAGAGCACATAGGAGCGGGAGGCTCAGATGCATGCTCAATACCATTATTTGTTTCCCTAGTTTAAGTAATATCATTATGGGGACGCAAACCTCTGAGTTGGGAGTAATGTAAAGACCGGAAAATTTCAAGTAATTTTTTTTCAATTTTTACATATATACTATGGAATTTTACGAGTCTGTGGCTTCTGACAGCACTTGATTCTGAGACCCGGTGTGCCTGGAATCAAATTCTGATGTTTAGCTCGGGTACGTTCAGTGAACGAATGAGCGGGTTTTTCTATCTTTTGAACCGGTGCTCGGAATTAAAATATGAGGGCACTGATGAACTTGCAACGGCAATAATTTCTTAAGGGGGCCTTTATCGTAGTTGCATTTTCACGGGAGGAGATGTTTTATTTTTGGGGATTAATTAAGAGGTAAATAAAATTTTTGTACAATTTTATTTTTATATCTAGGGAGGTTAATTCCTCCCATGGGAAATTATGGGTGAGACCCACAACCACCTAACAACCCAAGGGTGGATGTTAGAGATATGGGGCCCACACGAGCTACAACCATTAAATTTCCCTCCAACTCATTAAAACCCCCTCATTAATTTTGGAAAACTCTCCCTATTAACTATTTTACAACGCGTTTAATTAATGGGGATCTTCCCTATCCCTTCCATTAAACAAATTGTCAAAACGTATTTTAAATGTGGAGATTTAATTTTTGGAGTTTCTTTGCATGTGTAATTAAATATTAGGAGGAGCCTATTATTTAATTTTGTGGAAGAGATTTCATTATGCGCGGATGATCAGAAGAGATCTGGAGATTTTGGAAGAACTCTGGCCTCCGAAGAAGAACTCTGGTTCCTAGAAGATCAACGATGTGCCACCAATTTTCTTCTTTACGACAACCGAGGAGACACTGCTTCCTCCTCAGCGCACTACGACGTCCCTATGGTCCCTTTCCCCACGACGCCGACGTTCAACATCAACTGTTGAGGTAAGGTAAATCATTTGTATATTTTTTATTGAGAATTATACCCTCATGCATGGTGATTAAATCATTGGGCGACATTTTGAACCCTTAACGTGGTGGGTACTGGTTAACAAACAAGCCTGAACCCACCGATATTTTGTTCTTGATGCGCGTGGTGATTGGCGATGACGAAACAGGACAGAAATGGAAAATCGAAGACTTCATAGTGAAGCTCAGGTCCAGAGATGACTGTAGATGTAGACGGGAGAAAAAATGGACCAACGGAGAGACTCTGGTGTCCCGTGGGGTACTGCGGCGGTGCGGGACGCCATCACAATGACCAGCACCAGCCAGCCGCCTAGAGGGGGTCGTGCCGCCAGCAGAAGCCCGCTGCGGCATCGGTTGCGACGGCGAGGGTGGAGGATCCCGTGGTCGCACGGGATCCGGGTTAACCATCACCACCACCATGGCACCTCGTCCGCATAAAATGGGGGCCGCATCCGACTGGGATGGACCCTACTTCGGTTCGGGTCAACCCGGTTTTGCCGACCCATGGGGGGTTGGGTCGGGTCAGACCGGGCCCAGACCCCCACTTCGGACATGTTTTTGATCTTTTGTCCATAACATGAGATACAAACCTTCGATCGATGCACCATTAGTTACGTAGGAATCCTTGGATTGAGACGATCATTTTGGTATATTACACTCAAGTTTTCAGAAAATTTTGGGTATGTCTGGGTTGCTTCGAACCTGAAACCAACCGGTCCCTTGGAGCGGAAACACATATAACTTATGGACCGGACGTCCGATTGGCATTCCGTCAACTGCATTGTATTGTTTTTGTGGATATGGTTCTTTTGAAATAATACATTGTAGGGTTGGACATAACTGTAGTTATATCAGGTTGGTTTTAGCTTAAAAACCAACCGGTCCCCTAGAACGGAAACACAAATAACTCTCAGATCGGGCGTCCGATTGATGCAGCATCTGTCGCTTTGGGATTCATTGGACGAGACAGAACATTGGAATACATCAAATATGGACTTCGTAATAGTTGATGTATCATCTCTCTTGCTAGAGGAGCGGACCCTACCAGAATCAAGCGTGCTGTGTGCGGGAACCCTAGAGATGGCTGCGATGCGACGATGACGACTGCACTTCGATCCTCTGTGGGTCTGGCAATGAGGACGACTGTACTTGGATCCTCCGTGGGTTAGGCAGCGACGAAGACCATACTAGGTTCCTATGTGGGTTCGGTGGCAACGAATACTGTTCTTGTATCCTATGTGGGTCCGACAGTATTGATCTCAGTACTTGTATCGTGAGTGGGTTCGGTAGAGTAGCTGGTCTTGTATCCTATGTGGGTCTGACAGCTTACCTGGTCTTTTACCCTATGTGGGTCTGACAACATAGATGATTCAGTGCATAAATATGATCGTCTCTATCTCTATACGAAAGATGTACACCTGTGTGAGCTGAGTCTTGAATTTCAATCATTATCATCGATGTGATTGGCTTGCATTCATGTGTGGACTGGGATGTTCTTTACTGTGTGGACTGGGTTGTGTTTTCCTATGTGGACTGGGTTGTTCTTGGATCAATAGTTTGAACCATTTTGTAACTAATGACTTAGGAATATGTATGGGAATATACCTATGTAAAGTTGGTTGATACTTCATGATTCTATCTTTCCTTTGTGGTTTGTCCTTCGTGGATTCTGAGAGACCTTAGGGGGTCTCGGGGTCCCTACTGAGTATCGTATACTCGCCCATGCACGGGCTATGCCTGCACTACATTGTGTTGGATGCAGACAATCGACAGAACTGATCGAGGTGGAGGCTTGTGGAGCTGGACGGTACCTGGAGGTGGACCACTTGGCTATACATACACTGAGCCGACGGCCGGACCCGAGAAGCTAAGAAGACAATCTGTACCCACCCATCATGAGGGATTTCCGGAGGGCAACATGGTGTTGCTGTTATACTTATTGATGTTGTACTTTCCTTTTAGTTGTACTGTACTTCCAGTTGGGTTTGTATACTGGCCCATTTACTTTTCAGTACTTACCTTGTACCCAGTTTTACTTAGTGATTACTTCACATGCATACTCTGTTGTTTTTGGTTACTTTATAAAGGCAATGCATTCCCTTTTTTATGATTTACGCCTTTGGTTCTAGTCGCTAGCCCCTAGCCTATGGAAGGAGGGTTTGGGGTAGTCACGACATGGGCCCCGAGGATGGGTCGTGACATTTAAACATAATCATGATCAAAATATGAAAAAAAATAAATTAATCATTACCATATAAACATGAACATGGATATTATACTAGTCTAATAATCACATCTAAAAACTAATTTCATAAAAAGGGAATGCATAATGTAGGACATCATAACCACATAGGCAATGCCTTGTGCTAAGACTACAAATAAATATTTTTTCAAGGCCTTTTTCCAGGACACTAACTTTTCTCATGAGACCTACCAATTCATTGATGGTCTATAGTGGGCCACACCCATCACTTACTAAGTCTAACTCATTCCTCATATGAAAACGAGTGAAACATAACAGAAACATTCATATTAAAACTACCATAAAAAATAAATACTTTAACCATAAACCATGAATGTTATTGAAATAGCACATCCACAATAAAACATATCATAACTCATTCAATACAATATAGAAGATAGTATTATTGTAAATCAACCACAATCAAGAATAATATCTGATAAAGGATGTTGACATGGTTTATAAAAATCAATAAAACTTTTGGAGTGAAATACCAATTTTCATGAAATCATTTATAAGCCGCACAATTTATAAAAGAAGTAATTTAAAAGATGTTTTTGAATAAAATTTTCTCATACCAATTTTAAAATTTTGAAATAAATAATAACTTTAAAACAATCATGTCCATGTAAATAAATCCTTAAAATCATTTTGAAAACATTGAAATTAATTAAAAAGGTTTAGAAAAATAAATCATTAAAAATATTTAAAATGATGATCTAGTTAAATAATACCATCCATAAAAACTTAATATATTACATTTTAAAACATTTTAATGAAACAAGGACATAGATGATAAATATTTCCTAGTAGATACTTATAGATAAACAACCTCAGACAATAATGAGATTGAGGAAATAACCATTACCTTGTACATTTCTTTTGTTGAGGGTACATTTATCCTCCTTTATAATAACCATTGTATGTTATTAAATTATACCAGAACAATATTAATATTTATGATACAGTATACGATTTATTTAGGATTTTATACTACCCATTTAATAATAATTTCCATGTTAAAGTAACATTTCAGGTAATAATTTCTTTTTTATTAGACATGGTTTAACCGTGCGATTCTTGTTCATATCACATAGACAATGATTTAAATACTTCAAGAATATTGAGCATGCTTTATATATCATATATATTAATAATATAAATAATTATAATAGATAGATATGTGAAATGGAAGCAACATTCATGGAGACTGTAGTTCTTACGTATTCCTGAACATTGTTTTATTTTCTTATCGTATATTATGGAAGTAAGTAAATAAAATATATTTATCTACATAAATATATATAATTCAATTAGAAATATTATTTCATATATTTCATAATTAATTATTATATATATATTTGTAATATTTCTTGAACGGTGATCGTTGAAGATGAATCTCATCGCGTCGTGGAGATGGTAAGTCGTACATATGCACGAGCGGCAATGTCATTTTATCGATGGTAAAATATTTTTTAATTGGATGTTATATTATATATAAAGAATAATTACTATGTTATATTATATATTTAAATTAATTATACTCCTTATTATACCCATCCAAATAATGTAGTGTTGAATAACAAACTACACCAGGACGTGGAGATGGTAAGCTGTATGTACGCACGTATGATGACTTTCCCATTCATACGTTGGATATAATAATTAATATGGTCATAAAATATTTATTATAACATATCAGTATGTATAATATTCTTAATTTATTATTTTAGTATGGAAATAACAATGAAATAAGAAGTTTAAGAAGAAAATAATATAACAAGAGGTGATGAAATAATTATCTCTTATTCATGTTCTTTCTTTGGATTTTAACAAAAGGGAACTATAGGATGGATTTATTACCACATTAAGGCCTCTAGTATTTAGTGAGGGTATTTGAGAGAATATTTGAGTAGGGTTTGGATGATCTAAATGGATTTAGATGTAGGAAGTTAATATAATAGGAAGTACCCTTTTATAAGAGATGTGAGAGGCTGTTTAGGAAAAAGATGAAATATTATTTTATTATAAAATAATTTTCAGTTTATATTAGAAAAAAATGGTTTTATTTCAAGGATATGGTGAGTATGGGTTGAAAGCCTCTCATCCAATAGTTTTTCCACTGGTTTAGGTCATCATATTAACCGTAACATTTAGATTTAACTCATAGTAAAATTGTTAATCTTTTACCATGTATTCACGCATTCTTACACTGTATGGTTAATAAACTTACTATAAACTGACAAGAGAACCTCAAATGGTTTTGTTATGACATATCTAACATTATTTAAGTTATTTGATGATCGTTAGATATTTTTTAATATTATATCCTTTAATAAAATAGTATTTTTTTTAAACTCATTTAGGTCAATTTTTTACACTATTTAGTATTAGTTTTTTGTGAAAGTCCCAACCATTTGATTTCATTGAGAAAAATAAATTTAACTAATACTAAAATGTCATATTCATCTAGGAATTCGTGTATGACATCAAAATATTCAGTTCACATTTATTTTAATATTTATAACATCATTTATCTTAATCATTCATTAATAAGGTAATTATTGCGACATAGTTTTGTCATAAAAAATTTAATATAAAATGTAATAAAACTATACAGAAAATACTATGATATAGGAAATAATATTATATTTATAATGAATATTTATAGTTAAATTTATCTTATTTATAACCCTATATTAAGAATTGTTTACTTATTAAAATTTTAATATTACACTTTTAACTCTTCTTAAAATAAAATAAATTTAATGTACTAATATAATCCAAGTAAATCAAAAAAAGATCATATTTTTTTCCTATGGTTATTTTTTGTCTAAATATACTTATCCAATATAATTATTACATCTGTTACGATAATTATAATATCGTTTTTACCTCTAATTACCCTATTTACTTTTAGTCGTGTCAAAAAAAAATAAAATGTTTTAATACTCCAAAAATTATTTTAATCTTACTCAACCACATATTAAATACTTATGTCGACCATGTCTCTTGGATTTTTGAAATTCAATTCACAACAGCTTTAAAATTACGTTTTATGAAAAATTTTCCAATATTCCATGAAGGTGGGTAAAAGACGTTAAAAATTTTCAATACACTTTTATGTAAAATATTATAATAAAATTACTCCAATGAATTACATTGGAATAATATATGTATTGTGTATCAATTATTAATTTATGAATATTTTTTAATTAAAATAATTATTTAGATGTGAATTTTGGTTTTTATCTTCACCGTAGTGTTGTCACTATTCATCAAAAATTGAATGTTTTCAAAAAATATAGAAAATTCATCCTGAGAGTATTTTGAAATTTCAAAATAAAAAATGAATTCAACTTTAAAAAATTTAAAAAATAGGATTTCCAATAAATAATTAAAAATAAATTCCCATTATCAAAACTGGAAAGCTGGGTTTTAAGAAGTAAAAAACTATCAAAAGATTGACATGTGTTTGTGTACAATTTAAATGTGAAATTACATCCAATGAACAAAATTATATTAAATTATAAAAATATAATCTAATTATTTTTTCAAACAACTCAAATGTATAATTTAACACTATAAATTGTTTTTATGAAAAAATGATTTTTTATTTATAATTTATTATATTTCATTATTCATCAAAATATGAATGTTATGGGAAAAGTACCAAAATTTTAAATGAACTAACTTTTTATATCCCTATTATAAAGAAAATTTTTATTTTATTTTAGGGAATATATAAAAGTGTCAAACATTGTATTTAAAAAGGGATCGCCGTTAAAATGTTGAAAAACTGTATTTTTTGGAAAAATACTTTATCTGAAAAATTGAATTTGTCTTATATAATGTCTACGAAACACAAATATAAATTTTAAAATTATATAAGATATATATAAAATTCAAAATTTGGTTAATATTATTCTTAAATTATTTTTAAACGGCTAGTTTGATTGGTTATCATGCGTTTGAACTTGGTGTTGCGTGTAGTGGAAGCTAATGAATTACATTAAAGATATAATGTACTATGAAATATTGTGGTGTTACAATTCATATATAAAAATTGTATACCATCTAATTAAATATATTTAATCCATTTTTTTAATTCAAAACACATAATTTGTAGAAATTAATTTAAAATTAAATCCAGTTGTCAAAACCAAAAAGATGGTTTTAGGAAGTAAAAACAATCAAAAGATTGACATGTTCTTATGAACAATTTTAAAGTGAAATTACTTCCAACGACCAAAATTGAATTAAATTATAAAATCTATATAAAAATATACTTTATAACCAACTCAAATAGAAATTTAACTATGTAAATAAATTATATGTAAATGATGTTTTGAATTAGAATGTAGTATTTTTTCACTATTCATAAAAAATAATTTTTTTTAGAAAAATACAAAAATTTAATTGAACATAAATTTTGATGTCCCGCATCAGCTTAAGAAGATAGTTGTTTTCAAATAGAGAATATAAATTTGAAAAAATGTATTTCAAATTTTTTCCCAATCAAAAGGCGGTAAAACAATATTTTACGTAAAATATTTCTTGTATTTGAAAAAATTGATTTTGTTCTTATATCCTATCTAGAAAACAAATGAGATGAATTTAAAACAATACATTGAATATATAGCTTATATTTTTCATTATATAAAAATCCATAAAGTGTGATATTAATTTATAAACAAAAGTATTCTGTTTGAAAAAGAATATCATAAAAACACATTCTTTATATTCAATTGGTTTTAATTCCATTATTGATAAATTTGGTAACCAATCATTCATTATTTGATCATGTGTAAACCATATTTAAAAATTATGTTTATTCTATTAATTATCTCCATTCCAATGGTTGGGTGTTAACTACCATTTAAAATAATAATAATATTATTTTATTATTTTTTAGTATAACTCAATGATTTGTGAAACATTAGATTATGGGGAAACCCATTGTTGTGTGTAAAGTATGCTATCATAAAATTATCCCCTTCATCATAAAAATAATAAAATATTTATAAATATTAATATAAATGAATTACTATTATTCTAAAAATACCCTAGTCATTACATAATTCACTATTTTGGAAATTTCAACATCAAAATTTTAAAATTGGGCTCAGAATAATCATTGAAAATACCACATTGGAAAAATAGGTTATAAAACTATCAATTTAATAGTTTGAAAAATAAGTACAGTGGTAGCCCATGATAACACAATAGCATTCCATGTATAAATATATGGATATGGATGAGAAAATAAGAATCATGTTTGAATGGATAGTGATAGAAAACATGATCAAGAGACTGTTAACTAACAAAAAACCATAAACTTGTGATGGGTTTAATGTTCATTGATTTCACAATAGGAAACGTAAATAGAAAATTATTATTTTTTACAATCCTTTTCCTAATGATGGGGAATTATTTTACTACATAGAATAATAACATAACAAAACAAACTAACTTTTGAAGAATATTTTCATCCATTAATAAATATCTACCACAAACTCGTATTTTCTCCAAAAGATGAGTAATTACGATGAATTGGTCACACCTGATGTGCTAGAATAAACTTCTAGAGAATCTCATAATCCACAAAATATGAACTATATATTTTACCTGCCTTTAGAAATTAACCAAAACCAAAATGGTTATTATATGATCAGACAATCCCCCAGAAAGAATAATACATTATAAAGAGAAAAACTACTTTTAATAAGAAAAATTCAAGAAAAAAACACAAAGTTCAATAAAACGATTCAATAAACATTTGTACTTAAAAATGTTCATAATAATACAATATAAAATTAAATCCAAAAATACCAAAGCATTTGATCACATAGTCTTCCATGATTAATCATAACATTTATCTCCAAATAACATTTACCACACTTAAAGTCTATCAATTAAAATTAATTAACGGAATCACATATTCTATATGATTTGTTAATCATTTCTATAAATACCAAAATATCCATATGTTTAATATAAAAATTTATTTTCTTCAAAAATTACATTCATCCATTACTCCTAAAATTTAATACCAATGTTTTTTTACTTTCTTGAGGAATAAAATGTACCAAATTCAGCAAACAGCGTCCAAAATAACATTTATCATTTAATCACCCAATCATTTTCCTATTTTGAGGAAACCCATTTGATAAAAATTAAGATCCCAAAAATAAATTATTCTTGATCTATAAAAAAATTTACTAAAAATAATAAGTCATACTAACCAGGGACTTCACGTAAGCCAATGGTAGGTGATGTTTCATTGTCAACCTTGGGTTGTGGGTTCAATTTATGCATCCTTTATAGACAGGGTGGTTTGTCACCCATCTTGCGGGTTGCCCCTTTTATAATACTCAAAAATAACCCTAACATGTTATAACCTTACTGGTTTTCATATAATTCTCATTTTCATCTCAAATCATAATGACCACAACGTCATAATTCATGAACTCTTATATATATTAAAAATATTAATTATTTCACCTGCATATGATAAAATAAATATATTCTAAAAAGAATAAACATTATACCAAGATCATGGTGTCCAACTAGTTTCATCATCATCCTTCCCATGTAAATATAAGGTCTATGTTTTGAAACAATGATTTTTAGATCGTTCAAATTCATTTTCATACATTATCCAAATACACCTTGTACAACATTGGACATTTGGGTGTTCACACAAAAATAATTTCAGAAAACAAATGTGTTTGAAACATAATTTCAAAAAATATGATAAAAATGCAGGATTATAAAATAGTTGGATAAAGTTTGATTTGAAACTTTCAATCAATGGTCCTTTTAAAATACCATAAGTAGGTGTTGAAAGGCTATTTTTAAAGGAAAATATAAATAGGATTCACGATGGTCTCCTACTTCAGATCCTTTTTCAAAATCATGATATACTTCAAAATCTTGTGATATGGTAAAATATTTGAAAATTCTTTCATAATATTTACCATTCTTGAAAATATGAGAATATTTGGAAATAGCATTTGATTAAATACCACCCATGATCAAAATGGTACTTATGTATAGTGGAGATATTAAATATCTCAAAAAACTTCTTGCAATTGAGTGGTATGCTAAAAAATGTCTCACAATCATTCGAACATGACTTTTTAATATTCATTACAAGGATGTCATTAGGAAGATATAGGAATTTTGTTTGAGATCCTCTTAATTCAATTTGTAACCAACATTACATGATCTGAAGAAGTTATAAATCAAGTATTTAACTGAATTAATAGACATAGAGACTTACCATGTGGTTATCCAAAACTCAAAATCCCTAAACATATCTAAACCTCAATTTTATACCACCTATAAGGCCTTAAAAATTCAAAATTTCTTAATCCTGAGATAAGTAATTAATTTGACATTGATTTTATTTTCAATTTTTTAGTTTTAGTTAATAAGTCCATATATATTACATTATATTTCCAAATTTAAAAAGTATACACTTCTACTCTATCAAAAAGTTTCACAATAATAAAAATCTATAAATAATACAGGAATTATTTTCATGAAAAAAATATTTTTGAATTATTCCTTTATTTTATTCTTCCTTATACCCTATGAAAAACATTTAAAAACATGGGATTAAGATGGAAATTCCAATAATGAATATAAAATAATGAATAAAACCATTAGTCCCTAAATATTTAATTTCCATGAAAACATTTTCCCAATATGATAATTTTCATCCATAATACATAAACATCATAGCTTACATCATGTAATAATTAGATGTCCACAAAACATTATAGAAATTTTTAAACATAAAGGTAACTTGTGGAATTAATATCATACTTACATTGTTTCATTCTCAGCTACATAGGGAGTAACCTTTATGGTTACGTTTGGAATACCCATCACGATATATTCCCTAAAATTCATAGGGGAAACGTTATCATTTACCTCTGTCACATTACCCAATGGATTGGAGAGAAATCACAGGCTCACCCACCATTGTTTTATCATGGATCTAACCATATACAGATTAAATACCCATGAACCATTACATAATACTAACATATAAATTAATCCAAATGGAAAAACAACATTTCCACATCGAAATATCATTTCATATTTACAAGTTCTGTATTCATAAATAAAAACACATTAATTTAAAATAAATTTGTAATATTTAAATTTCAACATCAATACATAATAGAAACATCAAAGCGATAAATTCAATTCATGACCTATATATAAAAAATATTCAATGTTAATTAAATAATAAATATTATTTTAAAACACATTTAAAACGTTTTAAAAGATGATTTTTAAATCAAAGGGTCGCATACCACTTTGTATCATTTAAAAGAAATTTTATAAATAACATATTAAAAAAATTATGTCTATAAAAACATATCAACAAAAACATTTTAAAACCCTGGAAATTAATGAGAACGAATTCGAAGAATAAATCCTTAAAACACATAAAATGATGTTTTAATTAAAGAAACCTTTACAACATGAGAAACACATGAATAAAAATCATTAAAGATTAAAATTAAAAATCATTAAATAGCATGATAATATTGGAATTAATGATATAACATGTCCAAAGTGTCATATAAACACCTAAAATGTTTATAAAGGCCCACATTATCAAGATATTACTCAATGAATAGATATTGAAATGACGTCCCTTACATAGATAATATCATTAGATAAATAATAAATCAATGAAATAATAATATGTGAAAAATATAAATACACCCAATATTAGTAATTATTTAGAGTAAAACAATCCTAGGTCATTCACAAAAATTCTTGGAAAAACTAAACCAATGTCATGGATATTTAACTCAATGAATGGAGATTGAGTTAAGATTTCATTTAAATAGTTCGTATAAATGGTGTTAGAATTTAACAATGGAGTTATTATGTGTAAAAAAAGTGTATAAAAACAAAAGGATTGGTAAATTGAAACATAAATAAATAAATATTTATTCAACACATAAGTTTTGCATAATATAATCATCGAATTAAGCATAATACCTAATGAGTGAAAATTGTGTCTACAAATTACATTACAATGATCATTTTGTTAATAAAATAAATTGAGAAGGTGCATTAACTCTAAATAAACATAAATAAAGTATAAATATTGGGTAGGATATCAAAATTAATATCTGAAAAAATCATTACATGACATCATCATGAAGTATAAGATCAAACCAAAGAATGGAAATTGGGTTAAGAATATCCCATACCTAGAATATGAATAGTCTAATTCATTCATTATATTACAGAATAATAAAAGTAGGTTAATATATACTCTATTCAGAATCATTTTTATGTATATTATTCATTTTAGATTACTTATTAACATTTTATATAAATTACTTAATTATTTATGTTCTTATCAGTCGGTTTGTCGATATTCGGTACTTGAATCGAAAATGAACTTGTTTGATGTAAATTACCTATGTGGTTAAGATTCTTTCATCCTCAGAATATTTTTCATTATTTAAATATCATATATATCATGTAAATATTTGTTTACAATATTCCATAACATTTGAGGAAAATAAATGAAATACACCAATCATGGAGATGGTTGGCCGTACATACGCATGAATGCAGCTTTCATTTCTATGTAATTTTAATAGAATATTAAGTAAATTATATATAGGTATGTTATAATTCATGGGTATGTTATCTATTTTACATATTTTCATTAAAATTACCCTTCAGATGTTCCATTAGTGGCATAAATGAGTCATATCACTTTTATGGGGTGGTAGTCCACACTTCCTGGAATTAAATTATTATATTTACACACCACTGAAAGAAAAAAGTTATGTTGGAATAAAAATAAAATAATAATAAAGGAAATATAAAAATTATATATATAACATATAAATACAGTTCCATCATGATGGCCACAATGAGTGGTGGTTGAAGAAAATTGAACAATCATCGTTTCGTGAGGCATTATTTCGTCGTACACAGAATCAGTATGCTCGTATCCTTTAAATAGAGGTGTGTGTAAGTGGAGTTAGAATCCTATTCATTAAAACATCCAAGTATGATGAGGATACTGCTATTGTTATTTAATCATGGAATACAAAGATCATAGGTGGTGGATAATGAAAATAATGGAAAGGAACTTGAGAAAGGATGTTACCTATAAATATGGTAACTTTATTTTATTTAAACCAAAAGGAATTCATGATTTTCATTTTTCCACAATTAGGATTATAGACGAAAGGAATGGATTTGGGGAGATTTTTTGATTAGATGTAGGATGATCCCTTGGGATTTATAGGTGTGAGTAAGTGGGTAGATCTGGTGGCCTTTTATTAGAGCGAGGAGGGGAACTTTAGGAAAGTCTTGAAATATTATTTTATTATAAAATGAATTTCGAATTATAATTGTTCCAAAGATAATTATTTCGAGAATTAAATGATAATGGGTTGAACTACTCACAACCAATAGGTTGTATACAAGTCTATGTCACCAAATTAACCATATCATTTAGCTTTAATACTTTGATAAAAACATTAACTCTTATCGTGTCTTATTTTATTTTCATAATACATTGTTACTATAGTTACTATAAAATTCCATGAGAAAAAAAAGTGGAAAATTAGTGAAATTTTAAGTTAGAATATAATAAATTTATGAATATTATGTCATTGAATAAAACCGTATTTGTTTTAAAAGCTCATTTATTTCATTCCTGACAATATGTTGTCATTGATTTTTGTTAAAGTAATAACAACTTCATGCATTAAAACTGAATACATTAACTCAAATATAACCTGTAAATATCATACATAATATTCATGAATGGAATAAAAATTTTGAAATTACATTCATTGTAATATTTATAATATAATTTTTTGAATTCATTATTAATGAAGTAATCATTGCATCATCATTATTCCATAATTAAATGTATTTATTTACTGTCTCAAAATTATATATAAAAAACAATGATGTAATAAATTTAATTATCTTCATAAAAAAATTTATATTCAAAGTAATTATCTATGTAACCCTATCATAAAATTCTTTTTATAAAAGATACATGTTTTTTATTAGATTTTTCTTTACCGTATATTAATTCTTATAACATGTCATTTTCACACCCAAGTGGCTCCATGGGGTCCGAAAATCGACCCAATGATTCACAACATCTGAAAAATCTCATCCACTAGGATATGGAAACGTGATACAATAGTTTTCTATTATTATAATACTATTTTCTACCATTTTTTCCATGATTTACCCTTTAACCGTGGTAAATAAAAATTATTACAGAGGTTATTGTTCATAATTCCCAAAAACAAAAAGATCATAATTATAAAATTTTGACATTATTATTCTAAATATATAATATTTTATTCTAAATTCAAAACATATAAATTTTAGAAATTAATTTAAAATTAATTCCCATGGTAAAAACCAAAAATTGGGTTTTCAGGAAGTAAAAACTATCCAAAGATTAACATGATTTTATGTACAATTTTAAAGAGAAATTTTTTCAACGACCGATATTATATTAAATTATAAAAACTATACCCAATTAATCATTAAAAAAAATTCAAATGAAAATATAACTATATAAATAAATTAGATTAAAATCCATTTTTGAATTAAAATTTAGTAAATCTTCATTATTCATGAAAATATAAATTTTGTTAAAAAAATACCAAATTTTCATGCAATGATAATTTTGATGTCCCGCTTATAAAGAAGAAGTATATTTTTTCAAATAGAATATATTAAAGTGAAAAGAACTAGATTTTAAATTGTTTCTCCATCAAAAGGTGGAAAAAATTAATTTTAGAAAAATACTTCTTTTATCCAAAAAAATTTAATTTGTTCATATATCATATCTGGAAAACATATTAGGTGAATTTAATTAATTAAAATGAATATATGAAATATAATTTTTATTAAATAAAAATTCATTAAGATTGATATGATTTTAAAAACACGATTTTTCATTTTAAAAAAGGTTTTCATAAAGACATTCCATCTATATTCAATTGGTTTTTATTTCAATTTATAATAAATTTGGTAACCAATAAACCATTATTTAAATTGTTGTAACCTATATTTCAAAATTTAGTTGATATTATTCATTCTCATCATTCCAACATATACATGTTGTCTAACATTTTAAATAATTATATTATTATAGTATTGTTTTTCGGTATAACTCAATGTTTTGTGCAACATAAGATTTCGGAGAAAAACATTGTTGTGTGTCGAGTACGATATCGGAAAAAGTGTCCCCTTTAAAGTAAAATTAATATATTATTCATAAATTTTAATAGAAATTAAAAAGTATTATTATACAAATACATGGGTCATTACATATAATTCATTGGATTATGCAATCATGGAATCCTAGGAATGTAGATGATACATATAACCTTTCATAGACATTAGTCAATGATAACAATGAATACTATATCAAATCATAGGAAAATCCCCATAAAGGAATAAAGTTCACCCCATTCCGAAAAAGACATTTCATGAGGCTAAACATTAACAAATGTAATTAAGTTATATATGTTTTCAGTCATCATAACATGTTCATACATATTTCTTCAACATGAATAAACAAACATAAACATAAGGGTTAACCATGAGAAGAAAATGGCAAAATAATCATGTCAAAAGGAATAAAAAGTGGGTGTATCATAATTATGTACATGAAATATTTGATTATAAAATTAATTTACATTCATAAAATAATTTAGGATAACGAAATGATAAATTACATCTCATTGAAGATTAAACCTGTAAAACCAGTGTTAAAGGAACTTTTGAAATTATAAACATTGGAATGCTTTAAGGGAAAATATAAAAGTATATTTAACGGGGATAAGGGAATAATTGTATTCATAGACCAGAAATAAGCTATGAATGTTTTTCTTTATTAAAATAATGATTTTATAAAAACTATTGGTGGATTAAAACAGATTATTGAGTGTACATGAAATTGTGTAACAACATTTGGACATCCCATTAATCGGGTTTTCATTTTTGGAGGAATTGAAAAGTAACCTTATAAAACGTGTATTTCTACACAAATAATTATAATTTAACTTTTTTGATATTTTTTGATCAGTCACAGATAATTCAGGAGAAGTAATTATTAATAATTAACAATAATATTATGGGAAAGAGAGATAAAGTGTTACCCGAAATAAATATAGGGGTTTTTTGTAAATCCCTTACCTTATTTCAAAAAGTGTTTTGCACGTGTAAATAATTATATTGTGATATGTAAAGACCATAAAGTGCTCCCTGATGAGGTAATACTACCAAAAATTTATAAAATACAGAACTGATACTAGCTCCAGATCATGGGTGGCATATTTACGTTCATGGGTCTGTTACTGCCTATACATATAATAGATCACACATAATTGCTTCATTAGCACCCACCCCAAGACTAGATGGGAAGTATCCAAAAGAACATATAAAATCACCCCTTCATCTAGAAACCGAATCACTAGAGCACTAACATACATCCCATTGAAGTAGCTAAAATATTCCTGACACTGTCACTCAACACAATTTTCTGGTCTTTTCTAGTCAGATACATCAATGTTGTTTCTTCTTGAGAAAAATCTTGTAAAAATATCTAGTAATATCTTAATTGATAGATAAAACTATAAACCTATGTCACACTCTTTGGTTATTTGTTGGAAACAACTATCTCAGAATTTGATGGCTCCACTACTACACCCTAATGAGACACCACCTGACATGGAAGTGGATCTACCATGTCCAGAAATTTCACTTGGATAACTTTCTATAGATATGGTTGCATTGAAGGTCCTATATGATAGTCCTGAGATGCTTGGTAAGGTACTCCTTTAATTTTGAGTAGATAATAATGTTATTGTGGAGTATGACGATGAATCAATCATGTAACTCACAAAAGACAGAGTTTATAACTCACAAGAACATGGTCGGTGCATTCATAACTCCGAATGGTATAACTACATACTCAAATTGCTTGTACATGCACCTAAAATAAGTCTTCAGGATGTCACCCCCTTCACGGTCAACTGGTAGTACCCAGACCACATATCTATATTATAAAACCAACAATCTCCCCGTATCTAGTGTAAAATATCTTCGATTATCGAGAGTGGGAAATGGTTCTTGACTCTTTCCTAATTTAACCATTATTATTCTATGAATAGCATTAGACAACCATCTTAATTTTTTTAACATGTCTATATCACCCCATTGTGATACACTAGGCCATATAAAATCCATTATTCATCAAATCATCAATCTGAACATGTAGCTCATGCAACTAAGAAGGTGTCATCCAATTATGATCCATTGAAATCAAAGAAGGACTAGGCTGAAAATCTATCCCAAAATCAACATCACGTCAACGGGGTAGAGTGAAATCCTCCTTGGGAAAGACATACAAAAATTACCCAATAATACTAGGTACCTCCACCATCCTAGTATCCCCTAATTCCACTAACAATCCGATCAATAACGAATGAAGAGCCTTTACATGCCAACTGTCCATCAGACAACTCCACTCGCCAATAAAATCCAAAAGTTATCCATCCATAAAAGAAAAAGCAAATCTTATATAAAAATAGTTGAATAATCATGAATAGAAAACAACTAGATGTTTTCTAGGATAACATTCTATTGCTAAATCTATAGAAGAAAGAGGTTCCCAGTAGACGGTTGCAACCCCAACATTAGTCTACGTCCTCAGAAAACATCCAACACATTGGTCAGACCTCTGACTAGAAAACTCAACACAATGGGCATGTAAGTAATATATATATATTTTCCTAGATAATGTGCTAGAGTGGGTTCATTTAAAGAGTGTGAATATCCTTAGTAAAACAAGTTGCAAACAAGATTACTAAAAAAGTTGATTGTACCACGGACGATCATTGGACCCACTGGAACTGTTGGTTCTGAGGCATGTAACTATCCATACCTAAATCCTTGGCCCCTTTTCTGAATATATTATCATTGACCATGTTTGTTTTGAGGTCTCTAAGGAAGACCCTCAAGTCGGCCTCCAGCTTCTCTGTCTCCCCTTATAGGAGAAGGAGCCTGATGTCCCTACTACTGAAATGTCCCGGTCGACAACTATTGCTGAGGCAGGAACTGAGCCTACCCAACTCCACTATTCCAAGATTATTAATTCATTTAGAATTAAATCATAAGTTTCCCATGAATTACATCAATAAAACACACCATCCCTAGGCTTAGATGTTAGGCACGAGGACCATATGTTCTAAATAGAAACTGCTAGGGTTGAATCCCTGATAGACGAATCCTCAAAGGTATTAGTGCCTGAGACATTACATTGGTATCCTTTCACTTATATTAACTTGAATGGCTCTCCAATAATTTTATACCTCCTCAATATGAATTCCCTCAACTCCCTGTACCTTATTCTAGACCACTAGGTATGTCGGCATTGTGAATGGTGTAACTACGTAGTGGAGAGAGGGATGAAGTGCGTCCTCTAAGTGTCTCACATGAGACTCATCATCTGGAAAGGGATCTAAAGCGTTGAAAGGTATATCCTTGAACATAACCACTAACTCCCTTAACAACATAATCGTAAAATGAATGTAGTGTAGAACCTATTGATTCTCAGCCTTTATGGTCGAAGAATAGAATTCAACCCAAAACTCCTTCTCGAAATCAACGCATAGAACATCAACCTCATTTATATCCCATATATATAGAATCCCCCATTGACATGCAGATCATATCATATAACTAACCCTCAAATGTACCCAAGACACCATCAGAGCCCGGATCGGGATGAAGGTGATCACCATTTCCACCAAGAAACTCTACGTCTTTGTATCTTAAATGATATCATTGTAATTCTCAATAGTTTTCTTCTTGAAATCACGAAGTCTCATCTACCAATAGTTATCCTACTCTTCTAGATCATCCTTTTGTTGATTAGACTGATCAGTATTCTAATCATCCACTACTTGAGCCTCTCATGGATGATAACAGGTTTCCACACCTAAATAAAAAACAACGAACTTCTATGGTAGAGTAGTATTAAATTTAATTCAATATTTAATTTATAAAATTTAACTCATTTCGAATTTACCCCAAGACACTAGTTTATACAAGAACACAAGTCATTGTGATACATTTACCATCCAGAGTGTTTCTACCCTATAATGGTGTACCATCACTTGGTTGTTTGGTAGGATCATAGTCCTTTCATCGAATTATGTGGGTGATAAAATCTTGTGTCCTGGTCGGTCTTCCCTAGCCTATATTATGAACCAATATCCACTTACATTGTTTTTCTACCAACCCTTGAAATACTAACTATTTCTAACTCCTAACTCAATCATATGACTCAACCATCATCTTTTGATATCATTCTTTCATGACCCACTCCCTCTGAAGATGCACCTCCTAAGTTGAAAATGGAGAACGACACGTAATGGCCACAGAGTCCTTCCTTCAACAGGCCCCATGGTAGCAGCCAATACCAAGGGTATAAGAATCCTGCAAAATGGGAGAAATTCCAATTTTCTATAACCAAGATCTGGTTGTAAGATGTATCCACCTCAAAATAACTCCAATTCATATATATAAAAGAATCCAAAATCCATCCCACATGCATGCTTAAAGTAAACTACCTGAAATAAAATGAAAATATCTAATGTATGTACCAAAAGAAGAAGGCTAAGCAGTGGCACAACTACTACCCATATGTCAAAGAAAGTAATTCCCAGCAATTTTTCTATAGTCTGCCTAGAAAACAAAAAATTGTTTCGAAATAGGTAGGGTGATCATACAAGTATACTCAATAGGGAAAACCAATATCTCTTGGGCACAAGTATAGAATCATACTAATGTCCCTATGAGAAATAGTAGAAATGAAAATCACCCATCATGGTATACTATCCACCCCAACATTACCAAGGGAACACACACCAAATAACCCAAATAAATTAATGTAATATAGTAAGTACATCGATGATAGTTTACCCCAAACCACATTATCACTGATTAGAAACTATCACACCCTTACAAAATAATGTCCTAGTGCACCTACCTCTTCTAAACGTAATATGTCTCAAACCACCTGCAAACACCTAGGACATATACCATGTCTGATCTCCCCACACACAACTAGTCCCAAGAACTGAATCTCATTCCACCCACAAACAACTAGTCCTCAATCACGCCTAATCATGAAGACACATATGAACCACAACATATTTCATCCTCATGACATCTGCGAACCACACCACATCTCATCTTGAAGAAACATATTAAGAGAAACGTTCACACATTAAAATATGCCGTATACCAAATCCTACCTGAAGGGTCATGGGAAATCAATCCCTATAAAAGGAACATTTTAGTATCAGGTGGCCAACCATCCATCCTCCCATAGTGATGATTGGGAAATAAGTCCTCCCCCATAACAATGGTGGTGTTTAGCATGTATTGCTCAACATGGGTGGGCTGCATATTGAAATTAGGGGGTACTATTTATATATATATAAGTACAAAACACCCAGCCTATCATATGGGTTATCAAGTAAACAACCACCCCATAACACTACCACCAGTGTTGCTACCTATAAATGCATGTATCAGGACGATCATTGTGAAATTACGATGTTGATTAAAGAAATCTTCTTACCACCCAAAGATGTTAAAATTACTAATACTTTACCATTTATTATATCCCTACCAAGGAATATAACAACCACATCATACAGACAAAATCACAACCAAGATAAACAGATAAAGAAAACTATGATAAAACACCCCACTTCACACTTCCTCCCCACATGGAACCAAAGACAACCAATACCAATATAATTATACAAAGTCATTTCACCATTTCCTTTATATGAATAATAAAATGCAAAACATATAGAAAAACCTGGAAACACACCTCATCATAACCATGTTCGGTATGCACACATAATATCCACTCTGTACTCATCATTCCCCAAAACATCCATCTCTTTCTACACAACCATCATCAGCATTGCTGCATGAACATACCACCCCTCAAAAACCACAACACAACTCAGCTGTAGTCCCCTTCATAATAAGATCATCCATTCCACCATAATACAAACTCTTCACCTTAAATTCGGTTACACCACTTGTACCACCCCATACACATAACCACAAACTGAGAAACAACAACACATTAACAACACATGACACAAGGAAGAACAAAACCGCACACAACACACAACCACACCATACACCCAATGTTTATTCTGATTTGGCAACCCTCATTCTTTAATTCCACTTTGATAATTTATGGGTGATCACAAAACAAGTTCAATCTGATGGAATCCATATAATTAAATTGGTATAAATGATTAATCATTTTTCTGTGTTCACATTTTTTCAACATAATATTAAAAATAAGTATTCAAGAGTTCGGTGTGCAAGAAGAAACCACCGAAGATCATGAAATTCATAAGGAATATAGATAGAATAATTCTCACCATGAATCAAATATAACATATAAAATAAATCAAACATCGTCATCATCATCTACACCTCATATATTAATTCTTTTTAGAAAAAGGATCCAATTGTATTAATAGGAAATCATCAGTACATCCACCGCACATGATTCACAATTAAAGAGGGATGTAGGAATCCATAGCTTGAAGAACATATGATCATAAACACTTCCTTGTTCCCTTAACAGGGGGTCATGCAAGTAACAAGAATGAATCCAAGGGAAAACTCGACTAACATCTACAAAAATTCTGTGAATCCTCAATTACGAAAAGTTTTTGGAGCACCAATTGAAAATGGATGGGTTTAAGGAATAGAGGATCCCAACATTTGAAAAATCTAGATCCAATACCAACATAAGGGAATAGTTTCACGAGCCAATGAAGTTGTATCATGGTCAAGACCTTGACTATTGGACAATTAAATTTCTCTAAAGTGTTAGGATATTAAATATATAATTAATATCCATTCAAATTGCTTTTTAAATTGTCAGAAAAGGTTTGCAACTCGATTTAAATCAAATAAAAAGTAAGAGGGGTGAAACAGGAAAACCCTGGAAAAGTTAGAAATGACTCACTAATGGGTGAATCAATGACACAACACACTGATATTGACTCCCCAACATGACCCACTGACAATGAGAAACCACTATGTCCAACTAATGCCTCCCACCATGACGTGAGTAACAGATGCCCGACCTACCAACGGCCAAACAATCAGTGTCCAACATAACGATGCATGACCTACTGATGCTTGACCTGTAGATGTTGAGTCTCTGATGTGGTCCACTGATGATTATTCATGGATGCGACCCACTAATTGGAAAACTATAATTTTATAAAACACATTAAATGATGTATAATTTCCTCCCAAAACACTTTAAACACTGAAGTTTCCCAATGGAATGGACCAGAGAGATTTAGGCCATTACAAGTCAACCATAGGGTATCCCAAAACAAAAAATGGGAATATTTTTAGATCTTTCAAAGTCATATTCAAATATTAAAAATGAGATACTTTTAATTATGTTTCTTCAACTGAAAATAATCTCACATAATCATTTTTTTTATATTTTGTATGCTTCAAAGTCCCCTTGAATATACTTCAGTAGAAGAATTATAAACAATTCACCTTTTTTCATTTGTTCAAAAAATACCAAGTAGAATAAGTGTTAATTAGATGATGTATTTCATCTGATGACCTATCAATGTTAAAATATGACTTATGGATCATTATATGTTCCCAGAAGATGTACCAGTGTCAAGGATTTTCTAATGATTTTTGACCGACTTGAAAAAACCAAAACATTTTCCCTAGGAAAATGGTAAACTGCATTTCCGATCTTTTTTTATTGATTTTTATCGAATTACAATATGATTATAAATTCCAACAATACGAAAAATTAAATTTTCTACCTATAGAACTTTTCATGTGATGAAATAATTCTACCATTAATGTTCCAAATGTACCGGTGTTAAAACTTTTCTTTTGAATCGGAGGAATATCTTGTCCAATGGACTGATGTCAAAAAATACTTATTTTTTCAATATTTTCTGTAACTGATGATTTACCCTATTTTATTAGTTCATTTTTTGGATTAGAATGTCTGATGTATCTTTCAATTTGATGGATATATCAATTATTACTTCTCCAAACCACTGACATTAGCAAGTTCAACCTTCACAGACTTCAGGAGAAATCAATTTCATGTGATAATCACATCGATGAACCAAGACTGGAATACTTTTACATAATGAAAATTTTTATTCCAAAAAATCCTTTTTATAAAATTATATTTTCTTGTTGTTAAGACCATTAAGACTAAAATATCTTCTTTGGACTTACAACCAAATTATATTCCATTATTTCAAAAATCATGGATCCTAAGTTTACTAAGAATTTATGATACCGAAAACATACAAAAAAGAAAAACATCATTATATTTCAAATTTCGAGCATCATGAAGGAAATTAAAATTCTAATAAAACATCTCATTCCAATCATAAACATCATGTTGAACTCAGTGTGAGTCCTAAAGACAAAATCTAAATGAAACCACTTCCAGAATAAAAAACATAAACTGAGGGACATTATTTAGAGATTAGTGATTGATAATCTGAGTCTAGTACTCCTTTTTTTATATCAGTAATATTTAAAAAATGATATGTTTTTTTAACTAAAAAATATATTAAAAACAAAACAAACTTCATCCCACATCTGAAAACAAATTTCATCCAACTTGATACCAACCGTCCCACTATTGAATTTTGTTGTAAAAAAAAGGTCATATATCACTAAAACATTTTATTATAAAACTATGGTTCACTAATAAATAATTATAAGTGTACATAATAGAACTCATTTTAGTAAAAAAGATTCTATGTTAGAAAATCATACTACAAAAAATAAGTGACTTATGAAACTTCTTTATTGTCTTCTTGAAACATAAAACCATCAAACCATTCAAATATCCCACTTCATAAAAAATTATTTATTCCTATAATACTTGATTCATACAACAACATCAGAAAACTATTAGAATAATTCACACACAGACATGATTAGTTCACAACGTGTACCCTACTCCCCCTAAATACATGTTTCATTAAACAGTTTTTTACATATTTGTGGATATATTTATAAAACATTGGATTTATAAACATTGAAAACACTATCTGAATACTAGATTGGAGAGGTGATAGAAACAAATACCCCAAAAATAGAGAGAAAGATGTTGGACACCCATATCCATCCTCTATTTTACAAATTCTTCATTAGTTAATGGTTTTGTATAATTGTTAGCAACTTTTTCCCTTATAGGAACAAACTCAATCTTTAGTTCATTTTTCAATAAATTCACTTTGATTAAGTGATATATGATATCAATATTTTTTAAATTAAAATGTTGAAATATATTACTTTTAAGATTAATTGACCTATGGTTATCACAACACAATTGTATAGGAAACATTACATCAACAAGTAACTCTTCCAACTAAGTATTCATTCAAAAACGTTTTGATGCATCTTGAGTAACAGAAACATACTGAGCATCAACGATGCTATTATATTATTTGTTTTATTTCATTGTATTCCAATATAGAAAAATTTTCCAATAAAATAATAATCCACCATATATAGTTCTTTTATCATATTAACGTCGTCCCAAGTCAATATATGTATGTATATGAAAATAAAATTTTTTGAGTTATCATACTGGATTTCACAATTTATTATTCCTTGAATATATCTCATATTTTTTTTCCATCCAATATATGTGACTATTTTGGATAACATTTGTATATTTCACATTTGATAACAACATATTCAATATCATTTCTTAGTGGGGTCAAATATAACAAACATCCGATCAACTTCTTAAAAAAATTGGAATCAAATTCCATTCCTGGTAAATATTTAGTCAACTTGGTTCCCATTAAAAATGGTATGAGAATTTTTTTATAATTATCCATTCCAAAAATCTTAATATGTTCTTGAGTATAATTTCTTTTAGAATGAATAATATATTTCTTATTTTCTATGATTTGTAACCTAATAAAGTATTTAATTTCACCAAATAGTGTAATTTCAAACAACATTTTCAACTTTTCAAAAAACCTATTATAGTTTCTTTTATCACTCATATATAAGATAATGTCATCAAAATATAAACTGAAAATGAGGGAAATATAATCACTTTCGTTTATGAATATATTACTATAAACCATTATTTTTCTAAATGTTCAACATTCTTATGTAGGTATCCAATTTGGATTATAATTTCCTCAAATATTTCTATATCCCATTCATTGATTTCTTCAAAATTCATACATAATTTTCTAACATTACCAAAAAATCCAAAAAAAACTCAATATGAACTTCTTCAATAAGTTCACCATTCGAAAATGATTACATCACATCCATCTAAAAAATAATATAAAATTGTTGTGTAGTAATTGCTAGAAAGATTATAAATATTCGTAACCTTTCCACTGGAGAAAAAATCATATCAAAATAAATTAATACATTTTTTGACATACCTTCTCACACAAATATTGATTTTTTCTATCAATTCACCATCTTGATTCACCATTTTTCAGAACACCCCCTTTGTACCAAGAACAGTTTTGTCAATTGGTTTAGGTATGACCTCCCATGTATCATTCATCTCAATCTTAAAAGAAATTCAGTCATAACATAAACATATTTTGGATGTTCATGTGAATGGATAAATTATTTTGGCTCAAATTTTGAATACAACAAATCATTTTAAACTATTTTTGAATTTCATCATATCTGATTTTTTGGATAATGATCACAAAAAATGTTTTCATTTTCCAATTGTTTCCTCAGCCTAAAATGAGATGTAAACTATTCATCCTCATCACTATAAATATGTCATCCATATTCTTTCATCTCTATGGAATAAAATGAATTTATTCCTATTAATGTAGTTAAACAAAAATTATTTCATCCTCTTCTTCTTCCTCATCTTCTTTTGTTTGTGATATATATTCCTCATCATTTCAAAGATCCTTTATATCAAAATAATCAACTATTATTCATGAATCATTGTTAAACATCCATATCCTTTACCATCAGTTGAATTTTCAAAAAAAACCATATTCAACTATTTTATCAAAATTTCCAACATATCCACCTTTTTTCATTATGGTGTCGGGACCCCAAAAAATTATCAGGTGTATCAAAATTGGTTTTTCATAATGAAAACTATCATATTGATTCATATTATATGTTTTCCAATAAAAACCCAATTCTTAATATAAATATGTATGCTCATATCTTTCCTTCATAAGTAATGGGAATGTATATGATCTAGTAACAAAGTACACCCCATTTCAATAAAACTTTTACACATCCTTTTAGAATTTTTTTTATAAAGGATATGGTGTACTAAACTCATAATGAATTCCTTTTATTATGATAACTTATGAACAAATTATCCTTAAACTCACCATCATTATTAATTTTCAACTTAGTCATTGAATACCCATATTCCTTATCTTCTCTTCTCCAAAGACTCTTAAACATGTTTAGAGTTTCTGAATTATGATTATATAAATTATTTAAGTAATGTGAGTAAAATAATCAATGAAAGAAATGAATTACATATCTTCAAATGTTGATTGTTTTCTCTTTATCCAAATAATATCAAAATGAATTAGTTTCAGGGGACATCATGAATGAATATTAACATTTTTATTCAAATAGTTTGTTTTCTTTTCTTTTTAAAAGATTTAACAAAACCATTCTCTTCTTCTTGAAATATAAAGAATATTATGCATACTATCTCAATTTGATAACATTCTCATGCCCCCCTGAACATATCATTTCGAACAGTTTATGCCATAAATAATTTCTTCCATTATGCTTAACTAATATGAACTCTAAACGTAAACAACTTGGTATAAGTTCCCCATTTTACATTGGGCTCTATAAAAACTTTTCCATCATCAAAATTTTTCATAAAAAAACATTAACAATAAAAAGAAAATTATTTCCCTAAAAAAATATGTAAAATAGTAAATGGGTTTTTTTTTATAACCAATCAACAAACAAGTATCTCTTAATTATCAAATTTTCAGCCCCAATAATAGTATTTATAAAACCTTTTATTTTTTGAGATTCATCAGTGAAAAAAGTTTCTAATCCTTCATTAATTTCCTTCACATTCACTAATAGATTAAAATATACTTTCATATGTTATGGGAACCCAATATAAATAATCTATGATAATTTTTCATTTTTATATTGTAGAGAGGTTTCTAAAAAAACATCCTATTCCTTTTATCTACCTTAAAATGAATAATTTTTTAATTATGTTAAAAACATTTAGTTATGAAAATAAACAAGACATGCCCTTACAAGATTTTTTAGGATTTTTCACACCTTTCAAAAATACTTTTTTGATGTTGGAACCTATTTTCAACGTTTAAAACAGTGTTCTCATATTTATTTTCTTCAAAGAATCGACTCCCCCTAAAATAATTATTTCTTGAACTCATGGGATACTTATAATGTTTTTTAATAAACCAATACATACATTTGATATTTATAAATCCACCATAATACCATAAGTAACAATAGATGAAATATTTATCATTAAAAAATTTATAATATTGAAAATTGTGAACATGTTTTTTGAAAACATTCTTTTATTTTGCATAAAAACATTCTTATGACCTAAGAATATTTTATCACCTAATATATTATTCTTAAATTCATATTTCTATTTTTCATTCTTGGAAAAAAAATTGGTAAAAACATTAATTTTTTATTAAAATGTTTTAAAAAATTTGTACATTCAATCTTTTTTTGTTTTGGCAGCATACAATGTTTTCTCATACATTTTCTTAATATAGTTATTTTCAATTTTATTTCTAACCATTTAAGGCAACATTGTTAGATCCATGTTATATGTACCCTTTCTATTATTATAAAAACAATGGAGATAGAGTTCTTGAAACATGTAATTACATTATCATATTTAGGAGTAATTTGTTGAACATGTTTTAACACCTCCTCATTTACATTCAACTTTAAATCTATATAGTTAATCTGATTCTATTATTTTTCACGATATATATTCCGAAAATAAAACTCCTCCTGTAACATAGATTTATATTTAATAATACAGTGTTGAATGTTTTTTATAGGAAATATTTTCTTTGGAATCTTGAATTAACTTTGAAGTCTGACTATATTTCCAAGACATTCTTTCAACTCTCTCATTATGTGAAACTCTAACATAGTCTCTTCTTCTTCGTAAATATTTATTCAAAACTCATTATCATGAACTGTTTATATAAAATTATTTTCTGCAACAACATCTATCAATTTTTATTATTCAACTCCACCATATTCATCTTTATATTTTTATTGAAATAAAATCTTCTTTTATATTTGGAGATCATTTTATCTTTTCCTTAGAATAAGACTATCATTTACCATCCGATTTATTCCAATATATTCATGTACAAATTTAATCTATATCACTGCATTCTTCATTATTTATTTAGTGGATATTTAAAGAAAATTTCCCAATAGATCCACATTTTAAAACATTAATGGTAACCTTCACTTTTTACATTAATTTACCTCTTTCAACATTTTTATAAAACAATGATAAGAATTCATCATTACAAAACTAATTTCGTTATTTAGATTCATCACGGCCTTTTTGTCCAAGAATTATCTTATATTTTCCTTTCTTTTAAGCCTTGATTTACACATCATGATAAATTTTTGTTTAAATTTTAAATAATTATACCATCAAATTTCATATATATTGTGTGTACTATGATGATAATCCAATGATGGAGTTTCCATATCTCTAAATTTGAATGATAAAACCATGGAATAAATCTTTCCAATAAAAATTAAAAATATATTTTCAACCACTATTGAATTATATAGGTTCTCAACAATATATATTACTATGATAACAGTAACATTCACCCTTAAAAATAATTCACCAAAACATTAACACTCAGTTATTTTGATACCTTCATACTTCAGCCTCTGGATTTGTAACATATCATTCTTCAACTTTTATTTTCATAGATAAATATTTTTCATCTTTTCCCAGATACCTTTATTAAAGAAAACTCCATTCACGCTAAAGAATTGACATTTAGAAATTTATTAGAGTAAATCATTTTTTTTCTCTTGCATCATTCCCAAGAATTTTCTTGAATATATATATAGGAAAAATGTTTTCAACAAAAGGATTAATTCCATCTATTTCATCTTCAAAAACATTATACCCATGATACATAGGATATGGAAACATTTTGTCTTTCACGATATGATAGTTCATTCCATCAAAGACTAAAACTCCTATAGAATTCCAACAATTCAAATTCTCCAAAACAAATTCTCATAAAAAATGATAGCATAGAGTAATAGAAGATAACCATAACTGTGATTCCATATGAAAATTCCCAATTGAAATCAATATATCATTAAGGGGGAAATTTGTAAATTAGTGAAAAAAAATTCACTTCTGTTATCTTTCTTTTATTACAAACAACACCTCTAGTTAATTAATTATCACATTTCTGAAAACAAAACATTCTCACATCCAAATAAACACATTTATTTATAAGTTTTACTACTCATTATGATTTGCTACTCCTTTTTATGGTTTGGAAATATTTGATACCAAAAAAATTAACAATAAAACAATCCTTTTGTGAGGATTTAATAATTAAGAAATACCATTTATTTGTGTTAAACGAAAATCAACACAATACTGAATGTGATTCATCTATCATGAATAATATAAAATTAAATTTTAAACAAGATATGAAACATTATCCACTTGGTTCCAAACATTCCATTGTGTTTCTCCAAAAACATCTTTTTTTTAATTATTTATGAAAAAAAATATTCACTTTCCTCCCCAATAACAAGTAGTGAAAAATCATCTATAAATCATATAAAAACCAAGTCTGATGCCCAATTGAATTATTTAGACTAATTAATCAGTACATAAATTTTTTTTGTTCATATTCTCTAGAATATATTCGGAACCACTTCTTCATTTTTTTAAAAACATTATATCTGTTAGCACAGTACATTCTATAAAACATGATTACAACATCTTATTCTCCCCTTTTACAGAAAACATTTTCAGGAAAATGTTTGCCAGAAAAATATCCTTTACAAATTATTCCCAAAAATATCATATCTCATGATCTCTCCTACATGTGAAATGTGTTAGAGTACATTTTAATTTGACATCAATTTATTAGTTCACCCAAAATGGAATTTTTGGGAAACAACTTTCAGTATCCTTATCCACCAAATTCCATGAAAATTGAATTCAACATTCCGTTTGAGTTCATATTTGATAATTTTAGTACATCTAAACACTTCAGAAAACATAAGTAATATTCTCTCAACACTATCCTACTTCATATTTTTTTTAAAAACAATATAGTACTCAATTATTTTGATATTGTTTGTTACTCTAATTTTTATGATATGATTTACTGTATTTAAAACTAGGGATTTCCAATTCCATTTCATTAGATAAAAATCATTTTTAATTAAAATTATCTCAACTACAATATACCTTTAAAAAACCTTGAATATACTTCAACATCATTTTAAAAAATGATCCTATTTTTTCGTCATTTTCACATCAAATACTCAAACTGATAAAACATCATATGAGGATGCTTGGAATTTGATGACTATCAATGTCATACTATGACTGATTAAATGGTCTATGTTCCCATCCAATGTACCGGTGTCATGGATTTTTTGATGAGTCTTATCCCACTTAAAAAACAGAATTTTTCTCTATGGAATGTTTGAATACATTGTAGAACTTCTTTAGATTGGTTGGTCTCTAATTACAATTATATTTTCAGTTCTAACTATATAAAAATTTAAATTTTCATCTGGTTGAACTCTTCATTTGATTTCATAAAGATACCATCATTATGATTAATGGATCAGTGTCATAAATTCCTTAATGAAATCATAATACATCTTTTATACTGGATAGGTTGTCAGCATATACTTAATTTTCTTCCATATTTTATACAACTTATGATTGACCATATGGATTGGTTTATTTAGGGTTTTATAAAATCGAATGGATCAATCAGTCAGATGGATTGATCAATCAATACTTCAGAAAACATTTTAATTCATCACATTCAACCTCCACATCCTTTATAAAAAATTAGTGTCTATTGCAACTCGCTACAATGAACTATGACTAGAAGAAATTTACTTCATTAAATTCCTTCTTACACAAACTCCTTTTTTTATCATTATGATTTCATGTAGTTTATGACATTAATATTTTCATTGAATCATATAACCTAAAAACCCTTTCCCCTCCTTTATTTCAAATAGCATGGAACACATCTTTGCATACAACATATTATGTTGAAAACATACAAAACAAGAAATTGTTTTATGATTTTCAATTCTGAATATCTTGAAATACTTACAGACTATTAAACAAATTCACATTCTGATCGAAATCAACATGCTAGACATAGAGTGAGTCAAAAAGACATCCTTACCATGAAAACACAGTCAGTATAGAAAACTAAAAATGTTATAATTTCATAAGAGGTTTTGATCCAATATTAAGGTATCAGTACTCCTTTTTTCCAATCACCAGTATTAACAAAGATAAATTATTTTATGAAATGGTAAAAAAATATGAAAAACAACACAAACATCATCCAATGTCTAAAAACCACAATAATCTAACTTTTTCCCAACACATTTACCATTATTAATAACGGGTTATTTGTGTGATATTACATAATAAAAAAGTTTTACTTGTATCCAAGGTTTATAAACAGAAATTATAAATAACCTTCTAGATATAGCTTTTTAAAATAATTCTTTTTTACATAAACAAGTTGATAATGGAAGAACTCACACTACTTGAAAAATTTTCTATAGTTACCAAACAAAACCGTATTTAAAGGGTTGATGAACTTGAAAATAGGATTCATCCATGGATAATATATTTGTCAAATTTTTTCAAAATAGTTTAATCTCTATATCTATATATCATAAGTTGTTATACAACTTTTAATATATTCGTTGATCATGGAAATAAGTATATTACCATGGTTGGTAACTATTAAAGTCACTAAATATCCATGACCAAGGATCTAGACATTAGTCCTTATGTCATGATCCACAACCATGGCTATAGAGTTATTTACAGAGTCATCGACCACGTCGTTAGTGTAAGAACCCAGATATTCATTTCAGGTATGTTTTTCCTTTTTCGGGAGTTTTTGAGAAAAATGAATCTTATATAAATTTCAGAAATAGATTCCATGTACTTTATAAGTACACATTGTGTGCTCTTCCCCCGCCCAAAGCCATGTGTTGGCCGTGTCCGGGCCACACACACGGTGTGTAATGCTGAGGTGGAGGCCGGTTAATTCGGAGTACGGAATAATTGAAGTACACGCTGTGTACTCAAGAAGTACATGCAGTGTACTTCTTTTTTTCATTAAACGGATTGGGGTCGCGCCTAACCCCCAAAACCATCTTCTTCTACAGTATTCATCCATCCACGAGCGACCGTACGATCGGACATTTGACGAACTCCCGGCTCGCCATCCGTTCTCTGATTCAAGCACTGTTAGTTGCGTTGGAATCGCAGCGGTGATTTCTTCCTTCTACTTTATCCTCGTTTCATGATTCCTCATCATTTCCAAGTTATCGTGGGATGAATTTTTTGTGTGTTTTCTTAGATCTACATTGTTCTAAGAGGAATATGTCATCGAGGGTCATTTATATCGATCTCCTAGGATTGAGGTAGGTGGTTTGTGCCTTTCCGTAGAAAGTTGATGAATATTTGGTGCAAATTACACCAATACCCTTGAAGGGGGTATTGCGTGTTTCCTATTTTTCCCTTGTTACTTTCCTTCTTTTCTTGATGGCTTTAGTAGAGGTTATTTCTTGTGATTAGAGTAATTTTTTGTGATCAGATTTTTTGTCAGGCTTGTTCTGCATGTTTGGCGTTTTTCTAGTTTCCATGCCTAGTTGTAGGATAGTGGATCTGTTATTTTACTATTACTAATGATAATTAGTTGTTAGCCATTAAGATTTTGATGTTTACTTGAAAGATACATGCACGCTGAGAATGTTTAGTTATACTTAGCAATGTGAGAACCTAGAGTAGTAGACCAAATGGATAATTGATGGAAGGGCTTCTCTAGAGTGTCTTTTAATCACAATGTGAGACAAAAGGGAGAATTAACGAAAGGGATTCTCCAGAGTGTCTTTTAATTATGACTCGGGCCACAAGGGGAATTGACATTGAGTGCTTCCCCAGAGAGCCTTTAGTATGATATGAGACTATAGGGGGAATTGACGGTGAGTACTTCCCTAAAGATTCTGCTTAATTACATAGCTAAACCAGAGGGGTGAGACTGTGTGTGCTTCCTAGAGGGTTGCTAGTACATAGAGGTTGAACCATAGGGGTTAGACTATGAGAGCTACCCTGAGGGTTACCTATTTTCTTCTTGTTGCTGACTATTTACTTGTGTACTTTGTTTGCCAGAACTATGGATTGTAGCTACTTGTGCTTTTCTATTTACTTCTTCTTGTTTTGTTACTGCCATGTATTCATTGACTGTTAGGCACAAATCTTTGGGTGATTTCCTACTAGGATTTTATCTCACACCATGTTTGGGCCGTTCTTTTGGGCCCAAGAAGACTATATTGCTATAGGTATAGATAAGGGAAAGCGCCCTTCTACTTCATGATCTTGATTGCACTAGAAACTGGGGAGCATGGGACCGAGCCATGGCTCGCAATGCTAAGGAGATTATATTGTTCTCTTTTGCACTTAGTTTCAGTTGTATTTTATCACATTGTTGTGTTTGTTGTTTTCCTTAGATAATTTTACTTGCAGCATCATGGTCATTATAGTTATATATCTACATTGCTTCTGTTGTTTGGTTTCTGTTGTTGTGCATGTTGTTTACTGCTTCCGCTGTTTATTATTGTTTTCTTATCTTTTATACCTTACCGAATGAGGGAATTGTTTCCCCCACTGAATCACTAAGGCCCTCGCTTCTAGTCAGCAGCCTCTAGCATTTGGTGAAACGTGCTTGAGGTCATGTGGTGAACTGGGTACGGGGCACCAGTGGAGGGGCTCCGGAACTGGGTCGTTACAAAGTGGTATCAGAGGAGTTATTTTCAATTTCATTACTATTTGTAGATATTAAACAGGGGTAGGATGGATTCGGTACTTGGTGTTAAGCTGTACCTAGGAGTAGCTAACTCGTGTATAGGGAAAAGCCCTACTACCTCGTTAATTGCAGTTTTTTGGATTTGAGATTTTATGGTTGGTATGTTTTCACCTATAGTGATTTGTATGACTTGTGCGTTATTGTTTTGATATTTTGGTTCTATTTCTGTCGAAACCTGATGATATGAGGGTATTCCACATAATTCATCATATAGGCACTTGTATAAATCACATGTCATGCATTCTTACCATGCCATCTAGGGTGCATTAGCGATTGCAAGCTGTTGTGATAGAATTTGTGTAGATTATGCATGCTGTTGTGATAGTTACTTGATAGATTCTCTGTTTTTGTGTTAGAAAACTATTTCATTGTTACTTGCTTAAAATGAACACCAAATTTTGGTTCATGAGGTGTTATGGGCCATCCCGGATCGTAATTTGGCATATTTTCCCGTGTTTTTAGTGTTTCTAGAATTCTGCATAGTTTCTGAGCTATTGCCCAAAAAAACCCATAATACACGGCATGTCCTTTTCGGGCACACACCGTGTAGTTTTCAGGACGTTTTACTGACCATGTGAGTAGAACACGATGTCGTGGGAGTAACTTCGGGAACACGCCGTGTACCATTGGTACACGTCGTGTGAGTTCGGAGTCGTGTACCCGGCCATGTCACTAACAACACGGGCTAGGGTAGCTCAGGTAGAACATGATGTGTCCGTAGGGAAAATTCTGTGTAGTACTGTCCAGGTACCCGACCATGTCACGAACAACATGGTCCGGCGTGACCTTATTTTCCGCACACCGTGTTTGTTCGGAACACGCCGTGTAATCCTTTCCAGGTACCCGGCCGTGTCACAAACAACACAGTCCGACGTTACCTTCCATTCCACATGCCGTGTTTGTTCAAAACACGCCGTGTAGTCTTTCCCAGGTACCCGGCCGTGTCACGAACAACAAGAGACGGTGTCGCCTTCGCCTATGCATGTCGTGCTTGTTTGGAGCACACCATGTAAGGTCCAACCGTGTAGACGTTCATGTACTCAATAACATGGACCGACGAAGCCTTGTCTACTGCATGCCGTGTTTTTTTCGAACATGCCGTGTAGTCTTGGGTTGAGTCGGACCATGTGGGTTATCCGTGTAAGAATACATGGGAAGGGGAATAGTTTTCAAGTACACGACGTGTGTGGGGGTCAACACGCCGTGTTGTTGAAGTGTACACGACTTATCGGGTGAGAGTACACACCAATGTCAGTGGTTTAAGAAGACACGCCATGTAGTTTTATACACTCCGTGTAGTCGTGTTTTGAAAACTTGTGGGTTTTCTTCCCCAGATCCCGTTTTGTGCTCTTGTGTTCCCTATTCTTGTTTTCCTGATCTAAGGGGTGATTTTTATCTTTCAGAGCTAAGACTCCAAGACGTCCTCCGTTCGTACGGCTGTCGTCGGGCCGTGATTAGATTCCAGATAGGGATTATCAGGGACTTCCTACCGATCCTCCAGTCGAGCCAGCCTTGGCACCAGCTATTATACCGGTTGCAAGTGCTGATGTGCAGTTCAGGAAAGGTTTCATGAGGATGAAGCAGGCCTTCTAGGGAGCTCCACTTTCTGCCACGTCTATGGCTGACTTGACACGGGTCTTTTACTAGCAGCATCCTCCCACGTTCACAGGGGAGGGAGGACCTCAGGCTGCAGAGTCATGGCTGGAATCCATGCTGACTATCTCCGAGCATCTGGAAATGCCTCCAGAGAGGCGGGTTAAGCTCTCCACCAACATGCTCCGAGACTCCTCCAAGTGGTGGTGGGACGTGATCTCACTTGTAGGTTAGCAGTAGGCTATGACTTGGGAGGAGTTCCAGCGCGTGTTCTATGACAACATCTACCCAGAGACCCTAAGGGCCGATCGATCCCGGAAGTTCATGAGCTTAGAGCAGGGTACTCTATCCGTCATGGAGTATTCCTCTCGTTTCACTGAGTTATAGCATTTTACACCCCTTTGGGATGGGAGTGGGTGTTCTTGGCGAGGAATTTTTAGGATGGACTTAGGTGGGAGATCCGCTCGCAGGTGAACATCTTCTAACTAGCATCCATTTCTTCCGGCGTCAATTAGGAATTGATTGCAGAATGAAATCTGAGAGACTCTTGAGCTGCATGCCAGGGAATTTCTTCTTCCAGAGCAAGCTTTCCTCCAAATGACAATAACAAGCACCGTAGGCAGCCTACGCGTGGTGATTTGAGGAAGCGAGACGCATCATCAGGAAGCTTGGTGACATGCTAGCAGTGTGGTCGGACCGGGAACACGAGGCCGCAGTGCTAGAGGGACCCATGGAGTGCTGATCTTGCGAAAAGATGGTTCAACTTCAGTGTTTCTGCCCTGTTTTCTCACCAGAAGCTGGTGACTGGGGTTCTTCCATGACTCCTCGTTCAGGAGCAGCACCGCCAGTTTCTCACCAGTTAGGGAACTGGAAATCTTCCGGTCGTTCGGTCCAAGGTTGAGGTCGAGGTCATGGCGGTCAGCCAACAGTTCCTCAGCACCAGCAGGGCGGTTGAGCTCAGAGTGGTCAGCCAGGGGCACAGGGCCACGGTGCAGGCCAGTATTTTTCCATGGAGTAGACTTATCATGAGCAGGATCCCGACCCTTCTATTGTCCGAGGTATGATTTTAGTATCCTCAGTTTTATCTTCATTCCTTTTCGATAGTGGTGATACACAAAGATTTATCTCTGTTTCCGTTTTGGAGAGCCTTGGACTCTGCATATTTTCTTTTTCAGACTCTTTGACACTAGACACACCCTTGGAAATGATGACATCTATTTTACGCCAGTGTAGAGAGTGCCCTCTTGATGTTGCAAGGTATCACTTTGTATGGGATCTCTATGTCCTAGAGATGACAAGCTATGATGTAATTCTAGGCATGGACTGGTTTATTCCCTTCCAGGAAGTCATTGACTGTTATTGCCGCAGAGTCAGTTTCATTTCACCAGAAGGTGAATCATTCCTTTATAGAGGTGAATGGGACGTTCGGGCGAGTCGGGAAGGACTCGCGCATCTTGGGTTAGGAGGGGTGATAGCACAGTTTTCTAGAATTTACCTGGAAGATTAAGGGACTCCACAGTTGGACATTCCTCCTGTTGTAGTTTGCTTCAGGGATGTCTTTCAAGAGGACTTTTCAAGTTTTCATCCAGTGCGTGAGGTAGACTTATATATTGAGCTTGTTCCAGGAGTGGAACCGGTGTCCATTCCTCCTTATATGATGGCCACACCTGATTTGCAGGTGCTCAAGAAGCTGTTGGAGGAGCTACAGGCTAAGGGTTTCATCCGACCTAGTACATCTCCTTGGGGTTCGCCTGTTCTATTTGCGAAGAAGGAAGATGGTACCCTTCAGATTTGTGTGGATTATCGGAAGCTGAACTAGTTGACGTTCAAGAACCGATATCCATTGTCGAGGATCGATGACCTTTTATATCAGCTTCGAGGATCCCGAGTGTTCTCGAAGATCGACTTGAGGTCCAGTTATCATCAGTTGCGCATTAGACCATCAGATATACCTCTGACAGCCTTCAAGAGCAGGTACGGTCTTTGCAAGTATACAGTCATGCCTTTCGGACTCACGAACGCACCTATAGTTTTCATGGCACTGATGAACCGAGTGTTCCATCCTTACCTGGATTCCTTCATCGTGGTCTTTATGAAAAATATCTTGGAGTACTCTGACACTCGATACGACCATGCCGCACATCTGGAGATCATTCTGAGTACACTGAGAGAGCATCGTCATTCTGATAAATTCTCAAAGTGCCACTTCTGGATGGATCATATTCACTTCTTGGGTCACGTCATCATAGAGGCAGGTGTATCTGTAGACCCAGATAATGTTAGAGCAGTAGTTTCCTGGGAGAATCTGAAGAACGTTTTTGGGGTTAAGAGCTTCTTAGGGCTGGTTGGATACTACAGATGCATCATTCGTGACTTTTATCATCTGGAAGTACCATTCACAGGTCTGGCCAAGAAGGGGGTGAAGTTCATATGGTCAAATTCTTGTGAGTCAGCCTTTCAGAAGCTGAAAGGGAGGTTGACGTCTGCAACGATACTTGTCTTGCCAGAGCCAGGCAAGAGCTACACTTTTTATTGTGATGCTTTAGGAATCGGGCTGGGAGCTGTGCTTATATAGGGAGATGGAGTCATTGTGTATGGGTCATGGCAGTTAAGGCCACATGAGAGGAGCTACCCGATGCATGACTTGGAGTTGGCAGTTATTGTTCATGCCTTGCGCTGTTGGAGACACTATCTTCTGGATGATCACTTTGTGGTTTTCACTGACCACAAGAGTCTCAAGTATATCTTCACTCAGTGTGATCTGAATCTGAGGCAGCACAAGTGGGTCGACTATCTTCAGTGTTTTGACTTCAACCTCAACTATACGCCGGGATAGGGCAATATCGTGGCAGATGAGTTGAGCAGGAGAACTCAGATTCAGGCAGTTCAAGAGGACAGTAGTGAGTGGAAGCTGTTGACTCTATTCTCTGAGATGCATCTGGAGGTGCATGACAGATGGGGATAGACCTTTCTATCTTCTTTAGCAGTTACCTCCATGCTACATGATTAGATACGGATGAGGCGGCTATCAGACTCGGGAGGCTTAGTCTAGCGAGAGAGTGTGTTAGGAGTGGACCCTCTTCCTGGATGGACAGTGGGCGAGGATGAGATCTTTTGTTTCCAAGGACGCGTATGGGTGCCGACATACAAACATGAGGAGCTGATGTGGGATTTCCATTCCTCTGTTTGGGAAGTTCATCATGGTGTTACCAAGATGTATTGAGACCTTCATCGCCAATACTGGTGGACAGGTATGAAGAAGGATGTTGCTGGTTTTGTCATGAGATGTTCTACTTGTCAGCAGGTGAAAGTAGTGCACCAGCGACCAGCGGGGCTCTTACAGCAGTTACCCATTCTAGAGTGGATGTGGAACGATTATGCGATGGTCATCGTGACTGGGTTACCGAGATCACCTCGAGGGAATTATGTTGTTTGGGTTTTCGTCGACAGACTTACGAAGGTTGCTCACTTCTTACCGATCATGGAGACCTTCAGTGTCGATGATCTAGGATGACATTACAATAGGGATGTCGTTCTTCTGCATGGAGTTCTGCACTATATTGTTTCAGATAGAGATGAGTGCTTTACATATCGGCTCATGAAGGGACTTGAGAAAGCCTTGGGTACACATGTACTTTTGAGTACAACATACCATCCCCAGACTGATGGCCAGTTTGAGCGCACGATCCATGTGCTTTAGGATATTCTCCGAGCTTGCATCCTTGACTTTGGCTATTCTTGGGTGATTCATATCCCTCTGGTGGAGTTCTCCTACAACAACAGTTTCCAGGAGACCATTCAGATGGCGCCATACGAGGCTTTGTACAGTAGACCATACTGATCACCATTATGCTGGCTGGAGGCATGAGAGGCAGCTTTTCTAGGACCTCATCTTGTTCAGGAGACCTCAGAACAGATAGAGCTTATTCGGAAGAGGATTATTACAGCACAGTCTCGACAGAAGTCTTATGCTGATCAGAGGAGATGACCTCTAGAGGTTGAGTTCAGTGATCAGGATTTCCTGCATGTCGCACCAAGGTTGGGACACAAAAGGATTCAAAGATAGGGTGAGCTTTCACTGTAGTACATCGGTCTGTTTCAGGTCATGGAGAGAGTTGGGCCGGTCGCCTATCGGTTGCAGCTACCTCAGAGGTATCGGGCCATGCACGAAGTCTTCCACGACTCTCAACTCCGACGTTACTTTTCAGATCCTTCTCACGTCTTTCAACCCGAGGAAGTCGAGCTTGATGTGGATGCGTCCTTCGAGGAGCATCCAATCCGGATTGTATATCGTAGTAAGAAGGTTCTCCACGGGCGGTTTGTTCCTCTGGTACGAGTGTTATGGCAGCACAGGCGAGTTCAAGACGAGAACTGGGAGAGGGAGGCCGATGTACGATCGCAATGGCCAGAGCTATTCAGGGTTTCTTCTTCTCCGACCCGTTAGGGAAATTCGATGATGAATTTTATTAAGGGGGGATGTTTTTAAGAACCCGGATCTTCTTTTCAGGTATTTTTTTTTCCTTTTTATGGAGTTTTTGAGAAATATGAATTTTCTAGAAATTTCAGAAATATACTCCGTGTACATTCTGAGTACACACCGTGTGCTCTTCCTGGGCCCAAAGCCATGTGCTGGCTGTGTCTGGGCCACACACACGATGTTTAAGGCTGAGGTGGAGGCTCATTAATTCAGAGTATAGAGAAATTGAAGTACACGCCGTGTACTCAAGAATTACACGCCGTGTACTTTTTTTCATTAAATGGACATGGGTCGCGCCTAACCCCCAAAACCATATTCTTCTCTAGTTTTCATCCGTACAAGAGCGACCGTAAGACCGGATCTTCAACGAACTCTCACCTCACCATCCGTTCTATGATTAAAGCACGGTCAATTGCATTGGAATCATAGTGGTGAGTTATTCCTTCTGCTTTAGCTTCGTTTCATGATTCCTCCCCGTTTCCATGTCATCGTGGGATGATATTTTTGTGTGTTTTCTCAGATCTACGTTGTTCTAAGAGGAATCTGTCATCGAGGGCCACATATATCGATCTCCTAGTATCGAGGTAGGTGGTTTGTGCCTTTCTATAGAAATTTGATGAATATTTGGTGAAAATTCCACCAATACACATGAATGGGGTATTGCGTGTTTCATGTTTTCCCTTATTACATTCCTTCATTACTTGATTGCTTTAGTAGAGGTTATTTCTTTTGATTAGAATAATTTGTGGTGCTCAGATTGCTTTTCCATGCTTGTTCTGCCTATTTGGCGTTTTTCCAGTTGCCATGCCTAGTTGTAGGATAGTGGATCTGTTGTTTTACTATTGCTGTTGAGCCTTATTTGTTTGCTAAGTAGTTTTTGAGGTTACTTGGACGATACACACGCACTGACCATGTTTAGTTATACTCCGGACTGTGAGAACCTAGAGTAGTAGTCCAAAGCAAGAATTGACAGAAGGGATTCTCTAGAGTGTCTTTTAATCACGATGCAAGACCGAAGGGAGAATTGACAAAAGGGCTTCTCCAGTGTGTCTTTTAATTACGACGCGGGCCACAGGGGGAATTTATTTTGAGAGCTTCCATAGAGAGCCTTTCGCATGATACGAGACTATAGGGGGAATTGACGGTGAGTGCATCCCCAGAGAGTCTGCTTAATTACGTAGCTGAACCAGAGGGGTGAGACGGTGTGTGCTTCCCAGAGGGAATCTAGTAAATAGAGGTTGAACCACAAGGGTCAGACTATGAGATCTACCCAAAGGGTTACCTATTTTCTTCTTGTTGCTGACTGTTTACTTGTGTACTTTTTTAGCCAGAACTATGGATTGTAGCTGCTTGTGATTTTCTGTTTACTACTTCTTGTTTTATTACTGCCATGTATTCGTTGACTGTTAGGAAAAAATCTTTGGGTGATTGCCTACTGGGATTGTATCTCACACCCTGTTTGGGCCATGCTTTTAGGCCCAAGAAGACTATGTTGCTACAGGTATAGATAAGGGAAAGCGACCTTCTACTTCAGAATCTTGATTGCACCAGGAGCTGGGGAGCATGGGACCGAGCCGTGGATCACGATGCTGAGGAGCTTACTTTGTTCTCTTTTGCACTTGGTCTCAGTTGTATTTCAGCACGTTGTTGTGTTTTCTATTTTCCTTATATACTTGTAACTACTGCATCATTGTCATTTTAGTTATATATCAACATTGCTTCGGTTGTTTTGTTTCTATTGTTATGCATGTGGTTTACTGCTTATGCTGTTTATTTTTCTTTTATTATCTTGTATACCTTATCAAATGAGGGAATAGATTCCCCAATGACTCACCAAGGCCCTCGCTGCTAGTCGGCAGCCTCTGGAATTTAGAGAAACGCGATTGACGTAATGTGGCGAACCCAGTACGGGGCACCACTGGAGGGCCTCTGGACCCTGGTTGTTACAGTTATCCTTATATCCACAATCATTTGTCTTCAAAATACATAGTTTCTGGTATTTTGAATTTGATTTCATTGCTAATAAATATATAATTATTAAATTTTAGAAATAATAATATAAAAATATTGAAATAATAAAATTAAACTATAACATAATATTATATAACATTTATGTTACTCACTACACATATGTGATCATTATATAAATATTGAACATCATAATTTTGTCATATAATTAGTCTCAAAAAAATCAATACCTCTTTAAACCCACTACTAACCCTACTAAAAATAACATCACCACTAAAACCCCTATAGATATCATCAGAAACATGGTCAATATAACCCCTATAGTTTTCATTACTTACATCATCAGTATGAAAACCTCAATCACCACCATTTCCATTATAATATAAATCGATATTTAGAGATTGAGGAGGGGATTAATCCAAAACTATACTTTTAGTATTCAAACAGGAATCAATTACATATTCAATCTTATAGAGAAGTGAAAAAAATCATATATATTTGAAAAAAATATTCATTTATTTCATTTTTGAATTATTGATACTATTTTCCAATAGTTTATGTTTATTTTCTGATAGAATCATGAAATTCCTCCCTTATTACCATTGTGATAATGGGGCTACCAAAAACACTATTAGAATCCTAATATCTATATTATATAATATTTTTTTTTAATTTATAGACCCACCACCCCCATAGTGCTCATAATGTAATTCCTAATATAGATGGTCCCTTATATAAAAAAATTTATTCCCTTTTATTTCAAATATTCAAGTGAATTATATTAGAAAAATTATTTCTAAATTAAAATGATAATAAAATAAATAAGTGAATATAATTTAAAAATATATATATACTCAATTGAATTTTTCTAATGTCTTATTATTGAATATCTACCATTATTATTCTACATTAGGAGATCAATGAAGATCAAGAGACATGGAATTTAATATTCAATTACTATTTATGCATATTAATATATAAAATTAAACCATTATATAGATATGTAAAATAAATTGATATATTAAATGATTCTATTCATTATTTAGTAATGATTTCTATATAATATTTAAAATATATTTCATTGTGCCTTTTTTAATAAACCAATGATTCTATAATTTATGATCCAGAAGGTGTTTCAATTTTCAAGTCATTTGGAGGATCGGTAAATTTGAAATTTTGATTTTGGTATCAATGGAAGTATGGTTAGATCACCTTTGGTGTATTTTAGGATCTCTTAGGTGTGATCGTTTCATGGGAAAACATCCAAAACATGATCTTGGGTGCTGGTGGTGGAATATAAATGATTATATTCTATAAACAATAATCATTTTCCAGAAATAATTTCATTGGGTAAACATTGTAGTTGGGAAAAATGTTTCACATTTATTTAGGCTATTATGTTTAATGATTATTTCACTAAGTACTCGGTGGATTCACTAGGTACATAGAATGGGAAAAATTAGAACATAGTAGGTCCCCATAAGTTTTTTCAATAGAGTGTGGAATTTTTACCCACATAACTTTGTAATCTCCCTTAGGGTTATTTATTTTGACCTTGAATGTTGAGAGGGGTTGCAGACTCTCTATCCCTATCTTCCTTCTCTTTTTCCCAATTTTGTCAAACTTGATCAGGATTTTTTCATCACACCAAATTTTGTAAAGGTTATCTACGTCTTCCTCCCATTATATTCTTATCTCTTCATTTGTAATTTCACTTTTATCAATTAGGATATTGGAATAAAATTCCATACAAGGATGGTGGAATTAATTCAATACCATGTTTATGTGGTGAATGGTACAATAGGGAGGATTCAGTACATTTTATTATTAGTGTTTTATGTTTTCTTTGTAATTTATTGTTTCATTATGCATTGACCTAGATATTTTTAACCATTCAATGAAATTTTCCATCAATTTATAATTTTAATATGTGGATTTTTCATGGATTATGCTTGGGTGATGATTAATGGTCACGTACTATTTCTCATTATTTCGATATCGTTTTTCGATTTTGAGAATTTTGGATAGATTATTCTATGTTTGGAATGTGGTTTAAAATGATTTTATAATTGATGTGTGTCCATTTATGGATTTTTTGGGTTATCACGTATCAAAAATGGATAATATGAACATGGGATAAAATTTATATGAACAATTCAGTTTAGATATCTTAACGTTATTGGGTATTCTAGGTATATAATTTTATTGTGTTTATGTGACAATAATAATAAATATTATTTTCATCTGATATGTAATTTTTATATATCCCTTTATAAAATGGAATGGGATTGGGTCTCACTAATACTCAATAAGGACAATGTAATGTGACGAATGATTCATGGGTGTCTACTTGCTCAAACAATTAAAAGTGGGCCATTTTATGGACCTTTATAACAGAAAGAGTTGGACTTTGAAATGAATAAATTTTTCTATTTAAAATTATATTTGAAATATTAGTATTATTATTGTTTATTTTCATGGAAATACAGTAATTTATACAATATATTTTGAATTGGAAATTGAAAAAAATAAATGGAAATTATTAAGAATATTTTTATTAGGATTTTGTTTCGAGAAATTGAGTGACAAAAGAGGTAATATGATTACCTATATAAATGGTTTCTAAATAGTATTTTGAATTTGGTTTTAAATGATATCTTATGTATTTTTTTGAGACATTCATTGAACTATTTGACCATATGTGGGTGATTCCTTGTTTTCCAAATCATTTATAATATTATATGTTCTTCTTGATTATGGTTGTATCACATGTTTTTTGTATTTTATGGTAATTCATGATAGTTTTTTTTAACAATGTCAGATATTTCCATGGGATATATATAGGTTATCCTAGATGGAGATGCTTATTCAATATAATTGTTTTTATTAGTTCTATAAGAAACATACGAAAGCCTTGGTATGGTTAAGATATGTTATCATTAACTCAGAGATGAATGAAATATTCTAAATTGTAGTTTTAAAATTTATTGAGTTTCATGCTGAGTTATATATCCTAATTTGTACCATGATGTAGTTTTTATTAGTTGAACTCAATTGTTAAGGCAATAATAGGTCCAATTTCATTCGATTGATGAATCGAGAAAATGTTTTAGGTATACGACCCTTATGGCCGGATTTTCTAGGTAATAGAGATATATATAGTATAATAAAATATTTATTACTCATTTTATAGATAATATTATCATTGTGTCCCTCATATTTGACTTCATTTATGCTTTTTATGAGTCAATGTCATGGGGTACACAGACTAAGAAGATGTATTTTTTTAAGGAAGGAACTCAGGATGAAGTGTTATTCTCTATGGGAGGTGGCATCTAGAATGTCTTCTGTGATTTATTTTTTCTTCATAGATCTTATTTTTATTGTAAATGGGGATTTATTTTTTCAGGTGGGATAGGTTTTACTGTAATTGGTTCCCAGATAAGTTGGAATCGATAAAAAGACTAAAAATATATAATAACCTAGTAGAGATGGTAGATAGGCCATAGGATATTATGTAGGATTCATGAAATGGATATAAATAGAATTCATATAAGGTCCCACCAATGTTTAGATCATGTTAATGACACCTTATTTATTTTTTATTTTGATGACGGTTTTCATGTATAATACAAGTGATTAAGGTATAGTTAAAGAGTTATACCATCTTATAGGGTGATCCACCCCTTGTATTGACAATTTTTATTTGGTTCCAACTCGGAGGTGCTCAAATAGTGATCAGAAAAAAAGATTCGTTTTATATAGGTTAGAGGAAAAGGCTTAAGGCATGAGAAACATTATTTTTATATTTTTTTATTTGGTCCCTTTATTTTTTTAGATATATTTTATCATAGGATTTATTTACTGTTATTTGATGAATTTTTCCATATTGAATTATATTTTCTTGTTTTTAACTATTTGATATATAAATGATGGTCGGTCCTTATTTTATATACCACATTTATTATTATTTTTAAATAGTTACGTGCTCTAATATTTTGGTCACTTCATAATTAACAGGAAATGGGATGACTTAAATTTCAAGTGGGAATTAAATGAAAATATTTTATTAAAAATTTTAGTTCCCTTGATGGCTCTATATATTGAGAAAATAGTGGTTGTAATGTATAACATATTAAGTCATGAGGGTTAAAGGTTTACTAGTCCCAAGAAGGTGGGTCTCAAACTGACATGGGTGGTACCTATATGAATTATCTGGGTGATCCTTTGTTCTATCCATGTGAATAAAGGATTATTTACATGTTAATATGGTGTTAGAATTTTTGGTGGGTCAATTTCATCAAGAACTGAATTTCATTCTCCACTAAGAATTTAATTAACATCCAATTGATAACAACATCAATCTATATTTATATATGAGTAGTGAAATATTACTCCATCATTGGACTAAATCTTAGGCTTTTATATGTAAATGTTTTCTACCTTAATGTATATAACATCATATTTCCTTTTAATTAAATGTATTATTATGGATCACTATATCAGATTCAGGTCAAGCAAGATATTAGTGGTCAATTGTTCTGTAAGAGTTGGTCAAATAGGTTGGTAAAGCGGACAATATATATTTTAGTTCCCATTTATTATATTTAATATGTATTTTTCAGTATGAAAAATGATTTATATGTATATAGGATGACCCATGTTATGGATTTCGCCAATTATTTTTTATCTATTTTTTTAATGAATCGTATTGAGTATTTTATTTCAATTTTATTTTTGATGGGTGGGACACTCATGGATCCATATATTAATTCCCTTGGTATTAGTTATGTTTATTACACATATGATTCATTTAAATGTTTTAGTTTATTTGGACATAACCATCAGGATTTATTGGGAATAGTGTCCCGATAATAATTTAGCCACAACTTTCTATTGAACGGTATCTACCATACAATGAGTCATACATGAGGACCAATTGTCTCATTAACATAGTCTCTAGTCAATAAATCATAGTCATAGAAGTACATCATTTTATTATAAAATGTCTTTTGTGTGGATAGAATCAATTAATGGTGGTGATGGGATGTTGGGAAATGATAGGGTAGAAAAGAGTCATGTCAGTCCAACATAGATTTTGTTAAACCCAATGTTTCTGGAGGTTTTATAGTGATGATAATTTTGTATAATATGTTTTTTGGGATAATGGGTTATGAATCATAATGTACAATGGATGAAGTGATATATGGGTCATAGAGCTCATCCTAGTACCATTTGAAATGTTCATTCATCATGAGAGTGGAATTATAATAGCATGATAAAAATTTTATGGGTTTTTTTATTATACATGTCATCTCATCAAGATTTACTATTAATTTAATTAACCAATAATCTATTTGAAAAATTCTTGAAGAAAATATTGTGGTAATTAGATAAACATGGATTTTAGGAGCTTTTGTTGTTGATATTTAATTATTATTATCTTTGACTTCATACAGAAATGATTTTAAGGAATTTTGATTTTTTTGAAAAAAAAATAGTATCATGAATGAAAAACCATTTATAAGAATGTGTTGTGTATAAAATGGATGTTTTTTTGGTTATGAGTTATTTGAGGAAAATGGATTATAAATGTATTTTTAAATGGGTTCTAAAAATGGGATCATATTTCAATTAAAGGATACCAATGGTATATTTTTTTATTGAATTTGATGGAAACCCCTAAGATTCTATGTTATATTTGGAAAGTAATACGAGTTATGGAATGGGTAAAATAATTAGAGCTACCATTTTAATATAATATTGATTCCTCTATAAATCTGTTTTCATGTATTTCAATAATTTTATTTAAAGATTAATGTGTGTTTTAATTGGGTGTTTGGTCAGTATGTTGTGGTTTTTATCAAATATTTATATGTCTTAGGCTTGATAGGTTTAGTGTAGTGTGAGGATAAAGTAGCAAGGTGCAGTTTCTCTTGATTTTGTGAGTTGGACCACTTGATATGTTCTTTTGTTAGGTGATTCATATGAGGGAGATAATTTCTAATTATAAGAATCACTTTTTATTGTACTCTAATTATTGAGAGCACCATAAAATAAGGGTTTGATCAGTGATTCGTATTCATGAATTTTAGAAATAGTGATTATGTGTTGGATAATTTTTATGTTTCATTAATTTCTATGAGTAGGGTGATTGGGTGATGAGATTGTATTTTAGAGAGATGGGTGACCACGTATGGTAAATGGAAATTTGTAAGGTGATGTTCACCAAGGATTGATTTTCGGAAGTTTCATTTTATGGATATTTAGGTTTTTATGTAATGGTATATTTAAGTATTGGAATTTATCCCAATGTGAACATTTACTATTGGTAACTTAGGAATAGTTTTTTAGAGACAAAATGAACACTAGAGTAGGTTGAGATCAGATGTTTGGGGGACCATCATGGCATATCAATAATAAAAATCATTTTATTGGGTATTTTATAGTGTCCCATGGGTTTTATCAAATCCTATAACCCAAAAAAATTTATTTTCCCAAATATTGAGATAATGGGATAATTTGAAATTTTTATTTTTGATAGAAGGAATGTTGTTTAGGCCATTTTTTCTGTGTATTAAAGGATATTACAATGGGGTATATTGGTTGGTAAAACAGTCAAAATGAGATCTTGGGTGATACTGTAGGAATTGATGGGATAGGGATTTGTATGTAGCCATCATTTGCCCAGTATAGTGGACATATGTGTTTTCCAATGATCTATTCCACCAAGTGGTTGAAATCTCCCATCATATATTTTAGGAACAAACCATATATTTTAGGAACAAACTTTATAGTTACATCTTATTGGCTAATACATGGAGAGGGGTGGAAGAATCCCCCTACCCACTATTCCTCTCCATCTTATCCTTTTAATCTAGTTGTTTTGGGATAATTTCATCAGGATTATTTGAGGTAGTATATTATCCTTCTTACTCCCATTTTCTTAACCTATTATTTCCATTTAATTTCTTTGTTGATGATTTAGGATTTGGAATTAAATTCCATCAGAGTATGGTGAATCAATTATAAGTGATCAAATTTTGATTTTAGTGTAATATATGAGCCTTTTATTATCATCATTTTCCATAATTCATCTCAAGGTACAATTTTAAATGGATTTAATATGGGATTTAATAAAATTCAATAATATTGGATATCAACTTTGGTTGGTAATTTTGTGAGTGTAGGATTCAAATAACCAACACATTAATGTACATATGAATATAATTAGATGTTTATAAATTTATATATGTATAGATTTTATTTACATTGAGTGAAAAAATTCATTTCCAAGTGATATATATTGGGTATTGTCCTTATATTATATGTCATTACTAAATGTCATATAAATTCCCAAATCTAATATTATCCTTATGATACAATGTCAATAATATTAAAAATATATTCCATATAGTAATGATACATCATACTAAACAGAAATTAATTGTTTTTGTCTATCATGTTTTGGGGGTTCATAAGAATTGATATTTTTTCGACTGAATTTCACACAAAAAGATCACCAGTATAGGATAAAATGAGGACAAAATTTCCATTTATAACACCAAATTTAATTTAATTCTTTTAATATATATCAATGATCATGGGTATTGGTCACATGGCCTGAGATCATTATCACTATTTTGCATTCTATTGATATCATTGATGTAGAAAAAAATCCAAAAATTTATTTTTTGGTGGTGTAGATTTCATTGTGTACGTCATTTTTATATGAAATTCCTTGGAAGATCAAGACAAGAATTTTGATTTTGAGTTAAAGATGATATATCGTGGGCCTAGTCAAAAAAGATAGCAGTACATTCACTAAATTAATGGACATGCATAATGTGATGCACATATCATTAACGTCATTAATAGAATAAATAATTTTGGTATCAATGGGGACATAGGGAATGAATCTTTTTTTATGATATATAATTAGAAAATATGTAATATTATTATATGTTTGTTCTCAAGAGATATTATCATTGATATTAATAACCCCTATGTCTTTTTTTCCTTTCTGTGTCACTAGGTATTACACCCAGTCTGTTTAAGACATCAACTACTCTAAAGATAATATCCAAAAGGGACACCCAAAAACCATATTATGAAATATGACTAGGTATATGGAATTAGAGTTAGGGATATTTTGAGCCCCACCATATGTTTTGGTTCATGTATGATTTCAAATGATCACTAAAAACAAATAAACTCAATATTTTTATAGTTTAGTATAATATTTGTTAAATTTATTAACATAAAATATTAACAAGATGGTGAGGGAATACATTAAATTTTTTTTACCCCAATAATATTTTTTTTCAAAACATCATTAAATATTTTTTTGTATAGATGAGTTGAGTTAATGTCTTTAATTTATCATGTAACATTATTTTAAATTTCTTGTGTGTGATAAAATTATTATGATTTTAGAGACCTGTTTCTTTTTGTAATAAATACTATATAGTTCTTATTTATGAATTTTAAAATATTTGGGTGTATTAAGTAAAATTTCTATGATTTAACCCTCTATATTTATATAGAGTGATAGAAAAATTTAGTATACTATTCATTCCCTGAAATTTATTTTCCACTCTATCCTCTCCCCCGTGTTTTATTGGGTGAATTTGGATATCTAAACACACTGATCCATCCTCTTTATTCTAGATTATTGAAATGTTTCTCCAGTGATCATAATGATTTCCAAGGAATATTTTATTCTCCACACATGTAGAAAAATTCCAAATATAAACCTTTTTGTAGGAACATGATGCTTTTTTGGATGATCGATAGAGATACATCTAGTTTTCCATCAAGTGAAAATCATCAAAAATTATTAAAACATGCTTTCAATAAATAACAAATAATTTAAAGTAAAAATATGTATTTATAACCAATAAATAAATAATTTTATATCCATGTAATTTGAATCGGTTATTACTTCTCCATGACAAAGGTATGATGTTCATGGTAGAAAATAATTAATTTCCATTATTTAACACAATCAGTACAAACCTGGTTCTATATATTGGTATCCGAGAAATTTTATAATTCCTTAATTAGAAGTAAAATTAATGTTTCTAATAGTTTCATTTTAGTGAGTCAAAATATTCTTAACTCTATCGATTGATGTTTTATTGAAGTTCAAATGGGCGAGATATGATCACATTATGATATGAAATGTAATTTTAGGAATAAAATTAAATAAAAACAATATATATATATATATCATCTGTTCAATTAGGGGAATTTTTTTATAGATTATTTCATTAAGTCTAAAAAATCAACAAAAGGATCTCAGGTTTTTCATGATATTTAGATTTGTTCAGTTTGAGATTAATTCATTATTTCTTTCTATAATGTAAATGTATAATGTGTTTATGGATGTTGAGGGAGGGGGTTATGGGGATTATTTGAATCCTTCAACAATGTTTTTTTAGAAAATAGATGTGTCACATGGTTAGTATAAAATTTTCAACTGAGGCCACACTGTTACAAATAATAGTGTGGGGAATTTTAGAGAGAAGAGTAGGGCCACATGGTATGATGAAACCATGCATCTACGGATTGATTCCCATGTAAGCCACATGAAATTTTTAGTAGAGGGGAAAAGAATAGTTGTCAAAAATCATCTTGAACCACAGACATGAACTGTGTGAGGTCCATCCTTAGAGAGTGAATGGAATATGGTCGGCACATGGCCTCAACAACTCTATGGTGAAACTATATGACCCATTTTTTTGAGGAAAAAAGATCAGTTTACCCTTAAATTTTATTAACACCAAAATCAATATTATTTATTTATTGAACTAGACATGGGGTTCATTTTCACCCATTAGAGATATTCTTTAATTGTTCTCCTAGAATTTGGTGTAGTTTCAACCTATGTATTCAAATTGAAGAGTTAGGTGATTTATTGGATTGGCACCAGTGGGTTGTCTATTCATTAGTCTATGTTCATCATTTGTGGAGTTATTTAGTTAAAGTTAATATTATATGTTTTTTTTATCATTCATTCATTTTATCCAACCACAGTAATGTTAACAGTTGATACTGGACAATTATATTACCACTGATATACGGTAGGAGTTCTATAACATTTCACTTAATGTAATTTTTTTCTACGTCATTTTGTTACTGTGAGGTATGATAAACCTCCGCACGTCACTCCCAAAAATATTTGAATTCTATGATTTAATTATTGGAATCTTGATATGTTCTCCCCTTAGTACCATTTGTTGGATGGAGTTTTTCAGACTCATCCAAGACCACCCATGTAGTGTGTTTATGTATCTGGACCATGAGTTACAACTTCATTAGGTGTGTGTCAGTTCTCACTATCTTAATAGGGGATGTAACGAGTTAAATGAGATCATAGGATAGGGTGAGTTCAAGATTTCCATATTATTTATTGAATTATATTGGTAAAACGGTTTAAATGGAAAATGTTTCATGAGTTTTATGTACTCATAGCTTGTGGATGTTTATGAAATAAATTATGAAATGGGTCAATGTTGTGGTAATGTTTATATTTAATTCCATAAAAATTTATACTCAATGGATTTGAATTACAATGAATGAAATTGACATTACTACTCCATAGATTCATAACTACAATGAATTCCATGGAAAATTCTAATACATTGATTTGTGTTTGAAATTGGAAACCAGGGACATCTCTACTCCATGGATCTGAATTACATTGAATTACTTGGAAATTAATACTCATTGAATGTGTTTGTTGGTTAACACACAAGATTACATAGAAAAATAAATTCAGTATTCTTTAAACAGTTCTACTTATTTGATCCATCCCATTGGTTCTTCTATTAGATTAATCTGTATAGGCTAAATTTGATATTTTATTATGATAAAAATGTATTACCTTTTTTATGACTATTGGTTTATAGTGATCCTTGGATGTTTTTATATTATCACACATTCTTCTATCATAACTACTTACTAATTTACATTATTATTTTTTATTTAACAAATATTTTTTTATATAAACATACTGGACATGTTATAGACACCATTGGTGTTGGGATATTGGGTGTTATCTCATAGACTATTTGGGATGTTATTGGATACCTAGAAAGACTTCATGGATGAAATTAGGGACTGAGGATATTGCATTTTTTCAATTTGTAATTGAGTATTCATTGGAAAAGGGTATCACAACTCTATGTTATGATAATGATTCTATATAGGGATAGTTATTTATGGTGTTTTTTTAGTAGATGATTTTTCGATTTTTTTACAACTATTTTAGATAAATACATGAGCTAATTGTCTGGTATATTTTATTTCATTTAGATTAAAAATTACTATTAATGTATTCATATGGATGTTTATATATTGTTATTCAGTTATTTGATATGATTCCTCTATTGATTGTTATGATTACAGAACTATGCTACACTCTAATTAAGATTGTATTGTCTCCCACCTATACAACCTTATACTCTGACTAATAGTTAGTAGCCTCTGTAATAAGAGGAGGCATGCATGTGGTCATGTGACCCACCAGATTGGGGCACTGTTTAGTGGATCTCAGGTTGGGTCGTCAAAAAGTTGTATCATATGTGGGTTTTCATTTAATTTAATTTTCTAACTTAATATTTTTATATAATATACTAGAGATTAGGAATGAATTAAAACATGGTTATATGCTATGTATGGGTTTATCTTACCCATGTAATGGGTAATTACAATGATTCCTAGAATAATTCATTTTTTATATTTTAATAATTACTAGTAATTTGATTCCCCCATTTGTTGATGCATATGTGGTGGGATGTTTTTATTTCTATTATTATATAATTTTAGGTTCTCCATGGCCTGGTATGGAATTAAATCATGGATCATGAATCATTATATTCACCTTATTGGATTCAAATGCCAAGCATGTTCCATTCCATATTGGCTACTTTTCATTTATTCATGTATATATTATGAGTGTAATTGGTTATATAATTGTTATTTGAATTACATTTTATACAAGGGACTAAGAAATATAATTGGTACCTAATGTTCAGATTATATCCTAAATATATTTTTCATATATATTCAATGGAAAAAACCTTAATAGGTTAATTGAGGAACATTAATTCAAGTTACATTGGTCATATAGACTGAATTTTGTTATGGTTAGGATTAAATAGATGCCACACATAAATTTCTAAGGTGTTTGGTCCCTAATAAAATGGAAATAAAAAAACATATATTTCATAAATTTATGAAAATTGATATGTAAATGAGGATGGAATTAAATAAAATTTACATCTTAAATGGAAAGGTTGATCATAAATGGAGTTTCCAATTTCAAATGATGATTCTTATACTGGGAACTGTGTTGTGAAATAGTGAGCTTGATCCAAAACATATTGTATGAGTTGGTAGTATTCCATGACTCTTTTCTTAGTATTGGTTCATCCTATAATGTAGTCTCGGATTTAGGGGAAGGTAGTGGGGTGTGATTGGTTATAGGAATGTATGTAAAAGTCATATGTTTATATTTATGTTATGGATGTCACCAAATTATTTTCCCAGGAATTTTTCTAGACTTTGTAGAGATATTACAACATGAATTTCTTGGGTTGTACTCTAGGAGGCCGGAGATGACCATGATCTAGAGGTTGTGGGACCTAAGTATCCAATATGACCTCTAGTGGTGCCACTTACAGCACTGCCTATTATTCCCGATATGGGTGTTTATGGATAGTTCCGAGAGGGGTTACTTCACTTTATGAATACCTTTTAGGGAAACTCATATCCTTCATTAACTATGGAAAATCCAATGCTTGTGTTATAGAAGTGTCATAAAACCACATTTTCAAGGGTTCATGAGGGTCTACCAAATGTTGATCTTAGTATTGATACCTTCATATCAATTTTTAGAGAATATACAGACACCAATTTATAAGATAGTAAGTCTCACAACATATACGATTCATTGAGAAGCTAAGAAATGGTGGGATGTTATAAACTAGGCTTATAGTTTTTGAGATATGTTTAGGAGGGATATTGAATCTAGATATTATAATTACATATTTTCAATGACTTTGAGAGATAAAAAAACAGTGAGTTTATGCAATTAGTGAAGGTTATGATAAACATTATAGATTATTTTTTTCACTTTACAGAGATAACGTAGTTTTCACCTGTTTATCTTGGTGTTGATCCATCTATGGAGAGATTCTTAAAGGAGGTTCTCAAGAAAGTCGTCTGATCATAGGTGAGTGTGTTTCAGTAAACTACAATATTTGATAGTGTGAATCAGTAACGTGTTACTGATTGTAAGATGATGGAAGATGGGTGCCCATAGTAGGGTATTGTAGCCCCTCAACACAGGGTTTCAATATCATTTGGTAAGAAGCAACATTTTGTGGAATTTTATGAGGAGAATACTCTCCAGAGTGTGAGAACTAATAGTTCATCATTATTCCATTAGTGTGGGGGAGAAGAAATATTAAAAACCATTAAAATATAGACAAAGTCAAGTGTTGAACATGTGGTTTGATTGTCTATATACATTAGTTATTCTGTATTATTCCTCTAGTGTCCTGTTAGAGTGGTCAACACTGAATCATGTTTCACGAGTGGGATTTATAACCCTTGTCCAGCTAGGTACTTGAGTAATAATGGTTTTTCATGATGAGGTGTTTTTCAGGGCTGTTTAATCTAGGAAGGTGTTCTACCTTGATAGAAATGTGGGCATGCTTTGTGTAGTTTGGTTGTTTCTAATAGTTACCATTCATGCCATATATATTCAATACAATATATATACGATTAGAATATCACTGAACAATCTATAGTGGAAGATATGGTCATAGTATCTTATAATATAGTATCACCCCTTTCATATATGTTCTCTACATTTTCTATATATGTTTACTAGTTCTGGGGATCCACATGCTCATTTTTTAGTTTTATGATTCCATTATGACACATAATGCTCCATTGGTAATAATATTGAAAAGTGTACACTAGTTTATAGAGTTCCCTCATGGGATAGTTGTGTGTTTCTTGTATGGGATATCTCCTTGAGATGCCAGGGTTTCAAATTATACACATGATGGGGTGACTTGATTCTTATCATTCCCATGTATATTTCTATCATCCGGGGCTGAATGTCTCAACACCAAAGGGTGTGGATTTTCATATGGGTAAATGGGATTATTATGGAGGTCTTTATATAATGGAACATTATGGGCTTCGTGGGATGATAGAAATGATCCCTAGTTTACATCTGGATGATCATGGAATATGGAAGACTAGATTCCCTTGAATATTATATTATTTTAGTAATGTTTCCCAGATTAATTATCTAGTTTACCTCCTGAGTGGGAGGTGGTGTTCCCTATTTATCTACTGATAATAAATAAACAAATATCTATTTCTCCTTATAATATGGGTTTTAAAAATATGTATGAGCTTAATATATAGTAAAAGGATCTATATGAAAAGTTGTTTATATGTCTTGGTACTTCTCTTTGGGGTTCACTAGCAATTTTCTCTATGATGGTGGATGAAATCCTAAGAAATTTTTTGTGTTAAGGAAAATAGAACCAGTTGACATTTGAGAACTGGTATCCCTTGCTGCAAATAGATTATCTCTTCCACTTGCTACAAGGATCTTGGGTGTTCTTGAAGATTGTTCTATGATCGGGTTGTCACCAGGTATGTGTTTTACAATAAAAAATTTATCATAATGATTTTTTAGAAGGTATTATCTATTTCATTATTTTGTTATAATGCTTTGTTTAATGAGAACAACAATATATTTCATGTATCTTTTGAACTGGGTTTTCAATAAATTTTTGGAATCTTTCATGGTGGGTTTTGTATATGGAAACATTGAGTATTCTCAGACCTGACAGGATCATGCCAAACACCTTGAAATTATTTTGAATACACTAATATAGAACATGTTTTATGTCAAGGACAAAAAAAATTTAGTTCATGATATATGAAGTTCACTTCTTGATTAATATTATCTTAGAGTAAAGAGTACCAATTGACCTATATAAGGTGAGAGTTGTAGTATCATTGTAGAATCCTATGAATGTCGTTGAAATTATGAGTTTTTTAGGACTAGCTAGTTATTATAGTTGTTTCTTATAATAATTATCATGCTTAGAAGAATGTATTATTGTGTTTCATATGAAGGGTGTGAGTTATGTATGGTGTGATGCATGTGATATAGTCATCCTGGAGTAAATATCATGATTGAATTCATCATAAATCTCATTCTTCTGGCGCTAAGAGGAAGCTTTATAGTATATTCTCATCCATCAAGTATCTGAATAAGAGTTGTTCTGATGCAGGAGGATAAATTTTTGGTAAAGGAGACTCATCAATTATGACCTCATGAGAGGAAATACTAGAGGCATGATCTGGTGTTCGTTGTTGTTGTTCATTCCTTGTGCTATTGGAGTAATTATTTATATAGAAATCATATTACATTTTACACTAACCAAAAAATATTCATGTACATATCTAAAAAATGTAATTTAAACCTTCCCTAGATAATGATGGTTGAGTATCACCAATCATTGAATTTTGATATTTCTTATATTCCTTGAAAGGAAATGTATTTGATGATTCAATGAGGATGTGAACTCTTCTATAGGTTGTTCAAGAGGCATGTAGTGAGTGACAACATACGACATTGTTTTCAGAGATACACCTGGTGGTGTAGGATAGTCTCGGTCAGAGTTTTCTCTCATCCATGCTAGTGTAATCTCTTCTTATGGATAGGTTGATGATTAGGAAACTGAAAAATTATATTGGGTATGTCCTCTAAGAGAGTGTGGTAGGTTATGACCCACCTCATGGTTAGACTATTAGTGAGGATGAAATTCTACGTATAAATTTCTGCATTTTAGTTCTAGCTGACATAAACAAGGAGATGATGTGAGAGTTTCATGAATCATCTTGGGTAGTACATCTTGACATTAAAAAGATATATTGTGACTTGTACCATCAATATTGGTAGTCAGTATTAAATAAAATGTAGCTGGTTTTTTCAATAGGTGCTCCAACAATATGCAGGTAAAGGTAAAAACCCCCTGAACAGTTGGTCTTTTGCAGTAGTTACATGATCCTGAGTATAAATTGGATGACTTTGTGATGGATTATTTTATAGTGTTACAAAGTTCACCTCGAGGTAGTGATTATGTGTGGTTTTTTATGGACATGCATCTGATGTTTGCCCATTTCCGTGAAATTAGTGAGACCATTGTTGTAGATAATATTGGGAGACATTATGTCCACGAGATTATTTAGCGTCATGGTGTTTCTCAAAGAATTATATTAGTTAGGGGAAAATAGTTCAAATCTCAAAGATGGAATATATTATATATTTCGTTTGGTACAATGAGTCTATTGAGCATTGTATGCTAGCCATAAACGGATGGAATGTTAGAGCACAAAATAAATGTTATAGAGGAAATTCTTAGTGGACACAATAATTATTCTGGGTGCTATTTGGAGAGATATACACCCCTGGTTGAATTATACTACAAAATAGCTTCCAAGAGACTATAAAAATTGAGCCTTATGAGGGTTTTTATGATATTCCATGATGATCACCACTTTTTTTGTTATAGGTTGGGGAAATAGTGTTGTTTCGACCGTATCTTATAAATGAGACCTCATAGTATATCTAGTTGATCAGGAAGTAGATTGCTAGTACATAGTATAGAATGTAATATTATAATAATATCTAACTAATTACTCTAGTGTTTGAGTAAGGGGATTGGGAATTTCTATGTAAAATGTTGAGGCTGGGGCATAGAAGGATTCAGATAGAGGGTATGTTCTAACTATGATACACTGATCCTTGTTAGATTTTTGATAGAGTCAGACTGGTAGCCTATCAATTGTAGATACCTCAGAGGTAGCGAGTCATGTATAATTTCTTCCATGTATCTCATCTATGTATTTATAACTTATACTAGTCCCATATAATTATGTGAGATATGGTTTCACCACTAGTAGATGTTTCCTTTGAGGAGAATCTTATATCTATTTTTGATCATTACATTATATCTCTCCATGTAAAGTATGTTTTATAGAGACCTAATCTTAACATACATGAATATTAATTCATAATAGATGAATATTATCCACATTACAATAGTACATGTCTAGGGATGGTATTATTTTTTTCTATTTGGAAACATGGAACATATTATTCTAATTTTTTTCACATGCCATTAACATCCCACTTAAGCATCTTCAAGTTTATTACTCTACATTAAAACCTCTCTTTGTAACCTAGGGAGAGGAAACATAAGGAAGTGGTGAGATAAAAAACTATGTATGGATATAAAATGTAGATATGTATTCAAAAGATGGTAATAAAGGTATTAGAACTAGACTATAACCATACAAGATCATGCCATTAATATCAAACATTAAAATAAAGTGTCATTGCATAATTATTGGTAGTTCATAATACATTAATCATAGATTAAATAGGATCATAAAACAAAGAATCATAAAATATGAGTATTACATAGAACGTGTTTTATACACATAAGAATATAAATTCATTCCATATAATTAATGTCTGATGGAAAAAACTAATATGGGAACATCAAGGTGGATAAACATACTGGGCAGGACACACCACTATCCACAGTCACAACAACTTTCATACAGTGGGTAGGGTTATTTATTCTTCCCATAGTGGATTAGGTTACTCCTAATTCTCAAAGTAGAACATGATAAACTCTCATCCCATAGTAGATAAAGATCGTTGGATTTTTTCCAATAATTATCTCATGAGATATAAATATTTAATGAAGGAATATGTGGTAGTTATATGTCACAACTGTTTTTTATGCTTTAATGGACTTATCCATCACTGCCTTGTTCACACCTTGTTAAGTTGTAATAGAGTTACCTTGATCTATCTAGGCCACCCCATGTTTAGCTATAACGGGTTTACTCATTGCTATCTGGGCCACCCCATTGTATAATAAATTTCCATGAACCACATCATGAGTAACATATAAAGATATTTCATATTATCATAAAAATCATAATGATGATATTTATTTAATAACATGATTAACCCATAGTAATTTAATGGGTTTCATGGTAGGATCATTGACACATGAATAGCCCATGGAAGAAAAATGGGATTCATAACAATTTCGCTAAATCATTATTGGCTAATGGAAAGAAAATGGGTTTCATAATAATATCATTGAAACATGATTGATTCATGGAAAAAAAAATATGTTCCAAAAACATCATATCATAAAAACATAAACCATGTAGGGCAATAATGTGAATTGTATCCTTAAATAATATCCCTTAAAAGAAAAAATTTCATCACAGGATTTAAACTTATATGGATAAGTATTTAGAAAGATCACTTTGAGGCAATGTTGAGGAAAATAAAGTTTCATTTAAAATTATAATTTTTAATACATAAAATATTTTTCAAATATGTTTCATAGAAAACCACATTGAAAACTTTTTAAGTAATATTTAAAAATAATTTAAAATATTTATTGAGGAAGAAATACTTTCATATTTGAAAATTTATTTTTAAAACTTAAATAATTAAAAAAAAATCATTGGGAAAATTATAAAAAATATAAATGAATCATTGAAAACCATTTTAAAAACATTTCAGAGAATAAATTATTTTTAAATCATTATACATGATAATTATCTTCAAAGAGAATCTGAAAATATTTTTTGATATTATTTAAAAGAACATTATTTTTGAATAAATTAGAGTTCCAATCAAAGAGATAAATAAATCTAGATTATATTAAATACATTATATTAATCTATTTGAGTATTGATGAAGAAAAAAGTGGTAATAATGCATGAATATATTATGGATAAAAATTAGAGAATAAAATTCAGTAGTTTTCATGAGATATGGATCATATGATTTCATCAACATAAACATAATCATAAATAATCATGATAAGTGATGACATTTTTGCAATAAAATCTTACCAAATTTACAAATTTTAATTATAATCCCCACGAGAGAATACATTTTCATGACATTTAAATTATCATCAAAAGAAGAAAATAAATGAAAAAATAATTCCAAGGGTAGTAAATACACCATGTAATAAAATTTATTTGTATAACATAACATGTGTCTCAAAGGATGAAATTCAGAAAAATTACATTACAGATTTTGTAACATATAATACATAAACTCAATAAATGATAGATAATGAAATAGGTATATAAATACCCATAGATATATGTATAATAATCATAGAATACAATAATTTTTATTATATAAACAACAGAATAAAATATTGTGAATATATCATAAGAATCATAGAAATAAAATTTATACTAGAAATCTCTTTACCTTAGGTCTTGGTATTATTCATACATATTAAACTTCATATTCTTCTAGTAACTTGTTCTAGTTTTCAACTAATGGATTCCTTGGATTTCTTTCTACTCATATATAGGCTTTAAGGATTAGTTGAGGTATTTTGGGAATTTATTTGGGTATGTTTGGACAATCCAAATGGCTTGATATGTGTGAGTAAGTTTGGGGGGCGAGTTTCTTTTTATAATGGATGAGAAGTGGAAATGATGTAAATAAACAATTGAAAATGCTATTTGTAATTCTCTCTTTCCTAATCTACTTCCAAAATTCATAAATAATGGAGTGGGGGGAAATTTTTCTTGATCCAAACATTCAACACTTAAATAGAGAATCATCTTCTTTGATTTTGTTCCTTATTATTTCTGTTAACTCAAATTTATCATTATAGTTTTATGTATCGTAACATGTATCATTTTATATACCTATGGAATTTAACCATCTAGATTATAATTAATAATATATTTATCTGATAATATATACATACAAATTCTATGTATTAAGTCTAATTCATTAAATATTAATCATGTTTCTCTGTATAATAAATTTTAATAAAAATGGTTGTCAGGTGTAAAATCTTGTTCTAACCTTGAACGTGTTAATAAATATGACTTTTTTCGCTAAATATAACTGTGATAATTTTCTTGAATTTATTTGACTAAAATTTATATTCTGATTACAAGTTCATATATATGTATTTAACAAATTCAATTCACATAAGTGGAAATATAAATTTTATGGTTAATCCCATGGATGTGGTGAGAAATCAAGGTTTTAAAGTAAAAAATATTCAATACAACCCAAAATTTTTTATATCTAAATTAAATATAAAAATAATTCCAATGAACTAAATAATATTAAAATATTTATAATTAATCTAATTTTTCCTTATAATCAATTTAAAATATAATTTATCGTTATAAATATTGTAGACGAAAAATATATTTATCAATTAAAATATAGTATTTTTTAGTATTCAGAAAAAAATTAAACATCATAGAAAAATAATAAACATTTATTCTAAGATATTTTTGACATTATGATTTCAAAAATAACTATTTTTCCCTAAAGAAATAATTATAATATAGAGAAAACATTATTTTTAAAATAGATGTATCATTAAAAGGATGCCAATCATCCATTTTAAAATTATATCTTTTACGTATAAAATTGGATTTTTTATTATCTTATAACTATAGAATATAATGGAATTAATATCAAAACAAATTAATTGATTATATAATATATAAACCTAATTGATCTAATCCACTAATTTTATTTAATTTAATTCATTATTATAAAATGAATTTTTAACATACAAATTGTTTTATAATAAAAACATATATGTTATAATTGGATTCTTTATTTATTTATAATTAATTTTTTTCCAAAAAATTATATAAATATATGAAAAAATAGTTTCATAGATGATTTAATCTTAGTTATATATTATATTCCAATTGAATGGAGAAAACTAAAATATTATTTAAAAAATATTAGTAATAATATATTATAGATAAGTGAAACTAGGACTTACATGTAATAAAAATTATCAAAGGAATCTACATTTTCTGCAACAACATCCAATTAAAGCGTTGTGTGTATTGTGAGATCATATAAGTTTTTAATGTTGAGTAATACAAACATATTAATTTCTTGTAAAAGTGGCTCTATTTAGAGTTCTGTGAAATGAAAAATCTCGAAAAAAAATTACATAATTTAAAAAAAATTCAAAAAGTCACAGGTTCCTAAATTCAATCCACCTTAAATTGAAATTTTATCATGAAATTTGTCATAGTATTCAAGGATCTAACACATGAACATTTTAATCATAAAAACCCAAATCCTAAAAATGGGTAATAAAATATCTTATTAATTAGAAGGAAAAGGAAATATAAAGGCCCCCACAAATTAAGCTTCCAATTATGAGATCATTTCCGAAACAATGGACATGGTAGAGAAATATAACTATCATGTAATGATAAAGTGTGGTATATAGCATTGATCCCAATTATTTGGGTGATCTATATATGCTTAATGACCACAAAAAACCATAAATAAGGGAGGCCCGAAATGGAAATTGAAATCATAAAAAATGTTGATAGTAGGGAAACCATTTCATTTACAATTCTTTCCTCAATGTTGAAGTATTTTTCCAAATATGGTACACTTACATCATTTCATTCCATTTTCTATGTATAATATCACCCTTTGGTTGATTCTTTGTCAATTTACAATTTATTTATCATAATGTAAAATGAAGGTGAATTTTTCATTTCTAAAGCACTAATAGATCATTTGATCCAAATATAAAATAACATGATATTCCCTCTTTCATTAGTTATCATTTTAGAAAAATAGTTATAATAGGTTATGAAATATGGGTAAATCCACATATGGTGAGATAAAAAATTAATCTCAAAATTCTCATCTACTGTTAGACATAAACTATTCCACAAATGGTTTTCCTTGATTCCCTTCCAAAATATGAAAATAAAAAACATAACAAATAAGGACACTAAATTTCGAAAAATAACATTAATATTGATCTCCCATATATCATAAATTAGATCTTGATTGTCACATACCAAACATGTGAATACCATTATCATGTATTCTCTTGAAACATGGTAATAACCTATATTACCATTAAACCTTATCGAAAATATGAATCCATTATTATTCTAATAACTATTTGAAATATTCATTCAAAAAAATATGTAAATTCAATCCACAAAAAATATACCACTTTTTCAATAAATCAGTAATCAGTTTTAGGGTTATCATTACACTCTACATTACTTTATCCATATGAATCACTACTTAATCTAACCTAAACATAATTTTCTCATCATCAGGAATACATTAAGGGTTTCCTTCCCATAATATAAATATCACTTTTTAGATAAATCAATTTTCAAGGTCATAAAAACCATTTAATATATTTGCGTGAATCTTTATTTGAAAACATATACTTTATGATTCATATAAAATAATTATTTAATTCTAATACATATACACTTGAATAATCCAACATTATTCTTAAACCATTACGTGGGACTATTCATTTAATTCATTAATACCCATTTCCTATAATATAAAATTTGAATCACGTCTTAAGGATCGTCAGCCTCAAATCAACCATTATTCTTATGTTTAAAGTAAACAATATTATTAAAACGTCATATACAATAACATGTGATTCACAATCTCTTTACCTTCAATAGTATAACCAATACTCATACAACCTTCCATATTTTATTCATGGGATTTCCACATAGGACATAAATTTCTATAATCTCATACTTTCAAGATTAAAAAATTTCAATGGTAACCCAATCTATTCAAGTTCACTTTATTTAGTACAAACAAGAAAACATAGTGTGAGAAACACTTATCATAGATAACAAACACATAATCATGAAAATCACATATAGGATATCAAAATAATGATACCTAATTAATATATATATAAAATATTATTCTTATGCTAGGCAATTCATTGTCCTATAATATTTAAATCATGTAATATAGTATGTAAAGAGTTTGTGAATTCCAAAATAATATTTCCCTATAGTGTAAATATATGTGTGCAGAAAGGATCATTATCATGCACCTGTTCTAGATTGAATCTTTCTCAATATGTCGTTTTTAGTATTGTTGTCGTTATATAAATTTGTCCTAGATACCCTTTAACCATCTTTATCCAGAAACAATTATAATTTCTTAGAACCCATTATATCAATTCCTTACCCAAATTCAAACACATTTTCCTAAACTGTTACTCATCCTTAGGCTTACCCTTACATACATCCCCAGAAATATCCTTAAAAATATACATATGTATCTCACTATGGTTCTCCTAACCTAATTTCTAAATATTGAAAAAATTATTACATTAATACCAACTAGAGTGAACAATTCCAAAAATATATGGATATTGCATCATTTTAGATGAATATTATCACATTACAAAATTACATGTCTGAAAACCCTAATAATTTAATTTCATTGGAAACATGGAAGATTTTATTATAATTTTGGGGAAAAATCACCAACATCTCCATTAGAGATCTACCCCTTTATTACTCCTACTTAAACACTTTCTTTATAACTTAATAAATGGAATCATATGAAAGGTGTTATTGCAAATCCTCAATATGGTTAAACAAGGGAGATATGAAAGAATAAAATGAGAATAATTGTATGAATAAATGATCATAACATTATAATATCATACACTAAATATCAAATATCATATCCAAGGGTCATCGAATAAATATTGAATATTCATGAGTATTGATTCTGAAGGTAATCATGATCATAATCGATGAAATAATAATATATGAATAATATATTGAACTATTGAAAAACACATTTATTTCCAAAATCATTACTTATAAGTCAACGATCATATCCAGAACTTATCATTGCACTTCCTGGGGTATACACATACTCGGTGAGTAAAACCACCATCCCCAGTCGTATTCATTTCCTTATAGTGGAACATGGTACACCTTCATCCCATAGTGGATTATGTTACAAATTATTACGATTTCGGATCAGGTCAAACCATATTATTATATTTTATCAAGAACATAAATTCGTTTCCCATTATTATATCATGATTTAAATGTCATTAACCAATTCATTTTTGTGATACATGGTTCTCACAAGTTGTTTATGATATAATGGGATTACCCAACACTGTATGGGCCACTCCTTGTTTAGTTGTTATGAGTCTAACTTGTGCTATCTCAGATACCCGATATTAATCTATAAGTGGTTTACCCAACACTATCCAGGACACCCCATCATATATGGAATGTTTATGAACCAAAACAGTAATAAATTACAGAGATAATTTATATCATCATAAAAACCATAAAAAAGAATTTTTATTTTGAAATTTAATGAACCCATGTAAGTGAAATTTGTTTCATTTGAACCTCATTAAGACATTATTATACAATAGAAAATAAATTTGCTTCATAACAAACACTTTTTATATTTATAGATTTATGAATAAGAAATGAGTATAATAAAAACATCATTGAAACATGAATGAGCAATGGAGAATAAACATGTTCCATAAACTTCATTTTATCAAATAATAATCCACTCAAAGAAAGAATATGAATCATATCATTAAATCATTTTACTAGAAAATCATAATCTATTTTAAAGGATGTGATCTATGATTGAGATTGATTTTTAATGTTCACTTATAGTAGTTCCTAAGGAAAATAACATTTCATTAAAATATTTTTTATGGAATAAAATATTTTATAAATAATTTTCCTTGAAAAATACATTAATAACATATGATGTCGTATATAAAAATCATTTAAAAAATTTATTGAGTAAAATATCCATTCATTTTATAAAATAAAATTTAAAATGAAACCATTTTTGAAAAATATTCGTTGAAAATATCTTTTAAAACATATAAAAGATGCATTGAAAACCATTTCAAAAACATTTTAAAACAGAAAAAATTATAAATACATTTCCTTGAAAGTTATCTATAAGGAAAAATTAAATAATTTTTTGAATACTGTTTTAGAGATCATTTTATTTGTATCAAATATATTTTTTACCAATGATAGAAATAATATAGGATTTTATTAAAAATATTTTCTTAATATTTTTAATTATGAAAGAGTAGAGAAATGGTACTGATCCATGAATATTTCATGAATATATATAGTATAAGAAAATTATATATATTCAATGATAGATATATTATTTTATTTTATCAATGGAATCATAATCATAAAAAATCCTAAAAACAAACGAGATAGTAGCAATAAAATCTTACCAATTATTAACATTGATTCATAACACCCATGAGATAATAATATTACATGAAGAATAAAATATCATGAAAATAAAAAAATTCATGATAAAAATTTTCAAATGGATTTATTTGAACCTTTATAAATAATTTTGGTTCATAACATAACAAGTGTTTGAAGGAAGGAATATTTGGACAAAATTACCTAACTGATTTTGTAACATTCTAACCATACATCCCATGAAAGATAGATAATCAAATGGATTTGTAAATAAAAATAAATATAATGATAAGAATAAAATAATAAATTAATGGTTAAAATATACACCACAATAAAAACAAGTGTTTAATATGGAAACATTCTAGAAAAAATAAATTTGAGACATGAAATCCACCTATATTAAGTCTTGACTTTCTTCATACATGTTCAAACACTTTCTTTTTTGGGTAACTATTTTTGGTCTTCACCAAAAGTCTTACACTTATTTATATATTGTGAAGTTTAGGCTATTAGTATGAGTTTTGGTCTATCATGAGTTTATTTGGGTTTATTTTGGATTATCCAAACAGATGGATACGTGTGAAGAAGTGATAGGAGTGAGTTCCATTTTATAGTTGAAGAGGAATTGTGTTCTGGATAATGCAAAAAATATAACACTATTGGAACGTTTCTCTTACCTAATGTAACTATAAAACTAAAAAAAATTCACTATAGGGAATTTATGATCTGGAAAAATATACACAACTCAAAAAAAAATCTTTTTTATCAATCTGTTCCTTAGTCTTTATGTTTACTCAATTTTATCATTATAATTTTTACTAAGGTAACTTGTATCATTTTTTTAACTTGGTGACTTATCCTTAAAAAATTTATTTAAAAATATATTTATTTGTTGATTTAGACCTACTAATTCTATATTTGAATTTCAATTAATTGAATAAAAATCCCATGTGTGTGAAAAATATTTGTAACAAAAACACATGTCATGATCAAAACATGGGTTTAACCATAATAACATCAATTAATTAAAACAATTTTCATTAATTATTGAGGTAACAAATTATTTTTAACTCATTAGTCTATAAATATTATGAAAATTTAAATTAATTATATATTTTATCCCTATTTAATTCAAAGAGTAGGAAAAATTATATTTAATGCTAATATGGAAGATGTAGTGAAAAATCTAGTTTAAGAAGTGAAAATGTTCAGACGTTCCCATAGTTTTATATATGAAATTTCAATATAAAAGTATTTTCAAATACATAAATTTTTTTTATTATAGGTATAACTGATATAATTTTAAAATAAACACATTTAAAAAATATAATTTAACATTAATAATGTTTTATAAAAAAAGAAGTTTTCAATTAAAAATCGGTATTTGAAAATATTCATAAAAAAAGTAATTTCTAAAAAAATAACCCTAACGGAATTTTGAAATCATTTTTCCATATAAAATTTAAGATGTTCCAGAAATAATTTTTAAAATAAGTGCGCTATTAAAATGAGTTAAAAAACCATTAGACATATATAACTTTTCATGTGTAAAATATGATTTTTTATTCTCCTATAACTATAAAGAATATTACATGAATGTAAAATTATATCATTTAATATAATATATATATATATATATAATTAATTTCATCGACCAATTTTAAATTATTTAATTTTCAATGATAAAAATGTTTTTTACATAAAACTTTTTTTATAATATTATTTGCTTTATAATTAGTTTCTATATCTTATTTATAATTTATTGGTCACCAAATAATTGTATAAATTTTTTAAACCATTGATTCATAATTTACTTAATCTTACTTAGATCTTCATTTATAGAACTAATGTGATACCTATAATAATATTTTCAATACTATATTAATAGTATATTGTAGTTCGAAAAAACTCAGTACTATGTATAATGTAACTTATCATATAAACTCTGCATTGGGTGTTACAAAAGAAAAACGCAGTTTTGTGTGTACCACCAGAAAATCATAGTGAGGTATGTAGATAAATGAAAACATAGTGATTTCTTATAACAAAAGATACAATCAATTTTGTATGAAATGAAAAATATCAAAAATTTAAATTAATAAAAAAATCACAAAATATTAGGGTGTTACATTTTACCCCCCTTAAAATGAATTTCTCCCTCTAAATTTATTGATTTCATTAATGACTTATTACTTGAATGTTCCAATCAAAGAAACTAACATCATTAAAATGGTTAATAAAAATTATTCTTAATAAGAGCGCAAGGTAAATCTGTAGAGACCCATTTTTTACTTGTATGACATTGAAATATTTTCAAATAAATTATTAGATCCAGATGCTAAGACAATATGTGTTTCTAAGGGTTGTTTTTCAAAGATTTAATTTGATAAAATTATTAAATATATTTTATATTTTCTCATATGAATTTTAAAAATACCTCGATAAATACAAAATAGAAGCTTGTATTAGAAATCTGAGACCATAGTTGTGTCTGGACCACATTTGTTTCCCTAGGAGAAGCCTAAAATATGTTATATTAGGATTTTATAATATCTCATATTTCCGCGATACATTCATTGGATTAATTAATTAATAAATTAATTAATTAATCAATTAATTAATTATCTTATCCTAATAGTATTTTTCTATATATAAATGGTAGTGGAATGCTACACAAGGTAAGCCTCATAACCATTGAATCGCCCAGTGATGTTCTTCCTCTCCTTCGGTTAGAGAATAAAATTGATCATCGAAGGAACACAAAATTAGAGAATATATAGATGCAATGAATGCAATAACTTACTTTTATCATTGGAGAGTGTGTTATTTTGATTTATAATGAACCAATATCCATAAATGGATCGTTAATTTTTATATTATGACCATTTTGATTAAATTTATTGAGTAGATCAATCCCCTCTATTGATCTTCTCCAATTGTGGATCCTAGAATGAACTTATTTACAAATTAAATTGGTTATTATTTTTTTTCTAGCCTATACATCCTCATTATTGATCATTGGCAAATAATTATTAGCAAAAGGCTATTAAACATTGGTTCTTAGGCCTTTCCCCCACAATTTTTCCATGTTCTTCACTGGGTGGACCCCGTGGTCCTGATCTAACTTTAACAGGTAGTGCCTATCTCGATCAGACTGTCAGAAACCTGATGAAACAATGTATAGTAAAGAGATCGATTAAAAAGGTGTAGATATAGGATATGGGTGGGTTATAGATGATTTTTTATATGATCAAAGAAAAAATACACTAAGAATGAAGGATTGATGATGTACAGGATGAGTGATGAACCTCTAAGGACTAACAAAATTGATTTTCAGCCATCGAATGGTCGAAAATGATATATCCGACCAATATACATTAATCTCCAGTATAAAAAATTCAAAATTCAAAGCAGAATGACCGGATTCAAAACATACTATGTCCATCATGAATATGGTAAAAAAACATATTATATGTCATATATCCTAATAAACACATGGCATGTATAACCATGGATGCAGCAGCTAGTGTATTGGGATTTTAGAAGGATAGAACACTATGTAAGATCTCTATATGTTGTGTAGCTCTTTATCATGTGTATGAGTCGTGTGACTGAGCACATTTCAATAAACATTACATATTCTCGAGTACACGAGCATGGATACAGCATAAGTGAAGAAACCCGTGTGAAGAGACATGTCATGTACTAAAGTACATAGACATCGAGTAAAGTACAGGGAGGCGTCATGGATATGCGGACATGGACAAGCACGTGGGCGGGACAACCTGAGGAATTTGGAAAATTGTGTACATCCACCGCATTTCTTGTACTCATACATGGTTGGTGAGAGTTATACCTCTATGTAGATGGCTAGGTGGAGGAGTGGGAATAAATGCCATGTGGGTTCCCTCACATGTCGTGTACCCCTTGTTTCCATGATAAGAAAATTCTAGCATCTTTGTTGTCTTTATTTTGACTCATATTTTATCTAGAAAGTAGCTAATCCTCAGTTTTTTTTAACGTAGAATGTATTGGTACCCTTGATTTTGTATTTTGGAACATGATGTGAAATTTTCAGGGCATGAATATTTGATAGGTGATGGTTGATAGTGACAGTGACCATGCATGATCACTAGAGGTAGCCTGAGTGGAACCCTATAGTTGTGCAGGACTAGGCCTTCAGTTAGTAGTGTGAAATTTTCAATCTGGATAAAAATGTGTTCTCTACAAACCATTATAGTGAATACCACATGTTTCCTCAGTGCAAGGTTCTCTATCGACATTCGAGTGGACCCCTCCAGCTAGGCTAGACATGGTTCATTTATGAATAGAGTAGAACCATCTGTTTGGGCTGGGTATGGGTCCCTTAATACCAAAGTGGATACTTCCTTAATAAAGGGGAAGGAGTCCTCCATCATGTGTTAGAGTGGAACCCTCCAGCTTGCTTAGGAAGGGGTCCTCTATATAATTCTTGGGTGGAACCTTCCTATTTTCTCAAGGAATGGTTCCTCTATGTACCTATTGATTTGAGCCCTCCAATGGGGTTAGGAATTGTTTATCAATGAATTATATAGTGTAACCCTTTATATGGGTTCCGAATGGGTCCCCTACAGACTCTTAGAGGGGAACCCTCATGGTGGGATGGGCATGGGTCCTCAGCTACATAGTGGAACCTTCTTCTTATACCAGGGCATGGGTCCTCAAAATTGTGTTTATAGGCCCCCAACTATACACATTGTAATAAGGATTTGTGTGACTTGGATGGTTTCTTCTGGGTACATATGTGGGATTTTGGGCTTCATTAATGGAATTTAGGAACTATTGGTGACTCTTCATGGGTTGAGTTGTGAGAGGGAGATCCCATTTTATCTCTTATTTGGGCTTTATTTCCAATGTATATGTATATATAAATGTATCCACAACTTCGGATTTTGTCACACTATTTCCAAGATAATGGAATTCCTGTGGGGTATACCATGTGACTTCCATATTTATCTTCTTGTGGGTGGATGAGTTTACTCTCATTCTATGAGTGGAAAGTAATCGACGTGTAGATCATATACACACCACGTTGGGCCCCCTTGTGCTTGGATGAAATCACTCTTTATCATTCTTAGGTTGACCTACATCTACTTTACTATATACTATGTTTCTACTCTAATTGAATCTATTACTTCTCACCCTTCAATTTTTGGGCTGTCTTACTGGGTATGTATATACTCACCCCTACATTGTCTTTTCCTGCACTCATCATGTCTTATGCAGATAACAGATAGGTTGACAGTGAATATAAATGAGCTTAGGGATACCAGGTACATTGGAAATCAAATGGTGGTCATAGATTGGAGATCTATATCTAGTCTCTATCAGTGTTTTACTTTCAATTTTTTCATTTTGTGATATATTTATAGTGGGGCATATATTTTCCCCTATTAATTTTCAATTTTCACTACATTAATCTTGAATTGTGTAGTGGTTTTACATGGATGGTTGGTACAATTTTGTTTCGCCACATTTAATTTTACTCCGTATACAAATTTTCATCTGTTTTTCTATATTGTTTGTACAGGTACTTAAAAATGTCCTCCAATATTATTTATTCATTTGACGCTAGTTTCTAGTCCCTGAACAATGGAGACATGTTTGAGGTAGTTGTAGATTGAGTATTTTCTTGGTTCAGATCATAAAAAAATGTGATGTTCGCCAAAAAACCAGAATACCTTTTATGAGAACATTTGTGAAAGAATGGAAATATAATAGAAATATTACAATATAGTTCAGATAGATACTGATAGCTGACATTGATCATAAAAATTTTGGAGATCCAGAGAATGTGATGGACCACATAGAACCATAATCTATAGAGGCATGAAAAGGTCATTAAAAACATTTAAAACGATATTTTAAGGACATCATTTTCTAAAATTTCATTTTTCTAATGATGAAGGGTTTTTCCCAAAAAGATATACATACATGATTTCATTCCATTTCATGTCAGAAATATCACCAATTAGTTATGCCCTGGTAAATTTCCACTCCATCTCTTACTTTAAGGAATATAGGTTAATTTTTAATTCCTAAAGCACTAACAAATCATGATATCTATAAATATAAGTATAATACATTCCATGTATCTTTAGTTATCAATATATAAAAATTGTTTTCATAGGTTATACAATACTCATAAATCCCCATATAAAGAGATAAAATATTAATCTCTTAAACATCATTTTTTGTTTAAATTGTACCATTCCATAAATGGATAAATGAGTAACCCATGTAATAGATGAAAATAAAAAAAAATATAAATAATGTCACTATATTTATAAATGTTAGCTTAAAATTCAACCCCTATATACTGTAATGTTTCAATTGGTTGTCACAAACAAAACATGTGAATACATTTATCATGTTTTCACTTTAAACATGGTAATTACATGAATTACAAAAAATACTTATTGATAACATGAAATCATTCTTATTCAAAATCTGTTTTAATATATATATATTCAAAAATTGAAAACTTTATCCATTATAACATAGATCAATTTTACAATAAATCAAAAATCAATTTCATGGTAATTAGTACTATCAAATTTACTTTATCCAAATCAATTAAATAATTATCCAAGACAAACAAAATTTTCTTAACAACAGGAGAACATTAAGCGTTACCTTCCCTAAATAAAAATATCAGGTATTTTAAAACACATTTCTATGTCATCATCATCATTCAATATTTTTTTAAAATCCTTAATGTAAAACATATACTTCCTGATTCATATAACACAATTCATGAATTCCTATAAAAGTAAATTTCAATCATCAAACATTAATTTTAAACCTATACTTAGGCTTCATAATATTATTTATTAACACCCCTCTCCAAGAATATGAAATATGAATAATTTAATGAGGCTCCCCAACCTCAATTTAATAATTTTTTTTATGTTTTATATAAAAAATACAATTAAAACATCCCATACCACGGCCATGACATTCACAGTCCCTTACCTTCAGTAGTATAACCAATAGTCATACCACCTTCCTATATCTCATTATTATATATCCTCTTAGGAAATTAATTTCCAAAATTCCCAAACCTTAACATCTGAAGGATTCAATGTTAACCGAGTTCATTAAAAATCCACCAGTTGACTAAAATCATTAATCATAGTGTGATAAACACATATCATTACATAAAACTACATAATCATGATAATTACTTATTGGATGTATGAATCATGAAACCTTATTTTTTTATTTTTGAAATTGTAGTTTTAGCCATAGTTATTCAAAGTCATATTATATTTAAATCCATCAATAAGTTTCATAAAGTGGTTTTGAATTGTCAAAGCATATCTCTTGAGAGTGTCAAATGAGGTGTGTTTCAAGGCCCATTATAGTGCACTAGTTCCCAAACTAGTCTTTCCAAATATGTGGTTTGATGGGTTTTTACCGTTATATACATTATTCCCATAATCATGTCAACATGTAGTATCCAGGCATGGATTTAATTTATTAGAAACATCTCTCTAAATCATTTACAAAAAATATGTGGCAATTTTAGTAACTTAGAATCATCGATATGAATACAATTAGAGAGCTCCCAATACATATCCTTGAAAATGTCCCTAGAAATATCACAAGTTTTTTCTTATCTGAGTTTCAAAAAGTTGACTAAATATTTCATTTGACACAACCTATATTGACCCAAGCTTAACACAAACAGATATTACATAATTTTTGACAAACACTTAATACAATAAATATTAGATGGCTGATGACCAAAATAGTTTAGTTTCCTTTGATGCTTGGAACAAATTATTCATGTTTTAGTAAAATATATTCACCATATCCGAGAAAGATCTTCTCCTTTAGTACCCTTACTTAATTCATTTCTTCACAACCTAATGAAAGGAAACAAAATAAAGTGATCAGCTCAGATGCTTTGTTAAGGTATGAATGGGATATATATAGGTATATCATGAGAATAATTATGTTATAACATGATCATAAAATTTTATGATCTCACAATTCATATCAAAGATAAAAAAACACGAGTCATTAAAAAATATTGGAATTTCATAAGAGATAAATCATAAGGTTATCAATAGTAGAATTTATGAAAGTATAACATCAAAATAAGACATAGAATATTTTCAATGATCATAAGCATATATAATCATTCCCTATAAGTCAAGAAAAATTTCCAAAACATTTCAGGGAACTTAATGGGGGATACACATGCGGAGAAGGACACACCACAATCGGTAGTTGCAGTCATTTCATTGTAGTGGATCAGGGTACACCATTTTCTCATAGTGGGTTAAGTTACAGCTTCTTCCCATAATGGATCTAGTTAATTCTTATTTCTATATTGGGAAAAAAAATCATATTATTTACCATCATTATCACAAGTTATATAAATGTTTACACAATGAATTTGAGGGAGATATAGGTCCCTCCAATCATTTAAGTTGTAACGATCTTACCTAACATTGTTTTCACCAACCCACGTTATGTTGTAACAGGTTTACCTGGTGAAATATTGGGAACCCCATGCTAATTGGTAAAGGGATTTTTCATTTATATCAAGGCCACCACAGAGTACAATTACATTCAATGAACCATAATAATATTTATGTAAATATAGATTTTATATGATTCTAAAATCTCATAAGAACAATTATTCTTTAATAACATGGTTAACCCATGGAAAAAATGGGTTTCACATTAATCTATTTGAAATGTGATTATAAAATAGAAACTAAACCGGATTACAAAAAAAATCTATTTGAAACATGATTGATCTATGCGAAAGAAACGAGTTTCATAGCAATCTCTTCGAAACATGATTGACCATTAGAAAATAATTGGCTTCCTTAAACATCATGACATCAAAACGTACACGATTAAAAGAAAGCATATGAATGGTATACAGGGATGATATCCCTAGTAAATCATAATATATATCAAAGGATTTAATCTTTTTTGTTGAATTATTTTTAATGTTAACATGCACAATTTTATAAAGATAATTATTTTTCTTTTGAAAATAACTATTTATAAGATATAAACCATTTTAAAAATAAATTTATCTGAAAAATAATTAAAAACAAATAAATTATTATCTAAAAACCATTAATAAATATTCCCAAGGAAAATATCCTTTCTAATTAAATAATAGTTTTCAATAGTTAAGAAAATTTGAAACACAATTTCATTGGAAATATCTTTGAAAACTTGTAAATGAATTTTGGAAACCAATTTTAAAGAAATATTAAAACATAAAAAAATTATCAAAATCCTTTTCCTTGAAAATAATATAGAAATATCATTAAAAAAATCATGAAATCATTTTTAGAATACATTGTTTTTGAATAAATGATATTTTTGACTAAAGAGAGAAATAAAGTCAGATATTCTTAAAGAAATACATAAAATTATTAAGAATCATAGAGAGGAAAAAATAGTACGAAAACCTAAATATATCATGAATAAAAAATGGTGAATAAAATTAATGAGATTTATTGAGATATTTATCATAATATTTCATCAATGGATGAATATTGATAAATAATCCCTATAAATGATGACATTCTAGTAATAAACTCTTTCCACTTTGGTAACATTGAATCAAAATACTCATGAGAAAAACAACATTGCTTGAATCTTACAATGTCATGAAAACAATGAGATTCGTGATAAAAATGACAAAATTATCTATATAAACCACAAGAAATAATATTTGTTCATATCATAACATGTATCTAAAACAAGGTAAATTAATACCAAATTATCTTATAGATTTTGTATTTTAAACCATATACCCTATGAAAAAGATATCATCCAGTTGATATGAAGATATCCAAAAATATAATTAAAAAAATAATAAAATAAATTCATGCGATGTATATACAGAAAAAAAATAAACAACTTCTCAATATTGAATAAATCTCACTGAAATAAATTTGAGAGTCAATATCCCCTTACCATAGGTCTTGGCTTTCATCAAACACATGCAGTCATCCTCTTCTTCAGGTAACGCCATTTTTTTACACCAAATAACATCCTTGGATATCTTTATTCCAAAATTAATAATTCTAGGATCAGATGGGGGATGTTTTTTAATGATTTTTGTATGGTTTGGATGAGGAAAATGTCTTGATAGGTGTGGATAAGTGAGGGTAGTGTGTGCCTTTTTATAGTTGAAGAGAAGTGTAATTCTTCTAAATAACATGAGTGATAACACTACCAAGAGTTCAACCTACCTCATGTTCTTCCAAAATTTAAATTTAATAATTTAGAGGGAAATTATAGTCAATCCAAAATTACACCACACAACAATATATGAATTTTTTTAGCATTTTATCCTTAATAATTAAATTCACACAATTTTTCTTATAGTTTTTATTCAGGTAACTTTTATCATTTTATATACCTAGTTAATTTACCATTTAATATTACAGTAAACAAAAATTATTATATAATTTATACCTACTGATTCTAAATATATAGTAATTTTCATAAAATACAAATTCTAATGTTTGTGTAAAATTAATCTTAATAAAAATGCATCTCATTCAAAAAAACTCGTTTTAGCCTTAATCGTGTTAATTAATTTCAACCATTTTCACTACTTATTGTAGTACAAATTTTTTTTTACCACATTAAATTTTAAATAATATTATTATTCCAAATAATTATATACATTTTTTGAAATTAAATTTACATAAGTGTAAAAATTAAATTTAATGATAATCTCCTAGCTGTGGTAAGAAAGCATGGTTTTAGAGTGAAAATGTTCAAAAGATCACTTAATATTGTACATGTAAATTCTATATAAAAGTGATTACAATTACATAAATTGTATTAATAAATGTATAATTAGTCGATTGTTACTTTAATAACAATTTATAAAATAATATTACATTATATATTATTTTGATCCAAAATAAGTTTTAAATTAAAAATGATTATAATTCATTTTTCTACAAAAAATAAAACATCTCTGAAATATACTAAAAACTCACCCTAAGATAATATTGAAGTTAATATTTAATAATTTAATTTTATTTTATAAAAAAAATTACAAAATTTCAATGATTTTCATTTTAAATAGGTTCCCCTTTAAAAGACGAAAAACTACTATTAGAAAAATTATAGCCTTTTATGCATAAAGATGGATTTGTCCTTATATTATTCCTATAAAATATTTTAGATAAATTTAAAAAACATTAATTCAATATGCAATATATAAATTTATTTAATCTCATACACTGATTATAAATAATTTAATTCATTAAGACAAAAACACCTTTTTTCATAAGAACATTTTTCAACAAAAATATTTCCTTTATATGTGTTATATATATTAATTTATATTTAATTTCAAACCATAGTATTATATAAATTTATATAATATGTTGTTTTATAATTTAGTAAATTGTATTCATATATTCTATTCAATAGGAATGGTGGTAATTATTGTAATATTTTAACAACAACAATAATAATATATTTTAGTTCAGTAAAACTCTATCATGCAAGTGACAAAAGTTATCAAAAGTACTCTGCATTGGGTATAACACAGGCCAAACATAGTTTTTCACAAACCACATACGAATAAAAGATTAGTTTTCATGTAAATACAAACATAGTGAATTAATTTAATCCATGCTACATTCAGTGTTGTGTATAATTAAATATATCAAAAAGATTAAATTAATAAGAAAATAATCACAAAATCTTGGGTTGTTTCAATATCATTTTTTCGAGCGTTGTGGATGAATGGATTTGTCTAGTGAGAGACATGTGAGAGAGATTATAATTTATATTATTAGTGGATAGAACTCTATTCAGGTGTTTTACCACCCTCAAAAGGGAAACTTGGGAACTATTATTCATAAGATGGGTAGATTTAATTTTTCTGATATTTTATATGGTATACATCCTTTGAGTTTAAATTTAATTGGATGATATTTCCAAAATTTGAATGAGTTATGAGTTCACATAAGATTTGGGTGTTTCTGTTGCTTGTACAGATCCCAGTGCCTAGGTTTTTTTAGAAAATGGATGCGCCATATAGTTATTAGAAACCATGTGTCCCAAGTTGTTCGGTTACTACTAAGCATATAGGGTGTTCTAGATAGAAGATCATAGTATCATAGTTTGATAAAATCATGAATCCAGGGGTATATGCCCTATGATATTCCATCAATTTTTATAATCGAAATTAAATCATTTTTCACATGGTTTCCCAAAATGTGTGCCTGAAATGTGCCATGCACCTCTTTAGCTAGTGAATGGTGCATAGTTGGCACATAGGTTTTCCAACCATGAAACCTAACAGTACGACCAATTATATTGAAGTAAAATGACCATTTTACATTAAAAATTATTTAAATAGGAATAACTATTATTTATTTCTGCCAATTGATAGGGGTACTTATTTTTCACCCTATGGAGAGTTTCTTCAATCCTTATCCTATTCATGGGTTTTGTTTCATCACATGAAAATCGATTAAAGATTCATTCATCTTATTAAATCTATGTTATTGATATTTCTATTACTTATTCTATGTAAATCATTTATCATCACATAAATAGAGTTATTTTAGTGATAGGTAATATTCCTTATTTCCTATTTATTCAGTGGTTCTTCCCATTTTATCCAATATATGTTGAGTTAGGAGTCGATACTGGACAAGGGTTCTACCATAGTTATACGGTAGGTGGTCTATGCCTTTTCTTTTAAAGTTATATTATTTATATCATTATTCCATAGCGATTAGTTTTGCACCATCCATATTTTATCCTTAAATTAATTGAATGTATTTATTAAATTATGGGAACCACAATTGTTTTCCAATATAATTCCATGTGATGGTTGGATGTTGTCAACCTCAATCTGGACCACCTGTATGGTGTGTTCAAGTATCGACCCTCTCCGTTACCAACCTTTTTGGGGACTTTGTGAACTCAACTTCTTAGTGTGATCAATAATTAATTAAATTAGATATTATAAGTGGATGTATGACTCATTTCCTTGTGATTACAATTGTAAAATTGATTAAATTGTACAAATGAAATGTATCGAATGGGTCGGATTAAATCATGAATTATGTATGTTTCATAAATTAATTATAAAACTGTATAGTGATATGTTTATGTTTATATTAAATTCATAGGGACAATTTTTCTCTAGAGATTCGTAATTACATTTAATTCCATTGACATTGTTTCTCCCTGGATCCTTAACTAAATCATATTCCATTAAAATATCGACTCCATAGATTCAGGATTTGTCTTGGATTCCCTGGACATTTATACTCTATGGTTCTATATTACATTTAATTCCGCATACATTTTTTCTCATTGGATCAGACTGTTGGGTATGATACATCATTGTATGGCATAAGTCATTGATGATTTCTAGTACATTTCATATCCATTGATATGGAATGTTGGGTCTAACACTAGATTACTCAAAATATGTGGTAGTGGATGTTTTATCATGATTTACCTCGTCTTAATCAGTATTTTCTATTTTCAAAATAAAACTCATTTTTGATTAGTGGGAAACTAAAAAAATACATAATACCAATTCAAATTAATAAAAAATGTACAAAATTCGGAAACAACACAAAATTCATAAATTCATATTTCAAAAAAACAAAGAGACATCATACCATGGACATAAATTCCCACTGTCATAATCAGTATACAGATTCAAATGAACATAAAAAATTCAAAATATACAATGAAACACTTCAATCAAAAACCACTATCTCTTGCATAGATAAATAAACAGCTTCCAAGATCCCATCCAACAAGAATCATCATTATATGGATCAACTCATAATTGAGGAATCAACTGTAATGTCGGAGGGATACACAAATCCATCAAACATGGATCAACATGAACAACGAATCAAGGTAGCACCACCTAGAATGCCAACTACATCTCAAGAAGTACCATCATGTGGCCTCCACAATAACCACCACAATAGAAAGACCTATCTTGTGATAAAATACCAAGAAGAAAGGGAAGAGATTGAATTGGATAATACTTACCCAACAGATGAAGTTTTTGGCTCATCTCTATAACTAGAAGCATCAAAACATGTCTACAATGAACAAACACCAAGAATGTTAACAAACCATCTAAAATCGTCATGGAAGATGATGGAACACTAGTGAGCCATGAAGAAGCTAGAATAACCTGAGATGTCATCCTATATAAGAGGTCAAATCCACTGAAGGTGCGATGAGTTTTTCCATGTTTGGGCCTTTCACTATAGGGATGATGGAAGGAGTGGTGGAGGATGTGCAATGTGCCTCGACTCAATGAAAATAAGAGGAAAGGGGAATGATGATCAAGGGATCCCAGACATTGTGAGAAGAGAAGGTTGATGTATTGGAATTAGTAAACAGGGTAAGGCGAAGGGGAGTGTCCCCATGCACAATAAGGCTAGGGGGAGAGGACATACCCCAATCACTGAAGTGTGCAAACACCCATGAAAAAACAACTCTAGGAGTAGAGAAGTTAAAATAAAATGAGGGAAAAGGAGGAATTCTGGAGAATCACTTTCACCACATGGGGTGCAATGTGATGGAGGGATTAGTGGAGGCACTGGTAAAAACCCTAGATCAAGAGGAGACTGATGACCCGAATAGTGGGGAGTCATTCGTTTCTAATAGTCATTCATTATGAATTCTAGATTACATTGAGAATTGGTATTATATACACTATCATACTTATATATATATACATCAGATATTATTATTTATTTACATTGTTGTTATATATTTCACACTGCTTTTACTTATATATAAATAATTGACATGTAGGAGACATAATTAATGGTGGCTTCCTAAGTGTTGTCTCACACCTAATTCGGGACCCTATTGGGTACCTAGATAGAATTCATGTATAGATGTAGGGATTTGAAAAATCACATATTTTATAACCCTCAGTTTAGTATGCATTCGATAAGGGGAGAACAAGACAAAGCTATGACTTTAATAGTATATATAGATTGTTCTTTTTGATATTATTGTACAAGATGCCTATTGACATGTATTTCCTCCTATTGTTTATAGATACATGAAATACTCATCTTGTATATGATATTTATTTAGTTTCTTTATTATTATTATTATTTTATATGATTATTGACACTATTATGATCAGTTATATGTTATTCCTCAACTATTGATTGATATTATTAATCCATTACACTCTAGTTAAGAGTGTATAGTATCCCCCTAAACCAACATAGACCCTCACTGCTAGTCAAGAACCTCTTTCTTTATGGGGAGGTTCACTTTTATCTATGTGACCCCCTTGATAGGTAATAGTTTACTGGTACATGGGATGGGATGTTATAGAATTGGTGGGTGGTCTTATTCAAGAATTAAAATATAAAGAAAAAAAATTATAATAATATATTTCACTATATTGAATGGGGAATGTAATAAAAATGGGAAAAAATGTTTTTTCTAGAAAAGTTGTTGACATGAAATACATGCCCCCTACAAACTGAGGAGGATAACTGGTAAAATATGACATTGTCCAGTTATTAAAAAAATTACATTTTATGATTTTCATCTTTGAAAGGGCACCAGAATTCCCTATATACACACACCAAATGTGTGGTATGCCTCTTATTCATAACATTTATAGCCCACCAGGTCATGTTCTTCCCAATCCAACTAGGTCTATCCATATCCTTACACCCATATGATGTAAAAAAATTATAATCCCTAATTCCTGAAAAAAATCGATAAAAAAACTATAAATATATTTAAAAATTATAAGTATTTTTACTAAAAATATCAGAATCGTTTGAAATAGAATTTTTAATTTAAAAATTCATAAATTTATTTTGGATATAGTATTATTATTTTTCAAATTAGTTATCTCAATGCATGAGTGTTTGTAATAATTATTTCATAAATGATTTTTGGCTGTCATATGTCACCACTCTTTATATTTATACGGTTCTTTGTTACAATAGTTGAATGAATTAATGTGTATCCCACATCACCGAGAATCCCTCAGAACCATTTTAGTATTTATGTATAATTTTGAGTTTATAATGAAACATAGTATGTTCCATGTCATATAAAAATTTCATTTGGGAATTTTATGCAAAGGATGTGGTGGGTGTAAACATTGAGCAAGTTTCGGCTCAGGGATTTACCATACAGTTATCAATTGATCCATGTTTTGCTCAATGGATCATTTGTTAGACAAATCTCAAGGTATGTTTTTTATTACTATTTTTTATTTTTTCCATCTATTATTTAAATGATCACAATGAAAAATAAACACACATTTATGAATAAGATTGATGTAATTCATGGTAAATATTTACTATTTTACTATGGTTCAATTAGAAGTGAGATCACATAGATTAGTTATTATTGTTTTTAGATGATTTCATTCATTTGGAATAATTTAAAAATTCGTGCTATAAATATTATTTTGAATTCATTCCATCAAAAAAATTAATGAATCCATCAATATTATGTACATAAAATCCATTTTTTTGGTGCCTACTTCTATTGGTGAGCCATTTTTAGTTTCAAAATATTTGAGAAAGTAGTTTACACTAAAAATAAACAACCATGGAAATCATATTGAATCATTTGTCGAATATTTTTGAGTTAATAATTTTTCTATGTTTCAAAATCATTGAACTCACTTAATAGATCATAGAGTTGAGTGTCGATGAGTTTGGCTAGTAATAATCATCCCATGAAACTCTTACCATATCGGTGTATCCAAAGCTTTGACTATGAAGATTTGTTTTTAAGAATCTATTCCACTATACATTTCAAGAGATAGAAAATTTATAATTTAATAGTTATGTTATACTAGGGTTTGATAAAATAGTAGGGGATATTTAAATATTAATAAATATACTGTTTTATTATTTTATTAACTAATATAATGTATTGAAATAAGATAATTACTTCATTTAGATCAAATGGATATCACCAAAAAAATTATTTGACGATGATAAATATTGGATAAAAATAATATCAAAATAATAAATAACTTCAATATGTGGTGTAGGAGATTTTGCATTGTACAATACTACCAAACTAGCCTGAGCATCCATTAACCCAATTATAGACCCGACCCACCACACCTCATGAAGGTATTTATCAACACTAAACAGATAGATACAACAACCTATGAATTACAATAAACTAATTTTGGATTGATTTCATACTCAAATAAAAGATTAAAAAAATAGATAATTTACCAATCAAATTAAAGGTACTTCTATAATTTACATGTTCATGAAATGTCAATCAAAATGAACTAAGTAAATTGACATTCAAAATGACTCATAAAAAAACCTACATGGTTAAACCCATTTATATAAACATATCACCTTATCAAATATAGTTCCACAAAATTATAGAGAAAATGAAACTGAATAAAAAATAAATAAAGGCCATCTTGGTTGATATATTGATGAGAAAATAAAACAAAACCCAAAATGAACTTCTAGAGTACCTACATGAAACCACATATTTACTCTACATTGTAAATCAGTATCGTTACCCTAATTGATTTAATTTAATAGAATCAGAACAAAGAACATTTAAAAGAAAAGAATAAGTTATAAATTCTAGAGTATTTCCACTCACTCGGTCTATTAAAATACATTATATAATCATGTAATGATCGTTGTCTATATATTTAATATTTAAAGTAATGGTTAAATAAACCATAAGTCCATGAATTAAGTAAATGGAACAAAAACACCCCTAGTTTCAGGAGCCATAATGATAATTTTTTTATAGTTTAGGTTTATAATTTATGTTTATAATTTTAAAGAACTTTTTCTTATTCATTTAAAAGTATTTAATCATGAATAGAAAATATTTCCCATAAGATATAAAACATACTGAAGAAATTTTATTCATTCATTAATGGAACATTATAATAAAATCACTTAAAATTGTGTATGTCACAACATGTATTGTTACTCATCATTGATGATATAAATCCAAAAAACAATCAAAAATTGGGAAAATATCCAAAAAAACAAATAATGACAAATATCTTAAGAAAATTTGAATGAATTACGAAAAAAATATCATATCAAATAACAATTATACCTTCTGATGTTATAGATGAATGAAAAAATGATTTATTATGTCTATATATACAAGATAAAATTCTGATTATATATACAGTTGTTGAAAATATTGTCATTTAAAATGTAGTTGTCGTAAATATGTTTGTTGTTTATATAGCCAATAGTTATACAAATTTCATGTATTATTATGTAATAATTTTAAAATTAAATGACTTTCAATTAAATAAAATTATGATATTAAATCATTCTATATATAAATATCTCTCTCTTTGAGTGTGTGTGTGTTACGTAAAAATATTAATATTATTTTTGTTACGGTATGATAGGAAGTATATATATATATTTCAAATAATAATTTTATTATAATTGTTATATTAAAATTAAATTTTACAAAATAAATAGTATTCTTTTAATGGTTAATGTGTATTTAGTATAAAATTAATATTTCTTTTTTTTACCCATTTTGTAACATATTCTATATTTTAAACTAACAAATAAAATTTCACACTTATAAGGTATTAAGATATAATAACTAACATATTTATATAATTTAAATTGGAAATTGATATAAAATATTATAACACATAATTTTTACAAAATTAATTTCTCAATAACATATGTTTTTCATTATATTTCTATATTTTAATTTAAAATCTACAAATATTTTTTTATAATAAAACTTATATAATTATATAATCATTTTTTTATTTCAAATGTTACAATTATTTGAATGTTAATTTTTTTGTTCTTCCATAAAAGGAATAATTCATAAGTGACTAATGTAAAATAATATTTCTATAAATTACATGATGTTTATGGAATAATTTGTAGATAAGAATGAACTGGAAATTAAGGAAACATATCTCAACTAACACATATTTATCTTATCAGATACATTATGATTTTATAAATAATTCAATTTATTTACAAAGTCATAATCGAAAATATAGAACCAAGGTATTATTTTTCAAAAAAAATATTTTTAAATCATTATAAATTTATAATTTTAAAATAATGTATAGCACTTATATAAATTGAATATAATTAAATATTTAAAATTTAAGATTCAACTTATGAAAATAATTATAAGATTTGTTTTTTAAAATTTTCTATATTTTGTAATTTATAGATGGATTGAGTAAAATATTATTTTTGAAAAAACTATTTCTTTTAATTATTTAACTTTGTATAAGAGGGGAATAAAATTTTTTAAGACTTATTTATTTATTTTATATTTATTTTTTGAATAATTTTATTTAATTTGAAGATATTGTTTTATAATTTTTAAAAACAATGTTAATTTTTTTTTAAAATGTAATGTCATTCCATAAACCCACGCTTCCAGACGTAATACTAAAACATACTATTTATTTTTTTTAAACGATAACTAAAAAAACATAACATTATAAAATCTAGGACCTTTTAAAATTTATGTTATGGGGGATTAGACAAACCATACATGAAAGCAGAGATTACAAAAATAATTACAAAATGACTAATTGGATTCATCTTCAATAGCACAAAAACTGTCATTTTAACTTATAAAAAATCCAATGAAAAAATATTTAAAATAAGGGAAGAGGTCATTAGAACATTAAGGGATATAAAAATAAGAAAATAAACTCTTAGTACATGAATACATATGAATCCATTTTCACAAACACGTAAATCTTACAGAATAAGATCAATTTATTATATTTGTGAAAGCATAATATTTCCATAAAAACATAGAAAACATAAATAATTACATTATTCTATCATGGGGAATTACTTATATAATATTGGAACCCAGGGTATACATTTTGATTTGTATCTTTCACAAATCCCTCTTGTCGTATGAATCATAGTTACACTTAGAGTAACCATGAAAATGACCTCCAATATACACATACCCAATGAATTGGAGGGATATATAAGTCCCACGATTCATCATAAACAATGAATAATAACCACATCATAATCAAAAAACATTAACACATGCATAAAAACATTTATTTTAAATTTTGTGAAAATTGAAAATTAAAAGTGGGTTGTTAAAAGAAAATTTCATTAAATATACCATATCATTGAAGAAAGAATTAATAAAATTTATGGTATATGTATAGACACAATAAATCTACATAATAAAATATGATATATTAAACATTAATTTCAATAATAATCATTGCATGATAAAATCAACAAAATATATTGTTAACCCCAAGAATGGAAATTGGGTTTAGAACTCCCTTTCCTCAGGTTCATCAAGCTTAAAATGTGTTGAAACAAACTTTATAATGGTTAAAATAGTGTTATTAATAATATACATAAATATATTTATTTTTATAACACCTTATATGATCAATTTATAACAATATTCCACCCATTTGATAATAAAATTTTGTTATTTCCATTATTTCGTGTGTGTTCTTTACATTATTTCTATTATCGGTTTGCAATGGAATTTATTTTAGAAAAGAAGAGAAACATGAGGAGTAGAATGAAATTGAATTTATATGTTTCCATAATATTAAATAGTACATTAAATCTTTTTTTGAGATATGATGATGAATTATTAGATAATACAATAATGAAATTCATTTAGATCATTTTGGTCATTCTTCGATAATCACAAAACACTTTCATTATATAATTTAATATAATTTATATATGGAAATTAAAGAACATAAGATATGTTATATCATATAATTTACAATATTTTTCATTCATTAAAATAGTTTTACGACAATCTATGATTGTGGTAATGAAAATTGAAAACACATCGCCAACGATGTCCGTAAGTCAACACATCATGGACCATGTTTTTATTTTTAGAATAATTGGGTGAGGATAATATGTATGATGATGAATATTTCCATAAACATGATAAAATTATAGTTTATATAGGATAATGTATTTTTAATTCCTTTTGGATAATGGGAGGTTAAGAGAGTACAATAAAATAAAATTAATTAAAAATGAAATAAAGAAAATGATAGATGATATTTACCTCTTGAATTATCCTCCTTGAGAACATCTTTAAAGGCTTTGGTTTTTTCTTTTTGGTTTTAAAATACCATCTTAGACGTGGGGACAATTCTTTATAAAATTATATGGAAAAAAAATGGAAGGGGTCAATTTTTGAGAGGTGTGATTATAAGAGGTGGTGAGGGGTGGTATCTATATTGGAGGGGAGTGCAATTTCCCTTAATTAAATTATTATTATGTCATTTTTATTATAAAATGAAATATTTCAGGGTCTTGTGACTATATATAGTATTGAATTCATGTGAGTTCTAACCAAGGGTTCTTACTTCAGCAGAAATCATCCATGACTCAATAATTCATGGATTTAGCTTATTTCCTAAATGATCTTCTTTCAATTTTAACATAACATTCAATTATTTCATAAAAATCCCAAATATTCACCAAAACCACTATTCAATGTTTATAATTAAAAAAAATCTATTTTTTTTTTGAAAATAATTTACTAAATATGTGTAGTATAATTTCTAAATAAAATCATCATATACTTGAAAAATACTTAATTTAATATTATAAGTGATTTTATAACATTTTGAAAATTTTCTTAAGGCGTCATAAAATTATATTAAAATAATTTAACATCAAAAATATAATTTAGGAATACATTTTATGAAAAAAAATTATTTTTAGTTATTAAAATAAATATAATATTTAGAAATAACTATTTAAAACATATAAAAATATCAACACTTATACATTTATATAATTATATATTATTTCCATTTATAAGGTATATAAATTTTATTTATGAATTCATTGGTTAGGATACTATTCATAAAGTTAGTTTGCTATTCATAAGAGTCATATTACTATTCATGGTTGACATTACTACTCCAAAGGGTAAAGTTACTGTTCACAAAATACAAAGTTGATTTTACCGAACTCTTTATATCTTACTAAACACAATGGTGTATCTAGGTTTTTCAAAATTCAATTCATAGAAGTGGAAAAAATTTAAGGGTAAGGACATAAAGGTCACACAATAGTATTTTGTTGTTCATGTAAGCATTATGTGGCATTTTGTTTCCTTTTAAAATATGTGGATGTCACATTCTCCCCTAATTAAATGAATTGTTCCCATACAAACCATTCATTGTAATTATAATTATAAATTTCCATATGTAAAATTATGAAAAACTATTTTCTTATTTGCTGTAAAATAACTATAATTTCATAATTAAATTATATTATTAATTTTTTTTGTAAAAAATGACAATCTTTTATCTCCCAAACTCTCTAGACTGTTCCTCCAATACCAAATATAACACCTTGAACCCTCATTTATGGATTAAATAATAGATTTTTTTTGTATTTGTTATAAATTATAAAATAAATAGAAAAAATACCTTAAATAAAATGTGACTATTTGTCATATTGGTTTTAGGGGATTAGACAAACCATATATTAAATTATATTTTTCAAAACAAATATTTACAAAATTACAAATTGGATTAATATACACTGGATTCTTAAGTGTCCTATGAACGTATAAGTAATCATGTTTATTTAGAAAAACCATGGGATTATAAAAATATCGTAGTAAGGGATATAAAAAGGAAAATAAACTTTTAACACTTGAATAAATATGAAACCAATTTTTAAAAGACATGATTCTCACCCAAAAAGTACAATATAGATACTTTGGGAACATATTTGATTTCCATAAATCATAGAAAATTTAAATTATACCTAAATGTAACATCATGAATTATTTACTTATTATTATAACCCTCACATCTTATATATTATTTGTAGCCTTAATGGCTTCATTACAATGTGACCCTCATGACTGGATTATAGTATAACCATCATAGTTCAACTTGTAGTGACCATACGACAAACCTCAATCATACACATAAAAAATGTATTGGAGGGATATGTGGGTCTTAGAATTCATTTTAAAAAATTCACAAGAACCATGAAATAATCATAAAACATGGAAACTTGGATAATTTTTTTTTTAATTTTTTAAAAATTGAAATTTTATAGAGGGTTTTTAAAGAAGAGTCACTTACTTATACTGTAACATTGGATAAATAATTAATAAAATGAAATAATTATGTATAATAACTATAAATACACATAATATGTGAATATATATTATATTTTTCAATTAAAAAATAATCATATAATGAAAAAATAAAATAAATAGAAGTTTAACCCAATGAATTTAAATTGGATTAAGTATTTCATTACATCAGGTGCCTTTTACTTAAAATGTGTCTAAAACTATAATAAATTTTTTTAAAGAGTTTTATTAATTTTATAAATTATCATAATTATATTTATAACACAATATATGATCATATTATAACATCATTCCACCCTTTTAATAATAATATATTTTTTTTACATTATTTCTGATGCGTTCTTTACATGGTTTCCATGGTTAGTTTTTAATGTATTTTCATGTTAAACAGAAGTGGAAATCTAGAAGTATAATTAAATGGTATTATTAAGATTCCAAAATATTAAATGAAACTATAAATAATTTTTTTATTATATATTAATTTATCACTAGATAAAACATTATTGATATTCGGTTAGATCATTTTGGTGGTTCTTCGATAATCACAAACTAGTTTCGTTATATAATTTAATATTATGTAAATATTTTAATTAAAAACATAAATAAGGCATATAATATAGTTTAAAATATTTTTAACCATTAAAATGGTTTTATGAACAACAACAAAGAGGTTAATGTAAATTGAAAATACATCATCCATGATGTCAGTAAATCAACACATCACATATATTGTTTTTTTAGAAAAAGAGGGTGATGAAAAAGAGTATGATAATAAATGTTTTTCATAAATATGATATAATTAATGTATATATATGATAATTGAGTATCAATTACTCTTGGTTAATGGTTTGTTAAGAGAGAATAAGGAAAAAAATTGAAATGAATATAAATAATTGATAGAGAATTTTTACCTCCTCAATTATCCTCCTTGAGAATGTATTTAAGGCCTTTGGTTTGGGCCATTTATTGAGACCATAAGGTATTGAATGTGGGTAATAGGATTTGTAATTTTATTGAGTATAAATTAGGAAAGGATCAATTATTGATAGGTGTGAAGAGAAGATGGGGTGAGGGGTGCTATATATAGAGTAGATGAGTGGGGGTCATGCATTGTTTTAAACATTATTTTATTATTTTACTCGAAATAATAAATAGTGTTAGTTCAGGTTAATAAATATAGTAATTAGCTAATATAATTTTATCCAAGGGTTATTACCGTAGTAGAACATCATTAATGACTCAAATATATAATTTTTGAGACTATTTCATAAATTACATTATTTCCATATTTCCCAAAAAATCATGTATTTCAATAAAATCCAAAAACACACCCCAAATATTTTTTAAAGTGTAGAATTAAAAAATGAACACCATTTTACTAAAATAATTAAATAAATATTATATTTATTTTTTTAATTAAAATATTCATTTACTTGGAAAGTATATATTTTAAAATTATAATTAATTTTATAACACGTTGAAAATTTTTAAAAAGTTCAATAAAATTAAATTTAAATAATAATGCAAAAAAATATTTTTCTTATGAATTGATTTTATGAAAATATATATTATTTTAAATTATTATGTTTATTATGAAAATTTTAATTAAATATTTTTTGCGCACATAAATTCTAACACTTTATACTATGATATAATTATATCACATTTTCACTTTTAAGATTGATAAATATTACTTATACATTCAAAGGTGATGAAACTATTAATTTGGATAGTTTATTATTAATAAGGGTCATATTAATTATCATAAGTGTGACATTACTATTCTAAAGTGAAAAGTTATTATTAACAAAAACATTATGGTCATTTTTATCAAACTCTTAATATCTTACTGATCGCAACCTTGTATAACCGTTTTTAAAAATTCAATTCACCAATGTGGGAAATCTGGTTTAATTTCTAGGATATAATGGTCACATAATTGTATGTAGTTTTTCAATTTTAGAAGATGTGCCATTGTGTTTCTTTTATAACATTTATGATATTACAAGTAATATTTTAATCAAAATAAAAAAATTAATTTTAATATTTTAGTAAATTATTATATTTCATGATTTTAAATTTATATTAATAAAATTTATTTTATAATAAAAAAATTATATATTTAAAATCATATAATAATATAATTGTACCCCACAATAAAATTTCATGCTTAAAATAACATTTTTGAAGAGAAAGTTTTTATGTGTTATATGTGCGAACAGTAATATTTATTTCCCTAAACCAGTAATAATTTATTTTATTAAATTATTAAATTATTTAAAATTACTATGTTCAAATTTTTAAATAATTTCAACTCTAATTTTTGTGATTATAATTAGATACAATTGTGAAATTGGTGTTACCATAGAAATAGTAAATTATCGTAAAAGTTCATTAATATGGTGTAAAAGCTTACAACATGTGGAAATATGTTTGGTAATGAATGGTGGATATAGAACAAACTTATATATTTTCCCATAACATTTTTTTCCATTTTTGGAGATTTTGACCATTAATAATATAGGGATATTATTAAGAAATAAGGATTTTTTACAGAATTAATCTATTGTTAAATTATAAACGGATGCCACCTCCTCGTGATTTTTCTACCAATTTCATATAAATTGATCAAAAAAATATTCCATAGTATCTACTGGACACGATCTCTATGCTTTTAAAGCCTTGTTCTCCCCAATAGATTGAGAAAAGGAACCATAAGTAGCAACCAAAGGGAGAAATTCCAAGGGAGACTTAATAATCCCCAACCTAATATTCTTATTCATTATTTATTCAACAACCCTCAACAACCCTATACCCATGATGGTATGGTAAAAAAAATTACTACGGTTTTTTTATAATAATATAATATTCATTTTATACTTTCTGACAAAATCGATAAAAAAATGTTGGCATGTCAATGTGTAGACAACTACCTCCATGAATAAAGTGTTTAAATATTCCACAACCACATTAAATATTAGGTTAAAAATGTTAATAAATTAAATATTATGACATTTAAAACATTATCAAAATTCATAATCTATATTTATTTCTGTTTGTACCTCTCACATTATTGGGAAAAGGAATGGTTTTTCTATTCATATATATAGACTACCACCTTCATGCAATGCCATGAATTTGTTTTACAAAACCTCCTTACATTAATGATTTTAAAATTTTATTTATTATATAAAAAAAATTTGTAACCATTAAAATTACAGATTAATAAAATAGGGCATTCTACACCTGTGATCAATGAAAAATTCTCATAGAATATTTAACCACCTTAAGAGTCCTTATTAATGTATATTTATTAATTCAGGTATATTTTTCTATAAGCATTGAAAACATATAATTATAATTTTAGTTCAATAATAAAGGAAATAAACCTTCACAATTCATGAGATAAAAAATTTATGTTATAACTCATTCAACCATAGTCATAAAACTCAAACATTTTATAAAACATATATCCAAAGAACCCTGAATAACCAATATAGTTGAAAAATATATTAACAATATTTAACAAATTATAATAAATAGATAATATAAAATTAAATATTGAATAATAAATATATTAGTTAAATAATTAATCAACATAATTTAATAATTTATAATTTTATGTTCTAATGTTGAGCTCATTCATACATGAAGTTAATAGATCTTAAGTACCACCCTCGCTACATGTCATTTTCACATTCTTGTTATTTTTCCATCTTTTACGGAATATTATTAGGATAAATTTTATCTATTTTTTATATTATAACCCTATATATATACCTAGTAAAATATCCTTTTAATTTTTTTGGTTTACAAGCGTTTTCAGTTACCTATGAAATTCCCACTTCCTCGTAAACATGATTTAAGGGAACTTTCTTATTTCTTGTCTCATGCAAAGAAGATCCTCTAAAAAATGTTTTCAAACCATGAATAAAATTATAAAAACATAATTATCTAATGTAAAAACTCAAGCATCAATTAAAATTTCATGGAACATTATATTATTTTTCATTCTTTGAAATGATATCTAATCATTTTATACTGCATCACCCAGCATGTTTGTTTTTATTCTTTCATCTCCAAAACAATTCATGATTTTTCAATATTGGTACTCTTGGACAAATATATATCCATATTCAATTTCATATGTCCAAAAACAATTTAATTCCTTCTTCTCATTGGATTTCTTATGATTTATCCTTCAGTTATGCCTTTAATCACTATTAGGAAACCTATTTCTTTCTCATAGAATTGATCATGCATATGATTTTTGTCTGGTTACACTCCATCATATAGAAGTCATATTACTGATTTAAATTTTATTATTGGTGGTAATAAAATTATATAGGCCAGAAATATATTGGGTAATAATTTAATCTCATCATGTACCATGTAGGGTGCCTGAGTGGTTAGCCTAAGAACATTTTTTTTATGTCATAGGTGGGACTGGAATTATATATCCCTAAAATGAATTGTATAAAGCTTTATTTATCATAAGGTTTTATATAACAGTTTAAGGAGGTCACCTAATCCACCATGGATAATTTTTTACTATTTTTCTATGAATGTGAAGTGAACACAATCCCCCATGGTACATTATCATATTTATGGTGATGGTATTGGGAGTGACTCGTTACAATTATTTACGATTTCATGTTTTAGATTATGGCCAATTTTTTTAGGTATCCATTCTCAAATGAATTCAACACCCTATGAAAAACCTTACATTATTATGATCACCCTATTAATTTTATTTGGAATGAATTCTATATTCTATGTTTATTTTCCTTTCATAGGTTCTCATACATAAATTTTAGTCTTATTCCCACTTCAGATCTTTGATTTTTATCTCTTTTTCTTGTCATTATAATGTTCAGGATCTCACCCCTTACTTATGATTCTCTACTATTGTTTATGAAGATATTTTTAATGCTTTAGATGTCTTGAAAAGGATATAGAAGAGTTAAATTATATAAAAAAGTTAAAAATTATTGTGGAATAAGTTTTCCATATAACTAGTCCTGAAAAACACCAAACAATAAAATATTGGGGTCATAATATGTTTTATGGGTATTAATTTTTATGATATAGTAATTTTGATAAATTATGATAGCATTATATCATTTTTTTCAAATCTACTGTTCAATGAATGTGTTTTTAGAACAATATTATGGAATACATGACTAAGGTGTCTCAAATCAAATATTCTCATCTAAATATTGAAATAATATTTTTTTACCAGAAATATTTCAATGGTATCTGTTTTCATTTAACTAATACAAATAATATCACAACTTTCTAATGGGAAAACATTATTTATTATTATTCCAAGAAAATATTCACAAGTCATTAAAATAAATTAAAACCCCATAATAGATCCTTAGAGTTCATATATAATTATAAAACCTATTTTCTATATACTATATATTAAAACAATCACATTAATAACATTTCTAAATCATTTATCAAAATTTTGGACAAAAATACACATTCCCCTTTCTTCTAAAACATGAATTTCTCAAAAAAAATTCAGAATAAAATTTCAGAACAACTTTGACGACCCGTCCCCTGGGGCCCATGCCGTGACTACCCAAAGCCCGCCTTCCATAGGCCAGGGGCTGGCGACTAGCACCAAAGGCGTAATTACCTAAAATTGGGGAGGAATTTCCTTTATAACATGTAAACACACACATCATATATGATCACGAGTGAACTGAATAAATAACAAGTGAGTATTGTGAGTAAAAATGGTCCAGAATACAAGCCCAACTAGAAAGTACAAGAAAGTGAAAGTACAAGTACAACTGAGGAAATAGGAAAGGCATCCACTAGGTCGTCCTCCGAGGTTCCTACCTGAAGGGTAGGTACAAATAGCCTCCTCAGCACTCTATGTCTATTTGTCTCCTCCATGTATCAACACGTCGTAAGGTCCACCTCCACGAACCATCTAGTCCTAGTAATTTCATCCTCGGTCAGCATTTTCCATCGTCTGGATCCAATACAACGAGGTGTGGGTATAGCACGTGCAGAGGTGAGTATAAAGATACTCAGTAGGGACCCTGAGACCCAAACAGTCTCACAAAATCTAACAAGGATAAACCACAAAGTATAAAATCAACATATAACCCCACTTAGGTATATGCCCATATATATACCTATGTACTCAAGCAATCAATCTCAATCATGATAGAAACAAAAAATTACAAACTCAGCTCAACTAGGATATTATTCACATTATCAAAATCACAAATGTTGGAGAACTAGTCCCATATTGAGTACAGTGGGCCATCCATGACACTAAGGCCCTTTCCACTAACCTTGAACTACTGAGGTACTCCTCCTGTCGAGTATCTTGGGTCTGTCGCATCTCTAAGGCACTCCCCAATGTGGTTATGCCACCACAACCAGGCCCTCTCCCTAATATCCTGCATATGTACTCCTCCTGTCGAGTATCGTGGGTCTGCAGCCACAACCAGGAGCTCCTCCACCGTGGGTCTTCTGCCACAACCATGTGCTCCCCTGGGCTAGTCAAGTCACTCTAATTAAATCGGTCATCAGTTGTCAAGTCTCAACCAACTACTAGGTTTTTGTACTCTGTCTTCTCGTCTTTGGAAGGATCAGATCCACGCGCAACTATTTGATACTCCAACTATCACGAAGTCCCACAAAGAACTATCTTAAAGTTATGAATGTCATAGAGGTCTCAACGCAACAGACGGCGTGTCATTCTGATGTCTGGTCTGTGAGTTATTAGCCTTTTAGTCCTAGGGGCCTAGTTGGATTAATGCACGATCCAACCTGAATATTTCTCAAATATAACCCAATCTCTAGTGGGGTATACTCAAATATACTTTAATGCTCCATGATTACCTAGGACACTAACGGTTCATCAAATAGACACCCGGTGAAAAATATATGGAAAAAGAAAGTAAAGGGGTCGAAGTGCGCACGGGTCTAGTCAGCACTGGTCAGACTGACCCAGCCCAACCCAGAATGGGCTAACCCGGTCTGGATGACCCTAGCCTGACCTGGTGGGTCTGGCCCGACTCGTTGGGTAGTCCATCCCATTAGGTTAGGCACATCCCACTAGGCCCCGGCCAGCAGGCCACGAGGGGTCGCGGAGGGCCGCGAGAGCATAGACTAGTCACGAGGGTGCAGACCGGCAGCGGGTCGGTTTGACGGCGGTTCAGACCAGAGGGCGTCGCAGGGGCGGCTCGGCCTAGAGGGCTTCACAAGGGCTCATCTCGGCCTAGAGGGTGCGGCGAGGGACCGACTAGGGGTGGAGCGGCTGGGGCCGAGAGGTCAGCTCGGCCGGAGCGTCATGGGGCACGTGGACGCGGAGCCACGAGACATTCATGGCACGGGGAGCCCGGAGCGCCGGTTTGGCCAGCAGTGGGGCGCCTGGAGGGCGGCTCATCCAGGACTCAGGAGGGGCGTGGCTGGTGAGGGAGGTGCGGCTGGAGAGGCGGCACGGGGGGTGCAGGCGGTGCGGCCAGAGAGGGTGGTGCGACCTGTGAGGGAAGCACGACCAACGCGACTGGCACATCCGTCGAGGGCGGCGCGGCCAGTATGTGGCATGGCTGGCGAGGGAATCATGACACGTGAGGGACGTGCGGGTTGCGGAGACCGCAGGTAGCGTGGCTGTTTCCTTCATCACCTTCATCACCTTGAACACATCATTCCTCCGTTTTGAAGAACACCACAAAGGAGATCGGAGGAGGGGTCAGGCCATGATTGTTTGGTATATACCCTCAGCGTTTAAGGTGATAACAATTGGATAACAAGATTGAAGCAATGAAAAAGAATGAAAGATATCTTAAAAACATCAATTCCAATAATCCCTAATTAATAATATATTCCCAACCCACAAGGAAAAACAATTGTGGATCAACTTGATAATAAGTTGGTCCACGTTCTTTGCTTTCAAAGAAAAGAAACAATGGATTAATATCATACATAAATAAAATACCTACCTAATTTTGTTGTTCATCGATGGAGTCATGGGGAAGAAGACAGATATGTCGTCGTTCATCTCATCCAACGTACACTTCCAATCCCGAGCTTGGGTGTCGGTTCATTGATGACGAAGAGGAGGGAGGGTCGTTCGTCGAAGAAATCCCATGTCGGTTTCTTCCACAAGGTTCATTCAAGGAATAAGTTGGATAGGCTCTTTGCTGGCGTTCCTTGTTCTTCATTAGAGAAACTAGTTCTTTTCTTGGAGAGACATGTTCTTCTTTGGAGAGTTTTTCTCAAAAGAGCTCAAATCCACCATTTCCAACCTTTTTCTAAAAAATTAATATGTAGAACCTCCAAATAATAGATTATAAATTATTTAGGTTGTTGGGTTTAAAATATTAACTGGGTGAATTAATTAATTTGGCTCCACTATATTATTCATGCAGTCGGCCCAATTAAAATAGAAGAAAGGTTGAAAAAATTAATGGAGGGTGTGAAGAGACTCTCCCTCAATAATGAGGGGAGTTGATAGTTTTTCCTCTCCCACCATTTTTAGGGGTGTTTAGTTTTGGGTGGTCCCCACATATTATCGTCTCGTGGGAGGTATGGTTCGGGTGGGCCCCCCTTCTATAACCTCTCATGGGATGTTTGGGTGTGGTGGTCACCACATACATATTCCACTTGGGTGGTTATAATAGATAAAAATGAAATAATCATGAGTTTATTTTAGTTTATTAATCAAATGAAAATCCCAAAAACTATCTTCCTCCCTCGACCAACTGCCATCGAGGTGTAAGTCTTGCTAAGTGAATACCAGCGTTGTGAGTTCAACAGTGCCCTCGAATTTCAATTCCGAGCAGTGGATCAAAAGTTATAAAAACTCAGATGTATGTTTATTGAACGTACCCGAACAAAACATCAAAAATTGATTCCGGCCACTTCGCACCTTAGAATCAGGCACTTTCAATTTTCACGGACTCGCAAAATTTCCATATAAGTAATAAAAATTAAATGGAAATTCCGATTTTTTACATTCTCTCTACATTAGGGATTTACGTCCTCATAAGCTATAACTCATAACTAATGGAACAAGTGGGGGTACTGAGCACGCATCTAAGCCTCCCGCTCCAATGTGCTCTCTTTGAGGTTCCCGTTCTTCCGGAAAACGCGCACCAGAGGTATTGAACTTCCACAAAGGACCTGTTTTTCCGATCCTCAATCTCTATATAAACCTATAAAAAATTATCCCCATCATCGACGTCCAGCTCACCATGGTTGATGATGAGGTTAGGTTTGTGCCCGTATCTCCTCAGTTGGGATATCTGGAAGATGTCGTGCACCAGGTCAAACTGAGCTGGACGAGCTAAGTGGTAAGCCAACTCACCAAATCTGCTGAGGACGTGAAAAGGTCTGATGAATCACGAAGATAACACGCCTCCTTGAAAAAATCTTCATAGACCTCATCGAGGTTTGACCAATTGAAATGCATGGTCGCCATCCTCGAACTCTAGAAGTCTCCATCTCCTGTAATCATACGACATCGGCCTACTATGTGTTGTCTTCATACGCTCATGAATGATTTGTACATTCTTAGTGGTATCCCATACCATATCTGGTCCCACTAGTGATGACTCCCCTAGGTCAGTCCAACACATAGGTGATCTACAAGTTCTCCCGTACAACTCCTCAAAAGGTTCCATCCCAATAGTGGAGTGATAGTTGTTTTTGTGTGGAAACTCCACCAAAGGTAAGTGATCCTCTCAGATACGACCATAGTCGAGAACACAAGAATGCTTCATGCCATCAAGGGTATGAATGGTCTGCTCGGTCTGGCCATCTATCTGAGGATGGAAAGAGGTGCTCTAAAGAAACTGTTTCCTGGAAGATTCCAGAAACCCCTTCCATAGCCGGGAAGTAAATCGTGCATCCTACTCGTAGACAATCATCGAAGGTAATCCATGTAGCCACACAATATTATATACATAGAGGTGTACCATCCTCTCTACTAAACCCTTCTCTCTGATCAGTAGGTAGTAGGCCGACATGATGAGTCGATCGACGATAACCCGGATCATGTCATGAAATCTGGATGTATGTGGATGTCCTATAACGAAATCCAAAGATATCCCATCCCACTTACACTTTAGGACATCTAACGGCAGAACTAAGCCTACTGGTTCCTATTGCTCTGCCTTCACTTGCTGACAAGTGAGGAAACAAGAGACAAACTCAGCAATTGTCTTCTTCATTCCCAGCCACCAGTGCTGTCGTTGGACGTCCTGGTACATCTTCACCACTCCTGGATTTACCAGTAAAGGGGATGGGTTGAACTCCCTCAACACTTCCTCTTGAAGTGACACAGGTACCCTAACATATCCTATGAAGATTATTATGGGCTCCCCACCTTCAAAAAATCCATCAATTTCCTGCCTGTTGGATATCTGAGCATGTTGTGTCTCGTAGTCAGCATCCCCATGTTGTGCCTCCCTAACTCGCAGAATAAGTGGTGGAGTGACTGTAAGAGACTGAAGAAAGGTTTCTCTATCTCTATCAACAAATGATATTCGTAAATCATCCAGCTGATCTGTCACCTCACTTAGCATCTATATACTAGATCTCATGTTGAATGCAACTTCAATAACATTCCCCTTCACATTAGTATAGACTATCTCAAAGTCATAGTCTCGGTGGATGTCAATCCAATGTCATTGTCTCGGGTTCAGTTCCTTCAATGAGAAGATATACCTTAGACTCTTGTGATCATAGTACATGATGAAATGTTCTCCCATCAGATAGTTTCACCACATATTTGAGGTAAAGACCACTGCTTCTAACCCCAGGTCATGGGTAGTGTAGTTCAGCTCATGATGTCTTAGATGACGAGAGCCATATACGATCAATGCTCACTTCTGCATCAGGAAACATCGGAGTCCATTCCCTGATGAATCACATTATAATACATACCATACGCCTTCCTCTGGAAGCCTCATGATGGGGGAACTATTCAGCCTCTTCCTCAGCACTTGAAAGCTCTACTTGTATCTCTCCGACCACACAAACATTTTCCCCATCTTCTTCAAGGCTGATAACGGTGCTGCAACTCTGGAGAAGTCTGGCAGAAACCTCTGTTAATAACCAGCCAAACCCAGGAAACTCGGTACCTCCATTACACTCCTGTGTGGATCCCAAGCAAGTACCAACTCAATCTTCGTAGGATCCACGACCACTCAATCCTAGGATATGACATGTCCCAGAAATTGAACCTCTTGGATCCATAACTGGAACTTCGAGAGTTTACCATAATGCTGGTGCTCTCTAGGTGTTTCCAGTACTACACACAAGTGATAGGCATGCCCCTCCTTAGTAGTCGAGTAGATTAGAATGTCTTCAATGAAGACTATGATAATGTGATCGAGTTATGGATGAAAGATCCTATTCATGAGTCCCATAAACACTACTGGAGCATTGGTTACACAAAATTGAATAACCAAGAACTCCTAGTGAATGTACCAACATTTGAAGGTCGTCTTCTGCACAACCTCATCTCGAACTTTGAGCTAATGATATCCCGATCTGAGGTCTGTCTTCTAGAACCATTATTCTCCCTTTAGCAGATCAAAGAGGTCATCAATATTTGTGAGTGGGTACTTGTTCATTACGGTAGTTCATGCGTTGATAGTCAACACAAATCTTCAAGATCCCATATTCCTTCATGGAGATCAAAATTGTGTCTGACCAGGGAGAAACACTTGGCCTGATGAATCGCTTCCCCTGCATGTCCTCTAGCTGTACATGCATCTTTTGAAGATCCACACAAGCCATCTGAAATGCTGGAGTAGATATAGGTTCCATCTCAGGGTACAAGTCAATGTAAAAGTCCACCTCTCTATGAGGAGGTAGACCTGGGACATCATAAAGGAAAAAATCCATGTACTAATCCACCACTACAGGATAGCTCAGACTCTCCACATAAACTGCTCCGAGGGTAATTAAAGCCAACTGATTAGTGTTTGGTTGTACCCTACTCCGTGTAAGTCTGTCCTGTGTTGCAAAGGCTCCCTTCTCGATGGTGAAGGTAAAACTGGTCCCATCTATGTGGACACACTACACTTTGCGCCTAATATAGTCAATATGAGCATGCACTGTAGATAAATAGTCCATACCCAAGATGACTTCGTAAGGCCTCGACGCCAATACTAGGAGATCCCAGCAAAAGCTCTCGCCTCCTAGAGTAAGCTCACAATGTCACAAACAATGTTTAATCATCATGTCTACTCCTGTAAGAGTCTCTAGCCGTATAGATCGAGCCAATTGCTCCATCGGAATCTATGAGCTCTAAATGATGGAAGTGGAAATGAAAGAGTGACTAGCACCTCTGTCTTTGTGAACTAAAGCTAAGGTAGAATAGACACACATTGTACCTCGTATCATCTCCAGAGCACCATGATCATATTCCATAGCTGCCTGAAGCTGAGCTCTCCCCTATCCACATGCTCCCTGCAGTCAGGGTGGACCTCCTAGTGGTGATGTCGGTAACACCTTGGAACGTATCCCACCACCAGCTGCACGACCATATCCTCTACCACGCCCGCCTGCACCCTGTAGACTGGCTCGATCGAATCATTGTCTCTGCCTGGGCGGTCTTTCAACCATCTGTTGATCATCTGAATGGCGGGTCAGAAAATCACGTGATTTATGACCCTGCCCGCTGCATTTGAAACATTTCCCGCTCCTGGCATGTATGTCTCTACTTTGGGTGCCCCGCACAACCGATCCTGAGTCATGCAGTCATCCAGCTGTAGTTATGGTCCTCATGGACCTCTGTGACATCTGTCTACTACTAGATGCATAAAAATATGTTACGTGTCATCTAGTGGAGGATCTCGCTATTGAAGACTGATCAGCAAGGAAACTATCGATTAGGAGGGATCTCTCTAACACCCCTGCCTGCGAGGAGATACAAATTGAGATCAACGAAGCTCTGATCTCCCGCCTGAGTCCCAGTTGGAAGGTCCAGACCCTGAAGAAAGGGTCTTGTACCATATCGGTGGAGTAGCATGATAGTTCTGTGAAACTCGTTGAGTACAGAGCTATAGTCATGCTGCCCTACTACAGACAAAGTAGCTCCTGTATGCACATTGCACACAAAGTCACTTGTAAAAACTCTGCATGAAATAGACTCTCGATGATTCCCAGAGAAAGGTCATCTCGGAGTGAGCTTGGAGCATCATGCTCCACCATCTTACTATTGCTTTCTATAGAAGGATGGAAGTAAGAATTTCCATGAGTTCGATTGGTGTCCCTACCAGTCAGAAAACTCTCACCACAGCCTCCAGCTAATCCTCAACAGCCCATGGGTCCGTCTCTCCTCTAAAAATGGGTGGCCTCTGGAGATTGAACTTTTGAAACATGCATAAGAGGTGTGCATCATCTAGTACTGGGTATGGTGGCATTGGTGACCAATGTGATGTGGTACCATAGGTGCCACCACTGGAAAAGGTCCATGCACCGAGTCCTTGGCGCTCGGTGGGTCATCTGTGCATAGAACACTCGTGAATCTAACTGGGTGCCTGCGGGGAGGCATCCAGAAAGAAACAGTTGCGACATGGTAAAAATATTATACCCGGTGAGGTCCCCTGGTTGAGATGACATAAAGAATATTTTTGAAAACACACAGGCAATCATTGTTTTTGTTCACTGAGTTAGAAATCAAATTTCAGGGTCCTGGTGCATGGATACGTTGGCCACCGCACCAACACTAGACTCCCTAAGCTCAGAACCACACTCACTACTCTTAACACTATTTCTTCATTGAAAAGAAATATTAGAGTCTTATGTTCTGCAGTATAACCACCTCCTATGATACCAATTTGTCACGAACCGTCCCCCGGTGCCCTGGCTGTGACTACCCCATGCCCGCCTTCCATAGGCCAGGGGATGGAGACTAGTATCAAAGGCGTAATTATCTTAAACTGGGAAGGCATTTTCTTTATAACCTGTAAACACACACAACAGATATGATCGTGAGTAAACTGAATAAATAATAAGTTAGTACAATATTTAAAAAAGGGGATAGAATATAATCCCAACTGGGAAGTACAAGAAACTGAATGTACAAGTACAACTGAGAAAATAGGAAAAACATCCATTGGGTCGTCCTCCAAGGCTCCTACCTGAAGGGTCGGTGCAAATTGCCTCCTCAGCTCTCCACATCTGTCTATCTCCTCCGTGTATCGACACACCATAAGGTCCACACCCCGTGTACCATCCTATCCTGGTACTCTTAGCCTCGTTCAGTGTTGTCTATCGTCTGCATCCAACATAATGAGGTGTGGGCGTGGACCGTGCTGGGGTGAGTATAATGATACATTTTAGGGACCCCGAGACCCTCAAGGTCTCAAAAAATACAGCAAGGATAAACCTAAAAGTATGAAATCAATAGATAACCCCACTTAGGTATTTGACCATACATATACCTATGTTATCAAGTAATCCACCTCAATCATGAGGGAAACACAGAAGTTACTCACTCAGCTCAACAAAGATTTTATTCAAATTATTGAAACCACAGCTGCTGGAGAACTCCTCCTATGTTGAGTACTATGGGTTTGAGATGACACCAAGGTGCTTCCCACTAAACATGGACTGCTGAGGTACTCTTACTGTTGAGTATTGGGGGTCTGATGAATCACTAAGGCGCTCTCCAATGTGGGTCTGCCACCAAAACAAGGTGCTCCCCCTAATAGCCTGCAAGGGTCCTCCTCTTATTGAGTTTCGTGAGTCTACTTCCACAACTAGGTTCCCCTATTCCGTCGGTCTACCACCATAACCAGGTGCACCTCACTCGTCTATTCAAGTCACTTTGAGTCAATCAGTCAGTAGTCATCATGTCTCAGCCAGCTACTTGGTCTCTGCATTCTGTCCACTCGTCTTTGGAAATATTTGATCCACGATCTACTATTCGATACTCTAACTATCAAGATGTCACATGAAGATATATATCAAGGTTATCCACATCATAGAGGTCTCAACTCAATAGACGAAGCATCAATCGGATGCACGGTCTGTGAGTTATTAGCTGTTTAGTCATAGGGGCTCAGTTGGATTTTTGCACGATCCAACCTGACTGTATCACAACTATAAACAAAACTCTAGTGGGGTATAATTATAGGGTCTTTCATTCTCCATGATTACTAGGTCCACTGATGGTTTTTCAAATGGACACTTGGTGCTAAAGATATGGCCAAAAGAATGTAAAGGGGTCGAAGTGGGCCCGAGTCCGTTCTGACCCGGCCCAAACAAGCATAGGACGACCCAGTTCGGGTCACCCCAGCCTGACCTGGTGGGTTTGGCCCATCCTGTTGGGCAGACCAGCCCGCTAGGTGAGGCCCAGCCCACTGTGCCCCACCTAGTTTTCCATGAGAGCACGGACATGTCACGAGGGCATGGACTGGCTGAGGGTCAGCACGAGGGCAGTTAGGCCCAGAGGGCATCGCTTGGTCGGCCCAGCAAGGAGGGCACCGTGAGGGGCGCGGCTCAGCTCAGATGGCACTGCGAGGGGCTAGATCGAGGGTGCTCGGCCTAGGACATTGGTGGAACAGCCAGGGCTGGGAGGTCGGCTCGGTCGAGGCACCGTAAGGGGTGCGGACGGCGGAGCCCTAAGGGGCTTGGGGTTGGTGGAGGCCGACTGGACAGTTCGACCAGTGGCAGCACGGGGCTTCTGAGGTGTGCACGACGCACTGGGTGGGATGGGTGTGTAGACGGCGGAGCCGCGTAGCGCGCGAGGTGCGTAGAGGCCGGCTCAACCGGGGCTTGGGAGGGGTGCGTCCGGTGAAGCGGTGCGGCAGCGCGATCGGTGAGGGCGGGGAATCTAGTGAGGGTGGATTCGCCGGAGAGGCAGCACAACCAGCGTGGGTGTCACGGCTGGGGTGCAGCGCGGCCGGCGAGGCAGCACAATTGGTATGGGAAGCATGGCCGGTGAGGGTGGCGCAGGTCGTGGAGGCCGCATGTAGCATCACCATTGCCTTTGTCTCCTTTGTCACCTTTGACGTCGCACTCCTATTTCAAAGAACACCAAAAAGGAGATCGACGTATATGTTGGGCCACATTGGTTTGGTCCACACCCTCTTTGTTTAGGGTGATAGAAATTATCTCACAAGAATGAAGCAATGAACGATCATGGAATATATCTTAAAAACAGAAATTCCCATAATCCCTAATTAACAATATATTCCCAACCTGCAAGGAAAAACAACCATGGGTTAACTTGATAATAAGTTGGTCCACATAGTCTTTTTTTTGTAAAAACCAAGGGATTAATATCATACATAAATAAAATCCCAACCATTGTTCGTTGTTCGTCGATTGAGTTGCATGTAAAAGACTGAGTTGTCATCATTCATAATGTTCGCTGCACACTTCCAATCCCAAACTCGTGCGTCGGTTCGTTGACGACGATGAGGATGGAGGTTCATTCGTCAAATAAGTCCTACGTCGGTTGCTTTTGAAAAGTGATATTGAGTAAGAAGTCGGATACTCTCTGATTCAAGCTCAAATTTACCCAAGAGATGAAGGTATAATGGTCCTTGTAGTCTAGATTCGGTTGTCGAATCCACTAAGACCTAAGAAGATACCTAAGACACACAACCTATGAGGTGGAATTTTGGCTATGAAGTGTCCAACATGGTTTTGATTTTGGATCATTTTAAAGATCACTAATAAACCTAAGTGAATTAAATTAAATGAAAATGGGTTGATCTTATGATTATTCTAGGTGTGGATTGTATGAATTTTACTTCTTTAGACAATTTTGGTTTAATTAATTCTTGATGAATCAATTCTTCAAAATAACCCTACCTGCATCATTTTCAGGTTTGATGAAACTAAAATAAATTACTAATACCATAAACACATAGAGAACCAAATTTATTTTGTATCCAACGTATATGTTCATTTTAGTAATTGTATTTAGCTTCCTCAAACACAGAGAAGATGAAGAGTGGAAATAACTGAAGAATGGAAGTCTTAAATTAGTTAACCAAATAACAATGATTCGTTCATAAAATAACATTCCATCCAGCCATTGCATCATCCAAATATCAACCCATTAAAGTTTAATCCCTCCATTGATGGTATACTCTCAATGGTGGGCGGAAGATGTCTTACATGAATTAGATTGAAGAAATTAAAACTATGGAAATAACAAGCACTCCTCCGTGTGTGTGAATGAAATTCACACCTATTTGCGAACTAATTCCGCACAAAAAAGATATATCAATGTGATTTGTGATTATGAAGTCTTAATGAAATAAATGGGAAGAATAGAAGAGAAATATGTTCATTAAGAACAATGAATTACAAAAAGGAAACTTACATGGAAATTGAAATGCGATTACAAACACAAAGTGGCAACATAACATTACAATTAAACCAAACACCCATGATCATTAAATCCTCCATCAACACTGCCTTAAATATGAATTTTTGATTCCTTGGGTCAAGCCTCCAACAGTACAAGTCATATCACTTGAGTATGGTAGGTCTAGGGTGGTGGAATGATTCTAAAAAGAAGACTTCCCACCCTTGACCCAAAAAGGCATCCAGCTTGCATCTACCAAAAAGAGACACATGAAACACCTTATAAATGGAAGAATTTTTCTGGGACATAGCATACTTAAATTAATATCCTAATGTCCCCTAACGTCCTGTAAAATCTCTGCCCAAAATGAGTTATGGTTTCCGAGATATGGTTTAATTGGTGGGCTGTTTTTCTGGGCCGCAGATTCTGGGCCAGATTTTGATATACTATTTGGGCCGCCTAAATAGAAATCATGGAAGTATAATTAGCGCTTTATCATTAATAATGTTTTTTTACTCTATATTTCTTATATTATCCAACAAAAGTTTCTCTTCAATGGGAAAAAATTGTGGGACCCAAATTCTCATTAGTGGGCTGGTGTCCAATCTTCCTTCTCCAGAATTGTTTCTTTTCATCACCAAATATCTCCATCATCCTTTATGAATAATCCATTGATCCCAGAAGGAAAAATGATTAAACTGAAGTAAATATCCATTTCATAAAATATAAAATTAAAATATTTATAATTTCATTCCTTAAAATCAAATGACCCATTGGGCCTAAATTGGTGTACATTAGGCATGAAGTGCACAAATGATGAGAATGGATGTTCAAAATCAAAATCCAATAACTCAGGACTATAAGATCAAAAATAAACATTTAATACCATTAAAATTTAATTAACATATTTGGTTTTATTGGATAATCACACCCCCAACATGAGATTTGCTAGTCCCGAGCAAACAATTCAATGATTTTATTTGAATTCCTTTCTTTAAACACATTATAACAAACAGTGCTCGCAATGTAAACTGTACAGAAATATATCTTTATAACCTATCAAAATAATTTAAAACACGATAAATTTAAAATCTCAATCTCAATCCCAATCCCATTCCTTTTATCAAATCCATCATCATAATTTATCCAACTCAATTAGGTGTAATGATGACTTGTGAATCACAATAGATATGGGGGTTCATTTTCATTCAAGGGGAAATCATGGAAGCTCTAGGTGGAATCACATTCAATCATAATATGAGTATTAATTATTATTTTATTTTCATTTTTTTCTTTTTTTTTTATTTTGAAAAGTTTCCAATGTAATTGAGATTGTTGTTAATCAAATTCACCCATGTAGCGAGACTTTACTGATGACTCCCAGTCTTAAAGTCCTTAGGGAACCAAGTGAAGCCCACATACTCGGGTATCATCTAAAGTTAAATTGATCAATAACAAAATTATATTACCATAAATAGAGAGAGAGTGAAAAAATCAGGGCTAGAAAACTCTGGAGTCACGATCCGCAAGTACTGAAAGCCTCAAATTTTATCAATCCATTGCTCTACACAGAAATTTTGTATTTTTTATTTTTTATTTTTTTGAATACTCATATTATTAATAAAAATAAAACCAGCCAATGTTATTTATTATGGGCCCCTGATAATTCAAATTATTACCCCAAGATCAATAGGACGTGCATTGTGGAATTTTGATTTAATATATGAAAATAAAAATGATGAAAATTATCATTGGACAACCAAAATTCCAAAATAAATGGTTTTAAACTTAATCATGAATTAAATTAATAGTCAATGAAATAAAAATTATTTTCTATGTAGTTTTAATGTGATAAAATATGTTATTATATGAATGATAAAGGAATTTTACTTCTTTTTTATCATTGTTTTTTTAACCAACATTTTGTTTCCACACCCCCCAACATAGAATGAAACTGTCCCTAGTTTCATAAAAATAAAATTTAGAATGGGGTAGAGGAATAAAAGTGGAGTTCAATATGGAAATTGAAATATTTGGATCATGTAATGAAGGCACCTGGTGGTTGAATTTTGATGTTGATGTCGCTCCAATTTAGTCCTTTGATATCCATGTCGCTTGCAGAGTTCCCTAGTGAATAAAGTAAAACAAACAAACAAAACAAAATAGTATATATATATATATGTAAAATATAAGAACATATATAAAATAAAATAAACTGATGATACATTTTCTTCATTTTAAATTTCTGGGTAAGGTATTACTCAAGGATCAAACCACGTGACCCATATGAATATTGTGCTCCCCTTTCGTACCCATCCATACTCATAATAGAAGAACATGTCAAAATTATATTATTATTTTTATTTTTATTTTTATTTTTAAATACCAAAATGATTAATTAATCTTCTTTGAAAAATAAATATGATTCAGAAGGATTAGAAACATGAAAACCATGGGTTTCCTCTTGTGAAACACTTTTGTTTAACGTCGTTAGCCCGACATGGATCCTAAATCTATCAAATTTTTTCCGGTTCACTGGTTGGACCAGTTCACTCAACCACTATTTCATGTTTATTGAATGATTCAACGAATGGTTTTAAACTATGACCATTGACCTTGAAAATGTGACCACTAGTGGGATCTTGAATCTCTACTGCCCCATGGGGGCACAGATGATGCACTATGAAAGGACCTGACCATCTAGACCTTAACTTTCCTGGGTGTAAATGATGTTTTGAACTATATAAGAGCACTAATTTTCCCAGTTCAATATTTTTTACTTTGATATTTTTAGATTGATAGGCTTGAACTCTAGATTTATTTATCCTTGAATTTTCATAAGTCTCCATCCTAAGTTCCTCAAGTTCATTAAGATCTAATCTCCTCCTTTCTTCATCTAAAAAAATGTCGAAATTTATTTTTTTTTTTGATTGCCCAAAATGACTTATTCTCAATTTCATCAGGTAAATGGAATGTTTTTCCATAAACCAATCTATATTAGGACATTCCTAACATAGTTTTATATATGTTTTGAAAGGCCCGAAGATCATCTAAGAGTTTTTCAGACCAATCTTTCCTAGAGGGGTTGACAGTTTTGTCAAGAATTTGATTAATCTCCCTATTCTCTGACTTAGCTTGGCCATTAATTTGAGGATGGTATGTAGTGGGAACTTTATGAGAAATACCATACTTAGACATGAGTGAATAGAATTGACGGTTTAGAAATGGGTTCCTCGATCACTGATTATAGACCTAGGAATTCCAAATTGAGAAAATATGTTCTCTTTGAGAAATCGAATCACAACATGATGATCATTGGACTTAGTGGGAATGGTCTCAACCCATTTTGAGACATAATCAACAACTAAGATTATGTAGAGGTTTCCCCTAGAGTTTCGGAAGGGACCCATGAAATTAATTCCCCAACAACCAAATATTTCAACCACTAAGATGGGAGTGAGTGGCATTTGATTCCTTTTTGTGATGGACACTACTTGTTGACACCTAGGAAAACTTTGAAAAAATGTATAAGAGTCCCTTGAGAGGGTGTTCCAGAAGAGACCACACAGAAGAACCTTAGCAGAAGTTTTTTTAAAGGAAAAGTGACCTCCACGTTCCACACTATGATAGATTTTAATGATGGACTCTTGTTTAGATTCTGGGACACATCTTTGAATGACTTGGTCAGGGCAGAACTTACAGAGTTATGGATTGTCAAACACATAGTGTCTAACATAATAAAGGAATTTCATTAGAGGTTCAGTCCCTATGAATTTTGTAATAACTTCTGTAACTATGAATTTGTCTATGTCAGCATACCAAGGGCAGTCACTCACAGAGTATAGGTGTTCATCACAAAATGAATCAGAAATAGAACCGTGATTTGAGATGTCTTTGAATTACATCCTAGAGAGGTGATCAGATAAAACATTTTCAACACCCTTTTTATCCTTGATAGTGAGGTCAAATTCATGTAAGAGAAGGTCCCACCTAATCTGTCTAGCCTTAGCATCTTGTTTTTGGAAGAGGTATTTTAGTGCAAAATGGTCAGTGAACACAGTGATGGGGGATCGTAAGAGGTAGGACCTAAACTTCTCTAAGGAAAACACAATAGAAAGTTACTCTTTTTTAGTGTTCGTGTAGTTTATTTTGGCATCATTTATCGATTTTCTTGCCTAAGAAATGGCATAAGGATTTTTATCACAATGAAGTCCTAACACAGCTTCTACAGCAATGTCACTGGCATCACATATAAGTTCAAAATGAAGGTTCAAATTTGGAGATTTCATGATGGAGGGAGAGGTGAAAAAGGATTTGAGGGTTGAGAATGAACCCTCATAACCTTATGTCCAAACAAATGGAGCATCCTTTACTTGTAGAGAACAAAGGGGACATGATATTGAACTAATTTCATTGATGAATCTTCTATAGAAACCAGCATTTCCTAATAAAGACCTCACTTCCTTGATAGTTTTGGGTGATGGAAGGTGACGAATGATGTCAACTTTGGATTTATCAACTTCAATCCCCCTACCCGAGACCAGATGTCCTAGAACTAGTCTCTCTTTAACCATGAATTGACAATTTTCCCAGTTTAGGACTAGATTATTTTCTTTACATTTTGACAAGACTCTCTCTACATTCCTTAGAAATCCCTCAAATGTATCACCAAACATATAGAAGTCATCCATGAAGACCTCTAGAAATTCCCCTACCATGTCTGAGAAGATTCCCATCATGCACCACTAGAAGGTTCCAGGAGCATTGCATAAACCAAAGGGCATGTGTTTGAAGGAAAAGTCGTCGAACGATCATGTGAATGTAGTCATACCTTGATCTTCTAGGGAGACCTCAATTTGATTATACCCCGAGTACCCATGTACGAAACAGTAGAAGGCATGACCTGCCACTCTCTCAAAGCATTGGTCAATGAATATTAAGGGGAAATGGTCCTTCTTGGTGAATGAGTTTAGCTTCCTGTAGTCAATACAGAACCTCCATCCACTAATCACCCTTGTTGGAAGAATATCTATTTCCTCATTGGTTATCACTGTGATTCCATCCATTTTTGGAACCACTTGGATTGGGCTGACCCACTCACTCTCAGCTATGGGATATATGATACCAGCTTTTAACACTTTCAGAAGTTCTTTCCTTACTACCTCCATGATATTACGATTGAGTCGCCATTGAGGTTGACGACATGGCTTTGAATTAGATTCTAGATCAATCCTATGAGTCTAGATAAGTGGGCTATTCCAAGGAATATCAGACAGGGTCCAACAAATGGATTTCTTATGATTTCTATGGACATCTAGAAGAATCCTCTCATAATTGGTTTCAAGATAATAAAAAATCACAATAGGATGTGTTTTTTTTTTCAAGGAACGCATACTTGAGTGCAGTGGGAAGTTCCTTCAATTCAAGATCAGGTTGGTTCAGAATTTCAAAAAAATATTGGGACATTGGATCAATATCAATTTCTTTTTTTAGAGTATCAGATTGGATTGATTCCCCACATAAAGAAGTTTCAGCTACAAGATTGGTTTGATCAGATTTAGGGAATGATGTTTGAAAGTCTTCACTGGTTATTGGACCTAAGACTTAATCATAAGATCAATTTGAAAATGATTCAAGCCAAGGAGATAAACATCCTTCATTTGATCAAAGTAAATAAATCTAATCCTGACTTAAACATCCATCAAATATTCCTTTATGTTCTATGGATTTATTTTCAATACTTCCTATCGTGTTTACTTCATGAATGTCTTCATAATCCCCTATTTGTGAGCTTTCATTATAAATGTTCAAGTCTAGACTCATGTTCCCAAAGGTGATAGTCATGTTCCCATTTCGGACTCGGATAATATAGTTGATTGTTGAATGAAAAGGAAGACCAAGGATGATTGGGGTTTGTTCCTTATTTCCTATGTTTGGATGGTTGTCAAAGACAATGAAGTCGGCAGGGTAGATCAAGATTTCATTCTTTATTAGAACATCCTTTAAATTCCCTTCGGAATCCTAATGCTACGATCAGCAAGTTAAAGTGTGACAGAAGTGGGTTGGATTTCTTCTAGGCCTAACTGGCAGTACACAACATATGGGATGAGATTGAAACTATCACCTAGGTCACACAAGGCCTTGGCAACTTTTCTCTCTCCTAGTTCAACATTGATGTAAGGGCATCCTGGGTCTTTCAACTTAGGAGGAATGGTCCCTTGAATGGTGGTACTCACATTAGCAGCAAAAGGACATGGTTTTTATGTGAAATTTTTCTTCTAAAAGTGCACAGGTCCTTAAGGTACTTTCAGTAAGCAAGTATGGTTTGGATTTCATCGAGAAGAAGAATGTTCAACTTGACTTGTGAGAATATTTCCTTCAATTTTTCACTCAATTCAAGCTTGGTTTCCCCCTCATGCATTGAGGAAATGGTGCAAGTTGTGGGGTTGTTTTTTGAAGAGTTGTTTCTTTGACAATGTTATCATGTTTTTCAGTTTGATCATTTGGTTCATTTGAATTTTCATCCAAGTTTGAATCTTCAGGTGGTTTTTGAATTAGTTGTTCAGGTTTCTCAATTTATTCCCCACTTTTAAAATGGTCACAGCCTTTAGTTGTTCATGAGTTGTTTGAGTGAAACTTGACACTCCCCATGAATTTGAGGATGGCACCACCTGAGTAGGCATGAGTTCCTTTCCTGCTTTGATGGTTTGAATTTCTTGTTTTAGGGAAGAGACTTCCGAGTTCATCCTCTCCATTTGTTTTCACAATTGTTCTATTTGGATTTGTGGAACTGTATGGGTTGGTGCTTGAGTAAATTGGTTTATCCCAGGGGGATATTTTTGAGTTGGGATGGTTTGTTGAAAATGGACCAGTGGCTATTGGTATTGGATAGTTTGGGTTTGGAACTGGTTATGGGATTGGTAGTTCTGATGGGGGTAAGTATTTTGTCCTTGTGGTTTGCTAGGTTGTTGGTTATCATTCCATTGGAATCCTTTGTGGTCATTATACCTTGGGTTGAAGTTGTTTTGCTATTGAGGCTTTTGAAAGTTCAAGGCATTTACTTCCACTGGGGGTCCTCCTAAAAGAACAACCTTGATCGATGGAATGGTTGGGAAATTTTTTGTCTTATGGTCATGTTTTTCAGAAATTGTGAAAACCGGGTCAACAGTTTGGATTTCATGGACATTCTTAAGGTCTATCTATTCAACCGTCCTAGAGAATTCTGCGAGTTTAGCTCTAAGGCTTTCCTCTTCACTAAGTGTATGAATTCTAGTATTTATTTATGTCTTTTCAGAATAAGTTGAAGTTCCCCATTTTGGTTTTGTTTAGAAAGGAATTCTAGATACTCATAAGAATCATTTGGGGATTTTTTTTAAAAGTTCCATTACACATCATGTCAATGAATTGTTTGTTCCTCAGACCCAACCCTTTATATGAAATTCTCACTTGTTCATGTATAGGAAAACCGTGGTGTGAAACCAAGTTTATAGTGTCTTTGAACCTCTCCCATGTTTCATAGAATGACTCTCCCTCTTTATCAAAAAAGTTTTGGATACTCTTTTTATGTGAAATTGTTTTGTGGTGTGGAAAGTATTTTTTGTAGAATTCTCTTTTTAATTAGTCCCATGAGTGGATTGATGTAGGTCTCAAGTTTTTAGCCAATTTTTAGCTCGATCTGTCAATGAAAAAAGAAAGAGCCTCATTTTTGCCTATTCTAGTTGATGTGGGGGACACATGGTTTCTACAATGTCATTGAAATACTTAACATGAAGGTTGGGCATCTTAGACTCTATCCTGTAATATCTCAGGATTTTTGAAATGGGTCAAATTTCGACCCTGTTTAAACTTTTTGACTGGTTTTTGAGATGTCCATAAAATTTGGGTAGTTTCTGAAAATTTCCAGACTACACGCCCTGTACATTAAGTACAAGCTGTGTATGAGTTACACGAGTGACCGGCCGTGTGCTCGAGGAGTACATTCCTTATGAAGACCTTGTAGAAGTTTCTTACTGCACGGTATGTATTTATAGACATGTCGTGTATCCCTTACCCGTGTGAGTCCACGTACATGTCATGTGGTTCCAGGTGTAAATTTCCATCTATATGGCATGTGGTCTTCCTTGACACATTGTGTACTTGTGTCCCATGTAGCGGGAGAGACCCTGGCTGTGTGTTGACCGTGTACACGGTCTAGGCCATGTGCTGGACTCCTTTTATGTCGGAGTACGGAAACACATCTACAAGACGTGTACTTTGGAAATACACGTCATGTATTTTTATTTGTATTCGAGCGATCGAGACGCCATCGTGCCACATTCCCAGAAATCTCTTCTTCTTCCCCATTGGACGAACAGTTCATCCGAGAACCTCCAAAAAACTCAAACCCTCCCAGAATCTCCATATGACCTCTCTTCTTCGGTCTGTCAGTGGCAGCGAGACCGCATCAGAAAGGCTAACCCCACGCACCCTTCTTCGTTGTTGATCCCTAACTTCTTCCATCGCAAATTCCATCGGAAAGAAATTTCCGGAATTGATGGAAATGCAGATATTCCACGATTCAGTCCGATTTAGAAGCTGAAATCAAAGGAGTGTCATCGTACGAGTACGAGGTGGGTGGTGCATACTTTCTTTCATGTTTTCATAGATAATTTGGGGTTGCGACCTTCGGGCGCAACGTGGGTATTCAGAGGAACCCTTGTTTATTTATTTTCAATGGTTTGCCTGCATTGTGGGATGGCTCTAGGTATTCCTTAACCATTTTTGTGCTTGAGTGAGCCCAGGTTAGAGGTCATAGCTCGTTTGGGGTAATTCTGCCAGGAGTGCTGAAATGCATGTGTTTTGGACCAATATTTACTGATGAGTTTAGACTGTTGATGATGTTGTTGAATTAAACTAATGAGTTTAATTTGTAAAATCACTATGTTAACTTGTGTAAGGTGTTAATACCTTAGGTTCTGGTTTGGGTTAGCACATGTTAGTGCATTTTGACTATTTAGTAGTTGTTTGTTAAATGTTATGCTTTCAAGTATGTTTTTGCAATGTGTGGTTTTCTTGTGTTGGACTACTTGATTGTTGGGAATGGCCCACATATATTTTTTTGAGTGATGAGGATCACAGGTTGGGGCCTTTGGCTCGGGTTACTTTGGGTGGTTGCTACCACGGGATTGGGTGTCATATACGTCGGTTGAGGAAGTCAGACTGTTAGGTTGGGCTTATACCGGGTTACTAGTATAGCGAGGGTATCAGAATTAAGCAACATGTTCGTAGGGACACGATGTGTTAGAGTGTGGTGTCATGGGACATAATGATGTGATTACCACTCACCGGGTACTTTTGAGTAGTGTGCACACAGATAGACTCCGAGATGAGGTGGTACGGACTCTCGCTAGGTAGAGGCCCCTGATAGTTGTGGTTAGGTATTTTTGGTTTGAGGGTGATTTCCATAAGAATCCACGTGGACGGTGAGAAGACTTCAGGAGACAGCTTTGAGGTGGTCAGGTTGGGGGAATAGACTCTTCGTGATTTGAGAGAATACATCTTTGTCCCTCTGATTTTATTTTGAGGACAGTTATCATTGTGCCTCCAGATGTTGTGCCATGGGATGGTTGAGCTTTCGAGCTGGGTTAAGATAGTTGGGTGTGCCTTCGGGATGTCGGTACTTGAGACACATGGTGTCAGGTGGCACGAGGTGCCGGGCTATACACTAGAGATTCCAGCATTGGCCAAAGCAGGTGACACTTCCTGGTGGATGCTGAGTGCCAGTGAAGTCTTTGTTTACTTTTGGGAATTGCACTGTATACTATTTTTCTGTTATCAGCATGTTTGCCTAAACAATTATATTAGGTATGCACCTCTGGATGGTATCCTACTGAGACTTGTCTCACACCCTACACGGACCCTTTAGGATGCATGTAGAATTTATGAAATTGCGTGCAGGTAGAGGGTCAGCCTTAGGAGCTGGACTTTTGTGCTATTGAAATAGAGACTGGAATGGACATTGATGTCGTTCCATACTAGAGTTACATGTTTGGTATTCTTTTTCTTGAATCAGCATGTTTACTTTATATTTTAGCTACTGCTAGTTAGCCATTGCCTCCATTATATATATATATATATATATTGATTTGTATGACTTGCTTGGATGTGTGCTGGGTTGTTTTAGCAGTAATTGTAGTTGATTGCTAGCATGATGTTCTGTTTACTTTCCACTGCTATTGTTTCTATATTTCTACCGTTGTTTATTTTTATTGAATGTGCATTCGCTATGGGTGTCTGGTTCGCATCTGTTGAGTTATTTTTTTTCTTCTACCCATTTTACTGTTATACTTGGACCAGTGCCCTTATTGTGATCCTCCGAGAGGTTATAGCCTCCCCACTATACCTAACAGACCCTCACTGCTAGTCGGCAGCCTTTTGCGTTCAAGGGAGGTGCACCTAAGGTAGTAACACCCAACCCATTTGGCACTGTTCGGGTGGCTTTCCGGGTCCGGGTCATTACAAAGTGGTATCAGAGGATTTCTTGATAGGTATTTAGTAGTAGTTTTTTTATGGATACTAATGAGTTTGAGACTTCTCTTTTTTTCTGCTAGTTTTAATATTTGAGATATGGTAGACTGTAGATAGATGGTTGTTGGAACTGAATTTTGAACTCCTTCTTGGGTGCCTGTAGCCCCATGTACGATGGATGGATTGAGTTGTCGTGGGTTGGAATTACAATTTTTTTTTCTCAGATTACGGTTTATATGATTTCTACCATGGTGGCTCGCTTGTTGTGTGATGATATTGATTATGATATGTAAACCATGGATGGTATGGAAAGGGTTGCTTGTTTGGGTATTGATAGGAACATTTTAGGGTATTTCAATTTCATAACTGCGTGTATGATTTGTGAAGTGATAAAACCATGTGAATAAAAATCAATTGCAATGTTATGTAGGCTCTAAAATGTGAATAGGTGAAACTCCTGATAGAATTGATTGTTTATTTCAATGTGTATGCCTTGATTTGTATTTGGTAGAATTGTAGGTGTATGATATTTGGGTCTAGCTCTTATGAGAGCAGGGAGGTACTATGGGTGAGGCAGTGTAACTGTATGGATTGGTTGACTCGGTCGTCGGGTTTTAGGTAATGTTGGTTATCAGGACGGGCATGGCCCGAGGTACTATTGATACTCGGCTCTGTTGTGGGCGGGTAAGGAGGCCATGAGGTCGGGATGTCGTGGGGCATGGGTTGCAGTAAGGGGGAGTAAGGGTTGTTGTTATGCACTGCCACTTTACTGCTTTCCATATATATGTAGAATTTATTATAATATATATATGGGATGTCTGACAATTTATGGTATTCAGCGTGTTACTCATTCACGACACGATGGAGATTCAGGCAGGAGAGGATACGGTACCCCAAAATCAGGTTCAGAATCTGGTACATGCAGAGCATGAGCCGCAAGTATAGGCTCAGGGACAGGATCAGGTTCATGATCCAGTATAGGAAGGGTAGCAGAAGGGTTTGGCAGCGTTCAGACTGTGGCTTGATGAGCAGCTCTGAGCTAGCCTAGTACGTGTCTTGCAGGGGATTGACACAGTCGCACATGGGGCCGAGCCTTCTACGGAATATCTGACGTGGGATTTCCAATCGCAGCACCCACTACTTTTCCAGGGTGAGGGTGTTCCACAGGCGGCAGAGAACTGGATAGAGAGTATGCAGATGATCTTCGAACATCTCGAGACACCTCCAGGAAGGAGGGTCAAGCTGGCGACGTACATGCTGAGAGGAACAGAAAAGCATTGGTGGGATGTATAGGTGCAGGCTCGTAGGCACGATGTACTGACATGGAAGGACCTCTAGGACAGGTTCTTCGAGCACTTCAATCAAGAGACACTGAGGTCATAGAGAGCTCGGGAGATCTTGAGTCTTTAGCAGGGAGATATGTCTGTCATGGACTATGCAGCTACCTTCAAAGAGTTATCCCGTTTTCACCTGGTATAGTGAGCGATGACGCAACTAGAGTGATTCGCTTTGAGTATGGCTTACGACAAGCCATTCGGGTTTAGGTAAACATCATCAGGCTGGGTTTCTTCTCCGAGGCGGTGAACCAAGTGCTCATAGCCGAGGGCAACAAGAGAGAGATATCACGTTTTGGCAGGGTGAAAGCTTAGGTGACGGTCCAGACAGCAGGAAGCGAGGGAGAGATGTGTTCTAGTAGGGCGGGCAGGCGAAGGACTCAGCCAGACCACCTCGTGGTAGTTCAGCGGTGGTTTTCTTTTAGTGCGGACTACCGGGACATGTTCGGGCTTAGTACGATAGTCCCCCAAAGGAGTGTCGGGCGTGTGGACATGTCGGGCATCTGGAGAGGATTTGCAGAAAGCCTTCTCAGACAGCCAGAAGGCAGGGACCAAGACAGACTATGGTGTCCGGAGCATGTTTAGGTTCGGTACCAGGAGAGGGTAGTCGATGTTTAGCTACAAGTGGAGGACGTGATAGGGATAACGAGTCTCAGCGAAGGGGTTAGTGGTTGGTGACTAGAGAAGCATCGTAGGTAGGTCAGGCATCAGGCATTCGGGCTTCAGGCCAAGTTCACGATGTGGAGTTTCCAGGGATTGAGGAGGATGGAGAGCCGACGACGGTGGAAGGTACACCATGGGTGTGACCACGAGTTTCTTTTCATTCATTTGGCATGTCCTCATGAGGTGTGTCTGGTTGAGTGAATGAGTTGTATAGGTTACTTGTGGACTGACTAGAGACTAGTTAGTGGGATTGGCACCATGTCGGATGCGTTATATAGTTTATTATATATTTGAGTTGTGTGGCATCAAGAGCATCAAGGATGCAAGTTACTTGGGGGTTTCGTGGGCATCAGGGCATCGTGGATGTGGGTTACTTGATATGCATGGAGCCATGTTTGATTTTAGAATCTATTAGATGCAGGACCTCAGGGAGGTGGACACAGATGCAGCGTGGGTTACGTTGGGTGTCAGAAGCGACACGTGAAACCCAAGTTGGTGCAGGGGTGACGATGCGTCACGGGAGGACCATGTGTCTGGGAAATAGGTTGTTTGGCCTTGCTTGTTTATTTGTTTTTCTTTGAGCTTTGTTTGAGTTGAGATCGAGTAGGCAATTCCTAATGTGGGGAGCCACTTTAGGATTTTATCCAGAACCTTGAGACCGGGGAAGTCCGGGTTTTTTAACCGGCATGGGCGTGTTCAGTGCCATCTCCTGCTTTGGTTTGGTAGCTCGGGGACGAGGTACGTTATGGTGGGGAGTTTGTATGAACCCGATATTTGAGAAACGGGTCAAATTCATACCCTATTTAAACATTTTACTGGTTTTTGAGAAGTATCAAAAATATGGGTAGTTTTTCGAAATTTTCAGTCTACACGCCGTGTACTTTATGTACACGCCGTGTATGAGTTACCTAAGTGACCAGTCGTGTGCTCGCCGAGTACATGCCTTGTGAAGAGAGTGTAGAATTTTCTTACTACACGGTGTGTATTTATAGTCATGTTGTGTATCCCTTACCCGTGAGAGGCCAAGTACATGTCATGTGGTGCCAGGTGTAAATTTCCATCTACATAGTGTGTGGTCTTCCTTGACATGTCGTGTACCTTTGTCACGTGTAGTGTTCACGACCCTGGGTGTGTGATGACAGTGAACACGATCCAGGCCGTGTGCTAGACTCCGCTTATGTCGGAGTACGGAAACACATCTACACGGCGTGTACTTTGAAAATACACACCGTGTATTTTTATTTTTATTCGAGCGATCGAGACGCCATCGCACCTCATTCCCATAAATCTAATCTTCTTCCCTTTTGGACAAACAGTTCATTCGAGAACCTCTGAAAAACTCAAACCCTCCCATAATCTCCATACGACCTACGTTCTTTGGTCCGTCGGTGGTAGCGAGACCACATCGGAAAGGCTAACCATGCGCACCCTTCTTCGTCTTTGATCCCTCACCTGTTCCTCCATAGATTCCATCTGAATGGAATATCCAGAATTGACGGAAACATAGATCTACCATGATTCATTCCAATTCAAATGCTGAAATCAATAGAGTGTCATAGTACAAGTACGAGGTGGGTGGTTCATACTTTCTTTCTTGTTTTCGTAGACAATTTGGGGTTGTGACCTTCGGGTGCAACGTGGGTATTGGGAGGAACCCTTTTTATTTGTTTTTAATGGTTTACCTGCATTGTGGGATGCCTATGGGTATTCCCTGACCCTTGTTGTGCTTGAGTGAGGTCGGTTTAGAGGTCATAGCTCGTTTAGGGCAATTCGACCAGGAGTGCTGAAATGCATGTGTTTTGGACCAATATTAACTACTATGTTTAGACTGCTGATGATGTTGTTGAATTAAACTACAGAGTTTGATTTTTTAAATCCTGATGTTAATATTTGTAAGGTGTTAAGACCATAGGTTTTGGTTTGGGTTAGCACAAGTTAGTGCATTTTGACTGTTCAGTAGTTGTCTTTTAATAGTTATGCTTTCAAGTATGTTTTTTCAATGTGTGGTTTTCTTGTATTGGACTGCTTGATTGTTGGGAATGGCCCAAATATATGATGTTGAGTGATGAGGATCAAAAGTTGGGGACTTTCTCTCGGGTTATTTTGGGTTGTTTCTACCACGAGATTGGGCGTCATAAATGTCGGTTGAGGTAGTCAGACATTCAGGTTGGGTTTGGCCCAGGTTACTTGTATGGAGAGGCCATCTGATATGAGCGAGATGTTCGCAGGTACACAAGGAGTAAGAGTGTTTTGGCTTGGGACATAATGAGGTGATTACCACTCACCGTTTACTTTTGTGTAGTGTCCACACAGATAGACTCTGAGATGTGGTGGTACGACCACTCGCTGGGTAGAGGCCCCCGATAGTTGTGGTTTGGTATTTTTGGTTCGGGGTTGCTTTCCATAGGATTACACATGGATGGTGAAGAGCCTTGAGGAGAAAGCATTGAGTTGGTCAGGTTGGGGACAGAGGCTCGCCATGATTTGAGGGCAGACATCGCTGTCCCTCTGGTTATCTTTTGAGGAGAGGTATCGATGTTCCTCCGGATGTTGTGCCATGGGCAGGATGAGATTTCGAGCTGGGTTATGATGGTTGGGCATGCCTTTGGGACATAGGTACTTGAGACACATGGTGTTAGGTGGAACGAGGTTCCGGGATACAGACCAGAGACTCCAGCGTTGGCCGAAGCAGGTGACACTTCCTGGTGGCTCCTGAGCGCCAGTGAAGTCTTTGTTTACTTTTGGGCATTACACTGATTACTTTTTTTTATAACATTATGTCTGCCTGAACACTTATATTTTGTACGCACCTCTGGGTGGTATCCTACTGAGACTTTTCTCACACCCTACACGGGCCCTTAGGGATGCGTGTAGACTTTATGAAATTGCGTCCAGGTAGAGGGTTAGCCTTAGGAGCTGGACTTTAGTGCTGTTGACATGGAGATATTCATGGACCTTGAGGTTGTGCCGTACTAGAGTTACTTTTTTGGTATACTTTTTCAGGCAACATCATGTTTACTTTATATTGTAGCTACTGCTGGTTAGCCATTGAAGCCATTATAAATATATATATATATATAGATTTGTATGACCTTATTGGATGTGTGCTTGGTTGTTTTACCAGTTATTGCAATTGATTGTTGGCATGATGTTCTATTTACTTTCCGTTACTATTGTTTCTATATTGTGACCACTGTTTATTGTTATTGAATGTGATTCTACTATGCGGGTCTTGTTCGAGTCTGCTGAGTCAATTACATATACTGCACTTTTTACTATTATACTTGGACTAGTTCCCTTATTATGATCCTAAGAGAGAGTATAGCCTCCCCACTATATCTAATAGACGCTAGATTCTAGTCGGAATCCTTTGGCGTTCAGGGGAGGTGTGCCTAAGGTAGTAACACTCGACCCGTTTGGCACTGTTCGGGTGGCTGGCCAGGTCCGAGTCATTACACATCCAGTGAAAGGTTGGAAGGTGGTTTAGAACATGGGGTTTAAAGTGTAATTGGAATATCCTAGAGAGTTGTTTCTAATTCATGTGGGGGAATTGGTCCAAGATAGAGTGGGTAGTCATTCATGGTTTGATCGACTACATTCCCTAGGTTTCGAGGTTCTTGGTTTTGGTTCCCCATTTGATTTCCCCCAGGATTTACAAATTGATTTCATGGAAGACCCTCCATTAGAATTGGTTCAATTTCTGATTCTGGAGTATTATGAAGATTTGGATCTAATGGATACAATCCCTTATGTTCACTTGACTCCCCTATCCTATGACATTCCACCCTAACTAGTCTATTTGAATTATCGCGGGTGTAGGCGGACATCGCAAAAAAACGATAAAGGGAAAAGATAAGAGATCTTGGGTGAGAATAGAAGAATGGAGGTGAGGAAAGAATGTTGTTGGTCTATGGTACTTTCTTGGTCCCTGAAAATGGCGTGAAAATTTTATTCACGCTCAAATTTACCCAAGAGATGAATGTAGAACAGTCCTTGTAGTCTAGATTGGGTTGTCAAATCCACTAAGACCTAAGAAGATACGTAAGACACAAAACCTATGAGGTAGATTTTTGGCTATGATGTGGCCATCATGGTTTTGATTTTGAATGGTTTTAAAGAACAATAAAAATCCTATGTGAATTCAATTAAATGAAAATGTTTTGATCTTAAGATTATGCTAGGGGTGGATTGAATGAATTTTACTTCTTTAGACAATTATGGTTTAATTAATTCTTGTTGAATCCATTCTTCAAAATAACACTACCCTCATAATTTTCTGGTTTGATGCAACTAAAATCAATTACTAATCCCCTAGACACTTATAGAACCAAATTCATGATGTCTCCAAGGAATATGGTCATTTTAATAATTGTATTTAGCTTCCACAAACACAGTGAATATGAAGAGTGTATATAACTGAAGAATAAAAGTCTTAAATTATTTAACCAATTAACAACAATTCGTTCATCAAATAACATTCAATCCAGCCTTTTCATCTTCCTAAGATAAACCCATTAAAGGGTTATCCCTCCATTGATGGTATACTCTCAATGGTGGGTGGAATATGGCTTACAAGAATTAGATTGAAGAAATTAAAACCGCTGAAATAACGAGCACTCCTCTGTGTGTGGAAATGAAATTCACACCTATGTGTGAACTAATTCAGTAAAACAAAGAGATATCAATGTGATTTGTGATTATAATGATTTAATGAATGAAATGGGAAGAATAGAAGGGAAATATGTTGATTAAGAACAAAGAAGTACAAAAAGGAAACTTACATGGAAATTGAAATGCGATTACAAACACAAAGTGGTAAAATAACATTACAATTAAATCAAACACCCAAGTACCTTAAATCCTCCAACACCACTACCTTAAATAGGAAATTTGAGCCCTTGGGTCGAGCCTCCAATAGTACAAGTCATCTCACTTGAGTATGGTAGGTCTAGGGTGGTGGAAAGTTTGTGGAAAGAAGACATTCCACCCTTGACCCGAAAAGTCATCCATCATGCATCTACCAAACGGTGGATCACGGAACACATTCTATATGGCCGAAATTGGTTGGGACATAGAAGACTTAAATTAATCCCCGGATGACCCCTTACATCCTGTAAAATCGCAGCACAAAATGAGTTATGTTTTTCGAGATATGGTTTAATTGGTGGGATGTTTTTCTGGGCCGCAGATTCTGGAACAGATTTTGAAATAATATTTGGTCCACCTAAATAAAAATCATGGAGGCCGAATTAGCACTTGATCCTGAAGAATAATTTTTTAATCTACATGTATTCTAGCATCCAGTGAATGATGGGCTTCATTGGGCCTGTATTGTGGGCCTCACATTCTCATCAGTGGACTGGTGTCCAATCTTCCTTCCCCAGATTTGTTTTTTTTCATCAGCAAATATGTCCATCATATTTTATGAATTATGTAACGCCTCGACCCCAGTTACCCAGAGTCGGTGCATTATTACATAACATTGGCATGATCACAAGAAAGATCAAATCTCGAAAGACCGATTGGTTTAGTAGCCTTGGAAACACTAGATATATTCATAAGTTTTACATTACATCATAAAATGAAAAACTACTACAACAACATAATGTCTCCATAATCCACACTACTATCCCCTCATAATATCCCTGCAGGTCATTCATAATTTACTTCTTCACATCCTGGGGAAAAATAAAACATAGAAAAGGGGTGAGCTCAAATGCCCAGTAAGGATAACAATATAGAGGAAACTTTCATAAATAAGAATAAACATTTAAGGCAATGCATTACTAAAACAAAAGCCTTTTAAAATTGAACTTCAACATGGTATGGCAAAAGTAAAATGAAATAAAGCCATTTACTTATTCACATGGATATTCTACTAATCGAATAATCACATGCAAAAATCAATAACCACTTTCATAATGTTGGAATGCATAATGCCAGACTATCATAACCACATAGCCAAGGCCTCGTGCCAAGACTACAAATAAGATTTTGTCAAGGCCTTGTGCCAAGACACTAGTTTGTCTCATGAGACCTACCGATGCATCGAGGAGCTATAGCGGGCTCCACCCGTCACTTATTAAGTCCAATGCATTCCCATATGAAAAGGTTTAAACATAACATAAACATTCGTATTAAAACTAGCATACGAAATGTCAATACTTTCACAATAAACTATGAATGGTATAAAAATAGAACATCCACAGTCAAACATATCACAAAACCTTCAATACAATATAGAAGTTTTGTATCATAATAAATCAACTTCAAATAATCTTAAAATCCATCAAAGGATGTTGACATAGATGAAATCAAAATTCTTTTTAAAGAAATATCTCCTTTTATTTTGAAATAATTTAAGATCCATATAAAATAAAACATTTTCTTTGAAAATATTCTTATAAGCTTGTAAGGAAAGCTTTGAAGATTTTATAACGGCGTAAAATAACCACACCCGCCGTATAAGTTAAAAAAAACATTCTTACCTCAATTCTGTCGAAAAGGTTAAAAAAAGGACCTTGTTTTGAAAACGACGGAAAGATTCCTTTATAAACCTCTTATAAAAAGTCAAACAGGGGTATAAATGACTTTAACCCATATTCTTGTAAATAGTAAAAATGTTTTGAAATACATTTCGAAGAAACATGGATGTGGATGATAAAGAGATCCCAGTAGATTACTACGTATAATACAACCTCGGATAATGAAGAGATTGTGAAATAACCCTTACCTTGTACTTTTCCTTGGTTGTGGTAGGTTAACCTCCTGTATAATGGTGAAATAATTGTTATTAAATTATACAAGAATCATATACATTAATATGATATCATATATGATCTTTTAATATTGATTTGATAATAATATCTTAGTATTATCGTTGTTTCGGGTGTTAACTTACTTGTTTTCTTTCATATGTTTTGTTACGTAAGACATGTTTGTAAAGGATAGGTTGTATATTATTCATATCCAGAATGATATCAAGTCCTTAAACATCATTTTTAAATCATAAAATGATAATTACGCTTTAATGGTTACGATGGAGAATGAATCTCATCGCGTTCGTGGAGACGGTAGTCCGTACGTACGCACGAGCGACAATATCATTCTTTTGATATTAAAATAATATATAAATGGATGGTATATCATATATACAGAATCATTAACATGTTATATTTATTATTTACATGAGTTACACATCATTATTATACCCATCCAAATAATATTATATTGAATAACAATTACACCACGACGTGGAGACGGTAAGCCGTACGTACGCACGTATGGTGACATGTTATTCAAAGGGTAGATAGAATACTGAATATGGTTGTACCATACTTATAATAACATCACAGTATATGTGAGATACTGGAGTTATTATTTCAGAATGGTAAGAACAAAGGAAGAAGAAGTGGAAGAAGAAATGAACTTAGAAAAGGGTGGTGAAATCATTACCTCTTCTTCGGGTTCTTCCTTTTGATTTGATCAAAAGGGCTCCTTAAGTTGGCTTTCTGATCAAACTAAGGCCTCTAGGTTGTATTGAGGGATGTTGGGAGAGTATTTGGGCAGAGTTTGGCCGAACCAAAAGGCTTTGAAGGTGTGAAGAAATGAGAAGGAGGAGTGCCCTTTTATAAGAGGGGTGAGGGGCACCTTTGGAAAAGCTAGAAATATTAATTTATAATAAATTCATATTCGGTTTCTAAAGGCTCCAAAGTTGACTATTCAAATGATGAGGTGGGGATAGGTCGAAAGCAACTCATCCAATAGAATTTAGACAGGTTTGGGTACCTATATTAACCTTATCTTTAAGTATTAACTCTAAGTTAATTAGTTTCACTTTTACAATGTCTCTTTGTATTTTATATATTATGGTTAATAAACTTACTATATACATCCAAGAGACCCCCAAGTGGTCCATTAATGATTAACCTATCATGATATAAGTCTCTTGGCCGAACCTTAGATTTTTAGGAATTTAATATCAATTAATAATATAATATTTGTTTTACGAATTCTTTTATGTCAATTTTGACACTATTCATTAGTTGATTTTTGTGAAACTCATAAAAGATTTATTACTTCGAACAAAGTCAATTAAATCAATCCTAATATATCATATTATCCTAGAAAATTAGTTTAATTCATTAAAAGTTTCATATTATATTTATTTTGGTATTTATAATATCACTTATTTTAATTTTTCACTATTATAGTAATTACTGCATCATCATTGTGTCATAAATAAAATAAATTATTTAATGTCTAAAAATTATAAGTAAAATATCATTATGTAGGAAATAGTTTTAGCTTTCTAATGAATATTTATAATCGAAAATCCAACATGTATAACCTTATGTAAAAATTGTTCTTCTAAAAGATGTAAGCTTATGCCATTTTTATTTTTATTTTAACTTTATTAATATAAAGTGTCTCTACCACATACAAGTGGCTCCAAGGGGTCCCCAAATTGACCCAAGGATGCCCATGGTCAGGTATGTGTCCACCAATAAAGTTAGGACACGTTTTAGGGTAATTTTGTATTATTATAATATTATTTTTTTAACCCTTATTTACCGGATTTACCCTTTAACCATGGTAAATAAAATATTTACCACAGTAACTATTCAAAATGTCTAAAAATAAAAGTTACCTATTTACACAATTTGAACATCCTGATTCCAAATATGGAATCCATTTTCCTAAATTCAAAACACAGAAGTGGCAGAAATTAATTTAAAATTAATTCCCGCTGTTAAAACAAAAAGCGTGTTTTTAAGAGATAATAACTATCAAAAGATTGACACTTGTTTATGTTCGGTTTAATTGTAAAATTATGTCCAATGACCAAAATTATATTAAATGGTAAAAATATATTCTAAATATACTTTAAAACCACTCAAATTCATAATTTATCACTAGTAATTAATTTGATTAAAAAAGTTGTTTTTAATTAAAATTTAGTAATTTTCACTATTCATCAAAATATGAAAGTTATCCGAAATGTACCAAAATTTCACCCTAGGCTAAATTCGATATTCCGAATCCAAAAATGAAGTCCATTTTCAAATATAAAATATATATAATTTCAAAAAGTAGGTATTACTATTCATAACGACTAGTTTGATTAGTTATGGTGTGTTAGAACTCGGTGTTGCGTACAACACACGCTATCACATTATTCAAAGAGAAGCGTACCATAGAAGCTTGGGGTGTTACATTCTCCCCTCCTTCAAATAATTGCGTCCTCGCAATTTCTAGGGTATTACTGCATAAAAAGACTCGGGTGGTTCTTCATCATAAGTTCCTCAGGTTCCCACGTTGCCTCTTCCATCTTATGGTTTCTCCACAAAACTTTTACCAGACGCGTCGTCCGGTTTCTCAGTACTTGTTCTCTTGTATCAAGAATCTTGACGGGCTCTTCGCAATAAGATAGATCAGGTTCCAGTTCTAATTCTTCATAGGTGAGTACATGCGTCGGATCAGGCATGTATTTCCTCAATAGAGATACATGGAACACATCGTGAACTTTGGAGAGACTTGGCGGCATTGCTAATCGGTAAGCTACAACCCCAATTCGTTCTAGAATTTCGAAAGGTCCGATGTACCTGGGACTCAATTTACCTTTCTTACCAAAACGTATGACTCCCTTCCACGGAGATACCTTCAGGAAAACATGATCACCGACTTGAAATTCCAAATCCTTCCTTCGATTATCGGCATAGCTCTTCTGCCTACTTTGAGCTGCTTTGATGTGATTTTGGATTACCTTCACCTTTTCCACCGTTTCCTCCACCAGTTCTGGGCCTACAAGTTTTCTTTCACCAACGTCATCCCAACAGGTTGGTGTACGACATCTCTTTCCGTATAACGCTTCATATGGTGCCATTTGTATACTCGAATGGAAGCTATTGTTATAGGAAAATTCTACCAGAGGTAAATATTGATCCCACATACCCTGAAAACCAAGTGAGCAAGATCTCAACATGTCTTCTAAGGTCTGAATAGTCCGTTCTGATTGTCCGTCTATCTGAGGGTGGTAAGCAGTGCTCAAATGAAGTTCAGTATCCAGGGATTTCTGAAGACTTTTCCAAAATCTTGAAGTAAAACGGGGATCACGATCAGAAACAATCGATAGGGGAACTCCATGATGTCTCACAACTTCATTAATGTATAGTCTTGCTAGACGTTCCAGGGGTAGATCTTCTCTTATAGCAAGAAAATGTGCTGACTTGGTAAGACGATCAACAATAACCCATATTGCATCGTTCCTTCTAGGAGTCTTTGGTAGCCCCATGACAAAGTCCATCGTAACATTGCCCCATTTCCACTCCGGTATGGGAAGAGGTTGCATGACTCCTCCAGGCTGTTGCCTTCCAGCTTTCACTTGTTGACAAACCATACACCTTGACACAAAATCAGCAATCTCCCTCTTCATGTTGTCCCACCAAAAATGTTCCTTCAAATCCCTATACATTTTGGTGCTCCCAGGGTGTATAGAGAGATTGGAACTATGAGCGTCATCCAGCAATTCCCTTTTTAGATCAGGTATATTGGGAACACAAAGTCTCTTCCCGAATTTCAAAATTCCACCTTCATACGCAAAGTCTCTCAATCTCCCATCATTCACAGCTTTAATCTTCTTTTGGAATTCTTCATCATCAGTCTGAGAACTCTTAATCCTTTCTAGTAAAGATGGTTTGGCAACCATTTGAAAAAGCATTGATGTTTCACCTTCCCTGGTTATTCCCATGTCCATCTTCACTAGCTCCATGAAAATTGGATCCCTTTCAATTCTCATATTGTTCAAAACTCCATGGTCTTTTCTAATCAAAGCATCTGCCACCTTGTTTGCCTTCCCTGGGTGGTAGTGTATCGTGCAATCATAATCCTTGAGTAATTCAAGCCATCTCCTTTGCCTCATGTTGAGTTCTTTTTGTGAGAAAATATACTTCAAACTCTTGTGATCAGTATAAATCTCACATTTTTCACCATAGAGGTAGTGCCTCCATATCTTCAAAGCAAAGATCACAGCTGCTAACTCAAGATCATGAGTAGGATAGTTTTGTTCATGAATTTTCAACTTTCGTGATGCATAGGCAATAACTCTATCATTCTGCATAAGGACACAGCCAAGTCCTTTCTTTGACGCATCACTATAAATAACGAACCCATCATTCCCCGATGGTAGAGTCAATATAGGAGCATTGACTAATCTTCTCTTCAGTTCTTCGAAAAATTCTTCACACTCTTTTGTCCAAACAAATTTAACCCCTTTACGTGTGAGCTTCGTTAATGGGTTAGCCAATCGGGCAAAATTCTGGACGAAACGTCGATAATAACCTGCCAAGCCAATAAAACTACGTACCTCAGTTATACTCGTAGGTGCTGGCCATTCTTGGATTGCCTTGGTCTTAGAAGGATCAACAGAGATTCCATCTTTAGAGACAATATGGCCAAGAAAAGAAATCTCCTGAAGCCAGAATTCACACTTGCTAAACGTTCCATATAATTCATGCCTCCTCAGAGTCTTCAAGATAATGCGCAAGTGATTTTCATGATCTTCGTAGGTTTTGGAGTATACCAAGATATCATCAATAAATACCACCACAAATTCATCGAGATACTCCTTGAAAACTCTATTCATCAGATCCATGAATACAGAGGGTGCATTAGTCAATCCAAACGGCATTACAGTAAACTCGTAATGCCCGTACCTGGTTCGAAATGCTGTCTTCGGAATGTCTTCCTTCTTTACACACAACTGATGGTATCCAGATCGAAGGTCAATCTTTGAAAAGTATTGAGCTCCATGCAGTTGGTCAAATAAATCATCAATACGAGGTAGGGGATACTTGTTCTTTATCGTTATAGCATTGATCTCCCTGTAATCGATACATAACCTCATAGATCCATCTTTCTTTTTAACAAAAAGAACAGGGGATCCCCATGGAGAAACACTAGGGCGAATAAATCCCTTATTACTCAATTCCTCTAGTTGTTTCTTTAGTTCGACTAACTCTACAGTAGCCATTCTATAAGGGGTCTTCGATATAGGCCTTGATCCAGGAATCAAATCAATGGAAAACTCTACTTCTCGTTCTGGAGGATGTCCAGGTAAATCTTCCGGAAATACATCTACAAATTCTTTCACAACAGGTACATCCTCTATTTGAACATTCCTTTCCTCACCGATAGTTACTTCATTCTCTTCCTCCCCAATAATTGAATTAAGTTGAGCTACTGGGGGTGGATCTAAATAAGAATTAGGTGGTGACGATTCTGCTCTAAAAATAAGGTGCTCCTTATCATTATCATCAAGAATCGTAACCTCTTTCTTCTTACAATAAATCTTCGCATCATAGTCCGAAAGCCAGTCCATACCGAGGATTATATCAAACTCAATCATAGGTATGACGATGAAATCAGCAGATAAAGAAAATTTATGTTCTCTAATGGGGACTGATTCACAAAACTTTGTTGCAACGATACTTCCCTTAGGAGTTTTAACTGACAACTCCCTTATTAAATCAAATTGGAAATATCTAATTTTCTTAGAAAACTGGGAAGATATGAAACAATGCGATGATCCAGATTCAAATAATGCATTTGCTAAACTTGAGGAAACCATTAAATTACCTGCCACTACGTCTTTTGGAGTTTCTACCTCAGCAGTAGTGATAGCATAAGCCTGGCCTTGATCCCTTGGCCTTTTCTGAGGTAAGTTCTCCTGACGCTTAGGACATGCATTTGCATAATGCCCCATCTCCCTGCAATTGTAGCACTGAACATTGGTAGCTTCCTTCTTCCCCTTGCAATCATGAGCTTGGTGGCCTTTTTCACCACACTTGTAACAGACTCCCATTCCCTTCAGGCAAGCACCGGGGTGTTTCTTCCCGCACTTACCACAAGATGGATATTCAACCTTTCCCTTCTTCCCCTTATTTCCATTCCCAGATTGATCAGCAGGTCTCTTCTTCTCTTGCTTTGCATTAAAGTCATAAGACTTAGAGAATTCCTTTTCGGTCTTGATAGCACATGAGACAATGTCTTCGTACGATGAAAAGGATTGTGAGACTAATGCTCGACGGAGAAATGGTTTTAACCCATCAAAGAAACGATCAATCTTACTTCTTGGGTTGCGAATATAATCACCAGCGTACCTCGCTAACCTTGTAAAGTTAGCCTCATACTTTGTGACATTATCATCCTCCTTTTGTCTCAGACTCAGAAATTGCCTTTCCATATCTGCTCGATGGTCGCGAGGAAAGTATTTTTCTAAAAACAGATCTTTGAACTCCCTCCATTCCATGTTTGATACTTCATCATCTTCCTTCATGTTTTGAATCAATGACCACCATTGATCAGCATCTCCAGTGAGGCGGTAAACTGCCATGGTAACTTTTTCCCTTTCACTACTCCCCAAAGCCTGAAATATTTTCTCTAGGGAAAATATCCATTGCTCAGCTACTAAGGGATTTGTACTCCCATTGAACGTTGGTGGTTGTTGTCTCATGAATCGATCTAACATTGATCCTCCACGCTGCGGATCAGGGTGCTCCATACGGGTAAGGTTATTATTCATAACCTGAGTAAGTTGTCCCAGTATGGTAATTAGTTGATCAGCACCAGTTGCATCACCAGCCCCACTATAATTATTTTGAGCAGGAGGGCAATCCCTACATGGAGTGCGCGCATTGATACAGTTTCCATTTCTTCCACTAGGCGCCATTTCTAAACAATGGCATAAACTAGATCAGTTTATGAATCAAAATACATAATCCCATACTTATAAAACACTTAACATAAATTGAACTATTTATGGATATAATCCATAATCATAAAAATGTTTTTCTTTGAGGAAGTATATACTCATAAACCCTTCATAATGATTTGTAAAGATAATGAGAGTTATCCTAAGCATATCCCCCGGGAGTGTCGTAACCAAGAGTGCAGCAAGGCCCGTTGTCGTGCACCAGTTCCCGTTCGAGTCTAGCTCAAAGCGGTGTTTTCGGGTTTTACCCCTAGGTACATCTGTGCCAGAGCCGCCTCTACCTGCTCGTATCCAGACAGGGATGTATTGCTCGGAAAACTCACAAAATCTCTACAATACCAAAATTCTAGGAAGTTCTTCTATACTAATCCTCAAAGTTCATCTTAGGTCTACGTGCTCTAATCAGAGTTTATCTAAATCTAGTTTCCAAGGTTTGTACTAAACTTCCTCTGATACCAACTGTAACGCCCCGACCCCAGTTACCCAGAGTCGGTGCATTATTACATAACATTGGCATGATCACAAGAAAGATCAAATCTCGAAAGACCGATTGGTTTAGTAGCCTTGGAAACACTAGATATATTCATAAGTTTTACATTACATCATAAAATGAAAAACTACTACAACAACATAATGTCTCCATAATCCACACTACTATCCCCTCATAATATCCCTGCAGGTCATTCATAATTTACTTCTTCACATCCTGGGGAAAAATAAAACATAGAAAAGGGGTGAGCTCAAATGCCCAGTAAGGATAACAATATAGAGGAAACTTTCATAAATAAGAATAAACATTTAAGGCAATGCATTACTAAAACAAAAGCCTTTTAAAATTGAACTTCAACATGGTATGGCAAAAGTAAAATGAAATAATGCCATTTACATATTCACATGGATATTCTACTAATCGAATAATCACATGCAAAAATCAATAACCACTTTCATAATGTTGGAATGCATAATGCCAGACTATCATAACCACATAGCCAAGGCCTCGTGCCAAGACTACAAATAAGATTTTGTCAAGGCCTTGTGCCAAGACACTAGTTTGTCTCATGAGACCTACCGATGCATCGAGGAGCTATAGCGGGCTCCACCCGTCACTTATTAAGTCCAATGCATTCCCATATGAAAAGGTTTAAACATAACATAAACATTCGTATTAAAACTAGCATACGAAATGTCAATACTTTCACAATAAACAATGAATGGTATAAAAATAGAACATCCACAGTCAAACATATCACAAAACCTTCAATACAATATAGAAGTTTTGTATCATAATAAATCAACTTCAAATAATCTTAAAATCCATCAAAGGATGTTGACATAGATGAAATCAAAATTCTTTTTAAAGAAATATCTCCTTTTATTTTGAAATAATTTAAGATCCATATAAAATAAAACATTTTCTTTGAAAATATTCTTATAAGCTTGTAAGGAAAGCTTTGAAGATTTTATAACGGCATAAAATAACCGCACCCGCCGTATAAGTTAAAAAAAACATTCTTACCTCAATTCTGTCGAAAAGGTTAAAAAAAGGACCTTGTTTTGAAAACGACGGAAAGATTCCTTTATAAACCTCTTATAAAAAGTCAAACAAGGGTATAAATGACTTTAACCCATATTCTTGTAAATAGTAAAAATGTTTTGAAATACATTTCGAAGAAACATGGATGTGGATGATAAAGAGATCCCAGTAGATTATTACGTATAATACAACCTCGGATAATGAAGAGATTGTGAAATAACCCTTACCTTGTACTTTTCCTTGGTTGTGGTAGGTTAACCTCCTGTATAATGGTGAAATAATTGTTATTAAATTATACAAGAATCATATACATTAATATGATATCATATATGATCTTTTAATATTGATTTGATAATAATATCTTAGTATTATCGTTGTTTCGGGTGTTAACTTACTTGTTTTCTTTCATATGTTTTGTTACGTAAGACATGTTTGTAAAGGATAGGTTGTATATTATTCATATCCAGAATGATATCAAGTCCTTAAACATCATTTTTAAATCATAAAATGATAATTACGCTTTAATGGTTACGATGGAGAATGAATCTCATCGCGTTCGTGGAGACGGTAGTCCGTACGTACGCACGAGCGACAATATCATTCTTTTGATATTAAAATAATATATAAATGGATGGTATATCATATATACAGAATCATTAACATGTTATATTTATTATTTACATGAGTTACACATCATTATTATACCCATCCAAATAATATTATATTGAATAACAATTACACCACGACGTGGAGACGGTAAGCCGTACGTACGCACGTATGGTGACATGTTATTCAAAGGGTGGATAGAATACTGAATATGGTTGTACCATACTTATAATAACATCACAGTATATGTGAGATACTGGAGTTATTATTTCAGAATGGTAAGAACAAAGGAAGAAGAAGTGGAAGAAGAAATGAACTTAGAAAAGGGTGGTGAAATCATTACCTCTTCTTCGGGTTCTTCCTTTTGATTTGATCAAAAGGGCTCCTTAAGTTGGCTTTCTGATCAAACTAAGGCCTCTAGGTTGTATTGAGGGATGTTGGGAGAGTATTTGGGCAGAGTTTGGCCGAACCAAAAGGCTTTGAAGATGTGAAGAAATGAGAAGGAGGAGTGCCCTTTTATAAGAGGGGTGAGGGGCACCTTTGGAAAAGCTAGAAATATTAATTTATAATAAATTCATATTCGGTTTCTAAAGGCTCCAAAGTTGACTATTCAAATGATGAGGTGGGGATAGGTCGAAATCAACTCATCCAATAGAATTTAGACAGGTTTGGGTACCTATATTAACCTTATCTTTAAGTATTAACTCTAAGTTAATTAGTTTCACTTTTACAATGTCTCTTTGTATTTTATATATTATGGTTAATAAACTTACTATATACATCCAAGAGACCCCCAAGTGGTCCATTAATGATTAAACTATCATGATATAAGTCTCTTGGCCGAACCTTAGATTTTTAGGAATTTAATATCAATTAATAATATAATATTTGTTTTACGAATTCTTTTATGTCAATTTTGACACTATTCATTAGTTGATTTTTGTGAAAATCAAAACAGATTTATTACTTCGAACAAAGTCAATTAAATCAATCCTAATATATCATATTATCCTAGAAAATTAGTTTAATTCATTAAAAGTTTCATATTATATTTATTTGGGTATTTATAATATCACTTATTTTAATTTTTCACTATTATAGTAATTACTGCATCATCATTGTGTCATAAATAAAATAAATTATTTAATGTCTAAAAATTATAAGTAAAATATCATTATGTAGGAAATCTTTTTAGCTTTCTAATGAATATTTATAATCGAAAATCCAACATGTATAACCCTATGTAAAAATTGTTCTTCTAAAAGATGTAAGCTTATGCCATTTTTATTTTTATTTTAACTTTATTAATATAAAGTGTCTCTACCACATACAAGTGGCTCCAAGGGGTCCCCAAATTGACCCAAGGATGCCCATGGTCGGGTATGTGTCCACCAATAAGGTTAGGACACGTTTTAGGGTAATTTTGTATTATTATAATATTATTTTTTTAACCCTTATTTACCGGATTTACCCTTTAACCATGGTAAATAAAATATTTACCACAGTAACTATTCAAAATGTCTAAAAATAAAAGTTACCTATTTACACAATTTGAACATCCTGATTCCAAATATGGAATCCATTTTCCTAAATTCAAAACACAGAAGTGGCAGAAATTAATTTAAAATTAATTCCCACTGTTAAAACAAAAAGCGTGTTTTTAAGAGATAATAACTATCAAAAGATTGACACTTGTTTATGTTCGGTTTAATTGTAAAATTATGTCCAATGACCAAAATTATATTAAATGGTAAAAATATATTCTAAATATACTTTAAAACCACTCAAATTCATAATTTATCACTAGTAATTAATTTGATTAAAAAAGTTGTTTTTAATTAAAATTTAGTAATTTTCACTATTCATCAAAATATGAAAGTTATCCGAAATGTACCAAAATTTCACCCTAGGCTAAATTCGATATTCCGAATCCAAAAATGAAGTCCATTTTCAAATATAAAATATATATAATTTCAAAAAGTAGGTATTACTATTCATAACGGCTAGTTTGATTAGTTATGGTGTGTTAGAACTCGGTGTTGCGTACAACACACGCTATCACATTATTCAAAGAGAAGCGTACCATAGAAGCTTGGGGTGTTACAAATTATCTATTGATCCCTCAATGTAAAATGTTTAAATTTATGTAAAGAAAGATTTAAAAATATATCAAATTAAAATACGGTTAATTACATTCCTTATGATGAGATGAATCATTGGGCCTAAATTGGCGTACATTAGGTATGAAGTGCACAAATGATGCGAATGGATTCTCAAAATCAAAATCCACTAACACAGGCCCATATGATAACAAAGAAAATTTAATACCATTAAAATTTAATTAACATATGTGTTTTTATTGGATAATCACGATCTTTTCTAGAGTTCTTCGTTGAAAGAATTCATTCTTCATTCTTCGTTGGAGAAACTAGTTCTTCATTGGAGATACCTGTTCTTCATTGGAGTGTTTTTCTCCCAAGATCTATAATCCTCCTTTTCCAAACCTTTTCCAACAAAATAATAGGTAGCTCCTCAAATTAATAGATTATCTATTATAATGTTTGATGAATTTAAAATTTGAATTCTGTGAATTAATTAATTTGTCTCCAGATGATTAATTCATGAGGTTGGTACAATTTAAATAGAGGAAGGGTTGACAACAATATCAGATGGGGTGGAGAGACTCTCCCCAATTAATTAGGGGAGTTGAGAGGTTTTCCTCTCCCTCCATTATTAGGGGGGTTTAGTCCCGGGTTGTCCCCACATCGTAACCTATAGTGGGAGGTTAGTTTCAGGTGGGCCCCACCACCATAACCTCTCATGGGAGGTTAAGGTGTGGTGGTCTACACCTCCGACTTCAACTTGGGTGGTTATAATAGATAATAACAAAATAAAACATGCATTTATTTTATTTTATTAATCCCACGAAAAACAACAAAACTATCTTCCACCTGTGACCAACTGTCTTTGAGGTGAATGTCTACTTAAGCAATTACAGGCACTGTGAGTTCAACAGTGCCCTCATATTTCAATTTCGAGGACTAGTTCAGAAGTTATAAAAACTCGCTCATACATTTACTGAACATACCCGAACGAAACATTATAAATTGATTCTGGGCTCTCTGGACCTCGGAATCACGCATCTTTATTTATCGTGGATTCATAAAATTCCCAAATAATTTAAAAAAAATTACATGTAAGTTCTGGGTCTTTACAACAACCAAATCATAAATGACTAAAACACCACCAACTAGAACTACTATATTAATGAACAAGACAAACATTAGAAAAAGATTTAATAAATAAACAAGAGTAATGTGATATAGTCACAAATTAAAAATAATTATACGAATCCATATATCATAATAGTGTTGAATAGGTCATAACAATGGTATTACAATGAAATCATCATAGACCAAACCAAACCATGAATAACTAAATCAGACTAAATTTGGACTAACTAACATCATATGTTAGGTCTATAGACCACAATCATCCTAACTAAGACCAGACAATAATTATTGTTGGACACTCCATCTACAGTTACTCCTCACTAGAGGGGACACAATCTCGAGATTTTCCTAGACTTTTTTATCAAATATCAATATCTCCAAATTAAACACACTAGTTCCCATGACTGAAAAATGTGGAAGTGAGTATACAACTAAATCTAGAAGCATCTATAGAAACATAAGAATAAAAAATCCCCTACACATAAAATTCCATCACATATAAAACCCCTTAATTCAACATCCAAATGACAAAGGTATCATATTGTACCCATTAAAAGGTAAACATATACCCGAGGCAATCAAGATGTTATCAAAAGAATCAATTCTCCATTTAAAAGATAAAAATGAGAATTTATCTCAATATATGACTCATGGTTCCAATTCCATTTTATATCACCATGTGATTTTAAAATAACACATTGTTCTATATCATATATGACATGTGAATCCCAGATTAATTCTGTGAAAAATATAGTTATTTAAATATGCCTATTATAAAATAGAAATTGAATTTTTTGGATATGAATAGAAATAACCATATTTTGAAATATATATATATATAAAGTTATAAATTAATAAAATATTATTGATTAACTCTTTGAAGATAAGAACTAAATTTTTTATATGGTCATTTTTATTCAAAACCCAATTTACATCATTTAATTTTTTATTTATTTTGTTTAGTCATTATAATAACTAAATTAATATATATTTATAAAATATATTATATAAAATACATAATTTTTTAAATAAAAATATTAAAATTACATTACGAATAATTTTTTTCTTTTTCTGAAAAAAATAATTTTTCAGTTAATACTAAAAAATATAATGTTTATGAAAATTTACATTCTTTATATTGTATTTAAAATGTGCTATTTTGTTTTAAATTTTATTTAAAATTTTACTAGTTCCTTTTGATTAAAAGTATTCCAAAAAATGGCTTTGGAATCTATATAATGATAAATTTTGATAAAAAATTATGCTTGAAATTCCTTTTTTCTGGAAAATTATTTATCATCATGATTTGATGGATTATCTTTATAGTAATTTCTTAATCATATATTAATTCAATTTTATAAAATATATTCCAAATATGGTGTCATAATTTCAACAGAAACTAAAGTGGTCAATTTTATTTTTTTGTTACAATAAATTGTTACCATTATAAAAGTTATCACCGCAATAACGGGTAAATTGGGATATCTAAGCATAAAACTAATGTGAAAAAGAATTAAAAACACCATTAATATTTATGCTAATATTTTGGTTTTAGTATTTTTACCAACTCATTATATATTCAAAAATATTTCATTTTGGTTTAATTGTTCTTTGATAAATATCTTTATATTATTTAGGTATTGGAAAATTCCAAAATGCCTTTTTCTGTCTTCAATAACTATTTTATCATTTTATATGGATAAAAATAAATTATTAATGAGTAGAAAAATATATTTTTAATGTAAATATTTATTTGATGGTAATTTTTTAACTTTTTAGTGAACAATTTATTACGTTAAATTGTCCTGCAACAATAACATATTTATTGGGAAAGTGGAAGAAAAATCATATAAATGAATTTTAAAATAATTAAAGATATATTATTTGGGTATGTAATCATTTTCCAAAAAATATTTAGATAAATGTAATGAAAAATTTATGTGTTAAAAAATTATAACCAAATTACATTATGAACATGATATTTTCAAACTTAAACTTATGTGAACACTCATGGAAATGAAGGTAATTTTATCATATGTTAAATAAAATTTTATTAAATGGTTTAAAATTCAGAAATGATTTATATATTTATAATTTTATTGGATGTGGTCTATAATATCATCCATTATGCACTTATGGGATACATCTATTTTTATAAACCCTTTATTAATGCCTAACTTGTAAAAAAATATTTATTAGGATAATCATTAAATAGGGTAGATGGTGGGTTAAAATAAAGATATTTGGGTAAAAAAATCACCTAAAAAGTGTAAATTTTACATTATTGGATTATTTTACCTTTTATCCATCCTATATTAAATTTTTGTTGTTTTTCAATGTAAACATATTCATTAATTTATAATAATTTAATAGTTTAATTAATTCCGAAGTTTATCATTCCCATACATAAAAAAGTAGACAACCTTTCCTATCTTACTCAAACTTCTTATGAAATATCTCTCAACCAAACGATATTAAATATTTTATCAAATTCCTTAAATACATTTTATAGGGTTTTATTCTTAAAAATCATCCATGTATCCAAATGGAGAGTCTCAAAGGATGTTATTTAAAGAGGATGTAATCATCATAATGAGGTGTTTTCATTTTATATAAAATTCTACCGCTTTAAATTATTCAATGAGAATTCCAATATAATTTCAGAATATTACTGAAATTTCAAAACTATTATTATTCTAATTTTATAACCTTATTCATATTCATTTCCATTAAATGGTAAAAAAAACATTGATTATGCATACGTGCATACATTTTCCTCAGGAGTTGATGTATTTCATTTCTCATCACTACGATTCATGGCTATTTTTTTATAATGGATTCAAATTATATATATGATAATAATGAAATGATTATTATTGTATAAATAAAACATATCATCATCCATTATAATATTATAATTTATAAGAATGGAATCATCGTCTATGAATATCTATGGACAACCGTCTCCACATAGTAATATACATTTTGTTCCAAAAGCTACATATCATATATGGTTAGGGGTGGATCTAATGAATTTATTTTATTTTTTAAAGCATGATAGTAATTATATAAATATAAATATTTATTTTTATTATCTATTTTCTATCCACCAAAAATTTAAAACATCACTCGCTTATACGTGTGGACAACTACCTCACGATCTAATGTATTTTTTTTTCATGATCAATTTTAATGGATGAATCAAAAATTATATTTTATTTAGGAAATATGATAATTGTGTAATCATTATTATTCTTGAGATGATGGAACAATAAACCATTTTATTGTTTGGTAGTTTATTTTTAAATAAATGAAATAAATTTAATATTAATAAGTAAATAAACCTATAACTGTTTCTTATAAAATTAAATACTTAATATAATTTTATAATAAATAATTTAAAGGACATAAATAACATGTTTAGACTCAAGGAAATATGTTTCTTAACTTAATATTCATTAACTAGGTTATACATCTACTTTACTAACATTGTTAATCCAATAATATGTGAGACATTAACTCATTTTTTTCTATGTATTATTTTAATTTTTTCTTATAGTTTTAAAATTTTTAGACATAATCACTTTATTTAATAACTATATCATTAGTTAAATGCTATTTGTTAGGATTATTAGTCTCAATATTGGTTATTTTAGAGATGTATTTAAATATGCACTTACTTTATCAAAAAATTTGTATTTAATACTTATTTGGATATTATATCCTAAATTTAACTTTTATCATAGTATTAAATTTTCCTTTTGTGTTATCTATTTCAAGAGATAATAATTCAAATGTTATAAATGTTGAAATTATTGTCACACTTTCAATATCAGTTAATTGAGATATAATTCATGTTTTTCACTATGATTTATTTTATATAGTGTACATAATGAAATATGAATGTGTTTTAGAATATTAATTTATTGAAATTATGGTATTTATAGATTCATATTATTTTTCATCATTCAATGTATTTTTTATTCAATACTTTCCAATATTTTAAGATTTTCTCATCTTAAGCTCCATTAATTGAGACATATTTTTATTCGTGAACCTATATTCATCTATATTATGTAAAAACATACTCGCTACATATAATATCATAATGTTATTAAAATCGTATTCCTTATTGTTCATCTTTGTAATCATTCATTAAAATGGTTTTTCGTTTTAAAAGGTTGTAAAAGGGTTTTTTCTTTAAAAATGTTTGATTAGTGGTATTAAATACTTTTAACCAAAATTTCCACCCATATTATTTACACAATTTAATTTATTTTATTTTTTAAATATAAATGATTTCCGAAAGATATTTTCTATGTTTTTCCTTTTATCATAAATTTTTTAAAATGAATTTTTTTTACTCTTTAACATGGGAAACATTTAACTCTCAATACAAATGATGGAAAATAATATTTATTTTTATCATTTATGACAAAAATAGAATTTTCCACCAATAGAACTATCATAATATTTTGGTTTCCATTTAATTTTTCCATATTAATTTTGATGGAAAATCATCTCATCAGTATTTTTTTGAATTTTTTTAATGTTATGAAAAGAAAATGGTAATTTTACGTTGTTTACATAGAAATGTTTTTAAATTTACATTCAAAACAATTTTTTATCCATATAAAAATATTTTATATGGTATTTTATTTCATTGTTTATATGATATAATGATACCATCCTCATCATTTCTGTGTATTTTTATTATTTTAATCAAACCATATTGTATTCTATAGGTAAATAATCTTATAAAGTAATTTAAGATATCGTTAAAAAATTGAAGTTCAAAATGAAAGATTATATGTGTTTTATTCATGTAAAATACTTGAAAAATATTTATGATGAAGGGTGGTCCAATTATATCTCATGATTATGAGTAAAATAGACATATCTTATAAGAATAATGACCATAATATACCTATCTGATGCATTGCGTAAAGTTCATTATATTTAATTATGTGAAGGAGGGAGTTAATCGAAGAGGTTTATCCTATAAAATTATTTGGAATTTAGTTGATTTAGTAACTATTTAATATTGGAAATGATGATAATTTGACAAGATATCAACACAATTTATCTATTCTAGGTATTTGTTTTTAATGGTTCGTTTGATCAATATTAACATCACAATCTCTTGATTGTTTATTCATATGTCTCATGAATTTGTTAATTATATATTCCAAGTAACATGTTTAATGATCTATTTTATTATAGGTATAAATTCAATTATGTAATTCTCATTCACCATGAATATGATCTCAAACCATTATTTTCATTATGTTATAAAATAATACATTCAATTTTTAATATTGAGGTTAACCATTATTTTTCATTTGATATCACCCTTCTTAAGTGACTTTTCCTCAGGTTTTAAAAAATATTTCCTGTAAAATATGCCTAACGGAGTTTCATATGGTACCCAAGTAGGGTTTAGATAACATTTGTGAGTATGATGTTTTTATAAAAGGTTAATTTAATAGTTATAGATTTCAACATGTGTTTACAAGTGTAAGGTTGATCATAAGTTCAATGGTATAGATAATCATTATTTGAATTCATGTAATGGGATTTTAAGGTTATTAATTATATATTGGGATATGTTTTAGTTTGTTGTGGTATATGTAAACTTTATGTGTGTCATGCTATTTGACATGAAGGATTATTTAGGATGAATGCTTTTAAAGTTTTAGTAAACAAGCCAAATATTTTTTTAACCTTTGTTGTGAATATGTTCTTATTGATGTGTTTTTTATATACCTATTTATTTGAAGAATGGATTAATTTTTACTTTAGGCATTATTTTTTAATTTTCATGGTAATTTGATTGTTTTTGAAAATGAAGGATTATTAATTTTGGGTATTATATTATCATTGTGATTACTATTTTTTATTTACAAATAAAGGATGAATATTTTTTAATTATTTTATATACATTATTATCTATTATATGTTATTTTTAATTCATTATGCATATATAAAGAATCAACATGGATAATCATCTCTTGGAAAATGTGATGTGATAATAGTGTAGAATTATTGAAACACATAACCACAATTAAAAATTAAAATTTTAAATTTTATGAAAATAATATAATTATATTTTCTAATGTTATCTTTATTAAAAATAAAAATATCCAGTGAATTTAGATAAATGAAATAAAAAATGTGATTTTCCCTTTGATATAATCATTTTTTAGGAATTAATGGTCTTCTTCACACCTCATTGTATTATGTATATGTTGTCATTAATTTCCTCATCACTAATAAATTTCTTGTTATCAATGTTCTCTTTCACTCCATATCATTATTTATACACTATATTTCTCTTCCCATTCCATATTTTTACTTCCCATAAATTTTCCCATATCATGTGACCTTTTATGTTTTATTCCTAATAACCTTTATATTTCCACTTCCATAGTTTCAAAAAGAATTTTTATTAAAAAAATTTATGTGAGTTTTCAAAAAATGAACTTTCAAAAGTTAAACAATATATTTATATGATCAAGATAATATTGGGATGCCTAAATTAATATATATGTAGGATAATATAAAATCCGTTTAATTTGAAAGAATATAAAATTTGATAGCATACATTAAACACGTCACTAAGCTCTAATGTGTGAAATATACTAATAATTTAATATTTCGGTTATAACCAAGTGTTTGAATTAGAGGATATCAACAAGTGTAACTATATAATTATAAATATTTAAACATATTTAAAGTCTATAATAAAAAAAATTTACTCATGGGAAATAAGAACTAATTTTTTTTAAAGTCATATTATAATTTTAAAATTTGCTTTTTTCAAAAATAATTTTTAATATCAACAAATTTAATTTCCTAAAAACGATATAATTTTTGAAATAAGAATATTATAATTATATTATCAATGATTTTTTTAAATTTTTTTAGAAAAGATAAATTTTTATGTGTATAGTGAAAAATAACAAATTTATAAAAAAGAATTTTTTGTTTTTAAGTATTTAAAAAGCCTTATTTTGATTATAACGAGTCATAAAATTTTTTTAACTAATATCAATTAAAAATAATCTAATTAATTCCAATTTAATTGAAATTTTTATTAATTTTAGTATAAAAACATTTTTATAGCTAAAATTTCAGTTTTCTAGAATAATGTTTTAATCAACATTATCTGGTTTACATTAAAATAAATTTAGGCAACTTATAGGAATTGAAATTCATAAAATTGGCTCATTGAATAGAATATTCAAATTTTGTAAAATAGTTAAATAATATTTTTCGTAATAAACAATAAGCAAGGTAAAATTTATCATTACAGTAAGGTGTAAAATAGGTAATCTATGGTTAAAATTAATGTGAATAATGCTTTAAAATCACCCTATCACGTTATTTTATTCTTTTTAAGGAGGTTAATTATTAAACACCTCAAATATTATACAATACATAGTTTTTGTTCCCATTTTTATTTGACTATGATATTTAAATTTTTTGAAGTAATGAAATGCTCCAAAATGCCTCTTTCTTACTTTTAATATTTATAATATTTATGGATAAGGATAAAAAAATTAATAAATGGTTATAAATGTTTATTTGAAATATTTATAAAGTGTTTTTATTATAATAATTTATTTTATTTTCTAATTCTACATTGACACATTGCTTATTCATGTAGCCAAAAATCAATTAAATGATTTTAAAATCAATAAATATTATATTCTTATAATTATTTAGAGTATTAGAATGTTTTTTTTTGATATATATTATTTATTTTTTAAAAATTAATATTTATATATGTTTGAAATAACATAGGTACTGATATATCAACTTTTTTTTCATATTTATTAGTATTAGTGAATTAAAAAGTTATATTCTTTATAAATTTTAAAGAAATTCTTATATTCCAAAAGGAAATAGTTTTATTAAACTAATATATAAAATATGTATATTAAAAATATTCATTTAAAAATTTTAAAATTTTATTCTCATAAAAAATTAATCTAATTTTTTGGTCTATCTTGTAAAATTTATTTCAGAATGTATTTTTGGGAATTTTTGAAATTCTTATGTTTTCAATAAATATTGAGTAAATATTAATTTTTTAAACTATATTCTATATACCAGGTAAATGTATAATTTGTATTATTTGTAAAATTTAATTAGTTAATTTGGATATAAATTCATTCAATTATTATTTTTGAAATTTAATTTATATATGAATTTATCATAAAAACGTTATATATTTTAAATGGTATTTTTCCAAAAGAACTAGTTTTCTTTGGTGTTTAATTTTAAATTAAAATATCTATGTTATATATTTTTAATTTTGAAAAATAGATTTCATATTTTGCATTAGTGAGTTCCATTTTATTGAATACATCCTTTTTATTTTTTTGGAAAAATATGAATAGTATAAATATTAATTTTATTACCACAGTAAATGACAAATCACGTAATAATGGTAAAAAATATAATTATAAGGACTAAAACATGACAATAACACTTTCCCCAATTTAATTATATGAGTACCTTCATACCATAATCATTTAGGGACCATATAACACCTTCCAAAATCACATTCTTGAATCCCTCTTTTCTTTCTGGAGGCCTTAGATTAGGTAGAACACCGACCATATTTGTGTTAATGTGTTAAGTGAAAGAGGGTCTTCAGAGATAATTTATCGTTTTACTAAAGTTTTTATTTTTTATTGTATCCCCAAAATCCTTAAAATACTTATAAATAATTATAAAATAATAAATCCAGTGTCCTATATACTCTTATATGTTATTAGGACTGTGGAATGGCCCATATCATTCTCTTCTTCCACTAAATAGGAAAATAATCCAGCATCCATATATACGGATGTCTACATCCTCGTAATCCGATACAATTCATTTTTTGTCACTATTTCTCAAGATTGGTTATCACTTATTTTCTTTCCTTGTAATGACCATAAAAAATATAACGTTGTTAATACGTATGTGTGGACTACCACCTCAATAAAGCGATGTGATTTGTTTTCATCACCATATCACACAGATGATATATTTATATAAGTATATTTAAAGAATTAATATAATATATATTATATTATTATCATTTTATATAGATAAAATAATAAGTACTCTCTTTCTATATTTATCATTAAAATATTAAAACAATACTCATGCATACTTATCATCTACCATCCTCGGGATTATAATGTAGTTAAATTACCATGTAATTATTTAATAATAAATTTTAATTATAATTGAGTTATAATAGTTTTATTTTTTTTCATTATTAATATGTACAAGATTGAATAATATCCTCTTTCACATTGGTCAAGTGACCAATTCATTTTGGACATACGAACAATATATCATAAAAACATACAACAAAAACATATATAATAAAGTAATTAATTTAACATGGTGAAAAATTATATAAATTAAATTATGAAAATTAATAAATTTCTAAAAAGTAAATAATTAATCGATGTTTTTTATTCCACATGAATAATAATATATGTAATTTATCACACTCGAGGTAAGGGATTTCTTAAATAAATTTCCATTCATTGTGTAAAATTTATAATTTATTTGTTATTTTAATCTACTATTATGTAAAAAATAGATTTTAAATATATTATATTTCATTTCCACATTTTTATATGTATATAAAACTGATACATAGAATAGATTCCTTTTATTAATAGTCCTATATATTATATGATATTTGTAAGGTACTTTATTTTAAACCCCATCTTTTATAGTTACACTTTCACCTCTTTTAAAACATCTAAATGAATATTCTTTTACATATACATCATGAGTGTTTATTCACACCTTCATGAATATTTAATTATTTTATGGTTCCATTATAATTTTTCACATTTTATTTCAAATTCAATGCTTTCATTATTATGATTATATATTTTATATTTCAGTTTTTTATGATACTATGATATTTTGATATCATGAAGAGTCTTACAAATGATTTTCAAATCACATTCAATGGTTTTATTCAAGATATATACCTTTCATGTTATTTATTATGGGTTCTCCTAGATTATTGTAGATGATCATGATAAATATTATAAGATGGTTATGTCCATATGGCGTCTGCTGATATCATTATAGATTATACAATTGGTGAACCCTTATAATGGTCCAATGCATTTGGTAATGATATTGTTATCCGTAGAATCAAATTACATGTATGCCTTATGGTTATTACAATTTTTAATTGTTCTTTTAATGGTTATGTAAGGGTTCATTGATGATGATGTCCCAAGGAAAATACATGACTTTTATATTCTTTATAATTAGTATTCATTGAAATTGTTTGATTTTAAAATGATATGATAATGAAATTTTTTAAAATATGATTCCTTGTTGATGTTAAAAAAGTTATTTTTCATGAAAATGTGTTATGGAAGTATCACTTGACCAACGATTCTATTCATTGTTTTCAATTACTAATATTTTTATGCATATAAAAATTTTCTAAATGTTTTTCTCTATGTTTAAAGATGTGTAATATATAATAAGGATTCAACATGACAGTTTTTTATATTTTTTATAAAAAGAATACCTGATTGATTTTAAGAGGTTTGTTTGGTGTAATAATGTATAATTATTATAAAGTTCTACATGTAATGTATGGGTATAACTTTTATGGTTTATCACTTAATCCTCTAATACTCTAAACTTGAAAATATCCTGAAAATGTAAGAGAAAGAAATAACTACATAAAACTCCAGATTACGTGATTTTTAAGGATGGGTCCATATAGTTGAAATCATAGGACAATATAAGTAATGTTAGGGATTAGGGTAATGATAATAGAACACTTATAAAAATTTTATCCAATGGTTATTTTGAAATGATATAATAATTAAATATTAAAATGTTGGTTCATCTAATACAGTTCTATTAAGAATGGTATTCCACAAAGAAAACTGTGAGGCTATGGTGGGAAGGCATCAAGGGGAAAGTATCCCTCCAAATTAGATTCCTAATATTTCTATAATTTTAATGAACTAGTATCTCACTGTGATGGATCAACTTAAATAATCTATGAATGGTGGTGGAATTCATGCAAGAGAAAATTTAGTTCTACCATTGAATGAACATGATGAATGTAGAGGATTTTATGAGACAACATCCACAAGGATTCAGTGGATCATTTGACTCAGTGGTACTCTATTGATGGATTAATTCCATAGAGAAGATATTTAAAGTCATTATATATTCAGAATGATGAAAGATAACACTATCTATTTATCATTTTTAAGGTGAATCGAATATGTTGTGGTCTCTAGTTAAGAAATCCTGAGATAAAGATGGTCTTTATTTTATTAAATGGGGTGATTTTAAGACTATTTTTTTAGAAACTGATTTTCTAATATTGTTTGATATAGAATGGTGATAAAATTCATGGACCAGAGGGAGAATAATTAATTTTCTATGGTTTTGTATAAAGGCAGTCTTAAAGGAATATCCTGGTACGAACTAGATTTATTTTGGGAAATTGAAATTAAAATTAATAGATTTCATTGTGGTTTGAAACCAATATTTTGAACAACTTTTTATTCAATTGAATTTAATATATATTAAAAACATATTCATCAAGATTAAAATTTTGATATGGATTTTTCTAAATTGTATATTCCTCATGAATAAAATAGTGTGAAGTGTTTCTGTTGGAAGATGAATCATTCATCAAATATTTTTAGAGAAATGAACATAAAATTGTTGTATTGTGACATGTTTGGAAATAATCATCATGTATAATGTATTATGATGTTATGAATGAGTTATCGATGTGTTCAGCTTAGTCAAATCATGTCTATAAGTAATGTAATCCGTAACAACTAATTATTCTGGTAACTAATATTGATCCAATGGTGAGTTTTTCTATTTGAAATTAGTTAGTTCATTATGATTACATGTTTCTAATGATTGTTTCACAAGATAGAAATAATAATAATGGGAAGCCAAATGTTTTAGAAAATAAATTTTATACTCATATGGTAAATGTGGGACTATGAAATAAATTGGGGATGAGTATATTACTTGTGTTTTCAAATTATGTCAATACCGTATTTGATTCTGGATCTTCACATTCATTAGTTTATGATACATTTTCAAGAATAATCATAGCATCACACCATGAATGAATGATAGAACATTTAGTGAAAACATGGGGTGTGAATATTTATGATACCATTATATATATGACTCTTGTTGATGTTATTAGTGAAATTGACTTTCTTACAAATCCTGTTGAATTATCAATAGTATGGTTTGAAATTATTTTCTCAATGTACTCAATTTTAGTTTATCATTATAAGATATATTTTAGATACAATAATGATTTTTTGAATAATTAAATTCCATTAATAAGATACCAAGATGTTTACAAATTTATTAGAATTTATTATGAATGTTAATTTGGACATGTCATTGAAAAGAATAAAAAATATCAAATAAATTTTGTGACCGTAGTTAGTGAATATATTCTTGTTTTTCTGAGGAATAGTTTAGTGTTATTCTTACTCTGGAGGTTTATTTTACAATTTACTTATTAGCAAATGAAAATCTTATTTCAATGATGCCTTATCGAATTGATCAAGTATAAATTTTGTAAATGAAAATGAAATTGTAGGAGTTTCATTATAATGGTTTTATTATACCTTGTAGTTCGCCGTGGGATCATACTGTTTTATTTTTTAAAATTAAATATGGTTTAATGTGTATTTTAATTTATTATAGGTAATTAAATCGCATCACTATTAAAAATATCTATCATTCTCCTCATATTTTTCATTTTAATCACAAGATAGAGGGAGCATAATAGATTTCAATGTATGATTGAAGGATGAGGTACAATCAGTTGAATGTGAAAAGGGAGGATATTAAAAAAATACATTTTTTACAAGATAAAAGAATTAATAATATTTAGTTATTATCATTGGGGTAAAAAATGTGTCACAAACCAAGCTGAGGTGCCATTTCACCTGATACATGACCCGGTCTATGGCATAGACCAAGGGGCCTTCTTGATCCCCATGTGCTAGAAACAATGTCCTGGGTATAAAAAATCATTTCGAATGATTTTACCCAATTTTATAATCATAATCAACTCTAGAAAATAAATAGCACAAGTCTAAAAAAATATAAGTAGAAAAGGAAATATAAAATTCATATTCAACATTTAAAACATTAACCAAAACCCAAGATACAATAATGTAAAGGAAAGTTACAAAATAACACAAAGACCTCCATATTATTAGAGGGATATAGCATTCAAGAAACCAAGACCAAACCAAAATGAGAGGAACTATAAAAACCTAGATCCACCAGCACAATACATCTTTCCTTTACCTACGTAATACAAACAATGTTTATAAACACCCAATGGTGTATGAAGGGTTTGAGAGAAATCCCATCAGGATTCCTCCCAATGAAAAATTTTATGTGCAATAAAATTAATATAAAAATTAACATCTCCATTTACATAAAATCCTTTGAATCATTTTCAAGAACACATTTTATTAAAAAAAATGAAGGAATATATAGCTATGGAAATCATTATTCAAAATTAAAATACACTCAGGGTCTACCATATTCTGATGGATTCCACCACATCACAAAGGTCTCATGAGAGAACCATGGGTAAATCTATAGGGTTAATCTAGCTCGAGTGAGACAGTGGGACCTTGTACCATGATGAATGATCGTATAGTTACCATAACCATCATCTTCCTCATACACGAGTCAATATGTTTGGACACCCCAATGGCCTAGTGGTCTTTAATACTCTTTAATATTTATTTAGTGTTGTAATCATCAATCCAACTAAGTGAAACCGAGACTTTCCAGTTCTGAATCACTAGAGTACTACTTCTAGTTATCCAACCATGATAATTGAGATTCACTTTTTCTCAATCCCTCATTTCACATGTTACAAATATACCATTTTCCCATACACATTCCAATCATTATAAATAAACCAAAAAAACCAATATTTTGAATAAACAAATCCAATATTCAATTTGCACAAATCAAAACACTTTAGAAACACTATTCACCGTAGATTCATATTTCATAAATCCAAATTTTGAGGGAAAAAAGAACACCACACAATTAATCAACCAATTCGGTTGGCCATTCCCCTTTAAAATCAATGAATAAAAAACTTGATTATTTAAAACCTTATTTCATTCATTTAAATGATTTACAATTAGTATTAATGGTTCAAAACAAGGAAACCAATTTGAAAAAAAAAATCCTATTTCCATTATTGAACTGACTGAAAATCCATTATTTTTTTATTTTTGAAAACAATTTTTGGTTAAGTGAGAACCCACAAGTACAAAATCAATTTGAGGCCATGTGGGAACCAACAAGACATCAAAATTATGATTGAAGACACAAATCAAACCTACCCAAACAAAACAAAAGGACAATGTGTTCAAGGGGATCCACCATTGCAAACACAAGCCAGAACAAACCAAACAAACATGAAAAAACAAAGGACACAACAAGCTAGAATCAAATCTGCATTGGAAACTCAAAGGAGGATGACTGATGGTGAATCTTCATTGCCATAGATCAATAATGAGAAACCATGAGTCCGCCAAGCCGCCATGGACAAGGAAACCAACAATCATCCAAAAATTTCAACATTCACCTAGGTCACCAGCACCATCAAAAACCTCATGGGATCCATATAACCTGGCCAAATTGGGGTCGAGTGGGAAGGACCATGAAGAAATGGCAGAGGAAGCCCAAAAAATGCGAAATAATAGAGACAAGGAAACCTTGGAAATAGTTGTCGTCGTCACAAAATCGATAACGCTGGTTCGTTGAGAGAGCTCCAAACCCGGAACTAGGGGTTTGATGAACCGAGAGGCCGAGAGAAACCTGCAACCAAAACGTCTAAGGATAATAGATGAAACCGGAACTAGGGGCACATAAGTCCTTTTTATGAAATGTCAAAATAAAACTTACAACGACATAAAGTTTCCCTTTAGAAAATCCACATTCATCATAAACTCATACCAAGTCCTTTTTGAAATATATTTTTCACCACAGTATTGATATATTGAACATGTTTAAATACAAAATCAACCATATTAAAATAATATAAAAATGATAGGTTATGTAACCACATAATTAATGTTTATAAAAATTCAGTAATTGGTGTGAAAATACATCTGCACCACCTAACAATATTGGGAATCAATTATCTGAGGAAAAAAATCAAGATCAAATCTTAAAGAAAAAGATCCAACCAATAAAAGTCATCCCAACCCATTAGAGATATAAAACAACCAAGAGGAAGGAGAGAAACCCTAGAAAAGAGGTTAAACAATATGAAAAGTAACTTACTTGAGGAATCATAGAGAAACTGCACCATATCTATTAAAAGAAGGGAGCCTAGTTGAGAAAAGAGGAGGAGAGGGAGGCTCTTAGGGTAGGGGAGGCTGAATGGGTCCTGAACAGGTGGATTTAGGGCTAAATCCTGAGGAGATTCAAAACAGAATTTAAATTTATTAATGACATGGATATCTCCCATGGTTAGAACACACAATGTTTCATACTGTGAGGATAATATGCACTTTTCCCTGTATAAGAGGAACCTACCACATGGTTAGCCCCCACATCCTGACTATCGTGCGATAACTACTTCCATGAAACCCCAACCTACCATATGGTTACCTAGAGAATGGAACAAGGTCTGGGAAAACATCAACCAACTGTGAATCTTATTTTTACAAACCAAAAAAATATACTTATCACTAAAATATCTCATAGAAATCTAATGAATAACCTCAGGAAAATTGAGAAAAAAATATCCTCTCAAAAACTAAAACATGTCATGCCCCGAACTGAAGGAAAAAACTGAGAACCAAATTTGAAGCAGAACAAAGGACAAAAAACATTGGTCTGATAATTCTACACAACATGAAACAGTTTCCCCCTCAGAAACACATTCCAATGATTGATTGAAAATGAAAAATAATACACCACAAAATCTCTATGATATTCCCCACAACATCAAATGTGAAGAAAGTAAGAACACCACAAACAATTAAAAGCAGTTCAGAAGTTTAAACTCCTAATTCAAAAATGGTCTCCCTAAAATATGCCTCCTATCTCAAGAAATATTCAACACATCTTGTTGAATGATCAAATAAAAATTAATACTCATAATGCACAATCAAACCAATAAATACAAGAAAACTTTATACATAATAAAAAAACTCATTCCACTTTTCAAATAGTGTCAAAAAACTATAACCATAACATTTAAAAATCCATATTCAAAAAACCCATTGGGAAAACTCCCACCGCTAACTTTTACTCAAGGGAGGGAAATGAGTTGACATAGCTCCAAATGAAACTACCCTCTTCCTAATCAACAACCAATACTGAACTAAGTTTCCAACATGAGGATGCTCGAACTGACTCCCCATCATTTGAATCGAACTACCACTACTTTACTCCATGGGAAATTTTAGCAAGACAAATGGTGGGAATCCCCACCATTATAACTAACACACAGAACCAACAAGCACAAACTGATATAAGAATCTTGACATGATCAAAATTAAGAACTTCTCACACATACCAAAACCCCAACAACAAGAGCACAAAAATATAAACTCAATACCAAATAGAAGACACTACACAATTCTTTATTCCCATAGGTTGTGACCACATATAGATGAGAACAAAAATGAACGAAATTTATTTATATGTCTAAACACACATGGAAAACCACATAGATATTCTCTTCCAAAAATGTACAACCAATAGTTTTTAATAAAACGAGATGACCACAAATCCCTATAACAAAGAAGGAACTCTTCCACCCACACATGTTGAAACGAAGAATGAGGAATTAATGAAATTTACTACAAAATAGGACATTTAAGAAACAAATAAATTACAAGTGAGTGGTTTGAATTGTTCCCATTTGACCTTGGAGACTAGGATGGATCTATGTCCCTTACACCCATGGGGTTCAAGACCATATGCTATATCCTATTATGGGACTATGGATTGAGACCTTATGGTTGAAGCATTTTCATACTCATAGTTAGGTGTCAAAGATCTTCAATCAGAACACTTTCTTTGGGTTTATGAGTGACCACGCAACACGCTCAAAGTAATAAAAGGAGCTCAACACGTCATAAAACTTACATCACCTCAACATGGAACTTTAAACAATATAGGGACATAGAAGGTGAATATGCTTCATACCACTTAACCTAGAATGAATAATATTAGAAACAAGAACTCATAGAAGACATCTCTATCTAAAACATTGAAATTCAGAATTCTAAAAGAAAAAAATGCTTTGGTTAAAAATGATCTCTTGAAAGATTCCAAAACATCAACCATTATATTCGAAATAGAACACGACACTACAAAATTCCAACGAACAAGAGAATTACTAAAAAAGAATCATTGCAACAAAATTAATGTTAAAATGTTCCCAATATAGAACACTATTTCTGCAGATGGACATGAATACATCGAATATACCGATTTTCCACATTGATGGCGCAACATTCCCCCCCCCCCCCCACTTAGAGGAAACTGAAAAAAAACAGAAAGGCCTTTTTTAGACTACAACTATCACCAACAACCTTGGGCCTTTTTCCATTACTGGAATTTACCTTCACTAATTCAAAGTTAGGCATTCAGGCTTAAAGGTGGTAACATCACCATTAAATTCTCAAAAAACTAAAGAAAACTAGATTTTCATTCTATTTTTCGTGTTCACTCTTCTACTATGATAGGATTCTCATTATCATAAAATAAAGGAGGATTCAGCTTCTACAACTCAATAAGAATGTATATAGATCAATCAATTATAGGGTATTCTGATTGTGATCTACCCATTGATCCACCATAATCTCCATAAAAAAATCACGGGGAAGTTCACTATGAAATAAATAAAAATGAGATGCCATGTTAAACTCATCCATAAGTCAAAACTAACCACAAAAAAGTCCAAGCACAGAAAGGAATCCAACTCAAAGGCCTCCTAGAAAACATCTCAAAAGAACCCGCTGACCACTATTTCAAAATCCATTCATTATAAAGAAATCTAAATTTAAACATTATTCAAACAAAATGTTTCTCAAACTAAAAACACCTCACAAGTAACATCTCCAAAATGTTAGGATACACGCCACACACTACTGGTAGTCAATGCGTCAAATTTTCTCTTAAAATGACTATTGAAAATTAAAAAAAATAAGGTTGAACAATCACTAAAGGAATTATAAGGAGTATCATATGTGAATATTATCATTCCAAATTGGGTATTCATCAACTATTCCACACATATCATATGAATTTATTAACTTTCTGAAATACCAAAGATAAAAACTAAAAATTTCCAATTTTCGAAGCGAAACATTCAAAAAATACATTCATCATTAAAACATTCATTAATGCTTTCAATATTTTTCTAACCACAAAATCAAAAAACATTTCAATTTATGCACATCAACACCTTTTATTTATTTTAAAAATACAAATCCCCTAATTCAAAATAAAAAATATACATATCCAATTCCAAAAAAGTTCACCAATTCAAAAAATCTCATTACATAAAAAATATATTTGTTAGAAACAAATTTCATATCCTCTACAAAAAAAAATTTCATTATTCCTAACAATTTTTTTGTATATAGATATTGATTATAAAAATGTAACGTTCACTAAGATAAATCCCATTTTTACCAAAAATCACTTTTGAAAAAAATCATTTTTATAATGCTTTTTTAAAGTTAATTCCAAAAATCCATTTTATTCATTTAAAAATTAAAATCATTACCTTGTTTAATCCAATTTCCATAATTTCAAAACATGGGTTTTCAAAAAAAAATTTATGACCAATGAAGACACAAAACAATTCATAATGAAAACTAATGTCAGTATGTGACATGTCTATATGGTTGGTGGACATACACCAATCACACTACCAACACAAAGTGTATTCCAGGACCATGTCCCTGGGTCCAAATGAAATTACAACCCTTTAGAGATCATAGAGACCATTAAACAAACTCTTTTTTAATTTACAAATCACAATACAACCTTACATATCCAATGAAACCTAATTAGATGGTACGCCCCATAAAAACACGAGTCCGATAATGATTTTTGCCAGCCAAGCACCCGAATCGTAATCAGAACATCATGTCCCAACAATAATAGCTATGTTTTACCCATAATTATCCCCAAATATTTTTTTAAAAGATCATAACCACCTTTAATACATTATTTTCATGAACCAGCCAAGATGCTATTTAACCTGACACCCGACCCGGTTCCATCCATGGCTTTAGGTGCATTCCCAATCTTTTTGGGATGGAAACCAAATGTTGAGTATAAAAAAAGTATTTTGGAATGATTGTAAAAAAATTTATAATATTTAAAAACTCACAAAAATAAAATATCACAAGGATAAGTAATGATAAGAAAAAATATGGAATTCAAAAACTCAGATTGAACATTAACCTCATTTACCATAACCCATGATATAAAAAATAAATTTAAAATAGAAAAAACCCAAAAAAACCATATAACAAAGAGATGTAACCCTCCGTCCACCCCAACCAAACCTTCATGAGGGAAACTCTAGAAACCTAGATCAAACCACAAAAAACACATTTAATTTACCTAAGTCATAAAAATAATTTCTACATATACTATGTATGGTGTGATCCAAAGCCATGTAGGATTCCACCCATAGAAAAAGATTACATGCTATAACAATTGTATACAAATTAGAGTAAACAATTATACGAAATCTGATGAAACATTTTCATTAAAAAATAGATATAAACACACTATTTAAATGAATATTTTCTTATGATAAATTTGTACTAAATTGAAAATAGACTCATGGTCCACTGAATGTCGATGGGTGGAACAACATTAGATAGGTCTCAAGAGAGCACCATGGGTAAATCCCTAGGGGAAATCTAGCTCGAGTGAGACACTAGAACCTCAAACCATGGTAAAAGGTGGTATAGTAAATATGTACATCATTATCCTGGGGTATGATCCACTAAGAGGGAACACCACTATGGACTAGTAATATACAATAATCATCAATATTTAGTTAATTTTTTAATCATAAATCTAGCTAACTGGATCCATGACTTCCCACTTTCGAATCATTAGAATACTAGAAGATGTGAACCAACCTAAACACCTAGGATTCACTTTTTCTCATTCCCTCACTTCACATGTCATACAAAACAACCTTTCCACATACAAATTCCAATAATTATAAATACATAGTGGAAGCAAAAATTTTAATTAAAAAACAAAATATTTAATTTTACATAAATCCAAACTATTTAGAAACACATTTCACCTTAATTTCACAATAAATAAATCCGAATTTTCATAACATAAGAGAAACACACAATTACTCAACCAATTAAATGGGTCATTGCCATTTCATATCCACACATAAACAAAGTTCATTTTTTAGAAAAATGCCATCCTTCATTTAAATTATTTACCATGCATGCTAAATTTAAAGTTACTAATATACAAAAAATCTCATTTCCCTTGGATTAATTAATCTCAATATTAAATACCTTTGAAATACCATTTATCATGTTCCAGGAGAAGCACAAAACCATTACAAAGAAACGTCAAAATAAAACATACAAAAACATTACCTTTCCTTTAAAAAATATATGATAATCATAAAAACATGCCAAATCAATTTGGAAATAAATTTCACTCCACACAATTAAACTATATAACATGTTTAAATACACAAAAAGAATATTAAATTGATATAACAATGTTAGGTAACGGACCACCTACCTCAACTGTAGAAACTTCAGGAAATGGGTGTAAAACTACAATCGCAGCACCAATAAACCCCAAAAAGAAAATATCAAACCGTAAAAATCATTTTAAGACCATAATGAATTAGATTCAACTCTTAAATGAAAACACAACCCACTGATGATAATAAAAGACAAAGAAGAAAATGATAAACCTATGAAAATATGGGAAATAAGAAGAAAAGAAAATTACATGAGGAATCATTGAGAACACTCACCAAATAAACAAAAGGAAGGAAGCCCAAGGGAGCTATGAGGATGATATGGATTTTCCTATGGCTTAGGAGGAAGGATGGGATGATAAAGGGTGGATTTGGGGATAAATACTGAGAGGAATGAAAGGGTATTTTAAATCTTTTTTATGACCTAGACTTCATGCATAGTTATCCCACCCAGTTTTTCAGACTGTGAGGCAACCATGTGACCCTTTATGTGTATAAGGAGCCTACTACATGGTTAGCCAAGAGATACTGAATTTATGGGTGCAAGATGTGAAGTACCTACTTCACAAAAATCCCAACCTACCACACAGTTTCAAGGATAATGATATATAACCTTAAATCCCATGTTCCAACCTGTACCTCATTCGAAAAACCCAAAAGCATTAATTTGTTCACCAAAATATCTGTATGGAAACTAATGAATAACCTTGAGATAAGAGACTAAAAATAAATCATCTCAAAAAATCAAACTGGTCACACTCAAAAGAAGATGAAAAACTGATATCCATATTTGATCTAGAACATATGACAAATTAAAAACCCTGGTGTGATAAAACACCACCACTTTATTTATGGATCTTAATAAAAGAGCCTTATATGAATTTATTTATAATATTTTGGTTGTATTATATATTATATTTTGGATTATTCAAAAGGTTATAGGGATCATGATAAATATGTATTGATAGTTCTAAAAATCCATAACGAAAAGAAGATATATGGAAAACTTATCAAATATGATTTTCCAGTCACAACAGAGTTATTTCCATTACAGCATTATAAGTAAACATTTAATTATAGTTGATGCGGCTCAAAATAATGTTCTTCAAGAGATTCCATGACCTGAAAATGACATATGATACATTGTTTTTTTATATTAGTGGGTTGCTACCAACATATTGTTGAAAACATTACTCGGTATTCTAGCCCACTTACTTTGTTAAAATTAAATGGACAAAAATTCATATGGAAATAAGAATGCGATGTTTGCTTTCAGTAAAAAAATGATATTGGTGAATTCTATTGTCTTGTCCATGTATTACAAAATTAGTGATTTTTTCATCTATATTGATTCTTTGTTAATGTTAATTAGTCATTTTTAATGAAATATTATTAGGTAGTCTATTTTTTATATCTTCAATTGAAACCTCATGTGCCAAGTAATCTTACACATGATCTGTAATTAATTGACATTGTTTCTGATTTGAACATTTAGATAAATAATTTATATAGGTCAAATTGTGAAATAAATTCTAATAAAAACATTTATGTATATATATTCACTAAAAAGGAATCGACAATGTGATGGGGAATAAGGATGGGATCGAACAAATATTGTGATTTCACAATTAATTATCTTATTAAAATGAAAACAAACTATCTGATGCTTTGAGTTGAATAAATAAGGCTACATTAACCATTTAATTCTTGGAACATGATCCGTTGGATATTTATTTGATAAATTTTGGCCTAGATGTTTGGCATACATATTCCTCTTCTATTTTTTTAGGTTTTAGGAAAATCGACTTTGTCAAAAATAATTATACATGTTTATAAGTAGGATAATTATTTAATGTAAATGTTAGAACATGTTAAGAAGGTTAATTCTTCAGATTATAACATTGATTAATGTTTCCAATGATTTGGAAAATATTATGTGTAACTTTTAATTTCTAGTTGAAGAGATGGATTTTGAGTAAATCTCATAGATCTTCTATTTTCCTTTCATCCATGAAACACTTAGATATAGTGATACCTTTTGGAATATTACTAGTATGATGGAATGCAAAAAGATATTGCTGACATTAAAATTAAATTATTTTAGTGTAATAATGTTAATGTAAAAGTTCAACAATATAATGTAATTCTACAACATTATCTAATTCCAAATTATAAATAGGAAAATACATCAATGGATTTCATGGTGGGATTACGAAATACATCTTTTAGAAATTATGATGTTTGGGTAATTGTTGATCGACCGAGTAAATATTCTGATTTCCTTCTTATTTGAGCTACTATTTAATTAGATAAAATAAATCGATTATACATTAACGAGATAGAAAGCTTACATAGAGATACCCTATCCATTTTATTAGAAAATGATCTCATGATCACTTCTAATTTGTGGAAACACATTCAAGAGACAGTGGGTATGAAATTTAATTTGAGTACAACATTTCATCATGAATTGGATGGAATTTTAGAATTAAAAATTCATCCCTTATAATTAATTATATATTCTTGTGTGATGGAATACCAAATAATTTAAGATCAATATCTTTCATTGTTTGATTTTTCGTTTAATAACATTTTTTATTCTGGTATACAAATAGAACCCTTTGAGGCATTATATAGAAAGTGATGTTGAACTCCAATATATTGGTATGAACTAGGTGATAGGATATTAAGGGGACCATGATTGTTAGAAGAACTGCTAGAAAAGGATAAAATGATTCAATATGATTTGAGGATAGATTAGAGCAGACCAAAAATTTTGCCTGATAATAGGAGGAAAGTCCTTTTATTGGAGTTAGGAGATCAGGTTTTTCTAAAACATTCTCCATGTAAAACAACTATCAATTGTTAAAAGAAGTGAACTTTAATTCTAATTTTCAATGGACCACCTGAAATCCTAGATAAAGTTGTATCAATTTCCTACTGATTTTCTTTTCCTCCTAGATTATCCCATGTAGAAATTGTTTTTTATGTTTGGATATTAAGAAATTATGTTCCATATACATCACATGAATTGATCCATGAAGTAGTTTAGTCGAAAGAGAATATTTCATATGAGGATACAATTTTTCATATTACTACCCATAGAGATCAATTATTATAGAATAGTGTAATTCACTAGGTTAAGGTTTTGTAGATAAACCATGTGGTTTGAGAGGCAACATGGGAATCTGAAATTTATATGAGGTAATGGTATCCCCACTTGTTTAATTATTGAACAATATTGTGAGTTATAAATTTTCATGTGGGTGTGGGGATTTAAAAAATGTAGTAATGATATAAATTTTTCAGCTTTATTCTTATTCGTGAATGAAATTTTAAAATTCATTATAAAAATTCTAACTAATTCTTGAAATCAAAAAGTAAATAGTTCTATTAAAATATTTTCGTATAATGATTTCGATAGAAGAATAATTTTATTATTTTATATTTTTAATCGAAAAAATGAAAATTTTTTATTCCATATTTTCAATGTAATTTTATAATGTATTTTTGATAATTTTCATAAAATATGATTTTATAATGAATAGTGAATAAATACTTTTATTTATTGAAAGCTATATTTTATCTACATGGTAAAATTTTTATTTGGATTATTTTTAAAAACCAATTAGTTAATTTGGCTTAAAATTATTCCAATTATAGTTTTTGAAGTGTATTTTATACATGAAATTTTTACGAAACAATTTATACGATAAAATAAATTTTTTTAAAATAACAATTTTTCAAGAAGCTTAATTTTAAATTAATCTCTTCGAATTATAAAATTTTAATTTTGAAAAAAACATATGTGGAATCAATGGTTTTAAATTTAAACATATGTCAATTTTTTTTGGGAAATATGAATATTAAACATAGTAATTTTTATTACAATGATAAAGGGTAAATCATGTAATTAAGGGAAAAAAAGGATAATTACAATAAAATGACCATAAAACATACACCAATTTAATTGGAAGAGTTTTTTTCATTAATAATAATTAAATATTATATTATATTCCCATTTTATTCCATTTCAATATAATTATATCTTTATAATATTTTATTTTAAGAAAATTCAAACATGCAAAAATGTTGTTTTCAATAAGTATAATATTTTTAATATGGTGATATCCCTAGTAATTGTCTGACTATAAATATTATTTTGAAATATAAAATATGTAAATTCCTCATGTTAATATATTTTTAATTCTAAGGGATGAAATAATTACATTAAATTCTTTCAATTTGTTGATGATATAGGTGAATATATTCAACGTGTTTTCTTTTTGGTCAAATATTTTTAAGAAATAAGGAAGTATGTTTGGAAAGAATGGAAAATAACCCCACTTTGTATATGAATCAGACATGCCATCGTATTTAAGGAATTGAACTCCCAATGCTTGATATGGTAGATTGTAATGAGGATAAATCTTGCAGGATGTAATGGTCCATTATATTGAATCTGAAATGAATGGTTTGATAATAAAGGGGAGAATAATTGTTTGCATGACTATGAATCAAATGTGATGATTCTTTGGTGATCATTGAGTTCTCATAAATCTAAATTATTTTGAATTCATGTGATAAAATATTAATGAATCAATGAAGGAGTGAATGATATGATTCTGATCATATTTCGAAGTAACAAATCAGAATGAAATGGGTAAAAGGGTGATGGAGATCATATTCGTCCTGATCACATTCATCCTGATCATAATGAGTTTATTCAAATCTATGACCAGTTTTTCATGTAAAATCTTATTCAGGATGAGTTGTAATGAATTATGAACATGTATAAATAAGAATATGCTGTAATGGATGAGATGTTTCAATAATTTCCATTGAAAGGAAGACAATACTAAAGTTCTTCACAAATGTATTCAATTTCATGATGAAATTTATGATAAAATTAAATGTTTGTGATATAAGAATGTTCTTATGTTGTATATGCTGAAACTTTTCCCTCATATTCATTATTTTATAGTACTCCCCAAAGGCATTTTTTTTTGAGAAGTCTGTGTGTCGTACTTAGAAGAGAAAGATGAACTCTGAATTTTTTTAATGATTGGTCTTTAAAATGGGTCAAAACCCATTGTATCAGAGTTGATACCAATTTATCATTATAAAGAAATTAATAATAAGTGATTAATTCACATTATTTAAGTGGATCAAGAGTAGAGTTGAAGGAAGTTGTTGGTTGTGTTATTGAGGGGGAGCCTGAAAATTGAAGAAGATGTTTAGTTTAAATAGTTTTTCCAGAGTTTGTTATGGAGAAAACTTATTTAATGATGTTCTTGAAGACGAAATTATTTTTATATTTCTCCATAATTAAATATAAAATTGGTACATATCATTGAATTTATGAAATAAGAGTTAAAATACTGGTATGGGAATTAGAAATGTATTTTTTTCTAAAATAAAATTAGGAATAAGTGTTTAATTCATAGGGAAAATTCAATAGGGGTCAAGATGAAATTAGAAAAATTGAAAAGCATGGAAGAAGTAATGATGTGCCTTATAAAATGCGACATGAAAATTTGGGAATTTGGTTAAGATGATAAAATATTTCACATTCCGACCAAAAAACATATCAGTGACCAATAAAAGGTGATGAATACATTGCCATTTTTGAGATTCTCTTGATGATGTACAATTCACAAGAGAACAGATATATGCTATGATTTTTAAGGGAGATAAATAAGTTTCTGTATTATAGTGAGTTGAAGATTTTTTATGGAGATAAGTGAAAGGAGAAGATTCAATGTCACTAGGTATTTAGTTGATCATCATATTCAGTTATTTTTTCAACTATCTATCATATTCCGCTTGTCATCATATTCTGTGGGTCATCATATTAGGTTGGATAATCAGTTCATGATTTCGATCTGATGAAGAATGAATTTTAAATTGACTCAATCATATTCTGATAGAGATATATCAATGTATCACTAAAAAATCATCAGTTGGATGGCGTTATAACCCCTATCCAATCACATTTTCGCTGGTTACCCAAAACTACCACTAATGTGCCAACCACATTTTTTTAGTCGTGATTTTTGTGTAGCGCTGGTAAAATAGTTCACCACTAAAAATAGTTATATTAGATACAATTTTAACTAACTCTATTTTCACTAAATGTTGTTGGATTAGAGGGGGTTCTAACCCCTACTTATCTGGATCTCATTTTAGAGGCGGTTATAATCCGCCTCTAATTGAGTTGTAAGCTCTATATCAGTGAAGGTTTTTGAAATGACCTCTAATAATGGACTCTATAAGAGGGGGTAAAACACCCTCTAATTGAGGCCGTTATTAGAGGTGGTTAAATGAACCACCTCTAATAAATTTTTCATATTTCATATCTAATTTTTTTAAATCCCATATAACCCTCACCTCCCCTTCTAATTCATCTACCTACCTATCATTCCCTCCTAGACCCAGTTCAATTCTCCTATACTGTGGTCGATCCTGCCCCACCTCATGTACCTTCCCCCTCCACCAATATACCACCTCCCATTCGCCTCTAGCCCCCCCCCCCCTAATTCAACTGCCTCTCATTCTCTTCTAGTCACATCTCCCTTATAAAATTTTATCCTCATGGGTTTCGAAATATGGATCTCAACGTTAACACTAAATTCCTCCACCACTATTGAAATTTCAATTATGTTAATATAAGTACAAATTATCATACTTATATATATACTATAAAGAAAATTTAAATAAATAATATTTCAATATGTATTTCAATACATATAAATATATAACATATATTTATATATTTATATAGATTAATATATAATTTTATATATTATGTGTTTATGTATTTATGTTATAATAAATTTATAATATATTCAATTTATGCATTCATATAAACTAGATATTTTATATGTCCTTACATAAATTTTTGTAAATATATTTTTTAACTCTATTAATGTTATGTATATACACAAATATTTACAAATTTATGTAAATTGTTTCTATATTTAAATACATGTTTATAAATTATTGACATGCTTATATTATATATATATATATTTATTTATTTAATATATTTATATAATGTGTTTAAAAATATTTTTATATAACTTATTTCAAAATATATTTTTATTATTATAGACATTAATATATTTTTATGTGTATAAATATTATAATATTGTGTATAATTGTTGTATAATTAAAATTTTATGAAATAAAATTATAAAAAAAATTATTTTATACTTAATTTATACTATAATAAATAAATTTTATTCAAATATTTTATTTGAAATAGAATTTATTCAAATATTTTTATAATGTTATATGAATAAAAATTCTATATTGTATATTATTACTATGTATACTATATATATATAGTTAATATTATATGAAATAAAAATTATACCAATATTTATATAATGTATTTAAATACATATATTTAATATTATGAAAATTAATATATATTATTTAAATTAATATAATTGTATAACATTATGTACATTAATATATATATATACTTCAATTAATATAATATTTTAATATTTTTTACATTAATATATATTTATTTGTATAAATTGTATATCATATAATATTAATTATATATTATATAAAAGCCTAAACATGTTATTTAAAAATATATTTACTATTATAATAATATAAATTATAAAAACTACAAGATTGAGTTTTTATATGAATTTTTCAAAATAAAATATATTTTGGTATATATTTATACAATATTTATTTCTTTTATATTATATATAATTAATATTATATGAAATGAAATATATATATATATATATTAATGTAAAATATTATACAATTATAATTATGTATACAAATAAAGTCAATTAAATATATTCACATAATTTGAAATATATAATATATATATATGATATATATATATAATTATGTAATAATTTATATGGTGTATTTCAATATATATAATATAATTATATAATATATATAAATTTATATATAATACAATATTTATAATATAATATACAAAATATATATTTATATTTATAATTAATTTTGTTTATATTATATTTATTTGTACACATAATATAATATAAAATTATTTATAAATAAATATAAAATAAAAATGTATTTAATATATTATATGTATATTTTAAATCATAATATAAATGTATAATATTTATAAAACCATATATAAATTTTATATATTTGAATAAATATTTTTATAATTACATTAATATTATTTATAATAATATTTTTATGTAAATAAATTTTTTATTGTAATTATAAGTATTTATTTAAATAATTTATATAATGTCTTTATATATAAGATTATAATTAATTTAAATAAATTAATATAATGTGATTATGTTATATATACACACACACATGAACACATATATATTATAAAATTTGAGTTTATATGAGATTCATTATAAAAAATAAATAAAAATTTAGAGGGGTCTAAAAACCTTCTAATCAGACTCATTAGCGTATGTTTAAGTACACCCTCTAATGTCATAAAATAGATGGGGTTCATGACCCCCCCCCCAATTACATAAATAATAGAGTTTCAAAACCCCCTATAATTTCGTAAATTATAAGGGGTTCAAAACCCCCTATAATATAAGCGATTAAATAGAGTTCATGAATCCCATCTAATTTAAGAGATTATATGGGGTTTTGAGCCCCCACAATATCCTTTAAAAAATTTCGTTATAGATATATATATATATACCCTCTAATATTCAAATTAATCATATATGTTTTATATATATGTTGTATCTCAAAAATCTAACTGAACATATAAGGGCCATAATAATTAAATTATCACTTGTTTTGACACAACTACCTCTAATATTGCGAAATATATTAGAAAGAAAAATGATTAAAAATTTAGAAGGGGTTGTAACCCCCCCCCCCCCCCATTAATTCTATGATTGGAGGGGGTTTTGTAGAACAACATCTAAAATGAATTTAGAGGAAGTTGTAGATAACCCCTTATATTGAACCACTACAAATCAACATTGTTTAATAGTGTATTGGGAAATAACTTTCGAAGAATCGAACATAGTTGGTAAGATTGGGAAATTAAACTGAGATTAATAACTAACAATTATTATTTGTTGTAGCTTCTATGTAATAAATTTAATAATTGTTTTTAAAAGAATACAGTTATGTAAATTGAAAAGGAAGCCCAGGTAACATGTGTTGTCAAACAATAATTATATTACCTCAATTGTGCTAGAGGGTGCAAAGGAACTATTGGATTGTTTATATAGTTCTACCTGAGGGTAAGGGTGTATCCTACTCATTTTATTCCTTATAAAAGTTATTTTTATATTCGATTATGTGGTTTTTGATCATTTCCAAGCATACCAAGGAGGTATTTATTTATATTGAATAGTTAACCTTGTAAATAATTGTGTTTCTAGGGATTTGGGTTTGTATTTTTTTGATATTGAATTAAATATTTAACAAGTGTTGATAGTTGGTTCATATGAAAGGAATCATAAATGAAAAACTATCACTTATTCACCACCTTCCCCTCTCAATGATATAATCATCATTACTTGTAACTTTATACTGGTATTAGGGGGTAGGTTTACATTGCTTATTCTTTGTTCATGGGGAATTATTATTGTTTTAACAGCAATGGTATTCTAGATTTTTATGGTAATAGTTGACTTATTTATAAATATAGAATGATGGATATTATATTCTTTATCTTTTTATGATGTTCATGAAGACGAAACAGATGGTTTTCCTTCTATTGATTATAAATTTCCTCTTACATCTGCTGATAAGAAGAATCAAGAGAATGATAGACGGGTCAAGATTTTTTAACTATCATAACATTCTGAAAGTAAATTCCTAAGTGTGAAAGGTTTTTCCACAACCAAAGGTATATGTGAAAAATTGAAAAACACACATATATATGAAATAAAAAAATGAAAAATGAAAAAGTACATATATGGAGATTAAATTAAAAATATTTGAATATGGTTGAATATGAATCTATTGGGTACTTCTTGACTTTGGTGAATGAAATTTTCAGCACTATAAAATTCCTTGGTGAAAATATAAATGATTATAAAATTGTTGAAAATATATTGTGTATCATTCCCGATATGTTTGATGAATATGTTTCTTCAATGGAAGACAAAGATCCTTAAAAATTACATCTGGATGATTTTCATAGCACTCTCAATACTTATGAAATAATAATGGAGAAAGTTATGAGACAAAAAATTTTGATAGAGAAATGTATTTCAAAGATGCTAAGAAAGAATATTCATAGACAATTCGGACATAAAATGAAGCTTCTGAATCCAATTAGGAAAATTATTTATATAAACTTTTTTTTGATGTTATATCATTGATTTGTATTAATGTGAAAAGAGGAACATGTAAATACAATGGAAAACATCCCTTAAATGTTTTGAATGTAGATCTGTTGGGGTTTTTTTAGCGAATTTTCATCAAATAAAGAATGTAGAGGATAGTGATGGTAAAATAAACAAGACCCACAATATTTTTGAAAATTTTTGATATAAATTAAAATATTATTCCACAAGGAATGATAGAAAATTATTCAAATACAAAAGAATAAATTTCATATATAAAGATGATGAAAAAGAAGGAAATGATGGGGAATCTGAAAAACCAGTGGAATATTGAATTGAGAATAATTTTATTACAACAATAAATGATGAGGAATTTTGAATTATAAGTTTAAAATAACAAGAAAATCAAAATTAATATCATTTGAATGATATTTTGAAATAATGGATGAGGATTATTAGATGTCTTTAAAAGAAATACAAGAAGTTGGAAGATAAAAAATCTTCAGAAAACATTAAAAAAAATCTCTGACGATAATGTAAGTTAGGTTAGACAGATTTATTATTTGAAGAAATCCTTTGAGGAATAATATAATTTATATGGCCATCTTGAGTTGAAGTTGAATGTAAAACTATATGAGTTTGAATCTGTCCAACAAAATTTTTTAAAGTTGAATAGAGAAATACAAGTTTAAAAAACTCTATATCTAAATTTGGTGGGATTTATAGAAAGTAAAAAACCTTAGAATGATCCACCAAAGTTTCTTTCAAAGGTTGAGAATAAATATGGATTTGTTTCTGAAAAATAAAAAGGTGGGAAACTTAGGTATGTATCCAAAACCAACAATGTTAGTAATTCAAAAGGATCATATTACCGTGAGCCTAAATATGTATCCTACCATTATGATTCTGAAAATACTTTTAATACCTTGGATTCTGAATAATATAAAATAAAAAATACTATTCTGATTGATTACAATAATTCGTGCTGGCCTAGATAAGAAAGATAGTAGGATTGTTGAGAAAGTTTTTCACAATTCTGGTTAGTATGGAAGTTTCATAGGCAAATTCTATTTATATGGATACTATTGTTATTATGGTTTATTTGGAAATATGAAAAATATGTGTTGCTTTAACCAATGATGTAATTATTACACCATAGTGTGTAAAATGAAAATGTTGAGGGGGAGTCAAATCACTCAAAAGTAGAAGTCAGAGAAGATTGTATTAAAGAAACCAAAGAAGGTTTGCTTATAGGATAAAAATAGATTCCAACCATTGGAAACTCTTTTTGAAAGATTTTAAAAACTTCGATAACATAAAAAAGGTTGTCTTTTATTTTTATCATCACAACAAAAGATTCATAAGAATTTGGAGATTCCAATGATGAATAATGATAAGAAAGAATTAAATGGTATTATTGTTGAAATTGCTTTGAAAGCTATAAAAGGTGAACGACATTGGAATCTTGATAGTGGTTGTTCATTACATGTGAAAAGAGATATAATTTTTTGGAATAATGTCAGTTATTTCAAAGAAAGAATTATGGAATTCAGCAACAATGAATCACTAAGAAATAAAGGTTTTGGATCAACTATCCTTGGGAAACAAAAAATGGAATCCTAGAAAGATATATATGTTGATGGGAAGAAACATAACATGATGAGTGTTTTATAATTTTTTGATGATGTTAACAAAGTTACATTTATGAAATATGGATTTTTTGTGAAGAAATATAAATATGGAATGATTGTTAAAATGGGCCAACGTACAAAGGGAATGTTTTTTGATGTTGGTGAAATACAAAACTCTTGTTTTTTGAGTGTGGTGGAAGAGAATCAATTGTGGAATAATATGATGGGACACATGGGTCAAAGAAATGAGATAATGTTATCTAAAATAAACTATTTCCAATACATTCAATATTTTCCAATAAGAATAGATTTTTGTTTCACTCTTTTTCAGAAATTAAAAGTTGCAAAGGATGCGCACATTTTCTAAAAGGTTGGGGTCGAAGCCTCAATTTATTATTTAAAGCAAAGACCTCTTTTATACTGGGTAGAGGGATACCCATTAAATATACCAAAGGCCCAAGGCTAAGTGTCCTAAATACAAGTCTTCAAAGCCCATTAAATGGCCCAAAGGACCCCAAGGTGAACAGTACTACTACAATACCCACGCTGTTATAGTAAAACCACTGTTACAGTTCCTACTACGGTTCTGCCGCAGCTACAATATTGTTATAGTTCCATGATACAATGCCTAAAAATTCACACCTACCCATATTTGATCTTGGGTCTTTTGGATGCCATGTAGGATCATGTACCACTAGAGTACATTAATGATGATATTTTTTAAAAAAATCATTTTAGTTTATTCATTCTGTTATCCATGTTTCAACGAGAAAACAATCCGAAAATAGAGGTATGTGTTTCATTACTTTCATTGATTCTTTCTCTTGCATTATATTTATGTTATATATGAAACATAAGTAAAAGTCATTGAAGATTATTTCAACATTGAAAAGGAATGCTGAGAAAGAATGTGAGTATTCAATGAAGAAGTTAATAATAAAAATGATAATTAATAAAAAAGTGAGGTTTTTTAATGTTACCTAGAGAAACATGGAATTTTTCATGTGTATATTTATACATGTACCCCCTAAAAAATTAGGGTTTCTGAAGAAAGAATAAAATATCAGAGGAAATATGGATACATATGTTTCATGAACATGGTCGTTCTCATTACTATTGGAGGAAATTCGTGAGTGATGATGTGTATATTCAAAACAAATTTTTATAAAAACCAAGATGTCATATTACTACATATGAATTATTTTATGGAAAAACTCAATGTATGAAACACCTAAGATTTTTTAGACATCCATTCATTATGTAGATCAATGTTGGAAGAATGGGAAATCTTGAACAGAAATAGGAAGATGAAATCTTTATTGGATACACTCTGGATGAAATAGAACATAGATTTTTCAGCAATGAAATTGAAAAAAAAAATTGTTCAAACGATGTGAATATCATTTTAATATATGATAAATACAAACACATTTAGGATAGTAAATATGATGAGGTAGAAATGATTAAAATAAATTACAATAATGATACAAACAATTGTGATGTTATTCAAAGAGTAGAATTAGACTCCTCTATTTCCAGTGATGAGGAAAATACTTGAAAATATCATCCATTCCTAAGGAAGAAAGTGGATACATAGATTGTCATTAGAGATCAATGTAAGAAGATTCAAACAAGAATTAAAACATATACTATTAACAATACTTATTATATTCTAAAGGGGATCCAAATTATGTGAATGAATATATTGAATATCCAAAACGGGTTGAAGCCATGAATTATGACATAAATAATATTGAAAAGAATGATACATGGGAACTCAAACCAATACCAATAAATAAAAATATTATTATCATAAAATGGGACTACCATAAAAATCTTAATAAAGAAGGTGATGGGATACAAAAAAAATAGGAATAGGGTTTAAAGGGTATTACCAAATTAAATGTATTTATTTTTATTAAACATTTTCTCTAGATTCAATATTAGAAAAAATAATAAATTTTCATGTCATTTCTGCAAAATGAGGTAACAAGATATTTCAAATGTATGTTAAATCCACATTCTTCAATGGTGATCTTGATGAAGCGGTTTATATTTATCCACCATGTGACGTTATTGTTTGGAAGATGAGTGTTATGTATGGATATTGAATAAGGCCATGTAAGGGATAAAACAAGCTTCAAGAGCATGGTATTCAAAATCATATAATTTCTTAAGAAGGATTAGTTTCACAAAAGGAATAGTTGATATTAAATATTTATATCAGATAAATTAAAGATTAGTCCCTCATTTTAATTTTTTATGACAATGATATAATAATTTCTGAGAATGATGAATGTAGCAATGAAATATTCTCTAAGGAAATGAAAATCCTTTTTGAGATGTCTTTGCTTGGGGAAATGAAACACATTCATGGGTTAAACTTTTTTCAAAAGGGGAAAGACATTTTTCATTCTACGAATATTATTCTAAGTATCTTCTTAAGAAGTTCATAATGTAACAAATTAAAACATATTTCCACAAAAATTACAGAGAGAAATTTTTTTAAAAATGATGTATAAGAAAACAATTTTTATCAGGAAGAATTTTGGAATCATATTATATTTTTATTATATTTGAGTTCCTCAAGATACGACATTGTTTATGTTCTAACATTAATGTAATATTTCAGATTACTTTTAATTAATCACATATAATTTTTAAAAAAAATAACTTTTCGATGCATCAAAGGCACAAAAAAACTTCATAATTAGGTTTGAAAACATAGACATTATTTATTAGTGGTGGCCTTCAAATACTAATTGGGGAGGAAATGATGATGCTTTAAGATCTAGATATGGTGGATTATTCAGTATATATAAGAGTTGTGTTTATTATATTTCTGAGAAATATAATTCTGTAACTCTTATTGTTTATAAAGTTGAGTATTTTTCTACTACTCAATCTCCTACCCAACTCATGTTGATGAAAAATGAATTAAAATATTTACATGGTGAGGCAATGTTACCCTTGCTCTTGGGTTGTGATAATAAAAGTACAATAAGTCTCACTAAAACTCTAGTTCAACCTTCTTTTTAAATACATATTACTATCAAATATCATTTCATCTAAGAGTATGTTAATATTAATGAATTGAAGATGGATTATATTTCTATATTGGAACATGTTGCTCACATTTTCACAAAACTATTACCGTAGGAATCCTATTCTAGATTGATCATGATCATAGGAATTCAACCTCATTCTCATCATGGTTGAGTTATGAGTTTTTGTCCCCAATCACATCTTACTTTTTGATATAGTGTTCAAGGGGGAGATATCAATTTTTTTATAAATCTATCATTTCGAATGGATGTAAAAATGGGGAGTTGTGGGTAATCTGGGAATTCAACATTTTAAGTGTGTGAACTATTATAACGATATGTTGGAGTGGTTATATGAAACGTATTTTCAAATTATAGGAAAGATTATGACAATTTGAATAAAATAAATATTGATAATGCTTTCATAATTACTTCTTTTGGACAACATGGATTTATTGTTTGTGATTTAGGAGTCTTACATTTTGTTAGATCACATGGGCTTAGAATTTTTGATACGTAATCCATTTGTTGATGGTATAAGGTTATGTTATTTATTATAACGACCCAAACTATCATTAATGAAAATTAGTTTTGATCTAATTAAATCTATTATTAGGTAAAATGGTTATATAAATTATGCATACCTTAGTTTTATATTATTTTTATTTCAAAATACAGGTAATAATTGTTACCATTGCTAATATAGCCACTGAACTGTGATCACAAGATTCGTATACGTATAATGATTTAACAAATCCAATTTACTCGGAAAAAGAATCTGATGGCCTCATCTAGTATAATTGCTTCGTATAAATCCCATGTGTCAGAGCTCGGAAAAGAAGGTGTCATCATTTTGATTCACTCTTGACCAAGCCCAAGGCAAGATTTAATAAATTATGCTCAAAAGGAACTACCTACAGTAGAAGTGGATTTGATAGAGATTACCACCCGAGTGATGTTATTTGAGCCACCCCAATAGCTTTTCATCATTGCACAACTTACCCTTAGGTCATATGTGTGTGTAATAAGGGTTTATGTAACAAGACCTTATCAGAATGATTATGTCCATTATTTTTTTATATAATAATAAATATACATTCATTTTATTATTGTTACCTTGTAAATGTTTTTTAAAGAAAATATAATTTTTTATTTAATATTCAATTACGAAATACATTTTGATGAATTAATGGATTTTTGAATTAAATAATATTTTAATAATATATTAGTTATAAATTACTTATTATTAAATATTAATGATCGTATAATTTTTTTGTATACAATTTTAATTTTTATTAAGGTTTGAAATCCATTTTTTTCAAAATCCTTGAATTTTTGATAAATTTATTGTTTTTATATAAAAAGTAAAAATTTCATTATTTAGAAATTTATTAAAATTAAATAAATATTATTTTTGAATCGGGAAGTCGAAATTATCCAATGTTGAATTTTTCATAATTTTTTGAGACAGTTAATGTTTTGGGTAAAAATTAAATACCGTTTAAATATAAAATGTGTTTTATGACATCATAATGACCAAATAGTTATATAATAAAATAATATAAATATTATTTTTGGCTAATATATGATTTAAAATTAAAATAATGTAATTTTAGGTTTTTTTGATTTATTTTATAAAGCATTAGTGGACACTCCAAGACTTATAAAACATGTTTACTTTTTAAATTGATTTCCTATAGAGTATTACTCACATCAACATATGCTAGACTAAAATTATAAGAAGTTAGGACATTGGAAATATAAAATAATTCTTTCCACTCTATTTTAAGAAAACCCACTAGCAAAACCCATGGGTTGGTTTGTGGTTTTGATATGTATAATGTGTGTTGTCCAAAACCTAAATAATAAATAATTCCATCTCTTTTCCTATATAAACTCACCCAATCTCCAAAATCCCCTTCACTCAAAGTATTTTGAGTTCTACCAAACTATGAATTACACTCCCAATAATCCTCCCATGGTTCCCCAAGCTCTCAATAAGCCACTCCCAAGCCTCTCCCAAGCCTTTCGTATCACACTTCCAAGTAAGGGATTTCTTTTGTTCTCATTTTTGTCCAGGTTTCTTTATGTTTATATACCCTTTAATTATTGATTAAAAATTTTGGGGTATGTTTTATCACCTAAAATTTAATTACATAATTATTTTTTAATGATGAGAGACACCTTTCTATCTCATTAATGCATCTCATGTACACCTATTACCATTCCAAAATTCTGTAAGGGATTTCTTCCATTCTCAGTTTTGTCCAAGATTCATTATGTTGACATACCAATTTATTTTATATTCAAAATATTGGGGTACAATTTTTAACCTCCCCTGTACTTCCTTAATTATGTATAAATTATTAGATAATCCTTTTTCTCTCATTAATGCCTCCCATTTACAGATGATACCATGGTAAAATTATGTAAGGTATTTCTTCCTTTCCCTTTTTTGTCCAAATTTAATTATATTGTTATATCCTTTGGTTTTCAATTAAAAATTTTTGGGTATGATTTCAAAAATCCACCATAATTCAGTACTTATGATTGAATTATCAGATACCCCTTTTTCTCTCATTAATACCTCTCATGTACACCTGTTAGCATGCTAAAATTCAATAAGGGATTTCTATCTCCTCATTTACATTCAAGAAATTGTTCTATATTATGAATATACATTACATTACATATGTTGGGACATGTTTTAATTTGACCCCCATACATTCCATTTCATGTACATATGATGAGACATCCAATTCCCTCTCATCGTCCATTTTTAAGAATTCATATGTCATGTCGTAATGGTGTCGAAATTGCACCGTGTTTTTCCATGTCGAAGTCATTGTGTAGTGAATACCATTCCCATTTCTCTATCAAGTGTATTAACCATTACTCACATTTACTTTTTTATTATATAGTTTCATGTGTTTTTTCCAAATTTGATTATCTGGGAATAAATTATGATTTTTAATGATTCCATGTTGCATGATCTATGTTCCACACTTATGCATGAAGTGAAATGATTAAGAAAGTTGCACCCTGATAGCACGACAATGCATTGGGTAATTATTTGTATCATGATACTTCTCGGAAAATTATTTTTTAATCATTCTAATTCATGTTAAATGAGGTTTTAATCGTGATCTATATGCAATGGGACTTAGATCATGCTGATATCATGTTAAATGTTGTTTCCACATTTCCATGTTATGATAATCATGTTATATCATTCCATTATGTTCATGTTTCTATTATGCTCCATTGATATGTATATTTCCTATGATGTACATTATTCATCAAGTTATGACTTTTTTACAACCTTACTAGGCTTTATAGATCACCCTTTTCTTATGCATGTCCTCAGGTTATCCCATGAAATGCTAAGTATGAATGAATATGTGTGGTTATGTAAAAGATGTTTTCAATAAAGATTGTGTGTTTTGTGTTCTAATTTCTATTTAATGTTCCCAATACCCAAATAAACTAGACCTATATATCTTCTATGTTGTATCAAGTGAAGAGATTATCTAAAAAATTATGATTAAGTGTAAAATAAATAATAGGGTTGTTATAGTTGGTAGCAGATGATAGGTTTCATTATTTTTGGAATTAGTATTAGAAAATACTAGTGAATGACTTAGGGATAAAACTAAGTATAATAAAAGAATACCCAAATTTTGGTGAGTACTGAGTAAGTTGTTTTTCAAAAAAATACATTCCTGTCTGGATACAAACAGGTAGACACAACTCTGGCACAGATGTATCTAGGTGTAAAACCCGAAAACACCGCATTGAGATAGACCCGAACGACAAATGGTGCACGACAATGGGCATTGATGCTATTTTGGTTATGAAACTCCTGGGGGATAAGATTTGGTAAATTCATAAGCATATTATGAACCATTATTAAGGGCGGGAAATTCCCCTAATAATATATGTTAGGAAGAATATCACAGATATCATAGATTGAATAATATAAATTAATATATTGAGGAAATAAAAGAAATTTACAACTCATCCATTTTGGTCTTTGGAATAACCTTTATCTGTTACCCCTAAATTTCTTTTTATTTAATCTAATGGCCGGTAATAAGAGGACTCAGGCTAACAACTGATGCGAAGAACAATGTGAGGACAATTGTAATGAGATTCCCAATATGATGGGAGTGAGAATCACAAACTTTTTTCATGATAATCTCTTAGTTAACTCAGATTTTAAATAGAAACATGGGTCAAGGGGAACTTTCAACCCCCCCCCCCAATGAAATAACATGTCACAATTGAGAGCTTCTTGAGACAAAGGCCTATTATTTTTAATGGATCATCAAATACCTCAATCGTCAAACAATAGATCAAATCCATTGATAATATATTATCCAACCTAAAATGTTATAAACAAGAGAAGGTACTTCTGGATGCTTATTATATGGAGGGTGAAGCTGATAAATGGTTGAAATTGATAAAAAATAAAAATCATGAGGAGGAGATCGATGTGCTATATTGGAATGATTTCTAGTAAATGTTTTTATGATTAATATATTCCATGCACAATCTGACTTAAGAAGGAATGGTACTTCCTTTCCCTCAAGAAAAACGACGATGAGTCCATAGAAGCATACTAGGAATACATTAAAAGGATTGCATGATATTCCTAAAACATTAACATTACCACTGAATTAAAGGTTGAGCGCTTCATTGGTGTGATAAAACACAACATATGGAATGTCTTAGAGATCTGTGACCTCAAGATATGTGAGGAAATTGTTTAATTTTCCCTTAAAGTCAAAAGGGATATCAGAGAATCTCAGGGGTATCATTGGGATAAGAACTATAATGTGGATATCATGTCTGGTAGTCTGATAGAAAAATCCAACAGTGCTAAGAAAATATATCACCCCACGTTCTAATGGATAAGAATGAACCACCCTATAAATTGACTGAAGGTGACGATGGAATGCTTTTGGTTTGGAAGAGATGTGTTCCTAACCATTAAATACTGATAAGAAAATCCTGTGACTGTGACAGAGGAGAGGAACACTTCATTCGACCCTAAATGTGTTGTTAATTGCTTCATCTGCAAATAATCATGGTACTTTGTAAACCAATTCCCTATTCCAAGAGTTTTCATAGGCAACCAACAACCTCCAAGGCATCAAGGGTGAATTATTGAAATCACTACTATAGAAGTGAACCCTGAAAACGAAGTGGTGACGTGTACTCTAGTTATTCATTCAAGAATAGTGAATGTAAAAACACAAATATTGACATACATGGAAATTACATTACTTTTGTTGAATACTTAATACATAACAAAAACAGACACTAATGGACTATAATAGTCTCGTGTCTTTGGAAACTCAGAATATAATCATATAATCTTGGTGAAGGATCTTCAACATCTCCCATAAATATCTTCCCTTTTTTCTTACCTAAAACATTTCATTTATCACGAGGAAAAGAAAAAATATAAAGGGTGAGCTCAAATGATCTATAAGGGTAAGCATGTAGAAAATAAAACAAACTAGATACATTTGAACATCAAAACATGAACATAATATTTAAACATTAAAATATTGAGCAATGACATAAAACATGGAAATACATAAGGCATAGATCATAAATAAAAATTAATCATGATAAAATAGAATGGGAATAAAAATTGTAATTGTGGGAAAACATTATGAACATGATATGATTTCCATAGTAGCCAAGGCGTTGCTTCCAAGACCATCTTAGTGGACAAAGTCCCTTTCAGAATCGAGTTAACTCCTCGTTCCAGTCCTGTGAAACTGAACCAGATTAACTTACCATTCCATCCATGTCTACCTCATGAGATATAAATCTTTACCCAATGCATTGGTGTGAGATATAGGTCCCACCCATCTCATAATGAAATCATTCTTACTTGTTCCACAAACTAAACATAAATCATTCATCATAACCCTAAGAATAAAATGGCTTTCATAAACACAATCCCATAATAACATAGTATATATATAACAAATGGATATCGTTTCATCATAAAAAAAGTTAAACCATGTAAATAATAGATACATTATACTTGAAACATACACATGTGAGAATAATTTCATCTTAGGGGAAAAATGGTTTTGATAAAACACTTAAAATAAATTCTTGAGGAAAATATCCTTTATTCTTCAAAAATTTTTTCTTTTCAAAAAATGACATGAAATTTTAAATGAAAAGGATTTTGTTGAAAATATTCATGAAATATTGTAGAGTAATATTCATGAAAATTAACCTTTATGACACCGTAAAAATTCTTTTCATGTTGTATAAGATAAAAAACATTCTTCTCTTACTTTTGCCGGAAAAGTAAAAATGTACCTCGTATGGTAAACAAAAGAATGATTCCTTACATACCATGTAGAAAAAGTCACAAATGGGTAAAAAAAGACTTCAAACATACATCGACACATTTTTAGAAAACATGGAAATGAATGATAAATATAACACCCGTAAATACTTACGAATAAACAATCACGGATAAAAACAAGATTGGAATAGTTATCCCTTACCTTAGGTCTGATATGCTACAAACGTATCCTAACATCCCTTATAATGATTTAAATAATATAATTTACATATTACACAACCATTTTCATTTTTATGATATCATATATGGTTCACTTATGATATTATATTACCCGTTCTTTTGTAAATTATATTTTAAAGCTGCATTTTGGGTAAAATTGTTTTATTTATCCTACATGTTTGGACTTATGGTTCTTGATATTATTATAACTTATGTCTTTATTTAATTACATCAAGAATGTAAATCACTATTTATATATCATATATATATTCAGTACATATATATATATATAATAGATATATAGATGAAATGAAATACACCGTTCATGGAGATGGTAGGCAGTACGTATGCATGAATGCTGTTTTCGTTTCCTTGTTGAATTGAATTAAATTAAGTAGATGACCTACATATATTTATATAAATAAATCAAGTAACTTTATTATGTCATATTTTTCATTATTACTTATTATATATACTTTATAATCATTCTTTAATTGTTAACATTGAAAATGAATCTCATCATGTCGTGGAGACGGTAGTCCGTACGTACGCACAAGCGATGATATCATTACCATATTTATTGAATGGAATTGGAGTGGATGATATAATATCTTAGAATAATTATGATGTTATAATAATCATATATAGTTATTATTTACACCATTATACCCATCCAAGTAAGGTGGTGGTGGAAAACCATATTACACCACGACATGGAGACGGTATTTCGTACTGACGCACGCCTGGTGATTTCGTTTTTTTATGGATAGAAGGTCAAAAAGGGTTGTTTCATATTTATAATAACATATCAGAATATATTTAATACTGATGTTATTACTTTACAATGAAACAACTAAATGAGAAGATGTTGAAGAAGAAGGAAACTTGTGAGAATCGGTAGAAGAGATTACCTCTTCTTCGACGCACCTCCTTTAATCTTCTTCTTAGGGCACTAGAGTTGGTCATTTGAGAAGACACGAACCTCTATGATATAACTCTAGAAGTTGAGAGGTGTAATTTTAAGGGTTTTTCTGAGCTTAAAATCTAAAAAGGGTGTGAAGATAAGAGGGAAGGGGTGCCCTTTTTATAAGGTAGGAGAGGGGCACCTTTGGAAAACTAAAAATATTTTTTTTAATAATGTCTTATTAGGTTTTTAATAGCACTAAATTAAATTCTTTCGATGCTAAGGTGGGTATTGGTCTAAATCCTCTAAATAAATAGGTTTTGGACAAGATTAGTTTACTATTGTATCCTTATCATTTAGATTTAACTCTAAGTAAAATAATTTAACTTTTATAGTGTATCTATGTTTTCTTACACTATATTGTTAATAAAATTACTATAATAAGCCAAAATAACCCCAAGTGGTTCATTAATAATATATATATCCTTCCCTAAGTCATTTTTCCGAACCTTAGATTTTTGGGAATGACATAACAATTAATAATATAATATTTGTTTTAAAAACTATTTTATGTCATTTTTGACACTATTTGGTACATGATTTTTTTTAAAAAACATAAAAGCTTGATTAGTTAAAAAACAATTAATTAAATCAATAATAATATGTCATATTTACCTAAAATATTAGTGGAATTCATAAAAAGTCTAAATTTACATTTATTTTGGTATTTATAACATCAATTATGTTAATATTTCATTAATACGGTAATTACTGCATAATCATTGTGTCATTAATAAATTACATTATAATAATGTCTAAAAATTATAAATAAAATACCATAATGTAGTAAATATTTTTATATATATAATAAATATTTATAGTCGAATTTATCTTATGTATAACCCTATATTTAAAATTTTTAAGTTATTAAACATAGATTTTAACTATTTTAACTCTTCTTTAAATAAAATAATAGTTAATGTCCCAATATAATCCAAGTGGACCTAAAGGGTAATATTTTATTTCCAAGGTTTTATTTGGTAAAATTACACTTATCCAATAGAATTAGAACAATTGTTAGTGTAATAGTAATATCATTTTTACCCTTAATTACCCTATTTACTTTTAACCGTGGTAAATAAAAGTAAAAAAGTTACTATTCACCAAAAATTATTTTTATCTTATTGAACCACATTTTACTCATAGATATTAATAGTTTCTCTCATATTTTCGAAATTCCACTCACAGAAGCGGTAAAATTATGTTTTATGTAAATTTACAAATTCTACTAAGAGTTGGGTAAAAGATGGTGAAAAGTTCAATAACATCTTTATATATCTAAGATTATTTTAAATGACTCCAATGAATTACATTGAAATTATATAGGTATTATGTATCATGATTTACCTAGAATAAATTTAAATAAAATAAATAATTATTTAAATAAAAAAGTCGGTTTTTAAATAGTAACCTCATGTTTTCACTATTAATCAAAAATTGAAATTTTTCAGAAAAATACCAAAAATTCACCCTAGGCTAATTTTGATATTCTGAATCCAAAAATGGAGTCCATTTCAAAAAATAAAATTTCAAAAAGTGGGTACTTTTATTCATAATAGCTAGTTCATAATAATATTATAATAATATCTCGTTTAATGAAACTTGGTATTGCATACAAGACATGCTATCGAATAAGGTCTTGATTGTGTGTAATGCAAGCCAAGTCAGGGTTGTGTGTATTGAAAGCTCCATTTCGTGTTTCGTATAACATAATCAAAATTTATTTCATTTATACATTATACAAAATCTATACTTAATGTTCTGTAAAATAATTTTCCACAAAACAAACTTGAAATTGTGTATAATACTAGCCAAGAATAGTGTTTCGTATACTACAAGCTAATACGTTATTGCATATAGCACAAGCTAATTTTGGTGTAGTGTACAACACAAGACATCAATGAAATTAAAAATAATATTTTTCTTAAAATCTCAAAGTGTTACATTCTACCCCCCTTAAAATTAATTTTCCCTCAAAATTCATTGGGGTTATAAATGATTTATAACTCGGAAGTTTCTTTAATAGAAACCCACATCTTAAAAAGTAATACCAAAACTTATCTTTAAAAACTAAAGTATGAAATGTAACAGTTACCCAAATTACCTATTCACAAGGTGTCCACATAGGAGAACATAGGTGAAAATATGGATGTGGAAGAGAAATCTAACCATCATGTTCTGATGGAGAGTGGTAGAGAACATGGATATGAAAAATCCAACAATCACAAAGCCATAAATTTGTGATGATCTAAGGTACCATATGATTCATCATATATGAGAGTACTATGACAACATTTTTGGTTTCTAAGATCATTTCCCTATCATTGATTAACTTTTACTTAAGGATAAATACATAATTGATTTCAGTGTAATATCATCATTTGTTATTGCATGAACAATTTCCACTTAATCTCTATTTAAATAAATTAAGCTGAATTTTTCATTTATGAAGTGTTAGAAGATCATGTGATAGAATGATAAGTCATCTTGTCTGCTTCTATCACAAAATGTTTAGATTAAGTTATATACATTAGTCCATATATGGTGAGATTAATCGTATGTGATTCCAACAATGGACTTATACTTCATCTATCATACCGCTTAATAAAATAAAACAAGTTCCTACTAACCAGGGACATCCTGTAGGCTAGTGGTAGGCGATAAAGGTCTGTCACACATCAGTTGTGGGTTCGATTCCCACAACCATGTCCCACGCGATGGGTTATTGCCCATTTTTCAGGTTTTCCATTTTATTAATCTACACTATTATAACATTGTATCAATAATATCAAAAAAATCAATCCTTATATAGTACTAACTTATGTTCAACATAATCCATTCCAATATTTAGGCTTATCCAAAATACTTCTTCCCAACTCAATGTATAAAGAGAATGATTACTAAAAAGGTCATATAACAAGAACGAGAATACCATCATTTATCCCTCATATATTTTGTTGGTCACATTACAATCATGTGAATATCTTAATCATGTATTTTCTTGGTAAATGAATACCAATTGAACATTAGTGAAATCATGATTTCTGTCAAAAGTTAACTTTTTCCACATACCAAAATCCAAAAATTCTATACACTCAATCCATGATATAACCTTGTCCTTATATCAGTCATGAGCTCATAAATACTATCAAACATTTAATTTTCACATTATCCCTTTATTATGAACATATCATCTGCTTTCAAAAATATTTGAATCACTTTCCATGGTTATCGGTACCATATAATTATCGAAAACCACAATAAACCATTACATAGATACTCCAATGTACCACAATACTATAAATGAGATTCCACAACATTATTTTTGAATCCCTTTACATAAACACATAATCATTCCACCATATCATTTTCATACTCAACATTGCTAATAGTGATCACATGTGACTTCCCTTTGTCCTTTACATTAAGAGGTTTCTCACGTTGATCATCATTAACCCCTGGATTAGGGAATTGATTTGCAAATGCCCCATTTCCTTTCACTTGAGGCATGGAAGTGTTGGTGGTGTGTTCTCCGAAGACTTTTCTTTATTCACATCATTTTCAACCCTTTTTCCATTACTCTGACACTCAACTGCTTGATGAAATCCTTTACACACTTAAAACATTTTCTAGTCCCTTTAAGACAATCTCCACCCTGTTTATTTCCACACTTGGAGCATAATGAAACATTTATCTTCTTTTCACCATTATTCTGAGATTTCTCTTTGAACTCCATCTTTCATTTCTTGTCAAAACCATGAGATGGATATGTAAAACCATAATCCATTTCTACCATGATATCACAACGCACAATTGCTTCAAATCTACTAAAGACTCTTATATCAAATGCCCTTCAAAGACTTGATTTTAATCCACTTAAGAATCGATCAACTTTACTTTCAGGTTGGATGATAAATCCAGATGCATACCTTGAAATCCTTGTAAATTTCACTTCTTATATACCAACAGATTCATCATCCTTTTTCTTAAGCTCAATGAAATCATTTTCCATTTTTGTTCGAATAATAAAAGGGAAGTACTTATTGAAAAATATTTTCTTGAACTAATCCCATTCCATGGATTCAATTTTATCTTGGGGCCTCATATTCTTAATTAGAGTCCACCATTGATCTGCTTCACCTTCTAAATGGTAAATATCCAGAATGACTTTTTCATGTTCCGAACAACAAAGTATGGAAAATATCTTTTCAATGGTATTGATCCATTGTTTAGAAACAAGTGGATCAAAAGACCCACTGAAAGAAGGTGGACGTTGCGTCATGAAGAACTCAATAGAATATTGTTCCCATCTCTGCTCATTTGGAAATCCAGAATGATTCATAGCTTGTGTAAGTATAGAAATATGACTTTTCACTCCATCTCCCATAACGTTGGTTTGTTCAGGAGGACAATCATTGCATCATCCATTACATTGATCAACATGGTTCCTTCAGGTTCCAGCCATCATCTAAAAACAAAAAAGAATAGTGTGAGAGGAAAAAACCAATCTAGGGAAAACAACATTATAAAGGGGGAGTACCATCGATATCTAACATCTTAGGTTAAATTCTAATATCATTACCATAATTCTAGGACTATAACCTATATGTATACATATCCTCTGTGACATCCCTAAACACACCTTAGAAATATCTCTACGGATTTCACTAAAGATTTTGCTTCATAGTTTCCAAAGGTTAACTAAACATTTCTTCTGATACCAACTGTACAGACCCAAAGCGTAACGCACATGGACATTACATTACATTTGCGGAATAATTAATTCATAACAAAAACAGACACCAAAGGGCTGTAATAGTTTAGTGTCTTTTGAAACTCAGAATATACTCTTCTAATCTCGGTGAACAATCTTCAACATCTCCCATGACGATATTCCTTTTTTTTCTTACCTAAAACCTTTATTTATATCCCAGGGAAAAGAAAAAATATAAATGGTGATCTAAAATGCTCAGTAAGGGTAAGCATGGAGAAAATAAAACAAACCATATAAATTTGAACATAAAAACTTGAACATAATATCTAAACATAGAAATCTTGAGCACTAACATAAAACATGGAAGTAAGTATGGAATAGATCACAAAAAACATTAATCATGATAAAATGGAATAGGAATAAAACTTGTAATTGTGTAAAAACATTAATCACATGATATGATTTCCATAGTAGCCAGGGCATTTCTGCCAAGACCATCGTAGTGGACAATGTCCCTTTCTATATCGATTTCACTCCTCGTTGTAGTCCTATAACACTGAACCGGATTAACATACCATTCCAACCATGTTTATCTCATGAGATACAAATCTTTACCCAATGAATTGGTGGGATATATAGGCCCCACCGATCTCATAATTAAATCATTCTTACTTGTGCCCCAAAATAAACTTAAATCATTTATAATACTTCATAGAATAAAATGGGTTTCATAAACATCATCTCATCATTACATAATACATATAAAACAAATGGATATTATTTCATCATAATAAAGGTGAAACCATGTAAATCATAGAGACATTATACTTGAAACATACACATATGAGAATATTTTCATCTTAGAGGTAAAATGATTTTGATAAAACCCTTGAAATGAATTTTTGAGGAAAATATCCTTTATTCGTCAAAATCATTTTCTTTTAAAAAAATTTCATGCAATTTTAAATGATAAAGTATTTTGTTGAAAATATTCATGAAGTCTTGTAGATTAATATTTATGAAAATTAGGCGTTATGAAATCATACAAATTTCATTCATTCCATATAAGTTAAAAAAACATTCTTCTCGTAATTTTTCCACAAAATTCAAAAAGTACCCAGTCTGGTAAACAAATAAAAGATTCCTTAATACCATTTAGTAAGTGTCACAATTGGGTAAAAAGGATATTAAACATACTTGAAAATATTTTTATAAAACAGGGACATGGATGATAAATATAACCCCAGTAAATAAATATGAATAAACAATCTCAGATAAAAACGAGATTGCAATAGTTATCCTTTAATTTAGGTCTGATATGCTTCGTACGTATCCAAAAATACAGTATAATGATTTAAATAAGGTCATTTACTTAATAAAGAATAATATTCATTGTCATGATATCATATATGGTTCACTTATGACTTTATATTACCCATTCTTTTGTAAATTCTATGTTAATGCAATGTTTTGGGTAAAATCGTTTTATTTATCGTACGTTTTTGGACTTGTTGTTCGTGATAATATTATTACTTATATCTTGATTTAATTACTTACAGAATGCAAATAATGATTTATATATCATATATATTCAATACATATATATATATAATGGATAGATAAATGAAATGAAATACACAGTTCATGGAGACGGTTGGTCGTACGTACGCATGAATGATGTTTTCGGTTCCATGTTGAATTGAATGAAATTAAGTAGATGAAATATATATATATACATAAAAAAATAGAATTATTTTTTCATATATTTCATGATAACTTATTATATATACTTTATAATCATTCTTGAATTGTTATCATGGAAAATGAATCTCATCGCGTCGTGGAGACGGTAATCCGTACGTACACATGAGCAATGATATCATTCCCATATTTATTGAATGGAATTGGAGTGGATGATATAATATATTAGAATCATTATGATGTTATAATAATCATATATAGTTATTATTTACACCATTATACCCACCCAAGTAAGGTGGTGGTGGAAAAACAGATTACACCACGCCGTGGAGACGGTATTCCGTACGTACACAAACGTGGGGATTTCATTTTCTGTATGATGGATATATGGTGAAGTAGGGTTGTTTCATATATATAATAACATATAATCATGTAAATAATACTGATGTTATTACATTATAATGAAACAACTGAGGATGAAGAAGTTGAAGAAGAAGGAAACTTGAATGAATCCGTAGAAGAGATTACCTCATCTTCGACGCACCTCTTTTAAACTTCTTCTTAGGGCCCTAGAGATGGTATTTTGAGAAGACCAGAACCATTATGATATAACTAGAGAGGTTTAAAAGAGGTATTTTTAGGTTTTTTCCGAGAATTAAGGCTCAAAAGGGTGTGAAAAGAAGAGGGAAGGGGTGCCCTATTTATAAGGGAGGAGAGGGGCACCTTAGGAAAGCTTAAAATATTATTTTATAATAAAGTCATATTCGATTATTATTAGCTCACAATTGATTTATTTAGAAGCTAAGGTGGGTTTGGGTCGAATTCCTCTCAAAAAATATTTTTTTGACTGGTATGGGTTACTATTTTATCCTTATCATTTAGATTTAACTCTAAGTTAAATAATTTAACTTCTACCGTGTTGTTTTTTTTATTACACTATATGGTTAATAAACTTACTATAACAATCCAAATGAACTCCATGTGGTTCATTATTAATATATATATTCTTATATAAGTCATTTGGCCTAGGCTTACATTATTAGTAATAAAATAACAATTAATAATATAATATTTGTTTCAAAAACTATTTTATGTCAATTTTCACACTATTTGGTACATGATTTTTGTGAAAATCATAAAATCATGTTTAGAACAAAAAAATTTAATTAAATAAATAAAATAATGTCATATTAACCTAAAAAATTATTGGAATTTATAAAAAGTCTAAAATTACATTTACATGGGTATTTATAACTTCAATTATGTTAATATTTCATTAATAAGGTAATTACTGCATCATCAATGTGTCATAAATAACCTAAATTATTTAATGTCTAAAAATTATAAATAAAATACCATTATGTAGGAAATATTTTTATCTTTATAATTAATATTTATAGTAGAATTAATATTATTTAAAACCCTATATTAATAATGTTTTATTTATTAAACTTTGGTTTTAACAATTTTAACTCTTTTTTAATTAAATAATAATAAATGTCCTAATCTAATCCAAGTGGTTCTAAAGGGTAATATTTTTTTTCCAAAGGTTGTTTTTGGTCGAATTACACTTATCTAAAAGAATTAGGGCTTGTGTTAGGGTAATAGTAATATCATTTTTACCCTTAATTACCATATTTACTTTTAACCGTGGTAAATAAAAGTAAAAAATTACTATTCACCAAAAAAAATTATCTTATTGAACCAAATTTTCCTCCTTGATATTAACCGTGTCTCTCGGATTTTTGAAATTCCAATCACTGAAGCGGTAAAATTATGTTTTATGTAAATTTTCAAATTCTCCTAGGAGGTATGTAAAAGGCGGTGAAAAGCTTAATAATATTTTTATATATCTAAGATTATTATAAAATGACTCCAATGAATAACATTGAACTTATATAGGTATTATGTATCGATTTTAACCTATAATAAATTTAAATAAAATTAATAATTATTTAATTAAAAATTCGGTTTTTAAATAGTAACCTGGTGTTTTCACTATTAATCAAAAATTGAATGTTTTCAGAAAAATACCAAAAATTCACCCTAGGCTAATTTCGATATTCTGATTCCAAAAATGGAGTCCATTTCGAAATATAAAATTTCAAAAAGTGTTTATTACTATTCATAATGGCTAGTTAATAATAATATTATAATAATATCTCATTTAGTGAAACATGGTATTGTGTACAACACATGTTATCGAAGAAGGTCTTGATTGTGTGTAATGTAAGAAAATTCAGGGCTTTGTGTAGTGAAAGTTCTATTTTGTTTTGAGTATAACATAATCAAAACCTATTTTATTTATACATTAAAAAAATATATACTTAATGTTTCGTAAAATAATTTCCACAAAACAAACTTGAAATTGTGTGTAACACGAGCCATGAATAGTGTAGTGTATACTGCAAGCTAATGCGGTGTAGTGTATAAAACACTCTAATTTTGGTGTAGCGTACAACACAAGATATAAATGAAATTAAAAATAATATTTTTCATAAAATCTCGTGGTGTTAAAGTGAACATAATTTTTGATTCTGGTTTTACGCATTCTTTATATCTTAAAATTTTAGTAGAAAAATCCCAACACTACCAAAAATTATGGATGTAAAGATGTTGGTGAGAATAGCAAATGGGGTAATCATTGCAAGCCATGATTATCACACCCACCTTTTAATAAATTTTGTATGAACTTCCCAGAAAAGCATATCATACTATTTATGGTATAATTTGATATAATTTTTGGCATGCATTGGATTTCTCTATATATAACCAACATTAATTTCCATGATAGGGAAATCAATCTCCATTTGGCGAATCATCCCCTGATTCTATACAAGTTCAAGGAGGAGGATGAATCTTATTTAACTCCATCATCTTAGGCATAGATATTACATCCCTATGTGCACGCATATCTGGCATAGATGACTGAGTCCCAGGAAGTAACCATCCTTGAAGATATTCCTATTATGAGGGAATTCACTGATGCTTTTCCCGAGGAATTTCCTAGTCTTCCTCCTTAAAGAGATGTTGAATTATCGACTGATATTATAACTAGGGAATTTCCAATATACAAGAATCCATATAGATTAGATATTGTGGAGCATGTGGAGTTGAATAAAACCACAATAGGAGAAACTGGATAATGGTTTTATATGCCCTATAGCTTCACCATGGGGTTCACCAGCCCTCATTATCAAAAAGAAGGATGGGTCAATGAACCTTTATATTGATTATCATAAGATCAAAAAATCATGATAAATAAAAAGTATCCTCTACCCTGAATTGATGACTTGTTCAGTCAGCTAGATAGAGCACAATAGTTTTCCCTGGTGGATTTTCTTTTTGAATATTACGAAGTAATGGTGGAAAATGAGGATATCCCCATGATTGATTTTTGTACAAGATACAAGAACTATGAATTCATATTAATGACTTTTAGATTAACTAATGCTCTATAAATCTTAATAGACATAATTAATATAGTCTTAAGAGATTACATAGACAAATTTGTTTAGTCATTATAGATGATATTCTAATATACTCTAAAATAAAGGAGGAGCAAGAGGAGAATCTTATAATTGTACTAGAGACCTTGCGAATGGAGAATCTCTATGAAAATTTTAGCATGTTTGAGTTTTGGTTGAAAGAAGTATCATTTATGGGCCATATCATTACAATCAATGGGATATCTGTAGATCCCTCCAAGATAGTTACAATTGAGGGATGGCTTAGGCCAACATCGGTAATAGATATTTGTAGATTCCTGGGGTTAGCTGGATATTATCTCTAATTTGTGAGAAATTTCTCATGACTGTCCAACCCTCATACAAAACTAACTCTAAATGGAGTAATGTTTTCTTGGATTTTTGAATGTGAAGAGTTCTCATGGAGTAGAAAATGAGGCTTATCACTACACATGTGCTCACACTAACCACAAGTGGACAACTTATTTTGGTGTTTAGTGATTCATAGAAGATGGGAATGGGATATGTGTTGATGAATAATTACAAATTCATTGCCAATGCTTCACAAAAATTGAATGTTCATGAGAAAAACTATCCAACACATGATCTAGATATGGATACAATAATATTCTAATTGAAAAAATGGTGAAATTACCTCTATGCGAAGAAGTGTGAAATATACATGGACCATGAAACCCTGATGTATGTAATTAAACACAATGAGTTGAATACGCACTATTGAATATGGATAGAGATGATCAAAGACTATGACTGAAAAATCCATTTCCTCCCTCGGAAATAAAAAATGGTGGCGAATGCTCTAAATAGAAAAGACCAATCAATTATATCATTTATGATAATTGAAAGGGATTCATTCTTCTTATATTTGATTATGATGTACATGGGAATCATAAATAAATGATCATCATAGGTTCTTTCATATACGTTTCCTCAACCATCTCTTTTGGAGAGGTTAAAGGATGCTCAGAAGGATTATGTGGGAATTCAGAAGAATGTGGAAACTATCAAAAAAGGGAAATCCTTAGTGTTCAATGTTAATGAAGAATGAAATGTGTGATTTTTTCCAAGATTATGTTTACCATAATGTTAATAGTTTAATAAAGAACTTATATATGATCCACATAGTTCGAATTTATTCATTCACCTAGGAAAAACAGTGATTTATCAAGATCTCCAAGAGAATTATCGGTGGGAAAACATGAAGAAGATAATCGTTGAGTATACATCAATGGTCCTAGTGTGTCCAAAAGATAGTTATTAGAGGAAGAAGTCCAAGGGGATGATGGAACCATTACCCATACCAAAATGGAAATGGGAGAACATCAACATGGACATTTTCACTGGACTTCTGAAGATATCCAAAGGAAACAATTCTATCTAGGTTGTTGTGGATCATCTTATAAAAACTATACACTTATTTGTAATTTTGTAGGATTTCCCATTATATAAAATAGTTTGAAAATATATCAGAGATGTGGTAAGGCTACATGGAGTACCACTATCGATTGTATCTCATCGCTATCCAAGATTCACCTCTATGTTTTGGAAGAGTCTTCAACATGATCTGGATACTATGTTAAATGTCAGTACAGCTTATCATCCTCAAATTGATGTCCAATAATAGTAGACTATCCAAACAGTTGAGGACATGTTGAGAGTATGCTCAATGGAATTCAAAGGAGGATGGTATCAACATCTTTCTCTAGTTGAGTTCTCTTAAAACAACAGTTTCCACTAAATCATCCAAATTGATCCTAATGAAGCTCTGTATGGGAAGTGGTGCAGAACACCGACAAGATGGGATGAAGTTGGGGAGAGAAAACAGCTAGGTCTAGAAATGGTCGAAGAAATGGCGGATAAGGTTAATACTATATATCTTCATATTAAAGCTACTCATAGTCAACAAAAGAGCTATGTTGATAATCATCTATGAGACCTATATTTTGAAGTCAGAGACATGGTATTTATCTGCATATCACCGTGGAAGAGAGTAATTAGATTTGGGAAGAATGGAAATCTTATCTCATGGTACATCGACCCTTTTGAGATCCTTGAACGCATTGGAGTCATGGACTACTGACTAGAACTCCCACTGTATCTATCTCAAGTACATGATGTATTCCTTGTATCACTCTTAAGTACATACCCGGCCATCACATGTATCCATTCCCTAGGTGGTACCATTAGAGAATGACCTCTCCTATGAAGAGAATCTGGTGAAGATCCTAGATCATAGGGAAAAAGTTCTACTAAATAAGACAATACTCCTCATCAAGGTGTTGTGGTGAAACCAAAAGTTTGAAGAGGCAATGTGGGAATCTGATAAGTGATGAATTAGAGTAACCCTCATCTATTTTAGTGTGGGAAAAGGAAATTTCTAGGGTGAAATTTTTTAAGGGAGATGATTATAACAACATAATCATTAATTAATGAAAATTTCTCTTTATATAATTATATGCCTTATTATTTAAAAAGGTTATTTAATATATGACCATCCATGGTTTTATGGTTTTGGATTTCAAAATAAAATTAAGAATTGTAATCATTTCTAATATAGCTGTTGAACATCGATCACATTATTATTATAAATATAGGGCTTTAACAAATCCAATTTACTCAAACAACAGATGTGATGGCCTCATCCAGAGAAATTGATCCATAAGAAGCTCATTTCTCAGATCGTGGAAAGAAGGTGGTGTTATTGTGCATCACTCTTGACCAATACTGAGATGAGATTCAACATTTTAACCATGAATGGAACCGAATAAGAGAGATGCCGATTTTGATAGAGATTACCACCCAAGTGATTTTATCTGAGCCACCCCAAGATTCGGTCACCATCGCACATCATACTCATAGGTCATATGCATTTTTTATAAGGGGTTATTTAAAAAATCATTAGCACTATTATTGTGTGCATTATTTTTTTATATAATAAATAATATACATTCATTTTATTATTTTTACCTTGGAAATTATTTTTAAAGAACATATAGTATTTTAAATTAATATTTATTTAAGAAATCTATTGTGATGATTTTACCAATTTTAGAATTAATTAATATTTTAAATTTTTTTTACTAATTTTTTTTTATTAAATATAAATGATCATATAATTTTTAGGAATTCAATTGTAATATTAATTAGGGTTTGAAAGACCGTTTATTTATTCAAAAACCATCAATTTTGTATAAATGTCATTTATATTTTAAAAGTAAAAATTCACATATTTTGAAAAAAAAATTAGATGAAACGAATATTATTTTTGGAATCATAATGTTGAAACTACCCGATGGTGAATTTTTCTTAATTTTCCGAGATAATCAAATTTTTTGGTAAAAATTAAATACCGTTTAAATATATAATGTTTTTTATGACATCATAATGACTCTATAGTAATGTAATTATACAATATAAATGATATGTATGGAAAATATTTGTTTTAATATTAAAATAATTTGATTTATTTTAGCTTTATTTATTTTACAATGCTTTAGGGGATCTTCAAAAACTTGTAAAACATTTTATCTTTTTAAATTGATTTCCTTAAGAGTATGACTGACCTCCACATATGAAAGAATTATATTTTAATAAATTTCTGAAATTATCCTTATAAAATAATTTCTTCCACTACCATTTTACAAAAACTATGGTAAAAATAATTTGTTGGTTTGTGTTTTTGATTAGTTTAATTTTGGCTATCAAAAATCAAAATAATAAATAATCCCATCTCTTTTACAATATTAACCCACAAAAGATCCCACTTGAACTTAAATTAAAGCCTTTATAACCCGACCAACCACCAACCTACTATTTCTATAATCCTCCTAAGTCACCCCAAGCTCTGAATAAGCCTCTCTCAAGCCTTTGGAATCACACTTCCAAGTAAGGGATTTCTTCCTTCCTAAATATTTTTCCATGTTTCATTATTTTGATATACCATTTTATATTCAATTATAAATGTTGGGTTATGGTTTCTCACCTCCCCTATACATTATTTATTCTATTTTAATTATTATGTACTCCTTTATCTCTCATTCATTTATCCCATGTACATCTGTTACCATGCTGAAATTCTGTAAGGGATTTCTTCCATTCTCAATTTTGTCCATGTTTCTATATGATAATATACCATTTTATTTTCAATTAAAAATTTTGGGCTATAATATATCACCTCCCCTATACATACCTGATTTTTAATTAATAATTAGAGACTCCTTTCTCTTTCATTAATGCCTCTAATGTAAACCTGTTATCATGACAAAATTCCATAAGGGATTTCATCCTTTCTCATATTTTTCCAAATTTAGTTATATTATCATACCATTTTCTTTTCAATTAAAAATGTTTGGGGTAAGATTTTTAACCTCTCCCATATTTCACTCTATATGTTTGAATTATATATACCCCTTTCTCTCTCATTAATTCCTCACATGTACACTTGTTACCATGTTGAAATTCTATAATGGATATCTCTATCCTCATTTACATCCATGATATTTTTTGTATTATGAATCTATATTTCATTAGATATGTTGGTATATGTTTATATAAGACCAAATTACTATCCATTTCATGTACATATGATGATACAACACATTCTCTCTCCTAATCCATTTTTATTAATTCATATGTCACGAAATTATCCTGCCGAAATTGCAATATTTTTTTCCAAGCCAAAGTCATTGTGTAGTGAATACCATACTCATTTATCTATCAAGGGTATTCATCTTTATGCACATTTACTTATTGATTATATAGTTTCATTTATGTATTCTATATTACTTTATCGTGGAATAAATGATGATGTTGAATGATTCCATGTTTTATGATCCATGTAGAACACTTGTGCATGAAGTGAAATGATTAAGAAGGGTGTGCCCTGATAGTGATCCAATGCATTGGTTAAATATTAGTATCATGAAAATTCAAGGTCAATAATGGTTTAATCATGAAAATTAAATTGAAATGAGGTATTAATCATACTCCATGTGCAATGGACATTATCTCATACAAATATCAAGTTAAATGTTGTTGTCACATTTCTATGATATGATAATCATGCTATATCTTGACTTTATGTTCATGTTTCTCTTAATATCCATTGATATTACTATTTACTAACATTTATATTATTATTCATGTTATTCCATTTTTACTCCCTTACTGGGATTTATATATCACGCTTTTCTTATGAATGTTCTCAGGTTATCCAATAAAATACTAAGTATGGAGGAATATGTGTGGTCATGTAAAAGATGATTTCAATAAAGATATTGTGTTTTATGTTCTAAGTTGTTATGTAATGTTCATATTCACCAAATAAACTATACCTATTCATCTTATATATTGTATCATGTGAAAATTTTAGGTAATATGTTATGATTTAGTGTGAAATAATGATTAGGGTTGTTATATTTATGAAACATTGCTGACAACAAAATCCAAATGGGGAGATTGTTATGACAAAGATGATGAGGAAGGTGATCTTATTCAAGGTTTTTTATTTTGTTTTCAATAAATTTTAATAATGAAGAAAGGAAGTTTGATAAGAAAGGAAAATCACCTCACATTTTATTTCAATCAGAATGGCCATCATACTCAAGGAATTAGACTCAAAATTCTTTAAAATGATGATCATATTAAGAACGATATTTCTATAAGTAACCAGTCATTTGATTGAATTCAGAATGAATGTTTTCATCGTAATGATGAGAATCGAAGTATGCATGATTAAAATTCAAATTTAACAATTCTTTGCTGAACTTGTAGGTATCATAAATCAAATTTATTTGGAAAGATTGTGTTGAAACCTTAATGAATGAAATGGGTTGTAAAATAGATAATTCCACTTTTATTTAGATTTATTGGATCTAAATAGAAAGTTAAATGGTTTGTTTATGATCATATTTATCCTGATTTTATTTAGCCTAATTGTAATCATGATCATCATATCTAGGAAAATTCATTCATGGAAAATAAAATTCATGCTATGTTGGAAAGAAAAATGTTGCCAAAATAATAAGAATATGGTATAAATGATAGAGGGTTGCAATACAATCCAAATGAATACTGAAAATAATGAAGTTGTTCTAAAATTTAGTCAATGTCAGGATCAAAGCCATGATACAAAAACAAGTTTCTGATTGAAATGATTTTATTAAGTTGAATCTACATATACTTTTCCATAATATTTAGTATTTCATAAGACTAATCATAGGTATTAATTGTTTGTTCAAGAGATTTTACTGGCATCATATTCAAAAGAGAAAAGAGAAAATTTATTTTATTTCAATTGTTCTTTTAAATTTGATCAAGAAAAATTGTATTACGGTTGATTCTAATTCACCATTCAATATATAATAAGAACACAATGTGACTAAATCAATTTAGTTATGTGGATAATGAGAAGAAATGAAGGAAATGGTCTAATTTTTTGTCGAGGGAATGCTTGTAACATGAAGAAGTTGTTTGTTTTAAATAGTTTTTACACATCTTCATATTAGAGAAAAATCATCTAAATGGAGTTTGTGAAGAAAAAAATTGTCTATTTCTTCATACATTAAAATAAAATTGTTACAGAGCATTGTACAGAAGAAATCAATGTGAGAAAATTATTAAGAGAATTAAAAATAGATTTTTGTTTTGAATGATATTATAATGAATAGTTTATGTCATGGAGAATATTAAAGAAGGATCTAGAAGAAAGGTTAATAATTGAGAAGTGTGGATGAAGTCAAGATGCACAAGAAATTAAAGGCATTATATAAATTCAAGGAATTTGGTTGAGTGGGAAACCATTTCGGATTCCCACAAAAACCATCTATGGGTCACCTATAAAAGGTTATAAGTACATCATACATTTTTTAATTCTGAAAACAATGTACTAATCATGGGAAAATAGAGAGAATCTTTTAAGTTTAAGGGAGATAAAGACGATTCCAAATTTATTAGAGATGATGATGTTTCTATTGAGATAAGTTAAATGATAAGAAGAATGATAATAATATATTTAACTGATTGTCATATCAGTTATTGTTTTTTAGTAGTCTATTTTTTTTATTTTCTTCATCGCATTCAATTGGTCATCATATCTGGATGGATAATCTGATCGAGATTTCCGTATTGAGATTTCATTATTGAGGAAGAAAGAATTTTAAATTGACTAAATAATATTCTGATAGAGAAATAGAATCATATTGGGAAATCAATTTGGAAGAATCATACATGGATGACAAGACTATGAATTCATACAAGGATCAATTACAAAGCCTTCATTGTTGTTACCAGCATCTGGGTAAGAACGTTAAAAATTATTAGGAATGGAATAAATATGTGGAAATTTAAAATAATTAACATGTAACATTTTTTTCAAAAACATTTTATTACCTCATTTGTGTTAGCTGGTGCAGACATACAATTGTATTGTTTACATAGTTCATCATGAGTGTAATGGAATATCCTACTCATGATATTCCACAAAAAGGGATTCTTTTCTGGGAGATTTTGTGGTTTTGGATCAATTACAAACTATATCAAGGATGTAACAATTCCTATTGAATATGGAAACTTATAAATACTTGTTTAGATATGGATGTGTGTTCGAATTTCTTTCGGAAGGGCAAGAAATAATTAACAAGACGTGAAGTTTGATTTGTTTTTAAGGAAACACAAATGGAAATGTATCACTGATTCACTCCCTCTCCCTCTCATTAATAAAATTATCCTGGTAAGGAACATTCAAAAATTAATTTGATCCATGAGTTTTATTGAAGTACTTTACTCGTTCAAGAAGTTACAAAATAGGTGGTTCTAATTTTACATGTTTTCTTGATGTTTTAAAGTAAATGTAATGACTAATATCAAATTTTAAAATAATGATATTTTATGGCAATAATATTTTATTAAATTATTTAAAAATAATAATAAAATAAAATAATCCCAAATATGATACTATACGGTATAGTATTCCATACCCTATTCATTTATATTCTCTTTTTTCTTTTTCTCTCTATAATTTCCTTACCATATTTGAATATTTTTGGAAATTCATAGAGTACACCTTCCCTTTCTTATAAAATGGAACTTCTTCTTCTCAATCTGTCATACTTAAAAAACCATTGGTTTAAGCCAATCCCTTGAAACATACATTTATTTAATCATACCCAACATTCTAATATCCTTGTTTTTGGAATAACACAATCCATAGTGGTCTTATGGTGTTATTAAAAGGAGGTTGTCCAAAAGGGATTCTTCATTTTAATCATTTTTTCTTTTTTATTTGTTCTTTTAGCTCATTGAAATATTATTCAACCATGATATAATAATAACTACAATACCCTTCATATACTAATATGTTTATTTTTTTTTTCATTACCCTTATCAATCTCTTCTTCTATGAAATGGGAAAAAAATTCGTCGTTAAGGTGAAGGATAGACTATCACCTCATGAAGTAATGCAATTTCATTTCAACCACAAACACTAATGACTTGTAATAATGAAATTAATTTTTATATTGGATTTTTATAAAATATTTATCATTCTCAAAAGATAATACACGACTTGAATTCTCACCTTTTCATGAACAAAAAATTTAAATGTCATTCATGCTTACATGTGGACTACCACCTCCACTATGTGATGTGTTACAGTTTTCCTCACCTCATCATTTGGATGATATATATATAAGTATATTTAAAAAACTAATATGATATATTTGATAATATTATAATTATGGATTGATAAAATAATGCATACCTTCTTTTTATAATGATTATTTTCAAATGAAAATGTTTATCATGCATATGTATGACCCACTATCTCCATGATTAAGACATAGTTAATTTTTCATGACCATATTTAATAGATGTATTTAATAGTTTAATTGAAATTTAAAATTGAAATTTATGTAATTACTAGTATTTTTTATTTTATTTTATAATAACCACTTTTACTGTATTCTTCTAACTAAAGTGACTTTTCTCATTTGAACTGAATATCATTAAAAACTTCTATGTGAACATAAATAATTATGTATCGGTTATAACATGATGATATGTTATATTAATGGAATGATAAAATTGAATAATTTTCTTAATAAATAATGTGATTAAGCAATTTTAATAATTCAGGTTGATAAAAACATTGTGTGACGTGTCATATTTGAGTTGAGGGACTTCTAAACTCAATTTACATACATTGGGTTAAAATTCAACATCATTGAATTTCTTAATCTATGAATATATGTGAAATTAATTTTGATTATCTTATTTTTTATATCCACTTGTTTTATGTGGATTTATATATGATATATGTAATGTATTCATTTTATTAATTCTAACCACAATGATATCATATTTGCGTGGGTCTTTCATTGGAAAATTGTCTTTTAATGTTCCTCTTTCAGCTCTTTATAAAAAATCTAATTTTTTTTTAAAATATATTGATTTAGGGGACTATCTAGCTATCTTGATTTTAAGTAATTAATGTTTCTTTTATTGTTTATACATTATTATTCAATGAAAATATATTCATTTTATATTCAAAATTTTTATATTTTAAAAGTGATTTTTGGAAGGATTTGGTATTTTGACATCTGAATGTTTTTTACAAATGGAATTAAAGGATTGTTCAAGGGTTTTATTCATGAAATTACACTTTGATATTTTTTATGATGTCTATTTCCAAATTGTTCTCGGGGAAACTATTAATAATTATACGATTGGAGTGCACATATTTGTTCTTGGTGATCCCCTTATAGATTATATGATGAGTGTTCCCAGATAGCGTACAAATGAATTGTGTAATAAATTATTCTCTAGATAATTAGACTGAGAGTAAACCATATAGTTTCTCCAATTTATAAGGGTTCTATAAGGGTTCCATGATGATGATTTCCCAAGGAACCTACTTGAATTTTATATACCTTATAATGAGATTTCAATGAAATAATTTAATTTTGAATTTTTTTGAGAATGATATTTTTAAAAAGATGATACATTTTTGGGGTAAAAATTTATGTTTTGAAGAAAATTTTGTTTGTTTTTTTAGTAAACTAATAGTTTCTTTTTTTCCTTACTGTGATTTTTGTACACAATGTCATTATCATTTTTATAAGATTTGTGGATGGGTAAGGGAAATTAATAATTCAATTTGAATGTTTTTAATATTTTTTATGAAAATAAATCGTGTATTATTTTATGAAAGTTTTCTTTGGTGAAAAAATGGATAATAAGTATATATCTCCACTTGTAAGATATAGTTATAATTTATAAAAGTTATGACCAAATTCTATAAAATTTTAAATTTAAAAAGATCTTTAAAATGGATTAGAATGAATTCCTAACATAAAACTAAAGATTATGTGATGTTTAAGTCAATATCCTTACAACATTATTATGTTGGTATTTATTAATTTCAAATTATTTTTAACAGTCCCTAAAAAAGGAATTATTAGTGTCTTCTGTTAAATAGTATATTATAAATGATTTAACATTCCTAAAAAAATTGTATTTCACCACATTAATGGGATATGGTTGATCATTTAAACAATTGTACACTTATGGGTCATTAGTAAAGTCATTTTAACATTCTTCACCACTAATGTGTAAAAATATTATTATCATGGTAATCATTAAATAGGGAAAATGAGGGGTTAAAAATAGATATGGATTGAAGAATAACAATGACATACATAAATTTTATTTTATCAGAGTCTTTAAATTTATCCTTATCATATATTCTAAAAATATAATTTTTATTTCACATCAATATTTTAAGAACCCGGATCATCATTTCTGGTATTTTTTTCCATTTCTGGTCATTTTTAAGGAAAAGAGGAAAATCTGGAAATTTTCTAAGTACACACCATGTACATTATAAGTACACGCTGTGTACTTCGATCCCACATGAGGCCATGTTCTGTCCATGTCTAGGCCATACACATGGTTTGTAGGGTTGATGTGGAGGCCACTTAATGTGGTGTACAGAATAGGAGAGTACACGCCGTGTACTTTTCTTTTTATTTCATTAAATGGACTGGGGTAGCATCTAATACCAATTTTTGTCTTCTTCTTCACCTAATCTTGTCCAGAGTATTGAAGGAGGCCGAATCTTCTCTGATATGTTGATATGTCAAAAGTTATTTGAACCGAACGCCATCGGTTGTAATAGAATCACAGCAGTGATTTCTTTGTTCTTCCTTGGCCACGATTCCAGATTCTTTCTCTTATGAGAGTTATCTATAATTGAAAATTTTAGATGTTTTTTCAGATCTTATCTGTTCTATACCGATTCACATGCCGAGGTTCGAGTATATCGATCTCCTAGGATCGATAAAGGTGGATTGTTTCCCTACATTGAACGTATTTTCATTTTTGTTAAAAAAGTGTCGGATTCCCATGTATCAAGTATCTTGGGTTAGGGATTTGAACCTGTATTATCACCTGCCTTAGATTTCATGTATTCATGAGGTTATTAGATGATTATTGTTTTCTTGTTAGCATGTTTGAGGATCACCCTATTGGTGTTTCCCTTGTTTTTGTTGTTTACCGCCGTTTGGCTTAGGTTGCTAGTGAGGCATACCTGTTGCATTGTTTTCCTGCCTTGAGATAATTGATTGTATGTATAGCCTGCTGTTTATATACTTTTAATGCATTATAGCCATTAGAAAATTAGTTTTTGAACTTAATTAGGGCTGCTGACAGTCGACTACGAATGACTATACTGCTTAGGGCGGTGTGAACCTAGTGTAGTAGAATAAAGAGGGAATTGACGATAAAGGGCTTCTCTAGAGAGTCTATTATACATTTTTAAATACCCATAAATTTGAAGGATTATTTTTTCATAAAATCTTTGGAATTTTACGAGTACACAGTTTCCGACGTCACCTGATTCCGATATCCGGTGTGACCGGAATATTTTGATGATCTTTAGCTCGGGTACGTTTAGTGAACGAATGAGCGGGTTTTTCAAGCATTTGAACTATGGTCTGGAATTGAAATCGGAGGGCACTGATGAACTCGCAATGCTGGAGATGTCATTTCCTCCTTGTATTCATGCCAATGTCATCTACGAATCGTCTCTCTGTGACGCCGTCTTCAGCGATGTCCGGCGTACGATGTGTTTTATCGAAGTAGGGTGAATTCATTCAATTTTATTTGAATGAAATTGTTCGTTGTGATCGTGAATCCTTTCTCATCTTTGGACGATTGTTACTACCTAACGCGGAGGGCGCTGGCCAAACAAACACGGCCCGATGACCCCCCGTCATTTCTTGTCTTATTTGGAATCGGGAAGTGGTGATGACTGAAGGTGGAGATCGTTCACCGACCATGTGTGGATGAACCCCGGTCCGCAACCGTAGTCTAATCGACCAATGAAGAAGAGCTAGGCTGAAGGTAGGAACCATGGTTCCCCATGACGTCGTGCTACGAGAAATGTTGCCTTCACAGGGCGGGCCACTTTGGCGGAAGAACCGGCCAGCCCATCGTCCGTCCGAGCGGAGGAGAGCTTCGGCGCTTGGAGGGTGTTGCGCTGGAGAATCGACCGACCCGTCGGCCGGCCGGGCGGAGCCGAACCGCGGTGCTAGGTGGGCGCTGTGATAAAGGACCTGCGGCCTTCTCGAGCAGGCCACTTGTGCCAGATGGCCGGCCGGCCTAGCGCGCCGGTTTGGGAGGGTTTCGCCGCTTGGTACCATAGGTTCGGGTAGCCGGGGGCTATGCCCTGCCCCCCTCAGACCGCTCGGCCTACGGCCCGAGCTGCTCGGCCAGCCGACTGATCCATGACCAGCCGGGCCGCGCCCTGTGGGACTGGGTTGGTCCCCGTCGGGTCGGGCCGCACCCCACCGGGCCAGGCCACGCGTTTCACCAAACTGGTCCAACATCAGCTGGGTCAGACCCGCCAAAACCAGGGCGACCCGACCCACCAGCCCACCTGGCTTAACGGGTCGGGCCTGTTTTTTACTTAAATGGAATAAATTGAAGACCGCGCGTCCGAACGACGCGCCACTTGTAACACTAGGAACCTTACGACAAGACAATTCTTTTTCAATACTCTATGTGAGTTTTGGAGGACTTTGGATATCAGCCGGGTTAGAAATAAGTGTATTTCTAACCGGGCCTCTGGAACGGAAAATCCATTATCTCTCAGACCAGGTGTCTGATTGACGCCCTATCTATCATTTTGAGTTCCTATTGATGAGATGGAACTTTGAGATACATCAAATCTGGTCATCGTGACAGTTGATGTATCGAACCCCCTTTACTCGAGGAGCGGAACCTCCCAAAATTGAGTACGCTGTGTGTGGTAACCCTAGAGCAAGCTGTGACTGCGATGACTGCCGAGTTGCACTGCTCCATGGGTTCGATGACGATGATGATTGTACTTGGATTCTACGTGGTTCCGGTAGCGATGATTACTGTACTAAGTTCCTACGTGGGTTTTGAAGTGATGCCGAGTGTACTAGGATCTTTTGTGGGTTCAGCAGTGATGACGACTCCACTAGGATCCTCCGTGGGTTCGGCAGCGATGACGACTTTACTTGGATCTTACGTGGGTTCAGCAGCGACGACTTCTGTACTTGGATCCTACGTGGGTTCGGTAGAGGTGATGATTCAGAGGATACATATAATCATCTCCACCCATCTTCGTGAGTAGTATACCTGTATGAGCAGAGTCTTGACTATTCAATCATTACCATTGATGTGATTGACTTCTTTACTATGTGGAATCGATTGTACATGGGCTCTATAGTAATAGTCGAACTGGAATTGATAACTTATGTATATGTATGGGAATATACCAAAGGTGAGTCGGTTGATACTTTTTGTTTGTATCTTTCCTTTTTGGTTTATCGTTTTTGGATTTTCGGATACCATCGGGGGTCTCGGGGTCCCTACTGAGTATCGTATACTCACCCCTGCATGGGCTATGCCCGCACTACGTTGTGTTGGATGCAGATGACGAACAACACTAATTGAGTTGGAGGCTTGTGGATCTGGATGGTACCTGGGGGTGGACCACTAGATGGGACGTACAGTGAGTGGATGACTAGACCAAAGGGATTGAGGAGACCATATGTACCCACCCTTCAGGTGGGAAATCCGGAGGATGACTCAGTGGTTGCTGCTTTAAGTTACTGTTTTTGTACTTTCTTTTCAGTTGTTCTGTACTTTCAATTGTGTTTGTATACTACCCCATTTACTTTTCAGCACATACTTTTATACTCAGTTTACAAAGTGCTTACTTCAGTTTTGTACTCTATTGTGTTTGTTTACTTCTATAAAGTCAATGCATTCCCTTTTATTGGGATTTACGCATTTGGTTCTAGTTTCCAGCCCCTCGCCTATTGAAGGCGGGCTTCGGGTAGTCATGGCACGGGCCCCGAGGATAGGTCGGGACAAATTGGTATCAGAGGAGTCAGTTCTACCATAAAACTCAGAACTCTAATTATTCTTCTCTGTGAAGTAATAGGGTTATGAGTATTGAGTGTGGTTTTCAGTACAGGAATCCAGTATTGGTACGGCGGCCGACGTATCCATATACCAGGACCTTGACTTCTGATTTCTGACTCAGTGCACGAAAACATTGATTGCTTGTGTGTTTCAAAAGTTTTCTTTGTGATTACATTGTGTCAACTCACCAGGTATACTATTTTATCGTGGCACACCAGTTTCATTTCATGATGGACCAATGAAGGTAGCCAGCCAGGGATCCTAGTTACGTGCGAGATGGCATCCCACCAAGCAACAAGGCCTCGGTGCAGGGCCCCATTATAGCGGAGGCACCAGCGGTACCACTACCCGCTGAGCCACCAATGCCACCAGCCCTAGTAGCAGAGAGTGCACGCTGCCTGATTGTGTTGCATGAGTTTCGGCCACTGAGGCTGCCTCGGTTCCGTCGAGAGACAAACCCTCAGAAAACCAAGGATTGGATGGAGGCTATCATCAGAGTCTTTATATTGGTAGGGACTCCATCAGACCTTATGACGATCCTTTCCACGAGTCTCCTAAACACAACAGTAAGTAGATGGTGGAGCCTAATGATATAGGTTCAAGACGAGGCATCACTACATTGGATGGACTTCGAGAGCCTCTTCCACTTGGAGTTTGTTCCAGCCACCCTCTGTGCGGAGCACAATCAACAGTTACTACATCTGCGGCAGAGAAGCATGATAGTAGCCCAGTACTCGGCGAGATTTACCGACCTCTCATGCTACTCCACAGACATGGTATGGGACCCATTCTTCCAGGCCTGGACCTTTGTGTAGGGACAGAGGCATGAGATCAAGGCTTCGATGATCTACCTCAGCATTCTAATGTAGGCTGAAGTGCTGGAGTGAGCCCTTCATGTGGAGAGATTTCTTGCTCGGTCAATGCCAGCAGGGAGTCCCACCGTAGGGCGACACGTAGCAGAGTCTTCGGCAGCTGGCAGTATATAGTTGTCGTAGAGGTCCAAGAGTACTAGGCCATTAGGTGGGTGACCTCAGGGTACTGGTTCGGATGTGTCGGTCACACGGAGCAGATCCATCCATACGAGGTGCTGGCAATGCTATGCACGCGGCGGGCAGGGCCACATGGCTCGTGGCTACCTGACCCTCCTTGTAGACAAGTGTGAGAGAGTTGAGGGACCTCCCAAGAAGAGGCAAAGGTTCGAACGTGGATGTATGCAGGGAGCAAGAGGACGAGGCAGAGGAGCTTGCCATGCAGTGGGTGGTGGACGACGATTCGAGGCTCTACCACCACCACCACCAGGAGGACCACCCCGACAATAGGGAGATAGCAGACAGGGGCAGGCTCAGCTCTAGGCGGTCTAGGCCTATGACCACGACACACCTGAGATGATTTGAGGTATTATCTGTTTCTAATCCACCCTCGTTTCAGTTCTTATAGACACAAGAGAGAGTCATTATTTTATTTCTGCTACCCTTGTTCGGAGCTCGGAGATTCCGATAGAGTCGTTGGGTCGATCCTTACGGCTATAGACTCATACGGGATAAGATTAAACGATTAAAAACTGGTGCCGGCAGTGTGAGCATACTCTAGGAGGCGAGAGATTTGGGTGGGATCTTCTTGTAGCAGCGTCGAGGCCTTACGACATCATCTTGGGTATAGACCGGTTATCAACAGTATATGCCGAGATCGACTATATTAGGTGCAAAGTGTGGTGTGTCCGCACAAATGGGAGAAGGTTCACCATCACCGGTGAGAATAGAGCCTTTTCAGTACATTATGGACTTATGCAGAGGAGAGGGCAGCCGATCACACATCAGTTGGCAAGTCTCATCCTAGGAGCGGTTGATGTGCGAAGTCCGAGTTTTCCTATTGTGGTGGATCAGTATGCAGACGTTTTTCTTGATGACGTTTTAGGACTACCACCTTGTCGAGAGGTAGATTTATACATTGACTTGTACCCCCGAGACATCACTAATATCTACTCCAGCATATCAGATGGCTCCGGCCGAGCTTCGTGAGCTGCGGGTACAGCTGGAGGACTTTTAGGGAAAGGGATTCATCTGACCCAGCGTTTCACCCTGGGCTTCTCCGATTTTATTCACCAAGAAGGTGGATGGGAGCTTACGACTATGTGTCGACTTCCAATGCCTGAATTAGGTGACTATGAAGAAAAATTATCCACTCCCGAGGATTGATGACCTCTTTGATCAGTTCAAGGGAGCACGATGGTTCTCGATGATAGACATCAGGTCAGGCTATCACCAGTTCAGAGTTCGAGATGAGGATGTGCAGAAGATGGCCTTCAGGTGTCGGTACAACCATTATGAGTTCTTGGTAATGATCTTTGGTGTGACAAATGCACCAGAAGTGTTCATGAGTCTCATGAACCAGATCTTCCATCTTTACCATGATCGTTTTTTCATAGTCTTCATCGACGACATAATGATTTACTTGACTACTAAGTCAGAGCACGCCTACCACTTACAGGTTGTACTGGACACACACCGAGAGCACCAGATTTATGGTATGCTCTCAAAGTGCCAGTTCTGTATTCGAGAGGTTCAGTTCTTGGGGGACGTCATCTCATAGGAAGAATTTTCTGTGGATCCTATGAAGATCGAGGAAGTACATGCTTGGGAGCCACCCAGGAGCATGGAAGAGGTGCAGAGTCTCCTAGGTCTGGCTGGGTACTATTGGATATTTGTTCCAGACTTTTCTAGAGTTTCAGAACCGCATTCAACTTTGACAAAGAAGGAGAAACCATTCGTGTGGTCGGATAGATGCTAGAAGAGCATCCAGGAGCTGAGAGACAGATTGACCAGTGTGCCCATCTTGAGGCTACCAGAGGAGGGTGTAGGGTACGTAGTTTACTGAGATGCATCATGGACCGAACTCGGGTGTGTGATGATGCAGGAGAAAGCAGTGATCACCTAAGGTTCATAGTAGTTGAGGCAAGACAAGCAGAACTATGCTACCTATGACCTAGAGTTACCATTAGTGGTCGTCGCTCTGAATATGTGGCGGCACTATCTGATGGGAGAGCGCTTTACTTTCTACTCTGACCACCAGAGTTTTAGGTACATTTTCACATAGAAAGACCATAATATGAGATAGAAGAGATGACTCGAGTTCCTCCAAGACTATGACTTTGAGATAGTATATACTACTTGGAAATGGAATGTTGTGGCTGATGCTCTCATCAGGAGATCAGGCATTCCACTACTTGGAGAGGCGATAGAGCAGTTAGCCGCTTTTTAGATATCGTTCGAGGATAGAGATGGGGAATCTTTTTTACCATCCCTCATAGTTACTCCTACACTACTTCTGTGGGTCAGAGAGGCACGGTGTGGGGACATTGATTGTGAGACACGACGTGCTCAGATTTCCACAGGGCAAGCTCCTAATGGATTTTCTGAGGGAGGATTGCAAGTCATCCTCTTCAGGAGACGTACCATGGTACCAGTTGCACTGCAGGAGGAAGTGCTGAGGAAGTGTCACACTTCTCCTCTAGAAGAACATCCTAGAGTGGCAAAGATTTACCAGTTCCTCAGACGACAGCACTAGGGGCCGGGTATGATGAAGGTTGTAGCTGAGTTCGTTTCACGATGCCTCACTCTGCCCGCTAGTGAAGTCAGAGCACCAGGTACCAAAAGGATTGGTATAGCCCTTAGAGGTTCCGAAATGCAAGTGGGATAGAATATCGATGGATATCATGATGGGGCTTCTATGTACTTCCAGGGGACACGACTCTATCTGGGTGATCGTCGACCGACTCACCAAGTTGGCCCACTTCCTTCCGATTAGAGATAAGGGCTCAGTAGAGAGCATGTGATGCATCTACGTTTAAAATATCGTTTGGCTTCATGGTGTGCCATCATCTATCGTCTCCGATCGAGACACTCGCTTTAATTCCCGGCTTTGGAAGGGGTTGCAGGAGGCATTTGAGACGTAGCAACACCTGAGCACAACCTTTCACCCTTAGACGGATGTCCAGACAGATAACACCATGCAGACTCTCGAGGACATGCTCTGTGCATGTGTCCTTGACTTTGGTCGCAACTGGGATGATCACCTACCCTTGGTGGAGTTAGCATATAACAACAGCTACCACTCCACCATTGAGATAGCACCATACGATGCACTGTACAACTGACCTTGCAGATCACCTCTATGCTGGACTGACCCTAGGGAGTCAACACTTATAGGACCGGAGAAGGATCAGGCTACAATGGAGGAGGTGTAGATCATCCAGGAGTGGATGAGGACTGCACAGTGCAGATAGAAGTCCTATGCTGATAGAAGACGGTGACCATTGGAGTTCGAGGATGTCAACCATGTTTTCTTATGAGTCTCACCTAGACGTGGATTATGGAGATTTGGCTGGGGTGGTAAGTTATCTTTGCGCTTCATCGGACCATTCAAGGTCCTCAACAGGGTAGGCGAGGTGGATTACCGCCTTTCCCTTCCACCTTAGTTACAGCGGGTGCACGGAGTTTTCCACGTATCTCACCTGAAGAGATACGTGCCTGACCCGACGCATATCATCAGCCACAGGGAGTTGGGCATCGATGACGAGGCTACATTCACGGAGGTCCTGGTGGAGATCGAGGATTGATAGGAGAAGGTCCTATGTTGAAAGTCGATTCCTCTAGTGTGCATTCGTTGGTAGCATGTGAACCTTCAGGAGAGCACATGGGAGCGGCAGGCTCAGATGCTTCCTCAGTTCCCTCATTTGTTCTCCTAGTCTATGTAGTAGCTTTACGGGGACGTAAGGCCCTGATGTGGGGGTAATGTAAAGACCCATAAATTTAAAAGAATTTTTTTTCTTAAATTAATTGGAATCTTAAGAGTACGTAGTTTCAGACGAAACCAGATTCTGAGGCCTAGTGTGCCTGAAATATTATTCTAAAGTTTAGCTCGGTCACGTTCAGTGAACGAATGAGCGGGGTTTTCTATCTTTTGAACTGGTGCCCAAAATTTAAATCTGAGGGCACCGATGAACCCACAATGTCGGTAATTGCTTAAGGGGACCTTTACCGTAGTTGCATTTGCACGAGAGGAGAAGTTAAAATTTTTTGTTTAATTAAGAAGTGAATAAAATTGTTAGAACAATTTTATTTTATATATTTGGTGGTTATATCCAACATGGGGGTTTTAGGGGTGCGACCCACAACCACCTAACTACCCATGTGTGGATATTTGTGAGGTGGGTCCCACATGAGGCCCAACCTTTCACCTCCCCCTAAACTCCTTAAACCCCTTCATTATTTTGTTAACTCCTATGTGTATCCATTCCACTTTATCTCCCTCTCCCTCTTTAACTCTTTCCAACAAACCTTAATTAATAAATTGAACCACTTCAATTAATAAATTATGTGTTTTGAATTTTTAAATTTAAATTTCTTGTGTTAATAATATGATAGTATTAGCCTATTATTTTACTTTAGCACAATTTTTGTTGAGAGAAATTGGAGTGAGCTCTTGTATAAAAGAAAAAGGAAGTTCCACTTTCATTGAAGAACATCATCCTCCCGTGAAGAACGATGAATCTTCGACAAAGAACACCAACTACACAAAGAGTGACGACATGCCTTTCCTTATCCTCTCCACAACTAGTGTGGAGACGTCGTTTCCTCCATGGACACATGCCAACGTCGTCTATGAATCCCCTTTCCGCGACGCCATCTTCCACAAAACCCGACGTATGACGTATTTTATCAAAGTAGGGTGAATTGTTTCAATTTTATTTGATGAAAATTGTTCGTTGTGCTTTGTGAAACCTTTCTCGTATTTGGACGATTGTTATCGCATAATGCGAAGGGCGCAGGCCAAACAAACACGGCCAGACGACCCTCTGTCGTTTCTTGTCTTGTTTGGAATCGGGAAGCGGCAATATCTGAAGGCATCAACTGTGAGCAGGAAACATGTGGAAGAGCCTCGGATTGCATCCACAGGCCACTCAACCGATGAAGAAGAACCAAGACGAAGGAAGGAACCACGGCGCCCCACGATGTCGTCCTGCGGGAACCGCATCCCGCATAGGGCGGGCCGCTTCGGCAAAAAAACTGGCCGGCCCTTCGGTCGGCCGGGTGAAGGCAAGCCTAGGCGACAAGAGGGAGCCACACTGGAGAACTGGTCAGCCCGTCGACTGGCCGGTCGGAGTTGAACAGCGGTGCGAGGTGGGCGTCGCGCTGAAGAAACTCGCGGCCCGGTTGTCCCAGAAGACCGACCGGACTAGCCGGCCGGTTTGGGAGGGCAGTGCAGCTTGGCATCGTCGGTTCGAGTAGCCGGGGGGCCGCACCCCCCCCCCCCCCCTCGGACCGCTCGACCAGCCAGTCGCGCCGCACCGGTTCGTACCATGCCGGTCCAGGCCACACTCTGCTAGGCTGGGCCACGCCCCACAGGGTCGTGTTGTGCTCTTTCAGGCTGGGTCGTGCCTTTTTGAGCCGGGTCATGCCTTTCGGGTCGGGCCACGTGTTTCACCAGGTCGGTCCAACATCAGTCGGGTCAGACCCACCAAAACTAGGGCGACCCAACCCACCAGCCCACCAGGCTTAACTGGTCGGGCCCATTTTTACTTAAACAGAATAAATTATAGACCACATGTATGATCGATAAGCCTCCTACGGCAGTAGGACCCTTACGACGAGACAATTTTTTTACGATACTATAAGTGGGTTTTGGATGACTTTGGATATCGACTGGGTTAGAAACTAGTGTATTTCAAACCGGGCCCCTAGAACGGAAAATCCATTATCTCTCAGACCGGGCGTTCGATTGACGCGTCGTCTATTGTGTTGAGTTCCTATTGACGAGATGGAACATTGGGATTAATCAAATCTGTACTTCGTGATAGTTGATGTATCGACCCCCCTTTACTCATGGAGCGGACCCTCTCGGAATCAAGTACGCTATGTGCGGGAACCCTAGAGGTGGTTGCGACTACGACAACTACAAAGCTGGGATCCTCCATGGGTTCGACGATGACGAATACTGTACTTGGATCCTACGTGGGTTCGGCAGTGAAGGAGATTGTATTAGGATCCTACATGGGTTCGACAGTGATGAAGAATTTACTGGGATGCTCTATGGTTTTGGCAGCGATGGCGACTGTACTAAGATCCTCTGTGGGTTTGGAAACAATGAAGAATATACTTGGATCCTACATGGGTTTAGAAGCAATGAGTTCTGTACTTGGATCATACATGGATTTAGTAGAGGAGATGATTCAGAGGATACATCTAATCATCTCCACCCTTATCCATTAGTATTTTACCTATGTGAACTGAGTCTTGACTATTCAATTGTTACCATTGGTGTGATTGACTACTTTCCTATGTGGACTAGGTTTTACATGGGCTCGAGAGTTGGAGCTGAACTAGAATTGATGACTTAGGTATATATGTGGGAAAATACCTAAGTGGAGTCGGTTGATACTTCATGTTTGTATCATTTCTTTGTGGTTTATCTTTTTTGGATTCTGGGAGACCTTCAGGTTTCTCAGGGTCCCTACTAAGTATCGTATACTCACCCCTGAATGGGATTTTCCCGCACTATGTTGTGTTGGATGTAGACGTTGGACAACACTGATCGAGGTGGTGGCTTGTGGAGCTGGATGGTACCCGGGGGTGGACCACTAGACGAGACGTACACTGAGAAAACTGCTGGACCAGAGGGGCTGAGGAGTCCATTTTTACCCACCCTTCAGGTGGGAAATACAGAGGACTACTTGGTGGTTGCTACATTACTTTGTTGCTGTTGTACATTCTTTTCAGTTGTACTGTAATTTCAGTTGGGTTTGTATGCTGGCCCATTTACATTTCAACACCTACATTTATACTCAGTTTACTTAGTGATTACTTCAGTTGTGTACATTATTGTGTTTGATTACTTTTATAAAGGCAATTCCTTCAGTTTTATCACGATTTACGCCTTTGGTGCTAGTGGCCATCCTCTGGCCTATGGAAGGCAGGCTTCGGGTAGTCACAACACGGGCCCCAAGGGTGGGTCGTGAAAAAATTAGTATCGTTCGCAGGACCTATAAGAATTGGAAATTGTGTTTCCTCAGAGTGTCCTTAGTTATGAATCGAGACTATAGTGGGAATTAGACGTAAGTGTTTTTGTTGGCGCAAAAATATTGCATGAAAGAAAGGGACAGAAAAGAAGGCTGGCCCGCTGCCTCGCAAAGCACCGACGTGAAGCACCCCGAGCATCACGGTCTCGTGAAGCTCCCGAGGTGGTAACCCTCCGCGAACGCATTTGACGTTCGCGAGCCTACTGCGAAGCTTGGGAGGCGGTAACTCTCAGCGAACGAGTTTGACATTCTTGAGACCGCCGCGAAGCTCCGTAGGAGGTAACTCTCCACGAACGAGTTTGACGTTCGTGAGACTGTCATGAAGCTCTGGAGGTGGTAACTCTCCGCAAACGAGTTTGATGTTCGCGAGACCACCGCGAAGCTCGGGAGGAGGTAACTCTTTGTGAACGACGCTGACGTTCGCGAGCGCTCCGCGAAGCACCTGAGGCGGTGTGGGAGTTCTGCATCGCAACACCCCTTGCCTATAAATACTGGACTCCCCCTGAGTCCCAAAGACGAACAATCCAACCTTTCATATTCTCCTCTCCCAAATCATGAAGCCCCCTTTTCCCCCAGGAATCATGAGCTTCGCATGGTACTTCTACTTCGCGTGACGCCTTTTCTTTGTCTCGTTTTGAGCCCCTCTTCTAAGAGGGATGCCCTTCGCGAATCTCAAGGTAATTCGCGAAGGAAGGGGATTCCCAAGGGACCTCGGGCAGCCGCGGAGCGTTTATGCTTCGTGAAACACTCAAACTGTACTAGTGATGCCTATGCTAAGGCAGGATTGCTACACACCGCGAAGCACACTGCTTCGTAGCACCCTGCTTCGCGAGGAACCTCTTCTTCGCGAGGTAGTGCTCCACGAATACTGTTACACTTCGCGAAGCACCCTCCACTCACACCTATTCCCCATGCTAAGTCCAAGGCACTCTGTTTCGCAAATCACACTCCTTTTCTTGTCAATTCCTCTTCCCGTGCGACCCTCCAGGTATGCATGATGTGATTTTAAAGTCCCACGGACAGTTCCACTCATAGCGTTTCTTCGCCTAATGCTTCTTCGCATAGGCACGCTAACGGCTATTGCTTCTTCGCATAGCCATGCTAACGTGGAACCATCGATGGTTCTCTCCACAACCCCCCTTGACCATGGCCTAGCTAGTACCTTCCCTCCCCCAAGGACCCGAGGGTACCAGTTATATAATTCCTAGGGATGCGGAGTGAACCTCCCTCGTCCGAGCTGTAGGATGTTAAACTATCAAGCACCACGTCCTTAACACATGACGTTAAACTGTAACCCGACCTCATGACTTTCACGAAGGGTCCCCCTAGCTCGAACATTTTTTACGCCACTCGTCTCCACATGAGTGGAATCACCCCTCCACAAGGGATGATATCCTCCTTATTGGAGTGGCATATGTTCTCAGGAGAAGGGAGACCCTAGTTCCCCAGCGGATGGTTGCACCCCTACATCACTGTACTTCCCCACTACCAACGTCAGTGGAGGGCGTGATAGGGAATGAGGCACCTCCCATCATTGGTCCCAAATCCCTCTTTCGCTGCACCTTGTCGCACTACGGGCCTCCATCCTAGAGTAAGTCCCATCACCATGGGCCGCCTAATGCGTAAGCCCCTCTTCGCTTCTCACGGACGCACCCTTCGCGGCATGGTCGTCATGTCCTTACTGTCTCTTGTTTCTCACACCGAGCATGACTCATGTGGGCTTAGAGTTGGCATTGGCCATGACAGTACCTCATCCAGCATGACGTTAAACTGCATGCCCTCGTCCAGCATGAAGTTAAACTGTATGCCCTTGTCCCGCATGACATTAAACTGCACACCCATCTAAACTACGATTTCTTTGATCCATGTTAAGGCATGGTACATAGGAAGCCTCCACGAGGTTTAATCCCACCAGTCATCCAATTCACGTCGTGTTCTACCTTCGTCTAGAATGAGGTTAAACTACATTCCTGTCTGACGGCAAGCCGTGGTGACCAACCCGAACTACAAGGACTTTGATCCATGTCAAGGCACGGTACGTAGGAATCCTCCCAGAGGTTCAAGCCCATCTCCTATCAGACCAAGGTCCCTCATTTACGTCAGTTCGCAAACACCCACCACCATTCTAAACTACGGGGACTTTGATCCATGTAAAGGCATGGTATGTAGGAAGCCTCTATGAGGTTCAATCCCACCACCCGTCATTTATTCACGTCTGGGTTCACTCCCGTCCCGCATGATGTTAAACTGTATTCCATCAATCCTTTTATCTACGAGGACTTTGATCCATGTCAAGGCATGGTACGTAGGAAACCTTCCCAAGGTTCAAGCCCACCACTAGTGGACCCCTGGGTCTAATTTCATGTTGGTTCACCGATGAAACAATTTGAACTATGAGGTCTTTGATCCATGTCAAGGTATGGTACGTAGGAAGCCTCCTCGAGGTTCAAGCCCATCTCTCATTGGACCAAGTTCCACCTTCACGTCGGTTCGCTGACGAATTCCATCATTTGAACTATGAGGTCTTTGATCCATGTCAAGGCATGGTATGTAGGAAGCCTCCCCTGAGGTTCAAGCCCACCACCCGTCGGACCAAGGTCCACCTTCTCGTCGGTTCGCTGACAAAGCCCCCCCTAAACTACATGGTCTTTGATCCATGTCACAACATGATATGTAGGAAGCCTCCATGAGGTCCAAGGCCACCACTATTAGGACCCTCCTGGTCCTCCCCATTCACGTCAGTTCACTGATGATGCCCATCGGACCATGGTCTATCCTCACGCTGGTTCACCAGCACCATCCCGAGCTATGTGGACTTTGATACCCTGCCACGGGGATACGAGGGAAGCCTCTTCAAGGCTCAAGGCCAACTTCACTCTCACCCCCTGTGATGTTCCGATTTCATTTCCCCCTCCACTTCATTCGTCCATCCATCATCCACCATGATTCTCACCCGGACCATCATATCCCGGTGAGACCATGTCGGTCCGAGACCATGTCAGTCTGCTCCTCTTAACATCCGCCCATGGGCTGGTCCCAATATCGGCACCCCTTCAAGGGAAATCCCTCAATCTGATCCATTCTGTCTAATGCCCTGATTGGGATGATCCATCTCCGCTGGACGTTAAACTCACGGCATACAGTGTGTTAAACATAGGAAGCTGAGGAAAACCTCAGATATGTGTCCATGGCATATAATTCCCCACGCTTGATGTGGGACGCCTCGGGCTTCCTCGCCCTCAAGAAGCCCTATGACCAGGAATAATAGACAGACATGCCAGGTCCCCAGCATCCAGACACGCTACTGATGCCTCAACGTGACTACTCCCCCGACTGAAGGTTTCTTCCCTGACCGAACCCTTTGGAATGTCCTGACAGAAGCAGTGTAATTAACCGGCATCCATGGAAACATGGCACTAGGAAGAGTTTCACGAACAACGTATTAAATCTATGATGGAGACCCGGACTAGGTGACGAGTTCTGAGGAGGAATCCACGGAAGGAAGAACCAACATCCCATCATACCGTTTTTATCAAAGAGAAGATGTCCCTGAATAAAGAGAGAATGTCTCCCACCTTTGGAAAGCGGTAATGCGGGGTAACAGTGCAGTGCATCCTCCTCCTCCACGGACGGATGCGCGTGCCCCCATGAAAGCATCGGATATAGAAATGGTGAACCTGACGTGAAATTATTCACCTCAATGTGGAGATTAGTAGCTTTCGAGACACCAGTAGATTGACGTGTCATCGGATCCAGATATACGGCGCCTGGTCCTACCAAGCAAATAGCGGGCCTGCCATGAAACTCACTGGATGTCGGGGTAGTAGAACATGGGGTACTCCGTTCTGCAGCGTGTTGGCATGGATCCTTCTTATAGACGTGGAGAATGGAAGCACGATGGGGCACTGGTTGTCAATCCTTTTCCTCGTAGTACTGATGAGTTGATCCCTTCATTTCTCAAGAACCAGGTTGCTGTTATAGAGACACGATCACCACCTGCTCGCCTACGCAGTGGCAAGGGAAACATCACCATAGCCACCCTGCATGGTGCCGCTACTGCCATGATGACTGCCACATTGTGGAATACAGGGTGCCCACGTCCCCTTTCCCCACCAGAGGTCATCCAACAAAGGGTGATCGACAACCTCATACGCAGGTACGAGGATGAAGGGGTCATCCCAACTCGAGATATGGCCCACTTGGACCTGGAGGCCTCCACGCCCCGTAGTCAGCGCCGCCCTAACAGGCCGCGCAGGGATCCCCTGCTCCCCACCCCAACGTTCAACCATTTTGGGATCTTGTCCCAGAAACGCCTTGACAACTCCTCGCCTTATGCTGATGAGGCAGGCGCCGTCCAGCTCGGCCCTCTCATGGTCTCGACCCAAGGGTTATAGTAAAGGGCTCCCATTCGGTAGCTTCAGCACCGCCGTCCGACTCCGCAGGAAGAGCAGGCATGCCATGCCCCTGCACCACCTGGACCAGCTTATCTGACCCGACGTCAACGCCGGGCCCAGGCTGAGGACGCTCTCCCAGGTGCATCGATGTCAACAGATATAGTGGACCGAGCCACCGCTGACGTGCATCATGGAGCCCCTGCATACACTGAGCAGGGGAACTCTTTCAGCCAACCAGGATCGAGACCCCAACCGCCCCACGGGCAGGCTAGGTTGACTCTCCGGGTGGCAGGCCTGAGTGGTGATCGTCGCGAACTAACCCACTGTGATGTCACCCCGTACGGAGGCCCTCCTCATACCACTACTCCACAGAGTGTGGTCCTTCCCCACTCTGAAGCTTTTCATGGTGGTATGCCTCGTGCTACCCCCATCCCGAAGGAAGATCTGCCCCACGGTAGTGACGCTCGGCACATAATCCTTTCTCGCGCCCACTATACAGGGTATGGAGTCCATCCTACTGCCCCCCGACTACCGATCTGACGACACTGTCCATCCGGTCCTTCTCCAATGTGGGGGCCCTTCCTACGTCCTCTCTACAACCGGTGAAGGTCCTCCTCGCCCCAGCAACTCGATGTGTGAAGGTCAGCCTCACTCCGCCCGCATAGACCATGGTGGTCCTCCCTATCCTCGTGCCGATTTCAAAAGAGGCTCTGCCCACATGGGTGTTGTCCATGGAGGTCCTCCCCCATGTACCCTTCGACATTTACCCTGGTGCCCCTCGCACCTCAGCTATCTCGAGCAGGGGCCCTCCCAGCCACGACACCATCACCTCCCCAAGGCTACCTATTAGGGATCAACCTAGTCACGAAGAGCCACCCCGGGGTAGGAGAGCGGGTCGTCACCGACACAAGAAGATTCCTGGGAAGGCCCGGGTGGAGATCAAACCTTCCCACTTCTCGGATTTTGAAGAGGAATGAAGCTCAGCGATGGAACATTCTCCCCTATCCTCTGTATCAAGGGCTGGGACGGGAACCAGGTGTGCTAGCCTCATTCTCCTGGAATATGAGGTCCACCAGATTCCCACCTCCCTCCGCATGTACATCCAGGAGGAAGAAATTTTGGAAATTCCGCAGGTCTCGACCGCACAATCACCACCATTGTCCCCAGAAGCGCACTCTACCTCTACCAGATACCACGGAGAGCTATTTTGGGGGCCAACGGTGGTAGAGTGACGACCTGACCTATCGTCGACAGCCACAACTCCTATACCGGATGCTGTGGCTATCAGCCCATCCTATCGTGACATCGTGGCCAGGTCACCTCACTCTTCAAAGGATGGCCCGGAATTCAGTGGCCAATCAGCTCGTTCACCATATTCTCTACCACCGAGTTTAATATCCCATAGCTCCTCCTTGGTACCGCTACCGGTCCCTCAGCCGCCTCCGGTTGACGAGTGGGGAAATACAGGGCCAGACCCCAAGTCCAAACCCAGGAGCGTCTGGAGCATTCTCGCAGCGGATTACATTCCGGGGTAGTTCAGGCCGACGACGGCGCTGAACTTTTGCGCACCAGAGTCTCTTACCCCAGAAGAAGTGGGGTGCTTTTGTCGAACCCTATGGTCGACACACTTCTTCCTTTGTTATGATCGGGTGGTGTACCCTAGAAGTCGAGAGCATTTCAAAGAAATCGGCGAGCAATGCCTCCTAATCGATTTGGCCGCACTTCTTATGGCTCAGCACCCTGAGTCGCCAGGCCGCCAGAGCACCCTTCAATGGAAATATGTTCAGAGTTTCAAAGTACTCCGAAGATTTTTCAGGGAAGCTATCCCCCATTTTTAAGTCTGTGGTTGGGGACACTATGCCGCTCTCCTCTTCGACCCTATCCGATGGCAGTCTGATTTGTTATGAGACATTGATGACGTGATCTCAAGAGGGGTCGCGGTCCACATGGTTGACGTAGTGGACAAGGAAGACTAGCTTGAATTTCATGATGGAGACTTACCCCATTGAGGGCGTACCGCCACTGCTGGACCCATCAGAGAGGGTTACTCGTCAGCAGAGGAACCTGTTAGGCCTCCCCGTACCCACCGAGTCACTGGTACTCGGTCGAAATACCGACAAGGGTAAGGATCATGTCGGAACTATCAAGCACTCCGACCCATCTGCCTCTGTGCAGAAAAAATACAAAGATCCCGAGAAGGCCACGTTACGCCAGCAGCTTGCTGAGAAAAGAGGCTGGTTGACGAACTCTTGTCTAAGCACGCCACAGAGCGGCGACCCGACTATGGTAATCCCAGGCCAGGGCAGCAGGGGCGGGAATAATTTCCCCCCGGTAAGATGCCTCCGGGCAACCCTGATCATGCTACTTCCGCAGACAGGGCAGAAGCCAGAACTTACGGCAAGAGGGTGCGATACGTCTCACCAAACCCCCCGAACGACGGGGCAATCTGAAGAATCCAGTCCGGGTTCCCCCAGTCGTCCCGTAGGTCATTCCGCCAGTTGATCCATGAGCTTCCGAAGCCATCTACCATGTTGAAGAACCTGTAAACACACTTGTGGTTATGGATCCCCATCAAGACAGGGACACCCAACCGGATGATCTTATAGCGGCACTCACAGCCTGCCTTGAAGCATTGGAAACACGGAAGGTGGCGGTTCCACCAGATGGCAAGCCGTATCCCGCGTGGGTGGATGATATGCCTGCAACCCCGGGTTTTGGGAACCCCACTTTTCTCACCCTTCAATGGGATGGGGGACCCGCCGTAGCACTTGGCTCATTTTTCTTCCAGGTGTGGCCCCATGCTGGGGACCCCGGCCCAGCATGAAGCTTCCAAGCTCTGATGTTTCGTACAGACATTGGAAGGTCCCACATTTGTCTGGTATAGCCAGCTCCCTATCAGATCGGTGACTAGTTGGGAGGATCTCCGCCGGCAGTTCCTATACTAGTTCATCTCCACCACGCTGAAGACCAGCATTGCAGACCTCTTCAAGTGCAAGCAATGGCCTGATGAGCGAGTCGCGGATTTCATCGCCCGATGGAAGGGACTTACTTATTCCCTTGATATGCCACTGACTCCGGAGAAATTACTAATGATGTGTGTGGGAAACGTCAAAACGGAGCTGGTACCCTCCGTGATTACCCAGAACTACCTTGGAGGGTTCATATATTTCTCATATAAGGCTTAGAGCCTTGATGAAACTATGCAACTGGCTAGTCAGGCACGTTTGTTGCCCCCCATGATCCCAGCCAGGAGAACCGCCAGAGCCGAACCTGCCGCGGTGGCCCAAATAGAAGCCCCTAGGAAGCTGGAATTACTTCCAGCGACACCATCCCCGCAACCCCACAGAGGTTCCCCACCTCAAGCACAGGCTCCTGCCCAGCAGCGACCGCCTCAGAATCGGCAGTGTCCCCCGCGCAATGCGCCACCTCCACCTAGGCGAGATAATCAGGCGCCGCCTCCTCGGAAGGCCCCTATAACCCCTCGTCATGGCCAGGCCCCCAGGGCCCCCTATCCAGAAAGAAGGCACCAGACTTATTCATTCAATGAAAATCAGGTCCCTGGCTACTTCTGAAGTGCTCTAGAGCAGGGATTGTGCTCCTTCTCTAGTGCAGAAGGCCGGCAGAGGCGAATCTCACCGATCACCCCAACTACTGTCCTTATCATCGGATTCTGGGGAACACCCTCAAGAAATGCTATGTTTTTAAGGACTGGATTCAAGACTAGGTCCACAAAAACATAGTCAGGTTGGGCTTGGAACCAACACAAGTGGCAGGTGTCTTTGTAGGGTCAGAGATTGGCAGCGACAGTGAAGGCGAGTGGCAGCAGGTTCCCAATGAAGGATCCCGGAAATATGATGACTGGATGGCTCGAAAGACTGTCGTTTGTGCCCATGGTATCATCTGGGCGCACCTGAAGCAACCAGAACCTTCAGAACAAGTAGTCGGTACCTTCCACATCACCTTCACAGTAGACCTCTTCCCAAAAGGGCAAGCAGTGACGACGCAAGAAGAAGAAACATGCTCTGCCGGTGTCGTCGTTATCCCGCACTCTCGGCGACTTTATGCCCCCTGAAATGGGGATTCCTCCCAAAATCCACCCGGTGGTGGATGACTCCTCGAGCGACAGCTGGGGGTATGCTTCGGTTAACACCATGGAGCTGGTAAAGCCTTATATGACTCCCGACGAGGGGGAGCGCTAGGAGAACCGCCACAACATTTCCATCCGACGTCAACGTCATCATAATCGCAACCGCTCCGGTCATTAATGTACGTCAGTAGAAAATTTCATCCAAGTCATTCACACTACTGAGACCAGATAGCATCCTTAGCACAGAGCTCAGCACACGCTACCCCATCAAACGCCCTCGGCTCTAACTCCACCGCCGTTTGTGCTACTAGATCAGGAAGAGTTGCCTCGTTCATATCACAGTCAGTCTTTCCTGGCTACAAGCCAGCCTCCGCTGTCCAATCCTAGTCCAGCGTCTAATATCTAGGCTCCAACTAGTATGCAGCAGGATGTACCGTGTACTAGCTGACCGCCGGTTCAACCTGTAAGACCCGCTATGCCTCCAACTATCGAACGACCTCCCGTAGACAGAGGTTCGCATTTGGCACGAAAGTATAAGGTCCTGAAGCACCTGGCTGGCATTCCTGCAAGTCTCTCTATCCTCGAGGACCTTCGCCTGTCATCTGAAATGTGCGAGGCACTTGTCGAGGACTTACGGAGCCCCGTCCAGTTTGAGATGGAGGTAGAAGCTACAGAAACCTTCCATGCCGAGACAATTGAGAACGCCGAATGTCAGGAGGTTATCTCATTCTCCGGAGAAGATGAGTACCCTCCTTTATAGGGGCATATTCGCCCGCTGTACATCATTGTCCACTTCAATGGTGAAGTCCGCCGATGCCTTGTTGACATAGGTTCCAGAATCAACCTAATTCCGAATCGGACATTGCGAAAGCTGGGACTGTCTGAAGGTGATTTAACTCCCTCTGACCTCCGAATCTAGGGGTACGACAGGACCGAGAAAACCCCAGTCGGCAAGATCCGCCTGATGACAGAGTTCGGTGGCTTAATTGCCAGCACCGAGTTCATGGTCGTCTCTCCGGACACCGCCTAAAATGCGTTAATGGGTAGACCATGGCTCCATCTGCATGCAGCGGTCCCTTCATCATATCACCTGTGCCTCAAATACTCCCTCATCGGTCATGTAGGCATGCTCCAAGGAGATGTGTCTCCTTTCGCCTCTTGTAAGGCCCGCTATCTGGATGCTGATTATTACAAGAGTAAGGATAAGAAAATCCTAGTAAGTGAGGATGAACCCGCCCCGGTCACAAGTGATCCCTAGGCAATCATGGATGACGCCTACATCCTTCCGATCCACCGATTGGAGGCTATGACCCCCGACATGGGGCAATGTTTTGTTTTCTTGGGTACACAAGGAAGGCATGTTCCTGTGTCCAAGCGACGATAGAAAATCACCTCATACTCCTACATCAACTAGGATCAGGTGATCCCGGAACCTTCTACCCCTATACGGTACCAGAATGTCAAGCTTTTGACAATGGCGGTACGCCATACGTGTCTCTTCCGCCAGGATGGAATCCACCGACTCATCCCAACACGTCACCACTGATTTGATATCATCAAACGTGGCCCCTTAGGCCGAAGGCCAGATGGGATAGGGTCGACTGCCTTCATTCCATTGGTCTCAATGGCGATTGAGTCTCCTGATATGATGACCACTCCTGCCCACACTGGCCCCAGCTTCCCTCTTAGGCTTTGATAACCCAAAAGTATCTCCCATCTTGGTAAATCCACCCACGGGTGGAGAGGAAGACCTAGACGATGCTCCCCCCGCCTTTGAGTATGGCGTCTCTACCACGGTTGATGAACTGGTAAAAGTAAACCTTGGTAGTGAGGAAGATCCGAAACCCACATTGATCAGCGCAGCCATGTCCCCCGAGGAGCGGCAGCAGTACGTAGACTTCCTCAAACAACACAGTGACGTGTTTTCCTGGAGTTACAATGAGATGTCAGGACTACATCCCCTTGTAGTCGTTCACCGTCTGGGCCTCCAGGAAAACCATCATGGGTTTAAGAAGCCTCCCAGGAAAATGCACCCTTCTCATGGTTCTATGGTTGAGGCCGAAGTTGAAAAGATCATCAAAGCCAACTTCGTTAAGGAAGTCCAGCACCCCAAGTGGCTTTCCAACATTGTGTCAGTTAGGAAGAAGAATTAGCAGATCATAGTATGCATCGACTTCCGCGATCTTAATCTCCACTTCCCAAAAGATGACTTCTCACTCCCGGTGATGGAGTTATTGATTGACGCCATAGCCGGGTTCCATGCTCTCTCTTTCATGGATGGGTATTCCAGGTACAACCACATACAGATGACCCCCGAGGACGAGGAGTCCACTACCTTCAGGGCTCCCCAAGGTACCTTTTGCTACCAGGTTATTCCCTTCGGCTTGAAAAATGCTTGTTCCACTTATCAAAGGTCCATGCAGCGCATATTCAAGCCGATTCTCGAATCATTGGTGGAATGCTACGTAGATGACCTAGTGGTCAAATCATGTCAGCACCAGGACCATCTCAAATACCTTGAGAAGGTGTTTGGTTTCCTCCGTTCCTGTCACCTAAAGATGAACCCGTTGAAGTGTGCCATCGGGGTCACTTCTGGGATGTTTCTGGGCTTTGTTGTTAGATACTGAGGTATTGAGATCGACCCAGAGAAGATCAAGGCCATTAGCCAAATGCCTCCCTCGAGCAACATTCGAGAACTTCAAGACCTCCAAGGCCACTTAGCCTATATATGAAAATTCATCGCGAATCTGGTCGGCAAGTGTAAGCCCTTTTCTCGGCTCATGAAGAAGGGCGCCGCCAACGAATTGGATGAGGAGTGTTCGACCGCCTTCGAGGAATTCAGGAAGTATCTTCTCAAACCTACGGTTTTGATGCCACCCGTCTCTGGAAAGCCACTGGTCCATTACGTGACCGCCCTCGAAAGATCCCTCGGTGCGCTGCTTGCCCAGAAGAATAATGAGGGTACTAAGAACAGTCTCTACTATCTCAGCCGCATGCTTCTCGATACGGAGGTCAGATACTCCCCTATCAAAAAGAGCTTCCTTGCACTCGTCTTCGCCGTGCAGAAGTTGCGTCATTACTTGCAGCACCATGTGGTGCAATTGGTCTCCCGGGTAGACCCACTGAAGTATATCCTGAACCCCCCCATGCTGACTAGCCGACTAGCACGGTGGGCGGTGATTCTCCAGTAGTTTGATATCAGGTTCATACCTCAGAAGGCCATTAAGGGACAGGCGTTGGCAGACTTTTTAGCTGCCCATCCAACCTCCGCGGATCAATCCCTGGACCTGGATTTTTCTGATGAGATGATCCTCTCAGTCGATCATGTCGTCTGGTGTTGGAAAATACATTTCGACAGTGCCTCCCGGAGCCCCACTGGTAGGCGGATCAACGATCCCAAGCTCGACAGAGTGGGCCTCGGTGTTGTCTTCATTACCCCAGCACAAGTCGTCCTGCCATACTCGTTCCTGTTGTCATAAGGTTGTACGAACAACGAGGAAAAGTACCGGGCTCTCATCACCGGCCTCAAGTTGGCCCTTGAGATCCATGTGCCCCATATACATGTGAAAGGAGATTCTAAGCTGGTAATCAAACAGGTTAATGGAGACTATGTCATCAGGAAGCCGGAGCTTATACCATTGCTGGATTACACCCTCCGCCTAATGGCACAGTTCTCTTCTCGACCAGAGATTACCCATGTCCCACGGTCACAGAACGGTCAAGAAGACGCCTTGGATGGATTAGCTGCATCGCTCGCATAACCTGAGCAAGATGATTTGATCATATATGTGGCACCCCGGAGAGTCATTTCCCCCGTCACCCCAGAGGAAAATGATGGCTTGCGGGTAAGTCATCTCACTACCAGACCCTCTACTTCAGGGGTCCCGGTTCGTCAGACACAGTGGGTGAAGCCACTCCTGACTGGAGGGCACCTTTTGTCAAGTATCTCCAAAATGGTCGCCTCCTGGACGACTGGGCCGAGCGTGAGAGAATCTGATGCCGCGCACTGCAATTTACCCTCCAGAGCAGCCCCAGTCTTGAACAGATCCTTTATAATAGGAGCTTCGATGGTGTCCTCCTCCGTTGCATTCAAGGAGTAGAGATTCCTCAAGTTATTCAAGAGGTTCACGTAGGTTCCTATGGCTCCCATCAAGCTGGGTTGAAGCTGTCCCATCAAATCTAGAGGTTGCGGTACTTCTAGCCCTCTATGATCCACAATTGTATTGGGTATGCCAAGAGATGCGACGCATTCCAAGTTCACGCCATCTTCATGCATCGGCCACCGGATCCCCTCCACCCCACCATGTACTCTTGGCCATTTGTGGTATGGGGACTTGATGTAGTGGGACTGTATCCACCGGCAATAGCCCACCAGTGTAGGTTCATCCTGACTGCTACAGATTTTTTCTCCATGTGGGAAAAGGCAGTTCCGCTCAAAGAGGTCAAGGCCCGTTCCATCGTCGACTTTGTAAGCTCCAATATTATCCACCGGTTTGGGGTCTCTCACACTGTCCTCACCGATAACGGCACCAACATCCGAGCGGCTGAACTAAAGAAATTGTATGCCAAGTACGACATCCGTTCGAACCATACCTCCCACTACCATACACAGGAAAACAGACAGATCGAGGCGTTCAACAAAACCATCTCTACTATTCTACAGAAGACAGTTGGTCAAAACAAGAAAAGTTGGCCGGATAAGCTCCCCAACGCCCTCTGGGCTTATCAGACTATGACTCGCCACTCTACCTAGGGGACCCAATATTCCCTAGTATATGGATCTGAGGCCGTCCTACGCATTTAGATCCAGCTGCCATCATTACGCACTACAGTCTATGATCACCAGACATTATATGAGGTAGCCGAAAACCGTCTAGCTGAATTAGAAGCACTGGACGAGAATCGGCTTCGTGCCCTACACAATCTGGAAAGGCATCAAGATAAGATAGCGAGGGCCATCAACAAGAAGGTTCATCTCTGTTCTTTTCTACAGGGTGACCTAGTACTGGCCCTTCGAGCGTGAATGATTCCAGGTAGCAAACCACCAAATTTAGAACCCAAATGGGAAGGTCCTTATATCATCCATAAGGTTTACCCCAACGGGGCGTACTCCTTGGTGACCACGAATGGAGAGCGCATAACCCCTCCCACCAACGCCAGGTTCCTCAAGCGGTACTTTGCCTGATCTTGTATGGTCCCGCGTGACCTTAAACTGCATGTTATGGTGCAACACGACTTTAAACTGTAAGGTCCTACATGACCTTAAACTGCATCTTCGTCCTGCAAGATGATAAACTGAAAAATGGTCCGAGATCTATGACCTTAAACAAGGATCTCCCCTTGTACTTACTGAAATAAGTTAAACTGAAAGCCAGTCAGGCCTTCCTGACCGAGCCTCATCCTTAGGACCCTTGGCCTCCTTGGGCCCACGACCCCCATCTTACTGCAAGACGTTAAACTACAAGCCAATCAGGCCTTCCTGACCGAGGCTTAGCTTCAGGCCCCTTGGCCTCCTAGGGCCCACGGCCCCCGTCTTACTACAAGACGTTAAAATGCAAGCCAGTCAGGACTTCCTGACCATTGCTCAGCTTCAGGCCCCTTGGCCTCCTTAGGCCCACAACCCCCGTCTTCACCGCGGGACATTAAACCGCAAGCTGGTCAGGTCTCCCTGACCGCGGTCTGGCCTCAGGCCCCTTGGTTTTCCCCGACTTACCCTCTTGCGAGATTGTACGGTATGGTGTGGGACTACGTCCTCATTCACATCGGATTACTTCTCGTACCTTACAAATCCCCAAATAATATGCAAGCTCATCCCGCATGATGTTAAACTGCATCTCATGAACTACGTGTGGCTTGATTCTCATCCTCATGAGATACGTAGGAATGCTCGGACGCCTCATCTTGAGCCCAGCCCCATGATTTTCTCTTCCACTATCCCCCCAGGGAATAGTTTCCTCAGAGGATCATTGTGTAGTGGGGGGTAGGCTTTCTTAGCCCCGCTCATACAACCTCACTCACACAAGGATTGCAAGGGTCACACCATGTGCCCACTCCCGTTCTTCTATCCTCCCACATCCTCACCGCATGACGCTAAAATGCATGGCCTTCAAGAACTATGTATGGCTTGATTACCATCCTAATGGTATACGTAGGAACGCTCGAGCATTTCGTCTGTTTTTCCATCCCAAAATCCAAAATCTTCCCCTCAGGTCAAGACATATGGTAGGGTGCGCACTTTTGCCCCAAGTCACATCGAGTAAGCCTCGACCCAGCTACACACCCCCTGAAGATGTTTGCCTCTTTTCTAGATGGATACATCTATGCTTCACCCACTCCTTGACTTGGATTCCATCAATTTTTCACACCCAGGGGGACCCCCAAGAACGGCATGGATACTACGCCCAAAGGCTCTCCTACCGATACGGGCCAACGCCCCCAAGGGTTTTCAAGCAACAAGCCGATACAAGTCTCGCGTTGCGAATTTGGTCAACTGTCGACGCTCATTTATTTCTCCCATATCAGGTCACCATAGGAACGCCGTGTTTCGAACATGGTCAATAGTGCCCTGGATCTTCGGGTCCACCCCGAGATGTCCCAAACATCAAGTGTAGTGATTCGTTCTACCCCATCCCGAAGTGACAAACATCCCCCCGGGTGGTGCTAGAGGTCTGGCCCACAGCCCCGATTCCCCTATAAGGGGTGTACGGTGTGGTGTGGGACTATGTACTCATTTACGTCGAGATCATGTATCATGTCGTACGCCTTACCTTACAAGGCCCAGCCTCAGGACCCTTGGCCTCCTCGGGTCCCCGACCCCCATCCTCATGTAAGACGTTAAACTGCAAACCTGTCAGGCCATCCTGACTGATGCCTGACCTTAGGCCCCTTGGCCTTCTTGGGCCCCTCCGCCCGACCACTTACCCATGGTGTATGGTGTGGTGTGGGACTATGTCATCATTTACGTAGGGATCATGTACCGTGTCGTACACCTTCCCTTATGAGGCCCAGCCTTAGGCCCCTTGGCCTCCTCGGGTCCCCGACCCTCGTCCTCACTGCAAGATGATAAACTGTAAGAGGGTCAGGCCTCCTTGACCAATGCCTAACCATCAGGACCCTTGTCCTTTTTGGGCCACGGCCCAGGTCTTCTCTTATAGGTGTGTATGGTGTGACGTGAGGTTATTTTCTCATTCACGTCGGTTTATTCGCCGTACAATACACCTCCCTTGTTTGGGGGTTTATTACTCCCCTACTCGTCTCGTATGACGTTAATTTACATCTAGAGAACTATGTTCGGCTTGATTCCCATCTTCATGGGATACGTAGGACCACCTGAATGTCTAGGATTCGGGTCCAGCCCCATCTCTCAGGAATATTCATCCCATCTTTGCCCCTTGGACTACCCTTCCTCCATGAGAGGATTATATGGTGTGGTGTGGGATTATGTCATCGTTCATGTCAGTCTCGTAATGACCATGCCATGTACCTCTCTCTACTAAGCTATTTCGCCGATCCCTTTTCAGCGGTTCACCAATGTGCCTAAGAGTACTCTAGTTTATTACCTGGAATGTCAATCTTTACTCGGACACGTCTGCACACACTTTCCAGGGTTTTTGTATCCATGCATCAAGGCTTCCATCATCTTTCACACCCGGTGGGACCCCCATGAACGGCCTAGATGCTACGACCAAGGGCTCTCGTACCGTTACGGGCCAACTCCCCCGAGGGTTTCAGACAACAAATTGATAAAATCTTACGTTGCGAATGTGGTCAGCGGTCGATGCTCGTTTGTTTTTCCCACCTCAGGCTAACACGATATAGAAGCTGTGTTTCCACCATGGTTAACAGTTTTCCTCTATCGCAATGCCAATCCATTAAGCCCAAAATGTCGGGTACACAATTCACACCATTCATCACTTCATCGTGTCCAAGTAGAGTCTCTGAACTCTTGGTACTTTTCCTCCATGCACGTCTGCATGTTGGGGAAACAATCCATGTCAAAAGTGTCCTTCGGGGCTCTCTACCAACTCCCCTCTGATGGATTCCCCAAGTATAGCGATGCGGACCCCCCCCTTGTTTCCCACACCGAGTTTAACTCACGTGGGCATAGCGATCGGGTTGACGTTTGCGCTAACTTGGGAAGTTGTTACCATTCATGGTCCAAGATCTAAGACCATAAACTAAGATCCATATAGAACTACGTTCAGCTTGATTCACATCCTCATGGGATAAGTATGGCCGCCCGGACGCCCTTTCTTCGGGTACTGCCCATTTAGGGAGCCAGTCATTCCCCCCTGTTTCACCTCTTACCTCTATATAGGCCCCTCAGCCTATGGTCTCCCTCTCTGAGTGGCGTACAATGTGATGTGGGATCATATCTCCATCTATTGTATTTTATAACACTACACACGTTCTCCTCATAGCATCGTCTCTGCTACGTCTGCGCTGCATGACGATAAAATGCATGCTTGGTCCTATCATATGACCCTAAACTGTGACATTATAGTCCTGGCCGCACGATGAAAAATGGAACTGCATTTTGGTGACCTTGTTGTAGAGGACATCACGTTGGGTATTGGTCACGTTCCATGCCATTTGTCACTGCCTATCACGGCTTGATCCTTGTGGCGACACCACGACCTACTACTATAGGCATGTCTCTTCACAAAAAAAACCCCACCTTAAAGGACAAATATGATTTATCAAATTCGGCTTCTTTTAGTGCAAGGGCCACGACCACACTCCCCTTTTCCCCTGTCACTGGTATCTTACCATGTCACCTTTAAGAACTACGTGTGTCTTGATTTTCATCCTCATGAGATACGTAGGAGTGCCCGGGCACTTCCCCGCGGGCCCAGCCTAACCTATGTGTTCGGTCCCTCGACTCGAGCATTTCCCCAAAGAACACATGGTAAGTAGGGCTTAGGTCCTCATTCATGTTAGGTTTTGTAACCACCCTTCCATGTGTCCCTTTCTCTCCTTACCCACTCATGGTCCATGCTCGTATACCTTAAATTAAGACATTTTCAATAACTACGTATGGCTTGATTCTCATCCTCAAGAGATACGTAGGAGCGCCCGGTCACTTCCCCCCGGGCCCAGCCTAACTTTTTCTTTCGGTCCCTTAACCAAAAACCTCTCCTAAGGAGGTCGTGCGGTGTGATATGGGATTGTGTCCTTATTCATGTCGGTTTGTTCATCGCACCACACACACCCCCTATTCCCATTCACGACAGGTGTTTGAGTTACTCCACCATGTGCCTCTTATGTATCCTCCCATCCATGGTCTGAATTCTACGACCCTAAACTAAGATCTCCATATGGGAAAGTAATCTGCTCCCTCTATCTAATATGTCTCATTGTCGTATTCAGATGTGTTTTGAAAAAGATCCCGACGTGTGGGATTTTCGTAGGGACATCTTCCTCATCCCATGACCTTGCTTCGTGAGCTCGCTATTTGGATCCTCATCCTCTTCCACATACAAAAGGACCCTCAAACAACAATGATACTAGGCTTAAGGGCTCTCCATGAATGCTGGACCTAAGGGCCCTCCAATTATTTCGGGCCAATGTCCCCACTGATCTCTGGCAACATTTGAGACATGGTCCCATGTTTCAAACATGGTCAATGGTCGACCCTCATTTGTTTATCACCATTCTAGGCTAACGCGATATGGATGATGGTTTTCCGCCACGGTCAACAGCTGTCCTCCATCATCATGCCTCCATCATCATCATCTAAATCTCGAGTGCCATGATTCACACATTTCCACTTCCTCATATTCATGTGGAACTCCATCATACTTGTCTCTTTCTCTTCGTGCATCTAGGTGTGTTAAATGATCGTGTTAGTGTCAATGGGATGGTATTTACTGAGCATCCCTTTGCCCTAACCTGCCCCTTTCTGTGTCGGTAAATTCCAACCACTACATCTTGTTTCCCACACCGAGCATGACTCATGGGGGCTTTGTAGTTTTGGCAGGATGTGTACCATCACAGTCGGGCAGCTCCACGTCCCGCATGACGTTAAACTGCACTTCCAGAACTATGTATGGATTGATTCCCATCCTTATGGGATACGTTGGGACACCCAGGAATTTCACCTAGGGTTCAGCCCTAGGAATCATAAAATCATGTTCCTTCCCCTGGTCAGACCCCTCGTAAGAGACCGTGTAACTATGACTCTGCCCTGAACAAGTTAAGAATGACCCAAGATTACATTGGGAAGCTGTAAATCCCCTCACCAGAGAGGCCCTCTCTGAAAGAAGCAATGATCCATGATCAAACCAATGCGCCCATATAGTGTACTCCCACCACGGTGGTGTAACTACCTAAGTGTTGGATTCTGTTCGGACAATCCATCACTCCATATTCCACGCTTTGCGTGCCCCTTATTCGGATCCTCGACCCCTTTCATGCCTCACGGGCCTCCCTAACGGCCTGGTATCATGCCACATCGGCTCACCTACCGTCCTGGGCCAACGTTCCAGAAGACTGGTCATGTTTGGAAGGACCCCCTAACAGTATGGATGTTTGACCTATGGTCTTCCAACTGTCCTGGGTCAATGTCCCGAAAGATTGACCGACAATATTTGTGACATGGTCCCGTGTTTCGAACATGGTCAACGGTTGACCCTAATTTCTGTCCCCATTACAGGCTAATGCAAAAAGGATAACGCTTCACCTCCATGGTTAACGTTTGTCCCTTATTGTCACGCCATCCCCACAGTGTTCCGAATCTTGGGTATCGTGATTCACACTTCCCATTGCCATCTGTTTGGACCGATTTCAGCGCCCCTAGTGTTGCACCGTTCGTGCATAAGAGCACGCTGAAGAAACAGTAATTCGGCTGTCCTGAAAAGTTCATTCTCCGGTCAAGTCTCTCCCTTCTTTCAGAAATCTGGACTGGTAATCTGAATCTCGGATGCCCGGAGCATGGTCTCCACTCTTATGTTAGGTGGGAAAAGAAGGCAACTATCTCCTATTTCTCACATCGGGCTCGACCCACATGGTCTTGGGGAATTATCTCTGAACGTCCCACATACATTGTAAGGATGTAACGAGGCGATTCAAACAGTGGAAATCGTGCGCGCTATGGCATTCAAAACAATGAAACATAAAATTGAAGCATGAAAGTACCAATAAAAGGTTTTTGGTTTGTTACAATACCCGGGGGTCGACTCCCCCCATGGACTGGTTGAACCCGTCAAAAGAGCGTTGCAGCTCCGCCACCCATTGGCTTGTGGCATCCAAGGCTTGCTACCGCTGACTTAGCTCCTGCTCCTCCTCAGCAGTTGCAGGGCGTAGTTCGTCAGCCTTGGCTTTGGCCCTCTCTATGCCAGCTTGAACGACAGCCATCTTTCCAAAGGCCTGCCTCATATGCTCTTCTGACTCTACCAGCTGGGCCTTCAACCGTGAGATCAACTCAGATTGTGCATTAAGAGAGGATAAAAGCTCATCTTCCTGGGTCTGCATCTGTCGGACCTCGCTTTCTGCCTCCTAGAGCTTCTTGATGTTGGTCTCCTTCCTCCGCTACCAGCCCACGCTGAACCCACGATCATGCTCCCGGATCTTCTCAGCCATAAGATCTCAGATGAGTGCGTGAGGACGTTGGGCATCCACTCCCCCAGCGCATAGTTCGCGCAACCGTGAGCGGAGTCTATCCATTTCATCCAGCCATTGCGCTTGGGGGTGTCCTTGATGAAGTGAGTGATTAGCTTCCACGACCGGTGGTGGACTATGTTGTTGTCTTCCTTGTCAGAGGCCATTTCATTCCAGTCTGCGCGATTGGCAGGCTCGTACGTGGGATACACCTACAAGAAATCCTTGGCAGGATCTACATCTGGTGTTGAATCTAGTACAACATCTGGCGCCGAAGCAGGCGTGACAGGACTGGGACCAACCGATTGATCCTCTTCCTCGGAGTCCACCTCAATGTCTTCGGGCATGACCCTACAGGTGGTCCCGCCATGGATGATTGTGTGTTGTAGCTTGAGGAGATGGGGGGACAATCGCCACCATCACCGGCATGCCCCTAGGAGGGACACCACTAGACATCCCAACTAGTCTTGCCGCAGCAGCCCACTCTAGTCTAAGAACTGTATGACGAAGAGGGACATAAATGTTAGTTGGCATAGTCTACATATGACGACAAGGAAACCGTTAGAGGAAACTTACGGAGATCGACCTCCTGGTGATGCTCTTGTTCCGGTACTGACATAACCCCGAGGCGAGGCCCTCCGTATACTGTTGGAAGGTCTGGAGATTCCAGAGGAGCCACCTCGGTCGCTCTGGTCCCACCAGACATAGAACTGGATGCAGCCATAGCTGCGGGTTCTGAAGGTCCCGCATCATCAGCCACTGAGTGGCGAGAACGAGGCCTGTGAACAAGTTCTTCCAGCATGGCTCAAACATCGGTGAGAATTCCATAGTGGCACGATAACTGACCATAAGGAAAGAATTTTGGAATGCTACCTCGATAGCCTCTGCGAAATCATAGGAATCTGATCCTTGATCTCCGACCTCGCCCTCCTCCAATGGGCTCCCTCCTCCAGCCTCATCCTCCTGAGATGAGTCATCTGATTCTTCCGTCAGGGGGAAGCGCTCCCTTAGTTCGGCAGCCGATAACTGTGGGGGGATCGTTCGATTCAGCAGTACCCTCACCCGGTCTATCATTGGGCGAGGGATCCACTAGAGTTGACGTAATCCTCCAGCTCGTCCAAGTATTGCTCTGCCTCTGCCGGAGACGCCATGAATCCAGCTCGGACTGGGCCTATGCCCAGTAATTCCATCCCGAGGCGATTCAGGTGGGCCCATATCTCGGGTGGGATGAGGAATTTCCGGTTGACATACCAAATGTCCCAGGCTTCCGGGAAGACGGCATCCTCTTCCATGTCGATATGACACAGGCGCTTCCCCGGAACCTGAGTGGATATCCTACGAAATCCCCTCGATGGATGCCCCTCCGGATGGCCATGCTCTTCTGGAATCACTGGATCCGCCGCTGCTGCCACACCCTCGGCCGGTGCCGGTCTCGCCACCATGGCAGCCCCGCCACCGCGAGAGGCCCTAGCTGCCCTCCGACCCTGACCTCTAGATAGAGGAGGCCCACCATCACAGACTCGAATAGTTGGCTGCTTCAACATCTCCCCTGGGTAAGTAGCTTCCCAACTAATGGAATATTCCCTCACCAATCCGAAAGCGGCGGTGGATGGAGGAAATGTAATTTTCATCTTCCCATCTCCCCGTGTGAACATGAGAAACAGCTTCCTAATCACACACGGGTGCTCCTCGTGACACACCTCCTAGTAGACCTGCGGAGTCAGCTGCTGGAGGCATCAGAACTACCTTGCAAACCGATGCGGGGTGTACGGTTCACAGAGTGGCTCACGATCTACTCGTGCCACCAAAACTCTACCTCGAACGGCCAGGAGGTAAGCCTGATGTTCTTCCGTTCCCCTTCCGTCGTTAGTATGTATCCCCGTTGGCAATGGGAAGGGGTGGAAATTAAACTCATCCGCCCTCCACACCAGATTCAGTACCATTGGCATGGTTAGTTTGAATGGGAATCTCCCGACTGCTTTCAGGATGGAGGGGAGGAAGTTGGATCCCGGGGGAAAAATAGGGTTTTGATACTCATAAATCCCCTTAATTTGCGCTGCGATCCATCCATATAGGAGGTGGAAGGGCCCGCATATCCTTGATGGCCTCTTGTCCTTGCTAATGTGCCGCAAAATTCTGTACAGTTTGGCGAGCGTTAGAATCCCCAGATTGATCCGCTACCCCATGGCCAACATGGACGCCAAAATAAATGAGATGGGCCGCACCCCCATGCTTGTATCCCTCACTGGTAGGATCCGACTGCAGATGAGAGCCGCGATGAACGCCGCTAGCCTGACTATCGGCTGTTGTTCAGTGCTGACACTGAAACACCAAGTCTTCCATTGGCTGTCCTCTAGGACCAGCCAATACAAGTTCCCCTTACCCCATTGGGTCTCCCTCGGACAAGTTCGAGGCCTCGGAGGGAAATCTCGATTCTCTGGAAAATTCAGGAAGTACTTGAACCATCTCTTAAAGTGGAAATCCCTCACTGCCTCCTTGTCCTCTCAAGGGATGAGTGCCATCAGCATTGACGCCAGTCACGACATTTGCTCTGTATCCTCCCCCGCGCTCATGACTGGGAGGAACTCATCATACATGGCCCCCAAGATCAGAACCTGAGAAATCTGGTGGACATCCCACATGCTGATTCCCACATCCCCGTGATGTAGGTGAAAGGTATTGGTCCTAGACGACCATCTGCTCAGTAATTCTGGCATCAGTTTTTTCGGTTGGTAAATATGGAATTGGGAGGCCCATGCCGCCTCAGATAACCCCGCTCTCCTCATCTTGGCCACAAAGTCCTCTCATGAGGTGCCTACCCAGTAGGCCCAGGCCTAGTCATTAGTAAAGATGCCGCCCCAGTGCAGGTCCCACTCATTGGACCATCCCTTCTTCGAATCCTGTGAAGCTGCCTTCAGCATGGTACGATAGAGAGGAGGGGACGTCTCCGGTTGCAGTGGCTTCCTGTCAATATCGTTCACATGGTGGTAGAGACAATCAGCGGTGATGGGTGTGAAGTCCTCCTACGCATGACCATCGGCCGCCCTGAACCATTGGTGCTGACATGGTGTGCTCCTGAACCAGCAAGATGGTTCATCCCTACTCACCTCAGGGATGAAGACTTCACCCCTCAACTCGAAGTCGTACAATGGAAGCTTCATACACTATGGATAATTATTCTAACCCTCTGATAGAAAATTTGTCAAGGAAGCGTGGTCCGAATGGCTTCAGACCATCTCCCCAATGCCTGGACAGTTGGCAATATAATCCCGACGGGCGGCATCTGCAAGCATCCCCCAATACAGCCTCTCGATGGGCCATTCCTGTTCTGGCACTCAGAAAGGAATTTTTTCAGAATAGATCGTGAAGCTGGATTGCGAAGAAGGATCGCGAAGGTCAGTCGTGAGACCAAGCTGTGAAGTCTGGTCTAGGCCGACAAACAGAAGTTCTATTGGCGCGGATGCAGAGTCGGAGACCCGCGGTTTTCCGCGAAGCTCGATTCATGGAGAGTGGGCGCAGAGTACCCGCAGATTCACGAAATCGAGAGCACAAAAAGACAAGGAAGTCACGTGAAGAAAAAAAAGGTCGGCTCCCCTATTTATAGGCGGCGACCCCGAAGCATCGCGGCGTGCCTCACCCGCACGTAGCATCGTGGTGCGTCCGGATCCGGGGTCCCAGTCAGCACCGCGGGCCCTTGTTGCGAAGTCTCATCGTGAACCTCCAACAATTTTGGCGATTTTCCCTCAAGATTCAACCCTTCACCCTCCATGGATCCAAGTCTGAGAGGGGGCATTGGTTGGCACCAAAATATTGCACGAAATGAAGGGTCAGTAAAGATGGCTGGCCCGTTTCCTCGCGAAGCACCGACGCGAAGAACCCCGAGCATCGCGGTCTCACGAAGCTCCAGAGGCGGTAACCCTCCACGAATGCATTTGACATTCGCGAGCCCGCCTCAAAGCTCAGGAGGCGGTAACTCTCCACGAACGAGTTTGACATTCGCGAGACCTCCGCGAAGCTTCGGGGGCGGTAACTCTCCGCGAACGAGTTTGACGTTCGCGAGACCGCTGCGAAGCTCTGGAGGCGGTACCTCTCCGCGAACGAGTTTGACGTTCGCGAGACCGCCGTGAAGCTCGGGATTTAGTAACTCTCCGCGAATGACGCTGACGTTCGCGGGCGCGCCGCGAAGCACCTGAGGCGGCACGTGAGTTCTGCATCGCGGCGCCCCTTTCCTATAAATAATGGACTCCTCTTGAGTCCCAAAGATGGACAATCCGACCTTTCAGCTTCTCCTCTCCCGAATCGCGAAGCACACTTTTCCCCTGGGAATCATGAACTCTGCGAGTTACTTCTACTTCACGTGACGCCTTTTCTTTTTCTCGTTTTGAGCCCCTCTTCCAAGAGGGATTCCCTTCGCGAAGCTCAAGGGAATTCGCGAAGGAAGGGGATTCCCAAGGGAACCCGAGCAGCCGCGGAGCGTTTATGCTTCACGAAACACCCAACCTGTACTAGTGATCCCTACGCTAAGGCAGGATCACAACACATCCCGAAGCACACTGCTTCGCAGCACCCTGCTTCGCAAGGCACCTCTTCTTCATGAGGTAGTGCTCCGCGAATATTGTTCCACTTCGCGAATCACCCTCCATCACACATATTCCCCATGATAAGGCCAAGGCACACTGCTTCGTTAATCACACTCCTTTCCTTGTAAATTCCTCTTCCAGTGCGACCCTCTAGGTATGCACGATGTGATTTCAATGTCCCATGGACAATACCACTCATAGCATTGCTTCACTTAATGCTTCTTCGAATAGGCACGCTAACAGCTATTGCTTCTTCGCATAGCCACGCTAATGTGGACTCCTCAATGGTTTGCTCTACAACCCCCCTTGACCATGGCCTAGCCAGTACCTTCCCTCCCCCAAGGACCAGAGGGTACCAGTTATGTATGTCCTAGGGGTGCGGAGTGAACCCGCCTTGTCCGAGCTGCATGACGTTAAACTACCAAGCACCACGTCCTTAACACATGACGTTAAACTGTGACCCAACCTCATGCCTCTCACGAAAGGGCCCCCAGCTCAAACATTTTTTACGCCACTCATTTCCATAGGAGTGGAATCACCACTCCACAATGGATGATATCCTCCTTATTGGAGTGGCGTATGTTCTCAGGAGAGGGGCGACCCTAGTTCCCCAATGGATGGTTACACCCCTACATCTCTGTACTTCCCCACTACCAAGGTCAGTGGAGGGCGTGATAGGGAACGAGGCACCTCCCATCATTGGTCCCAAATCCCTCTCTCGCTATACATTGTCACACTCCAGGCCTCCATCCTGGAGTAAGTCCCAGCACCATGGGCCACCTAATGCGTAAGCCCCTCTTCGCTTCTCACAGACGCTCCCTTCGATGCGTGGTCGTCAGGTCCTTGTTGTCTCTTGTTTCTCACACCGAGAATGACTCATGTGGGCATAGAGTTGTCATTGGCCATGACAATACCTCGTCCAGCATGACATTAAACTGCATTCCCTCGTCCAACATGACGTTAAACGGTATTCCCTTGTCCTGCATGACATTAAACTGCACACCCATCTGATCTATGAGGTCTTTGATCCCTATTAAGGCATGGTACGTAGGAAGCCTCCACGAGGTTCAAGCCCACCAGTCATCCAATTCACGTAGAGTTCTACCTTCATCCAGCATGACGTTAAACTGCATTACAGTCTGACGGCAAGCCGTTGTGACCAACCTGAACTACGAGGATTTTGATCCATGTCAAGGCATGGTACGTAGGAATCCTCCCAAAGGTTCAAGCCCATCTCCGATCGGACCAAGGTCCCTCATTTACGTCAGTTCTCTGACACCCACCGCCATTTCGAACTATGGGTACTTTGATCCATGTCAAGGCATGGTACGTAGGAAGCCTCCACGAGGTTCAATCCCACCGCCCGTCGTTTATTCACGTCAGGGTTCACTCCCTTCCCACTTGACGTTAAACTGTATTCCATCAATCCTTTGAACTACAAGGACTTTGATCCATGTCAAGGCATGGTACGTAGGAAACCTTCCCATGGTCCAATCCCACCACTAGTGGACCCCCGATTCTACTTTCACGTCGGTTCACCGATGAAAACATTTGAACTATGAGGTATTTGATCCATGTCAAGGTATGGTACGTAGGAAGCCTCCCCGAGGTTCAAGCCCATCTCTCATTGGACCAAGGTCCACCTTCACGTCGGTTCGCTGACGAATTCCATCATTTGAACTACGGGGTCTTTGATCCATGACAAGGCATGGTACATAGGAAGCCTCCCCCGAGGTTCAAGCCCACCACCTGTCGGACCAAGGTCCACCTTCACGTCGGTTCGCCGACGAAGCCCCCCTGAACTACGTGGTCTTTGATCCATGTCACGACATGATACGTAGGAAGCCTCCACGAGGCCCAAGCCCACCACCACTAGGACCCTCCTGGTCCTCCCCATTCACGTCATTTTGCTGATGATGCCCATCGGACCTAGGTCCACCCTCATGCCAGTTCACCGGCACCATCCCAAACTACGCAGACATTGATTCCCCGCCACAGGGATACGTATGAAGCCTCTTCAAGGATCAAGCCCAACTTCATTGTCGCCCCCTACGATGGTCCCATTTCATTTCCCCCTCCACTTCATTTGTCCATCCATCATCCACCCTGATTCTCACCCGGACCTTCTTATCCCAGTGAGACCATGTCGGTCTGAGACCATGTCAGTCTGCTCCTCTTCACAGCCGCCAATGGGCTGGTCCCGGTATCGACACCCCTTCATGGGAAATCCTTCAATTCGATCCATTCTAGCTAATGCTCTGATCGGGCTGATCCATCTCCGATGAGCGTTAAACTCACGGCATACCCTCTGTTAAACACAGGAAGCTGAGGAAAAACTCAGATATGTGTCCATGGCATATAATTCCCTGCTCCCGATGTGGGATGCCTCGGGCTTCCACTCCCTCGAGAAGCCCTATGACCAGGGATAATAGACAGACATGCCAGGTCCCCAGCATCCAGACACGCTACTGATGCCTCAACGTGACTACTCCCCCGACTGAAGGTTGATGCCCTGACCGGACCCTTTGGAATGTCCCAACAGAAGCAGTGTAATTAACTGGCGTCCATGGAAACATGGCACTGGGAAGAGGTTCACGAACAATGTATTAAATCTATGAGGGAGACCCGGACTAGGTGATGAGTTCTGAGGAGGAATCCAAAGAAGGAAGAACTGACATCCTATCATCCCGTTTCGATCAAGGAGCATACGTCCCTGCATAAGGAGTGAATGTCGCCCACCTTTGGAAAACGGGAATGCGGGGAAACAGTGCAGCACGTCCTCCTCCTCTGCGGACGGATGCGCGCGCCCTGGCGAAAGCGTCGGAAACAGTTTTCTCAGAGAGTCTATACCTATTTTTTCAAGTCCATAGGGGAATTAATAGTGAGTTCTTACCGTAGTGTCTGTGCCTTTTTATGATTACTTGGCTATAGGGTTCTGCTAGTTTGAGCCACCCAGAGAGTCAGAGTGAATATTTTTTGGTTGGTTGTGACGAGTCTACCAAGCCAAAGAACAATCTTGGGTTTTGTACTACTTTTAGTTTAGGTAGTTTGCTGAGATACCTGTTGTGTTACTTGCTATGCTTTGGGAATATAGAGTTGTAGCTAGATTCCTTGGGTGATAATTAAAGGACTATATTAAATTACCAAATAAATGTGAATTTAGATTTGTAGGATTCATTACTTAGAGTACTCATGTTTCTCTGCTTCATTTATTTCATTTACTTTTGCTACACTGCTTAGTGACAGTAGGGCACAGATCTTGTGGTGATTGCCTACTGGGATTAGTCTCACACCCTATTTGGGTCCTAGTTTTCAGCCCAAACAGATTATATGGTTGTAGGTGTGGATAGGGATTTTGTCCCTTCTACTTCAGGTACATGATTTCTAGTTGGAGCTGGAGAGCATAGGATCGAGCCTAGGCTTGTGATGCTGCTGGAGTGTTTGTTTATATTTAGTACTTTTTTCTTAGTTGTATTTTTAGCACGTTGTGTTGTTTGCTGCTTTCCTTAGATACTTGTACTTACTGCATCATTTTCATCATTTTTATATTATACATTGTTTCCGCTGTTTAGTTTCAGTTATTTTATGTTGTTTACTGCTTCAGCTATTGACTATTATTTCTTTTTCTTTATATACCTTAGAAAATGAGAGCGTAGTTTCCCCAATGACTCACCAAGGCCCTCGTTGCTAGCCAGTAGCCTCTGGAATTTGGGAAAACATGCTTAAGGTCATGTGGCGAACTGAGCACGGGGAAACCATTGAGTGGCTCCAGATTCGGGTCGTTACAAAGTGGTATCAGAGGAGTTTTTTTCCTTTTCTATTGACATACTGTTTAGCGACATTAGACAAAGATAATATGGAAGAGGTAAATGGTAAATATATATGTCCGGGAGTTCTAGAACCCATGTATAATGAAAAAGGCAGATTACCTCTAATGCTTCAATTTCCATGTTTTGAAAATGTTACAGTTAACTTGATTTCACTGTTGGGTGGTGCACTTGTTTTGTGTTGTTACTGTTTATATGGTTGTGGTTTTATTTTTTTGAACCCCGGTGTGATGAGGGGATGCCATCACATGCATCATATAGGCACTTGTTAGAAAATCACATGTCATGTATTTTTTCATGCCATCTTGGTTGCATTAAAATTTTCTTGTTGTTATGATAGAATTTTCGATTGATGATGCATGAAATTGTGATAGCTGCTATGATATAATACCTTCCATTATTGATAGGGTATCATTTGATTAGAGCTTCATTACCATGGACACCAAACTTTGGTCTTATAGGTGTTATGGGCCCTCGAGGATTGGAATTTGGTGGGTCGTGAGTTTGTTCTACTATTTACCTATTATATGCATTGTTATGATGCCATGCTTTGATTCATGGGGAGTATGCCCCCCCCCCCACGGATCAGAATTTGGCTCCTAAACACTTTTTTTGTCTTTTCTTGGATCTGGTGTATTTTTGATGCTACTATCTGAAAAAAAAACGAGAATACACGGTGTGTACATCAGGAATACACGAAGTGTAGTTTTTAGCCGTGTCAATGATTGTGTGGACATGGACACTGGGTTGTGAAAATTCTTTTATGAACACGTCGTGTACTAGTTTACATGTCATGTAGTATGAATTGGGTATCCGGCTGTGTCACAAACAACACGGGCCGGGGGTTTCCTTATTGTACATGTTGTGTCCGTCTGGAACACAATGTGTAGGTTCGGCCGTGTGTTAGGCCATGTCGTGAACAACACGGGCGAGGTAAGGCATGTCTAGACACTCTATGTCATCCTTGAACACGCCATGTAGTTTTGTCTTTGGGGAGCCGTGTGACCTTGCTCTGTAGCTGAATACGTGGGTTGCGAAAATCTGCATGGAAAAACGCCGTGTAGCATGTTGCCACGCCGTTTAGTAGTTGTCTGTGTACCAGTCAGTTTGAAAAACGTCATGGACATGTGAAAAATCTCAAGGACAAGCCGTGAAGTGGACAAACATGCCTTGTAGTTTCTTGCTGGAACAGACCATGTTCCTAGTCGTGTAGCAATGATCGGGTAGGGAGAAAAAGGGTTAGTACATGCTGTGTAGTTTTATAACACTCCATGTAGCTGGGTGGTCTACAAATCCATGTATGGCCAAGGTACATTTTCAGGGTAAAATTTCTGGAACACAAGCCGTGTAGTGGTACTAACACGGCGTGTAGTCATGTTTTCCGTAATTTTAATGATTTTCCCTCTGGTTCCATTTTACACTCTTATTTTTCAACTGTGTTCATTTTTAAATAATGTGTACATTTGAATTTTCAAAGCTATGGAACCAAGACGTCCTCATGTTGCACATCAGGAACCAGGAAGTGACCACACGCCTGATACGGTAGACCAGGGACTACCCATAGTTCCGCCTATCAATCCGAACATGACACCTGCAGTGATTCCAGACATTGGTGCTGACGCATAGTTCATATAGGGTTACATGAGGTTCATGTAGAACTTCTAGGGGGATCATCATCCTACCATGTCTATGGCAGAGCAGACACGGGTTTTTCAGCAGCAACATCCTCCCACATTCAGAGGGTAGGGAGGACCACAGGCTGGACAGACATGCCTAGAATCCATGTTATCCATATTCGACCACCTAGAGACGCCTTCATAGAGGAGATTGATACTCGCGACTTATATACTGTGATACTATTCCAAGAGATGGTGGGATGTGGTTTCATATATCGGGCACCATCAGGCTATGACTTGGGTGGAGTTTCAGCATACATTTTACGATTAATTTTACCCGACGACACTAAGGGCTGACAAAGCCAGACATTTCATGAACCTTCAGTAAGTAACTCTAAATGTTATGGAGTATTCCTCTCACTTCACAGTTTTACGGAATTTCACTCCCGTTATGTGGAATGATGGGTTGTTTTTAGCGATGAAGTTTGAGGAAGGCCTCATACCAGACATCATATCGCAGGTGAACGTCATCCAGTTGACTTCTATTACTCTGATAGTCAACCAGGTTCTTATCACGGATTGATACCTGAGGGAGACTTGATCTGTGGACCAGGGTGGTTCAGCTTCCAGGGATAAATCTTTTATGGTAGACAGAAAGAAGCGCCATCGAGAGTCTACACGAGGTGACTCAAGGAAACGAGGCATTCCTTCTAGTAAACGAGATCTTCCTTCTGGAAACCAAGTGGTGTTTCATCAGTGTGGTAAAAATGAGAATAAGAAGCCTCTGTGCCCGGGAGACTGAGTGGAGTGCTGATCATGAGGTAGGATGAGTCATATGCATCGTTTCTTCAAGGTTCTACTTCCAGTGGCTAGTGAAGGAGGATTAGTTTCGACTCCGCGTACAGGAGAAGGATTACCATTTCTATAGCAGACTAGTGGATGGAGTTCTTCAGGTCATTCAGGGTAGGGTAGAGTCCATGGACGTAGTGTTCAAGCTTAGGGAGGGTCAGCTCAGGGATCTTAGGATGGTACAGAGGGCCGTAGTGCAGGCCATACTTTTACGATAGAGAAGATTTATCAGGAGAAGGATACAGCACCTTCAACTATTCAGTGTATGATTTTAGTAGCCTCAGTTTTGTCCTCTGAACTTTTCTATACATGAGCTTCTCATAGCTTTATTTCTGTGCATACTATGGAAATCCTTGGACTTACAATTTATTCTTCTGAGGATATGATGATGCTAGACACTCCATTGGGAATTAGAAATGCTAGCATGTGTCAGTGCTTATACCTTCCCCTTGAGGTTGGTGGGGGTCGTTTTTCATGGAGTCTCTATGTTTTGGAAATGACAGGATATGATATCATTCTCGGGTTGGACAGGTTAGTTACCTTCCAGGCCTTTGTCGATTACTATCACAGTAGTGTGAGTTTTACATCACCAGAGGGTAGTTCATTTCTCCACAAGGGAAAATGGGATTTCTAGGTGAGCTGAGTTAGACTAGAGCATCATGGGATGACCAGTGTTACAACCCAAATTTATAGCTATTATCTAGATGACCGTGGGACTTCTCAGATTGATTTTCCTCTAAAGGATAATCACTTTTCAGATGTCTTTCCAGAATAATTTTCAAGTTTTCCTATAGAGAAAGAGGTAGACATTTCAATAAAACTTTTTCCAAGAGAATCACCAGTGTCCATTCTCATTATATGATGGCTACACTTGAGTTGTTGGAGCTCAAGAAGCAGTTTGAGGAGTTGCAGGCAAGGGGTTTCATCCGACCCAATACTTCTCCTTAGGGTTTTCTTGTCCTTTTTTTGAAGAAGGCAGATGAAACCCTTAGGCTTTGTGTGGATTATCAGAATATGAACTAGTTGACTGTTAAGAACCGATATCCATTTTCACGAATAGATGAACACTTTTATCAGATTTGAGGATCTAGAGTGTTCTCAAAGATCGACTTGAGATCTGGCTATCATCAGTTGCGTGTCAGACCATCTAATATACCTCTTACCGCCTTCTAAACCAGGTACGGTCTGTATGAGTATTTGGTTATGTCGTTCGTTCTCACGAACACGCCAACAATTTTCATGGCGCTGATGAATATAGTTATCCACCATTACATGGATTCTTTCGTGGTGGTTTTGATAGACGACATCTTGGTGTACTATCACAATCGACAAGACCTTGCTACCCATCTTGATATCATTTTGAGTACACTGAGGGAGAAACAGTTATATGCTATGATCTCAAAGTTCCACTTTTGGATGGACGGTATTCACTTTCTGGGTCATGTCATCTCAGAGACAGGAGTATTAGTAGACCCAGAGAAGGTGAGAGTAGTAGTTACCTGGGAGCATCCGAAGAATGTCTTCTAGGTACAAAGTTTTTTAGGGCTGGCTGGTTACTACAGGTGGTTTATACAGAAATTATCATGCATAGCAGCACCACTGATGAGCTTTACAAAGAAGGGGGTGAAGTATGTTTGGTTAGAAGCCTGTGATTCATCCTTTCAGGAGCTGAAGGGAAAATTAATATCAGCACTGATTCTAGTTTTGTCGGAGCCGGGAAACAGTTACACAGTTTTCCGGGATACAACTCGCATCGGGCATGGAGAAGTGCTTATGAAGGAGGATTATGTTTTTTCATATGGATCTCAGCAGTTGAGGCCTCATGAGAGGAACAATCCTATGCATGACATGGAGTTGGTTGTAGTTGTTCATGCATTGCGTTGTTGGAGACATTATCTTCTAGGATATCATTTTTTGGTATATACTGACCACAAGAGCCTCAAGTGTATATTCATGTAGCATGACATGAATCCAAGATAGTAGAGGTGGGTTGATTACCTACAGTATTTTGATTTTTATCTTGCTTATACTCCTGGGAAAGGCAATGTTGTGGCAGACGAACTGAGTAGGAGGACAAGGATACATGTAGTTCAGGAGGCCAGAAATGAGGGGATGCTTATGCATATGTTCTTTGAAATACATTTGGAGTTGCACGACACAGGGTTGGGATTTTCTTTCTTTTGTAGCTGTTATCTCTACCCTTTATGACCGAGTTCGAGTGAGGAACCTATCAGACTCTGAAGGCCTAGTCCTACGGGAAAGCGTGTCAGGAGGGGACCCTCTTCCAAGATGGTCCATAGGCGAGGATGAGATCTTGCATTTTTAGGGACCTATATCAGTGCCAGTAGATATACATGAGGAGATGATGCAAGACTTCCATTCCTTAGTTTGGGCAGTTCATCCTGGCATAACCAAGATGTATCGTGATCTACACCACCAGTATTGGTGGCCAGGTATTAAGAGAGACATTGCTGGTTTTGTCATGAGATGTTCCACCTCTCAACATGTGATGGAAGAGAACTAGTGACCAGTAAGGCTTTTACGGTAGCTACCCATTCTCGAGTGGAAGTGGAATGATGTCGAGATGGACTTCATGACATAGTTATCAAGATTTCCACGAGGGAATGATGTGGTATGAGTTTTCATTGACAGGCTCATGATGGTTTCTCAATTCATGCCGATTAAGGAGACCTTCAGTGTCAATGAACATGGAAGGTTATACATCCGTGAGATTGTATGCTTGCATGGGGTTCTGATCACTATCATTTTAGATAGGGACGCCCGCTTTACGTCGCATTTCTAGCAAGGGCTACAGAGGTCTTTGGGTACACATGTACTTCTGAGCACAACTTACCATCTTGAGACAGATGTCCAGTCCGAGCGCACGATACAAGTGATAGAGGACATGCTACGAGCATGCATCATTTATTTTGCAGGTTCTTGGGAGAAAAATATACCTTTTGTGGAGTTTTCCTACAATAATAGTTTTCAAGAAACTATTCAGAAGAAACCTTATGAGGATTTGTACGGTAGGCCGTGCCGAGCACCCTTGTGTTGGATGGAGGCCGGAGAGGCAGCTATGTTGGGACCTCATATTGTTCAAGAGATCATAGAACAGGTGGAGTTGATTCAGAAAAGGATGGATAATTCATAGTCTTGAGAGAAATATTATGCAGATCAGTGGGGAAGACATTTGTAGTTCATGGTCGGAGATTAGTTTTTCCTACGTGTTACCCTGAGGTTGGGACACAAGAGGATCAGGAGGAACGGTAACCTTTCACCGAGATACGTCGGGCTGTTTTAGATTCTGGAGAGAGTTGGTCTGGTTGCTTATAGGATGCAGTTACCACAAAGGTACCATGATATGTACGACGTCTTCCATGTTCCTTAGCTTCGACATTATTTCTTAGACCTGTCTCATGTCTTTCACCTGAGGAGGTTGAGCTGGAGCAAGATGCATCATTCAGGGAACATCCTATCAGGATTGTTGATTATAGTGCAAAGTTACTCTATGGACAATCTGTTCCTCTAGTACGGTTGTTATGATAGCACGACCATGTGCAAGATGAGAATTGGGAGAGGGAGGCCGATATGCGATCATAGTGGATAGAGTTGTTCAAGGTTTCTTCTTCTCCACCTTGTTAGAGAAATTCGAGGATGAATTTCTTTAAGGGGGAAGTTTCTAAGACCCCAGATCTTTGTTTCAGGTGCGTTTTTCATTTTTTGTTCATTTTTTAGGAAAAGATGAAAATCTAAAAATTTTCTAAGTACACGCTGTGTACTTTTTATGTACACACCATGTACATTGATGTCGCACGAGGCCATGTGCTGGCCATGTCCAGGCCACACAGACAATGTGTAGGGGTGATGTGGAGGCCACTTAATGCGTTTTACGTAAAATGCATGTACACACCGTGTCCTCAAGAAGAACAAGCTATGTACTTTTCTTTTTATTTCATTAAACAGATCGGGGTCACGTCTAATCCATATTTGCGTCTTCTTCTTCACCTAATTATGTCCAGAGAGACCAAGGATGCCAAATCTTCACCACGATGCTAATCTGTCACCAGTTATCCTAATCGAACATCAACGTTTGCAATAGAATCGCAGTAGTGAGTTCGTGGTTCTTCCTTGGCCACGTTTCCTTATTCTTTATCTTATGGGTGTTATCTAAAGATGAATGTTTTAGATTTTTTGCAGATCTTCACCATTATAGGCCAATTAACCGGCCGAGGTTCTTATATATTGATCTCCTAGGATCGAGGTACATATTTCGATGCCCTACATTGAATGTCATTGAGTTTTTGTGCAAAAAGTACCATATTCCCATGTATCGGGTATCTCGGGTTAGGGTTTTGAACCTGTATTATCACCTTAATTAGATTACTTTTATTCTTGAGGTTATTATATGATTAATGATATCTTGTTAGCATGTTTGAGGATCACTCCATGGGTGTTTTCCTTATTTTGGCTATTTACCACTGTTTTGCTTAGGTTTCCTATGAGGCATACCTTGTTGCATTGTTTTCCTGCCTTGAGATAATGGATTTCATGTATTGACTGTTGTTTATATGCTTTTGATTCATTGTATCCATTAGACAAGTAGTTTTTGAACTTACTTAGGGCTTCTGACAGTCGATTATGAATGACTAGACTGCTCAGGGCTGTGTGAACCTGGTGTGGTAGAATAAAGAGAGAATTCATGATTAAGGGATTCCCTAAAGAGTCTGTTATAAATTAGTATCATTCGTAGGACCTATAGAAATTGGAGTTTGTGCTTCCTTAGAGAGTCCTTAGTTACGTATCGAGACTATAGGGGGAATTAGATGTTAGTGATTCCTCAGAGAGTCCATACCTATCATTGCAAGACCACTGGGGAATTGACAGTGAGTGCTTCCTAGAGTGTATGTTCCTTCGTATGATTACTTGACTATAGTGGTTTTCTAGTATGTGCTACCAGAGAGTCAGTGTGAATATTGTTTGGTTGGTTGTGATTAGTCCACAAATCCAATGAACAAGCTTGGGTTTTTTACTTCCTGTAGGTTTGGTAGTCTACTGAGATAACTGTTGTGTTACTAGCTATGATTTGGGAATATAGAGTTGTAGCTAGATTCCTTGGGGGATAATTAAAGGACTAAATTAAATTACTAAATAAATGTGAATTTAGATTTGTAGGATTCTTTAATTAGAGTACTCATGTTTCTCTACTTCATTTATTTCATTTACTTTTTCTACATTTCTCGCTGACAGTAGGGCACAGATCTTGTGGTGATTGCCTACTAGGATAAGTCCCACAACCTGTTTGGGTCCTGATTTTTGTCCCAAATAGGTTATATGGTTGCAGGTGTGGATATGTATTGTGGACCTTCTACTTCAGGTACATGATTGCTGGTTGGAGTTGGAGAGCATATGACCGAGCCTAGGCTTGCGATGCTGCAGGAGTTGCTGTTTACTTTTAGTAATTTGTTCTTAGTTGTATTTAAGCACGTTGTTTTTTTTGTTTCTTTCCTTAGATACATGTACCTACTACATCATTTTCATCATTTTTATATTATAAACTATTTCTGATGTTTAGTTTCAATTATTGTATGTTGTTTTCTACTTCTGCTATTGACCGTTATTTCCTTTTCTTTGTATAACTTACCAAATGATGGTATAGTTTCCCCAATGACTCACCAAGGCCCTCACTGCTATTTAGTAGCCATTGGCATTTAGGGAAATACTCTTGATTTCATGTGGCGAACCAGGAATGGGGCACCGGTTGAGTGGCTCCAGATTTGGGTCGTTACAAATATGATATTTAATTTATATTAATTTAATACTATAATTAATTTTAATGGTTCTAATTCCCTCACTTATAAAAGGACAGCACCACCCTCCTCTTTGTCACACTTCTTGAGTGACCTAGTTTAATAAAAACTAAACAAACCTATTTTTTTAAATCCTTATGTTAATTATATATGATCTGGTCTTCATAAAATACAATATATGGGGTTTTTTGAAGAGAATAAAATGAGGTTCTTCAAAGATGAGGTTATCATTTTGACACACTATTTTAATTTTACTTCTTCTTTTTCCACTATAACTTTTATCATTACCCCGGGAATAAAATAAAACTATTATATATCATAAATTTAGATATTTCAATGTTAAGATAAAAAAATTATTAAACATAATTTCAATAAAATTGAAAAGGAACCCATCATTCATGTATACCTGTAGGCTACCGCCTCCCGAAATAATGTATTCCATTTCTCAACACAGCCATTCATGGAGGGTTATTATAATTGATTTAATATATATTTAAACAAACAAACAAACATACATATATATATTATATTAATGTAAAAATTATGATTTTAAAAATATAATATGTCATCAATCTTTAAAAAAATTTAATGTCTGACAATGTAATAATCACACATACATATGTACAAACTATCATCTCCAATAAGGGATGTTTTTCATTTTTAAAAAACATCCTCTCATGGATGTTCATTAAAATAGATTTGAGAAATGAATTTTAATTTTATAATGTATAATTATTATTAAGATAAAATTATGTTTTATTTTATTATTTTATATCAAATGGAAAGTAATAAACATCGATCATGTGTACCTGTAGAGTATCGTCTAGTGAGCCAGTGTATTTTACTTTTCCAAACTGATTTTCATTGATGGAAATAAAAACAAAATTTTTATAAAAAAATGATAATTATTTAGTTATTATTATTCATTAAATTATGTAACAATGACAACATTTACCACATCCAACATAAAAAAAGTCATCTCGAAACACCAGATATGAAAACATTCTAAAAACACTTAATAAGGACTTAACTTATTAATAAATTACATATATCATTTAAATAATTTGAATAAATAGTTTGATGAAAAATTAATAAATATATAAATGGTTCTTAATATGTAAAATATTAATATATTTTTATTATACATGAGTTAAAATACATACATAGAATGTATGAATTCAAGGTAAGGGATATCTTAATGCGATATCCACTCATTGGGTTATACTTCTATTTCAGTAGCTATATTATACCAATATTACATTAGAAATTGACTCCGATTGTATTATGTTATATATCTAATTGTTTTTTGTTTTAAAATTGTTTAAAATAATAACATCATTGATTAATTCTTACTTCATAGATAATATCATTGTAATGATTATTCATCTTAAAATGGATTCAACAAAACATGTCTTCTATTATGAACTTACTTACATTTAATATATATATATATACACTAACTATTCAGATATAACATAATGACTGAATCATTAATCATTTTACAAAAATTTCCTTATATTTTTTATAATTCCATATATATTTATTTTAATTCTATAAATGTTTTGGGGGTTTTCAATGTCTAAATTTCAATTTTATGAGCCATAATTCGTGTTATAAACCATGATTTATGTTATATGGTATATATACTTCCATATAAATATTATTTTATAAATTTTTTATAGAAATTATGAGGTTTAAAAAATCATTTTATGTTCCTTCATTCAATATTTATACAATTCAATCATTACCCGTATTGCAAGGATTTCTCATCTCAAACATCCTAATTTGATAAAAAAATTTATTGATGAACCTATATTAGTTTATATTATGTTTACACTAAATATAGGCATGTTATGTCATGTATAATTGTATAATCATAGTGTTTAATGATCCTTATTATGTTCCATCTTCCAAATGTTTTTTTTAAAAGGTTGTAAAAGGGGTTACATTTAATTTTTTTTAAAGATTCAATACACTTTCTGAAAAAAAATATTCCTCCATGTTCTTTATCATATTTCAATAATGATAGTTTCTAACAATAAATGATTTACAAAAGTTATTTTACATGAACATTAACAATATCTAAAATGATTTTAAATGGAAATTTATTAATTTTTTTTGTTAAATTTGACTTTTGAATATCTTTAATATTTTTGGAAAAGAGAGTTTGTTTTTAGAATTTACGGCATAAAAGGATTCTACCAACATAAAAAATTCAATTTTTTTCTAAATAATTCGTTATATGATTCCATGTATATATTCATGGAATATAATTTTTTAGAGATTTTGTATCGTTTTTTAATAATATTAACAGAAAAAGGATTTTTTCATTATTTCCTAGTTACGGTTTTAAAATTTTATTTTAAATGTATTGTTCTTCACTATAAAAAAATAAAGATTATTATGTTTTATAGAAGACATGTTGCAATGAAACTATCATCCACTTTTCTCACAATGTTTTTTGATTTTCATGAAATCCATTTCATTTCAATGGAAAAATAATGTTATAATGGATTACAAGATGTTGATAAAATATTGGTTATAAGAATGAATGATTATATGTTTAATATTAATTTACATTACATGTAAATAGTTGATGTGGAATGGTGACCCAAATATAGTGTATGATAATCATTGATACTGATACATGATCTGTGATAACTTAGTCTGGCATAGATCTCAAATGTATTGTGTAATGTACCATGTCCTTAATTATAAGAATGAGGGTGTTTTCTAGAGACGTTTCCCCTATTTATTTAATAAAGATCATGTTATTTGTGAATTAATTGGACATGCTTGATGATGAAAGGGTTCTAATATAATGACACACATTCAATATGTTTTATATAGGATTTTAATGGACCCATTGATCCAGATTAGTATTACATAGATTATGGTTATTTATTATTATTAATCTATACTTTTTATATATTTTTGGAATTTCACATGTTTAATGTGCTAGGTCTCACGGCTAGGAATCGACTTTTATAAAGGTCATTCACTTTCAATATATTCTCATCCTTATATTCCAATCTTATTCTCACCAAATATATTCATTTTGTAATTCATTTTTTCCCCTTATAATGAATTTTTTATCAGCATTATTATATTTATTTTCATGTGTTTTAAATGTAACATGTTATGAAATATATTTCTAGATGGGTTTCATGTGGGTGATAATGAATTAATAATGTGGATTATGAAGATTTGAGTATTTTTGTAAAAATGTTCACGTAAATACATGAGTATTATTATATATCAGTTTTTCATAGTTTTATAAAAACATAAAGCTAAAATATATTTTGTTTTTTACATGATCCGAAATTTTTTGTTTCTATTTTATATTTTGAATATCAAAATTTAGGACACATTTATCGGTATAAAAATAAAAAAATATAATGATTATGATTTAATCCCTGCATTAAAGTTTACGGGTTTATAGCTACTATAAATTTACACCCTTTGAAATTTAATTGAAAATAATTTATTGAAACAACCAATTAATCCACTACTAAGAAACCCTTTAATGGATGATTCATTCTGGTACATTTAAATCATTACCTAGAAACATGATTGTAAATTCATCACATGCAATTCCCATAAAATTACCATATATAATATTATTTATTATTTAATAACCAAAATAATTACATTACCTCATGTGTTCAATCAAAATCAATAGAAATTATAAGAAATTATTATTATGAAATAAACATTTTGTTTTACACTAAAAACATTGAAATATTAATATAATCCATTTATCATAATCTAAATTCTCAAGGAAAACAAATTATAAATCCTTTAAAATTTCATAGATAGCCATAATTTACTTCAGAAAAGCATTTACAAAACACAATCATTCCATAAATTTCTTAATAAATGGTGAGTATAGAAACCCCAACCTCGTCAATGAGAAAAAAAAAGACCTTCAATATTGAAGGACAACCCATGCTATAACTCATCTACTCCTAGACATAATTTAAAAAATCTACATGATTATCCATCCTGAATCATTATGTCCCCATAAAAAGATATTAGGGTTCTTATTAATGGGATAAATAAAAAGGTAAAGTGATGGTTATCATAGAGAGAAAGAAATAGGAGGAAAAAAATGAGATTAGGTAAGATACATTAAAAATATCGATGAATCCTGAGTGGACGATCTGAAAACAAATATAGGATGAGGTTTGAGATCTCCATTGTGACCCCCAAATTATTCCTCATGATTGAGAGGGTGTAGGGTGAGTTTGGGTTAAATTCTATAGTTATATGAGCTTAAATTATACAAATTTAAAAAATAGGGTATACAATATTGTTTTGATACATGGTTTTCAATTCCCTACACCAACTATGAGATATGCACTAGAAGAAAAAGAGGCACCCACACTGTTTATCCACCTGATTTTGCTAATAATTTGATAACCATGTGAATCCCCAATAATAAATAATAGGACACATGATTCTTGTGGAAGGGAAAACTAATATTAACAATATGCAGAAACCATGAAATATCTCACAATCACATTGTTGATTATTAATGCATGGTTTTTGAACTTTTACTCTTAATCATTCAACCAATAATGCACTATACAAAGAACATAAAAAATTATGGGATCACATCTCAGAACACATATAAACTTAAGAAATCTAAATGAAATATAAAATAATATAAAATAATGTAAAATAAAATACTGTAATAACATTATGGTGTTACAATTATTCCCTCATTTGTACATTTTTCACTGAAAATGTTTTGGATTTTGGTAGAGGGAAAAAATGATAAAATGTGGATGTAATAAGAGATAAAATAAAGTGGAACAAACCTCTAAACATGTTCCAAAACCCAAAAACATATTTCCAAAATCCTTAAATTGAAAAAATTGATTTTCAAAAGTACGAGTAACGAAGATCAAATACCATCGGGGTTCTAAGAGGGGATGTTATATACGCATAGGATACCCAAAAATTAAAAATTCATTTAAATTCTGAAATAAACAATTAAAAAATACAAAAACAAAATACTACATACAATGAGAAGAATCCATATTGAATTATGTTAATCAACCTTAATACTATTCCATAAATTTCTCAAACGAAACAAAAATCACCAAGAAACTAGAGTCAAAAAAATTCTTCAATACCAATAGAAATATATATACCAAATGGGTAAAATTAGGAAACCAAACAAATATTCAGGGGCTCTAACAACATATCAATACAAAAGAGTGTAATGATGCCCAACATTTGTAGATACCCAAAGCCTGACGTACATAAACATTACATTAATTTTACGGAATACTTAATACATAACAAAAACAGACACCAATGGACCGTAATAGTTTAGTATCTTTGGAAACTCAGAATATAATCGTCTAATCTAGGTGAAATATCTTGAACATATCCTGTTAAGATCTTCCTTTTTTTCTTACTAAAAACCTTTCTGTATATCTTGGGGAAAAGAAAACATATAAAGGGTGAGATTAAATGCTCAGTAAAGGTATTCATGGTGAAAATAAAACAAACCATATACATTTGAACTTGTGAACATGAACGTAATATTTAAACAAGAAAATCTTGAGAAATGACATAAAACATGGATGTAAGTAAGGAATATATCATAATGGATCATCAATATTGATAAAATAGCATGGGAATAAAACATTTAATTGTGGAAAACCATTAAACACATGATATGATTTCCATAGTAGCCATGACATTGCTTCCAAGACCATCTTAGGGGACAAAGTCCCATTCCGAATCGAGTTCACTCCTCAATCATGTCCTATAACACTGAACCAGATTAACAAACCATTCCTGCCATGTCTATCTCATGAGATATAAATCTTTACTCAATGAATTGGAGGGAGATATATGTCCCACCCAGCTCATAAAGAAATCATTATTTCATTTTCCACAAAATAAACATAAATCATTCATCATAACCCAATGAAGAAAATGGGTTTCATAAACATCATTCCATCATAACATAATCCATATAAAACAAATGGAAAACATTTCATAATATGAAATGTGAAACAATGTAAATAATAGAGACATTAAACCTGAAACATGACCATGTAAAATAATGTCATCTTAGATGGAAAATGGTTTTTATAAAACACATAAAATGGATTCTTGAAGAAAATATCCTTTATTCTTCAAAAGCATTTTATTTTCAGAAAATGCCCTGAAATTTTAAAATAAAATGTTTTTTTTTGAAAATATTCATGATGTATTATAGAGTATTCTTCATGAAAATAAGGTTTTATGAATCCGTAAAAATCTGTTCATGCCATATAAGTTAAAAAAACATTCTCCCCGCACTTTTAACAAAAAAGTAAAAAAGTACCATGTATGGTAAACAGAAGAAAGATTCCTTCCATAACACAAAGTAAAAGTCAAAAAGGAGTAAACAAGACTTTAAACATACATGGAATAATATTAAACACTTTATGAAAAACATTTTATGGTCATGGATGAAATATATACCCCAGTAAATTCTTACGTATAAGCAATCTCGGATAAAAATGAGATTGGAAAATTTATCCCTTACCGTAGTTCTGATATGCTTCGTACAAATCTGAACCTCATATATAATGATTTAAATAATGTCACTGACATATTACAGAATCATATTCACTGTAATGACATCATATCTGGTTCAATTGCGGCATTATAAAACCCTTTCTTTTGTAAATTCCATGTTAAAGCTTCCATTTGGGTAAAATCGTTTAATTTTTTTGTATGTGTTTGGACTTATTGTTCTTGATATTATTATTACTTATATCATGATTTAATTACTTCTAGAATTTAAATTAGGATTTATATATCATATATATTCAGTATATATAAATATTATATAGATAAATGAAATGAAATACACCGTTCTTGAAGACGGTAGGCTGTACGTACGCATGAACGTTGTTTTCATTTCCTTATTGAATTAAATTGAAGTAAGTAGAAGAAATATATATATATATACACATAAATCCAGTAGCTTTATCATGTCATATATTTCATTATTATTCATTATATATACTTTATAATAATTCTTGAATGGTTAACATGGAGAATGAATCTAATTGCGTCATGGAGACAGTAATCTGTACGTACGCAGGAGCGATGATTTCATTTTCTGTAGGATGGATAAAAGGTGAAATTGGGTTTTTTGATATTTATAATAACATATCCGTATATGAGTGATACTGATGTCATTAATTAATAAAGAAAAAAAATAATGAAGAGGAAGTAGAAGAAGAAATAAATTTGAAAAAATCGGTAACAAATATAACCTCTGCTTTGACATGCCTCTTTGAAACCACCTCTTAGGGAACTAACAATTGTCTTTGCAGAAAAAAAGGACCTCTATAATGTTTCTAGAGAAGTTTATAAGGGAAATTGTTTGGGTTTGGCCTAGAATGAAAGCTCAAAATTGTGTAAAGAGAAGAGAAAGGAGGTTCCCTTTTATAAGGGAGGAGAGGGGCACATTGGAAAAAACATAAAATATTATTTTATAATAAAGTCATATTCAGATTATAATTGATCAAAATTGATTTATTTCGATTTGAAAGTGGGGATGGGTCGAAAAAATCTCAACCAATTGGTTTTAGACAAGTTTAGGTTTCTATTTTAATCTTATCATTTAGATTTTACTCTATGTTAAATAATGCAACTTTTGTTGTGTCTTCTTTTTTTTACACTATATGGTTAGTAATCATACGATAAACAGCCAATCGAACCCCAATTGGTTCCTTAATGTCATTTATATTATTATATAAGTATTTTGGCTGAACCATAGATTTTTAGGAATAGAATTTCAATTAATAATATAATATTTGTTTTAAAAACTATCTTATTTCAATTTTGACTCTATTTGGAAATTGATCATTGTAAAAATCATAAAAGCATGATTAGTTCGAAAAAGGTTAATTAAATCTTTAATATTATGTCATATTAATCTAAAAAATTAGTGTAAATTTTTAAAAGTCTCAAATTACATTTATTTGGGTATTTATAACATCAATTATGTTAATATTTCATTAATAAGTTAATTATTGCATCATCATTGTGTCATAAATAACTTACATTATGTATTGTCTAAAAATTATATATAATATATCATTATGTAGGAAATACTTTTAGATTTATATTAATATTTTAGTCAAATTTATCTTATGTACAACTCTATATTAAAAATGGTTCAGTTATTAAACATTGAATTTAACTATTTTAACTCTTCTTTAAATAAAATAACAATAAATGTCCTAATGTAATCCAAGTGGACCTAAATGATAATATTTTATTTATAAGGTTTTGTGGTCGAATTACTATTATCCAATAGAATTAGGACATGTGTTAGGGTAATAATAATATCATTTTTACCCGTAATTACACTATTTACTTTTAACCGTGGTAAATAAAAGTAAAAAGTTTCCATTCACACAAAAAATATTTTTATCTTATTGAACCACATTATACTCCTTGATATTAACCATGTCTCTTGGATTTTTGAAATTCCACTCACAGAAGTGGTAAAATTATGTTTTATGTAAATTTTCAAATTCTCCTAGGAGGTGGGTAAAAGACGGTGAAAAGTTAAATAAAAAATTTTATATATCTAAAATTGTTATAAAATGACTCCAATGAATTAATTGAAATAATATAGGTATTATGTATCAATTTTTACGTAAAATATATTAAAATAAAATAAATAATTATTTAAATTAAAAGTCGGTTTCTAAATAGTAAACTAGTGTTTTCACTATTCATCAAAAATTGAATGTTTTCAAACAGATACCAAAAATTCACCCTCGAGTAATTTCGATATTCCGAATTGAAAAATGATGTCCATTTTGAAAGTTAAAATTTATAAAATTTCAAAAAGTGGGTATTACTATTCAAAACTGCTAGTTCATAAAAATATTATAATAATATCTCATTTAGTGAAACTCAGTATGACGTACTACACACTCTATGGAGGAAGGTCTTGATTACATGTAATGCAAGCCAAGTCAGGGCTGCATGGATTGAAAGCCCTGTTTGGTGTTGCGTATAACATAATCAAAACTTTTTTCCATTATACATTAAACAAAATCTATAGTTAATGTTGCGTAGAATAATTTCCACAAAACGAACTTGAAATGGTGTGTGACACGAGCCAAGAATAGTGTTTCATATACTACATGTTAATACGGTGTTACGTATAGTGAAATCTAATCTTGGTTTAGTGTTAAATAGAACACATAAATGAAATTAAAAATAATATATCTCATAAAATCTCGGGGTGTTACACTCTACCCCCCTTAAAATGAATTCCGCCCTCGAAATTCGTCAGGGTTATAAATCGTTTACTACTTGAAAGTTTCTTTAATAGAAACCCACATCCTAAGAAGGAATACTGAAACTTGATTTTTAAAAATTAAATAAGAAATTTTATGGTTACCCAGATTAACTCATCAATGTATTTCCACATAGGAGAACCTAGGTTGAAATATGGATATGGAAGAAAAATCCAACAATCAAGTTCAGATGGAGAGTGGTATAGGACATGGCTAAAAAATCAAACAATCACAAAGCCATAAATTTGTGACGATTTAAGGTACCATCTGATTCAATGGATATAAGGACACTAGGACAACGTTTTTTGTTTTCATGATCATCTCACTAAAGATGAAGAGTTGTTGAATTAAAATAAATACTGACATGAATTTGGTGCAATCTTACTGTTTTTTGTGCCGTGAACAATTTCCACTTCATCTATTAAATAAATGAAGTTGAGTTTGTCTTCCATGAAGTGTTATAAGATTATTTGATATAATGATAGCTCATTCCATCTACCTCAAACAAAAGGATAGAATAAGTTATTAAATATACATAAGTTCATCTATTCTGAGATTAATGGTATATGGTTCTTAAAATGGACTTATACTTCATATATCATATCGATTAATATAATAAAACTAGTTTCTACTAACCAGGGACTTCATGTAGGCTAGTGGTAGGCGATAAAGGCCTATCTCACTTCGGTTGTGGGTTCGATTCCCACCACCTTGTCCGACACTATGGGTTGTCGTCCATCCTGCAGGTTGTCCTTTTTCTAAAAATACATTATTATAACATTACATAAATAATATCAAAAAAATTTCTAGCCTTAAACAATACTAACTTATGTCTAACATAATATATTCCAATCTTTATGCTTATCCAAAATACTTCTGTCCAAGATCATAGTATAAAGAAAAAAAATTACTAGAAATGTCATCTGGTGAGCATGTGAATACCATCATTTATCCCCCATATATCATAAGATATATCTTTTTGGTCAAATTTCAAACACGTGAAAACCATAATCATGTATTCTCTTAAAAAATGAATACCCATTGAACCTTATTGAAAACATGAATGCTGTCAAAATTTAACACTTTCCACATACCAAAATCCCAAAATTTCTATATACTCATACCATGATATAACTTTTTCCTTATATTAGTCATGAGATCATTTCATTTTTTTCTTTATCCCTTCATTTTTCACATATCATCTTATTTCCATAAATATTTCAGTCACTTTTCATGGTTACCGGTACCATATAATAATTGGAAACCAATACATATATATTCCAAAATTCCACAATACCATAAATGAGATTCCCTAATACTATTTTGAAATCCCAATACATAAACACTTAATCATTAAAAAACATCATTTTCATACTCAACATCACAAATAGTGATCACATGTGACTTCCGTTTATCCTTTGCCTTAAGAGGTTGCTCACGTTGATCATCATTAACCCTTGGATTAGGGCATTGATTAGCATAATGCCCCATTTCCTGGCACTTGATGCATTGAAGTGTTGGTGGTGTGTTCTCGGTATTATTTTCTTTATTCACATCATTAGCAACCATTTTTCCACTAATTAGACACTCAGCTACTTGATGACCTTCTTTTCAACACTTAAAATATTTTCTAGTCCCTTTAAGACAATTTCCACCATTCTTCTTTCGACAGTTTGAGCATAAAGAAACATTCATATTCTTTTCACCATTATTCTGAGATTTCTCCTTGAACTCAATCTTTCATTTCTTTCCAAAACCATGAGATGGATATGTAACACCGACATCAATTTCTACATTTATAGCACAACACACAATTTTTTCATAGCTACTGCAGTATCTTCTAGCTAATACCCTTCAAAGACTTGGTTTTAAGCCAATGAAGAATTGATCAACATTACTTTCAGGTTGGATGATAAACCGAGATCCATACCTTGAAAGCCTTGTAAAATTCACTTCGTATATACCAAAATATTCATCATCCTTTTTCTTAAGCTCAAGGATATCCTTTTAATTCTTTTTTTGATGAATAACAGGGAAGTACTTATTGAAAAATAAGTTCTTGAACCCATCCCATCCCATGGATTTTATTTCATCTCAGGGCCTAGTATTCTTAATTAGATTCCACTATTGATCTGCTTCACCTTCGAAACAGTAAATAGACAGAATGACTTTTTCATGATCCAAACTGTGAAGAATGGGATATATATTTTCAGTGGTATTGATCCATTGTTCAGAAACATGTGGATCAGAAGACCCACTGAAAGAATGTGGATGTTGCCTCATCAAGGAATCAATATCATATTGTTGCCTTCTCTTCTCATTTGGAAATCCAGAATTATTCATATATTGTGTAAGTATAGAAATAAGATTTTGTACTCCATCTCCCATAACATTGGTTTGTTCATGAGGATAGTCATTGCATTGTTCATTACATTGATCAAAATGGATCTTTCAGGTTCCAACCGTCGTCTAAAACCCAAAAATAATAGCGTGAGAGGCAAAAATAATGCTAGGGAAAACAACATAATAATGGGGTATTACCTTCAATATGTGACATCTTAGGTTTAATTATAATATTGTTACCATAATTCTATTACTATAACCTATAATTATACTTATACTTAGGGAAATCCCTAGACATACCTTAGAAATATCTCTAGGGATCTCACTAAAGTTTTTGCATTATAGTTTTCAAAGGATAACAAAACCATTCCTCTGATACCAACTTTAGAGACCTGAAGCTTGATATACATAGAAATTAAATTACTTTATCATAATTCTTAATACATAACAAAAATAGACACCAAATGACCATAATAGTTTAGTGTCTTTGGAAACTCAGAATATAATCTTTTAATCATGGTGAGAGATCTTCAACATCTCCTGTAAAGATCTTCCTGTTTTCATACCTAAAACCTTTATTTATATCTTTGGGAAAAGAAAACATATAAAGGGTGAGATAAAATGCTTAGTAAGGGTATCAATAGAGAAAATAAATCAAACCATATACATCTGAACTTCAGAACATGAACATAATATTTAAACATCAAAATCTTGAGCAATGACATAAAACATGGCAGTACGTAAGGCCTAGATCATAATGGATCATCAATAATGATAAAATAGCACGGGAATAAAACATGTAATTGTGGAAAACCATTTAGCACAAGATATGATTTCCATAGTATCCAAGGCATTGCTTCCAATACCATCTTAGTGGACAAAGTCCCTTTCTGAACTGAGTTCACTCCTCATTCCAGCCCTGTAACACTTAACCAGATTAACTTACCATTCCATCTATGTCTATCTCATGAGATATAAGTCTTTACCCAATGTAATGGATTTAGATATATGTCCCACCCATCTCATAATGAATTCATTATTTCTTGTTCCACAAAATAAACATAAATCATTCATCATGACCCAAAGAATAAAATGGGTTTCATAAACATCATCCCATCATAACATAATTCATATAAAACAAATTGATATCATTTCATCATAAGAAAAGTGAAACCATGTAAATCATAGAGTCATTAAACTTGAGACATACACATGTGAAATAATGTCATCTTATATGGAAAATGGTTTTGATAAAACAATTGAAATGATTTCTTGAGGGAAATATCTGTTATTCTTGAAAATAATATTCTTTTCAGAAAATGCCAGGAAATTTTAACAGAAAATGATTTTTTTGAAAATTTTCATGAAATATTGTAGAGTTTGATTCATGAAAATAAGGTTTTATGAAACTGTAAAAATCCATTCATGTCGTAGAAGTTAAAAAAACACTCTCCTCGATCTTTTAACATAAAAGTCAAAAAGTACCATGTAAGGTAAAAAAAATAAAGATTCCTTCCATAAAACAAAGTACAAGACAACGAGGGGTAAACATGACTTTAAACATACATGGAATAATATTAAATACTTTATGAAAAACATTTTATGGACTTGGATGAAATATATACCCCAGTAAATACTTACGTATAATCAATCTCAGATAAAAATGAGATTGGAAAAGTTATCCCTTACCTTAGGTCTGATAAGCTTCGTACGTATCCGAGCCTCCTGTATAATGATTTATATAATTCCATTGACTTAATAAAAAATCATATTCATTGTTATGATACCATATATGGTCAAATTATGCCTTTATATTACTCGTTCGTTTGTAAATTCCTTGTTAAAGCAGCATTTTGGGTAAAATCATTTTATTTATCGTGCGTGTTTGGACTTGTTGTTCTTGATATTATTATTACTTATATCATGTTATACTTACTTACAGAATGTAAATCCTGTTTTATATATCATATATATTTTGTATATATATATATATTTGATAGATAAATGAAATGAAATATACCGTTCAAGGAGACGGTAGGCCGTACGAACGCAAGAACGTTGTTTTCCTTTCCTTATTGACTTGAATTGAAGTAAGTAGATGACATATATATATATATATACACAAACACCTAAATCCAGTAGCATTATCATGTCATATATTTCATTATTATTCATTATATATAGTTTATAATCATTCTTTAATGGTTAACATGGAGAATGAATCTCATCGCATCGTGGAGACGGTAATCCGTACATACGCACAAGCGATGATTTCGTTTTCCATAGGATGGATAGAAGGTGAAATAGGGTTGTTTAATATTTATAATAACATATTAGTATATGAGTGATACTGATGTAATTACTTCATAATGAAACAACCAAATAAGAGGAAGTTGAAGAAGAAATAAATTTGAAAGAATCGGTAACTGATATTACATCTTCTTTGACACGCCTCTTTGAATCCTCCTATTAGGGAACTAAAAATGGACTTTGAAGAAGACCAGGACCACTATAAAGTTTCTAGATGTGTTGATATGGGAAATGGGCAGGGGTTGGAATATATATAAAGCTCAAAATTTTGTAAAGAGATGATGGAGGAGGTTCCCTTTTATAATGGAGGAGAGGGGCACTTTAGGAAAAACTTAAAATATTATTTTATAATAAAGTCATATTCAGTTTATAATGGCTCCAAATTGATTTATTTAGAAGTTATAGTGGTTATGGGTCTAAACCTCTCAACCGATATGTTCTAGACAAGTTCAGGTTACTATTTTAACCTTATAATTTAGATTTAACTCTAAGTTAAATAATTCAGCTTTTGTCGTGTCTTCTTTTTCTTACACTATATGGTTAGTAAACATGCTATAACCTCTCAATAGAACCCCAATTGGTTCAGTAATATCATATATATTATTATATAATTATTTTTGCCGATCCATATATTTTTTTGAATATAATATCAATTAATAATATATTATTTTTTAAAAAAACTATTTTATGTCAATTTTGACACTATTTGGTAATTGATTTTTGTAAAAATCATAAAACCATTATTAGGTCTAAAAAGGTTAACTAAATCAATAATAATATGTCATATTAACCTAAAAAATTATTGTAATTTATTAAAAGTATCAAATTAATTTTATTTGGGTATTTATAACATAAATTATGTTAATATTTCTTTAATAAGCTAATTACTTCATTATCATTTTTTAATAAATAAATTACATTATTCAATGTCTAAAAATTATAAATCAAATATCATTATGTAGGAAATATTTTTATCTTTCTAATTAATATTTATAGTCGAATTTATCATACTTATAACCCTATATTAAAAATGTTTTAAATATTACACATTGATTTTAACTACATTAACTCTTCTTTAAATAAAATAATAATAAATATCCTAATCAAATCCCAGTGGAACTAAATGATAATATTTTATTTATAAGGTTGTTTTTGGTCGAATTACACTTATACAATAGAATTAGGTCTTGTGTTAGTGTAATAATAATATCATTTTTACCCTTAATTACCCTATTTCCTTTTAACAGTGGAAAATAAAAGTAAAAAATTACTATTCACCAAAATATTATTTTTATCTTATTGAACCAAATTATAGTACTTTATATTAGATATGTCTCTCATATTTTTGAACTTTAACTCACATAAGCGGTAAAATTATGTTTTATGTAAATTTTCAAATTCTACAAGGAGGTGGGTAAAAGACGGTGAAAAGTTCAATTAAATTTTTTATATATCTAAAATTGTTATAAAATGACTCTAATGAATTACATTGAACTCATATATGTATTATGTTTCAATTTTGACCTAAAATAAATTTAAATAAAATAATTAATTATTTAAATAAAAAGTCGGTTTATAAATAGTATCCTAGTGTTTTCATTATTCATCAAAAATTGAATGTTTTTAGAAAAATACCAAAAACTCACCCTAGGCTAATTTTGATATTCCAAATCCAAAAATGAAGTCCATTTTGAATGATATAATATATAAAATTTCAAAAAGTGTGTATTACTATTCATAATAGCTATATCATAATAATATTATAATAATATCTCATTTAGTGAAACTCGATATAGCGTACTACCCATGCTGTCGAGGAAGGTATTGATTGCGTGTAATGCAAGCCAAGTTAGGGCTGCGTGTATTGAATGCTCTGTTTAATGTTTCATATAACATAATCAAAACTTATTTCATTTATACATTAAACAAAATCTATACTTAATATTTCATAGAATAATTTAAACAAAACGAACTTGAAATTGTGTGTAACACGAGCAAAGAAAAGTGTTGCGTATATTACAAGCTAATATGGTGTTGTGTATAGTACATGCTAATATTGGTGTAGTGTTCAATAGATTACATCAGAGAAATTAAAAATAATATATCTCATAAAATCTCGGGGTGTTACAACATTCATTGAAATTCGGTAAATGATTAAAATTTATGATTTCCTTCAAACTAATGTATAGTGGTGACCAGGGTCGAACCCACAAGGATGGAGGAATAATCAATTTTATATAAAACCAATTAAAAACACCCCACTATTGTCAGAAGTGGGGAAACATTTTTAAATCATTTCTATATTTTATAAGGCAGTAATATAGCACCAAATTATTTTTATTCTTATCCTAAACTATGATGAAATATGAATTACATTGAAAATAGAAAGAAAACTAAAGATAGAATAACGATAGACGAACAATTAGAAAGAAATTCCTTGGAAAAAACTCTAATCTACCAGTATAAAATATTTCTTTTTCACAAAAATTATTGCAAATATTACTACTAAAAACTAAAATATCTACCTCACTAGGACCTAAGTCACTCCGATTGATCAATCTCAATGTTCTTCACTCCAAGGATCACTTATAAGATTAATATTTGAAAAAAACAATAGAACATACTCACAGTTAGTTATGATGTTTTGATTTTGAATTAAATGATTTTTTAAAATGTATCCATTTTCATTCTCACAAAATAATTGTTGAATTAAAAATTGGATTCTTTTGGGTTTTTGTAGTTTAATGAATTTAGAATTTATCTCATAGATAAACATTGAATACATTAAAATGATAATTTTATAAGGAATATAAAATACAACCAGCAGAACAACAATTTCCCTCAATCTAGAAGAATTGTCTAATTAACATATTCAACATCAAAGAATAAATCATTCAATTACAATTAAATTACTTGAAAATAAATAATGTAGAAAGAGAACTCCTATATGAATTGTAATCTTGCAACACTGCCTATCCAGTGATCTTCTAGAATATGTTCCTCAAGGTTCTCTATGATCTTCTCCACTCTTGCTCTTTGAGATTAATTGTGAGTTGTGAGTAAATGATCTCCCCCATATTTTATTATGTATAAGAATATTTTTATAAACATTTGACATAAAACTAAATATAAGGTTCTAATTTAGATTAATTTTAACATAATTTTCCTTTTAAAACCATTTAAAACAAAATTAAATAGTGTAAATTATTTTAGAAAAATGAAACATTATATAAAAATCATTATTTTTATTTATTTATCTAAATACAAATCCTTCGTTAAAATACTAAAAAACACTAAAAGATAATTTATAAAATATGGATTAGAAAAGGAATATTATTTTTTCAAATAAATTTTATAAAATTTCTATATATTTGTTTTAAAGTAATCTTTAAAATGATAGAAAAACACATTTTATTAGGAAAACACATTTTTAATCATAAAACTAGATGTTTGATTATATCATGCCTAGAAAAAATTAAGATTAATGAAAAATGTTTTATTGAACATATGATATATAAATTTCATTAAAATATTTAAAAAATAATGAAAATTTTAATTTATATCATGAACACATTAAAATGCATATAATCAATTTTTTTTGAAAAATTTATTGTTTTTTCCAATGGTTTTTATTATCATTTTAAATTAATTGATAACTTGATGATTAATTGTATATATGTGAACTATAATATTTTACTAATTTAGTTATTAAATTTGATACCCATTAATCCAAAATCAAGAAATCATATATTGCATTAAACAATAATATTATAATTGTATATTGTTGTTCATTTATACTCAGGGTTTCATGTATAGGATGTTGTCTAAGTAATTAAATTTATGTTGAATGATGTCATAAATCTCTGGGTTTTATATACTACACACCCTAGAAATATTTCCACACATTAAATTCCATTACTAATGTAAAAAAAATGGGGGATACTTATACCTTTTCAAATATTCATGTTCACATGTTTCTTCCTTAAACTTGTAATATTACCAAAATATATTAACCAAGTGAGTGGTCCTATTTCATAACCCTTTATCTCTATGACCAATAATTTTCACATATTATTCCATATAATATATATATTACTCTAGTGTTATAATATTTTAGTTTAATAGATATGAAGATTGAGATGTATACTTACTTTGGAAGCATAAATAGAACACATCATGAACTTGAGAGAGATTCAGTGGAAGTTCCAATCAATAAGATGCCATCATGCGCTGGTTAATAATTTCAATGGGACCATTATACATAGGGATTATTTTGAACTTATTTATAGATATCATAACCTTATTCCATGTAAATATTCATATGAATACCGTATGACTAACTTCAAACTCTAAATCACACAAATGAATGTCATTATAACTTTTATGTCGACTTTGGCCATCCCTTATGTGTTATTGAATGGATCTAACCTTATCTTCAATTTCATTAGCTATAACAGGTCCCTATAGAATTATTTCTAAAAAAATATTATGTGTTGTATTATTACACTTATTTTCAAATTGGGATTCATTTGGAGACTTACGAATGATCAAGTGAAAGGTTTAATTGTAATAAAACTCCACTATAGGAAGGTGTTGATCCAAAGCTCTATTAAAATTCAATGAAAAATATCAGGAAATATCCTACATGGTTCTAATGTTTAAATCAGAAAAACGATTTTTCTGAGTATGATAAGATGTTATGAAACTATACATTATATCTAGTTCCTATTTAAGACTTCTCTAGAACTTGTAGGCAAAACTCAAATCCTGATTAGATATTATAGAATGTGGTACTTGATGAAACCTAACCAATTCATTAATATCAATTCTAGAAAATGATCAATGAATTGTTCTTATCTGATGAAAATAAATAATTCATGATTTGTAATATGGTCAACTATAAATAAAATATCATTTTTTCCTTTAGATATTTTAGGTATTCAGATTAAAAAATATATGGGGTTGTTATCTTATTTTTTATGGTATGGGTAATTGGGGAAAATCCCCTTTGAATTTTTTCTCTCAACATTAAATATATTATATTTCAATTTCTATGATACATATTATACAATATATATCTTTTTGTTGTCTCACCAAAAATACTATTTTAGGTATGTATACATCTCTTTACATACAAGGTGAAAAGAAACTTATAAACTATGAACATCATCCAATATATTTCTATTCAAATGAGGTATGTATGGGACACAAACCAGGTTCATAAACCATATTTTCCATCACAACCAATTTCTATGTTAAGAAAATTTATTTGATTCATCTAAAACACTAAATCTTCATTCTATGTCTCTTTAATCTTTAATTTGATATATTATGGAACACTCATTTGAAAGAAATAATTTTTCTCCCCTTTCATAATTATTTTTAAATCCATACATTGTAAATATAAAATATAAAATATTTTTGGATCCTCATCAATGATTATATAGAGTTATCCTTTCCACTCATATCTTAATACTCCTTGTCCACTATAAGGCCCCGCCCTTAAACATTACTTAATCTTGAGATATTTCAAGAATACACCTTGAGGATCTTTTCAATTTTATAGTTTTAGAGAATTAGATCATAAAACATGTATTACATTCCACATTTAAGAAAAGTGGTTACATAAAAGATAGTAATCATTTTTCCCATCAACAGAAACATATTTAAAATAAAACATGGATTATTTATTGACACTTCATTGAAACTATCATCATATCATGTACCTTTCCCTTGTCCTGTGAAAAACACTTCAAAAAACTTGGGATGATCATAAAAAGCTCATTAAGGGTTATAAAAATATGGAAAGGAAACATGAGTTCATATATACATAGGAATGAAATCATACTTTACCCATAAAAAATAGGAACTTTAACATACCTCATCAGATAATTAATAAATCATAGAAGTCATAAGATATAAAGGTATGTTAAGGCATTCATAACATTCTTACGTAGGGAGTAACCCTCTTAGTTACGTTTGGAAAACTCAACATAGTATATTCCCTAAATATCTTCGGAGAAACCTTAACGTTTCACTACTTCGCATTACCCAATGCATTGGAGAGCTATATCGGGCTCACCCGCCCTTAGTTTATCACGGAACCACCCGTTTTCGTAATAATGACCAAGAACCTCAACATAATCGTATCACATAAAACATGCCTAAAAGAAACATAACATTTCCACCTTTCAATCACAAGATATCAATACAACACATTGATATAAAAACATTATGAAAACCATTTTCAACACCAAAATAAAAGAAATGTAAAACATGGTATGTATTTTTCGTTTAAAAAAAGGTATAGCTTGTAGAGGAAGTCGAAACTCAAATAATGGTCACGGTGGCAGAGAAGTCGTTGTCGCCGCATACGTACGACAAAAACATTCCCTTTTGTCATTTAGTAAATGCTTCGTATAAAAAATATTTCTTTTGAATAAACGTAAAAGTCAAAGGGGTTTACACACCGTATAAAAGAGGGTTGTGTATAAAACAAAATATGCCTCAATGAAAGGAGATTGAGACGAAGTCCTATACATCGGGTCTGACCTGACTCGGTCCTTCTTCAATCTACTGAATAATAAACTTGAGTTAATTTCTACTTGTTTAAGAACCTTTTTCAAGTTCATTATTCCGTTTATATCACTTATTTCCATGTCATGAAAACTATGTAATTATTTAAGTTAATAATGGTCGTTTTAATGATCATTAAGACGTGAGTCAAAAATAAACCGTTTATAATTACAAGTTGTTCATGTATCCATTATATCCAGAATGGTATTCATGATTTATATATCATATATATCATATATATCCAGTACATCTTTGCATTTATAATATTACATAACATTTAGAGGTAAGAAATGAAATGCATCGTTCATGGAGACGGTAAGCCGTATGTACGCATGAATGCTGCTTCCATTTCTATTTCGTATTTTATTAAATGGAATAATAATGATATAAAGGTATATTATAATTCCAGTGTTATATCATATATAATATCATAACTCCATCCTTTATACGTCCCACATATGGTATTAACGAATCAAATCACTTTGAGGGGGCGGTAGTCCGCACTTCCTTAAATGAAGATATCGTGTTTACCCATAATGGAAACCATAAAGGTATGCCCAAAATGAAAAATTCAGAAGCTTAAGGAAATCTTAAACATATTATACATCATATATAAATATAGTTTAATCTTAATGGCCACCTTTGAAGGTGTCAAAAGAATGTTGAACAATCATCGTTTCGGGAGGCACAAATTAGCCATCCACAGAAAAAGTATGTTCTTTAACCATTATATGTAGGTGTGTGTAACTGTATCTCTAATACTTCGTATAAAAACATCCTTGTATATGGAAAATACTTGTGTTGTTACACAAGAAATGAATAAAAATTGTTTAGGTGGTGGGAGAAGCAAAATAAAACAAAACAACACAAGTGAAGACATTACCTTAAAATCGGGTAACTCTCTATGGTTTGAGCTCAAAGGATTCCTTGGGAAGCCTTCTGCCCAAAGTGAGGCTTCAAGGAGTAAGAGAGGGAAGTCTAGAGACAAAATGGGCAGGGGTTGGCTGAGCCAATGGCTTTGGAAGTGAGGGTATGGAGGTAGAGGTGGGGGCCTTTTATAAGAGGAGAGGAGGGTCACTCTTTGAATGTAAAGAATTGTTACTTTATTTGAAATTATTTTTTCGGATTTAAAAGGTCCCACATTGATATAATTAGAGGTTAAGGTGATAAGGGTTCGAAATCCACCCATCCAATAGGTTTTGGACATGTTTAGGTCATAGAGTTTACATTATCGTTTCATTTTATTTAAATCCTTTATTAATGAGGTAATCGCTGCATCATCATGATATCATAAATAATTCAATTTATCTAATGTATAAAAATAATAAAAAAATATCATGATGTAGGAAATCTTTTTAGCTTTATATTTAATATTTATAGTTCAAAATCATACTTTTATAACCCCATTTAAAAAATGTTTTCGTAAAACAACTTATGTTTGTGTCATTTTAATTTTAACATTAAATAAAAAGATATTAATGTCATCTTCCTACCAAAGTGGCTCAATGGGGTCCCCAAGTTGACCCATGGCTTGTATTGGTCGGCCATGACACATCCAATAAGGGTAGTACATGTGTCTAGGTATTTTAATTTTATTATAATGTCATTTTTGCCTTAAATTGCACTAATTACCCCTAATCGCGATTAAAAACATAAAAGTTCCTATTCACCAAAAAATTATATTAATCTCATTGAACCAAATATTACTTCTTAATGACAACCATGTATGTCGAATTTTTGAAAATCAAATCATTGAAGTGGAATATTTTCATTTAAATGAAAAATCAGTTTCTTTAACTACCACTTAGTGGTTTCACTATTCATCAAAAAAATTTAGTTTTTCAGAAAAATACCAAAACGTCACCCTAAGCTATATTTGATATTCTGAATTAAAAAATGATTTCTATTTTACAAAATTAAATTCATATATGTTACATTAATTAATTTAATAATTAATTCCCACTGTCATGACAAATAGCGTGTTTTTATGAAATTACAAGTATCAAAAGATTGACATCAGTTTAAGTCCAATTTCAATGTGAAATTGATTCCAATGAACACCATTGGATTAAATGGTCAAAATATATTCTAATTTCACTTTAAAATCAATTAAAAATATATTATAATCATATAAATAAATTAGATTAAAAAGTGGTTTTGAATTAAAATACAACATTTTTCACTATTCATTAAAAAATGAACTTTATTGAAAAAATACCAAAAATTCACACAAAGTAAATTTTGATGTCCCAATCATAAAGAATAAGATTATTTTGACAAAAATAGTTTATAAAATTTTCAAAAGGTAGATTTAAAAATGGTTTTCCATCAAAAGGCAGTAAAACAATCTTTTAAAAATATTAGTGTATTCCATGCTTAAGATTGGATTTATTCTCATTTTAAGCCTCTAAAACGCTATATGATTCATTAATAGACATAGATAAAAATATCTATTATTCATTACTTACATGGGATGTTATATCCTTCCCCCCTTTAGAAAATTACGTCCTCACAATTTATTTACTTATCGAATAAGTGGGGGTATTTATCCCTCATTGCATTTTCAGATTCCCATGTTTCCTCTTCAATCATGTGGTTTTTCAAAAAAAACCTTTACCTGATAAATCTCCTTATTCCGTAACACTTTCTCCCTGTGGTCAAGAATCTGGACCGGTTTCTCCTCTTATGATAGGTTCTCTTCAAGCTGAACTGCCTCTGGACTCTAAAAATGAGATGGATCTGGTACATACTTTATCAACATCGAAACATAAAAAACATTTTGTACCTGATAAAAACTTGGAGTTAAAGCCACTCGGTAAGAAACTGATCAAACTCTCTCCAGAATTTCATATGGTCCAATGAACCTTGGACTCATATTTCCTTTCTTACCAAATCGCATCACACTTTTCCATGGTGAGACTTTGAGAAAAACATGATCACCTACCTCAAAAGATAGATCCTTCCTCCTGTTGTCTTCATAACTCTTCTGCCTGCTCTGAGTTGTTCTCATGTGTTTCTGTATCAGCTGAACTTTTTCTGCCAACTCTTCTACCAATTCTGGTCCCATCAACTTTATTTCACCCACTTCATCTCAAAAAGCTGGAGTTCTACACCGCTTTACATATAACTCCTCAAATGGTTCCATATGTATACTATAATGAAAACTTTTATTATATGAAAATTCAACCAAATAAAGATGTTGGTCCCAACATCCCTGATAATCCATAGAGCAAGAAAGTAGCATATCCTCCAATGTCTGAATTGATCGTTCTGACTGGCCATCTGATTGAGGATGAAAAGTTGTACTAAAATTTAATTCAATACCCAACGACTTCTTAAGGCCTTTACAAAAGTCAGAAGTGAACTTGGGATCACAGTCAGATACAATGGAGAGGGGAACTCCATGTAACCTGAATATTTCTTTAATATACAAACAAGAAAGTTGATCTAGGGAAAAAGTATCTCGTATAGCAAGGAAATGAGTAGATTTAGTCAAGCGATCAACAATAACCCAGATTGCATTATTACCTCGAGGGGTCTTCGGAAATCCCACAACGAAGTCCATGGATATATTCTCCCATTTCCACTCTGGCACTGGTAAAGGCTGAAGCATCCCTTTCGGTAACTTCCGCTCTTCTTTAACCTGTTGACATGTAAAACACTTCACAGTAAAATCAGAAATATCTCTTTTCATTCCATCCCACCAGTAATACTCCCGCAGATCTCTGTACATCTTAGTACTTCCAGGATGAACTGAAAACGGAGAACTATGAGCTTCACATAACAACTCGCTCTTCAACGATGAATCACAAGGCACACACAATCTCTTCCCAAATCTCAAAATTTAATCATTATCAATGTTGAATTCATGCAACTTACCTTTCTGAACCAGCTCTACCTTTTTCAGCAACTCACTATCTTGCATCTGTGCTTTCTTGATTCTGTCTGATAGAGAATATTTCACTGATACCTAAAATAAAATAGCAGAACATAATGCACCAACAACTTCTATGCCAAAGTTCATCAAATCCTTAGCCAAAGGACCACGTTCCAAATGCAACATTGCTAATGAAGAATTACTTTTTCGACTCAAAGAATCAGCCACTTTATTTTCTTTTCCCGGATGGTAATGAATTATATAATCATAATCCTTGATTAATTATAACCATCTCCTCTGTCTCATGTTAAATTTTTTCTGAGTGAATATATAATTTTAACTATTGTGATCGGTATATATTTCACATTTTACTCCATACAAATGATGCCTCCAAATTTTTTGAGGAAAAACAATAGAAGCTAATTCCAAATCATGTGTAGGGTAATTTACCTCATGAGTTTTCAACTTTCGGGAAGCATAATCAATTACCTGAACATTTTGCATTAGGATGCAACTAAGTCCTTTCAATGAAGCATCACGGTAGATAACGAACTCACCATTCCTTGAAGGTAGTTCCAAAATTGGAGAATTCACCAATCTTCTTTGCATTTCCTGAAAACAATCATCACATTCTTTTGTCCAGATAAACTTAACACCCTTCCGAGTTAGCTTATTCATTGGACTAGATAACCGTGAAAAATTTCTAACAAATCTTCGGTAATATCCTGCCAAACCAAGGAAACTACGACTCTCTGTTACATTTGTGGGTCTTTTCCATTCTTCAACAACCTTTGTTTTTGCAAGATCAACAGTTATCTCATCTTTAGATACAATGTGTCCAAGGAAATAAATTTTTTTCAACCAAAACTAACACTTTCTGAATTTCCCAGACAATTTCTTTTCTTTTAAGGTTTGAAAAATAACCCTTAAATGTATTTCATGCTCCTATATATATTTAGAAAACACCAAAATATCATCAATGAAAACCACCACAAACTTATCCAAGAACTCATCGAAAATTATATTCATTAAGTACATGAATAGAGCAGGTGCATTGGTTTGCCCAAAAGGCATTACAACAAATTCATAATGGCCATTTCTTGTACGAAACGCAGTCTTCGAAACATCTTCTTCCTTTACCTTCAGCTGATGGTACCCCGATCTCAGGTCAATCTTTGAAAAAAACTCAGCTCCCTGAAACTGATCAAACAAATCATCGATATGAAGCAAAGGATATTTGTTCTTAACAGTGATGTTATTCAAGGCTCTATAATCAATGCAAAGTCTCATAGAACCATCTTTATTTTTAACAAATAAAACAGGAGCACCCCATGGTGATGTGCTAGGTCGAATGAAACCTTTCTCTAATAAATCTTGCAATTTCTCCTTCAACTCTAAATGTTCAATTTTAGCCATTCGATAAGGGGGTTTTGAAATTGGCTTAGCATCAGGAACTAAGTCAACAGTAAATTCAGCTTCTTGATCTGGTATTATTCCAGGCAACTCATCAGGAAAAACATCAGGATACTCATTTACCACTTGCACATAATTAATCTATATAGTTCCCCTGTTTTCAACAATATGTGCAAGGTAACATTCATTTCCATCTTTTACAGGTTTCTCGGCCTCTTGATAAGTTATCAACAGTAAGGGTTCATTTTTGTACACAAACGGAAAGTCTTTCTGAAAAAAAACTTCTTTATCTCTACAATCAATCTTATCATGGTAAATAGAGAGTCAATCCATACCCAGGGTAACATCAAACTCTACTAGAGTTAAAATAACACAGTTTCCAAGTGGGTTCTTTCCACAGATAAGGATAGAAAGATTCTTATAAATTATTTTTTCCTCAACATTTTCCCCAGGTGTTTTTACCAAAAGTTCAGGAGTCATTTCTTGAGATGGTATTCCCATTATACTAGAAATGTTTTCAGAGATGAACGAATGTGTAGACCCCGAATCAAACAACACACTGGAATAATCTGAAAAAACAAACAAAGTACCTGATACAACTTCATTTCATGGCCCGACATCTGCTGAAGTAGTTGCAACGGATTTCACCACCCCTTTCTGCTTGTAGTCTAACTGCTTCCCATCACTCAATCTCTTTTTCGGACACTCGTTTGCATAGTGACCCATCTCATTGCACTTAAAACATTTCACTAACTGTAAATCAAATTTGGACTTACCATCACCTTGATCTATTTCAGTGCAATCACGAGCCTTATGTCCCATCTGACCACATCGGTAGCACCTTCCAAAATTCAGAAGACATTCCCTAGCATTCCTTTTAACACATTTATCACAAACCAGAAACTTAGTTTTCTTACCATCAAACTTTTTTGAATAATTCTTTCCTTTCTCCTGCCACCTCGGTTTCTTCTTCTGTTGGTTGTTATAGAACACTTGGTCATCAAGAAACTCCATTTCCACCTTCTCAGCACATCGAACAAGATTTTCATAACTTTTGAACTCACGAGAAGCGAAATATCTTAGATATTTTAGCTTTAATCCTAAGTAAAAATGATTGATTTTACTATCAAGGTCTCGGATAAAATATGGAGCATTCCATGCCAATCGAGTGAACCTTTCTTCATAGGCAGCCACTGAGTCTTCCTCTTGCCTCAATTCCAAGAATTTTTTTTCCATCCTAAGTCAAACTGCCTTAGGAAAATACTTCTATAGAAACATACCTTTGAATTTATCCCAGTCAAGAGCATCGATCTCATCAGCGTCCCTGATATTTTTAACCATCGACCACCACTGATCTGCCTCACCCTCCAAACGGTAAATAGCAAGACAATCCTTTTGATTGTCTGAACACCCCGTGACATCGAAAATATTCTCCAATTCTTCGATCCACCCTTCAGCTAACACAGGGTCAGATGATCCTATGAATGATGGGGGATGTTTCCTCAGGAAATGTTTCATCACTGACATGTTCCTCTGCGGTTGATCTGGCTGATCTCATGCATGTATACCACCACCATTTATCTCTTGAGTCAACTGCACCATTACTACAGCAAACTATTTAGTTCCAATTCCGACCATCTCAAGATGCTGATTCAGAAGGTTATTTCCTTTTTTATGCCTTCCTAGAACTGCTTCCCTGTTTCCTCTGCGGAAAACCATTATGAAAAAACATGTCTTAGATGAAGAAACATATTAATCTTCAAATGCTATATCATTTCAAAAAAAAAATTGGATGAACATTTAATAGAATTCTAACTCCTAAAGTTATCTAAACCGACCTTTGATAACAACTATAAGGCCCCGACCTTAAACATTACTTAATCTTGAGATATTTCAATAATACACCTTGAGGATCTTTTCAGGTTTAGAGTTTTAGAGAATTACATCATAAAACATGTATTACTTTCCACATTTAAGAAAAGTGGTTACATAAAAGATAGTATTCATTTTTCCCATCAACGGAAACATATTTAAAATAAAACATGAATTCTTTCTTGAAACTTCATTGACATTATCATCATATAATGTACCTTTCCCTTGTCCTGTGAAAAACATTTCAAGAAACTAGGGATGAGCATAAAAAGCTCATTAAGGGTTATAAAAATATGGGAAGGAAACATGAGTTCATATATACATAAGAATGAAATCGTACTTTACCCATAAAACATAGGCACTTTAACATACCTCATCAAATCATGAATAAATCATAAAAATCATAAGACATAAAGGTAACTTGAGGCATACATAACATTCTTACATAGGGAGTAACCCTCTTGGTTACGTTTGAAATACCCATCACAGTATATTACCAAAATCTCTTTGGAGAAACCATAACGTTTCACTCCATCGTGTTACCCAATGCATTGGAGACCTATATCGGGCTCACCCGCCCTTAGTTTATCACGGAACCACCCATCTTCATAATAATTCCCAAGAACCTCAATATAATCGTATCATATAAAACATTCATAAAGGAAGCATAACATTTCCACCTTTAAATCACAAGATATCAATACAACACATTGATATAAAAACATTATGAAAACCATTTTCAATACCAAAATAAAATAAAATTAAAACATGGTATTTATTTTTCTTTTAAAAAAATGTATGGCTTGTAGAGGAATCTGAAACTCAAATAATGGTCACGGTGGTGGATAATTCGTTGTCGCCACATACGTACGACAAAAACATTCCCTTTTGTCATTTAGTAAATGCTTCGTATAATAAAGATTCCTTTTGAATAAAAGTAAAAGTCAAAGTGTTTTATACACCGTATAAAATAAGGTTGTGTATAAAACAAAATATGCCTCAATGAAAGGAGATTGAGACGAAGTCCCGTACCTCAGATCCAACTTGACTCGGTCGTTCTTTAATCTCCTGAATAATAAACATGTGTTAATTTCTACTCGTTTAAAAAACATTTTTAATTTCATTATTCCTTTTATAACACTTATTTTCATGTCATGAACACTATGTAATTATTTAAGTTAATAACGGTCGTTTTAACGATCATTGGTACTTGAGTAAAAAATAAACCCTTTATAATTACAAGTTGTTCATGTATCCATTATATCCAGAATGGTATTCATGATGTAGATATCATATATATCATATATATCTAGTACATGCATGAATTTATAATATTACATAACATTTAGAGTTATGAAATGAAATGCATCATTCATGGAGACGGTAAGCCGTACGTACGCATGAACGCTGCTTCCATTCCTATTTCATGTTTTATGAAATGGAATCCTAATGATATAAAGGATTATTATAATTCCAATGTAATATCATATATAATATCATAACTCCATCCTTTATACATCCCACAAATGGTATTAACGAATCAAATCACTTTGAGGGGGCGGTAGTCCGCACTTCCTTAAATGAAGATATCGCGTTTACCCATATTGGAAACCATAAAGGTATGCCCAAAATGAAAAATACATAAGATTAATGAAATCATAAACATATTATACATCATATATAAATATAGATTCATCTTAATGGCCACCTTTGAAGGTGTTAAAATAATGTTGAACTATCATCGTTTCGGGAGGCAGAAATTCGTCATCCACGGAAACAGTATTTTCTTTAACCATTAGATGTAGGTGTGTGTAAGTGTAGTTAAAATCCTTCTTATAACAAAATCCTAGTATATTGAAGATACTGCTGATGCTCTCAGTAGGAGATCAGGAATTCCGCTACTTGGAGAGGCGATAGAGCAGTTAGCCGCTTTGTAGATATCGTTCGAGGATAGAGATGGGGATGCTTTTTTACCATCCCTCATAGTTACTCCTCCACTACTTTTCTGGGTCAGAGAGGCACGGTGTGGGGACATTGACTGTGAGACGCAATGTGCTCAGATTTCCACAGGGCATGCTCCTGATGGATTTTCTGAGGGAGGATTGCAAGTCATCCTCTTCAGGAGACATACCATGGTACCAGTTGCACTGCAGGAGGAAGTGCTGAGGAAGTGTCACACTACTCCTCTAGAAGAACATCCTAGAGTGGCGAAGATTTACCAGTTCCTCAGACGACAGCACTGGGGGCCGGGTATGAAGAAGGTTGTAGCTGAGTTCGTTTCACGATGCCCCACTCTGCCCGCAAGTGAAGTCGGAGAACCAGGTACCAAAAGTATTGGTATAGCCCTTAGAGGTTCTGGAATGGAAGTGGGATAGGATATCGATGGATATCATGACGGGGCTTCTATGTACTTCCAGGGGACACGACTCTATCTGGGTGATCGTCGACCGACTCACCAAGTCGGCCCACTTCCTTCCGATTAGAGAGAAGGGCTCCGTAGAGAGCATGTGATGCATCTACGTTAAAAATATCGTATGGCTTCATGGTGTGCCATCATCTATCGTCTCTGATCGAGACACTCGCTTTACTTCCCGGCTTTGGAAGGGGTTTCAGGAGGCATTTGAGACATAGCTACACCTGAGAACATCCTTTCACCCTTAGACGGATGTCCAGACAGATAAGACTATGCAGACTCTCTAGTACATGCTCTGTGCATGTGTCCTTGACTTTGGTCGCAACTGGGATGATCACCTACCCTTGGTGGAGTTAGCATATAACAACAGCTACCACTCCACCATTGAGATAGCACCATACGAGGCACTGTACGACTGACCTTGCAGATCACCTCTATGCTGGACTGACCCTGGGGAGGCAGCACTTATAGGACCGGAGATGGTTCAGGCTACAATGGAGAAGGTGTAGATCATCCAGGAGTGGATGAGGACTGCACAGAGAAGATAGAAGTCCTATGCTGATAGAAGACGGTGACCATTGGAGTTCGAGGATGACAACCATGATTTCTTATGAGTCTCACCTCGACGTGGATTTTGGAGATTTGGTTGGGGTGGTAAGTTATCTCTGCGCTTCATCGGACCTTTCAAGGTCCTCAACAGGGTTGGCGAGGTGGCTTACCGCCTGGCCCTTCCACCTCAGTTACAGCGGGTGCACGACGTTTTCCACGTATCTCACCTGAAGAGATACGTGCCTGACCCGACGCATATCATCAGCCACAGGGAGTTGGACATCGATGACGAGGCTACATTCACGGAGGTCCCGGTGGAGATCGAGGATTGATAGGATAAGGTCCTACGTGGAAAGTCGATTCCTCTAGTGTGCATTCGTTGGTAGCACGGGAACCTTATGGAGAGCACAAGGGAGCGGCAGGCTCAGATGCTTGCTCAGTTCCCTCATTTGTTCCCCTAGTCTATGTTGTAGCTTTATGGGAACGTAAAGCCCTGATGTGGGGGTAATTTAAAGACCAATAAATTTCAAAGAATTTTTTTATTAAATTAATTGGAATCTTAAGAGTACGAAGTTTCAGATGAAACCATATTCTGAGGCCTAGTGTGCCTAAAATATTATTCTAATGTTTAGCTCGGGCACGTTCAGTGAACGAATGAGCGGGGGTTTCTATATTTTGAACTGGTGCCTGAAATTTAAATCTGAGGGCACCGCTGAACCCACAACGTCGGTAATTGCTTAAGGGGACCTTTACCGTAGTTGCATTTACACGAGAAGAGATGTTAAAATTTTTGGTTTAATTAAGAAGTGAATAAAATTGTTAGAACAATTTTATTTTATATATTTGGTGGTTATATCCAACATGGGGGTGTTAGGTGTGGGACCCACAACCACCTAACTACCCATGTGTGGATATTTGTGAGGTGGGGCCCACATGAGGCCCAACCTTTCACCTCCCCCTAAACTCCATAAACCCCTTCATTATTTTGTTAACTCCTATTTAATTGTGTATCCATTCCACTTTCTCTCCCTCTCCCTCTTTAACTCTTTCCAACAAACCTTAATTAATAAATTGAACCACTTCAATTAATATATTATGTGTTTTGAATTTTGAAATTTAAATTTCTTGTGTTATTAAAATAATAGCATTAGCCTATTATTTTACTTTAGCACAATTTTTGTTGAGAGAAATTGGTGTGAGCTCTTGTATAAAAGAAAAAGGAAGTTCCACTTTCATTGAAGAACATCATCCTCCCGTGAAGAACGATTCATCTTCGACAAAGAACCCCAACTACACAAAGAGAGACGACGTGCCTTTCCTTCTCCTCTCCACAACTAGTGTGGAGACGTCGTTTCCTCCATGGACACATGCCAACGTCGTCTATGAATCCTCTTTCCGCGACGCCATCTTCCACGAAACCCGACGTACGACGTATTTTATCAAAGTAGGGTGAATTGTTTCAATTTTATTTGAATAAAATTGTTCGTTGTGATTTGTGAAACCTTTCTCGTATTTGGACGATTGTTATCGCCTAATGCGAAGGGTGCATGCCAAACAAACACGGCCCGACGACCCTCTGTCGTTTCTTGTCTTGTTTGGAATCGGGAAGCGGCGACATCTGAAGGCAGCGACTGTGAGCCGGCCACATGTGGAAGAGCCTCAGATTGCATCCACAGGCCACTCGACCGATGAAGAAGAACCAAGACGAAGGAAGGAACCGCGGCGCCCCACGATGCCATGCTGCGGGAACGGCATCCCGCATAGGGCGGGCCGCTTCGGTAGAAAAACCGGCCGGCCTGTCGGCCGGCCGGGTGAAGGCAACCCATGGCAACAAGAGGGAGCCACACTGAAGAACCGGTCAGGCCGTCGACTGGCCAGTCGGAGTTGAACCGCGGCGCCAGGCGGGCGTCGCGCTGAAGAAACTCACGGCCCTCCCGAGCGGGCCGCTTGTGCCAGAAGACCAACCGGACTAGCCGGCCGGTTTGGGAGGGCAGTGCAGCTTGGCGTCGCCGGATCGAGTAGCCGGGGGGCCGCGCACCCCCCCCCCCCCCCCTCGGACCGCTCGACCAGCCAGTTGCGCCACACCGGTTCGTACCATGTCGGGCCAGGCCACACTCTGCTAGGCTGGGCCACGCCCCACCGGGCCGGGCTGTGCTCTTTCAGGCCGGGCCGTGCCTTTTTGATCCGGGTCATGCCTTTCGGGTCGGGCCACATGTTTCACCAGGCCGGTCTAACATCAGCCGGGTCAGACCCACCAAAACCAGGGTGACCCAACCCGCCAGCCCACCAGGCTTAACTGGTCGGGCCCATTTTTACTTAAACAGAATTAATTAAAGACCACGTGTCTGATCGATAAGCCTCCTACGGCAGTAGGACCCTTACGACGAGACAGTTTTTTTACGATACTATAAGTGGGTTTTGGATGACTTTGGATATCGACTGGGTTAGAAACTAGTGTATTTCAAACCGGGCCCCTAGAACAGAAAATCCATTATCTCTCAGACCGGGCGTTCGATTGACGCATCGTCTATCGTGTTGAGTTCCTATTGACGAGATGGAACTTTGGGATTCATCAAATCTGTACTTCGTGATAGTTGATGTATCGACCCCCCTTTAATCATGGAGAGGACCCTCTCGAAATCAAGTACGCAATGTGCGGGAACCCTAGAGCTGGCTGCGACTACGAGAACTACCGAGCTGGGATCCTCCATGGGTTCGACGACGACGACTACTGTACTTGGATCCTACGTGGGTTCAGCAGTGAAGGAGATTGTATTAGGATCCTACGTGGGTTCGACAGTGATGAAGACTTTACTGGGATGCTCTATGGTTTTGGTAGCAATGGCTACTATACTAGGATCCTCTGTGGGTTTGGCAACAATGAAGAATATACTTGGATCCTACGTGGGTTTAGAAGCAACGAGTTCTGTACTTGGATCCTACATGGATTCAGCAGAGGAGATGATTTAGAGGCTACATCTAATCATCTCCACCCTTATTCATTAGTATTTTAACTATGTGAACTGAGTCTTGACTATTCAATCGTTATCATTGGTGTGATTGACTACTTTCTTATGTGGACTAGGTTGTAGATGGGCTCGAGAGTTGGAGCTGAACTAGAATTGATGAATTACGTATATATGTGGGAAAATACCTAAGTGGAGTCTGTTGATACTTCATATTTTTATCATTTCATTGTGGATTATCTTTTTTGGATTCTGGGAGACCTTCAGGTTTCTCAGGGTCCCTACAAAGTATCGTATACTCACCCCTGCTTGGGATTTTCCCGCACTATGTTGTGTTGGATGCAGACGTTGGACAACACTGATCGAGGTGGTGGCTTATGGAGCTGGATGGTACCCGGGGGTGGACCACTAGACGAGACGTACACTGAGAAAACAGCTGGACCCGAGGGGCTGAGGAGTCCATTTTAACCCACCCTTCAGGTGGGAAATACAGAGGATGACTTGGTGGTTTCTACTTTACTTTGTTGTTGTTGTACTGTAATTTCAGTTGGGTTTGTATACTGGCCCATTTACTTTTCAGCACCTACATTTATACTCAGTTTACTTAGTTATTACTTCAGTTGTGTACTTTATTGTTTTTGATTACTTTTATAAAGGCAATTCCTTCAGTTTTAACATGATTTACGCCTTTGCTTCTAGTGGACATCCCCTGGCCTATGGAAGGCAGGCTTGGGGTAGTCACAACACGGGCCCCAAGGGTGGGTCGTGACAAAATTAGTATCGTTTGCAGGACCTATAGGAATTGGAAATTGTGCTTCCTCAGAGTGTCCTTAGTTATGTATCGAGACTATAGTGGGAATTAGACATAAGTGTTTTTGTTGGCGCCAAAATATTGCATGAAAGAAAGGGATAGAAAAGAAGGCTGGCCAGCTGCCTCGCGAAGCACCGACGTGAGGCACCCCGAGCATCGCGGTCTCGTGAAGCTCCTAAGGTGGTAACCCTCCATGAATGCATTTGACGTTCGCGAGCCTGCTGCGAAGATCGGGAGGCGGTAACTCTCAGCGAACGAGTTTGACGTTCGCGAGACCGCCGCGAAGCTCCGGAGGCGGTAACTCTCCACGAACGAGTTTGACGTTCGTGAGACTGGCATGAAGATCTGGAGGTGGTAACTCTTCGCGAACGAGTTTGATGTTCGCGAGACCACCGTGAAGCTCGGGAGGCGGTAACTCTTTGTGAACGACACTAACGTTTGCGATCGCGCCGCGAAGCACCTGAGGCGGCGCGCGAGTTCTGCTTCGCAGCGCCCCTTGCCTATAAATACCGGACTCCCCCTGAGTCCCAATGACGGACAATCCGACCTTTCGGCTTCTCCTATCCCAAATCACAAAGCCCCCTTTTCCCCCAGGAATCATGAACTCCTCATGGTACTTCTACTTCGCGTGACGCCTTTGCTTTGTCTCGTTTTGAGCCCCTCTTCTGCGAGGGATGCCCTTCGTGAATCTCAAGGGAATTCGCGAAGTAAGTGGATTCCCAAGGGAACCCAGGCAGCCGCGGAGAATTTATGCTTCGCGAAACACTCAACCTGTACTAGTGATGCCTATGCTAAGGCAGGATCGCTACACATCGCGAAGCACACTGCTTCGTAGCACCCTGCTTCGCGAGAAACCTCTTCTTCGCGAGGTAGTGCTCCATGAATACTGTTCCACTTTGCGAAGCACTCTCCACTCACACCTATTCCCCATGCTATTTCCAAGGCACTCCGTTTCGAAAAGAACACTCCTTTTCTTGTCAATTCCTCTTCCCATGCGACCCTCCAGATATGCATGATGTGATTTTAAACTCCCACGGACAATTCCACTCAGAGCGTTGCTTCGCCTAATGCTTCTTCGCATAGGCACGCTAACGACTATTGCTTCTTCGCATAGCCACGCTAACGTGGAACCCTCGATGGTTCTCTCCACAACCCCCCTTGACCATGTCCTAGCTAGTACCTTCCCTCCTCCAAGGACCCGAGGGTACCAGTTATATAATTCCTAGGGATGTGGAGTGAACCTGCCTCGTCCGAGCTGTAGGACGTTAAACTATCAAGCACCATGTCCTTAACACATGACGTTAAACTGTAACCCGACCTCATGCCTTTCACGAAGGGTCCCCACAGCTCGAACATTTTTTACACCACTCTTCTCCACATGAGTGGAATCACCCCTCCACAAGGGATGATATCCTCCTTATTGGAGTGGCGTATGTTCTCAGGAGAAGGGAGACCCTAGTTCCCCAGCGGATGGTTGCACCCCTGCATCTCTGTACTTCCCCACTACCAAGGTCAGTGGAGGGCGTGATAGGGAACGAGGTACCTCCCATCATTGGTCCCAAATCCCTCTTTCGCTGCGCCTTGTTGCACTCCGGGCCTCCATCATAGAGTAAGTCCCATCACCATGGGCCGCCTAATGCGTAAGCCCCTCTTCGCTTCTCACGGACGCACCCTTTGCGGTGTGGTCGTCATGTACTTACTGTCTCTTGATTCTCACACCGAGCATGACTCATGTGGGATTAGAGTTGGCATTGGCCACGAAAATACCTCATCCAGCATGACGTTAAACTGCATGCCCTCGTCCAGCATGAAGTTAAACTGTATGCCCTTGTCCCGCATGACATTAAACTGCACACCCATCTGAACTACGAGGTCTTTGATCCATGTTAAGGCATGGTACGTAGGAAGCCTCCACGAGGTTTAATCCCACCATTCATCCAACTCACGTCAAGTTCTACCTTCGTCCAGAATGTGGTTAAACTGCATTCCTGTCCGACGGCAAGCTGTTGTGACCAACCCGAACTACGAGGACTTTGATCCATGTCAAGGCATGGTACGTAGGAATATTCCTAGAGGTTCAAACCCATCTCCCATCGGACCAAGGTCCCTCATTTATGTCAGTTCGCCAACACCCACCGCCATTCCAAACTACGGGGACTTTGATCCATGTAAAGGCATGGTATGTAGGAAGCCTCTATGAGGTTCAAGCCCACCACCCGTCGTTTATCCACGTCAGGGTTCACTCCCATCCCGCATGATGTTAAACTATATTCCATCAATCCTTTTAACTACGAGGACTTTGATCCATGTCAAGGCATGGTACGTAGGAAACCTTCCCAAGGTTCAATCCCACCACTAGTGGACCCCCGGGTCTACTTTCATGTCGGTTCACCGATGAAACCCTTTGAACTATGAGGTCTTCGATCCATGTCAAGGTATGGTACGTAGGAAGCCTCCTCGAGGTTCACGCACATCTCTCATTGGACCAAGTTCCACCTTCACGTCGGTTCGCTGACGAATTCCATAATTTGAACTATGAGGTCTTTAATCCATGTCAAGGCATGGTATGTAGGAAGCCTCCCCTGAGGTTCAAGCCCACCACCCGTCGGACCAAGGTCCACCTTCACGTCGGTTCGCTGACAAAGCCCCCCCTGAACTACATGGTCTTTCATCCATGTCACGACATGATATGTAGGAAACCTCCATGAGGTCCAAGCACACCACTATTAGGACCCTCCTGGTCCTTCCCATTCATGTTAGTTCGCTGATGATGCCCATCGGACCATGGTCTATCCTCACGCTGGTTCACCATCACCATCCCGAGCTACGTGGACTTTGATAACCTGCCACGGGGATACGAGGGAAGCCTCTTCAAGGATCAATCCCAACTTCACTCTCGCCCCCTGTGATGTTCCGATTTCATTTCCCCCTCCACTTCATTGGTCCATCCATCATCCACCATGATTCTCGCCCGGACCGTCATATCTCGGTGAGACCATGTCTGTCCGAGACCATGTCAGTCCGCTCCTCTTCACATCCGCCCATGGGCTGGTCCCAGTATCGGCACCCCTTCAAGGGAAATCCTTTAATCCGGTCCATTATATCTAATTCCCTGATCGGGCTGATCCATCTTCGCTGGACATTAAACTCGCGGCATACCCTGTGTTAAAAATAGGAAGCTGAGGAAAACCTCAGATATGTGTCCATGGCATATAATTCCCCACACATGATGTGGGACGCCTCGGGCTTCCACGCCCTCGAGAAGCCCTGTGACCAGGTATAATAGACAGACATGCCAGGTCCCCAGTATCCAGACACGCTACTGATGCCTCAACGTGACTACTCCCCCGACTGAAGGTTTCTGCCCTGACCGAACCCTTTGGAATGTCCTGAAAGAAGCAGTGTAATTAACCAGAATCCATTGAAACATGGCACTAGGAAGAGTTTCACGAACAACATATTAAATCTATGACGGAGACCCGGACTAGGTGACGACTTCTGAGGAGGAATCCATGGAAGGAAGAACCAACATCCCATCATATCGTTTTGATCAAAGAGAATATGTCCCTGAATAAAGAGTGAATGTCACCCACCTTTGGAAAGTGGTAATGCTGGGCAACAGTGCAGTGCATCCTCCTCCTCCACGGACGGATGTGCGTGCCCCCGCAAAAGCATCAGAAATAGAAATGGTAAACCCGACGTGAAATTCTTCACCTCAATGTGGAGATTAGTAGCGTTCGAGACACTAGTAGATTGATGTGTCATCGGATCCAGATATACAGCTCCTGGTCCTACCAAGCAAATAGCGGGCATGTCATGAAACTCACTGGAAGTCGGGGTAGTAGAACGTGGGGCACTCCGTTCTGCAGCGTGTTGGCATGGATCCTTCTTATAGAAGTGGATAATGGAAGGACGCTGGGGTACTGGTTGTCAATCCTTTTCCTCACAGTGATGATGAGTTGATCCCTTCATTTCTCAAGAACCAGGTTGCTGTTATAGAGACGCGATCACCGCCCGCTTGCCTACGCAAGGGCAGGGGAATCATCACCACAGCCACCCTGCATGGTGCCGCTACTGCCACGATGACCACCACATCGCGGAATATGGGGCGCCCACATCCCCTTTCCCCATCAGAGGCCATCCAGCGAAGGGTGATCAACAAACTCGTACGCAGGTACGAGGAGGAAGGGGTCATCCCAACTCGGGATATGGCCCACTAGGACCTGGAGGCCTCCACGCCCCACCGTCAACGCCTCCCTAACAGATCGCTCATGGAGCCCCTGCTCCCCACCCCAACATTCAACCATTTTGGGAGCCTGTCCCAGAAACGCCTTGACAACTCCTCACCTTACGCTGATGAGGAAGGCACCGTCCAGCTCGGCCCGCTCATGGTCTCGACCCAAGGGTTCTAGGAAAGGGATCCCATTAGGCCGCTTCAGCACCACCGTCCGACTCCGTAGGAAGAGCAGGCATGTCATGCCCTTGCACCACCTGGACCAGCTTGTCTGACCCGACGTCAGCACCAGGCCCGGGCTGAGGACGCTCGCCCAGGTGCATCAACGTCAACAGATACAGTGGCCCGAGCCACCGCTGACGTGCATCATGGAGCCCCTGCATACACTGAGCAGGGTCACTCCTTCACCCAACCAGGATCGAGACCCCAACCGCCCCACGGGCAGGCTAGGTTGACTCTCCGGGTGGCAGGCCTGAGTGGTGATCGCCCCGAACTAACCCACGGTGATGTCACCCCGTACGGAGGCCCTCCTCATACCACTACTCCACAGAGTGTGGGCCTTCCTCGCTCTGAAGCTCGTCATGGTGGTATGCCTCGTGCTACCCCCATCCCGAAGGAAGATCTGCCCCGCGATAGTGCCACTCGGCACAGAAACCTTTCTTGCGCCCACTATACAGGGTATGGAGTCCATCCTACTGCCCCCGACTACCGATCTGACGGCACTGTCCATCTGGTCCTTCTCCAATGTGGGGGCCCTTCCTATGTCCTCTCTACAACCGGCGAAGGTCCTCCTCGCCCCAGTAACTCGATGTGTGAAGGTCAGCCTCACTCCTCCAGCATAGACCATGGAGGCCCTCCCCATGCTCTTGCCGATTCCAAAAGAGGCTCCGCCCACATGGGTGTTGTCCATGGAGGTCCTCCCCATGTACCCTTCGACATTTACCCCGGTGCCCCTCGCACCTCAGCTATCTCGAGAAGGGGCCCTCTCCGCCACGACATCATCGCCGCCCCAAGGCTACCTATTAGGGCTCAACCCTGTCCCGAAGAGCCACCCCGAGGCAGGAGAGCGGGTCGTCGCCGCCAAAAGAAGAGTCCTGGGAAGGCCCGGGTGGAGATAAAACATGCCCGCTTCTCGGATTCTGAAGCGGAATGCAACTCATCGATGGAACATTCTCCCCTCTCCTCTGTATCAAGGGCTGAGACGGGAACCAGGTGTGTTAGCCTCATTCTCCCAGAATATGAGGTCCACCAGATTCCCACCTCCCTCCGCAGATACATCCAGGAGGAAGAAATTTTGGAAATTCCATAGGTCTCGACCGCGAAATCACCACCATTGTCACCAGAAGCTCCCTCTACCTCTACCAGATATCACGGAGAGCTATTTTGGGGGCCAACGGTGGTAGAGCGACGACGTGACCTATCACCGGCACCCGCAACTCCTATACCGGAAGTTGTGGCTATCAGCCCATCCTATCGTGACATCGTGCCTAGGTCACCTCACTCTTCAGAGGATGGCCCGGAATTCAGTGGCCAGTCAGCTCGTTCACCATATTCTCTGCCACCGAGTTTAATATCCCAGAGGTCCTCCTTGGTACCGTTACCGGTCCCTCAGCCGCCTCCGGTTGACGAGTGGGGAAATACAGGGCCAGACCCCGAGTCCAAACCCACGAGCTTTGGGAGCATTCTCACAGCGGATTACTTCCCGGGGAAGTTCTGGCCGACGACAGCGCTGAAATTTTGCGCACCATAGTCTCTTACCCCAGAAGAAGTGGGGTGGTTTTTTCGAACCCTATGGGCGACACACTTCTTCCTTTGTTACGATCGGGTGGTGTACCCTAGAAGTCGAGAGCACTTCGAAGAAATCGACGAGCAATGCTGCCTAATCGATTTGGCCGCACTCCTTATGGCCCAGCACCCTGAGTCGCCAGGCCGCCAGAGCACCCCTCAATGGAAATGTGTTCAGAGTTTCAATGTACTCCGCAGAGTTTTCAGGGAAGCTATCCCCCATGTTTAAGTCTGTGGTTGGGGACACTATGCCGCTCTCCTCTTCGATCCTATCCGACGGCAGCCTGATTTGTTATGAGACATTGATGACGTGCCCTCGAGAGGGGTCGCGGTCCACATGGTTGACGTAGTGGACAAGGAAGACTAGCTTGAATTTCTAGATGGAGACTTACCCCATTGAGGGTGTACCGCCACTGTTGGACCCATCAGGGAGGGTTACTCGTCAGCAGAGGACCCTGTTAGGCCTCCCCGTACCCACCGAGTCACTGGTACTCGGTTGAAATACCGACAAGGGTAAGGATCACGTCGGAACTGTCAAGAACTCTGACCCATCTGCCTCTGTGCAGAAAACAGACAATGATCCCGAGAAGGCCACGTTACGCCAGCATCTTGCTGTGAAAAAGAGGCTGGTTGACGAACTCTTGGTTAAGCGCGCTGCAGAGCGGCGACCCAACTATGGTAATCCCAGGTCGGGGCAGTAGGGGTAGGAACAATTTCCCCCGGTAAGATGCCTCTGGGAAACCCTGATCATGTTACTTCCACAGACATGACAAAAGCCGGAACATACGGAAAGAGGGCGCGATATGTCTCACCAAACCCCCCGAACGACGGGGCAATCTGAGGAATCCATTCCGGGTTCCCCCAGTCGCCCCGTAGGTCATTCCGCCAGTTGATCCATGAGCTTCCAAAGCCATCTACCATGTTGAAGAACCTGTAAACACACTTGTGGTTATGGATACCCATCAAGACAGGGATCCCCAACCAGATGATCTTATAGAGGCACTCACAGCCTGCCTTGAAGCATTGGAAACACGACAGGTGGCTGTCCCACCGGATGGCAAGCCGTATCCCGCGTGGGTGGATGATATGCCCGCAACCCCGGGTTTTGGGAACCCCACTTTCTCACCCTTCAATGGGATGTGGGACCCGCCGTAGCACTTCGCTCATTTTTCTTCCAATTGTGGCCCCATGCTGGGGACCTCGGCCCAGCATGAAGCTGCCATGCTCTGATGTTTCGTACAGACATTAGAAGGTCCCACATTTTTCTGGTACAACCAGCTCCCTATCGGATCGGTGACCGGTTGGGAGGATCTCCGCCGACAGTGCCTATACTAGTTCAGCTCCACCACGTGGAAGACCAGCATTGTAGACCACTTCAAGTGCAAGCAATGGCCTGATGAGCGAGTCGCAGATTTCATCGCCTGGTGGAAGGGACTTACTTATTCCCTCGATATGCCACTGACTCAAGAGCAATTACTAACGATGTGTGTGGGGAACGTCAAAATGGAGCTGGTACCCTCCCTAATTACCCAGAACTACCCTGGAGGGTTTAGATATTTCTCATATAAGGATCAGCGCCTTAAGGAAGCTCTGCAACTGGCTAGTCAGGCACGTTTGTTTCCCCCTATGATCCCATATAGGAGAACCGCCAGAGCCGAACATGCCGCGGTGGACCAAATAGATGCCCCTAGGCAGCTGGAATTACTACCAGCGACACCATCCCCACAACCCCACAGACGTCCCCCACCTCAAGCACAGGCTCCTGCCCAGCAGCGACCGCCTCAGAATCGGCAGTGTCCCCCACACAATGCGCAACCTCCACCTAGGCGAGATAATCAGGCGTCGCCTCCTCGACTGGCCCCTCTAGCCCCTCGTCAGGGCCAGGACCCCAGGGCCCCCTATCCAGAAATAAGGCACCAGACTTATTCATTCAATGAAAATCAGGTCCCTGACTACTTCCGAAGTGCTCTAGAGAAAGGGATTGTGCGCCTGCCTGAGTGCAGAAGGCCGGCAGAGGCGAATCTCACTGATCAACCCAACTAATGTCCTTATCATCGGATTCTGGGGCACACCCTCAAGAAATGCTATGTGTTTAAAGACTGGCTTCAAGACCAGGTCAACAAAAACATAGTTAGGTTGGGCCCGGCACCAACACAAGTGGTGAGTGTCTTTGTAGGGTCAGAGATTGGCAGCGACAGCGAAGGCGAGTGGCAGCAGGTTCCCAACCACGGATCCCGTAAATACGATGACTGGATGGCTCAAAAAACTATCTTCCGTGACCATGGGATCATCTGGGCACACCTGAAGCAACCAGAACCTTCAGAAGAAGTAGTCAGTACCTCCACATCACCTTCACCATCGACCTCTTCCCAAAAGGGAAAGCAGTGACGACGCAAGAAGAAGCAACACGCTCTACCGGTGTCGTCGTTATACCACACTCTCGGCGACTTTATGCCCCCTGAAATGGGGATTCCTCCCAAAATCCACCCGGTGGTGGATGACTCCTCGAGCGACAGCTGGGGGTATGCTTCGGTTAACACCGTGGAGCTGGTAAATCCCTATATGACTCCCGACGAGGGGGAGCGCTAGGAGAACTACCCCAACATTTCCAGTCGACGTCAACGTCAGCAGAATCGCAACCGCTCCGGTCATTAAGGTACGTCAGCAGACACTTTCATCCAAGTCGTGCACACTACTGAGACCAGATATCATGCTTAGCACAGAGCTCAGCACACGCTACCCCATCTAACGCCCTCGGCTCTAACTCCACCGCCGTTTGTGCTACTAGATCAGGGAGAGCTGCCTCTTTCATATCACAGTCAGTCTTGCCCGGCTACAAGCCAGCCTCCGCTGTCCGATCCTAGTCCGGTGTCTAATCTATAGGCTTCAACTAGTATGAAGCAGGATGTACCTTGTACTAGCTGACCGCCGGTTCAACCTGGAAGACCCGCTATGCCTCCAACTGTCGAACGACCTCCTGTAGGCAGAGGTTCGCATTTGGCACGAAAGTATAAGGTCCTGAAGCACCTGGCTAGCATTCCGGCAAGGCTCTCTATCCTCGAGGACCTTCGCCTGTCATCTGAAATGCGCGAGGCACTTGCTGAGGCCTTAAGGAGCCCCGTCCAGTTTGAGACGGAGGTAGCAGCTACAGAAACCTTCCATGCCGAGACAATTGAGAACGCCGAATGTCAGGCGGTTATCTCATTCTCCGGCGAAGATGAGTACCCTCCTATATAGGGGCATATTCGCCCACTGTACATCATTGTCCACTTCAATGGTGTGGAAGTCCGCCGATGCCTCGTTGACATAGGTTCTAGAATCAACCTAATTCCGACTCGGACATTGCGAAAGCTGGGACTGTCTGAAGGTGATTTAACTCCCTCTGACCTCCGAATCTAGGGGTACGTCAGGACAGAGAAAACCCCAGTCGGCAAGATCCGCCTGAAGACTCAGTTCGGTGGCTTAATTTCCAGCACCGAGTTCATGGTCATCTCTCAGGACACCGCCTACAACTCATTAATGGGTAGACCATGGCTCCATCTGCATGCATCGGTCCCTTCGTCATATCACCAGTGCCTCAAATACTCCCTCATCGGTCAAGTAGGCATGCTCCAAGGAGATGTGTCTCCTTTCTCCTCTTGTAAGGCCCACTATCTGGATGCTAATTATTACAAGAGTAAGGGTAATATAATCCTAGTAAGTGAAGATGAACCCGCCCCGGTCACAAGTGATCCCTAGGAAAGCATGGATGACGCCTACATCATCCTGATCCACCGATTGGAGGCTACGACCCCCGTCATGGGGAAATGTTTTGTTGTCTTGGGTACACAAGGAAGGCATGCTCCTGTGTCCAAGCGACGACAGAAAATCACCTCGTACTCCTACAACAACTAGGCTCAGGTGATCCCGGAACCTCCTACCCCGATACGGTACCAGAATGTCAAGCTTATGACAACGGCGGTACGCCATACGTGTCTCTTCTGCCAGGATGGAATCCACAGACTCAGGCCGACACGTCACCACTACTTTGATATCATCAAACGTGGCCCCTTAGGCCGAAGGCCAGATGGGATAGTGTCGACTGCCTTCATTCCATTGGTCTCAATGGCGAGTGGGTCTCCTGATATGATGACCACTGCTGCCCACACCGGCACCAGCTGCCCCTCAAGATTTGATAGCCCAAAAGTATCTCCCATCGCGGGAAATCCCCCCATGGGTGGAGAGGAAGACCTAAGGGATGCTCCCCCCACCTTTGAGGATGGCGTCTCTACCACGGTTGATGAACTGGTACAAGTGAACCTTGGTAGTGAGGAAGATCTGAAACCCATATTGATCAGCGCAGCCATGTCCCCCGAGGAGCGGCAGCAGTACGTAGACTTCCTCAAACAAAATAGTGACATGTTTTCCTGGAGTTCCAACGAGATGCCAGGACTACATCCCCTTGTAGTCGTTCACCGTCTGGGCCTCAAGGAAAACCATCATGGGTTTAAGCAGCCTCCCAGGAAAATGCACCCTTCTCATGGTGCTATGGTTGAGGCCGAAGTTGACAAGATCATCAAAGCCAACTTCGTTAAGGACTTCCATAACCCCAAGTGGCTTTCCACCATTGTGCCAGTTAGGAAGAAGAATTAGCAGATCAGAGTCTGCATCGACTTCCGAGATCTTAATCGCCACTTCCCAAAAGATGACTTCCCACTCCCAGTGATGGAGTTATTGATTGATGCCACGGCCGGGTTCTAAGCTCTCTCTTTCATGGATGGGTATTCCAGGTACAACCATATCCAGATGGCCCCCGAGGACGAGGAGTCCACTACCTCCAGGGCTCCCCAAGGTACCTTTTGCTACCAGGTTATGCCCTTCGGCTTGAAAAATGCATGTTCCACATATCAAAGGGCCATGCAACGCATATTCAAGCCGATTCTCGGAACATTGGTGGAATGCTACGTAGATGACCTAGTGGTCAAATCTTGTCAGCACCAGGACCATCTCAAATACCTTGAGAATGTGTTTGGTTTCCTCCGTTCCTGTCACCTAAAGATGATCCCATTGTAGTGTGCCTTCAGGGTCACCTCTGGGAAGTTTCTGGGCTTTGTTGTTAGATACTGAGGAATTGAGATCGACCCAGAGAAGATCCAGGCCATCATCCAAATGCCTCCCCTAAGCAACATTCGGGAACTTCGAGACCTCCAAGGCCACTTAGCCTATATATGCCAATTCATCGCGAATCTGGTCAGAAAATGTATGACCTTTTCTTGGCTCAAGAAGAAGGGAATCGCCAACGAATGGGATGAGGAGTATTCGACTGCCTTCGAGGAATTCAAGAAGTATCTGCTCCAACCTCCAGTTTTGATGCCACCCGTCTCCGGAAAGCCGCTGGTCCATTACGTGACTGCCCTCGAAAGATCCCTCAGTGCGCTGCTTGCCCATAAGAATAATGAGGGTACTGAGAACAGTCTCTACTATCTCAGCCGCATGCTTCTCGATACAGAGGTCAGATACTCCCCTATCGAAAAGAGCTGCCTTGCGCTCGTCTTCGCCATGCAGAAGTTGCGTCATTACCTGCAGCACCATGTGGTGAAATTGGTCTCCCGGGTAGACCCACTGAAGTATATCCTGAACCGCCCCATGCTGACTGGCTGACTGGCACGGTGGGCGGTGATTCTCCAACAGTTTGATATCAGGTTCGTACCTCAGAAGTCTCAACGATGCCATGCTCAACAGAGTGGTCCTGGGTATTGTCTTCATTACCCCGACACAAGTGGTCCTGCCATACTTGTTCCTGTTGTCATAAGGTTGTACGGACAGCGAGGCAAAGTACCGGGCTCTCATCACCGGCCTCGAGTTGGCCCTTGAGATCCATGTGCCCCATCTACATGTGAATGGAGATTCTGAGCTGGTAATCAAAGAGGTTAATGGCGACTACGTCGTCAGGAAGCCGGAGCTTGTACCATTGCTAGAGTACACCCTCCGCCTAATGGCCCAGTTCTCTTCTCGACCAGAGATTACCCATGTCCCACGGTCACAAAACGGTCAAGAAGACGCCTTGGATGGCTTAGCTGCATCGCTCGCATAACCTGAGCAAGATTATTTGATAATACATGTGGCACACCGGAGAGTCATTTCCCCCATCACCCAAGAGGACAATGATGGCCTGTGTGTAGGTCATCTCACTACCAGACCCTCTACGTCAGGGGTCCCGGGTTCGTCATACATAGTGGGTGAAGCCACTCCCGACTGGAGGGCACCTTTTGTCGAGTATCTCCAAAATGGTTGCCTCCTGGACGACTGGTCTGAGCGCGAGCGAATCTGATGCCGCGCACTGCAATTTACCCTCAAGAGCGGCTCCAGTCTTGAACAGATCCTTTATAATTGGAGCTTCGATGGTGTCCTCCTCCATTGCATTCAAGGAGTAGAGATTCCGCAAGTTATGCAAGAGGTTCACGTTGGTTCCTATGGCTCCCATCAAGCTGGGCCGAAGCTATCCCATCAAATCGAGAGGTTGCGGTACTTCTGGACCTCTAGGATCCACAATTGTATTGGGTATGCCAAGAGATGCCATGCATTCCAAGTTCACGCCATCTTCTTGCATCGGCCGCCGGATCCCCTCCACCCCACCATGTACTCTTGGCCGTTTGTGGTATGGGGACTTGATGTAGTGGGACTGTATCCACTGGCAATAGCCCGCCGGTGTAGGTTCATCCTGACTACTACATATTTTTTCTCCATGTGGGAAAAGGCAGTTCCGCTCAAAGAGGTCAAGGCCCGTTCCATCGTCGACTTTGTGAGCTCCAATATTATCCACCAGTTTGGGGTCCCTCACGTCGTCCTCACCGATAACGGCACCAACATCTGAGCGACTGAACTAAAGAAATTGTATGCCAAGTACAACATCCGTTCGAACCATACCTCCCACTACCATACGCAGGAAAACGGACAGATCAAGGCGTTCAACAAAACCATCTATACTATTCTGCAGAAGATGGTTGGTCAAAACAAGAAAAGTTGGTCGGACAAGCTCCCCAACGCCCTCTGGGCTTATCGGACTATGACTCGCCACTCTACCCAGGGGACCCCATATTCTCTAGTATATGGATCTGAGGCCGTCCTACGCATTGAGATCCAGCTGCCATCATTACGCACTACAGTCTATGATCACCAGACATTAGATGAGGTAGCCGAAAACTGTCTAGCTGAATTAGAAGCACTGGACGAGAATCGGCTTCGTGCCCTGCACAATCTGGAAAGGCATCAAGATAAGATAGTGAGGGCCACCAAAAAGAAGGTTCATCTCTGTTCTTTTCTACAGGGCGACCTAGTACTGGCCCTTCGAGCGCGAATGATTCCAGGTAGCAAACCGCCAAAGTTATAACCCGAATGGGAAGGTCCTTATATCATCCATAAGGTTTACCCCAACGGGGCGTACTCCTTGGTGACCACGAATGCAGAGCGCATAACCCCTCCCACCAATGCCAGGTTCCTCAAGCGGTACTTTGCCTGATCTTTTATGGTCCCGCATGACCTTAAATTGCATGTTATGGTGAAACACGACTTTAAAATGTAAGGTCCTACATGACCTTAAACTGCATCTTCGTCCTGCAAGATGATAAACTGAAAAATGGTCCGAGCTCTATGACCTTAAACAAGGATCTCCCCCTGTCCTTACTGCAAGACATTAAACTGAAAGCCAGTTAGGCCTTCCTAACCGAGCCTCATCCTCAGGCCCCTTGGCCTCCTTGGGCCCATGGCCCCCGTCTTACTGCAAGACGTTAAACTGCAAGCCAATCAGTCCTTCATGACCGAGGCTTAGCCTCAGCCCCCATGGCCTCCTCGGTCCCACGACCCCCATCTTACTGCAAGACGTTAAAATGTAAGCCAGTCAGGCCTTCCTGAACAAGGCTCAGCTTCAGGCCCCTTGGCCTCCTCAGGCCCACAGCCCCCGTCTTCACCGCGAGAGGTTAAACCGCAAGCTGGTCAGGTCTCCCTGACCGCGGTCTGGCCTCAGACCCCTTGGTTTTCCCCGAATTACCCTCTTGCGATATTGTAAGGTATGGTGTGGGACTACGTCCTCATTCACGTCGGATTACTTGTCGTACCTTACAAATCCCCAAATAATATGCAAGCTCATCCCGCATGACGTTAAACTGCATCTCTAGAACTACGTGTGTCTTGATTCTCATCCTCATGAGATTGGTAGGAACGCTTGGACGCCTCATCTTGAGCCCAACCCCAAGCTTTTCTCTTCCACTATCCCCCCAGGGAATAGTTTCCTCGGAGGATCATTGTGTAGCTGGGGGTAGGCTTTCTTAGCACCGCTCATACAACCTCGCTCACACAAGGATTTTAAGGGTCACACCATGTGCCCACTCCCGTTCTTCTATCCTCCCACATCCTCACCGCATGGCACTAAACTGCATGGACTTCAAGAACTACGTATGGCTTGATTCCCATCCTAATGGTATACGTAGGAACACCCGAGCATTTCGTCTGTTTACCCATCCCAAAATCCAAAATCTCCCCCTCGGGTCAAGACATATGGCACGGTGCACACTTTTGCCCGAAGTCACATCGAGTAAGCCTCGACCTGGCTACAGATCCCCCCTGAATATGTTTTCCTCTTTTGTGGATGGATACAACTATGCTTCACCCACTCCTTCACTCGGATTCCATCATTTTTTCACACCCATAGGGACCACCAAGAACTGCCTGCATACTACGCCCAAGGGCTCTCCTACCGATACGGGCCAACGCCCCCGAGGGTTTTCAAGCAACAAGCTGATACAAGTCTCGCGTTGTGAATTTGGTCAACGGTCGACGCTCATTTGTTGCTCCCATATCAGGTCACCATAGGAACGTCGTGTTTCGAACATGGTCAACAGTGCCCTGGATCTTCGGGTCCACCCCGAGATGTCCAAAACATCAAGTGCAGTGATTCGTTCTACCCCATCCTGAAGTGACAAACTTCCCCCCGGATGGTGCTAGAGGTCGGGCCCACAACCCCGATTCCCCTATAAGGGGTGTACGGTGTGGTGTGGAACTATGTACTCATTTACGTCGGGATCATGTATCATGTTGTATGCCTTCCCTTACAAGGCCCAGCCTCAGGCCCCTTGGCCTCCTCGGGTCCCCGACCCCCATCCTCATGTAAGTCGTTAAACTGCAGACCTGTCAGGCCATCCTGACTGATGCCTGACCTTAGGCCCCTTGGTCTTCTTGGGCCCCTCCACCCAACCTCTTACCCATGGTGTACGGTGTGGTGTGGGACTATGTCCTCATTTACGTAGGGATCATGTATCGTGCCGTACACCTTCCCTTACGAGGCCCAGCCTCAGGCCCCTTGGCCTCCTCGGGTCCCCGACCCTCGTCCACACTGCAAGATGATAAACTGTAAGAGGGTCAGGCCTCCTTGACCAATGCCTAACCATCAGGACCCTTGGCCTTTTTGGGCCCCGGCCCAGCTCCTCTCTTATAGGAGTGTATGGTGTGGTGTGACATTATTTTCTCATTCATGTCGGTTTATTTGCCGTACAGTACACCTCCCTTGTTTGGGGGAATATTACTCCCCTCCTCGTCTCGTATGACGTTAATTTACATCTAGAGAACTATGTTCGGCTTGATTCCCATCCTCATGGGATACGTAGGACCACCCGAATGACTAGGATTCGGGTCCAGCCCCATCTCTCGGGAATATTCATCCCATCTTTTCCCCTTGGCCTACCCTTCCTCCATGAGAGGATTATATGGTGTGGTGTGGGATTATGTCCTCATTCATGTCAGTCTCGTAATGACCACGCCATGTACCTCTCCCTACTAATCTATTTCGCTGATCCCTTTTCGGTGGTTCACCAATGTGCCTAAGAGTACTCTAGTTTATTACCTGGAATGTCAAGCTTTACTCGGACACGTCTGTACACGCTTTGCAGGGTTTGTGTATCCATGCATCAGGGCTTCCATCATCTTTCACACCCGGTGGGACCCCCAAGAATGGCCTAGATGCTACGCCCAAGGGATCTCGTACCGTTACGGGCCAACGCCCCCGAGGGTTTCAGACAACAAATCGATAAAATCCCGCGTTGCGAATGTGGTCAGCGGTTGATGCTCGTTTGTTGTTCCCACCTCAGGCTAACGCGATATGGACGTTGTGTTTCCACCATAGTTAACAGTTTTCCTCTATCGCAATGCCAATCCATTAAGCCCAAAATGTCGGGTACACAATTCACACCCTTCATCACTTCATCGTGTCCAAGTAGAGTCTCTGAACTCTTGGTACTTTTCCTCCATGCACGTCTGCATGTTGGGGAAACAAGACATGTCAAAAGTGTCCTTCTGGGCTCTCTACCAACTCCCCTTTGATGGATTCCCCAATTATAGCGATGAGGAATCCCCCCCCCCCCCGTGTTTCCCACACCGAGTTTAACTCACGTGGGCTTAGTGATCGGGTTGACGTCTGCGCTAACTTGGGAAGTTGTTACCATTCATGGTCCGAGATCTAAGACCATAAACTATGATCCATCTAGAACTACGTTCAGATTTATTCCCATCCTCATGGGATACGTATGACCGCCCGGACGCCCTGTCTTCGGGTACAACCCATTTAGGGAGCCAGTCTCTCCCCCCTATTTCACCTCTTACCTCTATATAGGCCCCTCAGCCTAAGGTCTCCCTCTCCGAGTGGCGTACAATGTGATGTGGGATCATGTCTCTATCTATTGTATTTTATAACACTACACACGTTCTCCTCCTAGCATCGTCTGTGCTACGTCTGTACTGCATGACGATAAAATGCATGCTTGGTCCTATCATACGACCCTAAACTGTGACATTATAGTCCTGGCCGCACGATGAAAAATGGCACTGTATTTTGGTGACCTCGTTGTAGAGGACATCATGTTGGGTATTGGTCACGTGCCATGCCATTTGTCAATGCCTATGACGGCTTGATCCTTGTGGCGACACCACGACCTACTACTATAGGCATGTCTCTTCACAAAAAAACCCCCACCTTAAAGGACAAATATGATTTATCAAATTCCGCTTCTTTTAGTGCAAGGTCCACGACCACACTCCCCTTTTCCCCTGGCACTGGTATCTTACCATGTCACCTTTAAGTACTATGTGTGTCTTGATTCTCATCTTCATGAGATATGTAGGAGCGCTCGGGCACTTCCCCGCGGGCCCAACCTAACCTATGTGTTCGGTCCCTCGACTCGAGCATTTCCCCAAAGAACACATGGTATGTAGGGCTTTGGTACTCATTCACGTCAGGTTTTGTAACCACCCTTCCATGTGTCCCTTTCTCTCCTTACCCACTCATGGTCCAAGCTCTTATACCTTAAATTAAGACATTTTCAATAACTACGTACGGCTTGATTCTCATCCCCAAGAGATATGTAGGAGCACCCGGGAACTTCCCCCCGGGCCCAGCCTAACTTTTTCTTTCGGTCCCCTAACCAAAAACCTCTCCTAAGGAGGTCGTGCGGTGTGATATGGGATTGTGTCCTTATTCATGTCGGTTTGTTCATCGCACCGCACACACCCCCTATTCCCATTCACGCCAGGTGTTTGAGTTACTCCACCATGTTCCTCTTAGGTCTCCTCCCATCCATGGTCTGAATTCTACGACCCTAAACTAAGATCTCCCTATGGGAAAGGAATCTGCTCCCTCTATCTAATATGTCTCATTGTCGTATTCAGATGTGTTTTGACAAAGACCCCGAAGTGTGGGATTTTCATAGGGACATCCTCCTCATCCCATGACCTTGCTTCGTGAGCTCGCTATTTGGATCCTCATCCTCTTCCACATACAAAAGGACCCTTAGACGACAAGGATACTAGGCTAAAGGTCTCTCCATGAATGCTGGACCTAAGGGACCTCCAATTATTTCAGGACAATGTCCCCAATGATCTATGGCAACATTCGAGACATGGTCCCATGTTTCGAACATGGTCAATGGTCGACCCTCATTTGTTTATCGCCATTCTAGGCTAACGCGATATGGATGATTGTTTTTCGCCACGATCAACAGTTGTCCTCCATCATCACAACTCCATCATCGTCATCTAAATCTCGAGCGCCATGATTCACACATTTCCACTTCCTCATGTTCATGTGGAACTCCATCATACTTGTCTCTTTCTCTTCGCGCATCTAGGTGTGTTAAATGATCGTATTAGTGTCATAGGGCTGGTATTTACCGAGCGTCCCTTTGTCCTATCCTGCCCCTTTCTATGTCGGGAAATTCCAACCAATACTTCTTGTTTCCCACACTGATCATGACTCATGTGGGCTTAGTAGTTTTGGCAGGATGTGTACCAACACAGTCGGGCTGCTCCTCGTCCCGCATGACATTAAACTGCGCTTCCAGAACTACGTATGGCTTGATTCCCATCCTTATGGGATACGTAGGGACACCCATGCATTTCACCTACGGTTCAGCCCTAGGAATCATAAAATCATGTTCCTTCCCCTGGTCGGACCCCTCATAGGGGACCGTGTAACTATGACTCTACCCTGAACAAGTTCATAATGCCCCAAGATTACATTGGGAGGCTGTAAATCCCCTCACCAGAGAGGCCCTCTCTGAAAGAAGGAATGATCCATGATCAAACCAATGCACCCATATGGTGTACTCCCACCACGGTGGTGTAACTACCTAAGTGTTGGATTCTGTTCGGACAATCCATCACTCCATATTCCACACTTTGTGTGCCCCTTATTCGGACCCTCGTCCCCTTTCATGTCTCACGGGCCCCCCTAACGGCCTGGTCTCATGCTGCTTCGGCTCACCTACTGTCCTGGGCCAACGTTCCGGAAGACTGGTCATGCTTGGAGGGACCCCCTAACAGTATGGATATTTGACCTATGCTCTTCCAACTGTCCTGGGTCAATGTCCCAAAATATTGACCGACAATATTTGTGACATGGTCCCGTGTTTCGAACATGGTTAATGGTTGACCCTCATTTCTGTCCCCATTACAGGCTAATTCAAAAAGGATAACGCTTCACCTCCATGGTTAACGTTTGTCCCTTATTGTCACGCCATCCCCACAGTGTTCCAAATCGTGGGTATCATGATTCACACTTCCCATTGCCTTCGGTTTGGACCGATTTCGGCGCCCCTAGCGTTGCACCGTTCGTGCATAAGAGCACGCTGAAGAAATGGTAATTCGGCTGTCCTGAAATGTTCATTCTCCGGTCAAGTCTCTCCCGTCTTTCAGAAATCCGGACTGGTAATCTGAATCCTGGATGCCCGGAGCATGGTCTCCACTCCTATGTTAGGTGGTACAAGAAGTCAACTATCTCCTATTTCTCACATCGGGCTCGACCCACATGGTCTTGGGGAATTATCTCTGAACATCCCGCAAACATTGTAAGGATGTAACGAGGCGATTCAAACAGTGGAAATTGTGTGCGCTACGGCATTCAAAACAAAGAATGATAAAATTGAAGCACGAAAGTACCAATAAAAGGTTTTTGGTTTGTTACAATACTCGAGGGGTCGACTCCCCCCATGGACTGGTTGACCCCGTCAAAAGAGCGTTGCAGCTCCGCCACCCGTTGGCTTCTGGCATCCAAGGCTTGCTACCGCTGACTTAGCTCCCGCTCCTCCTCAGCAGCGGAAGGGCGCAGTTCGTCAGCCTTGGCTTTGTCCCTCTCTATGCCAGCTTGAATGACAGCCATCTTTCCAGAGGCCTGCTTCATATGCTCTTTTGACTCTGCCAGCTGGGCCTTCAACCGTGAGATCATCTCAGATTGTGCATTAAGAGAGGCTGAAAGCTCATCTTCCCGGGTCTGCATCTTTCGGACCTCGCTTTCAGCCTCCTATATCTTATTGATGTTGGTTGCCTTCCTCCGCTACCAGCCCACGCTGAACCCACGATCATGCTCCCGGATCTTCTCAGCCATAAGATCTCGGATGAGTGCGTGAGGACGTTGGGCATCCACTCCCTCAGCGCACAGTTCGCGCAACCGCGAGCAGAGTCTGTCCATTTCATCCAGCCATTGTGCTTGGGGGTGTCCTTGATGAAGGGCGTGATTAGCTTCCACGACCGGTGGTGGACTGTGTTGTTGTCTTCCTTGTCGGAGGCCATTTCGTCCCAGTCTGCGCGATTGGCAGGCTCGTACGTGGGATACGCCTGCAAGAAATCCTCGGCAGGATCTACATCTGGTGTTGAATCTAGTACGACATCTGGCGCCGAAGCAGGCTGACAGGACTGGGACCGACCGGTTGATCCTCTTCCTCGGAGTCCACCTCAATGTCTTCAGGCACGACCCTACTAGTGGTCCCGCCAGGGATGATTGTGTGTTGCGGCTTGAGGAGATGGGGGGACAATCTCCACCATCACCGTCATGCCCCTAGGAGGGACACCACTAGACATCCCAACTAGTCTTGCCGCAGCAGCCCACGCTAGTCTAAGAACTGTATGACGGAGAGGGACATAAATGTTAGTTGGAATAGTCTACATATGACGACAAGGAAACCAGTAGAGGAAACTTACGGAGATCGACCTCCTGGTACTGCTCTTGTGCCGGTACTGACGGAACCCTGAGGCGAGGCCCTCCGTATACTATTGGAAGGTCTAGAGGATCCAGAGGAGCCACCTCGGTCGCTCTGGTCCCACCAGACGTAGAACTGGATGCAGCCATAGCTGCGGGTTCTGAAGGTCCCGCATCATCACCCGCTGAGGGGTGAGAACGAGTCCTATGAACAAGTTCTTCCTGCATGGCTCAAACATCGGTGAGAAGTCCATAGTGGCCTGAGAACTGACCGTAAGGAAATAATTTTGGAATGCTACCTCGATAGCCTCTACGAAATCATCAGAATCTGATCCTTGATCTCCGACCTCGCCCTCCTCCAATGGGATCCCTCCTCCAGCCTCATCCTCCTGAGAGGAGTCATCTGATTCTTCCGGCAGGGGGAAGCGCTCCCTCAGATCGGAAGCCGATAACTGTGGGGGGATCATTCGATTCAGCAGTACCCTCACCCGGTCTGTCATTGGGCAAGGGATCCACTGGAGTTGACGTAATCCTCCAGCTCGTCCAAGTATTTTCTGCCTCTACCGGAGATGCCATGAATCCAGCTCGGACTGGGCCTATGACCGGTAATTCCATCCCGAGGCGATTTAGGTGGGCCCATATCTCGGGTGGGATGAGGAATTGCCGGTTGACATCCCAAATGTCCCAGGCTTCTAGGAAGACGACATCCTCTGCCATGTCGATATGACGCAGGCGCTTCCATGGAGCCTGAGTGGATATCCTACGAAATCCCCTCGATGGATGCCCCTTCGGATGGCCATGCTCTTCTGGAATCACCGGATCCACCGCTACTGCCACACCCTCAGCCAGTGCGGGTCTCGCCACCATGGTAGCCCCGCCACCGCGAGAGGCCCTAGCTGCCCTCCGACCCTGACCTCTAGATAGAGGAGGCCCACCGTCACCGACTCGAATAGTTGGATGCTTCACCATCTCCCCTGGGTAAGTAGCTTCCCAACTAATGGAATATTCCCTCACCAATCCGAAAGCGGTGGTGGATGGAGGCAATGTAATTTGAATCTTCCCATTTTCCCGTGTGAACATGAGCAACAGCTGCCTAATCACACATGGGTGCTCCTCGTGACACACCTCCCAGTAGACCTACGGAGTCAGCTGCTGGAGGCATCAGAACTACCTTGCAAACCGATGCGGGGTGTACGGTTCACAGAGTGGCTCACGATCTACTCGTGCCACCAAAACTCTACCACGAACGGCCAGGAGGTAAGCCCGATGTTCTTCCGTTCCCCTTCCGTTGTCAGTATGTATCCCCGTCGGCAATGGGAAGGGGTGGAAATTAAACTCATCCGCCATCCACACCAGATTCAGTACCATCGGCACGGTTAGTTTGAATGGGAAGCTCCCGAATTCTTTCATGATGGAGGGGAGGAATTTGTATCCCGACAGCGAAATAGGGTTTGGATACTCATAAATCCCCCCGATTTGCGCTGCGATCCACCCATATAGGAGGTGGAAGGGCCCGCATATCCTTGATGGCCTCTTACCCTTGCTAATGTGCCGCAAAATTATGTATAGTTTGGCGAGCATTGGAATCCCCAGATTGATCCGCTGCCCCATTGCCAACATGGATGCCAAAATAAACGAGCTGGGCCACACCCCCATGCTTGTATCCCTCACTGGTAGGATCCAACCGCAGATGAGAGCCGCGATGAACGCCGCTAGCCTGACTATCGGCAGTTGTTCAGTGCTGACACTGAAACCCCACGTCTTCCATTGGCTTTCCTACAGGACCTGCCAATACAAGTGCCCCTTACCCCCATTGGGCCGCTCTCGGACAAGTTCGAGGCCTCGGAGGTAACTCTCGATTCTCTGGGAAATTCAGGAAGTACTTGAACCATCTCTTAAAGTGGAAATCCCTCACTGCCTCCTTGTCCTCTCAAGGGATGAGTGCCATCAGCACTGACTCCAGTCGCGACATTTGCTCTGTATCCTCCCACGCGCTCATGACTGGGAGGAACTCATCATACATGGCCCCCAAGATCAGAACCTGAGAAATCTAGTGGACATCCCACAGGCTGATTCCCACCTCCCTGTGATTTAGGTGAAAGGTATTGGTCCTAGATGAACATCTTCTCAGTAATTCTGGCATCAGTTGTTTCGGTTGGTAAATATGGAATTGGGAGGCCCATGCCGCCTCATATAACCCCACTCTCCACAGCTTGGACACAAAATCCTCGCATGAGGCGCCTACCCAGTAGGCCCAGGCCCAGTCATCAGTAAAGTTTCCTCCCCAGCGCAGGTCCCACTCATTGGACCATCCCTTCTTCGAATCCTGCGAAGCCGCCTTCAGCATGGTACGATAGAGAGGAGGGGACGTCTCCGGTTGCAGTGGATTCCCGTCAATATCGTTCACATGGTTGTAGAGACAATTAGCGGTGACGGGTGTGAAGTCCTACAGCGCATGACCATCGGACTCCATGAACCATTGGTGCTTTTATGGTGTGCTCCTAAACCAGCAAGCTGGTTCGTCCCTACTCGCCTCAGGGATGAAGACGTCATCCCTCAACCCGAAGCCGTACAATGGAAGCTTCATACACTGCAGAAAATTATTCTAACCCTCCGATAGTAGATCTGTCAAGGAAGAGTGGTCCGAATGGCTTCAGACCATCTCCCCAAGGCCTGGATAGTTGGAAATCACATCCCGACAGGTGGCATATGCATGCACCCCCAATACAGCCTCTCGATGGGCCATTCCAGTTCTGGCACTCAGAAAGGAATTTTTTCAGAATAGATCGTGAAGCTGGATTGCAAAGACGGCTCGCGAAGGTCGGTCGCGAGACCAAGCCGCGAAGTCTGGCCTAGGCCGACAAACAGAAGTTCTCTTGGCGCGGACGCGGAGTCGGAGACCCGCGGTTTTCCGCGAAGCTCGATTCGTGGAGAGCGGGCGCGGAGTACGCGAAGATTCACGAAATTGAGAGCACAAAAAGACAAGGAAGTCACGTGAAGACAAAAAAGTTCGGCTCCCCTATTTATAGGCGGTGACCCCAGAGCATCGTGGGGTGCCTCACCCGCGCGTAGCATCGCGGCGCGTCCGGATCCGGGGTCCCAGTCAGCACCGCGGGCCCTTCTCGCGAAGTCGCATCGTGAACCGCCGACAATTTTAGGGATTTTCCCTCAGACTTCGACCCTTCACCCTCCATGGCTCCAAGTCTGAGAGGGGGCATTGGTTGGAGCCAAAATATTGCACAAAAGGAAGCGTCGGAAAAGAAGGCCGGCCCGCTTCCTCGCGAAGCACCGATGCGAAGAACCCCGAGCATCGCGGTCTCACAAATCTCTAGAGGCGGTAACCCTCCACGAATGCATTGGACGTTCACGAGCCCACCGCAAAGCTCGGGAGGCGGTAACTCTCCACGAACGAGTTTGACAATCGTGAGACCACCGCGAAGCTCCAGAGGTGGTAAATCACCGCGAACGAGTTTGACGTTCGCGAGACCACTGCGAAGCTCCGGAGGCGGTACCTCTCCACGAACGAGTTTGACGTTCGCGAGACCGCCGCGAAGCTCGGGATGCAGTAAATCTCTGCGAACGATGCTGACATTCGCGAGCGTGTCGCGAAGCACCTGAGGCGGTACGCATGTTCTTCATCGCGGCGCCCCTTTCCTATAAATAATGGACTCCTCCTGAGTCCCAAAGATGGACAATCCGACCTTTCAGCTTCTCCTCTCCCGAATCGCGAAGCACAATTTGCCCCCGGGAATCATGAGCTCTGTGAGGTACTTCTACTTCACGTGACGCCTTTGCTTTGTCTCGTTTTGAGCCCCTCTTCCGAGAGGGATTCCCTTCGCGATGCTCAAGGGCATTCGCGAAGGAAGGGGATTCCCAAGGGAACCCGGGCAGCCGCGGAGCGTTTATTCTTCACAAAACACCCAACCTGTACTAGTGATCCCGACACTAAGGCAGGATCAAAACACATCGTGAAGCACACTGCTTCGCAGCACCCTGCTTCGCGAGGCACCTCTTCTTCACGAGGCAGTGCTCCGCGAATACTGTTCCACTTCGCGAAGCACACTCCACTCACACATATGCCCCATGATAAGGCCAAGGCACTCCGCTTCGTGAAGCACACTCCTATCCTTGGCAATTCCTCTTCCAGTGCGACCCTCCAGGTATGCACGATGTGATTTCAAAGTCCCACGGACAACACCACTCATAGAGTTGCTTCACCTAATGCTTCTTCGAATAGGTACGCTAACAGCTATTGCTTCTTCACATAGCCACGCTAACATGGACCCCTCAATGGTTCGCTCTATATCCCCCCTTGACCATGGCCTATCCAGTACCTTCCCTCCCCCAAGGACCAGAGGGTACCGGTTATGTAAGTCCTAGGGGTGCGGAGTGAACCCGCCTCGTCCGATCTGCAGGACGTTAAACTACCAAGCACCACGTCCTTAACACATGATGTTAAATTGTGACCCAACCTCATGCCTCTCACGAAGGGTCCCCCCACCTCAAACATTTTTTACGCCACACATTTCCACAGGAGTGGAATCACCACTCCACAATGGATGATATCCTCCTTATTGGAGTGGCGTATGTTCTCAGGAGAAGGGTGACCCTAGTTCCCCAATGGATGGTTACACCCCTGCATCTCTGTACTTCCCCACTACCAAGGTCAATGGAGGGCGTGATAGGGAATGAGGCACCTCCCATCATTGGTCCCAAATCCCTCTTTCGCTGTACATTGTCACACTCCGGGCCTCCATCCTGGAGTATGTCCCAGCACCATGGTCCACCTAATGCGTAAGCCCCTCTTCGCTTCTCACGGACGCTCCCTTCGCTGTGTGGTCGTCAGGTCCTTGTTGTCTCTTGTTTGTCACACCGAGAATGACTCATGTGGGCTTAGAGTTGTCATTGTCCATGACAATACCTCGTCCAGCATGACGTTAAACTGCATTCCCTCGTCCAACATGACGTTAAACTGTATGCCCTTGTCTTGCAAGACATTAAACTGCACACCCATCTGAACTATGAGGTCTTTGATCCCTGTTAAGGCATGGTACGTAGGAAGCCTCCATGAGGTTCAAGCCCACCAGTCATCCAATTCACGTCGAGTTATACCTTCATCCAGCATGACGTTAAACTGCATTCCAGTCTGACGGCATGTCGTTGTGACCAACCCAAACTACGAGGACTTTGATCCATGTCAAGGCATGGTACGTAGGAATCCTCCTAGAGGTTCAAGCCCATCTCCGATCGGACCAAGGTCCCTCATTTACGTTGGTTCTCCGACACCCACCGCCATTTCTAACTATGGGGACTTTGATTCATGTTAAGGCATGGTACGTAGGAAGCCTCCATGAGGTTCAATCCCACCGCCCGTCGTTTATTCACGTCAGGGTTCACTCTCGTCCCACTTGACGATAAACTGTATTCCATCAATCCTTTGAACTACGAGGACCTTGATCCATGTCAAGGCATGGTACGTAGGAAACCTTCCAAAGGTCCATTCCCACCACTAGTGGACCCCCGAGTCTACTTTCACGTCGGTTCACCGATGAAAACATTTGAACTATGAGGTATTTGATCCATGTCAAGGTATGGTACGTAGGAAGCCTCCCCGAGGTTCAATCCCATCTCTCATTGGACCAAGGTCCACCTTCACGTCGGTTCGCTGACGAATTCCATCATTTGAACTACGAGGTCTTTGATCCATGTCAAGGCATGGTATATAGGAAGCCTCCCCCAAGGTTCAAGCCCACCACCTGTCGGACCAAGGTCCACCTTCACGTCGGTTCGCCGACGAAGCCCCCCTGAACTACGTGGTCTTTGATCCATGTCACGACATGATACGTAGGAAGCCTCCACGAGGTCCAAGCCCACCACCACTAGGACCCTCCTGGTCCTCCCCATTCACGTCATTTTGCTGATGATGCCCATCAGACCCAGGTCCACCCTCATGCCAGTTCACCGGCACCATCCCAAACTACACAGACTTTGATTCCCTTCCACGGGGGTACGTATAAAGCCTCTTCAAGGATCAAGACCAACTTCACTGTCGCCCCCTGCGATGGTCCCATTTCATTTCCCCCTCCACTTCATTTGTCCATCCATCATCCACCCCGATTCTCTCCCGGACCTTCTTATCCCAGTTAGACCATGTCGGTCCGAGACCATGTCAGTCTGCTCCTCTTCACAGCCGCCAATGGGCTGGTCCCGGTATCGGCACCCCTTCAAGGGAAATCCCTCAATTCGATCCATTCTAGCTAATGCTCTGATCGGGCTGATCCATCTCTGCTGAACGTTAAACTCGCGGCATACCCTCTGTTAAAGACAGGAAGCTGAGGAAAAACTCAGATATGTGTCCATGGAATATAATTCCCTGCGCTCGATGTGGGATGCCTCGGGCTTCCACTCCCTAGAGAATCCCTATGACCAGGGATAATAGACATACATTCCAGGTCCCCAGCATCTAGACACGCTACTGATGCCTCAACGTGACTACTCCCCCGACTGAAGGTTACTGCCCTGACTGGACCCTTTGGAATGTCCCAACAGAAGCAGTGTAATTAACTGGCGTCCATGGAAAAATGGCACTGGGAAGAGTTTCACGAACAACATATTAAATCTATGAGGGAGACCCGGACTAGGTGATGAGTTATGAGGAGGAATCCACAGAAGGAAGAACCGACATCGTATCTTCCCGTTTCGATCAAGGATCATACGTCCCTGAATAAGGAGTGAATGTCGCCCACCTTTGGAAAGCGGGAATGCGGGGAAATAGTGCAACACGTCCTCTTCCTCTGCGGACAGATGTGCGCGCCCTGGAGAAAGCGTCGGAAACAGTTTTCTCAGAGAGTCTATACCTATTGTTTCAAGTCCTTAGGGGAATTAACAGTGAGTGCTTACCATAGTGTCTGTGCCTTTTTATGATTACTTGACTATAGTGTTCTCCCAGTTTGAGCCACCCAGAGAGTCAAAGTGAATATTTTTTGGTTGGTTGTGATGATTCTACCAAGCCAATGAACAATCTTGGGTTTTGTACTGCTTTTAGTTTATGTAGTTTGCTGAGATACCTGTTGTGTTACTTGCTATGCTTTGGGAATATAGAGCAGTAGCTAGATTCCTTAGGTGATAATTAAAGGACTAAATTAAATTACTAAATAAATGTGAATTTAGATTTGTATGATTCATTACTTAGAGTACTCATGTTTCTCTGCTTCATTTATTTCATTTACTTTTGCTACACTGCTCAGTGACAGTAGGGCACAGATCTTGTGGTGATTGCCTACTGGATTAGTCTCACACCCTATTTGGGTCCTGGTTTTCAGCCCAAACAGATTATATGGTTGTAGGTGTGGATAGGGATTTTGTCCCTTCTACTTCAGGTACATGATTTCTGGTTGGAGCTGGAGAGCATAGGATCGAGCCTAGGCTTGTGATGCTGCTGGAGTGTTTGTTTATATTTAGTACTTTTTTCTCGGTTATATTTTTAGCACGTTGTGTTGTTTGCTGCTTTCCTTAGATTCTTGTACTTGCTGCATCATTTTCATCATTTTTATATTATACATTGTTTCCACTGTTTAGTTTCAGTTATTTTATGTTGTTTACTGCTTCCGCTATTGACTATTATTTCATTTTCTTTATATACCTTACCAAATGGGAGCGTAGTTTCCCCAATGACTCACCAAGGCCCTAGTTGCTAGTCATTAGCCTCTGGAATTTGGGAAAACATGCTTGAGGTCATGTGGCGAACTGGGCACGGGGAACCCGTTGAGTGGCTCCAGATTCGGGTCGTTACAAAGTGGTATCAGAGGAGTTTTTTTCCTTTTCTATTGACTTACTGTTTAGCGACATTAGACAGGGATAAGATGGAAGAGGTAAATGGTAAATATATATGTCTGGGAGTTCTAGAACCCATGTATAATGAAAAAGGAAGATTACCTCTAATGTTTCAATTTCCATGTTTTGAAAATGTTACAGTTTACTTGATTTCACTGTTGGGTGGTGCACTTGTTTTGTGTTGTTACTGTTTATATGGTTGTGGTTTTATTTTTTTGAACCCTGATGTGATGAGGGGATTCCATCACATGCATCATATAGGCACTTGTTAGAAAATCACATGTCATGTATTTTGTCATGCCATCTAGGTTGCATTAAAATTTTCATGCTGTTATGATAGAATTTTCGATTGATGACGCATGAAATTGTGATAGCTACTATGATATAATACCTTCCATGATTGATAGGGTATCATTTGATAAGAGCTTCATTATCATGGAAACCAAACTTTGGTCTTATAGGTGTTATGGGCCCTCGAGGATTGGAATTTGGTGGGTCGTGAGTTTGTTATACTATTTACCTGTTATATGCATTGTTATGATGCCATGCTTTGATTCGTGGGGAGTATGCCCCCCACAGATCAGAATTTTGCTCCTAAACACTTTTTTTGTCTTTTCTTGCATCTAGTGTAGTTTTGATGCTACTATCTGAAAAAAAACGAGAATACACGGTGTGTACATCATGAATACATGCAGTGTAGTTTTTAGCCGTGTCAATGATTGTGTGGAAATGGACACGGGGTTGTGAAAATTCTTTTATGAACACGTTGTGTACTAGTTTACATGTCGTGTAGTATGAATTGGGTATCCGGCTGTGTCACAGACAACACGGGCTGGGTGTTTCCTTCTTGTACATGCTGTGTCCGTCTAGAACACACTGTGTAGGTTCGGCCGTGTGTTAGGCCGTGTCGCGAACAACACGGGCGAGGTAAGGCATGTATAGACACTCCATGTCGTCCTTGAACACGCCATGTAGTTTTTTCTTAGGGGAGCCGTGTGACCTTGCTGTGTAGCTGAATACGTGGGTTGCGAAAATCTGCATGGAAAAACGCCGTGTATCATGTTGCCACGCCGTGTAGTAGTTGTCTATGAACTAGTTAGTTTGAAAAACAACATGGACATGTGAAAAATCTTAAGGACAAGCCGTGTAGTGGACAAACACGCCTTGTAGTTTCTTGCTCGGACAGACCATGTTCCTAGTCATGTAGCAATGATCGGGTAGGGAGAAAAAGGGTTAGTACACGCCGTGTAGTTTTATAACACGCCATGTAGCTAGGTGGTCTACAAATCCATGTATGGCCAAGGTACATTTTTAGGGTAAAATTTCTGGAACACAAGCCCTGTAGTGGTACTAACACGCCGTGTAGTCATGTTTTTCGTAATTTTAATGATTTCCCCTCTGGTTCCATTTTATACTCTTATTTTTCAACTATGTTCATTGTTAAATAATGTGTACTTTTGATTTTTCAAAGCTATGGCACCAAGACGTCCTCACATTGCACGTCAGGAACCAGGAAGTGACCACACGCCTGATACAGTAGACCAGGGACTACCCATAATTCCGCCTATCAATCCGAACATGACACCTTCAGTGATTCCAGACATTGGTGCTGACGCACAGTTCACAGAGGGTTACATGAGGTTTATGTAGAACTTCTAGGGGTATCATCATCCTACCATGTCTATGGCAGAGCAGACACGGGTTTTTCAGCTGCAACATCCTCCCACATTCACAGGGGAGGGAGGACCACAGGCTGGACAGACCTGCCTAGAATCCATGCTATCCATATTCGACCACCTGGAGACACCTTCATAGAGGAGATTGATGATTGCGACTTATATACTATGATACTATTGCAAGAGATGGTGGGATGTGATTTCATATATCGGGCACCATCAGGCTATGACTTGGGTCGAGTTTCAGCATATATTTTACGATTAATTTTACCTGACGACACTAAGGGATGACAAAGCCAGACATTTCATGAACCTTCAGCAAGTATCTCTAAATGTTATGGAGTATTCCTATCACTTCACAGTGTTACGAAATTTAACTCCCGTTATGGGGAATGCTGGGTTGTTTTTAGCGATGAAGTTTGAGGAAGGCCTCATACCAGACATCAGATTGCAGGTGAATGTCATCCAGTTGACTTCTATTACTCTGATAGTCAACCAGGTTCTTATCACGGATTGATACCTGAGGGAGAATTGATCTGTGGACCAGGGTGGTTCAGCTTCTAGGGATAAATCTTTTATGGTAGACAGAAAAAAGCGCCATCGAGAGTCTACACGAGGTGACTCAACAAAACGAGGCATTCCTTCTAGTAAACAAGATCTTCCTTCTGGAAACCAAGTGGTGTTTCATCAGTGTGGTAAAAATGAGAATAAGAAGCCTACGTGCCCGAGAGACTGAGTGGAGTGCTGATCATGAGGCAGGATGAGTCATCTTCATCGTTTCTTCAAGGTTATTCTTCCAGTGGCTAGAGAAGGAGGATTAGTTTCGACTCCACGTATAGGAGCAGGATTACCATTTCCATAGCAGACTAGTGGATGGAGTTCTTCAGGTCGTTTAGGGTAGGGTAGAGGCCATGGATGTAGTGTTCAGGCTCAGGGAGGGTCATCTCAGGGATCTTAGGATGCTACAGAGGGCCGCAGTGCAGGCCAGACATTTGCGATAGAGCAGATTTATCAGGAGAAGGATCCAGCACCTTCAACTATTCGATGTATGATTTTAGTAGCCTCAGTTTTATCCTCTGAACTTTTCTATACATGATCTTCTCATAGCTTTATTTCTGTGCATACTGTGGAAATCCTTGGGCTTACAGTTTATTCTTCTGAGGATATGATGATGCTAGACACTCCATTGGGAATTAGAAATGCTAGCATGTGTCAGTGCATATACCTCCCCCTTGAGGTTGGTGGGGGTCGTTTTTCATGGAGTCTCTATGTTTTGGAAATGACATGATATGATATCATTCTCGGGTTGGACTGGTTAGTTACCTTCCAGGTCTTTGTCGACTACTATCACAGTAGTGTGAGTTTTACATCACCGGAGGGTAGTTCATTTCTTCACAAGTGCAAATGGGATTTCTAGGTGAGCCGAGTTAGACTAGAGCATCATGGGATGACCGGTGTTACAACCCAAATTTATAGCTTATATCTAGATGACCGTGGGACTTCTCAGATTGATTTTCTTCTAAAGGATAATCGCTTTTCAGATGTCTTTCCAGAAGAATTTTCAAGTTTTTCTATAGAGCAAGAGTTAGACATTTCAATCGAGCTTGTGCCAAGAGAGGCACCAGTGTCCATTATCCTTATATGATGGATACACCTGAGTTTTAGGAGCTCATGAAGCAGTTTGAGGAGTTACAGGAAAGGGGTTTCATCCGACCCAATACTTCTCCTTAGGGTTTTCTTGTCCTGTTTTTGAAGAATGCAGATGAAACCCTTAGGCTTTGTGTGGATTACCAGAATATGAACTAGTTGAATGTTAAGAACCGATATCCATTTTCACGAATAGATGAACACTTTTATCAGATTTGAGGATCTAGAGTGTTCTCAAAGATCTACTTGAGATCTGGCTATCATCAGTTGCGTGTCAGACCATCTAATATACCTCTTACCGCCTTATAAACCAGGTATGGTCTGTATGAGTATTTGGTTATGTCATTCGTTCTCACGAACGCGCCAACAATTTTCATGGCGCTGATTAATAGAGTTATCCACCATTACATAGATACTTTCGTGGTGGTTTTCATAGACGACATCTTGGTGTACTATCACACTCGACACGACCTTGCTACCCATCTTGATATCATTTTGAGTACACTGAGGTAGCATCAGTTATATGATAAGATCTCAAAGTGCCACTTTTGGATGGACGGTATTCACTTCCTGGGTCATGTCATCTCAGAGACAGGAGTATTAGTAGACCCAAAGAAGGTGAGAGTAATAGTTACCTGGGAGCATCCGAAGAATGTCTTCTAGGTACGTAGTTTCTTAGGGCTGGCTGGTTACTACAGGTGGTTTATACAGAACTTATCATGCATAGCAGCGCCACTGATGAGCTTTACTAAGAAGGGGGTGAAGTATGTTTGGTTAGAAGCCTGTGATTCAGCCTATCAGGAGCTGAAGGGGAAATTAACATCAGCACCGATTCTAGTTTTGTCGGAGCCGGGAAACAGTTACACAGTTTTCTGGGATACAACTCGCATCGGGCATGTAGCAGTTCTTATGAAGGAGGATTATGTTTTTTCATATGGATCTCGGCAGTTGAGGCCACATGAGAGGAACAATACTATGCATGACCTGGAGTTGGCTGTAGTTGTTCACGCATTGCGTTGTTGGAGACATTATCTTCTAGGATATCATTTTTTGGTATATACTGACCAGAAGAGCCTCATGTATATATTCATGTAGCGTGACATGAATCTGAGATAGAAGAGGTGGGTTGATTGCCTACAATATTTTGATTTTTATCTTGCTTATATGCCTGGGAAAGGCAATGTTGTGGCAGACGAACTGAGTAGGAGGACAAAGATACATGTAGTTCAGGAGGCCATAAATGAGTGAATTCTTATGCATATGTTCTTTGAAATACATTTGGAGGTGCACGACACAGGGTTGGACTTTTCTTTCTTCTGTAGCTATTATCTCTACCCTTCATGACCGAGTTCGAGTGAGGAACCTATCAGACTCCGAAGGCCTAGTCGTACAGGAAAGCGTGTCAGGAGGGGTCCCTCTTCCCAGATGGTCCATAAGCGAGGATGAGATCTTGCATTTTTAGGGACCTGTATCAGTTCCAGTAGATATAAATGAGGAGATGATGCGAGGCTTCCATTCCTTAGTTTGGGCTGTTCATCCTAGCATAACCAAGATGTATCGTGATCTAAACCACCAGTATTGGTGGCCAGGTATTAAGAGAGACGTTGCTGGTTTTGTCATGAGATGTTCCACCTCTCAAAATGTGATGGAAGAGAACCAGTGACCAGTAAGGCTTTTACTGCAGCTACCCATTCTCGAGTGGAAGTGGAATGATGTCGAGATGGACTTCATGACACAGTTATCAAGATTTCCACGAGGGAATGATGTGGTATGAGTTTTCATTGACATGCTCATGAAGGTTTCTCAATTCATGCTGATTAAGGAGACATTCTGTGTCAAGGAACATGGAAGGTTATACATCCGTGAGATTGTATGCTTGCATGGGGTTCTGATCACTATCATTTTAGATAGGGAAGCCCGCTTTACGTCGCATTTCTAGCAAGGGCTACAGAGGTCTTTGGGTACACATGTACTTCTGAGCACAACTTACCATCCTGAGACAGATGGCCAGTCCGAGCGCACGATACAAGTGATAGAGGACATGCTACGAGCAATTATCCTTTATTTTTCAGGTTCTTGGGAGAAACATATACCTTTGGAGGAGTTTTCTTATAATAATAGTTTTCAAGAAACTATTCAGAAGAAACCTTATGAGGATTTGTACGGTAGGCCGTGCCGAGCACCCTTGTGTTGGATGGAGGCCGGAGAGGCAGCTATGTTGGGACCTCATATTGTTCCAGAGATCATAGAACAGGTGGAGTTGATTCAGAAAAGGATGGATACTTCATAGTCTCGGGATAAATATTATGCAGATCAGTGGAGACGACCTTTCGAGTTCATGGTCGGAGATTAGGTTTTCCTACGTGTTACCCTGAGGTTGGGACACAAGAGGATCCGGAGGAACGGTAACCTTTCACCGAGATACGTCGGGCTATTTTAGATTCTGGAGAGAGTTGGTCTGGTTGCTTATAGGATGCAGTTACCACAAAGGTACCACGATATGCACGATGTCTTCCATGTTCCTTAGCTTCGACATTATTTCTCAGACCTGTCTCATGTCTTTCACCTGAGGAGGTTGAGCTGGAGCAAGATGCATCATTTAGGGAACATCCTATCAGTATTGTTGATTATAGTGCGAAGTTACTCTGTGGATAATCTGTTCCTCTAGTACGGTTGTTATGACAGCACGACCATGTGCAAGATCAGAATTGGGAGAGGGAGGCCGATATGCGATCACAGTGGATAGAGTTGTTCAAGGTTTCTTCTTCTCCACCTTGTTAGAGAAATTTGAGGATGAATTTATTTAAGAGGGAAGTTTTTAAGAACCCAGATCTTTGTTTCAGGTGCATTTTTCATTTTCTGTTCATTTTATAGGAAAAGAGGAAAATCTGGAAATTTTCTAAGTACACGCCGTGTACTTTTTATGTACACACCATGTACTTTGATCCCGCACGAGGCTGTGTGCTGGCCATGTCCAGGCCACACAGGCAATGTGTAGGGGTGATGTGGAGGACACTTAATGCACTATACGGAAAAGGAAAGTACACACCGTGTCCTCAAGAAGAACAAGCTATGTACTTTTCTTTTTATTTCATTAAACAGATCGTGGTCGCATCTAATCCCTATTTCCGTCTTCTTCTTCACCTAATTATGTCCAGAGCGACCAAGGACGCCAAATCTTCACCGAGATGCTAATCTGTAACCAGTTATCCTAATTGAACGTCATCGTTTGGAATAGAATCGCAGTAGTGAGTTCGTGGTTCTTCCTTGGCCATGTTTCCTTATTCTTTCTCTTATGGGAGTTATCTAAAGATGAATGTTTTAGATTTTTTTCAGATCTTCACCATTATAGTCCAATTAACTGGCTGAGGTTCTTGTATATTGATCTCCTTGGATCGAGGTACATGGTTTGTTGCCCTACGTTGAATGTCATTGAGTTTTTGTGCAAAAAGTACCATATTCCCATGTATCCGGTATCTCAGGTTTGGGTTTTGAACATGTATTATCACTTTACTTAGATTACTTTTATTCTTGAGGTTATTATAAGATGAATAATATCTTTTTAGCATGTTTTAGGATCGCTCCATGGGTGTTTTCCTTGTTTTGGCTATTTACCATAGTTTTGCTTAGGTTTCCTATGAGGCATACCTTGTTGAATTGTTTTCCTACCTTGAGATAATGGATTTCATGTATTGACTACTTTTTATATGCTTTTGATGCATTGTATCCATTAGACAAGTATTTTTTGAACTTACTTAGGGCTTCTGACAGTCGATTACGAACGGCTAGACTGCTCAGGGCTGTGTGAACCTGGTGCGGTAGAATAAAGAGAGAATTGATGAATAAGGGATTCCCTAAAGAGGCTGTTATAAATTAGTATCATTCATATGTCCTATAGAAATTGGAGTTTGTGCTTTCTTAGAGAGTCCTTAGTTACGTATCGAGACTATAGGCGGAATTAGATGTTAGTGCTTCCTCAGAGTGTCTATACCTATCATTGCAATACCACTGGGGAATTGACAGTGAGTGCATCCCAGAGTGTATGTTCATTCGTATGATTACTTGACTGTAGGGGTTTTCTAGTATGTGCTACCAGAGAGTTAGTGTGAATATTGTTTGGTTGGTTGTGATGAGTCCACAAATCCAATGAACAAGCTTGGGTTTTTTACTTCTTGTAGGTTAGGTAGTCTACTGAGATAACTGTTGTGTTACTAGCTATGCTTTGGGAATATAGAGTTATAGCTAGATTCCTTGGGTGATAATTAAAGGACTAAATTAAATTACTAAATAAATGTGAATTTAGATTTGTAGGATTCTTTACTTAGAGTACTCACGTTTCTCTACTTCATTTATTTCATTTACTTTTGCTACATTGCTCACTGACAGTAGGGCACAGATCTTGTGGTGATTGACTACTAGGATAAGTCTCACAACCTGTTTGGGTCCTGCTTTTTGGCCCAAATAGGTTATATGGTTGCAGGTGTGGATAGGTATTGTGGCCCTTCTACTTCAGGTACATGATTGCTGGTTGGAGTTGGAGAGCATATGACCGAGCCTAGGCTTGCGATGCTGCAGGAGTTGCTGTTTACTTTTAGTACTTTGTTCTTAGTTGTATTTAAGCACGTTGTTTTTTTTGCTGCTTTCCTTAGATACGTGTACCTACTGCATCATTTTCATCATTTTTATATTATACACTATTTCTGATGTTTAGTTTCAATTATTGTATGTTGTTTTCTACTTCTTCTGTTGACCGTTATTTCCATTTCTTTGTATAACTTACCAAATGATGGTATAGTTTCCCCAATGACTCACCAAGGCCCTCACTACTATTTAGTAGCCATTGGCATTTAGGGAAATATTCTTGATGTCATGTGGAGAACCAGGCACGGGGCACCAATTGAGTGGCTCCGGATTTGGGTCGTTTCAAATTTGATATTTAATTTATATTAATTTAATACTATAATTAATTTTAATGGTTCTAATTCCCTCACTTATAAAAGGACAACACCACCCTCCTCTTTGCCACACTTCTTGAGTGACCTAGTTTAATAAAAACTAACCAAACCTATTTTTTTAAATCCTTATGTTAATTATATAGGATCTGGTCTTCATAAAATACAATATCTGGGGTTTTTTGAAGAGAAGAAAATGAGGTTCTTCAAAGATGAGGTGATCATTTTGACACACTATTTTAATTTTACTTCTTCTTCTGCCACTATAATTTTTATCATTACCCCGGGAATAAAATAAAACTATTATATATCATAAATTTAGATATTTCAATGTTAAGATAAAAAAATTATTAAACATAATTTCAATAAAATTGAAAAGGAACCCATCATTCATGTATACCTGTAGGCTACCGCCTCCCGAAATGATGTATTCCATTTCTCAACACAACCATTCCTGGAGGGTTATAATAATGGATTTAATATATATTTATACAAACATACATACATACATATATATATATATATATTATATTAATGGAAAAATTATGATTTTAAAAATATAATATGTCATCAATCTTTAAAAAAATTTAATGTCTGACAATGTAATAATCACACATACATATGTACAGACTATCATCACCAATAAGCGATGTGTTTCATTTTTAAAAAACATCCTCTCATGGATGTTCGTTAGAATAGATTTGAGAAATGAATTTTAATTTTATAATTGATAATTATTATTAAGATAAAATTATGTTTTATTTTATTATTTTCTATCAAATGGAAAGTAATAAACATCGATCATGTGTACCTGTAAAGTATCGTCTAGTGAGCCAGTGTATTTTACTTTTCCAAACCGATTTTCATTGATGAAAATAAAAACAAAATTTTTATAAAAAAATGATAATTATTTAGTTATTATTATTCATTAAATTACGTAACAATGACAACATTTACCACTTCCAATATAAAAATAGTCATCTTGAAACACCAGATATGAAAACATTCTAAAAACACATGATAATGACTTAACTTATTAATAAATTACATATATCATTGAAATAATTTGAATAAATAATTTGATGAAAAATTAATAAATATATAAATGGTTCTTAATATGTAAAATATTAATATATTTTTATGATACATGACTTAAAATACATACATAGAATGTATGAATTCAAGGTAATGGATATCTTAATGCGATATCCACTCATTGGGTTATACTTCTATTTCAGTAGCTATATTATGCCAATATTACATTAGAAATGAACTCTGATTGTATTATGTTATATATCTAATTGTTTTTTTTAATTTTTTTAAAAAATAACATCATTGATTAATTCTTACTTCATAGATAATATCATTGTAATGATTATTCATCTTAAAATGGATTCAACAAAACATGTCTTCTATTATGAACTTACTTACATTAAATATATATATATATATACACTAACTATTCAGATATAACATAATGACTGAATCATTAATCATGTTACATAAATTTTCTTATATTTTTTATAATTCCATATATATTTATTTTAATTCTATAAAAGTTTTGGGGGTTTTCAATGTCTAAATTTCAATTTTATGAGCCATAATTCGTGTTATAAACCATGATTTATGTTATATGGTATATATACTTCCATATAAATATTATTTTATAAATTGTTTATAGAAATTATGAGGTTTAAAAAATAATTTTATGTTCCTTCATTCAATATTTATACAATTCAAGCATTACCCATATTTCAAGGATTTCTCATCTCAAACATCCTAATTTGATAGATTGTTTGATTGATGCACCTATATTAATTTATATGATGTTTTAACTAAATATAGGCATGGTATGTCATGTATAATTGTATAATCATAGTGTTTTATGATCCTTATTATGTTCCATCTTCCAATTTTTTTTAAAATGTTGTAAAAGGGGTTACATTTAATTTTTTTTTAATGATTCAATACACTTTGTGAAAAAAAATATTCCTCCATGTTCTTTATCATATTTCAATAATGATAGTTTATATCCATAAATTATTTACAAAAGTTATTTTACATGAACATTAACAATATCTAAAAAGATTTTAAATGGAAATTTATTCATTTTTTTTGTTAAATTTGACTTTTGAATCTCTTTAATATTTTTGGAAAAGGGAGGTTGTTTTTAGAATTGACGGCATAAAAGGATTCTACCAACATAAAAAATTCAATTTTTTTAAATAATACCTTATATGATTCCATGTATATATTCATGGAATATAATTTTCTAGAGATTTTGTATTGTTTTTTAATGATATTAAAAGAAAAAGGATTTTTTCATTATTTCTTAGTTACGGTTTTAAAATTTTATTTTAAATGTATTGTTCTTCACTATAACGAAAATAAAGATTATTATGTTTTATAGAAGACATGTTTCAATGAAACTATCCTCCACTTTTCTCACAATGTTTTTTGATTTTCATGAAATCCATTTCATTTCAATGGGAAAATAATGTTATAATGGATTACAAGATGTTGATAAAATATTGGTTATAAGAATGAATGATTATATGTTTAATATTAATTTACATTACATGTAAATAGTTGATGTGGAATGGTGACCCAAATATAGTGTATGATAATCATTGATACTGATACATGATATGTGATAACTTAGTCTGACATAGATCTCAAATGTATTGTGTAATGTACCATGTCCTTAATTATAAGAATGAGGGTGTTTTCTAGAGACGTTTCACCTATGTATTTAATAGAGATCATGTTATTTGTGAATTAATTCGACATGCTTGATGATGACAAGGTTCCAATATAATGACACACATTCAATATGTTTTACATAGGATTTTAATGGACCCATTGATCCAGATTAGTTTTACATAGATCATGGTTATTTATTATTATTAATCTATACTTTTTATATATTTTTGGAATGTCACATTTTTAATGTGAAAGGTTTCACGTCTAGGAATCGACTTTTATAAAGGTCATTCACTTTCAATATATTCTGATCCTTATATTCCAATCTTATTCTCACCAAATATATTCATTTTGTAATTCATATTTTTCCCCTTACAATAAATTTTTTATCAGCATTATTATATTTATTATCAAGTGTTTTAAATGAAAAATGTTATGAAATATATTTCTAGATGGGTTTCATGTGGGTGATAATGAATTAATAATGTGGATTATGAAGATTTGAGTATTTTTGTAAAAATGTTCATGCAAAGACATGGGTATTATTATGTATCAGTTTTTCTTAGTTTTATAAAAACATAAAGCTAATATATATTTTTTTTTACATGATCCAAAATTTTTTGTTTCTATTTTATATTTTGAATATAAAAATTTAGGACACATTTATCGGTATAAAAATAAAAAAATATAATGATTGTGATTTAATCCCTACATTAAAGTTTTCGGGTTTATAACTACTATAAATTTACACCCTTTAAAATTTTATTGAAAATAATTTATCGAAACAACCAATTAATCCACTACTAAGAAACCCTTTAATGGATGATTCATTCTGGTACTTTTGAATCATTACCTAGAAACATGATTGTAAATTCATCACATGCAATTCCCATAAAATTACCATATATAATATTATTTATTATTTAATAACCAAAATAATTACATTACCTCATGTGTTCATTCAAAATCACTAGAAATTATAAGAAATTATTATTATGAAATAAACATTTTGTTTTACACTAAAAACATTGAAATATTAATATAATCCCTTTATCATAATCCAATTTCTCAAGGAAAACAAATTATAAATCCTTTAAAATTTCATAGATAGCCATAATTTACTTCAGAAAAGCATTTACAAAACACAACCATTCCATAAATTTCTTAATAAATGGTGAGTATAGAAACCCCAACCTCGTCAATGAGAAAAAAAAGACTTTCAATATTGAAGGACAACCCATTCTATAACTCATCTACTCCAAGAAATAATTTAAAAAATGCACATGATTATCTATCCTGAATCATTATGTCCCCATAAAAAGATAATAGGGTTCTTATTAATGGGATAAATCAAAAGGTAAAGTGATGATTATCATGGATAGATGGAAATTGGAGGAAAAAAATTAGATTAGGTAAGATACATTGAAAATATCGATGAATCATGAGTGGACGATCTGAAAACAAATGTAGGATGAGGTTTTAGATCTCCATTGTGACCCACAAATTAATCCTCATGATTGAGAGGGTGTAGGGTGAGTTTGGGTTAAATTCTATAGTTATATGAGCTTAAATTATACTAATTTAAAAAATAGGGTATACAATATTGTTTTGATACGTGGTTTTCAATTCCCTACACCAACTATGAGATATGCACTAGAAGAAAAAGAGGCACCCACACTGTTTATCCACCTGATTTTGCTAATAATTTGATAACCATGTGAATCCCCAATAATAAATAATAGGACACATGATTATTGTGGATGGGAAAACTAAAATTAACAATATGCAGAAACCATGAAATATCTCACAATCACATTGTTGATTATTAATGCATGGTTTTTGAACGTTTACTCTTAATTATTCAACCAATAATGAACAATACAAAGAACAGAAAAAATTATGGGATCACATCTCAGAACACATAGAAACTTAGGACATCTAAATGAAATATAAAATAATATAAAATAATGTAAAATAAAATACGGTAATAACGTTATGGTGTCACAATTATTCCCTAATGTCTACATTTTTCACTGAAAATGTTTTGGATTTTGGTAGAGAGAAAAAAATGATAAAATGTGGATGTAATAAGAGATAAAATAAAGTAGAACAAACCTCTAAACATGTTCCAAAACCAAAAAACATATTACCAAAATCCTTAAATTGAAAAAATTGATTTTCAAAAGTACGAGTAACGAAGATCAAATTCCATTGGGGTTCTAAGAGGGGATGTTATCTACCAATAGGATACCCAAACTTTAAAAATTCATTTAAATTAAGAAATAAACAATTAAGAAATACAAAAAAATACTACCTAAAATGAGAAGAATCCATATTGAATTATGTTAATCATCCTTAATACTATTCCATAAATTTCTCAAACGAAACACAAATCACCAAGAAACTAGAGTCAAAAAAATTCTTCAATACCAATAGAAATATATATACCAAATGGGTAAAATTAGGAAACCAAACAAATCATTAGGGGCTCTAACCACATATCATTACAAAAGAGTGTAATGATGCCCAACATTTGTAGAGACCCAAATCCTGACGTACATAAACATTACATTAATTTTATGGAATACTTAATACATAACAAAAACAGACACCAATGGACCGTAATAGTTTAGGGTCTTTGGAAACTCAGAATATAATCGTCTAATCTGGGTGAAAGATCTTCAACATATCCTGTTAAGATCTTCCTTTTTTTCTTACTAAAAACCTTTCTGTATATCTTGGGGAAAAGAAAAAATATAAAGGGTGAGATTAAATGCTCAGTAAAGGTATTCATGGTGAAAATAAAACAAACCATATACATTTGAACTTCAGAACATGAACATAATATTTAAACATGAAAATATTGAGCAATGACATAAAAGATGGATGTAAGTAAGGAATATATCATAATGGATCATCAATCTTGATAAAATAGCATGGGAATAAAACATTTAATTGTGTAAAACCATTAAGCACATGATATGATTTTCATAGTATCCATGACATTGCTGCCAAGACCATCTTAGGGGACAAAGTCCCATTCTGAATCGAGTTCACTCCTCGATTATGTCCTGTAACAATGAAACAGATTAACATACCATTCATGCCTTGTCTATCTCATGAGATATAAATCTTTACTCAATGAATTGGAGGGAGATATATGTCCCACCCATCTCATAATGAAATCATTATTTCATTTTCCACAAAATAAACATAAATCATTAATCATAACCCAATGAAGAAAATGTGTTTCATAAACATCATTCCATCATAACATAATCCATATAAAACAAATGGATAACATTTCATCATATGAAATGTGAAACAATGTAAATCATAGGGACATTAAACCTGAAACATAACCATGTAAAATAATGTCATCTTAGATGGAAAATGGTTTTTATAAAATACATAAAATGAATTCTTGAAGAAAATATCCTTTATTCTTCAAAAGCATTTTATTTTCTGAAAATGCCATGAAATTTTAAAATAAAATGATTTTTTTGAATATAGTCATGATGTATTGTAGAGTATGCTTCATGAAAATAAGGTTTTATGAATCCGTAAAAATCTGTTCATGCCGTATAAGATAAAAAAACATTCTCCCCTCACTTTTAACAAAAAAGTCAAAAAGTAACATGTATGGTAAACAGAAGAAAGATTCCTTCCATAACACAAAGTAAAAGTCAAAAAGGTGTAAACAAGACTTTAAACATACATGAAATAATATTAAAAACTTTATGAAAAACATTTTATGGACATGGATGAAATATATACCCCAGTAAATTCTTACGTATAAGCAATCTCGGATAAAAATGAGATTGGAAATGTTATCCCTTACCTTAGTTCTGATATGCTTCGTACATATCTGAACCTCATATATAATGATTTAAATAATTCCATTTACATATTATAGAATCATATTAATTGTAATTACATCATATCTGGTTCACTTGCGACTTTATATTACCCTTTCTTTTGTAAATTCCATTTTAAAGCTGCCATTTGGGTAAAATCGTTTAATTTTTTCGTACGTATTTGGACTTATTGTTCTTGATATTATTATTACTTATATCATTTTTTAATTACTTCTAGAATGTAAATTAGGATTTATATATCATATATATTCAGTATATATATATAATAGATAGATAAATGAAATGAAATACACCGTTCTTGAGGACAGTAGGTTGTACGTATGCATGAACGTTGTTTTCATTTCCTTATTGAATTAAATTGAAGTAAGTAGAAAACATATATATATACACACATAAATCCAGTAGCTTTATCATGTCATATATTTCATTATTATTCATTATATATACTTTATAATAATTCTTGAATGGTTAACATGGAGAATGAATCTAATCGCGTCATGGAGACGGTAATTCGTACCTACGCAGGAGTGATGATTTCATTTTTTGTAGGATGGATAAAAGGTGAAATAGGGTTTTTTAATATTTATAAGAACATATCTGTATATGAGTGATACTGATGTCATTAATTAATAAAGAAAAAAAATAATGAAGAGGAATTAGAAGAAGAAATAAATTTGAAAAAATCGGTAACAGATATAACCTCTTCTTTGACACGCCTCTTTGAAACCACCTCTTAGGGAACTAACAATTGTCTTTGAAGAAAAAAAGGACCTATATAATGTTTCTAGAGAAGTTTAGAAGGGAAATTGTTAGGGTTTTTCCTAGAATGAAAGCTCAAAATTGTGAAAAGAGAAGAGAAAGGAGGTTCCCTTTTATAAGGGAGGAGAGGGGCACATTAGAAAAAACATAAAATATTATTTTATAATAAAGTCATATTCAGATTATAATTGATCCAAATTAGTTTATTTCGATTTGAAAGTGGGGATGGGTCGAAAAAATCTCATCTAATAGGTTTTAGACAAGTTTAGGTTTCTATTTTAACCTTATCATTTAGATTTTACTCTATGTTAAATAATTCAACTTTTGTTGTGTCTTATTTTTTTACACTATATGGCTAGTAAATATACGATAAACAGCCAATCGAACCCCAATTGGTTCCTTAATGTCATTTATATTATTATATAAGTATTGTGTCCGAACCATAGATTTTTAGGAATAGAATTTCAATTAATAATATAATATTTGTTTTAAAAACTATCTTATTTCAATTTTGACACTAATTGGAAATTGATCATTGTAAAAATCATAAAAGCATGATTAGTTCGAAAAAGGTTAATTAAATCTATAATATTATGTCATTTTAATCTCAAAAATTAGTGTAAATTTTTAAAAGTCTCAAATTACATTTATTTGGGTATTTATAACATCAATTATGTTAATATTTCATTAATAAGTTAATTATTCCATCATCATTGTGTCATAAATAAATTACATTATGTATTGTCTAAAAATTATATATAATATATAACTATGTAGGAAATACTTTTAGATTTATAATCAATATTTTAGTCAAATTTATCTTATGTACAACTCTATATTAAAAATGGTTCAGTTATTAAACATTGAATTTAACTATTTGAACTCTTCTTTAAATAAAATAACAATAAATGTCCTAATGTAATCCAAGTGGACCTAAATGACAATATTTTATTTATAAGGTTTTTTGGTCGAATTACTCTTATCCAATAGAATTAGGACATGTGTTAGGGTAATAATAATATCATTTTTACCCGTAATTACACTATTTTCTTTTAACCGTGGTAAATAAAAGTAAAAAGTTACCATTCACACAAAAAATATTTTTATCTTATTTAACCACATTATACTCCTTGATATTAATCATGTCTCTCGGATTTTTGAAATTCCACTCACAGAAGTGGTAAAATTATGTTTTATGTAAATTTTCAAATTCTCCTAGGAGGTGGGTAAAAGACGGTGAAAAGTTTAGTAAAAAATTTTATATTTCTAAAATTGTTATAAAATGACTCCAATGAATTAATTGAACTCATATAGGTATTATGTATCAATTTTTACCTAAAATAAATTAAAATAAAATAAATAATTATTTAAATTAAAAGTCGGTTTCTAAATAGTAAACTAGTGTTTTCACAATTCATAAAAAATTGAATGTTTTCATACAGATACCAAAAATTCACCCTAGGGTAATTTCGATATTCTGAATTCAAAAATGAAGTCCATTTTGAAAGATAAAATTTATAAAATTTCAAAAAGTGGGTATTACTATTCATAACTTCTAGTTCATAAAAATATTATAATAATATCTCATTTAGTGAAACTCAGTATGACGTACTACACATGCTATGGAGGAAGGTCTTGATTGAATGTAATGCAAGCCAAGTCAGGGATGCATGGATTGAAATCCCTGTTTGGTGTTGCGTATAACACAATAAAAACTTATTTCTATTATACATTAAACAAAATCTATAGTTAATGTTGCGTAGAATATTTTCCACAAAACGAACTTGAAATGGTGTGTGACACGAGAAAAGAATAGTGTTTCATATACTACAAGTTGATACGGTGTTGCGTATAGTGAAAGCTAATCTTGGTTTAGTGTTAAATAGAATACATCAATGAAATAAAAAATAATATATCTCATAAAATCTCGGGGTGTTACACTCTACCCCCCTTAAAATGAATTCCGCCCTCAAAATTCGTTAGGGTTATAAATCGTTTACTACTTGAAAGTTTCTTTAATAGAAACCCTCATCGTAAGAAGGAATACTAAAACTTGATTTTTAAAAAATAAATAAGAAATGTTATGGTTACCCAGATTAACTCATCAATGGATTTCCACATAGGAGAACCTAGGTTGAAATATGGATATGGAAGAAAAATCCATCAATCAAGTTCAAATGGAGAGTGGTATAGGACATGGCTAAAAAATCCAACAACCACAGAGCCATAAATTTGTGACGATTTAAGGTACCATCTGATTCAATGGATATAAGGACACTAGGACAACATTTTTTGTTTTCATGATCATTTCACTAAAGTTGAAGAGTTTGTGAATTAAAATAAATACTGACATGAATTTGGTACAATCTTTCTGTTTTTTGTGCCGTGAACAATTTCCAATTCATCTATTAAATAAATGAAGTTGAGTTTGTCTTCCATGAAGTGTTAGAAGATCATTTGATATAATGATAGGTCATTCCATCTGTCTCAAACAAAAGGATAGAATAAGTTATTAAATATACATAAATTCATCTATTCTGAGATTACTGGTATATGGTTCCTAAAATGGACTTATACTTCATATATCATACAGATTAATATAATAAAACTAGTTTCTACTAACCAAGGACTTCATGTAGGCTAGTGGTAGGCGATAGACGCCTATCTCACTTCGGTTGTGGGTTCGATTCCCACCACCTTGTCCGAAACTATGGGTTGTCGTCCATCCTGCAGGTTGTCCTTTTTCTAAAACTAAATTATTATAACATTCCATAAATAATATCAAAAAAATTTCTAGCCTTAAAGAATACTAACTTATGTCAAACATAATCTATTCCAATATATATGCTTATCCAAAATACTTCTGTCTAAGCTCATAGTATAAAGAAAAAAATTACTAGAAATGTCATCTGGTGAGCATGTGAATACCATCATTTATCCCCGATATATCATAAGATATATCTTTTTGGTCAAATTACGAACATGTGAAAACCATAATCATGTATTCTATTGAAAAATGAATACCCATTGAACCTTATTGAAAACATGAATGCTGTCAAAATTTAACACTTTCCACATACCAAAATCCCAAAATTTCTATATACTCATACCATGATATAACTTTGTCCTTATATCAGTCATGAGATCATTTCATTTTTTTCTTTATCCCTTCATTTTGCGCATATCATCTTCTTTCCATAAATATTTCAGTCACTTTTCATGGTTACCGGTACCATATAATTATTGAAAACCAATACATATATATTCCAAAATTCCACAATACCATAAATGAGATTCCTTGATACTATTTTGAAATCCCAATACATAAACACTTAATCATTACAAAACATCATTTTCATACTCAACATCACAAATAGTGATCACATGTGTCTTTCGTTTATCCTTTGCCTTAAGAGGTTGCTCACGTTGATCATCATTAACCCTTGGATTAGGGCATTGATTAGCATAATGCCCCATTTCCTGGCACTTGATGCATTGAAGTGTTGGTGGTGCGTTCTCGGTATTCTTTTATTTATTCACATCATTAGAAACCATTTTTCCACTACTTAGACACTCTACTACTCGATGACCTTTTTTTCCACAATTAAAAGATTTTCTAGTCCCTTTAAGACAATTTCCACCATTCTTCTTTCGATAGTTTGAGCATAAAGAAACATTCATATTCTTTTCACCATTATTCTGAGATTTTTCCTTGAACTCAATCTTTCATTGCTTTCCAAAACCATGAGATGGATATGTAACACCGACATCAATTTCTACATTGATATCACAACACACAATTTTTTCATAGCTACTGCAGTATCTTCTAGCTAATACCCTTTGAAGACTTGGTTTTAAGCCAATGAAGAATCGATCAACAACACTTTCAGGATGGATGATAAACTGAGATCCATACCTTGAATGCCTTGTAAAATTCACTTCGTATATACCAAAATATTCATCATCCTTTTTCTTAAGCTCAAGGATATCCATTTACTTCTTTTGTTGTTGAATAATAGGGAAGTACTTATTGAAAAATAAGTTCTTGAACTCATCCGATTCCATGGATTTTATTTCATCTCAGGGCCTGGTATTCTTAATTAGATTCCACTATTGATCTGCTTCACCTTCGAAACAGTAAATAGCCAGAATGAATTTTTCATGATCCAAACTATGAAGAATGGGATATATATTTTCAGTGGTATTGATCCATTGTTCAGCAACATGTGGATCAGAAGACCCACTGAAAGAATGTGGATGTTTCCTCATGAAGGAATCAATAGCATATTGTTGCCTTCTCTTCTCATTTGGAAATCCAGAATTATTCATATCTTCTGTAAGTATAGAAATAAGATTTTTTACTCCATCTCCCATAACATTGGTTTGTTCAGGAGGATAGTCATTGCATTGTTCATTACATTGATCAAAATAGATCTTTCAGGTTCCAACCATCGTCTAAAACCCAAAAATAATAGTGTGAGAGGAAAAAATAATGTTAGGGAAAACAACATAATAATGGGGTATTACCTTCAATATGTAACATCTTAAGTTTAATTCTAATATTGTTAACATAATTCTATTACTATAACCTATAATTATACTTATCCTTAGGGAAATCCCTAGACATACCTTAGAAATATCTCTAGCGATCTCACTAAAGTTTTTGCATCCTAGTTTTCAAAGGTTAACTAAACCATTCCTATGATACCAACTTTAGAGACCTGAAGCTTGATATACACAGAAATTACATTAATTTATCAGAATTCTTAATACATAACAAAAACAGACACCAAATGACCATAATAGTTTAGTGTCTTTGGAATCTCAGAATATAATCTTTTAATCATGGTGAAAGATCTTCAACATCTCCTGTAAAGATCTTCCTTTTTTTATACCTAAAACCATTATTTATATCTTTGGGAAAAGAAAACAAATAAAGGGTGAGATAAAATGCTTAGTAAGGTTAAGCATATAGAAAATAAATCAAACCATATACATCTGAACATCAGAACATGAACATAAGATTTAAACATCAAAATCGTGAGCAATGACATAAAACATGGCTGTACGTAAGGCATAGATCATAATGGATCATCAATAATGATAAAATAGCATGGTAATAAAACATTTAATTGTGGAAAACCATTAATCACAATATATGATTTCTATATTATCCAAGGCATTTCTTCCAATACCATCTTAGTGGACAAAGTCCCTTTCTGAACCGAGTTCACTCCTCATTCCAGCCCTGTAACACTTAACCCGATTAACTTACCATTCCATCTATGTCTGTCTCATGAGATATAAGTCTTTACCCAATGTAATGGATTTAGATATATGCCCCACCCATCTCATAATTAATTCATTATTTCTTCATCTAGAAAATAAATATAAATCATTCATCATGACCCAAAGAATAAAATGGGTTTCATAAACATCATCTCACCATAACATAATTCATATAAAACAAATTGATATCATTTCATCATAAGAAAAGTGAAACCATGTAAATGGTAGAGTCATTAAACTTGAAACATACACATGTGAAATAATGTCATCTTATATGGAAAATGGTTTTGATAAAACAATTAAAATGAATTCTTGAGGGAAATATCCGTTATTCTTGAAAATAATATTCTTTTCAGAAAATGCCAGGAAATTTTAACAGAAAATGATTTTTTTGAATATTGTCATGAAATATTGTAGAGTTTGATTCATGAAAATAAGGTTTTATGAAACTGTAAAAATCCATTCATGCCGTAGAAGTTAAAAAAACCCTCTCCTCGATCTTTTAACATAAAAGTCAAAAAGTACCATGTAAGGTAAACAAAATAAAGATTCCTTCCATAACACAAAGTACAAGACAACAAGGGGTAAAAATGACATTAAACATTCATGGAATAATATTAAATACTTTATGAAAAACATTTTATGTACTTGGATGAAATATATACCCCAGTAAATACTTACGTATAAGCAATCTCAGATAAAAATGAGATTGGAAAAGTTATACCTTACCTTAGGTCTGATAAGCTTCGTACGTATCCGAGCCTCCTGTATAATGATTTATATAATGCCATTGACTTAATAAAAAATCATTTTCATTGTTATGATACCATATATGGTCAAATTATGCATTTATATTACTCGTTCTTTTTTAAATTCCTTGTTAAAGTAGCGTTTTGGGTAAAATCATTTTATTTATCGTGCGTGTTTGGACTTGTTGTTCTTGATATTATTATTACTTATATCATGTTATAATTACTTCCAGAATGTAAATCATGTTTTATATATCATATATATTTTGTATATATATATATATTTGATAGATAAATGAAATGAAATACACCGTTCATGGAGACGGTAGGCCGTACGAACGCATGAACGTTGTTTTCCTTTCCTTATTGACTTGAATTGAAGTAAGTAGATGACATATATATATATATATACGAACACATAAATCTAGTAGCATTATCATGTCATATATTTCATTATTATTCATTATATATAGTTTATAATAAATCTTGAATGGTTAACATGGAGAATGAATCTCATCGCATCGTGGAGACGGTAATCCGTACATACGCACGAGCGATGATTTCGTTTTCCATAGGATGGATAGAAGGTGAAATAGGGTTGTTTCATATTTATAATAACATATCAGTATATGAGTGATACTGATGTAATTACTTCATAATGAAACAACCAAATAAGAGAAAGTAGAAGAAGAAATAAATTTGAAAGAATCGGTAACGGATATTACCTCTTCTTTGACACTCCTCTTTGAATCCTCCTCTTAGGGAACTAAAAATGGACTTTGAAGAAGACCAGGACCACTATAACGTTTCTAAAAGTGTTGATATGGGAAATGGGATGGGGTTGGAATATATATAAAGCTCAAAATTTTGTAAAGAGAAGATGGAGGAGGTCCCCTTTTATAATGGAGGAGAGGGGCACTTTAGGAAAAACTTAAAATATTATTTTATAATAAAGTCATATTCAGTTTATAATGGCTCAAAATTTATTTATTTAAAAGTTAAAGTGGGTATTGGTCTAAAACTCTCAACCGGTATGTTTTAGACATGTTCAGGTTACTATTTTAACCTTATAATTTAAATTTAACTCTAAGTTAAATAATTCAGCTTTTGTCATGTCTTCTTTTTCATACACTATATGGTTAGTAAACATGCTATAACCTGTCAATCGAACCCCAATTGGTTCAGTAATATCATATATATTATTATATAATTATTTTTTCCGATCCATATATTTTGTTGAATAGAATATCAATTAATAATATATTATTTTTTTAAAAAACTATTTTATGTCAATTTTGACACTATTTGGTAATTGATTTTTGTAAAGTTCAATTAAATTTTTTATATATCTAAAATTGTTATAAAATGACTCTAATGAATTAAATTGAACTCATATATGTATTATGTTTCAATTTTGACCTAAAATAAATTTAAATAACATAATTAATTATTTAAATAAAAAGTCGGTTTATAAATAGTATCCCAGTGTTTTCATTATTCATCAAAAATTGAATGTTTTTAGAAAAATACCAAAAACTCACCCTAGGCTAATTTCGATATTCCGAATCCAAAAATGAATTCCATTTTGAATGATAAAATATATAAAATTTCAAAAAGTGTGTATTACTATTCATAATGGCTATTTCATTATAATATTATAATAATATCTCATTTAGTGAAACTCGATATAGAGTACTACCCACGCTGTCGAGGAAGGTATTGATTGCGTGTAATGCAAGCCAAGTCCGGGATGAGTGTAGTGAATGCTTTATTTAATGTTTCATATAACATAATCAAAACTTATTTCATTTTTACATTAAAAAAAATCTATACTTAATATTTCATAGAATAATTTAAACAAAAAGAACTAGAAATTGTGTGTAACACGAGCAAAGAAAAGTGTTGCGTATACTACAAGCTAATATGGTGTTGTGTATAGTACAACCTAATCTTGGTGTACTGTTCAATAGATTACATCAATGAAATGAAAAATAATATGTCTTATAAAATCTCGGGGTGTTACAACATTCATTGAAATTCAGTAAAAGATTAAAATTTATGATTTCCTTCAAACTAAGGTATAGTGGTGACCAGGGTCGAACCCACAAGGATGGAGGAATAATCAATTTTATATAAAACCAATTAAAATCACCCCACTATTTTTAGAAGTGGGGAAACATTTTTAAATCATTTCTATATTTTATAAGGCAGTAATATAGCACCAAATTATTTTTATTCTTATCCTAAACTATGATGAAATATGAATTACATAGAAAATGGAAAGAAAACTAAAGATAGAATAACGATTGACGAACAATTAGAAAGAAATTCCTTGGAAAAAACTCTAATCTACCAGAATAAAATATTTCTTTTTCACAAAAATTATTGCAAATATTACTACTAAAAACTAAAATATTTACCTCAATATGAGCTAAGTCACTCCGATTGATCAATCTCAATGTTCTCTACTCCAAGTACCACTTATAAGATTAATATTTGAAAAATACAATAGAACATACTCACAGTTAGTTATGAAGTTTTGATTTTGAATTTAAAGATTTTTTAAAATGTAACCATTTTCATTCTCACAAAATTATTGTTGAATTAAAAATTGTATTCTTTTGGGTTGATATAGTTTAATGAATTTATAATTGATCTCATAGATAAACATTGAATACATAAAAATGATAATTTTATATGGAATATAAAATATAACCAGCAGAACTACAATTTTCCTCAATCTAGAAGAATTGTCTAATTAACATATTAAACATCAAAGAATAAATCATTCAATTACAATTAAAGTACTTGAGAATAAATAATGTAGAAAGAGAACTCCTATATGAATTACAATCTTGCAACACTGCCTATCCAGTGATCTTCTAGAATATGTTCCCCAAGGTTCTCTATGATCTTCTCCACTCTTGCTCTATGAGATTAATTGTGAGTTGTGAGTAAATGATCTCCCTCAGATTTTATTATGTATAAGAATATTTTTATAAACATTTGACATAAAACTAAATATAAGGTTCTAATTTGGATTAATTTTAACATAATTTTCCTTTTAAAACCATTTAAAACCAAATGAAACAGTGTAAATTATTTTTAAAAAATGAAACATTATATAAAAATCATTATTTTTATTTATTTATCTAAATACAAATCCTTCGTTAAAATACTAAAAAACACTATAAGATAATTTATAAAATATGGATTAGAAAAGGAATATTATTTTTTCAAATAAATTTTATAAAATTTCTATATATTTGTTTTAATGTAATCTTTAAAATTACAGAAAAACACATTTTAGGAAAACACATTTTTAAACATAAAACTAGATGTTTTATTATCTCATGCCTAGAAAAAATTAAGATTAATGAAAAATTCTTTATTGAACATATGATATATAAATTTCATTAAAATATTTAAAAAATAATGAAAATTTAAATTTATATCATGAACACATTTAAATGCATATAATCAATTTTTTTAGAAAAAATTATCTTTTTTCCAGTGGTTTTTATTATCATTTTAAATTAATTAATAACTTGATGATTAATTGTATATATGTGAACTATAATATTTTACTAATTTAGTTATTAAATTTGATACCCATTAATCCAAAATCAAGAAATCATATATTGCATCAAACAATAATATTATAATTGTATATTGTTGTTCATTTAAACTCAGGGTTTCATGTATAGGATGTTGTCTAAGTAATTAAATTTATATTGAATGATGTCATAAATCTCTGGGTTTTACATACTACACACCCTAGAAATATATCCACACATTAAATTCCATTACTAATGTAAAAAAATGGGGGATACTTATACCTTTTCAAATCTTCATGTTCACATGTTGCTTCCTTAAACTTGTCATATTACCAAAATATATTAACCAAGTGAGTGGTCCTGTTTCATAACCCTTTATCTCTATAACCAATAATTTTCACATATTATTCCATATAATATATATATTACTCTAGTGTTATAATATTTTAGTTTACTAGATATGAAGATTGAGATGTATACTTACTTTGGAAGCATAAATAGAACACATCATGTACTTGAGAGAGATTCAGTGGAAGTTCCAATCAATAAGATGCCATCATGCGCTGGTTAATAATTTCAATGGGACCATTATACATAGGGATTATTTTGAACTTATTTATAGATATCATAACGTTATTCCATGTAAATATTCATATCAATACCGTATGACTAACTTCAAACTCTAAATCACACAAATGAATGTTATTATAACTTTTATGTCGACTTTGGCCATCCCTTATGTGTTATTGAATGGATCTAACCTTATCTTCAATTTAATTAGCTATAACAGGTCCCTATAGAATTATTTCAAAAAAAAATATTTTGTGTTGTATTATTACACTTATTTTCAAATTGGGATTCATTTGGAGACTTACGAATGATCAAGTGAAAGGTTTAATTGTAATAAAACTCCACTATAGGAAGGTGTTGATCCAAAGCTGTATTAAAAATCAATGAAAAATATCAGGAAATATCCTACATGGTTCTAATGTTTAAATCAAAAAAACCATTTTTCTGAGTATGATAAGATGTTATGAAACTATACATTATATATAGTTCATATTTAAGACTTCTCTAGAACTTGTAGGCAAAACTCAAATCCTGATTAGATATTATAGAATGTGGTACTTGATGAAACCTAACCAATTCATTAATATCAATTCTAGAAAATGATCAATGAATTGTTCTTATCTGAGGAAAATAAAGAATTCATGACTTGTAATATGGTCAACTATAAATAAAATATCATTATTTCCTTTAGATATTTTAGGTATTCAGATTAAAAAATCTATGGGGTTGTTATCTTATTTTTTATGGTATGGGTAATTGGGGAAAATCCCCTTTGAATTTTTTCTCCCAACATTAAATATATTTTATTTCAATTTCTATGATACATATTATACAATATATATCTTTTTGTTGTCTCAACAAAAATACTATTTTAGGTATGTATACATATCTTTACATACATGGTGAAAAGAAACTTATAAACTATGAAAATAATCCAATATATTTCTGCTCAAATGAGGTATGTATGGGACACAAACCAGGTTCATAAACCATATTTTCCATCACAACCAATTTCTATGTTAAGAAAATTTATTTGATTCATCTAAAACACTAAATTTTCATTCTATTTCTCTTTAATCTTCAATTTGATAAATTATAGAACACACATTTGAAAGAAATAATATTTCTCCCCTTTCATAATTATTTTTAAATCCATACATTGTAAATATAAAATATAAAATATTTTTGGATCCTCATCAAGGATTATATAGAGTTATCCTTTCCACTCATATCTCAATACTCCTTGTCCACTATAAGGCCCCACCCTTAAACATTACTTAATCTTGAGATATTTCAACAATACACCTTAAGGATCTTTTCAAGTTTAGAGTTTTAGAGAATTAGATCATAAAACATGTATTACATTCCACATTTAAGAAAAGTTGTTACATAAAAGATAGTATTCATTTTTCCCATCAACAGAAACATATTTAAAATAAAACATGGATTCGTTATTGACACTTCATTGACACTATCATCATATCATGTACCTTTCCCTTGTCCTGTGAAAAACATTTCACAAAACATGGGATAAGCATAAAAAGCTCATTAAGGGTTATAAAAATATGGAAAGGAATCATGAGTTCATATATACATAAGAATGAAATCATACTTTACCCATAAAACATAGGAACATTAAGATACCTCATCAAATCATGAATAAATCATAGAAGTCATATGATATAAAGGTAATTTGAGGCATTCATAACATTCTTACGTAGGGAGTAACCCTCTTAGTTACGTTTGGAAAACCCAACATAGTATATTCCCTAAATATCTTCGGAGAAACCTTAACATTTCACTCCTTCACGTTACCCAGTGCATTGGAGAGCTATATCGGGCTCACCCGCCCTTAGTTTATCAAGGAACCACCAGTTTTCATAATAATGACCAAGAACCTCAACATAATCGCATCACATAAAACATGCCTAAAAGAAACATAACATTTCCACCTTTTAATCACAAGATATAAATACAACACATTGATATAAAAACATTATGAAACCATTTTCAATACCAAAATAAAAGAAAAGAAAAAAATGGTATGCATTTTTCGTTTAAAAAAAGGCATGGCTTGTAGAGGAAGTCGAAACTCAAATAATGGTCACGGCGGCATAAAAGCCGTTGTCACCACATACGTACGACAAAAACATTACCTTTTTTCATTTAGTAAATGCTTCGTATAAAAAAGATTTCTTTTGAATAAACGTAAAAGTCAATGGGGTTTACACACCGTATAAAAGAAGGTTGTGTATAAAAGAAAATATGCCTCAATGAAAGGAGATTGAGACGAAGTCCTATACCCTGAGTCTGACTTGGATCAGTCCTTCTTCAATCTACTGAATAATAAACTTGAGTTAATTTCTACTTTTTTAAGAACCTTTTTCAAGTTCATTATTCCTTTTATATCACTTATTTCCATGTCATGAACACTATGTAATTATTTAAGTTAATAACGGTCGTTTTAATGATCATTGGTACGTGAGTCAAAAATAAACCATTTATAATTACAAGTTTTTCATGTATCCATTATATCCAGAATGGTATTCATGATTTATATACCATATATATCATATATATCCAGTACATGCTTGCATTTATAATATTACATAACATTTAGAGGTAAGAAATGAAATACATTGTTCATGGAGACGGTAAGCCGTATGTACGCATGAATGCTGCTTCAATTTCTATTTCGTATTTTATGAAATGGAATCATAATGATATAAAGGTATATTATAATTCCAGTTTTATATCATATATAATATCATAACTCCATCCTTTATACGTCCCACATAAGGTATTAACGAATCAAATCACTTTGAGGGGGCAGTAGTCAGCACTTCCTTAAATGAAGATATCGTGTTTACCCATAATGGAAACCATAAAGGTATGCTCAAAATGAAAAATGCAGAAGCTTAAGGAAATCATAAACATATTATACATCATATGTAAATATAGTGTAATCTTAATGGCCACCTTTGAAGGTGTCAAAAGAATGTTGAACAATCATCGTTTCGGGAGGCAAAAATTAGCCATCCACGGAAACAATATGTTCTTTAACCATTATATGTAGGTGTGTGTAACTGTAGCTCTAATCCTTCTTATAACAACATCCTTCTATATGGAAAATATTTTTTTTATTACACAAGAAATGAATAAAAATTGTTTAGTTGGTGGGAGAAGCAAAATAAAACAAAACAACACAAGTGAAGACATTACCTTAAAATCGGGTAAATCTCTCTGGTTTGAGCTCAAAGGATTCCTTGGGAAGCCTTATGCCCAAAGTGAGGATTCAAGGAGTAAGAGAGGGAATTTTAGACACAAAATGGGCAGGGGTTGGCTGAGGAAATGGCTTTGGAAGTGAGGGTAAGGAGGTAGAGGTGGGAGACTTTTATAAGAGGAGAGGAGGGTCACTCTTGGAATGTAAAGAATTGTTACATTATTTTGAAATTTTTTTTCGGATTTAAAAGGTCCCACATTGATATAATTAGAGGGTAAGGTGATAAGGGTTCGAAATCCACCCATCCAATAGGTTTTTGACATGTTTAGGTCATAGATTTTACATTATCTTTTCATTTTATTTAAATCCTTTATTAATGAGGTAATCGCTGCATCATCATGATGTCATAAATAATTTAATTTATTTAATGTATAAAAATTATAAAAAAATATCATGATTTAGGAAATATTATTAGCTTTATATTTAATATTTATAGTTAAAAATCGGACTTGTATAATCCCATTTAAAAAATGTTTTCGTAAAACAACTTATGTTTGTGTCATTTTAATTTTAACATTAAATAAAAAGATATTAATGTAATCTTCCTACCAAAGTGGCTCCATGGGGTCCCCAAGTTGACCCCTGGCTTGTCTTGGTCGGCCATGACACATCCAATAAGGGTAGAACATGTTTATAGGTATTTTCATTTTATTATAATATCATTTTTTCCTTAAATTTCACTAATTACCCCTAATTGCAATTAAAAACATAAAAGTTACTATTCACCAAAATATTATATTAATCTCATTGAACCAAATATTACTTCTTAATGAAAACCATGTATGTCTAATTTTTGAAAATCAAATCATAGAAGTGGAAAATTTTCATTTAAACGAAAAATCAGTTTCTTTAACTACCACTTAGTGGTTTCACTATTCATCAAAATTTTTAGTTTTTTCAGGAAAATAACAAAACGTCACCCTAAGCTATATTTGATATTCTGAATTCAAAAATGATGTCTATTTTAAAAAATTCAAATCATATATGTTACATTAATAAATTTTATAATTAATTCCCACTGTCATGACAAATAGCGTGTTTTTATGAAATTACAAGTATCAAAAGATTGACATCAGTTTAAGTCCAATTTCAATGTGAAATTGATTCCAATGACCACCATTGGATTAAATGGTAAAAATATATTCTAATTTCACTTTAAAATAAATTAAAAAGATATTATAATCATATAAATAAATTAGATTAAAAAGACGTTTTGAATTAAAATAAAACATTTTTCACTATTCATAAAAAAATGAACTTTATTGAAAAAATACCAAAAATTCACACAAAGTAAATTTTGATGTTCCAATAATAATGAATAAGTTTATTTTGACAAAAATAGTTTATAAAATTTTCAAAAGGTAGATTTAAAAATGGTTTTCCATCAAAAGGCAGTAAAACTATCTTTTAAAAATATTAGTGTATTTCAGGCTTAAGATTGGATTTATTCTCATTTTAAGCCTCTAAAATGCTATCTGATTCATTAATAGACATAGATAAAAATATCTATTATTCATTACTTACTTGGGATGTTATATCCTTCCCCCCTTTAGAAAATTGTGTCCTCACAATTTATTTACTTATCGAATAAGTGGGGGTATTTATCCCTCATTGAATTTTCAGATTCCCATGTTGCCTTTTCAATCATGTGGTTTTTCCAAAAAAAACTTTACCTGATGAATCTCCTTATTCCGTAACACTTGCTCCCTATGGTCAAGAATCTGGACCAGTTTCTCCTCTTAAGATAGGTTCTATTCAAGCTGAACTACCTCTGGACTCTAAAAATGAGATGGATCTGGTACATACTTTCTCAACATCGAAACATGAAAAACATTGTGTACCTGAGAAAAACTTGGAGTTAAAGCCACTCGGTAAGCAACTGATCAAACTCTCTCCAGAATTTCATATGGTCCAATGAACCTTGGACTCAGATTTCATTTCTTACCAAATTGCATCACACTTTTCCATTGTGAGACTTTGAGAAAAACAAGATCACCTACCTCAAAAGATAGATCCTTCCTCCTGTTGTCTTCATAACTCTTCTGCCTGCTCTGAGTTGTTCTCATGTGTTTCTGTATCAGCTGAAATTTTTTCTGCCAAATCTTCTACTAATTCTGGTCCCATCAACTTTCTTTCCCCCACTTCATCTCAAAAAGCTGGAGTTCGACACCGCTTTACATATAACTCCTCAAATGGTGCCATCTGTATACTAGAATGAAAACTTTTATTATATGAAAATTCAACCAAATAAATATGTTGGTCCCAACATCCCTGATAATCCATAGAGAAAGAATGAAGCATATCCTCCAATGTCTGAATTGTTCGTTCTGACTTCCCATCTGATTGAGGATTAAAATCTGTACTAAAATTTAATTCAATACCCAACGACTTCTGAAGGCCTTTACAAAAGTTAGAAGTGAACTTGGGATCACGGTCAGATACAATGGAGAGGGGAACTCCATGTAACCTGACTATTTCTTTAAGATACAAACAAGAAAGTTGATCTAAGGAAAAATTATCTCGTATAGAAAGGAAATGAGAAGATTTAGTCAAGCGATTAACAATAACCCAGATTGCATTATTACCTCGAGGGGTCTTCGGCAATCCCACAAAGAAGTCCATGGATATATTCCCCCATTTCCACTCTGGAACTGGTAAAGGCTGAAGCATCCCTTTCGGTAAATGCCGCTATTCTTTAACCTGTTGACATGTCAAACATTTCACAGTACAATCAGCAATATCTCCTTTCATTCCATCCCACCAGTAATACTCCTGCAGATCTCTGTACATCTTAGTACTGCCAGGATGAACTGAAAACGGAGAACTATGAGCTTCACATAACAACTCCCTCTTCAATGATGAATCACAAGGCACACAAAATCTCTTCCCAAATCTCAAAACGCAATCATTATCAATGTTTAATTCATGCAACCTACCTTTCTGAACGAGCTCTACCTTTTTCTGCAACTCACTGTCTTGCATCTATGCTTGCTTGATTCTGTCTGATAGAGAAGATTTCCCTGATACCTGAAATAAAATAGAAGAACATCCTGCACCAACAACTTCTATGCCAAATTTCATCAAATCCTTAGCCAAAGGATCACGTTCCAAATTCAACATTGATAATGAAGAATTACTTTTTCGACTCAAAGAATCAGCCACTTTATTTTCTTTTCCCGGATGGTAATGAATTGTATAATCATAGTCCTTGATTAATTATAGCCATCTCCTCTGTCTCATGTTAAATTATTTCTGAGTGAATATATACTTTAAACTTTTGTGATCGGTATATATTTCACACTTTACTCCATACAAATGATGCCTCCAAATTTTTAGAGGAAAAACAACAGCAGCTAATTCCAAATCATGTGTAGGGTAATTTACCTCATGAGTTTTAAACTGTCGGGAAGCATAATCAATTACCTGATCATTTTGCATTAGGACGCAACTAAGTCCTTTCAATGAAGCATCATGGTAGATAACGAACTCACCATTCCTTGAAGTTAGTGCCAAAATTGGAGCATTCACCAATCTTCTTTGTAGTTCCTGAAAACAATCATCACATTCTTTTGTCCAGATAAACTTAACACCCTTCCGAGTTAGCTAATTCATTGGACTAGATAACCATGAAAAATTTCTAACAAATCTTCGGTAATAGCCTGCCAAACCAAGGAAACTACGACACTCTGTTGCATTTGTGGGTCTTCTCCATTCTTCAACAACCTTTGTTTTTGCAGGATCAACAGTTATCCCATCTTTAGAAACAATGTGACCAAGGAAATAAATTTGTTGAAACCTAAACTCACACTTGCTGAATTTCCCAGACAATTTATTTTCTTTTAGGGTTTGAAAAATAACCCTTAAATGTCTTTCCTGCTCCTCTATACTTTTATAAAACACCAAAATATCATCAATGAAAACCACCAAAAACTTATCCAAGAACTCATGGAAAATTATATTTATTAATTCCATGAATAGAGCAGGTGAATTGGTTAGCCCAAAAGGCATTACTAAAAATTCATAATGGCCATTTCTTGTACGAAATGCAGTCTTCGAAACATCTGCTTCCTTTACCTTTAGCTGATGGTACCCCGATCTCAGGTCAATCTTTGAAAAGAACTGAGCACCCTGAAACTCATCAAACAAATCATCGATATGAGGAAAAGGATATTTGTTCTTAACAGTGGAGTTATTCAAGGCTCTATAATCAATGCAAAGTCTCATAGAACCATCTTTCTTTTTAACAAATAAAATAGGAGCACCCCATGGTGATGTGCTAGGTCGAATGAAACCTTTCTCTAATAAATCATGCAATTTCTCCTTCAACACTAAATGTTCAATTTGAGCCATTCGATAAGGGGGTTTTGAAATTGGATTAGCATCAGGAACTAAGTCAACAGTAAATTCAACTTCCTGATCTGGTATTATTCCAGGAAACTCATCAGGAAAAACATCAGGATACTCATTTACCACTAGCACATCATTAATCTAAACAGTTCTCCTGTTTTCAACAATATGTGCAAGGTAACATTCATTTCCATCTTTTACATGTTTATCGGCCTCTTGATAAGTTATCAACAGTAAGGGTTCATTCTTGTACACAAACGGAAAGTCTTTCTGAAGAAAAAACTTCTTTATCTCTACAGTCAATCTTAGCATGGTAAATAGAGAGCCAATCCATACCCAGGATAACATTAAACTATACTAGATTTAAAATAACAAGGTTTCCAAGTAGGTTCTTTCCACAGATAAATATAGAAATATTCTTATAAATTCTTTTTTCCTCAACATTTCCCCCAGGTGTTTTTACCAAAAGTTCAGGAGTCATTTTTTGAGATGGTATTCCCATTTTACTAGAAATGTTTTCAGAGATGAACGAATGTGTAGACCCCGAATCAAACAACACACTGGAATAATCTGAAAAAACAAACAAAGTACCTGATACAACTTCATTTCATGGCCCGACATCTGCTGAAGTAGTTGCAAAGGATTTCACCACCCCTTTCTTCTTATAGTCTAACTGCATCCCATCACTCAAGATCTTTGTCGGACACTAGTTGGCATAGTGACCCATCTCATTGCACATAAAAAATTTCACTAACTATAAATCAAATTTGGACTTACCATCACCTTGATCTATTTCAGTGCAGTCACGAGCCTTATGTCCCATTTGACCACATCGGTAGCACTTTCCAGAATTCAGAAGACATTCCCCAGCATACCTTTTAACACATTTATCACAAACTGGAAACTTAGTTTTCTTACCATCAGACTTTTTTGAATAATTCTTTCCTTTCTCCTGCCACCTCGGTCTCTTCTTCTGTTGGTTGTTATAGAACACTTGGTCATCAAGAAACTCCATTTCCACCTTCTCAGCACATCGAACAAGATTTTCATAACTTTTGAACTCACGAGAAGCTAAAGCCCTTAGATATTTTAGCTTTAATCTTAAGTAAAAATAATTGATTTTACTATCAAGGTCTCAGATAAAATATGGATCATACCTTGCCAATCGAGTGAACCTTTCTTCATAGGCAGCCACTGATTCTTCCTCTTGCCTCAATTCCAAGAATTGTTTTTCCATCCTAAGTTAAACAGCCTTAGGAAAATACTTATATAGAAACATACCTTTGAATTTATCCCAGTTAAGAGAATCGATCTCATCAGCGTCCCTGATATTTTTAACCATCGACCACCACTGATCTGCCTCACCCTCCAAACGGTAAATAGAAAGACAATCCTTTTGATTTTCTGAACACCCCGTGACATCGAAAATGTTCTCCAATGCTTCGATCCACCCTTCAGCTAACACAGGGTCAGATGATCCTCTGAATGATGGGGGATGTTGCCTCAGGAAATTTTCCATCAGTGACATGTTCCTCTGCGGTTGATCTGGCTGATCTCAGGCATGTATACCACCACAATTTATCTCTTGAGTCAACTGCACCATTACTACAACAAACTGTTTAGTTCCAATTCCAACCATCTCAGGATGCTAATTCGGAAGGTTATTTCCTTCTGTATTCCTTCCTACCACTGCTTCACTGTTTCCTCTGCGGAAAAACATTATGAAAAAACATGTCTTAGATGAAGCAACATAATAATCTTCAAATTCTATATCATTTCAAAAAAAAATTGGATGAACATTTAATAGAATTCTAACTCCTAAAGTTATCTAAACCGACCTTTGATAACTACTATAGGCCCCGACCATAAACATTACTTAATCCTGAGATATTTCAAGAATACACCTTGAGGATCTATTCAGGTTTAGAGTTTAGAGAATTAGATAATAAAACATGTATTACATTCCACATTTAAGAAAAGTGGTTACATAAAAGATAGTATTCATTTTTCCCATAAACGGAAACATATTTAAAATAAAACATGAATTCTTTCTTGAAACTTCCTTGACACTATCATCATATAATGTACCTTTCCCTTGTCCTGTGAAAAACATTTCAAGAAACTAGGGATGAGCATAAAAAGCTCATTAAGGGTTATAAAAATATGGGAAGGAAACATGAGTTCATATATACATAAGAATGAAATCATACTGTACCCATACAACATAGGCACTTTAAAATACCTCATCAAATCATGAATAAATCATAGAAATCATAAGACATAAAGGTAACATGAGGAATTCATAACATTATTACATAGGGAGTAACCCTCTTGGTTACGTTTGGAATACCCATCACAGTATATTACCTAAATCTCTTCGGTGAAACCATAACGTTTCACTCCATCACGTTACCCAATGCATTGGAGTCCTATATCGGGCTCACCCACCCTTAGTTTATCACGGAACCACCCCTCTTCATAATAATGCCCAAGAACCTCAACATAATCGTATCATATAAAACATTCATAAAGGAAACATAACATTTCAACCTTTATATCACAAGATATCAATACAACACATTGATATAAAAACATTAAGAAAACCATTTTCAATACCAAAATAAAAGAAAATTAAAACATGGTATTTATTTTTCTTTTAAAAAAAGGTATGGCTTGTAGAGGAATCCGAAACTCAAATAATGGTCACGGCGGCGGAGAATTCGTTGTCGCCGCATACGTACGAAAAAAACATTCCCTTTTGTCATTTAGTAAATGCTTCATATAAAAAATATTCCTTTTGAATAAAAGTAAAAGTCAAAGGGGTTTATACACCGTATAAAAGAAGGTTGTGTATAAAACAAAATATGCCTCAATGAAAGGAGATTGAGACGAAGTCACATACCTCAGATCCAACTTGACTTGGTCGTTCTTTAATCTCCTGAATAATAAACATGAGTTAATTTCTACTCATTTAAAAACCTTTTTTAATTTCATTATTCCTTTTATATCACTTATTTCCATGTCATGAACACTAAGTAATTATTTAAGTTAATAACAGTCGATTTAACGATCATTGGTACTTGAGTAAAAAATAAACCCTTTATAATTACAAGTTGTTCATGTATCCATTATATCCAGAATGGTATTCATGATATAGATATCATATATATCATATATATCTAGTAAATGCATGAATTTATAATATTACATAACATTTAGAGGTAAGAAATGAAATGCATCGTTCATGAAGACGGTAAGCCGTACGTACGCATGAATGCTGCTTCCATTTCTATTTAGTGTTTTATGAAATGGAATCCTAATGATATAAAGGAATATTATAATTCTAGTGTAATATCATATATAATATCATAACTCCATCCTTTATACGTCCCACATATGTTATTAACGAATCAAATCACTTTGAGGGGGCGGTAGTCCGCACTTCCTTAAATGAAGATATCGCGTTTACCCATAATGGAAACCATAAAGGTATGCCCAAAATGAAAAATACATAAGATTAATGAAATCATAAACATATTATACATCATATATAAATATTGTTTCATCTTAATGGCCACCTTTGAAGGTGTTAAAATAATGTTGAACAATCATCGTTTCAGGAGGACGAAATTTGTCATCCACGGAAATAGTATGTTCTTTAACCATTAGATGTAGGTGTGTGTAAGTGTAGTTCAAATAATTCTTCTAAACAAATCCTAGTATATTGAAGATAATGGTGTTGTTACAAAAGAAATGAATAAAAAGAGTTTAGGGGGTTGGAGAAGCAAAATAAATCAAAAGAACACAAGTGAAGACATTACCTTAAAATCGGGTAACTGTCATTGATTTGAGATCAAAGGCTTCCTTGGAAAGACATGTGCCAAATTTGAGGATTCCAGGAGTAATAGAGGGAAGTGGAGATAAAAAATGGGAAGGGGTTTTCTGAGCCAAAGGCTTTGGAAGTGGGGGTAAGGAGGTAGAGGTGGGGGCCTTTTATAAGAGGAGATGAGGGGCACTCTTGGAATGTAAATAAATGTTACTTTATTTGAAAATGAGTTTCGGATTTAAAATGTCCCACATCTATATAATTATAGGTTAAGGTGATAAGGGTTCTAAATCCACCCATCCAATAGGTTTTGAAAATTTTTAGGTCATAGATTTTACATTATCTTTTCATTTAATTTAAATCCTTAATTAATGAGGTAATCGCTGCATCATCATGATGTCATAAATAATTTAATTTATTTAATGTCTAAAAATTATAAAAAAAATATAATGATGTATGAAATCTATTTATATTTCTAATGAATATTTATAGTAAAAAATATGACATGTATAACCCCATTTACAAAATGTTTTACTAAAACAACTCATGTTTGTGTCATTTTAATTTTAACATTAAATAAAAAGATATTAATGTAATTTTCCAACTAAAGTGGCTCCATGGGGTCCCCAAGTTGACCCATTGCTTGTTTTGGTCGTCCATGACACATCCAATAAGGGTAGGACATGTGTATAGGTATTTTAATTTTATTATAATATCATTTTTTCCTTAAATTGCTCTAATTACCCCTAATCGCGATTAAAAACATAAAAGTCACTATTCACCAAAAAATTATTTTAATCTCATTGAACCACATTTTACTTCTTAATGACTACCATGTATGTCGGATTTTTGAAAATCAAATCACATAAGTGGAAAAGTTTCATTTAAATGAAAAATCAGTTTTTTTAACTACCACTTTGTGGTTTCACTATTCATCAAAAATTAATGTTTTTCAGAAAAATACCAAAACTTCACCCTAAGGTATATTTGATATTCTGAATTCAAAAATGATGTCTATTTTAAAAAAATCATATCATATAAGTTATATTAATTAATTTAATAATTAATTCCCGCTGTCATGACAAATAGCGTGTTTTTATGAAACAATAAGTATCAAAAGATTGATACTAGTTTAAGTCCAATTTCAAAGTGAAATTGATTCCAATGACCACCATCAGATTAAATGGTAAAAATATATTCTAATTTCACTGCAAAAAAAATTCAAAAGATAATATAATCATATAAATAAATTAGATTAAAAAGAGGTTTAGAATTAAAATACTACATTTATCACTATTCATTAAAAAAAGAGCTTTAACGGAAAAATACCAAAAATTCACACAAAGTAAATTTTGATGTCCCAATAATAAAGAATAAGTTTATTTTGAAAAAAATAGCTTATAAAATTGTCAAAAGATAGATTTAAAAATGGTTTTCCATCAAAAGGCAGTAAAACAATCTTTTAAAAATATTATTGCATTCCATGCTTAAGATTGGATTTATTCTCATTTTAAGCCTCTAAAACACTATCTAATTCACTAATAGACATAGATAAAAATATCTATTATTCATTACTTACTTGGGATGTTACATCCACCCTCCCAACATGGTAATATATTGAAAATTCAAATTCATTTGATAGAACCAACCATCTTATCAGGAACATATTCAACATTTTTTAGTGAGTGTAAACTTTATGATTCTATGTTAAATATCAATATATATATATATGTAACATATTTCAATATATTTTTAATGCATAAATATCCTAAATGAAAAAATTACCATAGCTAAATCTAAATAATTATTTGTGTAATTTTTCTCAGGAACCATCATTTTTCTTGAGGTATAAGTTATAGAAAAATCATTCAACTTGATAATGTGTCCTATCCATTTCATAGATTAATTACAATAGATTAAAAACACATATAAACTATATGGAATTATAAGTATCAGTTCATTGAATAAAATTATCATCAGGTCCATGTACTATTCCTCACATTCAGCTATCCTAAGGAACTATGATCCCTTCCTATTTAATGTGGTGAGTGGATTAGAAAGCTTTGATAAACTATTCATGAAGAATCAATAATATAATACCTAACCAGGAAAACTATTGATCTTAGTAAATGTGGTTGGTATGATCCATTTATTATTAACATTATTCTTTTAAGGATCCATCAAAATATCCTTACATGAGCTTATATAAACCAATAATAAATCATTCTGAATCCAAACTCATAGTTGGTGATTTTTATATAAAACTACACCATAATCACATTATTTATTATAATTATAAATTAGAATTCTTTCTTATACATTATCATTGAATATATAAGAATATTATTTCTAAATATATACCCAAAATGATCAATGTGATCAATAATTACTATATTCATTAAATCCATGAAAATAGAATTGGAATTTGTAAAGTAAAATGGAATCACCATTAATTCAGTGTATCCATGCCTCTTATACAAAGGGTTAACTTATGTATGTATTCTATTTTAACCATCAACTTATAGTACCCATATTGAAGATAAATCTTGGAAAAGTATTTAACTCTTCACAACTGATATAAAATAATTTATTCCAAGTTTATGATAATTTCTCTTGACTGTTATCGGGTCAATTTATTGACATTTGATGAGTAATATCATTGATCCTTTATTATTATTATAAAAATTATCTATTTCACCCCACGTTAATGCACTTGGATTAATAAATCCCTTAACAAGATTCTCCTAGAGTTTCTTCTTTAATTATTGCAACCCAATTGGGGTAATTCTATACAGTTTTTTGAAAAAGGTTCAACATAATGTATAAGCTCTATTGAAAACTCTAATTCATGATATAAAAAATACTAACCATTTATTGTAGAAATAAATCAACAAAATCAAAAAATATATTCATATCATTAATGTTGATTTTCTCACCAACTATCTAAGATAAATATCAAACATTGATAATAATTAAGAACCTCATGATAAATGTAATTTTCATTGGATGTCTATATTCTCCATTTCACTATTCAATGAGAAGGACAATATTTTTAATTTTAAATGTGACTTACCTTCAATGGAAATTGATATGGGATCCAAATAATGAAATAAAACCAATTAATAGAATCAAATAAAATTAAAAAAAAAGTTTAATAACATTATTTGAAGGAAGATATTTCAAAAAAACATCAATTAGAGTGGAACTATAGAATTGGGATGTAACCACCATACAATTAAAATTTATTAATAATAAGTCAATATCTAATCATTGAGCCGGTAATTCAAAACCCATTTCAGGGTACCTTGATATAAAAGTGATGTAAACACAATCAAATAAAGAATTGTCAGTTATAGAGTGGATAATAAGGGTACGTTTCATTGTGTCATTCTCATAACCCACTTTGACTATAATGATTTCATGGTATTTCTCTTTATCATTGATCATAATATGTTCTTAACAGTAATCACGATCATAATACTTCATATTAATTCACTAGATTACATAATTATAATATTAATTTCATTTGATGTATTGATGCTTACATTTTGTATTTGTTGGTGTCTTCTTCTATTCTATTCTGTTAACAATCCCATTAATTTATTTTGACATTCATGATAATTATGACCTACCAATCCACATTTAAAGAACCTTCTAGTCCCATTTAAGAAATTCCCATGATGTTTCTTTCCACATTTATGTCATGTGGATGGATTTAGTTTCATTACACTATGTGTTTTATTTGATTTTTCAGGAGACTCGATCTTCATTTTCTTATAAAAACCTTGCGAATAGGTTGAATATCAATGTTTATGTTATATATAGAGTTTAAATCAGAATATTTTTTCATAGATACTAAATTATCTTGTTGTGAATATCTTATTTATACCTTGTTTTTATCATCCAAAGATTTTATAATTTTATAATTAGAGCTAATGATTAAACCGGAATCACACCATGGAAGTATTTTAAATGATTCCTCATTAGTACCAATGGATTTATCTTCCTTTTTCTTAAACTAATGGAATTTATTTTTCATATTTATTTGTATAATATTATGGATTTATTTTATGAAAAATATACTATTAAACTCATCGTAATTCATAAAATCAATATCTTTCTTTCTAAAGTATTATTAATAGGGTTCCACAATTGATCAGGTTCACCTTCAAAATTCTTAATGGATAAGGCATTATTTTCATGTTATAATAATATGAGAGAATAAAATATCTTCTAAATGGTGTTGATATATTTCTTAGATAATAGTGGATTAGGATATTCACTAAAAGAATATGTTTGTTTCCTCATGTAATGATCAATAGTACATTGTTACCACCTTTGATCATTTTGATACTAAGCATGTTCCATGACATGAGAGAGTTGTGTGATCATAGAAATAATATTTTGTATTCCATATCACAAAAGATATTGTTTCCTAGGTGTGAAATCGTAACATTTTACATCACATAAGTTTGTATAATGATTAGTTATACCAATATCCACTTACTCAAACCAAAATTATAACAAACCTTATCTTTATTACATATTTAAAAATGATTTATTTCCAAAACATGAACATAAGAGAACTATGATGATTAAGAGGTATAGTGTCCTAGGAAATTAGGAACATTACATGAAAAATTATGACCTAAAATACAAAATATTTATTGAAAATTTCTTTTACATAACCACAAAATTCCTCCATTCCTCAAATTTCGTGGGATATCCTAAGGGCATACATTAGAAAATGGTGATCTATAAAGCCCAGTAAGGGGTACAAAATTCATAACATGCATTATACAGTATATGTTAGGAAATAGGTATATCAATTAATCACAATATAAACATTAACATAAATTAATGATATAACATTATGATCATAACATGGAAATGTGGAAACAATATACAACACGATATTAGAATGATCCAAGGCTCATTGCACATTGATTTTCATGACTAGACCCTCATTGAACAAGAATTATCATGATTAATCCATAATTTCACATGAATTGGAATTAGTAAACCCACATTTCACATGTAATATCATGATACTAAACATTACCCAATACATTTAAGTTCTATTAGGGCACAACCTTTATAAACATTTAATTTCAGGCGTAACTGTACCACATGGATCATATTACATGGAATCATTCAACATAATAATTTATTACATGATAAATAAATGTGGAATACATACATGAAATTCTATAATCAAAATTTATATGTGGTTAAGAGTGGATACACTTCATATTGAAATGGGCATGGTATTCACTACATGATGATTTTTGGCACTGAAAATTGTGGTTCAATTTCGGTAGCCTAACAGCACGACATAAAAATTCATAAAAATGGTTAATGTGAGAGAAATGTGTCTCTCATCAAATGTACATGAAATGGAATTTAATTGGTTAATCTAGATATATTTCCCAACACATTTAAATTGGATATAAAAGGTGTAATATAATAAATGAACTTGAATAAATAGGATACATGGAATAACTCTTATGAAATTTCAGTTAGGTAACAAGTGTAAATGGGAGAGATTAATAAGAGAGAAAAAAGTATATCATAATTATAACATAATGAGATTAGTATGTGGGAGGTCTGATATCATACCACAACATTTTTAATTTAAAATAAATGGATATAAGTAAAAAAAATAAACTTGGAAAAATATTAGAAAGAAAGAAATCCATTATAGAAATTCGGTATGGTAACCGGTGCACATAAGGGTTAATAAGAGGGATAAATGATTGTGAAATTGCATGTCATAATTTATAAATTAAATGTTCTATATAGAGTATATTTAATAAAATGTCCAAAAATATAAATGAATGAAATTAAAAGGCATAACATGAAAATAATGCTTGATAAAAGAGGAGGGTGGAAGATCCCTTAATAAATTTCTGCATTGTAAGAGCATAGGTAATGCTCAAAAAGAGGGAGGATTAATAATCCCCTATTATAATTAAATAATATGAATAGTAAAATTATTATTATAAATTAATGAAGTTATAACCATTCTAAATTACAAAAACTACTTTCAAATAAGAAGATTGAATTTGAAAAGAGAGGAAAGTGAGGATCCCTTACTTGGATGTGTGATCCCAATGGCTTGGGAGAGGATTATTGAGTGCTTAGGGAGACATGGGAGGACTATCAGGAGTTTGGGGTAGAGGTTGGTCAAGATAAAAATGTTTTTAGTGAATATTAATGAGATATTGGGTGGGATTATACTATAAAGGATAAGGAATTCATTATTATTTAGGTTTTGGACACTACACATTAAACTAATCAAAACCTCAAACCATCCCATGGTTTTTCCCCATGATTTTAAAGAAAACGAGAGTAGTATATTATATTTTATAAGGACAATGGAAATAAATATTAAAATATTAGTCTTGATTATGTGTAGGTGAGTCACACTCTCAAGGAAATCATATTAAAATGTTATAATAATTTATATGTAATTGGGGGTCCCCTAAGGTATTATAAAATTAAATATAAAATCTAATATTAGATTATTTTAATGATAAAACATATATTGGTAGAATATCAATTTTATAGTGTTTTATTACATCACTATTATTAAATTATGATGTCATAAAACACATTATATATTTATATGGTATTTAATTTTGACCCAAAAATTTGACTGTCTCATAAAATTTTAAAAAATTCACTATTTGATAATTTTGACGTCCTTATTCCAAAAATAATGTTCATTTTATCTAAATAATTTTTGAAATATGTGAATTCACAATTTTAAAATAAAAACATATATTTATTAAAAATTCAAGTGTTTGAAAAAAATTGTTTTCAAACCGTAATAAAAATTACAGTTGTTTTATGAAAAATATAAGATAATTAATATTTAATAAAAAGTGATTAAATAATAATATTTTATTAAAATGTTATAGAACAAAAAATCAATTAATTACTCAAAATATATTTCTTAATTTAATTTGAATATTAATTGATAATAATATTTGTGATTTAAAACACATTTACAAAGTAATAATAATAAAATGACTGTATATTCTCTATTCTATAAAAATAATAGTGCATATAATCATAATAATAAAATCTTTTTACATATATCATTATTATAAAATCATATGACCAAAGATTATGGTGTCAAATGGTGGGGATTTCTTAGGGTTATTCGGTGAACATGGTTTGGGTTTTGATCTCGATGAGCTTGAACTTCTCATGTAAATAGTTTCGCTCATTCTTAAATAGTTGTATTTCAAAGGAAATGATCCTACTCGTCGAGGCCAAAACATAAAAGTCTGTTCCAAAAGGTTTACTTAAAACATTATATTTAAACTAGTCTAATTATCACTATTCAACATCTTTATTATTAGTTATAACTATACATAACGGTTATTTGAACCCATTAAAAAATTGCATGTTTTTTCTATATCTATAAGAAATATGAAATTAAATTTTATTCCTAAAATATTAGGTCATTAAAACATTGTCCCCTTAAGAAATTTCTCCCTCGAAATTTTCTTCTCCCCCAATAAATTTGATGAGGGTAACTCTACCTCATCACATCCTATGGTTCCCTTGATACTTCTCCAAACATGTGGTTTCCCCAAAACACTTTTATGAGGTGAATTTTATTATTCCATAGAAATTATTTACTACGATGTAAGATCTTAAAAAGATTCTCTTCATAAGAAATATCATTCTCCAATGGTACCACCTCTGGATTGAGTACATGTGATGGGTCAGTTATGTACATCCTCAAGTGTGATAAATTGAATACATCATGTACTTATGACATGTTTGGTGGGAGTGCTTGTCGATAGGCCACATCTCCAATGCGATCAAGGATCTCAAAAGTGTATATGTACCTTTGACTATGATTTCACATCTTCAAAAATATCATAAATCTCTTCCAATGTAATGTAAATAGGAATTAAATTTCTCAAACATCAAACTCCAGCCCTCGTCAATGATTATCATCAATGCTCTTTGGTTGACTCATAGAATATTTAATGTGATGATGGATGGTATTAAATTTTTCCCCCATTTCATCGGCCATTTATAGACCTAGGATTTGTGTCTCCCCAATATCATAAAAAATTGTTGGTGTTCCTCACATCTTCCCATAAAGGGCTTCATAAGAAGACATTTGGATGCTTGTGTGGAAATTGTTTTTGTAAGAGAACTCATCTAGAATAAGATGTTGATATAATCCGCCAAATAAGACCATTTACAAGGCTCTAAACATGCCCAAATGTGTTTTTATAGTCTTCTGATATTGTTCATCAGTTTGAGGATGATAATATATACTGATGTTCAGATTATTATTCAGAGCGAGTTGGATACTCTTCAAGAATTTAGAGGTGAATCTTGGATCTCGATTGGATACAATCGATAGTGGTCCTCCATTCAGACATACCACTTCTCTAATGTATATTCATTCCTATTTAACCAATGATAAATCCTCTCAAATTTAAATTAAGTGTGTAGTATTTATAAGAAGATCCACAATATCCCAAATAGCATAGTTTCCTCTGGATTTCTTCAAATGTTCAGTTACAATGTTCATGGTATTATTATCCCATTTCTATGTTATTATGGTTAATGATTGCATCATCCCCTTAGACTTCTTCCACTCATCCTTAACGTCATGACATTCTAGGAACTCTGATGTTTACTCAGTGATATCATTCTTCGTGTTATCCCACCATCAATAATCTCAAATATCTCGATCCATCATTGTGTTTCCAGTTGTAATGGAGAAATTTTAACATTGTGCTTCATGCAAAAGTTATTTTTTAACTTCAGATATTATAGAAAAAATATTAATTACCAAAATCACACAATTCCTTATTCATTAACATTTAACTTTGAGGATTTCCATTTTCTGGTAGTTTCCACTTTCTTCTGAATTCCCACATAAATATTTTGAGAATCCATTAACAATTCCAAAAGAGATGGTTGATCAATCATTTTTCAAAGTATTGATGATGTTCCCTTCTCTATGATTCCATTTTCTATTTTCATCAAATATATGAAGATTGGATCTTTTTCAATTCTTAACAATGAATGAATCGCTGGTACCTTTCTACTTAGAGAATATTCCACCTTATTCTCTTTTCTTTAGTGGTAATATATTGACCTGTCATAGTCTTTTTCCAGCTCTAACCATCTTTGTTGAGTCATATTATTATATTTCATTGTTAATATATACTTGATGATTTTTTAATCTATATATATTTCACACATCTCCCCAATGAAATAATACTTCATGATTTTTAATACAAATATCACTTCCACCAACTGCAGTTCATGCATGGGATAGTTTTTCTCAGGAATTTTCAACTTCCATGAGATATATGAAATGACATTACAATTTTTCTTAATATTAAATAAAAATTATACTTATAAAATTTTCAAAGAGAACATTACCATAAACATAAACATTTTATACAACACTTACATAAGTTTTTACCAAATGATTTAATATCATTTCTGTTGGGGAATCAATGTTCATAGAAAACATAAAATATAAACTAATATAACAATATTTGACATACATTATGACATAATATACTTTGAAATAGTGGTTTAATGAAATTAATTCATCATTAACTATATTAGCATAGGACTTCTAGTGATACCTTGGTCATGGAAATTGTTGATTCTCATCATTATTCTCAACCTTCGGAATAGATCATTGTTTTGTGTAATTCCCGACATCTACACCTTTCTTACATAAAACAATGTAAGATGCCTTGTATGGATATTTAATTTCATCAATCACGTTATCCATTATTTCATTGAAATTGGAAACTTTTTCCCTTATATTCCACACATAAAAAATCTCCTTGTTCCTTTGGGAAATTTCTCTTGGTGCATCTTTAAACACTTGTTACGCGAAGGAAATTGGTTCTTCTATCTTCTATCACCTTTACCAGAGGGGCATTCATGAGATGTCATCTTCATCTTCCTTGATTACCTTGGGAATTAAAAAAATTACTAATTGTTAATCATTATTTTTTATAGTAATTTTTCCATAATCAATATATGTCCTACTTGAGGTCACATTGGATTGGGAATCTCATTGGAACATTTTTCAAATTTCCCTTCACATAGGTTTTTATCTTGATTCCAAACATTATCGGACATCAGCTAGAATAAAATGAAAATTAATGATGATTATCTTAAACATTTTAACACATAAAGGGGAATCCAATGCCAACAAGTGATAAATTATAAATTTATTTTATATTCATAACATATAAATTTATAGGCTTCAATCTAAGTTATCCAAGATCTATTTCCTTAAATATTTTCTTATGGGTTTCATTTATTTTATTTCTATTCCCTTAATAACGGTTCATACTATGATTATGTATTTTCCAATGAATATCCCATGGGAGTGTCAAACCATGAGTATAGCAATGTCTGTTGTTGGGCACAAGTTCGTAATCATTTTATGCCCAAAGCGGTGTTTTCAGGTTTTACCCCAAGATACATCTATGCCAGAGTCACCTCTACATATTTGTATCTAGATAGGGATGTATTTGATTGATTGACCACTTACCCTATACCCACTAAAATTTAGGGATGTTTTTATTATACATATTATTATACCAAAGTCATTCACTAGGTTTTTCTAATCCTTATCCCAAAAATAATTAAACACATGATCTAATATCAACTATAAAAACCCTGCTCTATATTACATATTTAAACATGATTTAGTACATAAAAGTGAACATAAGGAAACTATGAGGATGGAGAGGTATGTTGTTTAGGGAAATTATTATCATTACATTAAAGCATAAGACATAAAATACAACATCTTCATTAAAAAATACTTTTTCTTGACCACTGAATTCTTCCATATTTAGCATTTCATGGGATAACTTGAGGGATTACATAAGAAATGGGTGAGCTATAAAGCCTAGTAAGGGAGTAAAATAGAAATGAAATGAATAATATAATACATGTAATTCAACTGTTCTATCTATGGATAATAATAGAAACATGATCATTAAGGAATGACATACCATGATTATCATATCATGGAATTATGGCAACAACATACAACGTGATATTAGCATGAGTCAAAGCTCATTGCACACGAATTATCATGTGTAAATCCTCATTGTAATTGAATTAAAATTGGTATACACTCATTTCACATGGAATATAATGATAATAAACATTACCCAATGCATTGGAGAGCTATCAAGGAACACCCTTTATAAATGTTTCATTTCATGCATAAGTGTGCCGCATGGATCATATAAGATAGAATCATTCAACTTCTTCATTTGTTCAACAATAAAGGAATGTTGAATACATTAATAATATTATATAATCAATATGTATATGTGAATAAATATTAATACGATTGATATAGAAATGGTATTTGTATTCACTATACGATGATTTTTGTATGGAAAATTGCGGTGCAATTTCAGCAGCATATCGCCGTGACACAAAAATCAATAAAAATGGTTGATAAGATAAAAAGGGGTATCTCATAATAATTACTTGAAATTTACTATAAGGGGGTCATATAGATACATGTCCAAACATATGGAATTTGTAAATAGAAGGCGTAACATAATAAAGCTACTTGAATAAAGAGGAGAAATGGAATAACTGTTATAAAATTTCGACATGGTAACAGGTGTACATGGGAGAGATTAATGAAATAGAAAGTGGTCTTTTATCATTAAAACATAACGATGGAAGTATGGGGGAGGTGTAAATTATACCCAAACATTTTAAATTGAAAATAAAAGGGTATAATAACATAAATAAACTTTGAAAAAAAAGTGAAAGGACAGAATCCCTTACATAAATTTGGCATGGTAATGGGTGCACATAAGGGTTCATAAGATGGATAAAGGAGAGTGAAATGGGATATCATGATTAATAAATAAAATAGGAATTTTGTTTGATATTTAATAACATATCCTAAAATAATAATGAATGAAATTAAATGAAATAACATGAAATGAATTCTTGATAAAAGAGGATGGTGAAAGATCCTTTACGAAATTTCTTCATAGTAACGGCTTAGGTATGGGTCAATATGATGGAGGATAAATAAAACCCAATTAATAAAAAATAAAAAAAATATTTTTAAAATTATAAAAAAATAATGAAATTATAACCATATGAAATTGCAATAACTTCTTCCAAATAAGATGCTTGAATTTTAAATGAAGAGAGGATAGTGAGGATCCCTTACTTGGAAGTTTGATCCCAAAGGCTTGGTAGAGGCTTCTTTGGAGACTGGGGGAGTATTGAGATGACTCCAGGTAGTATTTAGTATAATTTGGTCGATCTCAAAATGGTTTTAGTGAAATGGAATGGGAGATTTGGTGGGGTTATATAGGAAATGAGAAGATGTACTTTATTATTTTGGTTTTGGTTACTAAACATTAAACTAATCAATAACAAAAACAATCCCATGTTTTCATACCTTGGTTTATGGAAAATTAAAGTTGTATAAAATATTTTATAAGGCCATGGGAAGAATATATTAAAATATTAGGCTTTGATTTAATGGAGTTGAGTTACACTCTCTAGGAAAACATTTTAAAATAGTAAAATATTTTATAAGCTTTGGAAGGTCCACTTAGGCATTGTATAATTAATCAAAAAAATCTAAAATCATATTATTTTAATTGTAAAACATATATTGATCGAGTAAATATTTTATAGTATTTTATTACATAACTATTGGGTCATTATGTTGTTATAAAACTAATTATATATTTTTATGGTTTTTAATTTTTACCAAAAAATTTGACGCTCATAAAATAATGAAAAATTCACTGTTAGATAATTTCAATGTCTTAAATCCAAAAATAATATTCATTTTATATAAGTAATTTTATATATATGTGAATTTTCACTTTTAAAAATAAAACCTATCTTTATTTAAAATTCATAGGTTTGACAAAAAAGTTTCAAAACCATAATTAAAATTACAATTATATTCACAAAAATTATATGATCATTTATATTTAATAAAATTAATTTAATAAAACTATTTTTTCAATATAATTTAATTAAAATATCAATTAATTCTTCAAAATATATTTCATCATTGATTTGTAATATTAAATAAAAATACTATTTGTGATTTGAAAACAAATTACAATAAAAAAAATTGAATGTATATTCATTATTCTATACAGAAACAAATTCACATTAACATAATACTAGTTTCTTGTTACCTATACCTTGATTACACCTGCATATTCCATAAGAGTATCGTGTGCGATTGTGGGGATTTCTTGGAGCTGTTCGGGGAACATGTTTTGTGATGTGATATCAATGAGCTTGACCTTCTCCCATAAAAGGTTTCTCTCATGCTAAAGTTATTGAATCACGGCTTGGGAATGATCCATAGAAAGTCCCATTAATGCTATATCCCAAAAAAGATCTGATAAATGTGATTCAAAGGCTATGATCTTACAGGTCAAGTCCATCATGTCCTCTGTATATTCTAAAAAGATTGGGTATAACCCTATATTTACACTAATCATGTTATCACTATTCAATGACTATATTATCAATGGTAATGATACATAATAGTTTTTAACCCAATAAAATTTTTTCATGTGTTCTCTGTATCTATAAGATGAAGGAAAGGGAATTTTTTTCCTATAATATCAGGTCATTAAAAAAATAAAAGTGTGAGAAACAATAATCAGATTGGGAAACAATATAATAAAAAAAATATAGTATTTATAAATAAAAAATCATTTTTTTCAACCTACTACACGTTAAGATTATCCTAGTCATCTATAGTCAAAATTTATTCCAATCATTCATAAAATCTCATAGAGAAAATATAATTTTAGCAAGGAATATCCCATAGAATTTTCAAACTAAGTGATAAGTAATAGAACACCCACCGTGAAATAGAATTCTGGCCAATATAAAATTGAACAACCATTTTCAAGGTTGTAATCCCTATATGCATATGTATGGGAATCAGATCCCCTTCTAGTCTCCAAAAAAAGTCTTATTTCATGGAAACCCACATAAAATATTCCATTGAAATAATTTATGATGTTATCCTACACATTGATTTATCCTTAATATTTTAACCCAATTTTTATAACCCTAAAACTATATGATTCAAAATTACTCTCTCTCATACCAACATTAAAATCCCAATATTTTCTTAATTAAATATTTAACAATTTTGGATGAATATTCAATACATTTTTTGGACAATAAAGGTTTAGTGTATTTGGATACTAGATATACATTCTTTATATTTCATGAAAGATCATCAACATCTCCCACTAATAACTTCCCATTTAATAGTCTTCATAGATATATTCTACTAAAAACCATTCACCATTATTCAGGGAAAGGAAACATAAGAATGGGTGACATCAAGTGGTCCCAAATGGTAAACATGAGAGATATCAATCGGTGACCATATTAAGGAATAAAATAAGAATAAGGGTATGAGTGAATGACCATAACATATAAAGTTCATACATAATATTTCATAGGCCATAAATATTACTAATGATACAAATAATTATCATTTCAAGAATCATGGATCTTAATTGTGATAAATCATCATAAATCAATCACAAACCATTAGTTAATTACATAAATGTATGGATCCATCATAGTTATAGAGACAAATTAATATGTCAAGGTTAACTACCAAGACTATAAAATCATTGGGGATCATGAATCCTTAAGTATTCCTTGTATCATGATGGATTATGGATCACAATATATATCTCATACTAAACCAACAACATGGACGTGTTTCCCATGGTGGATCATGCACATCGCTAGTATCCCATAATTATTTCATGAGATTTATATATTTACCCATTTTATTGAAGGGATATATATTTTTAATCCCACCCATAACATAAAAAAACAATAAATGTCTCGTCCATAATATCATTATACATTCATTATATCATTATATCATAAACCTATACATAAAAAACACATTTCATAATAATAAACCATAGAAAATAAATGTACTCCAAAAAATAATCAAAAAAAATACATATAAATAATATTTATTGTTATATTAGATTATATTCCCAGTAAAACATATGAAACATCGAAGGTTGCTGCCATTGATTAATAAAAAAACTAAAAAATCAGTAAAAAATTTCTTGCAGGAATAACTATTCTATTTTGAAATAAATTTTCTATAAAATACAAAAATTATAAAATATTGTGTAAATGTTTTTGAATATAACTATAAATTATTTTATATATTCAAATAACTGGGTAGTTCTAGGGGTGGTAAAATTCACTAAATTTATATAAGTTAAAATAAAATATTCTATTCAGATTTAAAAAATGTCAAAAAACTACAGCCATTCAAAAATAAATTCACTATTCAATTTAAAACATTTTATAAGTACAAAAAAGTGAATATTGAATTAAAAATTTTATATAGAATAGGAAAAAAATTCATCAAATTTTTTTATATATCATCGATATAGAAGATAATTATTCCTGATTGAATAGTATAACAATATCAATTTTCCTTATAATCATTCCTTCGATCTCTTGAGTACATAAATTTTGAAAAAAAATTATAATATGTATTCCACATAATTAACTATAGGTTAATAAAATTAATGTGATTTATAATTTAAAGATTTTATAATTTTTTATGTGTGAATTAAAGCATAAACAATACTAATTAAAAATAGGTTTGAGCAATATATCTCGTACCCCATGTATGGAATTTTTTTCTTATTAGGACCTATGGAAAAATAAATATAGTTTTTTTATAAATGTATTATATAACCATATTCATATATATAATACCATATATCATTTACCTATAACCTTTTAATTCTATTTATTAACCATTATTTATTTAATTCATTATATCAGGTGATAACTACTTAAATTTTATCATTTATTTTAGTTAAGTAGTGTTGGTATGTTTACTTTAATCATGGTTAAATAATATACAAAATGATATTCATGATATAAAAAAATATTCTATATATATATATAATATTCTTTTATAAAATTTATATATTCAAAAATGAATTATATCGTTCTTGGAGATGATAGGGCGTATGTTTGCATGAACGTTGTTTTTATTTTTCAATAGACTGTATTAGTGAATGATGTATAATAAATCACATTTATAGAATATTTATAATACAATATAAATCTTACATGTTCTTGAGATACATCGTTTCCACCATATAATTAATATGAAAATGAAAAAAAATCACATCGATTTGAACAGATCATTGTCCATACATATGTATGAGAAACATTTTCATTTTTTAATGGAATGAAAGTTAATAAAAAATATATTTGATAATATATTTAAATAACAATATTTCTGCCTTAAATATCATATATTTACATTAAAAACATCACTATATCTATCTATGAGAGGCGATGATGTATACAAATTTCATTGGTTTGTTAGGCGGAAGTTTATTATACATTTGATCAACAATTTCATTTCCCATTTAATAAAAGAGGAAATCGATAAAGATTATGAAATTAATATAAAAAAACTATATTTACTATTTTTTATAATTTAATCATGGTTGAAGAATATTTTATGAATTTATAATTAGAAATACAATGAAATCAAATGATTAAGAACTATACAACATCTTTGGACACCCTTTTTTGGTGTATAATGAAATCATTCGTAGGTTATTTTTTTAATAATTTCAGGGAATCTATTTAATTGGTAGAGGATTAATTATAGTATTTTGGTAGTTATTTTTTGAACCAAATTGACATTTTATGTGTGTATAGCATATGGAGTGGGTGCCCGTTTATAATTTAGATGAGTGGAACACTTGCAATTATTCAATGAATTAAACAATTTCAATTACAATACATGTAAAAATGGTTCAAAATGGCATAGATATAGAGATTCTATGTTTATTTTCAATGTATAATAATAAAATATTGGTTTTATAATTTTTTAAGTCATTTTAACCCATATCTTATTAGTTTAACCCTGTGTGAACCTGGTTTGACATTAACTACGGTAATGTATTTTTACTTTTGTTTCTATTAATTGTGATTAATTTTTTTGACGAACATATTAGGTAATAATAATTGTTATGATTGAAAAATTGGATACCATTTTATCAAATTAAATTCAAATATGTGGCCAAATTAAAATAAAAAATATAACAATAAAAATTATGAAAAGATGTTATAAAAATAAGATTTCTGAAGTATAAAAATATTTTATATAACAATTAGACATAAAATTAATATAAAAGATAAAAATTAGATTAAAAATAAAATAATTGAACTCAATTAACTTTATAAACTATTTTAATAGAAAATTTACAATTTTAAATTCATTAAATGAAATTCCAATTAAAATAAAAATAAATATTTTTCACCCATCATTAAAAATGTATATTTCACAAAAACTCTATAAAATACATTGTAATATAATTTTTACATTCTTATTTAAATCATTAAGTTAATTTTTAAAATAAATTTTAAATAACCTTTATGAAAATAATTTTTAAAAAACTGTGCAATAGGAAATGAAACCACTTTTTATAAAATAAATACATTTTAAATTATAAAATTGGATTTATTCTTATTCAACGGATAGAAAAAAATATTACATGAATTGTAAAAATGAATGAATATATAATACAATAATTTCAATGAAATAATTATCAAATAGTGACTATTTTAATTTATTAACATAAACACACATTATATATATAAAAATATTTTCGTAGAAAAATATCTCTTTAATTTTCAATTAGTTTCTATTTTCATTTAAAACAAATTTATGAAAAAATAATTGATTTTATAAATATGTAAACGATAAATTTTTCATAATTTAGTTTTTTATATTAATAACAACTAATCCAATAGAATTTTGATAACTATCAGATTAAATGATATTATTTTAAAAGTATACCATGGATCATTTAAACTCAATGTTTCCTAATACACAAGCTATTTAAAAATTAAATTTCTTTGAAAACAAAAATTTTATAAAATATAAGGATTTTACAAATGTGATTATAAGTTGTGTTTATTTAGTGGATGGTATGAAATTGGGATTGACTATGGATTTCTGGGTATATTCGGTTTCCATTAAATCTAATAAACTCTATGTTGATTCAATATCCCTATAGTGGTCAATATTATGATTCATTCCATGTGATATGAAATATTGTAAATAATTATGTGTATTTGTTCATTGTTTTTTGTTTATTTAAATTAGTCAAAAAATTACATATAAAATTAAAAATGGTTCTTTGGTGGTTCCTCCATCAATAAATTGTTTGTAACCCATTTTTTCCATTTTTATAAATTGAATGAGTTTTATTCTAAAAATAAATTAATTTTTCATCCTGAAATTATATTTTAAAAGGGGAATTGGATAATGATTAACATTAAAGTATAAATGGCGGCGTAAATAATATATTTTAACACGATATTTTAAAACAAATTATTCTTTTCCAGATGAAATTCTAATTTTTATTTTATCAAGTATTTTACATTGAAATAAGACTAAATGTGATTTTTTAATCAAAAAAATCTGATTCTGAATTGGGTTTTAAAGATGACTAAAGGTTATTTTTTGATTTTTTTGTCTTTTTGACCTCATTTGAGTGAAGACGTATTTGATAAGTAAATTATACTTTTTTATGTGCCTCTTAGTTTTTGTGTCCTATTAAAATTTTCTTATTATATAATGATGCATTGTATTGTTGGACACTTGTAATATATTCTCAAGGTTTATGGTTGTTTTATATTTTCATAGATTCTTATTATGTATCTTTTTTAGAACAGTTCTATTGGAACCTTATGACACCCTTTGGATTAGTGGGATATGTTGTGATCGAATGAGTGATCGATGATAAATTCACCATATGACTTTTGAGAATTTATTTTCTTTCCGGATGGGTTTTATATACTCCATAGTCCTTGAATAGGATAATTGTGGTCAACCATAGTGGTTGATGAAAGATTTAGACATAATGATAATGATCGATGTTTGATGCTGATTTGGTGTGATGGATCCCTTATATGATGATTAGTCTTTTCATGGATTTAGATATGTGATTTGATAATAGTGATTTCTCCTTGTGTCATAGGGATAAGAATGGTTAGTTCCATCCTAGTTGACATAGAGTATTTCATTAGTGACATTTTGAGAATAGGCACACATCTTGATAGATAATATGAATTTATATGATAGACCATTAGAGGTAGTATCCAAACCATATGAAGGTGACACCTAGCATGACATGTATAAATTATGTTTGGATTAATGATTTAATTTTCATATACTATGAGGTCACACTCATTATTTTTTTTTTTCAATTGGTATATGATTTGATAAATTTATTTCTCTTATATATTGAATTCTGAATAGGGAGAAATATTTTTCATGGATCTTGATATGGTGGTTGATCACCCATGGGAGACAATAGTGTGTTGTATGAAATTGATCTGGATAATATCCATCCTATAAAACACCTTAGATATTTTCATGGACATGTAATAGAAATATTTATTATTTTTTATGGTTGTTTTGATGTATAATATGAGTGACCAAGATTCCATGTAAGGATTATATTGTTGTGGGATGGGATCCAGGCCTTATGAAATCATGTAATAAATGGGATAGATCCTGAGGTGCTCTATGGGTTGTCAAAAAGTTATATTTGATGATGAATAATAACATGAGATAAAGAAAGGTGTGAGTTTAGAAATTGTTATATTTAAATTTTTAAGACCTGTTATTTTCTATCCATTTTTTTTCATGGGATTTGGGTTTATTTCTTCTTGAATCATTTGGACCTCTTGACTAGCCATTTATAGGATTAAATTTATTTTAACATGTCACTGCTAGATAGGCCATCATTGATTAATAAATTTTATGAATATTTTAACCATCATTTCCCATTATATATATAGTACATTATTATTAGTGGGCATTAAGATGAATTATGGTTAAGTGGTAGAGTTATGTGTGTGTGTATTTGGGATATAATGGGACCTCTTTATGTCCTCCACTATAGATATGAGAGTGATTTTTTGGAATTAATTGTTCATTGGTGAAGGCATGGGGAATAAAATTCATTGGTAGGATGGTCTTGTCCTTAGTAGAGATTTACTAGTGTTATTTATCATGTTTTCCATATTTTTTTTTTGTAAAACTATATATTTTTTCTCATGACATGTTATATTATGTTTCATTATGGGTCATTGTCACCAATCACTGAATTCAACTATCTTTATGATTATTGTTATAGTACATTTTCTCAATTTAGAACTCATTCTATTCAGGTTAGAAGTATAATCCTATTGGTTCATCGGACTGACCCCTATCTAGGTATAGAACATGTTTTTTATATATGTGGGTATACCATCATGTTTCATTTCAGACATAGAAGTGGTTTTTTTGTAGTATCTTCCTAGTTTATCTCATGTTATATTTTAGAGGTTGAGTATCCCAATATAAATTTTAATTTCACGTTTCTATAATACATATGTATTATCATGGGTTTAGTTTATTATATATATAATTCAAATTTTAAATTTTATATGATAGAATATTTTTCTAGACTCACGCTCCACATTACAGTGCTATAAATACAACCTTTTCATAATCAGTTAGATACAAATTGTAATTGAACATATGTAATCATCATTAATTAAAAAATAAATAAATAATATTTCATATCTTAAATTGAAAATATTTTCTTAGGATTAGGTCACTAGAAAAGTAAGAAAAATAATTAACTAATGAATCCATTAAATACACGAGGAACTAATTAATATATAAAAATTATTCAAAATCTCCCAGAAAATTCTTCCACACATGTTTTTATTATAGACGTATAATGTGTAATATTTTCATCATAATAAAAGGAAACTAAAATATAATAATGGATATGATAAAATCCATGAAAATATATATTATAAAACTAATGAAGTCATGGAATAAACATGGAATAAATATTGTGAAATTAATATGTAATGGTCATAATATTCTAATCAACTGAAACTGCAAACATTGTATATATATAGATAAAAAATGAAATAAATAGAAAACATGGAAAGCAATAAATGAATTTTCAGTGATTAAATTAATAATTCCATTATCAATTTAAATTAAATGAATACTATATTCATGTAAATAAATTAAAACATCAATATTTATAATCTTGATCTCATACTGACAGAATGTATAATTACATATTATAATTACAAGGTGTAAAGGCCTTATGCTAATAATGTATATTGATATGGGTAGAGGTATACCCTAAAACCATTTTTGTTTTGTAACATGACATATGTCGTTGCATCATGGGGTGATATAGTTCAGGTCCCCACCCATCACTTGATTAAGACCAAATCATTCACCAAAAGAATCAACAAGACATTTCATACCATTCCCTAAGGAACCTCAATCAAAAAAAAACTTTTTAATCTATATAATAGTTAATAAAACGTTCAAATAAATAATCAATGTGTATAACCTTGTAAAAATCATAAAAAATTTCAATACATGTCTAGCTCATAAATAAACTTGCATTCTCAATGCATGTCCTCCAATCATAATTTGGATGATTGAGTTTTTCAATGTGTATAGGGTATTAGGTATACCAAGTTTTCAATACATGATTAACATGATCATATTCTATCAATATAAATAAGGTTTACAGTTTCAAAAGAGAATATCCATAGTTTAATGACGGAAATATTTATTGATTTGATATAAATAAAAACACCCTCTTTAAAATAATGCATCAAATGGTATCACACAAGATGGGATCGAAAGTAGAATTGTTTGATACTGTTAGTTCAACCGCAATAATGATAAATATATAGATAAATACAAATCATGAGACATATGTACCATGAAGAAAAATCCATTTGAATAAAAAAATTAATAGTGTTGTTAAAATAAGAAAATGGCTTTTAGAAACTATTTTTATCATCAAGGTAAAATAAAAATGCACATGTCACTTCAAAATATAACTTTCAAAAAGATTATTTTAATTTTTTTTAAAAAATATATTTATAAATAACATATAATAATGTATCCTAGAAATGATAGAATGTTTATCTTGGATAAATAATGATTGTAAGTCAAATCTTTTTAAAGTGAAAGGAAAAAATTAATTTTATTATTTTGAAAATACATTCGTTGAGAATGCACACTATAAAAATAGATATAATTCATTTTTTTAAAAAATGTTGTTTTCCAAAATTGAAATATATAATACAAAATAATATGATATATGGGTTTAATTAACCAATAATGGAATAAAAATTCCATTATAAAATATACAAATTAAGGAATATAAAATTAAGTTACCAAAATCAATTAAATTTTATGAAGGGTATAAATAAACAAATTAAATTAAATTATATCATAAATAGAATTGAAATATAAAATAAAATAACAATAATTTAATACATAATAATTAAATATTGAATTAGTCACACCATGGAAAATTGAAAAATTTTCCACAATATCAAACATGTATCCTGAAATTTAAAATGGAGACAAATCACCCTTACTTCTAGCGTATAAAAAAAACCTAAAGAGAGAGTAATATTTAAATATATCCTAAAATAGAATGAATAAAATTTATTTAATTATATGATATCTCAAATAGGTATTATATAAATCACTAAAATTTAATTAGGTTCATAATTCCAAACATGTCTCGAAGAATGGAATTAGAAATGAAAACCCATACCTCATCCTTGATTCACACTTCACATGTACTACAAATCCATAATAATTAAATAAACATAGATAAATAATGAAATAAAAAAACATCTTTATAATTTTAACCATTTATAATCCTCAATTTTAATCCTTATATATATATAACTTTTGGTTTACTTATTTTCAAGAGTATGTGTATGTACTCTTTATCACTTAAAATTAGTTTAATAAAAGAGGTGTTCATATCTATTAATTTTACAAATTACATCACTGTGAGATCATATAATTTATTATAATATATATTTAAGTATATTTTGTAATGGAATAATTCCAATTTATTTATTTTTTTGTTACCGTCCATGAGGATGAAATCAATGATGGGAAAGTTTTGGTGATCCATAATGAGTAGAAGGGTTTTCATAATTCACTATTTTAATAATGATTTAAGAATTAAAAAAATTAAAAAAATAATTGATTACATATTCCTATAATTTTATCACATTAAATATGTTTTCATAGTCATCCATAATATAATTTCATATCACTATTCATGTAGGCAGTTAAATCGATAGAAACATGTACATACAATGAATGAAGAATAATTATGTTATGGTTTTCTACAATATCATTTCAAAAGAATATAAATGATATTATTTAGGGTTATTAGGTATTATTTATTATAATTTTATGGAACTGAAACAATAAATAAATATATTAAAAATATTACATAATATGAAAAAAAATTCCTCTTGGTATGCCTGTTTTAAATAACTGAATTACTGATGACATATTATAGATCAAGTTATTAATTGGTTCTCTTATTTGACTAACAATAATTACAATGATATCATGACCATAATATTTAAAAATTAAATACATTATTAAGAAAATTCATGAAATACGATATTGATAATTAGATTCCAATATTCCATGGGGCTAGTAGTCCACACGTATACATGGTTGAGCATTTCATTTTCAAAATAATGATAGAATGATATAAAATGTTTTATCATTTCTAAATATGTAATATGTTGTAATTTTAAAAAATAAATATTAATTTATCCATTATAACCATAATTTTAATACATTAATGGAATATAAGACATATTTCTTCATTGAGGCAGTAGTCTGCACAACACACGAATGACTGTTTAATTATTCATATTGGAATATGGAATGGGGGTTAATAAATGTAAAATAATTATAATAAAATTGAATTATACTAATGATGCTGATTTAATATTTTAAACATGGTTTAATTGAATTTGAGTTGTAATAATTCCATATAAATAAATATAAATGAGGAAGTAGTAGTTATAAATTTATTCCACACTTATTGGAATGTCACCTTTTCAAAAATGGATAATCCTTTTATGGGTAGTATTTTGACAAAAAAAGAACCTATTGAACGTGAATATTAATGTTAATGAGATATTTCATTATAATTTGATCTGAAATCAATGGGTTTTCTAATGAATGTATGTGAGGATAAGATAGAAACATTTATAAGTGAAAATGAGTGGATTTTTTTTGTAAATACACCTAATGTTTTAATAATGGGAAGTAACTCTCAAGGAATATGTCTACAAAACATATAAATAATGGATCAAGGAATATATAATTTTGAAACACATCACATGCACTAAATTATAGAATTTTTAATCATATTTCATGTTATTTTTCCCTTGAATTATTACATTTACCATTTTAGCATTTACTGAGGTAACTAGTTTTTACCTTACATAAATAATCATCATTCTTACCAAAACTGTCATTTTTAAATTATTCAGAACTAGTAATTCCAAAATGTAATATATATATTTTTAACCAAATTTCTAACAGTGAAAAAAAATTTTCCAACAACATATGTGTAATGTATTAAACCATTTTCTTAAACATATGTTCTAAAATGTTTAAAAATGGTTTGAAAATTAAATTAAGATTTTTTAAAATAATAAATTTAATTATAATATATATATGTGTGTGTGTGTGTTTGTGGTTTTATAAAAATGATTCATAAGTTTCTAATTCATATTTATATACTAATAATTTCATAAATATTACTTTATATATAACTACTGTTTATTAATATTCACCTAAATTGATATTTTTTGGAAAAATACTAAATAAATTAATTAATAAAATATTAATATAATGAATTAAATAATAATATTAATTTATTTAAAATAAAATTAAAAAATTAAAAAAATTAACTTCAAAATAAAAATATGAGATATATCAAAAAACAGTTGTTTAAAAAATCACTTCTTATAAAATTAACCATTCACATTCATATTTTTTATCATATAAAAATAATACTATTATTAAAAGATTATTAATATAAAATAGATTTTATCTTAATTAATCTCATGTTTCATGAAATAGAAATTTATATCAGAAAAACAATAAATACTAATAAAAAATTATCTATATGCATAAAATGATCGTTTTTTTGAATTTTAGATATACCAAATGAATTTTATTCATATTAAAAGAAGAAATTATTTTATTTCAACAAATCATTCCTATAGAATTTACTCAAATTTATTATCTCTAATTCAATAACTAGGTTTTACGTTTCATAATTAAATATTATTTATTTTATCAAAATATATTACATTTTTAATTAAGATTGGTGTTTCTTATGGATCAAGATATCAAAAACATAATCATATTTACAGGTAACCATATATTAAATTATTGTGATGTTAAATATTTAATATATTTTATTTGATTCAACTATTATATTATTTTTCATTATAGTATTCTTGACTTTAGGGGCTCCCTTGGCTTTTTCTTTTATGTCTACATGTCTCCAGGATGCCTTTTATACTTACAAATCATGCCCCATTTCCAATATATTTGATCTTGAATTTCGGGGCATTCATTAAAGGGAATACTCTTAACAATTAAATTTTTATTCACTAACTACAAGTCAATAGCCTCTAGTAGCTGGGAGGAACTACTAAGGTCAAGTACAGTAAATAGTTTAGTCACCATTCAGGAGAGTTGGTCACGTACATTAATAATTAAATATTATTTTCTATTTTCATATGATAAATTCATTAAAAAAATGATATATAAATATTATTAATCTATAATAACATTCAAAATAAACTCACACATAAAAAATTATTATCGAATATATACATGACTTTTTATGTAATTAAATAATACCATAATAGTTGGACTGTTCCAATCCACAATCATATCCCTTTAGGATATAATTAAATTGTCCTAAAATACTAATAAAACATGAATGAATATGACACTTATACATCTCTATCCTAAATAAAATTCACAAAAATTATTGTTTACATTTATCTTAATTTTATTAACATTATAGTATTATTATTCTGACCATCAATGAAGTTAAATTGATTTTTTTAAACCGTTTTTTATATCATTTTAAAAATTAAAGTATTTATATGAAAAAAATTAATACTTATCAAAATATAAATCACTTAATTATCTTTTATTTTATCTTCTCATTATTTCCAAGGTATTAACAAAAATACGATAATGTTGAGTGATTGTACAATTTTTATTCATTCCTTTGAAATTTTCTCAATGATTAACATATCCATTTAGTTACGAAATAACATTTTAATGAGATTTTTCTAAAAAAATGTATCTTCATGAAACCTATATTTTTTCTATAATTAGATACATAAATAAAAAAAATAGTAAATCTAATAAATATATGTAAATTTATCCTATATTTGTGTCATTACAATAAAAAAAAGTACTGGAAGAGGGATGATCTGAGGTCCCATGAATAATTATCATAAAACATGGTGCATTATAATAATTATATATTGAATGTGGTGTGATAACAATAGTCAGATGAAACAATAAACGAAATGGTTGATGATTAAGTGGTCGAGTGATGAAAACTAGAGTAAAAATTTATAAAAAATATAGTGGATATCATTATAGAGTCGGAGAAATGGATAGGTAGCACAAAGTATAATGGATGGCCAATACGAAGAATAAAGATAGATAGTAGGACTAGGACTACACTCCTACATTGTTGTAGGTGGAAAAAGATAATGTTATGGATTCGTCAATTTTGGTACTAAAAAGGGAGGATATAACATTAGTGGTCGATGGTCTTATTGAAAGAGATATACCCTAAAGCCTCTATCTCATATGATGAATTTTTTACCATATTTAATTTTATACTATAGTTTATGAATCTGTTCATTTATTTTTACCCAATAATCTTATTTATGACAATTTATATTGTAATTTATGGGAATATTATTAATCAATTAGTTTTTCATTTAATTAATTTCATAAAATTTTTTAATTCCTTGAACATCATTACATGTTTTCAAAGATCCTAGTATAAATTCTACTTTATGAGCTACCGAGGACTTCATTTGAGTCATATATTTACTATTATAACTTTTATAAAGAAAAAAATCAATTGGAAGTGAGAAATATATACTTTTATTATGAAATTTATTTTGGATATTTTAGTATTCAAAATGCACTCTAAATTACTTTTCCATGGGATGTATTCCATGTTTTCATTCAATTCTAAATTTAAACCCTATAAATAATAAGATTTTAATATTTTAAAATAAATCATATTATAATTTTGGAATAAAAATTTAAAATCATTTAATTCAGTAATTTTTTTTATGTGCTTAAATTAAAGGGGATTAATTTTTTTAAATTCTAATTCAAATAATAGGGGATATTAGCATCTTAATGGGACATTTTAATCACTTATAGAATATGTAAATAGTTTTTTGAATATCTTTAATTATAATTCATTACAATGGTGGATTTTTATAAATCTTATAGTACTATTATTATACTACTTTTTAAGGATATTGTTGTATTTTTAATATCAAATTAATGATTTTTCCCATATATAATGATAATATAAATTAAAGTTCATAATATGTAGTTTTTTGGATACTTATTTGTGATATACCGTAGATTGTTTATTAATTGAAGGGTGTTGCTGAAGGTAGCCAATTCTTCTTATAGGAATAAAAAAGGTGGTTTTTAGAAGTAACAAGCTTCAAAATAATTTCAATGAAGTCTCATTTCACGAAATTTCCTTCGTTTGAGAAATTATAAATAATGTACTTTCAATTATAGTCATATCTTCAATAATCAATTTAAAAAAGGTCTTATGTCGGATAATAGCTTCCTTTCAAATGCATATAAAAATCCATCTCTTGCATCCCCCTCCACCCTCACCGGATACTCATTTCTATGAAATGATAATCATCTTCAAAGAAGAATATAAAAGGTTTTTAAAACCCTTTTCTATAATTTTTCATGAGCTTCATGACCGTATTGAGGATTTCCTCCTTCCATGAGTCTAGTCAATTGGGACTCATCTATATTTCTTTAAGGTTTTTGGAATAGCATTCACAATCCCATTCACGAAACCCCCACATTTTATGAACCCTTTCCCTATACGAGGTCACCTCTTTAGTGATTCCCCACTCCAAAGTCATTACATTTCCCCTATGAAAGGTCCCCTCATGCATAAAGGTGAATCCCACTTCATGAATCCCATTAATAATCATGTTTTTTCAATGTTTTATTATTTATTTAACTAAAATTTATTATAATTTTGATATTATGTTTTAGAATTTTTATATTATTAAATGTATTTATTACTATGATTTAAAAATATAGTTTTATTATATTATAATTGTGTAATATTTTTTCAATTGTGTTTTATAAATTTTCTTTATATTGTCTAATATTGTTTTTTGTGAAGGTTTTATTTTGGATTGGTTTGAAATATTTTAATTTGTACTTCTTGAATATTTGTACAATAACTATTTAAATTGTTATGAATTTTGATATGTTCCTTTTCATATAATTTTAAAAATGTATAATAATTTTGATTATATTTTAAATTTGTTATAATTTTTTAATTATTATTTTCAATATTTTTTTCAATTAGATAATATTTAATATATACCCAAATTTATACATAAATATTAGACAAGAATAATAAAAATATAATGTATTTTTTTATAAATTAAACTTTATAATAAAAATAATTTATGTTCATAATAATGTTAAATAAAGTAATAGAATATGATATTTGAAAAAAAATATAAAATATAAAATTTGTTATGTAATATTTTTTATTAATTAATATTAAATAATACTAATTTAAAAATATGTTGTGTTATATAAAATTATTTTTTTATTAAAATTATTTAATATAATAACAAATTGAAAATTATTAATAAAATATGATTCTTGATAATAAATTTACATTTTTTAAAGATTAAATTGAAAAGGAAATGTAATTTTAATATTAAATCATAATTTTTAATTTATAAATAAATTCCAATTGTTGAATTATTCATTATTAAAATATATTTATTTATAATTACATGAATTTTTGTTTATTTTATTATATATATACCATAATTATTAAAGATATTTATTAAAAAATTGTTTTTGGATTAACATGTCTTAATGAGTAGTATTTTAATTTTTGAATTGTATAATAATTTGTTGTTATTAATTTTATTTATCGACCATGTCTACTTCTGAATTACAACACGCACTACACCACTACTCATCTTTAGTGTAATTTTGACACCTCTAATACGTGTAAAATTAGTTAGAATTTTTAATTTTTTTAATTTTTTTTAATTTATATTTATTCTATGATAAGTATAGTTAAGTGGGTATTATTCCAGATATTATATTATATATTTTATAAATAGTGTATGTTTTTATGGAAATGTTATTATATCGCATAATCAATCATCTTTAGAACATTTCTTCAATTCAGGGGAATGTGTGGCATTTTTTAATGATAAGGGATATTAAAAAAATAGTATATAGTGGCTATAGAAGATGTAAAGAAAACATATGAATTGAAAAAAAAAATTATTAAACTGAGAAAAAAAACAAATCTATAGTGGATAAAAGGTATTATTTTAATACATATATACAATTTCAAGAATATTTTAATATAAAATGAAAACGATTGACCTATTATTATGTATGTATAAATAAATTAAGCTATTAATATTTTTATTTTAAAAAAATATCAGGGTATATATTTAATATGTTATTTTTTCAATTTAGAATTTCACAAAAAACCCCCAAAAACATAAATGTGTTTATATATTATGTGGGTAAAACAGAAGAATATGGGAATGGGATAATGTATATTGATAGTCCTCTAAGATTGGTAAATCTTATTGGATGTGATATGATTAACTTAGTTAATTGTAAAAATCCTGATCGATTGAAAGATTATTGAGAATTTTTATATATCATCAATCATTTATAAATTTCCACATTCATAGGATAAAATAAATTCCATGTGTTTTTTGTCCATTAATAGGATTTAATGAATGTTGATGAAACATATCAAAATCATGGAAGGCTATGGGCAATGAAATTATATTTTGAGCTATGTATAATAAAAAAATTGACCAATTTAAAACCAAATATAGTAAAATTACATGTATTTTCGAAGGTGTGTGTGTTCATGGTGTATCTGGTTAAGATTATACTTGTAGTTCATATAATTAATTTCAAATGAAATTATAAATTGAAGTTCATGCGACAATAGTTTCTATAGATAATCCACATATGGTTGGGACAATGATTCCAATGATGATGACTTTGGGGTTGATTATCTATCCAAAAAAGAACATAAGGTAATATATGTGGTTAATAAAAAAATTGAAATATACATGGTTGGTGATAACATCACTTGATATTACACTAGTGGTGGTTGATTTTGATTGGAATACAGTGACACTGATAACTATGTTTGTAGTCACTTTCTAAGAATACAAGGTTAGAGAAATTGATAGTGAATTGTTTTTAGAATAAAATTTTAGAAGAAGGAAGAAATACAATAAGATTTAAACAATTTCATTATGAAGATATATTTTATATATCTCATCGATTACTGTAAGAGATTAATTTTTTCTATAAAATTTTAATAGTATGGTGACATATTAAAGATGAGATTGGTAAATACCCTTATTATACATTCATATAATTAGAAAGTTATATGATTCTATTGGCCACAAACCTATTGGAATCAATGGATGTATCAAGTTCCTATAAACCATGACCTGATATTCATATTCTCCGTTATTTTTTATATGATCAGAGTTAGTCGGGATATTCATTTAGAGTTAAAAATGGAATGCATAGAGAGATAGTATGGATACAAAATCTTATACAATAAGTAAATGCTTGAAAGGAATAAAGTTTTTTAGAATTATTATGGGGTCTATAAAATTATATTTTAGGTGTTACAATAATGTATCAATTAATTCTTTCAAAATCACCAGGCCTTTTATAATTTTGAAATAGTATGCCATATGGTGAACAATTTTGTCACTGAAGAGAAAGTGAGATTCTATTTATTATCCTGGGACTTCCTTCCAAGAATCATAGATTTCACTAACTAAAAAATATTCATACAAGTGGACAATAATTTCCTATATAGAATTTATAATGTAGTTCTAAAAATTATCTCATCATTAGATGAAAATATATATCACTTTTCACTAGAATTTAATGTATTATAATTAGAAGAATATATACCCATGGAGTTGGTTTCTATCATTTCTACATGTTCATGTCACCAATAAGAAGAGAATATTCATTATTCCAGATCATCAATGGTATATCAAGGAATTAGTGTATATCAATTATGGTGGGTTTATACCCCCCATGCCCACCATCATTACTGCCTGAGGCATATTCCCATCCTTTTTTAAAAAACATTTCTATATTACAATATGAAAGAATAAATTAGAAAATTAACTAATAGATCATATCTTTGACACATTATATATATAGAATAATTTTATATCATAGGGTAATTATATAATCTTTTCTTCTATAAAATTACTATATATGAACCAAGGAAACATTGTTTACATCCGATATTGGTATAACTATGGAGAATCAATGAGGATGTAAATAAGTAAATTATGTGAATTAATATGTAAAAATGGTATTCTTATTTTGATGAATGGAATTTATATAGGAACATGACTAAAAATATTTTTTCATGAATCAGTGACATCTTTATGGGGGTTAGTAAAATAAAAAATATTGGAATTTTATCTTATAACTCATTCAAATGTGTCATACAATTTACTAATTGATCATAATTTGTAGAGGAAGAACTATTTTTGGGTCACTGATACAGAAAATAGAAAGGATCCTAAGTTAAATAAAATTAAATCTATATCATATCAGGTGATAGGTTTTCATAGCATGGGAATTCTTGTTAATATCTAAGAGATTTTGGGTCCCGTAACACGTGTTAATGGTTAAGAGATAATTGTTCTACTAGAGAACTACACCTATGAATGTAATTATTTCCATGTTTACTATATTTTTTAATCATAATAACATATATCATGTTTCCATATTCACTGTTAGGACTTATTTTTATTGATTCCTAGTATAGAATTAATACATTGAATGATTTATATAGTGGATATTGGAGCATGATTGGAGATATTTTAATATTAAATGCTCGTCTACATCTTTCAACCATAGTTCCAAATCTATCATGATAATATTAAAAATATTTTCTAAAATCTACAAGTATATGAATTAAAAATCATTTTACCCGACCAAATGGGATGGGATAGATATGTTATAGGTTTAAGGAGTATGGGAATAATTTTAGGTAATGTGATCATAATTATTTCATTTAGGGTTCATCATCATGTTTAAATTAATTTTTTTATTGTATTTTGATTATATTAATTATAATATGTTCCATTTAAAAATAATTATATAATGATGAATTTCATTTTATTATTGTTTTTACTCATTATATGTAAAACCTCGAAATTCTAATGTGTTTCTTTGTATTCAGTAGTTTTTATGAAACACAACACCATCTGTAAAATGCGGATATATTAACCTAATACCCAAAAATCCTCAATAAATATAATATATTCTATTTCTAAAAATTAATTCAACATAGTTTTAGTATGCAGAATACACCACAATGAGTATCTTCAATAGACTGAATTACACTCAAGACCGAGTTTTACCGAAAAATAATATATGATTAAAATATTATTATTTAATATAATAAGATATAAACTACTCCTCATGAATATTATTAACTAAATTATAAAAATTTATGGTATGTATAAATATAAAATAAAATAACTAGTTACCAATTCATGAGAAACGAAAATAAAACCAATTGTATACAAAAAACTATTATTATTTTTATTCTTCCAAAGGAGCTTAATATTAATAAACATAATTAATTACCATTATTGAATAATTTTAATGAAATATATATTCTATATATTAAATAAAATATTATAGTTATTGATCTATATTTTTTAATGGAATAATATAAGAACAAAAAATATTTTACACCTAAAAAACCAATATTTTTTATGAATGTAATTTTAACACCTTTTAATGAAGAACCCATTTTAAATATGAATTTTGATAGATTAATTGATTAAATATGTTAAAATAAATTTTATATTTGCATGAAAAACATAAGTATTAGGTTAGGGTAATCTTTTGATATTTTTAGGAAACATTTTATTTTTCTAATGAAAAGTTAAAAAATACTGAATTTTATTGGAAAACAATTTCTTCATATAATTTATTTGAAATATTAAATTATATTTTTAAAAAGGATTTAATATTTAATTAGATAATATTTTTATCAATTAATCTAATTTTTTTCTTTATAATAAATTTTATATTGTAATTGATTATAAAAAATAGGAATTTTTTGGATGGTTTTACATTAAAACCTCTCATTGTCATCCCACCTGCATGGTGAATGTCAAATTAATTTATTCCACCTATATGATTTGAATTTAGAATAATTTATTCCATATTAGGAATAATGGATTCCATGTTTTTAATCATCATAAGTTAAAAATTTAAATATGAACATCTTTGTTTTTGTCCAAAAACATTAATAAATGTAATTAAAATAAATTACAATGATTAAGGTTAAATTATTATTAATAAGCGACCAAACCTTACCCTCAAGGCCCAAAAAACCTATAATGTTTTTCAATAGATATTTTATAGGAATATATTGATTCTATACTCTCTTTTATCGAAATTGTACCATTATATGGTCCACATTAAAAATTGTAAAGGTGGAAATAATTTCTTTTTCAAAATATTACAAGATTTCCACTCCTCCTTCCTTATAAAAAGCATCCACATACCCCATTCCTTGCACATCTCAACCCACATATGATCAGAAAATATCCAACCAAATATATTCCCAAAATCTATATCCTCTACCTTGATGTCTTTATTTGGTTACTAACTGTTTCAAGGAAGAGCTCCGGTGTAAACCAAATTGAGTTTCTCGATTTTTAACGTAATCTGTTCCCATGATCACTCTTCATCAATTACTTATCCACAAACTCTAATATTATTATTACACGGTCATATAATAAAACAAATATCCTAAATATAATATTGCATTTTTATTATATGGTTTATACCTACACTCTCACACACATCCATCTAATGGGTGAAAAACATATTTTTTGGTGAATGGCGAATTACCACCTCATGGATCGAGGATTGTTCGTTATTAATTTACCACCTATCATGGATGTAAATATGATATAAATTCAATTATTATATTTTATATATTCTATTTATTATATATTTAATCATATTTAATTATTTTTCAAAACATATCTTTATATATTATATTTTTTGTAAAAACAATAACAATGTTTTTGGATGTGTGAACTACTGCCCCCTCAAGAATCTTATTCATTCACACGATACATGTAATTTATACATGAATGTTTAAATTTAACATATGTGACATTAAAAAATATATAGGATATTAGTTACATAATTAACTTTATTTAAATATAATACATACTATTTCTTTATTACCCTTTCAGACACATAAAAAGGGAAAACGTTATTCGGGGATATGTGGACTACCACCTCTTCGACATGTTGTGATTCTACATAAATAGAAATAATTATATATATAATTATTTATTACTAAATAATATGGTACTTATGATATAATTATCATTCTGGAATGATATGGTGTTACATTACTTCATTCCATAACAATCATTGAAAAATGTGAAAATTAGTTATTTTTTAATATGATATAACATATCAATTATTGTAATGTTTATTCATTATTCATAACCATATTTAATGATTGATTTTAAAAGATTATTTTATTTTTAAATATGATAAGTATTTCATTATTATTAATCTTTAAATGTTATATATTTCCCATTTTACCATTGTTGACCAAACAAATGTTTTTCAAACATAATTCAAATTTGGATAAAACAACAGACTTAAATGTAATCGTTTATGTAGTTTTAAAAAACATAATAGAATTTTAAAACAGAGTAATTAAAAACATGACCAATTTTCTCATTAAAATAAATTATTTATAAATGTTTTTTTTCAGGAATATAATTACACACTAGAGAAATCATATGCAAGGTAAGGGATTCTGATCTAACATTTTACAATAGTGAGATAAATATCAAGTACATCACAAAAATATTTTTTGTGGTGTATATATAGCCCCATATTCTATATTATATCATTAACTATTTTATCTTCAAGGAATTTTAATCTTTAATTTATTTTTATTCCTTCATGATGATAATAATTTAAAATTATTAATGTGGTATGGGACACATTAGAAATATTTAATGATTATTTTCTTCGATAGTATATTTAATTATATTCCAATTGTATTTCTAGTAAATGAATTTATATGACCATAATTCAACAAAACCATTAATTTTATATCCTATCGTTATTCATGACCATTTTTAATTATCGGTACAATTTTCTCCCCATAAGTACTAAAATATTGAGGGAAATTTTTTTTTGGAAAACCTGAAATTGTTTCTCCTTATAGTCATATGAAATTAGTTCTAATAAAAACCATGTTTTTTTATAAAAAATTCAAAAATTATTTTAAAATTATTTCATAAAGATAGTTTTACCCTTTTATTCTTTTACTAATTTTTTCAAATGAATCTTCATGTCACATTCTGAACAAGACATTTTTTCTAACATTTATCTATGAAAAAGAAATGTTTTTTAGCTCATACCTCTTGTATGGATCTACTCACCATAATTTTTTGAGTTATCCTTTTAATGTTTAAAAGTTTTATTTTTAAATAAATAATTTAAAATGTGATTTTCAATGAAAATATTTTGAAAAAAAATTCAAAATGAAAAGCTTTTTTCTTCAATAATATTATTAAAAGATCGTTTTATAATATTTTTATACAACAAAAAAAATAAACCATTATTTTTACACTACATAGTATTTATTTTTTCAATACCATCCTTATTATTAATCTAGATGTTTTATTATTGATTTGTCCAAGGATAGTATTCTCATTGACTTACTTAAATCCATTGTCATTTCCCAGGAAATATTCAATATCCTATGATCATTTAACATTGAGTTTCCCAAAAATTATACATTTCATTTATCATGGATAATAATATTTATTAAACCACATACCATTTTACATAAGCAGTATAATTTTAAAATTATTTTATTATATAGGGAAATAATGATAATTCTATATTCATTATTCAATATGGATATTTGATAAGGTATATTATTTATTTTGATTATTTGAAATGAGGAATTATTTAGACAGGTAATGATAGGATGATCATGTACATTATATTGATCATTAATGAATCGATAGTTTCTTATGAGAAAAATAATACACACAAATTAAACTGGTTTAATCCTTATTTTTAAACCATCATCTAAAATTTATTGATGGTATATGCTTTCTTATTCTTTAGACAAGACATCTGTTTAGAAAACATTTCACTCATATTAGTTTCAGTTACTTTTAATCCATGAGATTTTGTATCTACATTTCAATGTATACATTAATATTATGTTCATTTATTAAATGATTTTTAATTTAGTTTCCTACGTTGATATATTTATTTCTCCTTATCAAGATATTTTAATTTTATAAGGTTCTAGTTATTATCTTTCCACAATTTTTATATACTTACCTCTCAATTTATTGAAAATATGGCATATGAGATGAATTATTTACCATTCCATAATTTTTATTCTAATTTGTTCATTATATCCTCCACTATATTTATTTCTTATTAAGTTATTTAGCTCACCCTTATTATGTTTTGTTCCTAAAGAATCCAATAATTGTACTATGAATGATATGATAGAAATCACTTGATAAAAAAAAGTTATCAAAAGTGTTATTTAATAAAAAAGAAGAAAACAAATATGTCTTAACAAGTGTAAAATTTTCTCATGTATGTATTTTTTTACCGTAATACTAAATGGTCAGTCCTTTAGGATTTGTTTCATTGAAATCATGACAATGTCATTGATAGCTGATATTATATCTAGGATATTAGTGGTCAAGTCACTTAAATTGGTATCATTAGAAGTTTATTACAATGCTTGGGAAAAACAATTCTGAGAAAATATTTTATATTACATACCCTTAAGGTATAATTTGAGGATATGTATAGAAGAAAAACCTAAAATTTCTGTAGGGTATATATTGTGTGGGTCTTCCTAGTTATAAATCTATGTATGGATACTGCAAGTGGACATGGTTCTATAAAATATATACCACAGAGTAATAACTCAGTCATGGAATTCTGATCATCAACCTGAGTAACCTAGTACATGATACTGAGCCTCACTCTAAATTTGGTTTTACACTACAGAGTGATTTTCATAGGATAATCCTTTTTTCTTATAAACCATTGTGATGAATTTTAATAGATTATGAAAATAAATAATCATGATTAATACTATTGTTTTATATATTTAAAAATAATATGTCATGATTTATATATCTTATCAATATTTATACACTTTTATAACTATGACTATCGTTTCTCACACTATTCATTATAATTTTAGTGAATGTAAGGAACCGATAGTGTTCAAGTTAACATCGAACATGAAGTATGGGGTGGTGAAAATGAGAAACAAAATGATGTGTTGACAGGAGTGAAGGATATCATGTTTATGAAAAATAATTTTTCCTAATATATAATTAACAATATATACCTCTTCCCACATTGGAACAAACAATAGAAGAGAAGGATAAATGTTTTTAAGAGCTCGAGTGGTGGAGACTATAAAGAATTGAAGTCCATATTTCCAACATTTAAGAAGTGTGGAAGGAGAGTCCCATGATTGTTTCGTAATGGGACAAGTAAATTATTTGTGTGGGAATATAGGGTCTATGTAAAATGCTTTTCAATGAAAAATGAAGGATATGATGGAAGGAATTGAGACTCATCTGATGGATCCATTTTTAGTTATTTGTCGTAAGTGTTGGGAAACTGGAAATTACCTATGTCCATTTCCACTTATAAAGGATTCAATTTAGAATAAGGAAAACCTATCTTGAAATAATTGGATGGTGTATTTTTTTATTGGGGTTCTGTTGAAAACCTTATATAAAATTATATATAGTACTAAACCTTATTTCAAGGATATATATCATATTTATTTTTTTAATTATAATATTTTGGTTTTATAAAAGGAAAAATTCTACGATAGGTGATAAAATCAATCAAATATGGGAAGGTTTGGTCCTGAATCCATGAAGGAAGGATGATAATGGTTTCATTCCCACCATTGACCTATGTAATGTCTTGGTTAAATTTTCATTGTTTTTAGTTTAACAATTTGATTAATTAATGTTAAAAAAGAACTAATAGTATCACTTTTGTGGAAATTAGTTAATATTTAACCATATTGGTTTTGGAATATATTTAAATACATATGGTCATACTTTAAACATTCTATGGTCCTTATGATTCTATAAATAATTATTTTTTTCTTTACTTATCAACATTATTTTTTAATATCCATTCCTTGAAGTAAAATATGAATTAAAATTTAACTAATGAATTACCAAAATATGGAATTGTTCAAATGAATTTAAAATGTATCATGTAAATAAATTTCCTTGTATTCTTGATCACTAAAATAATTACCCAACATTATGAAAATGACATTGAAATACAATGGTGTTTTAATCCCAAAAATTATGTTGAACCGATGGTCTCATAAATTATCAATGATTTATGTATTTGAGGACCTCAATTTTATATTGATCATTCAATTATTTTTGATTTAAAACCTCAATCACTCTCTAAAAATATCTATTCATTTTTTACAAGTACATATTTTCACTTGCCATTAATGTTCTCCCACTTAGTTACCCTTTTACATGGTAGTCCAAGTGACATTTGAATTTCTCAATCTATATTTTATAGAGAATTTTTTATGAAAATTTCTCATGATATGAGATTACAACATAGGAAATATCAAAAAATGTATTACCCTTGTTGAGTTCAAATTATGAAGATTTAATTTAACTAAGGTGGGGATAATGTAACACCCCGAAATTATAAAGTACAACGTCATATTCAATAGTGTATATGACATAAAAAACAAAGTGTAAAAAGGGAATATAATATCCCAATAAATTACAATATTTAATAAATATAATTTATTATATATCTTTTAATTCATGAAAAATTGAGTTAGCATGCAACATATGCCACCTCAAGTTTTTGTAATAGCATTAATTACACAAAAGGAAGAGTTTTAAAGAATAATAATGTATTTTTAAAATATTATTATATAATATGATAAGATTAAAGTATATTATAATAATATTAATAACTAACTTATGAAAATTATGGTTCCTATAAATATAAAAATAATTAATTTGTTAACAATTAATGAGAAATGAATATAAGAACCAATTAGATACAAAAAAGAAATATTATTATTTTTATTCTTGCAAAAGCGTTTTATCTTAAGAAACATAATTTATTACAATTAGTGAGTGGTTTAAATGAAATATATGTGTTATATAATAAATAAAATATTTTTTATATTCATAAATTAGGTTTCATAAGAATAATATAAGAATAAAATCTATTTTACACATAAAATTTTATATTTTAATAAAGACAATTTTACAGCCTATTAATTACGTACGCTTTTTAAATATAAATTTAGGCACATTAATTGATTTAATATGTAAAAATATGAACCATATTTTAAATATAAATATAAAAATTTGGATATGGTGAATTTTTAATATTTTTCTGAAACATATCATTTATTAATTAATGGTAATAAATACTAAATTTTAGTTCAAAACTTCTTTTTCATGTAATTTATTTATAAGGTGAAATTATATTATTAAATGGTTTTAAAGATTAATTATATAATATTTTTATAAATTAATAATTTTTTTTTCATTTTAATAATTTAACATTTAAATTGATTATTGAAACATAGAAAACATTCATATGTTTTAACATTGAAAACCTGTATTGTCATCCTGCCCGCATGATGAATTTTAAATTAATTTATATAACTTATATGATTATAATTTGGATAAATTAATTAAATATATTCAATAATAATATTTTATAATTTATAATAACAACTAAATTTTTTTTACCAAAAAAAGTAGTGAAAGTAATTAAAATAAATTTGAACGATTAAGGTCAAATTAAGCTTAATAAATGACTGAACCTTATCCTTATGGAAAAAAGACCAATAAACTTGTACCAGAGCTATTAAATTTCCATGTATCAACCCTATAATATCTTTTATCGTAATTTTAAAATTTTGGGATCCACGTGCTACATTAAAAACATGGGTAGAATTCTGTTGTCAAAATATTACAAGAGTGCCACTCCTCCATCACTACAAAAGGCCTCCACCTTTCCTCATTCCTCATACCTATAAAACCACTTTTGTTTATACAATATCTTCAAAAAAATATTCCCAATGTCCCTTAACTATACCATAAATCTTTACTTTGGGTATAAGTCCTTCCAAAAAATCCCTTTGGTATAAACTAAAATGAGTTACCTAATTTTTAACATAATTCCTTACAACAATCACTTTTATCCAATTACATTTCCACCGACACAAATATTCTTTTATTCATGTTCATATAATATCACCACGATACTAAATATAATAGGGTGTTTTTAGAATATGGTGTTGACCTTCCACTTACACACACATCCATTTAATGGGTAAAAAATATACTTTTTATGTGAACGACGAACTACCACCTCATGAAACAAAGATTGTTCGTTCTTCCATTACTAAATATCGCGATGATAATTATGATAATAAATATATTTATATATGTTATATATGATATTTATTATATATTTAATTCTATTTAATTATTTTACAATAAATATCTTTATACATTCCATAATGTGTAAAAATGACAGCATTTTTTGTGGAAGTGTGCACTACCACCACCAAAAGTGATGTGATTCGTTCACACGATACATTGAATATATATAGCTTTGTTTTAATTAATAATATCTATCATAAATATCTATATTATATTAATAAAATTGTTACATTTAATTAAATATAATATATTCCATTTTCCTTACTTGCCTTTTACACATTCAAAAAAGTGATGACATTAATTGTGGATGTGTGAACTACCGCCTCCTCGACATGACGTGATTACATTTTAATCACAAGAATTATATGTATGAGTATATATGATTAAATAAAATTTTATTTATGATATAATTTAAATTCTCGATATATATGGTGTCACATACCTTCTTTTCATAACAATCAATGAAAAATGAGAACATTACTCATGCGTACATACAACATACCAACTCCGTGATAGTAGTGTTGATTAAATTTTCATTATAGTTTATAATGATTTTTAAGTATAATTTATGTATAAATATGATAATTATTACATGATTATTCATCTAGAGATGTTATATAATGACAAATTTTACCATAGAAGAACTGCGAAGTTTTTTTTGGAAAATAATTTTATTTTGGTAAAAAAATAATGAAAACATAATTGTTTTGGTAGTTGTATTCAACATAGTAAAAATTAAAATAAATGTAATGATAAATATGAAAAAAAATTAATCAATTAAATAAATAAAATAAATTTTTCTTTATATATATATATCAACAAGACAAATTAGATGAAAGGTAAGTGATCCTCGTTTAACTTTTTACATCTGTGAGATAAATTTCATGTTCATCATTAGTATCTTTTGTGTGATGTATCTACTACCCCTATTTTTGTATTATATCATTAACTAATATATCATTATGGTTGTTCAAACATTAATTTAATGATTTTATTTCATGATTATTATTATTTAAAATGTCTCAAAGTGGGATGGGCCACCTTGGAATGTTTAGACATTATTTTCCCCAATAATAACTTTAATGATATCTGAATGGTATTTCATTTCAAAGAAATTATATTACCACTATTCAGTAAATCTTTTAATTTTATGTGCAATGGTTATTATTGAATATTTTCATTTATTATTACAAATTTTCAAGTCCTTGGTACTCAATATGTTTTAGAAAAAGTTTCCCATAAAATCCAACTTTGTTTCTCTCTTTAATTGAAGAACCTGTTTCTTTCTAAAAACATTTTTATTATGTTTATTTAAAAAACTTGTTTGGAATGAATTAGTACGGATTTTATTTCCTTTTTTTGAATTTTACCAGTTCATTAAAATCAATCTACTTGACATATTTCAAAAAAAATAAATTTTTATAACCTTTATCCATGTAAAAGGAATGTTATTTTTTTTCTCGTGTAGCTTTTAGAGTTCTACCAACCTTTATTTCCTTGAAGGTTGATTGTCATGTTTAAAATGTTAATTTTTAAAGAATATATTTAAAAAATTAATTTTCCAAGAATATGGTTTTCAATAGGTTTTTCATAGTAAAATGATGTTCTCCTCAATTTTTTTTAAAGTATAATATTATTATACTTCTATTAATTATCAATAACCCTTTATTTTTACTCAATTGGTGGTTTGTTTTATCCAAACTATCCTTATTCTTAATGGGGATGGTTTATAATTTTTTTAATAGTGATATTATTCACATTCACTTCCTTGAATAATTTTTTATTTCAATTAAAATATTCAATCTTATATGATCATTAAACATTGAATTTCTCCCTAATTATCAATTTAATTTATCTTGGATATTACAATTTCCTAAACTGTATACCATTTTATATATGGCATCAACATTGATAGTTACACAATTATTTGGGTAAATATTGATAATTCTGTATTCCTTATTCAATATGGATATTTGATAAGGAATATTATTTATTTTTATTATTTGATAGGATTAATTATTTGGAATGGTAATAACAAGTGTATCTCAGATTTTACGCATCTCGTTGATGAATCGATAGGTTCTCATGAGAGAAAAAATTTCACAAATTAAAAGGGTTTTTATCTATTGTTTTAAACCCTCTTGTGAATGGTCCTGATGGAATAGGTTTTTAGGTGCAATAAAAATGATGTCCATTAAGAAATAATTTCCCTCATATTAGTTTTGTTATTATTCATCCATGATATTTTGCATCAACATATCTATGGATAAATTTTATTTTTAGTGCAATGATTAATTTCTTGTGTTTTAGATTCCTACCAAGATATCATTATTTTTACTTATATAGTTATTTTTTGATGTAATTTATTTCAAGTTATTACCATTCTATATTATTTATGCACTTAACTATTTATTTATTGTTTATATGGAATGAAAATTAAGTTATTTACCATGTCATAATTATTATTATCATCAATTTATTATTGTTACCACTATATTTTCACCTTTGTGAGAATTTGAGCTCACCCCTATTATGGTTCATTCCTCTAGAATCCTAGAAGCGTACTATGGAAAATATGAATGGATTAACTAGAGGGAATAGTGTTACTAACATGTTATTTATTTAGAAGTATGAAACAAATATCTTGTAATTAGTTTATTCTTTTGTAATGTTTGGATTTAGTTTACTAAGACTACTAAACTCTTGATCTTTCAGGATTTGATTACATAAAATCATGCCAATGTAATTGATATCTTTACCCATCTCCAGGATACATAGTTTTGGGTTTCTACATTATATATGCCATCTAAAATAATTATATTTTATAATTTATTTCATCATTTACATATGTGGAATGAACCCAGCAATATATAGACACTAAGGATCTATCACTTCATATAGAATAGTGTGTTCCCAAATGAAAAAATTTATTAGATAGTTATGAAGAGAAGATAATGAAAGTATAAAAGTCTCATAACATTCACCATGATATCCCAAAAAAGAATAAAATTTCATTTTAAGTATTTGAACATGGCTGATAATATATTTATTTATTATCTTAACATGGGTGATAATATTTTTATATTTTGTTTTTATAAATTAAAAATTACTCTCATTTATTTGTTTTATAATATTTGTTTTTATTGTTATATATTTCACAGAATATATGATTAATTGTTTTTTAAAATTAAAATTTTATAATACATATTTTGTGATAAATATTTTATATCATGTTTTTGCTACATGCTGGATTACCACATTCATTAATTGCATCCACCTAGCTCATTTCAATTGCATAGATAAATATAGTACATAGTTGTTTTAGTGTAGATACACAAAGTTGAATCACAAAACCATTTCATCCAATTTTTTCATTCAACCACATAATCATTTTAGTGATTTATTAATTCCATCTATGAATTTATTTCATCAACGTAATCATTTTAGTGATTTATTAAAATTAAATGTGAACCACATATCCAATTTGGACATAGAATATTTAGATGTATAATTTCTATGTGGCAGATTGACAACATAGAAAAATAAAACTATATTATTTCATATTCCCAAAAATGACACTGGATTATCATGTGGAGTATAAAGCCTCCGTATACCATGGATATTTCATGTTTCTACAAGAACTATTACATACCATGAGTTTATTTTGTTTGACCACAAACCAATCCATTGTGTGTATATATCAATTGAATTTAAACCATCCGATCATGAGGATTTTTCAAGAGAACACATGATTTATTTCTAATGTTATCCCATGAGTTAATTTCAAGTGACCAAATGAGTTATTTTCAAGTCACCACACTTGTTATTTTTTAGCTATCCCATTTAAGTTTCTACACGTCAAAATATGTAACGATCACACGCTTTATAGTAATGTATCTGACTATATATTAAATTTCTTCATACGGTCAATATACAATCAATATGATATTATGGCACGATTAGCTAGCCAAGAATAAGGCTTATCCTTCACGGTTAATCTACACTCATCATCAACTTTTTACTATATTTATTTTTCAAAAATCTATATTTTACAAAATTATCAATTTGTATTATATATTTATTTTTAATTAACTAAAAGTTTAATCAAATTATTTTAATTATTCTATTTCTTTGTAGAATAAATATATAATCTAATGATGATGTTGTAATATAATTGATAGAGAATATATCAGGGGAATATTTATTATTTATTATAGTCAAATTTTTATTTTTACTCTATTTTTACATTTTTATATCCTTGAATTATTACATGTTTGTGAGATTGAATTTCATCATTTTATGCTTTTGAACAAATTCAAATTTATTCTAAATATCATATTGGAAGTTTTTTTAGAGTCATTTCATATACAAATAAAATAGAACACGATTTTAATGATAATGAGTAGAATAATTCAAATTACAAGAAAATGATATATTTATTATAATTATTAATCACTAACCCATGGAATATTGTGATTGGTCATTTAGTATCTCCCATAAAATACAATATGTAAAACCCTAAAATTTTAGTTTAAAAAAATTGTAATGTTGATATATTTCCTAACATGAAATATTAAGAGATATCATATCTTCAGGTGAACACAACCTCAATTCCTAGAACTCCCTTTTTCATCTTTGGTTCACCGATCACTGAAATAAAAGTTTTTGTTTCTTCCCTTTTATTTATTTCTCTCTCCTTGATAATATTATTCACAATGGGCATCATTTATGTTCATTAAATTTATTATATCAAAATAAATATCCTTAAAAGGAATATCGAGAGAACCTTCTAGCTTCCAACCATAAAGTTCAAACATATAATACCTGTTTTTGGGTTTCAATGATTTCATATGAGAAAATTTTCAGATCAAGGGGTATTCAAAGAATATGAGTCACTCTGTGATACTTCTTTTTGTAAAAGTGGCCACAATTCATTTCAAAACACCTACAGTAGGTAAAAATTCATATTCCTCAATAATCTACCAAAAATCTATACTCATCATACCCATAAATAAATAAGAATGTAAAACAATCAGGTTTATGGTGTGTAAATATACCTTTTAATCATGATGTTCCCCATGTAAAAAAAAATCCTTGAATCTCAAACCTACACATAGTTGTATCATCAAAATTCTTCTTCATTATCTCTCAGATAGTCTCATTTCACATTGATTTTATGATTTAATGGAAAACTAACCATTTATGTAAAATCATCATAATTATTCACAAAATTTCAGAAAATTTATTTTCTCCAAAATAAATATATTCAGTGGATATTCTTTTATTTTAGTCTCGGATAACAGACCCATCAAGATGTTTTTAATAGTCTAATCCATAAAAATAACTTCATAATCTTCCATAAAAATTTATTCTATAATTTCTTCCTTATTTATGCTTATGAAATAATTCTAAAAAATATATAAATATTAGAGGTTCTTCTCCCATATCTCAAATATGATAAACTACATTATTTAATATTTAGTCGTACACCCTTATTAGTGTTTTGATATGTTTAAAAATGATGATAAACATCAACATAGTATATAACAACATTTATCCTTTATGTAATTATTATTGATATTTTCAGTTTCAACCCGTATTATTTTGGAAATCGAAATATGTAAACAACAATTTTTCACACAAAGCCTCATCTACATGATTGATTCCCATATATCAACTTGAATTTTATTAAATATTCAGAATTCGAATATATGTTCGGCCTATAAGACATTTGACTATGTCTTTGGATTCCTTAACATGAATGGAAATTACTGTATGTGGTTCCTAAAATCAAATATAATGATGAATTTGGCCTTATGAAATGTTTTCATAAGTCATTCAATGACACTTCTCAAATCACTTACATTGAAATTCATGTGTGAAAAAATGTGGGTCCTATTTATTTTGATTTTTTCAATATGAAGTTCTTAGCATACATAAATTTGTATACATGAAGAGGCACATAGGTGGTCCCTTGTACATATTTTTAATATTTTATTGCTTTGATTATTTAAAAAATAGGTCCCATAGAATTGATATCCATTTATTCTAAATAATCATATATGATATGTAAAACATAATAATCAATAACCTTAATGCAGGATGATTCATGTATTAATACTTTAGCATCATCTTGCTCTAAACCTTTCTTAATCTATATTCATTATTTATGTTATGTCTCAATATTCTATTGACACATGAAATATTAAAAACCAAATTATTTGTCAAATTTACCTTTTGTATATATTTATTTTAAACATATATTCACTTATCACAATTTTAAAAAACTATTAATTCCAACATCTAAGGTATAAGTATCCCTATAAAATATACAGCCAAGTATTCAATGTATCCAGTTCTTCAATCCATATTCACATAATTCATTAGAATCATGTTTTATATATTTTGTGGACACTATACACTACATCGACCAAATCATCACAATTAAATAATGTCATTGATATACTGATTCTAAAAATGTATATAGTAAAAAATTAAATGGAACATAAATCCCACACATTGGATTTATTATCAAATGCATTTTTTTCAACATTGACTATTATTTCCCCCTTCATTTATTATAAATGAAATGGTGGAAAAATTCATCTCACTTTTTATTGATATTTTAGGCTTCATTTATTCTTCTCTCTGTGGATTCATAATAATTGAGATTGAATCTATTTGAATTTTAGAGAATCGTTATCACTAAATTCTTTTGCCTTGTCTATTTTTCAAATAAGAGACTTTTACCAACATATCTCTTCTACAAATTATTTTCCTCACCCTAAGTGAGATCCATTTAAACGTTATTTAAGAGGAAGATTTTATCAAGAATCACTAACTACATATTTAAAGTTATTGTTAAAAATTAGGAACAATAAAATAACATTTGAAATTGAATTAGAGTCACTTTTCTATTAAAAATGTGGAGTAAAAAAATATCTTATATATCTACACATGAAAAACCATTTCATAAGAAAAATATAGATAAGTTTAAATAACATTGTTTTCCAAACATTTACTTGTAATGCCATGTTTATCTCTCTCACTTCAATAAAAACAAATATATGTATTCAAAAAAAATTATGGAACATATGCTCCATTTAGAAATATTATCCAAATATTTCAAGTGTCAATTCTTCCTCATAGGTTCCCTAAACATTACACCTTAATAAAACAAATATTTTTAAGATAAGAGTGTATGAGTGAAATCATCCTAATAACTTATATTTTTAAATAATTATGAATATATCTAGATTTTATCATATTATTAAATTCATTTAAGTCAGAAATTTTTATATCACCCTCTCATGGAATTACCCTCCAAATTTCATTATCATTCCTTCACATAATTAATATATCATAAAATAAACATGGGGGAGATTTGATCTTATATAATATCAGTAATATGATAAATTATGTAGTGACATGATTTTTATCCTAGAAAATCATTTTCTATTAGGTTTGAAATGTATATAATTTTTCATGCCTGCATCATCCTTCATTTTCTATATTTTCTAGGATTTTGGAAGAATGTTCTTATTTTAATTTTTTAATCTTTTTCAGATGAAAATATATTTTCAACCTTATCAATTAGACAAATAGCATCCATTTCATCTTGTTGTACATTTCATGGAATTTGAACTTCTCTCATTATATGATAATACAACCTTTTAGTACATTTTGAAACATGTTCTTTGGTGTGGATTCATTCTTTTATGTTTTATGTTTTCAACATAACTCTTGGGATACTATTCCTTTATATTTCATAATGTATTCTTACTATGGTATCCAAATCATATATTTTTCCGCGCTATATCCTTAATTCCTTCTCCTTCCACATACATCTTTATCAAATCTATATTTTTCCATTTTGGATTTCCAATGAAACTCTTCCTCTATAGTTACAAAAACCAAATAAAATCTAATATATCATTCACTAATTTGTTACATTTTTTCATATTTATCTTATATTTATTGAGATTAATATAAATGTTTCAATGACCTATGATGTGGAATCACTTTATATAGTACAATAATTCATTTATTATAGGCCTAAGTTATTGGTCTCCTCTTTTTATTGACTTCATCTAATACTCTCTTTTATTGATTTTGAACTCAATGTATATACACATTCATTCTTAACATACTTCGCATAATTTTTTTCATTCATTATTTTTTATGTATTTATTTAATATATTGAAGGACTATAAAATAATTCATCGAAAATATCACAATCAATATTTCACAACTAAAAATAATTCTCTAATGATTCAAATTTGTTTCTCATATAATGTTTCATTCACTTCTATATAGTTTCCGTCACTACAAAAGGTGGTCTTATTTCATAAATTTTTTCTCACCCTTTGATTAGTATATCTTGACCTCGTACAATATAATATATTACAACCAAAATTATTGGACATATTTATAAGCTTCTAACAACCCAAACAATATCTAATTAAATGTGTATATTTCAAATCAGATGTAGATTTCCCTATTTAGAAGATATCTGTTTTAATACAAGAGACATATGTTTTTGAACTTTTTCTGGTACAAATTTATTCTTCGGAATTATATATAGTATCCTTTAATAATTGGTGTATTATATAAAATTTCATTCATTTATATTTATATATATTTTAATTTCTCTATTGCACTCATAGAAATTCTATATTTCTTTCTTGACATAATATTTTAAATCTAGGGTATCTTTTTCAAAAATAAAGAAGTATATTCTTCTAAAAATGATCATGTTCTCTCTTTTACTACATTATTAGAATTTTTTAATATGAGAACATTTTATTTTTTTCATGGAAACACATTTCTTCTCATCGAATTGGGAATTTACATAATTTTTATCCAGATCATTTATTTAGAAATTCAGCTCTATGAATATTTTGATGGTTTTACCTTTTGATTTTCTAGTAATCTAAAAATGTATTTTACATCATTATTCATCTTCTAAATTTTAACCTCATAAAATTTTATTGTATCCAACAATAAAATATCAATCTATTTCATACTTTTAAATTTAAATTCTAACTAGGTTTTAATGACATCCATGATGACATTGCAAAGCTTCTCCAAAGCATGAACTGATTCCTTAAAAAACATTATAAACATAACTTTCTAACATTTAACCCTTAATAATTGTTAATTAAATAAAAAAATTTAATTTTTTAAATGTAGGATATATTCCTTAAATTATTTTATTTGATTCATAATAGTTTTTAGGACCCCATATTCTTTATCATTGTATATACCACTACATATTCTTTTTACTATAGCTGTGAATATTATTTTAGAATTACCATGATGTATCTAAATATTTATATTAATATATAAATTCTGAAATTATTCCAATGATATTTAACCTCTATATATTGGTCTTCTATAATTTTAGTGAAATCATCACCACAACATAATCATGAATAAAAAGAGGAATGACTATCAATGGATATATAAATTATATCTCTACCATATTAATTATTTTTAGTTAATGATATATTCTATTTCTAATTTATGATATATATTTTATTCATGGCCTCTTTCATCTTCTTATTTTGTAGTGTCATGAATGAAACCTCAATTCTTGAACTTAACTGGATCGATAATCATTATTACTCCTAAGGAACTTCTCGAAACATTTTAAATATGAACATCATATATATACATATCAAATTAGACCATTGAGAGAAATTTTTTTCTATTCTAATAAAAGGGAACCATGTGTTTATGATTTATTCTACAAAGTATAAAACATTTAATAATACGAACACCTGTCTTCGATAGTACATGAGAAATTGAATTGACATATGAAATCAACTAAGAGTTAGGTGCATTTGGAATTGTATTATTTTTGAAAGTAAAAATTATCTTTCTAACACCATATAGAATTTAACAACTGATTCTAGTTTGTTTATATAGGCATATTTCATTTCAAATATGAAATCATCGCGTATATTCATGCATTTAATGTATATAATGGGCACATTGTTTTTTAATAATTTTCCATACAATGACCTACCACATTATGTGATTGGTTATTCTCTAAAATCATAGGTTATCAACTGTAATGAAATATTAATTACAATAAGTTTGGTGTGTCCCACACCTATAATACCATCAGGCACTTGGATTTATTTTTATACGTACCATGGTAATTTCCTTAACTTGATTAAAATTTTATTCCTAGATTTGCATCATATGGTCCAGATATACCCTGAGTCACAAAGGTTTCAGAGTATCCCCCCATATATATACAAGGGTTAATGTTCATGTTCCCCAAATAAAGTAGAAATCATTTTTTTCACTAGATAATTATTCATCGATAAGATCAATTCTATATCCTCCCATAGTAGTGTCATTGAATTATGAAATCTCTACATGAAAATCACCTAAAACTAAATCACTACTCATCCCAACTCCACAGATATAAACATAATCTGGTCATCTTATATTCCCAATTCATCACTCGAAATTAGAATAGTGAACTATGGAAATATGAGATATTTGAATGAACAAAACCTCAGTTCCTAGAATATTGTTCTTCAAAATCTACTCACTCATCATTGAATAGTTGTTGATAATATATTTTAATTTTATGTTCAACATAAAAAATATTTATAACATTAGAAATGTGCCTGATTCCACTTCTTCTTTGGTACAAAATGTAAAACATCAAACTTGTTATCTTTATTAAAATTATCTTAGATGATTTTTCTCAGCTACACCACTCAGTTTCACCCACACTCACATGGTTACAATTTCTTCTCCATTTTATAATTTCATTCTCCTAAATATTTTCATAAATATATGGAATCATTTGTGTTCCTTAAATTTCTTCCATCAATATTAGTATCCTTCATTGGAATATTGGGGGGAAACACTAACATCCAGCCATAAATCTATATCATAGAATAAATTTTTCTCAATTAAATAATTTACTGGGAAAATTTTTTTAACTTAAGGGTGTACTATGAGAATATATAGTAATAAATGATTCTTTTTTTAAAAAAATCAATAATAAATAATAAGAATTCATTTATAGTAGGTATGTGATAATATTAAATGAAAATCATCCATAGAATCTTCACTCGTAATCATTACAATTAGATGAAAATTTATAGCACACATGTCTAGATCATGAAACTATCCCATGTAGCGTAAGATCTCCTAATGAAAATAACAACTTCTTAAACCTAAGACCTATACACAAAAATAAAATCCAATATCTTTATTCTTCTGTCTCTGATATTCTTAGATCATAATTATTTTAATCATTTATGGACATTCAATTGTTTGTGTAACATCATCTACATTATCCATGAAAATTTAGCCAATTCCTTTCCACTATCATTAAAAACATGTTGTGGATCTCCATTATACCACCAAATCATTTTATATGTATTTACCTTGAAATAAACTGGTGGTATTTGATGTCATGATTTACATGAAACCCTGATCCTTAAGGAACCATTACATAGTAAAATTTTATAACCAAACTTTTGAATTTTTTGGTTTTAATATGATTAAATTTATTATGAAATATGTGAGAAAAGGTTAAAGAAGATAAAAAAAGTATTGAAAAGCACTCATTTTTTATAAAATAATTTATCGATTAAAAGACCATTTGTTTAAAACATATAGTTTTCTAAATGTTATTATCTAAATAAAATATATTTATCAATATCGAGTAATGATTTCAATATAATAAATTAACAATTTATATGAATCATAATTGATTAAGTATTTATTTAATGGTTAGGAATGATGATAAATTCAATTCATCACAAAAAAGGTGTTATTTCTCATAATACACATTTAAGTGCCAAAAATGTTTTTATAATAATAAATTCAGTAACGAATTATTTATTTATGTTATTAATTAAATTTATATAATATATATTCAATAAATTTTCTAAAATTAAATTTTTATTTTCTATGAAGTTAGAATTGAATGTAAATTCAATTTTATTCTTAACATTAAATTTTCTAAAAGAGTTTTTCATTACATTTTTAATATAATTTTAATTTTGATTTTATAAATTTATTTAATTTGAATCCAAAAAATTAATTATCTATATAGAAAAGAATACATAATATAATTTAATATTTTTAACATAATTTGTTTCATAATGAAGAGTAAAAATTATAAAATTTCACCACCATAGTTATGGTTACAATGGGTTTATTGTGGGATTAAATAAGAGATAATTTTAAAAAACAACCCTAAATTTCACAATTGATGTTTTTAATGATATTTGAAAATTATCTGAAAATAATCACAATTTTTCCACATTCACATTGATGTGGCCATATATTTTGGAAATATTTTAAGTAATTAAATATGAATATGTCCCTACACATATAAAAGGTCACCAATCCTTCTCCATTATTCACAAAATATGAAATTTATATATTATATTATCCTAATACCAAAAATTTCTTATAATACATCACTTTATCCAATATTTTTTTCTTCTCCAAGACCAATAGTTAATTTCTTAAGGTGTAAGTCAAATGAGGTATTTCAAAGAAATGGTGTAAATTTAAACCGATATCTTCCAGTTATATTTATTGTACCATATAAAATAATAAAAATTTATATATAATAATGTGATTAACATACTATAATCTATATATTTATCTATTATTATAATGATTTTATACCCTTTTTTCACCAATTTACCATCAAATGTGTGTCTAGACTACCGTCTCAATGTAGCACTATGATTTCTATTCCATCACTAAATAACATTACTTGACATAATTAAAAAATTTAATTAATTTATAAGATATTTATTATAAAAATAATAATTTTTAATGTTTAAATATTATTTTTCTATCTTTACATCCTTTCATAATAAAATGAAAACATTGTTCATGCAATCATATGGACTATTGTCTCCTTAATTGGGTAATAGGCTTCTCTAACTCAAAATTTTATGGACGATTATAAGTATTAATTAAATGTGTGTATATATATATAAATCATATTTATATTATGATAAATATTATACAGACTATAGAACAATGATCAAAGTAAAATTCTAGAAGCATTTGAACTAAAAGAATCATGAAAACGAAAATAGTTATCACCCAAAAACAAAAGGTTTAATAATTTTTTTTAAATAAATTGATGTTTTAATGTTTTTAGTGGAAATATATGGTATTATATAATTAAATATGGTTCTATTATTTAATTAATAAAACATTAAATTTACAATATATTATTTTAGAGAAATAACAAATCATGTCAGGCTCCAGGTAAGGGTTTGTCATCTCAATATTATTTCATTTATTCATGTCTGATTTTATTCACCAATTTTCCTTTATGAGTGGTATAAACTACTCCTTTTACATGTTATATAATGGATCCTTCATTATTCATGTAATTTAAAAGTACAATTCAAATTGTTTCCTACTAGGGTTTCGATCCCATTGTTACAAAAGTGGTCAGTGTTTTCATTTACAATATAACTTTTTTAGCTGAGTTTGTTTATGCTTAAAATTTTGATGAGGAAATTATACGATCTATCTCTAAAAATGAATATTTATATGTTTCACCTTTCGTTATTTATATAAATTACAAATTTTCATTTCATTTTCCTCTCTCTATATACTCAAAAATCTGAAAGATTATTTTTAAGGAAAAGGAACTACACATTTCTATTTGGTCAGGAATCATTATTCAATGTCCATATTTTGACTAAAATGTTTAAATGAATGTTATTATAAAATTATTAATTAAATTAATTTTTACCCATTTGTTACATTTTATTAAAAATTAAAATTATTCATACATAAACATCCCTAATGAGTAACATTTTATGAATACATTGAATCAAATCTTTGTTTTGATATATACCACATGAATATATTTTCCTGTTATCATGACTACTCTTTTTATATGATTCCTCTCCTTGATTCATTGGTCATTTTCAAAGAATGTTTTTCCAATAATTTAATTGAAATTATTATTTTTTACATATTTTACTTCAAAATAAAAATAGTAAATTTCTGTAGAAATATTTTAGTGAACTTTTAAATTCATTTTTCAAATATGATAACATTTTGTATATTACCCATGATTTACATGGGATATTATACTATGATATCTTAGATAAAAAAGTTATATGGTTTATTATTATTATTATGAGATATTTATGAAACCTATTTCCTTTTTCGTGGGATAAGCTATGATAAAATAAATAATGTTTAATGCTCTTGTGGCATACAAATGAATTGGTACAGATTATATAAATTATGGTTATATTATATACCTCAAATGAATTAGTAAATTATAAATGTTTTATGAGATGAAATTCGATTCAAATTATTATCTAAATAATAACATAGGGTACACAAGTGGTTACAAAAATCACAAAAAGGGTAAAACAGAGACACTCCCAAGCATAAAATAGGTACATGGTTGGTTATCCAAAGCTTAAAATGGGATGAATATTTTGGTGGGAAGCCTTTAAATAAGATTTCTATTTTTATAATTATTTCATATATTATGTCACTATTTTATGGCATGATCTTATGCCACTGTTATTTTCTCATAGATCATGTTCATTTATTTCATTAAAATTCATTCTTTTGAACTTCCATGCTTCATGCCATGCCTCGTAATAATTCTCTATGAATTATTGGGTATCATTTCCAAAACATATGGCCATTTTATCATACCCTTATACTGATTTTCTACTTAAAAATGATTATTTATTTATATATCCCTTTTTATTATCTACTGAGCATCTTACATCACATTTAATTATGTTTTTTCCATAGGATATGAATAAATGATATATATATATATATATTATTTTCTTAATTGTGGTGCTAGTTATGAAAAATTTAATATGTGATCACATTGATCATTTATATTCATATTGATTATGTATCAAAGATTAAAAGTAAATTAAGCATTTATAGTTATTTATTTGAATGTAATGATATATAATGAATGTTCAACTAATTAGATGTATTATTTATGTATGTAGAGTTTGGGTCACTATAGTTGGTATCAGAACAAGGTATACTGATTTTTGGAGGTAAGGATGATAAAATTTGGATAAAATACTTCTGAAAAGCTATAAGTTGAAAGATATCAAATTTTATTGTAAATAAATGAGTGCGGTTTTCCTAGAAAATATGTCCCTATATAGATAATGGAATTTAGTTGTGGCTATGTGATAGATTCACTGATGGGTAACAACTCTAAGTTGGGCATATTGTGTATTAACCTGATCATCACAGGTACATGATGAGTGGGCCAAACACCTGAGACCTAGAGACACACTCTTAGGGTATACGATCTGGTTATTTCATATATACATTATGAACTATTGTTAAATAATTAAATAGATTATGACCAAGGATGAATAGTTTTAAACATTAGGTTTCATATATTGAAATAAAGTTGATATTATTTAGAAATAATATTAATTATTTTTAATATTATATTAATTTAAACTACTATTATTATTTCTCAAACTATGATCATTTTAGTCAATAGATGGAACCAGAATGAACAATATTATCACTAAATACCATGAAAAATTAAACCATTATCCTCAAGAGTAACCAAATTTTATTGTATTTGGAATGGAAAATCTTATTCTTATGCTAACACAACTTTCTCAAACCCAGAATCATGTTGAGATTCTAAATGATAAAATAAGGGAAAATAGTTTTTTTGAGTCCTTTTTGAGGAAATAACAGCCATATTTTATTAGTTACATTTATCCACTAATTTGTGAATAATTTATTAGTACTATTGATATCATATTTTCTATTCTCTGAAGCTTGGAGTGTGAAAAAACATATTTTATTTTTTTATATTTTAGAATGTGAAGTAACTAAATGTCAATGTCTTATCAAGAATATGTAGAAATAGTAATTACTTGAGACTACAGATTTGGATGAGTTTAAAATGTTATTTTATACCAATAATTTCATTGTATTCAATATATGGAAGTGGGGAATTAATACCCAATATAAATAAGACAGCTGATGAATCCATTATTACATATGAGTTAAATTTTATAAGACTTGAGAGGCCCACATTCTATATAATCATCTTACCGAATAGAAATATTAATTGATTTATAATTAGTTCAAAACCATTTCTGTGAAAGGCATTTTACATAAAAATAATTATTAGGTATGAAAAAATCTTTGATGCACTCTCTAGGTATAAATATTGATTAGATTTATCCATCTATATGATGGTTTTAAGAAGAAAAAATATATAGAAATAATAAAAATTAACTCTAGAGAGGAAAAAATAAGAGTTCTCTTATATTCCATATGTTTTTAAATAAATTTTAATGAAATTATTTTATGGGGACTAATAAATTTATTATGTGTGTAATGAATGGTCATTGTGAAATTGAATGTTGAAGTGGTGGAAATAAGTTGGATAATGATGTGTGTTGTAAGAATTGTCTTTTGAATGCACCACCAATGTTTCAATATTTAAATGCATGGAGTTTTGGAATTATGGTAACATGTTCTTAAATAAATGGTATAATTATTATGATTTACATATTCACCACACTAATCCTAGAGATATGATCACTATTTTTGATGTGGGAAATGATAACAATGAGGTGAAATATAAACATACATCTACTATAAAACATTTAATATCTTATTTGATTCTCGTTCAACCCACTCTTTTATATCTATGATAATTTTTATGGGTTTTACATTAACTCAATAATGAATAAGTGATCAATTATCTATGAAATCTTATATTGGTATGATGATCACATCTCATGTCTACGATTCTTCTCCAATTCATGTTTATGTAAATGTAATTCCTGTAAATCTGGTTTCCCCCCCTCTATTTTAATTTAATGTTATTTTTGGATTGAAGTGGATTTATTTATATAAATTCAAAATCAATTATCTAATTTAATACACAAATATTTAACAATATATTTTGCTTCAAATTAATTTAATTTCTTGACAACTTGAAATACACACAAATCTGAATTTAAATGGACCATAATATAGTATACCATTATAAACAAGATTTTAAATTTGATGATTTAATAGGAATAATCGAATTTTTAAAATAATTAATAATATATATAGATATTGAGAATATTTTGTTAAATATGTTATTAATTTTTAGTAAATCCTTTATAAGCTTCAAAAATACATTTTTTCTATAAAACTGGTTTTTATTGCTTTATGTTATAAAATAATATAGTTAATTTATTCAAATTTAAACAAAATTATTAGATAAAGTAACTTTTTTTATTAATAATTTAAATATTAATTTAGGAATAATTTTTTGTAATTTTGAAAGAAGATTTATTATTCAATTAATAGTGAAAAATAATAGTTTTATTGAAAATTGTCATTTTATTTAAAAAAATTATAGGGAATTTTTTTTTTAAAAAATCATTTATAAATTTATGTCATTTATATTATAAATATCTCAATTAATACAATTGTAATTACATTTATATTTATTTTTGTTATGATATCATTTTATGTTTCAGAAAACATTCATTATTGAAAACTGCTTTTCATTACGATTTGGGAGAAAAATATAAAATAAAAATAAACATATTACATGAATTGATTTTAATATAATACATTCCATATTTTATATAATCATTTCAATATTTTTATAATAATCTTACAATAATTTTTTTAATAATGAATAGTAACATCTTTAAAAACTTTTCATTCCAGTTATGGTTCAAACAGGTTTATTATAGGAGTAAAACTAAAAGATAAGGGTATTTTTTCCTATTATAATTTCCTAAATAATATTTAATATCCGTTTTTAGACCTCATCCTATCCAAAATTTTTAATTTTTGGCCATTTCTAATAATTTTTCTTGATTTTTAAATTATTATAATTTATTATTTTATGAAATACGAAGAGTGTCCTCTCCCCACGTTATAAAAAGAAACCTCTAATTTCTCTTATTTAGACCAATTTTATATATTAATATATAACAAAAACTAACCAATTATCTTATAAACATAAATAAGCAATTATTAGAGTAATTTTGGTTCCTAAAATTCAATTCTATCTGTCCTTAAGAAATGATCTAAAGGAGACCTACCAAAGAAGAGGTAATCGTCCTACATGATCTCTTTCAAATTACATATTTTATAGGTCCTATAAATATGTAGTATTATTCAAAATATAATATATTTATTATCCTCAACATAATAAAATATTATTATTATTTATCCCCAATATTTGCTTTATTTCTTATCATACGATAGGTCAATGTATCACCAATCCGTGTGTATGGACTACCACCACCATATTGCGATAAAAATATATTTAATCAACATATTTCATGAGTCTTTATTATGATACATATAAACATTTTACATTATATTTATAATATAATTATTCTAATATAATTATAAAATCATATTTACCTTCTTACATTCCAATTTTCTGTAAAATGATAACATTACTCATGAATGTGTGTGGGATACTGCCTCCACATAGTGATGTAATTCATTTTCCATTAAAATATTTTATGGATTGTGAATATGATAAAATAAGTATTATATATGATATATATGATATAATAATTTTTTTGAAAATATGAATTATTATTAAACTTTTTTTCCTTGTATCCGTCAAAAATGGAAACATTGTTCAGGCGTACATATGAATTACAATATCCATGAACGATGTAAATCATTTTTCAATATCTAACTTTTTTGGATGATTATAAATATATGAAATGAATATATATATATATATATGATATTTATAATATGATTTATATTCATCATATAATTTAACAATAATCAATGTACAAGTATCAGAACTCCCGAACATGAATTATTAAGAACAATTAAATTATTAACACACATAAACATCTCTAATAATAATAAGTTTTTAATAAATGGTTATTTTAATGTTATAAAAAGATAATATATTATATCTAAATTATTTATAGGAAAATAATAAATATTTATAATAAATTTAAATTTATTATAAAGGAATTTATAGTTATTTCAAAGGAATTCTATCATAGGTTAATGATTTTACTTTACAATCTCATTATTTATGGGGATTGTTTATAATCAAGTTTATAATAATGGGATTGTATAATGCATTTCTAATAAACACCATTAATATATAGTTTTGAAAAATATATTATCATTGTCCTTTTTATGAAGGTAATGATATATGATGAATGAATTATGACTTTATGGAACATATATGAATGAATTACGATTATTTAATGGGTTGTACTAGAATTATATATCCCAGAAATTCACTGGTTAATGATGGATATCTCATGAGATAATAATAATAGGAATGTGGAGCGAACCCTCTTCATTAAGGGACTGTGTTTAGTATTATAGTTTTGGGAGTAAATATTGACTAATGATATGATGGAATGGGGAGTGAACCCAATCCATTATGATATTTTTGAAGGTTATCCTTAAAAAATAAATGAGATTCTATGCTTATATGTATACTGAACATTTTATTCTTATTCGAATGTTATAAACTCATGTATCATGTTCATTAATTTCTTTATGACTAATGTGTTATGTACTGCCATGTTTTATAAAATTGTTATAAATTTTGATTTATGATAAACTGGGAATGGATTATAAAATATAGTGATCATGTTCGTATACCCTTATTCTCATAATATTTTTAAGTGATTATTGTTATATCCCTTATTTACCTATAATGAACATCTGAGACCATTATTTATTATGTTTCCATTCACCGAGTTATTAAAAATGGATTTATTTTGGATATTTCTAAGAATGGTACTATTTATAGAGACATTAGTGAGAGATGATGTTTATCACTAATGAACAAGTTGTCTAGGTATCAATGTTTCCAAATACACTAAACAAATTTTATTATGGAATTATTTGTAATGTTATTTATTGAATATTCATAAAATAAGATTTAATAATTTTGTATGGATATTATTTTTATCTTGAGTTGGTATCAAAGAAAATTAATTGTTTCAATCCTTGTAAAATTTCATTTTTGAAAATTGGGAATAGATTGGATCTCCACCAAAGGGATTTGTGAGGAAATGGACACCACATTGGGATGGTGTCCAGAGTGCTAATTGGGAGGTATGACTATCGATGGAGTGCTTAGATAAGTACCAAATATAACCCAATGGTAATGTTCCTAGATTATTAATGAAGGTACAATAGAATGGTTTTGTTAACATTGGGTACTAGAATGAGAAATATTTAGTAAGAACCATTAGGATAATATTATGTATAGAATAACACCATAAGTTATATTATATAATAATGTTTTAGGTTTCTAAAATATATATCCCTATAAGGTTACGAAAAGTGGACATGGTTTGGAATAGATAAATTTTATTGTAATAAACCCAAAAAAGTGTTATTTTGGTATATCATGGCTATCATTCAAGAGTATAGTGAATATTCCCTTACTGTTCACCCGGTTTTACGCATATGGGGAATATTCTTTTGATAACCCATAACTTATTTATGAACCATTTTGAAGGTTTTTAGTAGATTATGATCACAAATGAAGTATGTAAAACCTAAGGTTTAATATATTAAAATTGGTTTTTCATTATTTAGATATCCTATAGATTATTTTTCAAGATAATTTGGTTTCCAAATGTGATTATTGTTGTCCACACTATATTTTTTTTTGTTTTAGTCATTAGATGGAACCTGAATGAATCATTTTAATAATTAATTTGATTTAAAATTAAATGATTTTACTAATTATATACGTTATGTTATTGGATATGGAACTCTAATTCATGTTATTATTCTAATATAATATTATCAAACTATGAGTCTTCTTGAGATTCAAAACGATAAATAGAGGGAACACTATTTTGTTGAGTCCATCATGTGGAAATATACACCTTATTTTTTGGTTAAAGTAATCCACCAGTTGTCAAAAAATAGATATATACCATTACAAATATATTTTCCCTTCAAAAATGTTTTGATCAAGAAAAATTAAAATTTTCTATCATTTGGAAGGTTATGTGGATCAATTGTGGAATCTCATTATGATCATGAGTCAATATGGTGAAATTGAATCCATATAGTAGGACATGTTTAAGAGAATATTTTTCAATTTTTTAATTCATATTATTCTTCATATATACATGTAAAAGAAACTCCATGAGTTATAATAGTATAATATTGAACACATTTTCACATGTGAGGAATGTTTTATAATCCTTTTGAGGAACTCTTCTAGTGTAATCATCCGATATGAATATAATATACATTGATTGTTTACTGGCCAAAACCACAGTCTCCAAAGGGTTCTATACATAAAAGATTAAATAACAATATTGAAATAATTAAATATTCTATCAAAGTGGAAATTGAGTTTGGAGTTACTAATCAATCTCGTAGATTTGATAATAAAATAAATATGAAATTCGAATAAAATTATTGTATTAATGACCATTGAGTAAAGAAGATGAGATTATTTTTTTGGTCAAATTTTGAAATTAAAAATTAAGGAACATATCTTAAGTGGGATGGTAAATGTCTTATTTTTGGAAACGAAGTTCATCCTGAATTATAATGATGAGGTGATGGGAATAATAACATCCCTTCTGGTGGTGAATGAGAACCACAAAATGTATCACCCAAACTATTGTTTATCAAATACAAGATGTATGACCATTACTCAAACCTCTTACCAAATAAGATGTTTAATGAAAATTAATGATGTTACCAACATCTTAAACCCAAGGAAGAAGTATAATATCTTTTGATAACTATTTCGAACATGGTGAATGAAAACAATGGAGTGAAATATACACTTAAAATATACTACAAAACATCTAATGTATTATTTGATTCTGGATCTAACCACAAATTTAAATTTAAATAATTTTATAAGGGTATAAAAATAAAATTGAAAATATTATATGTTGAATTAGTAGTAAAGAAACCTAATGGTATAAGGAACACATGTAATTTTTTATGATACTTCTCTGATTGATGCTTCTGAGAATAGTATTCCTAAACATATTTTTATTCTACGTCTAATTGAATTTGACATTATCTTATGAATGGATTATATTCCCTTATATAAATATCACATGAATATATATTTAAGGGATTTAATTATTGATATTTTTATCCAATATTTGATTATCTATCAATGCGATGATAAATGTGAACTTATGATATAAATTGCACCCTTTTTTATTCATGATTTATACTAAAATTTAAATTATTCTCATATGATTGGGGAGAAACTCAACATCGAAGATACTCTTATTTTATGCGAGTATACCGATATATTTACTAAATAATTTTCTAGTCTTCCAAAGAATCAGGAAGCTAATTTCTCAAAATAAATCATACATGGTGTTACACATATTTCTTATAATCCCTTTTGAACATATCCAATTGAGTTAAATGAATTAAAGAGGAAAATTTAGTATAATATGGAAAATGGATTCAGTGGGAAAAGTGAATCATTATGAGGAGTGTCTAAAATTGTTTCATGAATAAATTTGGATCAATGAAAATATACATTTATTATTGAAAACTGAACATGATCACAATAAAGAATAAGTTGAATATTTATTTTATTGACTATTTTTTTAACAATAGTTAGAAAATAAATATTTTAAAAGTATTATTATTTAATCTAGATAAAATTAGTTGATTGTAAAAAATTATTACATAACTAAGATGGCCATTCATATGAGGTTTGGAAACTATAAATTTATAATTAAGAAATTTGTGATTACTAAATTCTCAACTGATTAATGTATCCAATGAATAATGTATGTAGAGATTACCGTGATTAGTTTTTCCTTTTTTTTAGATAACATATATATATTAAAAAAAATCAGAAAAATAATATCTCTATTTAATTATATTGAAGAGATTAATGAATTAGAAGTTGTATGAAAAATTTTGGAGTGTGAATTATAGCTATAGAAACATTCATTTCATGGTCATATAATCTCATGTGAGGGTATATGAGTGGATACATCAAGGTTAATAATATTATATCATTAGATAATACCAACCACTAGGACTGAGATATGTAGTTTTCTTGTCTTTTATTGATAATATTATAACTATTTTATCCACTCACCATGTCAACATAGTTGTGATCCATGTTTATTTAGTTACATATATTGAACGAAATTTCAATGAAATTAAGAGAGATTTATTCCAAAAACATTAACACACACAAACCAATTGTTTATAAGGGTTTTTTATTTATTGTTATGCATCAATGAAGGGACCAAGAGGCATCCTCACGTAGAATGATTCAGTGATAGCTTATGCATCACTGTAATTGATGGTTCCTGAGTAAAATTACCCAACTCATGATATGGAGTTAGCTATAGAATATTTTACATTAAATATTCAGAGGAATTATCTTTATAGGGAAATGCATGACAAATATAATTTTTATTAATGTTTTATATATATATTCACTCAAAAAGAGCATAATGTGGACCGAAGAATATGTTTGGAGTTGATAAAAGATTATGACTGCTCAATACACTATCACCCTAGGAAGGGAATAAAATTAGAAAATTATCTATGTTAAAATATCACCCTAGTTTATCTAGAATGTGGGTCTCAAAATATTTAATATTTCCTTATTATGAAAGGATGTGTCAAGATATTTTGAATGACGAGGAACATATTATCCCCCACAAATGAGTGTTCAATCATGTTTCTTGGTAAATTTTAAAGATGTGAAAAAGGATAATATAGATCAATAAATGAAGGTGAAAAAAGATAGTAATTTTAACATCAATTATGATAGAATTATAATGTTTAGAAACAATGAATGATTTATATCCATACGAAATTTGAGAAATGAGCTATTATATGATGCTCATGGATTATCATTATCCATTCTTACATGATTTACGAAGATGTATATGGATCTAAAATAGTGTTTCGGGTTGGAGAACTTGTGCAGATATATTTATAAGCATGTATTTTAGTGCCTAGTATTTTATATGGTTATGGATAAATGATAAAAGTACAAGTGGTTGTTACCGCCATTTCCTATACTGTAATGTAAATAGAAAAAATCACTATGGATATTGTACTAAAACTCCACAAAATGTGTATTGTAAATAATGTGATTTGGTTAGTGATTGATTTCATTATTAATTAATCACACATATTTCATATCATATAATATGTATCTCTTGATAATAATTCCAAAAAAAATATTAAATAAGTGGTATGTTTTCATGGAGTAGAACATTTTTTATATTTAATTGGGATCATAGATTTACCTACAAGTTCTATTGATTTCGTTTTGAAGATATATACTTATAGTTGTTTTTAGTACATCTTATCATCATTTGAAAAAAAATTCAGTCAAAAAGAACCATTAAAACCTCACAGGATATGTTGAGGCCTTATTCTATGGATTTAAAAGGTGTTTCAGATAAAATCCTTATATAGTTTTTATTCGAAACAATAATATATTTTTTTTAGAATTCAAATTGATCCTTATGAACAATTATAAGGAATCAAGTATATACCTCTAATATTTTGGTATTATGTTTGAGAAACAAATCAATTTTGTCTTTAGTTAGGTGATTAAATAGAAGAAAACTTCATACCCATTTAGTAGTACATCAAGGTAGCTCCGAGTCAACAAAAATATTTTGATCACAATCATTAATGAAATATATAATTTAATTTTGTTGAGAAAGTATTTCTATGAATTTATCAATGGAAGAATTTTATGAAATTCATAAATATTGGAATGTTTGGATATAGATATATTTTCCCATTCTAGATTCTAAATCAAGTACAGATGATTGTTTATCACTTAGTGCTTCCATCAGACCTCTCTCAAGTTCATGATAGGTTCCTTGATTCTCTCTTGAGGAATTATATTCCTAACTCATCACATTTAATAATATCCTTGGTTATATCGATAGCTAATGATATTTACTATGAATAAAAATTCATATAAATCATGAATTATTGAGATAATGTGACGTGGAATATTAACACTCACCAGGATAATATTCTCTAAATGAATCAAAAATTTGATGAAGACACATGGAAAGCTATAGTTATGATAAATCAAAGATATCAAAATTTTATTACATTGTAATGATGTAATTTTGATTTCAAAATTCATTTTAAGGGTGTTATAATGTTAATCCTTGAATTTTTTTGATATATTTCTCCTAAAATAAATTCAGTTTATCGAAGGCTTGCAGTAAATGAAAACCTGAGTTTAAATGAACAATAATAATGTATATTGTTATACCACATCCACTAAATTAGTAGATTAAATATTAATAATTTTTTTTAATATTAATAATAAATGTTTTAATTAAATAAAATATATTGATAAATAAGTATTCAATTTCTAGTAAATTGTTTATATCCTTTAAAATATCATTTTACCACAAAAATGGGTATTATTAGTTTTTGTGAAAAAATATAATTATATATCTCCACTTTTATAAAATTTGTTTTTTAAAAATTAAATTCATTTTTTAAATCATGATTTCAATTATAGGAGAGAGTGATTTTCTATTAATATTACAAAAATATTGATTTTTTTATGAATTGTGAAAAATAAAAATGTTTATTGAAAATTTTCTTCTTATTTAATGAATTTAAAAATATATTTTTTAAAAATAATTTTAAAATTAATATAACTTTCACTATAATATTCATAATTTAATTAATTTCATTGGATGTAATTTTATTTTATATTTAGTAAAAAAAGTTTTTAATTAAGAAAACATGTTTCTAGAAAACTACTTTTTATCACATTCATCTAGTTTAATTTTAAAATATATTCTATCATTTCTATGAATTTAATTTTATAAAATTTATAATATATTTGGAATCAACATGTAAATTTTTTTTAATGATTACAGCTTCATTTTTTTTCATAATGATTAGCAAAAATTGTCGAAATTTATAACTATGATTATGGTTAAAATGAGTGTATTAGGTTATTAAACCTAGAGAAATGAGTATGTTTCCAAATTAAAATTTTATAAATAAACTAATTTTGACATTTTTAGACCTAAAACAATCCAAATTTAAAATTTTCATTCCATATTAATGTATTTGAATTTATTATGAAATTATTATATTTTATTCTTATAAGAAATCAATGTTTCCCTCTCCTCCACATACAATAAAACAACCCCAGTCTCCTCTTTACACTACCATGACTATTCTGGCTCAACTAAAACCTATCCAATACCATTATAAACATTCCAAATCACTAATAAGTGTTTTTTATATTTTATAAGACCATTCCCATGGTATTTTTGGAATGATCTTGAAGAGGACAACTAAAGAAGAGGTAATAATCCTACCTGGCCTCCTTTATACAATTTCATCTTCTAAATCATCCAAATATGATTTATTCACCATAAAGTTATAATTTTAGTATTATAAATATAAATAAATGTTATTATAATTATGGAACCATCATTAATTACCCAATTTGTCATCAAATGGGAAGTGAAAGTATCTCTCATGCGTATGTGTGGACTAAACCCTCGATGTAGAGGTATAATTAATTTTCCATAACCAAAATTAAAATATGGGTATTATGTTGTTTTTATGGTTTATATGTGATACTTAGGTAATAAATATGAATTTTAATTTATAACATTATATCTACCTTTTTACCATCTAAATCATTTTAAACTGAAAAATTAGCTTCTCCATAAAAGTGGACTATCACCTCCATGAATCAATCAGAATCCTTTTTCATTTCAATTTACATGGATGGTAATAATGATATTTTTAATTTATATATATTATATATATGATATAATAATTATTCATTAATTTAAAATTATTAAATACATTTATTTATTTTTATTCATCAAAAAATGGAGACAATGTTCATGCGTACATGCGGCTTACAAAATCCGATAACAATTTCAATTTATCTAAATATATACCTTTTTTGGATAACTATAAATATATATATATTTAATTTATAACATGATTTATTATTGTAAGACTATTCATCCCTGATTAATGAGGAAGGATCAAAACTACTAAACCGAAATTCCCTTGAAAACCAAATAGTTAACTCCAAGAATTGATGATTTTAAAAATAGACTATCAATAAATATAGGTTAGAATGTTAAAATTTATTTATATTTTATAGTATATGTTTTTTAAATACTATTGTATAGAATTATATTAAATTTATTTTTTTATAAAATATTTTAGAGAACTTTCAAAGAATGTCGGACTTGATGTAATTGATTTTTGTAACAACATCATTATTTATCAAGATTATTTTTGATAATGTTTCTACTGATGGAAATTTATGACCTAATACTCAACAATAACTTAAACATTCTTCTTATATGTATATTTTATGAGACTAAATGATTTTATTTCCTTTTACTATTATTAATAAAATAATATATTGACTGATATTATTTCATAAAAAAGATATTGTTTTCTATCTTTAGTCAAAAAAACCTTTTTATTACATTTATAATTTTCTAGCAACATTTCCATCAATAAAACATTCTATATTCTTATATTATATTTTAAACTCATTTTTACAATTGATATATTTGTTAATGAATTTATAAAATGAATCTTCTATTTTTTTGAACATGTTACTTCTATCATTTTATTGAAAATATGAAAGGTATTTTTTTATTGTACATAGAATGAAAAAAGAATTATCCTAACCATTCAATGATTATGATTTTCCCCTATATTTTTCAAATGTTTTATAAAAAATAAAAGTTTTCTATATTTAGTAAAATTTGTGATTTCAAAAATGAAATTTTGTAATGGAATTTGTATTTTCCGTAATGAAATATTTCTTAGACCCTTTAATGATATTTTAATTGAAGATAACATCCTTCAATATTACTTATTATTTACTTGGGATATGACAAAAAGATACCATCATTATTCTTTCCCTAAATGATTATTATTATAGTGATTAGATGTAGATGAAACTCATTTATATTACATTAGTTATGATATGATGAAATGTTGAAATTTTTATGAAATAAATTTTCATTCTATAGGTTATGATATATGCTAAATGAATTATGATCTGGTTTTACACATATTAATGGATTGTTATTATGTTATAGGATGGATTAGAATTATATTTATATCTACTATATTAAGTATTTATCTAATATGATCTGAGATAATAAGGACTTGAATATGGAGTATATACATTTTATTAAGGGAATCTATCAAATATGATAGTATTGGGAGTGAGCCTTGACTAAGGATATGATAAAATGGGGAGCAAAACCAATCCACTATGATAGTATTGGATTTGATCCTTCATAATGTAACTGATTTTCTATGATTATGTGCATACAAAAAACTAATTTCTTATGTGGATTTTATGCACTTATGGTTTAAGTTCTTTGAGTTCATTATGTTTCATATTATATGAAAACTAAGAATTTTTCAATTATTAAAAATTATGATCTATGATATGATAGGTAAGGATTATAAAATGATAAACTCATGTTATCATAAAATTATTATCACGATATTCTTATTTGATCATTGATATCTCTATTGTTTAATCTTATTAAGAATATTATCTTAGCCTTTCTTTTTTTCCCTTCCTCGAGTTATAAAGAATAGTTTTTAGTATGATGTATCTCAGAATGGTTATAGTGATTCATAACTAAGTAGGAGATGAAGCAGATGTAATATAATTTTTATGTATCCATGTTCAAAAAGGTAGTAAACCTATATTATTATATAATGGATTGTAATGTTATATATTTATATTAACATACTAAGATGTAATATTAATGTTCCAAAGTATAGGACAATATAGTTAGTGTAAGAGAAAATAATGAATCCAATCCATTGGAACTCTCATCTATGTGTATTGGTTGAGTTAGGGATCTCCACATGAGTAATTCGTGTGGAAATGATTATCACTAGGGAGGGAGGAAGGATTCATTCATAGGTGGTGTAGCCTGCAATAGAGTGATCTAATAGGTATCAATTATAGTCACTAGTTATAATGATTAGACTATTATACTAAGGATGGGAAGGTAAATTTGATATTTTGAATCAAGTTATGGTAATCAATTCATTCAATTATAAATAACAAAATCCATTAGAAATTTCTTCAATTGTATGTATGTTTATTCCTATTAAAAAGGGGGATTTATATTAGATGGTTGGGTAGAAACTCAATATCAAGGATATTCCCATTGAACGAGATTTATTATACGTCATTCATGAAGAGATTCATATTATTCCTCCAAATAATGATGTTGTGGTTTTAGTAGAACTCAAAACTGCTGTTATAAGTATTTAGAAGGCTCCATATAGAATGTCCTAGATAGTCTTCTCATTATTCATAATGAATTTGTACTATAATATTGAAGAGGGATTTAATCTTCATTCAATATCACCATGGGATGCACCTAATATCTTTTAAGAATAAATATATATAAGTTTAGTTATAAAATAATTATCAGAAACATAAAATTATCAAGATCAATGATATGTATCCTATACCATGTATTGATGTTTTTACCAATTACACAGATCATAGTATTTTTCCATAAATGATCTCCAATCTGGATACTATCAATTGAGTTTTAATAGTGAAGACATACCCAAGATAACATTTTGTATAAGGTATACACACTCATAATTCCTCATAATATTGGGGTCAGAAGTGGATCTTTGCATTTCAATTACCTTGGGCTATAACTTTTCAGGGTCAAGGTAAAGAGATGTCACCGGGATAGTATTTCTATGAGGATCAAAAATAAGATTTCAAGATTGGAAGAGAAAATTTTGTCCCATGCAGGGAGAATATATTTGATCAACTCAGTGATAACTTCAATGTTTGAGTATTCTTTATCTTTATATAGATGATTTACAGCACTTTTCAAGTATTTAAATTGTAAAATCAGAAACATCATATTGAATGGGATAATTCATGAATGAAATCATTTTACTACATCCTGTAAGACCTACATCAATATTGTTCATATGGGTGGTTTGGGAATCAATGTTATAAGGAATTTCAATGATTATCTGATTAAAAAATTCATATGGAAGCTCATATCCGGTTCGGATCAGTCTCTGGATTTTTGTATCAGTTGGTTTGTTGGAAAACCTCATATATGGTATGCCAATTATATCAGTTCAACTGTATGCTCTACTATCAAAATGGCCAATACTGAACTGATGGTCTGTTTCAAATGGGTGGTCTATAAACAGTGACATTAGAACTATTGGACTACAACGTGGCTTTCTCAGCCCATTAGTGATTATACAATCATTTCATATTCCCTGAAAAATATTTCTATTTATACATTTTATGAGAATCTAGATCTCATTGGGATGCAACCTAGTAGTATCCAACTATATATTTCATGATACCGCTTCAATGATTGTGATATTTTGGTATATATGCCCAATCTTCTTGGCAATTTCACCACAAGGGAGTGATATATAAATCTTTGTGGTGTCTCATTGAACCCTCCAAATTGCGTCACTGAATTTTACCATAATTTCATTCCTACTTCTAACATGATTTTAATCTATAAAATTTGGAAGCAGAGGCTCCCTCTCTAGGTCCACTTACAGTGCACTGGGCTCCATCTGGCTTTGGTATAACAATTCTGTTTAGAGGAAGAAGAAAATATTTAAATTATTTTTTATCATCCATGTTATCATATTGGTTGTGGAAATATGTTCAGGGTATTATTTGCTGCTCTCTCAAAAAAGATCAATTGATGGGATTTTTCTGTCTATATGTGGGAATGAATGTTGACAGTAGGTCTATTCCCTTCTTCTCACTGCCTCTACCTGGGTTATCTATTTCATGTGGAAGTCATGAAATGAATTTTCATTCAGTAATTTAATTCCATCATTTCACACAGGTGTTCATTTCTTACATCATGCGTTTCAAAATGCTTCTAAAGTTTTGAATGGATCAATAAAAGATTATATTTCTAATTTGGTTTAGTTTACATCACTTGGTGTCAATGGAAAGATGAAAAATTAAATGATGATGAAGAATGTATGATGGATACCACCCATGTCTCGATGGCTTAAGGTCAACATTGATAGACCATATTATGGAGCCCTGGGACCCTCTATAAGCAGTGGTGTGTTTCATACTTATCGAGGCTTTATGAAAGGATGTTTTTATCAATATATTAGAAATTGATATGAAATAGAAGAGGAGTTGAGTGAAATGAGAAAAGTAGTCAGGTATGTCATTGACTAGGGTTGGCATGACTGATGGATATAGTCGTACTTGTCTATTGCATTCTAGATTTTCAACCATCGATCACGGAATGTGTCATGCAAGATGCTAAAGGCCTAGAGCTATTTCCTTCGGCATAGGAAATTGTTATCTCTAGAAGTCACACATGTCTATCGAGAGGGTAATCAAGTCATGGATTCCCTTTCAAAGAGAGACATTTTAGTGGTCAGTTCGAGTTGACCTTTTGTATTACCTGAGTATTGTAATTTCCTTGCTCAAGCTGATTGTGATGCGGCGATATATACTCATCCTTGTAGAGTTTCTCTGTGATGTACTTTTGTGTTCCATAGCTTTTTTATTATATTTTAATCGTGGTATTCTTGCCTGACTTCTGATCGTCTTAGTACATTAATAAATTTTTATTAATATTTATATATTATATTATTATATATTAAAAGATAAATGAAGAGAAAAAATAACTTTAATATTGTACTGGATACCATAAGGAAGTATAATATTTATGAACAATTTTCAAGTTTGATTTTTGGCTATTGAAAAATTAATATTTTGGATAAATAATCTCAATAAAGGGTATATCAGTGGATCTGTCAATGATGGATGTTATTAAACAATACCAAAGAACAACCAATATTATATAGATCTACATTTTTTGTGGATTGGTTGGATATTATGAATTATTCCTATTTAATTACTCATAGATATATAATATAATCACCATGTTAAACTAAAATGGATTCAAGTTCTTTTGGACTGATGAATGGGAAAAAAAATTCAATTAAATGAAGAGAACATTGTTCATTGAACCTATGATAACACTAATGCCATGAACTAGATCTAGTTTCCATCAAAACCAGCACCTTACCTAGTCCATGGAAAGACCTGAAGGGTGTTCCCTATTACCATGGGCTATAACAAGTTCCTAGGTATAATGAATAAGTTTTTGGGAATGATTTAACTTAATTTAGATGAATTACACAGCCAAAAACAATAAATAAATTTCATTTGAACACTTAATCGAAACAATCATTTAATAAAAATTAAAACAAAAAATCATTTTAGAAAAATCCCAATTGGAACATAACACAAAAGTAGTATCAAAAATAATTCTAGGACCACTAGATGGAAAGGTTCCAAAATCCTCAAGCCATCTCCACAACAATGCACCAAGAATGGAAGTTAACAACCCTAACCTCCGATTCAAAATACATTTCCCAAACCCGCAAAAAACATTACAATGTATAATTATACCCAATGGTGTATGTATGGTGTGATACTAAGAACAATGTGATTCCAACCAAATATATTACATGTGTTAGTCATTTTAAGAAAAAAATATTGCATGTTTTTTTAAACTATAAATTGTAATTATAATTTTTTGAAGGATTAAAAGACAAATAAAAAGAGTTTTTAAAGGAGAAACATTAAGGAACAAACAATTTTAAGGAAAATGTACATGTTACTGAATTTTCCATCCACCCACACCATATTTTTATAGTGAATATAATATAACCAATGATCACTAGTCATGGTAATACCCCTAAGAACTTGCTAGCTGTGGGCCACAAGTACCTCATATCTCGATGGAAAGTTACCATAACAAATATATGTTCTCTTTTATAACAAACTAGAAGGGAAAATACACCTAACCTAGTGGTCCTCAACACAATAATAATCGGTTAGTTGGTGTTCTCATCATCAAACATTATAAGTGAAATAGGGAGGAAACCACTCTGGACCACTAGCATTCTAGTACACATCCACCACCCTAGATATCTTGGATTCACCCATTACGCTCGATCAAGTAACATATCTTAAAAAATACCATTTTCACTTGAAAATTCCATTTCCAATTTACAGACACTCCAAAAATTTCACACACATGTAGCACAATCCCCTTTTTCATTAAAATTCATTTTAACATCATCCTCACACCAAAATAGCCTGAAAATTGTTTTATATCTCTTTCACAATTCAATAAATCTTTCAAGAAATTTTATAAATAATTTCCAAGATGTAACAGATCACATGATTGGCCATTGAGAACAAAACAGACCATTTAAAAAACATACTCCTACAAAAATAATTTTCCTATATGATTTCACCTCTTATATACACCAATGAACCATTTAAAATAATCCTAAAATAATTCCAAAAGGTATAAAAAATAATTGCACAAAAAATTCATATAAAAACCATATTTTAAAAACCAAATTCCATCCAATATAACACCAAAAAATATTTTTCCCCCCTAAAACCATTTAATTAAAATATTTCATGAACCATAAAACAAGTTCAATTGAAACCACAAAAGATATACATGAAAACACACATTTTCATGAAAAAGGATATTTTAAAACTAAAAAAATAGATAATGATACAGTAAATGGTTTTATAACCACAGAAAACATATTAAGAACATGATATAACAATAAATCAAGAAATCTAACTCATGAAGTAATTGTAACACATGGCATCACCTGCCAATGATGTCAAAACCCCAAAATCATTGTGTGAAACTTCAACCACACCACTTCCACGGTACAATGAATTGAAAAAAAATTTAAAACCAAAATATTGTATTAATAAACATTAAATCATACCCTATATAAGAAACCCTATTTTTTGGACATTTGGACCTTCAAGAAATATGGGAGAAAACCTAAGGAAATGTAAGGAAGAAGAGAGGACATAACTTGACATATTTTAATGAAATTGCCTGAAATAAACCATTAGTTGAATCTCTGAATACCCAAAATTGAATGGAAGGTTATAATAAGGGTGAGGAGGTCGAGTGGGAACTAAAATCGTGAGAAAAGAAAAAAATGAATGATTTAATAAAGAAAAGAATTCCCATTACAAATCAAGATGATTTGAGAATCTTTGAGTAAATTCTCCTTAATCCAAGATGAAGAAGAACTCTAAATAGGTAACATGGAACATGGGGGTGCTCCAAGTGTTATTGGTCTCAAGTAATAGGTATAACTACCAACAAATGTTTAAAAATGAATTATATTTAAATAAAATAAATTATTTCTGTTAATATGGAATTGAAATCACAGGTTGGCCCAATTCCAAAATAAATCACCCAATTCAACCATGATTATGAGTTCATAAGGGGTCCAAATGGATATCGAGTTCTTAAACTATTAGAGGGGGAAAATTGGAAAATTTAGTGGGTGAATATTGTTGAAAACCTAAGGAGTTATAAAATAAATGAATTTTGTTTTTAAATCTGTAAATGGGCTCACCGTTTGTCCCAAATCTCGAAAAAACCACCCCCAATAAATAAACCCCATAAAAGGTTTCACTATGACTGTCAGAAATTCAATTCCAAGCCACCAAATCCTTATACCTTCCCTTTTAAATAATTAAAAGGCCAAATAACATCCAAGAAATCCAAGATGGATGATTAGATAAAGAACACATGACAGACTAAATCTATTCTCCGAATACATATAAACCAAGAGAAACTGAGAACCAAAATAAGATACAAAACAAATAAAGGAATAGAATATTTGGGTGTGACAGTTCTCCCAACCATATATATTTCCACACCAGGAAATCCATAATAATGCTAGATGAAAAACAAAACACAACATATAGACCAAGATGGACTCCCTTTCCATGTTTATCCCACCCCAAAAGGAAAAAACCCATATAGTTGATAAATCATCTGAAGGGGTTATCTCACTATCAAAAATTTACCCCACATAACAAAAATAATCAAACATCTTCTAACCACATAACATTAGTTATTATCCATTCCCCTATTTACCGAACAAAAAAATTGGTCATTGGATACCATTGAATAATACTAATTGTCGCCATGCATACACCAAGAGCACAACCAAGTTACTGATACATGGAGACCCTAGTAGACTCACACCATAATATCCAAATTTATTTCCCATGACAGAATTGATACACCAACAGGGGGAGGCCCGAATGGACACCCCACCATAAAAGATATATAATATCATTATACTTCTTCCAATATAACCTGCATGTAACCCATGGTGGATCTCCCCACAATAAGAATCAACATTCTTAACAAACTAGCATGGTTCGACACAAAAAATACTCCATAAGACCCAATCCCCACCATAAGGGGGGGGGTCGATCAGTGAATCTACAGACCAACAGACACAAAGTGTAACAACCTAGGTATTTATATGATAATAAATTTTCATATCTATTAATATTTATGAATACGATTATAATTTTACAATAAAAGGGATGACTTTTCTAATAGCATTTTCGACATGTAACAATGGATTTTTCCAATATCATACATTTCACCCAACATTGAGTTATACCGATAAATAATACAATAATAATATTATTATTTTAAATGGTAGATAACACCTAGATATTTTGTTGGTAGGAATTAAAAAAACTAACTACAATATTATTAAACATGTTTGTCAAATGGTTTTACATTTATCCAATAAATTTTAGAGGCATAAAATGTCAATTAATCTCATTTTATGCATAAAATGCTCTAATATTTTTAAAACATAGTTTTACCACCTTTTAATAGAGAAAACTTATTTAAAAATAGTTTTTAACTATTATATGTTATATATGAAAAAAAAATTCTTCTTCTATAGATGTGGGATATCAAAATTTACCTTTGATAATTTTTTTGTAATTTTCTGATAAAGGTCATTTTTAATGAATAGTTGAAAATGCTACTTTTTATGTCAAAACTACCATTTCAGTTAATTTATTAATATAATTATATTCTTTTTTATTGTTTTTAATGTTTAATTGTATTATTCTTTTTATCAGTTAATCCAATATTGGTAATTATATTTAATTGTATATTTAAATTGAATAAAAACGCAAGTCAGTCTTTTGATAGTTTTTTATTCTTAAAATCATGCTTTCTGGTTTTGACAACAAGAATTAATTTTACATTAAAAAAATTATTTTTTTTGAATTTGGAAAAATGGGTTCCATATTTGGAATCAAAATTTCAAAATTATTTAAATATGTGCCTTTTATTTTTTGATATAATGAATAGTATCTTCACTAATTTATTTTATTTACCACGGTTAAATGGTAAATTAGTTAAATAAGTGTAAAATTGATATTAAAATAATATAAAAATATCCTAACACGTGTCACAGACTTATTTTTTGATTCATGGGCTACTGAAATATACCTTTGGTGAAAAATTTGGAAATTGGGAGCCACTTGGGTTTGAAAATGATATGTTATAATAAATAATTTAATGTAAAAGGAAATATAAAAAACATGTATCTTTTTACTAAAATAGTTTAAATGTGGGGTTCAATAAGTGATCTCATATAATATAAAAACTAATTATAAAGATAAAAATATTTCCTAAATCATGGTATTTTATATATAATTATTACAGATTAAATAAATCAATTTAACGTTGAGACCATGATGATAGAGTGATTGCTTCATTAATGAATGATTCAAATGAATGATATTATAAATATTAAAATAAATATTATTTGACAAAATATATGTCATATAAAAATTTTATAGACGAATATGACATGTTATTAGACTATTAAATGGTTTGGTTCGAAGTTATATCTTTGTTGGAGTTTTATTTAAATTCAATAAATTGAATAGTTTAAATTTTTTTATAAATGATATTTTATAAAAATAATAATTTATTAAATTATTTTAAAATCCTAAAATATATTTAAAAATTAAAAAGTTATTATGATTTGTTCTAAAATTTATTTATGTATCCAATTTTGGAAAACTTACTACATATATGTATATTTAATAACTTTTTAACAATTAACATATTGTTACCTCTTTTAAAATTAAAAGAGAATAATTAAGGGTAAACTAAAAATACACAATCTAAAATAAACTCATTGAATTAATAAAATCTATTGGATGATAGTATTTTTATCTATCTTCATATTATCTTCTATATACATTATGTTGGAGCCACAACTATTAAAAAATAATTTATATTAATTTAATATTTTAATACTTTACAAGGGTACCCTTCCCCTCTCCTATAAAAAGGCACTCACCCCTCTATTTTACTTACACTGAAAATGTATTTTAGATAATTCAAGATCTATCCAAGACTTATCCTAAAATCCTTCTACACATTCTTGAAGTCTTATTTCATACATAAACCCGTTTATAGAGGTGTTTAGGTGTTCTTCCAATGAGATCAATCAAAGATGAGGTATCATTTTCATTATGTGTTTCTATTTTGTTTCTTCTTACACATCCTCAAATATCATACAACCATGATGAGATAATAAATTCAGTATAATCAATATACTAATATGTTATTCTGTTAATATCCTCCCCTAAATCCATCTCAACTTCCATCAAATGGGATATAATTAATCGTTCTTGTGTACGTGTGAATTATCATTAACCAATTTAGTTTGTTTTCCATTACCGCCTATTAATAATGGTTATAATGATGGAATTGACCATAATATGTGCTATTAATCACATATTAATCATATTAGTATAATAATATTTGAATATTTTTTTTCTCCATATTCATAAAAATGATAACGTCATTCATGCGTATGTGTGAACTATTACCTCCACGAAGCGGTGTCACACATTTTTATTCATTATACATCTTGTATGATATATATAAGTATAAGTAAATTATTATTATGATTTTATTAATATCATTATCATTTTTCATATATTAAATGATAATTACCATATTGAATAATGATCGGTGGAAAATGTAAATGTTAATCATGCATACGTACGGACTACCGTCTCCATGATTATAATGTAGTCTATTTTTCAAAACCATATTTGAAAATATAAATTAAATAATTTGAGTTATGTGTAATTTTTTTATGAATATTATTCTAGATATTATGGACTTATTACCACATTGTAACACCCCAAGCTTCTATGGTACGCTTCTCTTTGAATAATGTGATAGCGTGTGTTGTACGCAACACCGAGTTCTAACACACCATAACTAATCAAACTAGCCGTTATGAATAGTAATACCTACTTTTTGAAATTATATATATTTTATATTTGAAAATGGACTTCATTTTTGGATTCGGAATATCGAATTTAGCCTAGGGTGAAATTTTGGTACATTTCGGATAACTTTCATATTTTGATGAATAGTGAAAATTACTAAATTTTAATTAAAAACAACTTTTTTGATCAAATTAATTACTAGTGATAAATTATGAATTTGAGTGGTTTTAAAGTATATTTAGAATATATTTTTACCATTTAATATAATTTTGGTCATTGGACATAATTTTACAATTAAACCGAACATAAACAAGTGTCAATCTTTTGATAGTTATTATCTCTTAAAAACACGCTTTTTGTTTTAACAGCGGAAATTAATTTTAAATTAATTTCTGCCACTTCTGTGTTTTGAATTTAGGAAAATGGATTCCATATTTGGAATCAGGATGTTCAAATTGTGTAAATAGGTAACTTTTATTTTTAGACATTTTGAATAGTTACTGTGGTAAATATTTTATTTACCATGGTTAAAGGGTAAATCCGGTAAATAAGGGTTAAAAAAATAATATTATAATAATACAAAATTACCCTAAAACGTGTCCTAACCTTATTGGTGGACACATACCCGACCATGGGCATCCTTGGGTCAATTTGGGGACCCCTTGGAGCCACTTGTATGTGGTAGAGACACTTTATATTAATAAAGTTAAAATAAAAATAAAAATGGCATAAGCTTACATCTTTTAGAAGAACAATTTTTACATAGGGTTATACATGTTGTATTTTCGATTATAAATATTCATTAGAAAGCTAAAAAGATTTCCTACATAATGATATTTTACTTATAATTTTTAGACATTAAATAATTTATTTTATTTATGACACAATGATGATGCAGTAATTACTATAATAGTGAAAAATTAAAATAAGTGATATTATAAATACCCAAATAAATATAATATGAAACTTTTAATGAATTAAACTAATTTTCTAGGATAATATGATATATTAGTATTGATTTAATTGACTTTTTTCTAAGTAATAAATCTGTTATGAGTTTCACAAAAATCAACTAATGAATAGTGTCAAAATTGACTTAAAAGAATTCTTAAAACAAATATTATATTATTAATTGATATTAAATTCCTAAAAATCTAAGGTTCGACCAAGAGACTTATATCATGATAGGTTAATCATTAATGGACCACTTGGGGGTCTCTTTGATGTATATAGTATGTTTATTAACCATAATATATAAAATACAAAGAGACATTGTAAAAGTGAAACTAATTAACTTAGAGTTAATACTTAAAGATAAGGTTAATATAGGTACCCAAACCTGTCTAAATTCTATTGGATGAGTTGCTTTCGACCTATCCCCACCTAATCATTTGAATAGTCAACTTTGGAGCCTTTAGAAACCGAATATGAATTTATTATAAATTAATATTTCTAGCTTTTCCAAAGGTGCCCCTCACCCCTCTTATAAAAGGGCACTCCTCCTTCTCATTTCTTCACACCTTCAAAGCCTTTTGGTTCGGCCAAACTCTGCCCAAATACTCTCCCAACATCCCTCAATACAACCTAGAGGCCTTAGTTAGATCAGAAAGCCAACTTAAGGAGCCCTTTTGATCAAATCAAAAGGAAGAACCCGAAGAAGAGGTAATGATTTCACCACCCTTTTCTAAGTTCATTTCTTCTTCCACTTCTTCTTCCTTTGTTCTTACCATTCTGAAATAATAACTCCAGTATCTCACATATACTGTGATGTTATTATAAGTATGGTACAACCATATTCAGTATTCTATCCACCCTTTGAATAACATGTCACCATACGTGCGTACGTACGGCTTACCGTCTCCACGTCGTGGTGTAATTGTTATTCAATATAATATTATTTGGATGGGTATAATAATGATGTGTAACTCATGTAAATAATAAATATAACATGTTAATGATTCTGTATATATGATATACCATCCATTTATATATTATTTTAATATCAAAAGAATGATATTGTCGCTCGTGCGTACGTACGGACTACCGTCTCCACGAACGCGATGAGATTCATTCTCCATCGTAACCATTAAAGCGTAATTATCATTTTATGATTTAAAAATGATGTTTAAGGACTTGATATCATTCTGGATATGAATAATATACAACCTATCCTTTACAAACATGTCTTACGTAACAAAACATATGAAAGAAAACAAGTAAGTTAACACCCGAAACAACGATAATACTAAGATATTATTATCAAATCAATATTAAAAGATCATATATGATATCATATTAATGTATATGATTCTTGTATAATTTAATAACAATTATTTCACCATTATACAGGAGGTTAACCTACCACAACCAAGGAAAAGTACAAGGTAAGGGTTATTTCACAATCTCTTCATTATCCGAGGTTGTATTATACGTAATAATCTACTGGGATCTCTTTATCATCCACATCCATGTTTCTTCGAAATGTATTTCAAAACATTTTTACTATTTACAAGAATATGGGTTAAAGTCATTTATACCTTTGTTTTACTTTTTATAAGAGGTTTATAAAGGAATCTTTCCGTCGTTTTCAAAACAAGGTCCTTTTTTTAACCTTTTCGACAGAATTGAGGTAAGAATGTTTTTTTTAACTTATACGGCGGGTGCGGTTATTTTACGCCGTTATAAAATCTTCAAAGCTTTCCTTACAAGCTTATAAGAATATTTTCAAAGAAAATGTTTTATTTTATATGGATCTTAAATTATTTCAAAATAAAAGGAGATATTTCTTTAAAAAGAATTTTGATTTCATCTATGTCAACATCCTTTGATGGATTTTAAGATTATTTGATGTTGATTTATTATGATACAAAACTTCTATATTGTATTGAAGGTTTTGTGATATGTTTGACTGTGGATGTGCTATTTTTATACCATTCATAGTTTATTGTGAAAGTATTGACATTTCGTATGCTAGTTTTAATACGAATGTTTATGTTATGTTTAAACCTTTTCATATGGGAATGCATTGGACTTAATAAGTGACGGGTGGAGCCCGCTATAGCTCCTCGATGCATCGGTAGGTCTCATGAGACAAACTAGTGTCTTGGCACAAGGCCTTGACAAAATCTTATTTGTAGTCTTGGAACGAGGCCTTGGCTATGTGGTTATGATAGTCTGGCATTATGCATTCCAACATTATGAAAGTGGTTATTGATTTTTGCATGTGATTATTCGATTAGTAGAATATCCATGTGAATAAGTAAATGGCATTATTTCATTTTACTTTTTCCATACCATGTTGAAGTTCAATTTTAAAAGGCTTTTGTTTTAGTAATGCATTGCCTTAAATGTTTATTCGTATTTATGAAAGTTTCCTCTATATTGTTATCCTTACTGGGCATTTGAGCTCACCCCTTTTCTATGTTTTATTTTTCCCCAGGATGTGAATAAGTAAATTATGAATGACCTGCAGGGATATTATGAGGGGATAGTAGTGTGGATTATGGAGACATTATGTTGTTGTAGTAGTTTTTCATTTTATGATGTAATGTAAAACTTATGAATATATCTAGTGTTTCCAAGGCTACTAAACCAATCGGTCTTTCGAGATTTGATCTTTCTTGTGATCATGCCAATGTTATGTAATAATGCACCGACTCTGGGTAACTGGGGTCGGGGCGTTACAGTTGGTATCAGAGGAATTTTAGTACAAACCTTGGAAACTAGATTTAGATAAACTCTGATTAGAGCACGTAGACCTAAGATGAACTTTGAAGATTAGTATAGAAGAACTTCCTAGAATTTTGGTATTGTAGAGATTTTGTGAGTTTTCCGAGCAATACATCCCTGTCTGGATACGAGCAGGTAGAGGCGGCTCTGGCACAGATGTACCTAGGGGTAAAACCCGAAAACACCGCTTTGAGCTAGACTCGAACGGGAACTGGTGCACGACAACGGGCCTTGCTGCACTCTTGGTTACGACACTCCCGGGGGATATGCTTAGGATAACTCTCATTATCTTTACAAATCATTATGAAGGGTTTATGAGTATATACTTCCTCATAGAAAAACATTTTTATGATTATGGATTATATCCATAAATAGTTCAATTTATGTTAAGTGTTTTATAAGTATGGGATTATGTATTTTGATTCATAAACTGATCTAGTTTATGCCATTGTTTAGAAATGGCGCCTAGTGGAAGAAATGGAAACCGTATCAATGCGCGCACTCCATGTAGGGATTGCCCTCCTGCTCAAGATAATTATAGTGGGGCTGGTGATGCAACTGGTGCTGATCAACTAATTACCATACTGGGACAACTTACTCAGGTTATGAATAATAACCTTACCCGTATGGAGCACCCTGATCCGCAGCGTGGAGGATCAATGTTAGATCGATTCATGAGACAACAACCACCAACGTTCAATGGGAGTACAAATCCCTTAGTAGCTGAGCAATGGATATTTTCCCTAGAGAAAATATTTCAGGCTTTGGGGAGTAGTGAAAGGGAAAAAGTTACCATGGCAGTTTACCGCCTCACTGGAGATGCTGATCAATGGTGGTCATTGATTCAAAACATGAAGGAAGATGCTGAAGTATCAAACATGGAATGGAGGGAGTTCAAAGATCTGTTTTTAGAAAAATACTTTCCTCGCGACCATCGAGCAGATATGGAAAGGCAATTTCTGAGTCTGAGACAAAAGGAGGATGATAATGTCACAAAGTATGAGGCTAACTTTACAAGGTTAGCGAGGTACGCTGGTGATTATATTCGCAACCCAAGAAGTAAGATTGATCGTTTCTTTGATGGGTTAAAACCATTTCTCCGTCGAGCATTAGTCTCACAATCCTTTTCATCGTACGAAGACATTGTCTCATGTGCTATCAAGACCGAAAAGGAATTCTCTAAGTCTTATGACTTTAAAGAAAAGCAAGAGAAGAAGAGACCTGCTGATCAATCTGGGAATGGAAATAAGGGGAAGAAGGGAAAGGTTGAATATCCATCTTGTGGTAAGTGCGGGAAGAAACACCCCGGTGCTTGCCTGAAGGGAATGGGAGTCAGTTACAAGTGTGGTGAAAAAGGCCACCAAGCTCAAGATTGCAAGGGGAAGAAGGAAGCTACCAATGTTCAGTGCTACAATTGCAGGGAGATGGGGCATTATGCAAATGCATGTCCTAAGCGTCAGGAGAACTTACCTCAGAAAAGGCCAAGGGATCAAGGCCAGGCTTATGCTATCACTACTGCTGAGGTAGAAACTCCGAAAGACGTAGTGGCAGGTAATTTAATGGTTTCCTCAAGATTAGCAAATGCATTATTTGATTCTGGATCATCGCATTGTTTCATATCTTCCCAGTTTGCTAAGAAAATTAGATATTTCCAATTTGATTTAATAAGGGAGTTGTCAGTTAAAACTCCTAAGGGAAGTATCGTTGCAACAAAGTTTTGTGAATCAGTCCCCATTAGAGCACATAAATTTTCTTTATCTGCTGATTTCATCGTCATACCTATGATTGAGTTTGATATAATCCTCGGTATGGACTGGCTTTCGGACTATGATGCGAAGATTTATTGTAAGAAGAAAGAGGTTACGATTCTTGATGATAATGATAAGGAGCACCTTATTTTTAGAGCAGAATCGTCACCACCTAATTCTTATTTAGATCCACCCCCAGTAGCTCAACTTAATTCAATTATTGTGGAGGAAGAGAATGAAGTAACTATCGGTGAGGAAAGGAATGTTCAAATAGAGGATGTACCTGTTGTGAAAGAATTTGTAGATGTATTTCCGGAAGATTTACCTGGACATCCTCCAGAACGAGAAGTAGAGTTTTCCATTGATTTGATTCCTGGATCAAGGCCTATATCGAAGACCCCTTATAGAATGGCTACTGTAGAGTTAGTCGAACTAAAGAAACAACTAGAGGAATTGAGTAATAAGGGATTTATTCGCCCTAGTGTTTCTCCATGGGGATCCCCTGTTCTTTTTGTTAAAAAGAAAGATGGATCTATGAGGTTATGTATCGATTACAGGGAGATCAATGCTATAACGATAAAGAACAAGTATCCCCTACCTCGTATTGATGATTTATTTGACCAACTGCATGGAGCTCAATACTTTTCAAAGATTGACCTTCGATCTGGATACCATCAGTTGTGTGTAAAGAAGGAAGACATTCCGAAGACAGCATTTCGAACCAGGTACGGGCATTACGAGTTTACTGTAATGCCGTTTGGATTGACTAATGCACCCTCTGTATTCATGGATCTGATGAATAGAGTTTTCAAGGAGTATCTCGATGAATTTGTGGTGGTATTTATTGATGATATCTTGGTATACTCCAAAACCTACGAAGATCATGAAAATCACTTGCGCATTATCTTGAAGACTCTGAGGAGGCATGAATTATATGGAAAGTTTAGCAAGTGTGAATTCTGGCTTCAGGAGATTTCTTTTCTTGGCCATATTGTCTCCAAAGATGGAATCTATGTTAATCCTTCTAAGACCGAGGCAATCCAAGAATGGCCAGCACCTACGAGTATAACTGAGGTACGTAGTTTTATTGGCTTGGCAGGTTATTATCGACGTTTCGTCCAGAATTTTGCCCGATTGGCTAACCCATTAACGAAGCTCACACGTAAAGGGGTTAAATTTGTTTGGACAAAAGAGTGTGAAGAATGTTTCGAAGAACTGAAGAGAAGATTAGTCAATGATCCTATATTGACTCTACCATCGGGGAATGATGGGTTCGTTATTTATAGTGATGCGTCAAAGAAAGGACTTGGTTGTGTCCTTATGCAGAATGATAGAGTTATTGCCTATGCATCACGACAGTTGAAAATTCATGAACAAAACTATCCTACTCATGATCTTGAGTTAGCAGCTGTGATCTTTGCTTTGAAGATATGGAGGCACTACCTCTATGGTGAAAAATGTGAGATTTATACTGATCACAAGAGTTTGAAGTATATTTTCTCACAAAAAGAACTCAACATGAGGCAAAGGAGATGGCTGGAATTACTCAAGGATTATGATTGCACGATACACTACCACCCAGGGAAGGCAAACAAGGTGGCAGATGCTTTGAGTAGAAAAGACCATGGAGTTTTGAACAATATGAGAATTGAAAGGGATCCAATTTTCATGGAGCTAGTGAAGATGGACATGGGAATAACCAGGGAAGGTGAAACATCAATGCTTTTTCAAATGGTTGCCAAACCATATTTACTAGAAAGGATTAAGAGTTCTCAGACTGATGATGAAGAATTCCAAAAGAAGATTAAAGCTGTGAATGATGGGAGATTGAGAGACTTTGCGTATGAAGGTGGAATTTTGAAATTCGGGAAGAGACTTTGTGTTCCCAATATACCTGATCTAAAAAGGGAATTGCTGGATGACGCTCATAGTTCCAATCTCTCTATACACCCTGGGAGCACCAAAATGTATAGGGATTTGAAGGAACATTTTTGGTGGGACAACATGAAGAGGGAGATTGCTGATTTTGTGTCAAGGTGTATGGTTTGTCAACAAGTGAAAGCTGGAAGGCAACAGCCTGGAGGAGTCATGCAACCTCTTCCCATACCGGAGTGGAAATGGGACAATGTTACGATGGACTTTGTCATGGGGCTACCAAAGACTCCTAGAAGGAACGATGCAATATGGGTTATTGCTGATCGTCTTACCAAGTCAGCACATTTTCTTGCTATAAGTGAAGATCTACCCCTGGAACGTCTAGCAAGACTATACATTAATGAAGTTGTGAGACTTCATGGAGTTCCCCTATCGATTGTTTCTGATCGTGATCCCCGTTTTACTTCAAGATTTTGGAAAAGTCTTCAGAAATCCCTGGATACTGAACTTCATTTGAGCACTGCTTACCACCCTCAAACAGACGGACAATCAGAACGGACTATTCAGACCTTAGAAGACATGTTGAGATCTTGCTCACTTGATTTTCAGGGTATGTGGGATCAATATTTACCTCTGGTAGAATTTTCCTATAACAATAGCTTCCATTCGAGTATACAAATGGCACCATATGAAGCGTTATACGGAAAGAGATGTCGTACACCAACCTGTTGGGATGACGTTGGTGAAAGAAAACTTGTAGGCCCAGAACTGGTGGAGGAAACGGTGGAAAAGGTGAAGGTAATCCAAAATCACATCAAAGCAGCTCAAAGTAGGCAGAAGAGCTATGCCGATAATCGAAGGAAGGATTTGGAATTTCAAGTCGGTGATCATGTTTTCCTGAAGGTATCTCTGTGGAAGGGAGTCATACGTTTTGGTAAGAAAGGTAAATTGAGTCCCAGGTACATCGGACCTTTCGAAATTCTAGAACGAATTGGGGTTGTAGCTTACCGATTAGCAATGCCGCCAAGTCTCTCCAAAGTTCACGATGTGTTCCATGTATCTCTATTGAGGAAATACATGCCTGATCCGACGCATGTACTCACCTATGAAGAATTAGAACTGGAACCTGATCTATCTTATTGCGAAGAGCCCGTCAAGATTCTTGATACAAGAGAACAAGTACTGAGAAACCGGACGACGCGTCTGGTAAAAGTTTTGTGGAGAAACCATAAGATGGAAGAGGCAACGTGGGAACCTGAGGAACTTATGATGAAGAACCACCCGAGTCTTTTTATGCAGTAATACCCTAGAAATTGCGAGGACGCAATTATTTGAAGGAGGGGAGAATGTAACACCCCATGCTTCTATGGTACGCTTCTCTTTGAATAATGTGATAGCGTGTGTTGTACGCAACACCGAGTTCTAACACACCATAACTAATCAAACTAGCCGTTATGAATAGTAATACCTATTTTTTGAAATTATATATATTTTATATTTGAAAATGGACTTCATTTTTGGATTCGGAATATCGAATTTAGCCTAGGGTGAAATTTTGGTACATTTCGGATAACTTTCATATTTTGATGAATAGTGAAAATTACTAAATTTTAATTAAAAACAACTTTTTTAATCAAATTAATTACTAGTGATAAATTATGAATTTGAGTGGTTTTAAAGTATATTTAGAATATATTTTTACCATTTAATATAATTTTGGTCATTGGACATAATTTTACAATTAAACCGAACATAAACAAGTGTCAATCTTTTGATAGTTATTATCTCTTAAAAACACGCTTTTTGTTTTAACAGCGGGAATTAATTTTAAATTAATTTCTGCCACTTCTGTGTTTTGAATTTAGGAAAATGGATTCCATATTTGGAATCAGGATGTTCAAATTGTGTAAATAGGTAACTTTTATTTTTAGACATTTTGAATAGTTACTGTGGTAAATATTTTATTTACCATGGTTAAAGGGTAAATCCGGTAAATAAGGGTTAAAAAAATAATATTATAATAATACAAAATTACCCTAAAACGTGTCCTAACCTTATTGGTGGACACATACCCGACCATGGGCATCCTTGGGTCAATTTGGGGACCCCTTGGAGCCACTTGTATGTGGTAGAGACACTTTATATTAATAAAGTTAAAATAAAAATAAAAATGGCATAAGCTTACATCTTTTAGAAGAACAATTTTTACATAGGGTTATACATGTTGGATTTTCGATTATAAATATTCATTAGAAATCTAAAAAGATTTCCTACATAATGATATTTTACTTATAATTTTTAGACATTAAATAATTTATTTTATTTATGACACAATGATGATGCAGTAATTACTATAATAGTGAAAAATTAAAATAAGTGATATTATAAATACCCAAATAAATATAATATGAAACTTTTAATGAATTAAACTAATTTTCTAGGATAATATGATATATTAGGATTGATTTAATTGACTTTGTTCTAAGTAATAAATCTGTTATGAGTTTCACAAAAATCAGCTAATGAATAGTGTCAAAATTGACATAAAAGAATTCTTAAAACAAATATTATATTATTAATTGATATTAAATTCCTAAAAATCTAAGGTTCGGCCAAGAGACTTATATCATGATAGGTTAATCATTAATGGACCACTTGGGGGTCTCTTGGATGTATATAGTAAGTTTATTAACCATAATATATAAAATACAAAGAGACATTGTAAAAGTGAAACTAATTAACTTAGAGTTAATACTTAAAGATAAGGTTAATATAGGTACCCAAACCTGTATAAATTCTATTGGATGAGTTGCTTTCGACCTATCCCCACCTCATCATTTGAATAGTCAACTTTGGAGCCTTTAGAAACCGAATATGAATTTATTATAAATTAATATTTCTAGCTTTTCCAAAGGTGCCCCTCACCCCTCTTATAAAAGGGCACTCCTCCTTCTCATTTCTTCACACCTTCAAAGACTTTTGGTTCGGCCAAACTCTGCCCAAATACTCTCCCAACATCCCTCAATACAACCTAGAGGCCTTAGTTTGATCAGAAAGCCAACTTAAGGAGCCCTTTTGATCAAATCAAAAGGAAGAACCCGAAGAAGAGGTAATGATTTCACCACCCTTTTCTAAGTTCATTTCTTCTTCCACTTCTTCTTCCTTTGTTCTTACCATTCTGAAATAATAACTCCAGTATCTCACATATACTGTGATGTTATTATAAGTATGATACAACCATATTCAGTATTCTATCCACCCTTTGAATAACATGTCACCATACGTGCGTACGTACGGCTTACCGTCTCCACGTCGTGGTGTAATTGTTATTCAATATAATATTATTTGGATGGGTATAATAATGATGTGTAACTCATGTAAATAATAAATATAACATGTTAATGATTCTGTATATATGATATACCATCCATTTATATATTATTTTAATATCAAAAGAATGATATTTTCGCTCGTGCGTACGTACGGACTACCGTCTCCACGAACGCGATGAGATTCATTCTCCATCGTAACCATTAAAGCGTAATTATCATTTTATGATTTAAAAATGATGTTTAAGGACTTGATATCATTCTGGATATGAATAATATACAACCTATCCTTTACAAACATGTCTTACGTAACAAAACATATGAAAGAAAACAAGTAAGTTAACACCCGAAACAACGATAATACTAAGATATTATTATCAAATCAATATTAAAAGATCATATATGATATCATATTAATGTATATGATTCTTGTATAATTTAATAACAATTATTTCACCATTATACAGGAGGTTAACCTACCACAACCAAGGAAAAGTACAAGGTAATGGTTATTTCACAATCTCTTCATTATCCGAGGTTGTATTATACGTAATAATCTACTGGGATCTCTTTATCATCCACATCCATGTTTCTTCGAAATGTATTTAAAAACATTTTTACTATTTACAAGAATATGGGTTAAAGTCATTTATACCCTTGTTTGACTTTTTATAAGAGGTTTATAAAGGAATCTTTCCGTCGTTTTCAAAACAAGGTCCTTTTTTTAACCTTTTCGACAGAATTGAGGTAAGAATGTTTTTTTTAACTTATACGGCGGGTGCGGTTATTTTACGCCGTTATAAAATCTTCAAAGCTTTCCTTACAAGCTTATAAGAATATTTTCAAAGAAAATGTTTTATTTTATATGGATCTTAAATTATTTCAAAATAAAAGGAGATATTTCTTTAAAAAGAATTTTGATTTCATCTATGTCAACATCCTTTGATGGATTTTAAGATTATTTGAAGTTGATTTATTATGATACAAAACATCTATATTGTATTGAAGGTTTTGTGATATGTTTGACTGTGGATTGCTATTTTTATACCATTCATAGTTTATTGTGAAAGTATTGACATTTCGTATGCTAGTTTTAATACGAATGTTTATGTTATGTTTAAACCTTTTCATATGGGAATGCATTGGACTTAATAAGTGACGGGTGGAGCCCGCTATAGCTCATCGATGCATCGGTAGGTCTCATGAGACAAACTAGTGTCTTGGCACAAGGCCTTGACAAAATCTTATTTGTAGTCTTGGCACGAGGCCTTGGCTATGTGGTTATGATAGTCTGGCATTATGCATTCCAACATTATGAAAGTGGTTATTGATTTTTGCATGTGATTATTCGATTAGTAGAATATCCATGTGAATAAGTAAATGGCATTATTTCATTTTACTTTTGCCATACCATGTTGAAGTTCAATTTTAAAAGGCTTTTGTTTTAGTAATGCATTGCCTTAAATGTTTATTCTTATTTATGAAAGTTTCCTCTATATTGTTATCCTTACTGGGCATTTGAGCTCACCCCTTTTCTATGTTTTATTTTTCCCCAGGATGTGAAGAAGTAAATTATGAATGACCTGCAGGGATATTATGAGGGGATAGTAGTGTGGATTATGGAGACATTATGTTGTTGTAGTAGTTTTTCATTTTATGATGTAATGTAAAACTTATGAATATATCTAGTGTTTCCAAGGCTACTAAACCAATCGGTCTTTCGAGATTTGATCTTTCTTGTGATCATGCCAATGTTATGTAATAATGCACCGACTCTGGGTAACTGGGGTCGGGGCGTTACATGTAATACCCCAAGATTTCATAGTGTGTTATTTCTTCAAAATAATTCAATAAATTGCACTACACGCAACACTGAGTTCAATTGCACCATGACTTACCAAAAAAAAAATCCATTAAAAGAGTTCATGAATAGTATTAACTAAATTTTAAACTTTATATAATCCTTATAATTTTAGAATCCATATTATGAGTTTCTTAGTCATAATGCAAGAACAGATTCATTTTCAGTATTGCACTTTTATCAACTTTTGATAGTGAAACCTTTTTAAATACAATATTTTAAACTTTTTGACTAAATGGAGACATCAAAAAAATTTAAAATGAAACATCCCAAGCTTCCGCGGTACGCTTTCCTTTGAATAAAATAGTAGCGTGTGTTGTACGCAACTTCGAGTTCTAACACACCGTAACCAATCAAACTAGCTGTTATGAATAGTAATACCTACTTTTTGAAATTATATATATTTTATATTTTAAAATGGACTTCATTTTTGGATTCGGAATATCAAATTTAGCCTAAGGTGAAATTTTGGTACTTTTCTGATAACTTTCATATTTTGATGAATAGTGAAAATTACTAAATTTTAATTAAAAACAACTTTTTTAATCAAAATAATTAATAGTGATAAATTATGAATTTTAGTAGTTTTAAAGTATATTTAGAATATATTTTTACCATTTAATATAATGTTGGTCATTGGACATAATTTTACAATTAAACCGAACATAAACAAGTGTCAATCTTTTGATAGTTATTATCTCTTAAAAACACGCTTTTTGTTTTGACAGCGGGAATTAATTTTAAATTAATTTCTGCCACTTCTGTGTTTTGAATTTAGGAAAATGGATTCCATATTTGGAATCAGGATGTTCAAATTGTGTAAATAGGTAACTTTTATTTTTAGACATTTTGAATAATTACTGCGGTAAATATTTTATTTACAATGGTTAAAGGGTAAATCCGGTAAATAAGGGTTAAAAAATAATATTATAATAATACAAAATTACCCTAAAACGTGTCCTAACCTTATTGGTGGACCCATGCCCGACCATGGGCATCCTTGGGTCAATTTGGGGACCCCTTGGAGCCACTTGTATGTGGTAGGGACACATTATATTAATAAAGTTAAAATAAAAATAAAAATGGCATAAGCTTACATCTTTTATAAGAACAATTTTTACATAGGGTTATACATGTTGGATTTTCGATTATAAATATTCATTAGAAAGATAAAAAGATTTCCTACATAATGATGTTTTATTTATAATTTTTAGACATTAAATAAATTATTTTATTTATGACACAATGATGATGCAGTAATTACTAAAATAGTAAAAAATTAACATAATTGATATTATAAATACCCAAATAAATATAATATGAAACTTTTAATGAATTAAACTAATTTTCTAGTATAATATGATATATTAGGATTGATTTAAGTGACTTTGTTCGAAGTAATAAATCTGTTAGGAGTTTCAAAAAAATCAACTATTGAATAGTGTCAAAATTGACATAAAAGAGTTCTTAAAACAAATATTATATTATTAATTGATATTAAATTCCTAAAAATATAAGGTTCGGCCAAGAGACTTATATTATGATAGTTTCCTCATTAATGGACCACTTGGGGGTCGCTTGGATGTATATAGTAAGTTTATTAACCATATTATATAAAAATACAAAGAGACATTATAAAAGTGAAACTAATTAACTTAGAGTTAATACTTAAAGATAAGGTTAATATAAGTACCCAAACCTGTCTAAATTCTATTGGTTGAGTGGTTTTCGACCTATCCCCACCTTAACCTTTGAATAGTCAACTTTGGATCCATTAGAAACCGAATATGAATTTATTATAAATTAATATTTCTAGCTTTTCCAAAGGTGCCCCTCACCCCTCTTATAAAAGGGCACTCCTCCTTCTCATTTCATCACACCTTCAAAGCCTTTTGGTTCGGCCAAACTCTGCCCAAATACTCTCCCAACATCCCTCACTACAACCTAGAGGCCTTAGTTTGATCAGAAAGCCAACCTAAGGAGCCCTTTTGATCAAATCAAAAGGAAGAACCCGAAGAAGAGGTAATGATTTCACCACCCTTTTCTAAGTTCATTTCTTCTTCCACTTCTTCTTCCTTTGTTCTTACCATTCTAAAATAATAACTCCAGTATCTCACATATACTGTGATGTTATTATTAGTATGGTACAACCATATTCAGTATTCTATCCACCCTTTGAATAACATGTCACCATATGTGCGTACGTACGGCTTACCGTCTCCACGTCGTGGTGTAATTGTTATTCAATATAATATTATTTGGATGGGTATAATAATGATGTGTAACTCATGTAAATAATAAATATGACATGTTAATGATTCTGTATATATGATATACCATTCATTTATATATTATTTTAATATCAAAAGAATGATATTGTCGCTCGTGCGTACGTACGGACTACCGTCTCCACGAACGCGATGAGATTCATTCTCCATCGTATCCATTCAAGTATTATTCTCATTTTAGGGTTAAAAATAATGTTAATATCATTCTGATTATGAATAAGATATAATCTATCCATTACAAACATGTCTTACATAACCTAACATTTAAGAAGAACGAATCGATTATCACCCGAAACGACGATAATACTAAGATATTATTAATAAAGCAATGTTAAAAGATCATATATGATATCATATTAATGTATATGATTCTTGTATAATTTAATAACAATTATTTCACCATTATACAGGAGGTTAACCTACCCCAACAAAGGAAAAGTACAAGGTAAGGGTTATTTCACAATCTCTTCATTATCCGAGGTTGTTTATACGTAATAATATACTGGGATATCTTTATCATCCACATCCATGTTTCTTAAAAATGTATTTCAAAACATTTTTAATATTTACAAGAATATGGGTTAAAGTCATTTATACCCTTGTTTGACTTTTTATAAGAGTTTTATAAAGGAATCTTTCCGTCGTTTTCAAAACAAGGTCCTTTTTAACCTTTTCGACAGAATTGAGGTAAGAATGTTTTTTTTAACTTATACGGCGGGTGCGGTTATTTTACGCCGTTATAAAATCTTCAAAGCTTTACATACAAGCCTATAAGAATATTTTCAAAGAAAATGTTTTATTTTATATGGCTCTTAAATGATTTCAAAAATAGAAAGAGATATTTCTCTAAAAAGTGTTTTGATTTCATCTATGTCAACATCCTTTAATGGATTTTACGCTTATTTGAAGTTGATTTATTATAATACAAAACTTCTATATTGTATTGAAGGTTTTGTGATATGTTTGACAGTGGATGTGCTATTTTATACCATTCATAGTTTATGGTGAAACTATTGACATTTCGTATCCTAGTTTTAATCCGAATGTTTATGTTATATTTCAAACTTTTCTTCAGATGAATGTGCTAAACAAGTATGTTCCGGGTTGGGGACCGGTAAAAGTAAGCCCTCCAGGTTGGGGACCGGTAAAAGTAAGCCCTCCAGGTTGGGGATAGGTAAAAGTAAGCCCTCCAGGTTGGGGACTGGTTAAAGTAAGCCCTCCAGGTTAGGGACTGGTAAAAGTATGCCCTCCGGGTTGGTGTCCGGTTATTAGAGGCACTCCGGGTTGGTGTCCGGTTATTAGAGGCACTCCGGGTTGGTGTCCGGTTATTAGAGGCCCTCCGGGTTGGGTTCCGGTTAGAAGTAACCCCTAGGTCTTGGGATGAGGCCTAGACAAAGAAATTAACGTTTATCATTATGCATTCCAACATTATGAAAGTGGTTATTGGTTTTTTTCATGTGATTATTCGATTAGTAGAATATCCATGTGAACAAGTAAATGACATTATTTCATTTTACTTTTGCCATACTATGTTGAAGTTCAATTTTAAAAGGCTTTTGTTTTAGTAATTCATTGCCTTAAATGTTTATGCTTATTTTGAATGTTCCGCTATATTGTTATCCTTACTGGGCATTTGAGCTCACCCCTTTTCTATGTTTTATTTTTCCCAGGTAGTGAAGAAGTAAATTATGAATGACTTGCAGGGATATTATGAGGGGTTAATAGTGTGGATATGAAGACTTTGTTGTTGTAGTAGTTTTTCACTTTGAAATGTAATGTAAAACTTTATGATTATATGTAGTGTTTCCAAGGCTACTAAACCAATCGGTCTTTCGAGATTTGATCTTCTTGTGATCATGCCAATGTTATGTAATTAATGCACCGACTCTGGGTAGCTGGGGTCGGGGCGTTACAGTTGGTATCAGAGGAAGTTTAGTACAAACCTTGGAAGCTAGATTTGGATAAACTCTGATTAGAGCACGTAGACCTAAGATGAACTTTGAGGATTAGTATAGAAGAACTTCCTAGAATTTTGGTATTGTAGAGATTTTGTGAGTTTTCCGAGCAATACATCCCTGTCTGGATACGAGCAGGTAGAGGCGGCTCTGGCACAGATGTACCTAGGGGTAAAACCCGAAAACACCGCTTTGAGCTAGACTCGAACGGGAACTGGTGCACGACAACGGGCCTTGCTGCACTCTTGGTTACGACACTCCCGGGGGATATGCTTAGGATAACTCTCATTTTCTTTACAAATCATTTTGAAGGGATTATGAGTATATACTTCCTCAAAGAACACATTCTTATGATTATGGATTATATCCATAAATAGTTCAATTTATGTTAGGTGTTTTATAAGTATGGGATTATGTATTTTGATTCATAAACTGATCTAGTTTATGCCATTGTTTAGAAATGGCGCCCAGTAGAAGGAATGAGAACTCCAGAAATGCACATGATCCAAAGAGAAGGAAGGATCATATCTTTCATGGTCTTAAGCTAGAATTTATAAGAGAAATAGTCTCCCATGTATTATCATCATATGAAGAAATAATATCATGTATTGATAAGATAAGTAAAGAGTTTACTGAGTCCTATGGCTTTGAAGGGAAGCAAGAGAAGAAAAGGATGGAAGAGAGAAATATGGATAAAGGGAAGAGGGAAAAGAAGAATTTTCCCATATGTGGTAACTGTGGAAAGAAACACCCTGGAACTTTCCTGAAAGGAATGAGAGTTTTTTATAAGTGTGGAGGAAAAGGGCACAAAGTACGTGACTGCAAGGGTAAGAAAATGGTTTCAAATGTACAATGCTTCATTTGCAAGGAGTTTGGACACTATGCGAACCTATGTCCCAGTCATCAGACTATGCCACAAATGATGCTATTGGATAATAATCAAGTTATGATACTACCACAGATGAAGAAGAATGATTAGAGTTCTTATGTTGATTATGTCAATTGAGTGTTGTATCAACAATGTACTTGTTATAATAATTATGGAGTATATAAGGATTGTACTGTAGTACTATTTCATTAAGGACTTGAGATTGTGTGGAACAAAGAAAAGTGACTCAATATCAGGATAAATTTTTGGAAAATATATGGTTGAGAGAATGATAAACCATAATATAGTTCTGATACCGAGGTAGTGATTTTCGAATAATACATGATTATTTTGGAAAAATTATATTGGATATTCTTGACTACCTCGGAACTGATTAATGATTTGTATATTCCATCATTGTTGGGGTTTAAAACATTTTTGGATTGATGAAGTATATCCAGCATTCAATATGGAATAAGGGAGCATGAATGTAATCAATAAAAAAATATGGTAATTCAGGATGTTTCAGTGTATTAAAAGAATACACGATGAAGGTATTCATATGCTATTACGGGTTAAAAAGGATCTACATTATGTTTACCCTCCTTATAAAAGTTGGACTGTGAGTTTGGATAGAATTATTTTGGATAGTTCTTGTTTGGATTATTTTGGATTGCCATAAAAGGACAACCCGGAGGTCGGGCGGCAACCCGTCGCGTCCGGCAAGGCTGCGAGACTTGAACCCGCAACCGAAGGGCGACAAGGGTGTATCACCTACCACTGGCCCACGAGATGTCCTGGATTAAATAATGTAGTTTTTATTAAAAGATCTTTTAGATGAATTATAAATTCTTTTATTTTGGAACCCTATACGAATAGTGTAAATAGAATTTTTTTTACATTCTATTATCTTTTAGAGTGAAAGATGAGTTTGTGGTAGAAATTTATTAATGGATAAAACACTAATTATAAAGTAAGTATATCTCCTTATGATCATAGCCAATCTCATAAATAAATTCCTCAATATTAAGAAAAGAAACTTAGAACAAAAATGTTGTCCTAGATGGTACCTTAAATCATCACTAATTTATGGCTTTGGGATTGTTGGCCTTTTCATAGCCATGTTCTCTACCACTCTCCATCAGATAATTGATGGTTAGATTTCTCTTCCATATCCATATTTTCCTACATGGAACCCTAGTATGTGTTATTTTCGGTAATCTTCATACTTTCCACTCTTTATTTTAAATAGAGGCCTCCTTAATTCATTTTTCGATGTGGGATTTCAACTAAGATATTTTGAAACGTCAAAAATGTGTTATCCTAATACCCTATGTTTTGTTGAACCGATGGTATTTCAAATCAGCATAGATTGATGAATTTAAGGACCTCAATTATACACTTGTTTGTGATTGATGACCTCAATCACTACCTATAAATATTTACGTTTTTCCTCCGATTATATGTCTCTAATTTCCACCAATGTTCTCCTAATCGAGATCATAATTTGGTGGTGACCCTTTGATTTCTCTTTTCCTCATATTAATACTAAATTTTAGTAACCCAATTTCCGATGTGGGTTTTCCCACAAATATATTTTCTACTTTCAACCTTTTATTTTTGAAGAACAATTTCAAATTGCGAGGACGCAATTTATTGATGGAGGGGAGAATGTAATACCCCAAGATTTCATAGTGTGTTATTTCTTCAAAATAATTCAATAACTTGCACTACACGCAACACTAAGTTCAATTGCACCATGACTTACCAAAAAAAAAATCCATTAAAAGAGTTCATGAATAGTATTAACTAAATTTTAAACTTTATATAATCCTTATAATTTTAGAATCCATATTATGAGTTTCTTAGTCATAATGCAAGAACAGATTCATTTTCAGTATTGCACTTTTATCAACTTTTGATAGTGAAACCTTTTTAAATACAATATTTTAAACTTTTTGACTAAATGGAGACATCAAAAAAATTTAAAATGAAACATCCCAAGCTTCCGCGGTACGCTTTCCTTTGAATAAAACAGTAGCGTGTGTTGTACGCAACTTCGAGTTCTAACACACCGTAACCAATCAAACTAGCTGTTATGAATAGTAATACCTACTTTTTGAAATTATATATATTTTATATTTTAAAATGGACTTCATTTTTGGATTCGGAATATCAAATTTAGCCTAAGGTGAAATTTTGGTACTTTTCTGATAACTTTCATATTTTGATGAATAGTGAAAATTACTAAATTTTAATTAAAAACAACTTTTTTAATCAAAATAATTAATAGTGATAAATTATGAATTTTAGTAGTTTTAAAGTATATTTATAATATATTTTTACCATTTAATATAATGTTGGTCATTGGACATAATTTTACAATTAAACCGAACATAAACAAGTGTCAATCTTTTGATAGTTATTATCTCTTAAAAACACGCTTTTTGTTTTGACAGCGGGAATTAATTTTAAATTAATTTCTGCCACTTCTGTGTTTTGAATTTAGGAAAATGGATTCCATATTTGGAATCAGGATGTTCAAATTGTGTAAATAGGTAACTTTTATTTTTAGACATTTTGAATAATTACTGCGGTAAATATTTTATTTACAATGGTTAAAGGGTAAATCCGGTAAATAAGGGTTAAAAAATAATATTATAATAATACAAAATTACCCTAAAACGTGTCCTAACCTTATTGGTGGACACATGCCCGACCATGGGCATCCTTGGGTCAATTTGGGGACCCCTTGGAGCCACTTGTATGTGGTAGGGACACATTATATTAATAAAGTTAAAATAAAAATAAAAATGGCATAAGCTTACATCTTTTATAAGAACAATTTTTACATAGGGTTATACATGTTGGATTTTAGATTATAAATATTCATTAGAAAGATAAAAAGATTTCCTACATAATGATGTTTTATTTATAATTTTTAGACATTAAATAAATTATTTTATTTATGACACAATGATGATGCAGTAATTACTAAAATAGTAAAAAATTAACATAATTGATATTATAAATACCCAAATAAATATAATATGAAACTTTTAATGAATTAAACTAATTTTCTAGTATAATATGATATATTAGTATTGATTTAATTGACTTTTTTCGAAGTAATCAATCTGTTAGGAGTTTCAAAAAAATCAACTATTGAATAGTGTCAAAATTGACATAAAAGAGTTCTTAAAACAAATATTATATTATTAATTGATATTAAATTCCTAAAAATATAAGGTTCGGCCAAGAGACTTATATTATGATAGGTTCCTCATTAATGGACCACTTGGGGGTCGCTTGGATGTATATAGTAAGTTTATTAACCATATTATATAAAAATACAAAGAGACAGTATAAAAGTGAAACTAATTAACTTAGAGTTAATACTTAAAGATAAGGTTAATATAAGTACCCAAACCTGTCTAAATTCTATTGGTTGAGTGTTTTTCGACCTATCCCCACCTTAACCTTTGAATAGTAAACTTTGGATCCATTAGAAACCGAATATGAATTTATTATAAATTAATATTTCTAGCTTTTCCAAAGGTGCCCCTCACCCCTCTTATAAAAGGGCACTCCTCCTTCTCATTTCATCACACCTTCAAAGCCTTTTGGTTCGGCCAAACTCTGCCCAAATACTCTCCCAACATCCCTCACTACAACCTAGAGGCCTTAGTTTGATCAGAAAGCCAACCTAAGGAGCCCTTTTGATCAAATCAAAAGGAAGAACCCGAAGAAGAGGTAATGATTTCACCACCCTTTTCTAAGTTCATTTCTTCTTCCACTTCTTCTTCCTTTGTTCTTACCATTCTAAAATAATAACTCCAGTATCTCACATATACTGTGATGTTATTATAAGTATGGTACAACCATATTCAGTATTCTATCCACCCTTTGAATAACATGTCACCATACGTGCGTACGTATGGCTTACCGTCTCCACGTCGTGGTGTAATTGTTATTCAATATAATATTATTTGGATGGGTAAAATAATGATGTGTAACTCATGTAAATAATAAATATAACATGTTAATGATTCTGTATATATGATATACCATTCATTTATATATTATTTTAATATCAAAAGAATGATATTGTCGCTCGTGCGTACGTACGGACTACCGTCTCCACGAACGCGATGAGATTCATTATCCATCGTATCCATTCAAGTATTATTCTCATTTTAGGGTTAAAAATAATGTTAATATCATTCTGATTATGAATAAGATATAATCTATCCATTACAAACATGTCTTACATAACCTAACATTTAAGAAGAACGAATCGATTATCACCCGAAACGACGATAATACTAAGATATTATTAATAAAGCAATGTTAAAAGATCATATATGATATCATATTAATGTATATGATTCTTGTATAATTTAATAACAATTATTTCACCATTATACAGAAGGTTAACCTACCCCAACAAAGGAAAAGTACAAGGTAAGGGTTATTTCACAATCTCTTCATTATCCGAGGTTGTTTATACGTAATAATCTACTGGGATATCTTTATCATCCACATCCATGTTTCTTAAAAATGTATTTCAAAACATTTTTAATATTTACAAGAATATGGGTTAAAGTCATTTATACCCTTGTTTGACTTTTTATAAGAGTTTTATAAAGGAATCTTTCCGTCGTTTTCAAAACAAGGTCCTTTTTAACCTTTTCGACAGAATTGAGGTAAGAATGTTTTTTTTAACTTATACGGCGGGTGCGGTTATTTTACGCCGTTATAAAATCATCAAAGCTTTACTTACAAGCCTATAAGAATATTTTCAAAGAAAATGTTTTATTTTATATGGCTCTTAAATGATTTCAAAAATAGAAAGAGATATTTCTCTAAAAAGTGTTTTGATTTCATCTATGTCAACATCCTTTAATGGATTTTACGCTTATTTGAAGTTGATTTATTATAATACAAAACTTCTATATTGTATTGAAGGTTTTTTGATATGTTTGACAGTGGATGTGCTATTTTATACCATTCATAGTTTATGGTGAAACTATTGACATTTCGTATGCTAGTTTTAATCCGAATGTTTATGTTATATTTCAAACTTTTCTTCAGATGAATGTGCTAAACAAGTATGTTCCGGGTTGGGGACCGGTAAAAGTAAGCCCTCCAGGTTGGGGACCGGTAAAAGTAAGCCCTCCAGGTTGGGGACAGGTAAAAGTAAGCCCTCCAGGTTGGGGACTGGTTAAAGTAAGCCCTCCAGGTTAGGGACTGGTAAAAGTATGCCCTCCGGGTTGGTGTCCGGTTATTAGAGGCACTCCGGGTTGGTGTCCGGTTATTAGAGGCACTCCGGGTTGGTGTCCGGTTATTAGAGGCACTCCGGGTTGGGTTCCGGTTAGAAGTAACCCCTAGGTCTTGGGATGAGGCCTAGACAAAGAAATTAACGTTTATCATTATGCATTCCAACATTATGAAAGTGGTTATTGGTTTTTTCATGTGATTATTCGATTAGTAGAATATCCATGTGAACAAGTAAATGGCATTATTTCATTTTACTTCTGCCATACTATGTTGAAGTTCAATTTTAAAAGGCTTTTGTTTTAGTAATTCATTGCCTTAAATGTTTATGCTTATTTTGAATGTTCCGCTATATTGTTATCCTTACTGGGCATTTGAGCTCACCCCTTTTCTATGTTTTATTTTTCCCAGGTAGTGAAGAAGTAAATTATGAATGACTTGCAGGGATATTATGAGGGGTTAATAGTGTGGATATGAAGACTTTGTTGTTGTAGTAGTTTTTCACTTTGAAATGTAATGTAAAACTTTATGATTATATGTAGTGTTTCCAAGGCTACTAAACCAATCGGTCTTTCGAGATTTGATCTTCTTTTGATCATGCCAATGTTATGTAATTAATGCACCGACTCTGGGTAGCTGGGGTCGGGGCGTTACATTACACACATGGTCTAGTAAAATCGTACCATGTTAATTTTCGACTCAAGAACCGATTATTGAAAAAACAACCGATATGAACTCAAAAAATTAACTAATTATTATTACATAGTCATAAGTGATGTAATGGTAATAATAAACTTGAAAAATCTTCTAAATAAAGAAGAAATTAACCTAATTTTATTATTCACGAAAATAAATAATGATCATGATAATTTAGACTCAAGGTAAGGGACTTCGTCTCAATCTCCTTTTAGTAAGGCCTATTTTTGGTTTAAAAATGCCCTTATATTATACTGTGTATAATCAAACCAAATTATTTTTTCTTTAATTCATCATTTTTTCAAAAGCTAAACCTTTTTCCATGAGTTTTACTTTATGAGAAATGAAATGATTATTTTTAACGTACACAGTGACAACTGCCATTCTACCCCCACAAGAATTATTTGATATTTGGCTTCCTCTCCATGCCATAATGTTTTTAAAAGAGAAAAGAAAATACCACATTTTGGTATTTTGGTTTTTAAAATGGTTTTAAGAATGGATTTATTATATCAATATCTTGAAATTATTTCTTATGATTGTAATGTGGAAATATTATTTTTACTTTATGCTTGTTCTTATGTTATGATTATGTTATGGTTCTTGAGCGTTGCTTTTGTATACAGTTTGTTCTGTGATAAAATGTGGGTGGGTGAGCCCAAAATGTATCTCCAATTCATTTTGTAATGGGACAGATGTAAATTTTATGGTTTCTTCTAAGAGATATAAGGAATATACTATGATTGGTATCCCAAATGTAACCAGGATGGTTACTCCCCATGTGGTTGTAAAAGCTACAACATAAGTATGTTATGGATGCCAAATGTTACCTTTAAGATTTATGATATCTATTAATTATTCATAAATCATATAATTTCATGAGGTATGTTAAAGAGCATGTGGTCTATGATTAAATAGTATGATTTTAGGGATATTTATGTATTCATGGACTAATATTTTCATTCCTTATTTTATATCCCTTACTAAGAATTTTATGGTGATCCCATTTTTTGAAATGGTTATCATATGATATAATGAATAATGGATTCAAGTATGGTATCATGTAAAATTCATTTTGTTTGAACATGGAATGAACAATGTTTCTTTTTAAAAAGTTCTTTTTATAAAAAAATTGTATATAGTAGAAGTGTATAAATTGTTATATTTGAGAGGTAATGTAACAGTTATGGCCAAATTATCTACAACTATAAACCTAAAAAAATCCTCAATGTGAAATAAAGTATCATCTAGATCAGAAATAGAGATTCTGTAAATTTTAAGGCTTGGACCTTATAGTTTGTATCAACATTTTTTTTAGATAAATAAAGATGTTAGGGTGTTATTTAATCATAAGTGGAATTTTTTATATAACCACAATGGTAACCATATTAGAAAGAGTAACAGTTATTTTAGATAAATTGAATGGGTTTATGATAACACAAATAAGTATATACTATATTTTACCCTCCTCATAAGTTTTTATATGATTATTTTTCTGATATAATAACACTGAAATTTTTGGTTTTAGTAAATGAATGGATATATTAGGAACCAAATTAATAGTGGATGTGAAGAAAAATATGGTGGTATTCTAAATAATATAGGTAATGAATTTGAAGCTACATTGAGAACTCATGTAGTTATTCTAAACCAACTATCTGGAATCATGGTTAACCACTTGAACAATGTTGATTTTTCTAAGGCATCATATATGTGAGAAATAAATCCCAATGAATGTTTATGTAATAATTATAATGTTATTTATATTAAATAACCTTTGTGTCAAGGATGTGGAATTAATCACCGAGAATTTTTTTAATGGGACATAAATATTTTATCGATGTGGTAATGATGGTCATAAAGCAATATCCTACCATGGAAGAAGGACGTGTTCGGTTGATTTTAAAAAAGGGAATGATGGTCTTTCAGATGGATTTATAGAAAGTTTTGAATGTGGTTTTCATGGTCATAAAGAAAATAGAGGTACTATGTAGAAGGTTCGAGAATGGGATGAGGAGAACCATAAAAATATATTTTTATAAATACAAAATGCTATTCTAATAAAGGATGGGGAAACTAAAAATGTCATATGAAAGGATTGGACTATTTATTGTCTCATGTTTTTAAATTATTTAATCATAGGATTTGATTCATGATTTCTATTTCTGGGAAACATGTATTAAGGAATAAGATGGAAAATACTTGTTAGGGTATCAAGAAGAATACTGAATTAATATGAAGTTTACATATAAGGGATTCAAGAGTTATGGTACATTGTTGGATGATGAAATATTTAAAATTATTAATGTTCTTTTGATGATATGATTACATTAGATGAATTTTTCATGTATGTGTAACCCTGTAGTTTGTTATGTGAGAATGTTATATGAGGACGAATTATATTTTCTTCTATGGACACAATTATAATATAATGGATAACCTTTATATGATATTTGATTTAGAGGTAATTATGTGAAATTACTTTTTGGAATGAAAAATGAAGGACATGAGATAAATATTAAGATTAAAACATGTTATGGTTATTTTTGAAGATTTTATCTTATTTTGGGAATGATATATGTATTATATAGTTTTAGAAAAGAAACAACATTTATAAGGGTGAAAACCTATTGTGTCGGATAAGGTTGTGGGAGATGAACCCAAAACTAAAGTGCTACAAGGCTTTATATCAAACCATTGACCTATATTATTTGCCTAGTTAATATGATTTTTAATTGTTAGTTTAACGAGTTTACGGAATCAGAAAAAGTTGATTTTGGGAAATAATGTTTTATCAAATTTATATACTTGATATTTGACAAATGATTATTGGATTAATTAATAATTTTTTTGGGATGTCATTCTCTATTTTGGAAACATTATATGATTAAGGTAAACTGAACACTACGAGATTTAATTGAGGGAAAATAGTTGAATTAAATTTTTTAAATAATCCATTCTATTAATTATGGACTTATGTGGAATTATATTATTTAAGGAGATGATTAAACTATCATCTAGAATATGTGATTAGATAAACTACTTTTTGATATGAAAAATTTAGAGTGAATTATGTTATTTGGAGATAATTGTTAAAATTTATCTAAGAAGATTATGTGATTAAATACTTTTGACTTTTTATTTCCATCCTTGTTTGAATTATTTTAAGGAATTATATGGAAAATTGTTTTTTGAATGGTCTATGTTGGACTTTGTGTATTACTGTTGAATTTTGGAGATTCAAAGTAGTCTTTTTTCTTATAAATAATTATTCTTTGTGGGGAATTATTTTATCTTATCATAACCATTTTGGTTTTGGTGAATGTTTCAACACAGGATGAATATATTGTTAATATTTTGGGATTATGTGATTCTACAAAAGGTGATTCTAGTCCTTTAGGTGTTACCATGCCATCTTGAATAATCTTTTTTTAGAGAAAATAAGATATAGTGGTATAAATTTATTAAATGTTAAAATTTTACATGACAAGTAAATATTTTTCCTTAGGTTCTTAGTAAATCTCATAAATAATTCTTAAAAATTATAAAAAGGAGTTAAAAAATTCCAATTTACTCTTCCTAATGGGAAATAAATGACCATTTATTGCATCACAAGTTTACGGTTTTTTTGTTGTTAAAATTATCTTATTCATGTTTTATATCACTATCTATCATAACAAGATGGTTTGTTTCTCCTACATATCAATGTTTTCCTACGAGGAATACATGTATGTTTTTTCATAGGTGACCTTTTTAATTCTATTTCTTTCCATTAACGTGATATTTTAATTGACACTTTTTTCAGTGTGGGGTTTCAATGATGTTTCCGACCCCAAATTTAAAATTGCAAGGACGCAATTTTCAAGAGGGGGAATGATAGAACATACCATGTATTTATTGAATAATACATTTTCATATCTATTAATATTATGGAATAATATATTAATTTTATGTTAAAGGGTACTATATTTTATATAGAGTACTTGACACACAACAAATGTTTTCTTTGAAATCATATGTTTCACACAACGTTGAGTTATAACGAAAAATAATACAATAATATTATTATTATTTTTGATGGTAGTTTTTCCCTAGATATTGTATTGGTGGGAATAAAAAAACTAAACAATATATGATTACACAATATTTTAAATTGTTTTACATTTATCCAATAAATTTTAGACGCTTAAAATTAGAATGAATCTAATTTTAAGCATAAGATAATCTAATAATTTTAAAAGTGAGTTTTACCGCTTTTTGATGGAGACCCTTTTTAACAAAAATTCACATTTATATGATATATTTGACAAAAATAAACATCTTATATAGAAGTGGACATCAAAATTTACTTTGGATAAATTTTTTTGGAAATTTTCTAATAACGTTTATTCTTTAATGAATAATGAAAAATTACGCTTTTTATGTCAAAATTGCGTTTTTATATAATTTATTTATATAGATAGATTATATTTTTGACTAGTTTTAATGTGTATTTGTATTATTTTTTTTATAATTAAATACAACTGTTATCATTGGATGTTATTTCACATTTATATTGGACACAAACACATGTCAATATATTGATTATTTTTATTTCATAAAAACCCACTTTTTGGTTATGATAATGAGAAAAAATTTAAATTAATTTATTAAACATATGGGTTTTGAATTTGGAAAAATGTATTCCATATTTGGAATCATATGGTCCAAATTATTTAAATAGTTACCTTTTTTTATTTTATGAATAATATCTTTTGTAATTATTTTTATTTACCACATTTAAAGGGTAAATTAATTAAATATGGGAAAACTAATTTTATAATAATATGAAATATCCCTAAAACGCATCCTAATATTATTTTATGAGTCATGGGAGACCCAAAAAAACCCTATGCTGAAAATTTCGGATTTGGGAGCTTCTTGGGTGTGAAAATAATTTACTTAATGTAATGTAAAATATAACATAATGATGTAACTTTTTACTAAAACAAATTTATGGTGACGATATATTAGTGATTTCGTACAATATAAATATTCATTATAAATATGATAATATTTCCTATATCATGGTATTTTATTTATAAATTTTAGAGATTAAATAAGTACATTTAATAATGACACAATGATGATACAATGATTACTTCATGAAGAATGGATTCAAATAAATGATACTATAAATATTAAAACATATATTATTTCATTTAATTAATGTCATTTTTGAATATTATAAAATTATATGACATGATATTAAATTATTAAATGGGTTTTTGGAATTTATCTCTCTTTTTAGATTTTATTTAAATTTTTTTAATTAAATACTATAAAAATTGACATGTTAATGTTTTATAAAATAATATTTTATAAATTATTTAAAAAAACTATTTTAAATCCAAAAAGTGATTCTTACTTGGTCTGTAAGTACATTAAGTGTACAATTTTGGGAAATTAACCTATATAAGAAACATTAATAGCTTCTTAACAATTAAAATATTATTACCACTTTTAAAAATAAAAGAGAATAATTAATGGTAAATAAAAAATATAAGGTTTAAAATAAACTCAATTCCTATCTAAAAAATTTTGAATACGATTATTTAGATATATCCAAATATTATATTTCCTATAACTCATGTTTGATCCAATTTTATTAAAAAAAATAATTTATATTAATTTAATATTTTAATACATTCCACCCTCCCCTCTCCTATAAAAAGGCACTCATCCCTCTCTATTACACACATGGATTAAGCCTTTTAGTTTATCAATTATCTATTAAAGTCGCTTCCTAGAGTCCCTACCCACATTCCTGAAGCCTTATTTTAGGGATAAATCCCTTCATAGAGGTGTTTAGGTAATCTTCAATGGCGATTAACTGAAGAAGAGGTATCGTTTTCTTTATGTGTTTCTATTTTGTTTTTTCTTCCACTTCCACAAATATCATCCACCCTTAATGAGATAATAACTCAAGTATCCTAAATATACTTAGATTTTATTATTTTAATATCATCCCCTAAATCCATCTCTGCTTATATCAACTGATAATTGAATATATCGTTCATGCATACGTGTGAATTATCCCAAACTGATTTAGTTCATATTACATTATTGTCTATTGAGATTGGTTATAATGAAGGAAATAATCTTTATATATTATATTAATGAAATATTAATCATGATAAGATAATATTATATCAATTACATTCTTACTTCCATGTGAAAAAAAAATTATAATGTCGTTTGTGCGTACGGGTGAACTATCACCTCCACGAAGTGGTTGGACTCCTTTTTATTCATTATATCACATATATGAAATATATATACATATATAAGTATATCTAAATTATTATAATGCTTTTAAAAATATCATGATTATTTGGAAATAAAAAATAATAAGTACTTTATTTCCCTATTGATCAATGAAAAATGGAAATGTTACTCATACATATGTACAAAATATAGTCTCCATGATTATAACATAGTTCATTTTTCATAACCATACCTGATAAATTAGGGATGCAGATAGAAGCCTGCTCCATTTTTATTAAACCAAATGGAGATGTAAAATGCAAAGAGTTACAAAATAGCCTTACACAAGCGGGTTGAAACCTTTTCACAATAATCAGCATTAAGAAGATGTCTACAAAACTCTGGAGCTATGAAATACTAGCTTCAGCTGACCTCTGTTATTTCTCTTTTCGAAAGAGAGTCCAACACTTGATTGGCTTCACAAAGAGCATGAATGACATAAATTGAGAACTGGTATGCAAGTTGTAGAGAATCGGGCCACACTAATAGCATCCACCATGGCACATTCCTTGATCGATTTTTCAGAATTTGAACTGAAACAACAGAATATGATTCTAACCATAAGTTATTCCAGCAATAATGGACTTTGTACCTTATAGAATTAATCATTTCCCATAATTCCACATCAATGGTAGTAGAATTTCCTATATAGTGAGAGAAGAATCCTTTTACCAGACCCTAACATTTACAAAAAACACTACTGGTGGAAAATAATCCTCCACTTGATACCAAACACAGCTGGAAAAACATCAGTTTATAAATATATACAACATCGACTCCTAACCTTGCAGGTAAAAAATACAGACAGATCAAAGACACCCCCATGTTCATTGTATGAGGTGTTTCATAGGCAGTCTTTGCCTCAAAATTCACCATAGTAATAATAAAATCATATGGGGGACCAAATGGCTTACACATTCCAGAAATCCAAGACGGGGGAGAGGTCGAGTTACCACAAAAGAGATGATAACATTCCTTTGTGGTGAACTCTCCATTTATATTATTTATCCAAGAAAGAGTTTCAACATCATAAAACATGTACCTAGATATTTCAATACTTATGTGATTGGGAAGGATCTCCTGCAAATATTTATCATCACTGAGAGCAGTAATAGTTTTAACATGTAAAGAACTCGGCACATTCATCTCAATGTAGATCGGTCGAGACAACAAGGGAGTCATCCAGAAATTTAAATTATAATACCTACAGAGAACCCATCTTGACCAATCCGTGTGATCAGAATAGGTTTGATTAAAAGCATGCCACACAAAAGAAGCCATGTATCCACAACGAACATTGTGCTGCATTTCAACAAACCTTGTATTCAGAAGCTCTAGTTACATATCATTCCACAATAAAAGCTTCCACATGAATTTGTTGATAAGTGAATCATTGAAGAGTATGATATCTTTAACACCCATTCCCCCCATGTCAATAGGTATGACACACTCTTTCCAAGCAACTATGATCAGCTTCTTCTTAGAAATAGAACCACCCAAATGGAATTCCTATTTTTGCAGCTTAGATCTATTACAAGGGTTCTAGTACATCTATAAAAAGGCAATGAGTATGCAAACATTGGTTTAATAACTTAATTAACCAAACATATTCTGGAGATGAGGTAATCATTACCACATGGACTAGAGACATCATACCTAGGTCATTGTCGACTCAAGAACTGATTATCAATAAATCATCAGACAAGAACTCCAATAATTAAATAATTATTATAACATGTTCATAAGTGATGTAATGGGAATAATAAACCTGAAAATTATTATTAATCAAGTATTAATTAACCTGATTTTATTATTTATGAAGATAAAGGCTTAACAATACAATTCAGATTCAAGGTTAGGGGCTTCGTTCAATATCCTTTCATTGGGGAATATTTTGGTTTATACATGAACATATTTTATATGGTGTACAATCAACCCCATTGACATTTAATTTCATTAATAAGATTTTCAATGAGAATCATTTTTCTACAAATATTTTAACTAAATCAAAAATGGTATGTTTCTTTTTAATGTATTCGATGACAATGACCTTTCCACGCCACTAGCATTATTTAATATTTGCATCCTCTACAACCCATAATTTTTTGAAAAATAAAATTATTTACCCTATTTATATATTTTGATTTATAAAATGGTTTTGGTAATGTATTTTTTATATCAATATCTTGAAATGATGTCTTAAATTTTCAATGATGAAATTGTATTTTTACTTTATGTTTGTTCATGTGTTAGGATTATAGTGTGGTTCATGAGAATTTCTTATGTATATAGGTGGTTCCATAATAAAATGAAGCCATTTGATCCCCACCTATCTCTCCAATACATTGGGTAATATGACAGATTTAAATGTTAAGGTTTCTCTTAATATATTTAAGGAATATACTATGATGGGTATTCTAAATGTAACCATGAAGGCTTCTCCCTTTATGGCTATGAAAGCTACAATATAAGTATGTTACGAATTCCACAAGATACATTTATGATTTTATATTTTTATGAGTTATTCATAAATATTATTATTTCATAAGGTATGATAAAGAGGTTATGTTTTATGAGTAAAAATTATAATTTCATTTATTTGTATGCATTCATGGACTAATGTTTTCATTCCATATTTTATAATCCTTACTGATATTTTTATTCCCATCCCATGTTTAGAAATGGATTTTAAAGGACATAATTAATAATAGATTCAAGGATGGGTTCAAAGAAAATTCATGTTGGTTAAACAAGGAATGTACCGTGTTTCTTTTTAAAAAGTTATTGTTTTATTAAAAAATCAGATAGAGTAGCAGTTTCTACATTATAAAATTTGAGGTGTAAAATACTTGTTATGGCCTAATTCTCAAATACTCTAAACTTGAATAGATCTTCAATGTTTAATAAGGTCAATTATTTATCAATAATCAAGATTATGTAATGAATAAAGTTGGGGATGTACACTAAGTGGTACATAACTCCCACAAACATTACCATCCTTGAATTAGTCTAACCAAATCTGAGATGGAATAAATCCTTGAATTATATTCATACATGAACAACCATGATGTTAATTGGACCCACAAGGGTTCAAGAATTGGTTTTGATAAATCAAAATCACCTCATCTCCCTATAGAAAAGGTTGGAGTTATATACTAATGTGAATTACAACCATGAGGGATAGGGTCTCTATGTCTATTTCCACCACCTAGGACCACCTGAAATAAAACCACCACATCGAAATCTAAAATTGTCTATACCTCCCACACTAGAGAGAGAAGTTGAACCAAGATCCCATATACCTTTGGTGATTTTCATACTGCATGAAAATCCTTACTCCGATTCCTATAGCTAGATCACATTTGTTTGAAGAATCTATTATGCCACAATTAAGAGGTAATGATCACAACACCCAATCAAATCTACTATCTCAAAAAACACACCATTACCCAAACATGGACTTGTAGGATTCTCATGAGTGACCTCTTTTAATAATAAAATGAAACAACACAAGGAAAAAACACGAAAGACATCTTCAATAAGAACAATTAATTCATAAGTCTCAGTATAGAAATACGCTTTCATTTAAGAAGAATCCCCCTAAAGGTTCCACAACATCCACCTTATTTCCTTATAAGAAAACACAGCATAATAAGAGACCACCAAAAAATGACTCATGTATGTGACAGAGTAATAACTCAAAGTAGAACCTGGAATAATGATCCAAGTAACATGATATTAATGCAAGTGACCATTACTACCCCAAATGAATAGATTTTCCGTATTGGTGGCTATCATGAACTCTTGCTTCGACAAGACTGAGGAAAGACCCAATGTCCATTTAAGACATCATTCTACACTAACATCCCTGAAATACTTACACCTTCCTCATTGGGATTCCCATTAATCACTTCCAGATAGAACCAATAGACACAATGGTAAAAAACATTAACTTTGATGATACATGAAACTTAGGGAACCAATGTGTATTTCATCCATCCACAACCACTCCCCTAATACATAGGGATCCAATTAACCAAAAAAATAATATGGGTAGATTCAATATCTGAAGCTCAAGAATAATGTCCATATATTGAACTACCAGAGGTTCTACCAATAAAAAATACTAATGGCCACATTTTAATCGTGAATTAACACTTTATGTGTAACACCCCGAGCTTCCATGATACGCTTTTCATTCAATAATGCAATAGCTTGCATTGTACGCAATTTCGAGTTCTAAAACAGCGAAACTAATCAATGTAACCTTTATGAATAGTAATAACCACTTTTTAAAATTATAGATATTTTATATTACAAAATGAACTTCATTTTTGGATTCGGAATATCGAAATTAGCCTATGTTGAATTTTGGGTATTTTTATGAGAACTTCTAATTTTTATGAATAGTGAAAACTACTTAAAAACAACTTTTTTAATCAAAATAATTTATAGTGATAAATTATACTATTTAGTGGTTTTAAAGTATAATTAGAATATATTTTTACCATTTTATCCAATGGTGGTCATTATAATTAATTTAACATTGAAATTGGACATAAACAATTGCCAATCTTTTGATATAAATTGTTTCTTAAAAACAGGCTATATGTCGTGACAACCAGAATTAATTATAAAATTAAGTAATTCAACTGATATGTTTGGAATTTTGTAAAATAGACATCATTTTTGAATTCGGAATATCAATTATAGCTTAGGGAGAAATTTTGGCATTGTTCTGAAAAACTTCAATTTTTGATGAATAGTGAAACCACTAAGTGGTAGTTAAATAACTGATTTTTCGTTTAAATGAAATATTACCACTTCTGTGGTTTTATTTTAAAAAATCTGACACACATGGTTGTCATTAATAATTAAAATGTTGTTCAATGAGATTAAAATAATATTTGGTGAATAGTTACATTTAAGTTCTTAATCGCGATTAGATGTAATTAGTGTAGTTTAAGGTAAAAATAATGTTTTAATAATATGAGATGAGCTTGACACATGTCCTACCATCATTGGATGTTCCATGGACGACCAAGACAATCCATGGGTCAACTTGGGGACCCCATGGAGCCACTTTAGTTGGAAAATGACATAAATATCTTTTATTTAATGTTAAAGTAAAAAATGACACAAACATGAAATGTTTCACTAAAACAATTTTTACATGGGGTTATACAAGTCATATTTTTTACTATAAATAGTCATTGGAAATCTAAAATTTTTTCCTACATCATAGTATTTTTTTATACTTTTTAGACATTAAATAAATTAAATTATTTATGACATCATTATGATGCAGCGATGACATCATTATTTAACGATTTTAATAAAATGAAAAGATAATGTACAATCCAAGGCATAAAATTGTACAAAGAGTATTTTATGGGTAGATTTCGAACCCTTATCACCTTATCCACGAATTAAATAAGTGTGGTACCTTTAGAATCCGAAAAGCATTGTATAATAATGTAAAATTTCCTTACTTTCCAAGAGTGCCTCTCCTATCCTCTTATAAAAGGCCCCCACCTCTACCACCTCATTCACACATTCAAGCCATTTGGCTCGGACAAACTCTGCCCAAATACCCTCCCAACTTCCCTCCCTTACTCCTAGAAGCCTCACTTTTGGCAGAACCTTTCCCAAGGAAGCCTTTGTCTCAAATCAAAAAGAGTTACCCGATTTTGAGGTAATGTCTTCTCTAATGTTGTTTTGTTTTATTTTTCTTCTCCAACCCCCTAAACTCTTTTTATTCATTTCTTTTGTAACAACACAAGTATCCTCAATATACTAGAATTTTGTTATAATATGTATTCGAGCTACACTTACACACACCTAAATCTATTGGTTAAAGAACATACGATTTCTGTGAATGGAGAATTTCTGCCTCACGAAACGATGATTGTTCAACACTCATATAACACCTTCAACGGTGGAAATTAATATGTCACTATATTTATATATGATATATATTATGTTTATGTTTTACTTATGCTTCTGTATTTCTCATTTATTACATACTTTATGATTTCCATTATGGGTAAACACGATAATTTCATTTTAGGAAGCGCGGACTACCGCCCCCTCAAAGTGATTTGAATCGTTAATGCCATATGTGGGATGTATAAAGGATGGATTAAATGGTATTATACTATATATTATACTGGAATTATATTATAAATTTATATAATTATGTTTTCATTCCATTAAATACGAAATAGAAATGAAAGTAGCGTTCATGCGCACGTACGGCTTACCGTCTCCATGAACGGTGCATTTCATTTCATACCTCTAAATGTTACGTAATATTAAAAATGAATGTATATACTGTATATATATGATATATATGATATCTACATCATGAATATAATTCTGGATATAATGGATATTTCACCACATGAACAACTTGTAATTATAAGAAGTTTATTTTTGACTCAAGTACCAAAGATCGACAAAACGACCATTATTAACTTAAATAATTACATAATGTTCATAACATGGTAATAAGTGATATAAAAGGAATAATGAATATGAAAAAGGTTCTTATGTAAATAGAAATTAACTCTAGTTTATTATTCAGGAGGTTAAAGAACGGTCGAGTCAGGACAAGACGCAAGGTAAGGGAACTTCTTAACCCAATTTCTATTCTTTGGGTTAATCTCTTACTTTCAAATTATTTCATGATATTATTATGTCATATCTTGTATTTTTACATTATATATGTGTACATATAGTTAATACACATTATAGATGTACATTATATAAAAAAATGATCTTTTTGAGGACTTCGTCTCAATCCCCTTTCATTGAGGCATATTTGGTTTTATAGACAACTTTCTTTCATACGGTGTATAAACCCCTTTGACTTTTACGTTTATTCAAAAGGAATCTTTTTATATGAAGCGTTTTTCTAACCGACAAAAGGGAATGTTTTTCTTTCCGTACTTATGCGGCGACAACGACTTCTCCGCCGCTGTGACCATTATTTGAGTTTCATCTTTCTCTACAAGCCATCATTTTTTTAATGAAAAATAAATACAAAGTTTTATCTTTCGTTTATTTTGGTATTGAAAATGGTTTTGAAAGCGTTTTTATTATATCAATCTGTTGTATTGATATCTTGTGATTGAAATGTGGAAATGTTATGTTTCCTTTATGCATGTTTTATGTGATACGATTATGTTATGGTTTATGATATGTTTAAACCTATTCATATTAGGAATGTATTGGACTTAATAAGTGATGGGTGGAGCCCGCTATAGCTCCTAGATGCATTGGTAGGTCTCATGAGACAACTAGACATGGAATTGGCCAAGGCCCTTTCCCAATTTGATTTATGGTTTTGGCCGAGGCCTTAATCATTTTAGACGTCTTGGCCGAGGCCTTGACAAAATGTTTCAGAATGTCTGGCATTATACATTCCCCCATTATGAAAGTGGTTAATGATATTTCATGTGATTATTCGACCAGTAGAATATCCATTTGAAGAAGTAAATGGCATTATCTCATTTTACTTTTGCCATATTATGTTGATGTTCAAGTTTAAAAGGCTTTTGTTTTAGTTATACATTGCCTTAAATGTTTATGTTTATTTATGAAATCTTCCGCAATATTGTTATCCTTACTGAGCATCTGAGCTCACCCCTTTCAATGATTTAATATTTTCCAGGATGTGAAGAAGTATTTTAGGAATGACCTGCAGGGATAGTCAGAAGAGGATATGAGTGTGGACTATGAAGACTTTGTTATTGTAGATTTTCACCTTATGTTGTAATGTATCATTTATGAATGTATCTAGTGTTTCCAAGGCTACTAAACTAATCGGTCTTTCGAGGCTTGATCTTTTGTGATCATGATAATGTTACGAATAATGTACCGACTCTGGGTAGCTGGGGTTGGGGCATTATAGTTGGTATCAGAGGCAGTTTAGTACTAACCTTGGAAGCTAGATTTAGATAAACTCTGATTAGATCACATAGCCCGAAGATAGACTTTGAGGATTAGTATAGAAGAACTTCCTAGAATTTTGGTTTTGTAGAGATGTTGTGAGTTTTCCGAGCAATACATCCATGTCTGGATATGAGCAGGTAGAGGCGGCTCTGGAACAGATGTACCTAGGGGTAAAACCCGAAAACACCGCTTTGAGATAGACTCGAACGGGAACTGGTGCACGACAACGGGCCTTGCTGCACTCTTGGTTACGACACTCCCGGGGGATATGCTTTGGATAATTCTAATTTTCTTTATAAACCACTATGAAGGGTTATGAGTATATACTTCCTCAAAGAAAACATTTTTATGGATTATATCCATAAATAGTTCAATTTATGTTAAGTATCTTTCAAGTATGGAATTATGTATTTTGATTTATAAACTAATATAGTTTATGCCATAGTTTAGAAATGGCGCCTAGTTGAAGAAATGGAAACCGTATCTATGCACGCACTCCGTGTAGGGATTCCCCTCCTGCTCAAGATAATTATTGTGGATCTAGAGATACAACTGGTGATGATCAACTTATTACCATACTGGGAAAACTCACTCAGGTTATGAATAATAACCTTACTCTTATGGAGCACCCTGATCCGCAACGTGGAAGATCAATGATAGACCGCTTCATGAGGAAACAACCACCAACTTTTAATGGGGGTACAAATCCGTTAGTAGCTGAGCAATGGATAAACTCCTTAGAGAAAATATTCCATGCCTTGGGGAGTAGCGAAAGGGAGAAGGTTTTCATGGCAGTTTACCGCCTCACTGGAGATGCCGATCAGTGGTGGTCGCTGATTCAAAACACAAAGGAAGATGATGATGTATCAAATATGGAATGGAGGGAGTTCAAAGATCTTTTCTTAGAAAAATACTTTCCACATGACCATCGAGAAGATATGGAAAGGCAATTTCTGAGTCTGAGACAAAAGGAGGATGTGAATGTCGCAAAGTATGAGGCCAAATTTACATGGTTAGCGAGGCATGCTGCTGATTATATATGTAACCCAAGAAGTAAGATTGACCGTTTCATTGATGGGATAAAACCATTTCTCCGTCGAGCTTTAGTATCACAAACCTTATCTTCATATAAAGATATTGTCTCATGTTCTATCAAGACGGAAAATGAATTCTCTAAGTCTCATGACTTTAAAGGAAAGAATGAAAAGAAGAGAACGGTGGAACAAGAGACGGATAAAGGGAAAAAGGTAAAGAATGATTTTACATTATGTGATAATTGTGGGAAGAATCACCCTGGTACTTGCCTAAAAGGAATGGGAGTTTGTTATAAATGTGGAGAAAAAGGTCACCAGGCACGTGATTGCAAGGGAATGAAAGTGGCTATCAATTTTGAATGCTACAATTGTAGGGAAATGGGGCATTTAGCAAATGAATGTCCTAAGTGTCAGGGAAACTTACCTCCGAAAAGGCCAAGGGATCAAGGAAAATATTATGATGTTACTATAGTTGAAGTAGAATAACTAATGTATTGGTGCTTTTGGACTCATGGACTATATTCTGGTTATTAGAATAATGTGATATATATATAAGGATTGTACTGCAGTACTTGTTGTTTCAGTAAGGTTTTAATATGATGAAGGTAATTATATTTTTAGTATGTGACAATAAGAGAAACTTTACTTTGTTTGGGGATTCTGATAAATTGATTTTGGAATGAAGAGAACTTTTAGAGAAAGTTTGGACAGAGGTATTTTGGATAACTATAAAGGTTTGGATGGATAAAGTGGATCTTTGGATAGTATTGTTTAAGGTAAAAACATTTCTGAAGATTATTTTTGGAATATTATAATACTATAGTTTTAGGAAAAGGAAAACCTGCAAGGTGGGGCATAACCCGTCGCGTCGGACAAAGCTGTAGGAATCGAAACCAAAACCATAATACGACAAGCCTTTATTTCCTACCACTAGCCTATAGGAAGTCCGTGCTTTTTACAATATAATTTTACTAATCTAAATGTTATGTGTTAACATTTGGAACCTTATACAATTAGGATAAGTATAATATTTTTGAGTTCTATTATATTTTTGAGTGAAAGATGAGTTGATGTTTGAAACTCTAATTTTCAAACATAAATATATATATACGTATCTCTTATTCAATGAATAAATTAATTCTTAAACTTTAGTAAAGGGATATTAAAACAAAAAAATGTGTTATCCTAATACCTTATGTCTTGTTGAATTGATGATATTTTAAATCAACATAAATTGAAGGCTTTTTGGCCCTCAATTTGACAGTTGATTGTGATTGATGACCACAATCACTCCCTACATATATTTACATTTTTCCCCCAAGTATACGTCTCTAATTGCCACTAATGTTCTTCTTATCGAGATCATAATTTGGTGGTGACTTTCTTATTTCCATTTCCCTCTTATTAAAGATAAATTTTATTAACCTTATTTCCAATGTGGGTTTTCCACAAAGGTATTTTCTATTTTCAACCTTTTATTTTCAAAGAAAAATATCAAATTGCGAGGACACAATTTATTGAAGGAGGGGAGATTGTAACACCCTGAGCTTCCATGATACACTTTTCATTCAATAATGCAATAGTTTGCATTGTACGCAACTTTGAGTTCTAAAACACCGAAACTAATCAAAGTAGCCATTATGAATAGTAATAACCACTTTTTAAAATTATAGAAATTTTATATTTCAAAATGGACTTCATTTTTGGATTCGGAATATCGAAATTAGCCTATGTTGAATTTTGGGTATTTTTCTAAGAACTTCTAATTTTTATGAATAGTGAAAATACTTAAAAACAAATTTTTTAATCAAAATAATTTATAGTGATAAATTATACTATTTAGTGGTTTTAAAGTATAATTAGAATATATTTTTACCGTTTTATCCAATGGTGGTCATTAGAATTAATTTAACATTGAAATTGGACATAAAAAATTGCCAATCTTTTGATATAAATTGTTTCTTAAAAACACGCTATATGTCATGACAGTGGGAATTAATTATAAAATTAATTAATGCAACTTATATTTTTGTAATTTTGTAAAATAGACATCATTTTTGAATTCGGAATATCAATTATAGCTTAGGGGGAAATTTTGGCATTGTTCTGAAAAACTTCAATTTTTTATGAATAGTGAAACCACTAAGTGGTAGTTAAATAACTGATTATTCATTTAAATGAAATATTACCACTTCTGTGGTTTGATTTTCAAAAATCTGACATACATGGTTGTCATTAATAAGTAAAATTTGGTTCAATGAGATTAAAATAATCTTTGGTGAATAGTAACTTTTAAGTTCTTAATCGCGATTATTGATAATTAGTCTAGTTTAAGGTAAAAATAATGTTTTAATAATATGAGATGAGCTTGACACATGTCCTACCCTCATTGGATGTTCCATGGCCGACCAAGAAAATCCATGGGTCAACTTAGGGACCCCATTGAGCCACTTTAGTTGGAAAATGACATAAATACCTTTTATTTAATGTTAAAGTAAAAAATGACACAAACATGAAATATTTTACTAAAAAAAATTCACATGGCGTTATACAAGTCATATTTTTGACTATAAATAGTAATTGGATAGATAAAAATATTTCCTATATCATAGTATTTTTTTTATAATATTTATACATTAAATAAATTAAATTATTTATGACATCATTATGATGCAGCGATGACCTCATTATTTAACGATTTTAATAAAATGAAAAGATAATGTACAATCCAAGGCTTACACTTGTACAAAGTCTATTGGATGGGTAGATTTCTAACCCTTATCACCTTATCCACGAATTATATAAGTGTGGGACCTTTAGAATCCGAACAACATTGTATAATAATGTAACATTTCCTTATATTCCAAGATTGCCCCTCATCTCCTCTTATAAAAGGCCCCCACCTCTACCCCCTCATTCACACTTTCAAGCCATTTGGATCGGCCAAACTCTTCCCAAATACCCTCCCAACTTCCCTACCTTACTCCTAGAAGCCTCACTTTGGGTAGAACTCTTCCCAAGGAAGCCTTTGGCTCAAATCAAAAAGAGTTACCCGATTTTGAGGTAATGTCTTCTCTAATGTTGTTTTGTTTTATTTTTCTTCTCCAACTCCCTAAACTCTTTTTATTAATTTATTTTGTAACAGAACCAGTATCCTCAATATACTAGGATGTTTTTTTAAGAAGGATTCGAGCTACACTTACACACACCTACATTTAATGGTTACAGAACATACAGTTTCTGTGAATGGCGAATTTCTGCCTCACGAAACGATGATTGTTAAACACTCATATAACACCTTAAAAGGTGGACATTAAGATGTAACTATATTTATATATGATATATAATATGTTTATGTTTTAATTATTCTTCTGTATTTCTCATTTATGTCATACTTTATGATTTCCATTATGGGTAAACGCGATAATTTCATTTTAGGAAGTGCGGACTACCGCCCCCTCAAAGTGATTTGAATCGTTAATGCCATATGTGGGATGTATAAAGGATGGAGTAAATGGTATTATACTATATATTATACTGGAATTATATTATACATTTATATAATTATGACTTCATTCCATTAAATACGAAATAGAAATGAAAGTAGCGTTCATGCGTACGTACGGCTTACCATCTCCATGAACGGTGCATTTCATTTCTTACCTCTAAATGTTACGTAATATTAAAAATGAATGTATATATTGTATATATATGATATATATGATATCTAAATCATAAATATAATTCCGGATATAATGGATATTTCACCACATGAATAACTTGTAATTATAATATGTTTATTTTTGAATCAAGTACCAAAGATCGACAAAACGACCGTTATTAACTTAAATAATTACATAATGTTCATAACATGGTAATAAGTGATATAAAAGAAATAATGAAAATGAAAAAGGTTCTTAAGTAAATAGAAATTAACTCTAGTTTATTATTCAGGAGGTTAAAGAACGGTCGAGTCAGGACAAGACGCAAGGTAAGGTAACTTCTTAACCCAATTTCTATTCTTTGGGTTAATCTCCTACTTTCAAATTATGTCATGATATTATTATGTCCTATCTTGTATTTTTACATTATTTATGTGTACTTATAGTTAATACACATTATAGATTTACCTTATTTAAAAAAAATGAACTTTTTAAGGACTTCGTCTCAATCCCCTTTCATTGAGGAATATTTGGTTTTATACACAACATTCTTTTATACGGTGTATAAACCCCTTTGAATTTTACGTTTATTAAAAAGGAATCTTTTTATACGAAGCATTTTTCTAAACGACAAAACGGAATGTTTTTCTTTCCGTACTTATGCGGCGACAATGACTTCTCCGCCACCGTGACCATTAGTTGAGTTTCGGCTTCCTCTACAATCCATCATTTTTTTAATGAAAAATAAATAAAAAGTTTTAACTTTCTTTTATTTTGGTATTGAAAATGGTTTCGAAAGAATTATTATTATATCAATCTGTTGTATTGATATCTTGTGATTGAAATGTGGAAATGTTATGTTTCCTTTATGCATGTTTTATGTGATACGATTATGTTATGGTTTATGATATGTTTAAACCTATTCATATGAGGAATGTATTGGACTTAATAAGTGACGGGTGGAGCCCGCTATAGCTCCTCGATGCATCAGTATGTCTCATGAGACAACTAGACGTGGAATTGGCCGAGGCCCGTTCCCAATTTGATTTATGGTTTTGGCCGAGGCCTTATTCATTTTAGACGTCTTGGCCGAGGCCTTGACAAAATGTTTCAGAATGTCTGGCATTATACATTCCCTCATTATGAAAGTGGTTAATGATATTTCATGTGATTATTCGACTAGTAGAATATCCATGTGAAGAAGTAAATGGAATTATCTCATTTTACTTTTGCCATATTATGTTGATGTTCAAGTTTAAAAGGATTTTTTTAGTTATACATTTCCTTAAATGTTTATGTTTATTTATGAAAGCTTCCGCAATATTGTTATCCTTACTGAGAATCTGAGCTCACCCCATTCAATGATTTAATATTTTCTAGGATGTGAAGAAGTATTTTAGGAATGACCTGCAGGGACAGTCAGAAGAGGATATGAGTGTGGACTATGAAGACTTTGTTATTGTAGTTTTTCACCTCATGTTGTAATGTAACATTTATGAATGTATCTAGTGTTTCCAAGGCTACTAAACTAATTGGTCTTTCGAGACTTGATCTTTTGTGATCATGCCAATGTTACGAAGTAATGCACCGACTCTGGGTAGCTAGGGTTGGGGCGTTACATTATGGGGGTGTACCCAAGCCAATAAGACAACCCAAGAACTCAACCGTGAAGGTACATTGGATTGAACATAAAAAAACTAGAACTGAAAACATGAGGGGAGAATATACAAGGGTTTCCCGAAACATTTCTCACATAGGGACACCAATCAACAATTCAACCCAACTTAACAAAAAAACTCAAAACACCATTCAAACAAGACGGGTTATCGAACTCAATACACCCTACCACAACATTCCAAAAAATGTATAAGTCTCCCTACCCTAATCATAGGTAATCAAAACATAAAATTTCCTTAAAAAATAATTTCATTGATTGTAAATGGGGTCAGAGTTTCGGGAATTCACCAATGGTATCTCGCGGGCCTCACACATGTATGTTTTTGTGCCACCATGGGCACACCCCTCTAACAAACCTGATCACTCATCTAATTTTCCATACAAACAACCCATTAATTTCATTGATTCACTTTTACGTAAACATAAAAAATGAATTTTCCCATGGATGGGGACACCATGGATCCAAACAAAGTTATTTACACTTTTCAAAGCAAAAAAAATATCATTTCCCTAAAACATAATTTCAAAACCCACATTAAAATAATCCTTGTTTTCCAAACCATCGTGTTTTTGAATCAATAATTCAATTTATAAAAATCCAATATCATCTTACAAAAATACCATTTCATGAAAATACACATGTTCAGAACCTCATTCAAAAATCTTATGAAATCCCATTTTCAATACATTTTAAAATAACACCCTTCCCACTTTATAATTCAATTTAAAACAGATTTCCAAAGCCCTATTTAATATAATTTACACTTCCCAAAAAAATATTTCAGTAAAACACACGGTTAAATTATTAAATTTCACTTCCAAAAAACACAACACCATTTACTCAAAACAATTTCCATTTGATAATATAGTTTAAACAATTTTCAAACATGAGCTTTCCAAAATGATTTTCCAAAACCCATAAAGATGTCAAATGAATCAAGGGAAAAATAATATTGATGGGTGGCTTAGATGTATAGTTGGGGGAAATAAACCAGTCACACCACTATCATAGAGACTATTCTTGGAAAATATCACTGGATCCACATTTCTTTCTAGGTCTGCAAGCTCACTAAGACCATTGACCTTACTCCTATTTCATTTCCCTTATAATGAACAACCACAACAACCAAATGAATTAGATAAATCCTGAATTCCCCTCTTAACTCATGTCCCGATATGAGATTTTAAGTCTAGGAACCTTACTCATAAAAAGAACATCGAGTTCTGACATTCCTATATCATGTTTATCCAGAATCATTCCCTAAAAAACATGACTGAAAAGAGAAAACCTCCTATGATATCATTTTGATAGGAACCAGATCTGGACACCATCAAAACAGGCACCTAACCCTGTCCCTATCAAGGCCCTAAGGGTATTACCTATCTCCATGGGCTTTCACAAGTTATTTAGAATGATAAATAAGTTTTTGTGAATGATTTATCTAAATTTAGAATCATTAAACAACCAAATAATATAAATAAAATGAATCTGAAAATTTAATCCGAACAAGAAATTAATAATATTCAGCACTAAAATACATTGTTTTAGATAATGACCAATACTTCCATAACTAAGTTTTAGCCACAAAAATCAAGGAACACAACATGGTAAGGGTCCATCATCCCCAAGCCTTCTCCACAACACCGCATTAAGAAGGTAAGCAAACAACTGAAACCACCGATTCTAAAATCATTTCCCAAACTTGTGAAAACCATTACCAATTATACATACACCCTAAAGTGTTTGTAGGTTGTAATCCTAATCCCATATGGATTCCACCCAATTAAATTCCATTTTATAAAAATTTTAAGTCAAAATACATTTATCTTTTTTAAATAGGAAATGATAGTAATAATTAATAAAAGAATGAAACTGAAAATGAAAAATGTGTTTAAAGGGGAAAATATATGGGACACCAAATTTAACTAAAATGTCCTTTATATTGAATTTTCGATCCAAACACACCAGATATAGATAGTGAATATAAAATAATCAAGGATCACCAGTCATGGATATACCCCTAGGCACTAGCCAGCTTTGGGCCCAAACTACCTTGTATGTTAGTGGAAAGTAACCATAAAAAAATATTTGTTCTGGTGCATGATCCACTAATAGGAAACATACCAATAACCTAATGGTCTACAACATCATCATAATATTTTAGTTATTGTTTTCATCGTCAGAATTTCTATGTCAAATATGGACAAAACTGCTTCGGATCACTAGCATACTAGTACACATCCGCCCTCCAAGATACATGGGTTTCCCACATCATGCTTGATGAACTTCCACATCATAAAAAAAATAACATTTATAGATGAAAATTACATTTAAAAATCACAAAATCACCAAACATCCGACACACATGTCACATAATCCCATTTTTTATTCAAATTCAATTTTACACCATACTCACCCCTAAATAGCCAAGTCATGTTTCATATCTCACTTTTAATTCAATAAATCCACTTAGAAATTTTATAAAAAATTTAAAAGATGGTGACCAATACATAATATCCATATCATAAAAAAAAATGGACAATTTCAAAAACATACTCCTTCCAAAATAGATTACCAACAGGATTTAAAATCATATATTAACCAATGAACCATTAAAAATATACCTTAACAATTACAAGAAGTATAACCAAGAAATGAACATAAAATCCATCTAAAACCCATATTTAGAAAAATGAATGACAATATCACACAAAACTGGTTTTTATTCCCTGACACCATTTTATAAAAACATTCCATGAAATATAAAACAACCCCAATTGATACAACAAATGTTACACATAAAAACACACATTTTCAAGAAAAAATTAAACTTCATGATGAAACACATAACCAATGAAACCAAAAATAGTTTTCTAAGCTCAAATATCATATTAATAAAATAATAAATAAATAAATCAAGCAATCTAACTAAACAAGAAATAATCACACATGGAATCAACTACCAAATATGTCAACCCCCCCCCCCCCCCCCCTTATCTTCGTCTGAAAGTTCAACCACATCATTGTTGCACCATAAGGGAGTGAAAAAAGACCAAAGACCACAATATTTGACCAATAAAATCAAAATAAAACCCCAGATAAGAAACCCCAGCTTCTAGGAATTTGGAACATCATGGAGGGGGGAATATACCCTATGGGAATGGAATGAACAAAAGGGGAATTCACATAAGTGAGAAACAATGACGAAATCTCACAAAATACACTAATAGTAAAATCTACAAGCATCCAAAACTGAAACTGAAGATTGAATAAGGTTGATGAGGTCATGTGGGGTCTGAAATTGGGTAAAGGAGTAACAAAGTCATGATTTATGAAAGAATCAAATTTCATTTAAAAATTAGGATGATTTGAGAAACCATGCGTAAATTCTCCCTAATCCCCAATGAAGACGAGATCCAAATTGAGAAAATGAAACATCATGGTTCTATTAGGGTTTTTGGGATTTATTGAGTGGTGTAATTACAGAAAAATGTTAAAAAGTGAAAGATATACAAAAGAAATAAATTATTTCCTTAAATTTGTAAATGGGCCCATGGGTTGGCCCAATGGATGAATAGATCACCCAAATCCACTATGATTATGAATTAAAAGGGGTATAAATGTATATGGAGTTGTTAATAGGTATTGGGAGGAAAATTCATAAGTTCAATGGGTGAAAAAGTTTAAAAATGAAGGATTTGTAAGATAAACAAATTTAGCATTTAAATATAGAAATGATCTCAGAGTTTGGCCCAAATCTTAAAGAAACCAAACTGAAATCATACCCCACAAAAGTTTTTTGTAGGTGTGTCAAATATTCAATTCGAAGACATATTATCCTAATATATTCCCTTTAAAAAATACAAGGTCAAATACCATCTAATGCTTCCAATACTAACGAATATATCAAGAACACTCAAGACGCCAATTCAAATCCAAGAACACACAGAAACCAAGGGAAATTAAGAACCAAAATATGATTTGAAACAAAACATGGAATTAACGATCCACGTGTGAAAACTACCCTATAATGGAGAGGGGTTTTTTATATATAATTATGAATCAATTAAGCGGTTGGGATGTGTGCTTATGTAGAATAATACGTAGATAACTTTTTACTCATGGAAATTGATGGTTCATGAGAAACATTTCCATAATCATGATTTAGACTAAGTACACATAAACATTTCATTTAATATATGGATAATTTTTTTCTACAGAATGGTCATACATACATACTAATCATGAATGATTACTATATATATTCACATATAAGAGTTGAATATGTGCCTTATAATGTTGTTAGTGTTGATTAAATATTATGACTTATCAATACATTATTGTACTAGGAAAAATAAAAATATTTTTGACTCATTGATTTTTAATTATCATATTATTATATATGATGAAGATAAGAAAATATGCAAATTTTATTATTATATAAATGTTTTTAACTGAAATATTAAAGTAAGTGGAGATATAATGTCTTTGTTAAATGGGTTTTTATCAATCAATCGGGTGAATATTCAATAGGATAATGTAAATGTTTATATAAATAAAAGAAGGATTCAATTTTTCTAGTGGTAAACCATTATTTTGATGGACAGATAATTTTCATGAACCCAGAATGTGTCTAATAAATAGAATATTTTAAGAAAGACCCATAAAAAGAGTATCACATCTCATAATTCTCTATTCATCCTAGACATATAGAGATTTAGACATATCTAAAACGGTATTTATGGAAATAAAAAATAAATTTAGAGCATCTATAACATTTATTGGAAGGTCATAATTTATATTCTTGGAGTTATAATTTTATGGGGGTTTATGAAAACTACACATATCAAAATATAAATAGAAAAATATTATCATGGATTTTTTCATCATACTACCCAAAAAAATCCAAAGTATATAAATCTATCTGGGTTATAGATTAAAACCTTTAGAAGTAATTAAGTTACATTAATATGATAAAATATTTCTATATTTATTATCTTCATGTATATTTATTATGGAATTGGTAAGATTCCATGGTATACCACATTCTATTGTATCTGAGTGAGATATGACGTTTACCTTAACGTATAGGTTAATTATTCATCAAGATTTGGATTTATAGTTCTGTTTAACTACTAATTATCATCATTAGTAAAATGGTTTGTCTGATTGAACAATTCAATCTCTACAGGATATTTTCAATTCTTGTTTACTATAATTCATTGGTTGTTGGGATCAGAACCAACATATGGAAGAGTTTTCTTAATACAAAAACTTTTACTTGATCATTTAGATGGCTTATAATGAAGACCTATGTAAAAATATGTGTGTAATTACATCATTTTTGGATGAATTTGGAGAATTAATGTTATTAAGTCTTGAACTATCTAAATAAATATCATATAATATCATAGTCATTCAGCAGGACATCATAAAAGCTCAGAGTATAATGAAAATTTAGATTGATATTCACTAGAGAGAGATATGGAATTTATTCTTGGTGAGAAGTTATTCCAATGAATGTCTTCATTGAATAAAGTGATGATGTTAAAGAAAAATTTAATTATCATTTCTAGATACATAAAGACCTTTTAGATCCGTGATCAAATCGAGACATTTTCTTATTTTTGGAAACATCCAATGTGTAGGATCGAAATAACGATATAGATGCTCAATATACAAGAGGGGGGGTGAATTGTTGACTTTAAAAATTTCCTTAAACAAATGAATGATATAAGTTTAACAAAGTTAATCAATGTAAATTTACAACACCTCTAACACCAATTGAAATATTAGGACAATGTATGATGTTACAAACTTCTGGTTCTATGAACTTTCTTAAATCTAGAGAGTGATTCTGAAAAAAGCATTTCCAGAAATATGGATCGGGAAAATGAAATTTAACTGATATTTACAATATGAGATTATACCATAAAGCGTATAGAATCTAAATTAATCAGAGTAAAAGTGTAAGTGAATATAAGAAAGATAAACTTTCCTTACAATAAAAAATGCAGCTGAAAAATAAGTAGTAAAACTACAAGTAATAAGATATAAATCTTTTAACCCAAAGAGAAGGGTTTCCACCAACCATGTATAAAGGCCCCTTGATTTATACATTCAAGCATGTATATCTTACCCACACCAGGGTAATCCCTCGATACGAAGATCAGAGTCTCTATCTTGCTATCCCCACAAGCCCTCAACTTAAAGGTAGTTGGAACCTCTGTCTTCCACATCAAGGAAGCCCTCAAACTTTAAGGTAGTCAGCGCCTCTGTCTTCCTATCCCCGGAAGCCCTCGAACATCAAGGTAGTCGAAACCACTATCTTCCTATCCCAGGAATCCCTCAAATGTAATCACCAACATTCGGAGTGGCAAGAACCAATCTGGAAGAGTAGTTCAGTGCACACATGGCATGAAAGGATTCTCTCTCTAGAAATCACCTTAACAACGTGTGGTCTCTAGAGTGATCAACATCAGTATCAAGCTCCTTAAAATGATCTCCTATTTATATGATTGGTTGGAATGGTCGGCTCCCTCCTCCAATGGTCATATTTTCCTTAAAATTCAAAGGCACCTGTGCACGTGTCACTCAAACAACAGTTAGTTAGAAACAAAATGGATGACATCGTTTTATAACAAAACATGTGTAACTAAAATCATGTCATCGTTTTATAATGAAACAAGTGTAAAAATAAGAAAAAATATAGTTCAGAATGTATGAAAATAAAAGTTTGGACGCTAACCAATATGAAATTTGGAGTCTATAATAAAGAGATATTTGGATTCTGTTTTTTTGGAATTCAGAACCTGAATTATGTAGAAATCCAGAGTCTGAATTTCTATGGAAATTCGGATTCTGGTTTAACTAGAATTAAGAATCTGAACTTACAGAGTTCAAATTCGAACTAATAGTAGTTTTGAGTCGAACTCATAGATGTTCAGAGTCGAACTAGTAAAAGTTCAGAGTCAAACTAGTAGAATTTAAGAGTCGAACTCATAGAATTTTGGAGTCGAACTAGTAGACGTTCGGGGTCGAAATCATAGAAGTTCGGAGTCAAACTAATAGATGTTCGGAATTCAGAATTCGGAGTTGAACTTAGTTAGAGTTCGTATCCAGAATTCGGAAGGGAACTTTATTAGAATTCGTATCCTGAATTCGGAATAGAACATTAGTAGAGTTCATATCTAGAATTCGGAGTGGAACTTCATTACAATTATTATCCAGAATTCAGAGTATAACTTTATTACAGTTCATATCCAGAATTCGGAGTGGAACATCATTACAATTCTTATCCAGAATTCGGATCCTAAAACAGAATGCTTCATATCTATGTATTATATGATTCTGAGGTTTTGGGTATGAATCCAATTTTTATACTTAAGAAAAATATTGATATGTATAAAGAAATCTAGGTTAGGGTAAACTTCCTTAAGGATGGAAATTTTCCTTAGAGAAGTAAAATATAGATTTTCTTATGTATAATGTGTTTGTGATTTTCATAACCAGAAGGAATGGAAAAGTCATAAGGAAAACCTTATTGACTCAACAATCTCCCCCTTTTTCCAAAACACAAACAAACTTACGAAAAAGAATATAAGGACTTTGAAAAATTTCATTAGACATTGAAATTAAAAATTATCTCCCTTTGTTGATGGATGATAGTGAATATAACTGACTCCCCCTTAGGCATTGAAAATATATGGATTGTTTTCGGGATTTCTGGAATGGATTTTTCATTATCATGGGAATGAAAAACTTCATAATGAGGAACTCCCCCTTAGATAAGCTCCTCCTTACTTTGGGATAGTTCTTGACTTAGAAATTTTTTCATCTCCATTTTGAATTTTTCCTTCTCCCCTTTTGAGTAGTTCTTCTTCCTTCTCACCCTTTGTGATTTTGAAAAAAAAATTTATGGAATGGAAAATAAATAAATTACCTGATACATTAGTATATAACAAGACAAGATACAACAAACCAAAATTTCATTAGAGTTGAAAAAAATTTACAAGGAAAATCGAATGAAACAAAAAATCGGATTTGTCTATTTTTCTTCCTATTCCTTAGGAATTAGCTTCTTCAACAAGGTATTCATCTTATTCAAATCTTTTTGATCCTCCTCAACTTTCCTCTCCAAATCTTTTATCCTTTCATCTTGAGATTTCAAAACTTCTGCCTGAGCCATCATGGAATCTTCTTGCATCTTCAAAAACTCATCTTTCTTTATAAGAATTTCTTCGAGCTCAATATGGAGATCTCGATCCCTCATAAAATTTTGTGCAAGAGAGTTAAATTTACCATTCAAATACATCACTTGTTGATTCTGAGAATTGTGATCAATAATCAGATTCACCTGAAGATTCTTAATCTTGGAATCCTCGGTGTCAAAATCATATTTTACCTCATTCTGAAAATTTTCAAACTCAACCCGGTCATCATCCACCTTCATTGAACAAATGGTGATTTTGCTGCAAGATAATCTATGAACATCATAATTAATGAAAACATTTATATGGTCATCTTCAATTTTCACACATGTATCCATCACCATGGATAAGGATTCCAATTTCTGATTTAGACTATGTTACAGCATCTGGAATCTAGATTCAGTAGTGGGAAATATCGGAATGGTGTCCACCAACTTTTCCAATGATTCATCAACAAAGTCATGACCCTTTGCTGATGACTCCGAATCCGATAACTTGCTTCGGTATTTTTCTTCTTGAGTTTCAACCAGCTTCCTTCTAGAAGAACCACCAACCACCTTTTTTCTTATAATATCTTTTGTTGGTGTATCCATGATCACTTTCTTACCTTTGTCAGTTTTCGGAATGGGTTGATCATATAGAGATTCTTCCTCACTATCTGATAGTTGAACAATATTTTCTTCATCAATTGTTCCTTCTCTGTTCCATTATCAAGAAAATTCTTCTCATATCTTACTTCCTCATCATATAAATCATTTTCCTTATCTTCCTCTCACCTTCCATCATCCTTCCTTCCTTCTATTTCTACGCCTTTTCCCGGAGTGAAAGGTTTTGTGGATTCAGCCTTTTCTTGATAATCTTCCACTTGTTTGATCATGTCATCTAGATCATCACTTTCTTCTTCTTCTTCTTCTTCTTCATCAACAACCTCTTTACCCATAGACTTTACGGGAGTGGAGTACTTCTTCCCAAGACTCTCTAGTAATGGTTCGACATCAAAGGCTCCAGAATGGGAATCTTATCAGAGGATATTTTCGTATCTCTAAACAGAGATTGTACAAGCTCAACTTCAAACATCTTTTTCTTCATCTTTTTCTCTTTTGTTTGTTTTTCTAACTCATCCGAATATTTTTCTCTTAAGGCTTTAGCCGCACCAGGGTCCAATTCAAACTGTGGTTCACCTTCTTTTCTCTTCTCCTTATCTTATCTCCACTTATCAGCCACGTCATCTGGATATGATTTCTATTTTTTCATCTTGGGAGGTGCAGACTGAGTTTCCATATCATTGGTGGTTTTGTCTTTATTAACCACTTCTTTAAGCATCATCTTCATAGTAACATTCTTCACTGGCTCAGTTTTTTCATCATTTTTTGGAATGGTCTCTGCCTCTACCTCTAGAAAATTATAAAACTCTCCTATTTCCTTAGAAAAATCCATATTCATTCTTTTCAGTGTCTCATCACTGACAAGAAAAATCTTGTAATTCTGATCTTTAGACACACATGAAATCTTGAATGAATCTAAACACTGAACTATCATCTTTGATAGTAAGGATGGGTACATTATGAATTGAGCTCTTAAGTTTTTTTCCTTTATGTTCTTGATCGTCACAAGGACATTCCTCATCAGATTTATTTTTCTTAGATTCACCACAATGTCTAAGAAATATATGTCACTTTTCTTCAGGGTATCTTTATCACCCTTTCTTGGAACCAAAAACCTTGTACCGAAAGCTGAAGAATAATATTATTATGAGATAGGTGAGATATCATTGTTGTCTTGACATCATCAAGTCCAATACATTGTAAGGCCTTAACCTTAACAAAACTACCTTGTGCATCTGAGAGTTTTTGTGGACATAATTTAGCTTCTCCTTCGTATGCTAGCCCTACCATGCTTGCAGCCTTGGTGTAAGAAAGTTAGAAAGCCTTTCCATAATATTTCAAAGAAATATTTTGTCTTCCATATTCATATTAAAAACATTCTGATTCATATAATTCTAAAAAGTACGTCCAGATAGAGAGCATCTTGATCACTTTACTTGGATACACATGCATCTTCCCAACCATTCATCCTGATATTCTTGGAGATGATAGAATCATACATGTAAAAGTTTGGATAGACCAGTCCTTCTCTGTACACTATCCATTTTGAGATTGGCTTTGAGGTAGACATATCCTGGGAAGTAGATTCAATAGAAATTCATAATGGAGGAGCTCTGGAAGAATCGGAATGAGCTTGACAAAGATCGTAATGGCCTTAAGAAGAGAGACAAGAATTCGAGACGTGAGAGCTTTGAAAAATCGATGAGGGATGACCATCGGGAGTCCCCTTTATATAGGCGATGGAGTTGACCTTTGGACTTCAAAAAACCATCTAATAGTTGAAAATCTCTCTGAACTGATCTGACAGTTGAAAACATACCAGCAAGAAAATCTTGAATCTGATCTTTTCAGGGTTTAAGAAAAACAATCGGATTGAAGAAAACTAGAATCCGAGAAATTTTAAAACTCCTAGGAATATACCAACAAGAAAAATATGAGTACGAAAACATAAGTAAGGAAATCATACCTTTCAGATTGAGCATCAAGTTTATTCGTAATAGGTAATATTCTTCTTGAAGAAAATTTAGACTACGAAAAACTAACTATGAATAACATAAAGTTGAAAATACTTTGAGTACCAAAAACTCCAGTACAAAATGTTTGAGTACGAAAAATTTCAGTATGAAAATTTTGAGTACGAAAAATTATCATTAAAAAAGTTTCAGTTCCGAAAATTTTCATTATGAAAAATTCAGTTCCGAAAACTTCATTACGAAAGTTCCATTTACAAAAATGTCAATTACAAAAAATTCAGTTCTGAAAATTTCATTACGAAAAATTCTAGTTACAAAATTTTATTTGTGAATGTTCCATACGAGAATTTCATTTCAAAAATTCTTAGTATGAAAACTTCATTAAGAAAATTCTCAATACGGAAATTCCATTACGAATGACTTTTTAACAAAAAATTGCCTACAAAATTTTTGATTATACTAACCATAAAATGTACTCCTCCTATGAGAAGGAGTTTATTACTGTAAGGATAATTGTTCAACAAAAAGATAATGAATAATGATTACCTTTTTTTATCATTCCTAACATTTGTTTAATGTATTCAAATCTATTGGAGGATAATGATTTTGTGAAAATGTCAGCAAGTTAATCTTGAGTTCCGATAAACTAAAGAATGATATCTCCTTTATGTGTGTGTTATCTAAGAAATTGATGCATAATATGTATGTGATTTCCGAGGAAGTGATGTGCATGGTTTTTACTAAGGCCAATGGAACTTGTTTTTTCACACAAAATTTGAGTCTTAGTAAAACTCAAGACATAGTCTGTGATTGTGTGTTTCATCCAAAAAACTTGAGCACAACAACTTCCAGCTGCTACATATTCAGATTTAGTAGTGGACAGTACTACTGAGTGTTTCTTCTTACAGGACCAAGAAACTAATGAATCTCTTATGAAATGACATATTTTGGATGTACTTTTTATATCCATTTTACATCCACCAAAGTCATTATCTGAAAATCCTTTTAAGATAAAATCATTCATAGAAGTATAAAATAATCCTAGATCCATGGTTCTCTTTATGTAGCGAAAAATTCCTTTCTATACCTTTAAATCATATTCCTCAGGATTGGATTGATATCTTGAACATAAGCATATTGAAAACATCATGTTTCGTCGACTAGATGTTATGTAAAGTAGACTTCCTATCACACCTCTAAAAGATATTTGACCTACTGGTTTCCCAGCATCATCAAGATCAAGTGTTTTTGAGGTACCAATAAGAGTACTTATACTATTAGTGTTTTCATAACCACACATTTTGAGAAGATCATTAATATACTTATGTTGGGATATGTAGATTACTTCTGGTTTTTAAGAAATTTGAAAACCAAGGAAAAATCTTAACTCACCCATCACACTCATTTCAAACTCATATTTCATTAGGTCCGCAAAGGAATCAGTTATATATTGCTGAGTTGAACCAAATATAATGTCATCAACATATATTTGAACAATTAAAATATTTTTCTTAACTTTATTTATAAAAAGGGTTAGATATACATTTCCCTGAACATAGTTATTTTGAATAAAAATCATGTTAGTCTATCATTCCAAGCTCGTGGGGCTTGTTTAAAGACATAAAAAGCTTTGGTAAGTCTAAAAACATGATCAGGATGTTATGTATCTTCAAATCCATGAGGTTGTTCAACAAAAACCTTCGTTTGAACATAACCATTAAGAAAAGAACATTTATAATCCATTTCAAAAAGTTTAAATTTGAAGAATGTTGCAAAGGCATATAAAATACTAGTAGATTCATGTGTAGCTACTGGAGCATAGGTTTCCTCATTGTCTATTCCATCTTGCTGATTATTGCCTTTATCAACTATTATAGTTTTATTTCTTACAATGACTCCATTGCCATCACACTTATTTCTGAAGACACACTTTACTCCAATCACAGATGTTTCCTTAGTTCTTTCAACCATGGTCCAGACTTTATTCCTTTCAAATTCATTTAGCACATCATGCATGGCTTTGATCAAATCATCATCACCTAAAGCTTCATCATTTCTTTTTTTTCTAATTGGGAATGAAATTCTAGATTCTCTACTTCATTGCGTAAGGAACATCTAGTCCTTATAGGTTGATTTACATCACCAATGGTACTATCACCGAGATGATTCTTAAGAAACACATGACTTGGGTTTTGTAAAACATGTTCATCACCATAGGGTAGAAAGTCTTCTAGGTTAAATGTTTCAGAAATATTTTCGCGAACATTTTCTTTATCAGAAGGATCTTCTAACACAGGTTGATAATCAGTTTTTGAAAACACATCCAAGAATGTATGTTGGGATGGTTTAAAAACAAAAGGATCAATTTCATCAAATTTTACATGTATTTTTTCCTCAATATTACAAGTGTTTTTATTGAAAACTCTATAGGCCGTAGAAGTTGTGGAGTAGCCTAAGAAAATTCCTTCATCAGACATTGGTGTGAATTTTTGTAGATTATATTTTATATTTAGGATGAATACATTTCAACCAATAACCTTGAAGTAGGAATGTCTTGGTTTTCAACCATTCTATAACTCATAAATAGTTTTATTAAGAAAATGTCTAATCAAAAATAGGTTTATATTGTAACAAGAAGTATATACAGCTTTAGCCCAAAATGTCTAGCTACAGAATATTAACTCAACATTTTTCCAGTTATCTCTTGAATAATTCTATTTCTTCTTTCAACTACACCATTTTGTTGACGTGTTCTAAGTGCCTAAAAGTTGTGAGTAATACATTTTCTACTACAAAAAGTTTCAAAATCCGAATTTTGAAATTCTTTTCCATGATCAATATGAATAGTTTTCAATGGAAGATTTTTCTCATATTAAAAATGGTCTCTAAAACTATTGAAATAAAAAAATGCTTCAGAATTATCTGTTATAAAATAGACTCATGAAAATCTAGTGTAATCATCAACTAGAACAAACACATAGTGTTTGCCTCCAATGCTTCCAGTTTGTGTTGGACCAAAAAGATCCTTGTGCACCAACTGTAATTCATCAGTTTTTGAGACTTCGCCGATTGATTTAAAACTATATTTATGATGCTTTCCATATTGACAAGGATCACAATCTTAGAATAATCAAATCTATGCTCTTGTATATCCTTAACTAGTTTCTTCTTAAATATTTTACATAACTTTCTAAGGTTACAATGACCTAGTCTTCTATTCCATAACCAATAATGTTCTACCATTGCACTGAGGCATGGTATGTCTTGGCTCATAATGTCTTCTATGTTCAAAGTGTAAAAATTCTCTTGCCTTTTACTAGAATTAATAATCAATTCCTTTGAATTGTGTTCTAAGTACTTATCATTCCTAAAATTCACAAGGTATCCTTCATCACATTATTTAATTATGCTAATGAGGTTGTTCTTAAGACCCTTAAAAAACAAAACATTTGAAATCAATGTTTTACCAATAAGAACAATATTACCTATACCAACAATTTCTCCCTGACCATTATCTCTGAAAGTTACTTTTCCTCCTTTCGCCTTTAAAATCTTTTCGAAATAGATTTTTTTACTAGTCAAATTTTGGGAACAACCACTATCCATGTACCAAGTACTATTGTTGCTACTTCCTTTATCTTCTTGAAAATAATAAAAGAATTAGACATTCGGAATCCAAACTTGTTTGGAGCAGAGATTTTCAGAAAAAAAATTTTGGGTATCCACATTTTTTTAGGGAAATATGCTTTATGAAACCCAAGACATTGAACTCTATTCAAAGAACAGTTTTTCTTCCAATGCCCACCACTTTGACACTTAGTGCAAAAAGGGGCTTTAGAAGGAACAAAATAGTTATTTTTGAAAACAGGTTTTTGGTGAGTATAACCTACTCCAGTAGTGTATCCATGAGGTTGAATTTGGGAATACATCTTGTCAAAAATTTCCTTCCCTGAGGTAAATTTTGCAAGGAGTTTCTTAAGAGAAAAAATTTTCAGATTTTAGTCTAATGAGTAAATTCCTATCCTCAGGAATCATTTCCATAGAGTTAGATTTTTTCTCATAAACTTTCAACTTTAAAATAGCATTTTTAAGATCATTGGAATGTTCTTCCTTATCAGAATTTGCTTTCTCAAGGTCTTTAGAATGTTTTTCTAAAATCACTTCTTTATCTTTAAGATCTGAAGAAAGATCTAAAATCTCTTTTGTATGAACTTCTTCACTAGTATTTTCCTTGTCTAATTTCTTAGAAATTTTAAATTTTTTTGCTTCAAGTAACTTGGAAAATCTAGATACTTCTTCATATGAAGGTTCTTCATATTCTGAAGATGAAGTATCATCATTAGATGTACTATTTTTAGAATAGTAACTCTTATCATGATAAATATTTGTTAATGCCTCGGCAGAGCGTACCTTGGCCATAAGACATGTATGTGGAAAAGAAGTATCAGTAATGAATCTCATATTATTCTGAGCTAATGAATCATATTCTGAAGATTCAATTTCTAAAGAGTCTCCACACCTAGCACTCCAATTAGTATTATCATTCAATATTTTCTTAGATTTAGCTCTGTAAATCTTCTTCTTGTTCCTTTCAAAATGCCTCTTTTTTCATTATTTCTTTTTAAGCATAGGGAAATCAGGTCGTATGTGTCAACTTCTCTTGCATTCATAACATGTGACCAATGAATCGTTCCTATATTTCCTTTCCTTCATCCTATACTTGGATTGGAAATTTCTATACCAGCTATCTTTTTCATTCTACAAGCATGATTTGCTAAATCTTTCTCTGAGACTTCATTATCACTAGATTCGGATTGGATAGTAACCTTATTAGACTTGGATCTAGTTACTCTCTCAAGAGTCTTACCTTTCATGTGATTTGAAGTTGTAGTAAAATCTACACTACCATTCACATTCTTCTTTTTGATGTTGTTAGCATCTCTCTTCGTCATTGTTTCATGTTAGAGAAGAGTTCCAAACAGCTCATCTATGTAAATTTGATTGACCTTCCTATTCTCATCAATAGCTATTCACTTTGATTCCCACTCATTGGGCATAATGTCAATAATCTTATCCATAAGAGATTCATCATCCAGACCATTCTCTCCCATTGATTGCGAGCTATTCATGATTATAATAAACCATTGTAGCACTTTGCTTATAGGTTCTCCATAAGGAAAATTAAATCCATGATACTCAGCTCTCAACATAGCTCTTCTTGTCTCTATGACATTGGATGTACCAAAATGTGTAACTTCAAGTTTCTTCCATATAAAGTTAGCAGTTTCACATGATGAAATTTGGATATATATGTTCCTAGTCATTGAACATAGTAGAGTATTGCGTACCATATAGATTAATTGATAATCATGATTATCTTGGTTTGCGAAAGCACTAACTTCCTTTTCGGGAATTTTATAACCACCGGAAATAATAACAAATTTATCTACCCCAGTATTGATAACGAATTTTTTCATTTGATATCTCCAGTATTCATAATCATTTCCATTAAAAAATTGGTGGTCTTGTAGGATTTATGTTGTCGATAGAACCATCATTTAAACGTTCCATATTTATGAGAATCTTTCAACACAAAAACTTGTTAATAACAAAAATTTGAATTCAAGGAAAATATTCCTAAGGATGGAAAATATAGAACAATGAAAAATAGAGAAAGGGAAAACATATATTGAGTATAAATATTTCAGAGACCTAATCCGATTCCAATTGTAGGATTGGTACAGGCTATGAGGTTTCCTTCCTCTGATACCATATTTAGGATCTAAATAACGAGTAGATGATCAATATACAAGAGGGGGTGAAATGTAGACTTTAAAAATTTCCTTAAACAAGGAAAGATTTAATTTTAACAAAGTTAAACTAAGTAAATTCACAAAACCTCTAACACCAACTGAAAGATTAAGACAAATTATGAAGTTACAAACTTCTAGTTCTATGCAGTTGCTTAAATCTAGAGAGTGATTCTGAAAAAAATAGTTTCGGAAATATGTATCTGAAAAATAAAACATAATCAAATTTTACAATATGAGATTCTACCTTAAAGCGTATAGAATCTAAATTAATCAGAGTACAAGTGTAAGTAAATATAAGAAGGTTATACTTTCCTTAAAATACAAAATGCAGAAGAAAAACAAGTAGTAAAACTACAAGTAACAAGATATAAATAGTTTGACCCAAAGTGAAGGGTATCCACCAACCTTGGATAAAGGTCCCTTGATTTATACTTTCAAGCAAGTCTGGATTACCCACACTAGGGTAAGCCCTCAATATGAAGATCAGAGTCTCTATCTTGCAATCCCCTCAAGCCCTCAGCTTCAAGGTAGTTGGAACCTCTGTCTTCCTTAGCAAGGAAGCCCTCGAAATTTACGGTAGTCAGTGCCTCTGTCTTCCTATCCCTGGAAGCCCTCGAACTTCAAGGTAGTTGGCACCTCTGTCATCATATCCCTGGAAGCCTTCAAATGTAATCACCAACATTCGGAGTCACATGAAGCAATCAGAATGAGAAGTTCAGTATGCACGTGGCACGAAAAGCTTCTCTCTCTAGAAATCACCTTAACAACATGTGGCCTCTAGAGTGATCAACTTCAGTATCGAGCTCTTTAAAATGATCTCCAATTTATATGCTCGGTTGGAACGGTTGGCTCCCTCCTCCAATGGTCATATTTTCCTTAAAATTCAGAGGGACATGTACACGTGTCACTCAAACAACAGTTAGTTAGAAACAAAATGGACGACATCATTTTATAAGAAAACATGTGTAACTAAAAGCACAACATCATTTTATAATGAAACGTGTGTAAGAATAAGAAAAACTATTGTTCAGAATATAAGGAAATAAAAGTTAATATTCTAACCAACAGAAAATTTGGAGTCTATAATAAAGAGATATTTAGATTTTGTTTTGTAGGAATTCGGAACCTAAATTCTGTAGAAATCAAGAGTCTGAATTTCTAAGGAAATTCAGAGTCCGGTTTAACTAAAATTCAGAATATGAAATTATAGAGTTTAGAGTCAAAATAATAGAAGTTTTGAGTCAAACTCAGAGAAGTTCAGAGTCGAACTAGTAAAAGTTCAGAGTCGAACTAGTAGAATTTCGTAGTCTAACTCAAGAAGTTTGGAGTCAAACTAGTAGAAGTTCGGGGTCAAACTCATAGAAGTTCGGAGTCAAACACATAGATGTTCGGAATCCATAATTTGGAGTTGAACTTTGTTAGAGTTCGTATCCATAATTCGGAATGGAACTTTATTCGAATTCGTATCCTGAATTCAGAGTAGAACATTATTAGAGTTCATATCTAGAATTCGGAGTGGAACTTCATTATAGTTCTTATCCAGAATTCAGCGTATAATATCCTTATAGTTCATATCCCGAATTCAGAGTAGAACATCATTACAATTCTTATCTAGAATTTGGATCCTAAAACAGAATGCTTTATAACTAAGTATTATATGATTCCAAGGTTTTGGGTATGAATCCAATTTTTATAATTAATAAAAATATTGATATGTATAAGGAAATCTAGGTTAGGGTAATCTTCCTTAAGGAAGGATATTTTCCTTAGAGAATTAAAATATTTATTTCATTAAGTATAAGGTGTTTGTGATTTTCATAACCAGAAGGAATGGAAAAGTCATAAGGAAAACCTTATTGACTCAAAAATCTCCCCCTTTTTGCAAAACACAAACAAAATTACGAAAAAGAATATAAGGACTTTGAAAAATTTTCATTAGACTTTGAAATTAAAACATATCTCCCTTTTTTCATAGATGATAGTGAATACAACTAACTCCCCCTTAGGTGTTGAAACTCTATGGATTGTATTCTAGATTTCTGTAATGGAGTTTTCATTATCATGGTAATGAAAAAATTCATAATGATGAACTCCCCCATAGATAAGATCCCCCTTACTTAGGGATAGTTCTTGACTTAGAATTTTTTCATCTCCATTTTCAATTTTTCCTTCTCCCCTTTTGAGTAGTTCTTTTTTTTTCTCCCCCATTGTAATTTTCAAAAATAATTTAAGGGAATGGAAATGAAATAAAGTACCTGAAACATTAGTACATAACAAGACAAGATACAACCAACCAAAATTTAATTAGTGTTGAAAACATTTTACAAGGAAAATCATATGCAACAAAAGATCGGATTTGTCTATTTGTCCTCCTTTTCCATCGGAATTAGCTTCTTCAACAAGGTTTTCAGCTTCATCAATTATTTTTGATCCTCCTCAACTTGCCTCTCTAATGCTTTTATCCTTCCATCTTGAGCTTTCAAAACATCTTCCTGAGCCTTCATGGACTCTTCTTGAATCTTCAAAAACTAATATTGCTTTACAGGATTTTTTTCGAGCTCAATCCGGAGATCCTGATCCCTTTTAAAATTTTGAGCAAGAGAGCTAACCATTCCATTCAAATCCATTACTTCCTGTTTTTGAGAACATTTCTCAATAATCAAATTCTCCTGAGGATTATTAATCTTGGAATCCTCGGTGTCAAAATCATCTTTTACCTCATTCTGAAAATTTTCAAACTCAACCAGCTCATCATCCACCTTCTTTGTCCAAAGGGTGATGTTACTGCAAGATCATCTATGAACATCATAATTGATGACAAAATTTATATGGTAAGCTTCAATTTTAACACACTTATCCATCACCATGGATAATGATTTCGATTTCTAATTTAGAATATGTTGCAGTATATGGAATCTGTATTCAATAGTGGGAAATATCATAATGGTGTCCACCAAATTTTTCAAAGATTCAACAACAAATTCATGACCCTGTCCTGATTAATCTGAATCTAATAACTTGCTTGGGGATTGTTCTTCTTGAGTTTCAACCAGATTCCTTCTAGAAGAACCACCAACCTCCTTCTTTCTTATAATATCTTTTGTTGGTGTATCCATGAGTGTTTTCTTAACATTGTTAGTTTTCATAATGGGTTGATCATCTGGAAATGCTTCCTCGCTATCTGATAGTTGAACAATAATGTCTTCATCAATTTCCTCCTTCTCTATTCGTTCTTCAAGATAATTCTTTTCATAGCTTACTTCCTCGTCAAGTAAATCAATTCCCTTATCTTACCCTCCCTTTTCATCATCCTTCTTTCTTTATCTACTCTCCTTTCCAGAGTGAAAAGTTTTGAGGATTCAGCCTTTTCTTGATAAAATTATACTTGTTTGATCAAGTCATCCAGATCATCACATTCTTCTTCTTCTTCTTCTTCTTCAACAACCACTTTACCCTAATAATTTTTTGGAGTGGAGTACTTCTTCCCATGAGTCTCTAGTAATGGTTGGACATCAAAGGTTTCTAGAATGGGAATCTTATCAAAGGATATTTCAGTATATGTCAACAAGGATTGTAAAAGATCAACTTCAGACATCTTTTTCTTCATCTTTTTCTCTCTTTTTTTGGTTTTTCTAACTCATCCGATGCTTTTTATCTTAAGGCCTTAACCTTAGTAGGGTCCAATCCGAACTGTAGATCCCCTTCTTTTCTCTTCTCCTTATCTTATGTCGACTTAGCAGCCACGTCATCTGGATATGCTTTTTGTTTATTTGTCTTGGGAGGTGCATACTGGGTTTCCTTAGCTTTGGGTGTTTTTTATTCAGTAACCACTTCCTTAAGCTTCATCTTCATAGTAACATTCTTCACTGGATCATCTTTTTCGACGATTTCCTGAATGGTCTCAGCCTCTACCTCTGGAAAATTATAAAACTCTCATATTTCCTTAGAAAAATCCCTATTCATTCTTTTCAGCGTGTCATCACTGACAAGCATAAGCTTCCAATTCTTAACATTAGACATACATGCAATCTTGGTAAAATCTAATCACTGAACTATCAGCATTGATAGTAAGGCAGGGTACATGATGATTTGAGCTCTTATGTTTCGTTCCATGATGTTCTTGATCATCACAAGGACATACTGCATCAGATTTATTTTTCTTAGATTCACCAAAAATTCTATGAAATATATGTCACTTTTCTTCAGGGTATCTTTATCACCCTTTCTGAGAACCAAGAAACCTTGTACCGAAAGCTGAAAAATCTGATTATTTAGAGATAGGTGAGATATCTTTGATGACTTGTAATTATAAATTCCAAGAAAATGTGTGGCCTTAACCTTAACAAAACTACCTTGAGCATCTGGGAGTTTGTGTGGATAGAATTCAGCTTCTCCTTCGTATTCTAGCCCTACCAATCATGCCGACTTGGTGTAAGTAAGTTGGAATGTCTTGCCATAATATTTCAAAGAAAGATTTTAACTTCCATATTCCTCCTAGAAACTTTTTGATTTATATAATTCTACAAGTAACTCCAGATAGACAGCATCTTGATCACTTACCTTGGATACACATGCATCTTCCCGACCATTCTGCCTGATATTCTTGGAGATGATAGAATCGTGCATGTAAAAGTTTGGATGGACCAGTCTCTCTCTGTACACTTTCCATTTTGATATTTGATTTGAGGTAGAAATATCTTGGGAAGTATCTTCAATAGACATTTGGAATGGAGGAGCTCTGGAAGAATCGGAATGGGCTTGACAATGATCGGAATGACCTTAAGAAGAGAGACATGAATTCGAGACGTGAGAGCTTTGAAAAACCAATGTGGGATTACCCTCGGGGCTCCCCTTTATATAGGAGATGGAATTGACCTTTGGACTTCCAAAAACCATCTAAAGGATGAAAATCTATGTAAACTGATCTGACGGTTGAAAACATACCAGCATGGAAATCTTGAATCCGATCTTCTGAGGTTTTAAGAAAAACAATCGGATTGACGAAAACTAGAATCCGAGAAATTTTAAATCACATAGTAAAATACTAGAAAGAAAAATATGTGTACGAAAAATTAAGTAAGGAAATCATACATTTAATATTGACCAGGAAGTTTATTCGTTATAGGTAATATTATTCTTGAAGAAAAATTTGACTACGAAAAACTAACTATAAAAAAAATAAAGATGAAAATACTTTGAGTACAAATAATTCCAGTACTAAAAGTTTGAGTACGAAAAATTTCAGTACGAAAATTTTGAGTACTAAAAATTTTCATTACGAAAGTTTCAGTTCCAAAAATTTTCATTATGAAAAATTCATTTCCAAAAACTCATTACGAATGTTCCATTTACAAAAATGTCCATTACAAAAATTTCAGTTCCAAAAACATCATTACGAAAAATTCTAGTTTCAAAAGTTTCATAAGGAATGTTCCATACGAGAGTTTCATTAAGAAAATTCTTAGTACGAAAACATCATTATGAAAATTTTCAATATGAAAATTCCATTACGAATGTTTTTTTAACAAAAAACTAACTACAAAAAATTTGATTATACTAACAAGAAAATGTACCCCCCCCTATGAAAAGGAGTTTATTACTGTAAGGTGAATTGTTCCACAAGAAGTTAATGAAGAAGGATTACCTTTTGTTTTTCATTCCTAAATTCTGTTTAATGTATTCAAATATTTCGGAAGATAAAGATTTTGCAAAAATGTCAGCAAGATGATCTTGCGTTCCGAGAAACTAAATAATGATATCTCCTTTAATTGTGTGATCCCTAAGAAAGTGATGCCTGATATCTATGTGATTTGCGTGGGAGTGATGTGCATGGTTATTACTAAGGGTAGTGGCACTTATGTTATAAAAAAAATTTGAGTCTTAGTAAAACTCAAGCTATAGTCTGTGAGTGTGTGTTTCATCCACAAATCTTGAGCATAACAACATCGAGATGCTACATATTCAGCTTTAGCAGTAGAGAGTACTACTGAATGTTTCTTCGTTCAGGACCAATAATCTAATGAATCTTCTATGAAATGACAAGTTTTGGATATAGTTTTTATATCCATTTTACATCCACCAAAGACATCATCTGAAATAATTTTTAAGATAAAATCATTTACAAAATTATAAAATAATCCTAGATCCATGGTTCCCTTTATGTAGCGAAAAATTCTTTTCACTGCCTTTAAATGAGATTTCATAGAATTGGATTGATATCTTGAATATATGCATATTTAAAACATCAAGTTTGTTTGACCTAATATTATGTAATGTAGACTTCCTATCATACCTCTAAAATATGTTTGATCTACTAGTTTCCTTGCTTCATCAAGATCTAGTGTGTTTAAGGTACCAATATGAGTACTTATACTCTTAGTGTTGTCATAACCACACTTTTTAAGAAGATCTTTTATATAATTATGTTGGGATATGTAGATTCCTTCTGGTTTTTGACAAATTTGAAAACCACGGAAAAAAGTTAACTCACCCATAATACTCATTTCAAACTCAGATTTCATTAGATCCGCAAAGGAATCTGTTAAATATTGCTGAGTTGAACCACATATAATGTCATCAATATATATTTTAACGATCAAAACATTTTTCATATCATTATTTATAAAAAGGGTTGGATCTGCATTTCCCCTAACATAGATAATTTGAAGCCAAAATCCCTTAAGTCTATCATTCCATGCTCGTGGGGCTTGTTTAAGGACATACAAAGCTTTGGTAAGTCTAAAAACACGATCGAGATGTTTTGTATCTTCAAATCCAGGACGTTGTTCTACAAAAACTTCCTCTGGAACATAACCGTTAAGAAAAGCACATTTCTCATCCATTTCAAAAAAATATAAAATTGAAGATTGTTGCAAAGTCATGTAAAATATGAATAGATTCATATCTAGCTATTGGAGCATAGGTTTCTTCATAGTCTATTCCGTCTTGCTGATTATAGAATTTAGAAACTAGTATAGTTTTATTTCTTACAATGACTCTATTTTCATCACACTTATTTATGAAGACCCACTTTACTCCAATGACAGAATTTTCCTTAGTTCATTCATCTAATGTCTAGGCTTTATTCCTTTCAAATTAATTTAGCTTATCTTGCATGGCTTTGATCCAATCATCATCACCTAAAGCTTCATCAGTGCTTTTTGGTTCTAATTGGGAAAGAAATGCTAGATGCTATAATTCATTCCATAAGGAACTTCTAGTGCTTATAGGTTGATTTACATCACCAATGATACTATCACTAGGATGATTCTTAAGAAACACCTGACTTGGGTTTTGTAAAACCTGTTCATCAATATAGGTTAGAAAGTCATCTAGGGTAAATGTATCAGAAATATTTTCTTGAACATTTTTCTTTATCAGAAGGATCTTCTAAGAAAAGATGATAATCAGTTTTTGAAAACACATCTGAGGATATTGGTTGGGATGTTTTAAAAACAAAAGGATCAATTTTATCAAATTTTACATGTACTGTGTCCTCAATAGTACATGTTTTTTTAAAACTCTATAAGCCTTAGATGTTGTGGAGTAGCCTATGAAAATTCCTTCATCAGACTTTGGTGTGAATTTGTGTAGATTATCATTTGTATTTAGGATGAATACAATTCTACCAAAAACCTTGAAGTAGGAAAGTGTTGGTTTTCAACCATTCCATAACTCATAAAGAGTTATATTAAGAAAAGGTCTAATCAAAACTAGATTTATAGTGTAACAAGAAGTACTTACAACTTCAACCAAAAAATTTCTAGATATAGAATATTCACTAAACATCGTTCTAGTTATCTCTTGAATAATTCTATTTCTTCCTTCAACTGCACCATTTTGTTGAGTAGTTCTAGGTGCTGAAAAGTTGCGAGTAATACCTTTTCTACTACAAAATGATTAAAAATCCGAATTTTGAAATTCTCTTACATGATTACTATCAATAGTTTTCAATGTATGATTTTTATCATATTTAACTTGGGCTCTAAAACTTTTGAAATAAAAAAGCTTCAGACTTCTTTTCTATAAAATAGACTCATGTAAATCTAGTGTAATCATCAACTAGAACAAACACATAGTATTTTTCTCCAATGCATCCAGTTTGTGTTGGACTAAAATGATCCATGTGCACCAACTGTAATGCATTAGTTGTTGAGACTTCACCTATTAATTTAAAACTATATTTATGATGATTTCCATATTGACCAGGATCGCAAACTTTATTAGAATGAATTCTAAACTCTGGTAGATCCTTAAGTAGTTTCTTCTTAAAGAGTTTACATAAGTTTCTAAGGTTACAGTGACCTAGTCTTCTATACCATAACCATGAATGATCTTCCATTGCACTAAGGCAAGGTATGTATTGGCTCCTATGGACTTCTATGTTCAATGAGTAAACATTCTCTTATTTATTGGTAGAAAGAATAAATCATTCCTTGGAATTGTGTACTAATCACTTATCATTCCTAAAATTCACAAGGTATCCTTCATCACATTATTGAATTATGTTAATGAGGTTGTTCTCAAGACCCTTAACAAAAAAAACATTTGTAATCAATGTTTTACCCAGAAGAACAATATTACCTATACCAACAATTTCCCCCTAAGCATTATCTCTAAAAGATACTTTTCCTCCTTTCGTCTTTATAATCTTTTCGAAATAGTTTTTTTACTAGCCATATGTCGGGAACATCCACACTCCATGAACAATTTATTGTTGTTGGTACTTCATTTATCTTCCTGAAAATAAGAAAATAATTAGACTTTCAGAATCCAAACTTATTTGGATCAGAGATTTTCAAATAACAAAATTTTGGGTATCCACATTGTTTAGAGAAATATGATTTATGAAACCCACGAGATTGAACTCTATTCAAAGAATAGTTTTTCTTCCAATGCCCACCATTTTGACACTTAGTGCAAAAAGGGGAATTAGAAGGAACAAAATAGTTGTTTTTGAAAACTGATTTTTGGTGAGTATAACCAACTCCAGTATTGTTTTCGTGAGGTTTAATTTGGGAATACATCTTGTCAAAATTTTCCATCCCATAGGTAAACTTTTCAAGGATTTTCTTAAGAGAAACAATTTTATATTTTAGTCTAATGACTAAATTCCTATCCTCATGAATCATTTCCTTAGAGTTAGATCTTTTTTTATAATCTTTCATCTTTAAAATAGAATTCTTAAGATCATTAGAGAGTTATTACATATCAGAATTTCCTTTCTCAAGGTCTTTAGAATGTTTTTCTAAAAGCTCTTATTTATCATTAATATATGAAGAATGATATGAAATCTCTTTTGTAAGAACTTCTTCCCTAGTATTTACATTGTCTAATTTCTTGGAAATTTTACAAATTTTTTGCTTCAAGTAACATAGAAAATATAGATACTTCTTCATATGATGGTTTTTCATTTTCTGAGGATGAAGTATCTTCATTAGAAGTACTATTTTTAGAATAGTAACACTTATCAAGATAAAAATTTGTTAAAGCCTCAGCAGAGCGTACCTTGGACATAAGACATCTATGTGGAAATGAAATATTAGTAATGAATCCCATATTATTCTAAGCTGATGAATCATATTCTGAAGATTCACTTTCTGAAGAGTCTCCACAGCTAACAGTCCATGTAGTATTCTCTTTTAGAATTTTCTTAACTTTGTCTCTGTAAAAATTCTTCTTGTTCCTTTTAAAATGCCTCTTTTTTTTATTTCTTTTTTAGAATAGGGCAATCAGGTCGTATGTGTCCACTTCTCTGGCATTCATAGCATGTGACCTAGGAATCTTTCCTATCTTTCCGTTCCTTCTTCTTAAACTTGGATTGGAAATTTCATTGACAAGCTATCTTTTTCATTCATCGAACATGATTTGTTAACTCATTATCTGAGACTTCACTCTCACTAGATTTAGATTGGAGAGTAACCGTATTATACTTGGATCTAGTTACTATCTAAGAAGACTTAGCATTCAGGTGATTTGAAGTTGTAGTAAAAGCTACAGTACCATTCCCATTCTTTTTTTTGATGTTTTCATCATCTCTCCTCATCCTTGTTTCATGTTGGTGGAGAGTTCCAAAGAACTCTTCTAAGGTAATTTGATTGACCTTCCTATTCTCATCAATATCTTTTCTCTTAGATTCCCACACATTGGGAATAATGTCAATAATCTTATCCACAATATATTCATCATCTAGACCTTTCTCTCCCCTAGATTGTAAGCTATTCATGATTGTGATAAATCATTGTTGCACTTTGCTTATAGGTTCTCCATAAGGAAAATTAAAGCCATGATACTCATCTCTCAACATTTCTCTTCTTGTCTCTATCACATTGGATGTACCAAAATGTGTAACTTCAAGTTTCTTCCATATACAGTTAGAAGTTTCACATAAAGAAATTTGGCTATATATGTTCCTAGTCATTGAACATAGTAGAGTATTGCGTACCTTATAGTTTAATTGATAATCATGATTATCTTGGTTTGTGAAAGCACTGACTTCTTTACCAGGAATTTTATAACCACCGGGAAGAATAACAAAGTTATCTACCCAAGTATTGATAACAAATTCCTTCATTTGATATCTCCAGTATTCAAAATTATTTCCTTCAAAAATGGGTGGTCTTGTAGGATTTATGTTGTCGATATAACCATCATTTAAACCTTCCATGAGTAAGAGAATTTTTCTACACAAAAACTTGTTAATAACAGAAGATTGAATTCATGGAAAATATTCCTAATGAAGGAAAATATAGAACAAAGAAAAATAGAGAAAGGAAAAACTCATATTGATTATAAGTTTTTCAGAGTCCTCCTCTGATACCAATTGTAGGATTGCTACATGGTATGAGTTTTCCTTCCTCTGATACCAATTTTAGGATCGAAATAACGATGTAGATGCTCAATATACAAGAGGGGGGTGAATTGTAGATTTTAAAATTTTCATTAAACAAGGAAAGATATAAGTTTAAAAAAGTTAAACTATGTAAATTCACAACACCTCTAAAACCAACTAAAAGATTGGGAAAAAGTATAAAGTTACAAACTTCTAGTTCTATGCACTTACTTAAATCTGGATAGTGATTCCGAAAAAAATGGTTCCAGAAATATGGATCCGGAAAATGAAACTTAACCAAAGTTTACAATATGATATTCTACCTTAAGACCTATAGAATCTAAATTAATCCGAGTACAAGTGTAAGCAAATATAAGAAGGTTATACTATCCATACAATATGAAATGAAGTGGAAAAACAAGTAGTAAAACAACAAGTAAACAAGATATAAATCTTTTAACCCAATGAGAAGGGTATCCAACAAACTTGGATAAAGGTCCCATGATTTATACATTCAAGGAAGTCTGTCTTACCCACACCAGGGTAAGCCCTTGAAACGAAGATCAGAGTCTCTGTCTTGCTATCCCCATGAGCCCTCAACTTCATGGTAGTTGGATCCTCTATCTTCCTCAGCAAGGAAGACCTCGAACTTTAAGGTTGTCAGAACCTCTGTCTTCCTATCCCAGGAAGCCCTCGAACTTCAAGGTAGTTGAAACCTCTGTCTTCCTATCCCCTGAAGACCTCAAATGTAATCACCAACATTCGGAGTCGCACGAAGCAATCTGAATGAGCAGTTCAGTACACACCAGGCATGAAAAGCTTCACTCTCTAGAAATCACCTTAACAGTGTGTGGTCTCTAGAATGATCATCTTCAGTATCGATCTATTTCAAATGAGATCCTATTTATAGGCTCAGTTGGAATGGTCGGCTCCCTCCTCCAACGGTCATATTTTACATAAAATTAAGAGGGACATGTACACATGTCACTCAAACAATGGTTTGTTAGAAATAGAATGGAGGAAATAGTTTTATAACAAAATAGGTGTAACTGAAAGTAAGAAATCATTATATAATGAAACAAGTGAAAGCATAAGAAAAACTGTAGTTCCTAATGTAAGAAAATAAATTTTCGGAGTCTAACCAAAATTAAATTTGGATTCTATAATAAAGAGATATTTGGATTCTACTTTTAGGAATTCGGAACCTGAATTCTGTAGATATATGGAGTCTAAATTTATAAGGATATTCGGAGTTTGGTTTCACTAGAATTCACAATCTAAACTTAAAATGTACATAGTCAAACTTATAGAAGTTCGGAGTCGAGCTCATAGAGGTTCAGAGTCAAACTAGTATATTTTCAGAGTCGAACAAGTAGAATTTTGGAGTCGAACTCATAGATGTTCGGAGTCGATCTAGTAGAAGTTAGGAGTCAAACTAATAGAAGATCGGAGTCGAACACATAGAAGTTCAGAATCCAGAAATTGGAGTTCAACATTGTTAGAGTTCGTATCCAGAATTCGGAATGGAACATTATTCGAATTCGTATCCTGAATTCAGAGTAGAACTTTAATAGATTTCATATCCATAATTTGGAGTGGAACTTCATTACAGTTCTTATCCAGAATTCAGAGTGGAACTTCATTACAGTTCATATGCAGAATTCGGAGTGGAACTTAATTACAGTTCTTGTCCAGAATTTGGTTCCTAAAACAGAATACTTATTATATATGTATTATATGATTCTGAGGTTTTGGGTTTGAATCCAATTTTTATACTTAAGAAAAATAATGATATGTATAAGAAAATATTGGTTAGGTTAAACTTACTTAAAGAAGGAAATTTTCCATAGAGAAGTAAAATATAGATTTGCTTAAGTATAAGGTGTTTTTGATTTTCAAAACAAGAAGTAGTGGAAAAGTCATAAGGAAACCCTTATTGAATCAACACACTACACCTCTATCAGGACCACAATGTATTCCATGTATCACTCCTAATGAATGAAATGCCTAATAATTCCCTTGTATTTAACATTGAGGTTATACTAATTGGGAGTGGTCTGTATTATGGGGAACAACTTATTGATATTTTGGTTCAAGTGTTGAAATTATTACAAAATAAGACTACTCATCTTTTCAATGTTTTGTGTCAAACCAATAAATTTGAGGAAGATATGATGGAACAAAAGGTGTTTATAAAAAAGAGATTTCCAAATTTTATTTCATTATAGTGGGATAGTTTTAAGGGTAAAATTAATTGTAAAGGGATAGAGTATAACACCAAAAAAATTTATATGTATTTTCTTTTAAATAAACATAATGTATTTGAAAACATTATTTACAGGAAACCATAAGTCTAAATGAACTGTGATATATTAATCCATTATAAAATAACTATTATATGTCATGCTATTAATAGGAATAAATTTTTTATGAGTTATATGTATAATGGTTAAGTATGATCAGTAATATATTCTTATATACTAAATTTAAAAAAAATCATCTCCTAATTTAAATACATAATTTTCAAATAAATATATCATTCTACATGTTATTATCTAAAAAATTTATATTTATCAAAATTGAAAAATTAATTTAATAAAGTAAATTGTTAATTAATATGAATAATCATCCATATATTATTTTCCTAAATGATTGTAATGAAGATAAAAGTTGTTAAAGATAAAAAAATATTTCTCATTAAATAGTTTTTAAGTGTGAAATTTATTTTTCATTATAATAAATTAAAAAAATTAATAATTAATTGTTTTAATAAAATTTATAGATAATAAGTCCATTAAAATTTATTAAAATTCAATTGAATGTTTTTACTAGGAAATCAATGGATGTAAATATAGATTTATTGTCAAAAAGTATTTTTTCAAAAAATATAATTCATTGTGTTCTTTTACCTTATTTTAAATTAAATTTATACAAATTATATAAATTTAATCTCCAAAAATAGATTCCATATTTTGAATCAAAATAATTAAAATAATTTTAAATTGTCAACTTCATTATTATTCAGAATAAAAAATAAAAAATGTATTTGTTTTGTATCATGGTTAATGTTAAAAAAGGGTTCCAAGGGGTTAAACTAATAGTCAAGTGTATCAATTTCATATATAATTTTCTAATTATAATTTTTTTAAAGAAATTTCAACATTTAATTATATTATATTTAAATAATTGATCATTTTTTCACAAATTGAACCTGAATGTGTCTATATATTAAAGAAATATTTTATCTAATTACATGTATATCCCTCCCCTAATTATATAGGGATCATATTTTCAAATAAAACTCTTTAAAGTATTATTGAAAAATCCAAATAATGTCCCTTAATGAATGGATGTAAATATTAACTGAGATCTTTCGATTTTATTTTTTCTTCCACAACATATATATCAGTTGGATCCATTATAACATGATAAATATTTTTCCATAAATATAATTAGATGATATTATAATTAAGAAAAAACCATTTTAACCTCATTATCATCAAATGTTTAATAAAACTACCACTTATGTGTACCTGTGGAGTACCTCCTCTACATAGTTATATGATTCATTTTCCATCACTAGCAAAAATTGATGGATCTAATGATGTGATTAAAATATATATATATATATATACATATTAATTATATTTATGATATAATTTTATCTTTTCTATGATAAAATATTATTTATCATTCTTTATTTATTTCAATTAATAAGTGAAAACAACATGTATGCATATGTATAGACTATTGTCTTCAAGAATAGTGTAATTCATTTTTTTCACTAACTTTTATAGATGGATATATTTTTATATATGAATATAATGAATATATATGATATTTATATCTTCATATATATTATAAAGATTATATAACCCTGATCAAAGTTTAGGAACTATAAGTTTCGAACCAACACTTTTGTGAAAAAAGAAATAGCTAATACTAAGAAACGATGTCTTACCTAATTAAATACTCACAAATGAGTGTCAAAATATTATAATTGGGAAATATATGATATTATATTTATTAATATGTATTTATAATATAATTATAATAATTTAAAATTTATTATACATGAGGATAGAGTTATTATAGTGAAATTGGGAAATGAGGAAAGGGTTCTTCATCTCATGAATATATTGTTGAGACATGATTGATGTTATGATCATATTTAGTCTTATGAGATTTATATACAAATCCTTTTATAATTTATTTCATAAATACTTATTCATTAATTTTATTGATATTTAAATTCTAAATTGTTTCGTCCAAGGTGTTTTGATCCCAACGTTACCAAAGTGGTGTGGCTTTTTTGTTACAATCTCAATTTTTATCCAGATTTATATGTGCTTAAATTAATGATGATTATGTTCATTGATATATATCTAAGAAGAATAATAATTTTATTCTCATGTTGTTATTTATATAAATTTTAGGTTTTCATTTCAAATAACTCTCTATATACTTGAAATTCTGAAGTAATATTTTTAAGAAAAAAAATTATATTCTTCTATTCGTTTGGAAATATTTGCTTCCAAATCCATATTTTCTCTAATATTTTTCAAAAAATGCTTTTATTATTCTAAAATGATTGATTAGTGTAATTTATATCCATCATTGGATTTATATTAAATTTATTAAAATCAATATTTTTTCTTTTTCTAAATAAATTACTTTTTTCCAAGGGTGTGAATAAAATATTTATTTTGATGTATACCACACAATAGACTTCTCCCACCATCATAAATAAAATATTTATCATACTACATTATAATTTCTCCTATTTTTTTGAAAATAATATTATTCATCATATTTGAGGAATATTTAAACTTAAAAATTTGATTTCAAAATAAGTAGTGGTTTTTCTAATAAAATGTTCTAGTGATACTTAAATGCATTTTTCATGTATGAGAAAAAACTATCAATATTATTTATGAATCATTGCAGCTATGATGCATTGATTTTAGAAATATTATTTCCATAGTATGTATTAAAATGAATATTGATAGACCCATTGATTTTTCAATGAGTTAAGTTTTGATGAAACGATAAAAGATATCAGGATATTATGCATCAATAAGAATGTATTATGATTATGTGAAATTATGGTGTGTGATAGTCATCCAATTAATTAGTAATGATTATTCTATTATAATATCATATGATATATAGGAAGTCACCCTAATGCCAAAACAGAGTAGATGAGTAATTATACCAGGAAAAACATGGGTTCAACGGATGATATCCCAAGCCCAAAGTAGGTACATGAGTGGATAGACCAAGCCATCAATTTGATGAATGTCTTGGTGTATAGCCTTGAAATAAGATTTATAAAATTTTTATTATAAAAAACTCTTATAGAATGATGGTAATATATTTTTTCCCTCTCCTCAAGAGTTATTTGATACATTTATGATACATGTCTTATAAATTTCCCTACTTTATATCATGAATAATTATTACTATATATGAAGTCTTGTGTATGAATTTAAAATTATGATCTCATATAATAATACCATTATACTCTTTTTATGCTTAAAAATGATCATTGATTGATGCCTCCCTTGAATACACTTACTATATATTATTGATCAACCTTTATTTTGTTTCCTTTTCTCTATGATACGATTACATTTAGTAAAAATGATATCTAGGATGGGTTCTAGTTATAAAGTTGTTTATGAGAGATGATTTAGATCATTTACGTACATGCCTTTTACGTATCCATGTTTCAAAAGACACTAAACATTTATGTTTATAACATGGATTGTATTTATATATAATGAATACTAATCTAATATGAAGTAATATTTTTTAAGTAATATTCAGGTCACCTCATTCTTCAATTTTAAACATGGATAACCTTAATATAAAAATGTTATTGATATTTGAATTTTTTAAAAAATGGCTTCAATATCGTCAAAAATAATTTAGTTTTAAATTAATTTATTATTTTTATATTTTAAATAACACCAAGTCATTTCTAAATATTTTATATTATTCTCACATGGAATGAATATTAGCAAGTTACTTTTTCAAGATTCAGTCAGACAACCTTGATGGTGTTTGTGATATTTATAACCTTGAATATCATCTTCATTGTATTTAATAATAAAATTTACCATCATAATATTAATTCTAGCAATCAATAGTTTTAAACTAGTGTGTATATAAAATTTCGATATGGGAAATTATATTTTTATTTTGAAGAATTTTTTACTTGATGAATTAATATATATTATCGTGAATTATCTTATGTTGTTATAATTTACATACATGGGTCGAGCATGTAAAATTTTGATACATCTCTGTATTTAGCTATGTGGTACATTATTTGTGAATTTCGTTCCTAAAATATGATACGTAATAAAATTTCTATACATAGAATGCAGATAATGTGCATTCGATGACATCACTAAACATGTATAAGTGGTTCCTGATAGTTCTAAATTCTCTATCATGAATTACTTCCCATACGTGATTTTTATATATAGGTATTCATGTATGTGAAGACTAATCTATTTTCCTAAAATTATAGACTTCATTTCTTTCAAAACATGTCTTATAACATAAATATCTAATCAATATAAATCCTCATCAAAGAGATAAAAAATAAAACAATCATTATTATTAAGTGTGATAATCATTTGTAGAACCTTTAGATTCCTTTATCTCACTAACGATTGGATTTGTTTTGTCTAATTAAATTAAATTATTGAAATTTTATTATCAAAAATTAATCATCATTAAACTTTTTAATCACATGAACATGATATAAATTGTTATTTTAACCTCATATCTAGTTTGTATATACATAAATACCCGCTCCTGGATTTTTAAAAGTACAAGGCTATTAAGAATATGTCTATCCCATAGTTCTAAGCATCCAATTATATAATCACATTTCCAATAATGTGTCATTATCCTCTTATCCATGTGTTGGGTAGATACAACCCACTATATCACCCAGATAATTACATTTGAATAATGTACATTGAATATTTAATAGTAACAACATGTAAAAAAATCCACAGTCACATGCGTTATAACTACTTTTTTAAATAGGAGATAATTTTATATTAATTTTTAAAATGGTGATTTATTTTTTAATCTTTTTAAAGAAAATTAAATCTATTTTTTATTTAAATAATCATTATTTAATGTTGTTTTACAATTTTATTAAATTATTTTCAGATTATTTATGACATTTAAATTTATTTTGGGTGAGTTTCAGAGGTTTTTAAAATATTTTATTTTAATGTTAAAATAAAGCATATTTTTTATTTATCCTCTAATTGTTTGATTTTGTACATTATCATTGGTGATGTTTTCATTATAATTTTTTTAATTGTCTATTTAAATTTTCTTATTATTTTATGTTCACAAACCTTGGTATTATATTAGTTGTGTACTGGTCATAATAGCTGATATTTTATGGATTGTTTTATTTTAATATTTTTCTTGAACTTCAAGATCATTCAATATTTAAAACTATTTTTAAATTTTGATTGTTCTACATTAATACATTATTATTTCCAAATATGAAACATATTTTTATATATGAGCTTTATTTAATTATTTTCTACTACTATTTTATGTTTCTATCTCAAATATAATTATGTTCAAATTATTTATGCATTATATATTAGAGATTTATTCTGTTTCTTTGAAAATATTACATTATGTCAATATGTATTGGAATAGACTATATTGAACATGTCGATGTTTTAATAATTTCATTGACTTCTTTTCTAAATTATTCATGCCATGTATTAGTATAGTTAATATCCATTTTTAATAGAAATTAATTCTAAATGATATTTTGAATGATCTATTGATGCTCTATGTGTTCGAATTTGATCCATTTTATGTAATCATCATAAATATAAATTTAAAAAAATTTGTTTAATATTTATTTTTTATAAATTTCTATACCAAAGTCATTTTTATATTTATATTATAAATTTTTCTATTGTATTTTGAGTATTATAATGGTTTAATAAGTTGAACATTATAATAGTATTTCAGTTTTTATGAAATTTGTGTATATAAAATAGACTTTTCAAAATATAAATATTCTTAGTTTCATTACTAATCTCGAAGTACAATATATTTTCAATTCATGTTATGAAATGTGGTTTCATAAATTAAGGGGTAGATCAAGTGTGTTTTCCTAAAAAGTGGTGTTCCATTGTTTAATTGTTCTTAATGTGTACTAAAATATATATTCAAAATTTTTCATATTATATTTTACATTAAATTTTGAAAAATTTAAAAAAAGGTGGATTGAATGTTTTAATTATAATTTTGGAATAATATATAAATTGTTTAAATATTCAAAAATGTACCGTTTTTTAGTTTATAAAAAGGATATATTTTTAGTATTTTAACTTCTAGTGACTGTTGATTTATGAACTTAGTCAAATTGTTAGTTTATTAATTGATTTTTTATGTTAATTTAATTTATTTATTTAAAATTAATTTTATATTTAATCACAGGTCTTCAAATTTTTTGTCTATATACTTTTTGAGTTTCAATGGGGGTGATCAAAAGTTTCTATGTTATTTGAAAACAAAATTCATCCAAATAAGTACCTTATATCCCAATTTGGTTAAATTTTACCTTTATGAAACTCTGTTGAAAATAAGTTTTTCAATTATATAGATTATATTTACCTTTATGTAATCTACATTAACTATTACATGAATTTAGTTTTAATTTAAATGATATCTATAAAACATTAAAACAATATTTTTTTTCATTTATATGAAGTTGGTATACCATTACATTGATATATTTTACCTTTATATGAAATTGAGATATAATTACACAAAATATAATATTTGTTATTACCATTAAAAAAAATTATTTCATTTATGAAATTTAGTCCTTTCAATTATATAGTCTATGTAATTTGATATTTACCTTTGCAATGAAATACTTATATCCATTATGTAACTCAAAAATGTGACACCCTAAAATTATAAAGTATGAAAATTGTATTTGATAGCCTACATAACATGAAACACCAAGTGTATAAGGGAATATAAGGTAAAAATAAATTACTAGATATTTTCTATTTTAAATATATTAAATATATTTCAATGCATGAAAGATTGATTTTACGTGTCTTCATATACAATGAGTTTCATCGATGGATTGTGTTACACGTAATACCAAATCTTATTGAATAAAATTTAAATTAAATTTTAAAATGATGATTATTCACAATTATTTAAATTCAGGTTATAAATAGTAATAACTAGATAATTAAGGTATATTTTTTGAATTCATTGGTAACCAATTAGTTATAAATGAATATAAAAACCAAATGAATCTAAAGGGAATGAATTCATAATTACTATTTTTTGCTCTTAGATAAATTTATCTGAATAAATTATTTTATTTATATAAATGTAATATATATAATATATCCAATAAAATATATTCTTAACAATCCAATTTAATTTTTAGGAATAATATAAAAATAAATCCAGTTTTATGCTTATAAATTGTATTTTTATAAAATGCAATTTTGCCGCCTTTTTTTAGGGACACTATTTTAAATTTGAATTTTGACACTTTTATGATTTTTATATGAATAAATAAAAATTATTTTTTATATAAAAAAATAAAAATTAAGTTACGGTGATTTTTTTTGTATTTTTTCTGGGATGTTTAATTTTTTGATGAATACTGAAAAATATTGAAATTTATTTCAAAGCTACTTTTTCATATTTTTTATTTACAAGATTAATTTCTATTTTTCAATGAATTTAATGTAATTATAGATTAATTATGAATATATTACTCTAATTTATGTTATTGCAACAAATTTGAAATTTAAATTTAATATATAAACATTTAATAATTTTGAATAAGTTTACCTTATAAATGTGCTTTGTCGTCCCATCTTCGAGATTATATTTAACTTATTTTAAGCTACTTATTCAAGTATAATTTTAAAAAATTGATTCCATATTTGGAATTATATTAATTTAAAAATTATATAAATTTCAACTTTTTTAAAAAAAAATATTATTGAAAGTAATTGAAATTAATTACAGCGATTAAGAGAACAATTAGCTTATCAAGAGACATAACCATAAATAGAAGGGCCAAAATGATTTAAAAACTTCTACAAAATACATTTTATGGCCATATTTTTACCATATCCACCCTTGTCTATAATTGTTTTCTATTATTATTTCTAGTTGACAAGTGAAATATGTGTGTGGAATTTCATTTTCAAAATTTTACAATAATGTCACTCCTCTACTATAAAAAGAAACTCACCCATCCCCATTATTCACAAGATTCAATTCCCCTTAATCACACAAAATATTACCCAAAAATCTACCAACACCCTTCCCCTCATCCTAGAATTCTTCCTTATTGATGAAATATATACAAGGAATCTCTTTGGTTAAAACATATCCAACCCCTCAAATATTTTTTTTAAATTATTTCATACTATAAAATATTATAATAACACAAATATTTTTCTATATTTTTTTGAACCTAAACTTATACACACTTATATGAAATTGGTAACGAGCATACTGTTCATGTGAGGAAAACCATCACCTCAAGAAACAATGCTTTTTCATTCTTACGTTACCACCACTCATGGTGGGAATTATGTTCGAAATAATATTTATATATTATATATGTGATAATTATAATTTTTTGAGATTATTTTATTTTCATATTGCATAAACCTTTATGGAATCTATTTTCTGTTATAAGATAACTTCGTTTCTAGACATGTAGACTATCGTCTCCTGAGAGTGATGTAACATGTTCACACAATACATGGGTTTTATTGAGGAAAGACTCAATTAAACCTATGTTAAGTAAATTAAATATATATTATATTCACAAAAATAATTGAATTTATGGAAATTTAATATTTCATATTATTTATTACCCTTATCACACACTAAAAAGGTGATAACGTCATTCATGGACATGTGGAATACCACTTCCTCAACATGATGTGATTAATTTTCATTATATGAACTATTTATATCAGTATATATCATTAAATAACAATTAATATATGATATAAATTTCATTATGTAATTTTATAATGTTACTTACGTTCTTTCCATAATGATCACTGAAAAATGGGGACATTACTCAGGCATATGCAGGACCTACAATTCCAAGATTACAGAATTGGTTAATTTCTCATAAAAATATATCACGAGTGATTTTAATTGTATAATTTATATATAAATATTATAATTAGGTGATTATTTTTATTCTATATATGGTTATATAATAAACTCTTTGACCATAGTCAACCTACCGTGGTCGTTTTTAACACATAAACTAATTTTGGTCGAAACAACTGACAGAAACATAATTATTCATTTAGTTATATACAAATTTAATTTATATGAATTAAAATTAATAATTATTATTTAATTGGTAATTAATAAAGAAAATAATTTTATTATTTTTATTATTCGGGTTGATAAAGAGATACATGATGATTTGGACTCAATGTAAGGGATTTGTATGTCACTTTTCATTCCATGAGGAATATGTCATTAACACCCCTTACTAATTTTGTGTGGCGTTCCAACATCCCCTATAGATATACTATATCAATAATTTATTTAAATATATCGTATTTAAATAAATAAATAATTTATTATTACTTTTGGTTCATCCAATTCATATGTTACCACAATTTTAAGGGACATCATCCTAATTTCCATTATTTAGGGAATACATTGTTGTTGTGAACCAAATTTCATATATATATTTTCAATACACCCACTTTGATATTTAATATAATTATTCAATAATAATTTCATATATTTTATGATTCAATTTTATTTATTCTATCTATGGGTATTTACATTTAATGTTTGCAACTGGTAAAGAAGTTTTATAACTAACTTCATTTTCATTGGGTTAAACTACTTTATCATTTTTTGTTAATGATATATGATTATATGAAAAATGAAGTTGAATATCTATTTATGTATTTTAAAATATTTATTTTTATTTAAATTTGATATACCAAATCTATTTTTTATTGATTCACACTTCAACGTAATGGTTTTCACAAGCTTTTAATTCACAATTTCATTTTGTTCATGATTGATTACATTTGAATTTATATCTGAGGACATTACTAGATAATTTCTCAATAAAACCATTCATTCTCACCTCATATGGTTATTAATGACCTGTTCATGTTGTATTACCATTTTTTCACTCTTTGGTACTGAAAATGTTTTATAAAATGTTGTCAATAAACCCTGACATCAATTCTCTCTTTGGTATGTGAACTAGTATTCTATAAACAAAATTATTTTCTAAAAATCTATGAAAAAATATTTTACCCCATCCAAAATGATTTATCTAATAAATTTTTAACCTTTTTTTCCTTTTAAATTTTTGATAATGTCATATTCTTTTCACTTTCTGAATAAGGATACTTTCTAACATTTTACCCTGTAAATGGAATTGTATTTTACTTTATACGACATGCATGGATTTTCCCTAAATTATTTATTTTATGTTTCCTTTGAATATTTTAAAAAATAATTTTTAATGAAAATTATTTTAAAATGTTATTTTCAACGAAAATGATTTAAAATTAATCAAAATAAAAATGATATTTTCCCAAGGAATGTTTTTAAATGATCTTTTTATAATATTTCCAATCTAAAAAACAACCAATTATTTTTATTATGATTGTAATATGTTGTTTTGAAAGAATCCATATTATTACAATAGATGTTATTTGATTAATTTTTCTGGGGATATTATTGATATTCACTCCCTTTATTTCCTTTTTTATCATCCATGAAATATTCAATTCTCTATAATAATTAGAAATTGAAATTCTCCAATTTATCTATAACATTTATCATGGATATTTTAATTGAAAAATTTGAATATAATTTTTACACATGGTGTTTACTTTGGTAGATATTTTATTTTTTGAGTACATATTTTTTAATCCTTATCATTTTATAGTATATATATTTCATAATTCATATTTGTTATTCGATATGAGGATTTCTTTGGATAGGCAGTGAAGGGTGGGGACCAAGCATTATATATCCCTTCGATGAATCGACGAGTTATCATGAAATATGTAATATTCAAAAAAATTAATAGGATCTTACTTATAGTTTTATACTATCTTGTGAAAGGTCCTTATGGTATAAGTGTTCATGTTCCATAGACATGACACCCAATAAATAATAATCTCCATCAATTTGATTCAGAATTCATTATAAATGCAATTTTCCCTCTGACAAAGCCCATGGATTCATTTTATTCGTATTCTTTTTGATATTATATCATGTTTTTTCATTTTCTTACCTTTCCATATTGATTATTACTTATCTATTAATTTAAATGGAATATATTTTCTGTGATTTAACTTCCTTATTGTTTATGCAATACTTTCTAAGTTTATTGATTATATAGAATGCATGTTCAGTTATTTACCAAACTATAATTATTATACCCATCAATTCCTTATTTCATTAGTTTTAAATTACCCTTACATATAAATTTATATCACCCTTATTATGTTCCCTTTACGTAGATTATGAAAAGTAAAACATAGAATGATATTTAAGGATGCTGAGATTTTATGTTTTTGAAATTATATATTTATTTTCCCAATGTAATAAGATTAACATATATGTATTCTTGTTTTCAAAAACTACAAAACCATTTGGGACCTTAGGATTTGGATCTTGTATCTATGCTAATGTAAAAATAAAAATGCACCAACTGCAAGCTTCTGGGGTTTGAGTGTGATAGTTGGTATCAATGGAAGACTATTAGATTCCATGGGAAAAATATTTTTGAAAACATACTTTTTTTAAAAAACACATATTGTATAATTTTATGATATTTATAGAATAACACCCTAATGATTTGGTTATTCAGATGTTATGATTGCTTTCAAATAATACATCCTTATCTAGATACTACAAGTGGATGTTGTTTGGGAATAGTTGTACCTAGGGGTAATAACACTAAAAATTTGTGTCCATATTGACTTGAGAATAACATAGTACATGAAAATGGGAATTACTATGATCCTAGTTTGACACTGTCAATATATATTCTTAGGATAATTCACATTCTATTTACCTACCATTATGAGGGATTTGAAGGTAACTATATCCCCAAAGAAAACATGTTTATGATTATGATATTAGTTACACATAGGCATTTAAATTTATGTTAAGTGTGACTCAATATTTGGAATTATATAATGTCCATAGTTTTATGAGCTAATATATTATATTCTATAATTTTGAAATGGAACCTAGATAGAAGAAGTATATCAACAGACATAAAAAACATAGAGGGTTCCCTACATAGAATGTCAATGTAGTTGGAATTGTAATAGAGAAAGTTATTGAAATATTAGTTAAGATTAATTAGGTTATGACACATATCATTTCTCGAAATAAGAATCTTATTCCCCAAAGAGATTCTCTTATGATAGATCATTTTATAAGAAAATTGGAATGTGGGTGTGGTGAAAAGTAAAATTCTACACTTTTTTTGTATTGGAATCATGGAGATAGTGGTCAATGGCGGTCTAATATCTAGTATTATAGGGAGGAAGAATAAATAGGACATATGGAATGGATATATTTAAAGGAAATATTATTCAAAAAATATTTCCCCCATGAGAAACAAAGAGAGATTAAAAGAAAGATCCATATTTTAAATATAATGTATGAAGAAAGTGTTTAATTGTATGAATCTAATTTTACAAGGATATCTAGTTATGTTATCGATTTCATACTAAACATGGAGTGTAATATTGAACATTTCATTGAAGGACTTATGCCAAGTCTCTGAATGGTGATGGTGTATGAAAAATTTCATTATATGATGTAGTAGTTATATGTTCTATAAAGACATAGAAAATAATTATCCAAGTCTTATGGAATAAAAATTAAGAAATAAGAGAAGTGAAAAGAAGAAAAAATAAAAGATAAACAGAAAGAGAGAAATATTGATTTTTCCCACATTCGTTAACTGTGGAACAAATCACCATGGTAAATGATTGAAATTATTAGGATTTTGTAATAGTTTAGATAATATAATCACCAAGAAAAATAATGGATAGGAAAGAATAAAAACACTATTCTTTAGTGTTACAATTTTTAGGAGATGGGTATCTATGAAAACAAATTCCCCATGCATTAGGGGAATATAATTGTGAATAATATAAAGTATTATAGTCAATCCTATGTTGTTGACACAACCAAAATGTAATTATTAATGTACTTTTTATTTGGATATAAGAAATATATTGTCAAATTATTTCATTAATGATGTTCTAACACTAATAATTATGAAATATATAAGGATATTATTGTGATAATTTTTCATTGAATATTGGATATCATATTTTTATTAGTACCAAGAAATGTTATTTAGTAGTAAGTTAATATTTTTTGTAAAAAACATTGATGAGAGAAAGATAATCCTTATGATGTTCCTAATATTGAGACAGTTTTGTTTGCATAAATAAATGATTTATTTGGATATGTCCCGAAAACCTTGGAGATAATTAATGAATTTTTTAAAAATAGGTTTATACAATGATTGATTGAGTTGACAACTCTTTTGGATTTATAGAATATATCTAATAACATGTGTTTTACTTATGGAATTAGGAATAATTCCTATTTACTATAAATTTTTATAGTAATCCATGTTATTACCATATTTCATGATAATACAAGATGAAGGAGTTCACATATTTAAAATGTGATGATTAAAGAACTACTTCAGGTTGATTGAATGCTAATCATAAGTTCATTTTAAAAATTTGGTAAACTTCCTTCCAAAGTATTAGATCATTATAGTTTGTAAAATTTCACCATTTTGGAAATGGTTTTTTACATGTCTGGCCCAAAATCTACTAAATTGGTTCACTTGGATGGCTCTCCTCATGACCTCAAACACACCAAAATGTACGTAAGAGGTTTTTGACTAGCAGCGAGGGTTTTAAATTCATGTGGGGAAACTATACCTATTTTACCAGAGTAAGACACAACATAAAATAAATACAATAGTATAAACTATATATAATAACCAATAAACATGCATAAATAACCATCTCTCGAAACATGGTACAACCAAACCCAACTGGAAGTATGTTATTTCATAATGCAGTTCCATGTGGTCAAAACCCCAAAATATAAAGAAAACAAAAGATTCCCCAAAATTGTCTAGACTCTATGTTTGGATCAGCATGCACGCATATCCCATGCCTGAATATACTCCCTAAAAATGGGTGCTTTCCCTTATATGAACCTATAATAATGATGTTTTCTTAGGTACCCCAAAACGACACGAGTAGTGTTTGAGTATAACTCAGTAGGCCACTACCAATGGTGTCTACAAAATATACAGTCTAATAGATAATGGATATTAGTAATTAATAAATAATATGTAAATAAGGAAAACATTGGTACCTTCAGTTTACAATATTTTATTAATAATTTCAATCATTATTACCATTTCCATATTTTATTCTCTCTTAATTAATTAATCAATTTTCATAATGTGTTCCATGGGTTTGGAATATTCAACATCTCTACATGGGTATAAAGAAATTAAACACTGTGAATAATGGAATAAATCATGTCCGTCTCTCCCTAGAGACAATCACATTATAATAACACATTATCACCACCTCAAATCCCTAGTTTGGGTAAAATGAAACCATTAGTGGAATAGTTATTTCATCCACATCCCAACCTATTGCATTTTGGGGGGTAGTTTAGAGCATCAATCGAACTCTACCTATTAGTACAAATCCTCATATTAATACCCCAAACTACCAAGGCATGTGCACAAGCTTATATATCTATCCTCCACATACATATATTTTCATAAGTATACACAATTAATACAATAGAAATCACATTACATATCCATAAATTATTGTAATTAACACCATTCTATACCCCACCAACACATTTTCCATTTGCAACAGATATTCATTTAGCCCAATTCCCATTCTTGAGCCTCGACCAATTAATTATATTTAATAACTCCCATACATTATTCAATTGTCATCAATTACAATATATTATCCCATTTAGACCATTCATCTTTTCTTAAGATGATTCCCACTTTATCATTTCAAGAACTATTATTATATCCCATAACACAACCAATTTTTTACATTCATCCCACTAGGTATACCCTATAATTCCCATGTATTAACTCGTTCAACATATTAATCAATTTCTTTATTATGTATCATTTAACATATTCCCCATTTCTCAAGCCTTACCCATTTACAAGTTCACAATTTTATATGAATTAACTATGTTAGTAATTTCTAACAAAATTCCTTAGGCATTAAATATAATCTCAATTAACCAATTTTTTTCCATTTTCATGTCCTGCCAAATAACCCCTTGTTACATTATCAATCATAGTACCAACTACCCATGTCCCATATTAATTATTAAATTACCCAACCATTATTCTCATCTCAAAATCTACCTATGTACAATACAATTTCATAATTAAAATTAATTTTTCCATGGTTTGGAAGGACAGTACACCCCCTGGGTGGCCCTAAATTGGTAAAAGCATCCTAAATGCATCCCATGGGATCATGAGGGTATCATTTTGTTATTTGGATTACCATATTTTTAAATCTCACTAATGGAACCAAAATCACAACAAGGTGAAGACAAGAATACAACACCATAGGGAAAAATATATATAAGAACTATGTGATATAAATTTGAGACCACCTCCCTCAAATTCGATGATGAACACACTCCTACTCATATCATCAGATTTAGATTCAATAACCCCTTGAAGCTTTAACCTACGATCTGACAGAAAGGGAGGGTTTTAGGTATTAATAAGAAGATAACCTATGATACAATACCTAATATGAAAAAGGTATATAAGAGGGGGATTAGACTCACTCATACATTTGATCTAAAACCAATGGAGATCTAAACAGTGATGAATCGAAGGATAACCACCCATGGAGTGATTTGGTTGATTTGGTTTGTGCTTAGGGTATAGGAGGGAAAAATGACTGAGATATCTAGTGGGATCTAAATAACTCATAATTTAAATTTAGTAATTTTTGTGAACTTTACTTGGCCCCAAGGTTTACTCACATAATTTGGTGAACAATATGAAAACCATCTTCAAGACACTATCCAAGGAAAGCTGGGTTGCATAGTTACATGGGTTGGTCAAAAAGTTTGGCAAAATGTGTACCAGCGATGCGTTATTCAACATCGTAAGGTTTCATGGTTTTCCAGGGAAGGAAGCACATGTTACCTAATCATGCAAAGACTATGCGCCTTGCATAGATAGTACTAGTTTCCCATACCTTTCATGATCTAATCCCCCAAAACACCCCTAAGGCTCCTCATACACCCAGAAAACATTTCATTAAACCTAAAAAAGTAATTTAATGGATAATTTTAAACAATGGAATATCGTCTTGAAGTTTGGGATCATATAAACTCCCCACATTATAATGGCTCATCCTTGATCTTCTAATCCCGATCATTACTATGCTTCTATAACAATGAGATTAGACCACTGCACCCACCTATCCATTCCCCCAATACTAGTTTCTTACTATATATTACAATGATAACATTGAATTAAATTAAAATGTATGATCGTACCTTACAAGGCATCCTCGCAAAAATCCCACAACACAAATTAGATACTCATTAAGAAACACATTTACATTAACCACATATCAACCACTAGAAAATCATATGTAAAAATTCAGCAACATTTCTTGATTAACAGGACATGGAAAATTTACACACAACATCATACCATCATGGAGAAACCAATAATAATTCTATAGGATTTATCCTCTTCACAATTCATGATCCAAATCACTTTGAATCATTGTAGTCAGTTTTCAAAACTCTTATAGTGACCAAAACATGATATTCTTCAAAGGAAAATACATGATATTTCCAACCACATTTTCAAACATATGCAGATCCATGACTCATTTTCCGAAAACGACATTCCATAACTATACATATAGACACATCCAAACCTCTCAATCACTCAACCAAATAAACTCTTTCTAATTCCCTCTATCAGGGCCAGCTTAACCGAATGGTGAATAGTCAAGTCCCTCCAACCCGAACCTCTATCCACTTCATCAACCAACCACTTTCCCATTATGTATCTCTCTACCATGACTCTTTATTTGGAACCACACTATCAATGAATGATCTCCAGAATCTCAACTCAAATTTCCCAACATACCTGACATGTTCCATCTCACCACACCCGAATATCCATATGGACATTATCTTGTTTTGGAATCTAGCCTTTCTACTGAAACCCCCTAGAAGGACATACATACACTATCCATCAAAATACTATAATCAACATGAAATTACTTATGTATGACATGATTTTTGGATGGCACATTCCACTGCAACATAAAACTAGATATAGGGCATGATTCATCAAATACATTCCTATTTACCTTATTGTGTTGGACCACACCGACTAGATTTTCCAAAAAATAACCATTGTCAACTAATGAAATGTTACCCCTTTTAACCTTCCCTGAGTTCTTAATAACTTTATTAATATTCATTTTATCTGATATTCCCACTGAGGTCATCCTTGAACTCTATTAGAAATCTTCACGCACGGTATCACTATTTTCAAAACCATTATCAAGATCCACAACCCACTTAAAAATTCCCAACCCGAGCACTTATATTAGAAATAAACTTAGTAAACAATGATACGTTTTTTCTAAACCAATTTTTAATATTAAAACATAATTTTCAACCAAAAAACATCGAACAAATGTGATTTATAACATTGCACATTTGTCCCCCACTCTTAAACATGTAATGAAAACCCTAGATAACTTATTCTAGAATGTTTAGATTCACCATTGGAATGACACTACATCACATGGGAAAGGTTCTCTCATACATTAAGACATTTACATACCACACAAAGACACATACCTGAGTCAAATCATAATATTAATTGGAGTCATAGAATCGAACTCCTCTCTTGCCACAAAATATTGTCACATCATTCCACCCCCATAGATAACTTTACACAGAAATTTAAAAGTAATTTAGAAATACCTTGACCCTAAAGAAACTGCATGGATCAATCAATAACCATAATCATGTCCCACCTGGCCTCCCTAAAAAACCCATCGTGCACCTCAACTGTTCTTCCTCGCAAACCTTGTTTCACTATATCAACTCTACTTTCTCATCTCCACATACATGAATAGATTATCACTCCCCATCATAGAATTTGTGATACCATTGTTCTCTAGAAGATATTTCCACAACATGGCCTACACTAAATCATAATCTGAACCCCAAAACATAGACATGTATCTCTAGCTTTTTACTGAAAAAGTAAATGAGATTCAGCCTATACTCGTTCCAGCTTCCGTGAACGACAACCAAAATTTTTTTAGACACTCAGTCTATCTCGAGGGCCCCATGAAAAACCATCAATGGTCTAAATCCCAAAATCCATCTCCACACATATCTCCCTCATGCGCTTAAACACCATGATGTCCCTCATACAACCAATCCACCTTCATGTTTTATAGCAAAATGAAAGATATTCTCATTATACCTAGAAGGATTTCAAGATGTTGGGAATGGATATCACTAGATGAGCCACACTAAGAAGTTTCAAAGAACACTACCTAGGAATTATCGATATATGATATCACCCTCCTATATATGATAGCATGACCTGCAAAGGATCTCATGATCCATTATCAGAGAAATATGATCAAAAAATAACCACCACAAATCAACAATGATTGCTAACTATGACTCATAACCAGTATAAAACCACCCTATAAGTAGTCAAGAACCATAATTTCATGTTGCACTATTTCTAACACACCACTAAATATATTTCATTACACCCCTAATAATTTACAACAGAAAAAAATTGATCAACCACACCAACCAACCCAACGAACTCCCACATAACCATGCTTTTTTCACTCTTGTTTCTTCATATTGAAAACAACATTGATGCATTCATTAATCATCATCCAAATAAATAGAAGAAGATTTAAAATGATACACCACTTTGAAAAAATCATACAACCTACCAAAACCACATTGGTTCCCCTGTGAATAATTAGGGAGGAATTATAAGATTTACTGAAACGTGACGATACACATTATACACCGGTTTCACCTCTGAAGAATCCATCATTCTTTCTATTCCATGGAATCCACAACACTGGGATGACCTCCTATAAATCAACCATTTATTTTCAATGATCTAAAAATGGGTAATGAAAACTCAAGTAACATCACCCACCATCAATATTCCCCTATCCCCCTTGGCCAAACATGAATCGGGTAAAACTATATGTGTCCCACTAATGAAATCCCAAACATCCTATGAGCATCACACACCCAAAAGAACTAGGAACACCATTATACCTCTCTCCTAGGTCACCTTCATCATCAAATAATACAAATACCAAAACTAGAGTCACAAAAATGAAAATCCATTGGCACTCTTCCCAAACAAGACACATCATGTTACAGAAAAATTTACGTTCGCATATAGAACGCTCACCCCCGTTCTGATACAAATTGTTCCTACAGAACCAAGTGACCAATATATCCATGTTATACAACAATAATAACCATACACATGCATCATCACTACATTCCAAACACATTCTTTTGGAACCAAAACATAACTTTCTAGGGCCCCTAGTGACAAGGTCACCAAAACCTAGGTACCATCATTATGTTCCGTCATACATTCCGTACAATATCGACTCATTACTGTTTCCACAATCTCATTATTGACCAATCGATCACGAAACATAGTCCATGACCCAACAAAGGGTGCCCTAATCACATATCCTATTTCATATAATAACTAGTCATGCCTCACAATCCAAATAAATGGTCTCAAATTAGTGCAATATCACTACCCCAAACCCCTGATACAAAGTAACAAACAGACAACTCAAGGAATGAACACTATCCTGTTCACCCAAAGCTTAATCATTACACCTACGTTCATAATTATATCCTCCATATTTTGACACAATAATTCAAATTTTAATCATTCAGTTCACCTATAATTTTGAAATTCCCTACCTTATTCAGGAATATAATTCAAAACATTTTCCACAATAAATTTTTTGATAAATGATCGATTAGGTTTAAAACATACATGGAAAAGATTTTATACCATTAGCCTTAAACAACCCACTCAACATGAACTATTCCCATGTTCATCATCACAGTTAAAATACTACCCTCTAATATCTCTATTGTGATTCGTGTTCAACATGGGGAAAATCACTTAATAACACGTATTTCATCAATCACCATTTTATAATATTTCATCCTCCACAACATAGATTTTTTTTCTTAGATAGATTCCTTGTTTAATTTTTTTACAATCCTCATTTAAAATCATTTACACCATTTAATAGGAAAAATTCCTTAACAAATTTACCATCACTATTAAATCTTTATCATTTAGACACCATTCAGACTTTACAATTTATCACAACCCAAAATTTTAACCTGATCATAACATTTTATTTCACACCCTTTTCATCGACCATTATTTTACATTATTTTCATTTACCCACTTACATTAACATTATTAAAATATGTTATTAACATGTTTTTCAAGGAAATAAAATGAATTCAACTCTCTATGCCCCACAAAACCTCTCATGTGTGCCTATCATGATGCATGAAACCTATATCCCAATGGTCCTAAAATGATGCATGAATGCAAAACCCTATTCCTTTATATACATGAGAAAAACATAGTAAATCTGTCACATCAAACAACATGTGAATCACTAAATGGTAAAATATCATTTAACAGTAACAAAAAAAATCAAAAACAACAACTCTCACCCTGGGTAACATGGTTTTTCCCATGTACATGGGTCAGCTACTCCCAAGCATGAAATCATTACCAAGTATAGACACTTCATAGACTATAATATACAATCCCCAAATAATAAGACAAATGAAAGAGAAAGGAAACTCCCTCTGATAACATCTCTGACCAGGAAGCCACTAAACTAGTTCCCCGAGTCAGGTCACCAGATGACCTCAAGCGAACCTATCCATACGCCAGAGGTTTCCAACCTATAGTGAGGGTCTTAAAGTCACGTGGGGAGACTATACCCTCATTGAAAGATTAATAAACTGTAGAAAATTAATAGAATAGTAGAAATAATATGCAATAACCAATGAACATGCATAAATGACCATCTCCCAAAATATGGTAATACTACGATCGACATTAAATATGTAATGTCATAATGTCGTACCAAGTAGAAAAAATCCCAAATAATTAAACGCAATAGCAGAATCCCCTGAACAGTCTTACCTCCATCTCAAGATCCTGATATGTGCATCTCACAAGCCTAACTCGTCTCCCTAACACCAGTTTCTTTCCCTTATTTGAACCTTCAATAATGAAGACTACTGGGGTACCCAATAGCTACCCAAGTTTGGTGTGAGAACAAATCAGTAGGCCACCACCAATGGTGTCTACAAAATAGCAAGTCTAACAGATATTGTATGAATGTAACAAATAAATGACAAGAAAACAAGGATGAATCAGGTATAATTAGTTACAATATCTAGTTTTACACTTTTATCATTATTTACAATTGAATATTTTAACCCCCTCTTGTTTACTTAATCCATTTCCATCACATGTGCCATGGGTTTGACATATTCATCATCTATTCATGGGTATAAGGAAGTAAAACACTATACATAAATAAATAAATCATTTCCCTATATCACAAGGGATAATCACATCACCAAAACACATTATCCTCACCTTGAAGACTATTTCTTGGTATAATGGGACCATTATAGGAATATATCCTACATCCTCTTCCCTAACAAGTACATTTTGTAGTGGATTTTAGAGCCGCGGTCTTACTCGACCCATTATTATAGAGCCTCGTGTCAATACCCCAAACTACCATGCCACGTTCACCTACATATATATCCATCTACCACAAATATATATTATCTAAATCATTCACAAGTAATACAATATATGTCACATTTGAAAACCATAAATCTTGGGAATTAACACTATTCCATAACAGTGTAAAATATTTTCTATTTCTAATAGATATTTATTTATCCCAATTACCAATATTGTGCCTTAACCAATTATGTATTTTAAAAAACTCCCATACATTATTCAATATTCATAAATTATCATACATTATCTCATTTAGACAAGTCATAATTTCTCGAACATTTTTCCACTTACGCATTTCATGTACATATCTTATATCACATAACACAAGAACATTATTATGTTCATCTTACCATGTATACCCCATTATTACCATGTATTAACTCATTAAACATGTTTATAAATTACATTATTACATATCATTCAACATATTCCCCATCTATCATGTCATTACCCATATACTAGTTCACAAATTCATATGCACTAATCCTCTTAGGCATTTTTAAGAAAATTCATTAAGCATTCGACATAATCACATTTAACCAATTATTTTAATTATCAATTTTTTCCTAAAAACCCCTTATTAAATTATAAATAATAGTTCTAACTACCCATATCCCATATTAATCATCATATTACCCAACCATCATGTTTATTTTAGGATTTACTTAAGAAAAATACAATTTTATAATTATAATTGATGTTATCCAAGTTCGGGAAGGTCGATGAACCTAAAGTGTGTCCCTAAATTGGTCAAACAATCCTAAATACATCCTAATAGATCTTAAGGGTATCAATTTGTTATTTGGATATCCATCTTTTAAAATATCACTAATAGAACAAAAATTAAAATAATGTGAAGACAAGAATAAAACATCACATGCATAAATCTACATAAATATATATATGATAAAACTTGTAGTCCACCTACCTTGAATTTTATGATGAACTATCTCTCTATCATATCCTAATATATGGATTAAAGAACCCCTTGAATCGTTAACCTAATATCCACTGAAAATATAGGTTTTTAGGGCTTCATAAGAAGATAACCCAAGATAAAATATCTAATCCAGAGAAGATAGATAATAGAGAGATTAGACTAACTTGGATCTTCGATCTGCAACCAATGGCACATGAAATGAACAAGAATCAAATAATAACCACCATTTCAAGGAATTGGATGATTTGGATCATGTTTAGTCTAGATTGAGGATAAATGAGGGATAAATCAGGTGGGATATAAATATCTTGTTATACCAATTTTATAATTTTTTAAATATTACTGGGCCACACATTTACCTGGGCAGTTCACATGGTTTGAAAAACAATGTACCAGATATGAGATATTCCACTACAAAATGTTATATGGTTTTCTTATGATGGATTAATGTTTTACCTAATAGTGCACAGACCGTGCACCTTGCACAGATTAACCCATTTTCCCCTTCGTTTCATGTTATGAACCCTCAAACACCCCTGAGGCTCCTTATACACCCAAGAAACAATTCATTAACCCTAATAAAAAAATTTAAACAAAAATTTTAAACAAGTACATACCTTTCCAACTTCTTTTACCTTAAATGATTTATGTTGATATCTGGGTGAGGTTTTAGAGGATAATGTATTATTTCACCCAATGATGACACTTCTACTAAGAGATAAAGTATAAATATATCAAATTTTAATCAAAGATAGATATATTTTAATAGAAACTTATATTTACTTTTATTTTTAGCGGTTGAAATAATTCCTCAAATATATAAAAAATGAATCGAAAAAGAATGTTTTCTTGTTACCATCCCTCTTAATGATATCAATGACGTTTTTCTACACATCTAGTTCATGGATTTTGGGTAAACACCATTGTTAAGAACATTTTATCTATCACTATCAATCATAAATTGATATTAATATATCTCTTATATATACATATTTTTAGTAATGTTCTCATATTTGAAAGCCCAATTTTTTGGGGACATTTACATTTTATTTCCCCTCTTGATAAAAAGAATTTTTTTTAAAATTATTTATGATGTTGGGATTTCGACAATAGTATTTTAAAATATCAATTCCTTGATTATTGGGATCATGTTTAAATTGTGGGGACATAATTTAATAATGGTGGGGAGAATGTAACACCCTAAAATTCGAAAGTAAGAACATTGTATTTGATAGCATGTATAAAACCAAACAACAAGAGAGCGATAATACATCACATGACGTTATAATATATTTTATCATTTAAATAGATTCAATACATTTAATTTATTTTATTGTAGGAAACATTAATTTTAGTATGTTTTTTACAGAATGATTTTCTTTGATGACTTGTGTTACAAACGAGAATGAATCATCCCAAATAATAGTTATATTATTATTTAAAATGGATATTATAACCAAGTGATTTATTTTATTTTATTAATAATTTTATCTATATTATGAAAATATATAGTTTAATTTTTTGTGTAGGAATTAATGATATGTTAATATAGAAACCAAATGAACATAAAGTGAATGACTTCATAAAAAACTATTTTTATGCTCCAAAGGAATTTTATTTGAATAAATTAAATTTATTATATTATTTAAATATATATATTATATATTCAATAAAATATTTTTTATATTCATGTAATATATTTTATATTCATAATATATTAATAATCATCTTGTTTTATGCTTAAAATGATATTTTTTATAAAAGATAATTTTGACACGTTTTAATGTGGATCATTCTTTAAATATGAATTTTGAAACTTTTACAAATTTAATATAACAATATACAAATAATTTTAGAATGAAAACATTGAAATTAGGTTAGATATATTTTTTATTTTTTTAGGAAGATCATTTTTTGAAGAATAGTATAAAATACTGAATTTTAATTCATACATGTTTTTGTGCCTAATTTATTTATAGTGTCAAATTACATTTTAATTGGTTATTGTAAAACCATAAGTTTTTATGGACGTTTTTTGAATGAATTAATATTCATTGATATTTTTCAATACATTAATTTAAACATTCCTTTGACATGGCACCGACCTAGTGTACATTACACGCAACACAGAGTTTTACCAATCAACATTTTATTATTAAAATGTTTTATATTATGACTAAGCGTTTTGAAAGGTTAGCGGTTAGGAATAGTACTAACTAACTTATAAAAACCTATGGTTTACCCAATTATACAATTAATTCTTTAGTTAAAATGAACCAATTGAATATAAATGAATGATTTTTATTGAAAAATAATTTTATGCTAACAAAGCTATTTTATCCTTATAAAATAAATAAATTAAAATTATATAGTTACAATTTTATAATATATATATTATATATTAAATTAAATATTTTTTATATTCATCCAATAGATTCTGTAAGAATATTATAAGAACAAAAGCATTTTGACACATAAAAGACAATATTTTCAAGGTGGTACTTTTACCGTGTTTTGATGGTGAAACTACATTAAATATAAATTTTTTCACATTTATGAATATTATATTTAAAAAAATAATTTTTTAAAGTGATGAATAAAATTTATATTAGGGTTATTTTTTTTGTATTTTTCCATGATGTTTTTTAATGAATAGTGAATTTCTGAAATTAAACTCGAAATCAACTTTTTATTAAATTTAATTTATATGATTAAATTATATTTTCAATTTAATTTAATGTTTAACTAGATAAAGTTTTTATCAATTTTTCTAATTTATTTCATTTGAATCAATTTCACATTTAAATTGGTTATAAAAATGGATCAAAAGTTTGAACGTTGTTACATTAAAAGCATGCTTTGTCTTCATATCTAAGAGATTAAATTTAAATTAATTTCCTCAAGTTATATGATTTTCATTTGTAAAAATTAACACCATATTATTAATTATAATAATTTATAATGGGAAAAAATATCAACTTAAATTTTGACCAAAAATATTAGTGAAGGAAATGATAATTAATTGAAACAATTAAGATTAAATTAAACTTTATAAGGGACTGGACCATAAACATAAAGCCTAATGTGAACTATAAAATTGTACAAAATGAATTTTTTTGCTATATTTTGACCCTATACCCCCAAAACAAGACATTGTACTAATATTGTACCTACATTAAATATAAAAAAAGTTGGTGGTGTTACCCTTTTCCAAAATTTTCTAAGAGTGCCACTCCTCCTCAACTATAAAAGGCCTCCTCTCCTCACACATCCTCATACATATAAACCAACATAAGTACAGAGATGATCTTCCTAAATAGCTCAAAAAATAAATTCCTTTCTCATTTATGCCTCCCTTTTGGAAAAAATCAATCCATGTATTTCCTTTGGTGAAAACCAAAATGTGTTACCCAAAGAAGAGGTAACATGCTCCCTCAAGCTCCATTATCTTATTTTCTTTTCTCCATCCCCTCCACTATCCATATTTAATTATTATATAAACAAATAGTATAAAAAATCTATTTATATGTTGTTATATTTATATTTGTACCTACACATACACACACTTCCAACTAATAGGTAGAGAACATATTGTTTCTATGTACGGTGAACTACCAGCTAACAAAATGATGATTGTTCATTCTTATTTTAACACCTCTCATTGTGGAAATCATGATGTAAAGTATTCTTTATATAATATTTATTAAATTTATAATTTATTTAAAGATATGAAATTAAATTACAACACATTACTCTATACATTCCATCTTGTGTATATATGACAATTTCGTGTGAGGAAGTGTGGACTACTGCCCCCCCAAAGCTATATGATTCATTCCATCACTACATATAAAGTATTAAAGTTTTTTTAGCGAAATTTTATAATATATATGATATAATATTTCTAATATAATAATGATATATATATCTGTAATTATATTCCATTTATATTCTTTCTTCCAATAAGACAAGAAAATAGAAACAACATTCATGTGTACATATGGCCTACCATCTCCTTGAACGGTGTATTCCATTAATTGATTATATATATTATAGATTATTATAATACACATTTAATTAATATAATTTATATGTATATAATTTTTTAAATTCAATAAATCATGATATAATCATTAGAACAGAAGGTATAACAAATTAAGACATATGTATAGAACATAACTGATATTACCCGAAGTGAAACCTTAACATAGAATTGATAACAAAAATGTAATATAATGTCACAATAAACCCATATATGGTATTATTTAAAGTGTTTCCAATTTTCTCCTATCGACCTGTCAAGGTTCCGGTGCTCTGCTAATATATATAGAAGCACTCGGGTCGAATCCTCAGTGATGATACTTTTTAGTAGCATATTTTTTTGTTGATTGTATTCTGATTGGGGGGTTTCTTTATAAATATAATGAAATGATTTATTGATTAATATTAATTTAAAAAATTTATAAATATTAGGGTGAGTTCATTATCATGGAGTCAATCTAGTTATATCTTTGAACATTGTTTTATATGGTATTTAAATTAACACCCACTTCACAATATAACATTGATTGGAATTCATAAGTGGAAAGGATTTAACCCAATCCTTAACATAACATATAGTTCTAATATCAATTAGTGATTGTTTATGGTGGTGTATTTATGGTTCCAATAATCCATGGAAACTACATGTTAAACAAATTATGTCATTGATCCATGAAATTCTAAGTTTAACAAACACTAAGTAAATTTAATGAATATCCATCAAGCTAATGCTCCCAATCACTTAGTATCCCCAATGTATAACTCACCCCAATGTAGATTTACTCATCTATAGAAATTATTAATAACTAGGTATAATGATTCTGATGATAAATTAATAAGAGAAGAAAATGAAGGGGATAAGAAAAAGAGTGGTGCGTCTAACACACACACAAACGATAATTAGAATTAAAAATAGAATTTTGAATGAATGGGGAGGGAAAATAAGAGAAGGGTTTTTAACTTTATTTAAACTATTTTATGAACATTATTATTATAATAAATAATTTGGATGAGAAACAAGAGATATTTATGAAGAAACTTTCATTAAAACAAAATTACTTAAACAATGACTTATATTTCTACATCAAAGAAGAACCCAAAAGTAAATGAAAAAAAAGAGGTGAGGAAAGGTCTCTCAAGAGAAAACATGAGTATGGAAGGTCCTCCCATGACATTGTAAAGGATTTGGGCATTCCAATATAATTTCATATCTTTGGAAATGCCAACCCCGTTAAAGGAGAGGAGGGGATGTATTTATAGCCTAAGGAAGTGGACTCTTTCCATTTTCAATTTTTCCCTCCACATGCATCGCCAATTTGATAATTAAAAAAGTTAAATATCAAGCTATAATCTTTTTACAAGTTATAGATAAATATATCTTATGTATACTATGAATCATTAGTGGCCATTGGACTTAAGGTGACAATGTTATGGGTGGTTTATTAATCAATGTAAATCTTTCCATTTTAATCCATATTACTTATAAGGACGAAATGTGAATGAGTTTATCAATAGTAATATTCCTGAAAATATGAATACCTTATTCAATTAAGCTATCCTTCTATATCGTCTCTTTCACAATGAAAAATATCTTCTTGGTTTTAAGATTACATCATGATATATTTCATGAATAATGTACAAATTGTATTTCCCATCCAGAATTTTAGGCTGAGATTAAATGAATAAGTTGGGGCGCATCTATTTAGATGTGGGCCTTGAAATTTTTATCCAAGACATAAAAAATTGTACCAATAAACATTGAGGAGAATTAAGGAATTTTCAATTCTATATTGAGCCCAGTAATTTAATCTTCATGGATGGTAAAGTTTTCATCACAGATTTTGTAGGCCCTCTTGTGTGGCCCATATGGGACTTCAAATGGAAGAATTGGGAAATGAACCCTTCTAATGAAATGTTTTATATTGTATTATGAATCCTAAAAATCAAGAACCTTATAATTAAGATCAGCAGGGGGAGTTAGAAGTAAAATATTAAACTGAATCAATTGGAATACTTCTGAAAATGCTCAAAAATTATACTTAATAATAACATAATATTATTTCACCCAAATTATGCACACTTCATATAAAATAAATAAATGGAGTATATAATATGGCATTAAAATATTTATAACATAAAATCCCCCACCCATAGTCTTGTTCATGTCTTCATGTGAGATAAATATAAAAACATGATGAAAACCATTTTCACTAACCAACAAATATTAAAATTTTCATTTCCCTAAATCAGGGTGGTTTATACAATATCACTCATCCATATTGAACTCCCCAATAGGTTTTTACAGAAACAATGTAAAAAAAATTCGTTTTTTTTCATGATCAATTTTAGAAATGTAAAGTGGTGTCCCACAAAACTTACTCCTCTCGTAATGATAAAATTAATTTACGGAGCTTCACTCATTCACCAAGAAAAATTGAAAATCATAGAGTTTGAAAGAGCTCTCATCTTCCACATCCAATCGAATGTGGACACAAATAAAGAGGTCCTTTGAAGAGGTTTTCCTATGGATATTTATGTTTGGAATATAATGTCCAATAGATAGAATAATAGGGGTAAAGCACCAACATGGATAAATCAATGAACACATTTTTTTTTGAAAAGTGACATGAATGGAAATTGAAACACATATATATGAGGGAATGAAAATTTTAAATAAGACTCAAAAGTGGAAAGAAATATTTGGGGAATGAGAAGATGTAATATTTACAAAACAAAAAATTTCTTCCAATGACATATTAATATAATACAAGTGTTATTTTTTTCTTTTTTTCTCTTTTTTTTCGAAAGCTGAACTCGAAACAGATCACACACTCATATCCCGAACCATGATTGATTTCCTCGAAAAAATAATTGAAATAGTTATAAAAATATCAATGGATATGATATAGTGATTTTTGAGAAACCCAGAACACAACCCAATTTCATTTTTTGATTTTTTTTTGATTTTTTTTATTTTTTTAGAATATTTTTTTTGATCAATTGTCATTAAAATTTGAACAATTTGTCATAAGAATATATACATTCCCAAAACCCCTTGAAGGAAAAACTATCCCCCACACTAAAATGGATGCTTTCCCTTAAGAATATGATTAGTCATTGAAAATCAATAAAAGGGAACCCAAACAATGAAATCCATTCCCCCACACGTAAATTTCAAAAAATTATGCAATGAAAATCCACACGTATATTTGGTGGGATAAGGTATTGGTATTGTAAAGTGGATATCAAAGAAAAGGATTTCATAGGCTTGGAGGGGATTTAAAAAGACAGAATAATTTATTGTTAATGGAAGGCTATTTGGCTATTTATAATTCTCATGTGGTTCAGAAAATGACTCTATCATATTAAGGCACACTAAAGTAAGAAACTCAGCACAAAGTTCCACAAACTAAAGATTCACAAATGGGGGTGAAAATAACACTCATTTTGAAAAGGTATCCATAGGGATCCTTGGTATGGTAGCTAATTTTGTTCCTCACGATTTTGGAAAATCATTTTACCAATCAAAAATTGAGCATTCAAAATTAGTTAGTTTGACACAATATTCTTTGTCCAAATTTATGTAAAACTGCAAATTTTTGAGATGAAACCATTTTTTTACTCCCAAATATGGTTGGACAAAATATTAAAATTGTAAGGTGAGTATGTATGACTCTTGATCTTTCATGTTATTAATATTTTTTTGTTTTATTTAATTTTTTAGGTTTTTTTTCTTTTTTTTACATTTTTAGGTTTTTTTAGTTTTTTATAAAGACACACCTGCACAAAAGAGGATGTGTAAATAAAAAAAATTGAGGAATGTAACATCCCTAGATTTCATATTATGTTATTTATTCAACGTAACTGAATTACTTTTACTACACGCAACACCGAGTTCAAGCGCACCACGACTTACCAAACTAGTCGTTCAACAGTTGTTATGAATAGTATTATCTCAATTTTGAACTATATATAATCCTTATAATTTTAGAAACCATATTATGAGTTTTTTAGACATAATGTAATAATTAATTCATTTTTTTCAGATAAAATGTTTATTTTTCAAAAAAAATGCACTTTTACATCATTTTTATGGTGAACCCTTTTTAAATCCAATATTTTAAAATTTATATATGGAATTTTCCAAAATAAACATCATCATTATAATTGGGACATAATAATTTATTTTCAATAAATTTTTGGTGTTTTTCGAATAGCTTTCATATTTGAGTGAATAGTAATAAAATACTATATTTTAACTAAAAACAACGTTTTTAATCAAAATAATTTATAGTGTTAAATAATAAATTTTAATATTTTGGAAGTATAAATAGATTAAATTTTCACCATTTAATCCAATTCTAGTCATTGTATGTAATTTCACTTTGAGATTGGTCATGAAAAAGTGTCAATCTTTTGATAGTTATTGTTTCTTAAAAATACACATTTTGGTAATGACAATGGAAATTAATTTTAAATTAATAAATGAAACTCTTATGATTTAAAATTGGTAAAATAGAATTCATTTTTTAATTAGGAATGTCAAAATTAGCTTAGGGTGAATATTTGGTATTTTACTGAAAACATTGAAAAACAATGAGTTATAGTTTAAAACCAAATTTTTATTACATAATTATTTATTTCATTTAAATAATTTTTGTGTCAAAATATATATATATAATACCTATATATGTTCAATGTAATTCATTAGAGTCAGTTTATAATAATTTTAGATATATAAAAAATTTATTGAGCTTTTCACCGTCTTTTACCCCCTCCGTGGACAATTTGCAAAATCACATAAAACATAATTTTACCACTTCTATGAGTGGAATATCAAAAATCCAAGAGACATGGTTGATATCGGTAAAAAAAATTGGTTCAATAAGATGAATATACTTTTTTTTGAATAGTAATGTTTTACTTTTATTTACCACGGTTAAAATTAAATAGGGTAATTAATGTAAAATTTATATTATTCTCACCCTAACACATGTCCTATTTCTATCGGTTAAGTGTAATTAGAACAAAAAACCTTACAAATAAAATATTAACCTATTTGGTCCACTTGGATTAGATTATGACATTTATTATTATTTATTTCAAAGAAGAGTTAAAAGTGTTAAATTCAATGTAAAATAACTAAGACATTATTAATATTGGGTTCCACATAAGATAAATTAGACTATAATATTCATTATAAATATAAAAATATTTCATACATAATGGTATTCTATTTCTATTTTTTATACATTAAATAAATTTATTTATTTATGACACAATGATGATACAGTAATTAGAGTATTAATGAATGATTAAAATAATTGATATTTTAAATATCCAAATAAATGTAATTTGAGACTTTTTTTGAATTAAAAAAATTTTCTAGGTTAATATGACATTTTAGGGTTTATTTGATTAATTTTTTACGAAGTAATAATGCTGTTATGAATTTAGAAAAAACAAAATACCAAATAGTGTCAAAATTGACATAAAAGAGTTTTTAAAACAAATAATATCTTATTAATTGATATAATAGTTCTAAATATATAAGGTTCTTCCAAAGAAATTATATATTAAAATATATGACATTAATTAAACAATTGGGGTTCGATTGGAATTTTATAGTATGTTCATTAACCATAAAATATAAAAATTTGAAGAGGCATGATAAATGTCAAACTATTTAACTAAGAGTTAAATCTAAATGTTAATGTTAATATTATGACCCAAACCTGACCAAAAACTAGTGATTGAGTATATTAATACCCATATACTCCTTAGCCTTTAAATAATACATTTTTCCTCCATTAGAAACCGAAAATAAATTATATTATAAAAAATACTTTACGTTATTTCAAATGTGCCCATCACCCCTCTTATAAAAGGGCGCTCCCCCTTCACTCTAATTCACACCATCTAAGGCATTTGGATCATCCAAACCCTACCCAAATACCCTCTAAACTACCCTAAATTCATACTATATACCTTCATTTGGTCATAAAGCCATCCTATGTAGCCTTTTTGATCAAATCAAAAGGAATAACTTGAAGAAGAGGTAATGATCTCACCACCCTCTTTCATGTTCTATTATTCATCCACTTATTCTTTATTTGTTGTTTCCATTATAAAATAATAATTCATATATATTCTATATTATATGATGTTATTATAAATATTTCACCTCTATATTCATTATTTTATCCATCTTATGAATGATAATATCACCATGCGTGTGTACGTACGGCTTACCGTCTCCACGTCGTGGTGTAATTTTTAATTACACATTATGTTATATGGATGGATATAATGGTGAGTAATATGTATATAGATAATTAAAATAACATGTTAATGTATCTATAAGATTAATTTACCACCTAATTCCACACCTTTAAGGAAATTATATTGTATCTCATGTGTACGTACGGATTACCGTCTCCACGATGTGATGATATTTATTTCCAAGTTCACCATTCATCGACGATTATAAAAATATATTTTACTAATAATTATGTAATATATGAAATAATAATGCTTTTGGAGATAAATATGTGTGTGTACTTACGTATATCTTATTCACATAGTTCCGTTCAATACGATATGAAAACGGAAATAGTGTTTATGCGTACGTATGAAATACTATCCCCATAAACGGTGTTTTTCATTTCATATATATTCCTATAATACATATTTATATTCTAAATATATATGGTATATAAATTATGTTTTATATTCCGGAAGTATATAAATTTTTATCTAAGTGATACAATCATGAGTAACAAGTTAAAACATGTACGATAAAGAATGTGATTATTACACGAAATGTTAATTTAAAAAAGAAATTATTATTAAATGGGTTGTATAAATTCATTAATAAATCATGTATCATATCATAAATATTAATATGGTTCTGTTAAAATTTAATAACATACTATGATCTTCATACAGTAATTAAATGTACACTTTACTAAAAGAAAGTGTAAGGTAAGGGTTAATTCCTCAATATCATTATTTTCTAAGATTGTTTATGTGTAAGTATTTGATGGGATATTTTTATCATCCATGTCCATTTTTCAAAAAAATTATTTCAAAATGAATATTTCAATCATTTTTGAAAGGTACACTTTATCAAGAAGAGAGTTATAAATGTTTTAATGATTTATCTTTCTAAATAATTTTAATTAATGTCTATTTTTTCAAAATGATTTTATGGATTTATTTATATTGACATGAATGTTTTGAAATGATATTTATTTTAAAAAGTTTCATGTCGTATGTGAAACTTTGATTCAAAAATCTCTTTTAAATTACATCCTTTATAAATGTGTGACTTTTAAATGATTTTTCAAAAAGGCTATTTATTCAAAAAGTTTTACTCGTCACTTTCAACTACTTCAGCATCCTTTACTTGATATTATGTTTGATTGATGTTGATTTATTATAATACAATCTTCCATATTGTATTGAATTAGTTATGATATTTTTGACTGTGGATGTTCTTTTTTATACCATTCATGGTTTATGGTTAAAGTATTGACATTTAGTATGCTAGTTATAATACGAATGTTTATGTAATGTTTCATCCTTTTCATATGGGGAATGTATTGGACATAGTAAATGACAGGTGGAGCCCGCTATAGCTCCCCGATGCATCAGTATGTATCATGAGACAACTAAATGTGGAATTGGATGAGGCCTTTCCCAATTTGATATATGGTTTTGGTCGATGACTTAATCATTTTTAGACGTCTTGGCTGAGGCCTTGACAAAATGTTTCAGAATGTCTAGAAATATGAATTCCCTCATTATAAAAATAATATTAATGCTTTATGTGGTTATTCAACAAGTAGAATAACTGTGACTATGTTTTATTATGGCATTATTTACAAAGCTCATATTCCTTTCCATAAAAGTGTTCATGTTTATTATTGGTAATGGAATGTTTTTTCAATTATTCACCCTGCCTAATATTTATGTTATCTTTCACTGTATTGCTTACCCTTACTAAGAGTTTGAGCTCTCCCATTTCTATGTTTTATTTTTACCAGGATTCCAAGAATTGTATTGTGATTGATATACAAGGTTAAGCTTGAGGAATAATGGAATTAATAAATGATTATTTATGTTTTGTTGTATGTTATAAAGTGTAATGTAACATTTATGTTTGTAATATATTTTCCAAGACTGCTAAACTGATCGGTCCTTCGTGAATTCATTCATTGTAATCATGCCAATGTCTAAAAATAATTCACCGGCTCTGGGTAACTGGGTTCGAGGCGTTACAAGGAGGAAAGTGGTAAAAAATTGAGAAGGAGGGAGTAATAATAGAGAGAGAGATAGAGAAAGGGTTAAAGTTAAAGAGGTACCACTAGATTGTATTTGGTGGGTTGTCATCTCCATTTAGTTGTGGGTTGACTGCAGAAGTTAGGGATTCGATGGAAGTCGATGTGGTTCCAATATTTTGTGCCCTCTAATGGTGATGCTTTATTCAATGTCCATTTACCGTGAATGTTCTTTTGGAAGAGGGGTAAGGACTTGCACTGCACCAAATGGGTAAACTAGAGAAACAATAAAAGGACCTTCCCAACAAGAATTAAGATTACCAGGGTGAAGTCAAAATAGATAATTGAAAATCATTACATTTTCAACTTCATGAAACACATTAAATAGGATGTTTTTTTCAAGGATATCCTTGGATTTTTCTTTATATAGATTGGAATTATTGTAATAGTCAATTCGAAGCTCCTCCAGATCAGCCAATTGCAACAATCGTTCATTACCAGATTTTTCAAAATCAAAATTACAGGTTTCCATAGCCCATAAATAAATATGTTAGATTTCAACTGGTAAATGACACACTTCACTAAAAACTAGCCTAAAAGGATATATCCCAATGGGTGTTTTATAGGTAGTATGATAAACCAAAATTGTTTCACCAAGTCTTTTAGGCTAGTCTTTTCTGGTGGGATTTACAATTCATTCAAGCACTCTTTTCACTTCACTAATTGAATTTTCAGCCATTCCATTTGTTTGGGGGTGATATAAAGTTGAAGTATTATGTACAACACCATTATTTTTTAAAAACTATTCCATGGTTCTATTACAAAAATGGGTTCCAAAGTCAATTATCAAGGCATGTGGTGTGTTAACTGGTTGAATATGTTTCTATTTTGGAACTCACTAATAGTATGTGAATTATCCTTTCTAGTGGCTTTTTCCTCAACCCGCTAATAAACATAATCAACTTCAATAAGACTATATGATAATCCATTGGATGTGGGGAATGATCCCATGAAGTTGATTCCCCAAACATCGAAGATCTCACACAAAATTAAAGTCTTTCGTGGAATTTCCTTTCACTTGAAAATTATGCCAAAATTATTGCAAGTGGGACATGATTGACAGGACTCATCTTAGTCCTTGAAGGGTGATGGACAAAAGATTCCAATGTCAAGGACCTTTGAGGAGGTCCTTTGTGGTACAAAATTCCTCCCACTAGGAATTGAGTAATAGAATTCTAAGATGGAGTAATGTTCATTTTCATCACCACAACTCTTAATTAACATGTATACCCATGTATTCCGATGTTAATTATCTTCCAAAACATAGAATTTTGAATCAATTTTAAACATCATTTTTTATTCTTTTGAAAAAATTTAGGAAAAACACTAGAAACCATGTAATTTACAATTGGGGCAGACCATGGTATTTTTTGAGTGAGAGATGAAAGGTGCTCAATTGGAAATTTTGGATCAAGTATTTCAGAATGAAAATAATTAGAAATTCTAATCATGTGATCAGCCACAAATTATTCTTTTCCTTGCCTATCTATGATTTAAAGGTCAAACTCTTGGAGCATTGGGATCCATTTCTTTACCCTAGGTTTGGAGTCACTATTCTTAAGTAAATGGTTTATAGTAGAATGGTCTATGAAGATGTTGATTTTGGAACCAAAGTGATAGGGTCGTAATTTATCTACAGAAAAACCCACTACTAAAAGTTTCCTTTTCAGTCACAGTTTATTGAGATTGATTTTCATCCAACTTTTTTGAGTCATAATAGATAACATGAGTAATTTTTTCTCTTATTTGACAAAGAACATCCCCAGATACTCTATCAGAAGCATAATACATCAACTCAAATGGTAAGGACCAATCTAGGGATTGAATTACTGTGGCAGATGTAAGAGTAGTTTTGAGTTCAATGAAGTCTCTCTTTCAAACCTCATTTAAATGGATAGTGACATAATTTTGGATCAACTGAGTGAGTGGGAGGGAAATATTGCTCATGTTATGGATGAATTGATGATAGAAACCAGCATGAACAAGAAATGAATAGATGTCTTGAATAGAAGTGGGTTTAGGAAGTGATTGGATCACATCAATTTTGGAAGGATCATATTCAATACCCCCTTTTGAAACTATGTTCCCTAGAACAATCCCATTTGCAACCATGAAGTGAAATTTTTCAAAATTTAACAGAAGGTTACACAAGACACACATTTGAAGGACTGGAGAGAGATAATTCAATCATGATTCAAATGACTCACCATAAATAGAAAATGTAATCCTTGAATACTTCAATGCAGTGTTCAATGAATTCAATAAAGATACTCACCATACACCTCTACAATGTTTTAGGAGCATTGAAAAGTCCAAAAGGAATTCTCATATATGCCTATCTTCTGAAGGGGGCATGTGAATGTAGTATTTTCTTGGTTCTGAGGTGGGATTGGGATCTTAATGTAGCCGGTGTATCGTTTAAGAATGCAATACTGTGACTTTCATCAAATCGTTTAGGTATTTGATCAAAGAATGGAATAAGGTAGTGATCTTTTTTTGATTCAACATTCTATTTTCAGTATTCGATGCACAAATTCCCTTTATTCTTCACTCAAGTTTCGATTACCTCCCTATGTTCATTTCTGACAATAGTAACCCACATTTCATAGGTATAACGTGAATTGGACTAACTAATTCACCATTGTAAATTTGGTAGATAATACCAGCTTGAAGAATATTGGTGATATCATCCTTAACTACCTCAAGTGTGAGTGGATTGAGTATACATTGTGGTTATCTAAATGGTTTGGATGATTCCTCAACATGGATGTGATGCATGAAAAGAGCAAGGCTGATTCTTGGTATGTCATCTAGGGTCCAACCTAAGGACTTCTTGTTTTCCACGAATACATGATCATTTTTGGACACATTAGTTTCAGTAAGTGAGGAATAGATAATTATATGATAAGAGTGATCATGGAAAAGGAATTAATATTTCAGGTGTTCAAGAAGTGGTTTCAGATGACTATCATCTCTCATTTGTGGGTTAGACATCTCAATAATGGAGGAAGGGACTTCAGTTGCTTTAGATTCATCTTCCTTAATATTGAAAAAGGTTGAGAAGTAGAGATTAGAGTTTATGTGCGATTCAAGAGAATTTTCAAGTTCCACATGATTTATGGATTCTATGATTGAGAGGTCCACATATACTTCACCATTTATGACTTGGTTAATCATGGTGTATATTTAACAAGATCCTTTCACTTGAACAAAAGAACATGATGGATTGGGGTTCAATTTACTCTTAGAAGTGTACTCAGAAGAATGGATTGAGAATACAATGTGATCCTCAAATGGGTATCATATGGCTTGGAAAATGTTGAACTTGACCAGTTGGTCACAAAATTTCATGGATAAGATGCTTGAATGGACATAAATCTTAGTTATAGCATTCATCAAGAAATATCTTCCTATAATTAGAGTAGATCGAGAAGATTTCGTCTCACCTTCCATGTCAAGGACATAGAAATCAGCAGGGAGGATAAGATCATTCAAATGAACAGGGACATCCTCAATTATTCCATCAGGACTGGCTATGCTTAGGTTGGCTAATTGAATGACCAAACCCATTTGATGTAAGGGACCTAGACCATGGTTTGTGAAGATGGATTTTGGAATGACATTAATTGAGGCTCCTAGGTCTATGAGTGAATCATCAATTATGGAACATCCAATTTGGCTTAGAAATATAATGGTCCCTGGATCGTTGGACTTTATGGGAATATATTGTTGGGTGGAAACATTTTCAAAGTTCCTAAGTATCCTCTTATGGGTACACAAATCCTTGAGAAACTTGGTATAATTAAGAATTAGTTTAATGGAATCTAAAAGGGGAATGTACACTTCAACACATCTAAACATGTAGAGTATTTTAGGATCGGGATCAAAGGATTTTTTCACTTAGAAACTGCTTGAGGAAATGGAATTGTGTTCCTAAGTTGAATAGAAGGAGGTGAGGGAATGACTTCATATTCTTTTTCTTGTTTCTTTTTCTTTTCATTTTCTATGTCACCATTTAAAGGGGGGTAGGAGTACTTATCATGAGGCATTGCAAATTGCTTCCCCGATCTAAATAAAATTGCACTTGCATTACCATTGGGGTTGGGTAATGGTTGAGTTGGGAGTTGGAATGAATTTGATAGTTGTTGCCGGCTCATGTGGGATTCAAGTTGGCCAATTTTGGTTTAAATGATTTTGAGGCTGGGATGGGTGAATGAGGAAACATCTTCCACTGCACATTCCCATGGTTTCTTGGAAGAAGAAGTTTTTCTAGGATTTGGATTACCTCGATTTTCAATTTTTGGAAGAATATTTTAATGGTTCTGGATTTGGAAAGGCTCACTAGGATAGTGGAATCTAGGAGGAGGATTGTTCCTTTGTTTTTTTAGGAACAATAGGATAAGGTAGTTGAAAGTTAACAAAACCTTGACCATATTGAAATTTGTTTGGGTTTTGAGAAGAGAATTGATGGGTATGAGAGATAGTATTACCATATCTCAGGCCTTGGTTAGAGGAATAAGAGAAGGGCTCTGAGTGAGGTTGGTTGAAGCATCAAATGAACTGACCTTATTGTTGAGGGTTGGGGTTCTACTGAGCATATGTTTCACTGAGCTCCATTGGTCCAGGTGAATCAGGTTGATCCTTTTGAAGTTGTGAATAGATGTCTGTTAGATGAGCTGGTGAGTTGCAGATTCCACAGTTTTTGATAGGTCCAGGAAAAATTGATTGTTGAGAAGATGAGGTTCGGGATTTGGATACCACATCTAGTTATTGTACAAGAACTGTAAGTTTAATCATCTACTCGGTCATCTTTTTCGGCTATATGGATTTATTTACTTGGACTTGTTTTATTTGATCATGTGCTCAATTATGAAATTGTTCTGTGTTTGCTGCCAAGTTTCTTATAAGACCTCTTGTAGCTGCAAGAGTTTTATCAGCGAGAGAACCACCACTTATGGAATCAATGAGAGTTCTCTCCATATCCAATAAACCCTCCTAGAAGTATTGGATCAATATTTGGTCAGGGATTTGGTGGTGTGGGTAGGTTTAAACATGAATTTTGACCCTCTCCCATTATTCATGGAGTGATTCACTTGGAAACTGACGGATACCACTTATTTTCTTTCAGATATAAGTAGTAAGGGAAGAAGGAATGAATTTCTCTAAGAAGAGTCGATTCAGGTCATTCCATGTGGTTATGGAACCAAAAGGAAGGTAGTAGATCTATGACTTAATAGTGTCATCTTGGGAGAAAAAGAATCCTTTGAGATTGATTTGTTCCCCAGAAACCCATTGCAACCTCATGTTGGAGCACACCACATGGAACTCTTTAAGATGAAGATGTGGATCCTCATCATGTGGACCGTGTAAATGATGGAGAAGATTAATTAAACTTGATATGAGTTCAAAGCCAGCCTCTATGTTTTGATATTGAATACCAAGAGGTTCTAAATTCATATCAGGGGTAGTGAGTTCTTTAAGAGTATTTCTCAAGGAATTGCCATATCTAATTCAATTGGTTGGACAAGGGCTGGATCTGGAATTAATCGATTATCCCTAACGTTCCTCCTATGTTGGAGAAGTTTTCACTCAATTTTAGGGTCAAACAAATATGTGGGATTTTTTGGGAGGCTACAAGGAATTCAGAGAGATGTTGGAAGAGAGATGAATATGGATTTTTATTGTATTTTTTTAGTTTATGATTTTTTAGAAGGTGAGATTTACTTTTTTTTCAATTTTACCTAAATGTTGTTTTTTTTTGTTTTTTTACAATAACATAAACTAATGACTACATAATGCACCATCCCCAGAAACGACACCATTTGGAAGCGTGACCTATTGTCACCTATCAACCGGTCATCGTTCTGGTTCTATACTAATGTGTATAGAAGCACTCCGGTCGAATATTCTACGATGATACTTTTTAATAGCCGAATGTTTTTAGTTGATTGTATTCTGATTGGGAGATTTCATTATCGATCTTATGAAATAATTGATTGATCAATATTGATTTAAATAATAGATAATAATTAGGGTGTGTTCATTATTAGGTAGTTAAGGTAGTGATATCCTTGATCTTTTCGTTACATTTCATTCTAATTAACGCTTCACAAGATAACATTGATTGGAATTCATAAGTGGTAAGGCTTTAATCCAAGCCATAACATAACATATGGTTGTAATATCAATTATTTCTTGTTGATGGAAGTTTATTTATATTTATAATAATCCATGGAAACCACACGATAAAAAAATTATGTCATTAATCAACGACACTCTAACACTATGGAAAATTTGGGATGTAACCATGGTTCTAAACTGTGGATATAGGCCCCAAAACCATGGTTATAGGTTATAGCCACGGTTTAAAACCGTGGCTATAGGGTCAGCCTGATAGATGCCAGTAAAAGCCACGGTCACCGTGTCTATAGGGCTTTCCAGTGCCTAAAAAATAAGCCAGCATGGTGAACTGGGCTTCCTGTTGGGAGGACTACCCCAGCACCCCCAACCCCCTTGCTACTGCACACCTCCCTTCCTCCACCCCTGCCCGCCCACCTGCACACCCCCTCCCCCTGCATCCCCCCCACCTGCACACACCCCTCCCCCTGCCCCAGCGCACCCCCTGCCCCCCCTCCTGCACACACCCCTAACCCCACTCCCCACCCCCTACCCCCTCTCCCTGCCCCCTACGCCCCACCTGCACTCCCCTCCCCCTAACCCAGAACACCCCCCTAGTACATCTATAAAAAACCATTTAGATGAGGTTAATAAATTTATGTTATATTTAGACAATATTAATGTTTATGTTGATGATTAGGATCAAAAAATGATCATATTAATCACTCTTGAAAATAGATATAGAACACTTTTTATGACCATTATGTATAGTTGGGTCTATTTATCATTAGAAGATATCAAATCATCCCATATGTCTAAATAATTTCATTCTAGAATAAAAATAAAAGGTGAGGATAAGAGTTTTTCACAAGGGGGAGAACATAAACTAAAGGTAAGAAAAAACAATTCAGTAGGGACAAAAATATGATTAATATATAACCCAAATCTAGGACAAGCTCTATGGATAGAAAAGTAATATGTTTTTACTATGGTAAACCTAGGAACATTAATCCCGAGCGTAGGAATCTCATGCATGAGTTAGAATCCAAATAGCCCACTAACCATTATTTTCTGGTTGATTCAGGCTATGAAATTTGTTTAAATCTTAAATGTGTCCATTTATACACTCAATCAAGAGTGGTTCCAAGACTCTAGTTGTTCTTTTCATATTTTCCAAAAGAGAGAGCCATTTTTAGATCTGGTCAAAAAGAGAGAAGTAGATGTATTCTTAGGATAAAATAATAGGTTCAAGGTTCAGGGAATATGATTCATTATTATAGAGTTAGCAAATCAATCCATCATCACATTAATTAATGTATGGTGGGTCCCCATCCTTTAATGAAACATAATATCCTTAGCGGTCCCCACTCCCCTTCCAGGCCCCCTCCCCCTACAGCCCCCACCCCTGTAAACCCCCCTGGACATCCCCTCCCCCCCCCCACTCCCCTTGTAGTAGACAACCCCCCTAAATATCCTCCCTGGATAGCCCCCTCCCCCTGTAAAGCCAATCCTGGACAGCCCCACCCCCCCTTCCTAGACATTCCCCCCTCCCCCCAAAAAATAGCCCCCACCCTCTCCCCTGCACTGCCCACGCCCCTGCAGCCCCCTCCCCCATGCAAAGCCTCCCCTGGACAGCACCCCTCCCCCACTGTTGGGTTGATAGGGAACTAGATGATTGTTTTTTGGATTTGGGTGATGGTTCTGGTTGTTGTAATTGAGGGTTTTTTTGGGGTGATGTTGGATGGGGTTGGTATACTCTTGTTAGTGCATGGTTTGGATGTGTGTACATAGAGTGTCTTGGATCTGGTGAAGTCTGATGTTGTGCCTTCCATTTTTATGTCTTTGGTTTCTGGACTCGTTAGGTCATTGGCTATTGTTTCATGTGGTTGGAGTTGGTTGTGGGTGGATTTTTGGTACTTTCAGGTGTGGTTTCATGTGTTGTGGGACTCTCTTCTTATCAGGCCTTCAGCCAGTTATAGGTAGCCTTGATTTTTTGGTGTTGGGGTCTCTGGACGGAGCTACTAGTGCTGCTAGCAATGGGTGTTCTACAGGGTAGAGGGGATGTGTTAGCAGTGCACCTGTTTTGATGCTTGGGCGGGTTGCTGGCTTCCGTTGTTACTGGTTGTCTTTCCTTCCACTTGTTTCTCGTCAAGGCGTAGAGCATGCTTGTTTTGGATCAGCTTGAAGTTGATTTGATAGGTTTTTGTAGGTTTTTGTGTTTTGTTTTTCTAGTGTTGGTCTCGGATATCTTTGGTTGGGTTCTAATTATAGGTTATGTCTGGTGAATCTTAATGTGGCTGACCCATAGAGGTGTGTTCTTCTAGTTTGGTTGGGGCTATTGCGGATGAATTCTTCCTCCTTGGTTGTTGTTTTCTTCTTGCAGGTCTTATGGCTGCCCTTATGTTTGATGCAGGCTCGGTTGGAGTGGGATTCCCTTGAATGGTATTTTGTTTAGGTAGATTGCTGTAAGGCTTGGTCTTTTTTCCGGGTTGTTCATTGGGTAGGCTATTGTATTTTTCAATGTTTCTTGTCCAGATATATTTCTGATGGTTTCTGAGTTGATGGTTTGGATGGGTTTCTCAGTGCAGGTGGTTTCATGATGGGGCATGTGGATGGTGTGTGTCTCTTGGTTGGTGAGGTTGCATGTTGTCTTTTTTAGAGTAGGTTTCGAGGAGAATTTGTGTTGTGGCTTGCTTCAATTGTGCACATGGATTGGTGGGGTGAAGGGAATAGCGTGCCTACTCTCCTAGGTTTTCTATAGGTTCTTGGGGATTCCTTGGTCATTGATTGGTGGTCGTTCTAGGGCTGGTATGGGATAAGGTTTCCAGTGGTTCTTGGGTGTTGATGGATGGAGGAGTGGAGTTTGCTGGTTTGAGGTGTAGATTTGGACAATTTGGGAGTATTTTGGTTAGAAGTCTATTGGGTGGGTGTCAGCTAGTTTGCAGGTGTTGTGGGGATGGTGTGGGATGATTTGAATGTGGCAGGGGGGCTGTTGCGGGCTAGAATTTTGGTGGCAGCGGGCTGAAATGAAGGTTGAAGGGGGGTGGTGTGGTCAAGATGTGGACGGAGCAGGGCCAAATCACGACATTACCGCGGTGTGACCACGGCGTGACCGCGACATTTTGGCCCAGTCCAGCGACATCTAGATGGTAGCATCTTTTAGCCAGGAGCGAAGTGAGCGGGAGGCGGTGGGGCAATTGAATTGCGAAAACCATAAACAAGCTAATATATGTTATTATAGAAAAAAATCCAATCAAATTAACTACACTAATAAAAAACATAATAATATAACTAAAACTAAATCAAACATCATCAAGCCAATTTGAGTAAAGTGGAACCAAACCAAATGGTTTTGAAAAAAGAAAAAACTGAACCAAACTGAAAACAATTTAACCAAACCGACTCAAACCAATCAAAAATGGCTTCAATAAAGCAAAATTGAGCATGAAAAAATGAAACTAATGAAACATAACTGATTGGATCTAAAATTAATTTTAATTGAACCGAATAGCCCCAAATCGAACAAAATGAACCTGTTAAAATTGACATAAACCAAAAATAATTATCCCAATAAAAAATAACTTAGCAAACCTAAATTGTCCCAAACTGAACCAAGGAGCCGAGAATTGTGATGAAATTTTAGAAGGCCTCATGCTCGTAGGTTGAGAAGATATCACAGTCATGTGGTGCTTCACTATTCTCAATAATATCTAAAACACACTGCAACAAGATAGGGAACCCAAAAATCACAAAAACCCAATTTAAAATTGAGCCAAAGAATAAAAATGGAAGAATCCTTACCTGAATCTGATGTTGAACTCACTGCCTTCTATGGTGGTGGGTAGAATCGACCTCATAATAAGTAACAACCTGTATGTAAATAATAGGAAAAAGAGTATGATATAACAAGTTCATATTGATATGTGATCAATGTGTCAACTGTACATGATAAATGATAGATAACCCCATAATAAAAAATGAACAAAGAATATTCAGATTGATATGTAAATCCCAATACTGAATAACATGATCATTAATAAACGATTTTTGTTCAAATTTAATACAATTTCATTCAATACATATACAATAGAATCGTTGGAGTAATATTATTCTATATTTGTTTCGTATTCCATAATGAAGTAGGTTGCGCCATTATCGATGGGAAACATGAAAGATATGTGGGGATACTGATGCTGTTTAAAACCCCATGGGTTGTGTTTTATTTTTTGACAAAATTTGTCTACTTTTCCAAAGATGATTTGTTGAAAAGATTGGGATATTAATAGACACCCCTAATTTGAGTTTGAGTTAGACATGTTGACAATGAGATGCAGTGGAAGAAGAGTGGTGATGGAGCTTTTCCATGTGAGGGAGTTCATATATTTAAAACTATAAATGTAGGTGTTTTCAAGTCCAACATGTAAGATTGCACATATTGATAGTGTGGGGTAGAACCCACCTGCACACCCATGACCCCCTCCCCTGCCCTCCCACCTGCACACCCCCTCCCCTGCCCTCCCACCTACACACCCCTCCCCTTGCCCTAGTACACCCCCTACCCCCCCCATCCTGAACACCCCCTGCCCCCTCTCCCTACCCCTTCTCCCTGCCCCTGCCACCACTTGCCTCCCCCCGCCACCTACACACACCCCTCCCCCTACCCGAGCACACCCCCTACCCCCCCCCCCCCCCACCTGCACACCCCCTTCCCCCTCTCCCTGCCCCCTACCGCCCACCTGCACACCCCCTGCCCCCTCCCCTTCCCTCCCACCAGCACACCCCCTCCCCTGCCCTCCCACCTACAGACCCCTCCCCCTGCCCCCACCTGCACAACCCCCTGTCCCCTCTCCCTACCCCATGCGCTCCCACCTGCCTCCCCCCCACTTGCACACACCCCTCCCCCTGCCGCAGCACACCACATGCCCCCACCACCTGCACACCCCCTGCCCCTCTCCCTACCCCCTGCCCCCCACCTGCCCCCCCACCTGCACACAGTCCTAGAGAATCACACAACATAAGACTGTATCCCAAAGGTTCATCCAACAATGCTCATATGATATCCAATTCCCCATAGCATCCCATTACAATGAAATTTAATCCAATACTCTACAATATTGAAAAACAAGACAATACACAAGGCACAATCATAATGAAAAGAAACCAATGGTTCAAGTTATCACATAAGAATGATTACTTTTAGTACGCTATGTATTGGATATATTATAAACTTCAATAGAACACTAGTGGCATTGTAACATGGTACAACACCACTAACTGAGAACTATATGTGAGGTCTTCCAACAAAGTAAGCTTGCAAAGATGTAAACGATAAGACCCTCTAGCTAAGAGAAGCTTGAAAGGATACATGTTAGCATGGATAATTAGCTAAATAAATTGGATCTAGTAAAACAACAACATTTAAAAAACACAACAAAGTAGAAAAACATGCAGTTATGATGAAATGGAGATAGCAGAAGCTGTTCAGGGATTTAGAAGACATAGACGGTGCTCTGACCGTCAATTACAATTAGCAAAATAGTCATTCTCTAATACTCCACATCGCTACTCATAACTAATACGAAACATAATACCGAGAAACACAAAAATAAACAAAGGGTACGCCATGCATTTCCTCTCTCCCAATGGCTACTCCTTGTCCTCTTGCAAAACAGATATTCAAATAAATGAAAGACACCATGAAACACATATAGCATAGGTTATCACAAACCTCTTCACTACCCTCTTCTTCATCTTCATCTTCATCATGGACATCTAATTTTGACTTGTCTGAATCTTCATCCTCGCCCTTGCTTGCTCCCTGTCCCTTGTTGTATGCATCCATTGTCTTCTTATATTCGGCATTCTAATTCTCATCCTTCACCACGAAGGAAAGTTTTTCCTGAAAATTTCAAAAGTGAGCAGTGGAATACATGACTAGCTGCGAATAACATAAACTTATGGCTTTGGTCATGGACTTCCATTTCTCTCCACCAGGTTTTCCCACCTCGTTTTCATGAAACAAACATGGATATTTGAGAAGTAAGCTTCTGTGAGAGGTCAAATCAAATACCCCCACAGCTTCAACGAGGAACATGAAGTCGCTTACCACTGCTACAGATTTGTTGTTGGGGTGTTTTTCTTTGAATTGCTTTCTGAAATCATCCATGAACGTGACATAAGAAATGAAATAAGTCTCAACACATTAAAGAAGATCAAGAAGATTTTGGTTTGGTGGGGGAAAAATATATCCTTTCACTATGATACGTAAGGTCAAAAACCATATACAAAATAGCATAGATCAAATACGGATGCATCCTTGGGAGATGAAGCGTTGTCTGTCTAGTAGATTCAATTTCAGGAGGAGAAAAACAACGACATTTGATACTCACATGAAAATGGAGTTTGTGGATACTACTTTTATTATTTCTGGTTTGGTTGATACTAACTATACTGTTAATGTTGAAAATTTTAAATCCTTAACTATTAATGTGTTTACTGAATTTGGAGGTTTCATTTATAGAATTGAAATATGTAATCTATTGTTGCACTTTCAGCTACTGAATTTGAATACATGGCTTTAACTGAAGTAGTTAAATAAACATATTGATTGAGAAGTCATGAAAGTAGGTCTATATCTAATACTAGACATAGTTAGCTTAAGGTAGATCTAAAACTTAGTAGTCATTCTCATTCCCAATAAGATATGGTAAATATTAATGATATTGATCAAAAAAGTAGTGTAATCAGATGCACAGAACTTGTCATACATTACCAATAAAAAAAATTAAATTTACATCAAAAGTGAATCTCAATATCAGTATCATCAGAATCATGATAACCCTCATCCACACCTCCTACAGAAACACAATCACCACCTCTCACAGCACCAGCATCATCATCGACATCTGCATCCGAACAGGCACCAGCACCGGGTCCAGCACTAGGTCTGGCTCTGGCTCCAACAGAATAATCTACATTAGCAGAACTCATCGACATCAAAAAGGCATCAACCATTGTAGCTGATTCTGGTGGAAGTGTAGAAGAAAGGGCAGACAAAAATTTCACCATATTTGCAGTTATCGCCTGTTCTACTATTTTACTTGCTTCTCTGATTGCGGAATTCATTTTTTCCAATGTGACAAAACCAGAATGGGTACTCGATGAAATGTTAGTAGACCAATATTTAGATGGTACAATCTTTTTCCTAGGTCGCCATTTCACTCTACCCTGATGCTCATCTCCAAATACCTAATGTAGATGATTGTTTGGGCCCAAATTGTCAGGTTCTTTTTCTGCCAATGCCTCTAAAGTATTATGTTGATTGATATATAACATAAATTAAATGATAAAACAATTTAAGGAATTAAATTCAGTAAAAATCAACGAAATTGAAATATACTTACAATCGCCTTCTCGGTGTCAGGATTTGGCAAGTACCAACTTTCCTTTTCCGGCTTGTACAAAAAAAGTTGAGAGAGGAACGCGACCCTCGATATTTGATGCCTTTTTCTAGAAAAAACAAAGAAATAAATCAAAATTGGAAGTTAAAAAAGTTACACTAAACAAAGTAATTTTTTTTAAATGTTAAATTACGTGCGTCTGCTCATGATCTGGAAATGAAGTATGTCTGTGAGTATAAATTTTTTTATTTCACTGATGTTTGTTTTATTTTTTTCGATTTCTCATATAAACAAATAATTATATAAATTAATTAAAATAAATAAAACATGTAATTTAAAATCGTTTTCAAATAAATAAATGAATATATATTTAAATTTAACAAACACCTTAAACGCTGGACTCTTCTAATAGCTGATCATCTCTTTATATTGTGATATTTGGCAATATTTAATCACTAGTACTTTTCAAGCTCTGTACCAACTCTCTTTTTCCAACAAAGATATAAATCATACATGTAGGCTCACCACATTTCACCTAAATCCATTATCCTTGCAGCCTTTGAATTTTTTCCATCAGGAAAATTATATCAAATCTGCAATGGAAATAATATTTTTTAAGAAAATATTATAAATTTATATATATTTAAAAGGTGAAGAACATTACTTACCCAAATCTCTACCAAGGATTTGTCCTTTATTTGTTGTCCAACTGCCTTCCAACTTATCAGTTGAACTGGAATGATATTACTGTGTCTAGAAAGTGTTCCCATAAAACTTTTACATTCCGTGCCATTTTTATTAATTATATCATTGTCCTCATTGTAATAAACAATGATTTGCGTGTTCCGATTCCAAACCTCATGCATTTTTGTGCAGCCTCGTCGTCTGGTTGAGGCTGGAGCTAATCATGAAACCAAAAATAAAAGAAAATAATATATATGAATTTATCATTAATTAGTAACAGTAAGGTTTAAATAAATACCAGTAGATGGGGGATCGGCTGACCCCAGAAGTGTTGAGTCTGGAGGGGGGAAGCCTCCATGGAAGGTGAAATATCTATAGGAGTACTATGTATAGTAGATGAAAAGTGTACTGATGGAGGCAGAAAACCCAATGGATAACCCTATACAGATGTGGGTGGATATGGATATGGATATGGAAGTGGCATATATGGGGGCACAATACCCTATACATTGGATGGTGGGAATGGAAAATGAGGGATGGGAGTCTGAGAACTACCGTCCGATGTGGGTGCGGGAAAAAAGGGATATAGAAAAGGTGGGTATGGATAATATGGAGTTGGCATAATGGGAGGATGGCCTCCTAATGTCTCAAGCAGAATAGTAGTAGGATGACCTATTGAATCCGTACCCCCGCCACAATATCATCCTCAATGTCATAATCCAAGCGTCTCCGGGATGATGTAGCCTAAAATAACATAGATGATAAAATAAAATTTACGATAACAAGATAAATAATATTAAAGATCATAATATTCAAACATAATTTGTACTTACATTGTTTCCAGGAGGAGACCTACATTGTTCGTTTCTCGGTATTCTTCTAATCCTTCTAGTATCATCATAATCAGACATTTTGACCAGGAAATTTAAAATAATTTTCCCAAATAAATAGAAATAAAGAAAAATGTTAAATAATACAATTGTATCATAAAACAATGAGATGCATTTTCATGTGTGAGATCTATATTGATAAAATATCAAGACTTTTCTATGTTCATGATTTACTAGAGAAGTGGTTAAACACAAATTTTTGAGGATATTAATATTTTTATATTCGATAATGGTATAAAATATACTAGTTAATTTGATATCATGTATAGAAGTTAAAAAACACATACAATATTGTGATAATATCAGGTAAATACTTACAAATGTGTCAATGCTATGTGGGGTCTTTGACAATTTCTAGTTCACAATCTGTTCTAACAATTGCATCATATGTGTCATCAAATGAAACATTTGAATAAATACCAACAGGTTCATCCACAACATCATTTTCATCCATGCCTTCGTCAAAAATGTTTCTATGAATAACATCAACAATAACACCAAATTGTGGTTGTAACGGGTCACTTACATAAAACACCTGTTTAGCTTGTAGCGTAAGAATATTAGGTTAATCGGTACGAACCTAGTGATTCATATCAATAACTCTAAATCCAAAGTTATCAATATGAATTCCATGTTGTGTCATTGAATCAAACCACTTTCATTTCATTATTGCGACCAGACCCTGTTCATGGTAATCTAATAAAATGATTCTTTCAATAACACCGTAATATGATATATATTCTGATCGAGGATTCATGTCGGATGCACTCGCATAACAATCTGTTGTGGAGTTTATCTTGACATCGTCATGCTATGTTGAAATTTTTTTTTCACAACAATTTATAAAAAAAATTAAATCCATTGAAAACCATTGACTTACAATCATGTACCACATCTTTTGGACCAAAGGACAATGCTTTTATTTCATCTAATACTTCAATCATTGGTAGAGTTAAAACCTAAAAGATACCAACATAGAATATTAAACAGAGACATGTGATTATGTTATGAGAAGAAGAAAAAGAAATCTATTACCTTTGACTTTAACCAGGCACGAAATTCATTACTGTGCAACAGTTCCTTCCTCTTAATAGATAGAGTGTGATGTCGCTTTTTTATAATTTCTAAATGTTCTCTACATATACGAAATCATTAAAATTTAAGACGATATAAAGATATCGCACAATGAAAAAAACACATATTTATTTGTTTACTTAGTTGATATAATCATCAATCACACCACAGTTGAATAATACTGTGTGATGTGCCATTTCCCACTCTTCCCTGCTTAATGTACACAACGAGTATGATCTAGATATCCCCCCTGTTTGGGGCAGTGAAGGAAATGCAGGCTCAATGGGATAATATTGCTCATCTTCTGTTCTCATTATTTGATTAGACCTCATAGTGATGTTAGCCAAGTATGATGAACAGAAATGCATGCATTCTTGTGATAAATAGCATTTCACAATAGAGACTTTAGGATGATATTTATTTCTCACATAAGATTTCAATGTAAACATCATTCTTTTGGCAGGATACATCCACCGAACCGAAACAGGACCACCAAAGAGAACTTTTGTGGGAAGATGCATAGTCAAATGTATCATACATGTGAAACATGAAGGTGGGAAAATTTTCTCCATGTCAGAAAGAATAATCGGTTAATCTCTCTGTAATTTCTGAACAACACTTCTGCTCAATCTTTTGGCACAAAGATGTTGATAAAATTGACATAACTTAATCAATGCAACACTAATATTATGTGAAAGTAAATGGCCAATGGCATTGGGAATCAACTCATTTAACAAGACATGATAATCATGGGTTTTAAGAGATTTGAGTTCCACATCTAGTGTATTAACCCTTTTGGAAATATTACATGAATAACCATTTGGAACCTTCAAACATTCCAATACATGAATGAATTTTTTTTCTCCACATGTGTCATTTGATAATAAGAAACATGGACTTTCCTCTTATTTTGACCAATTAACTCAGGATGAAGTCTTTCTCTTATACCCCAATCCATCAAATCACGATGACACCGCAAATCATCTTTTTTTGCCTTTGACATTTAAAATAGTAGCAAGTAACATATCACAAATTTTTTTCTCGATATGCATTACATCCAAAAAATGACGTAATAATTTTGATGAACAACACAGAAACTCAAAGAATATTCTTTTCTTACTCCAATTTCTATTGGAATTCGAATTAGCATGCTTTCACTTTATAATATTTGATTGACTTTTTCCATGAACATAATTCAAATCATCAAGTTCTTTAACAATATATGTCCCTGACATTCATTGAGTTTTCTCATCTATCTCGATGGAATTATCGAACTGTCTTTGATTTTTTCTATTTTAATGATCCATTGGTAGAAAATGATGATGCCCTATAAAGCATAAAGATCACTAAAACATTAATCTTTGGAAACGTGTATTTTTTATACAAATATGATAGTATAATTTCCCTTTAGTACTCTAACCATACATAATTCCATAGGCAGAGAAATCATTTATCTTCTATAATAATGTTGCACGAAACATAAAGTACTCCTTTTTGGATGCATCATACGCTTGTGCACCATCAATCCAAAGCTCATTTAACTCCTCTTTTAATGGGTGCAAGTATATATCAATATCATTTCCAGGATCATAGGGTCTAGATATCAATATACTCAGGATAGTGAACGGCTTCTTCATACAAATCCATGAAGAAAGTTATAAATGTGAATGAAAACAGGCCAAGTACTATGTGCAGTACTCATTTGGCAAAATGGGTTGAAACCATCACTGGATAATCCCAATCTAACATTTTGTGGGTCAGCTGCAAAATCAGGATATAACCTATCAAATTTCTTCCAAGACAACCCATCTGCATGATGCACTATTTCATCGTTATCCTTATTTCTTTCATCTTCATGACATCTCATATTCTTTTCCATTTGTTCAGACATAATTTTTTTTTCAAGATTAGGACTTAAAGGGAAGTGCCACATCACATTATGTGGTATGAAAGATTGAGATCCGTCTTTATTAATCTTCCACCTTGATGTGCCACATTGTTTTCACTTAATAAAGTCTGCATTCTCCTTCCAGAACAAAAAATAGTCTTTAAGACAAGAATGAATCATACTATATGAGAATCCAAATTTTTCAACCAACTTTGATGCCATGTAATCATTTTCTAGAATACATGCATCATCATGCAGTAAGTCCTTAATAAATGTAAGGAGATAGTCGACCATAGTATTACTAAATCCATACATTGTTTTCCCATGATATAATTGCATAAAAAACTCATGTTTGATCATTTTTTCACATGCTTCATATACTGGGGTATTTACATCTTCCATCAGCTTTCTAACACTCTCAACGTCATCATCCTGATTAATAGATGAGAACTGTGTTCCATAATTCATTTAATCTTGCACTGGTCTACATGACGAGGTAGCTTCAGAAACAAAAGGAAACCGATCAGAAATCAGATTTTTCATACAAATCTTTTCTGCTGAATCGATGTCATTAAACACTTGATCTTTTTCTCCATTTTGATCTTTTCTCCATCAAAATCAAAACACAGGCATCAAATCAATTCACCATCGGAATCATTAGTGAATGAAAAGTCCAAAAAATATTATAACTCATTCAGAAATTCATCTGTGATATGATCAATGTTGTACATCCAGTATCTATCCATTCTAAAACAGATTAACATACATTAAATAAATAATCTAGAAAATGACTTAACATTATATGTATTGTTTCGTAAGATATTAAGTAATCATCGATAACAAGTTAACAAAAAATCATAACAAATATAATAAAATTATGGGTTAGGGAATTCATAAATGTTTTAAATTATAACAATTCCCAAATAGTCATAAATAAGTTACAAGAATGAGGATTGATTATAGTAAAAATAGATTATATGAAATCTAAGAGATAATAATAATAAATTCCCAAAAGTGTTTGGGTTAATTCATAACGAGTTCTGATGTTTTGTATTAAATCTACAGAGAATTATTGAAATTTAAAGACATTTTGAATATATAAACCGTATCATATACCAAGCATTAATATTAATTAATTGGCTGAGAATTACAATGTTAAAAATATGAGAATAATAACTAATGTCTGATTCTATATTTTAATGATGGTGGTCACCTTAGAAAATGGATATCCCATCAACATGTTTGTTCCCACCCTTGCTCATATATTTGAACTATTAGGTCAAATACAAGAATGAAGACCCCCACATCACCTCAGTGGTCCATATCAATTATTATATGGATGGGTGGTGAAGTGATATCAATATTATGAGTACCGGTATACCGCAATAGTCCCCCACTCTAACTTTCAACCTGCCCTACTCTACATTGTATTCATTCTACTAAAATACTTCATAATTTCTAGTGTGGTTGAGTTGTTTAGTGATTTTTCTCAGTTTTCTTTTATGCCTTCCCCCTGCACCCCCATGGATGGATTCTTATTATTTAATCACACCCATATTTGTATAGAATTTGTTTTTAAACAATGGGTAATAGATAAATATGCATGAGTAACAATGGATTAAAGATCACTATTGTATTTTAATTGAGTGTGTTCACTAGAATGGAGCGTGATCATCTATGAATGTGTTAAAAAATGGATAATGAAGACCATCGATGATGAAAAATGGAAGAAAAATTCCTTTGGAAAATTTTTAAAAAATGAAGGTGGAAACACTATTCTTAAGAAGTTTTTAAAGAAGGAAAATCATACATTATTTGATAGTAAACCTAAGAAGTCTAATCCAAGTGATAAATATAAAAGGATCGGTTCTACTATCATGGAAGACGGAGAAAAACATAAATTCATGCCAAAAATACTTTCTTGTATGTGAAAATAGAGGCAAGAAATAGCATAATGGATGATTTGTCAAAGGAGAATTCAAATGTAGGTGGAAGGGGGCTGGTGTGGACTGGATGTGGCTGGAGCATGACCAAATCATGGAATTACCACGGCATGACCGTGGTGTGACCACGTCGTGTTGGCCCGGTCTAGAAACATCCACGGGGCAGCATCTTCCGGCCAAGAGCAAAGGGAGCGAGAGGAGGCTGGAATGCTGGTAGAAGGGGGTTGGTTGAAAGTGTTGGGGGGATGGTGCGGGCTGATTTGAAGGTGGATGGGGGGGTCTATTGTGGGATGGAATGCTGGTGGCAACAGGCGAAATGAAGGTGAAAGGGGGCTGGTGTGGACTGGATGTGGCTAGGGCAGGGCCAAATCACAGCATTACCGCGACATGACCGCGGCGTGACCGCAGCGTGTTGGAGTTTTACCAATGGGGGATGTTCATGATAAGTTGATATAAATATATTAGATAGAGGGAATAGATTGATATTAGAGGTAGGCGCTGTTGAGGACATTATGTTATGGGAATATTGTAGGATGAGCCATGTACCAAACGTAACTAAGGGATTTCAGCTTTAACACATGTATTTAGGGGCCCCAATGATCCTATTAAAACACATTCATGTATAATTGGACAACTATGTGATGTGATACTAGTTGTATTGTATAAATATGATAGAGGATACATAATCATTATTCAATTCATACGCATTTTAAAATGGGTAGGCCATGAGATTAGGTGTAACTGTAATATTATAATAATAATAATAAACCATGAATATTCTAAATTATAGGTTTATGAGTCTATATTACTTTAATATTTTTTAGTTATATAACCAGTATGATATCAAAAATTAGCATCATGGTGTAGATGATATATTTTTTGAGTCATAATACCAACATAGAGTTGATTCAAATGATGGTTAGAATTGTAAGACAATGTTAAACAAAATAACACCAGAGTACCAATGTATGGGTTCTTGATTTTATATGCATTGAAAAATGAATTTTCAGAGGAGGTTAACATATCATTTAGTTTCACTTCTGATAAAAAGGGGAACTAGGATTCATTTGTGGTGAAAATTTTGTTTGGAAAGTATTGGCAGTGGTTGCTCTTGTTCTTTAGGTATCGTACAGATTGGATTGTTTCGTTGTAGAAATATTGGGATAGTTTGGTGAAAATTTTATTTCTTCAACCATGATGGAAGGTAGTTTCTAAAATTTTCTTACCCTTCAATTTTTATGCATCAGTAAGTGAGAGTTTTAGATATATATCATGACCCAACATCAAAATTACTCAAATCTATATTCTTGATGAGGAGTCTATGGAGGGTAATTTACAGGGTGTATTTTTTTCCGATCGAGGAACATGACACAGTATTTACGTTTCTACTGCATGTCAATCAGATAGAAACAACATAGGTAATTGGAGGTCATAATATATGACCATATTATCATGAGTTTTTACTCATCATGATTTTCTACATTAAAGATCTACTATCCTTAGTTCCCAGCTGTTTGGAAAAAATTGTAGTGAATCATTCTGGAGTATGTCTCATCCATTTCTATCAATTTAATCTAGTGGGGTTCTCCCATTGGATCCTACTAAAGAAATTTTTATCTTTTCTTGTAAAGTATATATTCATCAATATTTTACATTTACATATATTTTTTATTATGGAGTTTGTGGTCAGTTTTATGCTCCAGGATCCCTATTTTGGAAGATCCAGTTGATGTAGTAGAATCACGATGTCTTTCTATTGTATTTTTTGTGTCACCTACTTAATGTGACATTTTTTATAATGATACTAATAGTTGAATTAATGAACTCTATGACTTCATATTAGATTATTCCTTTTAATTTGATGTAAATTGATGTATAAATTGAGGGTCTATTGAAGTGTGGTTTTGTTCTTCCAATTGTGTCCCCTTGGAAAGCATCAGTTCAATTTATAATATAGTGTAAATGATGTATGTGTTTGTCTATAAATTATCCTCACCTAAATGATGGTATTCAAAATATTCACTTCCCTCCATTATAGGTTGATGAATTATTTAATTAACCTGTCCATAGCTGCAACCCTCCACCCTCCCCTTGCCCCTGCCCCCTTCCCCCCTCCAACCTGCCCCACTGCCCCCCTCCAACCTTCCCCCCTGCCCATACCCTTGACCCCCTCCAACCTGCCCTCATGCCCCCCTTCACCCCTCCACCCTGCACCCTGCCCACTGCACCTGCGCACTCCACCCTTCCCCCTGCCCCCCCCCACCCTGCCCCCCTGCACTCTGTCCCCTACCCTGCCCCCATGCACCCCTACACCCTTGAATGTATTATTATGTCAAAGGACCCTTGGTATCCAGTGACTCACTAGCTATAGAAGCATAAAACACAAGTTCCCCATCAAGATGAGTGCTATATAAATCCTTGAATATACCTTTGGACTGAGACTCTAGCAGTTCACTATGGCATTCCCTCTGTTTCCTAGACAATGTGTTGTTTAACTTTGAACTGTTATTCAGTAGAGAACCAAATAAACTCTAATGGCACTCTGGAATTGCCTCTGTTCCCTAGACAATGTGTTGTTTAAATATCAAATCCCGTGTGACATAGTCACACAACATGGGACCCATCATAATTGTCTAACGTCACTTAAAGAGTGTCTTGGTTCAAAATAAATGTTTTAATAAAAAGAGGGAAACCCCATAAAGGGATATAAAAAGGGTCAAGTATGATGTGTCAGTCAAACTTCATAATGATCTCCTCTATTTTCAAAACACCTCATGATTTTCATCACAATACCAAAAAATTTCCTAAAATCCAATTTCGTTTTAAATCATTTCCAAAATTATATAATGTATCCCCTCTTCCCCCCTGCACAGAACCTCAGACAGCCCCCCGTGCACCCCCGGACATCCCCCCCTGCACCCCCAGACAGCCCCCCGTGCACCCCTGGACAGCCCCCACATGCACACCCGGGTAGACCCCACTGTATGAAACTGTATAGTGGTATCTATCAATTCCCTAATTATTCATTTGTTGAATTGCTATTTCATTTTTATGAGATTTATTTTCCCACAACACTCCCCATCACCCCCTTCACACACCCCTCATACTCTTTGGATATCTTTCAAATTGTGGCCATTGATTGGTCTCAGAAAGGCTAATTGAAATTGAACTAAACATGTAAATCCAAAAGGCATGAGTGGTGCAATGGTAATATTTTGGAATGACTCATATGTATGTCGGATGTCCAAGCCGAAGGAAAAGAAAACAAAATCAAAACAATAACAACATAGTATAAAGACAAAAAAAAAATGAAACACACAAATTAATCACTCCACTACCCTAATCTCCCTCCCCTGCAAAGAAAACCGTGTAGCCGCCTCTAGTGCCCTTCGGGCCCCCTTCGCAGAATATAACTACCCTCTATCTGTAGAAATCAGTAAAAGCCTAAGTGGAAAATGTGATAAAGAAAATAAAATAAAATCTAAACAACAACATAACTATTTCCAATGAATAATTATATCTCTAGTTTATTGCATTTTTCTATAGAAACATAATACTCTTGTGGTAACCCACTTTGATTGCTACAAGTCAGGATAAGGATTGACAATAATTAATACCTTTCAAAGTAAAACCACATGTAATTTACCTGTTACTAATGACTATCACTGAGTAGGCACATTAAATATATTTGAGAACATACACTAATGAACCTATATATCTGCACACATATTTCCAAGAACAGTAGAGTAATTTAGAAGAGAAAAAACCTGAAATTTTTAAATGCATTCAAAACCTATAACATCCCACAACAATGTATAAAGAACTTAATCAATGTAAAGAGCAAAACATATATTCCCAATAACTATTATTTAGGTATAATCTAACCAAAATAGATAATACAGTCTAATCATGAGGGATCCATTCTAAAAATAGCATAAACACCACATCCACCAAGCACCAATACACACCATATACACTATTTCTGCCTAAATCTCCATAAAAACAACCATTTTCATAATACATTATATGTTCAAGATTAACCCATGTAAGGATGAGTATAAATATAACCAGTAGAACACCCCAAAATCAAGAATTAAAGCACCAATAAGTAGTTATATTGAAACAAAATAACAGAGGGTAAATAATGGTGGATGGGGATGATGGCAGGGGATTACCACTGGTTGTGGGGGAGATCCGTCAGGAATGGAGGAGGAGGGGAGGCAGCTTGGAGCAGCTTTGCTGGAGGAGGGTCGGGGTGAGGAAGGTTGTGGCGAGGAGGGGTCAAGGGTTTTCAGGGTTGCTGGGGGTGTCGACCTCGGCGTTAGAAGAGAGGCATCGAGGAGGGGATGTTGGGTAGGAGGGTTGCAGCGAGGAGGAGGGTCATGGAAAGGAGGCTTCGGGGAGGAGGGTCGCGGAGAGGAGGCATCGGAAGAGTGGTGTCGATAAGGAGGGTCGCAGCGAGGAGGCATCCGGGAGGTGGGTCGCGGTGATGAGGAGGGTGCGGTGAGGAGGATTCGGGTAGGAGGGTTGCGGTGAGGAGGAGGGCGGAGCGAGGAGGTGTTAGGGAGGAGGGTCATGGTGAGGAGGAGGGTGCAGTGAGGATGAGATCGAGGGGGAGAGAAATGGTGAGGGAAGGAGGGTCGAGGAGGAGCCCGACAGATTTTGGGGGAAAAAGTGAACGACTGATTTTAAGGACAATTTCTTAATTAAACTGTGGCTATAAATTGGTTATAGCCACGGTCCTATATAACCGTGGCTATAGGTCCATGGCTATAGCTTTATTTTGTAGTAGTGTAAGTTTAACATACACAATGATAATTTAAAAAATATTCCTCAAGGTAATGCACCCAACAACTTAGCATCCCCAAATAATAAGTCACCCCAATGGTATATTTACTCAGCCATTGAAATGATTAATAACTAGGTATAATGATTATGATTATAAATTAATAATATAAGAAAAATAAGGGGATAATAAAAAGAGTGGTGCATCGAACACACACACAAACGATAATTAGAATTAAAAAAGACTTTCGATTGAATAAGGAAGAAAAATAAAGGAAGGGGTTTTAACTTGATTTATAATATTTTAATAAAATTAGTATTATAACACATAAGGTGGATGAGAAAAATAGATATTGAATAAGAAACATGCATTAAAACAGAATTACAAAAACAAATACTTAAAAGATTACAACAACGAATAACACAAAAGTAAATGAAAACAAAGAGAAGAGGAAAGGTATCTCATGTAAAAACATGAGTATATAAGGTCCTACCAAGACATTGTAAATGCTGTGGTATTTTAAATATGTTCTCCACCCTTCTAAAATACCATTCTTTAGAAAGAGAGGAGGTAGATGTATTTATATCCCAATGAAGTGGACTTTTTGCATTCCCAATTTGTCCCTCCACTTGCATCTCCATTTTGATAATTCCGATAGCCGAATCTCAAGATATAATATTATAAGAAGTTGTAGATAACTATATCCTCTATCTACTCTGATACTTTGGAGGCAATTTTATGTTAGGATCCAATGTTATGGATAGTTTATTATGCTATGTAAACCTGTCCATTTCAATCCATACTTTTTAGAAGGCAGAAATGTGAATGAGGTTATCAATAGTAATATTCCTTCAAAGCTGAATACTTTCTTTAACAATGTCGGCTGCCAATTTTGTCTCTTTCACAATAAAAAACTCAGCTTGATTGAATGATCACATCTTGAGATATGTCATTAATACTTTACTAATTGGATTTCCTAGCCAATATGGTGGTCAGAGTTTAAATGAATCAGTTGGGCCTATTGTGTTTTTAGATGGGCCTTGAAATTTTAATCCAAGACTCCTTACATTGTCGCCTGAACTAGTGGGGAGAAGGAAGGAATTTTCACATCAATATGGATCCTAGTAATGCAATCTTCCTGGCTGATACAGTATCTTCACAGATTCTGTAGGCCCTCCTGTGTGGTCCATATGGGCCTTCAAATGGTACAATCGGTCCATGATCCCTTCTATTGAAATGTTGTATATTGAATTTCGAATCCTAAAAAACTAGAACCACATAATTCAGATCAGAATAAGGAGAGTTATAAATAAATTTTTAAACTCACTCAATTGGACTACTTCTAAAACAGCTCAAAAATTATACATAGTAATAAAACATTAATATTTAAACAAAATTATGCACATTTCATATAAAACAAATAAAGATGGTATATAATAAGGAATTAAAATATTAACAACATCAACTCCCCCACACTTATTCTTGTTCATTTCCACATACGCAAAAAATATAAAAACATGACAAAAACCATTTTCACTCACCATAAAATATTAAAATTTTGTTTTCCCCCAATCATGGAGGTTTAGACAATATCACTCATCCAAATTAAATTCCATCACATGTTGTTACAGAAAAACAATTAATTATTTTCATGTTCAAATTTAGAAATGGAAAATGGTGGCACATAAAACTTACTCTACTCAAGATGATAAAATTAATTTTTATAGCTTCAATCATTCACCAACCAAAAGTGAAAATCATAGATATTGAATGAGATATCATATTCCACTTACAATACAAAGTGTAAAATAATAAATAGGCCTTTCAAAGGGTTTTTCTGTGGCTATGGGATGGTAGGAATGTAATGTACAAGAGAGAGAAGAGAAGAGGGGTAAAACACCAATGTTGAAAAATCAACGCACACATTTTTTTTGAAATGATACATGAAAGGAAATGGAAACAAAATTTTTTTAGGGAATGAAAATTTGAAATAAGACACAAAAGTGGAAGGAAATATGAAGTCAATGAGAATATGGAATATTTACAAAACACAAAACTTCTCCCAATGGCATTAGAATATAATACAGGTGTTCTTTTTTTCTTTTTTTCTCGTTTTTTTCAAATGATGAACATGAAAAAGATCTCACACTCATATCCCAACCCATTATTGATATCCTCATGACACAAATTTAAATAGTTATAACATGATCAAAGGCTAAGACATAGTGATTTTCACATACCCAATACATAACCCAATTTCTTATTTTTATTTTTTTTTTATTTTTTTTATTAAATTTTTTGAACAATTTTCATTAAAATTTGAAAAATATGTCATAAGCATAAATACATTCCTAAACCCCACTAAAGGACAGCCTCTCCGCCACACTATAATGGATGATTTCCTTAATCCATATGATAACTCATTGAAAATAAATAAAAGGGCACCCAAACTATGAAATCCATTCCCCAACATGTAAATTTCAAAAAATTATGAAATGTAAATCCTTTTTGATATTGGGTGGGATAAGTTATTGAGCGTGTAATGTGGCTATAAAAGAAAATGTTTTCATAGGATTGAAGGGGATTTCAAAAAAAGGATTAATGTATGGTTAATGGGATGCTATTTGGATATTATAATTCTCATGAGGTTTTTAAAATATCTCTATCACATTAATGCACACTAAAGTAAGAAGTTCAGCTCGATGGTCCACAAACTCATGATTCACAAATTAGGGGTTAAAATAGTTATTTTCAAATGATGGCCATAGGGGGCCTTGGCATGAAAGCTAATTTTGTACGTCATAGTTTTGGAAAATCATTTTACACATAAAAAATTTAGCATTTAATAATGATTGGTTTTGAAACAATATTCATTATCCAAATTTATAGAGAAAACATAAAATTTTAGAGATGAAACCATGTCTTTTGACTCCGAAATATGGTTGGACAAAATTTGAAAATTGGAAGGTGAGTAAGTATGACTCTTGATTTTTCATGTTATTATTATTTTTTTGTTTTTTTGTTTTCTAGGTCTTTTTAGTTTTTTATAAAGACACACCCACACAAAAGTGGAAGAGAAAATAAAAAAATGTGAGGAGGAAAGTGGTAAAAAATGAGGAGGGATTAATAAGAGAGAGAGGGAGAGAGAGATAGGAGTTAAAGGGAAATAGGTGACCCGAGATTAGATTTGGTGGGTTTCCATCTCCTTCCAGTGGTGGGTCGACTATAGAAGTTGAGGATTCTATGGAATTCGATGTGGTTCCATGATTGTGTGTCCTATCATGGTGATGACTTAATCGATGTACATTAACAGTGAATGTCCTTTTGGAAGAGGGGTCATGGCCTTTACCTTAACCAAATGGGTAAACATTACCTTCCCAATTAGAATTATGCTTACCAAGGAGAATTGAAATCGATAATTGAAAATCCTTACCTTTTCACCTTCTTGAAATACCTTTCATGGGTTGTGTTTTTCCTGGAGTGCCTAAGATTTTTTTGTACAGATTGTAATTCTCATAAGAATCATATTGAAGCTCCTCTCGTTCAACCAATTGTAAAAATCATTCATCACCAGATTTTTCACAATCAAAATTATAGATTTTCACACCCCATAAATACTTATGTTAGATTTCAACTGGTAAATGAAATGCTTTACAAAAAACTGTCCTAAAATTAGATATCCTAATAGGTGTTTTATCGGCAGTTCGATAAGCCCAAAGTCATTCAAAAAGTCTTTCATGCTTGTCTTTTTTGTTGGGTATTATAATTCCCTCAAGCACTCTTTTCACTTATCTATTTGAAAGTTCATCCATTCCATTTTTGAGGGGGTGATATGGAGTTTATGTTTTATATAAAACACCATTTTTTTAGAAGATATTCCATGGTTCTATTACAAAATTGGGATTCTATGTAAACTTATCAAGTCATTTGGTTTGCCAAACCGATGGAAGATGTGTATCATTACAAATTCACTAACAGTATGTTAATCATCCTATCTAGTGGGTTTCACCTCAACCCACCATGAAACACAATCAACCTCAAGAAGATTGTATGATAATCCATTGGAATGGGGGAATGGTCCCTTGAAATCGATGCCCCAAACATCGAAGATCTCACTAGAAAAATAAAGGTTTTTGGGGAATTTTATTTCTCTTTGAAATTGTGCCAATATTTTGGCAAGGGTGACATGATTGACCGAAATCATGTGAGTCCTTGAAGAGTAAAGGATAGAAGAATCTAGAGTCTGGGACCTTTTAGAAGGTCCTTTCTGGTTCAAAATGGCTACCCCTAGACATTGAGTGACAGAATTATAATATGGAGAAATGTTCATTTCCATCAAAACACCTCCTAATTACCATGTCTGCCCCAGTTTTCCAATGTTTATTATCTTCCCAAAAGTATAATTTTGTATCACTTTTCACCTTTATTTTATTTATTTTGAAATTTTTTCATGAAAAATAATAGAAACCAATTAATTTACTATAGGGGCATAGCATGGTATTTTTGGACTGAGGATTGAAATGTGCTCAGTTGGAAATTCTCAATTAATTATTTCAGAATGAGAACAATTAAAAAATCTAATCAAGTGATCTGCCACATTGTTTTATTTTCTGAGTCTAACTCTTATTTCATGGTCAAACTCTTGGAGCATTAGGATGTATCTTATTATCCTTGTTTTGGAATCACGTTTAATATGTAAAAACATTATTCCATAATGGACTTTGAAAATGATGATTTTGGAACCTAAGAGATAGGGGTGGAATTTATCCAAGGAAAAACCACTACTAAATGTTCCTTTTTCAGTCACATTGTAATGAAATTGAGTTTCATCCAACGTTTTTTTTGGAATAAAAGATAACATGAAGAATGTTTTCTCTTCTCTGACCAAGAACAACACCAACAACTCTATCAAAAGCATCACACATCAAATCAAAGGGTAAGGACCAATCTGGGGGTTGGATTATTAGGGCAGAAGTAAGAGCAGTTTTGAGTTCAACTAAGGATCTCTTGGAAACCTCATCCAAATTGAAAGTGACATCATTTTGGAGCGACCGTGTGTGTGGGAGGGAAATCTTACTAAAGTTATGGATGAATCGATGATATAAACCAGCATGACTGAGAAATGAATTGATTTATTGAATAGATGTTTGTTCAGGAAGTGATTGGATCACTTCCATTTTGGAAGGACCAACTTCAATAACCACTTTTGAAACTTCGTGCCCTATAACAATCCCATTTACAACCATGAAGTGACATTTTTCAAATTTTAACACAAGGTTACACCAGAAACACTTTTTAAGGACTATAGGGAGAGATTTTAAACATGATTCAAATGACTCAACATAAATAGTGAAGTCATCCATGAATACTTCCATGTAGTGTTCAATGAATTCAGAAATAATACTCACCATACACCTCTGAAAATGTTACAGGAACATTGCAAAGGCCAAAAGGAATTCTCCTATATGAATATGTTCCAAAGGGGCATGTGAAAGTTGGCTTTTCTTAGTCCTCATGTGTGATTGGGATTTGGAAGTATCTGGTGTATCCATCAATAAAGAAATATTGTTACTTTCTTGATAATCATTTTAGAATTTGATCAACGAATGGAATAGGGTAGTGATATTTTCATGTTTCAACATTCAATTTTCAGTAGTCGATGCACACACGCCATTTGTTCTTCACTCGAGTTGTGATGACCTCCCAATGTTCATTTGTGACAACAGTTATCTCACCTTTCTTAGGTACAACTTGAATTGGAATAACCCATTCAATATAGGGAATTTTGTATATAATACCAGCTTGAAAAAACAGGGTGATCTCTTCCCTACCAACCTAATGTATGAGTGGATCGAGTCTTCTTTGTGGTTGTCTAATTGGTTTGAATGAATCATCAAGATGGATGTGATGCATGAAAAAGGACTATAGATTCCGGGTATGTCATTTATGGTCAAACCTAATGCCTTTTTGTTTTCCTCAAAAACATGATCAAGTTTGGACTCCATAGTTTTGGTAAGTGATGAAGAGATAATGAAAGGATAATATTTGTCATGGAAAAGGAAAGAATATTTCAAGTGTTCAGGATGATGTTTCAAATTAGTCTCATATTTCATTTGTGGTTTAGAAAACTCATGAATTGAGGAAGGGACTTCAGTTGCTTCAGATTCATTTTCCTTAATGTTGTCCGAAGTGGAGCAGTTGAGATCAGAGTGGATGTGGGATTTATAAGAGTTTTCACATTCCACTAGATTTATGGATTCTATGAATGAGAGGTCCAGATCAACATCACCCTTTATGACTAGGTTAATCATGGTGTAAATTTCATAAGATCATTTGTCATTTGAACATAAATAACAAGATGTATTGGGGTTCAATTGACTCTTAGAAGTGTACTCAAATGCATGGATTGAGAATGCAGAGTGATCCTAAGATGGGTATCTCATGGCTTGGAAAATGTTGAAAATGACCAATTAGTCACCAAATTCAATGGATAAGTTGTGTGAATATACATCAATCTTAGTTCTAGAAGACATGAGGAATGGTCTTCCTAGAATTAGGGGAGAGCGAGAAGAGACTGTTGCACCTTCCATGTCAAGGGCATATAAATCAACAGGGATGATAAGATCATTCACACGAACAAGTAAATCCTCAATTATTTGCTCAATACTAGATATTCTTCAATTGGATAATTGAATGACAACACCTGTTGGATGTAAGGGACCTAGACCAAGGTATGAGAAGATGGATTCAGTCATGACATTAATTGAGGTTCCTATGTATATGATTGCACCATCAATGTTGGAACTTCCAATTTGGTATGGAACCGTACAGGTCTAAGGATTGTCCCACTTTATAGGAATATACTATTTGGTGGAAGCATTTTCAAAGGTCCTATATTTCATCCTATGGGTACACAACTCCTTGAGAAACTATGAATACTTAGGAATTATTTTAATGGAATCTAATAGTGGAATGTTCACATCAACACGTCTAAACATGTCAAGCATTTATGGATCAGGATCAAAGGACTTCTTTGTCTTATAAACGGGTAGAGGAAAAGGAATTGGGTTCCTAAGTGGAATGGAAGGAGGTGACGGAATGAATTCAGATTCCTATACATTTTTCTTTTGTTTTCATTTTCTCTGTCAATATTTAAAGGGTTATTGGAGGGCTTATCTTGAGGCATAACAATTTGCTTCCCCAATCTAAGTGCAATTGCACTTACATTACCCTTGGGGTTGGTTAATGGTTGAGCTAGGAGTTGGGATGAATTTGTTATTTATTGCTGGCTCAGGTGGGCTGCAAAGTGACCCTTTTGGGATTAAATGTTTTTGATGCAAGAACTTGTTAATGAAACAAGATCTTCCACTACACTTTTCCATGGTTTCATGGAAGAATAGAGTTATCCATGATTGGGATTACCTTGATTTTGGTTCTTGGGAAAACTATTGTATTGGATTTGGAATTCTAAAGGCTCACTAGGATAGTGGAATCCAAGAGGAGGATTTTTCCATTATTGAAGAGGAACAAAAGGATAAGGATGTTGTAGGTTACGAACACCATGACCATATTGAAACAGATTTGGGTTTTAAGGAGGGAATTATGGCAGATGAGAGATGGGAATACCATACCTCAGGCCTTGGTTTTAGGAAGAAGAGAAGGGCTCAGAGTGAGGTTTTTGAAGATTCTAATAAATTGACCTGACTGTTGATGGTTGGGGTTCCGCTGAGCATATGCTGCATTGAGCTCCACCGGTCCAGATGAATCAGATTTATCATCTTGATGTTGAGGACAGGTTTCAGATTCCATAGTTTTTAACAAGTCCGAGAAACTTTGATTGTGGAGAATATGAGGTGGGGGATTTGGATGCCAATTCTAGTTATCACACAAGACCTATAAGTTCATTCATCCACTCGATCATATTTTTTGAATCTATGGGTTGATTGTCTTGGACTTGTTTTACTTGATCATGTGATTGAGTATTGAATTGTTGTGTATTTTCAGCCATGTTTCTTATGAGAACTCTTCCAGCTGCAGAAGTTTTATCAACAAGATCACCGCCACTAGTGGGATCAAGGAGAGTTCTCTCCATATATAATATTCTAGCTGCAGAAGTTTTATCAACAAGAGCACCACTACTAGCGACATCAAGGAGAGTTCTCTAAATATATAATATTACCTAATAGGAGTATTGGATCAAGAGTTGGTTAGGGACTTGGTGGTGTGTGTAGATTGCAATATGCTTTTTGAACCTATCCTAGCATTCATGGACTGATTCACTAGGGAACTGACGGATACCACTTATTTCTTATCGGATAGAGGTAGTATGAGAAGCAGGAAAGAATTTCTCTAAGATTCACGTAATGTCATTCTGTGTGGTTATGTAAATTGGAGGCTGTTAGTAGATCCATGACTTAGTAGTGTCTTCAAGGGAGAAAGGTAATTCTTGGAGTTTGATTTGTTCCATAGAAACCCCTTGAAGATTCATGGTAGAACACACCACATGTAACTCTTTAAGACGAAGACGTGGATCCTCACCAGCTATTCCATGAAAATGAGGGAGAATTGGAATCAAACCTGATATGAGTTTGAAGTGAGTGTCTATGTTTGGATATTTAATTCCAAGCAGTTGGTTATTAATATTTACGGCAACGAGTTCTTTAAGTGTTTGTTCCCAAGGATTGGAAATATCTAATTCAATTGGTTGGACATGGACATGTTCATGAATTATTTGATTATCCCTAATGTTCCTCGTAATTTGGCAAAGTGTTCGCTCAATTTTAGGGTCAATCAAATCTAAGGGATTGTTTGGGTGGCTATGAGGCATTTAGAGAGATGTTGGAAGAAATTTGAAGATATTTTTTTCTTTTTTTTCAGTTTATGATTTTTATGAGAAGGTGGGTTTTTCTATGTGTTTTTTTTCATTTTTTTAAATTTTTTTATTGGGATTTTTTACAATAAACAGAAACTAATGACTACACAATGCACCATCCCCAGCAATGGTGCCATTTGAAAGCATTTCCGATTATCCTTTATTGACCAGTCATGGTTCACGTGCTCTGCTAATGTGTACAGCAGCACTAGTGTCAAATCCTCAGTGATGATACTTTTTAATAGCCGATTATTTTTAGTGGATTGTATTCTTATTTGGGGTGTTTCTTTGTAGAGATTATGAAATGATTGATTGATTAATATTGATTTAAAAAATTGATAAATATTGGGGTGAGTTCATTATTAGAGAGTTATGCTTGTGATATCCTTGAGCATTTCTTTATATTACATTTAAATTAACACCCACTTCACAGGATAACATTGATTAGAATTCATAAGTGGTAAGGCTTTAATCGATGCCTTATCATAACATTGGGTTCTAATTCTAATTAGATATTTTTTATGGTAATGTATTTATGGTTCTAATAATCCATGGAAACCACACGTTAATCAAATGATTTCATTAATACAAGACATTCTAAGAATAACATACCCAATGTTAATTTAAAGAATATCCAACAAGCTAATGCTCTCAATCACTTAAAATCCCCAAATTATAACACACCGTAATGGAAGATTTACTCATACATTGAAATGATTAATAACTGGGTATAATTATTATGATAATAAATTAATAAGAGATGAAAAAAGGGATAAGAAAAAGAGTGGTGTGTTGAACACATGCACAAACGATAATTAGAATTAAAAATAGACATTCAATTGAATGAGGAAGAAAAATACGGAAAGAGGTTTTAACTTTATTTAAACTATTTTAAGAACATTAGTATTAGAATACATAATTCCGATGATAAACAGAGATATTGAAAACGAAATTTTCATTAAAATAGAATTACAAAAACAATGACATACAAGATTACAACAAAGATGAACAAAAAACTAAATGAAAACAAGAAGAGGAGGAACGGTCTCTCAAGTGATAACATGAGTATAAAAGTTCTTCCCATGATTTTGTAAAGGCATTGGTCGTGCTAATATGTTCTACTATCTTCAGAATTGCCAACCCCCTTGATGAAGAGGAGGGGTGTATTTATAGCCCAAGGAAGTGGACTGTTTTCCTTCCCAATCTATCCATCCACTTGCATCACCATTTAGATAATTCAGACCGCTGAATCTCAAGATATAATATTTCAACAAGTTGTAGATAAATATTAACTCTGTCTACTCTAATATTTTGGTAGCCATTGGACTTATGGAAACAATGTAATGGCCAGTTTATTAAACAATGTAAATTTATCCATTTCAATCAATACCTTTTATAAGGTTGAAATATGAATGGGTTTATCAATAGGAATATACCTTCAAATCCGAATACATTACACAAAATAGTTGGCCACCTCTATCGTCTCTTTCACACTGCATAATATCAGCTTAATTGGAGGATTACATCTTGAGATATGTAATGAATACTGTACAAGTTGTTTTTCCCGTCCCGAATGGTTGGCTGTGATTAAATGAATATGTTGGGCCCCTTGTATTTGGAGTTGTGCCTTTAAATTTTTATCCAAGACTCCTTACATTTTACTCCTAACATTTGAGGAGAATGAATGAATTTTCACTTCTATATTGAGCCCAGTAATTCAGTCTTCATAGCTGGTCCAGTTTCTTCACAGATTCTGTAGACCCTCTTGTGTGGTCCATATGGGTGTTCAAATGAAAGAATTGGACCATAATCCCTTCTAAGGAAATGTTTTATATTGAACTAGGAATCCTAAAAAACACACAATTCGGATAATTAGGGGAAGAGATATAAATAAAATAGTAAACCGACTCTAATGGACTACTTCGAAAAATGCTCAAAAATTATACTTTGTATTAAAACATTAATATTTCACCTAAATTATGTACATTACATATAAAATCATTAAAGGGGGTATATAATAAGTCATGAAAATATTAATAACATCAACTTGATATAATAATATTCTATATGAAAAATTTATAATAAACTTATATTTATTGTACAAAAATATTGTACGAGTACGAATATAGTCATGACACTGGGTATGATATTTTCATATCACTTGTTATATCTATGAGATATATGCCACGTTCATCACTCTTTTCTATTGTGTTGCATAAATACTAATCATTAATGTATTATATTATGATTATTATTAAATTTATGGGTATTTACGTAACCATTCTATGATCATTATTTAATTAGGTTTATTTTCAAAATGGTTTTTAAGAGAGTTTTTTAGGATTTCATGTAAATGGTTTTGAAATGGTTTTCAAGAATAATTATGGTCTCTAAGAGACTCTTGATCATATTAGGATGATAACATATCGCATGCCACATCCTAAATATATCTCTAATGTCCATGATGTGTTTCATATATCTCTCTTAAAGAATAATATACCTACCCATTCACATGAAATGAACTCAGAGGTCATACCGCTGAAGCATGAAATTTATTTTGGGGAATAACTAGTTAAAATTATAGATTATACAAGGAAATTTACATGAAATATTAATACTAAGTTGTTCTATGTTTTGTGGATAAGTCACGAGTTAAAGGAAGCTACGCAGGAAGTTGAGGATATGATGAAGCAGAATTATCCACAATTATTTGTACCAGAATGAAATGTTTTTGGGGAGAAATTTATTTTATGGATTGTATAATGTTACGCCCCAGGTTTTAATGGACCACTTTTTGACTACATAAATCTTCATTGATGTTTTTAAATTCAATAAGTCCAACATTCCTTTCACACGACTCCGACTTGTCATAAATTACATACAACACAGGGTTTTAGTAAAAAAAATTATACTACTAAAATATTATATATTAAGAATTAACATAGGCTTTAAGTTAGACATTTTAAATAAAACTAACTATCTTATGAAAAAATACGGATTCCAGAAATATAAAAATTATTTCATTATTTACAATGAACTAGTTGAATATAAATTGAATATTTTTATATAAAATCATTTTTATTCTCAGAATGGTGTTTTTCCCAAAAAAAATATATTAATTACAATAATTGAGTGATGTTAATAATATATCTATATATCAATTATATCAAATATTTTTCATATTTATATAATATATTTGATATGTATAAGATAACAACCACCCCAATTTTATATATATAAAAGCTATATTTTTAATAAAAAACTTCTACCACAATTTGATGGAAAACCTACATTAAATCAAGAGTTGGGAAGTTGTATAAATTTTAAAATATCTAAAAAATATCAATTTTTAAATGGGACTATATAAATTAGGTTAGGGTGATTTTTTGGTATTTTTCTATGATGTTTTATGTTTTAAACGAATAGTGAAAAAATACAGAAATTTAACTAATATTTTATTTTTCATATTATTTATTTTTTAGGATAAATTATATTTTTAATTTATTTTAATGTTTAACTGTATCAAATTTGTATCAATTTAACCAATTTAGGTCAATTTAATTAATTTTACATTGAAATTGGTTATAAAAAACATATAAACTTTTTCACATTTTTACTTTAACGACATGTTTGTCATCCCGCCTGTGAGGTTAAATTTAAATTAATTTATTCCAAATCGTTGATTGTAATTTGGAAAAATTGATTAATTATATTTAATTAGTTTAATTTTTCATATCTAATAATATTAACTTAGTATTTGACAAAAATAGTAGTGAAGGTAATTAATATTAATTACAACAATTAAAATTAAATTAAGATTACCAGGGGTCTAAACACTAACCTTAAGGAATTATATGACCTATATGCTTGTCCAAAATACATTATATGGATATATTAATTCCCTATACTACCTTTTCTAGACATTAGAACATTATTGGATCCCCTTTAAATAACAAAACATTGTTGGGGTTTCCCTCTTCTGAAATATTATAAGAGTACCACCCCTCCTCCACTATAATGGGAATCCTCCACTACCACTTGCACACACCTCTCAAACCACTAAAATTGGGACATAATCCTTAAAAATCTATCCCCAACATCCCTCCCTTCCTCCATAAATTGGGACAAGGAAGGGCTTATGCTATCACTACTGTTGAGGTGGAGCCGGAAAATGATGTTGTGAGAGGTACGCTTGTTATTCATTCAAGAATAGAGAATGTGCTATTTTATTCTTGTTCTACGCATTCTTTCATATCATTAATGTTTAGTAGAACTATTCAAAAACCACCTCAAAATTTAGAGGAAAGGTTATCTATGAAAACAAAAAATGGGGCGATCATTGAATCCATGGTTTAATACTCCTCCCCATTTAATGTTTGTGGACTGAACCTCCTAGATAATCTCTTGATACTTCTTTTAGTTGAGTTTGATTCAATCTTGGGCATGGATTGGCTATCTTTTTACAAAGACAACATCAACTGTCGGGAAAGGGAAATAACTTTTTACATCCCGAAGCATCCTCCGATTCTTTACAAGTACTTTGAGGAAGATTAGTTCCCTTTAGAATCTTCATCTCAAGTTGGGATATTTCTTCCTTATGAGCATGCATACATAGCTCAAATTATTGAAACAAAGGATAGAATCATGATTGAAGACATTTCCATCGTGAGGAATTACACTGATGTATTCCGAGAAGATTTGTCTGGTCTTCCTCCTGACCAAGAGGTGGAGGTCATAATTGAACATATCATTGGATCTCTTCTTATCTCAAAGACACCTTACAGAATGGCCACCATAGAGATAGAAGAGGTGAAGATGCAGTTACAAAAGAATATGGAGAAAGTTTTTATATTCCCATGTTCTTTACCATGGGGTGCTCCAATCCTCTTCATCAAGAAGAAAGATGGATCAATGCACATCTGCATTGATTATCATGATCTAAATAAAACCACTATAAAGAACAAGTATCCCCTTGCACGGATAGATGAATCGTTTGATCAGCTTCATGGGGCGAGTTGTTTCTCTAAGGTGGACCTTCGGTCGGGATATCACCAACTAAAGGTGAGTAAGGAAAATATTCCCAAGACTACCTTTCGAATGAGGTATGGACACTATGATTTAATAGTGTTTCCCTTTAGACTCACTAATGCTCTAGAAATTTTCATGGATTTAATAAATAGAGTCTTTAGATATTACCTCGACAAATTTGTGGTGGTCTTTATTAATGATATTTTAATATACTCCAAGAGAAAGGGGGAACATGGGGAGAATTTGGAAACTATGTTAATGACTTTTTTAAGGGAGGAGTTTTATCAAAATTATGGTATATGTGAGTTCTAGATGGAGGAAGTATCATTCTTGGGGCATGTTATCACCAGGAAATTGATATCTGTGGACCCTTCCAAGACGAAGGCAATTGAAGATTGGCCAAGGAAAACTTCCGCAATGGAGATCCACATATTTTCAGGTCTAGATGGGTATTATAAACGATTCATGAAAAACATTTCACAATTGTCAAACCCAATGAACAAGCTAACACAGAAGGGAGTAATGTTCGTCTGGACACATGAATGTGAAGACTGTTTCAAGGAGTTGAAAAAGAGGCTTATTATTGTGTATGTACTCACACCCCCTTCAAGTGGAAAACTCTTTGTGGTGTATAGTGATTATTCTATGAAAGTATTAGGATGTGTGCTAATTAAAAATAATAAAGTGATAGCATATGCCTCAAGGAACCTGAAAATCCATGAGCAAAACTATCCCACACATGATCTGGAGTTGGCGGCTGTTATCTTTTCATTGAAAATATGGCGGCATTATCTCCATGGGGAAAAATTTGAGATATATACTGACCAAAAGAGTCTCAAATATATATTCATAGATAAAGTGCTTAATATGCGCCAACGAAGATGGATAGAGCTCATCGAGGATTATGACTTCTCAATTCACTAACTTCCTGGAAGGCAAACAAGGTGGAAGATGCTCTAAGTAGAAAGGATCATGCCTCTTTATCCATGATGAGAATTGAAAAGGATATGATCTTCTTGGATTTGAAAAGGATGGACATGGGAATCATTAAGGGAGGAAGATCATAAATCCTTTCCCAAATGATTGATCAGCCATCCCTCTTGGAGAAAATAACGGTTTCTCTATGAAAGGATGTGGAAATTCAGAAAAGGGTGGAAGCTGTTAAAAATGGGAAATAATCTGTTTTTAAAATTGATGAGAAAGGATTTTTAAGATTTGGGACAAAATTATGTGTACCATATGATCCAGAGATAAAGAAGGAAATATTGAATGATGCACATATCTCGACCTTCTCTATCCATCATGGGAGTACCAAAATGTACCGTGATCTCTGAGAACAATTCTGGTAGGATAACATGAAGAAGGATATTGCAGAATATATATCAAGGTGCTTGGTATGTCAGCAGGTTAGATGAGTGAAAAAAGTCCAAAGATATGATGCATCCATTACCTATACCCATGTGGAAGTGGGAAAATATTACTATGGACTTTGTCACGGGTCTCCTGAAGATGTCGATGGGAAGTAATGCGATATGGGTTGTGGTTGCCCGACTCACAAAGACATCCCATTTCATTACTATTCGGGAATACCATTCACTTGAACAACTTGTAATATAATATGTGAATGAATTAGTGAGACAGCACAGTGTCCCACTCTCAATTTTCTATGACCGCGATCCATGGATTACATCTAAATTCTGGGGGAGTCATCAAGATACATTGGGTACTGAATTGAGTTTCAGCATGGCCTATCACCCCCAAACTGATGGCCAAACTGAAAGTACTATTCAGACGCTTGACGATATGCTAAGATATTACTCTCTAGAATTCAGAGGTGGTTGGGATCATCATCTCCCATTTGTTGAGTACTCATATATCAATAGCTTCCACTCAAGTATTCAGATGGCTCCATATGAAGCTTTTTATGGAAATCGATGTAGAACTCCAACCTGTTGGGATGAATTTGGAGAATGAAATATACTCGGACCCAATCTTGTTCAAGATATGATAGAGGAGGTTCAAGTCATTAAGAAACACATCAAAGCGGCTCAAAGTCAGAAAAAGAGCTATGCTGACAATCGTCGAAGGGACATGGATTTTGACATTGGAGATAAAGTCATCCTTAGAATATCTCCATGGAATAGAGTAATGTGATTCAGGAAGAAAGGGAAGGTAAGCCCAAGGTATATTATCCCCTTTGTGATCCTTGACCGCATAGGAGCTGTGGTCTATCAGCTTGCACTTCCACCAAATATGGATCAATTTCATGATGTTTTCCATGTATCACTCTTGAAAAAAGTACATACCTAGTCACTCACATGTACTAAACTCATAGGTGGTGCAACAGTAAGATGATCTCTCTTATGAGGAGAATCCAGTAAAGATTCTAGATTGGAGAGATAAGTGTCTACGCCACAAGACAACCCATCATGGTAAAGTGATTTGGAGGAACCATAAGTTTGAGGAAGCAACATGGTAATTGAATGAAGCAACAGAGGAAAAGTACCCACACATGTTTTTGTCTTAGTATGTAAGACGAAATTTCGAGTGCAAATTTTCATAAGGGGGGAAGAATGTAACGACCCATTGTTTTTATGGAAATTAACTTCGTATAAATATTCCATAAAATAACATAATAATGAAATACAAAGGGGTATGTGACCTTTAAACATAATTTTTTCACTTATGTGTTTGGAATTTTAAAAATATGGCATACACGATTGTGTTCAAGATGATTTTTGGAGTCCCATAAGAAAAACATATTTTTTTTGTGAATATTAACCTACCCTAATGAATATTAACATACCCTTATAAATAGTTATATACCATAATTAATAGTAACCTCATATATGATAGTATGAAAATAATATTAAAGGTAGAATTACAATATACCTATGTTTTAGAATGAGTTAATTCTTGTTTTAAATATGGTTTTGATAATAAAATATGATTTTAATTAAATATTAAAATAATCGTATTTAGATTTTTTTTTGAAAAATGACTTCATTTTTAGATTATACATGTCGAAAAATGGTTAGGGTTAATTTTTGGTATTTTTCTGAAATACATGAATTTTATATAAATAGTAAAATACGATAAATTACAATTAATACTAAATACTGCATCATAGGTGATGTATGGCTAATGTAAGATAATAATCCCGAATCATAATTGATTATTTTTTTATATTTTATGATAATTATCAATTATTCATAGTCTTAGTCTTAAATAATAAACTAATACTTAAAATAATGGAAAAAACCTCCCCTCCCTCACTATAAATACCCCCTCTCCTTACCTCTTTCCCACAAAACTCTCAAGCCTTGTGCCTAGCCCAAATTGAACCAAACAATACTCCCAAGCTCCTTCCCCACGTCCAAAGCCTACTGATCTTACCAAAAGTCCAAAATCAAAGGCCTTAAGAGGGATCTCAAAGAGAGGAGATCAAAATGTAAGGATCCCATTTCTTTTTCAAGTGTTTTGTTTTCAATTTCCATCTTTTATTTTACCCTATTCCCCTGCCCTTATCTAAAAGGCATGAAAGATCCATAATATCATATATTATGTATTTTAATCATGTTTATGTATAAATTCAAGAATCATGCTTCTTATCCTCTCCCTCACGTTCTAAAATGAAAACATTGTCTGTGATCGACATCATGGATAATGCGTTTTCAATTTCTTTTATCATCTTTGTTTCTGGTCATGAAACCATTTATATTATGGTTGAACTAGATTATTATATATTTTATATATCTTATTTATGGTTCTGTAATCCTTATACACTCATGATATCAAATAATAATACAAAACAAGTTAATTATCGGTGAAATTGCTAAAATTAATTCAAGCGTTTATCATTAATGTCTTATGTCATTGTTCTCTTTCACTCCAATTAACCAAATGAATTTTGTACCCTTCTGGATATTCACTAATTCTATATAAAATAAATTCTAGACAACCAATTTCATCTTACATTATATCCAAACCTAAATACATGTGATCTTATCATTAAGACCAAGAAAACAAACGGACCCGAACCATGAAATTGAACCTTATAATCAATCAAAATGGATATGAATGAACATAAAAAGGTTATAATAAATATTTTAAATGTATGTGAGGTTCTTTAAATGTATATAAGGTTATATAAATATTGATTAATAAACCTAATTTTACTATTCATTTAATTAATATCATGTGGAGAACACCACCAGATTTAAGGAAAGGGATCCTCACCTTTTTACTCATAATCAAGATTCATCTCTATGCTATGCCTTTTTGTGTAATACCATGTAATGGGGTACATTTATAAACCTTCCCCATACTTCCATAATGTCTTATAAGTTATGATAAACCCCTTATATCTCTCATCAATCACTTTTAATTATACACGATATCATGCCAATAAATCATGATGGATTCTACCCGAAATTAATTTATTCCTTCGGGTTGCTCTATCTTTATTTTTGTTGTTGTCTTTTATTTTATGTATAACTTCAACATTATGTTTTTATGATCCAATATCATGTTCCAATATCCATCTCTCACTCTCTTTCGTGGTTATACAAGATTATAAGTGAATGTATCTTCGATACTTCCCAATAAGCACACTTGACTTAGAGGAACTTCCCGAACATTTACCCAATTTCAAGAGCACTCTACCGTTTTCTTTATGACACCATTATCTTTGTAAATTATGTATTTTAAATATGGAAATATTCTTGGTTCAATTATGGTTATATATAAATGAATTCCTTCTCTACTTTTTGTAAAATCCCTATGATATTTCCCTTAAAACCGCTCAAAAATGTTTTAATGCTAATGTTTCTAAAATACATCTCTCATATGTTATCACTTATGTTGGAAACCACTTACCATGTTATAAGCCAATTTTACCCTATGAATTTCCATGTATTTCTAATTATTTCCTTATATAAACACTTTCATGATACGCCCATTGGTTATGTTTGATGTCATGATTGTGGTACATAATTCTTTTCACGGGTACCGTTATGTTTGTGTATGGTTGAATATGTATGATTTTATATGTGGTAAGAATATTTATGTGGAAATGATATTCATGAATATGTTGAGATGGGTGAATCCAGATAGCACTCCAATGCATTGGATAATGTTATGTCTCATGAGTTGCGATGTGAAATGGGATTGGAGGTTATCCTTGATCAGTACTAAAATGGGAAACAGGATTGCCGGTTATCCTTGACCCGTACTAATGATATGATTTATGATTCTGCCACATTTATAGGATTCCATGTTTATATGTTTTCATGCTTATATTATATTATTTCATAAGTTTCATTCTTTTGATACCATTATTTCATGCCTCTTAATTCATGTGCTTGAGGTGTATCCTTATGTTCAATCCCATACTTGTCTTTTTAGCTCATCCCTTTGTTCATGTGTTCCCCAGGGTACCCTAGGCAGATTTAAGGGATCAAAGGAAGTTAGGAGCTCATTATGGAGATTAAATAAATAAGTTTCTTTTTTAGCCCCTTGTTTTATGTAATATTTACCTAGTCTTCAAAGACACTGGACTTGACAATCCTTGGCTTATACTCTGATGGTTATTTCTTCTTGAAATATTGAAATGTTTTATGTAAAAGTCTTGGGTCACTATAGATGTATTAATTGACAAAGATATATTTTTAATTCTAAATAAATATTTCTTCATTGTTTTATTTTGTTTTATTTACAAGATTAATTTATAGATTTTATAAATTAGATTAGATAAAATGTACTAAATTATTGGATCAATCATATCAATATTATATTAGGCTATATTTTTAAAAAATTTATGAGAAAGTGTATTTTAAGGTGAATAGTTAAAAATAAGTTCTTAAAAATGTATTGTTTATGACTTCATCATGAAATAAATGTGATGTAAAAATTTATGAAACTTATGAAAATATATTTTAGTATAATATATTCTAAATATCATAAAATTATTATAATAGTTATTCAAATTAATTATTAGGTAGGGATAATAAGAAAATTATTTCTAATTCCAGCACAATTCTTGTACATCAATGGAAAAGAAAAAATAATAATTTTTGATAGTACATAAGAGAAGATAATTTTATTCTAAACATAATTATTAAATATGATGAATAATAATTATATGTAATTTTTATTTATGAGTTATATATATATATAATGATGTAATTTACAAATTGATAACCTCATACTTGCATGATGTAAGAGAAGTAAAAAATTATTAATTTAAAAATGTTATCATGACATTAATTCAATTAAATAATGTTATGAACGACTTTAGATGATTATATTTATTAACATTGAAATATGATTATTTTTTTAATTTTTTTATAATATTATTTAATATGGTAATTGTGAAAATTAATTATGCATAATAGATACAGCCCTTCTTTAGATTGGAGAAAATAAAAGTATATGGTTTAAAATATAAAAATCTAAATATTAGGATAAATTGGGGTGTTACATGATTCCTAGATATTAAAATTATATTTAATAAATTATTTAAATTTTTAAATATGAATTCCAATTTTATTTATAGTATTTTATGTCAAATTTTGAGATTTAATGTGAACATTTCATTAAAGGGTGTTTAGTGACAAACAATTATTTATAGATTGATAAAAACATTAAATCTTATATCTACTGAATTGGAATGTAAAATGTTCATGAATATGATATATTATCCATTTTGAACCACTTTTAATTTAAATTTATATTCATGACCCTTAAATATTGAGTATTTGTGAATTTTTTTTGATCTATGCATATAAAATGTGAAAATTTATAACCATTCCAAAAAACATCTCAAATTGGTTTTCATTAAATTTTCTCAAAAATTTTCTCTCTGAAACATCCCTTTACATGTTGATAAGGATCCACATTTTATAAAATACCTTAGCATATATAATTTTTTCTCAATGAAATGAAGGTGTTTTAAAGAGAGAGGTGTGTGTTTCTAAGACATTTTTTTCTTATTTATGATCATTTAAAAAAAACTAAAACATCTCTTCAATTTGTACCAAAATTCTATAAACAGATTATTATAGTTTTTAAGCAATTATTGATGAAATATTATACATTACCTCTCACAAGATGCTTTTTTATAAACTATTACTATGTCAAAAAATAATTTTTTCAAAAATAAGTTTTATTAATATCAATTCTCCTTTGGAAAATTTCAATAACATAATGGGTTTTTAAAAGTAAAAGAAAATATATTATAATTTTTATAAGGGTAATTTTTTAAAAAACTCAAACAAATATTTGGTTTCCCCTCTCTAATATTCTTTCATGAATCATAGATCATCAGGGTGGTTTTATGCGACCTAATTGAACGATGATGTTTAGTAAACATATTCCTCACATTAATATTCATAAAAATATATATTTTTATTGAATATAAAATTAATATTCATGTAATATAATAACTACTTTCCTAAAATTATAACTAATCTATCATAATTATAAAATATATAGTAAAATCATAATCATTTATAATTGTCAAAAATTGGATTTTCAAGGAAGATTAAAAGAGTAGTCACTATTTCATAAAATATTTAAATACCTTTCTTATAGAATGAATTAAAAACAATAAATTGAAACTTATAGATCTTATAGAACCCATGGAAATTAATATTTATTGTTATCATTATTCCACATCAATTTTGGAGGGTATGAACTCAATGGTCAAAATAAAATCAATGTAAATAATTCCAATATAGTAAATTAATAGAAAATAATTGATAATAAAATAAAAAATAAAAAATTAATAAATTAATATGTAAATGGTTTCAAAACATGTAATTAAATAAAATATTTTTTTATTTAGGTTATATGAGGTGAGTCAAGACTTAAGGAAAATAGTATTTCTTATAATATATGACATTAAATGTTCCATAGTTTTCCTATCAAATCATTCTCTCTAATGTTTTATAAATTATTTTTTTATTATATTATTATGAATATTTATCAATGTTTTATATTTGTATTCCATTTTACTCTATATAAGAAATTTATTTACATTCTTTTAAATCATTAAATTTTAATGGATTCAAATAAGAGTTTGTTCTTATGTATTATAATGTAAATTTTTTTGATTTTTAATAATGAAATGATGAAAGAAAAAATATATAAGTTTTTTAATATTATGGTTTCGGTAAATTATATATGAATATGGGTGGTCCCAAAATATATCCCCTAATGAATTATATAAAAATTTATTCAAATTAGAAATGTTGATGGAATTAACTGATTATAATTTACTTTATTATTGGTGCAAATGTGTAAATATTTGTATTTAATATAGCATCCTAATATGCCTTATTTGTTTGGGTACATAATTTTATTTTATAATTGTTTTTACAATAATGACATTTTTTACTTAAATAAAGAATTGTTTTCATGAGTTTTCAGGATTTTCAATGTACAAATAGGTTTTATTTATTTTAATACACCTTAATGAGTATAATTTCTCATCCCACATTTTCAATTATTTTTAATGGGTATTTATATGTGTATAAATAATTTTGAAATAAAGTTACTAGTATGTGTATTTATTATGAATAAATAAACCTTATCATTTTAAAAAAAAATTGGGAAAAAATGTATGGTGAGTGGGTGTGTTTCTTTTATACTGTAATGTGTTTTCAAATCTTCTAAACATATAAAGATAAAATTAAATAAGAACATATGTACTAGAATATTTTTATTAAAACATATAATTGTGGATTAATTATGTTTTTTGTGTTATAATTTTATTGCATAATAACATAGAAAATTGTATTTATGCATTTATTTATCCATGAATAAATAAAAATAACACTATGGGTACCTCACGTGAGATTTTTCCTTTTACATGTAATTAACATATTTCTACATTATGTGTAGTTTAGGTCTATATCCCTTATATTAAGTGTTGAACCACATGACACAACTATCTTAGTGTGTAAATTTAAATGACATGGAACATGTCACATGTTATTTACATCCAAATACATGTCATGCAATCTATTTCTATCAACTTGAAGAACATACCAAATATGTCGATGTGTATCTGTTGTGGGTTGTCACATGTTATATGATATGTATTGGTAGCTAGACATCATTTAAATTATATTTTTCTATTTTTGTCGATTTGAAATCTATAGGGTTCAAGTAATGAAATTAAATACTTTAGCCACACATAATTCTATGATTTATATGGATTTAATGTCATGTGGGGTAACATAGTATGTACATTGGCTATAAAAATTATATTCCATATCCTCTTATGTGTCGGATATATGTCAATACACAACAAGTAATAAAACATTATATTAAACCATATGAATTCCATGATTGATACCACCAACTCATTATTTGGTGGACCATGAGTACTTGGTGTGTAATTTTACATTACATGTTGTGTATCTATGTCATACATCCAATATCCATGGATTATTTTTATAGAATCTATAATAATTCTCAATTTATACATTTCATGTTCGTAATCATATGAATTTGAACAAACACGTTATCTCGACTTTTGTATTAATGAAAAAAAATAAATAAAATATAAGTAAAAAAACAAATATGAAATTTATCATACATGCAAAACCCCAAGGATTCATAGTACATTATCTCTTTAAAGTATTTCAATAGCTTGCACCTCACACAACATCGAGTTCGAGCGCACGAAGTCTTACCAAACTGGCCGTTCAAAAGTAGTTATGAATAGTATTAACTGAATTTGGAATTTAATATATTCCATATAATTTTAACATACATATTATGTGTTTCTTAGTCAAAATATAAGAACAAATTCATTTTTTTAAATAAATGAAGTATTATTAAAAAAATGCAATTTTACCACGTTTTAATGGTGAACCCATTTTAAATCCAATATTTGACACTTTTAAATATTCAAATTGGAAAAATAAAATTCATATTTTTAATCAGGATAGAAAATTTTAGGTTTATTAAATTTTTGGTGTTTATATGATAACTTTAGTATTTGGGTGAATATGAAAAATACTAAATTTTATTTGAAAAAACATTTTTTAATCAAAATATTTTATTATGTTAAATTATACATTTTAATGGTTTGGAAGAATAATTATATTAAAATTTTAAAATATTATCTAGTTTTGTTCATTGGAATTAATTTCACTTTGAAATAATATGAAAACAAGAGTCAATCTTTTGATAGTTATTGTATCTTAAAATCACACAATTAGTTTTGACAACGGGAATTAATTTTAAATTAAATAATGCAACATCTATGTTTTGAATTAGGTAAAATATGAATCATTTTTGAATTTGGAATATCAAATATAGTTTAGGCTGAATTTTTGGCAATTTTCTGAAAAACATGAATTTTTAATGAATAGTAAAACCACTTAATAGTAGTTAAAACTATTAATTTTTTCATTTAAATGAAATTTTATTTCTTTGGTGATTTTAATTTAAAAAATATGATATACATGGTTGTTATTATTAGGTAAAATGTGTTTTAATAAGATGGAAGAAATTTATGGTGAATAGTAACTATTGACTTTTATTTGCCACAGTTAAAGATAAATAGGGAAATTTAAGGTAAACAAATAAAATAATAATAAAAAATTACCATAACAGTGGTCCTAACCTTATGGGATGAGTAATACCCAACCATGGGCATCATTGGGTCTATTTTGAAACCCCATGGATCCACTTAAGAGTGATAATGACACTTTATTTTAATTAACATAAAGTAAAGTCAAAAATTACATTAAGAAATATCTTTTAGTATATAAATTTTTACATGGGTTTATATAACTAATATTTTTACTATAAATATTAGTTTGAAATATAGAAATATTTACTACATTATGGTATTTTTTATAATTATTAGACAACAAATAAATAACATTATTTATGACACAATAATGACGCAACATTCACCTCATTAATAAATAAGTCAAATAAATAAGTTTATTAATATTAAAACAATATCCAAAACATTTAAAATTCCTATTGGATTATTTTATTTATAACATGATTCATCTTATCATCAAATTTAATGAGTTTTGGGTCTTTTTAAACCGAAGATAAGTTTATAAAAGAATAACATTTTTAAAAATTCCAAAAGAGACCCTGCTCTCGTTTACAAAAGGACACCACTTCTAAACCATTACTCACACCTATCAGGCCCCTTGTACAGTCAAACCATACCCAAATAATCTCTAAATATCCCTCTATTCCACCAAGATGCCTTACCATAGTCAAAAGTCACTTCAAGAAGTCGTTAGGTTTCAAATCAAAGGGAGTTACTGAAATTAAAGGTAATGGTTTCCCTTAACTTCTTTTCGTTTAATTTACTTCACCAAAAATTAAACTATTTTTATTTCATAATTTAATTAAACAAAGTTTCCTAAATATATTATTATGTTGTTATTAGAAAGATTCTATCTACAATTACACCTCCATCTAATGGGTAAAGAACACAATGTTTCTGTGGATAGAAAACTAACGCCTTATGAAACGATGATGGTTCAATTATCTCCTACCGCATCTCATGGTGGCCATTAAGATAGAAATGTATTTATATATTATATATCTTATGTTTATATTTTACTTATGCTTATATATTTTCCATTTATATCATACCTTTATGGTTTCCATTATGGGTAGACACGATAATTTCATTTGAGGAAGTGCGGACTACCGCCCCCTCAAAGTGATATGACTTGTTGATGACTTCTGTGTGACATATAAAAGATAGAGTTAATTATAATGTACAGAATTATAATATAATTTATGTATCATTATGTTTTAATTCCAATAAAATACAAAATAGAAATGAATGTAGTGTTCATGTGTATGTACGGTTTACCGTCTCCATGAACAGTGCATTTAATTTTTTATCTCCAAATGTTATGTACTGTTATAGATACATAGATATACTGTATATATAATATATATATGATATCTTAATCATGTATATAATTATAGAGATAATTTACTTTTTACCAAAAGGATAAATTGTAATTATAACAAGTTCATTTTTGAATCAAGTTCGGAACATCGATAAATTATCCAATAAGAACTCCAATAATTAACTAATTGCTATAGAAAGGTAATAAGTGATATAAAAGTAATGATAATGTTGAAAAATTATCTTAATTTAGTATAAATTAACTTACGTTTATTATTTATGAAGAATAAGGAACATACAAGACAATTCATACAAGAGGTAAGGGGTTTCTTATTTCACTTTTAATTCCGAAAGATTTCCATTGTTCGCCACTTATTTATTGCATGTGGTGTATTGTGTACTGACATTTGATATAAATTATCATTATTATCTTTATATTTATGGAATTATATAAATTATTTGGTGGTTATTAACCTTTGGTAATATGACTCGATTGATTATAATGTGGTAATACATTTTCATCTAATTATTATTCTCCTGAGATTCATGCTATATTTTCCACTATTACCTTTTGTTTGGTGTATGTACTTCTCATGAATGTATTTTATGCATAATATAATTTTATTTATGAGTACTAACATAATAATTGGGTGATCCTTCATTGATGGTGTGTATGTTTCGTATGGTACCAAATCTGTAAGGGAACTTCAAATTTCAATTTCCACTCATTCGTTTTTACGCAAATTTCATTGATTACATTACTCCAAGATTATGTTCGAAACTACTATTTATTTAATTATGAATTAATTTACATTCATCTTTTTGGGTATATACTTTTTCTAAAAATAATCACTCCAATGATAAATGATCAAGTCGTCGATATAAACTTGATAAGAGAAATTTTAACTCACTTTCTAATCATTGAGTTAAACATCCATGTCATTGGTGTTTTTTTACAAGAATATGTGTGAATGTCCTATGATTTATTTACAGTTAATATCTAATCATAATGAGTATATTTATATTTTTCTCAAATAATTATGTCATTTATTTATCCATAATCTAAAGATATAGTCTTTATAGAGGAATTCATCTCAACTAACATTCCATTGAGACTTTTTTGTTGTTATGTACCAATTCACTTTTATTTGGTGTATATATAGTACCTTGAAATATTAAATCATGAATCCATTTATTATCATGATATTAAAAAGGTTTTATTACCTCAGATATTTGTATTCAAGTGCCTCTCATTTGGGTAGGAACTCTAACTAAAATATCATTTTAAATGTTTTAAAATTTTATTCTTCTAAATCTTTCTCATTAATATCCACGTTTTAAAAATGGTTTAAAGGTTATATTTATATGGAAATTAATGTTTAAAAACGAAAATTCTTTTTAAATGTTTCTACATGGTATGGTACACTTTTATTCAAAAATATATTTTAAATAGATTCTTGATAAATAGCGAGACTTTTAAATTTTTTCATGAAAAAGGGTTATTTATATCAATGATTTTTACTGATCATTTTCAACTACGTCCAAATCCTTTATGGGATGTTATTCTTGATCGAGTTTGATTTATTATGATAAAAATGTTTCATACTATATTGAATTATTTGTGATATGTTTGACTATGGTTGAGTTGTTTTTATACCATTCGTGGTTTTTGGATAATTTATTGACATTTCGTATGATAGTTTTTATACGATTGATTATGTTATGTTTAAACCTTTTAATTTGAGAAATTCATTGGACATATTATGTGACCGGTGGAGCCTTATATAGCTCCTCAATGCATCAGTAGGTCTCATGAGATAAACTAGTGTCTTAGAACAAGACCATGACAAAATTTTATTTGTAGTCTTGGAACGAGGCCTTGACTATGTGGTGATGATGTCCGGAATAATGCATTCCATCATTATGATATTAGATATTGATATTTCATGTGGTATTTCGTCTAGTATAATACCCATGACAATGTTCTATTATGGAATTATTTACTCATCTCATATTCCTGCCAAAAATTGTTCATGTTAATTCTTTGTAAAGGCATGTGTTTTCAATTATTCACCATGCCTAATGTTTATATTATCTTCCACAGTATTGCTTACTTTTACTGAGCATTTGAGCTCACCCCTTTCATATATTTCAATTTCCTAGGATATGAAGAAGTTAGTTATGAGTTACATGAATGCATAATCTAAGAATCTTGGATGCTTCTAATATAACAATTTAGTGTTTTTTTTCTTTTCAGGTTGTAATGTTGATATTATTTTGGTATCTTGTTTCCAAAACTACTGAACTGATCGGTCCTTTGGGTTTTGATTCCTTGTAATCAGGCCAATGTATTAAAATAATGCACCAGCTCCTAGATTCTGGGGTTGGTGTGTTACAGTTGGTTTCAGAATAAGTTTAGTACAAACCATGGAAAATATATTTAGATAAACTCTGATTAAAGAACATTACCATAATATGGGGTTTGAGGATTAGAATATAAGAACATCCTAAAATTTTGGTAATGTAGATATTTTGTGTATTTTCCAAGAAACACATCCCTGTCTAGATATGAGAAGGTAGAGGTAGCTCTAACATAGGTGTACCTAGGAGTGAAAACACCAACAAGGTGTTTCGACCTTTCCCCATGGTATCCTGGTACACGAAAACAGGCCTTGTTTCACTCTTGGTTACGACACTCTAGGAGGATATTCTTAGGATAATTTACATTTTCATTATAAAATGTTTTGAAGGATATTAATATAAGATGAAAATTAATAACCTTGGTTAATAATAAGGTGTTTTCTATTGAAAATATGGTGTTATGATATTCTCTAAATTATTTAATGACACATATTATGCTTTCTTTTGTTATTCAATTTCTAGATTCTGAGGAATTCAATATAAAATTGAAAATGATGTACAAGCTCGGAATGGAAGTGGAAATGGGCATAAAAATGGAATTTTTATATGAGTAAAATATATCATTTTCAGGCCAAATCATATTTCCAAAAATATGATCAACAATATATATATATTAACCAACTCCCAGACTCAACAAAGAAGAGAAAGGTAGTGAATGATAAGTGCTCCAGCAGTGGAGACCTTAGAGGAATGAAATCTCAATTTCCATCATGTTGGAAATATGGAAGGAGAAACCTAGGGAAGTGTCTAAATGGAAAAAATAAATTATTTATTTGTGGGAATGAAATACATAATGAAAATAATTTCGGAAGTAAAATGAAGAGTACAATGGAAGAAAATAAAAATTATCTGAGGAATCCATTTACAGACATTTCTCGTAAATGTAGGGGAACATTGAATTACTGGAGTGAATTCCCTATTCATTAGGATAAACTCTTAGTCAAGGAAGAACCTATATGGAGATAAATGGATAGTGAAATGTTTAAAAGTATTAGTGCTCTTTGTTGATGAGATTACATTGTACAAATTATCTCTTTTATGTGTAACCCTGCAGTTTGTTATGTGAAAATGCTATTTTAGGAAGAATTGTCTTTTTAATTGTTTATATATTTATAAATAACCATTTGGGTTTATATGAGCCTTGAATTTGATTCAATTACAATTTACTAAATTTTGGGACAAAAATGAGAGATATGAGAAAACATTTGTGGGAAATTATGATATAGTTATTTTGAGGAATTTATCTTATTTTGGGAACATTATAAAATATGGTTTTTCAAAAAGTAAAACACACAGAAAATGTTACAATCTTTCATGTCGGACAAAGCTGTGGGATTCAAACCCACAACTAGTGTGTTATTGGGATTTATCACCTACCACTAGAATACATGAAGTCCCTGGTTAGTTTTGCTAATTCATTTTAGTTAAATGATTTTAATGATGAATAATATGTTGATATTTGATCTTATGTTTTATCAAATATATGTCCTTTGTATAGCAAAATAATTTGGTTATTAAGTGATAAATGTTATTTTTGAAGGCGTTCACTCTGTTGGGAACACTATATGCCTAAGGAAAATTGAAAAATATGGTATTTCATTTTAGAATTAATAGTGGTTATTTTTCAATGTTTTTATTTTAGAGATTTGGGTTATTAAGGGAAATGATTAACCTATCATAGGGAATACGTGATTAGGTTAATTACTTTTAATTATGTGACTTTAAGAGTAGTCTATGTTATTAGGAGATACTATTTAACGTGGAAGACTATTTAATCAAATTCTCTTGAGTTTTGGGTTTCATTCTTAGATAGGATTATATTGATGGACATTAAGTACAATTGTTCACTGAAGGGTATTTGTTTAACTTTGAGTGTTGTTTGTTTAAATTTTGGAGATTATGAGTTGTATTTCTTTCAATAATGGATTTTCCTTTTTGGGGATCAAATGATCATGTACAAACCTTATTAGTATTGGCTAATTTTTAATGACAAGGGAAATATATTGTTCAACCTTTGTGGATAATATTATTCTATATAAGTTGATTGTAGTGCTTCAGGTGTAACCATGCCATCATTAATACTCATCGATTAGAGAAAATATTATTTTGTGGTAGGAATTTATTAATGGATGAAACTATACTTATAAAGTATATATATCTCATTATACTCTTAGTCAATCTCATAAATAAATTCCTCATCATTATGAAAATGAATTGAAAACAAAAATGTTTTTGTTCACTTTTCCTACTGGGTAATCAACGACCTTTCAACCCATCAATAGTATATGGCTTTTAGATCATTAACTTCTCATAATAATATTCTTGATCACTCTCCATCAGAACATGATGATTATTTTACTCTCCCATATCCATTTTTTCCTACATGGAACCTTGGTATGTGTTATTTTCGGTAACCTTCATACTTACCTTTATTTATTTTAAAATAGAGGCCTCATTAGTCCATTTTCGATGTGTGATTTCAACTAAGATATTTTTAAATGTCAAAACACATGTTTTCAATCCTGAGCTTAAATTTCAAGGATACAATTTATTGAAGCAGGGGAGATTATAACACCCCTAGGATTCATAATACATTATCTCTTTAATGTAATTCAATATCTTTCACCTCACACAACCCCAAGTTCGAGCACATGAAGACTTACTAAAATAGCCATTTAAAAGAAGTTATGAATATTATTAACTAAATTTTTTATTTTATATATTCAATATAATTTTAGCATCCATATTATATTTCTGTTAGATATAATATAAGAATGAATTCATTTTTTTACATAAAGGAAATATTTTTCAAAAAATGAAATTTTACCGCCTTTTAATGGAGAACCCTTTCTAAATACAATATTTTGACACTTTAATATATTCAATTTGATAAAATATAATTCTTATTTAGAATTGTGACAAAAAAGAATTAGTTTCAAAAAATATTTTGTGTTTTTATGATAACTTTCATATTTGGGTGAATAGTGAAAAATACTAAATTTTATTTGAAAACAACATTTTTAATCAAAATAATTTATTATGTTAAATTATACACTTAAATGGAATCTAAGTATAATTATATTTTATTTTTACAATATAATCCATTTTTGGTCATTGGAATTAATTTCACTTTGAAATTATCCATAAACAAGTGTCAACCTTCTGATAGTTATTATTTATTAAAAACACACTATTTGTTTTGACAATGTGAATTAATTTTAAATTATTTAATGAATCTTCTCTGTTTTGAATTTGGTAAAATAGATATAATTTATGAATTTTTAATATAAAATATATCTTCAGCTTAATTTTTGGTATTTGTTTGAAAAACATCAATTTTTTGATGAATAGTAAAAACCCATAGTAGTAGTTAAAACCTGACTTTTTCATTTAAATGAAATTTTACCGCTTCTATGAATTTAATTTCAAAAATATGAAAAACGGGTTGTAATTAGTAAGTAAAATTTGGTTCAAAAAGATAAAAAAAGTTTTTGGTGAATAGTACCTTTTGACTTTTGGTTATCGCGGTTAAAGGTAAATAGGGTCATTAATGGTTAAATGAATATTATAATAATAAAAAATTAACTTAACACTTGTCAAAAATGTATTTTATGAGTAATTGATGACCATGGGCATCTTTGGGTCCATTTTGGGACCCCATGTAGCCACATAATAGTGATAATGACACTTTATTTTAATTAACTTAATGTAAAAAACAGAAAATTGCATTAACAAATATCATTTTGTATATCAATTTTTAAATGGGGTTATATAAGTCATATTTTAGAATATAAATATTCAGTGGAATGATAAATTTATTTCCTGCATTGTGGTATTTTTTTAATAATTTTTAGACATCAAATGAATTACATTATTTGTGAAACAATAATGATGTAGTAGTCACCTCATTAATTAGTGATTTAATTAAATAAAATTATTAACATTAAAAAAATATCCAAAACCTTTAAAATTCTTATTGGATGATTTTATTTCTAACATTAGTCATCTTATATTTTACTTTAATGAGTTTTGTTCCTTTTTAAACCGAATATTAGTTTATAATAAAATAAAATTTTCAAAATTTTGAAAAGAGCCCCGCCTCTCCCTTACAAAAGAACACCACTTATAACCCATTCCTCACACATCTTAAGCTCCTTGGATCATCCAAACCCTACCCAAATAAACTCTAAAGATCCCTCTCTTCCACCCAGAAGTCATACCTTAGGCAGAAGTCTCTTCAAGAAGTCCTTTTGGTTCAAACTGATGGGAGTTACCCAAATTAAAGGTAATGGTTTCTCTTATCTTATTTTATTTTATTTTACTTCTCCAAACCCTAAACTCTTTATATTTCATTATTTTGTAAAACATATTTTATCCTAAATATACTAGGATGTTTTTATGAGAAGTATTCAAACTAAACTTACACACACCTCCTTTTAATGGGTAGAGAACACACTGTTTCTATGGATGGAAAACTAACGCCACATGAAACGATGATTATTCAATTATCTCCTACCACCTCTCTAGGTGGACATTAAGATGGAACTGTATTTATATATGATATATATTATGTTTATGTTTTACTTTTTCTTCTATATTTTCCATTTATATAATACCTTTATGGTTTCCATTATGGGTAAACATGATAATTTAATTTGAGGAAGTGCAGACTACAACCCCCTCAAAGTGATATGACTCGTTAATGCCTTATGTGGGATATATAAAGGATGGAGTTAATTATATTATACATTATATTATTCTAGAATTATAAAATACATATGTATCATTATGTTTTAATTCCATTAAAATACAATATATAAATGAAATTTGTGTTCATGTATAAGTACAGTTTACCATCTCCATGAACAGTGAATTTCCTTTCTTATCTCAAAATGTTATGTACTATTATAAATAAATATATATGTTTGGTATATAATATATATATGTATGATATTTAAATCATGTATATCATTCTAGAGATAATGGACTTTTGACAACATGGAAAAATTGTAATTATGACAAGTTCATTTTTGATAATGTTCCAAACATCGATAAAATATACAATATGAACTCAAATAATTAACTAGTTATTATATCCAGGTGTTGGATTCACCTATTTTTATAATCCCAAATCATTTTTAATTTTATTATGGGTTAGTTTTTAGACAATATATTTCAATCTATTTTTATCTCATGACTTGGCTAAAATCAGTTTACAGTATACAATCTCTAAGTCAAAGGTCACTAGTGATGGTTACGTGTCACCGTTGAAGACCTTACTGATGAAGGTTACTATTATAAAATCAACAGTTATAAAGTTACTTTTGAAGTCACTAGTTCAAGTTCACTGTTTTAAATCATATTGTTGAGGTACATACCGAAGCATGTAGATGCTGAGTCAATGTGATAGGTCACTGTTGTGACACAGTTTCTGCTACAAAGTGTTTATGTTAGAATTCCTCTGTAAGACTTATTACTAGAAGTCTATAGATAGGGAAGTCTACCGCTGGACAAGTCTACAATTAGTAATGTCTACCATTGGTGAAGTTTACCATTTGAAATTTCTATCATTGGTGAAGTATACCATTGTAAATGTCTACCATTGGTGAAGTCCACCGTTGGACAAGTCTATAGTTGGTGAAGTCTACCGTTGGACAAGCCTACCGTTGACGAAACCTACCATTGGATATGCCTGCTGTTAGAAGTATATTGTAGTTTAAGCTTACTACTGAAGATTCTACCGATTGATAGGATACCGTTAACATTCTACTGATAACATATTCTATACATTTTAAATTTTCTTAAAATATCACAACGGTCATATATGATTGATTTCATGCATGTGGTATTAATTTATATTGTTTGTTGACATATCAAAATACGATATCTTCATAGTACAAGGTATGAGAACAATTTCATGTGATGTACATACTTCTTTTTTTCAGACCGGAAATATGAAGGAGAAAAATACTGAGGAATAAAGAAATATTGAGGCACATAGAAAAACAAAGGAATTGACCTAGAAGTTAAATTCATTACAGAAGAATAGGAAGACCAACAATCCAGTGCATATACTAAAAATCCAAAAGCTTCATGAAGATCCTTTTGAATAACATATTAAAGGTTGTACTACGGTGGATAAAAGAAACCTTTTACCATGAAGTTGAACATCTCAGTACCGAGAACTAGTACCTAAACGTTGCAACACACTAATTTTGGAGGCAACTTGCTGAGAAGAACAAAACCTTCATTTCTCAACTCCAAGAAGTCCAGAATTGATCATCAAACACACAGAGCATTATAAACTCTATAATAATTTATCTTGCTCTACTATGTTCCTTATTTTACATTTATAAGCAGTGTGTGTTTGTTACACACACACTGTCTCCAGTGCTATTATTGGGGGATACTGAAAATTTCAACTCAAAACTCTCTCACCTTTGTTTCCCACACATAACTATAGAAGAAGCCTTGTGTTTATTGACTTCATTGTTTCCCATGTAGAACTATGGTCGAGGTTGTAGAACCTAGAATTTTTTTTAAAATTGTTCTAAACCCTAATACAGGTTGTGTATCAAGTTTATTTATACAAATAGCTTGGTGGAATGTGATTACCAATTGGAGAGGATTAGGTCTCGACTTGAGATTGAACCTCTTGTTTATATTGTTGGGCTAATCATTATATACTATGTCTTATTTTATCCACTTCTTATATTTTTCAATGACAGATAACTATTTTTACATTCACTCTTATAGTTAGTTTTGGTTAGTTTGTATATATGCTTAATTCATAAAACCTGTTTCAAAAGTTGAATTAGTTATTTAATTGATTAAACTGAGGAATAATCAACCATAGAGAATATTTTATAGCAATTAAACTTTTATATATCTACTGCCTTAATTGACTGGGCTATTTTGAATTGGGTGATTTTTATCATAATGTTTTAAAAGAAATTTTAATTGGAACTCAATTCACCCCCTCTTGAGTATCCACTCTGATAAACATTTGGTAGAAAAGTTTTTTATTTTCACGTTTTCAAATTCTTTGCAACTGTGATTTTAGTTTTATCTTAAAGATCTTAATATTTCTATGATATATAAATTTTTAGTTCTTTAAATTTTAAGTAACTATTGAAATTAGAGTTGAGGGTGATGCTACTGACATGCCACATTTGTTTAATGGAAAGAACTATGATCATAAGAAATTAAAAATGAAAATGTATCTAGAGAGAATGGGACCTGGAATCTGGGACATAATTGAAGAACAATATGTATTTCCTTCTATAGCTAAGGACACATGGTATCAGTTGAAAAAAGTCACATATAATAATAACTATAAAAAATGAATGATTTTTACTATTCTCAAAGTGAAGATGAATTAAATAGAATATCATCTTGTAGAACTGCAAATGAAATTTCGAATACTTTAGATATTTCTCATGAGGAAACAACCAATGTTAAATAAATGATATTAAATGCATAAAAAATTAAATATGATAATTTTAAAATGAAGTATGATGATCCTATCTCTGAAATGTATCTCAGTTTCAATGAAATAGTGAACACCATGAGTCTTCTAGGAAGACTAGTGGAAAACAAGGAGCAAATCATGAGACTGCTTCAATGCCTACCTGATAGAGAGAGGGGAACTTATGTTTCTATTCGTAAATTCTGTGACATGAGCAACCTACCAGTAAAATAACTAATTGGAATGATAATGATGTATGAATAAGAGATTAAGGTGAATAAAGAAGTACATAAAGAACCAATGATGGAGTCAGTAGCATTCATGACTTCAACCTTAAAGAGTAATGACAAAAAAAGTTCTAGTTCCAGTAGATAGTTCCACTAGTGTAGAGTCAGATTCAGATAGTGATGAGGAGATGGAATATCTTGCTAGAAAGTTCACAATGTTCAACCGATAGATGAAATTTTTTAGGAAGTCAAAATACAAGGGAAAGTATGATAGTAAAGGGAAATTGAAGAAATACAAAAAGTATAATGACAAATCAAATGAAATAATACGCTATGAGTGAAAAAGGAAAGGAAATGTGAATGAAGACTGCCCCAAGATGAAATTTAAGAAGAAATATGAAGATATGGTCAAGGGTTATAAAAAGGCTATGAGATCTACTTGTAGTTCCTCAAATGATAGATCTAGTGGATCTGATGCTTCTGATAGTGAACAGAACAATCATGCTAAATTATGTATCATGACAAAAAAAATTTAGGTAACACATAACTCTCTTATATATAATGCATATAATTTTGGGAATAAGAGTGAGTCACATAATGATGAAGATATTACTAAAGATGAAGTTTTTGAATATTGTAAAATTATTGAGGATACCTTTAATGAGCTCAAGGAAAAATATAAATCATTAAAGAGACAATATGCCTTAAATTCAAATTATAAGTCAAATATGGATATTGAAAAAGAGAAATTCTCCTAACTATTAAAATAAAACACGGAACATAAACTATAAAATGAAAAACAAAAGGGAGATCATAATAAGTTTACTGTAGGTAAAGATACCTTAACTAAGTTTCTTGGAAAATAGATTTCCCCAAAATATACAACTGGTCTAGGATATCAACCAAGATAGAGAAAAATTGGCAAAAACAAATTTGTTTCAAATTATGGACAGTTCAATGCTTATTCTAGTTCTGAACCATATTTTAAGAGACAATTTTCTAAATGAACTGACAAATTATTTATGCCTCTAAATATTTATGATGATGTTAGGAAATATATAAAGAAAATATGGTTTCCCAAAATTTTACTTTCTAACCTATCTGTACCAAAGTAAATATGGTTACCAATGTTACCCCATTCCAAATCTGTTTAGCAAGGAAGATGCCTAAAGAGTTCTTGTAAGACCTTGTGGTACTTGGATAGTAGATTTTCAAGACATATGACAGGATATTATTCTTTTTTCAAGAGCATAATCAATTTTTATGGTGGATATGTATCTTTGGGTGATAATGCAAATGGAAAAATTGTCGGCTTATGCCAGATTTGTATCCCTAATACAATATTAATTTCCATTGTGCTTTTTGTTGTTGGATTAAAGTAAAATTTACTTATCATCTCTTAGTAGTGTGATTATGGTCTTAATTTCATGTTTGAAAAAGATTCATGTAATGTTTTTAATTATAAAAATGATTTTTTATTCAATGCCTGTAGAAATGAAAATGTGTATGTGGTTGATTTAAATTCCTTATCCAAGAAAAAGGTTTCATGCTTAACTGCTTTTCATAAAGAATTCTGGTTGGGGAACAAAAGATTTGGACACTTCAATGTGCACTCACATAGGAAACTGACTAGAAATGGTATAGTTAGACACTTACCTAAATTGGATTTCCCGCTAAACAAAGTGTGTAATCCTTGTCAAAAGGGAAAACAACACAAAGTTTCTTTCAAACTAAAGAAATAAGTCTCTACTTCTCAACTGCTTGAGTTGGTTCACAAAATTTTTTTTGGACCATCAGGAGTTTCATGTTTAAATGGTAATCAATATGTTTATTTTATTGTATATTATTTTTATAGGTACATTTGGGAATATTTTATGGATCACAAAAGTAAAGGTTATTCTTATTTTATCAAATAATCCATGTTTATAGAAAATCTTAGTGGACTTAGAATTAAGACCTTGAGAAATGATCATGGTCGTGAGTTTAAAAATCAAGAGTTTGAATCATATTGCTCACACAATGGCTATAGTCACAATTTCTCTGCTCCAAAAACACCTCAAAAAAATGGGGTCATAGAAAGAATACATAGTACACTTCAACAGATTTCCCAAATTATGCTTAGTGATTATAATCAATGTTGGTCGGAGTGGATACTCAAGCGGGGGTGGGGTGAATTGAGTTCCAATTAGAATTTCTGTTAAAAACATTATGATAAAAACCCCCAATTCAAAACAGAACAATCAATTATGGTAGTGGAGATATAAATGTTTAATTACACAACAATTTTCTCTAAGGTTGATTATTCCTTAGTTGAATAAATGCAATCACTAATTCAACTTTTGAAACAGGTTTACTAAAATAAGAAAATATAAACATTAACCAAAACTAACAATGAGAGTGAATGTAAAAACGCATTTCTATCTTGGAAAATTATAAATCACGGATAAAATAAAACAGAGTATTTGAATATTAGAAGAACAATGTAAACTAGAGGTTCAGTCTAAAGGTGAGACCTAATCCTCTCCACATGGTGATCACCTGCCACTAAGCTGTTTGGATTAATAATCTTGATACACAAATTGTATCGGGCATTACAATAGTTTTAACACATTCTAGGTTCTACAACCTCTACCACAGTTCTATGTGGGTAAACAAGCCACCATGCCACACAAATCTTCTTCGACAATTATGTGTGGGAAACATGGTGAGAGAGTTTTGAGTGGAGATCTTCAGTATTCCCCAGTTAAAGAACAGAAGACAGTGTGTGTAACAAACACACACTACTCATCAACGTACAGTAAATAACACAACAGATCTAGATAAATTAAGAGGATGTTTAGAATGCTCTATTTGATTGAATGTCATCTCTGGACTTCATGCAGTTGAGGAAATAATGGTTTTTGTTCTTCTTTGCAAGTTTTCTCCAAAAAAAAGTGTCATAACTTCAAAATACTAGCTTCCTGGTACTGAGATGTTCTACTTCATGGTATAAGAGGTCTAATGAAGCACAAAAGGACAACCTTGAATATATTCTTCAAAAATAACTTCATGAAGCTCTTGGATTTTTAGTATAAGAACTAGAGTGTTCTTCTTCCTATTGTTCAGTAGTTTCTCCCTTATGAATTCGACATGTCAACTTCACTCTCTTATTTGGTTTCTCTATATGATTCTATATATATATCTTTTTTTTATTATGTCGTTTTCTTTCGTATTTGATGTCTGGAAATAGGAGTGCGTACATCACATGCAATCTTTCTCGTACCTCATACTGTCAAGATATGGTCTCCTGATATGTCTACAAACAATTTTAATTAATGTCAGATACATTAAATCAATCACATATGACCATTATGATAATATCAAGAAAATGGATGGAGTATAGAATATGTTATCAGTAGACTAGTAACAGTATCCTGTCAAATGGTAGCACATTCAACAGCTATCTTAAGTAGTAGTAGACTTCTAAATGTAGGAATATCTAGCAGTAGGCTTCGCCAACAATAGGCGTGTCCAACGGCAGGCTTTGTCCAACAGGAGACTTCAATAACGGTAGAATTATTAACTGTAGACATCACCAACAGTGTACTTTACTTACTATAATATGATATATATAGACTTCACTAATGATAGAATTTTCAATGGTAACCTTCACTAATGGTAGACTTATCAATGGTAGACTTCACAAACTGTAAAATTATCAATGGTAGACTTCACTAATGGAAGAATAATCAACGGTAACCTTCACCAAAGGTAGACTTATTAATGGTATCCTTTATCAGTAATGTCTTCATCAGTTATCTTTTCACCAGTGGCCTCTTACAAGTATCTTTCAATAGTGAACTTGTCGAAGAATCATTTTACACTGTAAACAGATTCTATTAAAGTTATGATATTAAATTAGATTGAAGTATATTGTCAAACAACTAACTGATTATAAAATAAAACATGATTTGGGATTAGAAAAATAGGTGAATCCAACAATATCCCCCTTTTTGATAATAAAAAATTATGCCATCAAACTTTAGAATAATTATATGATTAACAAAGATAATGAAAAGCTGAGATATGTTAATAGAATAAATAGTTGTTATAGATATTCCTGTCACACATGTAGTAGCAGGGATTAATGTGATTTGGATATTGAATAACAATGTTTTTTACTTGTGTATTATTTTCTCCTCCTTTGTGATTAACAAAAGAAATACAATAAGAGACAAAATAGAATATTTATATTAATGAAATATCATTACATGATTAAATGAGCAGTACAAAAGCCTTAAAAAAGATACAACCACATTCAATCCACATCATAAATGTACTTTGGAGCTTTGGATTTGGATGTTGAAGATGCAGGATCTGAAGGTGAAGGGATAGGATGAGGGATGTCAGTTAGTAGGGTTGGAGGAGCTGCAATAGAAGCATCATTAGACGTGTAGTGAGGAGATCATTGAGGAATATTAGGGGTAAAGAATCTGATGGCTTGACCAGGAGACAACATAGGAGCAGCACCGGAAGTTCCTGAGGCTCCGAAGGTAGAGGGAAAGGCTGGAGGGACAATGATGGGTGTGTAGTCCACATGGATAAAATGTAACAGAAATTCTTTAAGTTCGTGATGATACTGCCTCCTCTCTGTATGGCTGATATAAAATCATCCTTATTCACCATAAATTTTTCCAAGGCATTTGTCATCTCTCGAATCTTGTTCACATGATCATTAAATTATTGAGTAATAGGTGGAATCCTCAAGTTATCCAATAGAAACATTAATTGTCTATCCTTATATTGCTTAGTGTATAACCTTGTTAATATAAGTAAACATGTTCCTTCATGGCCTTCTGCTCTTTAGCAGCTTCCCTATAATAATATCCCGGAAGGGAATGAATCTATCTGGTAATAGAGATGACCAAAGAGTTTGATGTTCTAGCACTAGGGAAATTTTCTACCTCTTCTCTAAAAATATATCTGAAAGCCTCATTGTCAATTGGAGGAGTGGGTGAGGTGGAAGTAGATGCACCTACAGATTCCAAAGAGAAAGCTACTGTCTCCTTGAAGGATTTAGTCCATCCACTGATCATTCTATTTACATAATAATCATGACCTTTCACATATCTTTCCATGTACTTCTTAAAATACTCAAACATAGTTACCAACTGTTGCACTACACTTCTAAAATATTTAATATCCTTGCCCACTTAAACTCTAGAGTTCAAAAGAGAATTGAATCTCACCACTGATTGTTTCAAAAGATCCACATATTCTGACAACTCATTTATTTGACTCTGACACTTTATTACATCCTGATGCAGATCTGAGTTAATACTGGAGTGTATTTTAGAAAACATAGAAGCTGAATTCTTTTGAATTTGAGAAACAACCTCATACATAATAGGGGACCTATCCTTAGACATTCTATGCTGGACGGATTTCAAGGATCCAAGGTCTGACTTTATGACATAGTCCTAAGGGAAAGAGTTTTCAGGAGTTACAAAATGAGGTTTGGCACTGAAGGTCTTCTGTTGGGCCTTTCCTATTTTGAGTAATCATAATCTAGTCCCAACACCAAAAACCCAGGGTCCTTAGTTAGCATTTCAATTTTATGCACAAATGATACTGATCGTTTGGAAACAGGATGTTCACCCCCCCAATTTGAGCTATCTCTTGGACAACTATTTCAGGTTCTTCCAGCCTTGTAACTTCAGTAACTATTACTACTTGATCAACTATCTCACCAGTAGAGTCAGCTCTTGACTTGACTGATTCATCCAAAATATCCATTGAAAAGGTAGAAGATACAATTTCTTCTTCCTGTTTACTCACTTCTTTTTCCATGACTCCTATAAGAGGACTCAATCTATGTTCCTCTCCTTCACTATCCATATCATCTGTAGCATCTTGTTCCTTATTATCAAAATGTCCAGATTCAGAAAATTATTCCTCTTTAGTGGTATCTTTAATAGTGATATGAGCCTCATCAAATTCTTCTTCACTGATTTCTTCAACTTCATTGTCCCTTAGGAAAGATTCTCTTCTCTATTACTTACATGGAGGACTGGGCTCTCCAGAAGCTATCATTATAGCTAGAGGAGTGGTAGGTAGTTTAGGATCACTCCTATCATCTATAAGATTACCCTCTTTATCATGTTTTGTAGCCTCCTCTACTTCTTCATCAGAATACACAGGTTCTGCCTCATCAGCCTTCAAACCTATATCCCTCTTATCATTTGTCCTAGAAAGATTATTTTCAGGGTCAAATTTCTTATAAATCATCCGTTAATCATTTACCCATACTATTCTCATGAATTCTATAAGATCATCACAAAGTAGAAGAATATCATATAGATATAAACAAAATTTATTAGCTACAATTATTTCCCCGTTATCTCCAGCAATTCCCCTAACCTTCACCATTAGAGAAATCAGTTTGGCATTAAATAGAGCATCTGATTTTGAACATTACATCGTCATGTCTTCCTACTGAGCCATCAACAACCTACACAGGTTGATCTTATGTCCATGTATCAGTAAATAAAATATTAAAATGTCCTGATACTTCAACATAGTGAAGTCCCATCTCTTGGGACTTATCACATGTTGGATAAACTTAAACAAAACTCTATCCTCTCCATTCATTTAAACAGTAATAATCATTCAAGAAGTCCCATTTCCTATTAACTCTTCAAATGCTATCTTATATCAAAAAATGTCATTGTATGGCGGAATCACTCTAGAATAGAAGTCAGAAAAACCCTCCTGAGGTACCCTTTGAAATCCAACCCATTCAGAAGATGAAAAGGTTAACTCGGTTCTATTTACACTTGACACCAGTCGGTTCTCATCATCTAACTTCTCGAATTTCAAATATTTGTAGATTTCATTAACTAGCCTTGGGTAGTGAGGTCCATTATTATTGGAAAAGCACTCCACCCAGACATGAGCCTCTAGTGCCTCCGGCACTAAGGATTTTCTGGAGAGAAACCAATATTCCCTTAACTCCTTTTCATCTAAAATGGTTCTCTTTGACATATACGGGTTAACAGGACTTGTTTATATATTACTGCCACCACTGGACTTGAATCAGGGTTTTATAGACCTTGACTTATCTCCATCATTAGTCAAAGTTTTATTGAACCTTTCCATTGAGGTTTTAAGTGGTTTGAGGATTCAACAGAAATTTAGGGTTCATGGATTTTGAGAGAAGGGGTTCGAAAGTGAGGATGAGAGTGGATCAAAATGTGTTTGTAATCTAATTTTATCATTTAGGGATTCTAACAAAAAAATCATATAAAATAAAGAAAACTTATAAAACTATTCAGATTCACATATAAAATATGATGTAATGGTATGGTCCATCATTGAGGTACCCAACAATGAGATTCAAGTGGCAAGGTGCTAACAGTTAGGTGTTAACAGTGTGGGGATAACAACAAGCTGCTAACCGTGAGGTTCTAATAGTAAGGTTAAACGATGAGGTTCAAACTGTGAGGTTCAACAGTGAGGTTCTAACAGTAGGGCTCAATAGTAATGTTCTTACAGTGATGTTCAATAGTGATGTTCAAACAGTGAGGTTGAACAGTGAGGTTCAACATTGAGATTCTAACACCGAGGTTCAAAAGTAAGGTTCTAAAAGTGTGGTTCAACAGTGAGGTTCTAATAGTGAGGTTCAACAGTGAGGTTCTAATAGTTGTAATTAATCATACATATTTCATGTTTTATGTAGTTTAACCCCTCCTACTTTAAAGGCTTTGTGAGTATATCATCGAATTGATGCTCGGTTCTAATGAATTCAAGAGTGACATCACCTCTTTGATAATGATATCTCAATAAGTGATATCTTACATCAATATTCTTTGTCATAGCATGAGATACTGGATTTTTTTGAAATGTTAAAAGAACTTATGTTGTCAAAGTTTATAGAGACATTTTTGAATTGATATCCATAGTCTAGTAAAGTGTGTTTCATCCATTGAATTTGAGCACAACAACTACCAGACACTATATATTCAGCTTCAGTAGTTGATAATGCAACATAATTATGATTCTTACTATACCTTGATACTAGTGACTTGCCTAAATGGTGACATGTTCTAGAGGTTCTATTTGAATCTGACATGCAACCATTAAAGTCAGCAACAAAATAACTTATCAGATCAAATTATTGTCTTCTTGAATAAGATAGTACTAACTTGGAAGTATATTTTAGATATTTAAAAATCCTTTGAAAACCTTTAAATGATAATTATTGGTATTAGCTTGAAAGAAAGAAAACATGCATACACTGAACACAATGTCAGGTCTGCTAGTTGTAAGGTAGAGCAGACTCCCTATCATACCTTTGTAGTAGGTTTGATCCACTGGTTCTCCATCTTTATATGTATCCAACATACAAGTGGTACTCATAGGTGTATATTTAACATTAAAACTATCCAAACAAAATTGTTTTAAAATATCCTTAATATATTTACATTGATTGAAAACAATACAATATTTATTTTGAATAATTTGAAATCCAGGTAAAAATTTATGTTCTCCCTTTATAATCATTTCAAACCCATTTTTCAATTATTTTTGAAAAATAATTTCATAATGAATTTTTTGAAGATCCAAAAGTGATGTCATATACATAAATTTTTACTATCAAGACATCATTGTAAATTCTTTAAATGAAGAGTTTAGGATCATCGAATCCCTTGGTAAAATCTATATAAATAAGAAAAGAGATGATCCTATCATACCAAGTTCATGGAGATTACTTTAAACTATACAAATCTATTGACAGTTTAAAAACATGATTCAGAAAATGGGAATTTTTATAACTAGGGGGTTGTTCAACAATCACATCCTCAACTATATACCCATTTAAAAAACACTTTTAACATTCATTTGATAAAGTTTAAAATTCAGATGAGCTGCACAATCAATTAGAATCTTAATTTCCTCTAACCAAGCTACCGAGGAAAAGGTCTCCTCAAAGTCTATTCTTTCCTCTTGACTATAACCTTGTGCAACTAACCTAGATTTGTTTCTAACTATATTTATAGACTCATCAAATCTATTCCTAAAAACCCATTTGGTGCCTATTGTCAAACTGTCCTTAGGTCTTTCAAGTAGTTCCATAAAATTGTTTCTTTAATATTTATTTAATTCTTCTTTCATATCCATCAACCAAAATTCATCATTGATAGAATCATTAATATTTTTGGTTAAAGCTGTGAAAGAAAATCTTGATATTCAACCTAGTTTCTCATAGAAACTCAAGTTTGTGTCCCTCAATTTAAATCACCTACTACATCATCGTAAGGATGATTCTTGAGAGTTCTAATACCTCTAGAATGAGTTTAACTTGAGTATTCATGATAGTTTTTTGGTTCAGACTCAACCGGTGATGATTCTAGAAGATTCCCAAAACTGGTTACTTTCACAGGGGATTCACTATCATTATCATTGAGGTCCATAATTGACATATCTTCATCAAGATATTCAAGAGAGGTTTTGGGCTCATGTGGATCAGTCTCATCAAATTTGACATGAACTGACTCTTCCACACATTTCGATTTCTTATTGAATTCTCTGTTGGATTTACTCGATATTGAGTAATCTAGGAAAATTATTTCATCACTTTTTTAGGTAAAATGTTCAAGATTTTCCTTAGTGTTTAGGATAAAGACTTCAAAACCACAAACTCTAAATTAGTCACCCTTAGGCTTCCTGTTTTCCAAATCTCAAAAGTGGTCTTCTTAAGAACAGTTCTAATGGATACTCTGTTGATGGTATAACAATTTTCATTTACCGCTTCAGCCCAAAAATAATTTACCAAATCATACTCATTGAGCATTTTTTGAGAAATTTCTTGAAGGTTCATATTTCTTATTTCCACGACTCCATTTCCTTTAGGTGTTCTAGGAGCATAAAAATATTGACTATAGCCATTGTGTGAGCAATAGGATTCAAACGCCTGATTTTCTAACTCACGGCCATGATCACTATTTAAGGTCATACTTTTATATCCATTAAGGTTTTCTACAGAGTTAGAGTATTTGATAAAATAAGAAAAAGCCTAACTTTTTGAGCCAGAAAATATACCCAATTGTACATTGAAAAACCATATACAAGAACATAATCATAATGCTTCACATTTAAACATAAAAGTATTGATGGTCCAAAAAATCCAAGTGAACTAATTCAAGCAGTTGAGAAGTTTAAACTTCATTCTTTGGTTTGAAAGAAACTTTGTCTTGCTTTCCCTTTTGACAAGGATTACACACTTTATTAAGAGGGAATCATAATTTAGGTAAGTCTCTCACTAAAACTTTCTTAGTCAGTTTCCTAATTTTGTGCAAATTGCAGTGTGCTAATCTTTTGTGACACATCCAGGATTACTTATGAAAATCATTTAAGAAAGAAAAATTTTTCATGGCTAATGAATATGAGTAAAAAACATACACATTCTCATTTCTAAGCGATGTAAATATTAAAATAATTTTTAGAATATAAAATATTACATGCATCAATTTTGAATTTGACATTGAAACCATCATCACACAACAAAGATATTCTAAGTTAATTGAACTTTAATGCATAAAAAAATGTACTTTGGAAATTAATATTGTAATAGGGTTACCAATCTGGCATAATCCGAAGAATTTTCTTGTTTCTTGGTCCCTAAAAGTGACATGTCCACCTCAATTTTTATTAGGCTCTTGAAGCAGGAATAATCTCTTGACATATGTCTTCAACATCCACTATCCAAGTATGACAATATATTATATGAACTCTTTAGGAAATATCCATGAAAAATAGATTAGGCATGTGGTAACTTTGGAACCCAGATTTCCTTGTGTCCAAATAGGTTAGCATGTAGAACATTGGGAATCGATACTTTTCTCACAGATTTCCTTTAATCAGCAGATATATTTTGAGACATAAACACTTTTTTTGGTCCTTTAGAGAATTTTTTAAAGAAATATTCTAGAAGTTGAACTATCTATGAATTGTCCAGATCATGGAATAATTTTTTTTAATTGTCCTTCTCTATCCTAGTTGATTCCCTATCCCAATTGTATAATTTGGGGCTACCTAGATTTCTAACAACTAAGTCATGGTATCTCTACCTACAGTGAAATTCTTAGGATCTCTTCTTAATTGTCCATTGGATAATTTAAGATCAGTGTTTTTTTAATAGCAGGGATAATTTTTCTTTTTCAACACCCATATTTGACTTATAAATTTTATTTAGAGCATGTTGTCTCATTAATGATTTATATTTCTCTTTGGGCTCATTAAAGGAATCCTCAAGCATTTCATAGTGTTTAAATAGTTAATCCTTATTCATATATTCATCATTATGTGACTCACTCTTATTCCTAGAATAATAGGCATTATTTATAGGAGAGTTAAGTGTTATCTCAGATGTTTCTATCATGAAACATAAGTTGGCATGGTTGTTTTGTTCACCACAAGAAGCATCAGGTTCACTAGAGCTGACTTCTGAAGCACTCCATGTAGTTTTCATAGACTTTTTATAACCATTTACCTTATCTTCATATTTCTTCTTAAATTTCATCTTGGGGTAGGCTGCCTTCACAGGAACTTTTTGTTTTCACTCATATCAGATTATTTCATTTGAGTTGTCATTTAATTTTATATCTTTCATCCCTTATCCTTTACTGCCATACTTTCCCTTGTAGATTCACTTCCTGAATAGTTTCTTTATTCGATAAAACTTTTTGAACCTTTAGAATGATGAGCCATCTCCTCATCACTGTCTTAATCTAACTCTTCAATAGTGCAACTGTCTATAGGAAATTGAATTTTTTTCTTTGTCTTTTCTCTATAAGGATAAATTATTGAATTCTACTGACTTCTTCCTTGGTTCTTCTCTTACATCGTGATTCACTATATGTTCTTCTTCATAAATCATAAGCATTCCAATTATTTCCTTCACTAGTAGTTTGCCTATGTCACAATATTATCAGATGTAAAGAGAAGAACCCCTCCATTTGTCAGTTAAGCAACGAAGCAGTCTCATTATTTGGTCCTTGTTGTCCACAGTTTTTCCACGAAGACTCATAGTGTTCACTATTTCATTGAACTTGAGATACATTTTAGAAATAGGATCATCAGGCTTCATTCTGAAATTATCATATTCAATAGTGTATGTATTTATCCTCATTTATTTAACATTATTTGTTCCCTCCTGAGAAACAGCGAAAGTATCACAAATTTTATATGCAGTTTTACAAGAAGATATTCTATTGAATTACTCATCACCTAGAGAACAGTACCAGACATTCATTGATTTATAGTTATTATTGTATGTACCTTTAGTCAATTGAGACCTTTGGTCCCTAGCAGTAGCATGAAATACATGTGGTTCTTCGATGGTATCCCATATTTCAGGTCCCATGCTCTCTAGATACATTTTAATTTTTAATTTTCACTTAGCATAGTTATTACCCTTAAAGAAAGGTGGCATGTTAGTATCATCACCCTCAACTATATTTTCCATAGTTTCTTAGAATTTAATGAACTGAAAATTTATATATGATATAAATTTTATGATCATTACGATAAAAATAAAATCACAGTTGAATATAGTGACAACAATTGAAAATAAAACCCTTTGATACCAAATGTTGTTCTGATTGGATACTCAAGAGGGGGGTGAATTGAGTTCCAATTAAAATTTCTATTAAAAAAACTAAAATAAAAATCCATCAATTCAAAATAGCCCCATAAATTAAGGCTGTAGAGATATAAAAAATTAATTTCTGAACAATTTTTTCTAAGGTTGATTAGTCCTCAATTGAATCAACACAATCACTAATTCAAAATTTGTAATAGGATTACTTAAATAAGAATAATTACACACTAAAAAAATAACTATCAGAGTGAATGTAAAAATAGTTTTCTATCTTTGAAAAATATAAGTAGTGGATAAAATAAAAAAAGTATATGGAGATTACCACAATAGTGTAAACAAGTGGTTCAGTCTCAAGCCAAGACCTAGTCTTCTCCACTTGGTGTTCACCTTCCACCAAGAAGTTTGTATAAATAAACTTAATACACAACCTGTATCGGTTTTTACAATATTCTTTACACTCTCCAGGGTCTACAACCACTACCACAGTTCTATGTGGGAGAAAAAGCAACCAAGACACAAAAGGCTTCTTCCATTATTATATGTGGGAAACAAGGTGAGGGAGTTTTGAGTGGAGATCTTCAGCATCCCCCAGCTGAAGCAAAGGAGACAGTGTGTGTGTAACAAACACACACTGCTCACAAATGTAAAATAAGGAACCTCGTATAGCCATATAAATTAAGATGATGTTTAGAATTCTCTATGTGTTTGATGGTCAGCACTGTACATCTTGTAGTTGAGGGAATGAAGGTTTTTGTTCTTCTCTGCAAGTTGTCTCCAAAAACAGTGTGTCGCATCATACAAGTACTAGATTACAAGTAATGAGATGTTAAACTTCTTGATATATGATTGTTAATGAAGCACATAAGGATAGCCATGAATATGTTCTTCAAAAAGATCTTCGTGATGCTCTTGGATTTTAAGTATAAGCACTATAGTGTTCTTCATCTTGTTCATCAGTAGTTTCTTCCTAATTCATTCAACTTGGGAACTTCCCTCTCTTCTTTTGTTATTATCTATGCTTATATATATATATATATATATATATCTTTTTTTCTTCAGTATTTTTCATTAGTATTTGAGGTCCGACCATAAGAGTACGTACATCACGTGCAATCTTTCTCGTACCTCGTACTATCACGATATGGTCCCCTAACACGTCTACAAACAATATTAATTAATTTCAGATGAATTAAATCAATAAAATATAAACGTTATGATAATATAAAGAAAATGGATAAAGTATAGAATATGTTATTATTATACTGGTAATAGTATCCTGTCAATCTGTAGAATCTTCTACAGCAATCTTAAGTAGTAGTAGACTTCTAACATTATGCGTATCCAATGGTATACTTTGCAAAAAGTAGTCTTGTCCAATGGTAGGCTTTTTTCAATGGTAGAATTCACTAACGGTTGAATTATAAATGGTAGACTTCACAAATGCTAGACTTTAAAAATTGTAAACATATCAATGGTATACATCACTAATGGTAGACTTATCAATGGTAACCTTCACCAACATTAGACTTATCAACGGTAGAATTTACTAACTATAAAAATATCAATGTTAGACTTCACTAATGGTCAACTTATCAACGGTAACCATCACCAATGTTATACTTATCAATGGTAACCTTCATCAGTAAGGTCTTCATCAGTGATCTTTTCACCAGTGACCTATTACTAGTAACTTTCTACAGTGACCTTTACGCAGAAACTTTTTATACTGAAAACTGATTCTAGTAATGTTATGAGATTAAAATATATTGGATTATATTGTCATACAGCTAGCCGATTATAAAATTAAACAAGATTTGGGATTATCAAAATAGGTGAATCCAAGAATATGATATTTATTTTTTGGTTGAAGCTGTAAATACAACTTGTTATTCCATTAATAGAGCATTGATTAGACCTGTTCTTAAGAAGACACCTTATGATCTTTGGAAAAATTGGAACCCTAAGGTTAACTACTACATTTTTTTGTTGTAATTTCTTTATTCTTAACATTAAGGACAATCTTAACATGTTTGTCTCCAATGGTGATGACTGAATTTTCCTAGGTTACTCAATATCAATTAAAGCTTATAGAGTATTCAATATGGAAAACCAATGTGTGGAAGAGTTAGTTCATGTGAAATTTTATGAGACTGATCCACATGAACCCAAAACTGTTCTTGAATATCTTGAGGAAGATATGTCAATTCTGGACCTTAATGATGATGATAATGAACACCCTGTAAAAGTAACCAGTTCTGGGAATGTTCCAAAATCTGCACCTATTGAGTCTGAACCTACAAACAACCATGAGGAGTCTAGTTCAAATCATTTTAATGATATTATAACTCTCAGAATCATCGTTTAGATGTTGTAGTATGCGATTTAAATATTGGGTCTCAAACTAGAGCTTCTCTAAGAAACCGGGTTGAACGTCATGCTTTTCTTTCAAAGCATGAACCCAGAAATATTTGTTATGCTATCAATGATGAATTTTGGTTGATGTTTATGCAAGAAGAATTAAATATATTTGAAGGAAACAATGTATGGGAACCAGACAAAAGACATAAGCAAATTTTTACAATAGGCACTAAATGGGGTTTTAGGAACAAAATTGATGAGTCTCAAAATATAGTTAGAAACAAAGCTAGGATAGTTGCACAACGATATTGTCAATAGGATGGAATAAACTACGAGGAGACCTTTTCACCTGTAGCTGGGTTAGAGGCCATTAAGATACTACTTTTTTATGCAACTCATCTGAATTTTAAACATTATCAAATGGATGTTAAAAGTGCTTTTATAAATGGGTACATAGTTGAGGATGTGTTAGTTGAACAACCCCCTGTTTTTACAAATCCCCATTTTCAATATCATGTTTTTAAACTTTCAAAAGATTTATAGGGTTCAAAGCATGCTCCAAGAGCTTGGTACGATAGGATCTACTATTTTCTTATTTCAAAATGATTTACTAAATGAATAGTCGATCCTACTCTATTCATTAAATAAATTTCCAAATAAATTTTGATATTACAAATTTATTAAGAAGATATATTTTTGGATCTTCTAAAAATTCTTTATGTACTGATTTTTCCAAAATATTGAAAAATGATTTCTAAATGAGTTTAATGGGAGAACATAAATATTTCCTTGGATTTCAGATTTTTCAAAATAAAGATGGTATTTTTTAAAATCAATGTAAATATGTTAAGGTTATTTTAAAACATTTTGGTTTGGATGGTATTAAAGGTAGTGATACACCTACGAGTACCACTTGAAAGTTGTATGCAGATGAAGCTGGAGAACCAGTGGATCTAACCAACTACAAAGGTATGATACGGAGTCTTCTCTACCTTAAATCTAGAAGACCTAAAATTATGTTGGGTGTATTCATGTGTTCTTTCTTTCAAGCTAATCCAAAAAAATATCATCTAAATTCAATTAAAATAATTTTTAAATATCTCAAATATAATCCCATCCTTGGACTATTTTATCTAAGAATACAATAATTTTATTTGATAAGTCATTCTGATTCTGACTTTGCTGGTTGCAAGTTATATAGAAAAAGTAACTCCAGAACATGTCATATTTTAGACAAGTAACTAGTAACATGGTGTAGTATGAAACAGAATTCTATTGTATTATGTACTACTGAAGTAGAAAATATAGTTGCTAGTAGTAGTTGTGCTCAAATTCTGTGGATGAAACTCACTTTACTAGACTATGGATATCAATTCAAACATTTCTTTATAAACTGTGGCCACAGAAGTGCTATTAACATCACTAAAAAATCCAGTATCTCATTCTTCGAGAAAGTATATTGATGTAGGACATCACTTCTTAAGAAATAATTATCAAAGAGGTGATATAACTCTTGAAATCATTGGTATTGAACAACAATTAAATGATATATTCACAAAGCCTTTGAATTATGAGAGGTTAAATTATATCAAACATGAGTTTGTATAAATTGTCAGAACCTCACCATTGAAGCCCACTATTAGAACCTCACCGTTGAACCTCACTATTCGATCCTCCCCATTGAACCACACTGTAAGAACCTCACCGTTGAACCTCACTGTTAGAACCTCACCGTTGAACCTCAGTGTTAGAACCACAATGTTGAACCTCACTGTTAGAACCTCACTGTTGAACCTCACTGTTAGAACCTCACTGTTGAACCTCATTGTCAGAACCTCACCGTTGAACCTAACTATTATAACCTCACCATTGGGTACCTCACTGTTGGACATTACAGTTACTTCATATTTTATGTGGGAATATGAACCATTTTATTAGTATTTTTTTTCATTATTTGTTTTTTTCAATACCTAAATGATAAAATTAGATCACAAACACATTTTGATCCACTCTTTTCCTCACTATCTAATCCCTGTTCTCAAAATCCTTAAACTGTAACTTTCAGATGAACCCTCAAACCACTTCGAACCTCAATGGAAAGAGTAAAGAGACCTTCAACTGATGAAGAAGTAATTCCATCGCCTAAGATACAACTAGTCGAGTCCAATGGTGGCAGTAATATATCAACAGATCCTTTTAACCTGCATATGTCAATGAAGAAAATTGTTGCTAAAAAGGAGTAAAGAGAATATTGGATACTATCGAGAAAATCCATAGTGTTGGAGGCACTAGAGGCTTAAGGTTGGGTGGAGTGCTTTGCGAACAATAATGGGCCGTATTACCCAAGGAACGTCAAATAATTCGACGATTATCTAAAATTTGAGATGACATATAATGAGATCTAGATGGTGTCAAGAGTAAATGGAACTAAGGTAAGATTTTCATATAATGAATGGGCTGAATGTATAAGGGTACCTCATGAGCATATATGTGACTACTTCTCTGGAGTGATTCCTCTAGACAGTGATATTTTTAGGTACTGAAATCATTTGAATAACTGACAGGAAATAGACCTCAAGGAAGATTATTTCTACTGAAATGAAAGGAGATGATAGAATCTTGTTCATGTTTATCCAACATGTGATATGTTCTAGGAGAGGGGACTTCACTATATTGAAGTAGTAGGACATATTATTCTTGAATTTACTAAAGCATGGAAATAATATCAACCTGTGTAGTTTGATGATGGATCATTTGGAAGACATGACTAAGCCATGATCTAAACAAAATGCTCTATTTCATGCCAAACTGACATTTATGATGTCGAAGGTTAAGGGAATCGGTGGAGATAGAGGAAACAATTGTAGCCAAGAACAATTTTTGTATCTCTATGATAATCTGCAATTTAATGAAGATCAACTGGAATCCCTAGAGAAGAGAATGTGTAAATGATGAAAAGAAGCTTTATGAGAAGTTTGACCCTGTAAATAATCCTTCTAGGACAAAGGATAAGTGGGATCCAGGTCTGAAGGCAGGTGAGGCCGAACCTATATATTCTGAGGAAGAAAGAGATGAGGCTATGGAACTTGAGAAATATGGTACTCTTATAGATGATAGGAGTGATCTTGACCTACCAGTCAACCCTCTAGATGGAATGACAGCTTCTGGAGAGCCTAGTCTTACAAAAGAGTTACCGAGGAGAGAATCTATCCTAAGGGACAATGAGGTTGAGGAAACCAGTGATGAAGAGTATGATGAGGCACATATCACTATTATATATACCTCAGAAGAAGATGAAGTTTCTTAATTTGGTCATTCTGACCATAAGGAACATAAGGATGATGCTGATAAGGATAGTGAAGGAGAAGAACTCAGCTTGAGTGCTCTTATAGTAGTCACTGAATGGGAAGTGATTGAATATAAAGAAGAAGATTTATCTACTTTCGTTGCTATGGAAATTTTGGATGACTCAGTCGAGGTAGTATCTCACTCTACTAGTGAGTCAGTCGATCAAGCAGCAACAGCTGCCGAAGTTGCAAGACCAGAAAAAGCTGAAATAGTTATCCAAAAGATAGATCCAATTCAGGGGGAGCATCCTATTACTAAAGGATCTGTATCTATTGTGCATGGAATTTAAGGATAGACTAAGGAACCTAGGTTTCATGTCTTTGGACTAGATTTTGATGACTCAGAAGATGAAAGGGCCAACAGAAGTCCTTCAGTGCCAAATCTCATTTTTCATACCTTTCGATAACTCTTTACCTAAAAAATATGTCAAAAATACAGACCTTGAATCCTTGATATTTAACCGTTAGAAAATGTCTATGGATAGGTCTTCTGAGATGGATATGTCTATTACTCTAATTCAGGAGCATTCAATGTCAGTGTTAGCCAAAATACACTCTAGTATTCACTCTAATCTACATTAGAAAGTAAAGAAGTGTCAGAGTCAAATGAGTGAGTTGTCAAAATATGTGGAGCTTTTGAAACAATCAATGATGAGCATGAGTACTCTTATAAACTCTTGAGTTCAGGTGGAAAAGGTTATTCAATATGTAAAATGTGCAGTGCAGTAGTTGGTAACTTGGTTTGAGGATTTTTAGAAGTCCATGTAAACACATGTGTAAGGTCAAGATGATGATGTGAAGAGGTTGATCAGTGGTCTGACTAAATAATTTAAGGAGATGGTAGCTTTCTCTATGGCACCTCTTTATGTACTACTTCCACTTCAGCATATCCTCATGTTCACATTGAGTCTTCCATATCCATGGTTAGAGAAGTAGTGGAAAACAACTTTGGTGCAAGTACATCAAACTCTTAGGTATTTTCAATTACTAGAGAAATTCACACTCTTGCGGGAAATTGTTTATGGGAATCTGATCAATAATAGATGGCCAAAAAGGAAAAAAGTTGAATTTTATTACAAAAGGGTATACACTAAGCATCATATGGATGGCCACTTCATGTTTCTATTGGAGATCATGAGGATTCCACTTGTCACTCAGGAATTTAAGGATCAAGTGAGCAAGCATCGAGCGCTGACTCCTGCCTTAGGGAAATTTATGGAAAATAATAATGACTTTGTCTCAGCCAAGGAGATATGTGGTAGCATCATGATGGAATTCATGAATATTATATTACCCTTCCTCCATGTGGACTATACACCCATTGTTGTTCCTCCAGTATTACCTTCTACCTCCACTACCTCAGCCTCGGCCAGTGCTGCTCCTATGATGTATCATGTTCAAGAAATAAGAATCCTAAATCCAATGATTCCTAAAATATTCTCTCCCTCCAGAAGCACTAAAACTTTTATTACAGCTTCTCCTATCATCATTTATGCTATCCCTCGGCCTCAGTCTATTCAACCACCTACAGACCCTCCCTCTTCCACTTCCAAAGGGAAGGAGTCATTACATATTTCTGATTTGGATTATGTGTGGTTGTATCTTTTGATATGGATTTTATAATTCTCTTGGAGTCATGTAATATTCTTTATATAATACAAATATTCTCTTTTGAATCTCATTGTATTTATTTTTACTAATCACAAAGGGGGAGAAAATACAACACACGTAAAACACAATTAATAATATATCCATATCACATTAATCCCTGCTACTACATCTGTGATAGACTTATAAATAACCACAATTTATTTTATTAAATGATATCGGATTTTCATTATCTCTGATAGTGTTATAATTATTATACATATTAATGGCATAATTTGTGATTATAAAAAATGGGGGATTATTTGAATCACCTATTTTGATAATCACAAATCATGTTAAATTTTTAACAGGTTAATTGTTTGACAATCTATTTAAATCTATTTTTATCTCATGACTTTGCTAAAATCAGTTTACATTATACAGATTCTCTAGGTCAAAAGTCACTGCTGATGGTTACTGGTCACTGTTGAAGACCTTACTGATGAAGGTTACCATTATAAAATCTACAGTAATAAATATACTGTTTGAAATCACTAGTAAAAGTTCACTAATTTAAAGCCAACCATTGAAGTACATACCTAAGCATTAAGATGCTGAGTCAATCTGACAAGTCATTATAGTGACAAGGTTGCTTCTACGAAGTGTTCCTGTTTGAATTCCACTGTCAGACTTATTACTGGAAGACTATAGTTAATGAAGTCTACCACTGGACAAGTCTACAGTTAGTGAAGTCTACAGTTAGTGAATTCTACTGTTGTACAAGTCTAATGTTGGTGAATTCTACTGTTGGACATGTCTACCATTGGTGAAGTCTAATGTTGGTCAAGTCTATAGTTGAAAAATTCTAACATTGGACAAGCCTACCATTGACGAGGCCTACCACTAGATACACGTACCGTTAAAAGTCTACTACTATTTAAGATTGATGTTAAAGACGCTACTGATTGACTGGATACTATTACCAATCTAGTAATAACATATTCTACACTTTATATATATTTTTTAATATATCATAACGGTCATATTTGATTGATTTCATGCATCTGATATTAATTAATATTGATTGTAGGAATATGAGGAGACCATATCTTGACAGTACGAGGTACGAGAAATATTGCACGTGATGTAATTACTTCTTTTGTCAGACCTAAAATATGAAATAGAAAAAGACCGAGGAAGAATGATATATAGAGGCACAGAGGAAAACAATCTAAGAGACCTAGATGTTAAATGCCTTACTAAATAACAAGAAAAAGAACACTCTAGTGCATATACATAAAATCCAAAAGCATTATGAAGATATTTTCAAAGAATATATTCAAAGTTGTATTGTGATGGTTAAAATAACCCTTGTACCAAGAAGATGAACATCTCAGTACCTAGAATCAAGTACCTCAAAGTTACGACACTTTCTTTTTGGTGGAAACTTGAAGAGAATAACAAGAACTTCATTTTCACAAATCCAAAATGTCCAGATTTGATCATAAAACACATAGAGAATTCTAAACTCCATCCTAATTTCACTATATTTATTGTGTTCCTTATTTTTCATTTTTGAGGAGTGTGTTCTTGTTACACACACGTTGTCTCCTGTTCTTTAACTGGGAGATACTAAAAATCTCTACTCATAACCCTCTCACCATTTTTTCCATGCATAACTATGGATGAATCCATGTGTGACTTGGTTTCATGTTTTCCCTCGAATAACTATGGTAGAGGTTTTAGAACCTGGAATGTTTGTAAAAACTATTGTAAACCCTGATACATGTTGTCTATCATTTTTATTTATACAAACTTCTAGGAGGCAAGTGATCACCAAGTGGAGAGGATTAGGTCTCTTCTTGAGATTGAACCTCTTGTTTATATTTCAATGATAATCCTTATATACTATTTTTTATTTTATCTATTGCATATATTTTTCAAATATAGAAATCTCGATTTACATTCACTCTGATAGTTATTTTTGGTTAGTGTGTATATAGGCTTAATTTAGTAAACCTGTATCAAACGTTGAATTAGTGATTGAATTGATTCAATTGAGGACTAATCAAATGTGTCAAAACTTATTGAGAAATTAAGCATTTATATCTATACTACTATAATTTACTGGGATGTTTTTAATTGGGGGATTTTATTATAATGTTTTTAAATGAAATTTTAATTGGAACTCAATTCACCCCCACCCCTCTAGAGTATCCAATCCGACTAACACAAGGTAATACGTGATATAAAAGGAATAATAAACTTGAAAACTTTTCTTATTCATGTAGAAAATAAAATAAGTTTATTATTAAGAAATAACAATGAACATACATGAAAATTTGGACTTGAGGTAAGTTGTTTCTTACCTCACTTTTAATTCGGTGTGATTTCCATTGTTCGCCACTTATTCATTGCATTTGGTGTATTGTGTACTACCATTTGATATATATTATCATGATTTTCCTTATATTTATTGTATTCTTTGAATGATTTGGTTGTTATTAATTTTTTATCATATGACATGATTGATTACAACGTGGTAAGGGGTCTTCATCTAACTTTTATTCCCATGAGATTCATGCTATATTTTCAACTAATACCTTTTTTGTGTTGTATGTACTGCCCTTGATTATATTTTTTTAATTATATAATTTAATTTGTGGATATTTTAATCACCATTGGATGATCCTTCTTTCATGGGGTGTATGTTTCATAAGTTACCAAATTTGTAAGGGAACATCAAATTTCAATTTCTACTCATTCAGTTTCATGAAAACTTCATTGATTACATTAATCCAAGATTATGGGGGAAACCACTATTTATTAACATATGTAGTTATATCCACACACATTTTTTTGATATACTTTTGATACACATAATCACTGTAATTATAAATTCTCAAGTCATCGATATAAACTTGATAAGAGAAATTTTAACTCAAATTCTATTCATTGAGTTAAACATCCAAGTCATTGGTATTGTTTTTACAAAAATTTGTTTGAATGACCTCTGATTGATTTAAAATCAATATCCAATAATATTGAGTATATTTATATTTTCCACACATAATTATGTCATTGATTTATCCGTAACCTAAGGATGCGGTCTTTATAAATGAATTCATCTAAACTTACATTCCATTGAGACTTATTTGTAGTTATGGGACAATTCAAATTTATTTGGTGTATATATTGTACCCTGACATAATATATCAAGAATCCCTTTATTCTCAATGTTTTTATTACCTCAGTTATTTTTATTCAAGCACCTCTCATTTGGTTAGGAACTCTAACTAAAATATCAATTTAAATGTTTTAAAAAAAATTATTCTAAATCTTTCTCATTAATGTCCATGTTTTAAAAACTGTTTAAAGGTTTTATTTATATGGACATTAATGTTTTAAAAATTAAATTTCTTTTAAAAGATTCAAAGAGGTATGGGACACTTTGATTCAAAAATCTATTTTAAAAAGATTTTTGATAAATAGTGAGACTTTTAAATTCTTTCATGAAAAAGGGATATTTCTCTCATTGATTTTTACTGATCATTTTCAACTAAATCAACATCTGTTATGGAATATTATTCTTGATAGATGTTGATTTATTATGACACAAATCTTCAATAATATATTGAAGTTTCTGTGATATGTTTGACTGTGGATGTGTTATTTTTATACAATTCATGGTTTATAGATAACGCATTGACATTTCATATGATAGTTTTAATATGAATATTTATGTTATGTTTAAAAATTTTCATATGAGGAATGAATTGGACTTAGTAAGTGAATGGTGGAGCCTGCTATAGCTCCTCGATGCATCAGTAGGTCTCATGAGACAAACTAGTGTCTTGTGACAAGGCCTTGACAAAATCTTATTTTTAGTCTTGGCATGCGGCCTTGAATATGGGGTTATGATATACATCATTATGCATTCCATCATTATGATATTAGCTATTGATATTTCACGTGGTTATTCAACTAGAATAATACACATGGCTATGTTTTATTATGGAATTATTTACTCAACTCATATTCCTGTAATAAAGTGTCTATGTTAATTATTTGTAAGGGAATGTGGTTTAAATTATTCACCTTGCCTAATGTTTACATTATCTTCCACTATTTTGATTACTCTTATAGAGCATTTGATCTCACCCATTTCTTTTGATTCATTTTCCAAATATATGAAGAAGTTAGTTATGAGTGACTTGCAGGAATAATCTAGGAAGCTTGGATGATTCTAACAGAATAATTTAATGTTGTTTTTATTTTCATGTTGTAATGTTGAACTTATGCATATATCTTGCTTCCAAGACTACTAAAATTATCGGTCCTTTGGGATTTGTCTCCTTTTATTCATTACTATGTATTAAAATAATGCACTGGCTCCTAGATTCTAGGGTCAGGGTGTTACAGTCGGTATCAAAGGAAGTTTAGTACAAACCTTGGAAATGATATTTAGATAAACTCTGATTAGATCACATTACCCTATGATGGACTTTGAGTATTAGTATAGAAGAACATCCAAGAAATTTTTTAATGTAGAGATTTTGTGTATTTTCCAAGAAATACATCCCTGTATGGATAAGACCTGGTAGAGGTGGCACTGGTACAAATGTACCTAGAAGTGAAAAATCTGATAAGGAGTTTCAAGCATGACCCGCAGTATCTTGGTACACGACAATGGGCCTTGTTGTAATCTTAGTTACAATGCTCCTAGGGGATATTCTTAGGATAATTTACATTTTCTTCATAAACCTATTTGACAGATATTAATATAAGATGGGAATAAATAACCTTGGTTAATCCAAAGGTTTTTTAAATTGAAATTAAGGTGTTATGATTTTCTCTAAATGATTTTATGACTCAGACTATTCTTTCTTGAGTTAGTCAATGTCTAGATTCCAAGGAAGTCATAGTAACTTTGAACATGATGTTCAAGGTGGGAATGATGGTGGAAATGGGCCTCAAAATGGAATTTTGATAGGATTAAATGATATCATGTTCATGACAAATCAGTTATCCAAAAATATGACCAACAACATATATATTAACCAACTCCCAGACTCAACAAAGAAGAGAAAGGTGGTGAATGATAAGAGCACCAGTTGTAGAGACCATGGAGAAAAAAAGTTCAATTTCCATCATGAAGAAAATGGGAAAGGAGACATGTAGGGAAGTGTCTCAATGGAATAAATAAATGCTTTATGTGTTGGAAGGAAGGACATAATGTATTTAATTTCCAAGGAAAAATGAAGAGTGCTATGGAAGAAAATAAAAATGATATCAAGAATCTATTTATAGTCATTTTCCATAAATGTAGTGGACCTGGGAATTACCCGAGTGAATGCCCTATTCCATAGGATAACCTATTGGTCAAGGAAGAACCTATGTGGAAATAAATGTATGGTGAAATGTTCAAAAAGTATTAGTGATATTTATTGATGGGATTACTTTGTAAAACTTTTCTCTTGTCTGTGTAACCCTGCCGTTTCTTATGTGAAATTTCAATTTTATGAAGAATTGTCTTTTTAATTGTTGTTGTAGATATAAATAAACATTTTGTTTTATAGGATCCTTGAATTTGAGTCAATTAGATGTTATTTAATTTTCGGATGAAAATGAGAGATATGAGATAACATTTGTGGTGAAATTATGTTACAGTTATTTTGAAGAATTTATCTCATTTTGGGAACATTATAAAATATGGTTTTTGAAAAAGGACAACACGCAGACCATGTGACAACCCATCATGTCAGACAAATATGCAGGAATCGAACCCAAAACCATAGTGTGATTTGGATTTATTGCATACCACCAGATTACGTGAAGTCCCTGGTTAGTCTGGCTAATTATTTTTAGTTAAATTATTTTATTGATCAATAATAAATTTATTTCGGATTTTATGTCTTATCAAATAGATATCCATAGTATAGGAAAATGATTAGTGATTATATAATAAATGTTATTTTGGAAGACATTCTCTCTGGTGGGAACACTAAATGCCTAAGGAAAATAGAAAACTAAGGGATTTTATTTGAGTAGTAAGGGTGGATATTTTTCAGTGTTTTTATTTTAGTCATTTGGGTTATTTATGGAAATCATTAACCTATCATAAAGAATATGTGATTAGGTTAATTACTTTTAAGTATGTGACATTGAGTGTAGTCAATGTTATTTGGAGATATAATTTAACGTGGAAGAATATATAATCAAATTATTCTGGGTTTTGGGTTTCAATATTAGTTGGTATTATATTGAAGGATTTTAAGGATAATTGTTCATTAAAGGGTATTTGTTGATCATTGAGTATTGCTTGTTTAAATTTTTGATTTTAAGAGTTGTATTTTTTCTATTATGGATTGTCCTTTTTGGGGATCATATGATCATCTACAAACCATTTTGGTATTGGTTAATGATTAATGACAAGGGAAATATATAGTTCGTCCTTTCTGGATTATGTTATTATCTATAAGTTGATTGTATCTCTTCAGGAGTAACCATGTAATCATTAATACTCATTATTTGGATAAAAGATGAGTTTTTTGTAGAAATTTATTAATCTATGAACCACTAATGGTATTTTAAGTATATCTCCTTATACTCTTAGTAAATCTCATAAATAAATTCATCAGCATTATAAAAAGGAACTTAAAAAATGTTGTTTGTTTACTTTTCCTACTGGGTAATCAATGTCCTTTCAACCAGTCAAAAATTTATGGCTTTTAGATCGTTAACTTCTCTTAATAATATTATCGATCACTCTCCATAAGAACATAGTGATTAGTTTTCTCTTCCATATCCATGTTTTCTAACATGGAACCCTAGTATGTTTTAATTTGGTAACCTTCATACTTACATTTATTTATTTTAAAATAGTGGCCTCATTAATCAATTTTGGATGTGGGATTTCAACGAAGATATTTTAAAATGTCAAAACCCATGTTTTCAATCTCGAGCTTAAATTGAGAGGATGAAATTTATTGAAATAAGGGAGAATTTAACACCCCAAATTTTCATTGTACATGATCTCTTTAAAGTAATTCAATAGCTTTCACATCACACAACACCGAGTTCGAGCGCATGCAGACTTAACAAACTATCCATTCAGAAGTAGTTATGAGTAGTTTTATATGACTTTTGAATTTTATATATTCCATATAATTTTAACAACCATATTATGTTTTTCTTAGACATAATATAAGAACAAATTCTTTTTTCAGTTAAAGGATGTATTTTTCAAAAAAAGAAATTTTACAACCTTTTAATGGTGAACAATTTTTAAATACAATATTTGACACTTTTATATATTCAATTTGACAAAATAAACTTCTTATTTAGAATCGGGACATAAAAAATTAGTTTCAATTAATTTTTGGTGTTTTTTTGATAACTTTCATATTTGGGTGAATAGTGAAAATATTAAATTTTAATTGAAGACATCATTTTTAATCCAAATAATTTATTTTGTTAAATTATACATTTTAGTGGTTTATAATTATATTTAGATTATATTTTTACCATTTAATCCAATTTTGGTCATTGAAATTTATATAACACTGAAATTGTACATAAACAAGTGTCAATATTTTGATATTTATTGTGTCTTAAACACAGACTATTTGTTTTTACAATGGGAATTAATTATAAAATAATTAATGAAACTTGCCTATTTAGAATTTTGTATAATAAACATCATTTTGGAATTTGGAATTTCAAATATAACATAAGCTGAATTTTTGGAATTTTTTTGAAAAAAACCTCAAATTTTTATGAATAGTAAAACCACCTAGTTGTAGTTAAAAACCTTACTTTTTCATTTAAATGAACTTTTACCACATATGTGAATTAAATTTCAAAAATAATACATACATGGTTGTTATTAGTAATTATAATGTGGTTCAATAAGATGAAAATAATTTTTGGTGAATAGTAACTTTTGACTTTTCTTTACCTCAGTTAGAGGTAAATAGGGTAATTCAAGGTCAAAAGAATATCATAATAATACAAAATTACATTAAAACTTGTCATAACCTTATTGTATGAGTAATGTCCAACCATCAGCATCCTTGAGTCGATTTTAGGATCCCATGGAGCCTCTTATGATTGATAATAACACTTTATTTTAATTTATTTAAAGTAAAGGTAAAAATGACATTAACAAATATCTTTTAGTATATCAATTTTTACTTGGGGTTATATAAGTCATATTTTTTACTATAAATATTCATTGTAAATATAAAAATATGTCCTCCATTATTTTTTTCTACAATTTTTAGACATCATATAAATTAAATTATTTATGACACAATAATGATGTAGTATTCACATCATTAATAAATGATTTTAATAAATAAGATTATTAATATTAAAACAATATCAAAAACATCTCCAATTATTATTGAAGGATTTAATTTTGAAAAATATTCATCTTATATTCGACTTTAATGAGTTTTGGTCCTTTTGAAATCGAATATAAGTTTGTAATAAAATAACATTTTCAAACATTCGAAAAGAGCATATCCTCTCCCTTACAATAGGACACCACTTCTAACCCATTCCACACACCTCTCAAGTCCCATGGGTCATCCAACCCCTACACAAATAATCTCTCATGATCCCTTTATTTCCTCTAGAAGCCATACCTTATGCATAAGTCACTTCAAGTAGTCCTTTTGGTTCAAACCAAAGGGAGTTACACAAATTAAAGGTAATGGTTTCTCTTAACTTCTTTTCTTTTATTTTACATCTCCAAACCCAAAACTATTTTGATTCCTTTATTTTATTAAAAAAAATTATCCTAAATATACTATGATGTTTTTATGAGAATTATTTGAACTACACTTACACACACATCCATCTAATTGGTAAATAACACACTGTTTCTGTTGATGAAAAACTAACGCCCCACGAAATGACGATTATCCAATTATCTCTTACCACCTCTCATGGTGGAAATTAAGATGGAACTATATTTTTATATGATATATATTATGTTTTTGTTTTACTTATGATTCTGCCTTTTTGATTTATATCATACCTTTATCATTTCCATTATGGGTAGACATGATAATTTAATTTTAGGAATTTTGGACTACCGCCCCCTCAAAGTGATATGACTCGTTAATAACATATGTGGGACATATATAGGATGTAATTAGTTATATTATACATGATATTATAATGGAATTATAATATACCTATGTTTTATTATGTTTCAATTCCATTAAAATACAATATTGAAATTAAAAGTAGCGTTCATGTGTATGTACAGTTTACCGTCTCCCTAAACGGTGCATTTCATTTCTTATCTCCAAATGTTTTGTACTGTTATAAATACATATATATATATAATGGATATATAATATATATATATGATATCTAATTAATTTATATCATTCTAGAGATAATGTAATTTTGACCCCATGGACAAATTATAATTATGACAAGTTCATTTTTGACAAAAGTTCTGAACATCGATAAAATATCTAATATGAACTAAATTAATTAACTAATTATTATAGAAAGGTAATAAGTAATATAAGTGAAATAATAAACATGAAAAAATTTATTAATACATTATAAATTTTCTTATTTTTATTATTCAGGGAGAAAAAGGATCAAACAAGACATGGAATTTATTATCTAACTTTTAATTCCGTGAGATTTCCATTGTTCATCACTTATTTATTGCATGTGGTGTATTGTGTACTGAAATTTGATATATACTATCATTATTATCTTTATATTCATGGTATTATATGAATTATTTTGTGTTTATTATCATTTGGTCATACGACTCGATTTATTAAAATGTGGTGAGTTGTTTTTATATCACTTTTATTCCAATGAGATTCATGTTATATTTACCACTAATACCTTCTGTGTGGTGCATGTACTGACCATGATTTTATTTTTTTAATAATATAATTAATTTATAGTAATTTACATAATCATTGGATGATCCTTCTTTTATGGGGTATTTCGTAAGTTACAAAATTGGTAAGAGAACTTCAAATTTCAATTTCCACTCATTCAGTACTATGAAAACATAATTGATTATATTACTCTAAGATTATGTGTGAACCCACTATTTATTTACATAAGTAGTAATTTACACTATAATTTTTGGTGATATACTTTTTATACACATAATCACTCCAATGATAAATTTTCAAGTCATCAATATAAACTTGACAAGTGAAAATTTAACTCAATTTCTATTCATTGAGTTAAACATCCAAGTCATTGATGTTGTTTTTACAAGAATATGTTTGAATGTACTCTGATTGATTTCCACTTAATATCCAATCATATTTATTATATTTATATTTTTGACACATAATTATGTCATTTATTTATCCATAACCTAAGGATATGGTCTTTATAAAAGAATTATTCTCAACTTACATTCCATTGAAGCTTCATTATTGTTATGTGCCAATTTAATTTTTTTGTATATATTGAACATTGACATAGTATATCATGAATCCCTTTATTCCAAAAATATTGTAATGTTTTTATTTCCTCAATTATTTCTATTCAAGTATCTCCCATTTTGTTAGGAACTCTAACTAAAATATCATTTTAATCATTTTCAAAATTTATTATTTTAAATATTTCTCATTAATCTCCATGTTTTAAAAATGGTTTCAATGTTTTATTTATATAGACATTACTGTTTTAAAATTTAAATTTCTTTTAAAAGATTCAAAGTGTTACAGGACACAATGATTCAAAAATATATTTTAAACAGCTTCTTGGTAAATAGTGATACTTTTTAATGTTGTCAGGAAAAGGGTGTATTTCTCTCAAAGATTTTCACTGATCATTTTCAACAACGTCAACATCCTTTATGGGATATTATTCTTGATTGAGGTTGATTTATTATGATAAAAATATTTCATAATGTATTGAAGGTTTTGTGATATTTTTGACTGTAGATGTGTTATTTTTATACCATTCATGGTTTATGAATAAACTATTGACATATCGTAAGGTAGTATTAATATGAATGTTTATGTTATGTTTAAAAATTTTCATATGAGGATTGCATTGGACCTAGTAAGTGATGGGTGGATCCCACAATAACTCCTCGATGCATCAGTAGATCTCATGAGAAAAACATTTGTCTTGGTAGAAGGAATTGACAAAATCTTATTTGTAGTCTTGGAATGAGGCCTTGACTATGTGGTTATGATGTATGGAATTATGCATTCCATCATTATGAGATTAGATGTTGATAATTTGTGTGGTTTATTGACTATTAAAATACCCATGACTATGTTTTATTTTGGAATTATTTTGTCACCTCATATTCCTTCCATAAAGTGTTCATACTAATTATTTATAAAGGCATGTGTTTTCAGTTATTCATAATGCCTAATGTTTATGTTATCTTCTACTATATTTCTTACTCTTATTTTGAATTTGAGATCACCCCTTTCTTATGTTTCTTTTTCCCAGGATATGAATAATTTATTAATGAGTGACTTCCAGGCATAATCTGGGATTCTTGGATGTTTCTAATTGAATAATTTAGTGTTGTTTTTATTTTCAAATTGTAATGTTGAAAATATGTACGTATCTTGTTTCCAGGACTACTAAACTGATCAGTCCTTTGGTATTTGATTCCTTGTAATCATTCCAATGTATTAAAATAATGCACCGGCATCTGGATTCTGAGGTTGGGGTATTACAATACATGTAATAAAAAATTATGAATTATAATGTGATCACTCTAATACCAATTAAAATTTCTAGTGGGCATAACATATGTGTTGGGTAGTCTCCATGAGTATTTTTATGGGTTTCAATAGATAATAACTGAATAATTTGTCTAATAACCTCCATGATATTCTTTAAAATGTATTTTAAAAGTTATTTATAACTAATTTGAACCTAGATTTACCTCAAACAAGATGATTCTCCTTTGATAAGTATGATTGTATCTCTTGTTGAATCATAATTGTGGTGATGCATCCAAAAATATAATTCTTATATAGGTATCCACACATTATCCCTGAATCAAATAACAACACACTTCCTATTGTGAGTGAAGTTATAAAGGAACCATGTGCTATTAATCATTCATCATTGATCATAAGAATAATATATTGTTCCCTATTTATTCTTGAGTGGGAGAAAGATGATATTATCTCTATGATTGATAGAATTCATAGAGATGTTTATAGTGAACAATGACTAAAATATGAACAATTATATAATTAATATTTAATATTTGATATTAAATAGTTGATAATAGTTTAAGGCAAAATTTATAATATAATATTACAAGTAAATCACATTTTAAATATTATTAATATTATTATTATTATTTTATTATCAAGTTCGGTATTGAACTCATGGATTAATATATCATCTTTCTTCATCCATTCAATTTCCCCATCAATTCTCCTCAAAATTTATCAAAACAGGAATAATAAAATAATTATTTAAACAAATAAATATTATTCGTTTACTTAGTATATAAATATTATATTCACTAAACTCGTGAATATATGTAGGTTTTAATATTATCATAAATAATTAAATTTTTATATTAATATATTAAACAAACCCGTGAATACATAAATAATTATTTATTTCCTTATAAATAATAAATATAAGACAAATAAATATAATATTCATTGTAATTGCAAATTGCTATTTTTCAAATATTCTACCCATATATTCTATATTCAAATATCGTGGGATAAATTTTCTGTTCTCAAAATAACATGACTAATTATTATTCTATAATTTTAGAATAATATTAATTCAATATATTAAAATAAATAAAATTAAATGAGATCATGGATTCACTTAGTGTGTAACCCTTTAGGATTTTTCGTAGTGTCATTATGTGAACATATCTAAATTCAATGATCAACATCTAGTAAAATGTAAAGGAATCCATAGAGAATATTGTTAATTTCACAATTATAACAACCTTTGTATGGGTTATATTGTAAAATATATTCCATTTTTCTTGATATCAATTTACTTAGGTTGTATACTTTATATAATTAACCAATTTTCTTGATCTAAATTTATATGACTCTTTTAAAGGAACCCATTGACATACTACTATGTCCATGTTTCTAATTAGATAGTTCAACTTTTATCAATGGGATTTTGATATATTATTCTATTAAGATGTAGTAGAAAAATGATTTCATGGATAGTAAAATTAATATCATATCACTTATGATGCACCAAATGTATCTTACCATGTTGTGAGCATATGTCATCATGGTTTTCACCCATTAATACCAATTATGTGATCCATGATACACATTATTAATAATACATAGTAATTATACTAATAAACACATCCTCATATATGATTATCCAGTGACATATATAACCTATGGAATTCTTATTGGTGGCCATGTAGCATAATATTCTATCTTCGAGATCACCTAGTGGGAACTTCATTACATGGATTCTAATTGTCTTATTAGAATCCATCACATAGTTGTTAAAAACCATCCATATCAAATCAAACAGATGTTATCTTGTTCATATAAAATATGTTTAATAACTTTTTCATTACATCTCTAGGTTCTTATTATTGTGATAAATTTTTATAACAATTTTATTGAAAAAATGGGCTACTTCCATTGTCACATTAATGTTATGAAGAATAATAATCATCATGTGATGATATATTTATTAATGTTTTGGTAATTCAAAGTAAAAAATTTCATATTTTTATATGGTGCCAACTCCACTTCCCCTCCCATCAGTGGCACATTTTGGAGAATAATTTTCTTTTTAATAAAATTACTCTGAACCCATAAAATAACATATCTGATATGTAAAAGTTGGTTTCCCTATTAAATATCCCAACTAAAAAGAAATAAAATCTATCTCATAAAAATAATGTAAATTTATATTCTTATATTAATATTCTTAAATTATTATAGTATTTAATAGGCCTATATATGGGTTTTTAGACCTAGAGATGTTCAATATTAAAAAAAATAAAACAATATAAAAATATATAAAATTAATGTCATTTAATATCCTAAATGAGATTTAAATATTTGTAGTTTAATGGAAATATAATTAGTAACATTTAGTTACTATAAAAAATTAAATATCTCTATATTATAAAAGAGTTTAGGATATGTTAGTACAGTAAAAAATGTAAATAGTTACATAAGTCAACAAATAAATTCAAGGAAAATATAGTGGAATGTGAAAATAAGATTTTTTTTAATGTACATAGAAATAGTTCTAAGTAGAAAATTTATGTTAACCCTATAATATTATATGTTGTGGAGTTAAAGATATGTAATATGATCAAGTTGTTAAACATTATGTACTTTATTTCTAGGATTCATTATATTTAATATTTCTTACTTAATATATTGACACAACCCAACACACTAAGTCCCCTCCATGGTTGGGGGTGAATGAAGTGTGCCACCCCAAGGACACCTCCAATGGGTTAGGGGCAGCTGACTAGCACCAATAAGGTATAAATCACACATTGGAGTGCTTATCTTATAAAACTTATACATGAATACAAATCCAATCAACCTTAGCATCACTTCCACATAGTAATATATATATATATATATATATATCTAAACTGTAAAATGCATGTATCTCTCTATAAATATAAAATAAAATAATACAAAATCCGGTACAAAAGGTTCAGAATGATATAATCCATAAATGACCCCAAACTACAATTTCCCTCAACAGGATAGGAAGTGGGGAATCAATATGATGCACTAAATCAAACCATGATCACATTAATACATGAAAACAGTAGGAACCACTAAACTCCAACTCCACAAGCTTCATATATCTCTATTCCCACTAATATTATCATCATTCTATCTTTCATTTTAACCAACAAAATAGTTATGGTAATAAGGCTCATGCCTTGGTGAGTATAAAAATACCCCACATGATGCCCCAAAATTAAAAGGAATTGATAACTTGGAAATAAAATCATGATATTTTAAAAGTTTCAATCATTTTTATTTATTTCATTTAACAGATGTAATTACTCAGTATTAAAGGTATTGGGATTGGGATGGCTTCTTGGGGGAATAAAGGACATGTAGCTTTCAAATATACACTACCAATGTTTCCCAGTGTGAATCATTTCTCCTACCATAAAAGTGGCAAACATAGTTGTTGATACCTTTCCCCAAAAACTCCTAGTGTAAATTAATGATTCACACTATGAAACCCTCTAATTGGTTTTTTAGTTTTCAATTTAACTTTTTTATTTTTGTAGAGTTTTAAAAATATGAGAGGGGATCTTTATAATCCAGCAGAACACGACGACACCCCCTCCACTTTGTGTTCTTTCTGTTCAAGATGAATTTATCCCTTGTTTTTTTTATCCAAACCATCCATCGTTAGTTCAAATCAAGAGATTTTGGTGAGTTTTCCATTTTTAGTTCAATATTTATTGGTTTTATTCACCGTTAAGAAATTTATTGTCCTTTTTGTATGATTCTTATATTTGAAGGGAGTTATTCATATTTCTTATTTATAATAGTTTACCTAGAACAATAGTATTATATTGTATAATTATTGTTACACCATGATATTTTATAATTTATTTTTTTCAAATAAATTATATTTATTATGTACCTTTAATGAAATAGAATAGTATGTTTTAATAAAACTCAACATAGTAATAAAATATTGTTTTTTAATATGCTAGTTATATTCTATTTTTTGGAATGGGTGTTATGTGTTGGATTTACTAAATAATAATAATTTATTGTTTACATTTTTATATGAAATTAATTGTATGGATATAAATTAATTATAATATTAAATAATAATAATTTCCTGGTAAAGAAAACATTTTTCTCAAAAACTATTTTTATGCATGTAAACATGCTTTATCAAAATAAATTAAATAAATATATTTTTTTGATTTATTTTGATGAATTAGTATACTATATATTCATTAAAAATTTTAACATTCACGACATATTCTTTTTTTATTATGATATAATAATAAATCTAATTTTATGATTGAAAATGTATTTTTCTAAAATGAAGTATTTTCCCCTTTTGAAAAGTAATTTTCAAATTAATTTTATTAATTTAATAAAATATTCTCGAACAAATTTAATAATTTTTTATATAATTATGCAAAAATTACCTTGGAGTTATTTTTTTGATAATGTTCTACAATGATAAATTTTTTAATTAATTGTGAAAAATATTGGTTTTTATTAAAAATACATTTTCAATCAAATAATATATGTTATAATTTATGTTTTTAATATTGTATTATAAGTTAAATTAGTTCAATTTTATATCTATTATTCCAATTTATTTTATTGTAATCAATTTCATATTTAATTTTTATATAAAGACTTAATAATCATTTGAAAATTTTCACATTGAAACCCCATTTTCTCGTTGCCTCTGTGTGTATAATATTAACAAAAATTTTACTAATTATGTGAATGGACGTTGGAAATATGGATTTCTTATTTTTAATTATAATAATTGATATTATAAAATAATTTTAACTTAATTTTTTAAAACAATTTATAGTAAAAATAGGAAAAATCAATTATCATTGTTATGTTTTAAATAGGTTTACTGGGGTTAAACAAAAAGGATAAGGTATTAAATGACCATTAAAATTGTAAAAATAGATTTTATAGATGTATTTAGACAATATAATCTATATTATTAAATAAAAAATATTTTTAGCCTTATTGAATTCCAAAAACAGGAGTATACATTATTCTTTTTAATCATCTCATGTGTAACCTATCACCCACTTCTAAAAAGAAAACCCTCACATATCCTCTTCAGACATCCAAAGATAATTGGTTCTATAAAAATCTACCTAAAAATATTCTATAATTCCATCACCACTTTATATTTTATTTTTTTTATTATTAAAACCTCTTAATAAGTTTTAATGTATAAACATAAAGAGGTTCTCTGAATAAGATATAATTTCTTTACCTTGGGTTTTAGTTTTATTTATTCTTCTACCCCTTTAAAATACTGTTGAATTATGATGATACAAAAAAAAATTTCCATATACTGAGATTTTTTTTAATTGATAAATATAAATTCATCTCCTCTTCCATCACACGGTATAAAAAATCATTATTCCTGTGTGCAACGAACTTCTGCAATGTGAAGTAATGTTAATAATTTTACATCACGTCCTATGAATGTAAGACATAATGATGGATTCAATTTTTATATAAGATATATCTAATCTTATTATAATTATATAATCATAATATAATTCTTACCTTCTTACCTTTTAACTAGTAGGAAAACAATAACAATGCTAATGTTTAAAGTGAACGATCACCCCATGAACCAATTTAATGGGTTCTCCCATTTCAATTCTACATTGATGACAATAATTAGAGAATAAAAGAATATATATATATATATATAATATTTTTGACACAATAATACATATTTAATTAATATATCACATATACCTTTCTACATTCCATTTTTTAGGTGATGTGATAACTTCATTCATGTGTATGGAGGACTACCACCTCACAAAGTGATGTGATTAATTTTTATCACTAACACTTCTAATTGAAGGTAATAAGGATAAATTTAATAAATATAAGAGATATATATGGTATCATAATGATACTTTAATTTGAATTATTTTTTACCTTTCTTTAATTATATCATAAATAAATTCAAACAACGTTCAAGCATATGTAAGGCCTACCTTCTCTATGAAAGGTGTATTTTATCTTATATTTATAAATTTTATAGATTACTACAAATTAATTATTTAATATATATTATAATTCTATCATGTATAAAATACTATATATTTTGGAATCATGATGAATGAAAAAGGATCAAAGAACCAAATTAGAACATACATGAAAAACAATGTAGTTATCACCCGAAATGTGAATTTAACATGAATTTGTTAAAATAGTTAATAAAAAGTTTATAAGTAAACCATATATGGTATGAAATTTATAATTACGGTTAAGTAATATATTTATAAAAATCCTTTTTTTATTATACAGTAGGATCTAATTTGTATGAAGGAATTTGATACTTAATGTAAAGGGTTTTTTGTCTCAAATTTCTATATTTGAGACATAAGTTATGTAAGGTAACTATCTTCTTCTATGAGGTATTTTTACTCCCCATGTGAAATGTTATATAAATAATACCATTAAATTAATGATATTAATGGTTTTATTTTATGTTATTATTTAATGGGGACTATGATTCCAAATATACTCATGTGATAGTGGTTTGATAATAATATGTCATTATTTATCAATATTTTTTATAATTATGCTTTTGATGACGAAACCCTGTGATCTACCTCTCACGATACACAATAATTTTCTAATATTATTTTTTTTCATGAGAATACATGGTTTCTTTTTATTCTCCCTTCTTTATATTCTCATAATTCTATATGAATTATTTAAAAAAACCAAAATTATTTATATCATTAGTTGAAAACGATTTTTTCTTCAAAATATATGTTTCAAAAAATGTTAAAATATTCCTCTTGATTTTTTTAAAAAAATATATACCATTGTTTTATTTTCTTCACACGTATTTTTAAATAAATATAATTATCTTTTCCGAACAATTTCTATTTGTATTTTACCAAAAATGTGAATCAAGTCATTATTTTAATTTTTATGGCATGATTGTAATTTTTTGTCATCAAGAAAACTCATTATTTTAAATTTTTCTATATATGATTACGATAATATTTAAAATGAAAGGTATTTTCATAATTTTTTCATAAAATTTAGTTTTAAAAAGTTAATTTTTAAAGGAAAAGGTTATTTTAATCAAAAAATGTTTTCAATGATCTTTAGAGATCCCTTTATAAGTTTTCATGGTTATTTTTAAAGAAAATGATTGTGAATTTTATTTTGAAATGTTATTCTCAAAGAGGAAAGAGCATTTTCATCAATATATTTTCCATGATAACATCCAAAATAAATTCCCTTCAATATGAAATCCTTTAATTTTACTTATGATTTACTAGGTATATGATCTAATATTACCATTTTATTCTTTATTGGAATGGTTTATGTATGAAATTTTATATGAAACCCATTTCGTTTCAAGGGTTCTGATATGATGAACAATTAATGAAACCAATTTCATTTCTTTGGGTTATGATATAATGAATGTTTATAATATTATTGTATATGAATTTATATATTATATGATTTTTGAGGACTATATCTCTCTCAAATTAATTGGGTAAATATTTATTTTATATGAGCTCAAATGGTACATGAAATGTTATCAAAATAACAAAATATGGTAAACTGGTGATTATCTGTATCCTGAAAGAGAATATATGGTTGGTTATAACAATCTCAAAGGAGGGTACATGTGAAGTTCACCCAAGTACATAGTAGTTACACTTGTGGTTATCCCAATCCTAACATGATAAAAATATCTTTTTGTATTTTCATAATATATTATTTTCTATTTGTATTTGTATGCTACAAATCGAGGTCTCCATCCAATGTTATGCTCTCAAAGATCATTTTATTTGATTCCGTTATGATTCATGCCTTTTAAAAATTACAAGATTTATTCCATGACTCATTATTATGACATATGATATGAAAAATGTGGTTTTAAAATGTTATTGGCATTTTCTCATGCCCATTTTCTCATGTTATATTGAAATATCCCTTTTTTACCCTCAAATAACCATATGAGATCACCCAAAATTATGTTTCCTTACCCAAGTGTATGAATAAAGGTATAATGTATGGTTTGTATAAGATGTTTCAAATTTATTAATTACATAACAGAAGATGGTTTAGCCAACATGTAGAAAAGTTTTTAGGTGTATGTGTTTCATAAAGAACTAGACTGTTGTGGAATGTTATGTTATATAATGAATATTCATCGACTAAGATATAATATTTATATAAGAGATGTTTGGGTCTTTACAATTATAATCAATGAATGTTTTAGTTATTCTTGGGAAACTAGGATAAGAAAACTCAATGGATAATCCTTAGCGTCAGCCTAAATTTAGGATACCATCCTATGTTATAGTAATAAAAAGATTATGGTTTTCTAATAAAATTAATACATGTATGGATACTAAATGTGTTTCAGTTTCTGGAATATATATACCCAGGTATAATACCTATGTAAATGGAACACCACTCATGGCTCGAGTTTTTCCTAGTTCAAGATAATAGGACTTAAAGTATACGTAGTTTGACACTCCTAAATGATATGTATTGGTAATTCATAAATGATTTTTGAACCCTGATGATTCATTTGAATAATACCAATGAGTAACCTAGGTTAAGAATAAGGTTTCATAAATTTAAAATATTTTATCATTATTTAGTATTCCTCTATATGATATTTCTGGATTCTGTGGTTTACCACTATAAATATTGTTTCTCACACTATTATTTTTGGGTTTTTCCAATGGATGTAACTAAAAGGTCATGGATTAACATTGAATGTGATATAAAATGTGTTTATTTGATTCCTAATGGGATTTTGATTAGTTGTAAGATATTTTTATAATATATAATAAGTTATCATGATATATGATTTATAATATACACTTGAACTAAACTTCTAAATCACCAATGAAGAGAATGATAGAGTTCGTAAGAGTTTGGGTGGTGGAGACCATGGTTGTAAAAAGATTAAATTTTCTATATGTAAATAATATGTTTTGAAGCACTAAAAGTAATGTCTCAAGTGAATAAAAATATGTTATATATATATAGAATAAATTAATTGAGTAAGAAATTTCTAATGTAAATAAAATATTAATTATCTTAAAGGATTGTATTATTTGTCTCCCTAATGTAGTATCAATGGATGAATGTTTTAAACATGGAAAGTGTGGGAATTGTTCTAATTGATGTACTATAGAGAAATCATATAAGGGGAATCACCAAGGTTGTATGATTAAGGGTTATACTACAAATAATGAAGAGACCACCAATGTTATATGATTGGTTAGGAATGTTCAAATATTGTTTTTAATGATAAAAGTAAGAATAATTATTAAATTGAGGTTGATTAATTTTTCGAATTTTAGGAATGTGGTATTAATTAATTAGATGATGAGGCCTAGTTACTGTTTTATGAAATTAAGGGAACGATTTAAGTGTTTTTATATGCGAATTCAAGAATTATATTATAAGAATTGTGAAAAAATATTGATTTTTTTAAGGAATTTTTTAATATGGATTTTCATGAATATATTAAATGGTACTGATGAACTGTAAATTTGGTTTAATGGAAAATTGATATTTTAAGGAAAACATGTGACAATTGGAGGCTAACCTTTATATATTCTCAATATTGAGATAACATTTTTTTGGATTAATTGATAATTGATATGGATAAATGAAATTGTATAGTATTGATTACATTGGATCTAATTAATGATTACCTTCGAACTGGTAAATTATTTGATTATAAAGTGTTTTATAATAACGTTAAGGGAGTTTACAACTTTTTTTGATTTATAGAATTTATCAAATAATAATTAATTCTATATAAGGAATTCGAAAAGTGTAAAATTTTAGAAGGATGGCTATTTTTATAATTATTTTATGGTAATTAAGGATATTACCAGGTTCAAAGAGAACACATGCTCAATGTATTCAGATATTTGGAAAGTGACATTATGATAAACATCAAGCTATTTTTGGAATTTATGATAAGTTGATTTTGGAAATTTTATGACCTTATTTCTATTTTTTACATCAAATTTTCTTAACGATGGGGTATCCTTAAGGTTATATATTCGTGGGATGGACTAAGATGAAATTTTGATGTTATTGGATAACATGTCATATACATTTTTTTTTAAAATATCTATATGATGGAGGAGGGTCTTAAGAATATTATTATAATTTTAGTGCTTTGGACATGGAAAATGCATCTTCAATATTCATTTAATGAAATTGAAGATGATGTTAGAATTGAAAAAAGAAGAACAAAAGAATGAAATTATTTTCATGGAATAGATCAAATTTGAGCGTAAAATATATCAGCCCCATTTTAGTGTCATGATTTTATTGGTATTATAGGTTATCTCTTGGTGCTTACACTTATCCAATCACAAGTTCATGATGAATTCCATGTATATATCCTGAGGAAGTACATACTTGATATATCACATGTAATAATCTTATAGGTGGTACCGCTAGAGAATGATAATTCCTATGATGAAAAACCAACATAGATTCTGGATCGTATATATAAATTTGTAAAAAATAATACCACTCACCTGGTTAATGTTTTTTTGGTTAAACCACTATCTTGATAAAGCCACCTGGGAACTTGAGGATGTAATGAGTAAGAAGTGCCATTATTTGTTTTTATTGAAGAAATAAATTTTGAGGGAAAAATTATTTTAACAGGTTTATATTGCAACAACATAATATTTTCTAAAATAATATTTCTTAGATATATTTTTTTGAATTCAACACCACGTTTTAATGAAACACAAAATGCTAATTAAATATTATTATTTTATATACCAATTCCTTCCTTGTAATTGGAATTTTGGTTATTAATGAGATTAAATGAATTATTATAATATATGGTATTTACATTTATATAAAATTAATTCTATGGTTTACAATGAATTATAAATGAAAATAAAAACCATCTTAAGATACTGGAAATATTTTCCTTAAAAACTACTTTTTATGCACATAAACATGTATTATCTCAAAAAATTAAATAAATATCTTTTTTAACAATTTTACTGGGACTTTTATATTATATATTAATTAAAAAATTCATTCATCTTATGTGTTTTTTAATTATTAGAAGAAAATAAATCCAATTTCAAGCTACAAAAATCTATTTTTCAAAGAAACACGTTTGTGGCCTTTTGGGAACATATTTTAAACTTAATTTTTCACACATTTATAAAATTTAATTAAAAAAACGATTTTCTAAATAAGCATGTAAAATTTATCATGGAGTTATGTTTTGATAATTCTATAAAAAGATTAATTTTTCAGGGAGTAATGAAAAATATTGGTTTTTTTAAAAAATTGTCCCCTCAATAAAATAATTGAAAATATACATTTTATTTTAATGTATTTATAAAAATTAAATTTTAGAGTTTTTTTATTTATCCAATTTATCTCATTGGAATCAATTTCATATATAATTTATATATATATACTTTTAAAAATATTAAACATTTTCACTTTGAGAAACTGTTTTTTAATCGCGTTTATGAGTTGAATTTTAAATTTCATAAAATTGAATTTGTAAAAATGGGATCAATAGTTCTAATATAAATAATTAATATTATATATTAATTTTAAAATAAATTTTTTCCGTAATTAATAGTAAAAAATTGAACAATTCATACCGTAGTTATGCTTGAAACATGTTTACCCGAGGGTTAAACTAAAATGATATGTGGTAAAATTAGATCTAAATTTGTTTGAAACCCATTTTCAGAAATATTTATACCTTATCAACTATAAGGTTATATAATGAACCATTTTTTATCTTTTAATTAATTAAAAAAATTTGTTACACTTTATTCCTTTAAAAAATTCAATGTCTATCCTCCCCCCACCGCTTCTTATAAAAGGAAACCATCTATCCTCTACTCTTCATATGTCCAAAAAAATTTGGTTGATCTTATATATTTTAAAATATCTTCCCTAATTTCCCCTACATTTTTTATAGTCATCAATTTTTATCATTACACCCACTTAATATGTATTAATGTATAAACCTTAAGTGGTTCTCTAATCAAGATGTAATATTCGTAAACATGTATTTATTTATTTATTATTCCAACCGAATTTTAATATTTTGAAGTTATTATGATATATTAAATTATCTATAATATAATAATAATTTATTATGTTAATTTTATAACTAAAATCCATCTCTACATCCATAAATGTTTTTACAAAAGCATCATTTATGTGTGTGGTGGCTACCATCTCATGAACTGATATTATTCATTTTCCATCACCCCTCTAAATGATAGATATAATGATGGATTTAATTATTATATAAGGTATATATGATATTATTAGGATCATTTAATTATTATATCACACCAATATTCTTACCTTACAACCCTTTGGAAAATAATAACAAGGAGCATGTGTACGTCAGACTACAACCTCGCTACTAGATGCGATGTGTTTTTTCATTTTCATTTAACATGGATTGAAATTAGGAATGATTTAATAAATATATATTAATTTTTTGTCAAACATATACTAATTTAATAAATATATAGTATGTAAATTTTTTTACTTTTCACTTCATGTGGGGATACGATAATGTCGCTCTTGTATACAATGTATTACTACCTCATTGAGAATTGTGATTCATTTTTTTAGAAACATGTTGACTAGAAGGTTATAAGGATATGGTTAATAAATATATTTGATATATATTACATAATAAATATAATATAATGTTTAATTTTTTTACTTATAGTACTTTTGTTCCATCCTTAAAATAATGTAAATAGCATTCATGTGTACGTACAACCAACCATCTCCATGAACATTATATTTTATTTTCTATATATAAATTTTATATATCACTATAAATAAAAATAATAATATATATGATATTTTTATCATGTGTAAAATTTTATCTATGATACAATCTTGATTAATTTAAAATGATCAAAATCCCAAATCAAAACACACATGGTGAAAGCATGCATTATCTGAAATGTGATTTTAACGAGGAAATATTAATTAAAGGATAATAAAAAATCCATAAGTAAACCATATATGATATGAAATTTATAGGTTTGGAATAATAATTAATTTAACATAAACATATATGAATTATATATTATTCTATAACATTTTCTTAGGAAGTCGATTTTTTTTGTAAGGGAATTTTCTATCTCAAAATCACTTCATTTTGAATGAATTTATATTGTGAACTAATCTTACTCTATTAGGTGTATGTAATACCCATTTGAAATGATATATCATGAATCTCCATCATTTAATTATATAAATATTTTCATTTTATGTTATTGTTTAATCATTCATACTATTGAAAATATACTAAAGTGGTAAAGGATTGATGTCATAATATCATTGTTTACCAAGATTGTTTATGATTTTTATTTTTATTGTGAAATATTGGGATCTATTTCTCAATAAACTCAAGAATTTTATTCTTAATTTTTTTATTGAGAATATATTTTTCAATTCATTTTCCTCCTTTATGTTCTTATGATTCCAAAAAAATGTTTTAAAGGAAATTTTCCATTATTTCTCTCTTCTATAGAAGACTCATTTCTCTTCCAAATACAAGTTTTCTAAAAATGTTTTCAAAATTATTTTAATATTACTTTAGGATTTTTTGAATTATCTTTTCCCTTATTTATTTTCTAATAAATAATTTTATAATTAAAATTCATATCATTTTACAAATAAGGATCATTTGTATTTAATGAAAATTTTAAACGAATTGTTTTTTAATGTGTATGGGAAAAAATATATTTTACTCAATAATTAAAACTCATTTTTTATCCTTCTTATATATGTTTTTAATGATACATTCAAATAAAGGTATTTTCACTTTGTAAAGTAATATTTTAATTTTTAAAAGGTTATTTTCACATAGAAAATTTTATTCTCCTCATTAATTATGTTAAAAAAATATTTAAATATTAATTTATAATATTATAGTGTCATTTTAAAATAAAGGAACATTAAACTTTTTTATATTGTGAAAAGTGATTTTCAAAGTGGAAAGACTACCATCACCATGAAATGTTCCAAGATATATTTTATTAAATATTTTCCATCTAATATTATATCTATTGATGTCTATTATGATTTAATGAGGATTTAATCTAAGGATAAAATTTTTATTATTTATCCGAATGGTTTATGTTTACATTGAAATGATTTTTATGAATACGATTTCCTTTCCTTAGGTTATGCATTGATAAAAAGTTTTAAGGAAAAAAATTATTTTCATGGGATATAATATGATGAATGATTTATGACACCCATTAATTTTTTATGGGATATACTATGCTAAAATTTATATGATCTCATTGCACAAAAATATATGGATCATGTGATTCATTGGACCTATGCCCCCCTCTAATGCATAATGTTGTTATTAATATTATTTGACCTCAAATTGTACACAGTAGGTTATCCCAATACCTAAATATGGTCCATCATAGGTTATCCAAAGCATGAAAGAGGGTACACGTTTGTTTAGAACATGCCTGAAATAGGGTATACATGAGGTTATCCCAATCTTGAAGAATCTACAAGGGTGGTTAGCCTAATCCTAACACATTATGAATGTCCTGGTGGATAGATGTGAAAAAATTATATTCATATGTATATGTCATAAATCTATATAAAATACCAATTTTATTTTATCATGGCTCATGATCATTGATTCCATTATGATTCATGTATTATTAACTACAAAGATTTGTTTAATAAGGGTTCTAGTTATGAGGAACATATAATAAGATGGCGTAGCTCACTTATGGACTAATGTTTCAAATGTCATAGTTTCCAAAGGCAATAGACCTAAATGATTCAATCATTAATCGTTATGTTATTTCATGAATATTTGACAAGTAAGATGTATTGTTTATGTATGATTATTATTTTTCATTACTAGTGGACAAATATGATTATAATGTATGTGGTTTATCTGTTATACAACATTTTGTTTTTCATTAATTGATGTATGTGTCGTACGGTCATAATGACATTACTGTATGTTTGACCTAAAAATATAATTAAACATTATTAGACCTAAATCATGATATTGATCCAATCAAGAAGCCAAAAAATACCCATCAGTGAGTAGACAATGACATTTTTCCCCCATGGGGTTCGTCTAACCTGGGTAAGTGACATTGAAAATCAAATAGAAGACCATAAGGGATCCTTATACATAAAATGTGACTATTTTTGTTTGGCTAAGACATATCCACCACATTAAGTGTTTTGGATATTATAATAACTTGTGGAAATAATGAGTAATCCATAATAATTCCCATGAATAGAGATATGGTCATGGGTGAGTGACCATGGAAAACATGGGTATGAACTTGGATTTCTGTCTATGTTTATTTTATGATAATCAACATAAATGAATTTGGGAGCCCCTAAGGGTGTTGTGACTTAAGTATTTGAACTGTTTTGTGGATGAGAATTCATTGGAAATGATCTAGTATGTGAGAGATGTATTTATTTTTTGAAGAATTTTATTTATTGAATTAAGTGAAATTATTTATTAGTTTTATGTGTGATTTAATGAGGATAATTATTTTTATTTCCATGGGGAGATTTCCACTAGGTTTTGGCTATGACACATGATACTTTGGTACATCATGGGATGAATCCTCATGGGATTGGTAATGAATCATGATAATTTGGAATGTTTCAGGGTAAACCCCTATGGGTTCTATGATTATTTATAATGATTTGTAATTACATGGTGTGAACCCCCAGGGGTTTGATGTTTACTTCAATAACATTAGAACACCATGTGTGATTCCCCTGGGTATGGAAATGAGTTCTGATACATAGAATTCCGTAGGTCATCAGCTTGTTATAGTATTATTTCCGGATAAATATTACCTACTTGGATTAACATCTGTGGGTCATCATTTATTCCTAATAACACATTATAAATATAGACATCTAGGTCGGGATGATATAGGTATGGTTGATTATAGGTGTAACTTGGGAACTTGAGGATCCATAATAGTTTTATTTATTTGTATTTTCCTTATAGTTTTTATGCACATCAACATACATTTGATTTATCAATCTAGACATGATTATAGAATTAATTATTGGCCAACAACTAACCGATACTCAAACATTGATCATGAAGTCATTTGGTACCCAATGTACTTCATAATTATAGGAATGTATTAGGAAAATTTCCCTATGGATGATTCTTGATTTGGACTTCTAGGATTGAACATGGTAGTTGAGATTAGTCATGGACATAAATGCATTTTTTTTAATTTTCTATTTTCCCTTATTTTCTTTTGAATATTGATGTATATGATTTTTTGTTTATGTTGTGAACAAGCTAATATGGGTGATCAAATTCAGTTGTTGTCTTTTTTTTGTCAATAAAGTATAAGAATAAAAGTAATTTTATGAATTAAATAAATCATCTCGCCTTTTTATGTGAAAATTGGAATGACCATCGTATTCAATAAAATCAGACTCAAAAAGGTTGATAAAGTCCATGATATTGAGATGTTTCTTTTATATAAAATGGCATGTCAGATACACCCTAGGTCCAGACATGAATAAGAGCTCGTAATTGGGATGAATCAATGTCTGTCTCAATATAATATAAATGTGAAAATTTATTTCTGAATATGGAGTTCTCATTTATCATAAGTATTCTATAAAACTTGTGATTAAATATAGATTAAAAAAAGGAGTGAAAGGAAATTTTCCAATCATATCTAGTCTGATCGAAATCATGTCAATCTTATTTTGGCTGAGACTGAATGAAATATATAGATGAAACATATGGAAGTTGAAATACGTTCCATGGTATGTATGATGATGACGAAGCTAATATTCAACATAATTAGAGTCATAAAGGATGTCTTCATACAAGATGATGTTTTTAAATGAATAAATATGGTAAAGATGAAGTTTTTCGGGCTCATCATAATCCTAATGAGATTTCCATATGCATATTTTTTTTAAAAGGATGAGAAGGATGAACGTTATGAAGAAAATAAAGATGTTGTTAATGTTGATGTTGCTGACACAAGTCCATCATATCCAACACATCAGTATATTCATCAAATAGTGAATTTTTCACATCAAGACCAATGGTAAAGTTGTAATCTAAAGATGAATCATAACTGAGTCTGGTAAGAGTATGAATGATATAGTTAGATGTTTTCTCAAGGGGGTCATTAAATTTTAAGGCGTGGAATATTTGTGGAAAATGTGAGAAACTAAATTAAATGGTTTTTAGTCAGACTATAATCCAAAATATAAAAATATTTAAAAAATGAATCTGATTGGTATCACATTCTGAAATTAAGTAAAACCCATTATTTTTTCAAATTATTTTATCAATTAGTTTAAGAGCCTCCATATCATTGTTGATAAAGATAAAACTTTTAATCATATGGAAAATCATATTAGAAAGATAGAATCCCAATGATGTTGAGAAATTAAAATGGTATCTATTTCCACGTAAAAGAAATTTGAATGAAAAATCATAATAAAGGAATCGTATTGAGGAAATCAGATTCAGATTAATGTTAGTGAAGAAAAAAATAAGGTATTTGAATTGTTTTTATGATTCAAGAATGATCGAGAATAAACAAGAAGAGTTGATAAGCATTGATGAATTAAAAATTCACAAAAATTCAAGGAAACATGCAAATTAGGCTATTTTAATGGGTGGGAAAAAAATTTAGAATCCCGCAAAAACAATATTTGGGGTGAGTATGGAAGGTGAAAAGTGAATTATAGTTTTATTACTAAAGTTTTTTTCATGAAGAGTTACCGGGAAGGTGAAATGAAGAAAATATTATATAGATAAGAAGTGTTTTATTGATTTTTTATCGTGAAGAATTCATTTTGGGAAGGAGTTAATGGAGAAGAGGAAAGATTGAAACATATTCCATTAATCATCGTATTCAATGGAACATTATATTTAGCTGACTATAGTATTCCTTTTTCCATCGTTTCTGTCTAGATAATCAGACCGAGAATATTGGATTTGGTTTTACGAACTAAGGAAGAAGGTTTTCATAATTTTTTCAAATGTATCATGATAGATTAATATTTTCTATATTGAGAAATTAGACCTAGAAAATTCGACTAAGAAACTATGCTGTGTTTTATATCAATTTCCTCAATGTTCTGACCATTATCTAGGAAAGAAAATAATGTTTTTTAAAGGAATACATTTTTGGAAGTTGATAAATAATCTCATGTAATGTGTTTTTTTACCAAAAAATGTATTGCATCATTTGGGCTAGAAGGAGCTCATGCATTATTATATTATTTAAATATCTCCACATGTGTGTAAGGGCATATCCTACTTGTTTTATTCTCCCCAAAATGATTATTTTCTAGTGAATTTCATGGTATTGGATTATTTGAACACCATTACAAGGATGTGTCTATTCTTATTTAATAGTACACCTTCTAAATTCTCTTGTTCCTATGGATATGTGTTTCATTTTTTTAGAAGGGAATGAAATATTTGATAGTAGGTGAATGTTTTCTCATATTTGAGGAAACATACAAATAAAACAAGTAATTAATTTACCCCTCCCCCTCTCGTTGATACAATTTTCTTAGCTGGGAAATTTTAACTAGTATCGAAGGTGAAAGTTTCCATTGCTTATTCATTTTTAATGTTTTGAAGTGAAGTTGATGGAGAATCAGAATTGTGTGAATAGTAAGGTTATTCTGGTTTTCGATAGTTTTAATTAGGATATATGGAAATATATAATTTTTCCTTATCTTAAGTATATAGATGTTATATTCTTTAATTTGAAAATGATGGGTTTCCTCTTATTGGTGATAAAGTTCTTATTACATTTGCTAATAAGATGAATCTAGAGAATTATGGAAGGGGAAAGAGTGCTTTACAATCATTACATACAAAAATTTAATACCTAAGGGTCAATGGTGTTGTCATATCCAATGGTATATTGGATAAATTAGAAACATATACAAAGGAAATATAAAATTGAAGAAGGAAAAATTAAAAAACTAATGATTGGAGTATGGATATTTTAAAATGGGTGAGTATGAATCTATTAGGTAATTATCCACTAGGTTGAATTACATTTTGTGTAATATCTTATATCATTGTGAAAAGATATAAGATTATATAGTTATGGAAATAATATCATGAATCCTTCTTGAAAATTTAGATGAAAAAATTTTCATTGGTGGGAGATACATATCATAAAACATTATCTCTATATTATTTTCATATAACTCTCATTACTTATGAAATGAGAAGGTATAAATATATAAAAAGAAAATAAATGTTGATAGTGAAATTTCATACAATGATGATAGAAAGATAAGTTAAAGAAGATTATTTTTGAAGATAAATCAAGTGAAGCTAATTCTAAAAACGAGGTATATAAATATCATGGTTATATTTTATCCTTGTATTCTAAATATGTAAATAGGTGTAGAGAAACACAATGGAAAACATACCTTGAAATTTTTTGAAGGTGGAGGCATTGGGTACATTGTGGCTAGTTGTCCTCAGATAAAGAAATATGAATATTGTGGTGAAGAAGAAATAATACGAATAAGGTCATGTGTGAAACATGGAGATATTGGAAAACCATATTCTATAGTGAAAGATATAAAATTATTAAAATACAAAAGAATAATTTTATTATCTAATGGTGAAGAAGAAGAACGATGTGATATTGAATCTGATAATTCTGTTTATTGAGGTGTTGAGAATTCATTTATTTAAATAGTAAATGATGAAGTGTTTCGAATCAATGGCTTAAAATAATAAGAAACCCAAACTAAATTTTATTTGAAAAAAATTTGAATGAAAGTCTCAGATAGATAATAATGATTTATGAAATACTAATTCAGAAGAAGAATTTTCATTAATAAGAAATGGGGAATGTCATCCTAATGAGAAGGATAAGATGGAAAAATAAATAGATTATATCAATAAAAATATTGTGGAAGAAAATAATTGTAATGATCGTCTAGAATTGAATCTGTATGCGGATGAAAAAGAGTTTTAAATTTTTCAACAATAACTTTCCCAATATGAACAGAGAAATTCATGTTTCAAAAACACTATCTCTAAAATTGGGGAATGCTCTCACAAGGAGAAACTTGAGAAGTATAAAAAAATTACCTTCTAAATATGAAAATATATATTGAATTATTTCTGAAAATAAGAATGTTGGGATAGTTATGGTTGTGTCCAAGACCAACGATGTTGGGATTTACAAAATTTCAAAATTCCATGAGTCTAAAACTGATTCAAAACACTCTAGATCAAAAACGATTTCTAATAATTCTAATTCTGATATGTGGAAAAGGAGAAAGAATATTCATATTGATAACATAAAGATTGGTGATTCCTAAAATAAATAAAAGAAGGTTGTTGAGATATATATTTACAATTCTAATCGGTATTGATGTTTATGTGGAAAATACTCATTCAAGGTCCACTGCTAGTATGGTGGTCAATTTTGACATAAGAAATATATGTTTTGGTTCAACGAACAATGTTAATTTTATTCCATATTTAATGAAATGAAAATTTATATCGGGATTCAACACTCTCAAAAGAAGAATACTAAAAATATTTTTCTAAAGAAACCTATGAAGGTTTGTGTAACAGTTCAAAATAAGTTGCAACATTTGGAAACTATTTCTAAAATATGTAAATATCCTGGAATCATTCCCATGGGTTCTCTTTTTTTGTTACCATAATAAAATAATTCTTAATAACGATCAAAATCCAAAAGTGAAGAGAGAGAAGGAATAAGAAAGAAACTCTTATCGTAAAAACCCTAAATAAATCTAAAAAATGAGAACAAATATTGATTAATGATAGTGTTTTTTATTCTCATATGATAAGAGATTTAATGTTTTTAAATAACATGAAATTCTTTGAAGATGAAAAATTAAAATTTGGAAATGTTAAATCATTAAGAATCCAATGTGTTGGACCAACTATCATTGGAAATGAAAAGATTAAATTGAAGAAATATTTGTATGTTGATGACATGAAACACAATTTTCTATGTGTTTCATAGATTTATAATGAGGGTAAAAAATTAATCTCGAGAAAATTTAGGTTTTTTTAAAATTGAGGAATATGGAAAGATATTTACAAGAGGCCCACATACAAAAGGAAACTTGTTTCATGTTTGAGAAATAAAAAACTATTGTTTCTTGAGTATAGTGAAATAAAATCAACTATGGTATAAGAGGTTGGGACACATGTGTCAAAGGAACATGATTACATTATCAAAGAGATAGATTGTTCATGATATTCCTAATTTTAAAATAATAATAGATTGGTGTTGCACAATTTGTTTGAAAGGAAAGATTACAAACTTAGTGTATAAGAGAGTTGAGATTTGTTCAAAACAACCTCTGGAGCATATTCATTACGATATTTTTGTTCCAACGAGAAAAAAAATAAACCACTATATATAAGCAATTTATTAGTTTCATTGATTATTTTACATTCATTAGTTGTGTTGTGTATATGTAACATATGTTAGATTCTTGGAAAATTGTGAAAAGTTTCAGAAGGAATACTACGAAGAAATGTGGGTATTCATTAAAAAAGATGACAACATATAATGGCGGTGAATACATAAATTAATAAATTTTTATTTTTATTTATTAAAATGGAATATAAAATGTGTATATATCCCTGTACTCTAATAAAAAATGGGTATTCTAAAAGAATGAATATAAGTTTAATTGAATTGGGGAGAAAATTGTTATTTGAACATGGTCTTTCTCATTACTGATATAGGAAAGCAATGAGTACTATTTTTTATATCCAAAAATGATGTTTCTATATACAATGTTCATATATGACACCATAAATATTTTAATTATGAAAAAACTCAATGTTTTTAAAATTCAAGAGCTTTCGGGACTCCACGTACTTGAAATACGAAAAGTAGAAACATTGTAAAATTTGAACAGATATGTGAAGATAGAATTTTTATTCACTATTATATAGAAGGAAGAGGGAATAGATGTTTAAAAAATGAAACATGAATAATTGTTTATTCTTATGATGTGAAATCTATTTAAAATACTAAGGGAGATAAATAGACACATGTAGATATTGATGTTGATCATGATGAGGAAAACAATTCAGATATAGATATAGACAATTGTAATCCTACTCAAGAAGAATTGGACTCAATTATTTCTAGTGATGAGGAATATACTAGAAAATATCATCCTATTCTATGAATTAATGTGTAAGATTATAATATTATTGGTCACCTACATGAAAAGTTTCAAACAATAATATCGAAAAATGTTATTACACATACAAACTTTTATTCAATTCTTATGTTGAATGATATGAAAGAATATTTTGAGTACACGGAAAGGGTTTAGGACATGAATGAAGAACTATATCTATTTAAAAAGAATGTTACATTATAACAAATTTCAAATCCAGAAAAAAAAATGTTATAAGTATAATGTGGGTTTTTCAGAATAAACAAAATGAAGAAGGTGAAGTTATAAGAAACAAAGAATGATTATTGTGAAAAGGAAAATCAAAAATTGAAGGTGTTGATTTTGATGATGCTTTTTATCTTATGTCAAGTTTATAATCCTTTCAATTTTTTCTTTATATTACTACATAACTAAGTAATATAATCATTAAAATAGATGTAAAGTATTAATTTCATCATTTGGATTTTGATGAGGATGTTTACATTGAAAAACATGTGATTTTGTTGTCAAGAAATACGAAAGTTATGTTTTTAGATTGTAGAAGTCATTGTATGGGATGAAAGAAGCTCTAAGGGAATAGAGTTTCTAATTGGATACTTTCATAAAGAATATGAGTTTTCAGAAATGGAAGATTTGAAAGAAATAGTTATATCAATTAAATTTAGGTGTATTTTTTCATCTTAATTGTTTATATTGATGACATTATCTTTTATGGTAATGATGACTGATCGTGTAAAAGATTAAAAAAATGAAAAATTTGTTTGAGTTATTAATGTTGGGGGAATTAAATACTTTCTTGGGATACATATTTTAGAAAATATAGAAAATTATTTATTTCTAAAGAAAATTATTCTAAGAGACTAATATAGAAGTTTTTAATTGAAAAAAACCTATTTCCATGAAAATTTTAGTGGAAAAAATGAATTATAATGATCGAGAAGGAAAATAAGTTGATCAAAAATGATTTTAGATGTTTATTGGAAGATTTTTATATTTAAATTCATCAACACATGAAATTTTATAGGTTGTTACCATATTTGAATGATTTCCTATTACTCCTAAATAATAACATTTATTTTCTACAAAAGAATTCATAGATATATAAAAGGCCCAAAAAATCTTTGAATCCGGTTGATATCTTAGAAAGAATTGATTTTTTTGGGTATTCAGATGTTTATTCTGTAGGAAAAGTTAATGATAATATATCCACTTCTAAGGGGGTATTCATTCGGTTAAATAAAATTTTTATTTGGAATAAAAATATTTATAATTCTATAACTATCTGTAGGGATAAATGTGATTATGCTTCTTCTACTCAATCCGCTACCCAAATTATATGGATGATAAGCCAATTAAAAGATCAACATGTCGAAGTGAAGTTACCCATTCTCTAGGGTGGTGATAAAAAATTTAAATCAATCTCAATAGAAATATATTTCAAAATTCTTGTTCAAAACAAACTGGTATTGAATATCATTTCATCAATGATCATGTGGAGAAGAATGAATTAAAGACGTAGTATATTACATCATTGGAAGAAGTTGCTGACATTTTCACATAACCTTTACAGAAGTAATCCTTTTCTAAATTGAGTTTAACCACGGGCATCCAACCACTTTCTCATGAAGGATTTGGTATTTGATTTTCCCCGATCTCTCTTACCATTAAATAGTTTTTTCAAGGTAGACAATTATTTCATAAATATATCATTTTAAATTCGTGTAAAAAGTGTGATTTGTGGGTAAGTTGTGAGTCTATAATTTAATTTTTGTGAACAATTCATACTATCCATTGGTGTATTTGTAGGAAAAAATTGTATTCTATGAATTTTGAAATGCTTAACAAGAAATGTTCCATAGGTTTCATGATATATAATTTTGGACAACATGGTTATGTGCTCAATGATCCTAGTTTCTAATAATGAGTTAGCTGATATGGGATTAGAGTTCTTGACATATAATCCATAGCTCGAGGGAAAAAATTTCAGTGATTAATGAATCTTACAAGACAATAAAATCAAATATGGGAGATTTTTAGGACCAAACTGATAAGGGTTATCCTATTTAGGTTTTTTATTTTTATTTTTAGTAAATATTATAAAGAAATGTTTGTAAGAGAAAAAAAGAAATAATCTCAATTAGTTTTTATTGAAAATGTGAGTAACCATCATATTCACCAAAATAATACTCACAATGTTTGAGAAATTCCATCATATTAAAAAGTTTTTTTCTGGATGAAAAATTCTATCAGACTCACCTTGGGTCCAAACTAGAAGAAAATATTTTACTAGGGGAGAACCTAATTATGTATGACAATGATAGAAATTTGACAATGCTATGTCGACCTAGGAGGTCCAATAAATCATAAGTATTATTTAAAACTATGATACAGGCTTGGAAAAATAAAGAGGTAGTGAAAGATATGTTTCCAATTATATCCAATCAAATCATAATTATGTCTATCAGATTCTGGATGAGAAGTAAAAAAATATGTTCATGAGTGACAGAGATGTGACAATATATTCCTTGTTACTTTTGAAAATTATAAAGGTGATCTTCAAAGTAATCAGAGTCATGAATGAAGTAATGATTCAAGATGAATGTTTCTAGTCTCAAGATATTCATAATGAGTTTTCCAGATGTAGATTTATTTAATGGAAGATAAGGATGATCATTGTGCAGAAAATAAAAAAAATTGAATTTGAAGCTGCTGAAACTGGTCCATCATAGTCATCATACCATTTTATTCATCAAAGGATGAATTATTTTTATCATGATCGATGGTAATGTTGTAATCTGAACTAGAATTGGACATGTTATTGGTACGTGTGGGAAGGATATGGGTACATGTTTTGTTAAAAAGGAATCTTCCAATTTAACAGATGTGAATATTTTTTGAAAATGTGAGAAACCAAAGGTACTGGTTTTCAATCACACCAAAATAAAAAAGCTATAAATCTTAAATGAAGGAAGTGTGTGGGTATCATAGTCATAAATATAGAAAAAAAATATGACTTTATTTCAAAAAATTTATTCAATTCGGCCATTATACTCTATATTATTGATGATACACATTCATATTACTCATCACAATGAAAAAATAAAATTGGGAAGATAAAAATTTTATTTTATCATTCAATCAAGATGTTATGTATTTATTCATACTACAAATTGGTACAGATCGTCATAATAATTTAATCATATTTATTAAATTAATTTCGGATTGATGTTTGTGAAGAAATATAGAAGAGAGGTGAATTGTTTTCATTATTCAAGAAGGATCAAGAAGAAAGAAGAAGAGTTTATAAGCATAGATGAAGTAAATATGCACTATAAATTCAAGGAAACATGTAAATTTTGGGAATTTGGTTAAGCATGAAAAATTTATAAATCATTCCAAAACCATATTTGCCTTGAGTATAAATGGAAAAAGGTATATTGTACCTTTCTAACTGAAGTTATTCTTTAATAGGATTTAGAGAAGATTGTGCAATGAAAAGATTATATAGATATTAAGTTGTTTATATATTGTTTCTATCAATGATTTCATGCTAGAATGGAGTGAAATTGTATGATAGAATATTGAAACATATTCTGTTGATCATTGTATTTAGTGGATCTATTTTTTTAATTGACTACTACATTATGATTGTCATTGTTTTTGGATTTCTATTGTATCTATATGGATAATCAGACCTGGACTATCAAATTTGGTATTATTGACTGAATAATGTCTACAGAATTGTTTCAACTGTATTCTGATAAGGTTATATTATCCTTATTGAGAAATCTAACTGGGAAAATTGGAATGAGCATTCAAACTATATTTTATATCAAAGTCCTTGAAGTTATTTCTCGCTTTTGGCTAAGAAAGTGAATAACTTTTTTTAATGGAATAAATTTGTGTAGGTTAATAAAGAAGAATAGGTAAAATCTTTTATTACAAAGACATTATATTACATAATTTGTTCTATAAGGATCACACTATCTATTGGATAGTTTATATAGTGTTACATGAGTTTAAGGTCATAGCCTAATCACTATATTCCACACAAAAGGATTTCTTTCTAGTGGCTTGTGTGGTATTGGATTATTTAATAACCAAACTAAGTAAGTTGTTATTATTATTAAATACTAAACCTAATAAATTCTTATGTTCCTATGGATGTGTGTTTGATTTGTTTTATAGTAGGAAATTAAATAATTAACAAGAGGCTATGTTTATTTAATTTTCAAGGAAAAATAATAAGGAAAAAATATCTCTAATTCACCCCATCCCCCTCTTAGTGATACAATTACCCTAATTAGAATCTTTTACCTGTTATTAAAATATTTGAAATATATACATTTCATTTTTCTATATAATCAATTGTGTTTGATTATTTATTAGCACTTATTTGGATTTATTTTTATTGACTCATATGGATATTGTATCAAGTTTATTTATTATCTGTGTTATTGTTTCACTCTCATATGTGAATAAAGTAAACATGTTTTACCACATTATAACATAACTTTTATTCAGTACCCTCTAGAAAATTGGGAGGTGCGGTGATTGTCCCATGGAGATTGTCCTTCAGTTTGGGTAGCGCTTATTGGTCATGAACTGGAGGATAACGACATTAAGAAGTGGTATCATAACCCTTTCAAATTTCTAACTATATGTGTAAGTTATATAGAATTTGAGGCATTTTTAATACATAGTGTGGATCTTAGGCCTCATAGTAGCTAATCCATATATGAGGGAAGTCCATATGGTCATAGATAGCATTTTTGATAATTGTTTTTATCTTCACTATTTTCCTATTTTACCTTCATTGATCAATATGATTTTGAGGTAATTGACATATTGGATTTTATATCATCATTGTAATGGAAATATTGTGTTTTCATGCATAATTTCATCAATATTTCATTCACATACCATTTTCATGACTTCCTATTATTTTTCACCTTGACTATTCTATTGGCCTGTTATTTATAGTGTTTGTAGCCATTTATATATTACTTTCACATATAAATGTTTCATGGAATATAAATTAACTAATAATATAAATTTGAATAATCATTTTAATCCATAACTTTACTTGATTATTGTGGTACATTAGATAAATAAATTTCCAATTACATCTTATGAACCTTTTGCCTCTATAACATGTTATTTAAACTCCATTTTACTAGGCCTCAGTTGTGAAAATTTATTGTTAAATTAAATAGTTGAAACTATATTATGTGATTATATATCGTTATTACTATATGAAATCAACTAAATTAATATACAATTACAACTTAAAAATTGTTTTCCTTATAAATATTATTTAAAATATCATTTAACCAAACCCTTTGTATAAAAAATTGGGAAAATCAAAAATAAAATGTGTAAAATTTGGAATCATATACATATAAGATGTTGAAATATATGTATATGATTCTATAATTCATATGGATAGGTAGTTATTTTTATATAACCCATGTTATGAGTTTTCTATTTTATGAGATTTAGGTAATAGTGGGGAATTATGTCTGTTATCACTTTCATTATGCTAGGAAATTTTTTATTTTTAACAAAAATATATACTTATATGTATTTTTATAGTGTGAAACTTGATCTTGAGAATGAATAAATGATTATGAAGAGGAAGAACAGGTTTTAAGTCCTTTTTGATGTGTAGTGTATAGGATAACTGAATGTTATACCGGTTGTGACTTTAATTTTTAGAATGATGAATTTGAAATATTATGATAGGTTGGGACTATCTATTTATATTGTGGGTTTATTAATAACCAAGGATATTATAGTTTAGATTATATTTGAACCAATATATGAAACCCTTGTGTTTTAGGGATTTATTGGGGCAGTGAGACATGTTTCTTGTCGTTATTTTTTCTCTATTGAGTGGGATAATGAGTTCTGGGTAACACGTGAGTAAGTGTTCGGAATAATTGTGTGAGATATATATATATATCTATGTATATATTGAACCATATTAGATACCTAGTTATGTTTTGATAGTTTATTATTTTACATAATACATTGAGATATAGATAATAATATTGGTGTCCAAATGCATTGACTGAGTAGTTTGGCATTTTCCTATTGTTTCTAGAGAGAGATTTTCATATAAGTGTGACCCAAGAGAGGGGTTATTCATTGATTTGAGATTCCTAAGATATGAGAATCATGGTATATGGTTTATGCGGATATTTATAAATTTATGGTACTAAAGGAATTCCTAAAAATTTCATGTAGATACTTTTTAAGTTGTCAGTGAAGATACTCAGTCTTATTATTGCTAATAGTGTCTGGATTTTAAAGAGGACAATCAAAAAGACTTATGACCCCATTTGTGGGGTGATAATAGATGGTATGATCTAAAAATAATAGATACTAAAGTGAATTGTTTTGGTTTTGTGGTAATTCTGATTGTGGTTGGTCCTCGTGTAGTTGGCCTTGGCATGACTGAAGTTCCCTTGTCTTATTAGAAAGCTAACACCAAGCGAGATACTTTTGGTTGGATGATTTGACATGTAGTGATCATGGATAATTGGGATCTTGGGAGATATTTTATTATATTGATGTTAAATTAATCAATATGTTATATTCATATGGTATAATAGAGAATCATTGTGGTGTATACTTTTTAGGCGGGAGAGGTTGTTAGCTTGATCTCTTGAGAACCATTACAAAAGTTTTAATAATATAATTGTTTACCTAATACTATAGGAATGTATTTTATTTTACAAAAAATGGCCGTTAGTTCAGTGTAGTCTAATATTATGCATATAGAGTAATTATTGGTGTCTTGATTGATGTTTCTAACTTTTGATTGAATATGATACATGTTGATGTTGGGTTTTCATGAAATCTCTCAGATGTGGTGAAACACTATGACCCCAAAATCGCAGAGCTGGTGAGTTATCTTTTTTTACATTGGAATTATTATAAGTAATAAACCAATAAATTATTGATTAGTTTATGAGTCAAGTAATCCAAATTAAATATATGATTCCCATAATACATTAGGAAATATAAAATTAAACATGATACATAATAAAATAAAATAAATTGCTTCCTTGAAGTTTTATTCAATGTTTTATTTTTTTTTCAAAACCTAGGGAAAGGAAACTTAATAAGGGTGATATCAAATTATCAATAATGGTATGTAAATAAGAAGAAATAATGAATCACAAATAATAAATTAATGTGGAAAGGTAAATAATTGATAACGTATTCCATTTAAATAAATAGATAATACATAATCAATATGGAAATGTGAGATACCAAAACACATGAAATATGACCAATAAAATGAGAATTAAATGGACCCCTATATATTTAAATCCATAATCATGTGGATAAATAATAAATGAATGCATAATTATTGAATTCATGATGATCTATACATGAAACATATCATCGAGGCTTCATGTGATGAATCTAATACTTTCAGGCCTTCATTCCAAGAATCTAATACTGTCAATGTTTTATGAAAATAATCTATTACTATCATGTAATAATTCCAACAATAAAATAAATGGGTAGTTCATTATCCAAAATTATATCTATTTGGTCTCGTGAAACCTACTGATGCATAGAGGATCTATAGTGGTCCCCACCCATCACATAGTAAATCTAACGCTTTCATTATTTGTAAATTAATTGATTAAATTAATAAACAATGTGAATCATCAGAAAAAATCCATATTGAATAAATAATATGGTTCTATCAATAATTCCCTATTGTAGGATAGGTATCAAAATTTTTCAATGATGTTGATAAATGTAAATACAATTTAAATATCATTATAACATTCAGGAGGGAAACAATCAATAAACATTCCAATGTGTCTCATGCCAATTTGAACCATTCAATTCATAATTACCCATAAATTAAATGAAACCAATAATATCATGAGATTAATGGGATTCATAATATAACATGTAAAATTTATTATATACACCATATAAAATAAATAAGCAAATAACAATAATTTAGTTTCAATGGAACATAAACTATGTTGACAATCACTTACTACCTAAGTAGATTTTGAATCATGTGATCCATGAAAGTGTAGTAATTAATTAAAAAGTTTAATGTCATGAAATAAATCTATGTTATTATATAATATATCCAAATTGGTAGTCTATAAACCCCACAAAAAACGTAAGTGGTGTAAATGGCGAGTTCCTCTCAGAAAAAATGTGAGACCATAATCCCTTACCTTATCCTTCATTATGTTATTTAATATTTACCATCTATTATAGTCGTTTATAATATGTTACTGACATATAAAATAACTATAATCATATTTATAATATCGTATATAATATTCTTACAATATTTTATTACCCCTTTTCTAACAATCATAAATTATTTTTACTATTTCAGGTGTTAATTGCCTAGTTTTCTCATGATTGTTTTGACTTGTTACTTGTTGTTCATATTTCATAGTTCATGATTTCATCAACTACATAATTTAACACATTAATTAATATCTTATATATCCATTACATATGTATTTATAATTTTCCGTTATATTTGGAGAAAATCAATTAAAGTCATTGTTCATGGGGATGGTAGGCCATACCTACGCATGAACAACACTTTCATTTCATTGTTGTATAAAATAAAAGAAAACTATATGATACATATGTTTATTATAATTATATTATCATATATATTTTATATATGTTACACATATTTATTAAAATTATCCTTAATATGATCCATGCATATCGTGATGAATGACATCGCTTCTAGGGGTGATAGTCCACACTTCCTCAAAGGATGTTATCATATTAACGCAACAAGGGAAGTATTAAATTTATGTGTTATAAAATTATTAAATAAGTATAAATACATAATTAATATCATATATATCATATATAAATATTGTTTCCCTCATAATATCTACCATGATAGGTGGTAAAGGAAAAATAAAAAATCTTCATTTCGTGAGGTCGTATTCGTTATACACAGAAATAGTATGTTTGTTACACTTTAGATGGAAGTGTTCTTATGTTTAGGTATAAAAATTATCCTAAAATCATACTAGTATATTAATTATATTATTTTATACAACCATTAAAATATTAATATTTTAGGGATTGGATAATGGAAACATAACTAAAAGGCTTAAGGATGTTTATTTCCTCTTAATCAGGTAAATAATTTTTATTTTTACCAAAATGATTCCATGGATGGATTTATATCGATATATAGTTATATAGGATTATATGAGATATATTTTGATTCTATTTGGGTAGGGTTTGGATGATCCAAAGTGGCTTGAGAAGTGTGAGGAAGGGGCATAATGCTTTTCTTTTTATAGTGGAGGGGGAGTGACACTCTTGTAAATACCAAAAGGCATTCATTAATGGGATGTATACCTTACATAAAGTTACTAAAAAATTGAAAATTAATTTATTAAAGGTGAATAATTTTCTATTAAAACATTTAACACACAACATTATATGCATTTTAATATTTCTATCCTTAACTTCTAAGATTTTATATTTTTATCATTTTGATTTTTATTAGAGAATCTAGTTTTATATTCATATGACATTAAAATTTAACAATAAAATAAAGTTATATTTATTATAAAATACATATAAACATAATTATTAATCTTATATCTAATTTATAAAATAAAAATCCCTTGTTTTTTGTAAAAAAAGTTAATATAAAGTGCATGTGACATGTTAAAACACTACGTAAACCCGAACCGCGTTAACGATGTTTTTAACTTATATAGGTCAATATGTTAATTATAAAAATCAATTGGTCAAGTAATATACCATTTTAAACATTTATTATTAGTTTAAAATCACTTGTCATAATATTGTTTTTTTATTAATTTAAAATAAAATATCATTTATTGTAAAATTAAAATAATGTTAATTTTGACATTATATATGTAATTTTAATTTTATAACATGAAAACAGCATTATAATTCATATATATTAAGTTTTAAGTTTTTTATCATTGATATATTTTATCCAAAAAATAAATAATGACAAGAATTTAATTAATTCACTTCTCTTTTAATATTTAAAATATCTTTTATTTTGGTTGGTTGTTAAATAAATAATCACTATATTTGTGTTTCTTAACAATTTTATCTAACTAAACCATATATATAAATTATTTATAAATTATTATGATAACAATAACTGATTAATCTTTCAAAAGGTTATGTGTAATTAAAAATATTATTTTTTTACATATCTCATGGTTTTATAAATGTTAAAGGTTAGGAACATTCCCTTTTCGTCTTTTCACTACTTAACCATTTATATGTGGAACTTCTATTCCATAATATCCCAGAAACACATAAATTTTGAACCAGTTATAGATATGGTCGAATTTTTATAAACCAATTGATTTTTGACAAGTGTCCAAGGAAATTGGTTCCTTAATATTAAGGTTTAGTCCCTTATTAAGATCATTCCTAACTTAATATCTATATTTAATTACAATCACATTCAGTAATCATTTTGGTCAAAAATTATGTTGGTAATATTAGAACAAAAATATATCATAAATTATAATTTTGTGATTCTATTATTTAAAATTTAAATCACGGAAGTGGGAAAATTAAGATTATTGTTATTCCCACACATGTGGCGAGAAATAGGATTTTTATAGTATAAAATTTCAAATGTTCAATAAGTTTTTTTATATATTTTAAATATAAAAATAATTCCAATGACCTAAATGACATTAATATATGACTAATTAATCATTTTAAATTTTAAAACCAATTTAGAGTATTATTTAACACTATCCATTATTTAAACAATAATTCTATTATTAACTAAATTTCAGTAATTTTTATTATCAATCAAAAAATTATGTTTCTTAGAAAAATCAGAAAAATTCACCCTATGATAATTTCCCCATTATGAATTAAATTTTTTTGTTGTTTTTAAATAGAATTCCAAAATATTTCAAACATTATTTTAAAAAATAGTGTCTTCATTAAAATGTGGTAAAACATAGTTTTGTGTGTAATGCATTCTAATTAAGTATTGTGTGTAGCAAAAGATTATCATTTTGTTGCATATAAATAGAAGAAAAATAATATTTTTTATAAAATGACAATATAGTAATGTATTGGGGAGTAACATGTGGAGTTTGTGTTAGGTATGTTACATAACGTTTTTTGTGAGGTCAACTTAATAGATGAAAATTCATGGAGGTTTCTTTTCATGCTCTTTGTGTGTGGATAAATAATTATTTTATATATGCATTTTGTCCCTGAAAACATGTTTGGGTCATTCAATTATTCAATTTTATGTGTCCTAATGCAATATAGGACACCATAGTATTCCCTATCCTTTTGAAGATGAGTCATTGGGTTTTTATGGGATATTTGGATGATCTAATATTAAATTATAATGGAAAAGAATTTTATCTATTCCTACATGCTAATAATGAAGAGGCTTTGAATTCATGAGGATTTTATGTATGTTGTTCAGTGAATGAGTTTATTTAGCTATGTCATATTGTAGTTTTTCATGGGGAGTGGATGCATCAGGGTATGATCGATGTATGAGAAAAAATCATTATAAGTGATGATAAACTAAATAGGGTTTCATGAGTACATGGTGTTATCAAGACAGTAAACATAAATGAGAGAAGAATTGTGATCTTTTATAAAAATTGGGATTTCCATCATGATGACCTTTGACTCTTGTAAAATATTGAGCGATCAAGCCACTTAGTTTCATAGATCTTGGATCAAGAGAGTTCCTCAGCAATAGTAAGTTGAGCACCAACTCATTTAAGGGTTTTAGTAGGAAAAGGTAGGACTTATAATAGAATAAAATGTTTGTATTTTTTGATGTTGTAAAGGTTGAGGACCATGATTTAGATCCTTTGAGACCATGTGTATGATTGTCAATCATCAATAAAATTGGAAATAGGTTGTGTGGAAACCCATACTGTTATTAGATCCTTGAGAATGACTCAAGATGAGAAATAAGCCATGTCAAATGAGAGGGGATTCCGAGTTCTAGTGTTTGGATGATGATAGATATTGAGTAGAATTATGATTGTAGATTAATATTATATAAGGCATATGCTGGAGACCACAACATGGATACATTGAGGAAATGTTTCTTATTTTTCTATGTTTTTATTGAATCATTATAAATGACATGTTGATAATCCCAGTCTGGATGAGGTTGTAGTTTTTTTTGTCTCTTAGGTGAAAGTGGCCGAGATAGGTGCAGAAAATTGAATTTAATATACGACAATATCCTATTGATAAAAATTTTTATATAGTTGGTATTATAGGTTTTTAACAACTACTAAATATGGGTTAATGGTCGAGTGGTATAAAAATGTGTGATTATAATGAAGTTAGTCAGTATGTATACTAGGATGATATGAATTTTATGCTCATGGGTATCCTATTGATGTGAATAATGAGGTGACGAATTATGTTATAAATAATATCAAATGTGAGGTTGTTGGTTTTGATGATATTTTCAGGTGAGAAATGTAATATTTTAGACTAGTGGAATCATCCATTGATGTGTGATGTTGGTATTTTTTGAATTAATGAATTCTATGAGAAGTGATTCATCATAGTGGAGTTTTTTGAAATAATCAGCATCACGAATTAGGGTTCAATGAGGTTTTGATAGTTATAGATATTTTAGGTATAGTGTTGGAAATACCATGATAAATTGTTGGTATATATTTTTGTTTGTTCATTTGGTCAGGGTGATCATGATAATTCCAAAATGATTCATGGTGGGGATTTTGGGGAGGTTGGAAAAAAAATTGGTACACATAACCTTTTGAGAAATTATTATTTTAGATATATCTATGGACAATCTAAGAAGATTTTTTAGATCATAAAATACATAATAAGAGTATGAATCCAAGAATTTACTGGTTCACGAAAGAATCTATTGGGCTTAGTTAATTTTTCCTATATATTGGTTGGAGGCCAGTGAATTAGAAATGATTTGGTCAAGTATCATGTAGGAGACGTTGAATCATGTTAAGTTGACCTAGAAATATATGGACACTCAAGAGAAATTGGTGTCATGATTAAAATGGTGAGACATTGTTCCTCATATCATTTAGTGTATAAACCTATTTTTTATCTTGATTTTGGGGGTAAAACCCCATTTTTTCACATGATTTGCGCGTAGAATCATGTGATAAAACTCACTAAGAATGTCATTTTAGTGAATCAAAATTCATGGAGAAACAAATTTGGTAAATGGATTACAAGTATGATTGGGGCCATGCATGTGGAGTTAGTAGTTAAATTTTGATCATGGGAATGATACATCTTTTGAGTATATTTCATTTTGAATATTTAATAAAAGGTAATTGGATATTGATGGTAATATAGTTCTTCTAGGGCATGTGAAATGGTATCATAAACATTTTCTGAAGGAGGAATGAGGGTGGAAATTAGATACATATGCATAGTGGTTTTTGATGGTTGTCTTCAATGAATATTGTTGTTTGATAAAACAGCTCATGGATGAATCATATTAGTTTTGGGAGGTTGTAAATTCCCTGACCATTTATTAGGTGAAAATATATTTTAATTTTTCTATAAATTAGTTATTTACCTAGTATTAATAGTTTTGATTGTAGGTAATGGCTCTGGGAGACATCAGGGGAAGAACATGAGGGTTTCTAGCCTTCTGTTAGATACTGCATATGTTTTAAAATATGAACCATTACTTCATTCTGTAAAATGGGTACATACAGGGTAGTATCCGATGAAACTAAAAATAATTTCTTAAATAAATTATATAAGCTAAAAAATCCTCTATTTTATTTATTTATGTTTTTATTTAATTATTTTCATTTGGGTGTCTTAAAAGATTAGGTGGAATCTCTTTTGTCTTACGTATGATGACACCCCCTCCCCTTAGAGTTCTTCTCAATAAAGAGGGATTCCTACCACTTTTTTAACCAAGTATATAACATTTAGTTTCAATTAAGAACTAGTGGTGAGTATACACATCTTAGTCTACCCTTTCATGTTTTCCTTTGGAAATACGAAACATCCCACTATTTTTGGGAGTTTTCCACTATTTCTTGGGTATTCTTGTATTGTTTAAATTTATATAAGTTTAGGTCGAATCGAATGATAGAATTTGATGAGTGGATGTCTATGATTATAGGGTAGTATTTTTATGACATTTCCAAAAAAATTTGGACCTCTTATTTTTTATTCATTATTCAGTCATTACAAAACATTACTACACCTTTGATATAAAAATATAATTAAACTGGTTTATCCCTATGTCACGAAATGGAACCGCTAAATGGTCGGTAAATAGGTTATTGGGGAGTATATAAAGACATTTTGAAATCTATGGGGTGAAAATAACCTTGTTAAGTGACTAATTAAATAAAAGAGGAGAAAATGGGGGTTCATTAGGCTTAATATGTATTCATAAATGTGTAACTGAGATAATTTCACCACGTTAGGTGGAAATAACATTAAAATACTTTGGGTTATCAAAGTGGAATCATAGAAAAGACTAGTAATTAAAATTTTATCAAGGAAAAGTGGAAAGGGATGCCTAAAATGTTCTATAAAATCTTTTATCTATATTTATTGTATTATACCCTACTTAATTGAATATTGGTTTTTCCTATGGGTGTTGTGACATAATTGTTTAACTAGTTGTGTGGATAAGGATTCTTATAATTTACTATAGGATATGGGAACATATATATTATAATCATTTTAATGTTTGTTAAATTAAAGGAGATTATGGATGAGTTCCTTATGTTCTTAAGTGATGAAAAATGTTATGAATTCCTTGGTTTCATTTCCCCTTGGGTTTAATGTTGATTATAAATACTATATAATTACTTGAGGTAAATCCACTTGGGTTTAGTTATGACACTACGTATATTATATTTCCTCGGGATAATCCCTCATGGGTTTGGAAATGATTCCTGATAATTTAAAATTATTTTGGGTGATCTCCATTGGGTTTGGTGAGGATTCAATGTGTGATTTCCCTTGGCTTCAATAGTGACACATGATAATTCATAACACCCTAATGTAATTCTACATTATGTTTTATGATGGATCCTGATAATTAGAATTCCATCGATGGCCCCCCTTATTTTGATTTTATTTCATGATTAATTTGACCACATGGGATTAACACCAAGGGTTCAATTTTTATTATTGATGATATTTTATGGTAAGAGTAAATGTTCTTATTGATTTCATTGGTGAACCCCAACTAAGTATTACTCACCCTCTTATTGGGTCATCCATTGGTACATAATTAGGCTACATGATTTTAGGAAAGAAAAATAGAAAAAAAACTATGGATGATTCATTATTTGTACAACTATGATGTAGCATGGGAGTTATGACGAATCTAGGACTCATTACTCTTTTTTGTGGAATTTCCCAAATTTCCCTTTTTGTATTTTGAGTTTTCATGATTATTATTAGATGTGTAAATTATTTGAATATATAAATTTTATTTTATATAGAAATGGATATGTTTGATTATTTATTGTAACATTCAAATATTTATTTATACTACTTAATATGGATATTGTATCTAATAAAATTATTATTTGTACTTTTGATTCAATCTATTATGAATGTATAGTCTCTCCACTATACTATCTATGTCCCACACTACTAGTATGTAACCTCTGTTTTATGGGGAGGATCTATTTAGGTTACATGGAAACTATCCATTGTTCTGAGAAACGTCCATTAATTATGGACCAAGATATAGGGACCTTAGTAGGTCATCACGTCGCCAAGTTCAAACCCATATAACTATGCAACTCAAATGTGGGGGAATACCAGACAAGGAAGAAGCTATGGTTTCACATTCTAGTATAACTTCATCAAAGTATAATTAGAATGTATTATGGATAACTATTAATTCTAAATCATTTTATGGAATAAGTAATCTATGAACAAAACCAACATATTATAGTAAAACTCATCGCTTATCATAAAATCATTGGAAAACCAACTTTTCTAATCCAAATATGATATAAAAGTTACCTCAGGGATTAAAACATCTTCACTATTAAAAAATATTAAAGCTCAATCTATATCGGTCCAAATGGGAGACCACAAAAAAATCAACACAATGAATATTGGTGATCTAATCAGGATACTCCTATACAGAGTACTCATCAACCATGAGACACTACTTTTAATCATGGATCATCATTCACCCGCCACATTCTAAAAATAGTTGAACTCATTGATGAAAACATAGTTCCTAGATAGATTCATTCCATATGGACCATCTGAACACCTCATGCTCAAGTTCTAGATTAAATAAATTTACTAGAGTGGGGGAAACATCACCCATAGGAATGACAAGGTGTTTTAAGGGATACCAAACACAAGAATAGTTGTACCAAACCCTATTCCGTCCTAAAAGAGTTAATGCACTCTGTGTCAACTAAAATTGGTCTGTGGGAATATTTTGTTTCAAAAAAACATAGTTAGAAAAATTTCAATAATGACTAATGTGGATCCCATCATACTCACCCTAATTCCATGGGGGAAATATACCAAAGGGTGCCTTATAGACCCCTTGTTCTATGGTTCCCACACAGTTAGTCTTTAACCATTTCACATGAAGGCTTTCTATAATAAAAAATTATCCAATTATATTTATCATGGTTTCCATACCACCTTTGGTGATATCCACTAAACATGGGGGTGTTACCAACCATGAACATGTATGAAATTTCAAGTACATGATCTAAGTAACAATTACATCACTATTTATCGAGATAAAATAGAATCTTCACATCACTTGTGCATATAGAAAACCAAGGGAAATAAAAAAAATGTTTCTCTATACCACTCTCTTTCCTCATCATCAGAATTATAGTTTTGATAAAAGTTTTCATCAAGAAAGTTATGCATCCTTTATTCTTCACCTCTTATGTCCAAACCCCATAGTGAACAAGGGAGAGAGAAGAGCCATGTAGAGTGTATGAAAATGTGTACATAGATTCTATATGAAAATAGAGTGTATGAACAACTTATGATACATTATTACAAACAGAAAACATGGGCTCTAACTCGGGGGGTCCATTGAAAGGAATAAATATTTTTAATTTCTATACTCATCCATATGTCTATTCATGCTACCTGGATGTATAGAGGGAAATATTCGGACTAACCAGAACTCCAATGATAATAAAAATAATATAAATTAATAAAATTAATATATCTATCTATAAATGTACTAAAATGGCCAAATTTATTATAATACCAAATTCAAGTTTGATAAATACTTAAGATATGAAATTAAATCAATTAAAAAATACACCTATGAATAATCTGAAAAAAATACAAGGAATCTGATAGATGGACACATAATGGCCCTATATGTGCACCATGAACTCCATGAATGACCTGTAATGAATGCACATAGGGGAACATGAATGAACTCCCCCCCCCCAAGTTCTGGTTGGGCACAACAGACCTATCACATGTGGGATGGTGGCCCACCTCAGGCTAGGCTAGCCCGACTGGTTGGTCGTGCCACCTATATTGTATATTGGTGAATTTCAATTCCTTCCTTAACATCTACAAAGATGGTGGATGAACATCATATCCATGTGGTTGTTGAGATGGTATGTGAGTATGATATACTCTATAATAACAAATGTAGGATTGAATATGTAAACATGAAATGATCAAACACAAGAGGGGGTGAATTGTATACATTAAAAATCTCTATGGAAATTTTTTCATAACCAAAATTCACAACACCTCTAAGCTTTAATAAATTTCTAGATTCTGGAAAATTGATTCTAGAAATGGATCTTAACATAATTGTACAACAAATAATATTATACCTTAAAGAATATAGAATTCAATATAATCAGAGTACAAGTATAAGGAGGTATAAGATGATTATATATTCCCCAAAAACTAAAATATAGCAGAAAACAACATAAAAATACTACGAGTAACACGTAGTAATTATTTTATCCCAAAGAGAAGGGTATCCAACAACCCAAGAAAAAAGGTCCCTTGATTTATACATTCAAGAATGTCTATCATACCCACACCTAGTTATGCACTCAATCTAAAGATCAGTATTTGTCTTACTACCCACGCAAGCCTCGAATTGTAAAGAAATCAGCACCACTAACTTCACAACCCGAAGTCTCTGATTTCAGAGAAATAGAACCCCTTTAATAAAAAAATATACATGAAGAAAATTTTGAACAAGCCGTTCAAACAATTTCCACAAATCCTGAGAGTTTATAAGAGCATCTCTCTCTATAAATCACTTCTAAATGTTCTAAGCTTAAAAAATTCCAAAAGATCCAAAAGTCCAAAATTAATGAGCTCTTTCAAATGAGCTCTTATTTATAGGAACAATTCCAATGGTAGGATCCCTCCTCCAATGGTCATATTATTTCTTGAATTCCAGAGGGACCTGTACATGTGTCACTCTAACAACAGTTAGTTAGTAACTGAAAATACCACAACATTTTAGAACAAAATAAGTGTCAGTAAAATTTGGGTTACATAAAAGAAATCAAATATTCAGAATATAAGTAAATGAAATTTTAGAGTCCTACCAAAATTGATTTCAGAGTCTATAATACAAGGATATTCAGATTCTGTTTTGTAAGAATTCGGAACCTGAATTCTATAGAATTTCGGAGTCTGAATTTCATGGAAATTCGGAATCTTGATTCATAAGAATTCCAAACCTGTACTTGCAATGTTTGGGGTCAAATTTCATGAGAATTTCGAGTCAGAACTCATAAGAGTTCGAATTCTGAATTCAGAGAACTTAGAGTCAGAACTCAGAAATGTTCGTAACTAGAATTCGTAATCTGAATTCAGATATGGAATTCGGAGTCAGAACTCAAAATAGTTCGTAACCAGAATTCGTAATCAGAATTCGAAGTCAGAACATAGTAGATTTCGTATCCTGAATTTGTAATTATAATTCAGAGTCAGAACTCAGAAGAGTTCGTATCCAGAAGTCGTAATTAGAATTAAGAGTTAGAACACAGAAGACATCATATCCAGAATTCATAATCAGAATTTGGTGTTATAATTCAGAAGAGTTCGTATCCAGAATTCATAATCAGAATTCAGAGTCAGATCTCAGAAGAGTTCGTATCCAGAATTCGTAATTAGAATTCATAGTCAGAACTCAAAAGAGTTCGTAACTAGAATTCTGAGAATTCAGATCCTAAAACAGAATGCCTCATGTCTAGGTAATTATTGGATTCTGAGGTTTTTGTTTAAATCCAAATTTTATAGTTAGAAAAATTCTGATATGAGAAACGAAGACATGATAAGGATAAATTTCCTTGGGAAATGAAATTTGACATTATAGATGTAAAACATAGGGTAAAAAGATATTTTCCTTGAGATAAGGTGTTTGTAATTTTCAAAATAAGAAGAAATTGTAAAGTCATAAGGAAACCCTAATGACCCAACAATTTCCCCCAAGTACGAAGGAATATAAATGTAATAAAGAAAACCTTATTGACTCAACAATATCCCCCTTTTTTAAAATTGCAAAAATCCTTACGAAAAAGAATATAAGGACATAGAAAATATTTTACTAAACTTTTCAAATAAAACTTATCTCTCTTTATTCATGGAAAAAGATGAATACGACTAACTCCCCCTTAGGCTTTGAACACTGAGGATCTTATTCTAGATTTCCAGAAAAAGAATTTTCATTATCTTGAGTATGGAAATCCTCGTAAGGAGAACTCACCTGTAGACAAACTCCCCCTTACATAGGGATATTTCCTCTTTACGTAGAATTATTTTTCCTTTCTATCCCTTTGTGATTTTCAAAAAGAGTTTGAGGGAATGAAAAATAAATATGCTATATAAAATATTAGTACAAACATCCAAACAAAACAAGCAACCAAAATTTCATTAAAATATGATGAATTTGTACAAGGAAAAACATATACAACAAAAGATCAGATTTGAAACTATTTTGATTCTTTTTCCTTGGGTATCAGCTTCTTCACAATGGTTTTCAGCTTCATTAGTTCTTTGTGATCCGCTTCTGATTACTTTTCAATGGTTGTGATCAGGTCATCTTAAGCCTTCAGGGCCACTTCCTGAGCCTTCAGAAAGTCATCTTTCTTCACTACCTTTTCCTGGATCTCGGTCCGAATATCCCTTTCCGTTTTCGATCTTTGGAAATCATAATTATACTTCCCATTAAAATCTTTGACATCCTGAATCTGAGTATTTTTTTCAAGATTTAACTTTTCCACAAATCTAATTGTAAGATCCTTGATTTTTGTGTCATCGGTATCAAATGCTTCCTTGACATCTTCTTGAAATTGGTCAAGCTCTCTCAAATTAACAACGATCATCTTCTACCAGCTGGTCATTTTCTTGGAAGATTTTCTATGGGATTTATAATTGATAAATAAATTATTATTTTTGGCCTTAATATTTACACACCTATCCATCACCATGGTTACAGAGTCTGATTTCTGATTCATGCTGCACTAGAGCTTCTGGAATGTGTAGTCAATTTTTGGAAAGATCGGAATGGTGTCCACTATCTTCTTCATGGATTGAATGATGAAATCATGTCCTAAAGCTAATGAATCAAAATATGACATTTTTTTGTTATGGTTCTTCTTCTAGCTCAACCATCTTCCTCTTATATGTTCCACCATCTTCCTTCTTATTCAAAATTTATTTCGTTGGGGTATAAACAACCACATGTTTTCCCATGTTGGTTTTTAGAATAGCTTCTTCATCTCGAGATTCCGGCCTACTCTCAGACAACTGAACAATCCTATCTTCATTGATTTATTAGTTATCATATCTTTCCTCAGTATCTTCTGGGAGAATGAAGTCATGATTATGACTCTCTTACGTAGATAATATTTTCACCTCCACTTCATCCTTCTCATCCATTTCAGTAGTTTTATGTTTCAAATATTTGGATTGATAATTCCAGATAAAAAAAATTTGGAAGTACTTTCCTTCTCATGAATGTATTCTACTTGATTTATCAGATCAACTGTATCTTTAGTGATTTGAGCTTCTTGTACTTCTTCTACAACTTACTTTTCTTTGACACCCTTCTCTAGTACTATTTCCAGAGTCATGATCTTTTTTCCTAGGGTCTCAGGTAAGGGTTCATCTAAGAAATTTTTTAGAACATGAATATTGTCGGATGCAACTTCAGTAGCCTTCAAAAGAGATTGAAAAATCTATGCTTCCGATATCATAATAATAAGATTATTTTATTTGGCTTTCTTCTCATGCTCTTCACCAGCTTTCTCTTTCAATTATTTGGCCTCTATAGGATCTAGGCCAAAGTATTGTTCCCCTTCCTTCGGATTATTTTTATCCTCAATCCATATAGTTGTCTATTTCATGGGATTTGGAGGTGCAGATTCGGTTTCTTTGGTCTTAGGGTTTTCTCTATTTCTTCCACTTCCTTTATTTTCCTCTTCTTTCATTCTTTCTTTGACAGTCTGACCTCTTTATTATTCTTCGAAATGACTTCTGCTTCATCCTCCGGTAGATCATAAAATTCACTTGACTCCTTAAAGAAACCAACATTCAACCTCTTGTGGTTATCATCACTGATTAGCATTACTTTGTAATTCCACGGCTTGGAACTACAAGGGATCTTGAACGATTCAAGGCACCGAACTATCAATTTGGAGAGTATGGTAGGATACATGATAATCTGTGCTCTCAAATTCCCATTCTTGATATTCTCTATAGAAATTAGAATATGCCTCATCAGATTGATTTTCCTTAGATTTACCAAAACATCTAAGATATACATATCACTTTTCTTAAGAGTGTCCTTGTCACGCTTTCTTGGTACAATATGGCCCTGAACCCATAACTCAAGGATCTGATTGTTGGTAGACATGTGAGGAATTTTTGGTGTCTTGACATCTGTAGGTCCAAGAAGTTTCATAACGTCCACTTTTTCAAAACATCCTTGAACATCTGGTAATTTGTGAGAACAAATCCCGACCTCTCCTTCATAAGATAATCATACTATGCTAGAAGATTTGGTATAAGAATGTGTATATGTTTTTCCATAACTTTTGAAGGAAATTTTTTCTCTTCTAGAAACCTATAAAAAAAACTGATTTTTAAAATTCTGTATGTATATGTTATACACAACATCTTTATCTCATGTATTTGATATGGATACACTCTCCCTTCCATTAATCTTGATATTATTTGAAATAATAGAGTCATACTTATTAAAGAAGTTCGGATGCATCAAACTCTCCCTGTAAATTTGCAACTCTAAAATTGGCTTGACAGAAGACATTTCTTGAGAAGGAACTTCAGCGGATATTCAGACTTTATAAAGCTTTGATGAACTGGAACGAGATTTTGAAGTTGGGCAGAGCTTCGACAAACAAAAGCTTTTCTAACCGAAGTTGGACAATGATCGGGGGTCCCCTTTTTATAATTGGTGAAGTGACAGTTGAACATCTCATCAGAATCCAATGGATGAGAATTATTTTGATCTGATATGATAGTTGAAATGATAGCTGCAAGGAAAATTTTGTATGATCTGATCTTTTGAGGTTTTTTAAAATAAACAATTTGGATTTTTGGAAACTAGCATTAGATAAATATTAAAAACAAAACAAACTAACTGCAAGTAAAAGGTTATTACAAAAACACAAGAATGAATCATACCTTTCGAATTGTTAAGAAAATTATTTGTATTGAGGGAAATTATTCTTGAATGACTTTAGATTCTGAAAGAAACTTGAGTAGGAAAAAAAATGAGTACACAGATCTTCTTTATGAAAATATTCATTACAAAAATATTCAATAAGAAAAAGCATCATTATGGAAAAAAATGAAAAACCTCATTATGAAAAATCGGAAAAAGTTCATTAAAAAAATATGAAAAAGCTTCATTATAAATAATATGAAAAAGATTCGTGATGAAAAATATGAAAAACTTCATTACGAAAAATATGAATAACTTTATTTCACAAAATATGAAATAAGTCCTTACGAAAAATATGAAAAAGTTTCAAACAAATCTACTCCCCCTATGAAAAGATGTTTATTACTGTAAGGACATTGGTTCAATAGGATGTTAATGAGGACTATTACCTTAAGGTTATCATTTCTAACTTTTGTTTAATGTATTCAAATTTATCAGAGGGTAATGATTTTGTGAAAATATCAGCGAGTTGATCTTGTGTTCCAATAAATTGATGAATGATATCTTGTTTTTGTCTATGGTCCATTAGAAAGTGATGCCTAATATCTATGTGACTTGTAGGAGAGTGATGTGCAGGGTTTCCACTATGTAAAATAGCACTATAATTATGACACAAAATTTATGTTTTGGTAAAACTCATACCATAGTCTCTGAGTGTGTGTTGCATCCACAACAATTGAGCACAACAACTTCCAGCTACTACATATTCAGCTTCAGTGGTGGAAATTTCTACTGAGTGTTGCTTCTTGTATGACCAAGAAACTAATGAATCTCATATAAAATGGAAAGTTCTGGATGTACTCTTTCTATCCATTCGACATCCACCAAAGCCAACATACGAAAAACTTTTTAAAACAAAATCATTTCAAGAAGTATAAAATAATACTAAATCCATGGTTCCCTTTAAGTAGTGAAAAATTATTTTCATTTCCATTAAGTGAGATTCCTTTATATTGGATTGATATCTTACACACAATTATACCGGAAACATTAAGTCTGGATGACTAGCAGTTAAGTAATGTAAGCATTCTATCATACCTCTAATTTTTTTTATCTACTGGTTTCCCAGCTTCATAATGATCAAATGTGTTTGAGGTACTAATGGGATTACTAATTCTTTTAGTGTTCTCATATCCATAATTTTTAAAAAGATATTTAATATACATATGTTGATATATATATATTCCTTATGGTTTTTGAGAAATTTTAATACCAAGGAAAAATGTTAACTCACCCATCATATTCATTTAAAACTCATATTTCATTAGACATGAAAAAGAATCGGTTAAAGATTGCTAAGTTGAACAAAATATAATGTCATCAACATAAATTTGAACAATCAAACCATTTTTCTTATCTTTCTTTATAAAATGGGTTGGATATCCATTTCCCTTAACATAGTTATTTTGAAGAAAAATTCTTTTAAGTCTATCATACTAAGACTTGGGGGCTTGTTTAAGTCCATACAAAGCTTTGGTAAGTCTAAAAACATGATCATGATGTTTTTTATCTTCAAAACCAGGAGTTTGTTCAACAAAAACATATTCATGAACATAACCATTACGGAAAGCACATTTCACATCCATCTAAAAAAGATTGAAATTAAAGAATGTTGCAAAGTCAAGTAAAATATGAATAGATTTGAGTATCGCTACTGGAGAATAGGTTTATTCATAACTATTCCTTCTTGTTGATTATAGAATTTAGCAACTAATATAGCTTTATTTATAACAATGATTCCACATTCATTACACTTATTTATAAGGTCCCATTTTACTCCGATAATAGAGTTTTCCTTAGTTATTTCAACTAAGGTCCAGACTTTACTCCTCTCGAATTAATTTAGTTCGTCTTGCATGACATTAATCCAATCATCATCACTTAACGCTTCATCAGTAGATTTTGGTTCTAAATAGGAAAGGAATGCCAGATGTTCTACATCATTTAATAAAGAAAATCTAGTCCTTATAGGTGGGTTCACATCACTGATGATGCTATCACTAGGATGATTCTTTAGAAACAATTTATTTGGGTTTTGTAAAACCTGTTCATCAACATTGGGTAGAAAATCTTTTATTATAAATGGTTCTGAAGCATCTTCTTGGAAATTTTCCTTATTAGAAGGATCTTCTATCAGTGGATGATAATATATTTTTGAAAACACATTTGAAGATGTAGGATGGGGTTGTTTAAAAACAAAAGTACTGGTTTCATCAAATTCACCTTGTACTATCTCTTCAACAGTGCTAGTGTTTTTATTGAAAACTCTATATGCCTTAGAAGTTGTGGTGTAGCCTATGAAAATTCCTTCATCAGATTTTGGTGCAAATTTATGTATATTATCTTTAGTATTCAGAATTATTACCTTGAAAACAAAAACCATAAGGTAGTAAAGTCTAGGTTTTCTACCATTCCATAACTCAGATAGAGTTTTATTATGAAAAGGTCTAATAAAAACTCGATTTACAGTATAATAAGCAGTACTTACAGCTTCATCCCAAAAATTTTTGGCTACAGAATACTCACTCAACCTGGTTCTAGTTACATCTTGAATAATTTTATTTCTTCTTTCAACCACACCATTCTATTTAGTTGTTCTAGGGGGTGAGAAGTTGTGAGTAATAACTTTTCTACTAAAAAAAGTTTCAAAATCAGAATTTTGAAATCATCCTCCATGATAACTATGAATATTTTTCAATGGAAGGTTTTTTCTCATTTTTAACTTCGGATATAAATCTTTTGAAATAAGAAAAAGTTCCAGAATTCATTGCTAGAAAATAGACCCATGTAAATCTAATGTAATCATCAACTAGAACAAATATATATTACATGCCACCAATGCTTCCAGTTTGTGTTGGATCAAAAAGATCCATATGCACTAGCTGTAATACATCAGTAGTTGAGACTGGACCGACTGATTTAAAACTTGATTTGTGTTTCATTTCATATTGACAAGGGTCAAAAACTTTTGAAGAATCAAATCTATGCACCGGTAGATCCTTAATTAATCTTTTCATAAATGTTTCCATAAGTTCATAAGGTTATAGTGACATAACCATTTATTCCATAACCAAGAATGATCATCTATTTCACTATGTAAAGGTATGTCTTGGCTCTTAAGGTCTTCTATGTTTAGTGTGTAAACATTCTCTTGCATATGTGAAGAAAGAATGAACTCTTCCTTGTAATTGTTTACTAAACACTTTTCAGTCCTAAATTTAACAAGGTAACCTTCAACATGTAATTGGATTATGCTAATGAGGTTGTGCTTAATACCCTTATCAAATAAAACATTTGAAATCAATTTTTTCTCCAAGAATAACGATGTTACCTATACCAATAATTTCTCCATGAGCATTATCTCCAAAAGTCACTTTTTCTACTTTTGTCTTGATAATATTTTAAAAATAGTTTTTGTTACCATTCATATGCTGAGAACATCCACTATCCATGTACCAGGTATTTCTGTTGGTACTTTCCCTGTATTCCGAAAAATAAAAGAGTTAGACTTTCAGAATCCCATCTTTCTTGGATCCGAAAATTTCAGAAAGCAAAATTTTAGGCAGCCACATCTTCTTAGAAAAATAGACTTTTTGAAATCCTAAGGAATGGGTTTTGTTTAACGAAAACTTTTTTTCCCAGTTTCCACATCACTGACACTTATTTAAGAAATGGAGAACTTTGAGGAACAAAATAAATGTTGCTAAAAATTGGTTTAGAACGAGAACAACCAAAACCAGAACTATTCCTTAGAGGTCAGATTTGAGAATACATTTTATCAAAAAAATTATTACCTTAGATTAATTTTGACAGACACTTATTCAAAGAAATTATTTCGTATTTGAGTTTGATAACCAAGTTCTTGTCTTCAATAAAATATTATTTAGAACTACAGCTTGGCTCAAAAACAATTTTCTTAGAAATTTAATTTTCTAGATCTTTATAATGTTTATTGTTCTCAGAAATTACTTATGATTTTTTGAAATACTTTCAAAATAAAAATTTTTATTATCAATATATTTAGAATGATCTGATATTTCCTTAGTAAGAATAGTATTCCTAGAATTTTCTTTATCAAGTTTTTTCATGAGTTTTGAATTCTCAATATCAAGAAGTTCGGAAAACCTAGAAACTTGTTCAGAGGAAGGTAATGTAGTATCTTCATCAGAAGAAGATTCTTTATCCGAAGAGGTATAATATTTATCATTACTATAATTCTCATTTAAATAATCATTGGTCAATGATTCAGCATTGTGTACCTTAGACATTAAATAATTATTGTCAATAAGTAGTCTTTCTATTAGAACAATATTCTTCTATCCATGAAGATTCATAATATGAAGATTCATCTTAGGAGTCTCGACCACTGGCACTCCAGGTGTCATTATATTTGAAGACTTTCCTAGATTTTTTCTTTTTATACTTATTTCTGTTAATCTCTAAATGCTTTTCCTTTCTCTATTTTTTCTCAAGAATAGATCAATAAGGTTTTATATGTCTAGATCTCTTGCATTCATAACATGTAACATCTAAATCTTTCTTATCGTTCCTTTCCGTTTTCTTATATCTAGATTGAAAGTTCTTCTATCCAGCTATCTGGTTCATCCTTTGAGCAAGATTTTATAATTATTTTTCTGAGGATTCACATCGTCTAGATTCAGATTAGATAACAACTTTCATAGATTTGGATCTAGTGACTCCCTCAGGAGTCATGTCTTTCATATGATTAGAAGTTGTAGTAAAAGCAACACTTCTATTTACATTCTTATTCTTTACATTATCATCATCTCCCTTCATTCTAGTATCATGCTGAAGAAGAGTTCCAAATAGTTCACCTAATGAAAACAATGTAACATTTTTGTTCTCATCAATAGAAGTCCTTTTGGATTCCCATTCAATTGTCATGATGTCTATTATCTTATCAACAAGAGCTTCATCATCTAATGCTTTCTCACCCATGGATTGTAAAATATTCACAATAGTCATGAATATTTGTTTCACCTTACATATGGGTTTTCTATAAGGAATGCAAAAACCATGATATTCAGCTCTGAGCATGGCTCTTCTAGTTTCAATTACATTGGAAGTTCCAAAGTGAGTAACTTCATGTTTCTTCCAAATACAATTTCCTGCTTCACAAGATGATATTTTAATATATATTTTTCTATTCATGGAACAATGAAATGTATTGTGTACCTTATAATTCAGTTGATATTCATTCTTTTCTTGATTGTTAAAGGTACTAACTTATTTGCCAGGGATTTTATATCCTCCAGTAAGCATAAAAAAATTATCAACAGCAGTATTGATAATTAAGGTCATCATTCAATCTCTCCAATATTCACAATCATTTCCATCAAAGATAGGTGGTCTATTTGGATTGATATTTTCTATGGAACTAATATTTATTCCTTCCATCTTAATGAATATTCTTTCTAGAATAAACTTGTTAAAATAAAAAGTTTGTAAACAAGACAAATATTCCTAAGCAAGGAAAATATAAAACAAGAGTATCTTTAAGAAAAAATGAATCCAAACTATACGAGTCCGAAAAAATAATTCCAGAATATAAGAAGAAGAAGAATTATTCTTCTGAATCTAACTGTGAGATTAATTCAGAGGTAACCACCTCTGATACCAATTGTTGAGATGGTATGTGAGTATGATATATTCTATAATACCAAATGTAGGATCAAATATGTAAACATGAGATGCTCAAATACAAGAGGGGGTGAGTTTTATACTTTAAAAATCCCAAAGGAAATTATTTCATAACCGAAATTCACAACACCTCAAAGCATTAATAACTTTCTTGATTTCGGAAAAGTGATTCCAGAAATGAAACGTAACAAAAATTTATGAAAACAATGATTATACCTTAAATTGTATATAATTCTATATAATCAAAGTGAAAGTCTAAGGAAGTATAAGAAGATTATAATTTATTCAAAAACTAAAAGTACAGAGGAAAACAACCTAGAAATACTACATGTAACAAGTAGTAATTCTTTTAACCCAAATAGAAGGGTATCCAAAGACCCCGGATAAATGGCCCCTTGATTTATACTTTCAAAAAATTCTGTCTTACCCAAAACCAGGTAAGCCCTCAATCTGAAGATCATTATCTATCTTGCTATCCCCGAAAGCTCTTGATTTGTAAGGAAATCAGCACATCTGACATCAAAACCCAAAGTCTCTAATTTCCATGAAATATCACCTCTATACTAAGAAAATATGCATGAAGCAAAGTTTGAACAATCCTTTCAATATTTTTTCACAAAGACTGAGAGTCTATAAGATCTTATTTCTCTATAAATCACTTTTAAAAGTTCTGAGCATCAAAAATTCCAAATGTTCCAAAATTCCAAAAGGACTGAGCTCTTTAAAATGATTTCCAATTTATAGGCACTGTTCCAACGGTCGGCTCCCTCCTCCAACGGTCATATTTCTCCTTGAATTTCGTAGGGACATGTACACGTGTCACTCTAACAATGGTTAGTTAGTAACTGAATACATGACATTCTTTTATAGAAAAAAAAGTGTAAGTAAAAATATGGTTACATAACTAAAATCCAATATTCGGAATTTAAGTAAATGATAGTTTGGAGTCTAAATAAAATTGAATTCAGAATCTATAATAATAGGATATTCCAATTCTGTATTGTAATAAATCAAAACCTGAATTCTATACAATTTCAGAGACTAAATTTCAAGGAAATTTAGAATCTGGATTCACAAGTATTAAGATCCTAAACATAAAAAGTTCGGAGTCAGAGTTCATGAGAGTTCGGAGTCAGAACTCATAAGAGTTTGGAGTTAGAATTCAGAGAACTCGTAGTGAGAACTCAGAGAAGTTCGTAACTTGAATTCATAATCTGAATTCGAATTCAAAATTCAGATTTAGAACTCAGAAATGTTCGTAACCAAAATTTGTAATTCGGATTCAGTGTCAAAACACAGAAGATTTCATATCTTGAATTTGTAGTTAGAATTCTGAGTCATAACTCAGAAGTGTTCGTATCTAGAATTATTAATTAGAATATGGAGCCGGAACTCAGAAGAATTCGGAGTCAAAACATAGAAGATTTCATATCCATAATTCGTAATCAGAATTCGTAATAAGAATTCATAGTCAGAACTCAGATGAGTTCGTATCTAGAATTCGTAATTAGAATTTGGAGTTAGAACTCAAAAGAGTTGGTAACCAGAATTATAAGAATTTTGATCCTAAAATAGAATTCTTCATGTCTAGATAATTATAGGATTCCGACTTTTCGGTTTAAAATTGAATTTTACACTTATAAAAATTATGATATGAGTAATGAAAACGTGATAAAGATAATTTTTTTTGGGATAGGAAATTATTCTTTATAGAAGTAAAAAATAGGATAAAAAAAGATATTTTCCTTGACATAAGGTGTTTGTGATTTTCAAAACAAGAAGAAATGGTAAAGTCATAAGGAAACCTTAACGACTCAACAATCTCCCACAAGTACGAAGGAATGGAAAATTAATAAGGAAAACCTTATTGACTCAATAGTGGTATTTTATATTAGGGATTAATCATAATAGTTTCCTCATCACATGTCGCCATCTCACTCAGCCCCTGATACTACTGGATCTCTTAAGCCACCCTACTACACTAACTCAGAATCCCTATACTATGGATATCCCTACCTTTATTTATGCTTAGAACACCATGAAATTATTTTATGTAGTCACCACAACCATCCCTTCACCAACATCATTTCTACACACTACACCCCCCACTCTCATCAACGCTCTGAGCCACCACGACCACCAACACACTGCCCACAGAAAACATATCCATAATGCCAAAAAATAATACAACATAATAGATAATAATAGATAGATTTTATTATGATTAAATAATTAAAAATTGATCCCTATCAAGAAATGAAACACTGGAACATAAATTCATCAACGCCACCATTTTTTTATAATAGTTACCACTAAAATATTATAACAAAACCTAAATTTGACACTGATTAACCACCCTTATTAGAGAACCATCCATCTTCTTCCTATGAGATCTGAAAAACAATTCATGATAGGTCTCCACTCTACCGTGTTCATAGGGGATGATAAGGGGAGGGGGATAACAATAATATATATATATAACACTAGAAGAAAATTTGTGGGCAATGGCACAAAACCTAGAGGGATTTTATACCTCACTAAGAAAAAACCGATCATTTTTTACTCAACCATGATATTATAATTTCAATTCACAACTCTTTTAAGTAGATATTTATTTTCTCACATATAGAAAAAAAAATATTTGTTTAATAAATATTTAATTTTTAAAAAAAATAAACTAAACTCAAATTATTTCTAAATTATTTCTCTGTGGTAAATGTCATATATCATGAAAAAATGGGCCGTCAAGAAATCATTTTGGGACATTTAGTCGGATAAATTATCATTCTATAATTTCTAAATCATCGAGGCTCAAAAACTAAAAAATGACCAAGCGTGTTTTCCACATAGAGAAACTACAGTAACTAAAACCGCCCTGTATTTGAGAATTTCGTTCCCCAAATTGGAAACATCCTAAATATATCTCAGATAAACCATTAAAAAAATATCACATGGGGTGATTTAATTCTGATGCCTGAGATCCAAAAGATTCTAAAGGTATCCACATCTATAAAGACCTATAATTCAACCTTTTGAGAATGTATACATTCTTTTTCACTTGGGTCAGGGACAAAAAATCCAAGACTATAAAATCATTATGACATCCAATCATCCTTGCTCATCAATAGTGGAAAACTCAAAAAATATCCTGAATCCTTAGGATTTCTATAAACACATCCGTCAAATCCTTTTCCTTCCAACTACGAGACTCCCATTGATACTGACAGCATGAAAATCAACAATTCATTAGTATCAGTCGGATATAGTTCACCTTCCAAGGAATTTACTATGGGTTCATTAATCTACAAAACCATAAATAGTGAGACCTTATATAATTTTATAATGATGCAGTCCACCTACACAAAACTCCACCATCTATAACCTCATAATGAATAATAAACCACACCATAGGGTTCCATCACACTTTCACTATACATTAAATACTGTCAATAATTAAGATGAAACTATTTATCAACATTCATAATGATACTACTAATCATCTTATACTTATGTCCTATAAATATGCGAGGAAAATTCATATAACACGATCCTCATCCATGATATAATCAACTATATAATACTTGGTTCATCTTCCCAGAACCACATGTCAACATCAACTCCAAACCTAATCATTTATAACCAATAACCTCTAATAAGTTACACCTCATATCAGAACCGAAGATTCCATAATAGATCACCAGAAAAAAGATCAAAACCCTAATCAAATGGACATTAATCCAATGTGACTTTGTTCTAGTCATTTAAACACTCACGAAAGTAAAATTCAGATTTGTAACCCATATCATCCGTATAACATAAGTAGGTCTAGTTCCATGTACTATTCATAGAACTATACACTTATCTATGTTCTCTAGAAACTAAAAAAACATGGGCATAACTCCAAAAATAATTTAGACACTTGGAAACTCCAAAAATGCGCATATCACAAAAAAAAATATTTCATAGATCCCTGAGCTCAATAGATAAATCTCAAAGGGAATGAACCATTCTCTACTTTATAATTTTTGGAATATTATTAAAATTTAAATTCCAAACATAAATCAATTATTATTAAATATTGAAATACCCCTATTCAACATCATATAGTTTTTCAATTTTTATCACATAGGTCCCACATCCACATTAGAGTAGATCGTTAACTTATGATGTATCACAATTCATTAAAAATTTGAAAAAAATACGATTGAAAATATTTTTTGGTGATCATTTTTTACCAATGACATCACTACTAGGCCACATCCCACCATATAGGAATCCTATGAAAATCCCCTCATCCCAAACCCACATACATTTATGGTAGAAACAAGGGTATATTTTTTCATCGAGTAAGTCTTTAGTTGCCCCACGCTGGACTAAATATCAAAATGGGGCCTCTGGCTCCCCAACAAACAATGAAACAAATATAAAATAGTCTGTATTAGTGATAAAAAATATAAAGTCTATGATAGAAGGTTGTAGCAAGTATTTCCTAATAAAACCCCTTTGTATCTTATACCATTTTACACTTGTCTCAATGATCATCATCTGTGATATATCTACGGCCCAAGAGAAAATATATTTACATAAATGATTCCATGAACACATGAAAATGAACATCCAATTTAGCCAATACCTTTTATAATTTCATCATTATCCTCATACTCATCATCCTCGGTATGAGATATCTTGATATACTACCCCAAACCCTATTGATGGGTCATCATAGAGCTATGATCCATGAGATCATAAACTCATTTTTTCCATTATACAAATCACTACTAGAACTCTAACTTATGATGAGGGGATGGTACCTCATCGGTTTCCTATGAACTAATCGAGGGGGTATGTTATAAAAAAACCACCATACTATTGAATCTACACCACATTACATCTATAGAATATTAACACATGAAAAGTCTCGTAGGGGAGAAATGAATCCCTCAAATGATGAGAGAGAGGATATCCCACACAAGTATATGATGGATAATAATGACCTTATACATATACTTTCTAGTATATAGTGGACCCCTCATCTCATAGGAATACATGTTAGTTATGTGGGAACTAAACCCTCTCATCCATCAATATTTTAAAACTGGTCATGAATTATAAAATCTAATTTTAAGAAACCCCCAAAACTAATATGAACTAAATACAGGGGATGTCAACAAAATTGGAAGACACATCATATGAGAAAAAAATTAAATTTAATGGATAATAATGATCATTAATGATCTCCTGGAAAGGGCAGATACTAAAATTTTGGTTATAAGATATTAATCCTAAGTAGATGGGGGGAAACCATCCATGCCTAATCTATTTTTAATTTATATTAGTCTCACTATATGATAACTCAGTTAATGGGGACACATACCCTACATGAAGATGGTGGGGCTTTATACACCTCAAGAAGACACCTCTTCCAATGGAGTAATGACCCCACTAATTCTATAAACATCTCACCCAAACCTCATATCTAGATATTTTGGGATAATATAAAGATAGAACCAGCTTGGATTCTTGCTCATCATTGAGTATTTTTTTTCACTCATCATCCATAGAAGGATTATTTCACACAACTATGAAAATAAGTTTCAGGTGGGACATGAAAATCCTTATTTATTATAGATATATCATAATGGTGAAATTTAACCCCAAGAAAAAAATTCACTAACCACAATATGAAGCAAGGACTAACCAAATATACCCTAAAACCAATGATCTAGGTAATCTAGTTAGTCAACAGATAATCAGAGTCCATGAATAGGATTTTGATGGTTTCCACATCCTAGTTGGGTTATCTATTCAATTAAACCAAACATATGCACATTAAAACATTATGACAAATAATATATTGAAAACACTATCAAGATACACCTATCAAAAAATTATATCCCTAGGAAAACCTTCTCATGTACAAATTTTACCCAACCTAACTAAATGAGTTCCCTCCTGGTCTTATGGTGAGCCAATTATGCCACCCAAATTCCACTTCTATGAGATGAGGGGTTGTTGACTGGCACCAAGAATGAATTAATAATATATCAGATCCATTACCCTATAGAATATGTACATACATACATCACCAACCAACTATAACATCACATCCTTATAGGAATACATAAATATGTGCAAATTAAAATTCATATATCCTTTTATAAATATTAAAGACATAAAATAAAAATAACAGTAAAAAAGCGGGAAATGATATAAGGGCCAAATAATCTAAACTATAAAAATAATAAAAAAAATTAGGAAATAAGGAATCACCACTCATACCAAAAACAACCCTAAGGACCACCAGCCATATACCCACAAGGTTCCACTATGCTATATCTCTACATACGCATACAAGCTACATGCCCACTAATATCACTATCAACTTATGAGTAATATTCACAGAAAAAAAAGTGTGGTAAAAGGCCTGTATATTAGTAAGTATAAAAATACCCTCGAGTAAACACCAAAAATAGTTTTGTGTGATAGATTTCTTGGTCACTAAGTGACCAAGGGCTAAAATGTATAGATCCCAACATAAATAAGGGGTAATTCATGCCCGAGAAGAAGTAATGACTTCACATCCCCATAAAACCCAACATGATCTCATGGGAATATAACAGGTATAAGCACATATTCCATCTCTCTCCATGTGTTGAAAACTCAATAAAAAAGATGCACACCTTATGGTAATGTACATCACTTGTCATAAACTCTAGGGTCAAACACCTCTCTATTGATCAGTAAAAGATACATCACGTGCCTCAAGGGTAATCCCCTTTCTATTCCATGAAAATATTTAACCAAATTAGTTTTCATGAATAATTTAATAACAATATCACCACACCTAACCTCGAGGAGTCAATTAGAATGATCTCATACTGAGGTCTCATCAACTATTTCCCACTCCGCATATGGTCTCATCATTACTCCCTCATTGAATAGGGTGAATAGCAGAACACACTGAAAAAATGTATATCGACTAATTCTTTATACCATTAGTCATATTTTAACACCTTTATCTCCATTTCAGGAGAAGATATTTTAATTGGAGTGGGGGAACTCACACCCTCAGGGGTGACATAACATCTTATGGGATACAAACACCACACATTGTTAGATCTCACCTTATATGATATTATAATGGGGAAATAAATCATCCTCAATTGTGATAGATTCCAATGGAATATTTTGACTCAATAAAACTCATTCGGTAAAAGATAAATACCCATTAGGGGGATCTCTACTTACTTAGCCCAGATCTATGGGTGTGGTATATCAATGGGGAACTTGGTGACCTAGTTCTCTAAAATCCACCCCACATGAACACTAACAATACAATAAAATTGATCCAAATACCAACACAGGTTGCAACACATTTCATTGAGTAACATTTACTAGACATGGTGGCTACCATCCTCAAACATTCAAGGAATTTCCCTTATGTGATACCTACAATCATCACACAACCATTTATAGTCATAATGGGGAATCTATTCCCCACTAATTTATATATTCTAACTAAGGTAAATAAAAAAACTAAACTTCCTTATACTCTCTACACTCTTTATTCAAACCTATGGTATGATAAAAGAATCTATTGAGAAAGTTACATTGTTCTCTATATCTTACTATCATAGAAAAATCCTGGAGAAAATATGGGAGAGACAAGATACCAACTAACTATATCCTAGAATATTCATTAAGGCTATATTAAAAGGGAGTGTATGACTAAATTCTCATCTTACATTAAAAACCCCTTGTACCGGATCTAACTTAAGTGGATATAGAAATGAGAGAACCTATTATATTGCTGTACTCATCAACAATTCCTTTAATGAAACCATACTATATAGAAATAATGATAAAGTCTAACCCAAAACAATACCAAATCTATATATAAATAATTTTAAAATATTCCTATATCAATATTTAAATAGCCTGAGGTTGTTGAACAATATACATCATTTTCATATACCTGAAAAAATACTAATAATATAACATCTATGCACCCAAAATGGAAACCTTGTCTAATTTTTCTAAAGAAAACATGATATGTTTTCATGTAGGGGCACTCTAGGTGAATGGGTGCAAGGGTACATGAATTTGGAACAAAAAAAGAAATGGTTTGTGGGAATTGAAATGCAACTAATGGAACCCTAGTCAGTTCTCTTTCACATTACATAGTCCAAGTGTTGAGGGCTCATAGGTGCATGTGTTAGCATCATGCCTCATGCTGGGCTGGCCCATCCGGCTAGGCTTGATTCCCCCCACTAACCCCCAAATCTCTACTTGGTTGGTATCTAGTTTTATGATCTGTGTGGTATTATAATTATAAGGTAAATCCTTTTGGTTTCACCCAGTCTCACTCTCGTACAACATGGTGGTTTCCACCCAATTCCCCAAATAACCAATACATGGTCAACCATTGTCACATCACCTTAGGTTTCTTATGTGGATGGATCCCTTCATCCACTCTACATCACTCTCTAGAAGGTTCCATTTCATGTACCTATTTTCCATAACAAATTCCTAGGACTCGCTTTTCATCCTTAACAAAGGCATAACACCCCATGATTCGTTGACCTCACCACCCTACATCGTGACCTACCCTTCCTATCATCACTACGAGCCATCATGTTCACTTTCTCACTTCCCACATTGTGAGTTAATGGAATTCTCCCCCAAGGGAAAAAATTAAAATAAATGCATAAATCTAAGGAAATGTAATAACAAAAAATTTATCCCTACATGAAAGGTGGATCTATGATGCTTCAATTTATTATTGTCATGGATTGGTCATCATCACTACCAAAATCTGATCCCAAACCCTCAATCTGGATCTAGTCATCCCTCCATAAAATTTCTTATCCTAGCTCAAACCTTAAGTATCCAGGGAGGTATTCTCCCATGAACGAGTACTTACTACATGAGGTTGGTGATATTCCTAGTATGTGAGCCCTAATTATTGCCTTCCTTTCCTACACAAAACATATGGCTTATTTAATCATGTATTTTTTGTGTATTTAGTTGACCATTGCATAAATTGGATCTGAACTAATATCGGATTTTTCCACATGTATATTGAGTACGACATTTTTAACCCAGATTAGGATAGAATAAGGTAGTGTGTGATCCTACAAAGATAATATATATGATGTGATTATATAATTAGGTGTTGGACATATGATGTGATCATCCATAAAGGTGAATGAAATGAAATATATTTATTTTTTTATTTAGTCTATACACATAGAAACATGGATGTTTGACTTGGATATATAGGATTGAATAATGATATGTCCAAAAGTCACTAATGTTATTGAGAAAAATGATGATATGATAATTCATGAATGTTTATGATGAATCTAGTGGACAAAAATATATATATACATGGGTTTAATAGAGTTAATTCAATATCTCTTGGAATCATTAGAAGCATTGATTCTTCGGAAAAGGTCTCTCTTTGCATACATTTATGGATTTGGTGATTCATAGTTATTTTAAATTCAAAAATATCCCATTAGGACACACTTTTTGGATGGTCTTATGGGGTTATTGTTTAACTCATATATCTACCCTAAAATTGTTATATATTAAATCCAAATAACACAAGTATAGGTATTCACAATTAATTGCATATGATTTGATACAAGGTGGGGCTATTGATATTATTATAAATGTGTACTAGAATATATCCTAAATTATTTTTGGATATGCTCACCAATTTTATTTCATAAGATACAGTTTATGTTGAAATTGAACAAAGTCTGAGAGGTTTTAGTGAATATAGGAGACCAAAATATATATTCCCTAAAATAGTTAACTCTAATGAAGGGTTTTTGTCCATATAATTTCATAAAATTTGTACACAATTCATTTAATATAATTTAGTAAAATATATGATAAATCATAATCAGTTCTTTAATTTATTAATTTATACAAAGGTAGTGAGGTTTTCTATAGTTAAACATTCACGGAACTCATAATAGTGATCATTAAATATTTTTTTTCATAGAATTAAATTTACTGAGATTTAATTCATATGCTGAATTCCAAACAAGTTGAGTTATTTCACATTAATTTAATAATTTTAAATTAAATACATTATGTCATTGGGATAGACCCAAAGGATATATATATATATATATATATAAGACCTACTAAAATATGATGTGATAACCTCATCTGTGGATTATTGGTCTAAACTCCATTGATTTTATTTCAATTTTCCTCTTTAGTATTTTCCTTCATGAGGGACTAGAATATCTCGAGTGACTATAATATATTTATTTACCATAGAGTGATTTAGAATAACTTTTTAATACCTCTAAGGGTGGGATAACATTATTTCTCTCATGTGATCTTCATCAACCACACAAAAATGAAGATTATTTTAGTAGCATTTTATTGTAGGGTATATAGAGTATTTTCACCATTCTAGAATAAAATAAAATCATTCATCTATAATAGTGTTCCATGATTTTGGTTTCTAATTATATTTTTCCTCATATATTGTTTATATAGTCCTATAAAACATAGTATACATTGTGGATACATATTTAAAGTATGAGGATGAACTCGAGATGTATGGGTACTGGTAGGATAAGAATGGTCATGTCATGTACTTATAAAATCTAATATAACCTTAATATCCTCAAAAAAATTATTCATATCCTTTATGAAGATGTATAAGAAACATTTAAAGGTAAAATATCCATCAAATTTGTAACGTACATGGATTGAAAAATTTAAATGTAATGTTTGTGGAAGTCATCATAGGAATCACCCCTATGTCTTAAAGGTTCCATGATTTATCTTGTATTATTTTTGTGTACTTATTTTTATTTTGAAATAATCATATATTATTACCAATGAGTGATTTGTAAAAACTTTGGATATTAAAAAGTAATATTCATGTAATATATTATTTAAAAAATATCAAACAAGTTGAATGTAACCTGAAATGAGAATTTCTCGTCGAAGATACCCAAGAAGGGATCAAAAAAGGAAAATATTCTTGATAATTATTTAAATTAAGTTAATATTTTTGGAGACATTATTTATTATGTAAATTTGATTGTAAAAAGGTAACATAATTTTTGGTTCTTAATGTATTTGTATTCAAACATGATCAACAAAATCATACCGTAGTTGAATATGTTTAGATATTATACAATGAATTAATGTCTAATAAGTCTAATATTTTATAAATATAAAGTCATTCCATATGAAAATTGACAATTCCCATTTATATTATATTTTTATAAACTATTTTTTTATATTTTTAATTTTCTTTCATAACATTAATTTATTTTAAAATGAAATAAATATTTTATAGTTTATATTTTTCATTTCATATTTTTTTAGTAATATTATTATTATGTTAGTTATTTATAATTTAATGATTTTATTATTAGAATTATAATTTTTGAATCATCAATGAAGGTGGGGTGATTCATATTTAATTTTATCTGTTTTTATTTTGATACATCATTTTTTTTGTTTTTATTCATCATGTAGTATTTGTAAATATATATATTTAATATTATTTTTTTTATGATATATTTTATTTTATTAAATGTGAATTGTTTTTAATAAATTTTTATTGAGATTTTTTCATTTATATTTTTATATTATATATGTATAACACCAAGTATCATAATCCACCTATGATTACATGTTTTATAATAAGGGTTCCACATTATAACATTTTTAGAATCTATTAGGTTTATAGTTATAGAGAATTATGAAAATTAAATTATAACATAGATAACATTTCAACACCATGTACATTTTTTGTAAAAAACATTTTATTTTTTAACACATTTATTTCATTTAGGATTATAAAGACCCACAATTTACATACATTGTTATTACTTCAGAATTTAAGCACAGTTATTACAACATATAACAAAACCAGGAAAGGACTATATTAGTATAGAGTCTTTAGAAATGTGGAAACATAAACAACTTGTTCATAAATCATCTACTTTGCCTCCCATTTATTTCATCAAATCTAGAGTCCCTTTTGGCATATCCTGCGTAATAACCTTCTTCCTAACCTAGGAAAATAAAACATACAAAAGGGTGAGATCAAATGTTCAGTAAGGGTAAACAAAAGAAATATCAATCACATCATATACACAAGAACCTAACTTTTGGAAATCTTAACCTGCAAAAGAGAACATAATTTCATAACATGTGATAAATCATAGTAGTGAAATGTAATCCAAATAATCATAACTTAAAACATGAAACTTTGTGTCATACACACGTAATCATAGATAATCATTTCTTATTAGTCAAGACTCATTGCCCAGACTATCTTAGTGGACAAAGTCCATTTCTGAACTTAGTTCACTCTTCGTTTCAGTCATATTTCACTGAACCGGTTTAACCTGCCGTTCCCATCATTTTTATCTCATGAAATATAAAATCATTACCCAATGATTTGGAGGGAGATATAGGTCACACCCATATTATAATGATACCATTCTTATGTGTTCCAAAAAATCATAAATCTTACATCATTGCATAACCCACGTAAAAAAATGGGATTCTTAATCAACATGACATCATAAAAGAATTCATATAAGATAAAGGAATTCATAAAAATAATTCCATCACAAAATAATTAAATCAAAGAAATAATAGGGATAGAAACAGAACCCTATATTATCTTAGATGTAAAATTATTTTCATAAAACACTTGAACTCCATTTTTGAGGAAAATATCCTTTCTACTTCAAAAACATTTTCCTTTCTTAACATGTCATGAAATTTTAAACAAAAAGAAGTTGATTAAAAATAAACTTGAAAACCTGTAAGGGAAAATTCTTGGAAATAATTTTTTAAAAATCCATTCATGTCGTATAAGTTAAAAAGACATTCTTTACATACTTTTGTCGTAAAAGTCAAAAAGTACCTCGTACAAAAAACTACAATAGATACCTTTCATATCTTTTACTAAAAACTCACCGAAGGGTTAAATTGGATTTAAAAAATTTGAGGTAGATGGAAACAATATTACATATTGAGGAAACAAGGATGTGGATGATAAAATATACCCTAGTAAATACCAAAGTATAAATAATCTCGGATAAAATTAGATTGTGATATTTTCCCTTACCTTAAGTCTGATAGGCTTCGTAAGTGTTTGAAACTCCGGTATAATGATTTAAATAATGTTATTGACTTATTCCAGAATCATGCCTATTTTTATGATATCATAAATGGTCATATTCTTATCTTCTTATTAGTAATATTTCATTACTATTTGATATTCGGGTGTTTATTACTTTTTGTTCTTATTCGTGTTTTGTCGAATAAATTATTATTTTCCTTTTTAGGTTATAGATACCTCATTTCCATAATGGTATTAGTGTAATATATATCATATTAATTCATTAAATTCATTTATATAATCATTATTCAATGAAGATCACGTAGAACGAGTCGCATCACATCGTAGAGACGGTATTCTATATGTACGCACGAGTGATGATATCGTTCCCATGATCGTGGAATTGTATTGGAGTGTTTGTATACTATTTCAGAATCAATAAAACTTTAAAATAATCATATATAGTTATTTATTTGCACCATTATACCCATCCATGTATGGTGGTGATGGAAAATAGATTACACCACGGCGTGGAGACGGTATTCCGTACATACGCACGCGTGATGATTTCATTTTCCATAGGAAGGATAAATAGTGAAATAGGTTTGTCTCATACTTATAATAACATATCAGTATATGGGTGATACTGATATTATTAATTCATAATGAAAAAACTAAATAAGAAGAAGTGGAAGAAGAAATAAAGTTGAAGGATTTGGTAACAGACATTACCTCTTCTTTCAAAAGCCTCTTTGAGACCTCCTCTTAGGGCACTACAATTGGTCTTTGAAGAATAACAGGACCTCTAGGATGTTTCTAGGGAAGTGGGGAAGTTAAATGGGTAGGGATTGGCTGAGCTGGAAGGCTCAAATTGGAGTGATGAGGAGAGGGAGGAGGTGCCCTTTTATAAGGGAGGAGAGGGGCACCTTTGGAAATATAAGAACTATTAGTTTTTATTAAATCCCATCCCAACATAAAAACTTCCAAAATGACTCATATACGAAGATTAGATGATATATGTTTGTAATCCCATCAACCAATAAAATTTAGACATGTTAGGAATTTATTTTAAACATTATCAACTTTATTTATCCTTATTTATCAATTTAATTTTATTTGTGGTAATAATATTCTAAATTTTAAATTATTATAAATAATTACTTATGTGTTGTGAATTTTCCATTTTTTGACACTTTATGACATTGTCGACCATATAAATTTTAATTTATAATTTTTAAATATTTTTTTGATTTTTAAACAATTTTATAAAATGTTATGTTTATAAAATAACAATAGTGTCAATTTTGACACTATTCATTTATTTGAATATAAATAAAATATATACAGAAGATATATTTAAACTAAAAGCTCTAATAGATTCATAAAATGTAATATGTCTCTATAAAATCAGTGTATCACATTAAATAGTTCATATAATATTTATTTTAATATTTTTAAAACCATTTATTTGATATTTTAATTAATAGAATAATTTCAACATCACTATTGTGTCATAATTAATGATAATTATTTAATCCCTAAAAATTATAAATAAATTCCTTTGATTTAGATAAATGCATTATATTTCTGTATACTTTTCATGTTCAAATTCTTATTAAGTATATCACTAATGGAAAATTATTATACTTATATGATTTAAGAAAGTGACATGTTGTCACATTCTTTGGTTTTAATAATAATTAAATTATTTTCATAGAAAAAAGTCCATTAAATGAATCTAATCCGACCCTTATGTGATATGGGTCGTTCTTTAGTCATACAATAGGATTTTGGAAGGTGTTAGGGTATTTTTATAATTTTATATTTACCCTTAATTACCCGATTTACCTTTAACTATGGTAAATAAAATTTACCGTAGATACTATTCATAATGCCCAAAAATAAACAGTAGCCTATTAACATAATTTGGACCCACTAATTCCAAATATGGAATCCATTTTTAAAAATTCAAAACATATATGTTACAGTAATTAATTTTAAATAAATCCCGTTATAAAGAAAACGAGTTTTAGAAGTTAAAACATTGCCAAAGATTGAAATGTTTTTACATATGAATTCAGTGTGAAATTAGTGCTAATGACATACATTATATTAAATGGTAAAAATATATTCTATATATTCTTTAAATCCATTCAATATTATAATTTAACCATATAAAATATCTCAATGGAAATAGTTGATTGTAATTAAAAATTAGCATATTTTTACTATTCATCAAAATATGAAAGTTATCAGAAAAATATCAAAAATATATCCACAGTAAATTTTTATAGCCCGATTCAAAAGAAAAAATTTATTTTTGTCAAATTGAACTTATAAACGTGTCAAAAACTAGATTTAATGTGGGTACACCATCAAAAGGCGGCAAAACTGCATTTTTTTTTAAAAATACTTAATTTACCCAAAAAAATTATTTTGTTCTATTACCATGTTCTAGAATATTTGTAAGATGAATAATAAAATTTCAAAATTTAGTTAATACTATAATGGATATTTCATAATAATATATCTTTATTTAGTGAAACTTGGTATTGCGTATTACACACGCTATCGAGGAAGGTCGTGATTGCATGTAATGTAAGCCAAGTCCATATTGTGTGCTGTGAAAGATTCCTTTGGTGTTTCATATAACATAAGACATTTAAAAAAATATTTCTCATAAAATCTCAGGGTGTTACATTCTAACCCCCTTAAAATGAATTTCTCCCTTGAAATTCGTCACTTTGTAACAAAAAGATAAGGATACCTCCCCCTCATCATATCCTCAAGCTCCCATGTAGCTTCTTCTAATTGGTGGTTCCTTAATAAAACTTTCATCAATCGAGTGGTCTTGATTCGTATGACTTCTTCGCTATGATCCAGAATCTCTATCGGCTGATCTTCATAAGAAAGATCTTGCCCTAGCGGTACAACTTCTGAGCTGAGTACATGGGAATGATCTGGTATGTGCTTTCTCAGGAGAGATACATGGAACACATCATGAACTTGAGAGAGATTTGGTTGAAGCACCAATCGATATGTTACCTTTCCAAAACGATCCAGTATTTCGAACGAACCGATATATCTAGGGCTCAACTTCTCCTTTTTCCAAATCTCAGGACCCTCTTCCAGGGAGATATTCGTAAGAACACATTATCACCCACTTCAAACTCTAGGTCTTTTCTTCGGTTGTCGGCATAACTTTTCTATCGACTCTGAGCTACTCTTATGTGTTGTTGAATGGATCAGACCTTTTCTGCCTTCTCATCAACAAGATCATGTACTAATAGCTTTCTTTCCCCAACTTCATCCTAGAATGTTGGAGTCCTGCATTTCTTTCCATAGAGAGCTTCATAAGGACCCATCTGAATACTTGAGTGAAATCTATTATTAATTGAAAATTCCACCAATGGTAGGTGTTGATCCCAACCACATTTGAAATCCATAGAGAAAACTCTCAACATATCTTCTAGAGTTTAAATTTTTCTCTCAGACTGCCCGTCTGTCTGAGGATGATAAGAAGTTCTTAAACTCAAATCTTTGTCCAGAGTATGCTGAAGACTTCTCCAGAACTTCGAGGTAAATCTCGGATCCCGATCAGATATAATAGAAAGTGGTACTCCATGAAATTTTACCACATCCTTTACATATATCTTGGCAAGCTAATCCAGAGAGAAATCCTCTCTAATAGCAATGAGGTGTGCAGAATTTGTAAGACGATCAACTGTGACCCAGATAGCATTATTTCCTTTGGATGTTTTAGGAAGTCTTGTGACAATGTCTATAGTGATGTTTTCCCATTTCCATTTGGGTATGGGTAATGGTTGTAACATCCCCTTAGACATCTGTCTCTCAGCTTTAACATGCTGACAAACCAAGCATCGAGAGACATATTTAGCAACATCTCATTTCATTCCATCCCACCAGAAGTACTCTTCCAGGCCGATATACATCTTTCTGATTCCAGTATGAATAGAGAATGAAGAACTATGAGCCTCATCCAGCAGCTCCTTCTTTAATTCGAGGATGGGAGGAATACAAACCTGATTCCTGAACTTTATTATCCCATCACAATCAAGGTTGAATTCAGGAATATTTCTCACCTTCTTTTGTAACTCTACATATTCTTTATGTGCCTCTTTAATCTTCACATGTATAGATGGTTGAACATTCATTTGATAAAGATATTATTTCCCCCCTTCCATTATAATTCCAAGATCCATCCTTTGTAAATCCATAAATATTGGATCTTTTGTGATCGTCATCATGGATAAGCTAGCATGGTCTTGTCGAATTAATTCATCTGCCACCTTGTTTTCTTTACCAGGGTGGTAATGAATTGAGCATTCGTAATCCTTAATCAGCTCCAACCATCTTCTTTGGTGCATATTCAGCTCCTTTTGTGTGAAAATATACATTATACATTTATGATCAGTATAAATATCACACCTTTCTCCATAAAGATAATGCCTCCAAATCTATAATGCAATGATTACCACAGCTAACTCAAAATCATGAGTTGGGTAATTTTTCTCATGGATTTTCAACTGTCGGGAGGCATAAGCTATCAGCATATCATTTTTCATAAGAACACACCCAAATACCATCTTGAATGCATCACTGTAGATCACAAACCTTTCCCCACTACAAGGTAGTGTGAGCACAGGTTCACTGGATAACCTTCTTTTCAACTCCTTGAAATTCTCTTCACATTCCTTCGTCCAAACAAACTTAACTCCTTTCTGAGTCAACTTGGTGAGTGGATTAGATAATCGTGAAAAATATTTTACAAAACGTCAATAATATCCATCCAAACCAAGAAAACATCTGATCTCAGTTACTGTTATTGGTCTCGACCATCTTTCGATAACCTCTGTTTTTGTTGGATCCACAGATATCCCCTCTTTTGAGATTATGTGACCCAAAAATGAAAATTTTTGAAGCCAAAATTCACACTTGGTAAATTTTGCATAAAGATTCTCCTTTCTCAGGGTCTTCAATATAATTATCAAGTGATCATCATGTTCCTCCTTGTTCTTTGAATAGAAAATAATATCGTATATAAAGACTACCAAAAACTGATCAAGATTGTCTCTAAGGACTCTATTCATCAGATCCACGAAGATAGAAGGGGCATTAGTAAGACCAAATGGCATCACTATAAATCCATAGTGTCCATACCTCATATGGAAAGACGTCTTTGGTATATCCTCCCTTTTGATGCTTAATTGATGATACCATGAATGAAGATCAATCTAGGAAAAGAATTGAGCTCTGTGTATATGGTCAAATAATTCATCAATGCATGGGAGATGATATTTGTTCTTGATAGTGATCTTGTTATGTTCTCGATAATCAATGCAGAATCTCATTGATCAATATTTCTTCTTAACAAACAGAACAGGTGCTCCTTAAGGAGACGCACTAGGGCATATGAATCCATTATCAAGATTCTCTTGGAGTTGCTTCTTCAATTCCTGCAACTCAATTGGGTCAATTCAATAAGGTGTCTTTGAAATAGGCAAAGCAGCCGGTACGAGTTCAATTGAAAACTCAACATCACGATTTGGTGGAAGACCCGACAATTACTCCAGAAAGACATCTTCAAAATCTCGTACAATGGGCATATTCTTAATCGTGAGTTTCTCTCCAGCCATTTGAGATAAATAACCCTAATTTTGTGGAATCAAGACCCATAAGATGGAAGAAATTTCCACTGCAAGGTTATGTTCATCATGGCATCGATAGACGACCATAGATTGTTCTATAATATGAAACGTGACTTCCCATATTTGGAAATTGATATGAGCTCCATATATAGAAAGAAAATCCATGACAATAATCACTTCAAATTCCACTATAGGAAGGATCACAAGATTTTTAGGAAGACCTTTCCCACAAACTTCAATTGGAGAAGAATTGTAAAATTTTGATGCGACTGTTGTGCCATTAGGAGTTGTCACAGCTAACTCAAAATCTAATTGTTGAGGTAATACAGTGATACCCTTAGAAGAATCTTCAGATATAAAAGATTGGGTGGATCTAGAATCAAATAAAACATTTTCTACTTTAGAGTGGATGGTAAGTGTACCTTTCACCACATCGTTATCATACTCCACATTGCTGATAGAAATTGCATGTGTCTTTCCTTTTTCTTTAGCCTTAAGAGTTTGTTGACGTCGACCATCATAATCAACCATTGGATTTGGGAATTGATTTTCATAATGCCCAATCTCCATGCACTTGAAACATTGAATTATAGTAGGTTTATTCTGTGTATCCCTTACATTGTTCGAATCATTAGACATCTTCATCCCATCATTGCGGTATTCAAATGCCCGATGACCTTCTTTTAAATATTAGAAACATTTACTTGTCCCTTTAAGACAGCTCCCTCCATGTTTCATTCCACACTTTGAGCATATGGGAAAGCTCATCTTCTTTTCAGTGTGCTCTTTAGATCTTCCTTTGAATTCCATTTTCCTCTTCTTATCAAACCCATATGACTGATGGGTTACTCCAATCTCCATCTCAACTTTGAGAGCACATCGAATGATTTCCTCATAGCTATTGAAGTCCCTTAGGGATAAGGCCCTTCGATGACTTGGTTTTATGCCACTAAAGAATCGATTGATCTTACTCTCAGGTTGGATAATAATACCAGAAGCGTACCTTGAAAGACTTGTAAAATTTTCTTCATAGGTACCAACAAATTCAGCATCCTTTTGATTTAGTTAAAGAAACTTCATCTCCATCTTTGTTCGAATAATATGAGGGAAGTACTTATTGAAAAATAAGTACTTGAACTTGTCAAATTCCATGGACTCAATTTCATCCCTTTGTCTCGTATTCTTAATAAGATTCCACCATTGATCAGCATCTCCTTCCAAACGATACACTGCTAGGATGACTTTATGTTGGTCATAACATTTAAAAATAGAAAATATCTTTTCAGTAGTACTAATCCATTGTTCAGCAACTAATGGATCAGTAGACCCGCTGAATGAAGGTGGACTCTGCCTCATGAAGGATTCAACAGAATGTTGCTCCTTTTTTTGCTCATTTGGATGTCCTGCATGATTCATTGCTTGATAAAGTTGTGTGAGCATGGCTACAAAATTTTTTATTCTATCTCCCATAACGTTTGGTTGCTCAGGGGGACAATCATTGCATTTCCTGTCGAATTTCGCATTAACACGGTTCCTTCGGGTTCCAACCATTGACTAAAACCAAGAAGCATAGTGTGTGTAAAAATAATTATAATAGGAAAAACACAAAATCAAGAATAAAATTTCACACTTAAGGTCTTATCATAGGTTATTCTTGGCCATTTCTAAAACACTAAGACTGTGTTCTATGCTAAGACTTATCCTTAGGGTTATTACTAAGGCGTTCACATCCTAGTTTCCAAAGGTTGACTATACCTTTCCTCTTAAACCAACTATAACGACCCATACTTTACATACATTATTATTACTTCAGAATTTAAGCACACTTATTACAACATATAACAAAACCAGGAAAGGACCGTATAGGTATATAGTCTTTAGAAACTGGGAAATATAAACAACTAGTTCATAAAGCATCTACTTTTCCTCCCATTTATTTCATCATATCTAGAGTCCCTTTTGGAATATCCTACTTAATTACCTTCTTCCTGACCTGGGGAAATAAAACATACAAAAGGGTGAGATCAAATGCTCAGTAAGGGTAAAAAAAGAAATATCAATCACATCATATACACAAGAACATAACTTGTGGAAATCTTAACCTGCAAAAGTGATCATAATTTCATAACATGGGATAAATCACAGTAGTTAAATGTAATCCCAAAAATCATAACAAAAAATTTGAAACTTTGTGTCATACACACATAATCCTAGAAAATCATTTCTTATTAGTCAAGACTCATTTCCAAGACTATCTTAGTGCACAAAGACCATTTCTGAACCGAGATCACTCCTCGTTTCAGTCATGTTTCACCGAACTGGTTTAACCTGTCGTTCCAACCATGTCTATCTCACAAGATATAAAATATTTACCCAATGCATTGGAGGGATATATAGGTCCCACCCATCTCATAATTATACCATTCATTTGTGTGCCACAAAATCATAAATCATACATCATTGCATAACCCATGTAAAAAAATGGGATTCTTAATCAATATGACATCATAAAACAATTCATATAAGATAAAGGAATTCATTAAAGTAATTCCATCACAACATAATTAAATCAATGTAATAATAGGTACACAAACAGAGCCCTATTTATCATATATTGAAAATAATTTTCATAAAGTACTTGAACTCCATTCTTGAGGAAAATATCCTTTCTACTTCAAAAACATTTTCCTTTCTTAACATGTCATGAAATTTTAAACTAAAAAAGTTGATTAAAAATAAACGTGAAAACATGTAAGGGAATATTCTATGAAATAATGTTTTAAAAATCCATTCATGTCGTATAAGTTAAAAAAACATTCTTCTCGTACTATTGTTGGAAACGTCAAAAAGTACCTTGTATGAAAAATGACAAATGATTCATTTCATATCTTTTACTAAAAACTCACCTAAGGGTAAAATTGGATTTAATCAACTGTAGGTGGATAGAAACAATATTAAATATTGAGGAAACATGGATGTGGATGATAAAATACACCTCAGTAAATACCAAAGTATAAACAATCTCGGATAAAATGAGATTGTGATATTTTACCTTACATTAGGTTTGATTTGCTTCGTAAGTGTCCGAACCTCCTGTATAATGATTTAAAAAATGTTATTGACTTATTCCAGAATCATAATTATTTTTATGATATCATATATGGTCATATTCATAGCTTATTATTAGTAATATTTCATAACTATTTGTTATTCGGGTGTTTATTACTTATTGTTCTTTTGCGTGTTTTGTCGAATAAATTATTGTTTTTATTTTTAGGTTATAGATACCTAATTTCCAGAATGGTATTAGTGCAATATATATCATATTAATTCATTAAATTCATTTATATAATCATTATGCATTGAATATATTGTAGAACATGTCTCATCACATCGTGGAGATGGTATTCCGTACGTACGCACGAGCGATGATATCGTTCCCATGATCGTGGAATTTTATTGGAGTGTGTGTATACTATTTCAGAATCAATACCACTTTAAAATAATAATATATAGTTATTTATTTGCACCATTATACCCATCCATGTAACGTGGTGATGGAAAATAGATTAGACCATGGCGTGGAGACGGTATTCCGTACGTACGCACGCACGATGATTTCGTTTTCTGTAGGATGGATAGATGGTGAAATAGGGTTGTTTCATACTTATAATAACATATCAGTATATGGGTGATAATGATGTTTATAATTCATAATGAAACAACTAAATAAGAAGAAGTGGGAGAAGAAATAATGTTGAAAGAATTGGTAATGGACATTACCTCTTCTTTGAAGCACCTCTTTGAGACCTCCTCTTAGGGCACTACAATTGGTCTATGAAGAAGACCAAGAACTCTAGGGTGTTTCTAGGGAAGTGGGGCAGTGAAATGGGCAAGGATTGTCTGAGCTTGAAATCTCAAATTGGTGTGTGGAGGAGAGGGAGGAGGCGCCCTTTTATAAGGGAGGAGAGGGGCACCTTTGGAAATATTAGAAATATTAGTTTATATTAAATCCCGACCCCACATAAAATCTTTCGAAATGACTCATATACAAATAATAGATGATATAGGGTTGTAATATCATCAAACAATATGATCTATACATGTTAGGAATTTATTTTAAACATTATCAACTTGATTTATCCTTATTTATCAATTTAATTTTATTTGTGGAAATAATATTCTAAATTTTAAATTATTATAAATAATTACATATGTGTTGTGAATTTTCCATAATTTTACACTTTATAAAATTTTAGACCATATAAATGTTCATTTATTATTTTTAAATATTTTTTTGATTTTTAAAAAAATTTATAATATGTTATTTTTATAAATTAACAATAGTGTCAATTTTGACACTATTCATTTATTTGAATTTAAATAAAATATATACAGAAGATATGTTCAAAATAAAAGCTCAAATAGATTAATAAAATGTCATATGTATCTAGAAAATTAGTGGAGCACATTAAATAGTTAATATAATATTTATTTTAATATTTTTAAAACAATTTGTTTGATTATTTAATTAATAAAATAATTTCAACATCACTATTGTGTCATAATTAATGATAATTATTTAATCCCTAAAAATTATAAATAAATTCCTATGATGTCGATAATTGTATTATATTTATTGAGACTATTCATTTTCGATGTTTCATTAATTTTATCACTAGATTAAAATTATTATACTTATAAGATTTAAGAATGTGACATGTTGTCACATTCTTTGGTTTTAATAATAATTACATTATTTTCATGGAAAAGAGTCCATTAAATGAAACTAATCCGACCCTTAGGTTATATGGGTCGACCTTTAGTCATCAAATAGGATTTTGGCAGGTTTTAGGGTAATTTTATAGTCTTATATTTACCCTTAATTACCCGATTTATCAATAACTATGGTAAATAAAATTTACCGTATTTACTATTCATAATGCCCAAAAATAAAAAGTAGCCTATTAACATAATTTGGACCCACTAATTCAATATATGGAATCCATTTTTCCAAATTGAAACCATATAAGTTGCATTAATTAATTTAAAATAAATCCCATTGTTAAGAAAACGGATTTTAGAAGTTAAAACATTGCTAAAGATTGAAATGTTTTTACCTATGAATTCAATGTGAAATTAATGCTAATGACATACATCATATTAAATGGTAAAAATATATTCTATTTATACTTTAAAACCATTCAATATTATAATTTAACCACATAAATTATCTCAATGGAAAAAGTTGTTTTTAATTAAAATTTAGCGTATTTTTACTATTCATCAAAATATGAATGTTATCAGAAAAATATCAAAAATTTATCCAAAGTAAATTTTTATATACTGATTCAAAAGAGGAATTTTATATTTTCAAATTGGACTTATAAAAATTTCAAAAACTAGATTTAATTTGGGTGTGCCATCAAAAGGTGGAAAAACTGCATTTTTTTGAAAAACTACTTATTTTTACAGAAAATTTTATTTTTTTCTTTTATCATGTTCTATAAAATGTGTAAGATGAATAATAAAATTTCAAAATGTATTTAATACTATAACATCTAGTTCATAATAATTTATCGTTGTTTAGTGAAACTCGGTATTGCGTACTACACACGCTATCGAGGAAGGTCACGATTGCGTGTAATGCAAGCCAAGTCCGTATTGTGTGCTGTGAAAGATTCCTTTGGTGATGAATTTAACATAAGACATTAAAAAAAATATTTCTCATAAAATCTCAGGGTGTTACAAGGATGTTTTTTATTTGCTGAATATATGTGACTATCTATAAGGCCCCAGCCTTAAACCTTACTTAATCTTGAGTTATTACAAGATTACACATTGAGGATCTTTTCAGGTTTACAGTTTTAGAGAATTAGGTCATGAAACTTGCATTACATTCCACATTTAATCAAAGTGGTTACATAAAAGAAAATATTCATTCTTCCCATCAACGGAAACATATTGAAAATAAAACATGGATTCTTTCTTGACACATCCTTGACACTATCACCACATCATGTACCTTTCCCTTGACCTGTGAAAAACATTTCAAAAACTTGGGATGAGCATAAAAAGCTCAGTAAGGGTTATAAAAATATGGAAAGGAAACATGAGTTCATATATACATAAGAATGAAATCATACTTTACCCATAAAACATAGGCATATCAAATCATGAATAAATTATAGAAAACATAAGACATAAAGGTAACTTGAGGCATTCATAACATTCTTACGTAGGGAGTAACCCTCTTGGTTACGTTTGGAATACCCATCACAGTATATTCCCTAAATCTCTTCGGAGAAACCTTAACGTTTCACTCCTTCGCGTTACCCAATGCATTGGAGAGCTATATCGGGCTCACCCGCCCTTAGTTTATCACGGAACCACCCATTCTTCATAACAATGACCAAGAACCATAACATAATCGTATCACATAAACATGAATAAAGGAAACATAACATTTCCACATTTCAATCACAATATAACATTTTAGGATATTGAAATAATGAATCCATTCAAAAAGAAACCATTTCCAAAACCATTTAAAACATTTAATAAAGAGATTTTTGAATCAAAGTGTCCCATACCACCTTGAAGCTTTTAACATTTTAAACCATTAATATCCATATAAATAAATCCTTAAAACCATTTTTAAAACATGGATATTAATAAGAACAAGTAATTAAAACATTTAAAATGATATTTTGGTTAAAGGGGTTTTACCAAAATTAGAGACACTTGAATACAATAATAGAGGAATAACATTTAGTCAGAACTTTATAATATCATGAGAATAAAAGGATTCATGATATAATACTCCATAGGACAGTATATACACCATATAAGAGTGAATTAGTGCATAACAACAATGAACCCTCAATAGAAATGTCAAATGTGATGAAATCCCTTATAAAGAAGGTATCCTTAAATTAAGGACAAATAAATCTCAAAAAAATATGTCTGACAAATATATATACACCCAATATAAGTGGATATTAAGTGTAAAACAATAAAATGTCATTCACACATATTAAATGGATGACATATTCAATGACTACAAGTTGAACCCAAAGAAATCAAAATTGGGTTAAAAAGTTCCCTTGACAGCCTAACGGCATCACATCAAAATGAGTTGATGAGAGATAAAAAGTGTATCTCCTCACTTGGACATAAAATTTACATCAATAAGGATGTATGATAACATATCCCAACATAAAAATATGTAAATTAAAAGACCCAATAAAAGAAGTCTTTTAAAAAAGAGGAGGGTGAAAGATTCCGTTACCGACTTGGGTATCTTTCCAAAACATACACCCCATGAAAGAAAGACAATAGTTCATTGATGTAAATACTCATAAACTAAGTTATATTACACAATGAGTATAATAATTGGCAGTACATACACCACTCAATGGAATTTGTGGCAAATGTAGCATAAATCTCACGGGAATAAAAGTGAGATGAAAAATCCCTTACGAAAACTCGGCAGCCTAACGGCGCCACATAAAACTTCCGAATATGGATTGATGAGATCAAATAGAGTATCCCATCATATTACAATAGAATTAAATCAAGTGTAATATAAAATAAAATCCCCCAACATTGCAAGGAGGAGTTTAAAAGAAGTGACATAAAGGAGAGTACTTAAAAAGAAAGAGAGACGTTAGATCTCTTACGAAAGTTCGGCAGCCTAACGGCGCCACTCAAAACTTCCAAAATGGATTGATGAGAGAGAATAGGGTCTCTCATCACATGAACATAAAAATTACAGTAAATGTAATATAAAAGAACATCCCAATCATAAGAAATATGAGCTTAAAATAAATGACATAAAAGAGTGTACTTAAAAAGAAAGAGAGTTGTAGGATCCCTTACCTCGGGTCCGACTTGACTCGATCGTTCTTTAATCTCCTGAATAATAAACTTGAGTTAATTTCTAATTCCTTAAGAACCATTTTAAAGTTCATTATTACTTTTATACCACTTATTAACATGTCATAAACATTATGTAATCATTTAAGTTAATAATATTTGTTTTGCCGATATTTGGTTCTTAAGTCAAAAGTGGACTTCTTACAATTACATGTTGTTCGTGTGGCCAAATGTTTATTATATCCAGAATTTTATTCATTATGTAGATATAATATATGTCATATATATCCAGTATATGCATGCATTTATAACATTACATAATCATTTAGAGGTAAGAAATGAAATGCACCGTTCATGGAGACGGTAAGCCGTACGTACGCATGAACGCTACTTTCATTTCTATTTCGTATTTTATAGAATGGAATAATAATTATATAAAGGTATATTATAATTCCAGTATAATATCATATTTAATATCATATTTCCATCCTTTTTACATCCCACATATTGTATTTAACGAATCAATTCACTTTGAGGGGGCGGTAGTCCGCACTTCCTTAAATGAAGATATCGCGTATAACCATAATGGAAGCCAAAAAGGTAAGACAAAAATGAAAAATACAGAAGCATAAATAAAACATAAACATATTATATATCATATATAAAAATAGTGACATCATAATGGCCACCTTTGAAGGTGTTAAATGAGTATTGAACAATCATCGTTTCGGGAGGCAGAATTTCACCATCCACAGAAACCGTATGTTCTTTAACCATTTGATGTAGTTGTGTGAGAGTGTAGCACGAATAAATCTTATAACAACATCCTAGTATATTGAAGATACTGGTTTTGTTACAAAATAAGTAAATAAAAAGAGTTTAGGGGGTTGGAGAAGAAAAATAAAAAAAATGAACATGAGAGAATGAATTACCTTTAAAAGTGCAACTCCTTTTTATTTGAGCCTAAGGATTCCTTTGAAAGGATTCTGCCCAAAGGGAATCCTCTAGGATGAGGAGAGGGATGTGGATAGAGTAAATGATAAGGGGTTGGCCGAGCCAAAGGCTTGAGGAGTGTGTTAAATGAGGTAGAGCTGGGGGCCTTTTATAAGAGGAGAGGAGGGGCACTTTTGGAAAGTAAAGAAATATTACTTTATTTGAAAATGTGTTTCGGTTTCAAAAGGACCCACATTGATATATTTCTTGTATAAGGTGATAAGTCTTCTAAATCCACTCATCCAATAAGTTTTGGACATGTGTAGTTCATAGATTTTACATTATCTTCCCATTTTATTTAAATCGTCAAATAATGATGTCATCACTGCATCATTATTATGTCATAAATAATTTAATTTATTTAATGTCTAAAAATTATAAAAAAATACTATGATGTAGGAACTCTTTTTATCTTCCCAATGAATATTTATAATCAAAAATATTACATGTATAACCCCAATTAAAAATTGTTTTAGTAAAACATATCATGTTTGTGTCAATTTTACTTTTACATTAAATAAAATGTTATTTATGTCATTTCCCAACCAAAGTGTCTCCATGGGGTCCCCAAGTTGGCCCATGGCTTGTCTTGGTCGGCCATGACTCACCCAATAGGTGTAGGACAAGTGTCATGGTGTTTTCACATTCTTATAATATCATTTTTAACTTAAATTACACTAATTACCTCTAATCGCGATTAAGAACTTAATAAGTTACTATTCACCAAAAAATTATTATAATCTCATTGAACCACATTTTACTTCTTAATTACAACCATGTATGTCGGATTTTTTGAAATTCAAAACAAAATGATGGCAAAATTTCATTTAAATGGAAAATCAGCTTTTATAAGTACCACTTAGTGGTTTCACTATTCATCAAAAATTGAAGTTTTTCAGAAAAATCCCAAAAATTCACCCTCATCTATATTTGATATTCCGAATTCAAAAATGAAGTCCGTTTTAAAAAATTCAGAACATATTAGTCACATTTATTAATTTAATAATTAATTCTCGCTGTCAGAGAAAATAGCGTGTTTTTATAAAACAATAAGTATCCAAAGATTGACACTAGTTTAAGTCTGATTTCAAAGTGAAATTAATTCCAACGACCACTATTGGATGTAATGGTAAAAATATTTTCTAATTTCACTTTAAACCCAATTCAAAATATAATCTAATCATATAAATAAATTAGATTAAAAATAAGTTTTTAATTAAAATACAACATTTTACACTATTCATTAAAAAATGAACTTTTTCGGAAAAATACCAAAAAATTACACAAAGTAAAATTTGATGTCCCGATTCTTAAAAAGACTTTTATTTGGTCCAAAAAAATGTTTAAGAGTGAAAAAAACTATATTTAATGACAGTTCTCCATTAAAAGGCGATAAGTGAACCTTTAGTGAAAACTAGGGCATATACGCCTAAAATTGAATTCTTTCCGTATTTTAAGCCTTTAGCTTATATTGGATAAATGTAAAAACATTTAAAAAAACACATATAATCATATTTTAGTTATTTCTATCTATTCCCTCCAATACAACGGCTACATGTTAACTACCATTTGAATTAATATTATTTTATTATTAGAGTGCAACGTAAGATTCCCAAGGAACTTGTTGTTGCGTGTTGGGTACGCCATCGAGCATAGCATCCCCTTTAAAGACATATTAATATTTTATTCACAAATATGGATAAATATGAAAATTTCATATTCATTATTTACCTGGGGTGTTACATCCTTCCTCCCTTTTGGGAATTGCGTCCTCGCAATTTTAAAATTGCGCTTGGAAACATCCTTGAAAGTCCCACATCGGAACAAAAGTCGGTTAAACAAACACTTTAAAATAAATAAAGATAAGTACAAAGGTCACCCGAGTTAACCCATACTAGTATTCTAAGTATGAAAATATGGACATGGAGGAGAAAACATAGGGTCATGTTCCGATGGAGAGTGATAGAAAACATGTTTAGGAGAAAGTTAACAATAAGAAAATCACAAACTTGTGATGGGTTAAACGGTGTTGGGTTCATCAGTAGGAAAAGTTAATAGACAACATTTTTGTTTTATGTTACTTTTTACTGAAGAATTTATTCATAAGGAAGCATAATCACTTATCATGTTGACTTTCAACTTTTACTAGATTCCTTAGTCAAACTCATATTTTTTTCCAAAAGACGAGTATTTAGGGAGACTTGTTCGCATTAAGAGTACTATAATCAACTTCTAGAGAATCACCTAATCCCCAAAAGAGAACTATATACATCCCATGTATTTAGGCTTTAACCAAAACCAAAATCAAAAAGGTTAGTACAAGATCAGATAATCCAGAAAAGGATAACCCCTTATAAAAAGAAAATCTATTCTTAATCTCCAAAATTTGTCCAACAAAACCCAAAGTTCAACGAGGACCATCCGATAAACAATTTTTCCATAAAATTCTTCAAAGTAAAACAATATAAGATTGAAACCCAAATATTTGAAGGATTTAGTCACATAGTCTTCCAAGTTAAATCTTAACATTTATCTCCAAACAACATCAGTTGCTCCTAAAGTCTCACATTGAAAAGTAATTATCCTAATCGCATATCCTACAAAATCAACATACTCTTAATTCATAAAATCATATAACTAAAAAGAATCAGTCAAACTAACCAGAGACTTCACGTAGTCCAGTGGTAGGCGATAAATACCAGTCGCACTTTGGTTGTGGGTTCGATTCCCACAGCATTGTCCGACGCGACGGGTTGTCACACGGTCTGCGTGTTGTCCTTTTTCCAAAACTATATAATTCCCAAATCATTACCCAAAAAGGGATAAAATCATCAAAAATAACCATAACATTATTTAACCTCAATTTTATCTCATGCCTTTCACTTCAATCATAACATATGGTAACCTATAATTACCTCAAAAGTAAGGATCATATAAACCCAAATGGTTCCTTATAACTATGTCCACAAAAGAAAAGATAACTATTACTTGAATAAAATTTGCCTATATTAAACATCAGGGTTACACATAATATAAAAAGTCTTCTAATGTAACCCCATCATCAAAAGAGACTTAATACTCTTAAGAATTTCACCCTAACTCTTGAAGCCCTTATATGTTGACATCTTACTCATTCAACATTCTTCATGATCCATTATCCATTCATTTCCAACTTATTCTGAAATACCTCTTTCCTACAAACAAAATCATGAATCATATCCTAAGATTCCAAAATAAGAAAACAATAGTCATGAAATAGTACATACCTTTGATTGGTCATTTTCAGTTTCTTCATCCTCAATCGGAATGGCATTAGGTATTGGTAAACGAATATTGGTACGCTCTTGGTGACCCCATTCACGAAACTTCTTCATAGGACATGTGTTTGCATAATGACCATGCACACAACATTTAAAACAGTCAATTGATCCCTCAGAAAGAACTTATTTCCCTTTCGTCGAGTCAACTGGATGCTTCCTTTTTCCATGGCAGGTTCTTGCTTTATGACCTTCATTTACACATCTATAGCATATTTATGTCCCTTTGAAACATTTTCCTAGGTGTTTCTTTCCACATCTTTGACACATTGGTTTTTGAACACACTTACCTTTATGATTATTACCTGTACTTCCGTAGGGATTTGTTTCTTGCATATATGATGCCTTAGAGAAATCTCCACGGTTTAGGTGGTCAATCATGACTCCAGATAGTTGGTAGAGGATAATCAAATGAGTTCTTATTGCAGCTCCCATATCATTTAGTTGCTTGCTCAAAAAAACTGTCACAGTTTCCTTCACATCCACTGTTACTTTGGTGCCTGCTAGATCCAGCCATTTTCTAAAACCAAAAAGGTCAGTGTGAGTATATCAACAAAACCATCATGTACTAATGAGTAAGATAGACAATAAGATATACATACTCATTCACTTTATCTAAAACTAAGACTCTTTCTGAAATCCTAACCATTATGGTAATTGTCAATTATTTTTAATGAATACCCTAACCTCTAAAGTTATCTAAACCGACCTTTGATACCAACTATAAGGCCCCAGCCTTAAACCTTACTTAATCTTGGGTTATTACAAGATTACACATTGAGGATCTTTTCAGGTTTAGAGTTTTATATAATTAGGTCATGAAACATTCATTACATTCCACATTTAAACAAAGTGGTTACATAAAAGAAAATATTCATTCTTCCCATCAACGGAAACATATTGAAAATAAATCATGGATTCTTTCTTGACACATCCTTGACACTATAACCACATCATGTAACTTTCCCTTGACCTGTGAAAAACATTTCCAAAACTTGGGATGAGCATAAAAAGCTCAGTAAGGGTTATAAAAATAAGGAAAGGAAACATGAGTTCATATATACATAAGAATGAAATCATACTTTACCCATAAAACATAGGCATATCAAATCATGAATAAATCATAGAAAACATAAGACATAAAGGTAACTTGAGGCATTCATAACATTCTTACGTAGAGAGTAACCCTCTTGGTTACGTTTGGAATACCCATCACAGTATATTCCCTAAATCTCTTCGGAGAAACCTTAATGTTTCACTCCTTCGCGTTACCTAATGCATTGGAGAGCTATATCGGGCTCACCCGCCCTTAGTTTATCACGGAACCACCCGTTCTTCATAACAATGACCAAGAACCATAACATAATCGTATCACATAAACTTGAATAAAGGAAACATAACATTTCCACATTTCAATCACAATATAACATTTTAGGATATTGAAATAATGAATCCATTCAAAAAGAAACCATTTCCAAAACCATATAAAACATTTAATAAAGAGATTTTTGAATCAAAGTGTCCCATACCACCTTGAAGCTTTTAACATTTTAAACCATTAATATCCATATAAATAAATCCTTAAAACCATTTTGAAAACATGGATATTAATAAGAACAAATAATTAAAACATTTAAAATGATATTTTGGTTAAAGAGGTTTTACCCAAATTAGAGACACTTGAATACAATAATCGAGGAATAACATTTAGTCAGAAGTTTATAATATCATGAGAATAAAAGGATTCATGATATAAAACTCCATAGGACAGTATATACACCTTATAAGAGTGAATTGGTGCATAACAACAATGAACACTCAATATAAATGTCAAATGTGATGAAATACCTTATAAAGAAGGTATCCTTAAATTAAGGACAAATAAATCTCAAAAAAACATGTGTGACAAATATATATACACCCAATATAAGTGGATATTAAGTGTAAAACAATAAAAGGTCATTCACACATATTCGATGGATGACATATTCAATGACTACAAGTTGAACCCAAAGAAATCGAAATTGGGTTAAAAAGTTCCCTTGACAGCCTAACGGCATCACATCAAAATGAGTTGATGAGAGATAAAAAGTGTATCTCATCACTTGGACATAAAATTTACATCAATAAGGATGTATGAGAACATATCCCAACATAAAAATATGTAAATTAAAAGACCCAATAAAAGAAGTCTTTTAAAAAAGAGGAGGGTGAAAGTTTCCCTTACCGACTTGGGTATCTTTCCAAAACATACACCCCATGAAAGAAATACAATAGGTCATTAATTTAAATACTCATAAACGAAATTATATTACACAAAGAGTAGAATAATGGGTAGTACATACACCACTAAATGGAATTTGTGGCAAATGTAGCATAAATCTCACGGGAATAAAAGTGAGATGAAAAATCCCTTACCAAAACTAGGCAGCCTAACGACGCCACATAAAACATCCGAATATGGATTGATGAGATCAAATAGAGTATCCCATAATATTACAATAGAATTTACAGAAAGTGGAATATAAAAGAAAATTCCCCGACATTGAATGGAGGAGTTTAAAAGAAGTGACATAAAGGAGAGTACTTAAAAAGAAAGAGAGAGGATAGATCTCTTACGAAAGTTCGGCAGCCTAACGGCGCCACTCAAAACATCCAAAATGGATTGATGAGAGAGAATAGGTTATCTCATCACATGAAAATAAAAATTACAGTAAATTTAATATAAAATAACATCCCAATCATAAGAAAGATGAGCTTAAAATAAATGACATAAAAGAGTGTACTTAAAAAGAAAGAGAGTTGTAGGATCCCTTACCTCGGGTCCGACTTGACTCGATCGTTCATTAATATCCTGAATAATAAACTTGAGTTAATTTCTAATTCCTTAAGAACCTTTTTCAAGTTCATTATTACTTTTATACCACTTATTACCATGTCATAAACATTATGTAATCATTTAAGTTAATAATATTTGTTTTGCCGATATTTGGTTCTTAAGTCGAAAGTGGACTTCTTACAATTACATGTTGTTCATGTGGCCAAATGTTTATTATATCCAGAATTGTATTCATTGTTTAGATATCATATATGTCATATATATCCAGTACATTCATGCATTTATAAAATTACATAATCATTTAGAGGTAAGAAATGAAATGCACCGTTCATGGAGACGGTAAGCCGTACGTACGCATGAACGCTACTTTCATTTATATTTCGTATTTTATAGAATGGAATAATAATTATATAAAGATATATTATAATTCCAGTATAATATCATATTTAATATCATATTTCCATCCTTTATACATCCCACATATGGTATTTAACGAATCAATTCACTTTGAGGGGGCGGTAGTCCGCACTTCCTTAAATAAAGATATCGCGTATACAGATAATGGAAGCCATAAAGGTAAGACAAAAATAAAAAATACAGAATAATAAATAAAACATAAAGATATTATATATCATATATAAAAATAGTGACATCATAATGGCCACCTTTGAAGGTGTTAAATGAGTATTGAACAATCATCGTTTCGGGAGGCAGAATTTCACCATCCACGGAAACCGTATGTTCTTTAACCATTTGATGTAGTTGTGTGAGAGTGTAGCTCGAATAAATCTTATAAAAACATCCTAGTATATTGAAGATACAGGTGTTGTTACAAAAGAATTAAATAAAAAGAGTTTAGGGGGTTGGAGAAGCAAAATAAAACAAATGAACATTAGAGAATGAATTACCTTTAAAAGTGTAAATCCTTTTGACTTGAGCCTAAAGGATTCCTTTGAAAGGATTCTTCCCAAAGGGAATCCTCTATGATGAGGATAGGGATGTGGAGAGAGTACATGAGCAGGTTTTGGCCGAGCCAAAGGCTTGAGTAGTGTGTTAAATGAGGTAGAGGTGGGGGCCTTTTATAAGAGGAGAGGAGGGGCACTTTTGGAAAGTAAAGAAATATTACTTTATTTGAAAATGTGTTTCGGTTTCAAAAGGAACCCAAATTGATATAATTCGTGGATAAGGTGATAAGGATTCTAAATCCACTCATACAATAAGTTTTGGACATGTGTAGTTCATATATTTTACATTATCTTTCCATTTTATTTAAATCGTCAAATAATGATGTCATCGCTGCATCATTATTATGTCATAAATAATTTAATTTATTTAATGTCTAAAAATTATAAAAAAAAAACTATGATGTAGGAAATCTTTTTATCTTTACAATTAATATTTATAATCAAAAATATGACTTGTATAACCCCACTTAAAAATTGTTTTAGTAAAACATATCATGTTTGTGTCAATTTTACTTTTACATTAAATAAAATGTTATTTATGTCATTTCCCAACCAAAGTGTCTCCATGGGGTCCCCAAGTTGGACCATGGCTTCTCTTGGTCGGCCATGACTCACCCAATAGGTGTAGGACAATTTTCATGGTGTTTTAACATTCTTATAATATCATTTTTACCTTAAATTACACTAATTACCTCTAATCGCGATTAAGAACTTAATAAGTTACTATTCACCAAAAAATTATTATAATCTCATTGAACCACATTTTACTTCTTAATGACAACCATGTATGTCGGATTTTTTGAAATTCAAAACAAAATGATGGCAAAATTTCATTTAAACGAAAAATCAGCTTTTATAAGTACCACTTAGTAGTTTCACTATTCATCAAAAATTGAAGTTTTTCAGAAAAATCCCAAAACTTCACTCTGAGCTATTTTTGATATTCCGAATTCAAAAATGAAGTCTGTTTTACAAAATTCAGAACATATTAGTCACATTAATTAATTTAATAATTAATTCCCGCTGTCAGAGCAAATAGCATGTTTTTATAAAACAATAAGTATCCAAAGATTGACACTAGTTTAAGTCTGATTTCAAAGTGAAATTAATTCCAACGACCACTATTGGATTTAATGGTAAAATTATTTTCTAATTTCACTTTAAAAAAAATTCAAAATATAATCTAATCATATAAATAAATTATATTAAAAAGAGGTTTTGAATTAAAATACAACATTTTACACTATTCATTAAAAAATGAACTTTATCGGAAAAATACCAAAAAATTACACAAAGTAAAATTTGATGTCCTGATTCTTAAAAAGAGTTTTATTTGGTCCAAAAGAATGTTTAAGAGTGAACAAAACTATATTTAATGACAGTACTCCATTAAAAGGCGATAAGTGAACCTTTAGTGAAAACTAAGGCATATACGCCTAAAATTGAATTCTTTCCGTATTTTAAGCCTTTAGCTTTTATTGGATAAATATAAAAACATTTAAAAACACATATAATCATATTTTAGTTATTTCTATCCATTCCATCCAATACAATGGCTACATGTTAACTACCATTTGAATTAATATTATTTTATTATTAGAGTGAAACGTAAGATTCCCAAGGAACTCATTGTTGCGTGTTGGGTACTCCATCGAGCATAGCATCCCCTTTAAAGTCATATTAATATTTTATTCACAAATATGGATAAATATGAAAATTTCATATTCATTATTTACCTGGGGTGTTACACTATCGATCTCTTCATAATCAATACACATACTTAATTCCTATGAAGAACATTTTAAATTTAGGAATAAAAAAATTTTCAATGAGTGGTATGAAAATAAAGAGAACCAGTTAACAGATTTTAATTTAATGAAACCCCATAAATAAGATTCCATTTCTAAAAAAAATATGCTCAAAACAATAAATTACTTACTCATAAAAACATTTTTAAAGACATTACTTTCAAAAACTATTATGAAATAAATCATAATGGAAAAATCATAATCATGAAATTTGAGTTGGATGATAGGATTACTCATTAAAAAATTACCTTGAAAAGAAACATTTCGTTTTTAAAAGAATATAAACTTTCATTTTAACATGATTTTATTTTCATAACTTATGAGATTCAAAAGATTTCCTTAACACCCATATAAATCATTGAAACGTCGTGTAAGTATCTTGGGATATTGTCTATATATTCAATACTAAAAGGAGGGTCCATCATGACTAAATAAAAAATATATCATAGGAGAAACTTATTTCTCATTAATTTCATCATCATTTCCCAATGCATTGGAGTGCTATTTCAGGATAACCCATTATTAGTGCTATATCATTATCATATTTTATCAAATAAAATTTCCAAAAACCATTTCATGAGAAAAATAAATAAAATAATAAATTTATATCATAAAATCCATACAATTTGAAAATAGAGAACATAATAAAAATTAAATTCATTTATCTCAAAAAATTTAAGAAATATATTTTACTTTTGAAATAAACTTAAAAACAAAAAATTCGAAGAAATTGGGAATATAATATTTTTTAAAAATATATAGAAACTTTTAGAGAAATATTAATAGATAATAATGGATATCATGGAGTGTAAATGAGTTCATTTAGTAAATGTTAAAAAAATATTACCTTCATTAATTGAAATTAAAATTTAAAAAAAATCATATAGGAATCATTTGAAAAGATTAAATTTAATCATTTGTAATAAAAAAGGTATAATAAAAATACAATTTTGAATCAATTCAAAATAAGTAAGAACATTCATAAAATAATAAATAGAATGTTTTTATAGAAGAAAATTATTTTGAAATATTTTAAAAAAATGTTTTAGATAAAAATTCATTATGACATTATTAATTTTTTAGTTAAAAGATCTCTAAATAATTTTATTTGAAAATGATTTTAAAATTGATACAATTTTTTTAAATTAGTGATAAAATACATTCATATAGTATTTTATAAACCACAAAAAATATAAACATTGGGGAGGATGGTATAATTCTTAATGTAAGGAAATTGGGACAATAAATCTCTTACCAAATCTCCCAATAAGCCATGCATGTCATTTACTTTATTAATGAAAAAAATTTATTAGTTGTAATGTTTCATAAGAAAATTTTCAATTTTATTACATTTTTAATTTTTTAATTTTTTATTTTTTATTACTTATCTCCATTCTTTATATAGTTACAAAAATGGGTAAATTCGTGTTGGAAATTTTTTGGTCATTTGGTTTATTAAGTCAACATGATATTTCTGCATTTATAGTGGAATACGGGTTCATGAATTCATTATATCCAAAAAATAAAAAATATAATAATATAATTTTAAGAAATTTTATAAAAAATGAAAAACATAATTGTATGGTGTTCAAGAAAAATGATGCACCCAATTTCATGGATATAGTGGTCCATATATACGCATGAAAACAATTTTAATTTTTACAGTGGGTGAGAAATATTAAGGTAGATGATATTTTTTTTATCAAAATAATAACTATGTTATAAATTTCATATTTATTCATTATTTCTAAAACATTAGAAAACATTAACTCTAATATTCGGTGTGGAAATCATAAAATTTATATTTCCAAATTTTATTCCAATAATTGGGACCCAATATTTTTGCTTCCCAACTTACAAAATCAAAAGGAAATATTCGATCAATTACATCCTTTAAAAACCTTTTGGTATATAGTATTAGTGAAAAAATACAAACTCCTAAATAAATAATTAACATGAAATTAAACGATCATTTATCCCACTTAACCATATTTTCTTCTTCAAATTAAGACATATTAATCTTCTATATGAAATAAATTCTAGAAATAACTCAATCAACATCATACATTATAACCTGAATGATAGGGAAACATAATGAGGGTGAGGATAAATTCTCAGATTGTGAATATGTAATAACTAACAAATGAATATCATTAGTGTCACAATAAAGAGCTTAAGGGTGTGATGAAATAATCTAAGATCATGAGTATAACATAAGAATATTCAGACCCCTCAATATCTAGATCGTCAAACATTAAAACATGGCATAATGCTTCAAAAAAGAAAATTATCCTAAGAATTTATAATCATGAGACTTGTAATATCAATTTTATCAAATGAAGCATCATAAATGAATATAAATCATAGTTAATAAATATTTTTTTCTTTAAGCATCATCACATAAATCCCTTGAATATTATAATAACCATATGTCCAACTTCCAATATAATTTTATGGATAACTTAATCATTTCCCAATTCATTAGAGAGCTATCTAGGTCCACCCATTATATAATATATAATAAGATCACCCAGAAATATATATTTTCACCCGTCATATATAATGTAATTGAACTATAAATAATTTTTTTTGAGATTTCATTTTAGCATAAAAATTATAAAAATTATCAATGTTACTTTTATAACATTATTAACCCGTGGAAAAGAAATTTGTTTATTTTACATCTCATTGAAACACAATTAACCCATGGAAAATAAAAAGGTTCCAGAAAAATGTATTTGAAACATTATTAACCCATGTAAAATAAATGAGACCTATAACAATCTCTTTGAAACATGATTAACACATGGAAGCGAAACGGGTTCTATAACAATATCTTCGAAACAATCGTAATCCAATCAAATGAAGAATTTAGATGGTATCAATACAAAATATCTTCATTGTAGAAAAATTAACATAATGGTTTATTGTATTTTATTAATTGAAATACCATTAAATCATATTTAAATAAATATTGACTGAAGTGGCCTTTTCATTTTTTAAATCACCTTTTAAAATAGAAAACATTTTGAAAATAATGTTCTTTCCAAATAGCCATGAAATATTATAAATGATGATTTTAGAAGTAATTTTACAAAATTCTAGATTATAAAAACTTTTTAGAATTGAAAAACAAAATTGAATTTATTTTAACATTTTTAAAAAATCACGTTTTTTGAAGAAAATTTGTTTTCGATCCAAAATAAGATTTCTTAACGAAAATATTCCATTTAACTCCTGTGTTCATAAGGAATGTAAAATGAAGGGAAATTGTTTTTCCCATTTCATTACCAAAGTTGAATAAAATTTATCATAATTCATGAGAGGTATATCATAATATTTCAACATTGGATACTATATCCCAAAAAATCATGGTAAATAATGAGATTGTAACATAAAACTCGTACTACATTGGTAACATTGAATCATAAGACACCTAAAAGAAAAGAATTAAATAAAAAAATAGCATTAAAAAATAATTATATTCATGATATATCATGTAAAAGTGTTAGTAGATACACCTCATAAAATAATATATGTGTATAATATGACATATGTCTCATGGAAGGGAAATTAAGACAAGAATCATGTACTAATTTGGTAACTGCAAAACAGTAATCCCCTTGAACGATATATCCTATAATGGATATTTTAATACCCATATACTTCATTATATTAATAATATAATACATTCATGGGAATTATATACACCACACAACAAATATACAGTCTGAATATGGAATATATCTCATAGAAATAAAAGTGAGATGTGAAAACCCCATATACTGAGCCTGAGTTATCATTTGTTTCTTTATCTTATAGAATAATAAACATATTTTAAATATTTAATTTTATGAGAACCTTTTTAAAATTTATTATTATTTTTATTTTTATTTTTGTAATGTTATATAAAATAATTTAATCAATTAATTTTTCATTAGATGTTTGGACTATATTCAGGTTAAGTGTGAAAACGACTTAAGTAGGTTGAGTGTTGACAAAGAGGTCATTATTTAAAAATAACCACAATAAGAATCATGAATTAATTATAACATTAATACATAAATTTTACTTTTTAATTTCATTGTTAATTTTGGTTATGAAAAATTAACTAATTTTGTGATAATGGATATGGTAGGTCATATATATGCATGAGTAATGTTTCAATTTTTCAATGATCATTATAGAAAAAAGGTAAGTAATATTTTATACTTCCATAATATTAATAATTTTATAAATAAAATATTTTTTAAATATATATACTTATATATATCATTATTTTAATGTGGTGGTGAAAAGGGAATTACATTTCAGGAAGGTGGTCGTAGTTCATACATCCACGAATGATGTAATCAATCTTTTATTGAATGAAATTACCAAAATTAAATGATATATAATATTTACAATATGATAAATAAATCCACAATATAATAAATATTTCATTTATATCACATTTATTTATCATATTTACCCTTATTACCTTATATGTAATGCCTTATTGAAAAAATAATCACACTATTCACGAGGTGATAGTCTTCCATACACATGAGAAATATTATCATATCCCCTATACAAAGAAATATAAAATGGTATATATGATATAATGATTAAAAAGGTATAATTATGTAATATATATCATATATAAACGTTATATCAATCATCATACCCAATAGTGATAGGTGGTAATTGGAAAACGAATGAAATCATTTTTTGAAGGAATAGTCCTACATACACACAGATGATGATTGTGTAAGCCATTTGGTGGAATTTTGTGTGGTTTAAGGTTATACAATTAAAATAAAAATATCTGTGTAAATATAGTACAAAAAAATTATACCCACAAGGTATACAAATAATTTATGGGGGTGGATAATGAAACAAAACAAAAATGCTCGTTGATGAACGTCGCTTCTACTTCAGGTAACTCTTCTTGGATTGAACCGAAGGCCTTTATAGGTTGCATTTATGCCAAAATTAAGGAATATATGATTACATCAGGGAAGTTTAAAAATTATTTTTTAAATATTTTTGTATGATAAAAATGTCTTAATAGGTTTTAATAAGTTAAAGGGAAGTGAATACCCTTTTACAGTTGAGGTGGTGTGGAATCTTTTCTAAATACCCAAATGTATTCAATAATAGGATGTCAATTTTACCTAAAGAGGCTCCAAGAGAGATTGTTACTGGTTTTTAGGGATGACATGGTTGATTCACACCTCCACCACACAATGAAAAACATGCTTTAAACTATTTTTTCCACAAGTCATTATTATCTTAATTTCTTTCATTTTTGGTTTTTTCATTAAAGTAACTTGTTTTATTGCTGTAATAATTTATCCATTATGAATAAATAAAAGTGAGTTTTATTAGATAATTTGAATTCACATATAATATTGATTAAATCCAATTTATCAACTAAAAATACTATTTGTGGTGAAAATTAACTATAACATCAGTGCACGTAATGTGTAAAAACACCATTTAACTCATAAACACTCTAAAATGCATTTTACTATTTTGCAGTCAATATAGTGATTATAAATGATTAACTGGTAAATTAGTAGAAAATATAGTATATTTATTAAAATATTGAAATAAATTAGAATATTATATTATTTTTATTAACTTTATATCATTTTATTTAATATCATTTATTAAAAAATAATGTTTAATGTAAATTTTAACATTATTTATTTAATTTTAATAAAATAAATAAATAAAATTATAGAATTATAATTGATTAGGGTTAAATCTAGGTAACATGATATATAAATTTAAAAAATTAATGTAAGACAGTAATTCCTACAATTTATATAATTTTTTATATTTTTCTATAATTTTATTACATAGTTATTAACTAAATAATTACTCTTTTGGAGTTTCTTAAGTATTTTTAGAAATTAGTTAATATATAATAAATATATATATTAATTGATAATGATATAGAGAAATTATTTATCTTCCAAAATAATATTAATTACCTATCCTATATTATTTTTTCCCTATTCTAATGCTTTATATAAACAAAAAAGGAAAAATCGTTTTGTTTTGTATTTTTCTATTCATAACTAATTATATTGGTCTTTTTATAGGAAACTGTCCTAAAAACTCTTAAAAATGGATCCTAATGTAATATGGGTGTATATATTTCCATTTAATTTGTATTAAATTTTTTGTTCAATTTTATATTTAGTTTAATGTTTTATCCCTCAGTAAACTCATTTTTACCTTAATCGTTGTGATTGCTTTTAAATGTTATCACAAATAATTATGTTCAAAAATTATGTTGTCCTTGTTATAAATTATAAACTATTATTATTACATATATTGAATATAGTTTTTCAATATCAATTCACATAATTTATCATTTTTAATTTTAAATTAATATCACAAACATAATGAGATGGCGGGTTTTCAAAGGCAAAAACAAAAAATGTTTAACACATTTATATCCAATTTAAATATTTAACTGATTCTAATGAACTAAATTATATTAATATATTCTTTATTTAACTAATTATAAGTTGAAAAATCAAAATTATGTTTTTATTTATAAATTAAATAAATGAAAATACAGTTTTAAATTAAAATTCAATGTTCTCTTATTATTCAACAAAAAATAAATATTTTCAAAAAAATTAAAAACAAATTCACCTCAATCTAATTTTGGTATTCGAATTTCGAAAATAAATGTTTATTTTTTCTAAATAAAATTTCTAAATGTTCTAAAAATTATATATAATATTTTTTCCAATAAAACTAAATTTCATTTTTTGAAGGAAACACATTTTTTGAAGAATAAAATCTTGTTACTAAAAATTTATAGATTATATAAAATAATTTTATAATTAAATTATATTTTTTATTTTATATACATATATTTATATTTTTTTTATTTATATATTTCATAAAAATAGTTAAAACTGATTATAATTCCCAATTTAAGGGAAAGTCTATAACGGTAATATATAGCATGGGTCGTTTAAGTTCTATGTTTCATGTTGAATATGATATTGAACATAAATATCCCAGGGTTTTCTAAAAAACGAGGTAAAATAAATGTTGCATATAACACAAGATGTACTCTATGATTCCTAGAACTCATGATAAACACAGGGTTGCACTTCCATTACTATATAAAACATAATTTTCATCTTTTAATATATTGGGGTGTTAAATCCTACCACCATTTAATAAATTATATTATAAAAAATTGAGATTCATCTTCATAATCATTTATAGGAAATATAAATATTTTTTTTGTGTGAACCCACATCTTAATAAGGGATAAAAAACATCTTATTAATAAGTTATAAATGAAAACACAATGGTCATATGGAATAACATTAAACTAGGATTCGAAATTTCAATATATAGGTTTGAATTGTGGAAAATAATAAATAACTATTGAGAGTGATAAAGGGCATTAAAAAAATAAATTGAATGACCAATTGAATGTGAATTACCTAAAAACCTAAATATTTATTGATCCAAATGCGATAAGTTCATTAGAATTGGAAGTACTAGGATAATACTATTTTTCAAGTTCCTTTTCATCAAGTTGAACATTTATCTTACCATCTATAATAAGAGATTATGGAAATGTAAATACTTTATGAATATAATTTAATCCTTTAATCAATTTTCACCACAATCTCCTCTTTTTCTCCAAAGATGTGTGTAGAGGATTAATTTTTCATTTCTAAAACATAAATATCAAATTTTAATGACCACATAACTATAAAAGAGGAAAACGATCTATTACTCATGTATTTAAACATTAACCAAAACAAAAAATTATAGCACATTGTTTGATAATTACCATGGGGAATATAAAATCATATATTAATCTTAAAATATAAATAAAAATACCCAATGTTCAAACAAAATCATTCCTTAAATTACAATTTTTAAAAATCTTCAATCATTTCCTAAATAAGTTTGATACCCAATGATTAGAAGGATTTGATTATATTATATTCCAAGATAAATAAACTATTATTCCTAAAATATAAACCCATATGTTTCCAAAATATGAATAATCATTCCATAAACATTTTATACTAACTAGGAAATTACATAGTCGAGGGGTGTCCATAAAGCAATTATCATCCTTGGGTAATTGGTTCAAGCCCCACCACATTTCTATATAAGATGGGTTGTCACCCATCTTATCGGTTTTCATTGTGATATTCATTAAACATGAAATTAATTACACAACAAACAACACTTCATCATAATACTATGGGTTAAAAATATCACATTCCAATAAAACATCATCAAAAATTTCTTTAAAAACCTCAATATTTTTACTATTGAAACCCTAAAATGAGGTTTCTATGACAATGAAAGTCATTTCAACATTAATATTTTAGACCCATGATGGTATCTGTGACACTTAATATAACCTCTCATGAAAACATCTGAATCTCCAAATTTATCTAAACTGGTTCTTGGTTCTATCAATAAAATCCCTAATCCCACACTCCTCGATTCAGTGATCAAATTACAAACATTAAAATTGTGGCCTTAATGCCAATAATTATGACCCAGTAATTTACATCCAATCCCAATAACATAAAAAGTTATAAATTTTATCATTTACATCCTCTAGGTTCATTTAGGTTTATAATTTTTGATAATTAGGAAAAACACCTATGTAAAATATTCACATTACATTAATAGAGAATTTCTCCCAATTAACCCATATTTTCTTTTTTGCACTAAGATATCATCTCTATCCATAAGAAATTCCTTATATACATAACTCATTCAACATAATTATTTATAGCCTAGGTGAAATGAAACATAAGTAAGGTGATCTAAAATTCAATGAAAATTAAAATATAATAAAACACAAATTAATTACATCAGTGAGTATAAGATTAACATAAGGGTATAATGAAATAATCAAATTTTAGGAGTAAAATATAATAATATTCAAACCCATAAATACATGACACATTAAACATAAAAACATGGAGTAAGGATTGATAATAAATGTAATCATGGGCCATGTGATAACAATCATGATTTTAACGACCCAAAATTTCATTAATGGAAAATCCCTCTTGATCCAGTTAAATGTCTATTTATGAAAAATGTTTTTATAAGATGTAAAATTATTTGGTTTTTTGTTAAGAATTGTGACCATTGTTAATATAGTCGTTGAAAAGTGATCACGTGATTAGTATAAAAATAGGACCTTAACAAATCCAATTTACTCAGACAAAATAAGTGATGGCCTCATCCAGTAGAATTTCTCCATACGAAGCCCATTTGTCAGAGCTCAAAAAAGTGGTGGCATCCTTGGGCTTCGCCCATTACTAAGCCCAAGGTGAGCTTCACCATGTCAATCTCGAATGAGGCCGTCTATGGGAAAAGTGGAAGTTGATAGAGATTACCACTCGAGGGATGTTATCTGAGCCGCCCCAAGAGTCTGTCACCATCGCACACCTTACCCTTAGGTCTTATGAGGCTGTTTTAAGGGGTTATGTAACAAATAAGTAGTACTATGTTCCTGTACATTATTTTTTTATATAATAATGAATATAATTTCTAGTCGTTTTTGATAAATTGCAAATAGTTTTTAAAGTACAAATGGTGTTTTTAGTTATTATTTAATTAAGAAATCATTCTTATTAAATTAAGTTTTTTTTGAATTAAATAATATTTTAATAAAATAATATTATTATCATTAAATTAATTTATATTAAATATAAATGATCTTATAATTTTATGAATGCAATTAGAATTTTTATTAAGGTTTGAAAGCCATTTCTATCAAAACCCGTGAATTTTCGATAAATGTTGGTTTTTATTTTAAAAGTTAAAATTAACATATTTAAAAAAAAATTAGATAAAACAAATGTCATTTCTGGAATCAGGACGTCGAAATTATCCAACGGTGAATTTTTCATAATTTTATAAGATAGTCATATTTTTGTGTAAAAATTAAATACCATTTAAATATATAATGTGTTTTATGACATAATAATGACCCAATGGTGATTTAATAAAATACCATAGTCCTTCTGTTTGGCCAATATATTTTTTATCATTAAAATTATTTGATTTTGGGTTTGTTTGACTTACTTTTCAAAGAATTAATGGACCCCTGAAGACATATTCAACACCTTGCCTTTTTAAATTAATTTCCATGGGTGTGTGACTCACCTCCACATAAGAAAACTTATTATTTTAAGAAATTCGGACTTGGGCCTTATAAAATATTTTTTTCCTCTTCACGTTTTCAAAAACCATGGGAAAAACCATGGGATGGTTTGTGGATTGTATTGATTTAATGTAAGGGGACCCAAACCTAAATAATAAATAATTCTCTCACCTTTCTTATATAAACCCACCCAAACTCCCACTTACTCCCCACTAAAATCCCTTTGAGTTCCTCCAACCTCTGCCCTACTCTCTCTTGAATCCTCCTAAGGTTCCCCAAGCTCCCACGAAGCCTCTTACAAGCCTCTCTCTAGCCTTTGGAAGCTCACTTCCAAGTAAGGGTTTTTTTCTTCCTCTCTCATTTTGTCAATTTTTTTAAGTTGTATTACCCTGTTAATTTCAATTATAAATGTTGGGGTATGGTTTCACACCTCCCCCATACATCCCTATTATTTTTTTAATGAAGGGATACCCCTTTCTCTCTCATTAAATGCCTCCCATGTACACCCGTTACTATGCCGAAATTCCGAAAAGAACTTCTCTCTCTTCTTTTACATTCAAGAAATAATTTTGTATCATGAATCTATATTACATTAAAATTATTGGGAAATGTATCTATATGACCTCCTTACTGTCCATTATATTTAGATATGATGAGGATCCCCTTTCTCTCTCATCAACCATTTTTATGAATTCTTATGTCACGTCGTTACGCTGCCGAAATCGCACCGATTTTCTAGGCCAATGCCATTGTGTGGTGGATACCATGCCCATTTCTCCATCAAGGGTATCCACTTTTATGCACCTTTACTTATTTAATGTAAAGTTTCATGTATGATTTCCACATTACTTTTTCATTTAATAAATTATTATGTTTTATGAATCCATGTTTTATGATCCATGTGGCACACTTATGCATGAAATGAAATGTTTAAGAAGGGTGTGCCCTTATAGCGCTCCAATGTATTGGGTAAAGTATAGTATCATGATATGTCATGTGCAATGAGTGATGACTCATGATAATTCAATATCAACAAGGGTTTACTCATGCTTCATGTGCAATGAGGATTTACTCATGCTCTATGTGCAATGAGCCTTGGCTCATTCTAATTCCATGTTAAGTGTTGTTTCCACATTTCCATGTTATGATTATCATGATTTATCATGCCTTTATGTTCATGTTTCTTGTATTCTCTATTTATATTCCTATTGTCTAACATGTATTTTAATCCTCATGTTATTCCATGTGTACTCCCTTACTGGGCTTTATAGCTCACCCTTTTCTTATGCATGTCCTTAGGTTATCCCATTCAATGCTAAGTATGAGAGAATGTAGTGGTCATGTAAATGAAGTTTTCAATAAAGATGTTGTATTTCATGTTTTAAGTTTTTATGTAATGATCCTAAGCCCCAAAGACACTAAACCTCTCGATCTTCTTTGTTGTATTAAGTGATGTTTTATGTAATAAATCATGTTTAAGTTGTAATAAAAAAGAAGGGTTGTCATAGTTGGTATCAGAGGATAGGTTTAGTTATTTTTGGGATTAGGAAACCCTATTAAAGCCTTAGATACAAGAGTAAGTATAATAAAAACATCCCTAATTTTTGGTAAATACTAAGTAAGTGGTTTATCAAATGAATACATCCCTATCTGGATACGAGCAGGTATAGGCGGCTTTGGCATAGATGTAACCTAGGGGTAAAACCCGAAAACACCGCTCTAAGCTAGACTCAAACAGGAACTGGTGCACGACAAAGGTCCTTGCTTCACTCTTGGTTACGACACTCATGGGGGATATGTTTTGATAAATTCACAATCTTATTATGAACCCTTATTAAGGGAAAAATTCCCCTAAGAATATATGTTAGAATGTAGATCATGGAAAGCATAGATTGAAGCATATATACTCATGAGTTAACGAAATAAAAGTTTATTTTTTAGTCATCAACTTTTGTGTTTGAATTACCCTTTATGTGTTACCCATAACTATCCTTTTATTCTAGCCAATAGCCGGTAATATGAGAACTCGGGATAACAACCGTTGTGAAGATCAGTGTGATGACTGTACTAATGAGATTCCAAATCCAATGGGAGCAGGAATTGTGAACTTTTTCACGCTTCTCTCTCAGCTAACTCATGTTTTGAATAGAAACACAGGACAAGAGGAACGTTCAACCCCCCCTAAGAAAGAACCAGTCACTATCGAGAGCTTCATGAGAAAAAGGCCTCCTACTTTTAGTGGATCATCTGATCCCACGATCGCTGAATAATGGACCAACTCCATTGAAAATATCTTATCCATCCTTAAATGTTCTGAACAAGAGAAGGTTGTCCTGGAATCTTATCTTATGGAGGGTGAAGCTGATCAATGGTGGAATTTGATCAAAAATTCAAATCCTGAGGAGGAGATCGAGGAATTGGAATGGAAGAATTTCCTGAAGATGTTTTTCGATCAATATTTTCCTTGCACCCTCCAGCTTAAGATGGAAAGGGAATTCCTTTCCCTCAATCAAAAAGATGAGGAATCCATTGGAGCATATGAGGAAAACTTCACAATGTTTGAATGATACTCTTCCGGCTTTGTCGTTACCCCTGAATGCAAGTTTAACTGCTTCTTTGGTGGGCTAAATCATATCTTGCCGAAAGCATTAGCGATCCATGACTTCAACAACTATGAGGAAATTGTCCGATGTCCCCTCTAGGTCGAAATGGATATCGGAGAATCACAGGGGTATCATGAGGATAAGAAGAGTAAGGTGGACTTCAATGATGGTGGGTCGATTGATAAATCCAACGGTGCTAAGAAGTTCCAGCACCCCACATTCCAAAAGTGCAGAAAGAAGCACCCTGGAAATTTCCTTAAGGGGACGAGAAAATGCATCAGGTGTGGAAGAGAAGGGAACCTAGCTATTAACTGTCGGCAAGAAGGACCCACGGCTGCGATAGAGGAGATGAATAATCCTTTTGAACCTCAACGCGTTGTTCAATGCTACAAATGAAAAGAACCGAGTCATTTTGAAAATCAGTGCCCAAATCCATGGGTTATCGGAGGCAACCAACAACCTCCAAGACAAAAAGGAAGACCTTTTGCCATCACTTCAGCCGAAGTGAACCCCGGAAACTAAGTGGTGAAAGGTACGCTAGTTATTCATTCAAAAATAGCGAACATAATTTTTGATTCAGGTTCTACGCATTCTTTTATATCTCGAAAGTTTACTAGAAGAATAACAGCACCACCACAAATCATGGAAGTAAAGATGTCGGTGAGTATGAAAAATGGGGAAATCATAGCATCCCTTGAATATAAGTCCTGCCCTGTTATACTCTGTGGATTGAATTTCCTAGAGAACCTCATCATACTCCCTCTGGTGGAATTTGATGCCATCATTGGCCTTGATTGGCTTTCCTTATATAGAGCCAATATAAATTTTCGGGAGAGGGAAATCACACTCTATATGGAGAATCGACCCCCGATTCATTACAAGTGTCAGGAGGAAGATGAATCTCTATTAGCTCCATCATCTCAAGCATGGATATTACTGACTTATGAGCACACGTATCTTTCTCAGATGATTGAGTCCATGGAAGAATCCTTATTTGAAGAAATGCCTATTGTGAGGGAATTCATGGAAGTGTTTCCCGAGGAACTTCATGGTCTTCCTCTTAGAAGACATATTGAGTTCTCAATTGAACATATACATGGGGCGCTACCAATATCTGAGACTCCATATATAATGGCTATTTTTGAGCTTGAAGATCTGAAGAAACAACTACAGGAGAATCTGGATAAAGGGTTTATACGCCCAAGTGCTTCACCAGGGGGTGCCCCAGTCCTCTTCGTCAAGAAGAAGGAAGGGTCAATGCGACTTTGCATCGATTATCGTGAAGTTAACAAAATCATGATAAAGAACAATTATCCTCTCCCAATAATAGATGACTTGATTGATTAGCTGCGTGGAGCACAATACTTCCCCAAGGTGGATTTGTGGTCGAGATTTTATCAAGTATGGGTGAAGAGGGAAGATGTCCCCAATACTGCTTTTCGTACAAGATACAGGCACTATGAATTCATAGTAATGACTTTCAGACTCACCAATGATCCAGAAATATTCATGGAATTAATGAATAGAGTCTTTAGAGATTACTTAGAAAAATTTGTGGTAGTCTTTATAGATGATATTTTAATATACTCCAAAACCAAGGAGGATCATGAGGAGTATTTAAGAACATTACTGGAGACATTACACAAGGATAAGCTCTATGAAAAGTACAACAATTGTGAGTTCCAGTTGAAGGAAGTCTCATTCATGGGCCATATCATCACAAGAAATGAGATATCTATGGATCTCTCTAAAACAGATGCAATTGAGGGATGGCCGAGGCCAGCATCGGTAACGGATATTCGTAGCTTCTTGGGGTTAACTGGATATTATCACTGATTTGTGAGGAATTTCTCACGATTGTCCAACCATTTTACCAAGCTAACACGAAAGGGAGTATAGTTTTCTTGGAGTGATGAATGCGAAGAAGGCTCCAAGGAGTTGAAAAGGATGCTTATCACTACGCCCGTGCTCACTTTACCCATAAGTGGGGAAATTTTTTTGGTATTCAATGATTCCTCAAAGAAGGACTTAGGATGTGTGATGATGCAGAATGATAAAGTGATATCCTATGCCTCAAGGTAGTTGAAAATCCATGATCGAAACTATCCAACACTTGATCTGGAGTTGGCGGATGTGATATTTGACTTGAAAATCTAGCGGCATTAGCTTTATGGAGAGAAATGTGAGATATATACTGACCAAAAGAGTCTTAAATATATATTCACATAGAAAGAGCATAATATGTGACATATAAGATGGATAGATCTCATCAAGGATTATGATTGTTCAATACATTACCACCCTAGGAAAACAGACAAGATGATAGATGCCCTAAGTTGAAATGATCCAGCGATTCTATCAATGAGAAGAATTGAGAAGGATCCAATCTTCTTAGACTTGATGAAGATAGACGTGAGAATCATAAAGAAGTTAACATCATCAATCCTTTCACAAATGATTTCTCAACCATCTCTTTTGGAAGGGTTAAAGGATGCTCAAATGGATGATGTGGGAATTCAAGAAAAAGTGGAAGCTATCAAAAAGGGGAAATCCTATGAGTTTAATGTTAATGAAGAAGGAATTGTGCTGTTTGGGAAATTACTATCTATTCCATCATGTCTGGAGATGAAGAAGGAACTTTTGGATGATGCACATAGTTCAAATTTCTCTATTAACCCAGGGAGCACAATGATGTATCGAGATCTCCAAGAAAACTTTTGGTGGGATAATATAAAGAATTAGATCGCCGAATATACATCAAACAGCCTGGTGTGTCAGCAAGTGAAGGCAGAGAGGTAGAAGTCTAAGTGGATGATGCAACCATTGCCCCTACCAAAATGGAAATGAGGGAACATCACCATGGACTTTGTCACCAGACTTCCAAGGACATCCAAAGGCAACAATGCAATATGGGTTGTTGTGGATCGTCTTACAAAGACTGCACACTTCATTTCTATTCAAGAGGATTTCTCATTGGATCAACTGGCACATATATATATCAGGGAAGTGGTAAGATTTCATGGTGTACCACTATCTATTGTGTCTGACCGAGATTCAAGATTCACCTCTATGTTTTGGAAGAGTCTTCAACATGATCTGAATACTGAATTGAACTTCAGTATGGCCTATCACCCTCAAACTAATGGCCAATCCGAGCGGACTATCTAAACACTTGAGGATATGTTGAGATCATTCTCAATGGACTTTAAAGGAGGATGGGATCAACATCTTCCTCTGGTTGAGTTCTCTTATAATAACAGCTTCCACTCAAGCATCCAAATGGCACCATATGATGCCCTACATGGGAAAAGGTGCAGAACACCGGAATGTTGGGATGATGTTGGTGAACGCAAGCTGCTTGGACCAGAAATGGTCGAAGAAATGGTGGAGAAGGTGAAAACCATTCAGCAGCATATCAAGGCATCCCAGAGTCGACAGAAGAGTTATGAAGATATTGTCGACGAGAACTTGAGTTTAAAGTTAGAGACATGGTGTTTCTACGCATATCACTGTGCAAAAAGGTCATGAGGTTTGTATTGAAAGGGATGTTAAGTCCAAGGTACATTGGCCCCTTCTAGATTCGTGGTCGTGTCGGGGCTGTGGCCTATCGACTAGCACTTCCACCTGCCATGGAAAAAGTACATGATGTCTTTCATGTATCCCTCTTAAGGAAGTACATACCGGACTGTTCACGTGTACTCTCTTCTGAGGTGGTACAATTGGAAGACGATATTTCTTATGAGAAGCAACTAGTGAAGATCTTAGATCATAAAGAAAAAGTTCTACAAAATAATACAATTCCCCTCATCAAGGTGTTGTGGATAAACCACAAGTTCGAAGAAGTTACTTGGGAATTGGAAGATATGATGAAGCTGAGTTACCCACATTTGTTTTAGTGTGGGAGAAGGAAAATTTCGAGGGAAAAATTTCTTAAAGGGGGAATATTGTAAAGACCCAAAATTTCATTAATGGAAAATCCCTCTTCATCCAGTAAAATGTCTCTTTATGAAAAATGATTTTATATGATGTCAACTTCTTTGGTTTTTTGTTATTAATTGTGACTTCTATTAATATAGCCGTTGAATAGTGATCACATGATTAGTATAAATATAGGACCTTAACAAATCCAATTTACTCAGACAAAAGAAGTGATGACCTAATCTAGTAGAATTTCCCCATAAGAAGCCCATTTGGCAAAGCTCAGAAAAGAGGTGGTATCCTTGGGTTTCGCCCTTGACCAATCCCAAGTTGAGCTTCACCATGTCATGCTCGAATGGGACTATCTATGAGAAAAGTGGAAGTTGATAGAGATTACCACTCAAGCGATGTTATCCGAGCCGCCCCAAGAGTTTGTCACCCTCACACACCATACCCTTAGGTCTTAAGTGGTTGTATTAAGGGGTTATGTAACAAATAAGTAGTACTATGTCAATGTCCATTACTTTTTTTTATATAATAATGAATATAATTTGTAGTCATTTTTGATACATTGTAATTAGTTTTTAAAGTATAAATGGTGTTTTTATTTATTATTTAATTAAGAAATCTATTTTTCTAAATTAAGGGATTTTTGAATTAAAAAATATTTTAATAAAATAATAATATTACTATTAAATTAATTTTTTTTTAAATATAAATTATCTTATAATTTTATGAATGCAATTAAAATTTTTATTAAGGATTCAAAGTCATTTCTATAAAAACCCGTTAATTTTCGATAAATGTTGGTTTTTATTTTAAAAGTGAAAATCAACATATTTAAAAAAAATAGATAAATTAAATGTCATTTCTGGAATCAGGACGTCAAAATTATCCAATGGTGAATTTTTCATAATTTTCTGAGATAGTCAAATTTTTGGGTAAAAATTAAATACCGTTTAAACATATAATGTGCTTTATGACAGCATAATGACCCAATGGTGATGTAATAAAATACCATAATCATTATTTTCGGCCAATATATATTTTATCATTAAAATAATGTGATTTTGGGTTTGTTTGGCTTACTTTTCAATTCATTAATGGACCCCTCAAGACATATTCAACACCTTGACTTTTTAAATTAATTTCTATGGGAGTGTGACTCACCTCCACATAAGCATACTAATTATTTCAAGAATTTCAGACATGGGCCTTATAAAATATTTTTTTCCACTTCCCTTTTCCCTAAACTATGGTAAAACCCATGGGATGGTTTGTGGTTTGGATTAATTTAATGTAAGGGGACCCAAACCTAAATAATAAAGAATTATGTCACCTTTCCTATAAAAACCCACCCAATCTCCCACTTCCTCCTCACTAAAATTACTTGGAGTTCGTCCAACCTCTCTCCTGCTCTCTACAAAATACTCCCAAGGTGCCCCAAGCTCCCATGAAGCCTCTCACTAGCCTCTCACTAGCCATTGGAAGCACACTTCCAAGTAAGGGTTTTTTTCTTCCTTTCTCATTTTTGTCAATTTTCATTAAGTTGTATTACCTTTTTAATTTCAATTATGAATGTTGTGGTATGGTTATCCAACTCCCCCATACTACCCTCTTATTGTTTGAATGATGGGAGACCCCTTTCTCTCTCATTAAATGCCTCCCACGTACACCCGTTACTATGCCGAAATTCCGAAAGGAACTTCTCTCTCTTCTTTTACATTCATGAAATAATTTTGTATCATGAATCTATATTCCAATATAATTGTTTGGACATGTACCTATATGACCTCCTTACTTTCAATTAGATATAAATATTATGAGGATCCCCTTTCTCACTCATCAACCATTATTACGAATTCTTGTGTCACGCCGTTACGCTGGCGAAATCGCACCGATTTTCTAAGCCAATGCCATTGTGTGGTGGATACCATGCCCATTTCTCCATCAGGGGTATCCACCTTTATGCACCTTTACTTATTGAATGTAAAGCTTCATATATGAATTCCACATTCCTTTATCGTGGAATAAATTATTATGTTATATGAATCCATGTTTTATGATCCATGTGGCACACTTACGCATGAAATTAAATGTTTACGAAGGGTGCACCCTTATAGAGCTCCAATGCATTTGGTAAAGTATAGTATCATGATACGTCATTTGCAATAAGTGTTGACTCATGCTAATTCAAGTGCAATGAGGCTTTACTCGTGCTTCATGTGAAATGAGGATTTACTCATGCACAATGTCCAATGAGCCTTGGCTCATGCTAATTCCATGTTAAGTGATGTTACCACATTTCCATGTTATGATTATCACGCTTTATCATGCCTTTATGTTCATTTTTCTTGTATGCTCTATTGATATGCCTATTGTCTAACATGTATTGTAATCCACACGTTATTCCATGTGTACTCCCTTACTGGTCATTATATCTCACCCTTTTGTTATGCATGTCCTCAGGTTATCTAATGCAATGCTAAGTATGAGGGAATGTAGTGGTTATGAAAAGGAAGTTTTCAATAAAGATGTTGTATTTCTTGTTTTTAGTTTTTATGTAATGATCCTAAGCCCCAAAGGCACTAAACCTCTCAATATTCTTTGTGTGTATCATGTGACGTTTTATGTAATAAATCATGTTTATGTTGTAATAAAAAATTAGGGATGTCATAATGATCAAATGAAATAGCATAAAATCAGATAAATGATAGTTAATATTTATTGTTATCAGGGAATAACATCTTCTTCAACCCCTATATAACCCTTACATATTTGAATAACCATATGTCCACCATCCAAAATAATTCTCTCAATAAAATAATCATTACACAATATATTGGAGCTCTATCTGGGCGCACCCAAAGAATAAGTTATATCTGGCTCATCTGATATTATATGGGTATACCCATTATATATAATTTATGTGAACCATAAATAATTTATATATATATATATATCATTTTAGTGTAAAACTCATATAAATAATAATTATTCATTATGTAACATGATTATCCCATGGAAATGAAATGGGATTCATGTTAATATCTTTAAAACATGATTAACCTGTATAAAATAAATGGGTTCAATAATAATATTTTTTAAACACTAATATCCTATTGAAAAGTAACGGGTTCTATAACAGTCTCTTTAATACGTGATTAACTCATTTAAAAAAATAGGTTCCATAAAAATCTTTTTGAAACAATATTAATCCATCTATGGAAAGGATAAGGATAGTATTAATGAAAACTATACACATTGGAGCATACATAACAACAATGTTTATTGATTCGTATGAATGGAAATACCACTAAGATATTATTGAAGAGATTTTTAGCTAAATAACAATTTCATTTTGAAAAAAACTTTTTAAAACATAAAACATTTTGAAAAGAATCGTCTTTGAAAATAAACATGACACCTTATAAAGGAAGCCTTTAGAAATCATTGATCATATTTTTTGGTAAAAATATGTCTTTGGATTTGAAAAATTCTTTTCAAAACATTTTTTAAAACATTTTTAGAAAACATGGTTTTGGAAGAAAAATGGTTTTCGATCAAAGATATGATTTTTCTTAAAAACATTATTTTGAACTCCTTAGTAGATAAAGAGATTAAAATGAAAGGGAAAAATATATTCTCATGAAATAATTGGAGGAGAGAATAATTCATTAGAATTATTGAGAGGTAAATCAAAAGAATCCAACATTGGTGACTAAATCACAAACAATCCATATCAATGATGATAGTGTTACCTGAAACTTTTAGCACATTGGTAACTTTGAATCGTAATACCCTTGAAAAAATAATACTAAATGATAATTAAAATATAAATAAAATAATAATATTTGTAATATATCATTTCATAGGGGAAATATATACACCACATAAAATACTATAGGTGTATAACATAACATTTATCTGAATGGAGGAAAATTGAGACAAAGTCACTTACATATTTGGTAAATTTGAAACTATAAACCCATGGAAGGATAGATATAAAAATGGATACATAAATACCAAAAAATTCAAGTATTATAATCATATAATATATTAATAGTAATTATATACACAACACAACAAAAATAATTTATTAATAAATAATATATCTCTCCGAAATAAATTTAAGATTAGAAAAACCGATACCTTGAGTCTAAATTGTCGCATATGTCTTTATATTCCTAAATAAATAAATTATGATAATTAATTAAATTTAATGAGAAAAATTTTAAATTTTATTGTTATATTTTCGAAAATTATTATTATTTTTAAAAAATTACTTAATCGATTAATATTTCATCAGATGTTTTGAACATATTCGGTATATGTGTTAAAAATTACATAGGTTGTTTGACTATGCAAAAATAGGTCATTATTTTAACAAATAATGAAAAAAATCCAGAAATAACAATAATATTTCTACATGAATTATACATTTCAAACCCATAATTAATTATTTTTATTAAAAAATTATCTAATGTTATGATCATAGAGGCGGTAGGTTGTACGTGCACATGGGCAATGTTTCTATTTTTCAGTGATCATTATGGAAAGATGATAAGTAATGATTTATCTTTACAGGTAGGTAATTTTATCAAAAATAAAATATTATTTAATTATATTTAATTATATATTTAATTATTGATAAGTGTACGTGAAGAATAAAAACACATCACTTCGTGGTGGTTTTAGTCCACAAGTCCAAAAATAACGTAATCATTTTTTTCACTAGATGAAAAGGTTAAAACAAAATGATATATTTTGTTTCCATAATGATTAATATGTGATTAATATAATTAATATTTCATTACTATCATAAATATTTCATATATATCCTATATATTTATCATCATTACCACTATTACCGTCTGTGAAACGTGTTAGTGAAAAAAGAATCGCATCGCTTACCTGAGGCGGTTGTTCGTCAAACATAGGAGCGACATTATCATATCCCTTATGAAATGGAAATGTAAAAGAGTTTAAATGATGTATTGACTAAATATATTTAATTATGGTATAAATATCAAAAATAAAATTTATATCCATCATTATACCCAACCGTGAGAGGTGGTAATAGAAAATTGATTGACTTCGTTTTGCAAGGTTGTAGTCCCATGTACACACAAATGATGATTTTGTAACCCATTTGTAAGAAATGTGTGTGGAGTTAGTCAATTACCATAACATAAATATTTTCATTATATTATAGATATGGTTTTTTTATATCATCAGGGTATAATAAATATTAATGTGGTAGGGAAGGAATAAAAACAAAAATTCTCATTCATGAATGTTGACACTTCTTTAGGTAACTCCTTTTGGTTTGCACAAAATGAATTTCTTGGATGTCTTTAATCCCAATTTAAGTCTTTATGATGATATGAGGTAATTTTATTAGTGATTGGGGAATGTTTGGGACTAACCAGGTGGCTTGATTGGTGTGTAGAAGTGTGGGGTGTGGGTTCCCTTTTATTGTTGAGAAGTGGATCTTTTTTAAATACCAAAAAATATTCACAATTGGGAGTTAAATCTTACCTAATGTGGATTAAATAAATTATAACTAATGGTTTTGTGGGATTATATGGTGGATCTACACCTCATCAAAAAAATAAAATACATGTTCGAAACATTGTTTTTCTTTATTTCCTTTCTTTCTTTATTTTTTCGATTTTTGTTTCTTCATTATGGTAACTATATTTATAAAATATTTAATTTATACATTAATAATAAATTAAAGTTAGTATCATTAGATAAAATTGACCCCTTGATTCTAAGTATTAAATCTAATTTATAAAATAAAAATACTATGTGTATTAAAATTTATTTTTAACACACACGCATATAACGTCTTAAAACACCCATATATCCATTACCATACTAACAGAATTTTTTAATATTTAGTAGTCAATATTTTCATTATAAATTAATAAATTTTACAAGAATATAACATACTACATATGTGTGGGCTACTGTCTCCATATAGCGATATAATTTATTTGACATAACATCCTCGGATGGATATTTATAATGATATATTTAAAAATAAGTGTTATTTATTATTTAATAGTGAATCAATAATGATAAAATATTTTTTATCCTTCCTTCCTTATATTTTTTATAAAATAATAATGGCGTTCATGTGTAGATACCTACAATAATCTCCAAGAATGATGTAATTTATTTCTCTATCTATGTATTTTATGGATTATTATAAATATTTATATAATGAATATATCTAATATTTATAACAATGTTAAACTTTTATGAGTTAATGGAATAATTATAGAAGTATATAGACCAAAACTTATAAATCAAAATGTACATGAAACACAAAAGATTTAACACCCAGAAATGAATATTTTAATAATGAAACTTTAATAAATTTGTGTTGATATGTTATAATATGATCGTATAAGATATTATTAGATATAATATGGTTATCATTTAGATCTTTAATATATTTTAATTTATTATATTGGTGGTTAGATCACATATGAACTCATTCTAAATTGAGTTCATGGTTTATATGTTGCAATCTTATTTTTTCCCCGGATTTTTTATGCTTAAATTTCAAATGATGAAATTATATGACTTATCTATCTAAAAGGTTTTTAATATTATTCTAATAATTTCATTACTGTTGAATAAATTACTACCTTTTATTTTCCTCTCTTTATGAACTCAGGATAATGAAAGTGTTTTTATGGAAAACTAACTCAAATTTTTTTTAGTTGGGATTCATTTCCTCCATGTCTATATTTTATTATAAAATCTATCAAGAATGTTTTAAATATTATAAATATGGCTTAAAAATTAGTTTTTAATTATGTATTACTTTCTTTAAAAAAATTAGACGATTCTTCTTATCATTTTCTAAAAAAGGTACTTTTTATATTTTATAAAAAATATTGAAGGAATATTTTTTTAATGTACAAAACATAAATATAAATTCCCATGGTCATGACCACTAAATTATTTTAATTTTAATTTACCAATTTCCATTTATTTTTTGGAAAAAAATATTTTTCTAATTATTTTGAAAATTTAAATAATTTATATATGGGATTTCAAAAATAAAATTGTATTTTCCCCATGAAATATTTCGGTGATTTTTTAATATCATTTACCATATTTAATAAAATCATTTGATTTAACTTCTGATTCACTCTGGATATGATCCTATGATATAGTCCTCATTATTTCTTTGGATGGTTTATGATTGTGATGGATAAATATTAATGAAACCCATTTTATTTTCTATGGCTATATTTTTTTTTTTTGTAAATTCTTTCATGGTCTTGTGAAATAAATATGAATGGATTATGATAATTTCGTAGGTGGTTTTGTTATATCCCTTCAATTAATTGGATAAATGATAAAACTTTATGATATCAATGGGTACATGTGATTTTTTCTAAAGACATAAAATTGGGGTACAAAATAGGTTATGCCAAACCCAATGTAGGAACATAGATGGTTAGTATATGCCTACAATGTGATGAATATCCAGTAAGTTAGTAATGAAATTAGATTTATATGATTATAACAGTACCTTAATAAATGAATCTCTTTTATGAAAATATCTTATTCCTCTGTTATGATGTCATGACTACTAATATTTGATTTATTTATTATTATTTTCTTTTGTAAAAAAACATTATTCGATGACTCGATATTATGTTCTATAAATTGGATTGTATTATTTTCAATATGTATACCCTGTTCTCATACCATTATCCTCATGTTATTATAAAACGATCATTGATATCTCACATACTTACCATTTACTAAAAAAAAATATCACCCTCTATTATGTTTCCTTGTCCACTTGATATGAAGAATTGTTTTAAGTATTAATTTCCTTTGAATGGTGCTCATTCTGTAGTATATATTGGGAGATGATTTAGATCTATTAAGAACATGTGGTCTATGAATATATGTTTCAAAATACACTTAAAAATTTGGGTACTAGAATGGATTGTAATGATATGTATTGAATATTTATCTAAAAATATGTAATATATATGTATGAAATGTTTGGGTTTTAATAAATCTAACAAAAATTTTCCAAACCACTATTTAAACATACGTATTACGAATATTTTATCACATATTATTACATGAACAACATAAAATTTATATCCAAATGAAAATAAACTTTTATAAAGTTTTATAGTAAAAACATAAAATCATTATACATGTATTTTCTCAAAATATACGAATAATCCTAAAAATAAATTCAATCAAAATTAAACCCAAAAAAGTCATATATTCTTCTAAAATATAACTCAAACATTATTTCTCAAATAGAACCCCATATTATAATATAATATATTTTCTACCTTAATCACATAATAGTGCAAATATATATAAATTATTCAAAAAATAACTTTAATCACATTGTCGCCAATTTACTTTTAAATACAATTTTCATCTATATGATAAAAAAAATATTCCCCAAATTAAAAAAAAACATTTTCACCAATTAATCATAATTATGTTAATATCAAATATCATTTTAACACTAAAGGATATCAATAAATTTCATATTTATATCCAAAACAATTATTATCATTTATTATAAAATAAAAATTTATCTAAAAACATGTTAAACATAAGAGTTACATATACCTAAAATTTTTATTAAAATATAAAAAAAATCCCCCAAATTATCTATAATCATCTTAAACTCAAATAATATAAAACCTGATAAATTTTTATGAATATCTCTATAAATATTATTTTCTATAAAATATTAAATCCATAAATAAAGTACCATTACATCATAACTAGTAAAACTACATATATAGACACCCCATTTATTCAACATCAATAATTAAACATTAACCATTAACCATTCATTTCATATTATTCCTTAATATTTCATTACTATAATAAAAAATATAAATCATGTCAAAATATTTATCAATATCAATATTATCATGTTCCCTACTTTAAAAATATTCAAAACAAATAAAATAATCAATATCTTATTTATTATTCGTAGTTTCTTCATCTTCATCATATAAACATGTTAAATCTTTTGTATTCCCTTAATGATATTTTACCGTATTTCATTGGTTTTTATAATTACTATACTCACCATGTTTATAACATTTAATCCATAAATTTGGAACAATTTTTTCCAATTAATGGTTTCAACTAAATAGTTCCTTTTCTCTTGGTATTTTATTACTATAATCCCTATTTTACCATATATAAAAGATATTCCCATTCCTTTGAGGAATTTCTATATGTTCCACTTCCTATATTCCTCACACATAATATGTTGATACCTTTTACATTCATAATATTTTTCACCATAACATCTACGAAACTCCATTTTTCACTTATTTGGATATTTATTATATTCATATAGGCTCTCATTGTTAATCATTACTCAATATAACTTTTTAATCCAAACTCTAAAAGGTTTCACTTCAACTCGTATCCCAACTAGTTTCTCATTCATACAACCATCACATTTTCCTTTACATCCACCATTAACATTGTTCACACTAGTTTCATTCCGGTTACTATAAATAAAAATGGTTAATATCCATGTATCCAAAATAATCATAATAAACTATCTTTTTAGGAGAATAAATACTAATATATACTTAACAATTTCATATGTTATCCAAATATTTCACTAAATTAAAAAATAAATATAATTCTATCTAAAAAAATAAATATAGTAGTCAAGGAATTCATTTATCATATGATGAGAAATAATAATATTAACCCCTAAAGGTTTATATATATATAAAATTATGCTCATATAATAATATCATAACCGCTAAAGTCAAATAAAACTTTTATATCATACAAAATATAGCTCATTGTATCATAATCATCCCATAATTAAATTTTTTTATAAAATTATTTCACATTCATGAATTTCTATGATCTATTATTTTTAGAGTTTTGATAATTAAAAAACTATTTAATAACAGTGTAAATTTACACATATTGTATTTTTTTTCCAAAAAATAGTTTTTTATGTTAAAAAATTTGTCTTATTTTGGTCTCATTTTATTCATTCAAGAGGTTCTACCGTGGAACTCCCTATAATCCCTAAAAAATTTAATCCATGTCGAAAACATTTAAAAATGTGTGATGAGAAAAAAACATATAGGTAAATAAAAAAATGTAACCTATTAATCCATTACAAATATATAAAAACTATAAAAAAGTTCTCCTTTTAGGTAATAAAATTTAATCTCAAAATAATAATTTAATTTCTCATAAAACCCACTTCAAAGCCCAATGTTGTAATATATCATTTTTTAAGAATGAAAAAATTTAAAATAATTGTCATGATAGTTACATGGAAAAACATGATAACTCATGAAACATTTCCTTGAAAAATAAGAATTTTATATTTTAAAGGATATAAACATTATTTAATCAAGAGTTTATTTTCTTACCTTGGAAAATAAAATTATTTCATTAAAAAGTCATAGAATTCATTGAGACCCATATAGGTATATGAAGAAATTATACATAAAATCACCCATATAAGAACACTAATATTTAATTTGTATTTATTTAAGTACAACATATCTCTTAGGAGTTACTTATTTTTTATTAACTTCATCGATATTACCCAATGAATTAGAGAGCTATATCAGGCTCACATATTATTAGACCTATATTAGGATCAATAGTTATCATATAAAATTTACAAGAAACATACCATGATCCAAACACATAAAATTATACATTTCCATTTTAAAACCTATAAAAATTTGAATTACAGCCCATAAGAAAAACAACTGTTATGTATTCCATTAGAATAAAAAGAAATATAATTTTCATTTGAAAAAAATTTAAATTTTAAAATCATAATAAATTAATATGATATTTTAAAAAAATAGAGGAATATATATTATTAATTAATTCTTTGACAGTATGGATTTAATTTAAGTGGAAATATAAAAAAAATATATTCAAACTTTGAAAATAAATTTAAAAGTGTGTTATTTCGAAGGCATTTGAAAATATTCCTTTTAATAATTTTTTTTAAAAAAAAAGCTATTATAGATATACATTTATAAATTATTTAAAATTAAGTAGTATGTTTATTGAAACATTTAATAGAACATTAACATGGAGGAAATACTAATTAAATCATTTAAAAATGTTTTAAATATAAATACCTTATAAATTTAGTAATATTTAAATAAAAAAATTAATGGGTTGGAAATGGTATAGAAATTAAATTAAATATAATTTTAAAAAATTAGTGATAAAATGTATTCTAAAGGAGTTTTATTGACCATAAAAATACTTTTTTCATGATGGAATAAGTATTATATAAATAACATTTTGATGACAGATATGTCACCGAGTATTTCAACTTTTGTCTCTTCTAGTTGGATGTATTTTTTTGGTGTGATGCTGATGGTGGTTCAAAGATTGTGGTTTGTGGTCTAGTCAATGGTTTCCCCTCTTAGATTAGGCCTTCTCTTTCCAAACACTGCTCTGGCCTCTAGATCCATCTCTCCAAGCCAGGTCAGCCTGGTGCGTTGGATCTTTTCCAGGTTTTGGGATAGTTCTATTTGAGTTGCGGTTGGCATTTCAGGAGGTGAGAAATGGATGACGGTGGATGATCCAATGGTAGTTCATTTTTTCACAACATTGACGTTGAGTGTGTGTTTTTGACGATGATCATGGTTCTCATTGATGATTATGATGGATCCAAGTGGATTCCTCACCGACGATTGGTGATAGGTGGTTTGGTTTCCTAACGTGGATGATGGCTAATGGTAGGTTAAGTGACGTTGGATGTCATGGGTGTCTCAAGAATCAAGGAATCAGGTTATACGTTGCTTTTTAATTTAAAATTATGCATTTGGATATGTTTTGTTGCAACTTTGGATTCCTGTCGATGTATTATCTTTGGTTACCACTTATCTTTAAAGTGGCTTCTTGAAATAAAAAATTAAATTTAGTAGTAGTATTTCAACTCTCCAAGAATATACTTTAATATTATGAAAAACAAAATTGTATTAATTTTATAATTTAATAATAACCATATTCATTTTAGTTCCAATATTATTATTTCTCTATTTTATTTATTACAATGTTTTAAATAGTTACAAAATTGGTTATGCTCATGTTGGATGTTTTGGTATTATTCAGTTTTTAAATTTTAAATAATATAAATGTATTGACCATAGTCAATGGGGTCATGGATTCATTATATATAAAATTTTAAAATAATTATTACCATAATTTTTATAAATTTAATTTACTTATAGAACCATCCATTTAAAGAGTTTATGAATGATTAAGCATGTTGTTTCATGAGTTAGAAAGTCTGGACAAGAGCATGAATGGCATTTTCATTTTTTCTATTTGGTGGAAAATTGTTAAAGTAAATAATGTTTTATTTTAGATAATAATAACTATGTTATAAATGAAATATTTAACCATTAGTTATATATTGTTAAATATCCCTTTTTTGTGGTAATGAAAAATGAATCTCATCACTTTGTGGATGTCATAGTCTGCATGTATGGATGAGTGACATTATCATTTTTTAATGGATTTAAGTAGAAAAGGTAGATAATAAGTTATTTACAAATAATAAAAAAAATGACTACTATTTTATTCATTCATTAATTCAATATTTATACCCATCTATGATAGTTGATGATTAAAAATTACAGAAATTGCTTTTCGGAGTAGATAGTACGATTGTATGCATGATTTATGTTTCCATTGCACATGGGATGGAAATAAGGTATAAAAATATTTGTTCTATAATATAAATAATTTTTTATTAAAATGGTAATTATTTATTTATTTTAGGTACGTTAAAATATATTTTAATTATTTTGAATATGAAATGAACATGGAAGGTTTCAGTTAAGTCTATCACCAATTCTTGTGAAAATATCCATTTGATTGCACCATAATTATTCAATGTTCAGAATTTTTCTAAAACCACGACCTCCTAGATGTTGAGAGGATATTTTGGGAGGGATTTGGGAATATCATGGTTCATCTTGGGTGTGAATTTTGTGTGGATAAGTGATGAAAATAATTTTACATTTTATAAGTGAGTGGACAACACTCTCCTAAATATTAAGAACTTCATAATAATATAATGTAATTTTCAAGGAAAGGTTGCACTAAGGAAACCCAAATTCAAAGATAATATGATTTAGTATCTAAATTCAATCAATAAATCACAATAAATTTGGTTTTTTGGAATATATTACTTTTTGTCTTATAGTTTAACCTCCAAGTTAACCCCTTTTAAACATACCTTTGTAACTTAATGTTTTACAATGGTAATTAGTTTATATGGAATAAATAAAAGGGAATTTATTTAAAAATTTCGACCCTATAATAAAAAATTTGAATAATTTTTTTAGTATTCACTTTCTAGAATTCATATAACTTACATATAATATAAGTTTGCAACAGGTAATGAAACCCCATTTTTCGAAAAAAAAATACGACTAAAAATGATTTTACACCAAAATCAGGTATATTTTTTATTCCCATCAATTATTTGGTTTTATTTTTAAGAAAATTATATTTATTTTACATTATAAAATTTATAAAACTAAATGTAACATTAATACTATAGTATTAAATTAAAATAATTAATAATAAGTTTTAATTAAAATAAAATATAACTTAGATTCTAAAAATTCAAGAGTGTGTTTAAAAATTAAAAATAATGTTTTTAAATTATTTAAATTACTCATTATAATCATATTTAAATTTTTCAATGGTTTTATATGTTTAAAAATAAATATTATGTTAGGATGATATCAAATTTGTTATGATATTTGTAAAATGGTATTTTTCACTATTCACTCAAAAATCAACCATTTCTTAAAAATCGTAAAATATAACCCATAGAAAATTTTGGTATTATTAATGCAACAAAAATTAATTTTTTCAATTTAAATCTATAAAAGTTTACTATTATAATTAAAATATTCTTGCACAAAACACGTAAAAACAATATCTTGAATGAAAAAAAAGTATTTTCAAAGGAGAAAATAATTTTATTCTCATTCCTTTCCTAGTAAAAACAACTACAACAATGTTTTATTATTTTAATGAATGATTTATAAAAGAAATAATTAAAATAATTTATCAAAAATGATGAATTTAATTTATTAATATAAAAAATATATTATGTGCTTAAAATTGTTTTCTGAAAAATATATCTTCTCCACATTATATGAATTTATTTTCATATCTAAAAAATTGTAATAAATATATTTATTATTATTAATTAGTTTTAATTTGTAAAAATATATTTTTAATAAATAAAATACTCTAAAAATTGAAATTTATCTTACAAATGATATATATAGAATATAAATAAAATACTCATTTTATATAAAAATGATTCTTGTAACTTTTATTGTTTTTAACCATATATGATATATTTCTTGACATTAAAAATTGAGTATTTATTTCCTAAAAATTAATCAAAATAATTTAATTTGGAAATTATATATTTATATAGTTCATAATTTAGTTATATCTATACATTCACATCAATCAAACGACTAGTTTATAATGGTAATATTTAAATAATAATGTTATAGTTCATTTATGTATATTGATTCATATGGTACACACCATTGAACATCACATTATTTTATAATTATTTTCGTTATAAAATCTAAATATCATTTCATAGGATGTGTTAATTTCCTTTTCATGTGTTAGTTTTTGTATGCATTATAAATTTTATAAATATGTGTTTATTTTCATCTAATAATAAATGGTTTAAATTAGTTATTTATTCAACGGAATTAATTATTAGATGGGATTATATTTATTTCGTATATAATGTATTTAATATTGAATGATAGTTTAAATTATACATTAATATAAAGTGTATATTAAATCATTACAAAATATCAAATTATTATGCATAAAATATTAAAATAGGAATATTAATCCATATGTAAGAATTATTAGGTAATTTATGATGTTTAAAATGTAGAGTTAAAAATAAATGGAATTGCTTATTCTCTATATAATCAATGAAAATATTTAAAAAAATTGAATAAAACAAACAAAAAATTTTATATCAACAAATATGAATAACAAAATGTAATAAAAAATAAATTAGTTTGTTAAAATAGAATAATATTTTTAGGGATCTTGAATCCAAAAGCATCTGATATGGTTGAGTGGGAAATGAGAGAAAATTTGAGTTCATCTAATAAACTAAATCATTGATGGGTAGACTAGAGGAACAAGGGATTTACATATTATAGTATAATTGGAACTAATTTTCATAAATAATCAAGGGATTCAATATTGATTGATTATATGTACATTTATAGATTGTGTTATTATGAATAATGAAATGATAAATATAACAAGTGATTGAATACCAATTGAGAATAGTGATTCCATCAATAAAATAATAATTCATTATAAAATTGATCTAATTATATGTAGATGAACACTAAATTGAAGCTGAGATGATCTAACAATGGATTATTGGAGCAATTTTTGATTGAAATACAGAAATAGAATTCAATAATCCATTGGAGACAAGAAATAAAATCCATTAGCTGGTAATTAGTGGGGGGGGAAATAATGAGTAAACCCATGGTTGGCCTAGTAGAGGATTAATGAAACATATGTTTGTATAATATTCGAGAGGAATCCAAATATATAGTTAAGTGAACGTGAGACACATCACAAATGATGACTAAAATAAACTTGAGAAGATGAAGTCATTAGTTGATAGAGGAAATGTAAACCATTATAAAGGGATGGTAACTAATAATTTGTGATTATATATTATTCTATAAATACTTGTGTATATTAGGTATTGTTTTGGAATTCATTTCAATATTTTAAAAAATATTCACAAAGTTGTTTCATTTAGAATTGTGGATTTTCAATATTACATGGTCAGAGTTATTATTATTCTTAATAATTGATAAAGTCCAATATTTTTCCTCACAATATCATTTATAAATATCTCATATACACTTTATTTTTAATAGTACCATTAATTCCAATAATTATCATGTATTTTTGCACCATATTTTAATTATATTTTAATAGAAGATTTTTCTTCTTTGTTAAATCATTGTAAAAAGTTGTTTTTCATTTTTAAATTATTACATTATCTAATGGGGAATTTACGAAAAATCTTCTTGAATTGTTATTAAATTATGAATTCATGTTCCAAAGTTATATTTCTTTAAAATTATTATGATAAAATATCAAACTATGAAATTACTAAATGAGAAATAATGTTTCATCACTCTTGATTCTTGAGTTCAATGTAAAACTAATAATTGAATGTTAAATTTACTCCTCAAATATTAATACTGATAAATTGACTAGGATTTATTCTATTTCATTTTAAAATTGATAATTGAAAATGGTTTAAAAGAATAAATACTAATCCTAAATATTGGTTTTTAAAAATTGGATTAATGTTTATAGATTCAGTTTGTAAAATATATTTTCATTTATTTTTAATTATTTTTCCATTAAAATTTCTCAAAAATTATTTTTGTGCATTTTTAAAAAAATATAACAAATAAAGTTTTGAAATTTCAAAACAATCATTCCGTTCGTGATAAATAATGTTGGACCAAACCTGTAAAAAATATCATTTAATGATTATTCGGTTTTTTATGATAACCATATTCTAGTGTAATTTTTCTATTTTTATAATTTATGTTTCGATAATTACACATAGAAAACCAATATATAAACCGATTTAAACCCACTATGAATTTTTTATTTTGTGTCATTGGAATTACCACTTGAGAAAAAATAAGAATAATTCATTCAGTGGATAAAACATGGTGATATTTATTCAACAAAAGAAGTTGAGCATAAGTTGTTTAGTTAAATAAGTAGTAGTATTAGTGGAAATAAATGAAAAAGGTGGAACTCATAGATTCATTAACATGGATGAAATCATGTTACCAGGGATGGTGGATTATAATAGGAAGGGTAGTTCAGGATATAATAAGAAAATTCTAGTAGAATTTTATGATGTGTGAAAATGAGGCAATTATATATGTATTTTTTAAAAATAATACATAATTTCAAATTTTTTCATTTTCTATAAGTTGGTTTTTGAGGTAAGGAACCTATGATATATCATAAGTGGTGGTTGATAGTGATGGAACCCCTATTAATTTCTAAATACAATGGATCTAATTGACTGTTTGGGTCCTGATATAATTAGTGGGGTTTGTGTAAGTTTAATTGGTGTGTTAGTGCTTATCAAGAGGACCAAAATGATGAGTCACTTGTGTTAAAGTTTAGTGATTCTAGTCCAAAATGATTGTGTGTCTAAGGATGTAAAATATAAAGATGTAAATACTGAAGGAGTTTGAGGATTTTATTATAGATCCTTGATCTATCATATTTTGTTCCATGTAAGGGGAGTTCTTGTGATATGATTTTTTTCATTAATGGATTTGATGTCTTTTTTTGATATCCATAGTCAGGTTTTGGTACGCGGTTCTCTTGTAAATCATATTTTTTTGAATGAATGTATATATCTTTCTCTTATGAATATCATAATAATGTAAGAAATACAAAATTTAATTTTTGATGTTCTTTTTTCCATTTATGTATCATGTTTGATTTCTCCCTTTTCCTTTTTTTCATTAATCGAAGGTATTTTTAATTCATTTATTAGAAACCGAAAATATAGGGTTAAAGATCAGTGAGATGTGTTCGGTGTAAAGACCTCCTTGTTCTAGATGAGGATATCATAGGGATTTAATGGTGATCGTATCATTCAGGTGGTATTCATATTTATTTGAATTTCATAGGATTGATACTGGTATCATGAGGTTGGATCTTCCAATTCACATGTTTGAAACCCATAATTTGTGTCTAGATGGTGGTGTGGTTATTTCATGTTTCCCCAATATGTGGTAACATATCTTAGATATAGATAATACGGTGATTATATTTTGATGTCTCAAAAGAAGAGCATGTTTGTAAGACTAATGGTTTCCTTTGTTCGAATGTTTTACAAAGTTTCTATATATATTTAACTACTATGATAGAATTGGTACCAGGGTTTCTTGTATTACTCAAACACTTCTATGATTTTGGGTCAAGAATCATCTTCTAATACGGATGTGTCATTTAGAAAAAATTTTGTAATGTACAAATTTGTTTCATTAAATAGTCAACACCCCTTATGATTTTAAAATCTTGTTGGAGCTGTGTTTTTCGTATAATTTTCCTTGCAAGGGGTATGTTTCATATTTATGTTTTAATAATTTCCATTGTTAACTTTGTAGAACACAATTATTTGTTACCCTAAGAGATTTTGGATGTTTTAGTGATGGTCAATTAGTCAATATAAAGGTGTTTAAGTAGAACCGAAGTCCACAAAAACATTCATAAATATTATAATGAATTGTGTATCCCAATATGTTAGTTTATGAATTTAAATGATGATTTAATGGTAAATTTTAATGAAATATATTTTATCTAATTTTTATTTTTTTTATTTATGTTGATATTTTTACTAGGATCATATGGTCTTTTTTAGAATTTCTATTGTGGAATTTTAGCTTTTTAATTTTACACAAATATCATTACTATGAGGGGTAGATGTCGTATTATAAGTGTTCATCAACTCACTTATGTCAAGTCAATTTAATCTAGTGTTTCATCACTAAATTCTCAAAAATTGGAAACATTTTTTTTATAGTATTTGGTTGGATGAAAAAAACGATACTATTAGAAAAGTGGTTCCTCTACCTAGACAAGAAATTTTTGTTAGGGGAGTCTCACAATCCTGATCATTTGGTATGTGACACTATTGTTCATATAGAAAAGTGGAAATAGATTTGTGGATGTAGGTTTCCATGGTTATGTAAATGTATTATGGAAGAATAATTGTTTCATGATAAAAATTTTAGAAGGATCATTGTGTTCTAATTGATTAGAGTTCTAAAAATTGGATCTTTTGGCATGGGGGTCTCAATCACTCAGGTCATGGAATCCGGGATAAAAATCATGGTTACTAAATGTATCATTGGAATTGAAATTCAAGGAGTTTCAGAAGTTATTGGGTGTATATTCGTATTAATTAGTGGGGTTGTTATTTTTTTGAAAGAAGAATGAACTGGTCAATTAAAATCTTAGTAAGTTCTAATTTTTCTCATTGGGATGAAGTACTTTGTACCTTCATTAAAGAAACATCAAAACATTGAATATATTGTTTTATTAAAGACATTTTTTTGATATTTTTATACCATATTCATAAATAAACTTATTTTTTAAAAAAATATTGGCTGTTTGAAGGTGGATTATATTTCTTGGATGTGATAGGATTTTTGGATGATTTGATGGTGGTGCCTTCCAATAAATCTTAAGAGACTAAACCTATAACATTGGATGATTTCACATAGTAGATGATGACTTCAATTAATAAACTATCTTCCTGAAATAATCAAATTTTAATATAGGATCGATTTTTTCTCTCATCTACAATGTTTTGTGACAATTAATTATCACCAAATTAATGCTGAAAGATGGTCAAATTCAAGTATTATGTGTGTTCCCTTACAATTGAGTGATTATGTAGAATTCAAAATTTCTTAATCAATAGAAGTGAATTTTTAATTGTATTTATAGTTTTTAAGGTCATATTTGATATATGGGTATCCTATTAGGATCCAATGATAGCTATAATGTAGTGTGAGAAAGGACCAAACATGTTTTTATTGAACTAGGATATGTTTTCATTGGTAGTTTTATAGTCAACTAATACACTATTTTTTTTTAAATTTAAGAGTTTCATATGGTGATTGTTTATAATGGTATAATGGGAGTTTTATATATCATAAAGATATCATATTATTGAATAGTTGTGGTATAGTTTCAAAAGGATAGGTTTTCAGAAGGAGTAGGGCCAAGAACTCGATACAGGTTATGACTTGTTGATTGGATTTTAATAAATATAGATGGAGCTAAGGCCTAATTTCTTTGGAGAAATTGCATGGGTATGTTTAGGTGGTTTTTGATGTTTTTATATAATAAATCCATATTTTCATATGATATATATATATATATATCATGTATTTTTTATTTCATGAAAACAATGATTTTCCTTTATTTGGTGTATCGTTTATACAACATATGGCATAATTGTCAATCATTCCGGTTTTCTACCATTTATTGGTGAATTTTTATGATTAAACATGTAGGGGATTAATTCATATGATTCAGAAATAGGTCATGGAATTTGAGATGAATTAATTCAATAGATTCTAGAATTAACCCTAGCATTAATGCTTTATTTAATTTCATTGGGTAAATATTAAGACCATATCAACATGTTAGAAAATGGAGTGGATGTTTCATTGATGCTCAGAGTAACCTACATTTAACATAAGGGATCTTTTCCCATATACTTTACACTACATGAATTATATTTCCATGTATGATTGATGGGTCCCACTTGAATTTTGAGTAATTCGGTCTGCCTAACATCCATTCGATTCCACTTTGTGATACTCATCAAGCACATCAAATGATTGAGATCAAGAGGTTCTAGTTCCATATTTATTGAATGATACATGTAATATAGTATTTCGCCATTTTCGGTTCGAGGATGGTTTCATATTTCAAGCATAGGTGATCTTGCTGATTGGATTAAGATGAATCTTCTAGTTCCACATACAGTGGTATCATAGAAACTCATGGTAATAGTTTTATAAAATCATGCATTAAATGAAGTAATATGAAAAATGTATAATATTTTTGTTACCACCAGTATTCCCAAGCCCATATGTAAATATTCCATAGGGGGTCTCTAACCTATGTAAAAAAGGATACCCAATTATCACCATAGCATAGACACATTATTTTGGAACCAATATTCTAAATATTAATTCATGTAATATGAGAAAAATAAATATACCATTCCATATTTAGGATCACTTTTTTTACAGAACATTGTTCATGGTTTATCCTTTCACCATGACATACTCCAAATCATAGTACATTATGTGGTTCTCGTTAAAACAATAATTTCATTTGAGCTTTGTTTTTTTGACATTATCTATATAACATTAAACCACGACTACCACCATGGAAATATTATTTTTATGTTCTTATCAAAATATTAATAAAAGGATCATCATAATGTGTAGAAAATTTTTAATACATGAAAATATCAAAAAAATGTGTTTTTTCTTATGTTTTCATTTATTTATTGAATTTATTTATTTACAAAATATTTTGAAATAGTAAGAAAATATTTTTGGGATTATTTAATAATTTAAAAAAATGGCTATATAAATTGTTCAATCCTAAATTTTTATGGATTGTTGATTAAATGTATTATTATAATTATTAAATTATTATTAATGATTTCATTTTATAAATACTTTTTTGAATGTTATCAAACATGGGTATTTTATTCTAATACAGTTTTTAAAAAATATATTTTTTAAAAAATTCCTTGGTTAAAAAATTTATAACACTTCCCCTCAAAGGTGAAATCGTAGACACCGCCTTTGGAATCTTGTAATAGGTGACATCCGCGATGCTGTCATTCCACTAAATCCACAAAACAATTATATTCTTGTTCTGTTTTGTTTATTTATATATATATATATAACAAAAAAATAAAAATAAAAATAAAATTATCAGCATAATTTATCCACTATTTAAAATCCAGTAGTACTACAATTACAGCAGTCTAGAATCTAACAGAAGATCTCACCCAGAGCACCCTTTTATAAGAGAGCATACTCTCGAAATCATTCTGCATTTCCGATGTGGGATTTTGGTTCCACATTTCCTATGCAGAACATTCTGCATTTCCGATGTGGGATTTTGTTTCAATTATGTTACTTTGAAAGACTATAAAATATAAACTATAAGACCAATATAAATGAAACATAAAACATGGATTAAAAATATAAATAATAGTTGATGAAAAAAATAATTTCATAAAAAATGATGATAAAAAATAATTTATAAGCATTCAATACCACTTACATGAAACAAAAAAAGTTTCAAGTATGCGTTTTTAAAAGACTATAAAATATAAAGTACAAGACCTATATAAATGAAACTTAATACATGGATTAAACATATAACAATTAGTTGAAAAAAAAATTAATTTCTTAAAAAATGATGATGGAAAATAATTTATAAGTTCTCAAAGACAACAACATGAAACATAAAAATGTTTCAAGCACTTGACTTTGAAATCCTATAAAATATAAACTATAAGACTGATATAAATGAACCATAAAACATAGATTAAACATATAACAAATAGTTTAAAATGAAAAGAATTTCGTAAAAAAAATCATGAAAAATAATTTATAAGCTTTCAAAACCACCTAATTGAAACTCAAAAATGATTCAAGTACATGGCTTTGAAAGTCTATAAAATATAAATTATAAGACCGATATAATTTAAAGTTAAAACATGTATTAAACATATAATAAAATATTAAATAAGTAAAATACTATTATTAATAATTAATTATATAATAATTAATTAGTTAATTATTAATTATTAATAATTAATTATAAAATAATTAACCAATCAACTAGTAATGTAATTATTCAAGATATAATAGTTAATTAGTTAATTAGTAATATAATTATAAAATATATATATTTATTATACTTAATAACCAGTAATTATTAATAATTATTATATGTTAATTTATTAGTTAATTGGTAATATAATTATTAATTATATAATAGTTAATTAGTTAATTAGTAATATAATTATAAGTTATTATTATTCATGGTAATTATTAATTCTAATTATTCATTATAATTACTAATTATAAATACTCATTATAATTACTAATTATAATTATTCATTATAATTACTAATTATAATTATTAACAATTAAATATTAATTATTATTTATTAGTTAATAATATAATTAATAATAATATAACTCTTAATTGTATAATAATTAGTTACTTAATTAGTAATTATTAATAATTAATTATATAATAATTAATTTGTTAAATAGTAATATAATTAGTTAAATAGTTATATAATTATTAAATATTTAATAATTAATTAGTTAAATAGTAATATAATTATTAATATATAATAATTAATTAGTTAATTATAAATATAATTATTAATTATATAATTCATAATATGGAAATGAGTAATTATTAATCATTAATTATATAGTAACTAATTTGTCAATTAGTAGTATAAATGTTAATTATATAATAGTTAATTAATTATTTTTTTAAGAAATATAGAGTAGACACCCTTTTATAATTAGTTAATTAGTAATATATCTATAAATTATAATTTTTTATTATAATTATGAATTTGTATTTATTAAAAATTATTATATAATAATTAATTAGTTAATTAGTAATACAAATATTAATTATATAATAGTTAATTAGTTAATTAGTAATTTAATTATTCAGTATAAATAATAATTTGTAATTATTAAAAATTATTATATAATAATTAATTAGTTAATTAGTAATATAATTAGTATTTATAATTTTTCATTATAATTTTTCATTACAATTATTAATTATTAATTATTAATTACTAATATAATTATTAGATATATAACTATTATTTATATAATAATTAGTTAGTTAATTAGTAATTTTTAATAATTAATTATATAATAATTAACTAATTAATTAGTAATATAATTACTTAATTAGTGATATAATTAGTTAATTAGTAATATATTTATTAATTATTTAATAATTAATTAGTTTTTAGTAATATCATTATTAAATATATAATAATTAATTATTTAATTAGTAATATAATTATTAAATATATAATAGTTAATAAGTAAATTTTTTGAGAATGATAGAGCTGGGGCCCACTTTATAATTAGTTAATTAGTAATATATTTATAAATTATAATTATTCATTATAATTAGTAATTAGTATTTATTAAATATTATTAAATATTAATTATTTAGTTAATTGGTTATATAATTATTAAAAATATAACTTTTAAGTATGTAATTAGTAATATAATTATTCATTATAATTATCAATTAGTAATTATTAAAAATTATTATATAAATAATAATTAGTTAATAAGCAATATAATTATTTTTTATAATTACTCATTATAATTATTCATTATAATTATTCATTATAATTATTTATTATAACTATTATTTATTAATTATTATTTATCAATTAGTTAAATAATAATATAATTAGTAATTAAATAACTATTAATTTTAAAATAATTAGTTAGTTAATTAGTAATTATTAATAATTAATTATATTATAATTAATTAGTTAATTAGTAATATAATTAGTCAATTAGTAATATCATTATTTATTATTTGTTAATTAATTATTCACATAGTAATATAATGATTAATTATATTAAAATTAATTAGATAATTAGTAATATAATTATTAATTATATAATTTGTAATTAGATAATTTGTAATTATTAATCATTAATTACATAATAGTTAATTAGTTAATTTTTTGAGAAAGATAGAGCGAAGGCTCTTTTTATAATTAGTTAATTAGTAATATAATTATAGATTATAATTATTCATTATATTTATTAATTAGTATTTATTAAAAATTATTATATAAAAATTAATTAGTTAATTGGTAATATAATAATTAATTATATAATATTTAATTAGTTAATTAGTAATATAGTTATAAATTATAATTTTTCAATATAATTATTAAATAGCAATTATTAAGTCATTATATTACTAATTAATTGGTTAATTATTATGTAATTAATTATTAATAATTAAAAATTAACTAATAAATTATTATATAATTTATTATTAATAATTTTAATTAAATAATTAAATAATTTATTATTTGGTTAATCCATGTTTTAACTTTAAATTATATCAGTCATACATATTATATTTCATAGTCTTTCAAAGCCTCATACTTCAATCATTTTTATGTTTCAATTAGGTGGTTTTGAAAGCGTATAAATTGTTTTTCATGAACATTTTTTACGATGTTCTTTTTATCCTCAACAATTTGTTCTATGTATAATCCATGTTTTATGTTTCGTTTTTATCAGTATTATAGTTTATATTTTATAGGCTTTCAATGTCATGTGCTTGAAACATTTTTATGTTTCATATAGGTGTCTTTGAAAATTGAGGAATTATTTCCCATCAACATTTTTATGAAATTATTCTGATTTTCACCTATTTTTTATTTGTTTAATCCATGTATTAAAATTAATTTATATTTTTCTTGTGGTTTATATTTTATTATCTTTCAATTTTAGGTACTTGAAACTTTTTAATTTTCAAGTAGGTTGTTTTTAATGATTATAAATTATTTTCTATCATCATTTTTAATGAAATTATTTTTTAAAACTATTTTTATATGTTTAATCCATGTTTTTTATATCATTTATATTTGTCTTATATTTTATATTTTATAATATTTCAATGTCACGTACTTGAAACAGAATCCCACATCGAAGTTGCCGAATGATCTGCACCGGAAATGGAGAACAATAATCCCACATCAGAAATGTAGAATGATTATCAGGGTAAGCTCTCTTAAAAAATAGAGCCCTAGGTAAGAGATTCTATCAGAATCCAGACTGTTGTAATGGTAGTACTGATGGATTTTAAATAGCAAATAAATTCTGCTAATTTTTTTTTTTTAGTTTATATATATATATATATATACAAAACGAAACAAAAATTAAATTTAAAATTTTTAAAACAAAAAATAGTAATTTTTTTAGTTGAAATGCAGCAACGGGGTGGCCGCCATTCAATATAACCTGAAAGGAGGCATTGTCGCTGGCACCTTTCACCAAAAATGTAAAAATGTGGCAACTGCCATGCCTCCTATAGTAATTATTTTTTATAAAACATTAACCTAACCATTGTTTAGAAATAATTTTTTGTAAAAAAAGTATTTTAAAAATAAACCTATCTAACATACAGTATGCTGTAAGAAATAAAAAAACTATAAATTATAAGGTGTAATTTTTAATGATTTTATAAATTATAAAATTATATTGAGATATAAAATTATTTATATTTTAAATTATGGATTATTCCTAATATATAATTTTAATCCATAAAATAAAAGAAAACATATTTTTATATTATTTAAAACTAATAGAAAATGTGATTATGAATTATTTAGTCATTTTTTAGTAATATATTTCTATTATATTTACAATAGTTAAACATTTTTACATAAAAGAAATTAAATTATAAAATGTTATAACTCATAAAATGTTTAATTTTTAATGAAAAGTGAAATAAAATAAACATAAAGAAATGTTCATTAAGAATTGAGAATAAAAGTGTTTATATTGAATGATATAGAATTTTCATAATGTGTTATCTAATTTTTTAAATGTTTATAGATATATTTCTTTCTTAATTGTTCATGAATTGTTACATCATGGTTTAAAATATAATTTTTTTATTTAATTAAGCATTATTAAATATTTCATTCACAGATAGACAAATTATATATTATGAAGGAAATTTTATTTTATTGTAATGTTAAAAATCATCTATATGTATTATCAAACATGTATTTAATTAGTTATATTCTATGAATAATAAAAGGATTTGTTTTTCATCTTCTTTGAAATTGATTTTTAATTGATATTACAAGATTGAATTTAGTTTTATAATACAATTTAAACATCTTAGATGTTATAATTATTATAAATTGGATTCTATCATGGGTATATTATACCTAGGTATATGGACCTTCAGCCATACATCCCACTGTCTAGGTGGCTTATTACTTATTATATAAAATTGGGGCTTGTAATCTATGGCTCTAAGAGTACTCATGTAGAGTTTTTCAATATTACCAATTTCTAAACATTTACATGAAGATAATATTTACCTTATTCAAGTGATGCATTTTGATATGTGTAAATATATTTGACTTTTTTATTTTGTTGGGTAATTCAAACTGTGATTTTTATAAATAGTTACACATAAATATGGTTTGGATATACTGATTTGGTGGAAGGAATATGATTCTAAAATATATTTTCAAAATCAAAAAAACATTAAGGTAATAATGTGAGAAAATATGGTGATACCAAGGAAATTACACCCAATTATTATTTGTGATATTCCTTCCAAAGTGGCCCTTGTTGCAACATTGATTTTCAAATTTTATTTTTAGGATGATATTGAGTATCCTTTTATTATATTATATATGGTATGTTGTCTATAAGTGATTGTGTGTAGTATTGTTGTTGAAGGTTGACATTATTATGAGTATTATATGATTTCCCATTGTTATCTTATTCTTGTCATTTTCTTTGAGTTACACTCTCTAGAAAAACCTAAAGATTGGATACTAGAGGAATACATTTTAGTTAATCCCTATCTTTGATTGTTAAAAGTGTTATCCACTCAATAATTCATGAATCATAATTATTTTAATTAAAAATATTAAATTGATAAATAATCATGGATTGTTTATTTGAAAAAATTAGTGTAATTCATATTGAAATATATATTTTTCTTCACTGTGTCAATATGATATATGGGCTTATAATTATTTTGGAATTAAATTCATTTGAATTCCTTATTGTAGATATATAATAAATGATATTCATGTAATAAAAACACCAATTATAGAATCATCATTGTCAAAAAATAATTCTATCCATGAAAAAGAGATGATTAATGTAATAAAATCCAAGGACTATATTATAAATAAAATATTATATATTATAAAGTAGTTCATACATAATTAAGCATGTATTTACCAAAATTCTCATGTGAATTTTGGTTTTTAAGAATCATAAAATGATTTATTTATGGTTTTAAAGGAATTATATGCAAAATAATCCAAAAAACATTAGTCTTCACTCATATAATCATTATTAATTTTTATATCAACAACTATATATGACTAATTGAAACATTAAGTCTTTTTCAGGATTAAGGATTCTTCATATTTTTTTGATTGAAATGTTCCATAAATTTAACTAAATTCAAGAACTGCTTACCTGATATTCTCAAATAATTTATGATTTATGAATTGGGAATATATGTTTGATGTTATAGTTTTTTATTGATAGTATAAGATGGTAAAAGTTCAAACCAAGTGAAGAATAATATGTCAGAGAGTCTAACAATGTTATTTTGAGAAGATAGTTAATGTTATTTGAAACCTAAGGGTATTATCAAGAATGAATAATGATACCATAGTATGTAATGTTCAATGTTTCTTATAGGGGGTTTTAAACTCTATGGAATAGCCATGTATGGTATCAGCATTATAGAAACTGAATATTTGGTTTTCAATGGTATATGATAAAAAATTATCTTTTAATAATGTTATGAATATATATGTGTTTAAAATAAATGAAATAATTGATAGATCTTGTACTTTGAATTCAAGTGATCAAATAAATACGTTTTTAATCAATTATTTAGATATATAGTGGTTAATTAAGAATTTACAAACATAAATAAATTAATTTTATCTTTATGTAATTCCTCTTATTTTTTAAGATAAATTTTTTGATTAAAAATAATTGTTTTAAAAAAATTAAGATGATTAATTTATTAACTCATGGGTTATGATTCATTGCATTCTAAAAAAATAGTAAATAATAAAAGGAATTAATTTTTTTGAGGATGGTATTTACCGGGATGATTGTTAAAATGTTAGGATATGTGTTCCAACCATCCCTTTTTTGTATATTTTAATAAAGTATTTTTTTAAACTGAAATGCTCTAAACACAAAAAATAATATATATATTTATATATATGAAATACATATATATAATAGTTTTTTATTAATTGTTTCCACTAAAATGAAATAGTATTTATCTATTAAATAAAAAGTATGCCTTTTCTTTCAAGAGCACACATGGAGTCCCTGGTACCCTTATAACATAGATGATCCCAATATAGCCCAAATGGAATTTCCAATCCCCACGGGTTGACAACGTACACCTGGAATCATACAATATAAAATTGGAAAATAATTTTTAAAAAAATTAGTATAATATAAACATATATATCAATATGATCAATACTGCAAAAGTAAATAATACAAAAAACCAAACACGAATATAAAAACCCAAAACAAAACATCATCAAATTACTAAAGTCCTAACAAGGCAAACTTGACATCTCCAAGGCCACATCACTCTAATCCCAAAGGGATCATGATCATCCACCTCTTCCAAGAGGTTTTTCCCTTTACTCATACCAGGAAGGTGAAAATCAACAAATTCTTGAAGGAAAATTTAGGGTGTGCTCTAAAAATCCTAGCAGGGGGTCACCAAATTTTTTATAATAAGGTTCCACAATAATAAAAAAATCATGGTTTCATTTTTAATAAAAATATGAATATATGTATATTTAAATATTTTAAAAAACATGCTTTAATTAAAAATTATGGAAGACATTTCAAATATGGCTTAAATAAACCCTTCATAAAAAAATATTATATAAATAACTAGTAATTAGTAAATTAGTTCAACAATAAATAGAATTAAAAATAATAATAGTCAAAATAAACCCCACAGTCATATATCCGACCATATTATTGTTCCTAGTTATAGGATACTCACACTCTCGTATCAATGATCATTGTAATATGTGTATACACATCTCTCCTTCATAGGTATAATAGGTCTCATCAACATTTTATTGAGGATGATATCTACCTATCTAGATTTTTCATAGAGTTTTCACCATCAATTAATTTCTACGGAATTACCATCCTATCAGGATTGTACCAAATACCCTACTAACTACCTATGCTATCATGTTCCTAATCAATAAATAGAAAAATAGGAAATCATTTCATTTCAAATCAGTTATAATTCAACGTTCAATTTATCACTTTTCATTTTCCAGATAAAAATTCATTATCAGCACTAACACTATATTTTCTCATCAATTCATATATTTTCAAATTAAAGCAATAATACCTTTTCATTAATTTAATTTAATAACTTTTTTTCGCAAAATAAATTAAAAAAAAATTCCACATTTTCCCTCAAATTCATAATATTCCCCAATCTCTAATTCCATTGGGATTCAGTGTTTTCCCAAAAATTTATATCAATTCAGTTTCTAATTCAAATTTTTATCAAATTGGGTTTTCATAATAAAATATATATAAATTAAAATCAAATAAACAAAATCAATGTTCAATCATATGGAGAAACTAAAATGGAACCATAAAAATTTTTCATGGATTCACAACGCATTCAATGTGAGTCACAAAAATGGAAAAACGCATTGAAGATTTATGAAATCATACAATAATCAATATTAAGGAATGATGATTATGGATACATAAACTTACAGACAATCAACCAGACTCCATGGATAAAATAGAGATATATAAAATATAAAAGAATACTTCTTAACCATATAGATGCACCATAATCAAAATTGACGATCAATTGACGAATAGATGATCTGGAGGGGTTGGGTATTTCTAAAATCTCATATGAATATAATATTGGTCAAGAGTAAGGAATCTTATATGAATGAAATAATAATTTTATATAAAGGACCAAATAAAATCAAACACTCAGTATTTTTTATGATATGTAATATGATTACACAACATGTAATTTTTGAGTCCCACATTTTCCAATAAACTAGTCACCTTCTATTAAAAATTTTATTTTTAATATTTACATAGAGTGTATGTTGTACATAGGGTATGACCTTTCCATGTTGTGTAACCATTTCAAAGAATGTTCCAATTGATGATTACACCTTATGTAAGCCTATTACATGGTTTGTAAATCCCCATTAGACTGAATAAACTATAGGTTTTGTGATAAAAAAATTCTAAACAATCCCTAACATTAACATTATAAGTATCTTATAAATTAATTATCATTATTTATAAACCAGAAAAAATGGAAACACAAAGAATTTTAATCAATAAATGAAGAAAGGTGATGGGGTGTTACGACCTCCCCAGCATAAAAAACATTATGCCCCACAATACCATGTCATGAATCGTCCATATCAAAAAGGTGAGGCCACAACTCTATCATTAATGCATTATGATCCCATATATCATGTGAATCAAAACCGTGTTTCCATAGCACAAAGAAAAATTGTATCATCCTCCAAAAAATTACCTTACTCTTAAAATAAACTATCCTTGATGGATGTTGAGTCGTAAATAAATAAGGATCAACATCAAGATCACTCCAACTCCAAACATGAGATGGATCACAAATATACATCTGAAAATGAGATACTTGAAGAACATTACATTTTACGTCAACTATGTAGGATGTTATAAATAGTAATCCATTATCACCACCTGCTCAACAACATCAAAATGTCCTATATAATGAGGAGAAATTATCCCTTTAATCCTAATCCATCAATGAACTAAACAAGGTAAAGATTTAAAGAAAACCTACTCACCAACTAAAAACCCCACTGATCTAGGCTGACAGTTATCGTAATATTTATACCTGCTTTGTTACATCAAAAATCTATGATGAATCCAATGAATCTTTATAGTCATCTCTTCGAAAAAACTCGACCCAACTATGGAAGTTTCACAAATCCTTGACCAACATATAGAATATTTACATGAACGGTCATACAATGCCTAAAACAAGAAAATATGATCATGGTCATGGAAGAATTATTAAAATAAAACTCAACAAGTCCCAAATGGCCATCCCAACCTATATCAAAATCAAGGATGTAGGCCTGAAGTATATCTTCAATAACATGTATAGATATAACTATTTGGATGTATGACTGTGGATTTTATGTTGTACACAATCAAACTAGAGACCCCATGGATGTTGAGAGGACTCTCTGAAAGAAATAAGTAGAATGAAGATCTATATTCAAGAAAATAGTAGATGAATGTCTTCCAAAATTAACAAGATATATAACATAGAAATTTTTAATATCCATACCTTTTGTTATATATTTAATTGCAATAATGTGAGATAATTTGTTCATATTATTAATTAAAACCCATATTGAATTATTATTTCTCTATATACACAACAATATGAAAAAACATTCAAATAATTCTCATCATACTTTCAATTCAGCACTGGCAGTGGATGAAGAAAACCTGAATGTATTTAAGGCTTTTCATTAACTAGTTCGAATGTATCATAATGAAAAATAATGTTATCGAGGTCTCATCTCATAACCGGCCAATAGATTCAGTATCTCATGTCCTAGAATGTATTTGTGCTTCCGAGGTGAAAAATACACTACGAATTATGGAAACCACTCGTCAAGTCTTTTCTCATAGGAAATTGAATTAAAAAATTTCTGAAAACATATAATACCCTCCATTGAGAACAACCACTCAATAATGGTCTCCCTTCCAAAAGAGAGTCTTTAATGCTATGTAATTCATCTTCAATATATTGTTCCTGAATAACTATCTTGGGATGAGAGGTGTTTAAATGGACACAAACCATGAAAACCTATTCCACAATTTAAAAAACTATAATATTAAACTGTACAACAAATTCCATCAGGTTCCTGTCTTTCAATGTCCTTTCATGTCCTGAGTTGGAAATTTCTAGCATAAAAAATCCAGAAAGACATTTCCATTCCCCAAGGTATATAACATATAAAAATAAAAGGATTGTAGGGACTCCACCCATTTCCTCTGAGGGAGATTAAAATATTTTTATGTGAAGATATAACTAAAGTTCTTTTTGTTAAAGTACATGATAAAAAATTCTCTAAATGATAATAATGAAAAATCTTTAGCGCATGTATCACATCAGCATGTTCAAGTTCAAGGGTTAGAAAATTATTCTCCTCTAACCAAATATGTTGAGATTCATAGAAAACAACAAGAAAATTCAATATAAGAACATTACGCAAGCCTAAACCTAATACATCACAAAATACCACATAGACATCCTTAAAATCAAGAAGACTCAACAATTTTGTTGAAGTTTAAATGTGTTTCATCTCTAAAAATTAACTATTGAATTTCTCATCCCAATAAAAAATCACACCCTTTATAGTTAGATTGGTCATTATAGAATCAAAATTTCAGAAAGCCTGCGCAAAAAGCTCTGATTCTTAAGAAAAATTACATGACTACTCCAATGTAATAAAATATTTCACCTCCTCATCATAAACTTAGATACCATTTTCTTACAACACATGTTCTAAGAACATCACATTCTATATCCATAATTCAAATTTCAATATGCTGTATTTTTTTTAATTTTCATAATAATTCAAAACTTCTCTCCAATGATGCACATGATCCTCTTTAGACTTATATTAAACACAAATTTCATCCACAAAATCCAAAATCAACATACAAGATACTCAGTTAATATCTTATTCATCTAATCCATCAATACTGCAGGGGCACTGGTTAGACCAAATGGAATGACTGGGTACTCATAATTGTCATAAATCCTCTAGAAGGTAGTTTTTCAATGTCATATTCATTTATTCTCAACTAATGATAACCAGATAAATGACCAATATTTGAGTACCTATTAAAACATTAGAAATATTCAAATAGATCATCAATCCATGGCATTGGATTATTTTCATTATTATAACATGGTTTAGATTTTGGTTATCAATTCATAAGTGATGAGTTCCATTATTATTTCATAGAAAAGAGCACAGGTTCCTCCCAAGGTGACACACTTAGGCCAATAAATCCTTTCTCTCACATATCATCTATTTGAGTCTTTTATTATTCCATTCTAACTAGTGTTATGTGTTATAAATGAATATATATTTTTTTTAGTTCCAATCATTAATTCCGTAGAAAACTCTACCTCCCTTATGATTTAAAAAATCGACCATTAAAATGAAAATTTTTAGAAAACATGATGATAGCTAGAGGGGGATCACTACTCATATATTCCAACTCCAGATCAAAACAGAACAACGATATCACATACCCCAATTCAAGATAATATGGTTTTCTTCTACTCAACCTTTGGTCCCATTATCCCTGAAAGATAAATCACACCACATCGATCAAAGTAATAGATAACCATCAATGATTAAAATCAATTATGCCTTTATTAAAAATGTGTTAATCAATTATAAAAATAACATCAAGAGGTTTCATTTTGAGAATAATAAATCCTAGGAAGGATTGATTTATGAAAAATTGAATACCCACGAAGTATAACCGATACCTCTATATCCCTTCGTTTCGAGGGGTCTAGTAATATCTATTACATAATATAAAATAAATAAAGGAATACATCAATGGTTCATAATACAAGTCAATATAATGGAATTAGACTCTCTTGTATCAAATAAACAATTTGCTAAAAATGAATCTATATTGACATTACCTCCCACACTCACTAGACTCATATCAGCATCCTCTGGAGACTCTTAAACTGCATAGAGAAGCCTCATTCGAGAGTCATATGGGTAGAACCCTATAGATATTGAATAATTTGATTAGACCACAGTACATTTATATGGTGATTATATCATTCCACATCAAGGAGTAGAAAAGATATAATAGAACTTCTACGGGTTTCCTGAGTGACTATAGGAACCAGATATCATGGGTGCCTTGGTGAAAACATATCTCAAATACCCAATCATTCCACACTAGAAACAAGTAAATGATCCTCCTCAAGAAACATTATGAGGTTTTTAAGAACCAATCTATTAGGAACAACCAAGAGACTCACCATTCATTCTCTTCCTTTTATGGGAACTCGTATAACTTCAACTGAGATAAAAAAGGAACTCCCATATACCCAAACATACTAGCCAGATCAAGTTTGACTGTCAAAACCCTATCTATATCAACATCATAAAAAGATATATTCTATTAGAAAACCTTATAATGAATATTAGATCGATGTATCATCTCTAATCTTCATGTATTCATATTCACATTCGATAAACTCTATGGTGAAAAATTCATAAGATAAGAAAATAAATTTTCATATTCCATCATGATCCCGTCATCCTGCTCGATTTTGAAAAACTCCATCGCCCTATCTAGTACCATAGACTCTATATAAAAATAGTCAGTGAATAGAACATTGAATTACTTGCACTCTAAACCGCAATTATTCTTCAATATCACAATCAAGTACCACCATCCCTTGGAAGGTCCTTCCTGTTTTAAGGTGGAACATTTCACATTGATTGACTCAGGGATTTACCTAAAGTCCAAAAGAAGTTATGTATTGATGTACAAATCCTTATCATGTTGAAGATAATTAGAACATTAAAATGATGTTGAATTATATAAATGTAACTCTGGAGTATGATTTTAATATTCAACTCTTTTAGGTTTCATAACTGGCACCGAAAATGGAACAGGTGAAGATACCTATCCTATATATTGGAAAAACATCTAATAACCTCAATGAGATTATGTTTCATTGAGGGATTCACTAATTGTGTTTCATATTCAACAGACTCATGAATCATATCCATAGGTTTTCTCATAGGACTGATTCTAAAAACCATCGAAAAATAAAATTGAAGACTTCAAAAGATATAAGATCTTGTCCATTGTAGGCTTTTCACCATAAACCAAAAAAGTATATAAAAAACAAAAAACAAAACATCATCAAAGTTATCTATGTTTGACCAGAAAAATCAATGTCCCAAAGGACACATCTCTCCAAGCCCTAAGAGATCAAGATAATGTAACACCTCCAAGAGTTTCATTCCTATTACATGGAATAGCTAGGATAAAATCGACAAATTCCTGAAGGAAAAGGTACGATATGGTCTAAAAAACCTAGTATGGTCTCACTGAGTGTTCCACTATAATGTTCAAAAATAATAAACATAATCATTATTCAATTTTAATAAAAATGATCGTAGAAATACTTTTTCAATTTTCAATTAAATAATGATTCATTGTATAATTATTAAAAAAATTAAAACATGGATTAAATATACAATTTATATAAAAAAAATCTATATAAATCACTAGGTTTCCATATTGAATTTTCACAATCACTGTAATTTATATTCAAAAAAGTCAAAATAAACACCACAGTCATCTACTCTGTAGTACGATAGTTTCTAGTTATAGGATCCTCACACTCTCATATTATTGATTATAGAAATTTGTATACACTTGTCCCACACTCTCAGGCCAAATAGGACTCATCAAAATCCCATTGAGGATGAGATATTCATAACTAGATTTTTGTTATAGTTTTCATTATAAATAAATTTCTAGGTAATTAAAACTCTAATGTGATTTTCCCCAATAACACATTAACTACCGAGACTCTCATGTTCTTAATAAATCAATTAGAAAAAGGGAAAATCATATCACTTCTAATTAATCATCAAAAATAGTTCAATTCCCCACTTTTTCTATTAAAAATTCCAATTCACACCCAAAAATAAAACAACATTTTTATATAAATTCTTTCTATTTCAAAATAAAAGCAGCCATAGGTTTTCATAAATTCAATTTAAGCAATTTCTTGTCAAAACAATTCCCAAATCATATCACATTTTCCATAAATTTCAAAATAAACAAAAATCTATAATTCTATTAGGATTGGGGGTTTCCCCAATATCAACTCCAATTTAATTTCAAATTCAAATTATAATCGAATTAGGTTTTCATAATTCAATTGAATTTAATTAAAATCAATTTTTAATCATATTTATTAACTCAAATTGAACCACTAAACTTTTTCATGGAATCACAACACCCACAATCGGAATCGCCAACAAAGGGTGAAGGTGCAGAAGTTCTAGGAACTAAACCGAGAACCACAATTCAACAACACGAATTTAAAGGAAATCTATCAAACTCGAAGGATGAAATAGATAAATATGGAATAGATAAGAAGACCACATACCTAGAGAGATTCATTATAACAAACATGATGATCAGTCATCGAACAGATGATTTGGAGGGATTGGAGATCTTAAAAATCACCTAGGAAGAGACTTTAGGACAAGATTTATGAATCGTGTTGGAATGATATAATAATTTCAACTGAACCACCTAATAAAAACCAACAATAAATATTTTACATGACATGTAATATGATTTCATGTCATGTTATTTTTTATTCCTATATAAACAGAAACCCCATATCATTTTATTAAAATTATAATTTTATATATTTACACAGAGTGTAAGATGTACACATAATATACCATTCACTTTGAGTACCCATATCACATAAACTTATATCTGATGATTACACATCATGTAACCCCATTACATGGTGTGTAAATTACCAGTTTACTGAAAACATTATAGATTTTATACAGAAAATTCAAAAAAAATCATGGCATCACCATTACAGGTATCCTCCAAATTCCTTATTGATATTTATCAACCAAATAAATAGTAAAATAATAACAATGTCTAAAAGACAGAAAAAATAATGTTAATTTGGTGTTACAATGTCTCATTGTAATATATTATAAAAATAATATTGTATCAAATAGGATAGTGGGTGTATGATTGGACATAGAAAAGTTCAATGTTATCAAATAAAGGATTCTTCTTTTAAGATGTTAATGATATTTTCACAAAAAATCTTGAAACATTTATAATATGTGATGGTAAAGATAAAGGTAAATCATTCAATTTATATGTTTTTAAAACTAAATTTCTCTATTTCCAAAAGATTATGAGGGCTAATTTATAATGAAAATTTTACGAGATATCCTAAAATAGTTTTAGGTTATGAAGATAAATATAAATTTTAATAATTGCATTTAGATATTGTAAAAAAGTGGATATAACATTTTCTTACAATAGTTTAGGATGTACAGGTATAATATAAGTGAAAATAGTAAAAATTTAAAAAAGATATTTCAAGGATAAGTTGTCATGGAAAGGGTTACAAGGATGATTATGATGAACTTATAATGTTTTTGGTATCCTAGGCAGAATACCTTGAGAGGGGGTGAATCAGGGTATGACAAATTGAAAATTAAATCCCCTTCTGATCTTGTTTCAATATTTAGAAAAACAATCTTCTCTCTCATTCCCTTTTCACAATGTAAATAGAAAGTAAAGCATGCACAAGACACACTAATTTTACTTGGTTCACCCTCACTGGGCTACGTCCAAGGAGCATGCATCGACAATGTGCCTATGTACCAAATCTACTATAAGCACACTCCTATTTTCAAGGGTCATGATAGATCATTTCTATTCCCAGGCTCACAACCTTTACAATGTTGAGGGTCAGATCACTACTTTCCCAAGGGTCACTCCCTGTTTCTCTCTCTCTGGCTCACTGCTGGTGGAGATGATCACTTTCTTCCTATACCTTTGACCACTGCTCTGGAAAGGAGCAACTCACAGTTTATAGACCTGTATGTCTCTTCATTACCACTAATGAATGCATCCCCTATTGTATGTAGATGCTCTGTTGAAGTCCAACTTTTACTCGTAGATGAATCTCACTTTGCACCGAAGGTATCAGGCAATCATCTAGCTTTCACGCAGCCCTGAATCACTGTCATTCTTCAACCATACCTGGTTCCCTTCTCCAATCCGGCATTCATGTATCCGCGTGAATGATAAAATTGGCACTCAAGTCCACCTCAACCACTTGCATGACACAATCTTCTAAAACTCCAAACATGCGTGACACACACCCTTTTACTCCCAAACCAATTTTGGCATGAAACCAACAACTTTTGTGCTTCTTCAAAACCTGGTGTGCAAGTGTCACCAAATCTACTTGCACAATTCCCCCTTCATAAACACAAAACTTGAGAGACTTCCCTACTTTCTCGCCCAAACCTCCTTGGGCGTGCAACAAACAACGGGCGCGTAACTTTTACTTGCGCGACCACACCACCACTTGCGCGACCACCACACCTACATGACGGGAGCTCTAATTTTTCTTAAGGGTTGAACTCTCAATGAATGAGGAGGGGTAAACCTCTATTTAGAGGCATTTTGACACCCTGTGTTACAGCGTGCATGTCTACCCTCGGTGCGCAAGTCTTTTCGCCCTATTCTTTTTCGTGAAAGTCAATTGCACGACCAAACATAAAACTTGGGTTCCCCTTCTTCCATTGCCATATTATGATGTTTTGATCTTGAAAAACATATGGCATGCAAGATTCCTCTCCTATAAGACAACGACATGCAATTCCCTTTGCCAAAACCACTTTTCCCCATTTGTCGATTTTCATGCCCAAAAATTTGGCAAACACTGGAAAATGGCACCACCTTTTATCTGCTCTTTTTCAACCTCCTCCAGATCATCAATTCCTTTAAAAAAGTTCATGAATCAATCATGGATCATTAACCATAGCCCTTGAACATGAAATTCCACCATGAAATAACCTTTGTCAAAAAATTTGTACGTCATGGGTTGCTTTGTTAACAATCAAAACACAGATGTCCACTTTGTCAACAAATACAATCACCAAAAAAATTATTCAATGATACCTTGATGGATTTTTTCCCAACATAAAGAGTCTATGTAAAGAATAGAATTTTACATTATAAAATTTTATGATGTGAAGTTAATGAATTTGAATTTCTTCAATTATTTTAACAATAGGAATAAGACTCCTAAAACTTGTTGTAATTTAAATTTTAGTTCATCATAAATGTTAATCACTAAAAAAACATTATTTAAAGTGTTTTATCATATGTTCATTTATAGAGGTGGCCAGAATTACATAGAGTTTTATGTAGTTAAATAACTATTAAATTTGTTGAATATATATGGATGATTCATATTTATATCATATATGATATGATAGATTGTCACTTTTTGGTTATTTTAAGTATTCTTAAAACTTATTATGATATACAAGGAATCATATAAAAGGAAACATTAAATTAATCTTCTATTCACATTAGATTCATAATAATATATAAATATTTCATGAAATGTAATAATAATTGACCACTCATTGTTTGGCTTCAAATTATCCCTCATTAATGCTCATTATAGAGAAATATTTTTGATGAATATTTTTTTTAATTTTAGTAGGATTCTCATATAGAGATATGAAAATATTCTCATGAGGAATCACATTGAATAATTTCTTTCTTTGTGTGTGTTGGATGACCCACTAACTATACAACATGGAGTATAATACACTTTGTATTGGAATAATATGTGTTCATGGGTTATATTTGGTTAATAATTACTTGAGTTCAATAAGATACCTAGAATGAGATAATATATAATTTTATTCTATACTTATGCAATCCAAAAATGTGAACTTATCTAATATGAGGTAGTATAGTAAATTTTTGAACATTTCATTTGTTGTACAATAAAAAATATTGGATTTTTCCACTTGTATAATGAGATTAACATTTGGGACCTCAATTGATAGAGACTGTGGAGTACATGACCACACCTATATGTTACATTGGATGGTATTTTATAAAATTTTGGATTTTATGTGTTGTTTTCATCCATAAGGGATGATGAAATGTGATTTATTAATAAACATCGTTAGTATATGATCTAAGAATCAAGATAATATATGTATGTGGTCTGAGGTTGACATAATATGTGTCCCATGGTCACTTAACATCATCGAGAAAGGGGAAATATGAGAACTTATATTTATGTTATTGTATTGGTGGACACAGGTATAGAGATACATGTTTTTATTAGAGAACACATAATATCCCATTATAGCTTGAGTATTGTGGATATGTATACACATAATTGTTTCCAAGTCTACATTGTCTTGTGAGGTCACAATTTGTGTTTGACAGAATGTGGATTGATTTTGACTCAGTGGGCTACATTAAATTTTTTTAGATTTAATCCAAAAGGTGTTTTGATGTTATTAATAATGTATTACATATGATATAAGGTTATTTTAATGATTTATTTCTTAAAAAAAGTTTTGGATATTATTTAAAAGATTTCTTGATATGATTTCACAATTTATTATATATGAAATAATATAAGATAAAATGGTGTATATTATTTACCACTTTAGATAAAGTGGGAGATTAATGGTTATATTCTTTAAAGAATCAATTTCAATTATATATATATATATTTCATCACAATTATGATTTTCAGACATGGGGTTTATCATTTATAAAACAGGATCCATAATTTTCAATCATCCATGGTAGATATACTTTATTAGATAAGTTTATATGATAAATGGTGTAAAGGGTAATGCATATGATTCATAAATTGTTAAAGAAATTTTATATTTTTTCATGAATTATATACAAGAATTTACTATGGCATAAATCTGTGAATTAATTTTATTATGTATATATAAATACCATGTACTTATTTTTTTCAAATGGTGTGGATGTTTTCATGATGCTATAATGAACCTCCCTTTAACCCATGGTTCTCATTAACCTTCTCATTTGCTCACAAAGAATTATAATTCCATAAATTTTGGATGGATTATTCTCAAATTTTAAGTGATTTTGTATTCCCATGGATACCACTAGATGTAGTACATCTTTTATGTTCTACTTTGAAACCATCGTAAAATGCATTAGAGTGGGAATATCAAGACATTATAGTGTATTATATAGTAAAAAATATTTCTATTGAAATATTTTTTTCATTTCTATTTTTATATTAGGTTCATATTTCTTCAATGGGTGATCATATAAATGTAATTATGTAACTTATTCATATTCTATATTTTTTTATTAGAACTTCAAAAATAATTTACATTTTTTTGGTTTAAGGAATTGAGGATTGTGGTATTCCAAATCTAAGGTGACATTTCATTATTGGGTAACTAGACAAAAAAATTCAATGAATATGACCATATGAGTACTATAAAAGTATAAATTGGAGATTGATTTTTTTGACATTGGTGAAAGAATATTAATTGGTCTTTGAATATGATATTGTTTTTCTTAACTTATGAAAACAATTCTACTGTGAGATATTGTTGGTTTTTGGTGTGATAATGTTTTCTGAGAAAACATATAGAATTTATAGAAGTAATGTTCCCATAATTACACATAGAATAACCAAATTGATATAGGTTAACCTTCACAACAGATGTCCAATTTCAGGTCAGTAGAAGTTTCTCAGTGGAACCAGTTGAGTGAAATCTATTAGTAGAAGAAAGTATATTGATGATATTCAGTAGAAGTAACTGATCAAAAGGTTTTTGGGGGAATTATAAATATATTAACCATACTAAATTAGGCTTCCTCATCACCTGCGCATCACCTTACCCTTATCCCACGTCACCTTCCAATCAATTTCTCTCTGAATTCCCATCCTCCCCCCACGACACAATCAGGATCACCCTCGCGCGCTCTCCCGTCAGCCCTCCGAATTAAGGATCCTTAATCGGGCTACATTCCACTATGCAGCTACATTCTACCTTCGTCCATGCTGCATTACCAGCTTTGGTGATGCTATCTGACATTCTCGTGCGCACGCTCTTCCCTCTTCCAAAGGTATTTAGGCTTTCGAGATAGCGATGTGATTTGACAAGAAACTTCGATATAGTCTTCCTCTTTTCAGTCTCACCTCCCGTGACACCATTCTGTGTTCGGTGCACTGTCTACTCTTTCCTCTATATAATGGTTTCATTGTACCGGCTGGCTTCGAAGAAGGTTGATGAAACTATCCTCATCCTCTTCGGTAGGCAGTCGTTATTGCATCGTCCAGGTTTGGTTTCTCTCGACGCGACCTCTTATCGTTTAATAGAGGTACAGATTCCTCCATTATACCATATTATGTTCGAATTCAATATTCAAATTTGTTTTTTCGCATCTTTTTTGAATCATTTCGCACATCACTATGAAACTGCAATCCATGTGTGGCTACATTTTACTGCATTAGGTGACATTCGAATTGCAGATTTGATTCTATATTTTCTGTATAATTTTAATCAGTTTCTTTGATGTTGCTATAACTATGTTTCATTGCAATCACAGTACACTGCTTCGTCAGTTTTATAGAATATTTAGTCCCGCTCTTCCATATGACTTATTTTTATATGTTTCTTTGATGTTGCTATTTGTTTGATGTTGCTATAACTTTGGTATAAGTGTCGTTTAGTGAAATAATATACACTTCTTAACTATGGGTACCTTTTACAGCATTATGTGATATTCAATTTAAAGATTTGAATTTATAATTTCTATGTAATATCTATATGATTATTTGATGTTGATATAACTATGGTTCGTTGTAATCACAGTATAGTGCTTATTCTGGTTTACAAAAAGTTTAGTCGTGATTCCATCTCTCTTCACTGCATATATATACATCAATATCCATCAAGTGTATTCATTCAAACTAATTTTCTAATTTCTTCCCATACTGCATTGTTTTAAATTGGATATGCTAATTTCAAATTATTCATTTCTGTATATTATATAAATTATTCTTTCAAGTTGTTATAACTATCATTTAGTAATATCACAGTACACTACTTATCTAAGGGTTCCATTTACTACATTATGTGACATTCAATTGGGATATTTAACTGTATATTTTTTGTGTAATATATATATGTTTGTTTTATTTTGGTATAACTGTGGTTCATTGCAATCACAGTTCAGTGCTTATTCAGGTTTATATAATACTTAGTCGCTATTCCATCCATCTTCACTACATAAATATTCCTCAATATCCATCCAAGGTATTCATTCAAACTATTTTACTTATTAGTTTATGTACATAATTATTTTTAATTGAATATGTTATTTTCAAATGTATATATATGTATAATATATATAATCTTCTTTCCTGTTGCAGTAAGAGTTGTTCAGTAAAATCATAGTATGATGCATATTGATGTTAAAAAGAAATATCATACAAAATTCAAACATGAGTTCTCCGCTAGTTTTCTTATCAGTATATTTTAAATTAAATATACGTACCCATAAAAATATTTTGGTTGCATTCTAAAACATTACAATTCAACATAAAGGCAACAAAACAATGATGAAGACACTGTCAGCATCGAGAGATAAAAGGTTTCAAAGGAGAATTCGTATGAACAAACGAAAAATGGGTACATCAGTATTGTATTTCCTTGAAAACATTCCATAAACTTACTTACTAAATTATAGGATCCTAAAATCACAATAAAATCACCCATAGACTACCATCATCTTTGTTCAACTTCTTCATTTGATTCAGTGAAACTGAATTCCGACTTGATCAGAGGAGCATGCATACCACTTTCACCTATACCTACCAATGGTTAGTAAAATTCCATTTGACCAAAATTTTCATAAATAGTCAATATATTACTTGTATATAATGTACTCTACATTACTCATTCTGCATTTGAATTCACAGTGGCTCTAGATTAGGGAACTTCTTTGCCAAATAGTGATAGAATAACCATTAGAAAAGGTTTAGTAATAGAATTAACTATACTTCAAGTAAGTATCTGAGTGTTTCAATCTTAAATTCCATCTAATCATTAAAATTTCGTTCATGTACTCTCTATTAACTAAAGGAGGATCATGCATATCATTTTCACCTTTATCTTTCTATGGTGAGTTATATTACACTGTCAAAAAATAGTGAGTATATTTATTTATTTTTCTATGTCATAACATTGTTTAGTTTGTCAACTACTAAATTTGGTTGACAGCTCATCAAGGCTGTGGATCTTCATTAACAAGATCTGCGATCGGTAGCAGGAGAAAGCATATATTTTCATATAATGAAGAAAATTATGTCCCCTCTAGTAACTACTCCATTAGTGATTTTTTGTGAATACAATCACATTTTGTCTCATATTTATTGAATAGTGTAACTAAATATGTATTACTTTTTCTAGTTGTAACAACTGAGGGAAATATTTCCACTTACCCTTTTCATGACTCATTATCAGATTAAGCACATATCATGTGTTCAAATGCTTTCCAATTATCACATAGTGTAATTTGTTGCATATTATGTTTAAAACAGATAGTTTTTTTCTACTTCAAGTACTGGTAATGAAGCTTCTTTTCCCGACACATGTGTGATGTATACTCTAACCCTGATGTATTATAGTTTTGAATCTATAGATATATATGTCTATTCTTTCAGTATTTCAAAGTAATTTGAATGCATAATTTTCACTTGAAAAGGATGTATCATCTAAACTGAGTCATGTCATTTCAGAAAGAGATGTAACAACAGGTGAAATCAGTGATAGAATTACTCATCGAAGAGACTATTCAGGTTTGACCTACTACATAATCATCTGTTACATTACAGATATTTCGTATTCATTTTCTTATTAACTAAATTAAAATATTGCTGCAGAAAGAGTGGAACTACTTCACCTTGCAGAAAATGCAGGTCTTCTTCGTTTGTATCTATAGATATATATGTCCATTATATCAATATTTAAAATTAATTTGAATGCATATTTTACACTTGAAAAAGATGTGTCATATAAATTTAGTAATTTCATTTCTGAAAGAGATGTAACAACTGGTGAAATCAATGGTGGAATTACTCATCAAGTGACTATTCAGGTTTGACCTACTACATAATCATCTGTTACATTACAGAAATTTCGTATGAATTTTCCTACTAAATAAATGAAAATACTGTTGCAGAAATAATGCAACTACTTCACCTTCTGGAAAATACAGGTCACTGTATTATTTTTACCTTTTAATATAATTTTATTCAAGTCATCATATTTTTATGAAATTTAAAATGCCATGTTTATTAACACCATTCATTTAACCCTTATTCACCAGCAGAATATCAGAATATTGGAGACCCCGCTAATGTTTTTCAATACTGTGGATCTATATTTTGGTTTGATGAGAGAAATATAAAATGAATCACCAAGGAAAACCCATGATTTGGTGAATGATGCATGCTTGGTAAAGTCTTTTTTGCAATTACTATCGTCTAGTCCTCCATACCGTCGAACGTTAGTCTTTAATCAAAAATCTGTGGAGGAAAGAGCATTACAATAATATGTGCATATTTACAATTATATGTTTGCATTCATGTCAATGGGTAATAAGGTTGAAAGATCATTCAACAATTGAAGATCTCCAATTATATTTAGATTGAATGGACAAAACTACCATCGCATAGGTAGTTTGTGTCCTTCAGAGGGAAAAACACCTAGGTTTTCCCAGATATATCTTTATGATACTGTGAATGAGTGTCGGAACAGGGTTCATAATGTCATGTAATATTTAACATGTAGGTTAACACATTTACATGACTGCCATATTTTCACTTCATTATTAATTTAATTCACTTTGCATTAATGATGGAGACAATTAAAACACAGTTGTCAATCATAATATTGTTCTCAACTTACAAAAAATTCTTCTTGAGACAAATGTTTTAGCTCATCATTTCAAATTTAAAAATGATTTTCTTGATCATCAAGAACATGAAAACATAAATTTTCTCCTTCTTTAGAAAAGAAAAACAGATGCGTCGACATAAAACATGCCTACAAATTCTGAGATTGCAATGATTATTGTGAGTGACATTGAAGATCTCAACTATGAAAGAGATATTATAATTCAATGCAGAATTAGTGATTTGCAGCGGATTGATGAGCATCATCCCTTTCACCTTTCATTGCAATATCCACTTATTTTCACAAATGGTCAAGATAGATATGTTGACAACATTTTTCATCTATCTACGTATATGAGTACATATAGAAAGATTCGGAAAGTAATAATGCGTGAATAATTCTCCTTTCACTTGCAGAGTCATTCGAGTTATACATCGATATTACAACATTCAAGAAGACTGTTGCAACAATTTATTGTTGATTCTTATACAATGATAGGGTCTTATAGACTATCCTTCCTACGCTTCAATCAAAAACACTTGATTGTTGAGTTATACAATGGGTTTCAAGATTCTTTTATTCGAGGTGATTGTGATGGGTATGCATATGAGAATAGAATCATTTTACCATCTACATTTACTGGTGGTCCTAGATATATGATTATAAATTACCAAGATGCTATGTCAATATGAAATTGGGTAGGATATCTTGATTTGTTTTTTAAATTTACATGCAATCCACTGTGGCCGGAAATCACCAGATTTGTATCATGTTACAATATTCGTCTTTCAGACTGTTCGCACATTGTGTCCAGAATATTTAATATTAAGTTTTACCAGTTAATGAAAGATTTATGAGACATATGTTTCTTTGGAAAGTCATGACTAGGTACCTTCTTTAATACAAATTATTTTTTGAGACATACTGTATCTTATTTAATTAATCTGTTGTTGAAATATGTCATTTATATTATTACTTTTTGTGCAGTTGTTCATACAGTAGAATTTCATAAACCTGAATTGCCTCATATACACATTTTACTATTTCTATGTAGAGAAAAAAATTGGTACTCCTGCCTACATTGAAAAAATTGTTTCTACTAAAGTTCCAAACAAAGGTGATTTCCCACAACATTATGAGGATATTAAGATGTTTATGATGCATGGACCTTGTGGTAATGCAAATCGTAAATCACCTTGTATGGAAAATGAAAAATGTACTAAATTTTTTTCAAAAAAAATTGTTGAAAGTACTACAGTTGGTGATGATTGGTTTTTTCTATACCGACGAAGAAGTGATAGAAACACGATTGTGAAAAATGGCATCCCATTGGATAATCGGTTTTTTGTACCATATAATCCTTTCTATATAATGAAGTATCAAGATCATATAAATATTTATGTTTTCAATCAATCGACATCCATCAAATATTTGTTTAAATTTATTAGCAATGGTATTGATTGTGTAAAAGCAGCTTTGTATGAAACCAATACTGTAGCACTGTCAGGCAATCATGTCGATGAGATTAAGATGTATTATGATTTTCGATACATATCTTCTTGTGAAGAATCTTGGAAGATATTTTCCTATGATATTCACTATAGATATCCTCTGGTTGAAAGATTATATTTTCATTTAACAGGAAAAAATAGTGTTACATACACTGACAATGATCATATTAAGGATGTGTTTAGTAAAGGAAATATTTATGAATCAATGCTTATGGAATGGTTTTAAGATAATGTTGCTTAACAATAAGGAAGATGTCTCACATTCATAGAATTTATAACTAGATTTGTATTCCAAAAATGTGAAAAAATATGGTGTCCAAGAAACCAGGGGTATAGTATTGGTAGACTTTATTATAATTCACTGACAACTGGAGATCTATATTACATGCGATTAATGATCACAATGATAAGAGGTTCAACTTATTTTGACTATATTAAAACTGTGAACAATATTATTCATGGTACTTTTCATGAAGCATGTTCTACATTGGTACTTCTTGTTGTTGAGAGAGAATTTGTGGAAGCAATAAAGGAGGTGTCGACATGGGATATGGGACGGTCTGTGCGCAGACTTTTTGCAAGAATTTTGTTCTAAAATAATATGTCTCTCCTAGACATTGTGTGTAATGAAACATGGGATCTCTTCAATGATGATATTCTCTATGCGCAACAAAATAGGCTACAAATGACATGTATATTTTCTCATGTTGCTCAATCTATATAATGTGAAATGTGTAGTTGTTAATTCGGTAACTTTTAATTCTTTATTAGAAAAATGTACTATGTAAATAACAATATTTCATGATTTTATTTATATATGACACTCATAGATCATCACAAATAGATGTATTATTTTCATGAAAAAGAAAACCTACTGCAGAGGAATGGTAGTTCTCTTCATTATTTCCCACCAATGCCCATTCTAGATTCTGAAATGGTCCCTCAATGAAATCAATTAGTAGTTGATGAACTAAATCATAACAAAGAAAGTCTTCAGAATTAGTATATGACTTTTCAAAGTAAGCTTACTGGTGAACAGAATGATGTGAAGACTACCATTATGTCTTCGTTAACTACATCCATGGGAGGTTTCTTTTTCTTGCATGGTCATGGAGGCACATGCAAAACTTATATTTGGAAATTATTGACATCTTTACTAAGGTCAGAAGGTAATATTGTTTTGGCAGTTGCATACAGTGGAATTTCATCATTACTACAACCTGGTGGGAGGACAACACATTCCAAATTTCTAATTCTGATATCTATTTATGAAAACTCTGTTAGCATTATTCAACAAGGAACTGATGTTGCGGATATTTTATAGTTATGAAAAATTATTATTTGGGATGAGGCACCAAGGACTCATAAGCATTTTTTTAAAGCTCTTTACCATAATTTAAATGATATAATGTCGATAAAAATTAAAATTACTCAAACTTTCCATTTGGGGAATAACTATTGTGTTGGGTGGGGATTTCAGGAAAATAATACATGTCGTACTAGGTGGTAATAGAAATGAAATATATTCTTAAAGTATATCATCTTCATACTTCTGGAAACATTGTCGTGTTCTAACAATGACAAGGAACATGAGATTTCTTCCCAATTCTTCTACAATTTCAGATGAGTTTCTTGAATTTTCAAAATGGACTTTAGATATTGGTGAAGGTCACATTGCAGAACCGAATGATGGTGATGGTACAATTAAAATTCCATCTGCATATCTTCTTACTTTGACTAAAGATCCTATTTCTAATGTTGTTGAACATACTTATCCCAAATTCATGTGTAACAATGATGATGTTAATTATCTTAAATACCGTCCATATTATCTCCAAATCGGGATATTATTGAAGAAGTAAATGAATACATGATGTCCCTCATGTGTTCTGAATGGAAAGATTATTTCAGCTCATATTTAGTATGTGATGCATGCTTTGATATATATATGCCGGAAAACATTTACACATATAATATGTTAAATGGTATTAATGTTTTAGGGATGGCTGACCATAATTTACACTGAAAATTGGGGTTTCTGTCATGCTGCTTCGAAATTTAGATCAATCTGTTGGACAATGTAATGGGACTCTCTTGATTGTTACCCACTTGGGAGATCATGTCATCGGAGCAAGAATTTTATGAGGCATTAATTCAGGATATCTTGTTTTCAATCCAAGATTAAATATGAAACCTTCCGATGGTTGGTGGCCTTTCAAACTACAAAGAAGACAATATCATTTGACTATATCTTATGTTATGACTATTAACAAAAGTCAAGGAAAATCACTATCTTCTGTTTGGTTATATATTTCAATAGCTGGGATTTTTCATGGAAAATTATATGGTTCTCTATCTAGAGTCACATCACCATTAGGTTTGAAAATAGTAGTTGGTGATAATAATCCCATAACTCGGGAATCAAAGCATAATATTGTCTAAAAATAAATATTTCATAGATTGTGTTAGTTATATGTTAAATTATATGTTAAATTGTCAATGTTCGATTATTCTCAGCTTATTTATGTCTGATTTTATGAATGTCAATGATTCTAATTATGATCTCTTTGTACAAAAATTAAAACAACACATTTATACCAAAATGTCGCGATCAATTACCCCTTTGAATGATATCACACTTAATACCGATGAGAAATATATGATTAACGTGTGTATTTTGAATTTGTGGTTAAACACCTCATCCAGGTACTCCAATGATGTTTTTGCGATTGATATGATTCTTGGAAATATACAGTTGAATTCAAAATAAAAATACAGTTCTTATTAACTTTTTTCTATTTCATTTATCTTCTTATTTCAGGAATACCACATACTTGTCAAGTTGATTTATATGGGTTTCAATTTTTCACATTCTTATAAATTTATTTCTGTAGGAAGAAAAGATACATTGTACTATTACTGGGCATCAAAGTCTATCTATGTTTGAAAATATATTGCGGGATGGGATGTCATATTTCATACAGAACATGAAGATAGCAGCTAATCAAGGTACCTACTTAGGAACCAGATATGCATGTCTAGTACAAATCACATCAAAAATGCATGTTCGGTAGTGTGATGCACTTCTACCCCATTTATGTTTTGAGTTTACATCCTTTGAAGACATAATTCGGAGAAGGGTTCCATAACAAAATTTAATAGGTAAACATTTATAAATATTTCTGTAAGATTTTATTATTGTTACTAGAGTTTCTCTATTGATAAATACATAATTTTATGGATTACCATCAACTCTTATAAGCATACAGTATATAATATCTTCTTTTTTCTTATTTATTTTAGAAATTATTGGATATTTACGTTCCTCACATCCTTTTGAAGCATATGTTAATTGAAATTTTAAGATGAAAGTTGTCTTACAGGATGAAAGGTTAGTGATTACGACATTTTAGTATGTCTAACCCACTGTTTATATTTAACATTATGTGGTAAATATTTTTCTTCTATGGGTTACAAAACAAATGAAGTTAATGGGGAGACTATGCTAACCAGATGTCACTTACTTGGATGAAATTATCAGTTCATCAATTGTTTTAATATTGAAACTTGTCAGAGTTAAGAAATTAAATAGTATGTTCTCTAATAACACAATGCCTTATTTTCATTTATTTTATTCAATGATTTTAAATGTTTTAAACCATTATTCCAAATGATATCACTTTAAAACAACTTTCAGACTCCATTATACAAACAACTTCCATTAATATGACGAAAATCCTTTTCAATCTTGATATTGAAGATGTTGAATCATTCTGAAAAAAGGTTCTCTAGATAGTTGATTTAATTTTCATTTTTTATATGATTTCCAATGTTTACTATATGATAGATGTAGATATTATTATTGACACTTGAGTTCCATTTTTCAATATTCAGATGTACGTTTATAATGGCATCGGAAAATCGAAGTCCAAAACCAACAAACCCATCATCTTTCTCTACACCATTTCTATTTTGGGAAAATAAAAAAACACATTTATTATGTCAAGAACTGTGATCAGGTATGTAGTATATGACAAATTTACACTTTAAATTATGCACTTTAGTATTCTAAATGTACCATTATAGTACTGTCAAATTTCATTATCTACATTATTTTCAATGTTGGATAGCCTACAAAATTATCCATTTCCGTCACAATAAATAAATAAAACAACTCACAATTGGTTCTATGATTCATGCAATTCTTGCATTAAAAAAGTGCATAATGTTGATGGAAAAATTTTGTGCAGTAACTGCAAGATATCTGTAACTAGCACTGTTCCCAGGTTCTTATTTGTTTTTCTTCATAAATATTTATTAGTTATTTTATATATAAATGGTAATTAATTTTACTTATCCTAAATCCCTTTGTAAATATATTTATAAACCAACAGATTTAGATTGATGTTTCTTGTGACTGATTCCACGGACTCCTTATCAGTTGTCCTATTTGATGAATAAGTAATGAAATTTGTGAGAAAAACTGCTTCAGATCTAAGAGATTATTTCATTTAGGTATTACTAGATAAAAAAATAGCATGACTATAATATATGTTAGCTTCATTTAAACTAACATTTACTTTTTTCTTAAATAAGTATGATGATGAGTACCGTTATCCAACTAAATTGACTGTTTTCAAATAAAAATTGGTTCTCCTATCAATTGAAGTGTCAAACTATAATATTAAAAATCATCACCATTTAGTATAACAAAACTCATATAAGGTAATATTAATATCAACAACGACAACTAAATCACCAATTTCAATGATAGCTTCACGGACTTTCATGTAGATTCAATTACATATTCTTATTTTCATTAATATGGAGAGACTGCAAATCGTTATTCATCTTATTATTTATATACAGCATCATCAGAGTGGTGGTTGTAAAATTGTAAGTAGTGTTCATGAACATAGTTAGGTACAATATAATCTATTATAATCATTTTTACTTCACTATGTGTAAAAAACATGGAACTTGATTAATGATTTCTTGTTCTATCATAGGATCATCAAAACATTCAATCATTTTGACTCAGTGCAAAGGCTAACTCTATATTTTAAAAATCATCTAAGGTATCATCAAGTATTCAGGTATGTATATATTTTCCCTCTTATAATTTGTTTACAAGCCATTATTTTAATCCTTCATTGTAATATCTCCATGATATAATGCTTCTTTTAACTATGTTCTATATGCAGAAAACCCTACTAACTAAATTTCATAATGAAGATGTTATTGAGAAATCTCAACATATCCCACCTGAAAGTTTTGGTAGAACAAGTGAGGGAAAAAATATGGCAATCCAAATGAAGGATAAATTAATAGACAAAACTGAAAAGAATGACTGATATGTTCTGCAGATATGAAAGGAAATACGATATCAGGTGATTGTTTCTTCTCATTTCTTTTATGTAATCTAAAATAGTTTATTCTTGTTATATTACATATCAACCATTACTTGATGTATTTCAGTGCTGTTGGGAGAAGGGGTAGGGTAGGGAGGTTCGGCCTAGTGGGGGTTGGTTGGGAAGGGGCATTGAAGGTATGAGAGGCCCGGTTGGGTGGTGTTGGGAAGGAGGGAGGATGAGTTGGAAGAGGGAGGTGCTGGGATGGGGTGGAAGAAGAGGCTTCTAAGGGGGTAGGGTAAATAAGGTCTTAGACAGGGGGAGGGGATGGGAGGGGCTGGGAATGGGTGGGGGTGGTGATGGGTAGGAATGAGGAGGAGTTGGAAGGGGGGACAGGCCTGGTGGGGGTGGTCTGGGCAGGGGGGAAGGCCCTCTGTAATGTTTTTATCATGTTTCTAGATATTACCTTGGTGATTTAAATATATGTATATTCAACATGCATATTCATGTTCTTTTTGTTATATATAGGTTTTTTTATCATTGATAGTGAAATATGATCAGTTATCCATTAATTTTAGGATTCCCTAATTTTAACTTATGTGTGTAGGTTCGACATCATCATGGGGTGGGGGTGTATTGTAAGGTGCTCCATGATGGTTTTCAGAGTAATTGCTTATTTAATGTTATGAATTACATTTTTATTGAGTTAGTGGATGGTTTATATGAATGACCTTACACAACACATTAATATTGGTTATCTTAGACTTTATTTTTTGACTAAAAAACCAATCATGTGATGATATTGGTGATATTAACTTATGCATATTTCATATTTGAAAGAATCTATTGCAGTTTGTTTTTGTTATTAAAAGGTAAAAACTTATAAATTATTCAGTAGTTTTTGCTACATTACTTACTTCTATAGTTGTTTTAAATTACTGTATATATTTATGATTCCTAATAAATGGTTTCTGTTTTTATACATATAAATATAAATTGGATATATTGTTTTAATCCATTACTTTAAGGGGTAAGGGGCTGGGCAGGTGGTGAGTGGTGGGGGAAGGGGCTGGGTAGGGGAATGGGTCATGAGGGAGGGAGAGGTGTTGGGATGGGGTGGTAGACAAGAAAAGGAGGGGGAGGGTAGGGGTATAGCTCAGTAGGGGGTAGAAGGAGGGGCTATGAAATTGGTGGGGGAGGGTTACATGCTGGGCAGGGGGGAAGGAAGGGGCTGGGTAGGGGAGGGATGACAAGTAGAGGAGTGGGGAGGGGGTTGACATACTGGGAAGGGTGTGGGGATGGGTAGAGCTGTGCATGGGGGTAGGAGGATGTGCTGGGAAAGAAGGTGCTGACATGTTTGGCAGGGGGTGGGGCTGGGCTGGGGGGACAGGGTCTGGATCGGGGGGGGGGGGGGGAGAGGAGGGGAAATGGATAAGTGATGGCTGTAATACGGGGATGGGATAGACAAGGGGGACCCTAGACTAGAGGGAAGAGGGCGGGGAAGGGGCAGGGGAGGGGCAGGGTAGTGACGATGGGCCAAGCGGGGGGCAGGTAATACCCTAGCCAACAGGTACGGATTTTATTTTTCCTCCACTTAAACAGTTTTCAGTTTTTCAAATATGTCATGATTGTTTTATGATATTATCTACCCGGTAAATATTTTCTATTATTTATTTCAATTAGTAGTTATTTTTCATTTATATATTATTTAATTGTTTTCATTGAATTTTGGTACTGATTTTTTTCATAGATTAATATTATAAAAAAATAAGACAGTTGATTATGACATGATTTTTTTTCACTTCACTATATTAAACAGTTATTTTTCATAGTAGAATGTATCATTTACTCACATTAATTTCTAATTATAGATTTTAGGGATCAATATAACTGTGAACAAACATGAAAAACTACTACTCTACATCAATGATGCATGGTAGTACTGGGAGGCTGTTTACTGCACATCTTGATGACATGAATTGTAATCTGATCTACACACTCGATGTTGTTAAAAATCATGGTTTATGTTATTTTTATCAAACATGTATCTACTACTAAAACTGTATTGATGTTCTCTTATCATTGTTAAATTATATTCCATTGTTTTGTTTCAAAGGTGACATAAAAATGACAACTAATGTCTGTTTCCAATGTCAAGTTATCATACCATGATTCTGTTTCAGTGTTGACCTATTTTAAGTATCTACAAATTGGATTTTCATAGTTATTTTCTATGAATAAATTTATAATTTCAATATATTATTTATTAATTTTCATTTTTCAATTATCATATTTTTAATGCATTTTATAGTTCAGATTTCATTTATAACACCGTGTTTATTCACGAGTGATGTACTAGTATTATATGTTACGGGTACTGTGGTAGAATGAATATTTATATGAATGCACATGAAGTTATTCACATTCAAGAGGATGTATTGATGCCGTTATAATGTTTGTTCATGATGTAAAATGAATGTTCCATAATAAAGTGATGACATGAATAAGATAAAAAATTACATAAAATTTTCATCTTGATGATATGTAAGAGTATCATTCCCGTACATAAAAAACATTCAATCAATAGGGGGAAAACTTTTAGAAATCCTAGGTAGTGGTGACCAATGGAGGATCTCTAAAAAATGTCAAAAGATTTTGGAACGTGATGACTAGTTGGAAACCACTATAATTTTTGGATTTATTATGCATATATTATGTTTGTTTATAGTAATTTAGATATCCAAAGTAACACAAGCCTTGTTATTACGGGTAAGTGGTCATATTCATGATGTACGGTATAAAAAATGAGTAAAAGTATATGATGCTACTATCTAAGGGCTTTGAAGTGTCTTTCAGAGAATCTATGTCTACCTTTTTTTGTTCTTCACAATATAAGAACTTATGGTAGGATATTATCATGGATAGAATTATAGGTCTTAATCAATTATCCTTAGTAGGTTTCTGAAACTGGGATCATTTATTACTTAAACATTTTTTCTTGAATGAAAGTATGATGTGTTCTCTCATGGTTGTAAGAAAAATATTTGAATGACATGTTCTCATTCATATTGTATTTGTTTCTATTTATTTATGGTATACTTATTCTTTCTTTCTAATAATTATTTTTAAGGATATCTAGTTGAATATATATCTATTGAACCATAACTAGTGGGTTCTAGATCACTATGGTTGTATAGGTGTAAATAATTTGTAGTTCTAGAAGTTGAGTCGCTCGGGTACCATGGAGATTAGAACTTTTCGGTGGATTTATTCCACATTTTACTTCATAAATATTTATTCCTATGAAATTAAATAGTTTCATCTAATTAGTATCATCCAAATCAAGAATTGGGTTATGGATAGTGTTGTAACAATTTCATATTCCCCAAATAATAAAAATTATTAGTTCAATCACTAATACTCTTGACTCTAGGTATAATTTGAGTGTGAAATATTATAAAAACATAGTAAACACACCAAATATTGGCACTATTATTGAGGAAGGTATAATTTTCCTTAAATAGATCATTTATAATGAATCAAATATTCCATATTCCAAATCCAATAAATCATAAAATTTAGAAACTAAAAAATGTAGTTGAATTAAATATCATTTTTGATTAAAACGACTATATTTATTAGTTATATATTATACATTTTTATAAGAACAATTCAATAATGGATAAATATTAAGGTAAAAAAATTGTCACTTTTCATCATATATATTTTTTTGATCATTTTTTTATTTTTTCCTTGAGAAAAATTGTGGAAAATTTCTTATGTGAGTTATTTTGATCATGGTTTAACATTGATATCTCATATTTTGGATACAATTCGAAATCAATTGGTTTTCAAATATATTATACTATATAATGAAACAAAAATCAATATATAAATAACTCTAATAACCAATAGTTGAAAAAATAGATTTCATATAAGAGTTTTAACATTGATTATCTGATAATGAATGTATATACCTAGACATATTGTTTTTAACATCAGTTATAAAAATAATTGACATAAATAACTCCATGGATAGGGTTTTAACATTAGTTTTCCCAATAAATGACTGAAAATAACTTTTCCATGGGGTTTTAACAATGTTTATTGAAATACATAATTTTAAAACCCAAACCCTAGATTATTATGATGTTAGTCAGATAAATAACTGAACTCATAACCCTGCATATTAATGGTTTTTACATTGTCTCTTTAAATAATTGATATTAAAACCCTTTACATATCTATTTTGAATATTGGATAATTAAAATTTTGGTTCTAAAAATATAACACTAACATAAAACATTAAAACAATTTATCATTTCCTACATATTTAAATTTCATTCCTATACATTTATCAAGTTGTATATGAAAATTTTATATTTTTTGATAGAACATACACATTTTCATTCCTATTAATCAATAAATCATAAATTTTTTTCGTTTTCTTCACAAAAATTCATTTAAAACCCCATCATCAGATTTATCACGCTCCAATGATTTCCCTTGAAAAATTTATTTCTCATATTTTTGCTCATTTATATATTGTAAATTGTGAACAAGAATCCATGTTGAATATTTATTGAAATTTAATTTAGTGAGGGAGAGAGTGGTTCATCAGGGAAGAAATAAATATTATTCACGAATGACATTGTATAGAGGTGAAATTCATGAAACAAACTCTTTTATTCCCGTCTTACTTCTTATATCCATAATTATTTATAATATCTCAAATATTTATGATAATTTCTTAAATAGTTATCATTTCCTTTAGTTGTATGATTACAAACTAATTTTTTTCATTTAAAAAATAAAATTTTAAATTTCAAAATACAAATTGTTTTGAGTCATATTTTCAACATTGATTCTCTAAAAGAAAAGTGTATGTTTCGGGGTTCTCTCAAATTAAAAAAAACATATATTGTTTAAATACGCTATTGGAAAACCCACTAGGAATATTTTCCTTTCACACTGATTTTTTAAATAACCAACATGAAAGGATATTCTATACCAAAATTTTTAAAATAATAAACACTAAATGTTAAATAAAATTATATTTTATATTCTATTCCCCAAAAAACTAATATTGAAAAAAATAACATCGATTGTAAAAATGGTGGTGCTTATAGATTTTATATTATTTGTTTCTAATAAATCATTTCAATGATAAAATCAATATAGATGTTTTGATGTTGGGAAAGTGGCTCAGTTTTGACCCACTAAAGACAAATTGATGGTTATTCCCATGTACTAGGGTAAAGAAGAATGAATTGTTGGTGTCCTTGAATACCCAGATAAAAAAATTCCTGATATAAACTAGTAATTTAAATGATTTTGGATCAAATAAAAAAGTCAAAGACAAGTAATATTGTTAATTACAAGTATATAAAATAATTAATAATGATTTCAAAGAATTTGGTTTTTGAAATATTTTCAAACATATTGTATAACTATATTTAAAAATATTTAAACAAGTTTATAAGATTGTGAAGAGTTGGATATATAGTGTAAACACTATCCTAAAATTTATCGAGAATGAATGAATATGAATTTATTGATGAGATTTAGTAGTGATGTTGTTTTAGATTGTAAAAATTTATTTCCAAAAGCCATAAAGTCGTTTTAAGAATTATGAAATTCTTGACTTAAAGCTAAAAATTGGACAAGTCTTATTTCATAAGTCTTTGGAATCACTATATATGACTCTTTGAGTATTAATATGAATTTATATCTATATATTAAACCATTTATTTATTATGGTATGTATAATTTCAAAATACCAAAAAATATAAGATATCTTGGGTCCAAATGATACATGATCTAAATAAGATGCTACAATGCGTCAGGTGTATGGTTAGTTAATAATATTATAGGCCACCTTATAAGATATAAAAATGTTGTCAGGTGAATTTTTTATATAATGTGTAAATGTAATATTATAAAAACTTGTAAGCTATTTATGTACCATGTACGATATGAAGCATCATATATGATGATTTCAAAACATACATGGTCCTTGTATGATATTGATATATCGTATGATACTGAGACATTATATGATAGTAAAGTGCATAAGAATTAAAATTTTCTCATATGATATTTACGATGTCATAATATATGGGTCCTTTTAAGATGGAATGATATCATTTGATATTGTAATTTCATAATATGTTGAGTTCATATATGATTCAGTAATCATGTTGGACCCAACCAGTGTATAATATATGTTTCGTAAAGTACCAAAATTATCATATGAAATAGGAATTTTTATAGGATATTTTTTCATAATATGATTCATGTAAGATATATTTATATTATAAGATACTATCCTTTATAAAATGTTGATAATATAAAAGGATTAAAACACTGAGGAGATTATATAATTGTGTATTCTAAAGAAGAAATTATTTTATAAGATGTTAATTCTATTATTTCCAGTTCAATAAACCATGATTATATTTTAATCTATGATTTATGATTGAGCTGTATAATATTGAATGATAGGAATATGGTAATATCACAATTATATTAATCAAATATTGTAAAAAATGAGATTATTTCTAAATCTATTTTGGTGTTCAAGATGTATTTATTTATGGCATCAAAATTAGATGATTCATGAACTGATGTTAATTTATTATAAAATCATATAATTAATTGTGATTCAATTTTTTGATTAAAAATATGATATTCATTATTGATTCTAATGAAATCAATGCTCGATGAGTTTTGGTGAAATATAAATAATGTTGAAATAAAGAATTCAGAATTCAATATAACTATAAATTTTATCTATTAATCTATTAACAATTCATTAATGTTTTAAAATTCAATAATTAATTTTTGATTCTAATTCAACGAGAATAATAATATTTGAAATTTATCTGAGGAACTAATGTTTGAGTTTATGTCAGATTTTTGTTATGGATTCCCTCATAATATTGTAGAATATAGAAGGCCAGAGAATGTTAATGTTGTGTGTTTTCCATTTAGTTTTGGAAAAATATTTTCGTATGGATTTTTTAGAAATGTGCTTAAGAATATTTAGAAGAATCTGTCATAATAAAATAGATATGTTCCTTTCAATGATAAAATGATAAAATTAAAAAATAATAAATGGTTATTCTAGGTATATTACTATGTAAAATCATTTCATACAAATAAAATAGATGATATCATGGGAGACGACGACATTCTATTTTCAATAAAAATAAAAATTGTAGGATGTTGTGGAATTAAATTTTTTATATATTTTGTACATTTAAATATAGAAAAATAATGATGGAGACTAATTTAGAAAAGATTACAGTTGAGAATAAAGGTAGACATATTGATTGATTTTGTATGAAGAAGGGAAGAAAAATGATAGATCTCTTAGATAAAAATATAATCAAACACTAGTGATAATGGAAAACATACAGGGAATATTTTATAATAATAAATGGTTAGTGGTGATATTAAATAATGATTGAGAGGAGCCCCATGTATAAATTATGAATAATATTTAGATGTTGTACTAGAAAAAAGATGCCGAGTTATTTAAAATTATTATAATATTATTATACAGTTGAAGCCACTCTCTTGGAAGATTTTCATATGGCGTTGATGTTCTGACATTGATTAAAGAGCACTGATCATCATCTGGAAATACAGAAGTGCTTTTAGATTACTTAGAGATAGTATAATATTGTATGAAGTGAGAAGAGATATATGTCTGGGATGGCCTTTGGTTATCGATGATACTAGACCCAATATGATTTATAGGGGAAACACTAGGGTATAGAAAAATCCAATACTAACTCATTATAATTTATTATAATATTCTTAACGGAAAATCATTCGCATGAGATAATAATTAAACAGAGAAATGGCTAGGTTTCCCACATCTGGGTCTATCATTTTAAAAATACTATGTACAGATCAAAATTTGTATTTATCATTTCATGTGTTATGTTGGGTTGGGGTTAAAAAAATTCTCATTCATATACAAACAATTAAAAGGTTTTTAAATACTAATGTGGGATATATATTAAAAAATAAATTTTTATTTGTTAAAAATTATTTTGCTAAACTATATCCCCCAGGTTCCTACACTAGTCCATTAAGACATACAAGTGGTATCAGAACGTACCAGTTTTACTATGGTTGTATAGATTTTTATACCCTAGAGTTTTTATAAGAACACATAGTGTTTATATTGGAATTATTTTTAAAATAACCTTTGATAGAGGATTCAAATCTTATTCTTACTACTACTAAAATAATGGTTTCTACTACTGAATGACTGATAATTACCTTTTTATTAAACAAAGACACACTTTTAAGAGATGAGGGGAAACCAACATGACACAAATACTAAAAACAATAACCATGCTCCACAATCCATATGCCCAAGGAAAAAACAACCAAATTAAATTTTGAAAACTGAATCCCCTCCCTAGAATCAAAATCATTAAGGCTAGTTTCCACATCTCATTTCTTATCATCTGTCTTTCATGTGCAGGAATTCATGGTCCTGATACCAATGGAAAATGACATACCCTCTCAAATATCCAATTATGGATATTAATGAATTGATGAAAAATCCCTTTTCTGAACAACATCTGGAACAGTACCTTATAGAAGAACTGGTTGAATTGTCCCAAAATCCATGGAACATAGAGACACAAAACCAACTCACAAATACCATACCACAAATTCAAAACATCAACACCATACACAGCTTCACAAAACAAATTATCCTTCATCATGATACTTCCTCCTCCACCGAATCACTATCCTGGTCACTGGACAATGCCAGAAAAATCCCTCTGTCATCCAACTCCAGAAGACCAGAGAGAAGGTGCTAGGTACTCAAACGATAGCTACACCACAATAACAGCTTCAAATCATCCAACATCAAAACATAAAAATCTAACCTTGTTCTAGGAATACAACTGAACGTCAAAAAATCCCACCAGAATCCATATATAAAAATCATGTTGTCTCCATCAAGACTGCTCACGAAGACCATAGTGAACTGCCCCACATACTCCTTGTCGACACAAGGTGGAAACCCTCAGACCAGATGTTGGATCCCAACTGCTAGACCACACTATTCCACCAAAATAATCCCCAACCAGAATCAAGAACGATAAAAAATAGACCAGCAATGATAGGAATCTTCGATATGGCCAAGCCCAGAAGGTCGTCAATTCTTCCACTAAAAAACACCATGGGACTGCATAAAGGAATCAATGAGGATAAGATTCATGCTGACCTGATATAGAGGGAGGATAAATGTAATATGGAGAAACATAGTGTGTTTGTGCCCCTTATGGGCTCATCTGATTGTTTTAGCTGAGTCTCTAAGATATAGAAAAAATCGAGAAGAAAAAAAGTTAATAAAGAATGAAAACTTTCATGAGAATTGAACTATATTAGAAGGTAGTAATAGTGGTAAATATTATGATATATTAGTTAAATATTCAATATTTGATTAGTCAGGAATATGGTGTGATGAAGATATATTCAATGAATCCCTATGTTATTTTTATTTTTAAATCAAAGGTTACTGAAATAATGTATCAATCAATGTTCTAAATCATATATAGTTATATATTATGTGGAATAATGATGAAATGTAAAAAACAAGAGTTGTAAGATTATAGAATAGAAGTTTTATTGGCTCAAAAGGATGGTAAATGCGATATAATGACAAGAATTATAAATTTCATGGTTAAATCTATTTCAATTTTCAATGAAATATATTATAGATATGATACAAATTTTAAAATATATTTTTATGATAAATATTTTTTATGTAGATTTTTATTCAAGTGATCTATGCATTCGGTAAATTATATAAAATCTCTATCACTGTGACAGATACATAACTATAAATTAAATCTAATAGAATAAAATTGATGGATATTTTTCTATTAGAGGCAATGAATATTCAAAAGAATTATGTTTAAAAGATAAAAATAGAATATTATAAATGTTTGAAAAAACTTAAAGAACATGATTAATTTCTCAATGTAATATTTACTGAGTTGAATGCTAAATAATGAAATCTATAAATAATTCAAGATTGATTTTCACATAATTATAAATTAAATAATGTTACAAAACATATATTTTAAGGGAATATTAATTCGATTAAGACTATAAATGGTGGAAAAAGAGTTGGTAATTACCTCTTGACCAACCCACAATTAGTTTTTATAAGAAGGTACCCCACAAACGAGTAAAATATCATTGCACTATTTCTATTTTTTAAACAATTTAGGAAAAAAGTAAACATATTGATTAATGTGGATATTGATTAATGTCAAAAAACACACCAACATAGGAAAGGTTTATGTAATCATGTGCAAAAAATTATCTCTCCAAATATATCCCAATCGAATGAGGTTTCCACCTAATAATATGAGGAAACAATTTTATAAAAACTGAATGAAAAATAATAATAAAGATATTTTTTATGCATTTTTGGTGTTTCAGATGTTTGAAAATAGGGATATAGAATACTAGAATACCATTTAAATATATTCAATTAATACAAGTACTCGATTTAGTGGAGGAACTTTGAAACTCAATAGCAACAAGCTATGATTAAGAATAATTCAAAGATGAAATATAATCTATAATTGATGAATATATTTTATTATATGTAAAATAAAAATTGATAACTAAAATGCACGTTTTCAATATTATGATTATTTATGATATATTAAAACCAAATAAAACTCTTATTCTAGTGTGAATAGAAGTCAGAAACTGAAAAGGAAGTAGGTAAGGAAAGAAGATAAGTCATACATAGGGTAGAAACAAAAGGATGATGTTATAAAAAGTAATCCCTAGAAGATAGTTGATAATTTTGACAAGGTTTTCAAACATATAATAATATGTTTCTTCTATTATGGTAAGAGAGTAAATATTCTTAACTTATAGAAAGTTTCTTTGAAATTTAATAATTAAGGGAACAAGATAGAATATAAGAGGAAATCAATCCAAGAAAGGGGTAATTGGAATGGATTAGTGGTTGAAAGTCCTAATGAATACCATAAGATGCTACCTAAGATTGGAATTTCTAATATATTTAAAATTCGTTTGGAAGATGAAATGGAGTAGGATATACTCTATACTGGGAATAAAAATTCTACTTCATCATATGAATTTAGTGAAAAAAATTAATTAACTTATGAATTCCAGTACTAAGAGTACTCTTATAAAGAAGAAGTCTATACACATGAAAAATTATGGTCATGTGAAAAAGGAATTCTTAACCAAATGTCCATAAAAGTTAGAAAATATAAAGATAAGGGTAAAACATGGAAAAATAAAGGTATTATACTTTCTATACTAAAGAAGCATATTACAGCTTAGAAGAAAGAAACAAATAAATTAAAATCCATATTTTCCAAATAAGATAAAATACAAAATCCAATTACAATGTAATATATTAAAGTGTTAATCACTTTAGAGCTTTAAATATAGGATTTAATGGTTTTATAAACAAGTTCCATCTTAATTTATCACATTAATGTTATAATAAACACACCTTATTCTCATATGTTAGTGTTTATGAATTATATAATAAGAAATTAAAGATGTGGAATTTAGAATAAAAAATTTAAAATAATGTTATATCAATATAGTATAAATCATTTTAACCATCGTGATGATTATCAAGTTGTATCATTTTTATTTATTAAATAAATATCATCCCCGATGAATCGATTTGATGAGAATCTAATTAAGGGGGGATTAGAAGTCAAAAATTTTTAGAGATTAATAATTTCATGATAAATATATAATACATGATAAACACTTCAATGATAAAGTATGATTTATGATTCATACACACTTAACACATTTTCTCGTTATCTTTAAAATAATTACTAAGGGGACTGAAAATATAATGAAGTAATAGAGAAAAATACCATGAAATTAAATAGGTTGATGTGTTTGAACATGATGAGTAATTTTTTTATAAAATCCTTCTTCAAAATATATTTTAATACACCATTCAAGTGAGTTTGAATAGGTATTACATTATAAATATGTTATGGGTTATTTTTTGTCTACATTAATCACTTATTCTTTATACATTGGGTGAGCCTATCTAGACATAGAGTTTATCAATTGATGAAACATTTCTATGAGTTATGTAGTTCATCTATTCTCTCATGAAATGATTTATTCTTTAAAAATGGTGGAGAAAAAGTAGAATTTCGGTTATGAAAAATTGTTCTATAATGGGGAGATTATTTTTATTTTAGAAACTTTCCTTTTACCTATGTTATAAATAAGTGGGATTAAAAAATTCACCTTTTCATATATTTTAAATAATGGGGAGAATAAATATTGATATGTAATTATATGAAGTAGTTAATCAGTATTAACAATAAAAAATTTCTATGAAATTGAAGTTCTAATTGGATTGATTATATTTTTTATCAATGAGTCAATTCAATGATCATATAAATATGGGGGTTTTGATATTGGTAATATATTAATTATCTAACCACTGAATAAAAAGTTAATTTTCTTCTCCTGTACTTGCTTAAATAAGAATGATGTGTTTTTTCATTCTATATAGTCAAAAAACCCTTCTATTTTATTATAAAATGATCAAGCCCCATGAATTGAGAAAAAGTCCTCTTAAAAATGGGAAAGACGAACCCATTACAAGAATGGAAAAGGCCAAAGTGCACAAGTCAAAATGATTATACAGGCCCAAAGAAGTAAACATCCATGCTGGTACAAGAAAATCCCATCACCCCCTTCACGAGACAACACACCAATGAGATCAGTCAAAATAGTGTGTCACTGCCTCTATCAAGAATTTGCATCTTGCTGGAGATACAATGAGGCAATGAAACTCTCTAACAAACCTGAAAATGTTGAGGAGATCCGGATGAAAGGTGCCACCACACATTTCTCTCTTTCGAGCAGCTCACCCAACAAAGCATGAGAAGAATCTCCGCAGTTTCAACCTGTTTCAATGCCAGTAATGACTGAAACCCATAAGGAAAAGTCAAAGAAATGTACTCATCAGTCCATCACAAGATGACACATGGAAGATGATGGGAGTCAACACACCCATCCCTTGAACGTGGCCTCCAACCAAATGGTACCAACATAGAACCATCCAAATGCATTGAAATAATCAAGCATTAGCAAGGTGATCCACTTCCAAAGAAATGCAGCATCATTGAGACAAAAACAAAAAAGAATGGATTCCAGAGTACCACATTTGAGAAATGAAACCATTGAACACCAAAAGCAAAGCAACAAAATACAAAATGCATAAAAATCACCACCTCCACATCAAACATCCCATGAAATCCAATGCATCCACACAAAAAATCCTCCCAACACGCAGATTTGAGGCAACTCAAAACCTAGAGTCTCTCATGTCCTCAACCAGATTTTCTAAATTTTCTACTCCATAGAAAATCCTCCACAACAAAACGAAGAGTCCGAAACATAACCCGCATGAGATCATCACTGGAGAAAGATGAAATCGCGAGGAAAAGTAGCTCTTTTCAACCTAATGAAGAACCATGGGCAACATTGACCCACTGAGCTCAATCGCAAAAACACAAAATGAATCAACAAAGCATCCCCATCCAAGTCAGGCTCCCAGAAAGGCTAAAACAAATAGCCTCCAAAGAATCCGAGAATGCCGCTGATGCCATCCTCAAATGGAACCACACGAAAGAGCGATAATTGGGAAGGGAGGGCCAGATCTGATAGGGTCCAGTGGATGTGGGTCGCGAACCTGAGAAATAGGGTCGCTGGAGATGTAGAGGTTATTAGATGAGGGAGAAGTGAGCAAGTTCAAGGGTGGAAAAAACAAAATAAGATACAGGAACTAGAGAGATGATACTAGGTGACAGATATCACAAGATCGGTCCCAAGAGGATGATAATGAGTGAGCAGCCACCAAAACCAAAGCGAAGACAATGAACAAAAGAATGTTGAATGATGATGTCGAGGCTAGAGTGAAATCCAGTGCTCAGATGAGGGAGCTATAGAAATACTGAACCTTAGATTCTCTACTCTCTGAGGGAGTGCGGCTGCGTTTTTTGACCACTAACATGAACCATAAAAAACCCTTCTATTGTTTATTTAGCATAATAGATAACTAATTTACTACCTATAACTATTAGATTAAGATTTTATAATTCTATAATTTCTTTTAAGAATCCCTAAATTCATTTGAGGAATTCTTGAATTTATTATTTTAAGATGAAAATTAGATGATTTGACATTCATTAGACATTGAAATCACTATGTAAAACTAGTTAAGTTGGAGTATGACTTTGTATCATCTTAATATATTATTGTTTTTTGTATTATATGTCAAATTTCATAAGACATTTGGTTGTCATAAGAAACTATAAATTTATATGATATCCCATGTGTGAAAGATACATGAGATGTCTTAGAATCATGAATGTGTAAGATGCTTGGTTAGTTCCTAAGACTATGGGAAACATTATAAAATATAAATAATTCATAATATAATTGATTTATTACGATATAGTTTCTTATGATTTTAAAATTACATAAGATATTTTTGTGCTTGGTAAAATAAAATTCATTGCAACAAATGATGATTATTAAGTTTCTTAGTCCTTGTATGATAACAATATAACTTATGACACCAATATATTTTAATATACTTAAGAACATAAAATGTTAACTACTCTAATAAGATAACAGTGACTTTTTATGATATGGGGATTCATAATGTAACCTTATATCATACGATATATGGATTTATTAAGATGTTGAGTTCACATAAGAAGCTCGAAATGCATGACATGACTAGCGAAGAGAAATCATTTACTAAGATACCATCATTCTCATAAGATTTATAAATCTTCACAATATATGTTCCCATCAGATTTTTCATGTAAAATATGTTCAAATTACAATATACATACTTTTTTTTTAAATTTTTGTATAGTCAATGGATGAAAAAACTCTGGATATTCAAGAATTTTATATTCTGAAAAAGACATGATTTCAAAATATTCTAAATTTGTTTTATCATTTTTAAATACATCATAATTGTTGATCGGTACATGATAAAATATTCATTTGAAGAATATTGAATTTTTAGGATATGGGAAGATCACTATTTTATTCATCTGAGATTTTCAAATAAGAATATTTGAAACTATTTTTTAGTGATGATGATGGATGATTTTATGAAAACAAAATCAAATGATGCATTCACTGAAATATAATGATTATAATATCACAAATTTAAATGGGATTCACGATTTTATAGTGGGAAGTTGATCTTCAAGATCAATTATAAGTATTTAAAAGAAGTATGAGATTTTCAAAAATATAAAATAAATCTAAAATGAATAATTTCAAATTTAATAAACATGGAACTTTTTTATAATAATGTTGTAACACGTAATAAATGTTTTAAATATAAAAAAAGACATTCGGATTTTTATTAAATAAAATGATTATGAGTAGATATGCATCAGAGGAACTAAAAATTGAGCTGAAGCATTATTGTCACTATGGATTCTCTCAAACTACAAGAGAAGAAGTCAAGCTGAAAAATGAAAAAGATGTATGTTTTCCATTCAATCATGGAATAATGATCACTGTAACTGTTATAGGAATAATATTGATATGATAAATAGGACCAGGGTTTCTAGACATAAATAATTGAACAACTATGATAAAATGTTATGATGAGAAAGGATATGAAAAGGGAATGCATGGTTTTTTTACTAAGGTGAACTATTTGAGATAAATAGAATATTTTGGACTATGGGAGAGACTGACATGCTAATATAAAGAAAAACTAAAATGTGATGAGAATAGGGTATCAAATTTAGAATATATACTCTATATTAAAATATAGATAAAAATTATAATATATTGTGTATAAAATATAATAATTGACAAGAAATAGGTGAGTGTTTGACCAAGAGTGTGAGTAAGAGAGAATAAAAACAACATATACCTCAAAGAAGATGAATAATAATTGGAGGAGGAGTAAAAAGAATAATAATATTATTATTAATAATAGAAATTTATACCAACATGAATGAAGAAGAACCATATTTTTAATGTCCCTAAATATTCAACTCTCTCGTATAGCCGGAAAGGGTTGGTTAGCAGACCACAATTGAACCACACTATAATCCATATGATGATGTTTAAATGAAATAGTGTAAATAATATATTGTGGAGACCATACCCCTTGATATTAAGTTCCATTGTAGTAGAAAAAATCATAATAAAATAGAAATAATAATCAAAGTAAAAACATATAGAAAGATAACAATAGAGGCCACGTGAATAACCCTATAATAATAAAGGAATAATGTGATGAAAATCTAGAATATAACTATATGTCATGTTTGGAAAATACTATAAGTCATTATCCAATTACAAAACTATTTGAAAATTAAGGAATTAAAGGGAAAATATCATTCAATTATTTAAATTAATTTGGGCACACGTAATGATAGTGCAATCATGATATTGCATAAACACGCCAATAATCAAAACCAAAGGGTTAATATTTAGAATACATGCCTTATACCGATGATCCTATAACACATTATATGTCCAACTTTCATGAGGAAGAATGTGGGTATTATTTCAAATAGGTTCTTTGGTCAAAACTAATCATAATAAAAACCAATAATGTAATTGTCCAAGGGATCTCACTGCAACACATTTGAGAAGAAAGAAAAAGAAGAATAAACCTAATGAAAATTACTTACCAGGGATTCCTCACACAAACGATATATATGGAAGGAAATTGGGCACCCAAAATTTGAATAGATAATTCCCTAGTGTCAATATGATTGGAGATACAATGAAAGAGGTAAAATATTACCTGCATAAAATGTTTAAAATAATGGTTTGGGAATTTACACAGCATGTAATGTTGTTACACATCATAGAAATTTTTTTAATAGAAAACACTAAAAGCTCTGACAACTTTGATTTATTTAATTAAAATAAATGAAAATCACATGATGTGTAATACATTTACATTACATGTAAATGTCTTGGAGTTGAGTTTTCATCCCATTTTCTCTTTAACTCTCCAAACCTCCTCAAAAATTTCACAAAAAAACAAGAACCCATTAAACACTTAATCCCATTTATACCTAAACTCTATTAACTAATATGAGAATACATCCCCAAACATTAAGTGATTTTCACCAAAAATGACCTCCAAATCTGAACAAGATAAAACAATCAAGGCTCAATGAAAAACTCCAAGAGAAAAATACATGGAAAATGATGGGATCTTACAACCTCACGACCATATAATAGCTCATCCCCATATGATCCTAGTGCACAAATGAGGTATCAACCAACAAGTTTGTCCACTATATTCACATATCAGACTCCCACACCCTGGTATCATTCTAAACTCACCCATGATGCCACTTCACACAATCAAAAGGTATAATCTCACACCAAAGGTATTTCAAACTAAGATCCATAGCCCATATCAGATGCACCTCAATGGACACATCATCTCATAGATCAATGTCTGCTATTTTGATCATGTGGGAAGTTTCTGGATGATATCTTAATAGTTGTGACATGTAAAACATGGCATCCATGAAATTGTAGTACATTCAACGTGCTAGATGATATTTCATTAGACCGAACACTTCCACTATTTCAAATGACTTGACAAACTTGTGTGCTAGCTTGCACAATATTCTGATACAAAATTTCCAAAATCTAGGAAATAGCTGAAGGAAAACACGATGACCATCCTCAAATTATAGAGGTCATATTTGATGGTGAACATATAATTTCTGTTATATCTTCTTGGTCACTAACAATTTTTTGATCAACTGAACCTATTCACATGTCTCCTACACAAGACAGGGCCCAACTAGTGCAGACTCACATGACTTCAGGATAAAAAGAGTTGAACAGTAAGGTCTTCTATACATAAACTCAAATGGTTCTATTTAAATTTATTCTTGGAAGAATCCAGTATTTGAAAATTCCATGAGTGCAATATGTTTCTCCCATTAACCACAAAAATCATAACATAGGCTCATAAAATGTCTTCTAGGAAATGAATACTCTTCTTAGATTAACCATTAGTCTGTGGTTGATATGTTTATCATAAAATAAATAGTGATACCAGGGATTTTGAAATACACATCCAATAACATGATGTTAAATTAGGATATCTATCTAAAATTATACTAGTATAAACACCGTGCAACTGAACCACCTTTTAAACGAAAGGATTTTATAGGTCATCCACTTTTATGGATTCCCTAATAGGTAAAAAGTGGGATACCTCAACCAATTGATCAACAAAAACTCATACAATATCATTCATATGGGTCTTCCTAGGTAATACTATTAGAAAATCCATTGTGACATCATCCCATTTCCACTATAGGATGGTTAAAGGCTATAAATGCCTAGCTGGCCTTTGATTCTAGATTTTCACCTGATAACAAGTGAATCATATATCCCTGAATCATTCTACCTCCTTCTTCATTATTAACCACCGGTATTTCTTAAGGAGAACATGATACATCTATGTTAAATTGGAATGAACTTCCCTTTTAGAAGCATGAAACTCCCTCATTATCTCCCTACAGAAGCATGCATGAACCCATACTCATCCAATGAATAGAAGAGAATTCCCACTACCGAGATACCATCCTTATGGAATCTCCCCACTATATAATTTTTAAAACAAAATTGATCTCTTTGGATTGGACAACTACTCAGTCTTAATCTTGTCCAAAATAATTGGTATACCATATACTGAAGTCAGATCTACCCATCCTAAAGATTTCTAAACATACATATTCATGCCTGTAAAAAGGGCCACTATCTACCACTTATCACAAGAATCCAATATTGATTATGTCTGTGTTTTACAAATAAAATATTTAGAAATTATGATTCCAATTCTTATTATATAATCCAATTCAATGTTGAAATACTATAGATATTTTCCCACATCCCCTACCAAAGGCTAAGGCCTCACAATGAAATTATGTACCTGAAGCTCTTATGAACAATGTATACCAAAAACCTCTTACTCATGTGATAGTGTCTCCCAAATCGTATGGAATATACCACTCCTGCTAACAATAGAATTTGAGTAGGTTGATTCTTTTCATTTAGTCTTAGCCACCTGGAACCAAAAGGAACCACACAATCATCCTGCATCAAAACTGAATTGAGTCCAAAACGAAATGCTTCATAGTACAAGGTATATTATTTACTCATAAAAGGTAAAGTGAGTATAGGTGTTTTTGTCATCCTACCTTTCATCTATTTAAAATATCATTAGAATGTGTCAGACCAAAAAAACATAACCCATTTCTAGGTTATCGAAGTCCTTGGTGATGCCAGATGAGAGAAATCATGGAATAAATGCTGGTAATAACCTGCTAAATATATAATGGTATTAATTTCAAAGACCTTATTGGGATATTACTAAGATACTAGGGTTGTGACTCTCTCTCAGTCCACTGATACTCATTCCATGGAGATGAAATGTCCCAAAAAGTGCACATCATTTATCAAAAACTATAATTAGTTACCATGGGGTAAATATGATGCTCTCTTAATGTGCATAGGATGATGTAAAGATGTTTATAATTAATTTCAATTTGTTTGGAGTGTATTAACATTACATACATAAATACACTAAAATATGATCCATAAATAGAAGATAGATACTATTAATTAACACAATGAATAATGCAGGTGCATTAGTAAACCCAAGTGGCTTCACCTCGAATTCATACAATCCAAACCTTCTCCTAAAAGTAGTCATAGGTATTTCTGATACTATCACTCTTATGAGATTTCATCATGATCTCAACTCAATCTTAGAAAAGATATTAGCACCTCTAAACTGATCAAAAAGATAATCAATGTGTGTAGGAGGATACTGATTTTGGTCAGTCATTTGGTTCAAAATCCAATAATCCACAAATCTGCATAAATATCCATTGGCAAATTTTGAGAAGTGGACTATAGAACACTAAAGAGATTTACTCAGTTTGAGGAAGGATTTATATTCTAAAGCTTCCAACTAATCCTTTATCTCCTAGATCTCTACTGGTGCAACTTGGTAAGACAGGACAGAAAATAACAATGTTATAGCACTGACTCAATTGTGAACTCAATCTCTTGCTCACGAGGTAAGACATGGAACTTGTTGGGAAAAAAACTGATAGTGGTATACCATATGAGGGAAATAATCCTATTCAATTCCACAATTATCAATAGTAATACTAAAAATTTGAGCCATGAGACAATCCAATATACCTGGAATTGGTCTCGTACAACCAACCAGAAGATCCCACTCACCCATGTTATAATAGTTGCTTAATTTTGAAGATAGGAAGGTAACTCTCCTCCTATAATAATAAATATGAAACTGATATTGAACCAACCTATATATACCAAGAATCTAGTTGAATTATATCATTTCCCACAAGAACGGTTCCCAAAAGTAATGATATCCACCAATCTCTAGAGGATACGCCTTGCATCATTTGATATTATCTAAACAAACTCCCAATGGTTTGTCAATGGTTAAAACACCATCTAATATTTCCACATCCAAGCCCAAAATATTTGAAAAAACAATATATTGAAAATAATTTGATGCTCTTGTATCAAAAAAACCCAAGATAAGGTAGATGATATTAGAATCATTACTCTATCTTTAGACGTTCATGTATCCATGTTATCTAGAGTAATAATTATAACATGTAATTGAATTTTTCCTATGTACGGGTATCTAGTCTAACTACTCTATGATATATCCCTTAATTCATATTATTTATCAAGAACATTGGTACCACACTCTCTACCTCAGCCTGAAGGGCTTATGGAACTCCAACTACCAGCATGATAAGGTTTAGCTGAGAACCATCCAGATTATGGTTCATGTCCTGATCCACTATAAATAATATATAGTATAAATTTCAAACAAAACCTATAAATATGATCCATTATTCCACAGATATGACAATTGACTATAGGGTAAGGACATTGCATTCACTTTTGACCAAACATCCCAAACTAATATCGCTGGAATTGCACATGATCTTGAGATGCTAGAATAGTACCAGAAAATCTCATCCCATTAATGATATAGAGGAAAATTTCATTACTAAACTTCTTAACATTTGAATAAGAACATCACGGTCTCCCTGCAGAAATAGCATTCCCAATACTCAAGCCTCAATCAAATTCCCTTCTATGATGAAGGCCTAATTAATCACCAATTTAAGGCTGTATAAACTAAAAATGTATACCTGTGACATGATCATATAATTAATACCATCTAGGAAATTTCTAACCAAGGATATGTCATTATCTACCAAATATGGTGGAAAGTGATGGAGGCTAGTAAATCATATAGTATAGTCCATCACTGACAAACCCTCATATGTCACATGAATGAACTCAACAGATTTTTCATCCCTAAAGGTTTTGGGATAGAAATGGATCAGGAATTTAATATCAATGTCCATCCAAGATAGCTCATCCTACATCCTATATTCCTTGAGAATATCCCACCAATGATTGGAAGTTCCACTAAGCATTTACAGAGAACGATTCACCCTCCTATCTGCAGGTTTCTCAAGATGCATGATGATTTTCTGGACAAACTCAATCAAAAACTCAGCTACCCGGGGTCCCCCTTCCCTAGTAAACATAGGTAGGTGATGAAGTTGAAACTCTATTGTCATATCAAACATCAATGGAATGGTATGATCAGTAACACTTTCGATATATCGCATCACCCTAAGGAAGCTAAACATTCATATGCTCCTCAAAAACTATAGGGAGTTAACGTTCATATATATTAAGATTATGTTGATTTCACTATCCAAACAATCATTCAAATTATTATGTTGATTCCATTTAACTACAATATAAACTGACACCTTAGAGTAGTGTCTAGAAACATGGTCAACCTAATAGATGACTTCAATAGATAACCACTAACTCTTAGTCTCTCTAGACATGGCTTACAAGTATTTAAGCATGACATGAAAACTCATTTCCTTTATCCATTCCAGTAGATATCGAATATCAAAGATCTATAGGAAATTATATTTAATATAAATATATATATATATATGTCCCTATCATTAAACATTCATCTAAATATATCCTTATATGCCTATTATGAGGTATGTACACCCAACTCGCACCATACTTAGTTATGAGTACAAATCCTAAGAAATATTTAAATCATAAAAAGATAACCTCACACAACATGTGAATAACCCAAGGGAAAATAACATCAACAATAAAAACCACATCACACAAAGAACAATCCCATCCAAAGGTACTCATATTTCCCCTATGCATAGTTTGATACTCCCATGCACAAGCACATTACCATGTCTAGACATATCCTATTCTTCTTTCTACATTTCCCAAAATAGTAATTCATAAGGAATGAAAACCTTCCTATGATACCACTTTGTCACATACCCTTATCCAACACTCTTTCACAATGCTGAAAAAGGTTTGGTTATGACACCCCAAGAATGCATCGCCAAACACTAGAGTCTATTGACTAGTAGTGAGGGTGTATAGTGCATAGTGTTGAGACTATACCCCCTCATATAAAGTGTCATAGTAGTAGAAAAATCATAATAGAAAGGAAATTATAGTATAATTGTAGACATGGTGGAAGATGACAACAAATTCAAACTAATTAATCCAATAATAATAAAGGAATAATATAATGACATGATGGAATGTAACTAATTATCATTAAAGAACAATTCATTAAGTCATTATCCAATTACAAATCCATTTTAAACCAATGTAATTCAAGGGATAACCTCATTAAATTATTTAAATTAATTTGGGAAAACATAATGATATTGCAATCACAATATTGCATCATCTTGAAAATAATAAAACAAAAGGGATAATATTTATAACCCCTAACTTATACAGACATTCCAAAAATGCTTATGACAAACAACGTCTATGAGGAAGAAGGTGAGCATGATTTCAACGATGTTGTTATATCAAAACTGATAAATATCGAAACCAACATCATAAATATCCAAGGAATCAGATTGTAATAGGTTACATAAGGAAGAAAAAGAGGAAGAAGACTAACCAAAACCAGTTACCAAAGATTTCTCACACAAACAAGACATCCTAAAGGGAATTTGGAACCCCAAAATTTCCTATAGAAAGCCCTAGTCTCAGGAGGAGAAGATTTGTGGTAAAATAGATAAAATTTCAGTAGCATGGAATGTTTAAATTAGTAGGTTGGGAATTTATATGACGTTTAATGTAGTGACATGTCATGTAAATGTTTTTAATTGTATTCTTTGAGAAATCAATAACCTCAAATTTATTTAATAAAAACCAATGAAACATTACACGATGTGTAATACCTTTACACAACGTGTAAATGTATTGTAGGTGAGATGGAATCCCATTTTGCCTTTAACTCTCCAAACATCCATTAAAACTTATCAACATACTAATAACGGATGAAAAAATTAATCCCACTTATACTAGGAATCTACAATCTTGAATAAGAATACATCCCAGAACATTAGGTCATTTTTTCCAATAAGTCCATTTGACTCTAAATATGGCATGGATATTAAGGCTCAATAAATATTCAAGAAGTAAATGTACATGAAAAAAAGAGATATTACGATATGGGTTTTAAAGAAACAATAATAAAAATCATCTACTGATACTAGATCATGTAGCACCCAATGTAGAAAAAGTTTCATATAGAACAAGAAGAAGAAGAGTTATGAGGAAGGCCAATGTGTTGGGACTATTTTTTAATATTTAATATCAATTAAAGATTGTACATAATGAGTGACTAGAGACTAGTGAATATATTTTAATGAAAATGATAAACTATTCCATAAATTGGAACCTAATTATATGATTTGTTCATAATATTAAAAGGTAGTCTGGAATTCTATAGAGGGTATCAATCAGACAATGTTGATTCTTTGATATCAAATGTTGTGTCTTGTTCAACATAAATAAGGCTACAATTAATTGTGAAATTTTAAAATATATTATCATATTATATGAAGTGGGGATATTTTTAATTGTGGGATACACCTTATGTAACAACCCATAGTTTATTAGTAATACTTGTTTTTTAATAAATGTATTTTGTATACTATTACATAATATTATAAAAGTAAAAAAATATAGAGAAATAAATATAACGTTATCTCACTAATAAAGATCATTATGTTAGTCCTATACAAAACCAATGAAAATTCTAAACATTTCAATTAGATGAAAATATAAAATTGAAAAGCTAAAATGGGAAGATAAGGATAGTCCCAATCATCTCAAATAATCTCCTCCATGGCTAACACTCTTAAAATCATAGCAGATATTAGTAAAATAATCAACATAATAGAAAATAAAATTTAATACCATTGGAGTAATTGTATTGAATATTGACTGAAAAAACTAAATAGTAATTATTTAATGTAAGGTGAATATTGGAAGAGTAATGCGACTGTTGGAATAGTAATGTGATTATTGAGAATAATAACTTCACTGTAGGGAATAGTAACCTAACTATTGGAATGGTAATTTAAAATCAAAAAAGTAAATTGTGAAATAAATAATAATTTTTTGGATTAATTTAATTAAATATAAATATTTTAATATCAAAAATTTCATATCAGTATTAAATAACTCAGAGGAAATTTAATCACATTTTTAATGAAGTATATTTTAAATTATTTCATAAAAACCCAAAAAAAAAATCAAATAACATATGTTAGTAATTTATTTTGATAAAATGAATATAATTTTTAAAATTATTATATAAAAATTATCCAAGGGTTTTTTTGGTACATTTCTGAAATACATCAATTTTTAGGTGAATAGTAAAAATACAGTTGTTCTCGTAACCACTGTATCAGAAATTACATAATTCATGATGTAATAATGACATTAATAAATATTACTTGAGTTTGGGCCAACTATTTTTTAATTTCATAAATTATTCATTAAAATATAATAATATTAATTTCTAAACTTAAAAATCATTTCCAAAATTCAAACGAAAAAAGTGTTCCCTTAAAATAACATTTTTCATTTTTTCCACTATCATTTATAGTAAACTAATTAAATTGAAATTATTATTGTGTTTAAATTCATAAAAAATTATATTATATTTATATATGTTTAATATTTTTCTGAAATTCATTTTAAAAAGTTTTTCCTTTGATATCGTATTTTATTTATTATTTTACTCTAAAAATACTCAACTCCTAATGTATAAATAACCTATCTCCCTTCCCATGGAAAAAACCAATCACCCCCCACTTGAAAGAGAAAATTTTCATCCTAAATCCTCTCTATTAATACCTTATAAATCATAGGTATATTCAATTTTATATATCATCCATTCATCAAGGTATTTTTAGTGTCAAACAAGAGAAACTACAGTGAAGCAAGAGTAAGATTCAGTCAACTCTTCTCATATTTTCTACTTATCATTATTTTTATCCAAATTTCATTGAAAAATAAAACATTAAAAATTAATTAGGAAGTATTTTAACATAATATTGGTGATTTTGAAATACTATAAGTATAATATTTATGGTATATATAAATTTCATACATCCATTCCTTACTCTTTCGACAATATCCCATCAATAGTCATTTAATCACCAATAAGTACATTTCTAATCCTCTAATAATAAAAAAACCTATATATAGTAAAAATAAAAAATTTATATGATAAAAATTTATAAATATAGGTATTTTAAAATTTTGTAATTTATTCTACTTAAGAATAAATGTCATAGACCAAAATAATGAAATTAAAGAAAAATAACAAATTTTTATGAAAAACATGATATCAAAACACATAAATTTTATTAATGGAAATTATGAAATATGATCTAATGATTATAATTTATAATTATTGACATAAATTAACATAATTAAATTTTGTTTCAATGTTTTAATAAAACTATTTTTATTATTCAGGATGTGTAAAAGGGATGAAATAATGTTGTAATTAAGGTAATGGGATTCTAAAATTCATATCCTTTTCATTATGTTATCTTCCTTCACAAAAATTCTAGAATATATATATATTCATATAATGTTTCTGAAAAATAATTTCACAATTTTCCATTTCATTTTTTGGATAATAATATTTCTACATTTATTTATAATCAAAGTATAATGATTTTTCAATTAGACTTTTCTATCTAAAACACGAATTTTAATATTATTGAGTTATTTTTTATTAAAAAAATATTGGTGATATTTTTATAGAATATTTTTCACATTATACGTTTTAGAATACCAATTTTATTCATGAAATTATACTTGATGACGTGTTTTTGAAACCTATTCCTTTCTGTGGTTTATTTCATGACTTTGATTTTTTGGCGTTCAATGTGGCAAGCATGATTATGTAAATAGTATGAAGTGACAGGTGGGACCAGAATTATATATCCCTATAATTAATTGGGTAATTTTATTTATCTCATGAGATAATTTGTATTATTTATAAACAATATTCTATCTTTGTTCCTGAATATGTGTGGTATTTGACCACTATGACATGATGTTTGATTTTATTGGATTGCCACATTCCATTGCTTTATCAATATTTTCCCACATGATGCTGATGAAAATCCTACGATTTTGATATGGTGATGAATATTAATCTCACAAATTCTATATTGACGGATTTCCCATATTCATCCTATAAATGTTCTTTAAGATCACAACTTTCATTGATGTATATCTTATAGTGACTACCTGTGCTAAGTGGAACGTGATATCATTTAAGGAGATAAAGAATAATGATTTTAATAATGGTTCTGATTTATTATTTATAATTGGTGTATAATCCTAATTTTTCTATGAAACTAAACCATTATATCATTGAATGTATAAATATTATGTTTTTAATCTTTAAAAATGGGGTAATAGTTACGAAAGAAAAAAGGATGTTATAGTTTTTATTAGAGTTATGGTTTAGTTAATTTTGGAATTAGGATTGTATTACATTAGTGAAAAATTATTGGATAAGTATAACTATATGTAGATTCTAACAAATATTTGTTTTAGAAAAATTATTCACTTATGGATCACATATGATAAACGTTTTTGCATAACATTTATAAAACATTGATTTATTCATTATTCTTTGTCATATATTTTTTTCAATCAATTTCAATTTTAAAAAATGTTGTGAACTAAGAGAAACTAAGAAAATAACCCATGTGAGAGTTAATGAAATGATTTCCCAAACAACATCTCAAATCTCATGGGAGGTCGAGTTCAATACTTCATAATGATTTTTAACTAATTGTATCAGGAAATGAATAATAACATGATCCATGTGGAGGTTCCAGCTTCAACCATGATGTAGAAACTAGCCATTTAGTCTTTAATGTTGATATTACCATTGATGATTAGTGGATATTTTGATCCACTTGTTGTGAAATAGTGGTTTAAATAAATATATAAGATATTTTCAATAATCCACTATTCTGAGAAGGAGAATGTGACTCTGTTCATCTATCATTTTTATGGAGGGACTAATTAATGTTGGTCATTGAAAAATAACACCAATCTGAAGGGTGAAATGGATGAGATTTATTGGGTAAGAATTAAGAAATTATTTCTTAGCAAGTATTTACCTTGACCTATTCAAACAAATATACAGATAAAATTTATATAGCTGAAGAAAAAGGATGGTGGAAATTTCATGGATTATGAGGAAAACATCATAATGATTCCAACATATTCCTTAGGTTTTGTTATAAAAAAAAATAAAAAATAGAAATAGTCTATAGTGGTTTAAAACCACTCCTTCAAAAGGATCTATCTATCTGGGAATTCGGGATTTACAAAAATAAATTGGATTTGATCTCATGTATAGATGGAGTTTAGGTAATGGCCCCATTGTTAAGGAGATAATAAGAGAGGAATGGAGTTTCATGCTGGTTGGTCAAATTATAAACGAATAAATAGGATCCAACCACCCACAAGTCAAATATGTGGGAATAAAAATGATGGGTATTTCTTTAAAGAGATGGTTAAACACTTCAAGTGTTTCAGATAATTCCAATAAGATCATGAATGACTAAGAAACATGAGAAAGATAGCAAACATAATGGAGTACATAAATTTACTACATAATGTGCAAACTTTGGTTCATTCTTCAACTATATGGATAAATGGAATTATGTAAGACAATGCAGAAAAACATGTTTCCTTGAGGGTAATCAATATTATCAACAACTAAAGACAAATTAGAAAGAAAAATATTTTTTCATCACCACTTCTAACATGGACCATGAAATTGATGTCATATAATGCACCCTTCCAAATATCCCAATAATGGAAAATGTGTTATTTGATTTTATAATTCTTCATTTCTTAAATATTTAATGTTTTCTAGAACTATTGAATCGAATCCATGATACCTTGAAGTATAAATATCTGTAAAATCACATTGTGGTTCACCCATTACATCCCAAGTGTTCGACTCTTCCCCTTTTAGTAAATGCGGGATGATTATTCAATAGAATATTATAATCCTTCATTTGGTAGAATTGAATGCTATATTGGGAATATATTTACTCTATTTATAGAGATAAAACATAAACTATAAGTAAAATTAAATATCATTTCATATTTAGAACTATACCATGCTCCTATATAATTATAAGGAATATCATAAGTTTTCTAAATAAATTACCTCAATAGTGTTGGTAATTATACCCTAAAAAATCATATCATTCTAAAATGGTTGAGTCAATGTAGTGTATCAACCTGGAGGAAATTTCCAATATGATGTAATACACTAATTTATTTCTTGAAGAGTTTCCCAAACTTCACCTAGATAATGAGGTAGAGTTATCAATAGATTTTATACCTAGATCCTCTACTATCTCCAAATTACCTTATAGGATGGAACCAATAGAACCTGATGAGTAAATTAATTTGGTCCAAGATCATTAAGAAAAGGATCAACACTCCGTAGTTCATTTCCATATGGTGTGATGGTGCTCTTTTTCAAGAAGAAGGATGAACCAATATGGTTTTTATCGATGATAGAAAAATAAACAAGTTCATACTAAAGAAAAACTATCTTCTACAATGGATTGGTGAATTTTTTGATCAACATTTAGGAGAACAATACTTCTCAAATGGGTTCTTTTTCTGGATATCATTGACTGAAGGTGAACAAGTAAGAAATTCAAAAGACAATTTTCCAAACACGTTATGGACACTATGAGTTCATATTGATACCCTTAGTACGTACTAATTTTCCTAAAATAATCATGTATTTGATGAATACTATATTTAGGGACTTTTCTTATAAATTATTGTTAGTCTTTATCATTGAAATTATCATTTACTCCAAGAGAAAAGAGGATCATGGAGAGTATCTAAGGATTGTACTTGAAACGTTATGTAATGAGAAATTGTATGCTATGTTCAGAATGTTTGACTTTTCGATGTTGCATGTCACATTCTTTGGGTATGCGTTCACAGGTGAGTGAATTTTTAGGGACCCTTTGAAGAAAAAAATAAATTGGGGAATGATTGATACACACTTGTGTCATGGAAATACATCACCTTCATAGCGTAGTAGAGTACTATTAATGTTTTGTTATAAATTTATCACTATTATATATCGTTCAAAGTAATATAACATAAAATTGTGTAAAGTATATATGGGTGGAATAAAATTAGGATTTATTAAAGAGAATAAAAAGGGACTAATTACATCACCTTTACTCACTCTATAAACAACTAGATAAGGTCTTATGATATACAGAGATGCTTCTAAGAATTTCATGGGTTGTGTACTCAAAGAGAATGATAAATTGATAGCCTATTCCCTGTGATATTTGGTTCTCTATGAGAAAAACTACTCAATGCATGATATAGAGTTAGCTTCTGTAATAATTTCCTTAAAGATTTGGTGGCACTCCCTCTATGATGAGAAGTGTGACATATATATCGATCATAAGTGTCTAAAGTATTTATTCACACAAAGGGAGATCAACATGGATCAAATAATATGGTTATATCTAATCAAGGACTATTATTTCTCTATTCACACACATATAAGAATGGAGAACAAGTTAGATTATGATTTTAATGGAAAATAACATGCCACTTTATCTATGATGCTTATTTGGAAAGACCCTATCTTCAGGGTTATCCAAAGGATGGATCTTAATTTCATAATAGCATGGAATACATAATACCTTTCCAAAATGATTTAAAAATCATATATCCTAGAGAATATCAATGAGGAACAATGGGGTGTTATGGATATTTAAAGGTATATGAAAGGAGTAATGGAAAGGAAGATACAGGAGTCCCAAATCGATGAGGTTGGTGTCATTTTATTTGGAACTAGAATTTTTTTATACAGCACCAGGTATAAAGAAGGTGTTATTAGAGAATGAAAAAAGATCACATTTCTCTATCCATCCTGGAAGTACTAAGATATTTATTGATCTTAAATATAAATTTATGTGGAACAATATGAATGAGGAGATTAAATATTATATCTCAAGGTACATGGTATATCAGCTTGTTAAATCATTGTGATATAATTCCAAAAGGATGATGCAACTATTACATTTAACAACATGGAAATGGAAAAAAATCACCTTGGAAATTTCCAATAGTCTCCCAAATATATTCAAAGGAAATAATACAATATGTTTATTGGTGAATTGGTTCACTGAGACTACCCACTTAATCGTATTCAGGAACATTTCTCATGGGAACAAGTTTCCAATATATACAATAAGTAAGTGATAAGTCTACACGGGGTTCCCATTTTCATCGACTCTTATCATGTCTCAAGGTTAAGGTCTATATTTTGGAGAAGGATTCAACATGATTTGAATACTGAAATAAATTTCAGTATTATCTATCACCCCCAAAATGATGTATGATATAAAAAGAATATTCATAACTTTAGGAAATGACAAGAGCCATCTTGATGGAATTCAAAAGGTTATTGGGATCATCATATCTCATTAGTTGAGTTCTCATACAATAACATCTTTCACTCAAGTATTAAAATGGATCCATTTCAATCTCTATATGGGACATGAATTTTGGATTTGGATATAAATTTTTCCTTTAAATATTAATATTTTAGATATTCATATTGTTTGGAATGAAGAGGAATCTTAGTGCTGGGTAAATTTTACCCAATGTGATCCTTGATCATATAGAAGTATTGGCCTATCAATTTTCAATTCCAATAAATATGTATCATGTTCATGATATGTTATAGGTATTGTAGGATATAAATATTTTATGTAGATGATCAAATACAAGTACAGAGGTAAATGTTTTGTTAAAAACATTCATTTTTAATCTTTAAGGAAAACTATTTTTAATAATGTTAAACAACCTAAATTCAAAAAACCTATTATAGTATTTAACTAGAAACAAACTTTCTTAGGGTCCAGAAATATGAACCTAGAAAGGAAACAATTTTTCATATAATAATACCTTAAATAATATATAATCTTAATTTTTAGAGTAATTAAATGTAAAAGAAAATATAATAAAGTTATAATTACATTATTTGTCATAATTCCATGGAAATACAATTTGAAATAATAATAAGTAACAAGTATAAAAATTTAACCTTAAGAGTAGGGTATCCAAAAACCGTGGATAAAGGACCCTTGATTTATGATTTCAAGAAAATATGTAATACCCAAACTAGGGTAGGCCCTCGATAAGAATATTTTAGTTTGTCTTGATACTCCTACAATCCCTAGAACATTAATGTATTCAGAACCTATGTCTTCATATCCCCTGAAGCCCTCAATTGTACTCAGCCACCATCGAAGTCTCATGAAGAAAATTGAACAAGGTATTTATGGCTGAAGAAGATATTTATGAAATGGATAAGGCATGAGATTATTTCCATATTTTGAAATAACTTCACAACATATAATCTAGATTTATAATGATCTCGATCAAATGAACACTTACTTATAGGAAAAACATCAACAATCATATCCCTCCTCCAGCGATCATATTTTTCCTTGAATTTTAAGGGGTCATATACAAATTTCACTCAACCAATGGTTAGAAAAAAATTGCATGGAATCATTCCATAATAAAAACATGTGTGAGGAAAATTATGTAGCTTATCCAAATAAGAAAAATCCAGAATTGGGGGAAAAATAGAATTCAGAGTCAAAAACATATAAAAAATCAGATTCAAGAAAAAAATGGATATTTGGATTCTATTATACAAAGAATTCATAACAAGAATTCAGATGAATTCAGTGTCGGAATTCTGATGAATTCAAATTCTTAATTTTGATAAATTCAGGGTTTCTAATTTTGATGAATCTGAAGTCTCAATTATAAGGAATTCAGAGTCTGACTTTCATAGAATTAAGAGTATGAAATTTAAATAATATAAAGTCTGAATTTTAGAGAATTTTGATTCTCAATTACATAGAATTTAGAGTTTGAATTTCAGAGAATTATGAGTCTTAATTTTAGATTATCCAGAGTCTAAATTTTAGATAATTTTTTGTATAAAATTTTGAGAATTAAGGGTCTTAATTTCAAATAATCATATGTCTAAATTTCTAAGAATTAGGAGTCTGAATTTCAGAGAATTTGGAGTCCGAATTTCAGAGAATTTGGTGTAAGAATTTCAAATAATTCAGAGTCCAAAAATAGTATGACTTGGTAGCTTATGAAACTTTATGATTCTGAGGTTTTTGATAAGGATCTCAATTTTTTTACTTTGTAAAAAAATAGTTAGACACGGTTTTAAAAAGACATTGAATAAGATATTTAAAATTAACATAATGATAAAAATTTCCTTAATGAAGGATAATTTTCCTCATGAAAATATTCCTTACTAAAAGATAATTTTCATTTAGATAAGGTGTTTCAGATTTTCGAACCATAATGGAATGGAAAAGACATAAGGAAATATTATTTACTCAATATGTATCTTGCCTAAGGAATAACATACATGAACTCTCACATGAACAAAATATGCAGGTGATACAATTAGATAATTACCTCTCTTATGTGGAGAATCTTGTTAAGATCTAGGTTTTTTGAGACAAATCATTATACAACATGACAACTCACCTTATCCAAGTTCATTGGTGGAACCATAATTATAAATAAGAGATGTGGGAACCTATAAAGAAATAAAACCTAAGTACCCCCATCTATTCTCAACTGAGAATATGTGTTGAAATTTTGGGAAGAAATTTCTAAAGGGGTGGGAATGAAAAAACCCAATGTTTATTAGTAATATTATTTTCTTGAATAAATTTGTATTGTACTATATTATATACTATTATAAACGTACAAAATGAAGAAAAAAACTCAATAATATTTATCATTAAATTAGTTAGATGCTAAACTAATGAAGATGAAAAACATAATAATTGGATTAAAAATATAAAATATTAAAGAAAGAATGAGAAAATATGGATCACCCCAATCTGTTAGAATCATCGCCCTATAGAAAACACTATAGAAATGAAAAATGAATACTAGTAAACTAATAAATATTTTAGAAAATATTAATATTTAACCTAAGTAGTAATTTTTGTAAATATTGATTAAAAATGATGTCATATTTATAAGAGTTACTATGACTATTGGAATAGTAATATGACCATTGGAATTGTAACTTGACCACTTCGAATAGTAACCTATCAGTCAAGAAAAGTACCATGGTCATTCAAATATTGATTTAAACAAAAAATAAAAAATACAAATATGATTAATTTTTATAATGAGTAATTTAAGAAATTATCTGTTTTATAATTTTAAAAATTAAATATCATGATTAAAAAACTCATATAAAATACTAGAACATTTTTAATAAACTGTACATAAAAATATTTCATAAAAATTTATTTTTTATATTATGAATTAATATTTACTATGTTTTAAATTTAATTTTATAAAATTTATATAATTTTTAAAATATGAACACCGAAATTTCCCAAGGGTGGTTTTTTGGTAATTTATTGAAACATTGCAATTTCTATGTGAATAGTTAAAATATAGTGGTTCTCATAATTGTTGTATATTAAATTAAATAATTCGTCTTATAATAATGAAATAATAATTTCTAGGAAATAAGGTTTAGAAAATAATTATTTCATTTCATACATTCTTCAACAAAATATAATGAACTAAAATTTTGAACTATAAAATCATTTTTGAAATCCTAAATTCAAAATTGTTTCCCTAAAATAACAATTTTACGTTTTTTCCAACTTCTTTCTTAATAAAACAAGTGGATTATAATTATAAAGGGATTTAAAGTTATAAATGGATTATATTATACTCATATATTATTTATATTTTCATAAAATTCACAATTACAAGTTTAACCTTTGATATAATATTTTATTTAATATTGTATTCTAAAAATACCCCTCTCAAGTATAAATAACCCCACTCCATCATCTTGGTAAGGCACTAATCTAATAATTTATGAACTCATATTTATAGAAAATTTCCCTCTATTAAGTCCTTATAAACCTTAGGGATGTTCTTGTGCAAAACAATCCAATTACTAAGGTATTTTTAGTGTCGTAAAGGAGAAGGTACACTGAGGGAAAAGTTAATTTCTTTCAACTATTCTCACTTTTTATTTTTCACATTGTTTTCTTCCAAATTTTATGGAAATAAAAATTTTATATAATTAATTTGGATTTAGTTTAAAATTATATTAGTCAGGTTAACCTACTTTTATTATCATATGTATGAAATATATAAATTTCAAACATCTATTTCCCTATGTTTTGACAATGTCCCATCAATGATACGTTAATGTTCTACAAGAACATTTTCAATAGTTTTTTTATAATCACACCAATGTTTAGATAAAATAATTTTATTATTATATAAAAATGTATAAATATTTTTTTAAGATTCTGGAACTTATTCAAATTGTTTATAAATTTACTTAAATTTTTTATTTGAAATCCAAGAAAAGGAAGAAATTTTAAACCAAAATAAGATATCAAAATGCTTCAATTTCATTAATGAAAAATAAGAAATATACTCCAATTATTATAATTGAAAAATAGTCAAAAATTAACATAATGAAAATATTTTTAATTTTTTTATTAAATCTATTTTTATTATTTATGAGGAGTAAAAGCAACGAAATACAGTTGGAATTATGGTACGAGGGTTTTCGTAACCAGCTTATTTTCATTGGGTAATCACTAATTCCTAAAAATTATATTTTTAATATTACAATAATGATTCATAAAATTAATTTCACTATTTACCACTTTTATTTCATGGATAGAAATATTTACACTTTCACTTATAACCCAAAAAAATATTTTCGAGAAAGAATTATCATTCCAAAACACAACTTTTACTGCTCTTCAGTTTGTTCTTATTCACTCAATAATTAAGATTTTTATAGAAATTTTAGTTTCCATTTTTAATTTTGGAACCCCAATTTTATTCAATATATTATTCTGGATGAAATCCTTATGAAACTCATTCCTTTCCATGGGTTATTTCAAGACTATGATTGTTATGTATTCTATGCAGAATGCATGATTATATTAGTATTATGGACTGATGAGTGGGACCAAAATTTAATAACCCCCAAATTCATTATGTAATATGATGTATCTAATGATATAATGTGTATTATGTGTTAACATTATGTTATCATTGTTCAGAACTATGCATGGTATTTGACCATTATGTTGATATTTTTCATTTTTATGCATTTCTACATTCCATTACTTTGTAAAAATATTACCTCATGATTTTGATGATCATTATTTTATTATGATATGATAAATATGGTTATACACACCCATGTTATATTGATTCATGTCCTTTGATCCATCCTCTTATTGGGATTTTATCTCACCCTTTTCCTTGATGTGTATCCAAAGGTGACTATATATACTAAGGAGAACATGAGAGTTTTTAATTAAATAAAGAAGAATGATTATAATAATGTTTATGTTTTTGTATATATATATATATGTGAATTATGATACTAATTTCACCAATATAACAAAAAACTCAATCCTTTAATGCATAACTATTATGTTTTTATTATTTAAAAATTACTTAATAGTTATGTAAGAAAAATTAGGGTGGTTATACCTTGGTCTTGGATGATACCCTATGCCCTCTAAAGCATAGAGTAGACACATGGGTTCATAATAACCCATTCAATACGAACTATAATTAATAATAATATGATTAGTGTAAAATCTATATTCTAGGATAATAACTAGACATGATAAGGAGTAAGTTTCCAACATTGTGGTCAAACCTTGAAAAAATACCATATGATTTTCTCACATTATATTTTAGCATTTCTTGTGATATTGTTGGTTAAAGATGGATATAAATACACCCATGAATCTTCTAATATGTAAAAGGATTTAAAATATCAAAGGCAGGAAATGTTAAAATATAAATTATTAGTTGATAAATTAATTTTCCCTCTCCAAACTCACCAATCCCCCCCCCACTACTGTCTTCATCATTCCTCTCAGAATAACATTCATTTACATTTATATTAACTTTACAAAATAACATAAGTTTTAAAAAAATAATAGCATTATATAAAAATATATATGTTTGAAATAAATTTAGAACATTACAAAAAAACAAAAAAAAATCCCATTGTTAATGATGTTTGTTGCACTAACGAACAATGTTTTTGGTCCAAATGGTTTTAAAATTAAATTAAATTTTTTAAACTTAAATTATTTTCCTAACCAAACCCATTTTAATTGTAATTCACCACCAATAAATTATTTCATTTAAAAAAAAATTAATCATCCCCCTCAAAACCATTTAATATAGAAACCTCTGAATAACACATATAATCCACATTCATGTTATCTTAGGAAAATAATCAATGTAATGTCATTATTGAACAATGGGACATTCAAAATAATAAAAAAAATTGGGGAAACATGTAACTTTTAATCAAAATGTCCCAAATTTTTATTTTTAAAATCATAACGGTGCTTATAATTATGATCAAAAAAATAATTCATTGTTATATTATTTTCAAAATAAGGGAAATTTTAAATTAAATTGTAAAAAAAATTAATGATTACATTAAATCTCAACCATTTGTCAAATTTTCAATTCAAATAAGTTTTTTACACTTTTATTACATAAAGATAATTAAAAAATAATTTCAATTAATTTTTTCAAATAAGGACATACAATTAAGAAGAATCTATGAAATGATATGAAAATATTATTGCATGTTTTCTGAAATATAATCTAAATTATATAATATATTTGAAAATATTCAAGAAAAAATCTTCAAAGATCCAACATTGAATGAAAACAGAACTATAATTTTTATTTTTATTTTAATAAACATACCCTTAAATTTATGTCATTTTACATCACTTTTAAATCTTTTTTAGATATATAAAAAACATAGTTTGAATTTATTACTACTATATAACATATGAATTATATTTAAAATTATTCCCTTTTTGAAATAAACAAGATGAAATCCATAATAACTATTTATAAGGTTTCAACAACAATGAGTTTTATTTATCATCCATAAATATTTTAATTATTAAAGATAATATATGATATTTATGATGAATTGGTTTCTTCCATATTGATAATAAAACGTAATTATGGTTTGATTATTAATGAAATTATATGGAAAACTTTAATATAAAATCCCTATTATTGCTGATGATTTTTTGATGAAATTAAAGTGAGATGCATGTTCTAAATGGTTTTGACTACTTTACACAACATCTTTTAAAAAAGGAGAAGTAATTTAGCTAAATGGTAAGAGTAAATACATAAATAAAAAATTTGGAAATAGATGGAATCTAGATAATCCATTTATTGAATACCAATTATATGAGCTAATATAAAGAATAAAAAATTCTCTTTGAAAAATTGTTTAAATTTTATTTTATGATCCTAGGTCACCCCTAAATGGTTTGAGATGAGCTTAAGTCATTTTCGAGAATATAATATTTTAGAGAAAATGTATGAAATTAATAAATTTATAATTTTAAAGGGTAATATTTTAGTTCATGAGAGTAACTTAGAGCCTTCAATGAAAAATATTGAAAATGAACATGAGCTTGGAAATTTCAATATTATGTATTCAAAGTTATATAGTGAATTTATAAGAGTATATTTCATCTTCATAAGATTAATATGTTACTTCGGAAGACTAAATTTAAGTTTGTAATTGTCATTAGCAACTTCAAAAATGTAACCAATGTCTTTAAAAGTGTCTTTGGAGTTTATAAGAGTATATTCCTTTGACATATTTTTGGATATTTTTTATTTATGAAAAAATAGATCTTTATAGTAAGATATCCTCTGGAAATGTTGTATAAAATTGGATTATGTTTTTGTAATTTTCATCAGGGATTCAAATGTCATAATCACATTTAAATTATTTTTATTCATGATACAATTGATGAATATGTTAGCCGAGGAAGCACAAGATGATAAGATAAATCATCCACATATAGATAATTATGTAAATTTTTCTACAACCAAGTGGTCGAAATAAAGGAATCCATATTAGATTCATCTATAAAAGGATATATCTTGATGTAAGTGTGGTGGTGGATTTATGATGATCTACAGGATGTTGGATCTCAACTTATAAGAAAATCCATGTATGATTCAGTAATGTATCAATGGTATCCATATATCAGTAATTTATAGGAAATTAATTTATTAATACACATTGATTCATCCACTTAGGATTATAGAATTTATAGCTTGATTAATGTGTTAATTAATTCAGTTATTTCTTATACATGTAATAATAGAGATAATTATCATAATTACCCAAATATAATTATGATCCAATGCTGAGATAATGAATCAAGATAAAGTTGATTCAAGAAGATGAGTTTCACACAACAAGCTATAATTTACACACCGCAGTACCATGAACCCATGGAAAATTAACACTAATTTAATACCATTATTTATATTGTTAATTTAAAATGGAAATAATCTAAATTATTTTGTAGAAACTATCAGAAATAATAAACATGAATTAAAATGATTCTAAATGAGTTAATTTAATGTTTTTAACTAGTTTAAAATATGTGATTGGAGATACTGAAGATCATGAATTTTATAAAATTTAATTTGGGATACTAATACTCTTGATTACATAGTGAAAATATATTTGGAAAAAAATATTGTTAAATAAAATGAATAAATTGATAATTAGAGAGAACCTCAAACATAACTGTATCGAAAAGAGAATAATTGGATAATATTAAATATCTATTCATAAAGGGGAAGACCAATAAAAACTGGGTAATTCAACAAATGATGATGATATAGACAAATGGTTCTAAGAAAGGTATGAAATATAAGAAAACCTAATTATACAAATTTATTTCTAATGTTCTTGAAAAATGATAATGTGTTTATCTTCTAATAAAAAATTATTTAAGAGAAATATCACTATTTTATGGTGTTTAAGTAACCTAAATCTAATTAGAGGACTTTGTTTATAACGTTGAAATATTTTTAGTTTTTAGTGGAAAGATACATTATTTAGTGGGAATATTGAGTATTAACATTATGGGACTCTGTGTTAATAGTACTGGGAATGTCCTTGGTGTAACCAATTACACAAATAGAACAGAATTCATGATTTAGGAAACTGACTAATCAATATAAGGAGTATTATTTTAATACAAAATTTTTTAATCCTTATGTTTTATTATCAAATTATTTCCATTTAATGTAAGGTGAGGTTAATAGAATAAAATTAGAGAGGATTAATCCTTTAATAGGTAACATAGTTTAATTCTAAAGGAATAATTTGTAAATTTTTACCCCTCCTTCACCACACCCTCCCTCTTACTGGTACCAATCAACTAAGTTACAAAAGGTGGTATCAGTGATAATCTAGGTTCCCTATAAAATATCTAAAAAGTTAGTAAATAATAAAATTTATATTTCAATGAAATTTTAGGGTGTCTATACATTTTATGAAAATAACTATCATAGATGGAGAAATAGGATGATACCCTTAGTTATATCACATGGACTATAAGTAGGGTTTGTTTCATTAGTGGTTTTTAAATATATTCCCAATGATTATCCTATAATTATTTCTGAATATTTAAATATTTTATTTTAATATAAATATAAAAATTCCATTTTTATAACTCTACTAAAAAATTCCTATATAAATATCCTGGGACTTGATACCGTAATGGATATTTCAAAAAATTTGAAGTATAGTTTTGAAGGTAATATAAAAGTCAAGGATATTAATTAATAACTATAGGAGTAGGTTTTAGGATATAAATATGGCTAATGAATAAAATTTTAATGAATAATATACAATAGTAACTGATATTTTCATCAATATCCTGAGGTGTGGGGAGAAATTGGATTATTCTCTTAATGCTAAAAATATTGGAATAATAATTTCTGGATAGGTTTGTTCTAAAGAATTCATTTTTGGTTGATAGAGAGGTTCATCCGTTGGATGAACTTCATAGCATTCTCCTTTTTTATTAAATGATGAAAATTCACATTTTTATAAAGAAAAAAAAATATGAGATGGCCTTTTATGATTCAAGGAATCATAAAATTAAAATTGGCGATGAGATATAATCATGTGATTCTAAAAATGGTGAAAGGAGGAATTCAGAATTACTATTTCCCATATTTAAAAAGGGTAAAAATATGAAAAAATGGAAGATAAAGGGGAATAAATTTCCAAGGTTCTACAGATGCAAAAGGATTAGACATTTTTTCATTATTTCCCAAAGAATAAGTTTATTGGATCAAATCCTAATGTGGAAAATGAGAAAACTAATAAATAAAAATGGGGTAAAGGAAAAAAGGAAATATTAAAGTATAAAGTGGAAGAATTTGATGAGAAATAAGAAATAAGATGTCTTATATTGATAAAATGATTCAAAATATAAAGTAAATTTTGTGCCACTTGAATAGAGGGGTTTTGATACCTCATGTATTAATAGTGGAATAAAAATAGAGTTTATATTGAAATATAAATTTGAATCTTATTCAAAAACTATTACATAAATCAATAAATAAAATATAAATTTCATGAAATATAAAAATAAGTTAGTTACTGAAAAGTACGAGTATATCATGAAATAAGTGGTATACATTGATGAGTTTAATAAAAAAAGATAATAATAGTTGGTCCAGAGAAGATATGGAGAGATCATGAAAAATGATAACAGGGAATAAATAGTTATTGTACAAGACATAATCCTTGTGTCTCATATCTCATAATGAGTTTAATAATATTAGATATGTCTTAATTAAGGCTACTAAGGATAAACGTAAATTTTCACATGTTAGTGATTTGAAGGATTACAATAGGAAGGTTAAATCAACAAATAATTAAATTTAGAATAACTATGTTATTTATAATAGAGAGGGTTACAAAAAAATAAATTCTTTTGGACTAAATAGACATGGTATTTACAGATTTCCATTTCAATGAAATATTGAAACATGATAAAAATAATACAACCCCTATGAAAAATCATGCTCAACATACATCATTGCAATGGGAAACAAATTGGGCATATGTATCATCAACATTTAAGACCAAATAATCATGTGTAATCATTAACATTGGATGGTTTGGACATAATGAATTATATTTATTGTAAAACAAGTCATTTATTTAGAATATATTGGAAAATAGGTGGGGAAATAATGATAATATGAGCATAGATTCTCAAAGAAAGAAATCATTGACAAATAATGCATCAAAACTATCAACCCAAAATAGGTTTGGATATTTTGAATAAATGTTTGGTTGATATGGATATCAGGTTCAGAGGGATAATGAATGTATGAATAGTTTATAAATACAGGTTCCATGTATTATTAATATAAATAATATTCAAAGGGTCAAAGGTGATAAATCATATTTTACTAAGACAATGTAAAAGTTGTGTAAGAAATACATAGAATTAGATCAAACTAAAAGGGATTCCTAATAATTTTTCTAGATCAATTAGAGATGGATAATAAAATGGAGAACTTAATAAAATATAAGTGAAATATATTGAAAATTTTGGAAATATATAAATGATTTTATTCCCATCCTTCAGTCCTAAAAAGAATTTACAAGAATGCCAATGCAAGCATCGGGTAATGAATTTTCCCCTAATGATTGAGGTGAAGAAAATAGATCCATACAAGGAAGTAGTTGAAGTGAGGTTAAATTACATTAAATATACTAAGAGTTATAAAATAAAAATAGATATGAATTAATATTCCTTGGATGATATTATAGGGAATGATAATCTTGGTGTAGATAAAACTCTTATCTATGTTGTTTCCACTGAAATATTATGGGGATCCTCCTTATTCCATTATTTGTTGTTATTTTTGTACTAACAAGAAAATAATTTATGGAGAAATATGATTTATGAATACTTTTTGTAATAAATACTTTTTACTTTATGTTGTATTATAACTACCCTAAAGAGGAGGAATTGAAAACACCAATTGAGGGGTTTCAAACATGAGTAAGAGATATTTAAACACCAGAAACAATTTGGATCAGTATTTTTTTGATAGCCCCATATAAATTAAAAACGTGGTATCACAAACACACATGCATCACTTATTTATAATTATGCCAAATATTATTATAAAGTGAGATAGTTGGTTGATGAAATGATGAGAAAATTGGGAGAGAACGATCATTTATAAATAATTTTTATGGTATTATTAAATTTGAGTGTAAGTAACAATTTCTTATTGAAACTAGATTAAAACTATTTAGATTGGTTTTTCTGAAATTTAATCATATGATGGTGTGTTTACAGATAGCCTTAATGACCATTGTTTTATATTTGTAATTTTTTATACCAATATATCTGACATAGAGTTAATGATTACTAATTAATGGCTCTTTACAAAGAAAACATACTGTATGATCCTTACAAAAAAAATTAGATCTATTAGTAATTATGAATGAAAATGGGATAAGAATATGTATATAAAAAATGTGAAGAATATGAGATAATAAAACTTCAATATTCAATTTGTATTTATTGACAATCAATATTTTATCAACTTTATCATTGATGAAAATAAAAGGGGCATTGACAAAAAAAATCCTTTGGGGAGACTAATGTGCTCAATAAATGAGTTGTATTTGTTTTTAATAAGGATATAAAGAATAACTTTCAATGAATTTTCATAAGTAGGATTGATTTATTTCCATGTTTAATGGAGAACAAAATAATGTATTTTATCTTGAAGAACCTAGTCAGACTACCTCATGTAGTAACCCCTTCGTGATATTTTTTGTGTAAATATTTATGTTAGAGGCATGTACTAAATGGTTGTGAGTATGTTCCAAAATGCATTTTAATAAGGGATGATTTATTTGCAATAATTAATGTATTTAAGACTTTAATCTCAAAGTTGGATGATAATTTAAAATTATAAAATCTATTCATTTAGTATCAATTATATGTGATATTTTAATAAGTAAAAAACGATATGAATAGTGTTTTGAGTTGATTTGGGGAGATAAAGAGGTATCTAAGAGGATTTTAATTTCACTAAACTAATTTTATTGATTTATGTAATTAGTAGTAATTAGTAGTAGAAGTACAAAAATGAAAAATACAAACATTATACGACTAATACATGAGTTTTTAATACTTATTTTTACTCTTTTATGAAAACATTGGAAATTTTATAAGAGATTGGAAAATACATTATTGATTTTTTAAAGGTAAATAGTTAAATTTGAAGAGTAAAGTTCAGCTTGAGAATATTGAGACCTAACTTTAGAATATTGAAGTTTTTCTTTGTAATATCCATCAACAACTTTGTAAAATTAACCATAGACTTTGGAAAAATCATTTGATTTCATAAATTTTGTGGCCTTGTTTGGTATATTGGAATGTTTTTTATGGAATCAGAAAATGAAAGGGTAATGGAAATGGTATAGGAAAGATAGTTTAAATTATTTTTAATATAATTTAATGTGTACTTATAAAATATGAGGGAAATTATTTAAGAAAATAAAAAAATTAAAATTTAATATAATGTTTTTACCTATTCATTTCCAAAATTCTTACTACATAAACATTATATTTATTTTAATAAATTTTTGAATGTTTTAAATTGTTCAAAAAAATATTTTATAAAAATATTTGTGTCTTTATAGCTATTAAAAATATCACTAAAGGTGTTTTTTTAATTTATATGAGATATTTATTTTTTTAATATTTTTTTAGTGTGGATTTTTATAACAGAACATTTTTTCTAGGTTTCCAACCTGAAAATAATTTTCATGTGTTATTATTTTTGATATATATATATATATACATATATGACTTATGTTTGGTATATATTTAAATATTTATTATATTATTTGTTTTAGTCTCAGAAGAAACTATTTATAATAAAATATAAATAATATTTTTATGCCAAAAAGGCTTTTGAAAATAAAATTTAACCTCTCATATTTTTTAGCTGATTTTTTTAAACATTTATTATTGTTTTGGAGTTTGGTTAGAAATATTTGATTTCATAATGGATATCCTTGATATACACCACAATTTAGTTTCCCTTAGCAGTGATATTTTATCATTTTTTTTATACAAAGTCCCATTTGACAATATTTTTCTTTATTAGTGAATTGTATTTATTTTAATGATTTCATCTAGAAAATGATTATATTTTTTATTAAACAAACATTAAAATAGTTTTACCAATAATATAGTGTCCTTAAATTGTAATATATTATTTAAATATTGATACAAATATTCCCATATAGTGATATTTGTGTCTTTCATAATCCCTCTAGATACATGAATACTACTTTTCAATTTGATAAACTCGTTTTAATAGTTTGAAATACCATTCATAAATTTCCAATCATTTTATCCTTTTTAAAATAAACTAGAGAGTGTGGGGTTTGATTCTCCTTAGGTTTCATTTTCTTGAGGATAAGAAAAACTTGTGTATATGGGAATTGAATTTTTTAATATTCCTGATTGTAGTGGTTAAATTCATTCATTCATTATCAAATTATATTTTTAATTGACTATTATTATTTATTTCTTTACTTTTATAACACACAATACATCTATAATAATATATTCTTTAATTTCTATAATTATTTATTATCCTTTTATATATTGAATCAATGATTATTTCTTATGGGAAATTAATTTTTACTATTAGAATATATTTCTTAGATACAAGTTTAATTGAATGCTTTTATGTAAAATTATTTTTTATCTATTAAAAAATAATAAAATAAACTTTTAGCTTAAATTATTCAAAAAAAGAATTTAGAAAAAAACAATATTTTTATATCCCCAAAGAATAACATACAATTTCCAAGTAACTAAATACATTAACAAAATAATTATACAATTAATCTCATTCCATTTCATTTTATTGCATTCCTTTCCATTCTTTATTTATTTAATTTACTCACTCAAGTCATTATTTCCCTTTTTTTCATTCTTTGTGACATGTACATTCTTTTGTTCGGTTTTTTGTTCATTAAGTTTATTATGAATAACATTAAATCACCATTTAATTTACTTTTTGTTCTAATTTATTTTAATTTACCACCAAGTAAAAACATTTTTTAACCTTGATATATTTTTCTGTGGGTGTAATTTATTTCTTAATAGGTTAAAATTGTATGATCTCTACAAGCCTATGGTAATATACACCTAATAAGTGAATGAGGGAAACTCTAGATTATTTTAAATAATATACTCAACTAAAGAGTAGAATGATAATTCATGGGGATAGTGTATTTGAATGAAATTTTGAATTAATATGGTAATTTACAGGTAAATGTAAATACCTTGATATTTTAAATAATAATATTATGTTTGATAGAGTATACAACACGCAACACTGGGATTGAATAACCCAATGAACATATTATTTAAATTTGATCATTATAACCTAGTCATTAAATTTGAAATAATAAATTATAATAACTAAATTAAAAAATTATATGTTTTACAAGTGTATTAAATAAATTTGGTGGTTTTCAAATGATAATAAATTAAAACAAAAATCATTTGAAAGTAAAAAAATTATTTTCAGAAAAAAAACTGTTTTTAGGAGCATCTTGTGTTATTATCTCAATAAATTAAATTAATAACTACTGATGAATTATTTTAATAAAATTTATATATTATATATTCAATATAATATTTTATCATTTATCTTATATTTTTCTGGGAATGGGATATGATTATATCATGTTTTGTGCTTAAAAATTATATTTTTCATAAATAGGTTTCATTGTGTTTTACATTTATTTTAATGTTAAATTATGAAAATGTTATAAAACAAAATGATAAAAAAAATTATTACTGTAAAACATTATTTCAATATTATCTTGGGGTTCTGTTTTGAGAATGTTTTAGAAAATTTATTTTTTCGATGAATAATGAAAAAAATAAAAAAAATTATTTAAAACATTCATTTTTTGTACATAATTGATAAGGTTATGTATTGTTTTAAAATGATTTAAAAATAAAAACAGTTCAATTACATTATTATTTATCCAATTTAGGTCATTTTAATCAATTTTATGTTGATTTATTTTATACAAAGATTTTATACTTATGAAAACGTTTTCATTGGAAACCTGCTTTTTCGTCACCTCTACGGGTTTGATTTTAAATTAAATTATACCAATTATATTAATAGAATGTGTTAAAATAGATTTAATATTTTTAATCATAATAATTCATATTATTTAATAAGTTCAACATAATTTGTTTTCATAAAAAATAGAGAAAACTATAAAAATTAATTACCGCGGTTAAGGTTAAAACAAGCATATCTGGACATAAACATGAATGTAAGTGTTAAAATGTCATCAAAACTTGTCTACTTATTATTTTCCGAATGTATTTTGACCTCAAAACATCTATTTTCAGAAAATGGTAAAAGTTTTAGCTTTAATTATATGAAAGTTTCATGTAATTATTTTAAATCATGGAACAATTACAAGTGTGCCGCTCGAATAAATTATAAAAGGTAACTCATATCCTCTATTATTTACTCTTATAAATTCTTTTGGATTATAAAATACCTTCCAAAATAACTTACATATTTCCATTCCCATGAACTAGGTACCCTGTTTTGATCAAAAAACTATCTTTGTATGGATCTAGATATAATCCTAAAGTGCTTCTCCAAATAAGATTTGTAGTTCTTAACCAAGAATTTTTGTTTTTTATCTTATTTAAACTCCATAAAATGTACTCAAAGTAAAAAAAATTAAATAATATTATCATACATATAATTATATATAATTTCATTTAGGTAATAACTTATATCAATCTCATTCTCAATCATATAGGAAAAAAAATTTCAATCATTTGTGTGACAAACTACAACCTTGAAAACCGATGTAATTTTTTTATAACCACCTCTTATGGATATATATAGTGATGGATATATATTATTTACAAGATATTAATTAAATAATTATAAATTATGATTTATAATATCACAATTACAATATTACCTTCGAATATTTTGAACAGTAATAACATCACTCGTAAGTATGTGTAGACTACCACCTCCACGAAAGGATGTAATACGTCATTCGTATTATATTAAAATTTATAGTAACAGGGATATATTAAATGAATATATATTATATATATTATATAAAAATTATTCTGTAATATTTAATTACTATAAACCTTTCTTCTTATCTATTCATCAAGAAAATGGATACAATGTTCATGCGTAAGTATGGCCTACCTTCCCCATGAATGGTGTAATTCATTTTCGTATCTATATTTTATGTGGATGAATATAAATATGTATAAAATGAGAGTTTATGATATTTATATCATTAATTAAATTTATATACTATTTAACCATAATAAATCTACAAGAACCAAAACTACTGAACCAGAACTACTGAACCAAAACATAAATGAAAATAGAAGTAGTTATCACCTGTAACAGTGATTTTAATAAAAAATGATAATAAAATAAAGGGAAAATGAAATTAATAATTATTATATGGTATTATATATAAATATATAATAATGATATATTTATTATTCAAGGTTTTTTAACATGTGTGAAGAAATTCAATACTTGTTGTAATGGGTTTTTATATCACTTTAATTTCCTTCAGACATATGCTATTTTCACCACTTCTTTATTATGTGTTTTGTATATAATACCCATGAATTTATTTTGTAGATAAACCATAGAATATTTCATTCGTGAGTCTTCTAATTTAAAATGTAACAATATGTTAAGGGTTTTATGATAAAATCTCTTTTTAATCAGGATTGTCTGTGATTATGCTTTTGATGTTGTAGTCTTCTGATATGTCTCTCAAAAAAATAATGACTTTTATTTCCTCATGTAATTTATAGAAATTAAAATTTCATCCTTTCATTTTACTCTATTTATATAGACAATAATATAAAATAATATTTTTTTGGGAAAACCTAACATTATTTCTCTCTTTGATCAAAAATGCATTCTCTTCTATGTCTATATTTTCCAATAAAATTTCAATAATTTTTTCATATTATAAAATTATTATTTAAAATTATTTTTACACATGATTGATTTTTTAAAAACAAATTAAAAGTAATGCCATTTTATTTTTCAAAACAATAGTTTGTTTTGGATTTTTTAACCAAATATATAAATTTGTTTTTTCTCATAAATTATACGTCTGGTATTGAATTTCCCACCATCATCAATAATCAATAATTTAATTCTTATTTTATAAGTTTCTAAAGTTATTTTCATTGAACATTTCTTCCTTAATATTTGGTGAATTACTATATTTAAAATATGTTATTTTAAAATGGAAAGGATATTTTCCTCAATAATTTTTTAATGATATTTAATGGTAATTATATTAATTATCAATTATGATTTACTGGGGACATGATTTAATGATATCTTCATTATAGTTTCTCTACTTGGTTTGTTATTGTGATGAAATAAATATATGAAATTAGTTTATTTCCCATAGGTTGTTCTATAATATAATTTTTATTAATACAATTTACTTTTGACAGGTTATCATGTGATGAATCATTTTTAGCACACATATGATTTTAATTATGTTATGAGTATGACCAAAATTATATATACCTCTAATGTATTGGGTAATGATTAATGTTTTATGACATCAAAGGTTACATAAGAGAATATCCTAAGACCAAAAAAAGGATACATGATAGGTTTTTAAAATATAAAAAAAATTGGTACATTGTAGATTATCGCAATCACAAAAAGGGTAAACAAGAGTTTATCCCAATACTAAAGTAGGTACATGGGTGGTTATCACAGTCCCAACATGTTATTAATGTCAACTTCAGTATCCTTGACATATGATTTTCTATGATTTTGTGTATTCCAAAAATCAATGTCTTATGCAATTGTTATACACTCATGGATCATATTCATTGATTCCTTCATAATTTATGTCTTATTAACTTCAATTATTTATTTCATGACTCAATATTATGAAATTTTATAGATAGGTTATGGTTTTAAAATGATAATATCATTTTCTAATTCCCTTGTGCTCATGTTAGGATTATGTGAAAACTAATATCTCCCCTTTTTACCATAATGGTGTATCTAAGATAACTCTTTCTAATGATTCATTTCCATAGGTTATTAAGTAATATATTATGTATAATATGATTAAGATCGTTTCTAGTTATGAAGAACATAGTGGGAGATGATGTAGTTCACTTATGAATAAGTTATTTATGTGTCCATGTTTCCAAAGATACTAGACCAATATGATTATGGTGTAGATCATTTTTTAGGTAGTGAATATTCGTTCATTAATATGAGATATCTAATAATGAAAAATATGGGTCAGAATAGTCGGTATAAGAGAAATGATTAGTTAACCTGTGAAAACTAGGATAAGAAAACATTAGTGAGAATCCTAGGTGTAAAACACTAAGTTTATATGAATATATTTATTTGATGAAATTGAAAATATTTTTTGACTTTAATTACATGAAAAAAAAAATTTATATTTAATTATATGCAACACTAATTTAATAGTTTTTTTGCAAAACATTGATTTAGATTTTCTGGCATGCAACACTAAGTTTTTTCAATACCATGATGTATTATTAATTTATTAAAATGTGATAGTTAAAACCTAGACATTAAACCAAGTGATATGAATAGTAATAAATTCATTTCAAATATTAACTATAATGGTTCTATAAAATGAAAAAAAATAATGTATATAATTTTTAGATTAGTCATTATATGTTTCAAAAATATACTATTTTCTAAAAAAATGTTTTTATGTATTTTTGGGGGAAAAATATGAAAATTTTAGAATTTTAATTTTTTTAGATATACTTAATTTTTAAAAATAAATTGTAAAAAATAGCTTGGGCAGTTTTTCAAATTTTTCTGAAAAGATACATTTTTTGATGAATAGTAAAAAAACAAAATTTTAATTGAAAATTTGCTTTTCAATTAATTTATTTATATTGTAAAATTATATTTTAAATTGTTTTTAAAATATTAATAGTTAAATTATAGATATATTAATAAAACATAGATCATTTAATCAAATGCATATTGAATTTAGATATAAAAACATTATTGACTTTTGAACATTTTCACTTTAAAACCTCGCTTTCTAATCACGTCTTCAAGATATATTTTAAAATTTTTTTACCAATTCTGTGAATATAATTTTGATAAATTTATCACATATTTTTTCATCAATATAATTTATAATTTCAAATAATTTCAACATAATTTTTGACCAAAATTTATAGTGAATGCATTAAAAATTTAAATCATTATTTAAAGTAAATGTTGGATTATTGTGGGGTTAAAATAGAATGATAACAGTGAAAATGAACAAAAACTATTGACATAATTTTATTTAATTAACTTATTCATATCTTTTAAATAAAATTATTTTAAATATGGAAATTTATTTCAAATATACATTGAATATGACTTATATAATTTTTCTAGTAAAAAAAGAGAAAAAAATACATGTATTCATTTTAGTATCTATAATGCCTTTGGATAGGGAACAAAAACAAATTAGTTCAGTTATACAAATTATTTTGAAATATAAATATATTTATTTTATAATAATAATATATATTTAAATTTTAGAGATGAAATAATTTCATTAATTTCTTAATAATTGGAAAAATATTAATTATTTAGTTAATAATAAAATAAAATAAATTACATTAAAAATAAAAAAAGTGAAGGAAATTTAAATATTTATTTTATTTAATTATTTGTTTTTTATGAATATATCATCTCAAATAAGAGTGAACAAAATATATTATAGTACCATTATTTTCCTAATATTTTTAAATTAGAATTAACTGAATAATGTCAACATTAACATTAATGTAATTTTATAATAAATGATTTTTATTAAATGATTTAAAATTATGAAAAATAATATATTCATCCAATTTATTTTTATATTTTAATAAATATTAACTATATTCCATTCATAGACCAATTTTTCTTTAATAATAATTATATTAAACCATATATAGTAAAAAAATTGTTAGTGTGGTTAAAGATAAATTGTTGCTTTTGTACATTACAAGTGCTTTTATTAAAATTAATTTTAAACAATCATAGGCTTTATAATTTATAAATTAGTTTTCATTTTTATAAGATTTTTCTATAAATTAACAAATAATTATCACTTTAATTCATTATTAATTGTCAAATTACCTAGGTTAGAAACCTAATTATCTTAGTGAAAAACCAAAATGGTAAAAATTGTGATACTTATAAGTTAAGGAATGAAATGTTAAAAACAGGTTTATTATTTTTATGGAGGTTTGTATTGACCATATAATCCCTTTAAACTTCCAATTATCCTAATTTTAACCACTTTATGTAATATTTGACCTCTGAATAGTGGATACTTTTGAGTATTTACAAGAATTTCACTCCCCCTCAACTATAAAAGGAACTCACTGTCCCAACATCTTTACAACTATCAAGACATTTGGGTCAACCAACCATTAAAAAATGGCTTCAAAAATTACATCCCCTTGTAATAGAAGTCTTATTTTGGACATAATTCCAACCAATCAATTCATTAGTGCAAACCTAATGATGATACATGAAGAACAAGTAACGTTCATCAATGAGGGTTTTCATTTTTTATTCTTCTTCGATCTCATTCAATTATTATTATAAAATTATTATATAATAAAATTATAATATTACATATAATTAAATGTCATTATGTTAAGGTTAATACCTAAAATGACACACAATTACATCAAATGGTTTTCAAAATCATCATTCATGTGTACAGCGGGATACCTCCTTGTGAAACAATTCATTAATTTTTATATTATACCACCATTAAAGGTTTAACATAATGATAGATTTTTAGTTTATATATGATATCTATGATAATTTTTATTTTATTATGCTTTCTTTATTTTTAAATCACACAAACCCCATGCATTCCATTTAGTGAGAAGACGATAATGTCATTAATGTGTGTGGAGGACTACAACCTTGTGAAGTGATGTGATTAGTTCAAATTTTACCTGGAATCTATTAAGGTTGGATTCAATAAAAATGATATATATATATATTTGAAATAAATAAAATTCTATAATATATATATGTTGAACCCTCAAGAAGAGTGTTGAATTCTTCTTATGATTGCTATTTTAATAATCGCAAATCATCAATTACTTAATACGATTGGATTTCTCAAAATCAAAATCTCTTAATGAATCTGTGTATATTGGTTGGATCATGTTTTTATTTATTTGTTATTGATTTACAAGTATTCTGGAAGTCCTCTGGATCAAAGGACAACGGTCGCACCGATCCGTGTAAAAGGACAACGATCGCACCGATCCATGTCAAAGGACAACAGTCACACCGATCCATGTCAAAGGACAACGGTCGCACCGATCCATGTTAAATGACAACGGTCGCACCGATCCATGTCAAAGGACAACGGTCGCACCGATCCATGTCAAAGGACAACTGTCTCACCGATGCATGTCAAAGGAAAACTCTCTCACTGATGCTGATCAAATGAGTCACCGAAGATGTCTCACCGATGCTGATCAAATGAGTCACTGAAGATGTCTCACTGATGATGATCAAATGAGTCACGAAGACATCTCACCGATGCTGATCAAATGAGTCACCGAAGATGTCTCACCGATGCTGATCAAATGAGTCACCGAAGATGTCTCACCTATGCTGATCAAATGAGTCACCGAAGATGTCTCACCGATGCTGATCAAATGAGTCACCGAAGATGTCTCACCGATGCTGATCAAAGGAGTCATCGAAGATGTCTCACCGATGCTGATCAAACGAGTCACCGAAAATGTCTTACCGATACTGATCGAATGAGTCACCGAAGATGTCTCACTGATGCTGATGACCCACCGATCACTTGACACACTGATAGTCATAAACAGCTGTTTGAATTTCTTTATCTTTATTTAATCTAACCAACGGTCATATTAGGAATATTTTAAACACTCTGTCATTTATTTAATGTGTGATGTTGGATGTCAGGGAACCGTACCTCGTACCTGCAAAAAGGAAATCATATCTTTTGATGGATCTCGTGCTTTAAAAGTAGGATGATGTTGTCGAGCTCAAAGAGAGATACACACGCCCGTATTCACACGAATAGATAATAGAGTTGAACACGTGTTGTGAAGAGGTTGCAGCCGCACTGAACAAGTGAAGAATACTCAAGCTAGTGTACATGAAGAAAGAGGTCTGAGCTTACAAGAAGATCACCTACAATCGTGCGTATCAGAGAAGATCTGAGAACAAAAAGAGAAAATCAACTCAACAACTTCTTTAACATTCTCTGAACCTGGAAGTCATGGAAACAGACGATACTCTGTTTTCCAGACAAAAACCAGAAGAGGACTCAGAGCGATTTCTGATCAATCAAAGGAGTCCAGAACTGAATGACAATCACTAGAGCCATTTCTAAACATTAAATATTTTCTCTGTGATTTATTTTTGTTACATATTGAGCAGTGTGTTCTTTATGCTGTATTTTACACACACACAGTCTCCTGTACTCTAACTAGAGGATTTGTAATTCCTCACTCAACTCTCCTCATTTTGTTTTTCCCACTGGGATAGTGGTAGAGGTCGTGTGACCTGAATAGCTGGTTGTTGTTGTTATCCCTGATCCAGGGTGTGGAACCTCTTTTTATAAAAGCTTTTCAGAGGACTAAGTCTCAGCCTGAGACTGAACCTCTTGGTTATATATGTTGTTTTATATCTTTCAAAGTTATTGTTTTATTCCGCTGCTAATCTCTTTAAAACCAAAACTGTTTTAAATTCACTTTGATAATTAAATTCGCAAGTGTTTATATCAGTTGTAAATCAGTATGTTTGTTTCAAAAGTTAATCAAGTCTATTGATTTGATTAACTGGGAACTAATCAACCCCTTGAGAACCTAACAGAACATTTACTATGATATAAATTCACTACAGTTTAATTCTGTATTCTTTTTGGGGGATTTTTAACTCAACGTTTTTAAACAGAAATTTTAATTGGAACTCAATTAACCCCCCTCTTGAGTATCCACTTCGACCAAAATTTGGTATCAGAGGTTGTTAAAATATTTTTGTACTCTGTTTTTCAACTGTGATTTTAGTTGTATTTTAATGTTCTTAAAATTTCTGTTATTTCTAAATTTTTATCTCTTTAAAATCTTTGCCTTAAGTAAGCTATCATGGATAATAGAGTTGAAGGTGTTGCTACCAATAGACTACCATTTTTCAATGGTACTAACTATCCTCAGTGGAAAATCAAGATGAATATTCATTTAGAAAGCATGGGTTTTGATATTTGGACTGCTATAGAATCTGAATATAAAATTCCTACTACTGTTAGAACTACATGGAATGAAGCTACTAAGATAGCCTACAATAATAATTTTAAAGCTACGAAAGCTTTATACTATGCTCTAGGAGAGGAGGAATTTAATAGAATATCTTCCTGTAAAACTGCTTATGAGATTTGGGATACCTTAGCTGTGTCTCATGAAGGAACAAATAATGTTAAGGAGATGAGATTGAACACGTATACTATTAAGGATGATAATTTTTAGATGAAGCATGATGAACCCATTTCTGATATGTATCTCAGGTTCAATGAAATTTTCAATACAATGACTTCTCTGGGAAAGGATGTTCCAAAAAAGGAACAAATCATGAGAATTTTGAGATGTCTACCTGAAAGATGGAGAGGAACCTTTGTCTCCATTAGAGAATCATGTGACATTGGTGAACTACCAGTCAAGGAAATAATTGGAAAGTTAATGATGTATGAAGAAGAACTCAAAGTGAACAACGAAGAAGATGATGAACCTAGAAGGAAGTCAGTTGCCTTCAAAACTACAACCTCAAAGAATAAGGATAAGGAAAAGCTTCAAGCTATCAATGAAAGTTCAAGCTGTGAAGACAGTGAGAGTGACTCTTACAGTGATATTGAGATGGCTCACATTTCTAGAAGGTTTGAGAAATTTTATAGGAAGAATAAGTTTTTCAGAAAGACAAACTACAAAGGTAAGTATGGCAACAAGGGACATTGGAAAAAATATTGGAAGAAATATGACAAATCAGATGAAGTTGTCTGTTATGAGTGCAAAAGGAAGGGACACATAAAAGCAGACTGTCCAAAGCTGAAATATATGAAGAAGTATGAATACAAGGATTACAAGTATAAGAAAGCCATGAAGGCTACTTGGAGTGCTTGTGAGGACAGTTCTAGTGAATCTGAAGTTTCTGAAACTGAACACAAAAACAAGGCAAACATGTGCTTTATGACAAACGCTGCTGAGGTAACTTCAGAAACTCCTCCTTCTAATTCATATTATTCTGGAGATGATTCTAAATGTGACAACATGTCTAAATCTGAACTGGTTGAATATTGTGATATGTTAGAAGAAACTTGTAATGAGCTGAAAGATAAATACAAATGTTTAAAGAAACAGTATGCTTTAACTATTAAACATAAATCTAATCTTGATATTGAAATGGAAAAGAATTCTCAGTTGCTTAAAGAGAACACTGAACTAAAATTTATCTAATGAGAAACTCAAGAAAGTATTAGATAAATTTACCATTGTCAAATATACTCTTACTCATATGCTAGGTAAGCAAATAGCACCTAGATACACTAATGGTATAGGTAACCAACTTGGACAAAGGAAAATTACCCAAACTAGATTCATTCCTAAATCTCGACAGAGTGTAGCTAGCTCTGGAAATTCATATTCTTCAATGAGTTATATTCATTGTTATGGATCTAATAAGGTTTATCTTTCAAAATCTGTTGATTCTAAAAATTTTATAATACCCATTAGACAAATTTGGGTACCTAAAGTATTAATGGCTAACCTGTCTGGACCTTAGAAGATCTGGGTACCAAAATCATTTCCTATCTAAATCTGTTCTGTAGGGAACCTGCTCAAAGAGCTCCTGTAAAAAGACCTGGTAAATGGACAGAGGATGTTCAAGACATATGTCAGGAGACTTCTCATGCTTTAAAATCTTAGTCAGAGTTGATGGAGGTTTTGTCACATTTGGTGATAATTCTAAAGGGAAAATCATCGGCTTAGGCCAGATTGGTAACACAGACTCATTATTAATTTCTAAAGTTTTGTTTTTTGATGGACTTAAATACAGTTTGTTAAGTATTTCTCAGTTATTTGATGATTGTTTTTATGTTAAATTTGAAAATGATTCTTGCAATGTTTTTAATTCTAAAAATGTTTTAGTGTTTGCTGATTTGAGAAATGAAAATGTTTATGCTGTAGATTTAAATTCTTTAGAAAAGAAAAATATTACTTTTTTAAACGCTTTTCATAAAGATTCTTGGATTTGGTATAGAAGATTAGGACACTGTAATGTGCATTCACTTAGAAAACTTTATAGGTAGAACTTAGTTAGAGACCTACCCAAACATGAATTTCTAGCAGACAAAGATTTTAATCCCTGTCAAAAGGGAAAGAAACATAAAGTTTCGTTAAAATCAATGAAATAAGTGTCAACTTCTCAACCTCTCAAGTTGGTTCACATGGATTTATTTGGACCTTATAGAGTTTCTAGTTTAAATGGGAAGTATTATGTCTATATTCTTGTAGATGACTTTTCTAGATATACTTGGGTATACTTTCTAGCTCACAAAAGTGAAGCTTATTTTTACTTTGTTAAATATTCCAAGTCTGTAGAGAACCTTAGTGGACTTATGATTATAAACCTAAGAAGTGATCATGGTCGTGAGTTTGAAAATAAGGAGGTTGAATCTTACTGCTCACATAGTAGCTATAGTCACAATTTATCTGCCCCTAGGACACCTCAACAGAATGGTGTAGTAGAAAGAAGGAATAGAACCCTGCAAGAAATTGCTAGAACTATGCTTAATGAGTATGACCTACCCATTTACATTGGGGATGAAGCTGTAAATACAGCTTGTTATGTTATTAATAGAGTCTTGATCAGACCTGTTCTTAAGAGGACCCCTTATGAGTTATGGAACTATAGGAAACCTAATGTTAACTACTTCAAAGTTTTTGGCTGCAAAGTCTTTATTCTTAACACTAAAGATAATCTTGATCAGTTTGCATCCAAGAGTGATGAAGGAATTTTTCTAGGTTACTCAACTTCCAGTAAAGCCTATAGAGTTTTTAATAAGATAACCAAATGTGTGGAAGAATCTTTTCACATCAAATTTGATGAAACTGATCCACATGAACCTAATACCTCTCTTGAAAATCTTGAAGATGATCTCTCTGGTTTGAAACTTAATGATAAAAATGGTGGACCTGTAGTTAAAACATCCAGTTTTGGAAATTTTCCAAACCCTGCTTCTATTGAACCTCAACCTGCAGATGAACCTAAAATCTATAGCCCTACCTTTTCAAGACCAACTATGATTCTAAAAAACTATCCTTTAGATGCTGTCGTGGGAAATCTAGATAGAGGAACACAGACTAGAGCTTCTCTTAGAAATCAGGTTGAACATCAACCCTTCTTATCACAGCTAGAACCTAAAAATATCAATGATGCTGTCAATGATGAATTTTGGGTAATGGCTATGCAAGAGGAACTAAATCAATTTGAAAGGAACAATGTCTCGAAATTAGTAAAAAGACCTAAGGACACTATAACCATAGGCACAAAATGGGTGTTTAGAAACAATGTTGATGAATCTGGAAACATCATTAGAAACAAATCTAGGCTAGTTGCACAAGGTTACAATCAAGAATAAGGAATTGACTATGAGGAAACCTTTTCACATGTAGCTATATTAGAAGTTATTAGGATCTTACTTTCTTATGCATCACATCTGAATTTCAAGTTATATCAAATGGATGTGAAAAGTGCTTTTCTAAATGGTTTTATTGTTGAAGATGTTTTTTTAGAACAACCACCTAGTTTTTCAAATCCTCATTTTCAAAATCATGTTTTTAAACTTTCTAAAGCTTTATATGGTTTAAAACAAGCTCCAAGATCTTGGTATGAAATACTTTCAAACATTCTTATTTCAAAAGGATTTACAAAAGTAATAGCTGACCCTACTCTTTTTATAAAAAATATTTCAAAATATGTGTTAATAGTACAAATCTATGTTGATGATATTATTTTTGGATCTTCTAAACCTTCTTTATGTACTGATTTTTCAAAAAGTATGCAAAGTGAATTTGAAATGAGTTTAATGGGAGAACTTATGTATTTTCTTGGTTTTCAAAATTTTCAAACTAAAGATTAAATTATTCTAAATCAAAGTAAATATACTAAGGATTTATTAAAACGTTTTGGTTTGGATAGTATTAAAGAAAGTGACATACCTATGAGTACCACCTGTAAATTGGATTTAGATGAAACTGGTAAACCAGTAGATCAAACTAATTACAGTGGTATGATTGGGAGTTTACTTTATCTTACTGCTAGTCGACCATATATTATGTTTAGTGTATGTATGTGTGCAATATTTCAAGCTAACCCCAAATAATCACACTTACTAGCTGTTAAAAGGATTTTTATATATCTTAAATATACCGTGAATCTATGTTAATTTTATCCAAAAGGAAAATCCTTTGAGTTACTAAGTTATTCAGATGTTGACTTTACTGGTCGCAAATTAGACAGAAAAGGTGCTTCAGGAACATGTCATTTACTTGGAAAATCGCTAGTATCATGGTGTAGTAAGTAAAATAACTCAGTTGCATTGTCTACTGCTAAAGCAGAATACATCGCTGCTGGTAGTTATTGTGCACAGATTCTGTGGACGAAACACACCTTATTGGACTATGGATTTGATATTAAACATGTTTCAATTAACAGTGACAATACTAGTGCGATCAACATATCTAAGAACCCTGTGTCTCACTCTAGAACTAAGCACATTGATATCAGACATCACTTTCTAAGAGATCATTATCAAAAAGGTGATATTTCTCTAAAATTTATTAGTTCTGAACATCAATTAGATGATGTTTTTACAAAGCCTTTATGCTCTGAAAGAATGAATTTCATTAAACAATAATTATGTATGATTGATCTGTGAAACTGATCTGTGAAACTGATCTGTGAAACCGATCTGTGAAACCGATCTGTGAAACCGATCTGTGAAACCGATCTGTGAAACAGATCTCTGAAACTGATCTGTGAAACTGATCTGTGAAACCGATCTGTGAAACCGATCTGTGAAACCGATCTGTGAAACCAATCTGTGAAACCGATCTGTGAAACCGATCTGTGAAACTGATCTGTGAAACTGATCTGTGAAACTGGTCTGTGAAACTGATCTGTGAAACAGATCTGTGAAACTGATCTGTGAAACGGATCTGTGAAACTGATCTGTGAAACCGATCTGTGAAACTGATCTATGAAACTGATCTGTGAAACCGATCTTTCTTTATATTACTTTTAATTTTGTGATTAATTGACTATATTTATCTTTATTATGGGAATCCTAAATGATGAAATAAATGATACGTGACTATTCCTATTCCCCAAACCATCGACCTTTCATTTCATTCCCGCCAAACCTTACTTTGTCTCTTATCCTCCATTTCAGACCTTCGAACTCCTGCTTTCTCCAGAATCATCAAATGGCTAAGAAGAAGAGACCGAGCAAAGGATCATAATGTCCTGAACTGTCAAAGCGTGCTCGAGGCAAGTCGTGTAGTACCACTCAAAGATCAATAAATTTGAACCTGGAAACTCAGATTGTTGTTGTAGAAAAGGAAGTCAGATCCGCCTGGATTTTGACAAGTAAGTCGTTGATGTTACAAGTTTTAGATTCGCAAGGATGGAAAGCCTGGTTCTCAGATAACACTCGTGTATACTACCCAAAGCTATTGCATGATTTTTATATAAATCTGCAAGTTACTTTAGATGGTGTTGAGGCTGCCAGAATGTCTTCGGTAGTGAAAGGAAAGAAAATATCTTTTTCGTCAAAACAATGGGCTGAATGTTTGAATGTACCCCATGAGGGTCGGTATGAGGATTATGCTAGAAACATTCCTCCAACCACCGAGTATTTATCTTATGAGTTAGCTTTAGAGATTTTGACTGGAAACAGAGAGTCAAGGAGAATCATAGCATCAGAGCTGGACGGTGAATGTATACTTCTCTTTAAGTTTATTCAGCACCAAATTTTCTCCAGGAAAAGAGATTTTGCTGCTGTCAGATACCAGGATGTTTTTCTGTTGTTTTTACTAAATACCCATGAGATGATCAATTTGTGTTGATATCTAATGGTGCACATAGCTGGAATGGTGAAACCTTCTAAGAAATCCACTGCCCTGTTCTATCCCAAAATGATCTCTGCAATGTTACAAAGTCTGGAATGTGTTGATGAAGATGATGAGGTAGCTGAATCTGATAGTGATTTTTTTATTAACAAAGAGATTTGTAAACAAATGAAGATAAACTGGAACCCATGGAAAAAATGATGGGTTGCTGATGAGGACAAGTTGTATGAATCCTACAATCCCACTGATCATGGAAAGAGGCTGAAGGGTTTGAGAGACCCTGGTTTGAAATCTGATGAGGAACCAATTTATTCTGATGACGAAGAAGAGGTAAATGTTGAAAGGAATAAAGACACTGAAGAATCTGGTAAACAAGGGATGGAAGACGCTGAAACAGAAGAAGGAAGCATGTCTTCTCCTGATTATAGGAGTGATCCTGATACTGTGAGTCCTAAGAGACGAATAGACCTTGGACCTGCTAGTCCACCATTACCCTTACCTGAATCAGAACCAGTTCTTGGGGATGAAGAAGCCAGTGACACTAAAGTATCTGACAGTGACGTTTCTGTGAAGAATGGAAATGAGAATGGAGATGATGATGATGATAATGATGATGATGGTGATAACCGACCGGTGGATGTTCTTGCTGTACCTCCAACAGAAACACATCAAACCTTACCAGAAACAGAATCCAATGGCAAGAGAGAATCTTTTAAAGACAGTGGAAAATCAAGTTATGATAAACCGAAATATACCATCTGTGCTACTTTCTGGGATGATTACCCTGGTTTTGCTATTTTAGGATTAGAGTATTATGAGGAAGAAGAAGAAGAATCAGAATCTACTACGGTTATGATGGAAATCCAACCAGTTAGGGCAAGGTCTGCTCATGTTGTTGATGCTGCTGGTGCTCATCTACCTAGTTCTACTGTCTCTCAATTTGATTTTGACAAGTTAAAATGGGAGTTGCTTACTTCTGTGAGAGACACAGTTAGAGAAGAAATTTCAAAGGCTATTACACCAGACCTGGCCAATACTGGTGAGTTTATTGGAAGACACATAGCCTCTCTAAATCATATTCTAAAGGATCTACAATCTGGGTTAGTTTCTTTATCCAACGAATTTAGATCCACTATCTCTGGTATGATGGAAGTGTTGCGTAATATGATTGAACAACTTAAGAAGTCTGATCTGATAAAGTTAAAGGCTGAGATAACTCAGATAGTTGTTCAAGCCAGTTCAGCCAAAGTATCCAAGATCACCACTCGTGAGCTAGAGGCTCTGAAGCAGTTTGTGCATGATGAATTGGCCGCCATTAGGAAAGATCTTGATTTGGACTCATTGAGGAAGATGAAGGAGCACAGTGATCACATACATAAGATGGTAACAGTATATTCAGAATATGCCACTAAAGATCAGAGGGAAATCAAGGAAAAGGTTGATCACTACTTTTCAAAAATCTATACCAAGCATGAGATGACTGTGAATTTCAATGTGCTAGCTGAAAATATGAGATTACCTCCAGTCACTCATGATTTCAATACTCAAGTTCGACAGTTGCAAGATTTTACTCCAACCTTGGAACGGTTCATGGAAAATAAGGATGATTTTTAGAAGGCAATGCAGTATGGTGCAGAAGTTATTCAGAATTTCATAAATCTTTTGAAGCCTTATCTGAATGCACAGGCCACTACCGTTGTGCTTCTGACTGCTGACCCTCTCGGTGCCTCTGATATTGCTCCAAATCAGATCTCTGTTGCTCAAGCTCTCTCTCATCTTCGACCAGTTCCTCAGCAATCTTCTCAACCAGCTCCTACAGCTCCACAGCAAATTCAGGTGTCATCCTCTCCTCCAACCTCCAGATTCGTTTTACCGCCGTTTCAAATTCGCCCAGTTCAACCTTCCTCCAGGCCTTCCCACATACCCACCATTGATCCGTCTGACAAGGGAAAAGCCCCTTTACACCCCAAGTAATAGTTGTGCGTTGTTGTTGATAGGATGAACCCTGTTTTGATTGTACTATGATGTTTTATGAACTGTATTCTCTTTTCTATTTATTCTCAGTGCTGCCATCTTTTAATCTCTTCTTTGTCTGTTTTCCCTCCTTTTTTATTATCCCAAAGGGGAAGAAATTTGTATCTCTTGCATAAGTTTTTAACAGGCCTAATTTTCAGGGGGAGATTTATATCTTTGTATGGAAATGCTTGCATAAGTTTTTAGCAGGCCTAATTTCAGGGGGATATTTATATTTTTTTATGATTCTTATTATGCCTTATTATTGATGATATCTTATAGTTATTAATGGATAAGCATTGTGATTGGATAAGAGTTGTGATTATCAAAAAGGGGGAGATTGTTGAACCCTATGGAAGAGTGTTGAATTCTTCCAATGATTGCTGTTTTAATAATAACAAATCATCAATTACTTAATCCGATTGGATTTCTCATAATCACAATCTCTTAATGAATCTGTGTATATTGGTTGGATCATGTTTTTATTTCTTTGTTATTGATTTAAAAATATTCTGGAAGTCCTATGGATCAAAGGACAACGGTCGCACCGATCCATGTAAAAGGAGAACGGTCGCACCGATCCATGTCAAAGGACAACGGTCGCACCGATCCATGTAAAAGGACAACGGTCGCACCAATCCTTGTCAAAGTACAACGGTCGCATCGATCCATGTCAAAGGACAACGGTCACACCGATCCATGTAAAAGGACAACGGTCCCACCGATCCATGTCAAAGGAAAACTGTCTCACCGATGCTGATCAAATGAGTCACCGAAGATGTCTCACCGATGCTGATCAAATGAGTCACCGGAGATGTCTCACCGATGCTGGTCAAATGAGTCACCGAAGATGTCTCACTGATGCTGATCAAATGAGTCACCGAAGATGTCTCACCGATGCTAATCAAATTAGCCACCGAAGATGTCTCACCGATGCTGATCAAATGAGTCACTGAAGATTTCTCACTGATTCTGATCAAATGAGTCACCGAAGATGTCTCATAGATACTGATCAAATGAGTCACCGAAGATGTCTCACCAATGCTGATCAAACGAGTCACTGAAAATGTCTTACCGATGCTGATCGAATCAGTCACCGAAGATGTCTCAGCGATGCTGATGACCCACCAATCACTTGACACACTGATAGTCATAAACAGCTGTTCGAATTTCGTTATCTTTATTTAATCTAACCAACGGTCATATTAGAAATATTTTAAATACTCTGTCATTTATTTAATGTGTGCTGTTTGATGTCAGGGAACCATACCTTGTACCTGCAAAAAGGAAATCATATCTTTTGCCGGAGCTTGTTCTTTAAAAGAAGGATGATGTTGTCGAGCTCAAAGAGAGATACACACGCGCGTATACACATGAATAGATAATAAAGTTGAACACGTGATGTGAAGAGGTTGCAGCTGCACTAAACAAGTGAAGAATACTCAAGCTGGTGTACATGAAGAAAGACATCTGAGCTTACAAGAAGATCACCTACAATCGTGCGTATCAGAGAAGAGCTGAGAACAAAAAGAGAACATCAACTCAACAACTTCTTCAACATTCTCTAAACCTGGAAGTCAAGGAAACAGACGATACTCTGTTTTCCAGAAAAAAACAAGAAGAGGACTCAGATCGATTTCTAATCAATCAAAGGAGTCTATAACTGAATGATAATCACTAGATCCATTTCTGAACTTTAAATATTTGATCTGTGATTTATTTTTGTTACATATTGGGCAGTGTGTGTTTTATGCTGTATTTTACACGCACACTGTCTCCTGTACTCTAACTGGAGGATTTGTAAATCCTCACTCAACACTCCTCATTTTGTTTTTCCCACTGGGATAGTGGTACAGGTCGTGTGACCTGAACAGCTGGTTGCAGTTGTTATCCTCGATCTAGGGTGTGGATCATCTTTTTATAAAATATTTTGAGAGGACTAAGTCTCGGCTTGAGACTGAACCTCTTGGTTATATCTGCTGTTTTATATCATTCAATGTTATTCTTTTATTCCGCTGCTAATCTCTTTAAAACCAAAACTGTTTTAAAGTCACTTTGATAATTAAATTCACAAGTGTTTATATCAGCTGTAAATCAGTATGTTAGTTTCAAAAGTTAATCAAGTCTACGGATTTGATTAACTGTGAACTAATAAATCCCTTGAGAACCTAACAGAACATTTATTGTGATATAAATTCACTACAGTTTAATTCGGTATTCTTTTTGGGGGATTTTTAACTCAATGTTTTTAAACAGAAATTTTAATTGGAACTCAACTCACCCCCCTCTTGAGTATCCACTCCGACCAACAATATATATATATATCATTTAATTTTAATTCATTCAACAAGATAAGAAAATTCAATCATCATTCATGCATACGTAAAACCTATATTCTCCGAGAACTGTGTATATCAATTGAAATCACTAAATATTGTAGACTAATATAAATACCTATATATTTAATTTATAAGATATTTAAATGATTTATTAAATTATGGATATGATGAAACTATTATTGAAATTAGAGGACTAAAAATAACAAGTCAGAAAAATACAAATAGTAGTTATTACCTTAAATGTATCTTTAATATAGAATTATTAATTAATGAGTCTTTAATTGTCATAATAAAACGATATGTGATATGATATATATGAATATGGATCTATGATATATGTATAAGAAACTTCTATTTTTTATATAGGAGTTTTCAATGATGGTTAAGGAAGTCAAAACATATATAAGGAATTTCTATCCCACTTTTATTTTTCTATGGGACACATGCCATGGTCAGCACATGTTTTTTCTCTGTGGTGTATATACTGACCATGATTTTATCCAATAATGTTTATAATTTAAATTATTGGAATTTACCAATCAATTTCAGGATTCCTCTTTCATGGGGTTTATGGTTAAAAAGTTATAAATGTTAAGGGACTTTTGTCTCAATTTTCCTCATTAAGATGTTCCATATGATATATAAATATATTATTTCAATAGGATTACATATAGATACATTGACATGTAATGTCATGAATTTATTCATCCTAATGATATTTTAATTATCATTTTATTTTATTCCATCATTGGTGTTATGATTCAATGTTACCAAAGTGGACAACATTTTCTTTAGAATCTCCTCATTTATCAAGATTATTTATGATTGAATATCCGATGCTAAAATCTCATGATGTACCTCTAAATAATTTTCATGAATTTTTTCCCCTTTGGTTATTCATTATATATTCAATTAATTGTAACATTTATTCTTTCTTTTGTACACAAATAATTAATAAAATGTTATTATGATAATCTGACATTATTTCTATCTTCGATCATAAATCTATTTTCTTTAAAAACCATGTTTTCTAGAAAGGTTATAAAATATGATTTATTAATACGTTATTATTTTTTCAATAAATTTATATCAATGATGGACTTTGTTATAAATAAATTTAAAAATTAATATTTATATTTTTTTCCAAAAAATTATCATTTTTTCTTTCACCGCAAATGTAAAAGTAGAGGTGGTTTAAGCATATATAGCATGAGTAGAATTTTTCAAAATCATGACCAATCATTTCATCAAAGATTAATTTATATGTTATCAAGGTTATTTTCAAATAAAAAAATTAAATTTTTATATTCTAAAAAGATTTTTTAAGTGGAAAGTATATTTTCATCAACAAATGTTTCAGATGATCTTTAAAAATTACTTTCAATATAAGATGACATTTGTTGGTGTTACCTTTGACTTACTGGGGATATGATCAAAAGATACAATTAATATTCTCTCCCTATATGGTTTATGTTTTGATTTAAGGATGTTTATGAAAGTCTTTTCTCTTTCATGGGTTATACCATGATAAAATACATTTGGAACCTTCTTCTTTTTAGGGGTTATGCTATGATGAAATGATTACAAAACATGAGTATTTTACAAGTGTAATAATATGATGTAATTATTATGATACTAATTTTACCTCATGGATTATGATATGATGAATGTTGATTATCTTCTATCTCACGTATGTTTTATTTCATTATGTGATGGGCGGGACCTATAACTATATCCAATTCATTGGGTAAATATTTATAATTCATGAGATAAAAATGGGAAACCAGTCTAAGGTCTCAAACATCTATGGGAAATAGGTGCATGCTGATCCATTTTTTGAAACATGTGTATTCTGATCCACTGTGGTAAATTGGTGCATTCTGATCCACTATGGTAATTTCTTTTGAATATAACCTTGAAAAATTAAATGGGTTTTTCTAGATTTGTGATGGTTCCACACTTTTATGGCATGAGATTATGGTTTGTGGTTGATTTATGATTATTTTTTACCCTTATGGTCCATTTTTTCAAAAATGATAATGTTTTCTGCTATGACTCGGATTTATGATCAATGATAGTTAGGGTAATAAATTCGTAAGTTATGTTTATGATCACATACCCTTATGCTTATCTCAGGATTTCATGTTATCATATATAGATATCTTTTATGATTACCCTTACTAAGGACTTATGTTTCCCTTTCTTATGTTACCTTTCCCAATATTATGATGAAAGGATTTATATAGTGTATTTCCATGATGATTTCTGAATGGGAAGATATTTTTGGAAAACATTGAAGATCATTAACTAGATTATAATATTGTGTTATATGTTTCCAAAGTCATTAAACTATTATAAACACCAGTTAGTTTTTATGTAATAATATGAATTTTCATATAAAATGTTGTAATATCCATGTATGAGAATCCTTGGTCCCTATATTTTGAATAAAAGTAAAATTTATTCTAACCATTCGAATCTTGGAAGAGAAAACATTAGTGAGATCCCTAGGGATATTTTTAAGGATATGTCTAGGGATATCTCTAGTGATAATTATGAGGATGAGTCAAAGTAGAGTAAAATGTACTTAAATATCTGAAAATTATGTGACAGATGGTTTCTATGAAATTACATCCTAGTATAGATACTACAAGTGGATCAGGCTTTATAATATATATACCCAGGGGTGATATGATAAAAAAATTGTATTAAGCTAGACTTAATTAGGAGATTTGTATGATAAGGGGCCTTACTACACACCTAGTTTTCCATTCCCATGGAATGTGTTTTATAAACTCCCAAACTCTTTATAATCCATAATGAAGGATTTAAATATATGATTAATATTAATAAACTAAGATAAACCATATGTTTCAATGATTAGAGAAGAATGTGACATAATTTGAACATCATATAAGCAATATTTTATCATTATATGGTTCCTCGCTATGATTAAAATTTCTCACACATTGTTTTTTGTTTTAGAAATAGGATAGAACTCAAAGGAACCATGTTAACTCTGAATTCAATAAAAATTAAAGGATTTTCCTCTAGAGAAACCAAACAATATAGTATTTGGAGTGAAAAATCATGTTGATATTCTCAAAAAAATCTCAATCAATGAATCATGTTGAACTTCCAAACTATAAAAGGAAGAAAAATGATTTGTTGAGTCCTTCATGAGGCAATGTATACCTTCATTTATTGGATCAAATTATATTATAGTTGTTTTGTAAAGGTTCAATACCACTAAATTTATATTTTCCATTAGTCAGGGTTTAGATCATGAAAAAATCATTTTGTTTGTTTATCATTTGGAAGGTGAAGCAGATTAGGGGAGGATTATTATTTAGAACACATGGGAATAATTTGAAATTGAATATATGGAATATAAATAATTTAAGGGTTTATTTTTTAATAAGTACTTCCCTCATATTCTATGAAAAAAATATATAAGGAATTACTTGATCTTTAAAAATGTAGAATGCATCTATGGGAAACTATGAAGATAATTTTATAGGACTTGTAAGGTATGCTTCTTGTTTAATCATCACCACTGAAAGAAAAATTTATTGATTATTTGGAGTAATGAAATTAATTATTCAAAAGTCCTTACTTATAAGAGACATTAATAGCTTTTATGAATTCATTTTATGGTCATTGAATATAGAAATGGAAATTTTATATTCCCATAATTCATCTATTTTTTTCAATAAATAGAATAATGAGTCTTGTGAAAACATAAATGGTGGAATGAAATACAAGGAATCTATATACTAGAAATGTGGGAAAGAGCATCAAGTGAATTAATTGAATATAACTAGGAAGTTATTCCAATGTGGAATGGCAGTTCATAAAGTTTATGGATATAAAAACACAATTAATGGTCTAATTAATGTAATGGAGGATAATAGGATTCTACTAAATGCACCTCTCACACTCCAGTGTTTCAAGTGTAAAGAGTTTGGGAATTATGTGATTCAATTCCCCAATCCAAGGGATGATGTGGATAAAAAGACACAAAAACCTCTAAAGACAAATAAAAAAGGTGAATATTAGTCAATCACAATGGATAATGCTAATCATGATAATTAGGGAACACTTATCCTTCAGGGTTGGGAATTTTATGTTTAAATTTTTATTAATTATCCATATGAAATTAATTTTATCTGCCATTTTGTGAAATAGTATCTGATTATATCCCTCTACATGGATTAAGGAATAATAAAAACACCTTTATTATTATACTGGTATGAGGATTAACCCAAGATCCAAATGAATTTTTTTTGTATAATATAAAATATTGTTTAAGGAAAAAGGGTGAATTATATTTTGGAAGAATATCTGTCTCTATATATGGTTAACTTAAGATTCATAGATACCATGACAGTTTTTTTATTTTATGGTTGATCTTATATTTAAAAATTTTATGCCCCATTTTTTGGTTTTATGTTATGATATTTTATCAATATTAAGGATATTTTAAGAGTCATTTATGGTAAAGTGGTGACAAATTTATTTAAGTAGGTATTATTTTAAAATGTGTAGACATGTGATTACTGTATAATATAAGATCGTATCCAATGGATTTTGAAGATGGTTAGGATAAACAACTTCTCAAGTTGAGTTTTCATAAAATGGTAGCATTCACATGAGCAATCAAATTTCTCCCTATGAAGGTCGTTATATAAACAAGTGTATAACTTCAACATAATGGTATGAAGTTGAAGAAATAAAGCTATTGGAACCTGAGAAAGGTATGGATATGGAAGATAAGGTTAGATCCATTCAATAGAATATAAGTATGTAACATATTTGATAGAAATACTATTTTAATAATATTATCCACATCTATATTTTTAAATTTGTGAGATGGTCTTTCTATGAATTTCTCCATGGAAGAAAGAAGGAAAAACTAATCCCTCGGTATATATGTGAAACATCAAATGTAATTATAGATTTTTAATTTTTCATATCTTTTAATATTGATAAATTAGATATTAATTTTAATTTATAATAGATTCTACATCTGACAGCGTACCAAACATGAAATAATGGGTTTCTTTGAAATCTTATGTTCCACACAATAATGAGTTATACAAAAAAATTAATGTATTGAAATATTATTTTATTAAATGGTAGTTATCACCTAATCATTGAATAAGTGGTAATGAGAATAACTAACTATATTTTTTCTACACATGATTATTAAAAAAATTACTTTCTTCCAACTAATTTTAGAGACATAAATTAAGAATAAATCCAATTTCAAACATAAAAATACTCTAATATTTTTATAAGTTAGTTTTATTACCTTTTATTGGATAACACATTCTAAATGTAGTTTTTTCTAATTTTTATGTTATATTTGAAAAAAATATATTCTTATAATTTGTAAGTGGGACATAAAAATGTACTTTTGTTTTATTTTTGTTATTTCTATGAAAAAAACAATATTTTAATGAAGAGTGAAAAATATTACATTTTAAGCCCAAATTGAACTTAAATAAAATTTATTTATATCATTACATTTTCCTTTTACATAGTTTTATGGTTTAGGTAAATGATGTTTTTATCAGTTAACCTAATGTATTTCATTGTACACTTTTTCAAATTAAAATTACATCGAAAAACAATGTGAACTTTTTGATGTTTTTCTTAAAAAACGTGTTTTCTTGATCCATCAATAGGATTAATGTTAATCCTAATTTAAAAACTTTTGTGAATTGAATTTTCAAAAATGGACATATATGGTTGTAATAAATATGAAAAATTATATTCAATAGGACCAAAATAATTTTTGTTGAATAATAACTTTAGTATTTTATTTACCACAATTAAAGGTAATATGGAAATTAAAGGTAAAATTAACATTATAAAATTTTAAATTTACCCTAAAACATGTCCTAATAATAGTGAGTGAGTTATTATCTTACATGATTTTATTTGGGCTAAAATTGGTACATTATGAGTCCACTTGTGTGTGATTATGAAAAAAAAACATTTAATGCAATGTAAAGTAAAATATGTCATAAATATGTATCTTATTAAAAATACAATTTTTATATGGGGTTATGTAAGTTCTATATTCTATTATGACTAGTACTTATAAATATAACAATATTACCTACATAATTTTTATTTATTTATAATTTTTAAGAATTAAATAATTAAATTTAATTATGTCACAAAGATGATATAATAATAGATTTATTAAAAAAATAAAATAAATGTTATTAATAATATAAGAATAAATATAATTTGAAATATTTCATGCTGAGAAAAATTTATGGATGACTATGAAATTTTTGGATTGATTAAATTTAGTTTTATCGTAGTAATCATGTTTTTAGAATATTTTTAAAAAAGTCCAATATGAATAGTCACAACATTGATATAATTCATAATTTAAAATATAATATACTTAATTAAATGTTGTGAAATGTATAAAAATCCAATATTTGGAAATATAGAGTATATAATTATACCAATGTCATTTATGACTCATTCAATACCCTTTTAGAATGTTATTTTAATTATTATAACATTCAAAGTATAAATTACATGATAAAATGGTAAGAGTTAAAAAGGATAAAACAAAAATGTAAGGATTAAATATTATTAAATACTTATTTCATTCTCATTGTATGGTTATATTTATACCCAAACAAATTCTATATCATAACAAAATGGGTTTGGTCCCATTTGGAATCAAAATTGAATTTATATTAATTTATTACTTATAATAAGGGTGCCCCTCCCCTCTCTAATAAAAAGGCACTCATTCCACTCTATTACTCATGCTCCAAAAAACATTTTGTGTGTCTATGATCTTCTCAAACCCCATACTACAATTCCACACCACATTATTGAGGCATTATTTGAGGCAAAACAACCTTTTTTAGGTGTTAATGTGTTAATAAAGGTGATCATCTGAAGGAAATGTAATGTTTCAATTTTATTTCTTCCTCCACTTATTTTAAATCGTCTTCATACATGTTGAAATAATCACTCTAGTATCCCTAATATACAATTATTTAATTATGATAATATCATCACCTAATTCAATCTCCAATTTCATCAAATGAGAAATGAACATTTTGTTCGTGTGTACGGTAGACTACTGCCTCAGGAAGAGATATAGTTCATTTTTCATTTCCATCTATAATGAATGAAAATATTTATGAAATTAATGTTTATATGATATTTTCATGACATATTTTTCATTATAATTGAATAAAATATCAATTATGTTCTAACTTTCCATGTACATAAAAATTATAATTTTGTTTTTGCGTACGTGTGAAATATCACCTCTAGGAAGCGACATGAATCATTTTTTTCACCACATCACTTGTATGATACATATAGGTATATTCTAATGATTGTTATGATTTTATTAATATTATCATAATTATGGAAATATAAATCAATAATTACCTTTTTCCATAATGAGTAATAAAAAATGGAAATGTTACTCATGTGTGTGTATGACCTGCTGTCTCCATGATTTTAACATTGATCATTTTTTATTTACAAATTAATTGTTTTATTTAAAAGTATAATGGATGTATAAAATTAATTCATATTTTATGAATATTATTCTAGAGATGATGGACTTATTACACATGGATAATTTACATCATACCATGTTCATTTTCAACTAAAATACCAAATATTGACAAAATGCCTGATATGAACGTACATAATTATATAACTATCATAAAATGATAATACATCATATAAAAGGAATAATAAATTTTAAATAGGTTCTAAATAAATTATAAATTAACATAAGTTTATTATTTAGAATATAAATATTTTACGTGATGAATCGGACTAAGGGTATGGAACTTCATCTCAATCTCCCTTCATTTAGTCATTTCATGGTAATATGGACCTTTATTATTTTATAATGTGTATATATATACATTAAGACATTAATTTCTATATTTTATCTATACAAATGTTTTTTAATGTTTTTTTAATTTTATTATATCATGGAGATTAATAGTTAAGTGTTCAAAGTGGTATGTGACACCTTGAACGTATAAAGTTTTAATTATCAAATATTATTATTCACAAATTTAATTTGCATATTTATTTGTAGGATATAAAAAGATTTTATAGAATATTTTATTTCTATCATGATTTTATATAAATATTTTCAAATGTAATATTTTTATATGAGGCCTTTACTTTCACTACAAAATGACAAAGGGAAAGATTTTGTTGTATACAAAAATAATGACTTCTCTGCCACTATAACCGTTATTTGATACTTGGATTCCTCTATAATCATTATGGTTTTAAAAAGGAAAATAAATACTTTATTAAATTTTTTTGGTATGTTTTTATTGAAAATGGGTTCTTAAATGAAAATTTTATTTTCATATAGAAATTTTGTCGTAGCGGTTTATAATATTTTTTAAAAAGTGTTTTTGTGATGATCGTATTTTATTCATGAAATGGTAATTGAGAGTTATATTAAATTGGTGATCATATTATAGATTATATAAATTATTAGGCCCCATTGTGGCTCACACTTGATCCAAACACTTGATAAACAAAGGGTAGATCTCCATTATAGCTTATGGTTGAGTCTATTATAGATTATATGATTGGATAAGCCTTATTATAGCTCACAGGCAAGCCTAATATAGATTATATGAAGTGTGGTCCTCATTTTAGATTTCCAATTCATTGGGTAATAGTAATATTGGAATTCATCCGTATATTTATTCCAATTTAAAGGGGTATGAAAGTGGTTTTATATATATGATTCTCTAAGTCATGTAAATGAATTTTAATTACATGTTATTGGTTTTAATGTTTTTGTTTGAGAAAATTGTAAGAGTGTTATTAATGTGAATATTTATTCATTCATTACCTCAAATAACATTATATGGTTTACCAAGTTTTAACTAGACTAATGGTTTTATGTCCTTTTATGTCCATTGTTGATCTTTTTTTAGCATCCCAAGTTTTGAAATGTTTTCCATGGGATTTAAGGGAGAATAGAGTCAATGTCTGAATCAAGGAAAATTTGTGATGATTAAATGTGGAAAGATACCTTGTTATTTTTAAATTAGTTCATTTGTAAAGAAATAAATGGATATTGTTGGAATTTTTCACATTTGAATTTATATTGTATATAATGTAATAATTATGGCATAATTATCTATAGTTGTAATCGTGAAAATATCCTCAATATCAATTATTGACTTAACTCAAGATTATATAATTATTATGGTCAGTCATTATAGTTGGTATCAGAGGGATGGTTTAGATAACATTACAGATTTCGATGGTGTTAATTTCTTTCTGTTAAATAATTTTACATTTTTGTTAATATTAAATGATGTAGTATTTTAATATTACCTTCTTTATTCGTCAAAACTATTTATATAAAAATTGGTTTTCCAAAGATAAAATAAGAAATTTTTAATGGGAAGGAATTGAAAGGTAAAAAACCTTTCAAATAAACATAATTAGGTGGTCAAAATTGGATGTGAATAGTTTGATTCATTGATGGTGTAGTTGCATAGGGCTATAAATAGGGGTTGTATCCATGAATGTGATCATCCAGATCAACCATATATAAATTTTTCAATTTTGAAACATTTTATTAGGAATAATACCCCAACATTAAATGGATCATATGAAACAATTGTAGATGAAGGATGGATTAATACCCTAGAAAAGATATTTGAAGTCATGGGATGTTCATAATTTCTAAAGGTAACTCCTTATATATATCATTTTAAAGGTTAATCAGATCAATGGTGGTCATTGGTTATGAATACTAGAGAGTAAAATTATCTTGATGACATGGGATGGGATGAATTTAAGGAAATTTTCCTTGAGATATATTTACCTATGGATGTTAAGTTTATGATGGAGAACCAATTCTTAGAATTAAAGAAATAAAACATGATTCAGTTGTCAAATATGAAGTTAACGTTTCAATATTTTGCATGTATGTTCCGAATTTTATACAAGACATTGGTAGTAAAATTAATAGATTTCACTTGGGATTGAAACCAAGTGTATGAAGAGATTTTTTCTCCTCGGAATTTAAAAGTTATGAAAAGTGGTTTTTTTTATAAGAATGTTGAAATGGATTTTTTCAACACTTACATACCATGAGATGATAAGAGTACAAAATGGTCATGGTGGCATGAAATGGAGAAGAAACAAACTAGTAATTATTAAAGTAATCCTAAAACTTATTCTAAGTGTGGTAAGATACATTTTGGGGAATGTTTTTCCGGATCTATAAAGTGTTAATGTTGTAGTATGTTTGGTCACATGTTTTTTGACTGTAAATAAAAGGGTCTTGAATTTTCCAACTATGAGATATTAGATATCCAATCTGCAAAAATATTCTTTAGTTCTAATGAGTTAGTAAATTAATAAAATATGTTTCCAAAGTTATTTATATAGAGATAAATTTACTATGATCGAAACAAACATTTTTAAAAATCATTTTCTACTACTACAATTGATGTTGAGATATCGAGGTAAGTTATAGAAGCTCCTATGATTCTGGTATTTTTGGAATGATAACCATATGTTCGAGTTTTTATACACACCTTTTGAGGTTCAAAGTGTAGTGATAAAAAATTATTAAGGACCTTTCAGGATGATGTTTTGTGGGGTTATGTTTCTGTAACGATATTTTTAATGTGGAGTATTCCATTACATTTTTACATTTTTTTTAATATACTGATAAAATTTACGGTTTTTGTGATCTTTGATGATTAAGGAAATTCTTAGGGTTGTACATCATAATTTAAAGAATATTATGAGGATGAAGCAGTTCTTATAAAATAAAAATATATCAAGTAATTAAGTTTACTTATATTCTTAGTCATTGATGTAAATTAATTCTATAACTCTAGGGGAAATTTCATAAAACTAAACAGTATACCCTTATACATTATTTTCAAATGAATCATATGATCCCTTAGATCATCATAGAGTTAAAAAGTTGTTTTACTAAATTATGATGAAAAATCCTTTTAAATCTTGATTTTTTTAACTTTTATATGTTTTATCTGTCAAAATAAACTAATTTTTTGGAATTTGGACATCACAATTTTCTATTCATAATTGTTTTTTATATTTCTCATAAAATTCATATTTTAATGAATAATGAAAAATATTTCATTTTAATTCAATACTGCCTTTTCTTTTAATTTATTTATATCATTCGATTTTCATTTCAAAAAGTTTTAAGGTTTATTTAGATGAATTTTTTATAAATTAATTTAATGTAGTTCATTGTATTCTTTTCCAAATTAAAATTTAAATTAAAAACTATGTGAAGTTTTTAATTTTTTACTTAAAAAATGGTTTTCGGGCTCCGTCTATGGGAATAGTGTTAAAGAAAATTTAACCACTTCTATAAACATAATATAAAAAAATATAGATATATTTATTAACTCAGTTTGAAAAAATATCTTCCATATGATCAAAACAATTTTTGATGGATAATAACTTTATTATTTTATTTACTACGCTTAATGGTAAATTTTGTAATTAAAGGTAAAATTAATATTATAAAATTATAAAATTACTCTAACACTTATACTAATATTTTTTGAGGTGTTATTATCAACCATGAACATCCTTGGACCGAAATTGTGACATTTGGAAGCCACATGGGTGTGACTATGCCATTTATAGCATTTAAGTTAAAGGAAAATATGTTATAAAAGTGTATCTTCTTACTAAAACAACTTTAATATGGGGTTATATAAGTAATATCTTCAAATGTAAATAGTATTTAGAATATAATAAGATTACTTATATCAAGGTAATTTTTTTTTATTGTTAATAATTAAACAAATTAAATTTCATTAAGACACAAATATGATGTAGTGGTAGATTTATTAAATAAATAATCAAATAAATGATATTAATAATATTAAAATATATATAATTTGAAGTATGTAATTTCATACACTAATTATATGGATTACTATAAAATTTTATTATTTAGTTTATTTGAATGAATCAAGCTGTTATGATATTTTAAAAAAAGTCAACTATGAATAGTGTCAAAATTGACATAATTCATAACTTAAAATTTAAAATATTTAATTAAATAATGTATAGTTTTAAAAATATCCAAGATTCATCCAAATATTCGATATATTGTCATTAATGAATTTAGTTACTCATTAATAATTATTTTGGCATGTTATGATAATAATTTTAATTCTTAAAGTGTAAATTACTTGATAAAATGGTACGAGTTAAAAAGGTTAAGACAAAAAGATAAGGATTAAAAATTATTCAATACTTGTATAATTATAAATTAATGATCATATATCAACCAATAATCATAATTTAATATAAATACATGTTTTTTACCCATTTGGAATTGAAATTTAATATATATTAATTAAGTACTTTTTAGAATTCCATGGATGTCCCTCCCCACTCTTACAAAAGGGCACTAATTCCTCTTTGTTACTCACAATTCAAAAAACATTTGGTTCAGACATGATCTACCCAAACCCTTTCCTAGAATCATTTCCCATGTTAATGAGGCTTATTTTTTGCATAAAACCCTTTTTAGATGTGTTAATGTGTTAAAAAATGAGAGCATTCAAAGGAAATGTAATGTTTCTGTTTAAGTGTTTCTGTTTTTTTCTTTTTCCATATCATTTAAATATGCTTCATACCTGGTGGACTAATAGATATTGTATACTCAATATACTATGATTTTTTAAATATCATTACCCAAATTCATCTCTAATGTCAACAAATGGGAAATGGACATTTCATTCGTGTGTTCGGTGGACTACCATCTCATGAACAGATATAGTTCATTTTTTTATTACCATATTTTACGACTATATATAATGATGAAGTTAATATTTATATATTATTTTCATGACATATTTATCATTATTATAGAATAAATATCAACTATTTTCATACACTCAATGAAAATAAAAATTATAACGTTGTTCGTCTGTATTTGTGGATTATTACATCTATGAAGTGTTTTGAATCATTTTTATTCACCGAATCTCTTGTATGATAAATATAAGAATATTTAAATTATTAATTTGATTTTAATAATAATAATGTTATTCTATAAATATGAAATTATAATTATGTTATTTTTATAATGATCAATAAATAAATGGAGACGTTACTCAAGCGTATATACGATCTACAGTCTCCATGATTGTAAAGATGTTAATTTTTTATTACCATAGTTAATGGTTTGATTTAAAATTATACTAGATGTATGAAAGTGATAATTATTTCATGAATATTATTCTAGAGATGATTTAATTATGACCACATATAGTATTGACATCGTACCAGGTTCATTTTTGACTCAAATGTAAAAAATATCAACAAAATGTCCGATATAAACAAAATTAATTATGTAATTTTCATAACAGGATAATAAGTGATATTAAAAGAATAATAATCATGAAAAATTTTCTCAAGAAAATAAAAATTATCCTATGTTTATTATTTATTAATTTATATATTTTACATGATGAGTAAGACTAAAGTTATGGGACTTCATATCAGTCTTTTTTCAGTGAGCCATCTCATGATAATATGCACCTTTATTCTCTTATAATGTGTATATAAAACCACTACATCATTTATTGTCCATATTGTATCTATACAGATTTTATTTAACATTTTGGTAAATGTATAAATTCAGGGATATTAATATTTAAATGTTTAAAGTTGTATGGGACACCTTGAACATTTAAATATTTAATTGTCATATTTTTTCGTCATGATATTATTGTACATATTTATTTATATGGATATAAAAGGATTATATAGTAATTTTTTTTCCTTTATTTAATTTCATCCATAGTTTTCAAAAGGAATAATTTTATACAAATCATATACTTTCATTATCAAATGAAAAAAAAGAATATTGTTTCCAAATACGGTGATAATTGCTTCACTGGCGTTATAACTGTTATTTGATACATAGATTACTCTATAATCCTTAATGTTTTTAAAAGGAAAAGAAGTAACTTATTCATTTTCTTTGAAATATTGGTTTTAAAAATGGGATCCTAAATAAAAATGATATATTTATATCAAAAATGATTCATAGGCGATTAGAAGGGTTTTTCAAAAGGGTTTTGTGATGGATGTGTTTTATTCATGAAATGGTACATGAGAATTATATGGAATGGGTGATCCTAATAAAACTTATACAAAGTGTTAAGCCTCATTATAGCTCACACGTTTGTTTGACATAGCTTATATTAATGGATGAACACCATTATAGCTCACTAGTGAGCCCTTTATAGCTCACTCGTGGGCCTGATATAGATTATACGAAGGGTGATACTCATTATATATCTCTAATTCATTAGGTAATAATAATATTTGAAGTCGTCCATATGGTTATTCATATTGAAAGGGGTTTGAAATGTGTTTTATTTTTATGATGGTTTAAGTAACCCAAAAAAGATTTAATTACAAGATATTGGTTTTAATTTTTTTTAAAGGTTGTGGATGAATCCACATTTTATTATTGGTATTAATTTTTTTCTTTGATCCTAGAGTATTTGTGTTATTCATGTGAAAATGTTTTCTTTCATTCACTCAATGAAAATTAAATGGGTTACCATGTTTTAACTAGATTAATTGTTTTCATGATTTTTAGGTCCCTTACTGATATTTTTTTCTCATCCCATTATTTTAAATGTTTTTCAAAATATTTAAAGGAGAATAAAGTCAATGATGGAATCAAGGAAAATTTATGATGATTAAACATGAAAGGAATACATATTTCTTTTTAAAAAAATTCTTCTTTTTTGAAAGAAATTGATATTGTTTGAAGTGTCCACTTTGTATTTCTATCATTTTGTTACGTAATAGTTATGTCTTAGTTCTGTATATCCCTAAACAAAAAAATATCTCCAATGTGAATTACTGACATAACTCAAGATTATGTACTGTTTATGGCTGGGGCCATATAATATGTCCCCATAAAATACATGTTCATATATGGAAAATAGTATATCATTTCTAACAAACATATCTCATATTCATGATGTGTTCAATGTACCAACCCTAATAAAGTAAATTCTTGGTCCATCACATGTACTAAACATATATATTGTACTGTTAGAGCATGATTGTTTCATACAAGGAAAAACTTATAGAGATTTCGTAATGTAAGAAAAAAGGAATACAAAATAAGACCACTCACCTGGTCAACGTTTATTCGTGAAACCAGTAGTTTTAGGAAGATATGTGGGAACTTGAGGATATTTTAAGGCATAATTATCACAATTTTTTTATATCAGAGTGGTGAATTTTAATAGATAAATTCATTTTAAAGGGGGTGGAATATAACACATCAAGTTGTTATGAAATTATTTTTTATGTTATTAATCTTCTTTGATGACTTGTGACACACACAATACCATTTTTATATTGTTTAATATGCAACACTATGTTAATATGGTGCTACAAGAAACACTAACATAGTATGTGATACACGAGTCACTTACTTTTAATAAAACCATGATATATTATTAGTTTATTTAAACACTACTATTATAACCTTATCGTTAAACTGAAAAACATGAATAGTAATAAATATTTTTAAAATAATAATATTAATTTTTTTCTATAATGTAAATTATTAATAATAAAATACAAAAAAAATTAAGAGTATTCATATTTATCAAAATATTACTTTCTCAAAAAATAAGATTTTTATGTATTTTTGTGAATAATAATTATTAAAACTTTTATTAAATTAATTTGAATAGATACATATATTTTTGTAAATAAGTATTTGAAAATTAACTTAGTGTAAAATTTTTCTATTATTTTGAAAATTTCTATTTTTTAAGAATATATAAAATTAATAAATTCTAATTAAAAACTATATTTTGGTTTAATTTAATAAAAATTTAAAATTCTATTTTATTTCTTTTTATTATAATTCATTATAATATAAATATATAAATACAATTTGGGTAATTTGATTAAATTACATATTTAATTTATATATAAAAACATTGTAACCTTTTGAACATTTTTACATTAAAACATGCTTATCCTTACACCTACAGGGTTAATTTTAAATTAATTTTTTTCATATTTTTTGAATTTAATTTGGAATAATGGATTCAATATTTGGAGGAAGAATATTTTATAATTTATATTGAGTTCAGCATAATTTTTTATCAAAATTAATCATAAGTATAGTAAAAATTAATTACCCTAGTTAAAGTAAAAATGGTCTTACTGGGGTTTAAAATATAATGGTAAGAGTGAAAATGAATTAAAATATTAACTAAATTTTATTAAAAGAATTTATTTTGTTATTAGAAATAAAATTCACTCAATTACGGAAAATTATTTCCATATTCCTTTGAATATTTCTCAACAAATATGTTACATAAAGAAAAGGATAAAAAATTTGTTTCTTCGTTTTAGTATCCTTAATTCATTGAGATAGGGAAAAACAACATTTTCATTTCTATAAACATAATTTTGATAGATAAATTAGTTTTTGTTATCATAATAATTTATCTTTAATTTTTACCTATTAACTAATTACTTAATAAGATTAAGAAACACAAACATGGAAATTATTTAGTAAAAAATCAAATAAAATTGATAAAAATAAAAATATTAAAATGGAATTTAAATGAATTAATTATTATCCTCCACTATTTTTTAATATGAATATAACATGTTATATAGTTTATACTTTATATATTTAAATTTCCACATTTTCTTCATATTTTTAAATTAAAATTAAATTAAAGTGTCAAAATTGACATTAATGTCATTTTATAAAAAATACTATTTTGTTAAATAATTCAATATTATTAAAAATACTATATTATTCCATGTAATATTAAAATGTTAATAAATATTAATTATAAATCATTAATGGGATCATTGTTCTTTTATATGGACTATATTGACCCCTAAATATTATAAACACTCATAGAATAATTAAGGTCAAAGTGGTGTTTTTTCACGTCACATGTTCTTATGTTAAAACCAATTTCCAAAAAAAACAAATGATTTTGTTGACCTAATTGTTTTAATGATCAAATATTATGATTATAATGATATTAAGGAACATTATGTGTTTTAAGTATTTCATTGATCTTAGATAGGTGATGTAATTGTATAAGTATGATTCACTTCAAGTTACTACTAAAGGGGATACATTGTTGAGAGTGACATCGCCAAATCATGTCACCATTTTCCATGACTCACCAGAAGCATGAAAATCTCACTATGTATAATACACCATCAGACCACATTATTGGAACCATGACTATTTTCTACTCTATATAAATTATTGTTTGATTTTATTGTAAATCAACAATTTTTTGATCAATTAGTTTGCAAGGAATGTGGTCTTACGATTAAGGTTGAAACATTTATTGAAGGTGGTGTAGTTTCCAAGTGTTTTACATGTTTTTTGGGCCTCAAAATCAATAGATTTTGTTTGGAAAAGAATGGTTCTCTTTAATGTCATTATGCGGAATGGGTTTTCTAGGTCTAGATCGAAGATCAAGAATTATTCTATGCGGAATATCAAACCCTTAACCATGTAGTGGAAATGGTTCATGGAATTTATAACGGTTTTCAGACCATATAGGTGGAAAGGTTTGTGGAGTGAATGTTGTACGGGGATTTCTTTGAGTTTGTGGGATGGATTTTTGATGGCAGAAATGATGTGGTGATTTGAGAAGTCTTGAAGGGCATCATTTGCGAAAAGAAGGTAAAGAGTGTGGCCACTATAAAGGAAGAAAAGGCGGTATAAAGAATGTGTAGGTAAAAAACGGTTCTTGGGAGATGAATGGTATGTGGTAACATTGGTTCTATGTCTATGATTGGGTAAATATCAACATAGAGGATAATGAGGATCTATTTTAATATATAAGGAGAACTAATTCCATCATTAATAGGGAACTATGAGATAAATAATCTGAGAGAAATTTGAAAAAAAATATATAGTAGTTTGTGGGAAGAGAAAACCTCAATGACATTAATTAAAAATATGAAAATAATTTGGTGAAGTCCCAAACAGTTCACAGATGATTTTATGTAGAGGAAGTAGAATAGTTCGAAAAATAAAGAGGTGGTGTGCGGATTAGAGTCTATACATAGAGGAAGAACTCGGTCCTTGGTGCTCATTAAGAAAGAGGATAATGTGAGGTGGTACATGGAGTATGGAAGTACACAAAGGAAGGTGTTACATGAAAGACAATCTGTGGTGAATAAGCAATATGTGATAGTAGGAGTGATGGTAGTATGGGATCATAGTTTGTGAAGGCATTACATAATAAAAATTTGTAGAGGCAGTACACGGAGGTGGTACACCAAACACTCTAGTATGTAGAGGGAGAATCCTAGTTCATGGAGGAAATGTTCAGGAATGAAATATATGCTGAAAAATAGATTACATCTATAGCGAAAACAGGACATCAATAGAGCATCTATTTAAAGTGGAGTATGCTTCATTTAATTCCAACTCATTGAAGGAACCTTCTTGTCGATAAACTCAGTTCATATTCTTCCTAATGTTGTTAAAAAGGGGGAATCAATGGAAGTGACTTGAGGAATGTAGTGTGATATCCCTAAAATATTCTAACGGATGTTCTCCTGGAACTAAGTGGTTTTTCTATACTTTTCTACTCCACAACTAGTGAAGATTAGTGGACTTTGGTATGACTTAAAATATGTTCATGCATTATACTTTGATATAGCCCTTAGTGGTGAACCAGGTAAAATTTTTGTGTCCTAACTTTGCATGTGAGTGTTTATTTTCTACACATTATCATTAGAAAAGTTTAACAGGTTCCTAACAATGTGGGAGAAAGATCCATAAGGTAAAAGAAACTTTTTTTAACCTGATTCACCCCTCCCCTCTCAGGGTGTTCTGAGGTCCTTCTAGTGGTATCAGAGCATCAAGGTTTCATGTGTTAAATCATCCCTTCATTTTTATAATAAATAATATATTAAATATCAAGGGATTACCCCTCTTTCATGGAAGAAACGTAATGATCTGGATGAATATGATGATGTATCATTTTTGATCTCTTTGAATTGAAGTTCTATTTTTAGTTGCACAAGGATTACAGTTCACAAATCCAGCTGGGCTATCTTTGACTAATACACTTATAAAAATGCATGATGCAGATTCCAAAGTAAAGAATTCCCTCACTACAACTCTTTCTAATCAGATATACCTAAAATTGATGGATTTTACATCCAAAGTGTTTATGTCAGAAAAAATAGAGAACATTTATAACGGTTATAGTAAAATGAAGGAGACCAAAATACATGTTTTTCAAAATATTTTTGATGATATGAAGATACATCTTGATGAAAATGAAGATACCCTTCTCATTAAAATTACTAATGTTTTGGAGAAGTATGAAAACTTGGTGAAGAAATAAAAGAAATTTATATTTTAAGCAAAATATTGAGAAGAATTCCACCGATTTACAATAAAAAGGTGCCAACCCTTAAAGAAATGGATCTTTTAAAAACTCTCTCTAGATGATATTCTGAGTATCCTAGTGGCATATGAGATGAGATTCATATTAGAATAAGCAACGACTAGTGTAATCAAGGAAATGGAATTCAAAATCATGGAAAATGTGAAACTTTAGGAGATATTATTACTGACGTTAATGAATAAAGAGAGATTATTTCTCTCATTTCCAATAAATTCAATAAGGGAACGTGGAAATTTGAATTCAAGTCACATATTCCATGTTTTCATTGTAGATTAGTTGGGAACATTGCCTCTTGATGCATAAGAAAGATAGATGATTACGAATTTGAAACTAAAGTCATTCAAGAGCCTCAAAAAATGGTTTTTTAAAAAGGGAGACTTCAAATATAGAAACAAATTTCAACAAAATAGTTTTTTATATAAATAATAAGATAATGAAAACGAATTATTTAAGGAATAAGAAGAATAATTAATGTCTGGAAACCATGATTCCGTGATGGAAACATTTGAAAAAATAAAACAATCAATATATATTACAGGGGATGATAAAATGACACTAATGCTAATCCAAAGTTCCCAATTAAGGATTCATTGAGTAACATATATAATAAATGTAAGTGATTCAATAAGTGGAAATTAATTGTGGAAGTATCGCCAAAATATGTTGATCATATTTAAGATGAAATCAAATGACTGGAAGAATTTGTCAAAGTACAATCAGAAATCCTTGAAATTATAAAAAATGTAGTGGAACTAAAATTCAGAATTGAAGAATAGGGGAAGGTCATCAATGAACATACCCCTATATAGGAATATAAGTAAAATACAATTGAAGGCATAAAGTAAAAATTTGTTACTCTAAGGAGAAAACATGAATGTGAATCAATATCAAAAGAAACTAAGATGAAAATATAGTTTCAAAAAATTTCAGATGACGAGTTGTTTGAGAGAGCTAATCATGGTTGTGATAGAGTTGAAACGATTTTGAATGACCAGAGACCTGCAAGCACGGGTAAGATTGGAATCTGTTCTGATGATGAAACATCGAATACTAGAAATTCAATGAGACAAAATAAAGTCATGCTAAAAGTTGGAATGGTTTAAAATTGACTTAAAGTGCTGATGAAGAAACCCTAAATACAAACTAAAAAGTGAATTGAAAACTATTTTCAGGCATCCCGAGATTATTTGAAATCAAACTGCCCTCTTGAGAAAATTGACATGAGAATGAATTAATTGAAAAGAAATTCCCGCTTATAAAATTTCAATTTTGTGGTTATCTAGGCTATATCATGTCATACTCTAAGGATTCCCAAAGATACTTGAAGTGGGAAGATATAGAAAATCAATATTGGGTAATTAATTCATATCCTCATTATTTTAGAAGATGAAGTTTCTATGGATATTGTTTTCATTTTTCTAATATTATCCATAAATCTGTTGATTGTAGGCAGAGGAATGGCATAAAATATTCATACATATGTCATAGACAAATCAATAATCATTAACAAGATGTTGTAGTTCATTCAAACAGTTTTTCTCCTCTAGAAGTAGAGTACAAGTATCAAAACCTTTCCACATGGAAAAGTTTTTTGAAATTCTATCATTATCCTTCACTCAAACAAATATATAATGGTTGGAAAAAAAGAAAGTTGAAAAAATAAAACCTTTCCAAAGTTTCATTCAAAGCTACAAAGAACAGAAGCACATGGATTTTTGATAGTGAATGCTCATCCCATATGATAGGAAATGTAGAACTATTAATGAATAAGTGGGAAAAGGATGGTGGAATAGGGATATTTGGTAATTTTGGTGCTTTGAAGATCAAAGGAAGTGGAGGTACTGAACTGGCCAATGGTGAGCTAATGAAGACTGATGTTTTTTATGTATATGGGTTACGTCACAATCTCCTGAGTGTGAGTCAACTCTGTGACTCATGAATCATAATATTCAATCAAAATGGGTGCACAATAAAAGGAAGAACATTATATTCTCTTATAAATGTTTTCAGAACATATAGAAACCTATATCAAGTTGATAGTAATGGAAAACATTTACTACATTACTGTTGAAGAAAAAAACAACTTGTCGAATTGAAGGATGGTTCACCTCAATCAAAATGATATGGAAAGGATATCTGAGATAAAGATAGTTATGGATCTCCCCAATATTAAGTGTGAATGGTAAAACACATGTATTTCTTTCATTCAAGTGATTTTTTCTATAGTAATATGGACCAAATAAAAAAGAGCATAAAATCTAAATAATATCATTCATATAGACATTTTTTCCATAAATGTTTCTAGATTTCATGTAGATAATTTACATTGTTCTTTTTATTGATGATTGTAGTGTAATGTATTCTATGATGGTTACACACAATAAAAAAGATACTTCTTGATTCCATGAAAACATATCAATGAATAACTAATAATCATAGTAGATGGACAATCAAAGTATTTCGGTCTGAAAATGGTGGAGAATATACTTCTATTGCGTTTAAAAACGACTTAGATAAACATGGTATATAACATGATGTGTATTCTATGAGATCATCACTAAAAAATCGAGTTGTTGAGTTTTGTAATCGACAGGTAAACAATATGGCTAGAACTATGCTAATTGAGAGTCGTATCTTTCACCATTACTGTAAATAATTTTTTCATATTGCATTTTATATTCAAAACCAAACATTACATTATATTGGAGAAATGAACACACCATATGAGTTATGGCTTGGAATGAATCTCTCTTTGAAGTATGTTTCACTTTTTAGAAATAATGATTTATCCAAAACAAATAAGGAAATTAAGGAAAGTTTGGTGATATTACAGATGAAGGAATATTCTTCAGATATTCAATGAATAGTAAATCCTTCAAATTTTTTCATTAACATAATGGATAAATTGTGGAAATTAGTGATGTGGAGATCATTGAAGATAAAACCAAAAATTGATGAAAGAATTTATCTGCTCATGTAATAGAAGACGAGGAAGAATATAGACATGGAATAGATCCAAATATATAAACATATGAAGGCATGAAAAATATCGAGGATTCACATCATGATGTTGAATCAGATGAAGAATTAGAAGAATAAACCATAGTTGAAGAAAATTCTATTGAACCTTATAGGTTAAATTGAAGAGCATAAATTGATTGATCCCGCGTCATTGGAGATTTGACAGCTCCCACATAGACAAGGATAATGAGTAATAGTGCACAATCAACATTGCATTCAATTGTGGAATCATCCTCAATCAATGAATCTAAAAAGGATGAATCATGGGTTAGGTCCATGAATGAAGAATTAGATCAGATATATAAGAACCAAAAATGGTATCTAGTTAAGATAACATAAAACCACAATGTGATTAGTACGAAGTGTATTTTTAAAAATATATTTGATGAGAATGGAAATGTTATCATAAATAAGGAACGACTAGTGTGAAAAGGCTATTTATATATTGAAGGATTTTAGGTTGAAGAAACATTTGCTCTAGTGGCTTGACTTGAATCAATCAGAGTTTTTCATTCCATGTTAATTGAAAGAGGATAAAATGTGTATCAAATGTATGTCGAGAAAGTTTTATTAAATTTTTTTCATGATAAAGAAGTCTGTATTGAACAACCAATGGTATTTATTCTTGGTAATGATGAAATGAAGGTGTTGCATCTAAATAATGCTCTATATGGTAAAAAAATGGCACTATGTGCATGTTACTCTCATCTGGATTATTATATGAAGAAACATGAATTTAAAAGAGTAGGAGTGGATAAAAATATTTATGTGTAGAATTCGTAGAATGAACAGTTTATGGTTTGTATATAGATGATATTATATTTTGAGGAAGTAGGTAGGGATCAATGGATGAATTTTCCAGTCAAATGAAATCATAATTTTAAATTTCTATGACTGGAAAACTCGCATACTTCTTGAGGGTGCAAGTGATTCAGAAGAAAGACTATAATTTTATTTCTCTGGAGAAGTATTCAAGATAATTTCTAAATAAAATCAATATTCATGACTCTAAACCAATGTAAACTCCAATTACAGTTCGAACTAATCTTGGAAAGCATGAGGATGCGAATTATGTGGTTCCCACCATGTACAAGAGAATCATTGGAAGATTACTGTACTTTACTTCAATATCACCATATATTTTATTCACAAAATTATTAGTGCCTATATTTCAAAGTATTCTGAAGGATGAACAAATGGAGGTAGTTAAAATAATCATGAGGTACATTCAAGGTACTCACAATTATGTCATATACTTTTCTATAGGAAGTGTCATTGAATGATCATAATTTTATGATATTGAATAGGATGGAATTGTCGTTGATAGAAAGTACACAAGTGTTTGAGAATTCTCAATTGGAAAAATATATTTTGGATAGATGAGTAAGAAAGTGGAAATCAATTCTCTCAGAACTTCTGAAACTAAATATGTCTCCCCTACAAAGTATTTCACTCAACTACTTTGGATGAAGAAACAAATATTTGATATTGGTGAGGGTGTGAAATATCCAATTGTGACTCAATGTGATCCCAATAGTTCTATTGATCTAATGAATAATCCTATTTAACATTCTCATACGAACACATTGATATTATATATGAATTAATCAAGGCAAAAGTTGAACAAGGAATGAATAAAATTTATCATGTTTGAACTGATGACCATGTGGCTGACTTACTGACCAAACCATTGTCAACACATGTGTTTGAGAAGCATTATGTGAACCTTGGTGTTAACCACCACCCAGTGTATGAGGATATTTTGAACATCCCCTCTACCCAATTGTGATAGATATTTTTATCTTTTTGTTGATGTATTGTAGGTTTATTGGGGAGATAAAATACAGGGGGTGTTTTTTGAACTCTACAATCCAAAATTTGATTCCTTGGGTTTATTTCCAATGGTGGAGAATGGATAAATAAAATGTTTTAGATTAAAAAGAAAAGTAACATGAAATGTGAAATGATGATGGAGAATAGAGGAATTAAAAAATGTTACAATGGGGTAGAATAATGAGTTTCAAAGGGGAAAAAGTATGCAGATAATGAGAATCTAATATTTGGATATTGGTATCAACAAAAACCAATTAATTCTTCCCCTATTGTTTTCAACAATAATCATTTCCCACATAAACTTATATAGTAGGATGGGTTGTTTCTCATTTATCATGTTTTGGTTGGTTCTTCATTTAATTTAATTGCAAATTGCCAACAAACCCATAAGAGAAAATTTTTAGAACCAAGAATATTCGTTTCTCGATATATAATATGGTTTGACTTTTTTGTCAATCCAAATTGTGTTGATCAAGTAGTTTCCAATGCATTTAGTCTTACTATTGAGTCAGAAAACAATATTTAATGTGGTGTAGTTTCCCAGTTTTTTTCAAAATTTTTGGCCCACAAAATCGGGAGTTTGTTTTTTGAAAAGGAAAGTTTTCCATAAATTCATTATGTGGAATGGTTTTTCTGGTAATAGTCCATGGATCAAGAATTATGGTATGCGAAATGGAGATCCTCAAACCATGTATAATGAATGGTTCACAAAATAGAAAATCATAAACAGACTGTGTAGGTGGAATGGTTCGTAGAGTGAATGTGGTACACAGAAGGCTGTAGGTTCACTATATGGATCATCATTGATGGAAATGAGGTGGTTATTTTAGAATCCAATTAGGGCTTAGTTCTTCAAAATGAGGTCGATAATTTGGTTGTCGAAAAGGAATAAAATGTGGTATATAGACCGCATAGTGAAAAATGGATTGTTGGAGATGCATGGTACAACGAAAAGGTAGTTATGTGTCTAAGATTTTGTAAATACCGGTTTAGTAGATTATGTATATCTATTTCCATATATAAGGAGAGATAATACCATCATTAATATGGATCTCTAAGATTAAAAATCCGAGTGGAATTTGTTGAAATCTTGAAGTAATTCAAAGGAAGATAATTCCTTAATGAAATTAATTAAATATCTGAAAATAATTTGGCGAAGTCTAGAACAATTCATGAAAGATTGTATATGGAGGAAGAATAAAAGTTCACAAAAGAAGTAGGTGGTATGCATAGAAGATTCTATATTTGGAGGAAGAAATCGGTCCGTGCTACTCATGTAGTATGCAGAGAAAGTGAGGTGGTACGTGGAGTATGGCAGTAAATAAATGAAGGTTGTACGTGAAATGTGGTACGATGTGAAGAAGTGCTACCCGAGATCTGGAGAGAGGTTAGTACATCAAAATATTTTTAAAAGGAGGTACATATTCATAGTTTCTGGAGGTGGTACATGGGGTACTCTTGTACATGGAGAATGAATCCCAGTTCATAGAGGATATGTTTGGGAATGAACAGTACCCTAAAAAGTAGATTACATCTATAGGGGTAAATAGGACTTCAACCAAGCATCAATCTATAGTTTAGAATGCATGATATAATGGAAACTCATTGAAGTGACCATTTATTCAATAAACTGAGTTCATATTCATTCCAACATAGTGACCAAGGGGGAGTCAATAGAAGTGATCTGAGAGATTTAGGGTGAAATCCCTAAATCCTTATAACGGATGTTTTCCTGGCATAGAGTGACTGTGCTATACAATTTTTACTCCACAACTTTTGAAGATTAGTGGAATTTGGTACGACTAACATCATGTTGGAATATGCTCCTTTGACATATCCCTTAGTGGGGAATAAAGTAAAATTTCTCTCTCTTCGCTTCTCATGTGATTGTTTGTTTTGTGCACTTTCTCATCGGAAAAGATTAACAGGTTCCTGAAAACATGGGATCGAGATCCATTAGTTAAAAAGAAAATTTTGACACCCTAATTCACCCCTCCCCTCTTAGGGTGTCCCAGGGTCCTTTAGACACACCATCATATGAGATACCTCCAGTAGAGACAGTATCTTCCATACACCTCCAGAACATAAACTTGGCTAAGTACGAGAAACATATAGATGGGATAACACAATTTTCATACCACTAACATCGAATTTTGGGAAATTATAATACACTTGAAGAGAAAAAACTACTTATTGAGACACATCTAAGTGATGTGAAATTTTGGATACATCTAATACGCTGCCAATTTCACGTCACTAGAACAACATACCAAAATAACTCAAGACACCAGCAAACTAATCCAGCAACACTATATCCTTGTATTTTTTCAAAAATCTATTCTAATGGGTAAATTATAAAATTAATTTCTAATTATTATTTTAATGAATGTGTCTTAAATTTTATAAAAAAATCATTGATGTGTGTGTCAGACGTGCAGTATAAGGAAGCAATGAGGATCTAGATATTCTTATTGTTTTTTGTAAAAAGAGAATCATAATCACTCATGTATAAGGGAGACATAATAGTGGATGAAGTTGACTGCTAGCAATGTGAGACCTCAAACTTACTGAACACATAAAACATACTAAACAAATATAGAGCTGGACCTGATTGAAAACGTGAAGATCTCACCTGATACAAACACTTGACTGGGAAATAAATAAAATCATCACATATAATGTTTTCTTCTATTGAAGAACAAGAGTCTACTATACTCTGTTTTTCTGAATTTTTCCAGAGAACCAGACTCAAGATTCACTAAAAATAAATCAAGAGTCACAAAATTGTTTTGCAATAGATCTCACATTTCTAAAATCTACAATTTTATATTGTGCTATTATGTTTATCTTTATTACATTTTTGAGAAGGGTATGCTATGGTTTGTTTTTTAAATGCACGTTGTCTCATGTGATGAATTGGAAGATACGTAGATATCTTCCCATCTTTTCACACTCCTATACTCCTACAGATAATAGTGTTATAGGTACTTGTGTATAGTGTTATATTTTGATCCCATGTAGAACTGTGAAGAGGTTGTGTGTGACCCGGATAGTTGTAGACCATTTGAAAACCTAATCCAATTTGTGGATAATCTTGTTTATTTTATATAAACAACATGGTTGTATGTGATAACCAAGTGGGGAGGAAAAAATTTCAATATGAGAATAAACCTATTATATCAAATCTTTTCATTATGATCATTAATTTTGTTTTACATTATTTCTTCTTTAAAACTAATAATTTTTTTAACAATCAAAACAAATAAATCGCTATTATAATTTAATTTGTGTTCATATTGTATTTTAATCAATTAAATTTATTTAAAATAATTTAATACTATTATATATTATATATCATATACCTAATAAATCATTAGAGAAATAATTATAATGATTATGATCTACATGATACTAGATATTTTTAATAATTGAGTTGTCTTGGAACTTTTGGGAAATTTTAATATAATAAATTTTAAATATAAATTATTATTGGGTACTCAATTCACCCCTTCTTGAGTTACGCACTTTGAATAACATTTGGTATCATATGATTTTTTTTCTTTGGTATTAATGTTTTCAAATTATTTTCAACATTGATTTTATTATTACTTTAATGATATTATTTTTATTTTATTTTTAAATTTAATTCTTTAAATGGATAATATTCATGATGTTTTTTCTACCAACAGACCTCATTTCATTAATGGAAACAAATTTTATCAATTGAAAATTAAAATGAGAATGCATATGGAAATCATGGGTTTTGATATTTGGTCTTCTATTGAAGATGAATATATTATTCATGAAACTACCACTTAGGATTGTGCAACAAAATTAGATTATAATAATAATTGTAATTCTATGAATTCCCTATATTGTGAACTATGATATGAAGAGTTTATTATAATTTCCATATATAAAACTGCCTATGAAATCTGGGATACCTTATATTTTTCTCATGAGGGAACAACTACTTTTAATAAAATGTTCTTAATAATTTTACTATTAAATATGAAAATATTTAAATGATTCTTGATGAACCTATATCTGATATGTACAACATGTTTAATGAAAATTTCAACGTAATGAGATCACCTGGAGTATCAGTAACTTCCAATGACCAGATTAAGATATTGTTAAGATGAAAACCTGAAAGATGGAGAGGCATATATGTCTCCATTATTGAATCATGTGTAACATTCAAGATACAAGTCAAGGAGATGATTCTAAAGCTCATGATGTATGAGGAGTAATTAGAGGTATAATCTAAAGAATATTAAGAGCCTAAGATAATTTCAGTTTCTATTAATACTAATTCATCTAGAAAACAAATAGAAAAATAGAAAGGGAATGTCTAAGCTATATGTTAATGTGATGGTGAATCCCCTCCTGACAGTGATGAGGATATGGATAACCAAGATATAATATTTAAGAAGTTTTATAAGAAGAAAATTTTCTTTAGAAAACTAAACTACAAAGGAAAATATTACACCAAATGAACATGTAATAAATATTGGAAGTAGTATACTGATTCAAAAGATGTTATGTGCTATGAATATAAAAGGAAAGGACATATAAAATCTGATTTTCCAAATCTTAAGTACAAAAAGATATCTGAGGGTAAGGATAAAACATAAAAAATGATATGAAGGAAACATGGGGTGCTTCATAAGATATCTCTAGTGACTCTGATGAATCACATGAAGAGAATCCTAATGGGGAAAATATGTTTTTCATGACTAAAGTTTGTGAGGTATCTACTTTACATATTGTTTCAGATATTTGGCATGTAAATAATTCTAATAATCCTGACAATGAACATGATTATGATAACATTTTGAATGATTAATTATTTGAATACTTATACTTGTTATAAAACACCATTAATAAGATAAATGATAAATACAATGTTTTAAAAAAGAATCATGCCCAAATTTCAAATCGAAAATCTAAACTGTCTATAGAAAAAGAGGAAAATGATAAATTGATCTAAGAGAATACTAAATAGAAATGGTCTAACGATAAATTAAAGGAATACCAAGAATTTTTTTAAAATTGGTAGATAAAATAATACTCATGTTTGAGGTGATAAATTTACACCAAAGTATGTTACTAGAGTAGTATATGATCCTAAACAGAGAAGAGTTGTAAAAAACAAGTTTGATCCTAAATACATAAAAAAGTGTTCTTCTGAAAAAATAATTTCTAAGGTGCCTAATATTTTTTTATTTCTAAAAGTTTACAATCTACATATAGGAAACCAATTAGGAAAATATCTGTTCTCAAAGCCTTTATTACTAACAAGACTATACCCACATATATTTGTGTAGAAAATTTATTTCTTGAATAAATTTTGTTTTGTAGGAATGCTATTTGAAGATCCCTAGTAGAATTATATTTAACTTGGATAGTGGTTGTTTAGGGAATATGATATAATATTGTTTGTGATTCAAGAGTTTTATCAGGTTTGATAGTGGACATGTCACCTTTGGGGATAATACAAAATGGAATATCGTCATCCTAGGAAAAATTGGTAACAATAATTCAGATTTTCTTTCTAATGTTTTGTATTTTGATGGCCAAGATTATAATCTGATCAGTATTTCTCAGTTATTGGATGACGTTTTTCATGTAAAATATTAAAATGATGCTATCAATCTTTATGATTCTAAAAATTATTTAATATTTACTACCTTTGAAAAAATGAAAATGTCTATGTTTATTTTAATTCATCAGTTTCACAAAAATATTTTCTTAAGTTCATTTAACAAAGAATCGTGGATTTTGGAATAAGAAAATAGTCCATTAAAACATTCACTCACTTGATAATCTTACTAGGAAAGGGTTAGTTGTTTATATAACTAATCTTCAGTTCCCAACTGATAAAATCTGCAACCCCTATCAAAAAGGGAAAAAACAATATGTATCTTTTAAATTAAAGAATGAAGTGTCAACTTCTCAACCTCTCTAGATGGTTCGCATGGATTTTATTTTACCTTATAGAATATATAGTCTTAATGGGACATAATATTTGTATTTTATTGAATATGATTTATCTAGGTATACTTTGGTATACATTCTAGATAATAAAATTTAATATTTCTCTTAATTTTCTATGTATGTTAGGTCTGTATAAAATCATAGTTCACTTAGGATTAATAGATTAGGAAGTTACCATGGTCATGAGTTTTCAAATAAATATTTCAAATATATTTTCTCAAAAAATGGCTACTCATAACTTCACTTCACCTAGGACCCCTAAGTAGAATGTATTTTTAGAAAGGATAAATTGATCTTTCAAAGAGATATCTCAGACCATGTTTAATGAGTGTGACCTACCTATCTATTTTTGGGAATAATCTTTCCTTATAGATTGTTATTTTATCAATGGAGTCTTGATCAGGCCTGCAATTAAAAAGACCCCTTATGAACATTAAAAAAATAGGAAACCTAAGCTTAATTAAATTATAGTTTTTGGTTGAAAATTCATTATTCTTAATACAAAGGATAATTTGGGCAAGTTTTCCTCTAAAAGTGATGAAATAATACTCCTTGGAAATTAAATCTCTATAAAAACCTATAGAGTTTTCAATAAGAATTCAAAAACTATAGAAGAATTAGTTCTTGTAATGTTTGTTGAAACTGATCCAAATGATCCTAAGTCCTCTTTAGAAAACCATTAGGATGATATATTATATCTGAACATAAATTCCAATCCTTCATACTCTACTGTAAACCATGCAGAACATTCCTCTAGTTCTGAAGAATTTCTAAAACGTCCAGAATATGGACCTCAAAATATATAAGTCACCATGACTTGTTTTTCTATATAATTTAGAATTATTATGTATCTCCCTTTATATGTTTTTTATGAGACCTAAATAGGGGGAACAAAATAGATCTTATCTATGAAATCAGGTTGAACATCATGGATTCTTGTCTCAGCCTGAACGTAAGAAAATAAATGAAGCTGTTAATGAGGAATTCTGGGTAATATACATTCAATAAGAATTAATTAATTTTGAAAGAAACAAAGTATGGGAACTTTTATATAGACCCCAGGAAACCTTAACTATGTCACTAAATGGTTTTTTAGAAATAAGACTGATGTGTTAGGATGTATAGTTAGAAATATTTCTAGACTTATTAACAAAGGTTATAATCATGAATAAGGAATAGAATATAAATAAACCTTTGTACATGTTTCCAAGCATGGGTCCATAAAAGTACATCTTTATTATGAATATCATCTATATTTTAGGATTTATCAAATTGGTGAGAATAGTGAATTCTTAAATGGTTTTATAATTGAGGATGTTTTTGTTGAACAACCCATTGGTTGTCAAAATCATCATTTTCAAAATCAAGTTATTAAATTAGATAATGATTTAAATGTTTTAAAATAGGATCCTAGATCTTGGAATGATAGGATAAATAATTTTCTTATTTCCAAAATTTTTTCAAAAGGAATAGCTAATCCTGCCATTATTTTAAAAATAATTTCAAAATATGTTTTATTTGTATAGATATATGTGAATGATATTATTCTTGAATCTTCAAGAAATTATTTATGTACAAATTTTACTAAAATGATGCAAAATGAATTTGAAATGAGTTGAATAGGTGACCTAAAATTGTTTCATGGATTTCAAAAAATTTTAAAACAAAGAATCAATTATTTTAAATCAATGTTAAAATATAATATAAATTTTAAAACATTTTAGCATGGATAGCCTTAAAAGTAGTGATACTCCTATGATTACCTCCTATAAATTGCATCTTGTTGAAGCTAGAAAAATAGTGGATCAGATAACATACAAAGGTATGATTCATAGTCTTCTTTACATGACTGTTATCCAATCGGATGTTATGTTTTGTCAATGTATGTGTGATTTTTCCTAAAACCCCTAAAGAGTAACATTTATGTGTGGTTAAATTATTTTTCAAATACCTCAAGTATACAACAAATTTAAGATTGTCTTACCCTAAAGTAAAATAATTCGATTTAGTGAGTTGCATTGATTTTGATTTTAGAGGATGTAAGTTAGAAATATAAATCACCTCTCAAACATGTCATTTTTTGTGAAAGTATTTAGTTTCATCGTGTAGTAAGAAACAAATTTTTGTTTCCCTATCAACTTTGATGTTGAACACCCAACATCAATTATTTTTTATGTACTAATTTTATGGAAGAAATACACATTACTATATTATGGATACCAATTTATACATGTCCCCATTAACTGTGAAAACACAAGTGTAATAAATATCTCTAAGAATCCAATTTTACATTCTTTGAAAAAACATATTGATATAGGACATCACTTATTAAGAGACCATTTTCAAAAAGGTGTTATCACCCTTGAATTTTATTACACATAACATCAGTTATATAATGTATTTATTAAGACATTTAATTTTTAGAGAATGTAATAAATCAAACATTAATTAGTAATGATAAATTTTGGTTAAGTTTAATTTTCAGTGAAACACTTTTGTGATTGAAATCTAATTTTGGATGACTCGCTATTGGGTTGACATACCATTATGGTTGACACACCATTGATTTGACATATCGTTGTGGTTAACACACAATTATTTTGACATGTTATTGTGGTTGAAACAAATTTTTGGTGATAGAAAATTTTTATTGACAGACCATTGTGGTGACACACCATTGGGTTATCACATAATTGTCTTGTCATGTCGTTACTCTTTCGTGACTTTGCAGATTTTTCAATTCCTCAAGTTGAACCCCCCTACTTATTTGTCTTCTGGATTTTGTATTTTTTATAAACAGATATGTGTTTTCTATAATGTTTCATTTTTTTCTAGTATCATTTTTATTTCAATATTAGAATACAAGAATACCAAATTATATGAAAAAATCTTTATCTGTATTCCAAACACACCTTAATCCCAGTATCATACTCCCGTATCATTCTCTCTCAATCCAAATGAAAACCTTTTCCTCCGGATTTTCAAACCATCTCCTTAACCTTGATCAATAATTTCAAACTAGTCTGTATTCATAGGATGAAGCAACCTTCTGAGTATTCACATTCTAAATTGAGATCTTCTAATAAGAAGAAGAAATAACTAAGTGTACCTGCTCTGGTTTCACTAGTTAATCCTAATATTTCCAACATAGTTGTATTAGATGAATGGGAAGTTGAATCCTAGTGGATTTTTTAAATAAAGAATCAAGTACTCAGAGTAATCCAAAACCAATGATGGTGAGATTTGTTCTCATCAAATAAATGGCCATTCTACCCTAATCTGTTTTATGAATTCTATAAACATGTGGACTTTGTCTATGATCAAGATAGTGTTTTTTAGAAAAGAATTCATTTCAAATGAAATTTAATTGGGATTTCATCAATGAAATAGGATTTATATTTGGATGTACTCCATGAAGGAATATATAAGGATTACCAAGACTCCATTATTGAAGAGAGTAAGATGATTGTGTATGAAGAGGCTTTTCCAAAACTGATAAGAGATGGAATAACCAGTAATCTTATTCCCTTAGATCATAATGGGGAATTTAGGATTCCTTTTATGTTTTTTCAAAACATTCTATTTCCATGAAAGGGAGATTTTACAACTCTAATGTACAAATATGTTTACCATATATATCTTATAAAAGAGGGTGATAAGATAAATTTATTTAGATGTCTCATGGTGCACATGAGTGTGATGATCAAGTCATCTTCCAAATCCATTCTTTGATATACCCAATGTTCATTCATGCCATGGTAAATGATAATGGCCTAGTCATTGATGACGAGGGGTCTATTATATAATGTGGTGATTTCTATATTTCAAGATCTACTTGTTCAAGGATGATGATTAACAGGAATGCCTAGAAGAGATATTGGGATCGAGATAGCGATAATTTTTACACCATGTTTAACCAAGTTGATCATCCTAACAAGCTTAGGGATGTTTTTGACCCAAGTTATAATCCCGATGAAATATTTTAATACATTGATGTTGATGATGATGTAGCTGTTTCAAAATTGGTTGAAAACATCCATCTATTGATGAGGGAAGTGATCCGGACCTTACTCCCAAATCATATCCAATTACATATGGACATCTAATTCCACCTAGTTGAATGAAAACAAGATAAAATCTTGTTAAAAATTATGAAGATAATATATAGCTTTCAAGAGAAGATCAATTCTAAAGAATATAAAATATTAATGATGATAAAGAGAATTGTGATGAAGAATAGGATGAAGAAAATGAAGAAAATGATAATGAAAATGAAAGGTATAAAGGTACTAAATGTAATGATGATGTTGATGACTCTGAACCTAATTTTGAAAGTTTATGAATTATAATGAAATATATTGAGATTCCACTATAGATTTCTCCTACACCTAGTAAATATGATGAGAAAATAGATCTGTCTAAAGAAGTGGACCCCATTATTTTGGACAAAGATGACTTTGTTGTGAGGGAGAAGTCCCCATTTGAAGATATCTTTAATGATGTTCCAGTATTTTATAAATCTATGAGCGTATCTACTTCTATAAGTCAAATAGTTTCATAGTCTTCTGTGGTTATGAAGATGGGTGTTATAGCTAGTATTAAGAAGCATGTGGCTGAGCAAGATAAAAGGAGATTCCTTCTTCTGAGTTAGGTAGTGATATTTAGTTGGTTATTTTGGATATTGATGAGCCTCGTGTTAATAGCCATGTGGAAGTAGAATATACTATTTTTTTCAAAAGGATGATGCTCATTTGATAGTGGTACCTCATGTTGATAAACATGTAGAATATAAACCTTCTAGTGTTGAACATACCTCAGTTGTACAAAGTTCATAGGGATAGAGAAGTCTTGAAGTGTCAATTATACATATTGGTGTTGTACCTCCTGCCAGTGCATCTATATCATTTATCTTAATAGATCAATGGGTTGGGGCTATGGAAGAAGAATGCGGAATGTACTCTAGTATTGTAAAGAGTATACTAAATAATGGTGGTCTTGTGGTTAGAAATGAAGGAGATACTAAGGGATCTGTGATTTCCCAAGTACACTTTGAAGGTTTATTAGAAATGTATTTTTATTGAACTCTTACCCCAGAACCTGCACTTTCAACTCTAACTCCTCCTGTTGGACAATTTTACTTGGCCAAAAATAGTGGCTTCCATGCTTTTGGGAAAAAGTTAATTCTAGAATTAAATTATATGTTGAGATTTTAGTCTCTTCTTATTCCCAAAATTAGTGATTATGATAGAAGATATATTTTTGAGTTGGTGATCCAATATATCCAACCAAAGTTGATGCATCACAATCAAAAATTTGAGTTTGGGAATAAGAGTATTGGATGGATTTTGAAATTTTTCATGTCTATACAAGAAGATATAAAGTCAATATTTTTTCTGCTATGGATGGTATACTAAAAAGTATTAATGATACATCTTTAGATACTTTAATCATTATTCTTCATTAGTGGATATTTATTAGTTCAAAATAATTATCAGAGATCAATTTTCTACTTCATCTCATTGACCCTCAATTGGAGAACTTCTGATCCATTTAGAGATTCTATGGATCTTTGAGAAATTTAAAGAGCGTGACCATATGATGATTAGATCTGATACTAATTATATTGAAGATTATATATAAACCATTACTAATGAGATCATGTATTATTTATTAAGGATCTACACAAATCATGCTATTGAATAAAATTGCATTTTCTTAACAGAAAATTTAAGGATACCTCTTGTTTCAGAGGATTTCAAATAGAATGTAAGGGATATGAATGAAATGAATCCTGTTTCATTCTTGGTTATAGAAGAGAAGGTGGATTTATTCAGTGAAATGGAACGATATGGCTACATTATAATAGATTTTATAAATCTATTAAATATATTTCTTCATGTTCATGGAAAAGGAGTTGTTTCTTTGGAAGCGGTTCCTATTACTACTCTCTTATCTCTATAACCAAGAGTTTCTTGAGAACCTCTATCCCCTAATTCATTAAAATTTCATCCATTCCATATGTCTCATGTTTAGGATTTAAGACATCTCTTTCCAGTTTTTTACAAATAAGATCATCCTTGGGCTATAGCTAGACTATTTTCTAGTGTTCCGTCTCTTCTCCCTCGAGTTGACTTTGATTCCTCCTAATAATAAAAATATATGGATAAGTGAAAATTACCAATGGGCCCCTCTTCTACATATTGGACCATTTTTTTCATCGACTATATGTCTTTAATGGGAACCAAAGGATTCTCAATTCATTTTAATGAAAATAATCCAAAGTTAATTAAAAGGAACTCTATGTTAGTGGTTTTATATAAAAGAAAAGGAAAGTTTGATCACTATGGATATGATAATACATGGTTGTATAGATGTTTTGATCATCAAAAATACATGTACAATAGAGTATTATTTTTGGGAAAAAGTCTTATAACTTGGCACAATAAAAATGCAGTAACCTTGTCTATAGTTGAATATTAATATACTTCTATCCAAAATGTAACAACTCAATTTATGTTGATAATGACCTAACATCAAGATCATATTATGGAAGTTATGTTTCCTTTGATGATGGGGTTTCATAATCAATTTGAAATATATATTTCAAGAAATATAGTTTAGTATCCTTGATCAGATTATGTTGATATAAAGATCAATTTTATCAAGGAGAGGGTGGAATAATGCTTATTAAGGATATAGTATACTTATACAATGTATCATGTACTGTATTTATTTACAAAGTTATTTCACAAAGATTAATTTCAAAAACTGTAGTTGATTACAGGATTTTAACCTCAATATATTCAAGGCTAAGGTATAGTGACTTCATACCCTCTGTATAGTAAACCTATTTTCATCAAATGAAACATTAGAATATTTAAAATTTTATTATTCAGGTTTTTCATAGGGTTTTTCTTCAATTTGGAATCGTAGTGTTTTAAAAATACAAACACACCCACATGCATTCATAAACCCATACACACACACACAGATATTTATATATATCAAACCATAATGCAATGATGTTTCAAATAATGGGTTGAAATTTAATGGAATACCATTGGTTTCTTGTCATAATGGGTTGGGACACTATGTGGTAAATGTGTCATGGCATGTACTTTATAACAAGATTGTTTGGAGCCACACTATTTAGATTTTTTATAGTCATGGTGAGAAGGGTGTTGGTCACAACATATGATTTTCTATCACATTGTGGTCATAGCTACTGTAGTGTGATGCTCAGGGTAGGGAGTTCTATGGTCATACCCTTATATGCTTTCATTAATGGAATTAAATAATTAATTAATTAATTAATTAATTAATTAATGTTCTCTTCTAACCTTAATCCTCTAGTATTTATTCATTTCCATGGAATTTAGTTAGTTTTGGATATAAACACTAATTAATGTAGACTGAAGAGGGGTGGATTAGGAGAGTTTTGAGCCACTAAATATGAACTGGGTAGAGGATTAACATAATACTTATAAAATTGATAGGATCTTCATCAGTGATTGATAGATGTGTGAGGTAGGGATTTATTATTTTTTTATTTCTTCATTCTTCATGACTTTTATCATGTAATTTCATTCGGAGTATAGTTCCAATTTTGTCAAACCCTATTATTTATTCACTGTAAAATTATTTCGTGGAACCATTATTCTAATTCTACTTTGTCTTTTATTCTTTTTCACTGAAGATTACATACTCTATGAATAGTGACATAATCCTAGAATTACCACCAATGATCCCCTATTATGTTTTTCTTCACCTACCACCACATTCTTAGTTTCTTCATCGCCGTCCATCTTCACTGATATTGGTTTGATAAATCATTCCTCTATAATGGAAAATTTTTATTTTGGGTCTATAAATAGTATATTTTTATGTAAAAGTGGTTATCATGGTGTAAAAAATCAATGGAGGGTGATGGAAGATCTCTATAAGTGATGTGGATACAGTTCCTCAATGTGTAGTTGTATTTTTTGTTTAGGGGGACGTGAGAATCTATTGAAATGGTTATTCTATTTATACGTGTCTATAAATGTTTTTCAAGAGGTGTAACAATGATAAATGTTATTTTAACAATTATATGGGTCTGATATCAGGAGTGGATTGTAACGATGAGATGATTGATATATTCTATTGTGAGAAGGTTTCCATTTCATGATACATGGTGTCATGATGTTATAAGGTGTAAAATAAAATATCAAAACATAGTGGTGGATGGAATGGTGTGAAGGTTAAATGAGGTAAGGAAATCATGACATGGTTGAGGGGTATTGTCCAATGATTTTATCATGTGGGTAAAAAAGTAAAAGTATCATATCTTATGTAGCAGTCATCATGTGAAAGGACTTATTTATATATATGGATAAAATTTTATATAGGATGTCATGATTTGAATAGTGGGGTGAAATAAATGACGCCAAGTCATGGAAGAGGAGGCCCATAAATATAGTCCCATGGGTTGAAGGAAAGGGTTTTGTTCTAAGAGACCAACTATTGGATGGTCCATTATGGTGTAACCAAAATAGTCATGACATGATGGTGTCCTTATACAAGGTAAAAATAAATATGTTTTCTTTTTCACATGGAACAATATGGTGTAATTATATTTGAACTAAGTAAATAGATACAAGTTGGTATATGAAATTTAATCTTCATATCTCTTTAAGGCATGTGATGAGGATTGGAAACTATGGTTTGAGTGTTAAGGGGGTCATGTAATCCCTCATCTACTCTATTCTACTCAACTAAGTTATGGCCCCATATATTAAAAATAGGGTTCAATACTCCCTAGTATTCTTTATATGAATATCCAATATCTATAGAGTATGTTCCTCCCTCATCTGTTGTATGATACTAGATAAGGCATGGGTCCTCCATATTAATTGAAGAGAGTTGTTAGGGTTTCTATTTCTATAGTTTAGATTCATTTTATTATTCTATTATTTCACATTTACTTATGTTGTGAAGTGATAGAATCTCTCATATGTCCCTGGTTCTCTCTTTCAAAACATATTTTGGTTTTTTATATGAGTTATTCTATCTTTCATACCTATTTGGTTGAGCGGACTGGTCTTCTTATTATTTATTTTTTGGTTTTTAGGTAATACATATGAGTATACATATATATTCACTCATACATGGTAATATTTTGTCATACATGTCATTTCTTTTTTAGATGATGAATAATTTAGTATTGACATTGGTGGAATGATTTTTTGTGGAGCTCTGTGATTCCAAAAATTGATAACTGGTGGAATTCATATATGGATGTGGATCATTATAGAATCCTATTTATCATAACAATTTAAATCATTTTTCCCATTGGGTTATTATCCATGAATATTTTCCCATTTAATTATATATTATTTACTACTTTTCATATTTTTATCATAATGTTTTTCCACACACATTACATATTACATTCAGTTTTATTTTTTTTATTCTAAATTGTTAAATGCTTTATAGGGGTGTATTTTGTATAAATTTTCATTTGGATAAATCCTCATATCCTAGGGGATATTAATACGCAGTACCAATAAACAAAACATGGTTTTTGTAGTTAGTATAGGGGTGGCATGGATGGCTTACATCTACACTGGATATTCTTTGGGGGGTTGGGTCATATCAAAGTGGGTTTCTTTATTAGAGATTTTTGGAGTTAGTTTTTTCTGATGATTAGTATCCCAATTTAGGAAAAAAAACTTAGAAGTTCTCTAGTTCATCTTTTAGGATAGGGAACTAAATATTGGTGTGGAAACCAACATATCTATTCATTTAGACTCTAATAACCTTCTTGTTGACTCAGTAAACTTGAACACCAATTAAAGGGAACAAATAAACTGTACATGAATCATATATGAATGGTTTATTTATTTATATATACTTCTTAATGCATCTCCCCATGTATGTTTTTATGAAATAATTCCATATTGTTATCTTCTTTAATATTTCCATAAATTCAGCTAGTTAGGGTATTCGGGTAGGGTCATGACCTGCCCATGAGGGGTATTTTGTCTCCAATCATTAAACAGTTGAGCGATCATGATTCCTTAAAGGGAATATATCATGAGTTTTTTACTATGGGAATATAAGGGGTAGTACATTTTTCTATTTTTATATGAGAAACACATCTCATATAGTGAAGCTAAATGTTCCTCTGCCAGTTGATCAAATGGTTATTCTAGTTTGGTTGGATGAGGATACACAAAATTTTATTATTCTACATGAGTTGTTGTGATAGAGATAACCTAGTTCCTTTCATGAGCGTAAGCATTATATGGTTGATGACCCAATAATAAATTAATCATATGGTTGTGCTTGCATCCAGTCTTATCCATAATAAATAAATTCACTGATGAATCATGATCATCGACACACATGATGGGGTAAATCATCCATTCAAAAAGGGATTTATCATTTTCCATAAATAATATTACTAGATGTTGTCAAGGAAAATTTGAATACATGATATTTTGTAGTTGAAATAAAGATTCATGTTAGTTTTTGGGTATTTATTCATATTTACTGATCATATAAGGTACTCCATCTATATTATCTGTGATAGATTCTTTTGTGAATAGATGTCTGAAAACTGCCTCCATAGGGAAATCAAAGATAACATCATTCCCCTTTGTATCGCATTATATGTATAGGTTTTATAGAGGGACTTATTAGTGGATTGATTCTTGTCAAATTAATAGTTGGTAGAATGTTCTGGTGGTGGGCACCCTAAATAAGATTCATTAGATGAGGCCAAATGATTACATGCATCATGGTTACATAGTTGGATTTTATAACATGATTAGTTTTTAACAAGAGGTTCGGATGCTTTACAATTTTATAAAGGATCTAATTATTTAGGGGATAGTATTTTATTTTCCTACAGATTATAAGATCTTATGGAATGTGACTACCTGACCCAACATTGAACAGAGTGAAATTAGGATGTAGAGGGACCTCTATGTAAGAGGTAGCTGTATGATTAGGGGCCTCATAGGGGAAAACAAGGTGGTTCATTTTGTGGTTTCTTCATAATAGGATTTGGTATCACAATATGAGGAGGAGATGGGCGAGGGAATATTTATAATAATCTACCACTATTTCTGCTAGTAATTGGTCGAAATTAGGCCCATAGGGATAGTGGTTAGGAACATATCTGGATGAAGGCTTTAGATAGTTATAACTAGGTAACACCCAATATAATTTGATGTATGGTAATTGTATAGTCTATAATAGATCTAATTCATCTATATACTGGTGTGACCCATTGTTTTATTTCATCCCAAATTTTAGATCTATATATTCAAGTATACCCCTTACCCAAATCCATGAGGATAGAGACTCCAACTATAATGAATCACATTCTCACTAACATATTTTGGGGATGTTATCTTTCACTTGGTAATGGAGTAATTCATGGGACCTCAAAATGGATTTGATGAATCCATGCGATGTTATCATTGTTATGTTATTGAAAATAATAATAACACTTTACAGTGAAGTGATAACAAATTTATTCCATGATATTCTCTTTTATAGGTAAGTGGTACCTTCATTTTAGATGATTAGGTCTTTTTTTCTGGGAAATCTTTGTCAGTCACCTTTTATTTGGCATATTTTTCTCTATGTGTGGTGGGTTCTATGCATAATAATTTTATTTATATGGTAGACGATTGCATGTATTTTTTATATGGATGTATCAAGGTTTCCCTTTCATTGATAGGATAAAATTTACATTGTTCATTACCGTGATACTAATATCATATTTTCTAAAATTCATTGATAGGATAACTTGTATATTGTTATGTACCTCGAGACTGCTATGATATATTCTAAAGCATATTCAATTTTTTTGTATGAGCGTATGAATATGATGGTATAGGTGGATGACCATATGGAGAAATGTTAAACCAAACCCATCATGTCCTTCTAAGAATCTCTATTAATGTTCACCAAGAAGGTGTATCGATGGTTTTCTCTCTCTATTGGCTATCATTTCCTAAATTAGGTGTTAATAAAAAAAGTACCCACTACTGATAATAAAAATCCTCTTTGACCATATTAATGTATACAACCAACACCAGGTATATGGGGTCTATATTCGAAAGATATAATTTCAATTCCTCTTTGGTTGTTAAATTTTTTCAGCTTTTAAGTGAAAAAAATAAATGGTTGTGTTTATGGGCCATAGTAAATAGATATTCTAGCTATACGTAGACTACTACTTGGTAAGTTTCATCAAAAAAATCCTTATATATTCAGTATTGTAGGATGATCATACTGAGTATATGATGATTTCCCTATACTTATGCTTTGACCAATGTCTTTATGAAATGCTCTCAATGTTTAAATTAAGGAGTCAATAGTTCCACTTCATGGGGCATGTTATCTGTGTGCGTGGATTATAAATAGACTAGGTGAAGATTAAAGTAATTCTATATTGGGAGACATCCAAGGGTTCATTCATTCTATGAATCCTTCTTGGGTTATAGGGGTACTACTAGATATTTTTAGCATATTCTCGAGGATTGAAACCCCCATGAATACCCTTTCCCAAAAAGGTAAGACATTTGTATGGTTTGGGTGATTCCAGTTATATATTCAGGATCTATATAAATTTTTGATAGGTGCTCCCATATTGAGGTATCTAAAAGAATAATCTGAGTACACGGTGTTCTATGATTCCTCTCGATCTTGTCTTGGTTGTGTGTTGATGTAAAGGTAGGTGGTGTTTTCATATAGGTTTATAAATTTGGTAAATCATAAAAAATATATATATAACCTGATCTATAGTTGGATTTAGTATTACATTCCTCAAATACATGGATACATAACCTTCTTGGAGAGAGGTTCGCAGTATATAATAACCATAAGGGCCTCAAATACATCTTTACTCAGAGACATAGTAACCTAAGGTATAGCTATTAGTTTTTGTTTCTGTAGGAATATTACATTGAAATTTTATATAATTTGTGGAAAAGAATTGTTCTGTCAAATAATATTAGTAGAAATTCTCATTCTCAGTTATTGGGGTTGTAATATGAGAAGTTGGGATCATAATAACTATCCTTGGAATATATCGAAGAAGGGTCTTACCTTTGATTGATAGACGTGGCCCCACTACTTGTTCAGTGCATGGAGGAGGCACAAATGGATATTCGAATGGTTTGGTGGTATCAATTTTATGTTTTTTAAAATCCCCAAGAGATTCACCAAATGGATATTCTAGAGTTAGGGATATATTCATCCTCTTTAATGGAAATATAGCAGATTTTATCATGTTTTCGAAGGAGGAGTTAAGGGAGTTCTACACTCCATACATAACAGTATATCCTATAGTGAATAAGATGTACTTGGACGAGGGGTTTTAGTTTTTTTGGGAAGCAATAAATTGGAGTGTGACTATGTTTATCTTTTGATAACACACAGATTATTATATGAAGGTGGAGCACCATGTCCTAGTAGGTTTTTCTAAGACCCTATATATAATATAGAGTGTATGATGTATGAAATATAGATATATTTTATAGAAGGTCTCCCTTGATCAGTTAGATGTCATGATTTTGTCTAGTATATCATTAATTTACTTGCAAATTTTTTCTATTACCATATTATTTGGTAACATAGTTCATTTAATATCCTTGGACTCCTATATGAAGAGATGTTTTCAAGCAATATAGGATAACCTTATTGATCATTTGTTACTATAATGCTCAATTTTGTATCTTGTTTGTGGATATGTTTATGGGAGGAATTGGGGGATCAATTTTGGTTTAGTATAACATTCCACCTTCATAAAAATGTGTAGACTAAGTGATCTATTCATGTAATCAAGAATGTATTAAGGGATGTTAAATTTTATTTAGATTATAACATGGATGGTCATTTTCATTTAGTAGAGCTTCAATAAAAACAATTACCACACTTCCATTAGAATGAATCCTTTTAAGTCCCTAAATAGAGGGGCTAATAGGTTACCCATGTCCTGAAGAAAGGTAAAATATTCATCACTAATGGAGATATAGCAGGTTCTGGTGGTGACGGAGTGGGTGAAGGTTATCCAAGAGCTTATGGAAACTAATTAATGCCAATAGAATTCTTACATACACAAATTAAGCAGGAATTTATAATTCTACAATGGAAATAATATATTCATAAATGTCTCACCAAAAAATTATTTGAAGTTATTTTTTAGGGAGGAAATCTATCCACAAGATTTATCAGTTCATTATAGATCCCACATAATGAGGGTGACATTATATACCACCTAGAATTTAATTCATAGATGGAATGGATACAATAAAACATTGACCTATCATGGATAACAAGATACCTATATAATAAATTTCACATCATCTACTGGGGTGAGATGGAAATTGAGGATGGATCAACCTTCTGGGAGTAGTGATGGTGAGAAGGGCATGGTAGGAGAGGAATCTTCATAAATGATCTCTTCTATTAATGTTAGTACGTTTATAGCATGAAAAAATTGAATATATCTCATGTTATTGTAAGAACTATATTTATGATTAGTAGCCTCAATTATTCGAGTATGTACATATTTTCTATGAAAAATACTTGAATGTTTGGAGGATGTAGCATCCCTAGTTTTTACCATTTGAATCATTATAATATATTTAATTATATTTTTTACATCAATAACATATATGTTCCATCATTTTTAGAATCACGAGGATTAATATATATATATATATATATATATATCAAAAAATTGAAGGAAAAGAGACGTCATGGTGGGTCCATTGATGTCATGACATCAACTTTGGTGTTCTGGCATAATGGGTTAAGAAATAAAGTGACCCCTGTGTCGCAATGTGGGATGTAATCCTTGTTATGTTTTAATCACACCATTTGGAGGAGGAATTATGGTCATTCAAAAAAGGGTGTTAGTCTAGTTGTGGTGATTTCTATCATTATGTGGTCTACGTCCCAAGGCATGACACCCTGGTGAGGGGTAATTCCAGGTAATTTTCATTCCATGGTTTTGTTAACTAATTTAATTAATTATTATTAGTAAAATTAATCACATAGTATTTAATCATTCTTATGTGCTTTATTTGGGGTTTGACACAAACCTTAATTAAAGATGAGATAAAAGGGTAGGATTAGATGATCTTGGATCCACCAAACATGAATGGTAGGTTGGATCAACCTCTTACCCTTAAAATAAACATGTTCTATATTAATGATTGATCCAAGTATAAGTTAGGTTTTTTTGTTTTGGGTTTTCCCTATTTTTCATCATTTTAGGAATATAATTTCGTTCATGTGATGGTTTGAAAATTTCATGTCCTTTGGATTTATTATCATTTTAATTATTTCTAGAACCCCTTGTGCCTATACTGGTTTATTATTTATTCTTCATCCTTGATGGTTCCATGCCCGATGAAAGATCATGTGATCCTAGTATCAACAACCCAATATCATGTGAAAATTTTTTGTTGACTATTTTACCACATGTTCTTTATGTTATAAAGACTATAACTCATCATGGATTGTGGTTCAATAAATTATGTTTGAATACAAGGTAAATTGAGATTGAGGTCTTATCATCAGTAGAGTTAATGTGAATATAGTGATTTTTGAATGTGAGATCAATGGTAGTTGATATTCAGTCACTAAAAGGTTGGGGGATGAAGTTCCTCAAAGGGATGTTGTATTTTGGGTTATTATACAATGCTAAAATAAATTTTGAAATTTTTTTCAAATGTGGCTTGGATGGTAATCAACTACTAGAGGAGCAATAATGATGTATATGCTTTATGTATTTTTTGGGGTATTATTAGAGGAAATGATGGAGATAGATGGGTGATTTAGGGAATTTTGTTGTGGGAAGGATTCAACCCTAAGATATAGGGAGTTTTAGATTCAATATTTGGATAATATATAATAAATACATGTTGAAGAATAGTAAAATATGAAATTTTGATTTGGTTGTTAGTTTATGGAATTGTATGGGGGGACCACAAAATGATGGTATTAAGTTGTGAAATTGGATAAGTCTCACATCATATGTAAGGATCATCCTATGATGGGATTTATTATTATGTATGGTAAACAAATAATGGAGGATACCATAGTGTGAAATATGGGGTGAAATCTAGGAGGCTATGGAATAATAGAGGGTTCCACTGTATGATAGGTTGGAATTGTGGAGTCCCAAAAGTGGATGGGGATGGTGTTTCGCCATGAGACCCTCTTTGGGTTGGTCTATTATGGTGTGAAAAACATGGTCACACCATGTCAGTGCCTTTCCAGCAAGTTGATGTGATAGAATTTGATTTTATCCATAATAAAAAATTACTCACATCTCATTGGAAAATGTGGAGTGACGCATGGTGATGCATTTTTTTTAGTTTCTTTACATTCATAGAGCTAATAAAAATGATCAACGATGGTGCTAAAAATGTTTATGGGGGTTAGGTACTGTCAAGTCTATTCTTGGTTACTTGAAAATTCTCATGTACCCTATATTACTAATAGAGTTTGTTACTCCCCCACATGTTTGGGGATTATGTACTTTATCTATTGTGTTATCCCCCCCCCAAATGTTTTGTTCTACTCAATGAGGTCCATGATCTATTCTTTTCAGAGAGCTGACATGGGTTTCTAGTTGGGTAGTTCAGATTATTGGGGTTTCTTACTGATTTCTCTGGTGGTTGGGATATAAATAGTAGGACTCTCTTTTATAGTTGGGGTTTTATCCCTCAACTAAAATTTAGATTTTATTATAGGTTATACCTTTTTTTTTACTTCATGGTTTAGTTGATACAACTTATTCTTATTCCTGTATGTTTTTTGAGTCATCCTATAAGGAATGTATATACTAGACCCTACATTGGAATCATTACCCATATGTATTATACCCTATTTAAATGATGTATAGTTTGGTAGTGAGAATGGTGGAAAATATGATGGTGGAGCTTAGTGGTACTAGGAGGTGATTGTAATTAGCAGTGTTCAGGTATTGATTTGACTCTTTGTGGGTACATCTATATCCAATCTGTTTAGGTCGGTTTTCCCAATCATGTTTTTTTGTAATGTATTTTTCCTATTTAATTGTAGAACTGGTAATAATTTTATCTGTTATTAATTTTAGTATTTGTTTCATAAATTATATATTTATATTAGTTTTAATTTTTTAATCTTCATTTTTGTGTCTATTGTAAGGTTTTTCATTTTTTATATGTCTATTAGGCTATGGTATTCCAAAATGTGTGATATTCAATCTCAGTGCTCGTCACAAACCCCATGGCCTATTAGAGGTTGTCTTGGGGTGGAACACATTGATTACCGTAACTCTTGAGGGGTCATGATGGGTTTTGTCAGGTCACATTCTAACTTGTGCATTATATTGTTATTGTTAAATGGGGATATGTATAGAAACCTAAATATAATGTAATATATTTTTTATAATGGGTGGGAAATATCTTATTGAGTTAGATATATATTTAGGGGGTTTCAAAATGGGACATTTTAAATTCACAATACACAAATTGGTATGGGTCTGTAAATAAGTTAGTTTGGTATTTTTGTGATTTTTTTTTGTGAACAATACTAACATATTTGTCATGTTTGTGAAAAGTAATCAATTCAACAAATTAATAGTGTAATTTTTATGAGATTATATGTTTTAGAGAAGTTTGTATGAGAATAATAGTTGTTATTTTGTATTGTATTATGATTATTATTCATTATTCCAATTTCTTAAACTAATTATGCTCACATAGTATTTTAATGACAGAGTGATTATAAATTTATAATTTTTAGGGGGATATACATTCATTGGTTGATAAAAATTTTGAAGGGGGAATCTTTGTAACTAAAGGAGTTTTGTGTCATAAAGAGCTTATTGTGACCCAATAAAAATATTATTATAGATTGCTATAAAAATAAATTTGAGTTGATGTGATTGAAAACATCAATGTTGTCTTTTATTTTTTTCCCATAAATCACATTCAATCCCAGGTGAGTTCGAGTGTTTTGGATGAGTTGAATAGTTTTTAATGGTTTGTCAAGAAACACTTTAAGTGATAAAAGAATATTTAAGTGAATTTTTATTTTTGAAGTTGTTTTTAATATTATTTGAATAAATAAATCTTAGTGATGATAAAATCACATCATCGTTTTCATTTAAAAATCAAATTCAAATAAGAGTGTGTGAATAATGGGATTTGTAGTGACTTTGGTTTCTATATAGTTTTATAAACATACACAGATAATAACCATAATCAAACCACACATTATTTTGAATTTTCTAGTCAAGATCAGTAAAGAAAAGTATCATGTATAAATGATAGAATGTCATGTTGATCTATCCATATTGAAGTTAAACATGAAGATAACATGGTTACAAGATAATGGAATAAAAATTTCTTGATAACCACATACTAATTTATTTATTAGTACAACTCATGGTTGTAACACCTAGGCTTCAATTATAGTAAGTAAACATTTTTTTAATAATAAAATTAAAATTTTTATATTTCATGAGATGAAAATTCTAATTTTATAGGATGAATTTCAATTTTAAACATACTTGTTCAAAATAATCATAAAATTATTTTATGAAATATTCCATTAGAAATAATATTTTATGAAGACATGAAAATGTATTAATTTAATACTTCACATTTTTTTATATAATATTTTCATAATATTTATAATTAAACATGTATTGAATATCAATTTTATAGAAAAGAATAATAGTTCATATAGAGGTAGAAGGGTGTATTTTTTTCGAATACGTTTTTAAAATTCATAAAGTATTTCCATTATAATTAATTAAAATAATTTTTAAAAATGAGTTATTTAATTTAAATGTATAAAATATATATCTATATATAAGTATATTAATTTATTTATATAGAATAATTATTACTATTCTTATTTTTAATGTAATATCATCTTACCCATGAAATATGCATTTTCTAGAAAGCTCGTTTTTCATCAAATTTTACAGGTTTATTTTTTAATTATATTCTTTCACTTACCTAAATTTAAATTTATAAAATGGATTAAATATTTGGAAACATAATAGTTAATAATATTGAACAATATCAACAAAATATTTGGACATAATGAATATTAAAAACAATAAAAATTGGTTACCACGGTTAATGTTAAAACGGGTTTAACAGGGGTAAATTTTATAATATAATGTTTAAAATGACCTAAAACATTCATAAACCTCATTGGTTTGAATTATTTTGAATGTTTCCATATATGATTAGAATTTGAGTCATTTTAGGGAAATTTTCCATGAAAATAACTTAATAATATTTTAAATGTTTGAAACATTACAAGTGTTTCACTAAACTAAATTATAAAAAGGGGTATCTTCCACTCACCTCATCACACCTCTTGAAAAATTATATTCTACCAAACACATTAAAAATATCTCCCAAACATACTTATACAAATTCTAACGGTTATTTTGATATAAAAATATCAACCCTATGGTTCTTCAAAATAGATCGAAATGAGGTTTTTCAAAGAGAAGGTAATAGTCTTTACCAAACTCTGTGTTTTCACTCCTTATTTTACCACATTTAATTCTGTACTAAAAAAATTAAAATATAATAAAAAATACACCAAAATAATGATATTTTTTTATGATGATTGTATAATATTTATACTTCTCCTTCACCATCAAATGGTAAACAAAACCATTACTTGGGTGAATAATGGACTACAACCTCATGAACCGACGTAGTTTGTTTTCCATCACCACATCACATGGATAATAATAATTATGGAACATCATCACATATATGAAAATTATAAAATAATATTTATTTTTTAAATTGAATATATCATCTCCTGCTTTACCCTTTCACACATAAAAAATGAAAATGTTTCTCATTCGTAAGTACAGAATACCGTCTACACGTAGTGATGCAGTTCATTTTCCTTGTCCACCATAAAAGAATTATTCTAAAAATGTATCTAATAGAAAAATATTATATTTTTAATACTTATATCATTACAGATATGTTTAAACTATAATCTATATAGAATAAATGGAACATCGATGATGTAACATGAATAAGAAAACTAAGCAGTCAACACCCGAAACAATAATAATATTGAAATATTGTCGATGAATAGGTGATAAGATGTTATAAGTGGAACATATATTATACTATAAATATGAATATGGTTATATTATAAATTAATAATAAGTTTTAAAAAATTACATTGTATTTTAAATAACATTTAAAAAGGTGGAAGTGTGAGTTAATGGATTTCGTCTTAATTTCCACTCAATTGAGACAAATTTGGTATTATGATCATACATACATTTATAAGGTGTATAGACATAAAATTTTAGTTATTTTACATGAATATATATTTATTAATAATGGATAATTTTTTATTTTATGTTTATACTTTCAAGGGTTTAAAATTTAAAAGTAACAAAAAATTTAACAATTTATTTTATAATCACATTTCTCTTGGAATACTTATATTTTTCATTAAAGGAATCATATAATATACCATAAAAAACTCCATATATTCTCTTATAATATAGTTATTTAATTATGTTTTTGGTTTTATTCCAAATTTATCATCCCTAATTCACACTAATCAACAAAATAAATGTTTATATTTAAATCAAGTCTTATTTCCTTTTTGATCGGGAATATTTTTATTCCAAGCCAATAATTTTAAAAAAAATTAAAAGGTGAAGTTATTATTTACTCAAATGATTTATTTAAGGTATTTTATGTCATACATGACAATTTAGACGTTTTTAATGGAATATTTTCAATTCTATCAAAAAGTCTAATTTCTGACATTCATTATAAAAATTCTAACAGAATTCTTCTTTTTAAACATATATGGATTTAACAGAATTAGCTACTACCATAATAATTTTAGGATATTTAAATTCATCTGAAAATTTTAAATGGTTTTGAATAATTAAAAGTCTATAATGATTAATATTGTAACATCTTGGATATAGATGCAACTCAACCGGTGCCCTATACCCTATTGGCCACATGGCCTCAAGAACATTTTTCCAAATGCTAGTGGCTTCCATCAAAAGAGAGGTCCATGGGTGTGATAGTGGGGAAACTATGCCATCATTGGTTGATTGTAACATATTGGGATAATAATAATCAATAGTGAAAGCTAAATATAGTATATAACTGAAATAAATAGCAGAAGACGGATAAGATAAATAAAAAAGAATTATTAAATATAAAAGATGATGCAACATGTCATATATTCTAGATATTCATCCAGACAAGTAAACTGCAGTAATACACAATATAAGTCTCAAAATCAAAAAAATAACAAAAAGAGACAAAGAAGCATCAAAAGAATCAGCTCGGTTCCATGCTCTCCTACTCCTAAGAAGCACATCATGTACCTATAGTAGGGTGCTTGCCTTGATCAACACCTATAATCCTATAATCTGTGTGGGCCCAAAAACTTAACTCAAATAGGGTGTCATACAAAATACCATTAGGCAACCTCCAATGGTCAGTGCCAATCTATGTTTTAATGTATATAATAGGCATTGTACAATAGTGAAATAAGTAAACTGTAGGTACTCAAAAGTATGCACAACATATGTCTCAAAAGGCAGTGCTATAAAGGTATACGTGAAGACTGAATCCAAGCTTGTGCATTGTTTTGGCAGACACATCATAAGTCATCCATTTAATTATTCATGTTTTGTGAATTATATAAGGTCATTAGGTCCGGCCTAGGTCTGATGACCTACCATATAAGTGCAACTATTAACTCAATACATAATAATCATTTAATCATTTGAAACATTTTCCAATATATTCCATACTGGGTATACCTCAAGGGATCCAAGGTTTACTTAGCATTATAAAAAAAAATAAACCTCAATGAGACCGACCACCATATATGTGTCTCTCCCATGACCATTACATAGTTGACCTACTAAGCACATCCATTTTCCTTTAATAGAGATAATGGTTCGCCCATGTTATATAATGTGGAATTAGACACATGATCCCAAACTTGTCTTTTAACCGAGACTATGGGTCTCCCATTTCTAATTACCTATTTTTATAATTTAATTCAATTAAAAATATTATCTCAAAAGCATCACATGTAAATTAAATTAATACATGGACATAAAACAGTAAACTCATGTGGGCTTAGTATACATAATAACCAACAAATGTAAATTGAACTATTTTTTGGTCAAACAAGGATAATTCACATTGGTAAAACATAGAAAAGGCCTATTTTGAAATTTAAATAATTAAGGCTTTATTCAACAAGTATCACACTTCGAAAATTCATATTATTAGCAATGTATTTTCAACAACCCATGAATGGGAATTAAAGTCATGCTTTAAATGAAATCATGACCAAACGTCCATCTAAGGGAAACACACCCATGGGGTTCCCTAAATCAAGATTTAAAACCTTAAATATGCTTTCAAATCATCTAATAATTTACCTAATCATAAATAGAAAATAACAAGGTTCATTACTCACTCAAATGACACCCTAAAAGTTAGTGCACGACACTACAACATATATAAACATCAACACAATTCACGAAAGGCACTAGAACCCCTACCTCATTGTAGTACGACTCTTTTTGTCCAATGTCGAGCTTTTATTCGACCTAGAATAGGGTAGCTCAAAAAAACAAGAAAAAAATTCAACCCTTGATAACTCAATCGAGAGAAAAAATCTAGAATAAAGCATCATGTTAAATCGATAGATCATCAAGGTGAATCCAATGGATCCGATAGTGTTTGCATCGAATATCGGATGACGAATCAAGAGCGAAACCCTCGTTCAGATTTTCTTGGGATTTCGTACATCAAAGGTGATTCATTTATGTTCGTCTAGAAAAACAACGTACTACCTAGCTTATTAGTCAATTATAAAAAGTACACATCGTGTACTAGAGATTACATGCCTTCTCTATATGGTTTTTTGGCTCAACCTTTACCTGACTGCGTATTGGGATTACAAGGGATGTAGCCTTACAAACACTCTGTGTACCTATAAGTACATAGTGTGTAGTTCCAAGTAACATTGTGTAACAAGACCACAGCCAAACCCTCGACTGCTTTCCCCCCATTTTTATAAGTACAAACTGAAAATAAAATATCCATAGCTCAGCTGAAGAACAGAGTTCTTACAAAACTCCGCCTTAAAAAAATTTGTCCTTGTATTTCCCTTCAAAGGGTGGTGAAGAAACATCTGAGAACAGCTCTGACAACTGTGTTCATACATCAGTGTCCCTCACCCAAGTCTCATCATGTAATCAACTATGATTCCCTTGAACCCATACCAAAGAAAATTATTGCCCATGTAGAACCTTCATGCTATGATCCACAATACAAATGGGGTTCTCCTTAAAGGATACTTCTTCCAAAAACTCCACTTCATCAAACTGAAAGGTGTGAGACGGGTTTAAAAAGTAATGTCACAAATATGAATCACAGAAGACTTTTTTCATAGCCCCATACCTCTGAGTTAATATAAATTTATAGGAAACCAGACATACACTCTCTAGAATCTCAAACAGTCAGAATTATCTTGGTCAAAGCATACCATGTCTTCTGATTCTCATGTGTCCCAACCTTGGTGCAACATTCATGAAAACTTAATCCCCGACCTCGAACTCTTGATGTCATCTGTGGAAATAGATATAATATTTTTTATGATACTATGTTGTAACCATCCACTTCTGAATCAATTGGACCATCTTAGAAGTCTCCTTCATGAGACATGGTCTTAGTAATGATATCTCACCCGCCTCCAGCCAGTACATGGTTGATCGGCATGGCCTATCATAGAAAGCCCCATAAGTTTCCATCATTATAGTAGAATAAAAAAAATTATTTTAGGAATACTAATCTAGGGAAATATTCTCCTCCCAAGATCCCCCAAAGTCTAGAATGCATTACTGTTGCATGTCCTCTAGCACTTGTATCATACGCTCTGATTGGCCATCAGTCTGAGGGTGGTATGTTGTCCTCCGAAGCACTTCTGTACCTAGATCCCTCTAAAAGTCTACCAAAAATGAGACATAATGTGGGAATCCCTATTTGAAACATTATATCAAGGGACCCAAAGAATTCGTACAACCTAACCAATATGCAGCTTACCATGCTCAAAAACACTAATGTTCTCCTTGATCATAATGAAGTGAGCGGCCATCATAAGTTTGTCGACCACCACCCACACAGCATCATTTCCTCGGGGAGATCTTGGTAAAACCATAACCAAATATATCACAACATCGTTCTATTTCCACTCTAAAATAGGTAACTACAATAAAATCCCAATTGGCCACTAATGTTCTGACTTCACTTACTGACAGGTGGAATACCTCGTAGTAAAATCGTCCACCTATCTCTTCATACATGGCCACTAGTACTGAAAACCCAAGTCATAGTATATCTTGGTAACTCCTGGATGCACTACCCATGTTGAAACATGAATCTCTTACATTAACTCCTCACGTACGTCCACTAGAACCCAAACATGTCCATGGATTTTCAAGATCTCCTCATTACATATTGTCTAACTAGGATGTGGATCCTCACCTGCTAAACCCTCCTGCAAGACTAGGACTTTATAATCTAATAGTTGTCTCATACTCACTCTATCTAGGATGGTAGAAGCCACATGAAAATAAGAAATGGAATTATATCCCTGACTATCATGCACCTCTAGCTGCATCTTAGAGAACAATTCCAGAAGTTACCACTAAATACTGGCCTCTTTCACTACCTACATCTAAGTCCTCCTACTCAGTGTATCATCCACTGCATTTCCATTTACAAACATGTAGGGAAGCTCAATGTTGAAGGACTGATGTTATTCCACCAACCATAAAATCCTCGAATTGAGATCACAATCAGTAAAGATGTATTTGATAATTTTTTGGTTTGTGTACACCAAAAAATTCTCTCCCAACATGTAATGTCTCCAACAACGTAAGGCATGAACAACCATGGTTAACTCGAGATCATGTGTCAGGTAGTTACTCTCATGTGGCCTCAACTGCTAAGACTCATATGCAATGACTCGATCACCCTACAAAAGCACTGCTCCCAGCCTGATACCTGATGCATTGTAGTGCATAGTGTAACTACATCCCATCTCTGAAAAAATCAGTAATGGTACTGTCGTTAATCTCAATTCCATCTCTTGAAAGGCAATCTCACATGAATTTTACCATACATACTTCACTCCCTTCTTTTTCAAGACCGTCATTGGTGTTTTTAATTGAGATAATTCTTGTATGAAACAGTTATAGTAACCAACCGTCCCTAGGAAAATATTCAACTCAATGAAATTCTTGGGAATCTCCTTGGTAACTACTTCTGTCACATTCTATAGGTCCACTGATACTCCTATCTCCAAGATGACGTGACTCAAGAAATGAATCTGATCCATCTAGAAGTGTCACTTTGAGAGCTTAGCATATAACCAATGATCTATCAGTGTACTAAAAATGATATCATGATTTTTACAAAGGTCATGTTGGTTGTAATAATTTACCAATATATCCTCCACAAAAACCACCACATAAAATCCAATTAAAGATGGAATACTCGATTCATCAGTTTCATGAAAATAGTTGGCATATTTGTTAGACCAGATGACATAACCACATACTCATACAAAATATACCTTCTACATAAATCTATGTTAGGTATGTATGATGATATAATATTTAAATCATGAAAACTAGATCTCATATTGATCTTAAAGAATAATCGATCTCCTCAGAGAAGATCAAAGAGATCATCTATTCATGAAACAAGATTTTTGTTGTAAGGACTTGACCCCAGTTTCCCAGAGTTGAAGCAAATTTTTAATCACATTGGCATGTAAACATGGAATTTTCGTCCCAAAAGATTGAGTAGTTTAGTAGAATTAGAAAAACGATACATGCATAAGTTGATCAGTACAACTTGAAATGAATAACAACATAGAAATTTCTTCGATAAAATCAATAACTCCTAGGTTTTTTCAGCAATTCATTCACAAATAAATTCTTTATATTATGATAAAAAAAGAAACATAAGAAAGGGGTGATCTCAAACTCTTATTATGGGTAAGCAATACAGTGGAATATATCATAACATAAACATTTGGCTTGTTGAAAAACTAAAAACATATGACTTTAATAAAAACATGAACACATTATGGAAGAATGAAGAGTTGAACAGATAATTCCATAATCATGGGTATTCTACTAATCAAATAACCACATGAACCATTATTACTATTTTCATAATGAGTGAATGAATAATTAGAAACATCAAAACAATACCTTCAAGGCCTCATGACAAGACCATAAATAATCATTTTGTCCAGGCCTTGTGCCAGGACCGTAGTTTGTCTCATGAGACCTACCAAAGTACTGAGGGGATATAGTGGGTCCCACACAACACTTACTATGTACAATGAATTCCTCATATGAATGATGATAAACATAAACAACAAATACATTCATATTGAAAATAATTTATGAAATTTAAATAACATTCCCCGAACTTTAAGCATAATCATTAACCATTCATAGTAAATTGGTGAATGGTTTTAAGATAAAACAACCCAAGAAAAAATTATCATAAACTATTAAATTTAACGTTTTATATGATACCATGAAATATTAATCCCAATAATACATAATAATCAACAATAGTGTGGAAATAGATGAAGATACTCCAACAAAATTGTGAAGTAATTCTTGAGATAAATACTCTTTTAGTTTGAAAAGAATAATTCATTTGGAAAAATATTTTTATAAAATATAATGTTAAGTAAGAAATTATTTTTCATAATAAAATTATTGTTTATATAAAAATAATGGTTTCCAAAAATAGATTATAGGGTGCCTTGAAAATAGGTAAGAATTTGAGAAATTTCGTTGAATCAGGTGTGTATTTTGGAAACAATTTTGAATGTTCCTTTTTAAACATGTAACTATCCATAAAATAAGGAAGTATTATGGTTGGTGAACATATATTGAAGACTCAAACATAATTTATGAAGGGTACAAAAAAATACATAAGAATTACATTGATATAATTCGACAATGAAAGTGACTCGAACAAAAATGGAGTTTCGGGTGGAAAACCCTTACCTTAAGTCCAAATGTGTTCTTCTCTTGAAAGTAAGGTCCAAGAATATGAAATTAGAATTATTAATAACTTAATTCAGAAACTATAATACATTTACTTAGTTTAAAATAATTTTCTTAAGTTTATTATGTCATTATTGTTTAGTTATAAGATTTAATTTCGTCGTTTTGGATTGTTTGTTTCCTTGATTTTCATAATCAGTTCACTTGTTTTTTTGTAATGGGGTTCATGAAGAATGGATGTAAATCTCCAAAATTGAATTTAAATATTATTTATGAACATAAATATGTGTTAATGGTCATTTATATCATTTATTTACATGGAATGAGGATGAATCATAGGTGAAATATTAATGACATTCACTTAGTTTATTTTACCGGCATTTTGATTATTAGGAACTAGTTTTGTCATATGATTTATCAATATGTACGTATAATTGAACCAAAATATTAATAGATTATAATACATATATTAATGTCTCGTTAAACAATAAAAATGGTTTCATGACCTTTAATGAAGTAGAAATTGAAGAATAAGACTTCGTCGTCCACGAAGGATATAAATTGGAACCTCAAGGACAATGATTTCATTTATAAAATAAATGAGAGAGTAATAATATTGATTATGGTTAGTCCATTAACATGATATAATTCCAGTATATAGATGATACTGTAGTTATCAAGCTAATTTTGACAGAGTAGGTGAGGAGAGTAAAACAATATAAAAGACCATGAAATGAAATTGAAATAAGATGAATGTGAATTTACCTCTTGAATCCACCTCCTTGAGAATTTCATTAAGGGAAGGGGTTTTCATATTTTGGAAAGACCATAAGCTTCTTGGACATTGGCAGTGACTAGGGAAGGGTATTTTTCCTAATAATTTAGGACCATCGAGGCCTAGAGAAATGAAGATAAAATGAAGTGAGGGGGGTTTATTGTGGAGGAGAGGAGTGAATTTTGAATATTTTATTCATTATTTTATTAATTACCTCAAGACAACCAAAAATATTGTTTAATGTGACCCCTATGAGTAATAAGTACATGTTAGTTCAATCAAAGTGGCCACAAATCAGTATTTATGTCATAAATTGTGTACCTAAATGATAATTTGTATATATGGTATTTTACCCTATTTCACTATTCATATAAAATTCAAGAATCTCATAATAAACCCAAAAATTCGCCCCAACTATTTCTCGATTTTTAGAATTCAAATACAAAATCCATTTTTCGAAAATGATTTTCTAAATATTTTTAATTTTATTTTTAAATAAAATCAAATTTTATTCCAAGAAAACAACTTTAAAACTATAACTCATTTTATAACACCTTGATAAATTAATCAATGTCCAATTAGGTTATCTTATAACCATAAGACAATAAAGTAAAAATTTGTGATTACATTTTATGAAAAAACATTTCTATTCTTAATTGTTAAAGTAATCATAAAATTTTAATTAAAATATTTATGTCATTAAAAAATACCAATACTTATGATTGTTTTTTACATTTAAGATGTCTAAATTGTATTTATACGCACATGGGTGATGTTACTAGTTTTTTTGTATGATATACTATTCATTCCTATTCATTACTATTCTTAATTTTATGTTACTATTCATAATGGTATGTTACTATTCACCAAAAAATATGTTGGTTCTGTCAGACTCTAAATAACATACTGATCACAACTCTGGATGACTGTTTTCTAAAATTCAAAAACTTAGTAGAGTAAAAGTTGTTTTTAATGCCTATATTATAGATCTGTTATTTTGTAGGGACTCGGTGTTTCATGCATTAAATATTTAATTTCAAAACCTTGTGGTGTTACATTCTCCCCTCCTTACAAAAATTCCATCCTCAAAATTTATACAATGTTACCTCACAAAAATATTTGGGTAGGTCTTCATCATAAGCTTCTCAGGCTCCCATGTTGCCTCATAGATCGTATGATTTCTCTAAAGTATCTTTATAGGATAAGTCATCTGATTCCCCAACACTTGTTCTTTAGTGTCCAGAATCTAGATAGGCTCTTCGTAGTAAGATAGATTAGGTTCCATTTCTATACCTTCATATGTGAGGACATGTGTTGGGTCTGACATTTACTATCTCAGCAATGAGATAAGGAAAACATGATGTAATTTATACAGCCTACGAGGCATAGATAAAAAATATAAAATATCTCTAATTCTCACTATAATTTCCAAAGGCCTAATGTATCTAGGGATCAGTTTCCCTTTATTTCGAAATCTTATAACAGTCCTCCAGGGAGATCCTTTCAAGAAAACGTGATCTCCCACTTGAAATTCCAGATCCTTCCTTTTATTATCATCATTGGTCTTTTGTATGCTTTAAGATGCTTTGATGTGACCTTGAAGAGTCTTTACCTTCACTATTCTTTCGTCCACAAGCTTTGGGCCCACAAGCTTCCTCTCTACAACTTCATCCCAACAAGTTGGTGTATGACACCTCTACTATACAATTCTTTATACTGTTCCATTTGAAAAATTAAAATCAAACTATTATTGTAGAAAAATTCCACCAAAGGTAAATATTGATCCCACATACCATGGAAATCAAGTGAACATGATCACAATATCTCCTCCAAAGTTTGGATCATACTCACTGATTTCCTATCAGTTTGTGGGCGGTAAGTAGTACTAAAACGAATCTCATCATCCAATGATTTCTGAATACATTTCCAAAATTTTGATGTAATTAATGGATCATGATCATAAAAAATTGAGAGTGGTGCTCCATGAATTCTCGCAACATCATTGATATAGAGTCTTTCTAGGAATTCTAGTGTAAAATCTTCTCTTATAGGGAAGAAATGGTCATATTTCTTTAGTCGATCAACAATTACTCATATCACATAATTCCTCTTTGGAGTTTTGGGTAATCAAGTTAAACAATCCATGTTATGGCATCCCATTTCCACGTAAAAATAGGTAGAGGTTGCATGACTCCTATAGGATGTTGTCATTCATCCTTGTTGACAGACTGGACATATTGCTACATAATCCCCAATTTCCATCTTCAGGTTATCCCACCAAAATTTGTCTTCAAATCACTATACATAATAATGAGACCAAGATGTATAGAGAAATTCGAACTGTGGGCATCATCCAATAACTCCCTTTTAGCTCGAGTACAGCTTGATCACAAATCCTATTCCCAAATTTCTGAACACCATCTTCCCATAAAAATCCATCCATCTTCACATCTTTTAAAAAAATAAATTTTCTTTTTCAGGTTCTCGTCATCCAGCTAAGAACTTTTAATAATATCTAATAAAGTTGGTTGGGAAACAGAATGAAAAAGTAGTTTTGTTTTAGTTTATTTGATAATTACCATATCCATACTCACTAGATCCATGTATAAAGGATCTTTTTCAATCCTCATCTTTTTGAGAACCCCATGATCATTCATGCTCAATGCATCAGCTACTATGATTTCCATTCCTGGGTGGTAGTTATAGTAGAATCATAATAATTGAGTAGTTCATGCCATCTTCATTGCCTCATGTTGAGTTATTTCATTGAGAGGATATACTTCAATCTCTTGAGATCTGTAATATATCTCACACTATTTGCCATAGAGATAATATATCCACATCTTTAGGTAAAATATTACCACTACTAACTCAAGATCATGAGTGGGGTAGTTTTTTTCAGGAATTTTTAACTTCCTTGATGTGTAGGTAATAACTCTATCATTATTTATAAGGACACAAGAATGACTTTTCTTCTATGAATTGTTATAGATCCCAAACCCATCATTCCACAAAGGTAGTGTTCGGACTAGTGCATTCAATATCCTCATCTTAAACTCTTTAAAATCGTCATTGGATTCGTTTTTTCATATGAACATAACCCCATTACGTGTAATCTTGGTCATTAGGTTGGAAAAATGGAAAATGTTCTGAACAAAACGCCCATAATAACCAGCCAAACCAATAAAAATATGTACCTCAATAATATTTATTGGAGTAGGCCATTCATGAACATCCATTGTCTTGACAATATAAATAGATATTCCATATTTAGATATCAAGTGTCCTAGAAAGGAAACTGATTGAATCCAAAATTCACAATTGTTGAACTTCCGAGATAATTCATTTTTTCTAAGAGTCTTCATAATAGTGCACAATTTATTTTCATGATAATCATATATTTGGAATTATACCAATATATTATCAATAATTACCACCACAAAGTCATCAATATATTCCTTGAAATCTCTATTCATTAAATACATGAAAACAGAGGTTTCATTAGTCAGTCCAAAAGGCATCATTGTAAACTTGTAATTCCCATACCTATTTGAAAATGTTGTATTTGGAATGTATTCCTTCCTCCCAAGAAATTGACGGTATCGATATCGAAGGTCAATCTTAGAAAAATATTGATATCCATGTAGTTGATCAAATAAATCATTAATGTGAGGTATGGGATACTTGTTATTTATATTTATAGCATTGATCTTCCTACAGCCAATCCACATCCTCGTAGATCTATCTTTATTCTTAACAAAAATAATGGGGGATCCCCATTGAGAAACACTGGGGAAAATAAACTATTTATCACTAAATTACTATAGTTTATTCTTCACTTCCACTAATTCCACTATGGACATTCTATAAGGGATCTTTGATATGGGCCTTGAACCAATAATTAAGTCAATGGAATACTCAATTACCTGGTCCAGAGGATGCCCTGGTAAATCCTCTAGAAAGTTGTGAACATATTCTTGAAGAATAGGTACTTCCCCTATTTGAACATTCTTCTCCTCACCCATAGTTATTGCATTTCCTTCCTCCCTAATAATTGAATTCAGTAGAGCTATTGTGGGTGGATCTAGATGAGAATAAGATGGTGCTGTTTGTTCCATAAAGATAAGGGATTCCACATCATCCTCAAAAATTGTAACCTCTGTCTTCTTGAAATAAATTTTCTCATACAGGATCGAAATCCAATCCATACCAAGGATTATATCAAATTAAATCATGGGTATGAAAATAAAATACACAGATAAAGCATGTTTATATGCAATAATGGTGACTTATTGGCACAAAATTTTTGTAATGATACTTCCCTTAGTATTTTTAACTGACAACAACCTTATTAAATCAAATTGGAAATATTTTATTTTCTTAGAAAACTGGGAAGATATGAAAGAAAGTGAGGGTCCAAAATCAAATAAATTAATGTCCATGTTTGATGAAATGATTAAATTACATGCCACCACTTCGTTAGGAACTTCAACCTCCGCAATTTTGACAACATAATCTTGACTTTTCTCCCTTGGCCTTCACTGGGGAATGTTTCCTTGATTCTTTGGAAATTCATGTGCATAATGTCCCATCTCCCTATAATTGTATCATTGAACATTGGTAGCTTCTTTTTTGCCATTACAATCCTAAGATAGGTGGCATTTTCTCTGCACTTGTAATAGACTCCCATTGAATTATGTAGGTAGTTGTTGCATAAAGAAATCTAACATAGATCCTCTACATGGTGGATATGGATGCTCCATACAGGTAAGATTATTTTTCATAACCTGAGTATGTTTTCCAAAAATAGTTATAAGATTCTCTGCAATTATTACAGTACCAGATCCAACATCATTATTATGCATCAGAGGGAAATCCATACAAGGGAAATGTGGGTTCATGTGGTTTTCATTCCTTCCATTGGGAACCAGTTCTAAATAATGGCATACACTAGATTATGTTATGAATCATAATGTATAATATCAATATAGAAAAATACATAGAATAAATTTGAAATTCTATGCATAGTTATCATAATCATAAACATTGTATATTTAAGAAAAACTTTACATTTAAATCCTTCATAATGTCTTGTGAATAAAATGTGAATTATCCTAGGAATATCCCCTAAGAGTGAAAACCCAGTTGTGCAGAAAGGCACGTTGTCATGCACCAGGATACCCCAGGTCAATCCTGAAACTCCTTGTCAGAGTTTTCACTCCTGGGTACAACTGTTCCAGAACCACGTCCACTTGTAGTATCCCAACAGGGATACATTTTCTAAAAAGATTCACATAATCTATTTCTTACCAAAATACTAGAAAATTATTTATTGTTTATCCTCAAATAGTATCTTGTGTATTTTTTCCCTAATCTATGTTTTCTAAATATAGTTTCCATTTTTTATAAAAAATTTCCATTAATACATACTGTAAGATACCAATCCCAGTTGCCTAAAGATGGTGCCTTATTTAATAACATTGGAATATTAACAAGGAATTAGCATCTCCAAGGACCTAGTATTTTAGTAGCATTGTAAACAAGATACATACATAATTTCATCATTACAACTTGAAACAAAATGAAACATAGAAATTTCTTCGACAACATCCACAACTCCTGTGTTATTTCAACAAGTTATTCATAAAAAAATTCTTCATTTCTTGAAAAAACGAAACATAAGAAAGGTCTGAGCTCAAACACTCATTAAGGGTAAGAAATATATCAGATGATATCATAACATAAACATTAGGCATGTTGGATAACTAAAACCATATGCTTTTAACAAAAACATTAACACGTTATGAAAGAAATGAGTGTGGAAAACAAATTCCATAGTCATGAGTATTCTAAAAATATAACAACTAATAAAACATCAATAATATATTCATATTGAAATAATTCATAATTTGGGACATCATGACCATACCGTCAAGCCCTCATTCTGGGACAATAAATAATCATTTTTTCAAGGATTTGTTCCAAGAATGTAGTCTGTCTCATTATACCTATCGATGCACTGATGGGATATATCATTCCCAAACCAACACTTAATATGTCCAATTTATTCCTCATATGAATAGTGATAAAAAATAAAAATAGATACATTCATATTGAAACTAATACATGAAATGTAAATAACATTCCTTGAACATTAAGTATAAACACTAACCACTCAGAGTAAATTGGTGAATGGTTTTACGATAGAACATCCACAACCAAAATAATCATAAACCATTAAATTATATATGGTAAATTATACCATGAAATATTGATCCCAATAATACATTAGAATCAATAAGGGTGCTGAAAGTGATGAAGATACTCTTATAATATCTTTGAGTAATTCTTGAGATAAATACTCTTTCACTTTGAAAAGAAGAGTTCCTTTACAAAAATATTTGTATCAAACCCTAAGTGAAGTATGCTAGTATTTTAATAACAAAATTATTGATTTTAGAAAGATAATTTTTTCCAAATTAGATTATATAGTGCCCTTGAAAGTTGGTAAGAATATGACAAATTCCCTTGAATCGGGCTTGTATTTTGAAAACAAATTTGAATGTTACTTTTAAAATGTGTAACTATCCATAAAATAGGGATGAAATATGGTTGGTGAAAATATATATAAAACTCAAAAAGAATTTATGAGGAGTAAATAATAATACATAAGAATTTCATTAAGTTAATAAGACAATGAAAGTAACCCAAATGAAAATGGAGGTTTGGGAGGAAAAACCCTACCTTAAGTCCGAATGTGTTCATATTTGGATCATAAGGTCCTAGAATATATAATTAAAATTATTAATAACTTAATTCAGAACCTATTATTCACATATTTAGTTTATCATAATTTTATTAAGTTCATTATGTTTTTATTGATTTGTTATAAGGTTGAAATTTGTCGTTCCGTAGTGTTTGTTTCTTTGATTTTAATAATCGGTTCACTTGGGAATGATCCCGTAAGGGACATAGCACCGCTTGGGTTTTCTCTCTCGCGCCACCTTCCCTCATCCTGGATCAGTGCTGGTTATCTTACTTGCATGGAAGTTTGAGGTGGTGGATTCTTTGTTGTGGTGGTTTTATTTCGGCTCACCTTGCGCGCACTGGGGTCTGTCTCTTCAAGGCGGCATGATGTTGAATCTGCGCTTGAGATCTACCTCAGTGCCTCAAGAACCACCCCTTATTCACCCTGGTCTATAGAGTCTGAGCGTTTTCTTCATGGATCCTCCGGACAGCGGCGTCAGGATGTTGTTTGTGTTTGAGGAAGCTCTGTTCTCTGGATGTATGGATGATGTTCGATGGCGGGAAGAGTGTTGGTGGATTTCATCCTTGCATGATCGATTCTCAATTTATGCTTAATCGAGGGATTCCCAAGGATTTCGGAGGATATTTTTTGGAAAATCCCTCGTGGTATGATATATATTGTTTTATGTTTACTTTCGTGGTTTTTTGAAAGGGTTTCTAGATCTGGTTTCGTTTGCGATCTCATCTCCGGTTGACGCTTTCTGCTTTTGATTTCTGTTCTGGTTTGCTGTTGATCTGCTTATTGGTTGCATTTTGGTTTTGGTTTGTAGTTTTTCCATGTGGTTTCCGGCCTGATGAACTTCTTCGAGTCTTCTGTGATGCATGGTGTTTTTGGTTTTTAATCTCTTCGGGTTGATTTTGAATGCTTTGAATGTGCGGCGATTTCGTTGATGTTTCAGTGTAGGTGCTCGATGGTTGGGTGCTTGGTTCGAGGCGTAGTGTAGCTCGAGGGCAGCTGTCTGGTTGACTTTTGATGTTGATTATTGAAATTGGAATTCGATCTGGATGTTGTGATGTGGTGAATTGGAAGTGTTGAAGGCATGTAATGGGTACCATCAACCCTTGAACCGGACTTTAGAAAATAAATAAAAATGATTTTCACCATAATCGGTTCACTTGTATTTATGTGATGGAGTTTATGTGGAATTGATGTAAATATCAATAATTGAATTTAAATATTATTTATTGACATAAATAGGTGTTAATTTTCATCTTTATCATTTATTTATATGGCATTATGATGAATCATTAGATGAAATATTAATGACATTCACATAGGTTATTTTAGCGGAATTTTGATTATTAGGAACTAGTTTAGTCATAAGATTTAATAATATGTATGTAAATTTTATCCTGAATATTATTGGTTATAATAAATATATTGAGGTCTATTTCAACCAAAAAAGTCATTTCATGACCAGTAATGAAGGACAAATTGAGTAACGAAACTTCTTCATCCACAAAGGATGTAAATTGGAACCTCACGGACGATGATTTCGTTTATGAAATAAAAGCGAGAGTAAGAATATTTATGATGGTTCATCAATTCAATTGATATAATTCCATTATATATATGATACTGGACATATCATTGTAATTTTTACAGATGAGTTGAGGAGAGGAAAACAGTAGAAAATTACTAGAAATGAAATTGATTGAAAAAGAACATGAATTTACCTCTTGAATCCACCTCCTTGAGAATCTGTTTAAGGGAAGGGGTTTTGGTCTCATGGAAATACCAAGAGCTTCTTGAACATGGGGAGTTACTAGGGAATAGTATTTGGGTAGATCATTGTGGAGCATCAAGGGTTATTGGAGTGAAAAACAGTGGAAGTGAGGTGGTTCTATACTGGATGAGGGGACTGAATTTGGAATGTTTTATTCATTATTTTATTAATTCCCTCAATACAACCAATAGTATTGTTTCATGTGACCCATAATGGTAATAAGTGCTTGTGATTTCGAACTAAGTGTCCTTATATCACTCAAGATGTTATAAATAGTGTATTTAACTGATAATTTGTATAAACGGCCTTTAACCGTATTTCACTATTCATCAAAAATTCTAGAAATCTAGAAAATTCTCAAAAATTCACCACAAATTTTTTTCAACATATAGAATTAAAAAATGTAAATAATTTTTTAAAAATAATTTTCTAAATATTTTTAATTTAATTTTTATATAAAACCATAATTTATTACAAAAAAACAACTTTAAAACTACAACTCATTTTATAACACCTTTTGAAATTAATAAAGATAACATAATATTGTCATATAACCATAAGATGATAAAGTAACAATTTTTTATTACATTTAATAAAAATAAATTTCCATTTTAAATTATTTAAGTAATCATAAAATTTTAATCAAAATATGTATCTTATACAAAGATACCAATACTTATACTATGATGGTTTTTCCATATTTAAGGTGTCTAAATTTTATTTATACATATATGGGTGAAGCTTATTTTTTTGTGCGATTTACTATTCATTACTCTTCAATACTATTCGTAATGTTATGTTACTATTCATAAGGTTATGTTACTATTCACCAAAAATTATGTTGGCTCTATCAAACTCCTAATGACGTACTGATCACAACTCCAGATTACAATTTTTCAAAAAAAAAACATAATAGAGGTAATGTTTTGTTTAACAGTTAGATTATAAATGTGTTGTTTTGTAAGGACTCAGTGTTTCTTGAATTCAATATTTATTTTCAAAACCTTGGGGTGTTACACTGGTTATTAACTGTCAACTAGTTTGATTTCCAATAATCCACCCATAGCCTGAGTGTAAAATCCGACTTTTTAGCAAAAAGGACGGGTGAACCCCTTATATAAGTACTGGGTGGACTAAAAACATTTTTTTTTCTCAATTCTCTAGATGCCTCTTATGCTCATGTATCTCCATTGTATCCACCCTGTAAGGAGGGATGGATACCGGTGAATCTTCTAGCACTAGCTCAACTATGAACTCCACCCCCCCCCCCTCTCTGGAGGTAAGCCTACAATGTCATCCATAAAAACATCCTTAAAATGATCAATCACTGGAGGGAAATTTATCTGATGTGTACCCTGGTCATCCAAATATTCTCATTCAATCTGTATGTCATCCCACTCAACCCACGATGCTCTAGTCCAGCTTGGCTTGCCTGGAAAACCCATTCTCTCTTGTGTAGAAATGATCGGCCTTCTGGGGAAATAAAACTCACCCTGCTGCGATAGAAATTGATGAAGGATTGAAAGGAGACTGACTGGTCTATTCAAATTGGGACATAAAATCAAGATATCTCTAAGACATTGAAATACCAAACAAAGTGATACCCACCTATTTCAAGGGGACACTCCATGAACAGTCCCAACCTTATCGTTCTAATCCTTAATGGAGGTTCTAGTTTCATAATGTCATCAGAAATAAAAAAAAGGATCCCTAGTCTCTCCACAATGGGAATAAATATGAAACTATGTGAATAACTTGTATCAAAGAGTGAAGAAGATAAAACAGAGGCAACTATAATAGTACTCATGAAAGTATAAGGTCAATGATCTAGCTCATGCTGGGTCTATTGCACTGTATAAGTCTCGCATGAACCATATCCCTATGACACTATCTGGAAACCTTGACTTACCCGGCCTACTCTCACTAAGATCTTGAGGTCTGGATACCGTGGCCATGACCACCACCTCATTCTGATTGGCCTATCGTATTCCAGTTCCCTGACTAGTGAGATGTTATTAGCCCTGCTTTTAAATGTAGAGTTTTTGTAGAACCTCTCTCACTAGATATTGGTGGAAATATCCCACAGAAAGGATTTTTGTGGCCCATATTTCCACAATATCTGTACTAGACTGGGTTTATTGGGCACTGAGGTCTTTTATTCCCAATTCTTTTGCACTGGAAGCACACAACCTTCTACCAGAAGATAGATTATGCATAGTAGATTTGCAGCATGTAAGACCAAGATGATGCTTCTTACTATCGTTCAAAACTGTACCATATCTCAATGTTGAACCACCCTAGCTTTCAGCTCCATATTCTATCTAATTATTCTTGGTAATCAATGTCGTATTTACAATAGTAGATGTAGTTGTCAACCGAAATATATTCACCAGCGAGAGGATGTCGTACCTAAAACTATCCTTGAATTTCATAGCCTTTGATAGATCTTCACCCTTCAGAATAGGTGTGAAGCACTAGATCTCAATAAAGTCGGTCGGGTAATCCATAACTAATAGGATTCCTTGCTCAATATGCATATACTCACAAGATTTGTGTCCCTCATCTTATTTTGATAGAAGTAGTCATAGAATAATGTATGAATGTCTCTTAATGCCACGCCCCACTCACACTCTACCTATGTCGTAACATCCCACCACAACTTTTTGGAATCACGCATCATATTGGTTGTGAGCATGACCCTCATCTCCAGAGGAATATAAATATGATCAAATATCAATAACATGGCTTCTATCCATGAATATGTAGATTGTTTCTCACCAACACTAGAAAATAAGGGAGGATGTTGCTGCAGGAACACTTGGGTTAGTTTGTCCATAGATGTGGTAGGTTGTGGTGTTCCCTAAAAGGTTTTTAAGAACCTCAAAAAACCATCATGGAAAATTGCATCAGCACCTGTGGCCAGTATCACTTCTTGTGCCACAACTGTCATGTCTGGAGGTCCCACTAGTAGCCCATGTCCTACCACCTATGGGGTATGATACTCACCACCCTCCTGGTTGACAACTAGAGGTCTTCATGGTGGAATTTCTTTGTAATGCCCATGACATACACCTCAGTATAATCTTACTCATCTAGGTACATATTTCAAGAGTGCAATAACTGAACAGGAGAAGAAAAACATCAAAAGTGAACAAAAGATGAGTACACTGTGTGTAGGAACAACACATAGTGTGTACCTTTAATCCCTTACATGGTCACGTACTCTTGCCGGCTTGGGCGTGTAAGCACCCAGGTACACCGCATGTCATCCCGACACATAGTGTGACCCTTTTAACTCTTAAATGGATGTGTAGGTATTCCTACCTCGGTAATGTAAATATACTAAGTACACTGTGTTTCAGACTAACACACCGTGTGTCATCCCAACACATGACATATACCTTTTAACTCTCACCTAGGTGTGGAGGTATTCCTACCTTGGTCGTGTAAATTTTCTATATACACGGTGTGGTAGGATGACCCTGGGCATGTACTCAAGTTCGTTACTCCTGGCCATGTACTTTTACATGGCCAATTCCACATGGGTCTCACTATGTAAAACTACATGGGCTGTACATAAGGTACACATTGTGTTCTGATAAAAACTCAACAACCTGTGATTCCTATCACATGGCCAATGACACAGACATCATTCACACAGTGTGTACATAGTGTACACAGCCTGTTCTTGACGAAGTTATTTTCTTCTCAAATAGAAGAACAAATTATGTGTGTTCATAGGACCATAAACCATGTTATCTGGGTTTCTAGATAGTAAACCTCAAAAACATCCCCAAACCCGTATTTTTTCAATATAAAGTAACAATGTTCCAAATTTCAATCTGTGGGGGGCCCAAACTCCCTGTGAATCAATGGTTGGAATCCACATATAACATAAAACTGAACAAATATATATCCCATGGCTGAAATATGATCCCCCAAATTATGATCCAAGAGGGACCATACTCTTCAAGAACCAAAGATTGATGTCCATACAATTAAACCATAACACATGCCAATACACCTATCTCAATAGTAGGCTTATCTATCACGATATCTATCACAAAAACATGCATAACTAGGACCAAATCTATCACAACAGCATGAAATCAGTAATGATCTCTAAATGGCATGGCAAGAATGAATTAAATATTATTTCTAACAGGTTTCTATATGATGCAAGAGATATAATACCCTCATGTCCTTGGGTTTCAACAAAATAGAACCCAAATTATATCAATAATAATAGCACAAATCAAGTCTGTCACCCAATGGTGAAAAAAAATCAACTGTAATAGCACAAAATCCCAAAATTACAATTTGATTCGATGTAATTTGGATTTTCCCATTACATGGGGAAGCTAATCCGGGGCATAGCTAATTACCAAATTCAATTTTTTTATATCATCGCTAAATATTAATGTAAAACAGGTTTGAAATCCTCTAATACAACTTTTTAATGTCACAGATCTAGATGACACTCAACTAGTGCCCCATACACGGTTGACCAAATGTCGTCAAGTGCATTTCCCCAAACACTAGAGATTTCTAACTATCATTGAGGTCCTAGGGTGCTATAATGGTGAAACTATTCCCTCATTCATAGAGTGTAACACAACATAATAATAATAAATTATAGAAGAAGTAAACAACATATAACCAAAATAAATAGTGTAATACTGTTATGATATATAACCAAGCATTATTCAATACCAAAGATGATTCAGAATGTCACATGTTCTAGAAAATCATATAAATATGTAAATTTCATTAATACACAATATAAAACTCAAATTAAAAAAATGAAAAAAAGATACTAGGATTCACAACAAGCCTCTACTCGGTCCCATGCTCTCAGACTCATATTTGGCACAACAAGTACCAGTACCAGGGCACTTTCCCTGATCAATACCTGCAAACATATAATCTGTTTTGGCCAAAAAAAATTGACACTAATATGTTGTGAGACTAAATCCTTGTAGGAAACAACCAAAGCTTGTAGCCATTCTATCAGTGAATGAATATAATAGTTATTGTACAATAGTGATAGTAGTTTACATTAGGTACTCAACACTATGCACAATAGCTGTCTCAGAGGACCATGGTAAATAAGTATAAGTGAAGACCGAAACCAAGCTAGTGCTTTGGGTTGGAAGACATTTCATAAGTCGTCCATTTCATTATTCATGTTATGTGAATTATATATGGTCTTTAGGTCCATTCTAGGCCTTATGACCACCCGTATAAAGTGTAATTGTTAACTCATGACTTAATAATCATTTAATCATTTGTAGCATTTTCCAATTGAGTTTGGCATGGGTATCCCTTAATGGATCTTATGTTTGTTCGATATTTTAATAAAAAATAAGACTCAATGATCCCAACCACCATATATGTCGTTCTCTCAAGTCCTTTACATATTTAACCTCTTGATCGATTCCATTTTCTATTAACTGAGACAGTGGTTCACCCAAGTAATATAAGGTGAAATTAGTCACATGAGCCCGACCTTGTCTTTTAACTGAAACTATGGCTTGCCCATTTTCTAATTACCTATTTTTATAATTTATTCAATTACACATTTAATCTCAAAATAATCACATGTGAATTAAACTACCATATGGCCATAACATAATCAACTAATTTGGGCTCAGTATACATAAAAACCAAAAAATGTAAATTAAACTATTACTTGTTCAAAAAAGGATAAATACCATGGGAAAAATACATAACATGCCTATTGTAAAATTTATACTATTCAGGATTCACACAAAAAGTATCTCACTTGGAAAATTCATAAGATGAGAAATATATATTTAACAACCCCAAAATGGGAATTCAAGTCAAGCCTCCTAGGCATTCTTTTCCAAATGGCCATCCAAGGGATACACACTGATGGCGTGCCTATAAATCAAGGTTTACAACCCTAAATATTCTTTCAAATAATCTAATAAATTAAATGATCATCAATATGCAATAACAAGTTTCATTACTCAATCAATAGATTCCCTAAAAGTGGGTGTGTGGCACTTCAGCATATATAAACATCAATACAATTCATGGAAGGCACAAGACCACCTACCTCATCATAGTGAGACACTCCCCATCTAGGGTTGTGCTTTAATTCAACCTATAATGGGGTATATATGCCAAATAAGAAAAAGTGATAAACCATTGATAACTCAATTGAGAGACCAAGTCAGGAAGAATGGCTCAGGAGGATTTGGGAGTTTACCGATGGGAATCCAATAGATCTTACGGTGTCTGAATCAGAGATCAGACAATGAATCAAAATCCAAACCCTCATTCAGATTTTCTTGGAATTCTATACGTTGAAGGTGAGTTGTTTCTGTCCGTCTAGAAAAAGGATGTACTGCCTGACTTATTAATCAATTAAAAAAATACATGACATGTACTAGAGATTACATGATTTTTATGTACAATTTCTGGCCTATCCTTTATGTGGAAGAGTACCAGGATTACATGGCATGTAGCCTTACATACACGACGTGTAGTTCCCAGTCATCTATTGTTATAGGCCTGCAGCCAGCGCCTCGACCCTTTTTCCCCCATTTTCTAAAGTACAAACTGAAAAGGAAAGATCTATACCTCAAAAGAAGCATGAGTATTATAAAAAAATATTTTAATATTTGAAATCCATTTCACTTTATTCTCCAAAATACATGAATTTAATAAAAAATATATATTTATAATGAACATGTGGTCATATTATCTATCTTATTAATTTTTTGGTCATTGACTTTCACATGAAATAATTAATTTCCTGTGATCATATTTAATTTGAATTTAATTTCTCCTAAATATACATATTCTTTGTATCATGGAGATTATTATTTCTTAAACGTATACCTTATATATATATATGGTGTTTTTTATGAATTTTATTGGTTTACTAATGAAATATTAATATTATGTATCATTCACTCAATATGGATATTTATAAATAATAAATATTGTTTTTGAATTAATTTTATCATTTAATATATTAGGAATACATTGGAAATTTGGTGACATGGGGGGATTGTAATTATATATCACTTCGATGAATCAATAGGTCTCATGGGACAAACCAATTGGTCAAACTAATAAAATAGGATTTTGGTATCTTCCTAGAGATAGTTCTTGAAAAAATGTAATGGGTTTTTATTTATTTACTTTTCCATTTTTATTATGCCTTATTTTTTGTTAATATATTCCACTATGTGTAACCATTAATGATCTTTTGTGATCACCATTATTTTTTTTATTTTCCCCATGATATGAAGATAGAATATTTTAATGAGTTCAAGGATTTTTTAATATTAACATTAACTATATTTTTATATTTTATTTTCACTGTAAAATGGGAGGCCAGACTATATTTGTTTCTTCAGGACTACTAAAATAATTGATACTTGGTGATTGGATCCATTGTTTCTTATTCAAATGTAATAATGTTGACACCGAATTAGGGATACTAAGTTTGGGGTTGTTATAGTTTGTATAAAAGAATGTTTAGTAGAAACCTAGGTAAATATATTTATAAAAACATAAATTAGGGAACCTAACCCTATGAAATACATTTTGAATATGTATAATGGTAAGATAATATCATAAATTTTTTGGTAAGGAAAATGTTTTTTTTGTTTTTATATAAATAAATAAATATTTTGAAAAAGTATTTTGTCATGATTTTAGAACAGTTGCATGTAGGGGTAATAACTTTGAATGGATTTGGTCAAGTATTTCTTGTTCATCATTTTGCTGCATAGTGAATGGTCCCCTACTGAACACCTGGTATGAAACCCATGATGGATATGATTGGTTTAATTAAAATTTTCTTTAAAAACCATTTATAATTTTTTGAAAAATAATAATTATTTAAATATATTCGCAAAGTAACCTAGTTTAGGAATCTTGGATTAATAATGCTAAACATTCAATCTATGTTAATTATTATAATAGATTTTGAATTATATATTATGATTCAAAATTAATAATTTTATGAGATAATATAGTATATTCCATTATTCATGTAACATCCTAGACCCATTTCTATCATAAGAAACCATATCTAGTTTGCTACATGGCCTCCATCACACCACCCCTTATGCCAGTGGCTACCGACTAGCAACGAGGGTCCATGATGGTATGGTGGGGAGACTATACCATCATGATAATAATATACCATGGTTTTGATAACGAATACATTAATAAATAGTGTAATATTAGTAATGAAAAGTAGATAAATGAAGCCAAATTATCTAGATGGTGATAATACACCAAGAGAAAAGGGGAACCATATACAATATGATGAGTATGTCATGTAACTATACAAAAGGCAGGAACACATACATACATACATATCAAAAATAAAAAAAAGAACAAAAAGGATACCTCATATAACATTATGAAACCAGGATCAGTCCCACACTACCAAGACCACATGCTATAATCAATAAAGAATCCAAGACTGAGCACTTTCCCTTATCTTTACATTCATCCACGAAGTCCTTCCAGGTACCGAACGATGTCCCGAACAAGGTGTGAGATATACTCTTCAGGGCACCACCGTTGATTTCCATACAAACCTAGTTTATAAATATAAATGCAGTATTGTGTAGATATAGAGATTGTTTTTGTAATAACATGTGTAAAATAATTATCATTTCGAGCTCAGACTCCTCATGGGATTCCCTACCGACCATACCTACTTCATCATATACCAGTAATGTAAGAACAAGAAACATGAAAGAGGTTAGGGTCTCTCATGTATATCCAAATTATCCAAGTAAAAGGAACATATATAAATTGGGACCCATGGTGTAACCTAGTAATCCAAGAAGTAGTAATATTATAAGAGGAATCTTGGTGAAACCAAAGAATCCTTAGCCTTAGAAGGTGTGTCTAAATCATAGTAGTAAACCATGCATCATAGGTATGGGTGTATCAGTGTAATACAAGGGGTAAAATATAGACATTGAAATATAATAGTGTCTTAAAAACTCTATGGATCATCTCAACATTAAATCATGGGCTAATCATGACTAGGGGATAGGGTAAGGATTGAAGGTTCCTCCCATATGAAGAAATTAGCTAAATATAAGGAGTGTATCTAAGGCATTCTAATATCCAATAATGAATCAATTGAATAATTTTTTCCACATTGAGGAATTCAATTATAAGTATGAAATTGAAAAAATTCCATGTTGGGTGTTTCTTTTGGAAACGAACCCAATGAATCACGGTGGAGTCCTATGAGTGTTCAGGGAATTCCCTTAGGAATACAACACTGTATCATGTTTGACCACTCCTATAACAAGAAGAAGGCCCCTAGAAGAAATAGTCACCTTACATTTAATTAAATAATAATTTTTTTATGTGATAACCATTCCAATTGACTCAATTTACATAATTCAATTCTTTACCTTTTAATTAAATAATTAAAAATCAAAGTATAAGGGGTTGTACCATTAATCCTTTGATTTCAAATTAATGAGAGCCAAGATAAACATTTCTCCCAATCATAAAGTTTCAATTCATCCATTTAAATTAATCTAGTCACTTGAGGAAGTCAAACCAGACACACCAATGGGTGTTTTGGGTAATAAAAAGTTTGATGCATGTAGGAATATACATGAAACACTTAAGGGAGCTCAGTATGAGACCATTGAACTCTAATGGGGATAATGGGATCTAATTGGGAATTTAGATTCCAATTTAAGAAACTAATATAATTAAATATTATTTTATGGGTATAGAAGGGGTGAAATAAATGTGTGTCACATCCAAAATATGTATAAATAAAAAAATGAGGGAAAATTTATAGGCAACCTACATTATGTTATTATATGAGCATCTTTCCAGTATAGGATTTTGATTCAAAGTAGATTGATCGAAAATCAAGAAATAGAAAAATAGCATTAAAATAGGAAATATTATCTCACACAGAAATAATTTTGAAGATAGTCAGATAAATAGTTAAAATAACGAATTTGTTTGAACAACATAATGGCAGTAATCTAACATGATAGACAGAACTTGATTTTTACACTATAAGTGGATGAAACTGCAACCCTTAACATGGAGGCAAGGAGGAGCTTCAACAGGAGGATGGGAAATGAATGTTTAAAGGAGGAGGGAATATATGTGTTATGTTATAATAGTGCATGTGAATAAAGGTAAATTTACCCAACATTAAGAGGCCGAATGGCTTGGCCACATGGTTGGCCAAACTGTGCACCAACTATACGATAGTCACTACCTATGGGCACCCCTCACATAGCTATCCTTCATGGTTTGGAAAAACAATTCTCCAACCATGTAGGATCACTACTGAAGTGGAACTAAGGGTGTGGGTTTGGCGCATTGTTTTCCAAACCTGTGAACCCCATGCAGGTGACCTCTATAGTAGTTCTATATTTTTTTGTATGGCCATGAAGCAACACCACATAGTGTGTTATACTGTTCTATGCACCTAATAGTTGGATTTGTGGTTTCCTAATAGTGCATCAACTGTGTAACTTATACAACTTCTCCGAAATTAGGATCTTATAGTTTTGAAAATGCCTTAGATGTTCTCAAACCCCTGCATAAACTCTTAGGTACATTTATAATAGATAAACTAAATATAAAAACAGAAAATTGACTAGCTCTTATCTTAAAATACAATCTAAGTTGTTACAGCCCCCCCCCCCCCCCACTTAAGATAAATCATCCCCATGCATCCCTCTTATGGGTAGTAAGACAACATATGATAAAATATTGGGTCACTGTGAACATGTTTCATTCTCTCTCTCCCAATTATCATCTTATACATGTCTATGTTTCCATGGAACTAAAATAAAAAGGAACTGAACTAACTCAGAATCCATTCATCCTCTAATCAAAAATGCATTTAGGATTCTCCCGAAAAGACGCATTTACCACGAACTCTACCTCATCAGGATGAATGGTGTGAGAGAGGTCTAAATAATAATTATATAGCTGAGAAACAAGAAACATATCATTCAAATATCTATATCTATTAGGGAGTGTTATCTAATAAGGAACTCATCTGATCCACTCCAAAACCTCAAAAGGTCTAGAGAATCGGAGTGAAACCTTACATTTCCATCAAAACCATTGACTCCCTAGTCTAGTCAATACCTGAAAGAGGACTCAATCCCCAAATTCAAACACAAAATTTCATTGACATATATAGAAGTATTATTTTAATATACAATGAGTTGTATCCATTCACTTTATGATCAGTTGATCCGACATTGAAGACTCTTAAATGAGATGAGGTCTAGGTAGCACTTCTACCTCTACCTCTAACCATCACAGAGCTGTATAGCATGTCCTACCATAAAGGGACTCATAATTATCCATCTGAATTGTCACATAGAAGATATTATTTTAAGAAAATTTGGGTAATGGTATATGTTTTTTCTATGAACCTCTAAAATTGAGGGCTCATGCTATATGAATATCCACTAACGCCTGTATTTTCCAATCATAATACACATCTGTTTGAGGGTGGTATATTATACTAAAAAATGTTGGTTTGAATAGTTCCCTTTGCAACCCTTTCGTGAACACATAAGTGAAACAAGTGTCTCAATATAATAAAATATTAAATGGGAGTCCAAGAAGTCATATAATCTCTCATACATGTAGTTTTTTGAGCTAATCCATAGCAAAGGTCATCGTGATAGGTAAAATTTGAGATACCTTCAAGAGATTTTCAACGATAATCCATGATATATCATTTTCTTGTGGGGATATCAGTAATCCAATAACAAATTATATGGTGGTTTCATCCCATTTCATCTTAGGAATGGAAAATAGGTATAAAATCCCAATCGGTGACTAGTGTTCCACCTTTATTTACTGACATGTGGAACACCTTGTAACAAAACAAATTATCTTTCTTTTTATACTAGTCAACCAGTATTTGAGACATAGATCATGATATATCTTCAGAATATTATAGTTTAACTTCCAGGTACAGTCATGATACTCTTTCATCAATTCCTCTCAGACCTTTATTGGATCCTTGAATCATCAATGAATAAAATATACCTAATCATCATAAAAAATCCATCCTAGTAGTGGTTCCTCACTTGAAACACTCTCCCATAGGACTGTGACCATAGGATCTGATAAATACCTCATCTTCATTATCTCCACAATTGAAGAAGTCATAGAAAATGTTATAAGGATAGGCTTCATGTTACACTTCTAGACTTCTATATACACATATCCAAAAATAGGTCTATCAACATCCACTTAGTACTGGAAACCTAGAATTCCAGGGTTTGAGTCCTAAGGCTCATATAATCATCCAAAACATTCCCATTCTTAGGAATATAGTTAACTCAATATTGAAGGGCTATATATATTCTACCCACCATCTTTATTTTTGTTTTAATTCATCATATGTAAATATGTACTTTATGATATTATAGGTATAAAAAATCCTAAACCACTCTCTATAAAAATAATAAATATAAAAAGGAAATTCATGAACTACATCTTCCAACTCGAGATCATGTGTCAAGTAATTCTTCACATGATCCCTCAAATGACAGGACTTGTATACGACAACACAATATTCTTAAATACAAACTACTCTCCGACCAATTCATGAGGTATCAAAATAATATATATATATATTCCTTGGATCTGGAAGAATAATAATTAGTTATGAAGTATATATTCGTTTCTTCCTCTGAAAGGTAGTCCCATATTATTTAAACCTAAGAAATTTTATTCCATTATTATTAAGGACTTTGATAGGTGATACTTGGAATGAAAATTACTAAATAAAATTCTTTTAATATCGAGCCCACACTAAGAAAATATATATGTAAAAGACATTATTGGGTTATACCCAACTTCTTATAGCTCTAACCATCTCTATGTCAATATATAGTTTTTCCTCTAAGATTATGTGACCAATTAAGTGTATCTTATCAATCCAAAAGAGGAATTTGTGGATAATAGAAAATATTTGGTTCTCTCTTAGTGTATTCAACACAATATCATGATATTTGGAATAGCCATTTTGAGAACACGAATACACCAGGATTTCTTCCACGAATACTACCACAAATGAATCTAGATATGAGTGGAAAACTCAATTCATTAGATCCACGAAGATTAAGTGCATGTTAATAAAAATGAATGGTAAAAATGGATACTCATAGAGATCATAACTCCTATGGAATTCTATACAAGGTATTATTGATTGTTTCACATGACATTATTAATATCACAACCTCAAATAAATCGTTTATAAAATGACCTCTCCTTGTAGTGGGTTAAAGAGGTTTTCAATACAAAGAAGTTGATACTTTTTCTTAACCATAAGATAGTTCAACCAATAGTAATACATAAAATGATGAGGGTATCGTCTGCTTTCTTTACAAAAATCATGGTTCAACACCATAGAGAATTATTTTTCTGTATAAAACCATTATCTCGCAAACCTTATAGCTTACTATTGAGCTCCAATAACTCATTAGAATCCATCCTGTAAAGAGAAATAGATATTGGTACAACTCATAGAACTAGCTAAATAAATAACTCCACCTCTTTATGAAGTTGTAAGCTAAAATATCCATCAAGAACAAAATCACTATAATGATCTACTACAGTAAAAAATCAACCTAACATATTACATGATATTATATATAATGTATAGAAATATGGGATGCCATTCCTCTTTTCCTGGTATTCTCTAGTTGAGATCCACTTTCATGGAAATCCAATTCAATGTTGTGAATATAGATACCACCATCTAGTGTTGTAAATGATATCTTTTTGTGATAGTATTTCACATAACTATGATAGTGAAACAACCAATCCATCATAATAATGACATCAAATATTTTCATCTTGAGGATGAAGAGGTCATCTAATAAATGATAATAACCTACCTCAATGGGGAATTACATTCACTAGCATACCCACTCTACTAGAATTCCCAACATAGTATCAAGTGTATTCATTCCATAGAAATAATGAATCTCAAACCCAAGGATTTTGGTAGTTATCATGGAGATAAATGAATGTTAACCACTTATACCAAAAGGAGAATATACTAAAGTAGAGGTTATTTAGATGGTACCTCTATCAATGGACATTCTAACACCCTTTTCCCCAAATAGATATTGTACTACTTACATCTAGCCTAATCCATGGCCCTGATCAAAACTATGAATACCCAGTGAGAGTATAATAATATAATTTTATGTATAATATGCTTGGAATTCTTGACCACATCCACCTATAAGGAATTTATGAACAATGGAATCCCAGCTACAAACCTGGTGTGGATTTACTAATCTTATTCTAGAAGGTGGAGCAGGATTGGATCGTCTTCTACAAGGACTAGATTGAAATATCTAGAAAACTATATGAAGATGCACCATTATACCATTTGATCAATATTCAATTGGGTATCAGTCACACTGAGGTTTTATGTGATAGTATATCCCACACTAATGGTTGGTAATAAACTAATGATATTTATACAATGGCTGCCACTTCTATATCGAGAAGCCACCAGACGATGTTTCCTATTACAGGATGATGTTCTACCCTATATTGGAACTAACCCTCAATTTCATGTGCTGTCATTTTCCACCAATTGTCACTCATTGATAAGGGATTCAATAAAAATTCCCAAAAATGTAAGTCAAAAAACACTAACCTAAGACTAGATAACATACCTGATCACATTCACAATGTGTCTCACTCTCGAAATCTCATCAGCATCAAAGGAAGTTGTAAAAGATCGAATCTTAGTAAAGAATGATTAATCCTCCATAACTGACATGGATCCGTACTATAGGTCTTGGAATTACCTGTCTCTATCATCTCTCAACATATATATATCTCTGAATTGAAAAAGAAGGAAACCTATAAATATATCCATACCATATCTTGATGATGGTATAACTGAGTAATAAATTCCCATCAATTATTTTCAGAACCACAATGAGAATAAAGAGTTAGCTTGACCCTCCTATTTGGAGGTGTCTCTAGTTTCTTAATGGTAGACTACAGGGCCTCTATCCATGTCTTAGTAGCCTTTGGATTGTCATCCCCTAGAAAAATTGGTGTATTTTTCTACTAAAACAAGCGTGTCAGTACTTCCATAAAAGGGTCAAGCTTTACAGCACCATAAATAGTCTATATAAACTGTTGTAAACCTCATCGAACGTATCCATCAACACCAATCTTATGTATAAATGTATGTGTTTCATGTGGCACAAATATCTAGTTGGGTCCCACTACTTTAGGAATATGGTCATCACCACCTTCTTAGCAGTTGACTTGAAGATTCTTTGGTGGAATAGATCTGAAAATTCTAATAAAATACCTCATATAAATTTTAACATACACAAAAAAAATGAAAATATAAAAATATGATAGTTAAAATCCTTCTTATATAATATTCACACCCATATTCCAACTCATAAATCTAGGTATGGGAATCGTATAAGACCATGATGAATCACTAGAGATTTCTTCTACTTCCCACTACCATGGTTGGTTCTCGTTAAATTTCATTGTTTTGTATTAGGGGCTCTAGTATACATTGTGTTTATAGAAAACACCATTTAAGTTGAATTTGGAATCACTATGTAATAGAAACCATTTACATTTAAATTTAGAACTAACCTGTTGTTAAATTGTTCATTATGTGTATCCATATATATATCATGGTCTAGTTAGATACATTTATCATTCGCAAGTAAAAAAATCACAACACTTTATAAATTAAAAATGGTACTACATCTAACTACAACTAGGATTTTATGGTGGTACAATTATATGGATCACTATTCCCAATTTATATGGGCATGAAAAAACATTAAATTGCAATTAAGATACATGTAATTATAATCAACTAACATTTCAGCCCATGTGACCAATTTTCCATGGATAAAACAAGCTATTATATTCGAATTGAGGTTTCATCATCAAGATATATATGAAAACACCGTTTAGGTTGATAAAAAACTTCAATTATTACAATAATTTTTCTTTACAAGAAACATTATCACAATCTCCAATATAACTATCAAGGCATAAGGAATATACATTAGTAAATGAACATGTTAATTTTAAAGGGAATGATATAATGAATTACATATAAATCCACACATACATTAAATGATGCATGAGACAGTATCCCCTTTCTACATAGGGCCCATGGTAAAAATAAATTCGAGAATAATAATAAAATAAAAAATACATGAACATCACTGTATGGTGAAATCAATATAACTCTAATAGGCATAATACAGAAAAATAATTTGTTTTCTAGGAAATTTAGATTTTTCTCAATACGTGGGATAGCTACTCCCTGGAATAGGCATATTACCAAATAATGACACAAACTTTTCTCTTATATAATAATCCAAAATATTAAGACAATTTAAAAAAATTAAATTTATATCATACAAATTTCTAAAATCCCATGCTCGGTTCACTCATAAGAAAATGAATCTAGTTGGTCACATGGAATCAAGCATGCCTTCCCAGAAATCAAACATTACCAACTATCAAAGAGGTATCACGATTGTGTGATAGGGAGACTAGACCCTCATGATTAGAGTTTTATAGTGGTCCAATAAAGAATAAATTAGTAAATAGTAAAATCATAATAAGAAAAATATATAAATAAAGCTAAATTAAAAAAATAGTGATAATACATCAAGTCAAAAGTGGTACCATATACAAAATGATGAGTATGTCATGTACTTATACGAAATTCAAGATGGCAAACATACATTCATTTAAAAAAGAAAAATAAATTCCAAAAATGATATCTCTAATATAATCACAATCCATTTATTTTCTAACACTCCCATGCTATAATCAATCATGTATCCAGTATTGGGAACTTTCCCTCATCCATACCTATATCCATGAAGTCTTCTTCGGTACAGAATGGTGGATAGAACAAGCCATGAGATATACTCAATAGGCCACCACCAATGATTTCTATACAATTAAATTCAATGAATATAAAATTAGCAGTGTTCTCATATAGATAAAGGTAGTGGAATAAAATTTGTGAAATAATAATCACCTCAGGCATAGACTCATTATGGGATTCCCGACCAACCATACCTGCTTCAGCTTATGTTGGTAATGTCTAGACAAGGGACTTGCAAGAGTTTTTGTTCTATCTTGTATAACCAAAGTACCCCAAAATAAAATATACGTATAAAGTTTTTCCAAAGGTGTCACTATGGAATCCATGTAGTAGTGATATGATAATAGGATCCATAGTGAAACCAAGGTGTCTATTACCTAGGAATGTCATGCTAGCATAGATTAGTAAACCATAAATCCTAGATATAGGGGTTACAATTTAATATAATGTGTAATGCCAAAAAGTTAAAATATAATATTATCTAAACAAGTCCATGGAACAAATCCATAGTAAATCTTGGTCTACGAATGACAGGGGCCAAGGGAAATATCAAAGGTGTTTCCTAGCTGAAGACATCAGTTTAATCCAAGGGGTTTATCAATGGAATTATAATATCCAGAAACGAATCAAGTGTATCTTTGTAACCACACCATGTCATTCACATATAAATAATAAAATTTCCAAATTCCATTATTTGTATCTCCCTTTCAAAATGGCCTAATGAATCACGATATCAACCTTTATGTTATAAAGGAATTCCCTATGGAATCCAAGGATGGATAAAGTATTACAACTCCTATAATAAGTAAATGTTCCATATTAGTAATAGGTGAATTGAATTATTATGAAATAACCAAGGTCTATGTGATAACCATTAAAATTCATTCACTTTACACAATTCAAGTCATTACATTTTCATTCAATGATAAAAAAGTTATATAAAAGGGATTATACCATTAATAATTTGATTTAAAATTAATAATATAAATGTTAAACATTCTTTCCCAATATTAATTTCCTATTCATCCATTTCTATTTACCAAATCACTTGATGATGTCGAACCAGACACAGCAATGGGTGTTTTGGATAATAAAAAATAAGCGGCACACATGCATATGCATGGAAACCCCAAGGGATGGCACAAGTTGAAATCATTGATCTCCAATGGTTATAATGGGACCAAATACTGAATTTTGATTCCAATTTAAAAACTAATTTAAGAAAAGTTTATTTTAGGGAAAAAGTGTGGGTGAAACTGGTACGTGGAAACAATTGGGAGAATTATAAATCAAAATAAATTGTTGGAAAAGGAATATTCCACATAACTTTTTAAATTATTTGAACAATCATCCATTATAATATTCTAATTTCTATCAAAATATGAGAAAATTGGAAAATATAGAAAAATATAAAAAATATGACATATTAGATCGCACCATGATACACTGAAGATAGTGAGATAATCCTAGAAACTAATGAAGTGGATTGAAGAACATATTGATAGTGACCCACAATATATAATAAACATGATTCAGATTCTAAAATGAAAAAGATACCTTAAATCCTAGCTTGTTGGCATAGAGGAGATTCGATTGGAGGTGGGGAAATGAAAATTCAAATTTGGAGTGAAAATGGGGTTAAGATATATGGGTGAAAGGGGGAATTGTTAAATTCACCCTACATTAAGATTTTAAATGGTCCGGTCATAATGTTGTCCAACCAATGTTCTAACCATGTGACAGTCACTACCCATGGCCACCACTCACACGGTTACCCTGCAGGGTTTTCAAAAACAAATCTCCAACCTTGAGGAGTCACTCCCTATGTGGAACTAAGGGTGCGAGGTAGTTACACAGTTCTCCAAACCATGAATAACCTATATTGGTCACCTCTTTAATAGGTCAATAGTTTTTTAAGACCATTTATCCTCTATAACACGGTTTCTCAAAATTATCTCTCTTATATAAGGGACACATAGTTATGCATAATGGTTACTAGTCACCATGCACAAATGGTGAACCTCATAAAACATCTCCAAAAATCAGATCTACATCCTCCACACATTCCCCAAACACTCTTGAAGATGTCCTTAAACTCTTGGGGAAATATATAAGTGTAAAAAAATATTAAAATGAAAAATTAACTAGTTTTTACCTCAAAATAAAAACCAAGGTATTACAGTGTAGTAATAGTTCCTTGAATTAATAATGTTAACAATACTCATGGACAATGTTGAAATTTCAATGTAAAACAAGACAATAAAATTATTGTTGGAACCCATACTATAATGTCCAGATTACATAATATGACCAAGACTATGTCTTGTATCCTTCCATAAATGGAGTAACTTGAATATACAAAACCCGATATGCTGATCATTTCATGGGACAAAAGTTTCTATATATTAGTGTATGTAATAATGCATTAGAAGATGAGTAATGGATTAAGTCCCTTAAAGATATATTAATGGAAGTAGTATGTGTTGAAAGTAATAAAGTTATATTGATAGTATATTGTCTTAATGATAATACTGATCAATAGTGGTCACTGATTTAGAATAATAGGGAGGAATATGAAATAGATTATATAACATGGATATCTTTTAAGGTAAAATTATTCAATTCCCTTGTGATCAAGGAACCAAAATAAAGAGAAAGTTCTTCAAATTATTGAAAAGGGAATATGAAATTATTTCGTAGTATGTAGATACATATAAAATACTACCAAGTTATGTTATGAATTACATATGTAATTAATAAAACAATTCCTTTGAAGAGATTAATCCAAGCCTCCAAACGGATCTTGTTTCTCACAACATTTCATCATATGATGAAATTGTGTTATATTCCCTCAAAAAAGATAAGTATTTTTAAAGATCATATATTTTTAAGCTAATTTATGATAATAATAGGTCATATTATCATTGATAAAGAGTTAACTCATCAATGAATAATGATGGAATTAATTCATTTGTATCATATAAAAATTATAGAAGGAAAAAATGTAGAAAATTCTTGAAGGGAATGGGAGTTTGTTTGAAGTTCAATGATATGGGTCAACAAGATAATTAATTTCAGGGAAAGAAAGAGGACATTTTTATCTGGTAATTTAATTGTAAATAAAATTTTCATTATTCAAACCAACATCCCAAGTGTTAAGGTAACCTACCATAGAAGAGGATGAGGGGTAGAAGGACAAGTTTATAAGATCACTACAACTAAGGTTTATGTTCATAATGATATGGTGGTACATACTTTAATCCAAAAATCAAATTTATTTACTAATGCACCTTACCCTAGTAGCTCATAATCGGTAGTTAAATTAGTATATTATCATAATATATAAGTTATCACATCAAAAAGGACTAAATATTTTATGATTTCTGGAAAAGTAGATACACATTTGAATCTTACATTATAGTTGAAAATATAAAATATAACCTACCTAATCCTTTGAAACAACATTATTCTTCTAGATTTACCCTACATATCAATCAAAATATGTTTTTTTCATCTCGGGGATAGTAAAAAATAATAAACGGTGACGTTATATGATCATTAAGGATAAGAATATAGTGGAAGATCTCATAAATAAGCATAAAATATTACGGTACGGAAAACAACTTAAAACACATTCCATTTAGTAAATAACATGGTCATGAAAACAAGTAATATGGCATCATTAAATTAGGATAAAATAATGCCATATAAAATTATCATATGAGGTCTAATCATATACATGGATATTATAACAAATTTATATAATCACGTGGACATTAATAACATGTTTCATGGTGATGGAATGTTAAATGTGAGTAAAAGAGGTCATCAAGCCCTCAGCCAAGACATCTAAAAATATATGGGTAATGTCTCATCTAAAAACCAATATGGTTTGTCTCATGAGAACTATCGATGAATTAGGGGGCTATAACAGGCCCCACCCATCACTTACTAATCCCAATTCATTCCTAACATAAATAAAAAATATAAAATAAATAATATTCATTAACAAATAAATAATTGCTCATATTAGAAGATCTATTCATACAAAATATTAATCTTTTCCTAGATAAACTGATCATAAACCATGTGAACAAATTTGATGAATGGTATTATTATAGTACACCCATAACATAATATTCATCAAAGAATGTTCACATGGATGAAAATACATTATATAGATTATTTATAAACATCTTGAGGAAAATACCCTTTTTATTTTGCAAATAAATTTCATCATATATAATCAATGTACATAATAAAGAAATAAATTTCCTTTGAAAATAACCTTGTATGATAATAAAGGAAGAATCATTGCTTTATTGTGACAAGATTTCAGGAAATTCCATTTATTCCATATATATTTAAAATTATTTTTCAATATTGTTTTGGAAAATTCATATAGTACTTCATTTATAAAACAACTAAAATATTAATTTAGAACCATTTTGTAAAAATTTAAAATAGTTGAAAAAACGACTTTATATAATTTTAGTAAACAATATTGAAAAAAAATTCTGAACATATGTACATGGAAATGAAATATTCCCCAATTGAGACTTTAGCATAAAAAACCTCGAATGAGATTGTGAAATAAACAATTACCATATTATAACCAGTTGAATCATATTACACATGAAATAATATCATTTATAAATAATTTTAATATCCTGTGAAAAAATAAATTCATTATATAAAATTTTAAAGTGGAATTGTAGACACCTTAGAATATAATACAGGTGCATTACATAAAAATATACCTCAATGAAAGGAAAATGAGACGAAGTCCTTTAAAAAGATAATATCACTGTTGTGAGCATTAATAAAATGGATTTAATATGTGTATCCACTATAAATCCACATAATAAAATTGTAAATAAAACATAAGGTAAAAAATTTTGTTACACACATAATCTTATAATGACATAATCAATGAAGAATAAGTTTAACCCAATGAATTGAAATTTAGCTATGTAATCTCTTATCACTTGTAATATGTCGAATCATATTCCCCATAAAAGTATAATTATAAAATGAAACATTGAATACCTTGAATATAATGATATTAATGATATTATATATCAAGGGGAATAATATAAACCACAGAAAATAAATGTGTGGTGAATAATGAATATATCTCACATAAATAAAAGTGAGACAAGAAACCCTTAACTCACACTTCCATTTATTTTATAATACATTACACTCTTGTGTAATGGTTTAAAGAATGAAATTAATTCATTAAAAACTATATTAATTTTTATAATACCGTATATGATACTTTTATAACATTTTACAACCTATTAATAAATAATATATTTTTATTTTTATTGTTCCAGGTGTGTTTGTTTCATAGTTTCATAATCAATTAATTTGTGTATAATTATGAATATTCTTTTAAAATAGAAATAAATGAAGATTCATAATTATACACAAATAAATTTATATATGTTAAATGGTCCCATATATAATTTTTATTTTTTAAATTAGCTTGATTCATTTGATATAAGTTAATGAAAAATATTTAGTTTATTTTTCCGGTTTATTTGACAACCATAAACTAGTTTTAGTTAATTTAATATTATTTATACACATTAGTTATAGAACTAGAATTGGGTTATACTATAATTATTAAAATATTATTTAACAATAATATTAATTTTATGACAATTATGATGGCGATAGTGGGAAATGAAAATTTCTATTATTCACATAGATAGTTAGCCGCCATAATTTAGAAAATGGTTTCGTTATATTGAATAAGAGGATATGAGAAAATGGGAGGATTTAATATATTCAATTATCAATATAAAAATCAATTATATAAAATATATTGGATTTATTATGCTTTTATATATGAATTAGGTGAGGAGAAAAGAGATTAATAAAATAAATTAAGAGAAGTGTTTTAAGAAATTTACCTCTTGATTATCACCACCTTGAAGGACCCCTTATGGAACATAGAATGGGTATTCGGGTTATACCAATATAACATGTATTTTGGAGAGTTAGGATGAGATTTTTTTTCAGATATTATAAAATCATCAAGTCTTGTGATGAGAAATTGTGTGGTGATGGGTGGTATTTATACTCAACGAGGGGTGGTTTTAAGTGATTAAATATGGATTCTATTATATTTAAAGCCAACCAAATTCAGGTGGAATTAATTGAAACGAATTTAATTGATTATTAATGTTTATGGATGAAAAATTCATAAAAACCCATTTAATGGTGTAGTTTATCTGTATTTTATGATTTTACCTTTTAACTTTAACCAGCTACATTATTTTATCTATATTATGGTCGATATTGTTTTTATAATGGTAAATTTTTCTCTATAAAAATTGAAATTATTTTTTAACTTGATTTATACATAAAAAATACGAATATTTAATCCATTTTACATTATTGGGTTTATTAGAGTAATAAAAATCCATTCTAAATATGTCATACATATAACTCATAGAAACAGTTTTTAGGTTAAAATCATAGCTTTCCAAATTTCTATGAATTTTTTTTCTAAATGTAACAACTTAGGTATTATGTCATTCCATATATACATTATGATTAATAATTAGTTTTAATAAATTTTCAATCATGATCATAAAATAATTATTTCAAAATAGTTGATGTTTTTAATAAAAATAGTATTTACACTTTTTTCCCCAAAAATTTAAATTTTTATAAAATTACTACAAATATTTCACTAAAATAATTTTGAAATGTTTTTTACTTAAACTATGTGATATTTTTCACACATATTTTATAAAATATTGAAAATTTAATTATATATATTTTATCATGGAAAAAAATAAAAATTTATTTTGAAGAAAACAAATATGTGAAGAATATATTGACTTTACTACAAATTATGTGCTCATTTACTAAGAATAATGAAATTTTTTTTGGAATATGAACCTAATATTTATTTCATAATATATTTAATATTATTAACACCCTCCAATTTAATAGATATTTTATAATGGTCATGATAAAAGAAGAGTATTTTGGAGTTTGTTTATACTCTGTGTTATGTGAAACATAAGCCATCAAACAAAGTCTTCAATTAAAATCTCAGGGTGTTACATTATCCCATGCTTCAATAAAACACATCCACGTGATTTTAAATTTTTTTATTTTAATAATAGATTTTACATTAAAAAATAACCCTATATAAATCATACATCTAAAAAATGTTTAATAAAACATTCACCTGACAATAGGAAACAGAAAATGAGGAGGTCACCACAAAACTAGGTTTTTTGTATAGGATAACATTAGTAGGAAGTGAAACATTCACCTATAAAATAAATCTAACTATAAATTTCTAATGTATAGTGATATAAAACATGTTCATTGGAAATTTGACCATCACAAATCCATAAATAATTGATGGGTTGAAGTCCTATATATTTCATAGTAAGAAAATGAAGTGAATAATTTGGTTCCAAATACTTTTCCTATAGTTGAGGAATCATTTTACCTCCTGGATTAAGAACTTAATTAAATACAATTACCAGATAGGTAGAGTATTGTCCTTTTAAAAAATTCCACCACAAAATCATCGTTTTCTCTAAATTTCAATTCATCCTTTATTCCAAAAATAAAATTCTAAAATATTATATTTATCTTAATTATATTGGGCTACGAAAAGTATCATATTCTTTATCTATCATACCATTTAAATAAAGATAAATATTTTACACTAATCGTGACATCATGTAGGTTAGTGGTTGGTGACGCACCCTTATCACCATTCAATTTTGTGTTCAATACTCATGGCCTTTCTAGATGTGACCATTTTTTTCCAACCTATGGGTTTCCATTTTTATAAAAATAAATTAGTATAATACTTTCAACATTCTCAAAATTATGTGAAATGTAATTTCATACATTTAATTTTTCATTCCCAAAAATATAATAGATCATAATAAATTTTACTATCATGGAGTCATTTGGAATCAAGTGACAAATTCCATAGTAATTTCAACCCTTAATCAAAGAAATCATGTTCGAAAAAAGGATTTTTTTAGGATTGACGCACAAAAATTAACTTTTAACTGATCATATGATCCATAAAGATGGGTAATTGTTTCCAAACATCTCAAACTATTTTTCAAAACCAATATATTTTTCATAATTTATCCAATATGCATAAACACATTAATCTTCATAAACCCCTCAAATTTTCAATATAAAACATTTTAGAAATAGTGAAACATATGAATATTAAAAACGAATCAGATCTAAAACATTATAATAAATGTTAGTAAATATCAAAAGTGAAATTTCCATTAATCTCTCAAAAAACATGATGTATATATTAATATTTACAAAATAATCTTGTGGATACCTACATCATGTATTCTGTTGGATCAAGGTAATAACCTTAATTACCATAAAGACATATTGAAAACATTAACTCTTCGTTATTCTTTATGTAAAACGTAGATTATTGGATATTTTCATTAAATCCAAAAATATGTTCAACTCTATTAATTGTAGCATAAACCACATTGTAAAAACCATAAATAATCTCTAAGGTATATCATAAATCTATCCCATAATTATTATCTCAACATAAAGAACATATTAATTTTTATCTTTCTATCAACTTGTTTTTTCAAAAAATCAAATTTCCAATAAATCACATTTCCTCATCACTGGTACCAATCAACATATTTTATCAAATCCTTTAAAAAATTACTAAATTATAATCCTTTTATGTTTCATAATTCCTATAAATATAATTTCATACAATATATTTATTGGATATAAAAAAAGAACAATAATCGTTCAATTTCAGAAATATCAATATAATAGGCCTTACCTTGATTCTTTAGCTTCTTCTGAGGTATATTCCCTTCATGATTTTTGAATTCATTTGAATAGTGGCCTATATCCTTATAGTGGATTGATTTAACATTGAAAAATTATTTCTTATCCTTGTAATCATGGTCATGGATTCCTCTTTCCCCACAATTGAAATAAACTATGTTTCCATTCAAGAATGTACTAAGGTGTTTCCTTCAACAAGTATCACAGTTTGGGAAATCCTTCTTTCCCTTATTCCCTTTATCTGTCCTATTATGTATCATCCTATTATTATCTTTATTTCCATTTAATTCATAAGACTTAGAGAATAACTACCTATCTTGTTTTCAAATGCTACTATATCCTCATTTAATGATAATGTTTGGGAGACTATTTCCCTTCAATTGATTGGCTTAAAATTGTAAACAAAATGATTGTTCTTACTCTATGGATTATGTTCATTGATAAATTTTACATTCCATTCACTAAGAACCATTTCTAAAGAATATAATACACTATATTAGACCATATCATTATTAAACATAATTTATAATGTGAAATCACGTGATACACTTAAAAAGAATTAAAAATTTAGGTATAAATAATATCTAAATGATAAAATTAGTTTATTTAAATATATTACAAAATTCTATCATAGAATTTGATTATGTAATCTATGATTTTTAAAATCTAGTTCCCAAAAATTCAAATAAACTTCCTCTGATACCAACTGTAACAACCCCAACCCTAATATCCTAGATTTAGTGGTTACATTATTTCATTGCAATAATATATAATAAATTTCATCCTCAGTGACTGAATTGTTTTTTATTTTTTGAAAACATGATATACATTTGAATAATGCATTACATTTGAAAATATAAAATTAAACATAGTGACTGATTTAATAAAACCATTATTCACTTAGATTACCCCTTCATATCAATAATAATAATCTTTTTGGAATCCTAAAAAATAGACATAATAATGGGGTGGTCTTAGAAACCCAATAAGGGAATGAATATAGAAGAAGCTATCATAAATAATCATAAACAATTATGTCAAGGTAAAAAATTTAAAACACATGCCATTTAATTAGTAAATTGATCACGAGAAGAAATATTATGTCATGAATAAATTATAATCAAATAATTCCACATAAAATAATCATTTGATCTTTAATAATATTCATCGATATCATAACAAATCAAAATAATCAAATGGACATCAATAACTAGTTTCATAATGATCGAATTCATAATGTTGAGCATCAAAAACAACTGTTCAGGCCTTGGACAACACATATTAAAATAAATTTGTAATACCTCAGCTAAATCCCAATATATTTTTTCTAATGAGACCTACCGATGAAATGAGGGGCTATATTAGGCCCCACCTATCACTTACTAAGTCAAATTCATTCATAAAATGAATAAATAATATTACTAAATAAACATTCTTTAACATATCAATAACCATTCGTTTTGGATGAATAAGTTATACGAAATATCAATATATTCCCATAAAAATTGATCGTAAATCTTCCAAATATATGAGATTAATGGTATCATTATGGTACATACTAAGATAATATTAAATGAATAATGTTTACATGGATGAAAAGACATTAAATATATAATTGGAATACATATTGAGAAAAATATCCTTTTAACATTGAAAATAATTTTTAAAATGTAAAAACTAAACACATAATAAATAAATAATTTTCATATAATATAAATTTTTAATATTATAAGGAAGGCTTTAAATATTTAAAGTGACATGATGGTGGTAAATTTATTTTATGTTGTGTAAGTTAAAAAACATTCCTTCCATATTTTTTAGAAAATTCATAAAGTACCACATTTAGAAAATGATAAAAGATTGCTTTCAATAAATTTTGGAAAATGTTCAAAATTGGGTAAAAATAATTTTATATAATTATTGTAAAAAAATTTAAAAACAATTAGATCACATGGACAAGTAAGATAGATATAACCTATTAGAGACTTAAACATAATCAATCCTGAATGATATATTGAAATAACCCCTTACCACTTTGTAATTAGTCGAATCATATAACCCATGAATGAATAAAATTTAAAATACAATAAATACTAATTTAATAATTTAAATAATTATATGACATGTAAAATGGGTGTTTTATACACCTTAGTAAATATATAGGTGAATAAAATCAAAATATGCCTCAACGAAAGGAAAATGATATGAGTCCTTACCAAAGATCATATCATTGAAGTGAGTGTTAGAAAAATGGATCAATTATGTGTATCAAATTTAAATCCATATAAACAATTGTATGTACAATATAATATAATAATTTCTTTTCATACATAATCATAGCATGACATAATAAATTATGTAGATGTTTAACCCAATGAATAGAAATTGAGTAAAGAAGTCTCTTACTAATTGTAATCACCTGAATCATATCCCCATAAAAGTAATAATTATCAAATGAAACCCAAAATCACATGAATATAATGAGATTATTTTTACGATATACGAAAGGATATCATATAAAAAACCTGAAATAAATAAGTAGTGAATAAGGAATATATCTTAGAGAAGTAAAACTGAGATGAGAAAGTCATAACATACACATTCCTTTACTTTTTCATACTTTAAACTCTTGTATAATTGGTTAAATAGTGTTACTAATTAATTTAATAACTAAATTAATATTTATAATACCATATATGATTTTTTATAACATATTACCATCCTTTAATTAATAATATTTTATTATTTTCATTGTTTTGGGTGTGTTTATTTCACGGTTTATGGTCTGTTCATTTCTGTATAATTTTGGATTTTATTGTAAAACTGAAATAAAACACCATAAGATTAATTAAATGGTATTATTTCTCATAAATAAAATTTAAATGATCATATATATCATTTTTATTTTTATCATGATGATTATTCATTTTATACAAGTTAATGATAAATGTTTAGTTTGTTTTTATCCCTTTTTTTGACCATCAAGGACTCGTTTAATTTTAGTTAATATTATGTATATATTTTAGTTTTAGAACATGGAATATGTTATAAAATAACTATTAAAACTTATTTAATTATAATAATACTTTTATAACCTTCCTTGTAGGTGGTAATAGAAAACAATCAAAATCTTTATTCATGGAGAATGTTAACCATTAAAATTTGGACAATTATTTTGTTTCATTGAATAAGTGGAGATGAGAAAATGGATGGATATAGGATATTAAATTAAAAATATAAAATTATATTATATAAATGATAATTGATTCAATTTTATTTTATGGTTGATTGATGTGATGTTAAGGTAGATGATGATATAAAATTCTTGAGATGTGATTTGGGAAAGTAACCTCTTCATTATCACTTCTCTAATAAACACTTAAGGAACATTGAATTTTTATTTGGGTGAGGCCATCAGAATTTGGAAGTGGTTAGAGTGTGAAGTAGAGGTCTTGTTATATATTTAAAAATCTTCAAGTCTTTTAGTATAAATGGGATGGTGTGGGGCAGTATTTATACTCGAGGAGGGGTAGTTTAAAGTGATTAACTAAATAATATTTTATATTTAAATCCAAATAAATTTAGGTGGAATTAATTGAAATTAAATTTAGTAATGATTAATCCTGAAAATTGTAAAAACACATAAACAACCCATTTTTGTTTTTCATGTATTTTAATATTTTATCCATTAACTTTAATCATCTATATTATTTTACCTATATTGTGGTAAATATTTTTTTACCATGTTAACATGTTTATAACTAAAAATTAAAATGGACTTATAACCTAATTTATTCTTCTTGATTCAAAATAAGGAATCCATTATAATTTTTTAAATTTATAAAAATTATAAAAATCAAATATTAATATGTCATGTGTATGTGTTATAAAAATAGTTTTTTGAGGTCAAAATTGTAGTTTTTTAAATTGATAAGAATGGGTTTCTAATTGTAAAAACGTTTTTATTGTATCATTACCTAAATAAATTTTGTTCAATAATAAGGTTTAACAATTTTTAAGTCATGGTATTATAATAATAATTTCATAAGAGTTATAATATTTTGTCAAAACACTATTATCACTTTTTAACATAAAAATAAATTTTTTTTGAAAATTTAAAAAAGATACCTTAAGATAATTTTGACTAGTTGATTCCAAAAATGATTATTAAATTTTCAAATAAAATTAATAAAAGTTAAAAAAAATTATATTTATTTTCTCATTAAAATCAATAAAATCTCTTTTTGAGGAAAAAATATATTTTAAGAATAGAATAACTTTTCTAAAAATTATGTGTTCATTTCATAAGAATAATTAAATTTTTTGAATATAAACTTCATATTTATTTCATAATATAGTTTATTTTATTCCCACATTCCAATTTAATGACTATTATATAATTTTTGTGTTAAAATGACAGTATTTTGAAGATTCCTTAAGATCAATGTTCTGTGCAACATAATCTGTCGAAAATAGTATACTTATAAAATCACGGGATGTTTCATAGTTAATACTTTATTTTATTTTTTTCCTTCAAACTCTTTTATATATTAAATTTTTTCCATGAAAATTATATATTTCCCATGAACCATAAAAATGTATTTTTCAATCAAAACTCTATGTGTAAATGTCACCACAATTATGATGTGTTAGTTCCCATTAAGACACATAAAGGTTTCCTATTTGTAAAATTTATTATTATAACTACGATTTACTTTGATAAAATCCTTGTTTTTGAATAGATTTAAAAATCCATTACAAAAATTTATTTCAATGAGAAATAAAATATGATTCATGATGAAAATGCAGAATGTTTATCTTTAGAGGAAAATCTTCATCACTTTAGTCATTTCTATATCCAACCCCGAAATCATTTTTGAATGAAATTTTTACAAAATAAGAGAATAGATAATATATATATGGTAGATGAAATATTTAATTTTGGTATGTACCTATTTTATAGGAATACATTTTTTTATTTCTTCATAAACATTAAGGGCATCCACCATTACATGAAGTTTAATTTTTTATTAATTTTATCCATGATGAATAACTTATATCTAGGGCTCCATAAAGAGTGGAAATTGTTTAATTGTTGGGGTTTAATAAAAAACTGTAGTATTTATAAAACCCCAAATTCTAATGAACATTTTTTTTCTAATAAATTAATTTTTTTTGTATTATACATTACACCAAGTTAAGTTTGTGATACTCGCAACACCAACTTAGTTTTCTTTACACTCAATACTAAGTTTCCAAAAAATATAATTTTATTAATTTCATTATTTAAACTATAAAATTAAAACATTTCCAAAAATATGGAGGGTATGAATATTATTAACTGAATCGGGAATTTTTTATTTAAATATTTAAAACACTTTTGAAAATAAAAGGAAATATTTTTTTAAAACCAATATTTAAATGCTCACAAGTGTGTTTTATAACAATAAAATAAAAAAATACCCCTTATTGGATTATATTAATTAAATATATATATAAATATACATTATTATTTTTAACATTCATCCTACGTGTTTTCTATAAAATATATAAAATAATTACATTTTAATGTTTAAAAACTGTATTAATCAAAAAGTAGTTTTATGACTTTTTAATGGTACACTTTATTTCAAAATAAATTTTTAACAATTTTCTATATTCAATTTTCCAAAATTAACTTATTATTTTAATTATGGACATCAAAATTTACATTGGATAAATTTTTGATATTTTTCAATTAAGTTTCAGGTTTTAAAGAATATTGAAAATACTAAATTATAATTGAAAATAACTTTTTTCTAAATAATTTATATTGTAAAATTAAATTTTCATTCATTTTAATTTATATTTAGATATATTTTATGTTATTTAATCCAATTTAGTACCTTTTAATAAATTTCACATTGAATTTGGTTATAAATTTTTTTAATATTTTTAACGTTTTCATATTATAAACATATTTTCTCACCTCGTCTATGGGATTAATTGTAAATTAATTTTAGTCACTTATTATTTTGATTTTTTGTAAAATATATTCCATGTTTTTAATAATAAAAAAATTTGTAAATATGTACCTTTATTTCTAATATAAATAGTAATTTTGGTAATTTTGGTTACTACGAAAAAGGGTAAATTGGGTAATTTATGTTAAAATAATTTTATAGGGACTATAAAATGCCCCTAAAACATACCCATTTTTATTTTTTCATGTTTATTCTAATAGTAAAACATGATTTTCAAAATTTAGTCATTTAATGGACAGTTTTCTATGAAACTGACTAATAAATTATTAAAATCAAATGGAGTGAAAAATTTCAAACTCTTGATTTTAATAAGTATAATATATTTAATATGAGATTAAAGAGAATATATTATAAACTATATATATTATTCTGAAATATAAAAGTTCTATCTACATCATGGATATTATTTTAGAATTTTAGTGAAGAAATAATTTTTATAAATAATTACACAATGATGATGTAGTAATTATTCAATTCATGAAACAATCAATTTAATAAAATTATTAATATTAAAATAAATATAATTTGACTTAATTAAGATGACCTAATACTCTTATAGATTAATATGACATATTATGGGTCTTTTTAATGAATTTTTTATAACTTATATTCCTTTATTTATTTTCTTAATATCAATATTATGAATAGTGTCAAAATTGATAGTAATGACTTTTTATGAAAAAATTATTAAATTAAATTATTTAAAAACATAAAAATATTATATAAGGAAAAAATAGTATAAATTATTTTAGTAAATATAATTAATTTATCATTTAAACTTAAATTTACACCTTATAAATATAACTCTCATCCTTTTAATATTGAAAATTTGTTACCATAGTTAATATTAAAACAGGTTAACGAAGGGTTAATCAAAATGATAAATTTTAAAATTTTACAAAAACATTTCTAAAATCTATTATTATATGGTATTATCACCCTATCACACATTATCTTCGAATACCACTCCCTTTTGTAGTTATTCTCATTGAGATTTATTTTATTATAATTTAATATTTTGATAAATTCTAAAAGTGCCCCTCCCCTCTCTTATAAAAGGTGCCACTTATTATATTTTCATCACACTTCGAAACCTAATTTACATAGAAATAATATACCCAAATGTCCTAAAAACTTCCCTATCTTAATTATAGAAACTTATATTTTGCATAAATCAAACCAAATATGTACTTTTTTTTAAAATAAAAAGGAGATACCCAAAGAAGAGATAACAATCCTCAATGAACTTTTTTTGTTTTATCCTATCCATAAAACCCTTAAATTATTTTTATTTCATGTTTATATAATAACATAATTATACTTAATGTACATAGACGTTTTTATATTAAGGTTTCAACCAACAATCACACACATGTCAATCAAATGGGATATGCTATCATCATTTGTGTGTATTGAAGACTACCACCTTGGGAGCTGATGTAATTTATTCTATCATTTACACCATTAATGGTTGGTAATAATGAATCAATTTATGTATTTATATGATATTTAGTATATTTATGATATATTTATTCTTTTTTAATTATTATATAATGCATACCTTCATGCATTACAATTTTTGTAAATATGATAACTTCATTTGTGGACGTGTGGACTACCACCTCCTCAAAGTGATGTGATTCATTAACACATTACATGGAATGCATTATAGATGAATTTAGTAAAATTATAATATATATATGAAATAATAATTATAATAGAATTATATTATAAATATATATATATATAATTTTTTTATTTCGTTGAATATAACAATACAATGGTAATAGGGTCCATGCGTACCTACAGCCTATTGTCTCCATGACTGGTGTATTTAATTTTCTATGTATAAATTTTATATATTTGTATAAAGACATATATTTAAAATATATATGATTTTTTATGTCATTATTTTTATTCTTTATAGGATTAAATCATGTTGTAATTGAGAGGACCTAGAATAAATAGTCAAAACTTGTACGAAAAAAGTGGTTATTACCCAAAACCTATATTTTACATGTTTTTGTTTATAAGTGAGTAATATGAAGTAATAATTGAATAATATATGGTATTATATATGCGAATAGGATTGTTTTGAATATTTATAATAAAATTATATTTATTATAGAGGATTTTTTAATGTATATCATGAAAGTAGAGACTTAAGGTAAGTAGATTTCTAGTCTCACTTTTATTTCAGCAAGACTAGGCCATATTCACCACACATTTATTTTTTTTTGTACATATTTTCCATTAATATAATCTATTATCATTATCATTGAATTTATTTGTATTTACATATCTATTTTATCATCTCTATTTCATGGGGTTTATGGTTCAAAAGTTACCAAATTGGTACGTTGATTTCCTATCAATTTCAATTATTTGATACGCATGTTATGTTATAAACCTATATTATTTTACATGGGTTAAATACATTACATTGAAATATGGTGTCATTAATCCCATTCAATTCATGATATTAAAATTGTAATATAATTTTATTCTCCCATTTTCAGAAATCTCTTTTCCTTCAAAATAATGTTTTCTAAAAAAAATTTAAATTTGTTTTAAATGATCTAATATGTATTTTCATGAAAAATAATTTAAAATATGGTTAAAATAATTTTAAAAGATTCAGTTATTTGTTTTAAAAGGTTGATTTAAATGAAATATTTTCTTAAATGTTTTATGTATTACAAATAATTTTTTCAAACTTGAAAGGATATTATCCCCAAGAAATGTTTTAAAAATACCCTTAAAAATTATTTTCCATATAATATGACTTCTGTTGATGTAAATTATTCTATATTGGGATTATGATTCAAGTATACTATCCCAATTCTTTCTATAGAAAGTTTATATTTATGATGAATTTTTTATGTTCTTGTGGCACACATATGTATGGTTTTAATTATTTAAATGGTGAGACCTATATCTCTCACCAATGGATTGGGTAATGATAGATGTTCTATGAGCTCCAAGGGTAAATGGGAGGTCATTCTAAGCCCACAACAAGTATAGACATAGGAGGTCATCTTATGTCCACAATAAGAGGGTACACAAGAGGTCATCCTAATCCCACAAATAAAGGGTACATGGGAGGTCATCCTAAGCCCGCAACAAGAGGGTACACAATAGGTCATACTAAGCCTGAAACTAGAAATGAAACATCCAGATATTTTAAAAGGAAACACTATGTGCTTAAATTAACTACAAAATCCTATGTCACCTTTATTAAATAACCATTAAAGGTATCTTTTTTTCTATGTTTTGAATTTCAAAAAACTGACATAAATGGTTCTGATAAGTAAGTTATTCAGAGTTTGATAAGACCAACTTAATTTTTGGATAATAGTTACATACGCTTATAAATATTAATATTACCCTTATGAATAGTAAAATACCCCTGTGAATAGTAACCTAACATATGATATTATACATATAGGATTTAATTTATGTTATGATATACCCATATCATGGAATATGTAAATAACTGTTTTAAAATTGTTGTTTTTGGAAAAAATAAAACATTATTTAAAAATTATATTAATCATATTTTAAAAATAATTTTCAAAAAATGGAGTTTATTTTTAAATTCTACATTTCAAAAAATGGTTAGGGTAAATTTTTTGTAATTTTTTGAAATACATGAATTTTTTATGAATAGTGAAATACAATAAGTTAAAAATTATGCTAAATACTTGATTTATGGAGTAATGGATGATGTTCTTCTGATGTAAGAACACATGGTTCATACTCACATTCACTTATTACTATTTCTGGTCATTTAATAATAACTATTTCTTTTCTTCTTGAAAAAATATAAAATAATGATAAAAATAATGTAAAACTCCTCCTCTCCTCCACTATAAATATCACCCTCTCCCCGCTCTTCCTCCCATTCCTATAAAGACTTTATGCTTACCTAAGTTATTCCATATACTCCTCTAAAGTTCCTACCCCACTTCCAAGATATTCTGGTCTCACCAAAAGGCCAAAAAAGGGGCTTTAAAAAGGGTCTCAAGGAGAAGAGCTCAAGAGGTATACATCCTCTTTTGTTTTCTTTATTTTTTTTTCATTTTCTTTTCTAGTCTTATTATTGAATCATCTCCCCTTTTCCAACAAGAAATAATTATCTAGTACCTTACATATTCTATATTTCATCATTTTTTTTAATATTTACCATTATAATTCTTCTCCTCACCCACTTATTCTAGAAATTAATACACCGTCCGTGATGTATAAATTTACCGAAATCATGGATGATGTGATTTAAATTTCCTTTATATCATTAATGTATAGTCATGAACCCATTAATATGGTTGAACTAGATAATTATTTATGTATAATATCTTATATAAGGTTTTGGAAACATTTTTTACCCATGATATTTATTTACAATACAAAATGAGTTCATTATTATTAAAGAACCACCAAAATGATCTAAACGAACATCATTAATGTTTTAACTAATTAATCATCTTCATATCCAAATTCAAAATGAGAAATGTTATAATTTATGGTTTCAAAATTTTTGTGAATACTATTCCATTCTAATTCTGTAGTTTCACTACCTATCGAAAAAAATATCCATCATGAACCAATCATTGAAACCATTTGAAGAACGCACCCGAAAATAGTGGAATTAACAAAATATTATTAATGAATGGGTGAAATGATGTTATAAAATTATCATGAAAGGTGTTATAATAATGAATCTTTTTCTCTAAAATTATAATTACAATATTTCAACCTTCATAGAAGATTTTTAAATATGTTTGAGGGAAGTCAAACTCAAGGTAATGGATCCTCTCTGTCTTACTTTTATTCAAGAATTACCACTATGTTATGATATTATATTTTTCAATTCCTAATGATGGTGTATGTCTTTGAAGCTATACCATACTTCTCTTATCATATATTAACGATGATATACCCTATTTCAATCTCATTAATCCCTCCCATGTATAACCAATAGAATGACAAAATTCTGTAATTGAATTCTAAACCTAAATTCCATTATTTTACATAACTTTCAACATCATTAATTTTAATCATGACAGGAGGATTTGTGAAATTTAATTCGGTTATATTATGTTTTATTATGTGAATTTACAGTATATATACTTATTCCCTTCATTTAATCAGTTATCCCTTAAATTTTATGGTATTTCTAAAGTACATTCCACTTAAAATCCTTTAAGATGTATCCTTTATGAAATCCAAAGAGATTGTTCCATTTTTTAGGTCATGAGTTTTTTCTTTGGAATTAATTTTTTTTCTAATACTGTAGCACCTCCATTATATGTTTTGTAGTTATTTTTGAATAATAAGTTTTCATTATTTCACGTGTGTTGTGTTTATGTTCTAAGATTTATTTTTATGAAAAATGATATTTTGAAAAGTGAATGTGTTTTTCTCAAGGGTATAAATGAGTTATGAAGTGTTTTATTGATGATATGTTTCTTGTCCATTATATATGTTGTTTTGAGCTAATTATATCTCAAGATATGATGGATGAGCACCATTATAGCTCAATATATGACGAGTTATCCCCTTTATTGCTCAAGATAGGCTGGGTTCAGCCCATTATAGCTCAAGATATTTTGGGTTGAGCCCATTATATCTAAAGATATGATGAGTGAGCCCCATTATAGATATCCAATGCATTGGGTACTCCAAAAATAGATGTTTACTGAAGTGTTATTCCATGTGTAAGTGTGATTGTAATAGTGAAATGGAAAATATTTCCCTTGGGAACAACATGCTATTTTTATGAATTCTTATGAGTTTTCAAGAATATTGGTTTAAAGGGTTTTCATGTTTTTCCTTGACTAATGGTTTTTATTTATCTATATCACTTAATAAGATTTTTCTTCTCATTCCATGTTTTTAAAATGATTTTCAAAGGATTTATTATATGTTCAATGGACATTTAAAGTGATATTACAGAAGAATACAATTAGTTATATTGTAATTATTTTTATAAACTATAATTAAATATATGTATGTTGTCTAATTTTTCATAATCTTGGCCATAAAATGTTCTCATTTCAATAATATACTACGTATTTTTCAGTTATCTATAATAAAAAAACAAATACACAGCATGTTTTAAGACTGAATCCATAAACATGGGTTTATGGCTTTATAGTTGGTATTATAGTAACGGTCTAGAGAACTTTGTAGATTAGACATTGTTGATTTTTTTAGAAATATTTAAGTTATAGTGTTTACTTTTAAAACTTCAAGTTAATTATGAACACAAAATAAAATAGTTTTTTCAAAATTATCAATCTTTAAACTCAGAAATATAAGTACAGTGAACTAATAGCGGGGGCAAAAATCATTTAATGGGGGGATAATTTAACATCCTAATATTTTAAAAGGAAAATAATATTTTCTTAAAAGAACTAATAAATACTATTTCACCTTTATAAACTAACCATTAATGATATTTTTTCTCTTATGTGTGTTTAATTTCAAAAATATGACATTCATGGTTTCGATTAGTAGGTTCTTTAGAGTCTGATAAGACCAACTTAATTTTTTCTAAATAGTTAGATACCATTATGAATAGTAAAATTTAACATTATGAATAGTAACCTATCATTATGAATAGTAACCTCACCTATGATAGTATACATATATGATTTAATTGAATTAATGATATACCCATATCTTGGAATAAGTAAATAAATGTTTTAAAATTGATGTTTCTGGAAAAAAAAAATTTTATTTACAAATTTAATTAATCATATTTAGAAAATTATTTTCAACAAGTGGTGTTCATTTTTGAGTTCTACACATCAAAAAATGGCTGGGGTGAATTTTTGATAATTTTCTAAAATACATGAATTTTTTTTGAATAGTGAAATACCATAATTTAAAAATTATGCTAAATACTTGATTTATAGATTCATGTATAATGTTTTGATGATGGGATCACACTTGGTTAAAAATCACATCCACTTATTACTATTTTTATTCTTGTCATCTTAATTACTTCTTATCTTGTGTAAAACTAATAAAATAATCATCAAAATAATGTAAAACTCCTCCTCTCCTCCACTATAAATACCACTCACTCCCCCCCATCAGCCTCCCACACCTCTCCAGACTTTATCCTTACCTAATTTTTTCCAAATACTCCTCTCGTGTCCCTTAGAAACATCCAAGACCTTTTGGTCTCACCAAAAGGCCAAAAACAAGGGCCTTAAGAAGGATCTCAAGGAGAATAGATCAAGAGGTAGACATCCTATTTTGTTTTATTTCTTTTCTATTAATTTTCTTCTCTATTCTTATTCTTTAATAACATACTATTATCCAAGAGTCATGAATGATCCAATATATAACATATTATATATTTTACCATGTTTATGGAAGATTCGTCATTATACTTCTTGTCCTCTCCTACTAATTCTTGAAATTAGTACACCGTATATGATGTGTCGATCTACTGACATCGTGGATGATATGATTTCAATTTCCTTTACATCATTCAAGTATTTTCATGAAAACAATTTTATAGATGCAACAGATTATAATTTATGTATTATATCTTATATAAGGTTCTAGAATAATTTTTTACACATGATATTGATTTACAAAATAGAATGAGTTCGTCATTATCAAACAACCACCAAATGATATAAACAAACATCATTAGAGTTTTAACAAATGATTCATCTAAATATCAGAATTAAAAATTATAAATGGTATAATTTATGGTTCTGGATATATTTAAATACCATTCTATTCTAATTCTTATGTTTCACTTCCAATCGATAATAATATCCATCATGAACTGATCATCGAAATCATGTGAAGAATGCACATGAAAATAGTGGAATTAAGAAAATATTATTAATAAATGGGTGGAATGATGTTAAAAATTAATCATGAAATATGATATAGGAATGAATATTTTTTTTAAAATGTTATTAAAAATATTTCAACATTCATACAGGAGGTTTAAAAACGTTTTAGGGAATTCGAACCCCAGTTAAGGCATCCGCTATTTCTAACTTTTATTCAAGAATCACCCCTATATTATGAAATTTAATTCTAAATTCCTAGATATGGTGTATGTTTACACACCTTCCCAAAAATTCTCTTATGATATACTAAGTATAATATTCCCCATTTCTATCTCATTAGTCCCTCCCATGTATACCAGATACGATGCTGAAATTTCCTAAGTGAATTCTAAATCAAATTTCCATTCTTTGGGTTTACTTTCAAGTTCATTGATTTTTATCATGATACGAGGATTTGTGAAATTTAATTTGGTTATATTATTTTTTATTATTTTTATTTACAGTATATATATATATTACCTTCATTTAATCAATTCTCTCTTAAATAGTATAGTATTTGTAAAGGACTTTACTCTTAAAATATTTTTAGATGTCTCCCTCATGAAATCAAAGAGATTTGTCCTTTTTTATGTCATGAGTGTTCACGTCAGATTTCATGATGTTTTAATAATATATTGTCTCCATTATATGTTTTATAGTTATTTTTGAATAATAATTTTTCATTATTTATTGTGTGCAGTGTTTATGTTCTGAGAGAAATTTTTACGAAAAGGGTATTTTGAAAAGTGAATGAGTTTTGCTCAACGGTGTAAATAAGTTATGAAGTGTTTTATTCATGATATGGTCCATGTAAGTTATTTATGTTTGGTTGGACCCATTATAGATCATTATATTATTTTTGATCCCCACTATATCTCATGATATGATGGGTGAGCCCCACTATAGCTCAAGAAATGATGGGTTGAGCCCATTATTGATCAATATATGCTGGGTTGAGCCCATTATAGCTCATGATATGATGGGTGAGCCCCATTATAGAACCCTAATGCATTTTTTACTCCAGATATTGAATTTTACCAAAGGATTATTCTATTTGTAATGGTGATTGCAAGAGTGAATTGGTAAATATGTCCCAAGTGAAGTATATGATGTTCTTATGCATGCTTATGAGTTTTCAAGAAATGGGTTTTAAAATGGTTTTCATGTTTTCATTGGACTAATGGTTTTTCTTTATTTATATCCCCTAATGAGATTTTGGTTCTCATTAATTGTTTTTATAATGTTTTTCTTAGGATTTCGTAGATGTTAAAAGGACAGATATGATGCTACTATAGATGAATCAAATTAGTTATGTTGTAATAATATTTGAAAAATCTAATTCAATATATGTAAGTTGTGGTTTAATTATCTGTATCCTAGACTTGAAATGGTCCTCATTTGTATAATGTACTATGTATTTTCAATTATCTATAATAATAAAAAATACATAGCATGTTTTAATACAAACTCTAGAAGAACGGGTTTAGGGCTTTACCATGGATGTCATCGCAAGACCAAAGTAGGTACATGGTTGAATAGACCAAGTTTACAATATTATGAATTTATTTGTTGGTATCATTGAGATAACATATTCTAATATTATGTGTATGACAAAAAATTCCATGTCTAATTCTATTGTTATACTCTGATGGATGATGTGATTTGATTATCTAATGATTTATGTCTTATTAAGTGCCAAACATTAATTCCATGATTCAAAATTATGATCTTTGATATATATGGTATGATTTACATATGTTATGATCCTAGTTTCATACCGTTATTCTTTTTTTATGTTTATGTATCTTTCATTTTTACCATTACTAATAATATAAGTGTACAATTTCTATTCTTTCCGTTTCTAGTGTTATAATGAATTATTTTAAGTAGTATTACTAAAGGATAAGGTCTTTGTGGGATATTTTTAAGATATTTAACAACAATTAGAATAATATGTTCCATTTTTTCAATGGAACATAACTATTAAGTTCCTCATTCATGTGTTTGTGTAATATAATAAATATTTATCTAAAAATGATGTAATATCCATGTATGAAAATCCTGGGTCATTATAGTTTGTATCATATAAAATGTTTTGTCGACATTTGGAACTATAATTAGAAAACATTATTGAGATCCCTAGGGATATTTTTAAGGATATGTATGGGGATGTTTCTAATAATTATACTAATATTTTATATATTAATTGAGGTGTCATAATTGATATGTCGTATATGTGATTTTTTATAGTTATGTGGTGTTTGGATATGATAAGTGTTATTCATGATATGATTTAAGGTTTTAGTCAATGGAGCGACCTAGAAGGAACTTGGATAACATTGAATGTGAAGAAAAATTTTATGATTAAGAGTTAAATGAGATGATCATTAGAGTAAAAGATTTTATGATTATTCCTAATCTTATTTTAGGGAGCATGATTAACAAATTGTATCTTATCCAATGATCATAATCACCCAAGAATACAAGGAATGTGTTTAATGATAATTATCGTAATGGATACAATATAGAAAATAAAATTCAGTTTCCTTTTTGTCAATAAAGTAGGATTAAAAACCCAATGGATGTCTTATAGGAATAAGAATATGTATTTACTATGGGAAAAAATCAAGTAATTACATAGGGAAAATGAAAATATCAATTAACACAATGGATGGGAATATTATCCAACTAATGGTTCTCTAAATTAGTCAATACTTTAAATGTGGAATAAATTGTAATTATGAATATAAGTTCCCTAAGTGTAATCCACATGAATATAATTAGCAAGGTGGTACAAGTAATGGTTATATTTGTGATTATGATGAGACTACATGTGAAATGGGAAAAGAATGTGGTAAAATGTAATTGGATGAGGTAGACATAATAATGGATTAATTATGAAGTGAAATAACTTGAGTTTTTATGTATTTTGATTCAATAATTATGAATAATGACATATATATGAGGATTATTCATTGTAGGTTTTTAATTAATTATCTGAAAGAAAATGTTTAATGGAACTATAAACCATGAAAATTGATTGAGGTGGTAAGGTGATATTTTTTTTTAAACACATGATTAAGGTAATAATAACCCTTAATATATGCATAATTTTTGTATAATGAATTGTTTTATTATGAAAAAATAAATTGGATTGTATTTATAACCATGGGAGTAATAAGAATGAAAGGTGGTTGATGATATCTTGGAATGAGTTTGTAGAATTTTTTGATTTATGCTATGATAAAAGAGGTAATTTTTTAAATCATGCATGTTTTCACTAATGATTTATGGTAATATGGGTTATAACCATGTTACAAGGGAATACAAGATAATTGTATTCTCATGTTTAGTATGTCATAAATAAGATCTACCTTAAGTATTTTAAGGGAATAATGTTAATTTTATTATGAGAAATTTAGTAATTTTTTTATAAATTTTTGATATTGAAAGAGTTATAAGGATATCCATTTATTAAAACGTTTATATTTACCTTTGAATGAGGTTTTAAGGATTAAATTTTTAATTAACCATGTAAATATTTATGCCTAATAGATAACATGTGATAAACTTTTTGTTATTATGATAACTTAAAATAGAAGGAATGACTTGTCATCTTATTATAGATCTTATGATCCACTAGCTCTGTAGGTATTTCAATTTTTACACCATTTCATAGCGTAATAAATAGAACAGAGATTGGTCAATGAACAACCATTGAGTGATATTACTCTTATTAGATGAAATCATGTATGTATATCTTCTCATGAAAATTATTCAGCTTTAGGAAAAGAGTCTTGAAATAAAATATTGTTCTGTTATCATCATTTTTTGATGCTATCATGTTCTTTTATTTCAATGCATTTTGTTTTATGGACTTCTGGTCATCAACATTCTCCTAAGTATGTGTTTTGTAGTTCCTTGAAACATGTGTCCTAGTTTTAAGAATCATTATTTCCAGGCAGTTTCCATTGGATTTATTTAGGGAACCAGAGAATCCAAAAAGGTCTTTATCCAAAGGCGATATACTTTCTAAAGACATGCGGTCATTATGTTTGAACTTTACAATACATAGAAATGTTCATTGGTCGAGGGGATGGGAGGTCAAACTCATCTCACCTTTTGGGGGGGAATTATTGTCTACTCTAGGAATCTCTTTGTAAATTTAAGATATTTTCTTGAACCCTTATTAATTCACCAAGTATATCATAAGTATCCCATGGAATTTACAATCACTTATTAACATGTGTAAAATTATGAATCATTAGTATGCATTCAAGGTTCTTAATTAATGAAAATATCTGTATGTATTTGAATTTTTCCATCAATGGTATCCTCTAATATAATGCATAGTGATTCTTTTAATCATCGTTGTGTTGATAATGGTTGTTTAGCCACTCAGTGGAGCACTCTTGAATTTTATTGTCATCTAGGGAGACGAAGGATTGGTTTGATTTTGGGATTGTTCCCATAAGATATGATACCTATGTATCCTTGTGAATGGAATCAGAACCCTCATAGTTCAATGCCACTGAATGAGACACATCATACCTTTTAAGGTCATGTGATAAAAACCTATAAGAGGAAGGTTCCTAGTTGAAACTTAGTGTGGGAATTATACTGAAGCAACCCAAGGAACTTGGAATGTATATAGGTTTCCATGTAGGATCAGACCCTATTGGGAATATTTCCCACGAATAACATGGTTGATTTGATGTGTTGGGTTTGAACCTCGAGGAGGCTTCCTACATATCCCATATTAATGGGAATCAAATCCCTTGTAGTTCAATAAATCTCATAAGAGAGTATGGTCCTCTGCAAGAGACGAGTTTGGGATTACATCCTGAAAAGGATGCCTTTATTATTTGATGATTGAATTTGGGGATTATTTTCTAAGGAGGATGCCCAAATTGGGGAAATTAGGGTTGGATTCCTGAGGAGGATATCCAGTGAGCTAAGGACCTGAAAGAGATTCCTACATATCTTGGTTTGAATAGGAATCAGAGATATCTTAGATCCTTCTGATGAGTTTTTGTGCACATGTTGTAACCATCATGTATCTCTAAGCCCACCTGATTCATGCTCGTTTTTAGAAACAAGAGGATGTGAAAGATTCAAGAACGACACTTCACACTTTTCCTCCTCCGCTGATGGAAGAGGGCTCATCAGCTGTGGAAGAGGGCGAGGCGATGAGCCTTCCCTCTGATGTATTTACATTGGACAAGGGTCCAATGTAAGGATTAAGGGATGAAGGTGAGGGCATTACACAAGGATGGCTACCCATGGTAACAAAGCGCAGCTGGAGAGGGAAAGGATAACAAAAGTCCCTATGCCCATCCCCCATTGGTCTTTAGCAACAAAGAAGAAAGGAGGAGAAATGATGCCACATCCTACAAGAAAATCTAGGGGATTACGCCATGCTGGTTGCCCTATTGATATTTAATCATTTCATAAGAGCTAGGTGATGATGTTTGAGTTGTTTCTCGAAGAATGTATCGACCCAAGGTACTCGAGAAATCCATAGGAAGAGTCCAAACTCATAACATGTTAATGGAACCAAGAGGAGTGAGTCAACTTAAAAAACATCATTGAGTGTGATGGATCATCTCAAGTCATGGTATTCCAAGGTTGGATGTTGGGCCACATAAAGGGCGCAATGGAAAATTTCACTAATTGGATTCGAAATGTTAACGGTGGGACTCTCCATTTTTTATGGGGGTCAGTAACGGAAGCGAAGGGATCAGCCCGAAGGGCTGGGACCGCACCTGGGCAATGAACCTGATAATGGGTGTGGGGGAATAGCCCCTGCGGTATGGTCTAGTAGGGTCGTTCAGGTGCACCGTGTGGGGGCTCCACGCCGGAGCTCCGCACAGGTGCACCATGCAGGTGCTCTGCATAGGTGCTCCACACAGGTGCGCCATGTAGGGGCACCGCGCAGGTGCTCCACATATGTGCTCCGTGCAGGTGTGGCACATAGCACCATGTGTTCATGACCATGATGGGTATTTTATCCATGTTCACCAATTTATTTATCTCTTCTCTCATGTTTTAGAGAGCTACTTGAGAAAATTTGGGAGATCATGGTGAAATAGCTTCGCAACGAGAGCATTGGGACTTCTTCAATCTTTTACTGTCTGTGAAATGGGGAGTCCAAGGTTTCTACTTATAGGCAAGGAGGGGAGCTGGCCAAAGAGAGGTTGTCTGCATAGGTCCTCCATATAGTTCCTCAGTCTAGTTCTTCCATGTAGGGGTTTCAAAATTCATTTTCCACGTAGGTCCTCCATGTAGGTCTTCCGCGTAGGTCCTCCACATAGGTCCCTTTGGAAAATTTACCCATCTTCCAAATGCCATAACTTTTGATGCGTAATTATGTTTGGGCTTCGCGACCTATCAAATCCAAGGTATTGAAGATATCTACACTTCTTGAGATGTTAAATACACCTTGTATTCATGGAAGAAACTAGTAAATTGAATTTAATGTGTCAACGTCTTTTCATCGTCGATCTAGGGAATCCACTGCCTACTCTTGGATGGGGGAATCATTCCACTTATTCATCGGTATGGAGTAGTATTTTGGAACATTTAAATACAGCCAAAATATTCTTCTATCATGGTGAAAACATCTTTACTCATACTGGAAATTTTTTTTCTATGTGAGAATCATTTCTTCACTCTACAGAAAAGTGCATGGAACCCATTTCATGGTGTCTACAGAAGCCCCCCTTAGAATTTGATTTGTTTGGAATTAAAATAATTTTGTTCTAAGGTAAATGCTGGTCACTTTGATGCATTCCAACATCATTTTGTTAGATTTGGAGCAACATCAAGTTTTGAAGGATGCTCAAATTTTTGCCTAATCCATAGGTCTTAGGAAGCATAGTTTGACTTTTTCTAGGATCGTATGGACAACCCTACATACATTCTGTCTTTTGAATTTCATTTCTCAATATTACCTAAAACATACAAAAATTTACATTTAGTGAGATAAGACATGACTTTTATTCAGAGTTCCCTTTGCATGTACTCAATCTAATGATTACTGAGTATTTTGTTATTGGAAATTTAGTGTCTTGCATGTTGGACTATAAAGGGCTAGTATTTAAGGTCGAATAGATTTGACCTTAAATTTGGAAATTAGATCCCAAAATAAACTCTGTGGCTAAAAATTACTTTGATATTCTTTAAATATTTCCAAGGGGAATCTTGAGTCATGATTATTATAGCCATCAAATTTAAAACCTATATCAACATAAGGGGTGTCTTTTCCATGAATGATGTTACCATTATTTTAAAAACCCATTATTGGAGTTGTATTATGCATGCCAACAGGGGAATATGCTACACAGCCAAATAGTAGAATCCTTTGACTGATCAGCCATTTATGTAGGCATCTTATGCAAGGCCGCCTAAGGTCACATGCAGCATAGTTAGGAAAATGAGTTCATTGAAGTATAACATTTTGTTGTTGATAGATAATTGAAAATAAGATTTGGCTAACACTAGACCACAGTGAGTGGTTTTTTCATGGAAATAAATTTTATGAATGAAAAAGTGATATTTAGACCAACATAAGTCAGGAATAGGAAAACCCTTTCTATACAAATTTTGTGTACGATTAATGGTTAAAATTTATCAGAAAAGGGAATTTATGATATCATACTGTGCAGTTTTAAGTCATGTTGTAAAGACATTGTGTTGTGATGTTTTAAGTCACACAGTGAGGACATTGTACTATGCAGTTTTAAGTCATGTAGTGAGGACATTGGTAAGTCATGCAGTCAGATCATTGGTATTGTGCAGTTTTAAGTCATGTAGTGAGGACATTATACTACGTAGTTTTATGTAATGTTGTGGGGACATTAGTACTATGCAGTTTAAAGTCATGCAGTGAGGACATTGTACTGTGCAATTTTATGTCATGCTGTGAGGACATTGTACTGGCCAGTTTTAAGTCATGCCGGGAACACAATGGTGTTGTGCAGTATTAAGTCATTAAGGAGGAAATTGGGTGTGATTAATTTAATGTCTAAGGATTTGACCAAAAGTAAGAAACTCTCCCAATTTCTTGATAATTTGTTTGGTATATAGTATTATGTTCAGGTATCGAAGGGAAAAAATGTAAACTGTGATTTGGTAATTTCTGTAACCGAGGAATGATATAGGAAAAGGGCTAAAAGCATTAGAGAAAGTATTTTCTAAGAATGAAGTTACCATTATTTGACAAAACGTTTATGGAGGATGTATTATGCACGACCGACTGGGTTATATGCTACATAGTCAAATAGTGGAATCTTTTGACTAACAGGCTTGTTATGTAGGAAACTTCTACAATTACACCTAAGGGAATGTGCTGCATAGTCAGACAAAAGAGCTCTTAGAAGTTTGACTTTATATTATTAAAATATGGAGAATGTTTCTATAGATTCAGATCTTTTGAAGCGCAAAGTTTGGTGTTGGGAAAAAATCCCTCAAGGTAACATTGTCGCATTTTTGGGTTGATTGTGTTTGTTTAAAGGAAGGTTTACATGGAGAATAGTCGAGTTCTAGATATATTTTTCAAAATCCAAGTTGACAAAGAACCATGAAAAAGGAATGAATGATCTGGAGGCGGTAAAAAAAGATCCGTACATGGTGGCGTCGTTTTCCAGTGTTTGCCAAATTTTTGGCGTCCAAAATTTGGAGTTTGGTGAGCATCGCGAAAATAAGATTTCCATGAAAATTATAATTAAATATGAAAAAGGCATGATTTTTTCAAATAGATAATTCATGGTTTGGATTTTTCAAATACCAGAAAAATGATGATAGTGATTCTTGGTGATTACGTCAAGCATCACGAATGGCAGAGGTTGAAGCGCGTCGTAGTGGTGAAGGACTTTGCGAGGGAGCTTCACGACGAAGGCATGAAGGGATTGATGGTGATTCTCTACGATTATGTCAATCTCCGTAATTAGAAAATTGTCGTGGTGATTCGCGAGATTGAGATAATTTTGGCAGAAGTGTAGGAGCTTCGCAATTTGTGTTTGATGTGGCGTTGATTTCGCATGGAAGTATCGAGGTTTGGTGGAATCACTTTTAAATAGATGTTGACCCTGTCGAGAGAAGTAGATAAGTTTTAGATGAAATTTTTTTTCTCTCGGTTTGTGAAGGTAGTGTTCTTCGCAAAAGATAGGTTATTCGTGGTGGCTAATCTAGCTTCGTGAAAGGAAGTGTGCTTCGCGAGGCCGCATGCTCTAAAGAGTGTGCTTCGCAAAGAGGCAGGTGCTCGATGATGGCCTAGGCATTGTGAAGGCTTTATATTTACAAGAGTGCTTCGTGAGAGTGCTTTGCGAAAAGGCAGGAGCTTCATGAAGGCTTGTTTTAGCTTTGCAAAATTTGGAGCCTCGCGAAGTATGGTGCATTGAGAAGGTTTTTCCAAAGGTAGTTTCCTACTGTTCAAAGGAAAAGAGGTATTCATAAGTGGATGAACATTCGACTTCAAAAGAGAATCTATCAACAGTTGAGGATGCATGTATTCATGAAAATCATGAGACCTACAGGTCTATAAACTGTGAGTGGATCTTTTGAAGAATCAGTGATCTCACTTCAGTTGAGAGAGCAATGAGTTCTCAAAGTGTGAGTTGTTGTAAACCATAAGGGATAGTGAGTCCACTTCAAACTTGTAAAAAAAAGTGCACTTATAGTTGAATTGGTACATTATCACACTTCTGGTGTATGTTCCTTGGGCGTAGCCCAGTGGGGGTGAACCAAGTAAAAATCATTGTGTCTTGATCAGTCTTTAAAGTTTGTTCATACTCTACATCAGGAAGGAGATAGAAGAGGGTTTTTTCTAACAGAAAAATAATATCAAAAGGGGAAGTTGTTTTAATCTGTCATACCCTGATTCGCCCCCCCCCCCCCTTAGGGTATCTAGCCTAGTGGACCTAACATTTGGTATCAGATCAAAAGGTTATTATCAGTGTTCCTCTCTCAAATGGAGTTCACTAATAATAAAGGGATTATAATCATTGACGGGATGAATATTCAGCTATGGAAGAATCGGATGCAACACTACTTCTGATCATTAAGAATGGATGTGCTTACATTAGAAATGCATGGTATCGCAACTGATGTTAATAGTGGTGCTTTATGAGAAGCTGAGTGGAGAGAATTGGATGCTGATGCAAAGAGAATCAATGATCTAGGGGGATCCCTATCCAATTCTATATATACAAAGTTGATTTCATGAAAAACATCACATACTATGTGGTAAAAGCTATTGAACATATATGAAGGTGATACAAAGGTAAAACAAGCGAAGCTGCAAGTGTTGTGGAACAAGTATGAAGATCTATGGAAGAACCTAAATGAATATGTTGATTCATTCTTTGACATGGTAAATGTTGTTGTAGAGTACAATCGAGGTCTCGGAGAATTTATTGTGGACATAAAGATTGTGAAGCATATCATGAGGATACTTCCACCTCTATTCAATCTGAATGTTTCAGTTTTGGAAGATAAAGACCTGAAAGATCTGACAGTGGATAACCTGCACAACACACTTGCTGCATCTGAAATGTGAAATGATGATAACGATTTTGTGGAAAATGGGAAATCAAATGAATTGGAATTCAAGGAAATGAAGAAGCTCACCATTGAACATTCTCATGTTGAAGAAGAGACAGAAGCGGTGATGTCATTACTTTCTTCAAATCGGAAAAGAGGAAAAGGAATGTTTAAACGAAAACTTCCACTAGCATGCTTTAGATGTCTATAGGTTGGTCATCTTGCAGCAAGGTGCCCCGAGAAGATTCAAGATAATGATAATGATGATGATGAAGACAAAATTCCGAAAAATAAGTCTTCCGCATTTCTGAAAGGGAAGAAACAATTGCAGAGAAATTTATTTAAGAAGAAGAATCTTTATTCACAAGAATTTGAAAGTTCAGATGTGTCTGAGGATGAAGAGGTTTAGGAGATTGAAAACTGCAACGATCGTGTAGAAAATGATATGGTGGTAGTTGTCGGTAGTGGTCAGAAGAAGGGAGAAACCGGCATTGATGAAGAAGAAAAAGTTGAAGGAAGAGTTGATTTGCAAGCTGAGTTAGAAGCTACTCTTGTGGAGATAGATGATTGGAGATCCAGAACAAAGAAATCTAAAAAAGTTGTCCATGACGCCAAAATCTATAAGCAGTAGACGGAAGAAGTGAATTATTAGTTGATGGATGAAATTGAGAAACTCTAGTCATAAACACCAGAGAACTAAAAATCAGTTAGTGAGTATAAAATCAAGATTTAAGAACAGAAAAGAGAGATTGATGGCTTGAAAACACAAGGAATGATCATGTCAAGTGTATCGAAGATCTTGAAGAGGAAGTTTTCAGTCTACGGAGAAAAGATAAAGAGTAGGAAAAACCATTGATTCCAAACACATTCTTGGGAAATAAGGTCATTCCGAAGACTTAAAAGATGAAAGGGGAGCCTAGTAGTTCTGCAGGAAAGAAGCAGAAATTGTGCTCAGACGTTAAGGATGATTCAGGGCTTGACCAAAAATAAAAAGCTGTGAAAATTGAGGTCAGACCGAAACCACCCACTCTGAGATTTAAGGATGATTTGGGAATAATAAATAATCAGAATATTAAGAGATCCCAAGGGGAAACTCGTAGTTCATAAGTCACTCAAAGGAATGCACCTTACATTAGGTGTTGTTTTTGAGGAATGATGGGACATTCACAGTATGTGTGTTCCTTTCCCAAGAGATATCAAAGGGCACAAGAACAAAGTTGGCATCCAAACAAAGAATGGTTCTCTAGAACATATTTTGAAGGACATTGTTTTTTGTGTGGAGGGTTTGGGCACATGGATAGGTACTGCACTTCGACCCTAAAGAGGAATGTACCAAAGGAGAATCAAAATATCCGCAAACATAGATCAATGAACCAACAGGTGAGTTGAAAATGAAAAACATATTTGTAGCCTTGCAAGCTGAATCAAGTCCATCATACTCTGAGAAAGATCAGATGTCTCAATCAATGTCAAGTATGAAGGCAAAAATATGGACCAAGAAGAGAAAGGATGATAAGGTAGTGGTGCCAGAAATTTCCTTTAAAGCATCAGATCGCTCTGGTGTGTGGATCCTTGACAGCGGTTGCACATCTCACATTAAAGGTAATAAGGATCATGTCACAGACGTAAAATATGAAAAAGAGGGAGTTTTCAAATTTGGAAATGATGAAGTCCTAAAGATAATTGAATTAGGAAAGGCCAAGTTTGGGGGAAAAGAGATGAGACGTGATAATGTCTTAGATGTAGAAGGCCTCAGTCAAATTTTTCTCAGCGTTAGTCAACTATGTGACTCCAGACATTCTATAAGGTTTACTAAGAAGGTGTATATCACCAAAGGATGATACAGGGTAGTGGTTATATATGTAAAATGGAAAAATTGAAATCTCTACCTGGTATGTGGAGAAGAAGATATGTGCTTTCTATCCAGTGAGGAAGAAAACAAGTTGTGGCATAAAAGACTAGGTCATCTATGCCAACCATACCTGGAATATTTGGTAAAGTGTGATATAGCAAGAGACATCTCTAAGCTATCATGTGATCGTACTCACACGTCTGATGCGTTCCAACAAGGGATGCTCGTCAGAAAGATGTATAAGGCAAAAGAAAAGAAGTCAACAAGAGTGCTCTAGTTCATGCATTCTGATGTTTGTGGGCCTATCACACAAAGAGAAATTGATGGAAAGAGGTACTACGTTCTTTTCATTGATTACTATAGATGAATTTCATGGGTATTTTTTATTTCCCATAATTCTGATGTGTTTAACTACTTAGAATAGTTCCGAAGGGAGTGTGAAAGGATGCTTGGATAAAAAATTCTGAAGTTTCGTACTGACAATGGTATGAAATTCAAAAATAGTCAGATTGAAGACTATATCGAGAAACATGGGATAATATATCATGTTTCTTCTGTAAGAACTCCCCAACATTATGGAGTGGCTGAAAGAAGAAATTGTATCATCAAAAACATGCCCAGAGCAATGCACGTTGAAAAAGACTTACCAAAGAAATTTTGGAAGAAAGCAGTTTTGACACCGATCTACATTTCAAACAGGGATCTGTTGTCTCTGAAGGAAGGAAATACTCCGCACGAGATGCGGTATGAAATGAATCCAATAGTGAAATACCTCAGAATATTTGGAAGTAAGTGTTTTATCCTCAATAAGGAAAAACATACGAAATATGAGTCATGAGGAAATGAGGGGATATTCCTTGGACACTCAGGAAAAATCAAGGCATATAAATGCTTCAACAAAAGGCTGGGAAAAGTAGTTGAGAGAAATGATGTCACTATAGTGGAGATTGAGGAGATCTTTCAACAGTGCAATGAACAATTTACTGATGAGAGTGATGAGGAAGAAATAAACGCAGGGGAAGTATAAGTGGACGATGATGATTCAGAAGAATATACTGAGGATGAGCATGAGAATGTAAAATTCATATCTATACAAAAGAAAAGGAGTCGAGCTGAAATTGATAAGAAGAATATCATTGGTGATCTATCTACTCCAGTTCAGACAAGAAGAATGAAGTCACTACAATAGACAAATTTCGTATCTCAGGTTGAGCTGAAATTCTTTTCTGATGTAGCTAAAGATGAAAACTAGATTCAGGTAATGAATGAAGAGCTAGATCAGATTGGGAAGAATTAGACATGGGAGATTGTTTCGAGGATAGTCGATAAGAATGTCATCAAGACTAAATGGGTCTATCAAAACAAGATGAATGAATATGGCACAATGATTCGGAACAAAGCACAACTAGTGTGCAAGGGGTACTCCAAGATCACGGGAATAGATGTTGATGAGACATTTGCATTGGTTGCAAGGCTGGAGACAATCAGATTATTCCTAGCCATCGCAATGCAACAGAAGTTCAAAGTGTTCTAGATGGACGTCAAATATGAATTTGTGAATGGGGTTCTGGAGGAAGAGGTGTATATAGAGAAGCCAGATGGTTTTATCATCCATGAAGATAAGAACAAGGTTTTCATACTAAACACGACATTGTATGGGTTGAAACAAGCACCAAGAGCATGGTACACAAGTCTTGATCAGTACTTGAAGAAGCTTGGTTTCCAATGTGGGGGAGTTGATTACAATCTATACTCCAACAACAACAGTAATAAAAGGATGGTGGTCTTGTTTTATGTCGACGACATAATATGTGGTGGATCAGATGAAGCTCAGTGTAGACAGTTTTCCAAATTCATGAAAATTGAGTTCAAAATGTCAATGATTGGAGAGATAATATTTTTCTATGGTCTACAGGTGACACAAGTATGGAATATAAAATTCATTTCACAATCCAAATATTCCAAGGAGGTTTTGAAAATATTTGGAATGGAAAATTCCAAGAAGATAAAGACTCTCCTAGCTACCCAGATTAAATTTTCCAAAGATGGGGATGAAAAGGCAGTTAATATAATAGAATACAGGCAAATCATTGGATGTTTGCTATAATTGACTACAACAAGACCTGAAATTGTATTCCCCAGATGCCAAGAAATGATATATTGGAGTAATCCCAAGGAAAGCCACATGATTGCAGTGAAAAGAATACTAAGCTATATCAAGGCCACAGTGGACTTCGTCTTGATGTATAATGGAAAATCTCAGTCAGAATTATTGGGATATACAGATGCAGATTGATCCAGTTCAGTGGATGACATGAAGTCAACATTCGGAGCTGCTTTTTTATCTTGGTGGATTGTGTGTTTCTTGGCTAAGAAAGAAGAAAGATTGCATTTCATTGAGCACCACAGAAGTTGAGTAAATTTCCACCACTAAATCTTGCACACAGTTACAGTGGATGAAACAAAATCTTGATGATATGTGAGTTGAAGTGAAGTCCTTGATCGGAATCCAGTGCGATAACTCAAGTGTTATAAATCTTAGCAAATATCTGGTCCATCACTCAAGAACAAATCACATTGAGATAAAGAATCATTTTATCAAGGATAAGGTTGAGTAAATAATTGTGAAGTTGGAGTATATTCCTACATAACTATAGGTTGTAGACATTCCGAAAAAGTCCTTACCCAAGGAAGTGTTTGAAAGGCATCGACTGGCTCTGGGAGTTCAATCGACTCCCCGCACTTAAAAAATTGTGGATGTGGAACAGCTCCCTTCTCCCAGAGGTATTGTGTGTTTTTCTTTACTGTGTTGTTCGGTGTTCTTTCCAATGTTTCTGACCATGAAGGGGTGACCTTTGGGTACATAGACAAAGGGGTAGAAATAGTGACTCCTCAAGTGGGAGAAATTGTGGCTTATAAAGGGAGGAAATTTCTTTGTCAAAGACACGGAGAGAACCTGACAGGTGGAGCAGCAAGATAGGGGGAGAGCACTGAGATAGGGGGAGAGTATTAAATCCAAAAATGCTAGAAGTGATCGATCAAAGTGTAGATATCACGACAGCTGAGGATCGTGATAAAAGCATAAGAGTTGTTTTTTAATGTTGTGAGAAGGCTTCTAGCTATCACCAATTAGTATTAGTATGGTTTGACAATTGGTATCAATTTTTTTATTGGTATCAGTTTTGAATCGACAATTGGTGTCTCACATGAAGTGATTCATTGATGAACTTCTCATAATACTCTTGTTTCTCACGCCATGCATTGCTCATGTGGTCTTAGAGTATGTGTTATGTGAATCCTTGAACGCTATCAGAATCGCAAGAGGTAAATGGTGGTAGATATTTGAATGAGATTCTATGAGGTATCACAGTGTAGAAAATCATTCTAAGAAGGGTTGTGGAGAGTTTTCAACAAACCCAAAGGGTGATATTGTTGATAAATAATCCCTCAAGGTAACATTTTAGCATATTTGGGTTGATTGTGTTTGTTGACAAAGCTGGTTTCCATGGAAAACTATCAAGTTCCAGAGATATTGTTGACAATCCATGTTGAAAAAGAACCATGACAAAGGAATGGATGATCTGGAGGTGGTACAAAAAGAGCAATACATGATGGTGTTGTTTTCCAGTGGTTGCCAAATTTTTGGGGTCCAAAATTTGGAGTTTGTTGAGCATCGCGAAAATCGGATTTCCATGAAGATCATAAAAAATATGGAAAAGGCTTGATTTTCGCGAATAGAGGCTTCATTGTTTGGATTTCACGAAGACCAGAAAAATGATGGTGGTTATTCTTCGCGATTACTTCAAGATTCGCAAATGTAAGAGGTTGAAGTGCATCATGGCAGTGAAGGGATTTGCAAGGGAGCATTGTGGTGAAGGCATGAAGTGATTGACGGTGATGCTTCATGATTACATCAAGCTCCGCGATCAAAAAATTGTCGTGGTTATTCATGAGATTGTGATACTTTTGGAAGAAACTTTTGAGCTTCGTGATTTGTGATGACGTGGTGTTGACTTCGTGCAGAAGGATCAACAGTCGTTGGAATCTCATATAAATAGAGGTCGACCTCCTCGAGATAAGTAATGATTTTTTTGAAGAAAATAATTTTCTCTCGGTGTGTGATGGGAGTTCACGAAGGTAGTGTTCTTTGCAAAAGAGAGATCCTTCGTGGCGGAAAATCTAGCTCTGTGAAAGAAAGTGTGCTTTGCGAGGACGTTTTCTCTAAGTAGTGAGCATCGTGAAAAGGCAGGATCTCCGCAACAGCCTAAGTATTGCAAATTCTTGAGCTTCATGAGAGTGCTTGACAACAGTGCTTCATGAAAATGCAGGAGCTTCGCGAAGGATTGTTTTAGCTTTGCGAAATTGGGAGCCTCGCGAAGTATGTTGTTTTGTGAAGGTGTTTCCATAGGTAGTTGCATAGTGTTCAGAGGCAAAGGGGTATTCACCAGTGGATGAACTTTGGACTTCAATAGAGCATCAATCAACAGTTGAGGATGCATGTATTCATTAAAATGAAGATACCTACAGGTCAATAAACTATGAGTGGGTCTTCTAAATAAACAGTGAGCTCACTTCAGTTGAGAGAGTAGTGAGTTCTCAAAGTGTGAGTAGTTGTAAACCAATAGGGATAGTGAGTCCAAATTCAACTTGTAAACAACAGTTCTCTTATAGTGGAATTGGTATATTAGAACACTGTCAGTGTATCCTCCTTGGATGTAGTATAGTGAGGGTGAACCAAGTAAAAATCATTGTGTCATGTGCATACTTTAATGTTTGTTCATACTCTGCATCAGGAAGGAGAGAGAAGAGGGTTTTTTCTAACAACAAAACAAGATCAACAGAGGCAGTTGTTTTAATATGTCATACCCTGATTCACCCCCCCCCCTCAGGGTATCTAGCCTAGTGGACCTAACATTTGTATTATGGAGAAAGGTACCAGAATATTGAAATGGTATTTCCACCAAAGATATCCAATGAATTGGAGGAATATGAGTTTTACGAATGTCTGACCAAATGTATGAATTATGGTGCCGGTAGTTTTAGGTTATATAGCTAGGACCATAAAAATGAAAAATATATATATAATATGTGGCCAAGTTATTTCAAGGTTATTTCACAGTGCATCGAACACATTGTGAGGTAGATATGTAAACCATGGTCTTGAATACTTTCTAATTATGAGAAAGATAATGGGACAAGTATACATGAATATCTATTTTAAAATACAGATTCTTGTATACAGTTTTCGAATATTAAAGGGAACAAAGATACTATAACCATGAATGAAGTTACCATTATTATACAAACATTTTATGGGGGATGTATTATGCAGGGACATCTAGGGCATATGCTTCATAGCCAAATAGTGCCATCTTTTGACTGATAGGCCTGTTATGTAGGCAACTGATGTAAGTCTGCCTAAGGGCACATGATGCATAGTCAGGAAAAAGAGCTCTCAGGTACTCGAAGATTTATCTCAAAAACATTAAGAAATATTATGAGGATCTAGAAATATTCAAGATTAATAGTGTGAAATATGGAAGGCGGTTATTCCCAATTCATATGAAAAATATTTTAACCAATATTGAACTTGAGTTTGAAGTACATTACATAGATCTGACTCATATGTAAAATAGAGACATTCAGTGTTTCCTCTGGATTAATATTATGATGTATAGTTTAATGTCACACAACGAGGACATTATACTGTTTAGTTTTAAGTCATGCAGTGAAGACATTAATAATCCAATAATAAATTGAGATAAAACAATTATCTAAATAATCCATTTTACCAATTTGTAATCCCATGTGAGCTATGCTCGGTGTGAGAAATAAGGAGTATTAATGGTTTCTTTTACAGTGAAAAGGTGACATAATTGAAGAATAGGGATGCTAAATTTCCATGCAGTTTAATGTCATATGGTAAGGACGAAGATGAAATTATCTGAAAGGAAAATACATATTGTAACTAGGATAAAGGATAACACCCAAGTGTCACTATATGTATTGATGGGGAAAGTATCATGTCATGCATATTTCTTAAAACATTTCCTATGAAGATTTGATTATTGTACAAGAAATAAAGGGGGTTTTTTATCGTGTTTGGGACCAAGATTGGAGATCTAGGAATCTCTACATATCTCAAAATAGATACGAATCAAACCTTATGTTGTTCATTAAACAATCATTCCTCATGATAATGGAGTTTTACATGAAGAATGGGGGATTTTTGACACGTTTTGGGAGAATGGTAAATCTTAAGACATAAAATTGTATAAGGAACAAGTCATATATCTTAATAAAACAGTTTTTATTGATCTGATTCATATAGAGGAGGAGAAGAGAAAATACAACGATTTTGTGATTATATTTGGGACCAAAAAATGGAGATATATGTGTCTCTATCTAGGTCATGGAAAATGAAAATCAAGCCATACGTAGTTCTTGAAACATGGTCTCTATGCATATCTGACTCAGACATAGGAGAGAGAGGTACTCGTGTACTACTAATGAGTAGTGATGATTTTAGTGTTGTTTGTTTATGGAAGCTTCTAACATCAAATAGAGAGAAAATTAGTTTTAAATATTATTTCATGAAGTTTAACGTCTTGCAATAAGGATGAAGATTCTACGCATTTTAATGTCATGCAGCATGGATGCTGACATTTGTTAAGAAGTTTAATGTCTTGTAACTAGGACATGGGGGCTGTGCAGTTTTAAGTCTTGAAGTGAGGACTATTTGTAAAAAACTACACAAATTATCTCTTCAAAAATCTCACATTTGTTAGAGCTGTGATAAGCTCTCCATCCATTGAGATTAAGTCATATGCTCTATTTTAATAGACCTTATGTATTGAATAATGTCCTTCCCACTTTGGTTAGAGTTTTGGATATTTCTTTCTAGGTATCATGGGAGTCCTAAGGACCAATACCAATTCCACTTGAAGGAATGAATGAAGGAAACCTTTCTTATTAAAATATCATGCTATTCTATTTTGATAGACTTCTAGATGATGCAAAGTATGAAATCTTTTCTCCTCTAATCATTCCAACTCATTGAACAATTTCTGAGACCTTTCATCCATAGACAATTGATCACAGATTGCAACCCTAGGTGAATTCAATTTTACTTTAATTGTTAAAATTGAATCGGTTCCATATAACAATGAATAAGTAGTTGCTTTGGTAGATGTACGGGTAGTTGTCTAATAAGCCCACAAAGCATTAAAATGTTTACCCGGACATGATTTCTTATATTTATCCACCATCTCCTAGAGTATATTCGATTGGGTCTTATTAAATTCCTCTATCTATCCATTAGTTGTTTCATGATAGCCACATTAATGGTTGGACATGAAACTATGTTCTTCATACAACTTTTTTACTTTATCTGAACAAAAATTGGTTCCATTGTCCATCAAAATAGTATTAGGGGCACCAAATCTGGTGATGATATTAGTTTTGAAAAAACTAAGAATGCTTTTGGCTCTGACTTTTTGGAGAGGTATTTCCTTAGACCATTTAGTGAAGTAGTCAGTAACAATGAGAATATATTTGAACTACATAGCTGTGTCTAGAGGATAAGGCCCTAGTACATCCATTCCCCATGTGGAAAATGGCCAAGAGTATTTAGCTGTATGTAGAAACTTTGGGGGTTGATGAATGAATTTGGAATGCACTTGACAGGGATGAAATTTTTTAGAGAAATCTATACAATCTTGCATCATTAAAGGCCAAAAGTATCCAAGCATTCAGATCTGATCAGAGAGTCTGTGCCCAAATTGGTGGGAACCACAAGCTCCTAAATTTACTTCTTTCATGACAGCTACAATCTCTTCTCCATCAATACATCTGAAGATAATTCCATCAAAACCTCTCTTGTAAAGAGTCTTTTGGTTTTTGGGGCTATCCTAGAGAGTAAACTTGACAGCTCATCACCAGATCTATTCCTTCTTATCCATATCTGGTGGAAGTACCCCATTTTGATGATATTATATGATGGATGTTATCCATCTCGTGGTATGACCATACGGTTCAGAAATTGGGAAAATTTCATTAATTTCCACCCTTTTGGTTCGAACAAAATGTGATACCACATTGATATGGGTTATGCTAATAAATTTCTCTTCCCAATTTGGATCTTCCAATGCTATAGCTGCATTAGCTAGTGCATCTTCTTAGGCATTTTTTGATCGTGGTACATATAATAATGTCAGATCTGAGGACAATTTAGCCATTAACTCTCTGATGTAATCACAAAAAGGGATTAACACTTCTTTTCTAATAGAATATTCCCCATTGATTTGTTTTATTACCAATTATGAATCACATTTTACCTTTAAATGATCCACTTGCACCTCAAGGGTCAATTCCAAACCAGAAATGAGAGTATGATATTCTAGTTCATTGTTGGTACCACCTTCCGATGATATGAAACAATAAGGCAATAAATCCTTTTCTAGGGAAATAAAGAAAAATTCTTTATCCAAACTTGTTGAGTTTATGGTTTTCCAGTCTCTTACCTGTTGGAATTCTGGAAGCACCATCAAAATACATTTCCCAAGTTTGGGAATTATCTTGAATAAAGAAATCCTCTGTATTAGGAATCTTAGTATTAAACTATGTATCATCCGCAGATGGATTCTTAGCAAGGATGTCAGCTAGAGCTTGGCCTTTTATTTCCTTTTGAGGTAAAAATTGGATATCCAACTTTTTCAAAATAACCTCCAACCATCCAAGATGCCCTGTAAGAATAGGAAAACTAAGGATAAATTTGAGCGGGTTATTATGAGATACCAATTGGACCTCATGATGTTACAAGTAGTGTCTCATTTTCTGAACTATTAAGATTAATTCGAGGAAACACTTTTCAATATTTGAATATTGTGTTACCACATCAATCATAGTGTGACTGAGATAGTAAAGGATGTTTTCATTCCCAGCATTATTCTTTTGGGTGAGGAAGGTACCTAGTGATCACTCTAAAGTTGTCACATAGAAAACAAGTGGTCTTACATCAATAGGTGGCATCAATATGGGTGGAATTAAGATATATTTCTTAAGGGTATCAAATGATTCCTAGAAATCTTCAATCCATTGGTAGGTAACTCCCTTTTTCATTAATCTGGTGAAGGGAAAAAACTTGCCTCTCAAAATAGAGATGAAGTGCTGAATATAGGCCAAGTGTCCTTGGAGTCCTCTTAATTCGTTAGAAATTTGATGAGGTGACATGCCATGGATTGATTTTGTTTTCACAAGATCAAATTTGATACCCCGATGGTGTACAATGAATCCATGTAATTTTCCTAAGGTTATCCCGAAATCACATTTCAAGGGATTCATCTTCAAACTGTGTTGCCAATGTTTATTGAATATAGTCTCCAAATCTACCAAGAGATTGGAACATTTTCTGGATTTGACCCCCAAATCATCCATATAACATTCAAAAAAATTTCCTAAGAAGGGTTTGAATATATGATGCATGGTACATTGATATGTTTCACCAGCATTATTTAAGCCAAAGGGAATTTCTCAATAGAAAAACACACCTTGAAGGGCTCTAAAGGCTATAGATTCTTCACCTGCTAGGGAAATTCAAATTTGATTATACCCAGAGTATCAATCCATCATGTAAAGAGCTTTATAAATAGTTACCGCATCAATTTTAAGTTCTGTAATCAGAACTAGAAAATCATCTTTAGGACAATGCCGGTTAAGATCTCTAAAATTAATGATGACTCTAATTTGCCCATTAATATTTTTCACTGAGAAAATATTGGCCAGACATTTTGGATACTGAACATCCATGACAAAGTTAGCCTTTCTAAGCTTATCAACATCAGCATCAATTTTAGCAGCATGAGTTGGGTGTGTTATTCTTGCTACTTTCTTGAATCCATGACGTTCTTATGGAAAACCCAAATGATGTGTGGATACATCTGGATTAAGACCTAGAATTTCTAAATAATTACAAAAAAATATATCTCGATATTGCATTAGAAAATGTGTATACACCTCTTTCTCTTCAAAGTTCATGACAGCACTAATTAGAGTAGGGCGTGGATCTTCTTTTATACCCAGATTTATTTCTCTGAGTTCATCCATGGTGGTAGAGACACCTTCTTCAAATGCTGGGGGAGAATCCCTAAGATCTTTTTCATATTCTTCAATATTTTTTACCTCTTTTTGTTTCCATTTTCATAGTATATGAAAAATAAAAACTCCCAGAGTTAGGGGAAAGTCATTATTTGAACATAATGAAGAAAAGGCTACCATATCTTACCCAACTGATGATGACTGGTCTTTCTGTGGTAATAAAGAGGGATTAATTGATTGAGAATCAACATATTTGTATTCCACTATAATTTCTACAATTTATTCTACTATGATCGATGAAGTAGAGGCTTTTCGTAATTCATGAGATGAAATGAAAAAATCTCCATTTAAGATTTCATTGTTTCTTAGTGTATCAATAATTTCTCCCATGTTGTCAGGATCTGTTGTGACAATTTACATTATGTAAATTACTGGACAGGTCTTTGGATTTGGTTTTATCCTTTCAATTTGATGGTTGGGTAACACATAATATATACTCAAATGTATGAATGGATTTACTGGGATCTTTTCTAGTCCATTTGGATCATTAACTCGGGTTATTTCCTTTTTCATGGCCTTCATTCCTTTTGTGTGATAAATCTCTACCTCAATGTATTGAGAATTAAATGTTTTTAACAGAGCCTTGACACCACAAAATTCCCCTATTTTACCATTGAAATAGTATTTCAAACATTTGTGGTTTTCCAAAGGTATGTCCACATATTGATGCAACCAAGGCCTTCTAAGCAGAATATTGAAGGTTGTGTCCTAACGAACAACCATGAAATTTGAATTAGACACAAGATATCCAATCTAAGATCTGAGTGTAATTTCACCCATAGATTACTGTTTATTATTTTCCTATCCTTGAAACATTAATTTCGAAGGATATAAGTTAGATTGAGTCAGGAAAATCGATAAAGTGTATGAACAAGAATGAGATTAACTCTGGAGCCATTAAAAATGAAGGCTCGTCAGATGTATATGCCATTGACCTTTTCAGACAAATATAAAAGTCTGATATGTCCATGTACAACATCGTCTTCATCATCATCTATAAAATATATGACTGTATGAAATTATACAGAACCATTCTTTATATGGAAAACTTTAGTTGTTTAAACATCGGTTTCAAACTCTTTTAGAATTGAAAAGGCCTCAATGAGTGCCTCTTGAAGATATTTTGATAGATTCAATGCATCCGGAATTGACAACGTGGACGGTACTCGGTCCAACTATTTCAATACATCATTATTTTGATCCTACGGTCTGCGTTTCCCAGAATGGAGATATGATTTTACAGGTGCTTTGGAAGTTCATGTTTTTTTTAGATGTACGCTGTGTTAGAGCAGAAGATGGAAATATTACTGGATTTGGTAACTTAGATCTACTAAGTTTAATCATTTGCTGAGAAGAAGACATTGTGACTTCTAATCAGTCTTCCAAAATAATTGTGTCAGAACTGATCCTGTCATTAATAGAAGAAATGTTTTTTTCTTGTTGTGCCCATTGAAGGGTCCTTCCACGAGTTTCCACCGCATATATGGTTTGAAAAGGGGTAGAGTTAAAGTGGTGGTTTTTATAATTCCCACATATTCCCCTATGTCCTTGACCTTGTCCTCTTTTTATTGTTCCCCAATTATGTACACGGAAATTTGGCTATTTATAATCAGAATCGCCATTGGAATAAGGATCCATTAAGTGGATAACATTAACAGAACTGAAGATTGGTTCGTCATCTAAGGAAGATACTTCTTGACAAGTTAATTCTGGTTGTTCCATTTGGTAGGGTGGTTCCCGTGATTTTGAAATTGATGGAATAAAATATTCAAGGGTCCAGGACAATTGTGGCCTTGATACGATCTCATCTTCTTATGACTTCTCTTTCTCTTTATCATCACTTTGATTCTTTGAAGAATGACCTTTTCATGAAGATAGTTTTGTTGTGGCAGGAGTGGTAGAAGACACAATTGGTTGTTTCAACTGTGTTTGTAAAATGGCATGAGTTTGGTTGATCATTTTCCAAATCATTAAATCAAAATATTTTTTCACAATTTTACTTTTGACCTCTTTCCATTCTCCAAATTCCCTAGAATTTGTCGCAGTAACACATTCTACGTGAGTTGATGAAATTTTCAACTTCACTTGTCAAGAGTATACCATCTTTTGCAGAAGGCCTTTGAAAAAAAAGAACTCTTGAATGGGGTGTACCAATATCTGATGAAAGGGACAATAATTTGGAAGATCTTCATCTCAATCATTATTTGGTTTCTTTGGCCTTGGAAACTAAACCAAATTGTTTTCTAAGGCTGAGATGAAGAAACCATGAACTTGTTCATTTCTAATAGAATAATCTTTATTCTTTAATTCCTCAAACTATTTCCTCCATTTATATCCTTGATTATCTTTGCGAGAAAACCATTGTCGCTGATTCTTAGGGGGTGGATCCCTTCGGTATGATCAGGGTTTTGAAGTAGAAGTAGGTACAATTTCCTGTTTTAGTGTGACTGTAGAAGCTTCTATTTTTCCTATCCTCCTTCTTGGTGCTGATGGAATTATACAAGTTTTAGACAAAGTTTCTATAATATAGTCTTCTATCTGATTAGCGATTTAATTAAGGTACCAAAACCCTCCTATATATTTCACAGGGATCAATGGTGTGTATATTTCATCACGCAGATTTTCCACACAGATTGGAAACAACTCTTCTTGAGGGAGTACTAAACTTAAGGAATATTTTAATCCATTACATCGTGTAATGAAATATGAAATTATTTCATTATCCCTTTGTTTAAAATTGGTCAGATCAAAAACTATCATCTGTGGTAGCATTGAACTAAATTGAAGAAGGAATTTCTGATGGAGATATTCCCATCCATTAATTGATAGAGATTGCAAACATGTATACCAGAAAAAATCTGGTCCTTGTAATGAATAAACAAAAAACCTAAGCTTAACATCCTCTTGTTGTTGAGAATATCCCATCATAGGATCACAATGAGAAACAAAATGTGTTATTTGTTGTTCCCGATCTCCCAAACCATTAAAAATTGGGAATGTGGTATTCACAAAATTTGGTGGGGGAGAAATTGCATCCACCCATTTAGTGTAAGATCTTTTTCAAGCTGAACGGGTTCATGCCATTCCTCTATAGATTCTAATCGAGCCATTAATGCGTCAATAGCATTCATAAGAATTTGGGGAATATCCGGATGAGCTGGATTCTGTGCGGGTATAGCAACTGGAGTTTGAGCAGGTGCAACGACTGGTAAGACCACTGATGGTGGTGCAGATATCTACCTTGGATAACCCACAAGAACAGGTCTATCAGGATGTATAAGGTCATGCATTTATTTTGTACACAATGGAGGGAATTCATTGTCCACATATGAAGTTATTATAAATCCCCTTATCTACGGAACTCCTACAAGATTTTCAAGTTGAGGACCTTCCTAGGGAGTATGTCTAGCAGAAATGTTTTTTCAAAGAAACTCTGTATTGAGTCTTTTCGACTCCTTCATTTACTCTTATTATTGTGAAAATATCTCTTCAAGTGATAGAGATTGACCTTTTCCAGGGGAAAGGTGAGATGCAATCTTACATTTTTTCTTTCCCCTCGTAAGATCCCTTTCGGAGAGGTGGGGTTGGTTATTTGAAGGCATACCTAGATTATGAGTTAGCCTCTGATTTCGGGTGCGCACACATTATTCATTTTCCTAGGTGTGTACCGCATTATTGAGAATAAATTCATCTTCTAATTCCCCTAAAATGGACTTATTTTTTGGTGGATCTTCTGCAATGGTGTTAATGACACTCATTGATGCAAAATTCATCGATGGAATTCTATTAATGTTTCTGTTAGATCATCTTGCATTGTGTCTTCCACGAGACAATGTTCTCCTATATGAAGAATTCCCTAGAACTGTTTGGAAAACAGTAACCCAAAAAGAATAATTGGATAGTTTAGTTGTTTTTTATCCTTGTGGATTCTTCCCTAATCGAGAGATAATAGACTTCCATTGAGGAGGGGATTGCAGATGTGAATAATCCCCCAATCCTGCAAGCTAGGGTTGTTCTTGTCCTTCTTCTTTAAATATTTGAATGTTGTTTAATGAATTTTTAGATTGAATTAAATGTTCCTGCATCATAGCAAGCTAGGGTGATTGTTGAACTATTATGGCTGAAATTCATGAAACTGGTCTTTTGATTTTGAGCATTTTGATTCGAACATTAGCTGGGTGAAACATCCGACAATCACTCAAATCATTTGTTTCAGAAGATCAATGTTCTATTTTATACATTTTCATCCTTTGACACCTGACATCCTCTAAACAGGATGCATGTTCAAGATTATCATAGACTTGATGTAAAAGTAACTCATCAACTTCATTTCATTGGGCTTGATTCTAATGAGAACTAGTAGAGGAATGTTCATGAGCATACATTTGATTACATACAAAAACCTATTTATTGTGGCTGACCATGGGAAAAACATTGCACGAAACCACTTTTGGCAGACTTTGCTAGTTTTTCAGTGCAATGTAATGCAATGCCCCATATGCACCCCATCCTCTGATACGAACATTAAATAGGGAATCATAAATTAACTAGTGTAGCCTCTTTAGAGCATTGAGACGTTCATGATGAAGGGTTCTCTACTATTATTCAACCATTGGATGTTGAGAAACTGAGAGATATGCCAAGTCATTTTGGCGTTGCAACCCTTAAATTACCTTTACATGGTTTTGATATTCATTTTCAGGTAGGACCTTGGTTTTCAAATGACGAAGAGTTTTCCATAAGTTGAGATGAATTTCCTGAATGCAATCTTCTGATATAAATTCTGGATTGTTATACTAAGAATTTTCCAAAGGCCAAAATAGGACTGGGATTTCTCCTTTAGATAATTGTTTCCTCATGTTTAACACATCTTCGTCATCTTTCACAATAGTTTTCTCCACTTGATCTAACTAGATTGGAGGCTCTATTTTAGAATATAAATGACCTAAAGGAGTTTCAGAGAATGAACATTCCCTTATGATGACTTCTGTTTGAGAAAGTGTTTCTCCTGTCAAGGACAAGGCATTATACATGACTGGCCTTGTGTTTTCATGTGCCTCAAGATAAGATGGAATTCTCATCGCTGCATTTTCAATTATGGTATTGTAATGAAAATGTGAAATTCTAATACAGAGAGGAATTTTTCAGTGAATTCCATCATGGGGAGGATCACCATGATTGATTACATCAAGGGATAAATCTTCTTTCTCCATGGTCTTCTGGCCACACAGAGGGTTTCTGTGGCTCTCATCTGAAGATAGGCACCTTGGATTGACCGAATTTTCATGAATCAAGCCTTCATAATGAAGTTTCCAATGAGGAACGTCATAATTACAACTATCACTCCCATAATTCGTTAATGATAGGATATGATCTTGAGAAGCAACAGATAAATGTATGAGGGCTACAAGAACTTCAACATTAAGAGGAGCCACATCGCGACTTAGCTCTTGATTTTACAACAATTCTTGGAAAGACTCATTCTTGGATGTTCTCTTTTACTTAGATGGGGCCACTTGCTGGGAAAAGTGGTTATCATGGGTAGGTATATGTTCCTAGCTTGGATTAGTTATTGGAATAGACCGATTAACTCTAATTGGAAAGGGTGTATGTTCCCGATCTTGTTGTCCATATTATATGGGGGAGTATACCCCATGACTCTCTTGGACTGGAACAGAGGTATGTATATGCTCCGGGATAGAATGATGATGTTTTATCCCATGTGTGGGGATAGATTTATGTTTATGAATACCCTAATATTTCTAAAGTAGTTATTAAAATATCCTGGCATGCTTCCAGAATATGGGTAGGGATATGTGTCTACCCTTTCGCCATTGATAATATTTGTTTAGTGACTTTAGTGGTCGGAACAAGAATATACATCCATTATATATTAGGATTAGGTTTTTGTTCCTACTCTTGTCCTCCTTTTCCTTTCAATGAGTATTGACAGTAGTTATTCATGGGGGTAGAGAGCTGGGTCTGCTCCAATTTTGTGGTCGAAGCATTCTGACTGACTTCTCCGGGTGCTACCTAAGGAGACTGTGGGCAGGCTTGATGAACATTGGTAGGTGTATGTGTCTGCTAACTTATTTCAATCAAGTATGGTTGATATAATTACTTCCATACTCTTACACAAGAATACTAATAGAATTGGTGATTGTAAACATGTGTACATTCTTATTTACCAGTTTCCACCACATTATATTGGTGGGCTTCTTTAAATGCTGTCAGACGAGCCTATTTATTGGCTAATAACTTGTAAACAGGTATATGTGATTGTTCATGGTAGTCCATCGGGTTTATCTGGTGGGATTGGTGGGTTGATGTTAGACGAGTCTGCTGAGTAGAAAAATTAGGATAGACGAGGGTATGTTCCAGTTCATTGTTTTCCATCAAGATAAATTAATGGATTTCTCTAGAGGAGGAAGAGGTGAGAACCTGCTCCCTATTAACTGGATTTTGTCCCTGGTGGTTTGTATTGTGTTCTCAGGTCTAGGATACCTGGGGAAACATCTAGAGGCAACACCCCAACCATGTTGGGGGTATAGTACACCATGATTCAAGAGGCGATTGTTGGTGGCATTACTCAGGAAGGACTCCTGCATTTTTGAATTGAGGCCTTCTGGGACCTCTTGATCCACCACCCTATAGTATGAGAGGGATTTATTATTTCGTTTTGGGGATAAAGACCTTAAAAGGTTTGAGACGGTGGCTGGAATCTTTTGCTTCATGATCATTGGTCATCATTGGGGAGATGATCGAGGATTTTTGTTGACCTGGAGGGTCTGTCGAGCAGCCTCCAATATTGGGATTGTACCGTGCTGGTTATATTCATTTACCATCACATTAGAGACCCAACATTGAAGATGATGGGTTGTTGATGAAATCATTCTCGTAGATGGAGATCCAGTTTGTTCAGCGATCGGGAAGTTCACTGATGTTATCTTGGAGAAAGCCATTATTTGGATTGATGGGAGTTATGGGGAAAACATCAATATAAGAACAATATCTATTAAAGAACCATCTTTTTAGATGGATTCATGCATGATTAATTCCTTTTTCTAGACTTCCTTTATAAATTGATAGGGTCCAAACATGTGTGTAACATTTTTAAATTGGTTATGGATTCACATTGGGTTCACCATTTTTTGTTTCGTATTTCCTTGAAACATGTGTTATTGTTTTAAGAATCACTATTTTCAAGTGGTTTCCATTGGATTTACTTATGGAACTGCAAACTCCCAATATATCTTTATCCAAAGAGGACCTTTTTTCCATATGTAGGTGTCTGATAAGTTTGAAGTTTATGATACTTAATAATATGCATTGGTCAGGGGGAAGGTTGGTCGAACTCATCACACCCTTTTGGGGGGAATTATTGTCTACTCTAGGAATCTATCTATAAATTTAAGATATTTTCACGAGTCCTTATTAATTCACCAAGTATATCATATGTATCCCTTAGAATTTACAATCACTTATTAACATGTGTAGAATTTATAATCATCAGTATGTATTAGAGGATCTTTATTAATGGAATTTTCTGTTTGTATTTGAGGGTTTCCATCAATTTTATCCTCTAATATACTGGTTATAAATTATTTTAATCATCATTGTGATGATACTGGTTTTTAAGCCACTCAATGGGGCACTCTGGAATTTTATTTTCATCCAGGGAGATGAAGATTTGGTTTGATTTTGTGATTTTTCCCATAAGATAGGCTACCTATGTATCCTTTTGAAAGGAATCATAACCCTTGTAGTTTGGTGCCACTGAATGGGACACATAATACCTTTTAAGGTCATGTGATAAGGACCTCTAATCAGAATGTGCTTAGTTGAAAGTTAGTGTGGGACTTATGCTGAATAATCCCAAGGTACATTGGAAAGGATATAGGTTTCCACGTAGAATCAGACCCTATTGGGAATAAGGCCGAAAGAGAACATGGTTCATTAGAAGTGTTGGGTTTGAACCTCAAGGAGTGTTCCTACGTATCACATATTAATGAGAATCAAATCCCACATTGTTCGATAAGTCTCAAAGGAGAGTATGGTCTTCTAAGAGAGATGAGTTTGGGATTACTTCCTAAAAAGGATTCCTTGGGGATTTGAGGATTGAATTTGGGGCTTATTTCAAAAAGAGGATGCCCAAATTGGGGGAATTAGGGTTGGATTCATGAGGAGGATATCCAGTGAGCTGAGGCCCTAAAAGTGATTCCTACGTATCCTAGTTTGAACAGGAATCATAGTTCTCATAGTTCCATCCAATGAGTGTTTGTGCACATGGTGTAACCATCACATATCTTTAAGCCCACGTGAGTCATGCTCAGTGTGAGAAACAAGAGGATGTGAAAGATTCACCAATGACACTTCACAATTTTCCTTCTCCGCTGATGGACGAGAGCACATTGACCATGGAAGAGAGTGAGGCAACGATCCTTCCCACTATTCTATTTACATTGGATAGTGGTCCAATGTAAGGAGAAAGGGATTAAGGTGAGGGGATTACACCAGGATGGATTCCCATGGTATCAAAGTGCATCGGGAGAGGGAAAGGGTAACAAAAGTCTCTATGACCATCACACTTTGGCCTTTGGTGTTGGAACCAGGTTCTTCAAAGCATGATTTGGTGTATGGTTTGTGTTTGTTGTCAATCCCCAGTGGAAGTTCAGGGTGTGTACCAACAAAGTGATCATACCGTTCAAGCTGAAAACAGTAGTGAAGGTGGCGCTGTTTCCAGTGTTTGCAAAATTTTTGGGCCTAAAAATCGGCCAATAAAGTAAAGTGTTTTTGGGAAAGGTACTTGTGCGCCGTGCTCTTGGAGGATGAAAGACTTGCACGCCATATGATTTTGAGGATCAGAACATCAAAATTTGGCTAAGGCAAGAAGGTCGCGCAAGTGTTGGTTGGGTCGCGCAAGTGAGTTGCGCGACAGAGTTTGTTGAAGACAAGACTTGCGCGCCATCTAGGACTTGCGCGCCGCCGCGCAGGGGGTCCAGTTTGCCTATAAATACTGGACCACCCCTCCTCATTTGTAACGAAGTTCAAGGCCGAGAGATTGTTCGAGCTCTCGTCGCGCAGGTGGTTGATTCGCGCAGGTGGTTGTTTTGTCGCGCAAGTAGAGCTTGCGCGCCGGTGTTTGGCTGTGCGCCCAATGTGGTTTGGAAGAGAAAGGAAGTGGACCGCGCAAGTTTGTAGTTGGGTAAGGAAGAGTCGCGCAACTGTGTTGATAACACTTGCGCGCCAGTGTGGACTTTCGCGCCGTAGTGGGACTTGCGCGACTGTCTTGGAGAAGCGCGCCTGGTTTTGCTGAAGCCCACCGGCGTGTTTGGAGCTGCACGAAAGCCGAGAGACTACTCGGTTCATTCGAGGAAAAGTGATATTCTTCTTCTGGTGAGAATCGGACTTCAATAGAGCATCTACATACAACAAAGGATGCACTCTTATGCAAATGAAGAAGAGACCTTCACGTCTATAAACTGAGTGGGACTTCACCAAAGGCAGTGAGCCAGGGGGAGTCAACGGGAGTGACCCGAGGGACGCAGTGAGCTATCCCTGAACTATTGTAAAGGCAGTGAGCCTGAGACAGAGTGTCTGTACCCGAACTTTTGTATCCGCAGCTAGTGAAGCATAGTGGATTTAGGTACGACCGGCAACCTGTCGGCGTATGCTCCTTGGACGTAGCCCTTAGTGGTGAACCAAGTAAAAATGGTTGTGTCTTCTCTGTGCATGTGAATGTTTTCATTTTGATCATAATCATCATACAGGTTCAACAAGTTCCTACAAACGTGGGAACAAGATCCAACACATTAAAAGAAAAAGTGGTCACCCTGATTCACCCCTCCCCTCTCAGGGTGTCCCGTGGTCCTTCAAGTGGTATCAGAGGATAAAGGTTGCTGGCGTTGAATCTGACCTTCTTCGTAATGGAAAACGCGATCAATGTCAGGGGAGTCCCTCACTTCGATGGAAGCAATTTCCAGATCTGGAAGAACAGAATGAGATCTCATCTAAGATCTCTTGGAATGGAAGTTCTTTTTTCTACTGTTCAAGGAATACATGTCACTGATCCATCAGGTCTGGCTATGACTGAAACAGACAGGAAACTTCTTGATGCAGATGCTAAAGCACAGAATGCTCTCACTGCAGCCCTTTCTGATCAGATTTACCTGAAGGTGATGAATTGCACATCAGCAAAATCTATTTGAGATAAACTTGAGAATATTTATGAAGGTGATAGCAAAGTGAAGGAGGCGAAACTACAAGTGCTACACAATCGGTTTGATGATCTGAAGATGCATCCAGACGAGAATGCAGACTCTTTCTTCAATCGAATTACTGAAGTGGTTGGAGAAATTCGGGGTCTAGGTGAAGAAATCAAAGACGTTGATATTGTAAAGAAAATATTAAGAAGACTTCCACCTCTGTATAATGCGACGGTCTCACCTCTTGAGGAAAGAGATCTTTCCAAACTTTCTCTAGATGACTTACTGAGCAGTTTGGTAGCTTATGAAATGAGAGTCAAACCAGAAGATGCTACGACTCGGGTGAGCAAGGAAATGGCATTCAAGGCCATGGATAAATTGAAAATCTCAAAGGATAGTAGCGGTGATGATGACGAAGAGAAAGAAATTCTTTCTCTCATTGCAAAGAAGTTCCAGAAGGGGAAAGGGAAATTCAAAGGGAAGTTACCTCTCGCATGTTTCCGTTGTGGAAAAGTTGGGCATATTGCTTCTCAGTGCTTGAAGAATATCAATGATGATGACAGTGAAGACGAAAACTTCAAGAAGCCTCAAAGAAGGTTCTTCAAAAAGGGAGACTTCAAATATGGTAAGAAAATGCAAAAGAAGAGTTTTGTCTGTGAAGAGGAAGAAGATGACAGTGAATTCTGTGATGAAGAAGAACCAGAATTCAAAACTGGGAACCATGCTTCTATGATGGCCACTGTTGAAAAGTCAGAAGATACTGATGGTGAAAAACAACTGAGAACTTTTGTAGATCCGGAGGTGCAACTTAAGGATGCAGTTAGTAAGCTTAAGATTAAATGTAAGAGCTGCAATAAGTGGAAATCAATTGTGGAAGAATCAACTGAATATGTTGATCAACTTGAAGCTGAAATTGAACGACTGGAAGAATTTGTGAAGGTACAGTCTAAAATAATTGAAAGCAATGATGATGCAGTTGATCTGAAGCTGAGAAGTGAAGAGCAGGCAAAGGTCATCAATGACCTCACATCCAGACAGGATGAAAATTCCAAGACTGTTGAGGGTCTTGACGAGGAAGTAGTTACTCTAAGGAGTAAAATGGAGACAGAATCAGTTCCAAAAGAATCGAGGAAGAAAATACAGTTCGGAAGATTCTCAGATGCAGAATTACTTGCAAGAGCCAAGTGTGGTTCAGATGGGGTTGGAAAAGTCTTGAGTGATCAAAGACCTACTTGCATGGGAAAGAGTGGAATTGGCTGTGAGGCTGAGTCATCAACTGCTGGAAGTGAAAAGATCCAAAAGAAAGACAAGATGAAAGTTGAACATGATGAAATGTTACCTAGAGTGCTGAAAAAGGAACCCTCAATCCAAACTAAAAGGAGACCTGAAAATTATCCTCAAACTTTCAAAAATGGCAGACAGTCTTACTATTCTCCCAAGGAAGAAGCTATAAGGATAAATTCAAGTGAGAAGACATTTCCTCTCATGAAGTGTCAGTTCTGTGGCTATCTGGGCCATACCATGTCTTATTGTGAAGAGACAAGAAGCTATCTGAATGGAGAAGATATAGATGCTCAACAAAGGAGAACAATCTCATATCCTAATTCTCATAGAAGAAATAATTTCTATGGATATTGTTTTTGTTGTTCTAACTTTGGTCATAAGGCCGTTAATTGCAGGCAGAAAAGAGACATAGACACCTCATACCGAAGTTCAAGACAAGTCAAGTCTCGTCAGCAAGACAGTGTTGCTTGTTTAAACAGGTTCTCACCTCTCACGGAAGACTTTGACTATGAAGAACCTGGGTATGCGGAAGAGATAGTTGAAAGGCCATCAGTCCTATATACTCAATCTAATGTCTCATGGAAGGAAAGGAAGAAGATTGAGAAATCGAACCTTGCAGAGGTAGCCCTCAAAGCTACAAAGAACAATAGTACCTGGATTCTGGATAGCGGTTGTTCATCTCATATGACGGGTAATGCCGGCCTACTAACGAATGTCATAAAGAATGTTGATGGTACAGTAAGATTTGGTAATGATGGGGCTCTGAAAATCAAAGGGAGTGGAAGTACCCAATTAGCTAATGGATAACTAAAGAAGACTGAAGTCCTTTACATAGATGGCCTACACCATAATCTCCTTAGCGTGATTCAACTCTGTGACTCAGGACTTATAGTTACTTTTAATCAGAAAGGCTGCACCATCAAGGGAAAAACCGGCAATTCACTTATGAAAGGATGCAGAACAGAAGGCAACTTGTATCAGGTTGATAGTGAAGAAAATGTATGTTACATGACTGTTGAAGAAGAAAACAATTTGTGGCATCGGAGATTGGGACACATCAATGAACAAGACATGGAGAAAATATCAAAATTGAGAATTGTCATGGACATCCCCAACCTGAAGCGTGAGCATGAAAAATCCTGTGATGCTTGTATTCGTGGGAAGCTGGTCTGCAGTTCATATCGGCCAAAGAAGAAAAAGGCATCTCACCTTCTTGATCTGATTCATACAGATGTTTGTGGTCCAATAAATGTTGCCGGAACTCATGGAGAATGGTACTTTGTCCTTTTTATAGATTATTACAGTCGAATGGCATGTGTGATGGTCATTCACCGGAAACGACAGGTCCTTGACTGCATGAAAACATATCGGCGAATCGCCGAGAATGATACTGGACGAACAATAAAAGTGTTGTGATCTGACAATGGAGGAGAATACACGTCCATTGAATTTGAAAATTATCTGGAGAAGCATGGGATACAACATGAGGTAGCTGCTGTGAGAACTCCACAACAAAATGGAGTTGTTGAACGAAGGAATCTACAGGTGAACAACATGGCACGAACTATGCTGATTGAGAGTCGTATTCCACGACATTACTGGAAAGAGGCTGTTCAAGATGCAGTGTACATTCATAATCGAACAGGAATTTATATGGGTGAGACGAAGACACCATATGAATTATGGCATGGACGGAATCCTTATCTAAAATACTTTCGTGTCTTTGGAAGTAAGTGCTTCATCAGGAACAAAGAAGGAAATCAGGGGAAATATGGTGACAACGCAGATGAAGGAATCTTCCTCGGTTACTCAATGAACAGCAAAGCCTACAAATGTTTCAACAATCGTTTGGGAAGGATTGTGGAAAGCAATGATGTTAAGATAATTGAAGAGAAAACCACAAATGCTTCACGGACATCATATGCTGATGTGATAGAATGTCATGAAGAATGTGGACATGAAGAAACTACAAATGCAGAAATAGAGGAAGCTGTTCAAAACACTCATCAATCACATAATGATGTTGACTCAGAAGAAGAATCTGAAGAAGAAACTATGGCTGAAGAGAATTCTACTGAACCTCGCAGGAGAAATCGAAGAGCTAAGATTGATCCATCCAACATAATTGGGGATAGGAGTGCACCCACTCAAACCAGAAGGATGAGGAATACCACGCAATCTGTATTTCTATCAGTTGTAGAGCCATCCTCATTCGAAGAAGCTACAAAAGATGAATCTTGGGTGAAAGCCATGAATGATGAATTAGATCAGATTGATAAGAATCAGACATGGGATCTTGTCCAGAGACCCGAAGGTCACAATGTGATTGGTACCAAATGGATCTTCAAAAATAAGTTTGATGAGCACGGAAGTGTTATCAGAAACAAGGCACGACTGGTATGTAAAGGATACTCCCAGATTGAAGGTATTGATGTTGAAGAAACCTTTGCTCCAGTTGCTAGACTGGAATCAATCAGGCTTTTCCTTGCCATGGCACTCCAAAGAGGATATAAAGTATATCAAATGGATGTTAAGACAGCATTCTTGAATGGTGTACTTGAAGAAGAAGTCTACATTGAACAACCGGTGGGGTTTGTCTTGGGTACCGATGAAACAAAGGTCTGCAAACTAAAGAAAGCTCTATATGGTTTGAAGCAGGCACCACGGGCATGGTACTCACGGCTAGATTCATATCTCAAGAAGTTGGAATTCAAAAGAGGAGGAGTTGATCACAATCTCTATGTGAAGAATTCTCCAAAAGATCAGTTCATGGTTCTTGTCTACGTTGATGATATCATTTTTGGTGGCATCAGGCAGAAATCAGTGGATGAATTTTCCAACCACATGAAATCAGAATTTGAAATGTCTATGATTGGGGAGCTCACATATTTCTTGGGGTTACAAGTGATTCAAAAGAAGGAATACACTTTCATTTCTCAGGAAAAATATGCAAGAGAGTTGCTGAAGAAGTTCAATATGCAAGACTCCAAACCAATGTCAACTCCGATTGCTGTTGGAACTAAACTTGGAAAGCATGAGGATGGGAACTCTGTTGATCCCACCATGTACAGGAGGATCATTGGAAGCCTACTATATCTGACAGCGACAAGGCCAGATATTGTCTTTGCAACATGCCTTGCGGCCCGCTTTCAGAGTAATCCAAAGGAGGAACATATGTCAGCAGTAAAAAGAATCATGAGGTATATTCAAGGCACACATAACTTCGGGTTATTTTTTGCTGTAGGCAGGGACAGTGAATTATCAGCGTTTTCTGATGCTGACTGGGCTGGGGATGTAATAGATAGAATGTCCACTAGTGGTGGATCTTTCTATATTGGGCATAAATGTGTTGGCTGGTTGAGCAAGAAGCAAGAAAGTACTTCTCTTAGTACTGCTGAAGCTGAATATATCTCCGCTACAAAAGCATGCACTCAACTTCTTTGGATGAAGCAGCAGCTAACAGATATTGGTGATAAGGTGCAGCAACCAATGGTGATTTATTGCGATAACAAAAGTGCAATTGATCTTACGAAGAATCCGGTTCAACATTCTCGTACAAAACATATTGAAATACGGTATCATTTTATCAAAGAAAAGGTTGAACAAGGAGTGATTAAAATGGATCATGTTGGAACTAATGAGCAAGTGGCTGATATCCTAACCAAGCCATTGTCCGCGGCTGTGTTCGAGAAGCATCGGTTGAACCTCGGTGTTCGACCACCTCCTACTGCATAAGGAGGCACCGGAAGTCCCCTCTCCCTGTTTGTTTTAACTGTTTTTATCTGCTTATGGCTGTGATGCAGGTTTATGGGGGATATACTATCCAGGGGGAGTATGGCTTGAGTTGAACGTTGAACAAGCTTTTCGGTCTTTGATTTATTGTCAATGGGGTAGAAAGACATAAATTCAAGGCAAGAAATTCTTCTGTGATGAGAAGTGTAAGATTGTGATGAGAAGTTTAATAAGGATAAATGAGAAGTGTAAGATTGTGATGAGAAGTTTAATAAGGATAACATCGGGCGTCATGGAGAATTTCAAAACACTAAGACCCAATTCAAGCTTTCTCTCTTGTTTTCTACACCGAGCATTGCTCACGTAGACTTAGAGTGTTGGCTGAGTTGATTCTTGCATTTTGGATTTGCTCATGGTTGGAGATCTATTGAATTTATTCTGATTGCCAACAAACCCAAAGGGGGAGATTGTAGGAACCAGGTTCTTCAATGCATGATTTGGTGTATGGTTTGTGTTTGTTGTCAATCCTCAGTGGAAGTTCAGGGTGTGTACCAACAAAGTGATCATACCGTTCAAGTGTTGGTTGGGTCGCGCAAGTGTTGGTTGGGTCGCGCAAGTGAGTTGCACGATAGAGTTTGTTGAAGACAAGAATTGCGCGCCGTCTAGGACTTGCGCGCCGCCGCTCAGGGGGTCCAGTTTGCCTATAAATACTGGACCACCCCTCCTCATTTGTAACGAAGTTCAAGGCCGAGAGATTGTTCGAGATCTCGTCGCGCAGGTGGTTGAGTCGCGCAGGTGGTTGTTTTGTCGCGCAAGTAGAGCTTGCGCGCCGGTGTTTGGCTGTGCGCCCAAGGTGGTTTGGAAGAGAAAGGAAGTGGACCGCGCAAGTTTGTAGTTGGGTAAGGAAGAGTCGCGCAACTGTGTTGATAACACTTGCGCGCCAGTGTGGACTTGCGCGCCGTAGTGGGACTTGCGCGACTGTCTTGGAGAAGCGCGCCTGGTTTTGCTGAAGCCCACCGGCGTGTTTGGAGCTGCACGAAAGCCGAGAGACTACTCGGTTCATTCGAGGAAAAGTGATATTCTTCTTCTGGTGAGAATCGGACTTCAATAGAGCATCTACATAAAACAAAGGATGCACTCTTATGCAAATGAAGAAGAGACCTTCACGTCTATAAACTGAGTGGGACTTCACCAACGGCAGTGAGCCAGGGGGAGTCAACGGGAGTGACCCGAGGGACGCAGTGAGCTATCCCTGAACTATTGTAAAGGCAGTGAGCCTGGGATAGAGTGTCTGTACCCGAACTTTTGTATCCACAACTAGTGAAGCATAGTGGATTTAGGTACGACCGGCAACCTGTCGGCGTATGCTCCTTGGACGTAGCCCTTAGTGGTGAACCAAGTAAAAATGGTTGTGTCTTCTCTGTGCATGTGAATGTTTTCATTTTGATCATAATCATCATACAGGTTCAACAAGTTCCTACCAATGTGGGAACAAGATCCAACACATTAAAAGAAAAAGTGGTCACCCTGATTCACCCCTCCCCTCTCAGGGTGTCCCGGGGTCCTTCATTTGGCACTGAAGAAGAGATGAGGGGCAATTATGCCACCTCTAGCAAGAAAATATAGGGGCTTACACCAAGATGGATTCCCTGTTGAGATTTAATCCTGGTATAGGAGTTAAGTGATGAGGTTTGAGTATTTTCTTGATGAATGTATCGACCCAATGTACTCGAGAAATTCATAAGGGGAGTCCAAACTCATGAATTGTTAAAGGAACCGAGAGGAGTGAGTCAACAAAAGAAAATTAATTGAGTGTGATGGATCATCTCAAATAATGGTATTACAAGGTTGGAAGTTGGTCCACATAAAGGGCTTAAAAGAAAATGTCATCGACTGTATTCGAAAAGTTTGTAGTGGGACTCCCCATTTTTTTGAGGGTCAGTGACGGAAGCGAAGAGATCAACCCGAAGGGTGGGGACCGCAGCCGAGCACTGAACCCGAGCAGCGGTGCGGGGATGCATCCCCCGCGGTATGGACCAGTAGGGTTGTGTAGGTGCGCCATTCAGGTGCGCCGTTCAGGTTCTCCGTGAAGGTGCTTCGAGCAGGTGCGCCGCACAGGTGCTCCGCGCAGGTGTGGCGTGCAGCTCTGTGTGTTCTAGAACTTGATGGTTATTTGAACCATGATTCACCATTTAATAATCACTTATCTCATGTTATAGAGAGCTACCTAATAAAATTTGGGAGATCTTGGTGAAATAGCTATGAGACGGGAGCTTTGGGATTTCTTCTAACTTTTTTCGTCTGTGAAATGGGGAGCCAAATGTTCCTGTTTATAGGCATGGAGGGACCTAGCCAAAGGTAAGTTTCCTGCATAGGTCCTCCGAATAGGTCTTCTACATAGGGGTGTAAAAATTAATTTGTCGCATATTTCCTCCATGTAGGACATCCGTGTAGGTCTTCTACGTTGGTCCTCCACACCGGTCCTCCGCGTAGGTCCCTTTGTGAAATTTATCCATCTTCCAAGTTCCATAACATTTGATCCGTAAGTATGTTTGGGGTCTTCCACTAGTCAAATCAAAGTTTTTAAAAATATCTAAACTTCTTGATATGGTAAATACACCTTATATTATAGGAATAAACTACGAAATTGGGTTTAATGTGTCGATTTATTTTCATCATCGATCTTGGGAATCCACTGCCTACTCTTGGATGTGGGAATAATTCCACTTATTCATCGGTGTGGAGTAGTATTTTAGAACATTTAAATACAGCATGCATCTTCTTTCTTCATGGTGAACACTTATTTACTCAAACTTGACATTTTTTGTCTATGTGAGAATCATATCTTCAAACTACTGAAAAGTGCATGGAACACATTTCATGGTGTCTAAAATATGTTCTCTATCACTCTTCGTCATAACATGATAATTATATTTCTATACCATGTCCATTTTTCACTTTCCACCTATGTTATCCTATGTGGAATCCTAGTTATGTGTTATATTGTGTAACTATTATGTTTTTAACATTACCTTTTTAAGGGAGATTTATTATTCATTTTTATGATGTGGGTTTTTAGAAAGGATGTTTCAAATATACACCTTTTATTTTAGAGGTAAAATTTTAAATTTCAAGGATCTGATTTTATTTTTAAAATCATGATTGTATTGTAATGGTAGGTTATCAGTTTGATATTTTACTAAATGTCTCTCTGGATCATGATGGTTACCATGTATCTCTTTTGAGGAAGTACATACTTGATACTTGACATATAATAATATTAGAGGTCATACCATTGGAACAATATTATTGTTATGAAGAGAAACTAGTATAATTTTTTCATTTTCGAGACAAATTTATACAAAAAATACCACTCTCATTGATAAAATTTTCTTGAGAGAACCCCCAAACATGAAGAAGTTGTGTGGTAACGTGAGAATATGATGAGGAATAAGCACCCTAATTTATTTTTATTAGAATGATGAATTAAGAGGGATAAATTTTATTAATGTGGGTTATGGTATAACAAACTAAGTTTTTTTAAATATTTTTTTGAATAAATTAAATTTCTTTATTGTCTTGTGTTATACTCCACAACATGTTTAAGCATGTCATATACGCAACATCGGCTTATCTTTCTTTTCATGAAAAACTGAATTTTAATAAAACGTCATTTTATTATTGTAATTATTTAAACAAGAAAATTAAAACCCAACCATTATAATGGTGGGTATTAATAGGATTTACCAAATTTGGAAATTTTGGTCTACATATTTAAAACCCTTTAAAAATAAAAACGAAATAATTTTGAAATAAAAAGGAATTTAAGTGAACAAAAAGGTATTTTATTCCCATAAAATAAAAAATAAAAATTTTGTTGGATTGTATTAAATAAATATTCATATAAATTTTTAATATAATTTTTAACAATCATACAATGTGTTTTAGAGACCTGATATAAATATAAATTCATTTTTATTCTCAAAAATTATATTATTCTAAAAGTATTTTTATCTCCTTTTAATGGAGGACTTGTTTTAAAACTAAACTAGTAACCAAACTGTGCATTTTCACGGCATGATCATAATTAACATACTCATAATTTAGAGTTACAAAAACATTTTGACAAATGGAATTTTTAAAGATAAAGAAATAAAAGAGTAAACAATATTTAATTCAATGAATGATACCAAATCATATCTTTAAATAGAAAACCTTACTTTTTAAGGAAACATTTGAACATTTCCAACATTAGTATTGTCTATTCAAGATTTCAGGAATATAAATGTACCCATAATTTGAAATCTTCTTAAATTTTGATGTGTCATAATTCAAATCACATAGGACTACTCTTTCATGAAAGCTTTATTTGTCAAAATCATGAAAAAAATTTGTGTACAAATAAAAAAATTTGATACAAAAATGTGAGAGGGGATGAAAAGAAACAAAAATCAAACAATAGTATTTTATTTTAACCGATGTATAAAATTCATAATCATTTATTGAACATTATTCAATATGGAGAATAATTCAATAGGACATCATCATCATGTTGATTTCACAATGCTAACAATAGAAGAATCAACCATCCTCAGCATCATTGCACCAAACACCACATCAATTATAGTGTAATTCATGAATAGTCTTCGAACCTCATATGCAACATCAAATATTTTCTACCTATATCAAGTGAGAATATCTCATCTATCTAATTATAATCATTTCTACAACTCATGTAAAACCACATAATCAAAAAATAATTCAAAATAAATAGTTATTTAGAAGCTTCACATAAAATTATATCAGAAAAAGAAAGTGTTGATAAATCTTTGTTGATATAATCAATGTCTAACTATTGCATATAAAATTATATGTATATTGCATGCTAATTATATGGATTACTTGGGTTTAATCCATAAAAATACCCTTCTAATTCAATTAAAATATTTAATTTATTGATATGAAATAAAATGGGAATTTATAGAAACTACATATATTTTTTAATATTTCATCCATTAGTGATAAACTAAATATAATAAGCATTGTCAATTTCATGAAACAATATGTATTTTCACAAGATGTAAATGTATGAATTTTGATTATAAATTTTTGTTATCATGAATGATATAGAATTAAAAGTGAGAGAAGAAATATTTTATGTTGGAAGGATATTTATTCTAGTTATCAACTGTGATATAAACTATTTTCAATTCAACTTCAATATTATTATTAATTTAGATTTTCATATGTAATTTTCATGTAAACTATTTAGGAAATGTCATTATCACATAATAACTATCAAAATTAGCATGAAGACATCTAGAGTTTCATGCATAATCAATCTATTTTTTATATTCAATACAATATTATATAAATTTTTAAGGCATTAAAAATATTTTTAATATTTAAAATCACTTATGTAACTCAATATTACATATTTGGGACATGTTAGTTCTACTTTTTATTAGTAAATATAACATATCACATTTTTTTATTGAATTTTATCTATTAGTTTTGATAAAATCATATAAAACACCACAAATTATCCAAAAGACATCCCTGGAAAAAGATAAAACACAAATAGAAACATGAAATGCAATGAATTTCTAAGATTGGGTGCCTTAACCTTAGATCCACTTCATGCTATCATCCTATGCCTCTGTCATTTATGCAGAAAAATCCTATCATGACCAACCTGCAGTGTTTTGAATATATGGGTTAGGAAAGTAGTAGCCTCCAAATATATAAAGAGATAAGTTGATATGGCATAGAAAAGTGAGCAGAGGAGGTGTAAAAGGTGTTTATAAATAGTAATTCACAGTGGCCCAGGAGACACCGAATCAAGATGGTCAAGATGGAACATGGATGGGGAAAAATGAACACATATTGAAATTTACAAGATGGCGGAGTAGTGAAGAAAAAAACTAAAAATAGCCAAACTCATATTGAATTATTTAGGCGTCCCCTGGATAGTTTTTTTCTAAATGAATATTTTAGAAAACATAATACTAATCAACCATTTTCAACTGATGTGGTTTACAAATGCATGGTTTACAAACCATTCACAAAAACCATGACTTTTATACATTAACCATAATTAAGGATTCTCTAATCCATGTTTTGGTTAAAAATATGAGATTTTCATTAAAAACACATGTTAAGTTAGTTTGGGAATGTTAAAATAGAAATTAAACAAAATTTTATTAATTTAATATGCAAAAGGGATAAATTTGATTTGGTTGAGAATGAGTTCCAGATGAACCTAGTGCCTTACCATTTGATCCACCTCAAGCTCTCCTCCTAAGAACATTTTATTTCTATTGAGAAAGACTATCATGACCAACCTGTAGTTTTTATCATATAGGGAGGTATTATCCTCCAAATATAGAAGGAGATATGTCAACATGGAATAGAAAAGTGATATAAGGATGTGCAAAAGGTTCTCAGAAATATGAATTCACAAGGGGATAAGAGAGATATGATTAGGATGGGAAAGAAGGAACACATATTGGAATATACAATATGGAAGAGTAGTGTAAAAATAACTAGAAATCCCAAAACTCAAATAGATTTATTTAGACAGGTCATGGATGGTTTTTCTGAATTAACAGTTTAGAAATAATACAATTAACTAACCATTATCAACTAATGTGTTTTCCAAATTCTAGGTTAAAAAACCATTCACAAAAACCATGTTTTTCCTATATAATCCATAATTAAGGAATATATAATCCATGGTTTGGTTGAAAATTATATAAATTTGATTAAAAAAACTATTTATGTTGGTAAATGGAAATTAAACAACATTTTATTAATTTAATATATAAAATACCTAAATTTTATTTGGTTGATAAGGAGTTCCAAAATAACTAGGTGCCTTACCCTCGGATACACTACATTATCTCATACTATTCCACCATCATTTTTGCTATGAAATTCTATCCTAAACAACCTACAACTTTTAGCAAATAGGTTTTAGAGAAGGATTAGCCTCCAAAAATAAAAGGAGATAGGTTGATATGGAATAGAAAAGTGAGATGAGGAGGTGAAAAAGGTTCTTAGAAACATGTTCAAGAGTCCAAAGAAAGACCATTCCTAAGAATTTATTATAAAATAGAAAGAGTGAAATCACAGGGGTGCTTACAAAGATAATAATGAAAAAACACCACAACCATCCAAATAAGCAATATGTGAACAAAAATCTGGTGTAACAAAAGACTATTTCAATGAATCCTCTACAATTTATCTCATGGATAATGAATCAATGACCTAATTGTCCTCTTAGTAAGCATGACTGACATCATGATTAATATTTTCAATATGTTAAAGGAATTTAATCCATTATGGAATAATTCAACATGGGGAATTATTGGACCTAGTCTTCAAAGTATGCACCACTGAAGTAGAGTCAGATACTACCCAGATATTTCTCCATCAATGATACAAAATATACTTATAGGATTTAATCAACACCCAAAATCCAACTTCAATGGATGATCCAAAACCAATACAGTGAAAAAAAAACTTTAACAAATAACTGATGGGAATAGAAGAAACGACCACATCATAAAAGTCCTATTGCACTTACAGATGCCCCATCCACATTCAATTTCATCAAAATTGAAATCATTGTAATCCATTTAAGGGGTATCTGAATCATAGGTTTTTTAACCCTTCTAGTAACTCAACAGTTTTCAGAATAAATAGATCATAAAATTCATTATTCATTTCACCGGAATGAATTTTGTAAGTATCCATCACCTTCTTATAAACAACATTAAACAAATATTTCAAAGAGGGACTATGATTTTTAATTTTAAGGGAATTGATTACCATCCAGAAGTAATCAATGATAGATGCTACTGGTGTGACCAGTAATTCTTAGATTTCATCACCCTGGAAAAAATTGATGATGGATGCCATGGATCCTTAAAAACTCTCCATGTTCATATTAACTCCAAATTTATCCTAAATATGTTTCCAAACCCATCATTAAAATAATAAATAGAATAATATGTTTAGAATTGATTCATCGTCTTCCAGACATAGGTAGAATGCAGGAGCAAGATGGAATCCAATTTTCTATAATAGGATATTTGTAGGTAGCTTTCAATTCTATGTTCTCCATAGTAGAAGAAAATGTTAGTGACAGATAAAAGGATTGTTGAACATTTTCATCCATAAGTGAATATTACTATTTATATCACAATGATTCCTATAATAATCCCTATAATTGAACAAACCAATGGATATGGGATTCCAGATTACAGTATCAGTAACAACATAGAGGTATCTATAAAATTCTAGCCTAGTTTGAGTCGATAGAAAAACCTACAGATCAGTATTCTGTTGAGCATCAACAACGGATAGATGTTTCATTAGAGGAGTCACGTCTATTGTTTATAGGAATTACATTATATGATGATGTATATATACTGGTTTTGTTATCTTCAACACTTGAAAATGGGAAAGATACTGAAACAGCAGTGGGTTATTCATCAGTGAATCAAAAATTGATGTTGAATGATGTGCATGATTTAATCCATTGTGAGAACATTTAGAAAATGTAATTGTTTCAATTCGTTGATTCAAATCTACACACTAAATGAATAGGTGTATTTATATATAAATATAATCATAAAGGATAATATAAATCAATAATAAAGGGTTAAACATGGAAAAGTATCTTGATATTACATGATAAATTTGTGGGAAGAATGGAATCATCAAGGAGTGTGAGGTTAAAAATATTAAATAAATTTAGTAAACACAGTGCGTAAAGGAACTAAAATTATCTTTTTATCAACCATGGATTTTCAAATAGAGCCTCAGATTGTAGACTCAAGAGTATCTCATCATTTTACATCAAATAAGTAATTTAAAAATAATTTTGCTTCTAGAAATTTTATAAGTGTATATCTTGCTAATGATGAACCTATTATGATTAGGAAACAATGATGCATAAAAAACCAAAAGTTTCATTTTTCTAATTATAAGTAATATTTGATATATTCCTAAGCTGTGAATGATGTTTAATTGTATAATAAGGAATCCAATACCTTATAACCGATGCAGTTAGAGGATATTTTCATTGTAAATTTGGTTTGGAACAAAAAATCTATTTTAAAAGAGGTGATAGAGAAGGAGAAACAAGAGGCCAATAATATTAAAATAGAGAAGTTTTCAAAACAGATTCATCAATCTAAAAATATTTCAATTGGAATGATAATGTACTAAGAAATCAAGACCAACAGTTAAGAAATACATAACTCAAAAATATCATGAATTTTAAACCAAATAATACCTCTATTTTCTAGGATAATGGTTAACTAAATCCCCTTTGAATATTTAGGTTATTGTACAAATTAATATATAAAAATATAGGTTGAATTTTTTTTTGTAATATAAAGGTTTAATATATAATTTTATTTTGAAAAATATGAGTTCTGGATATAAATTTCACACAATAAATTGGTACTTTACTCGTAATTTGAAAAAATATATATATATACATTTTTTGAAAAAAAATACATTTATTTCACTTTAATGAAATATTAAATATTGTAAAAGTATATAAAAAAATGTAAATAACATAAATATAAGAGGTTTTTGTGGCTTTATTTAAGGTAATGTATTTAAAACATTATAATATAGTAATTAGGATGTTCATTTAAAATCATATAATTAGGATCCAAGGAGGTTTGAATGCAATTATTTTATATTTTGTGGAACATATTATGGTAGGTGTGTAAATATTTTTCCCATTCAATTTGGATGGTTAATAGAATGACATCCACTAAGGTAATTTATATATAGATAATTGCCTAAAAAAATATTTTCTTGAAGTATCTAATTTGAAAAAACCATAAAAAATCATAACATATTTTCATGAACATAAAGATTTAATATATATTTATCATATCTAATCAATACAATCAAAATTTGAAAAACTGATATCAACATTTCAAATCAAATTATAAAATAGTCAAAATAGCCAATTCCATTGAGGTAAATTTATGACTCGAGGTGAAAAAGAACATTATAATGTAGGACTATATGATGGCTTATAGATGTCATACCCAACCCTTCAATGTTCACATTATAGATTAAATTTTACATGAAAGGAGGTCCTATATGATTTTAATAAAAAATATATAAATTGTTAAAAAAATTAAATTTATCTTGAAAATGCGATTATGACAAAATCAATGGGGATTTATACTGATAAACATGTTTTTCTGAACTTTATGCTTTCCCCTTTTTTCTAATAATCATATCATTTTTTCATCAATGTTAATTAGAATGAAAATGGTTATAGAAGTAAAAAAATTATGTGTTTCAGTTGAGAAATAAAGTACAAATTCTCAAACACAGAGAATCTAAAAAAAGTCAACGGTATTTTTCTCAGTGGTATTTTAGACAAAAAATAATCAAACATGAAACCATGCTAATGTGATACAATAAATAATTACTAAGTGGCATGTGTAACACCCCAAGATTCCACGGTATGCTTCTCTTTGAATAATACAGTAGCGTGTGTTGTACACAACTTTGAGTTCTAACACACACCACAACCAATCAAACAAGCCGTTATGAATAGTAATACTCACTTTTTGAAATTTTATATATCTCATCTTTCAAAATGGACTTCATTTTTTGATTCTTAATATCGAAATTAGATTAGAGTGACTTTTTTGTATTTTTCTGAAAACATTCAATTTTGGATGAATAGTGAATAAAATGAGTTATAGTTTAAAACAGAATTTTTATTTAAATAAATATTTGTTTTATTTATATTTAATTAAGTTAAATATAGATACATAATACCTATATCAGTTCATTTTAATTCATTTTAGTTAGATTAGAATAATTTTAGATATATATATTAATTTTATTTAACTTTTCACCGTCTTTTTACCCACCTTCTAGGAGAATTTACAAATTCATATAAAAAATAATTTTACTTCTTCTATGAGTGGAAATTATAAAATCCTATAAACATTGTTAAAATCAAGGAGTAAAATGTGGTTCAATAAGATTAAAATATTTTTTCTTGAATAGTAACTTTTTACTTTTATTTACCACGGTTAAAAGTAAACTGGGTAATTAAGGGTAAAAATGATATTATTATTATTACCCTAACACATGTCCTAATTATATTGTATAAGTTTAATTAGACCAAAAACATCCATATGATTAAAATATGAACCTATTTGGTCCACTTGGATTAGATTAGGACAGTTATTATTATTTAATTCAAAGAAGAGTTAAAAGAGAAAAAATCAATGTTTAATTACTAAAAAAAATTAATAAAGGTTTAAACATAATATAAATTCGATTATAAATATTAATTCTAAAGGAAAATATATTTCCTACATAATGGTATTTTCTTTATAATTTTTAGATATTAAATAATGTAATTTATTTATGACACAATGGTGATGCAGTAATTACCTAAATAATGAAATATTAAAATAATTGATATTTTAAATATCCAAATAAATGTAATTTCTGACTTTTAATGAGTTACACTAATTTTTTAGGTTAATATGACATGTTAAGATTTATTAAATGAATTTATTTCTAATTAATAAAGTTGTTATAACTTTAACAAAAATAAATTATTAAATACTAACAAAATTGACATAAAGGAGTATTTGAAACAAATATTATATTAATAATTGATATTCTATTACAAAAAATATAAGGTTCAAAAAAATGACTTATATAAGGTTATATATATTAATAATAAACCACTTTGGGTTTTATTGGATGTATATAGTAACTTTATTAACCATATAATATAAAAATACAAAGAGACATGGTAAATGTCAAACTATTTAACTAAGAGTTAAATATAAATGATAAGGTAAATATAGTGAAACAAACCTATCTAAAATATATTGGTTGAAGTTATTTCGACCCATAACCACCATAGACTCAAAATAAGTTACTTTGGAGCCATTATTAATAGACTATGAATTTATTATAAAATAATATTTTATGTTTTTTCTATGGTGCCCCTCCCCCCTCTTATAAAAGGGAAATCCCCCTTCTCTCAAATACAAACAATAAAATCCTTTTGGTTCGGCCAAACCCTTCCCAAATATCCTATAAACTTCCCTCATGTCATCTTATAGGAATTCCTTTAGTCAGAAAGCCAACTTAAGGATCCCTTTTGATCAAATCAAAAGGAAGAACCCGAAGAAGAGGTAAAAATCTCACCAACTCTTTCAAGTTCCATTATTCTTCCACTTACTTTTTATTTGTTATATCCATTATAAAATAATAACTCCAATATCTTCTATATACTGTAATTTTATTATAAATATGTTAAAATCCTATTCAGTATTCTATCCATCCTTTGAATGACATGTCACCATACGTGCGTACGTATGGCCTAACGTCTCCATGTCGTGGTGTAATTGTTATTCAATACATTATTAATTGGATGGGTATGATAACGATGTTTAATTGATGTAAATAATAAATATAACATGATAATGATATTTTATATATGATATATCATATAATTATATATTATTTTAATACCAAAATAATGATATTGTCGCTCGTGCGTACGTACGGACTACCGTCTCCACAAACGCGATGAGATTCATTCCTCATGTATCCAATCAAGAATAATTTCTATTTGATTATTAAAATTAATTTTTGGGAACTTTATATCATTATAGATATGAATAATATACAACATATGTATAAAAAACAGAGCTTATGTAACGAAACATATAAAAGAATACAAGTGAACACCTGAAATGACGATATTACTAAAATATTATTAACAAAACAAAATTAAAAGTTCATGTATGATATAATATTTATGTATATTATTCATTTATAATTCAATAACAATTATTTGACTATTATACTAGAGTTTAAACTACCCTCAACCAAGGAAAAGAATGAGTTAAGGGTTAATTTCACAATCTCTTTATTATCCGAGGTTGTTTTTACGTAAGTATATACTGGGACATCTTTATCATCCACATCTATGTTTCTTAAAAATATCTTTCAAAACATTCTTTCTATTTTATATACTATGTTTTAAAGTCATTTAAACCCTTTTTTTACTTTTTATAATATTTTTATAAAATAATATTTCCATCGTTTTCCAAACAAGCTACTTTTAACCTTTTCGAAAAAATTAAGGTAAGAATGTCTTTTTTTAACTTACATGGTGGGCGCATCTATTTTTTGCCATTATAATATTGTATAATATTCCCTTACCATCTTATAAGAATATTTTCAATGTAAATGTTTTATTTTATAATTATGAGACTTTTAAATGATTTCAAAAAAATAAATATTTCTCTCAAATAGTTTTTATTTCATCTATGTCAACATCCTATGATGGATTTTATGCTTATTTGAAGCTGATTTATTATGATACAAAACTTCCATATTTTATTGAATTTTTTTTGATATGTTTGATTGTGGATGTGTTATTTTTATACCATTCATTGTTTATGGATAATTTATTGACATTTCATATGCTAGTTTTAATACAAATGTTAATGTTATGTTTAAACCTGTTTATATGAGTAATGCATTAGACTAAGTAAGTGGTGGGTGCAACCCACTATAGCTCCTCAATGAATCAGTAGGTCTCTTGAGACAAACTAGTGTCTTGGCCTAGGGCCTTGACAAAATATTATTTGTAGTCCTGACACAAGGCCTTGACTATGGGTTTATGATAGTCTGGCATTATGCATTCCATCATTATGAAAGTGGTTATTGATATTTCATGTGATTATTCGACTAGTAGAATATTTGTGTGAATAATTAAATGAAATTATTTAATTTAATTTTTGTCATATTATTCTGAAGATCATGTTTAAAAGGCATTTGTTTTAGTTATACATTGCCTTAAATTTTTATGCTTATTTATGAATGTTTCCGCTATATTATTATCCTTATTGGGAATCTGAGCTCACCCATTTCTATGTTTTTTTCCCATGATGTGCAGAAGTATTTTATGAATGACCTGTAGGGATAGTATGAGGGGATATGAGTGTGGTCTATGGAGAAATGATTTTTTAGTTCTTCACTTTATGATGTAATGTAAGACTTATGGATCTATCTATTGTTTCGAAGGCTACTAAACTAATCGGTCATTCAAGATTTTATCTTTATTGATCATGCTAATTTTATGTAATAATGCACCGACTTTGGGTAACATGGTTTGGGCGTTATAGTTGGTATCAGAGAATGTTTAGTACAATCCTTGGATGCTAGATTTAGATAAACTCTGATTAGAGTACATAGACCTAAGATGGACTGTGAGGATTAGTGTAGAAGAACTTCCTAGAATTTTGGTATTGTAGAGATTTTATGAGTTTTTCGAGAAATACATCCATTTCTGGATATGAGCAAGTAGAGGCGGCTCTGGCAGATATGTACCTAGGGGTAAAACCTGAAAACACCGCTTTGAGCTAGACTCGAACGGGAACTGGTGCACATCAACGAGCCTTGCTGCACTCTTGGTTACGACACTCCCTGGGGATATGCTTAGGATAATTATCATTTACATTACAAACCATTATGAAGGGATTATGAGTATATACTTACTCAAAGAAAACATTTTTTTAGGATTATGGATTATATCCATAAATAGTTCAATTTATGTTAAGTGTTTTACAAGTATGGAATTATGAATTTTTATTCATAAACTGATCAAGTGTATTCCATCATTTAGAAATGGAGCCTAGTGGAATGAATAGAAATCGTATCAATGCACGCACTCAATGTAGGGATTTACCTCCTCAATATAATTATAGTGGAGCTGGTCATACAATAAGTGCTGATCAATTAATCACCATATATGGACAACTCCCTCGGGTTATGAATAGTAACATTACCCGTATGGAGCACCCTGATCCGCAACGTGGAGGATCAATGTTAGATAGCTTCATGGGGAACAACCACCAAAATTCAATGGAGGTACAAATCCACTAGTAGATGAGCAATGGATAAATTCCTTAGAGAAAATATTCCATGCCTTGGGTAGTAGAAAAAGGGAAAAAAATTCATCACAGTTTACCAGATCACTAGAGATGATGATCAATGGTGGCCATTGATTCAAAATATGAAGGAAGATGATGAAGTATAAAATAAGGAATAGAGGGAGTTCAAATATCTTTCCATAGAAAAATACTTTCCTCGTGACCATCGATAAGATATGGAAAAGCAATTTTTGAGTATTATACAAAAGGATGATGAGAATGTCGCAAATTATGTGGATAAATTTACAAGAATAGCATGTCTTGCTACAGATTATATACATAACCCAAGAAGTAATATTGATCGTTTATTTTATGGGTTAAAACAATTTCTCTATAAAGAATTAGTCTCACAATCCTTATTGTCGTACGAATATATTGTCTCATGTGTTATCACAACAGAAAAAGAATTCTCTATGTCTTATGACTTCAAAAAGCAAGAGAAGAAGATATCAGCTAATAACTCTGGAAATAAAAATGCGGGGAAGAAGGGAAAAGTTGATTATCCATCCTATAGTAAATGTGGGAAGAAACACCCCGGCACTTTCTTGAAAGGAATGAGAGTCTGTTAAAAGTGTGGTGAAAAAGGCCACCAAGCTTGAGATTGTAAGGGGAAGAAAGAAGATACCAATGTTAAATGATACAACTATAGGGAGATGGGACATTATGCAAATGAATTTCTTAAGTGTTAGGGGAACTTAAATTAGAAAAGTCCAAGGGATCAAGGCCAAGATTATGTGATCACTACTGTTGAGGTTAAAGCTCTGAAAGACGTGGTGGTAGGTAATTTAATGGTTTCCTCAAGTTTAGGAAATGCATTATTTTATTCTGGATCATCACATTGTTTCATATCTTCCCAGTTTGATAAAAAATTAGATATTTCCAATTTGATTTAACAAGGTAGTTTTCAGTTAAAACTCCTAAGGGAAGTATCATCACAACGATGTTTTGCGAATCTGTTCCCATTAGAGAATATAAATGTTACTTATCTGCTGATCTCATCGTCATACCCATGACTGAATTTGATATAATCCTCAGTATGGATTGGATTTCTGACCATGATGTGAAGATTTATTGTAAGAAGAAGGAGGTAACAATTTTTTATGATGATGATAAAGAACACCTTATCTTTAGAGAAGAAACGCCACCACCTGATTGTTATCTAGATCCACCCCCAGTAGCTCAAATAAATTCAATTATCGGGGAGGAATAGAATGAAATAACTATGGGTGAAAAAAATAATGTTCAAATAGAGGATTGACCTATTTTGAAAGAATATGTAGATGTGTTTTTGGAAGATTTACTTTGACATCCTATAGAACGGTAAATTGATTTTTCTATTGATTTAATTCCTGGTTGAAGGCCCATATCGAAGACCCCTTATAGAATTGCCATTGTGGAATCAGTTGAACTAAAGAAACAACTAATGGAATTGAGTAATAAGGGATATATCTACCCTGTTGTTTCTCCATGGGGTTCCCATGTCCTTTTTGTTAAGAAGAAAGATGGATCTATGAGGTTATGTATCGACTACAGGGAAATAAATTCTATAAAAATAAAGAACATGTACCCCATTCCTCGCATTGATGATTTATTTTACCAACTTCATGGAAGTCAATACTTTTCAAAGATTGTCCTTCAATCTGGGTATCATCAGTTGTGTGTAAAGAAGGAAGACATTCTGAAGATAGAATTTTGAACTAGGTATGGGCATTACGAGTTTATAGTAATTCCTTTTGGGTTGACTAATACACCCTTTTTTTCATGGATCTAATGAACAGAGTTTTCAAAGAATATCTTGATGATTTTGTAGTGGTATTTATTGATGATGTCTTGGTATACTCCAAAAGCTATGAAGATCCGGAAAATCACTTGTGCATTATCCGAAAGAATCTTAGGAGACATGAATTATATGGGATGTTTAGCAAGTGTAAATTCTGGCTTCAGGAGATCTCTTTTCTTGGCCATATTGTATCTAAGGATGGAATCTTTGTTGATCCTTCTAAGGCCATGGTAATCCAGGAATTTCCAGCACTGATGAGTATAACTGAGGTACACAGTTTTATTGGTTTAGAAGGTTATTATAGGTGTTTTGTCCAAAACATTTCCTGATTGGATAACCCATTAATGATGCTCACACATAAAGGGGTTAAATTTTTTTAGACAAAATAGTGTAAAGAATATTTTGAAGAACTCAAGAGAAGATTATTAAATTCTCCTATATTGACTCTACCATCAGGGAATGATGGGTTCATTATTTATAGTGATTCATCGAAGAAAGTACTTGGTTGTGTCCTTATGTATAATGATAGAGTTATTGAATATGCATCATGAAAGCTGAAAATTCATGAGAAAAACTATCCAACTCATGATCTTGAGTTAGCAATTGTAATCTTTTTTGAATATTTGGAGACACTATCTCTATGGTGAAAATGTGATATTTATATTGATCACAAGAGTTTGAAGTATATTTTCCCACAGAAAGAACTCAACATGAGTCAAAGGATATGGGTTGATCTACTCAATGATTATTATTGCATGATACACTACCACTCGAGGAAGGAAAAAGGTGGATGATGCTTTGAGTGGAAAAGATCATGGAGTTTTGAACAAAATGAGAGTTGAAAGGGATCCAATTTTCATGGATCTAGTAAAGTTGGATATGGGAATAACCATGGAAGGTGAAACATTGATACATATTCAAATTGTTGCCATACCATCTTTACTAGAAAGCATTAAGTGTTCTCATACCGATGATGAAAATTTTCAAACTAAGATTAATGCTATGAATGATTGGAGATTGAGTGACATTGTGTATGATGATGGAATTTAGAAATTTGGGAAGAGTCATTGTGTTCTCGATATACCTGATCTAAAAAGGGAAATGTTGGACGATGCTCATAGTTCCAATTTCTCTATACACCCTAGGAGCACCAAAATGTATAGATATTTGAAGGAACATTTTTGGTGGGACAACATGAGCAGGGAGATTTCTGATTTTGTGTCAAGATGTATGGTTTGTCAAAAAGTGAAAGCTGGATGGAAACATCTTGGAGGATTCATGCAACCTCTTCCCATACCGAAGTGCAAATGGGATAATATTACAATGGACCTTGTCATGGGACTACCAAAGAATCCTAGAAGGAACGATGCAATATGGGTCATTGTTGATCATCTTACCAAGTCAGCACATTTTCTTGATATAAGGGAAGATTTACAACTTGAACGTCTAGCAAGACTATATATTAATGATGTTTTGAGGCTTTATGGGGTACCCCTATTGATTGTTTCTGATCGTGATCCCTGTTTTACTTCAAGATTCTGGAAGATCTTCAGAAGGCCTTGGATACTAAACTTCGAGTGAGCACTGCCTACCACCCTCAAACATATGGACAATCAGAACGGACTATTCAAACCTTATAAGACATGTTGAGATCATTTTGACATTACTTTCAGGGTATGTGGGATAAATATTTACCTCTGGTAGAATTTTTCTATCACAATAGATTCCATTCGAGTATTCAGATGGCACCATTTGAAGCATTATATAGAAAGAGATGTCGCACACAATCCTCTTGGGATGATGTTGGAGAAAGAAAAATCATTGGGCCAGAACTGGTGGTGGAAACGATGGAAAAGGTGTAGGTAATCCAAACCCACATCAACGCAGCTCAAAGTAGGCAGAAGAGGTAGTCCTATAACTGAAGGAAGGATTTGGAATTTCAGGTAGGAGATCATGTTTTCATGAAGGTATCTCCATGGAAGGGAGTTATATGTCTTGGTAAGAAAGGTAAATTGATTCCTAGGTACATAGGACCTTTCAAAATTCTAGAACAAATTGGGTCTATAGATTATCATTTGGAAATGCCGCCAAATCTCTCCAAAGTTCACCACGTGTTCCACGTATCACTATTGACAAAAAAATGCCTGACCGAACGTATGTACTCACCTATGAAGAATTAGAACTGGAACATGATATGTCTTATTGAGAATAGCCTATCAGGGTTCTTGATACAAGAGAACAAGTGCTGAGAAACCGGACGACTCTTCTGGTAAACGTTCTATGGAGAAACAATAAGATGGAAGAGGCAATGTGGGAACCTGAGGAACTTATGATGAAGAACCACCCGATTCTTTTTATGCAGCAATATTCTAGAAATTTTGGGGACAAAATTATTTGAAGGAGGGGAAAATGTAACACCCCAAGCTTCTATGGTACGCTTCTCCTTGAATAATACAATAGCATGTGTTGTACATAACTTTGAGTTCTAACACACACCACAACAAATCAAACTAGCCGTTATGAATATTAATACCAACTTTTTGAAATTTTATAAATTTTATCATTCAAAATGGACTTTATTTTTGGATTTGAAATATCGAAATTAGATTATAATTAATTTTTGGCATTTTTCTGAAAACATTCAATTTTTAATGAATAGTGAAAAAACACTGAGTTATAGTTTAAAACCGAATTTTTATATAAATAGTTATTTATTTTATTTAAATTTAATTAAGTTCAAAATAGATACATAATAACTGTATATGTTCAATCTAATTCAGGGGAGTTAGTTTAGAATAATTTTAGATATATATAAAAAAATTATTGAACTTTCACCGTCTTTTAGCCACCTCCTAGTAGAATTTAAAAATTCACATAAAACATTATTTTACCGCTTCTGTGAGTGAAATTTTTAAAATCCAAGAGACACTGTTAATATCTAGGAGTAAAATATGGTTCAATAAGGTAAAAATAATTTTTGTTGAATAATAAATTTTTACTTTTATTTAACACGGGTAAAAGTACCTAGGGTAATTAAGGGTAAAAATAATATTATTATTACCCTAAAACATGTCCTAATTCTATTGGATAAGTATAATTTGACCAAAATAAATCATATAAATAAAATACGAACCTCTTCCGTCCACTTGGATTAGATTAGGACATTTATTATTATTTAATTCAAAGAACAGTTAAAAGAGTTAAAATCAAAGTTTAATAACTAAAACATTTTTAATATATGGTTACAAAAAAGATAAATTTGATTATAAATATTTATTAGAAATCTAAAAATATTTCCTATATAATGGTATTTTATTTATAATTTTTAAACATTAAATAATTTAATTTATTTATGACACAATGCTGACGTAGTAATTACCTAGTAAATGAAATATTAAAATAATTGATATCATAAATAACCAAATAAATGTAATTTGAGACTTTTTATTAATTACACTAATTTTATAGGTCAAGATGACATTTTAGGATTTATTAAATGAATTTATTTATAATTAATAAATTTTTTAGAACTTTAACAAAAATTCATTATTAAATAGTTAAAAATTTGATATAAAAGAGTATTTAAAACAAATATTATATTATTAATTGATATTCTATTCCTAAAAATAAAAGGTTCAGCCAATTGACTTATATAAGGCTATATATATTAATAATTAACCACTTTCGGTTCTCTTAGATGTATATAGTATGTTTATTAACCATATAATATAAAAATACAATGAGACATGGTAAATGTCATTCTATTAAACTAAGAGTTAAATATAAATGATGAAGTCAATATAGTGACCCAAACCTTTCTAAAATATATTCCCATTTCCACCTCAGCCTCTAAATATGTCACTTTATAGCCATTATAAACGGAATATGAATATATTATAAAATAATATTTTATGTTTTTCCTAAGGTGCCCCTCCCCCTCTTATAAAAGGGCACTCCACCTTCTCTCAAATTCATAACTTCAAAGCCTTTTGGTTTGGCCAACCCCGGCCCAAATATCCTTTAAAATTCCCTAAATTCATCCTAGAGTCCTTCCTTTAGTAATAAATCCAACTTAAGGAGCCCTTATGATCAAATCAAAAGGAAGAACCCGAAGAAGAGGTAAAAATCTCACCAACTCTTTCAACTTCCTTTCTTCTTCCATTTCCTTTTTCTTTATTATTTCCATTATAAAATAATAACTCCAGTATCTTCTATATGCTTTTATGTTATTATAAATATGGTACAACCATATTCAGTATTCTATCCATCCTTTGAATGACATGTCACCATACGTGCGTACGTACGGCATACCGTCTCCACATCGTGGTGTAATTGTTATTCAATACATTATTATTTGGATGGGTTTGATAAGGATGTGTAAATTATGTAAATAATAAATATAAAATTATAATGATTCTGTATATAATATATACCATCCAATTATATATTATTTTAATACCAAAAGAATGATATTGTCGCTCGTGCGTACGTACGGACTACCGTCTCCACGAACGCGATGAGATTCATTCCCCATCGTATCCATTCAAGAATAATTTTCATTTGATGATTAAAAATATTGTTTAAGGACTTGATATCATTCGGGATATGAATAAGATACAACCTATGGATAAAAAACATGGCTTCTATAACAAAACATGTAAAAGAACACGAGTAAGTCAACACCCGAAATGACGATAATACTAAAATATTTTTAACAAAACAATATTAAAAGATCATATATGATATCATATTTTTGTATATGATTCTTGTATAATTTAATAAAAATTATTTAACTATTATACTGGAGGTTAACCTACCCTCATCCAAGGAAAAGTACACGGTAAGGGTTAATTTTACAATCTCTTTATTATCCGAGGTTGTTTTTACGTAAGTATCTACTGGGACATCTTTATCATCCACATCCATGTTTCTTAAAAGTTCATTTCAAAACATTCTTACTATTTTATAGTCTTTGGTTTAATGTCATTTATACCCTTGTTTTACTATTTGTAAGTTGTTTATAATGGATTCTTTCTATTGTTTTCCAAACAAGGTAAATTTAACCTTTTAAACAAAATTTAGGTAAGAATATTTTTAAAACTTATATGGCGGGCGGG